>CM077667.1:57565627-62365627 GCA_039707655.1 Elymus sibiricus
AAGCTTGACTTCGCGGAGCTCCTTTTGGCAGGCTCGTGCCTCCACACACACGCCTCCTTGATCGCTGACTTCAATGAAGTCAGCTCGAAGGCCTGATCTTTACTATTTTGCTCAAGGGCCTCACATTTAGTGACGGCATCCTTGAGCTCCTGGTGCACCTCGGCCTCCCTGGCCTCGTGCTTCTCACTGACGGTCTTGGCCGGTGACACTTCGGCGGCCTCTGGTTCGGCCACCGATGGTTCGGCCACTGGCTTCTGTTTCGCGGCCTCTTGCCTCACCTTCTTCAGCTCGACCTTGAGGTTCTTGACCTCCGCGGCGACAACTGCAGTTATAATTAGGAACCACGCTTAAGGATAAAGCCCGAATACCTCATTACTGAGAAAAACCACGACATTAAACAGTCCAGCCAGGACTTACCTTGCTCTTTGTCAAATCGCTTATTGAGAAGGTCGAGCTCCTCATCGAAGCTCTTGAGCTTCCGATTCACCTCGGCCAGCTCCGCGACATTGGCGGCTGCCGCCGAAGATGAGGCCTGCACAACAGCTCATTCGTGTCAGACTCCCGAATCATCAGTTTTTAGGCCCCTTGATAGGTTTTCTCCAATCATGCCAGAGTCTCGGGGGTGACAATTCACTTTTCCTATTATCTGTGCTTTTTGAGCTATTTGGCCCCCGCCTGAGTTTTTCAAACTCATGCAGGGCTCGGGGGCTACTATATATGAGGATTGCATAACCTTATAAAATAAATTCTCTTTATAAAAGGAGCATTACATGATTTACCTTGAAGTCCGTCAAGAGGCCGCCGAAAGCCTCCTTCAATCCGCTATCAACGGACCGAATGCTTTGTAAAACCACACCCATGAGGCGCGGTGCTCTTCGGCGATGGAGTGGCTATTCAAAGCCTCCTCCATCATGGCCAGCCTTCCAGCTTCGGCCCACTCTGTTACGGGCGCCACCAGTGGTGGCACCCCGGCTCTCCCTTCGGTGGAGGTCGGAATGGACGACTCCAGGGGCCTGGGGGGATCTGGGGGGACTGACCGCGCTCCCCCTCTTTGTTTGCCAGGAGGGATCCCCCCTCCTGGTCTTCGACGACCGAGGTATTAACCTTGGACATGATGTTATCGCCCCCGCACTGCGTGTTCGGTCCTGGAGGGGTCTACCTGGACAACACCTCGCCGATCTCCTCGGCAACCAGAGGGGGGGGGGGTAGTGCGTGACGCGGTCCCACTCTCTGCCAGCTCGACTGGCGAAGAGTCCCCTTCTGAGACTCGATCGATGGGGAGGTCACGCGGTGGGTTACAATATGAAAGGCATTCATTTGGTTTGTAATGAACCCCAATCTGGATGTACTAGGGTGTCTTCGGATTCATACCTTTGGGCTGGGGGCTTGGCCCTAGGGTTCCTTCGGGGAACCTCTTTGGAAGCTTCAGACTCCTCGGCGGAGTCCAAACTATCATCGGCTAAGGCCACCTTGGCCCTGCATTGCCTTTTCGGGGCAGGAGGGGGCATATCCTCCTCGGGAGGAGTCGCTCTCCTCCCTGTCCTCTCCCTGTTCTTCCTAATGAGCGGAACTTGCATGGGTTTCCCCGTACATAGCGTCCGGGGGTCCTCTTGGGCGGAGGCCTTCTCGGGCCTCCCTCTTCTCGCCATTCTTCTTCTTATCTTTCTTTTCCGGCGCCATGTATGGCGCCTCGACCAACATCTCCGTCAGCAAGGCCGTCCTGGGGCCCTCGGGCAGCTAGGCTAGGCCGTCGATCTGCATGGCTTTCCCTAGCCAGCTCTACGAATGCTGGAAGGAAAGGATCAGGTACCTTGTTAAAAGGCAGTATCCGAACATAAGAGTAAAGCTTTATCGTACCTCCTTGGGGGGATTGGCGTCGTCGAGGCCGACGTCTCCTTCCTTGTTCCGCCAGTCCTTTTGGGGCTTGAACAACACCTTCCACAGCTTTCCGTGGGTGGCGACGAAGCAGCCCGATGGTTGCAAGGAAGAAGGCGGTAACAGAGCATGATCTAAACCACGTTGGTCAGTTTGACCTTCTCCTTTATCATCTGGGAGATGCGCTTCTGCAGCGACTTCACCTCCGCTGCCGACCCCCAGTCGAGACCCTTCTTGATCCATGACACCAGCCTTCTGGGGGGGACCGGATCTAAATTCGGAGGGTGCTGCCTAGTCCGCGTTGCATGGTTTGGTGATATAAAACCACTCTCTCTGCCAGAATTTGATGGTATCTATGAAGGTACCCTCCGGCCACTCAACCCGGGGGAGCTTGCTGATCATGGCTCCCCCACAGTCCGCATGCTGACCGTCGACAATCTTCGGCTTAACATTGAGGACCTTTAGACACAAGCCGAAGTGCGGCTGGACCCGCACGAAGGCCTCACAAATAATGAGAAAGGCTGAAATATGCATAAAGGAGTTCATAGGGAGATCATGGAAGTCCAACCCGTAGAAGAACATCAACCCCCTAACAAAGGGGTGGAGTGGGAAGCCAAGTCATCGGAGGTAGTGGGGGATGAACTCCACCCTCTCGCCCTACCTTGGCGTGGGCATGACCTGGCCCTTCTTCGGACCATGGTGGACGACATCGATCGGGAGATAGCTGGCGCGCTTCAGCTCCTCAATGTCGTCGTTCGTGACGCAGGAGGCCTCCCATTTGCCTTTGGAACCCGAACTGGCCATGGCCGAACTAAGGATGTGGCTTGGGGAGAGCAGAGGGAGGAATGGATCTGGGCGCTTGGAGCTCAAGAGATTGGGAAGGCGATAGCAATGGACATGAGAAGCGTGTCGAGGCTTCGGTGGTTGTTTGCCTCCTATAAGCTGCCATAATGCCAAGAGCCGCCGTACTACGCCGCAGGCCTCGCCACTTCCCAATATAATCGTGCCGTTATGCGCGCGTGGGATAATCCGACTCATTGATCATATCCCTTAAACAACGGGGAACGATCTCCATATTGATGGGACGTGCCTCGAACCGTGAATCGAGTTTTCATAACTATTTAGTGGTTCTGACCGGCTGTGACCCTTCGCTAAAAAGGTTGTTAGACGAAGGCACTGTTCACACTCGAGCGGTTGGCCTTTAAGGCAAAGTAACACATACTGTTCGAAAAATGAGGAGTCTTTGGTGGCTGAACCAGTACTGGCTGAACATAGAAGGGTAGAAGAAGTCGCCCCATAAGCCGGGGACTTTGGGCAGGTGAAGCTACTAGAGGACGTGCACCCCGGCATTGGAGGCTAGTTCATGGGCTATTGAGGGAGTCCAGGACAAAGGGGTCCTCGGGCCGCCAGTCTATCTCTTATGGGCTGGATAGGTGGGCCGCTCTCTGACTTTTATTGGAAGGCCGAACTATAAGGAGACTCCGTGCTCGGGAAGGAAACCTCTCGCGCCTTGGTGTGTCCTACAAGTTTGATGGAAGATTCGACATGTTTATTCCCTGGTGGTAACCGATGACGTGGCTTTAGAATGCGTTGGTATTTCCCCAATGAGGAAGGGATGATGCAGCACAACGACGGTAAGTATTTCCCTCGGTTATGAAACCAAGGTATCGAACCAGTAAGAGGATCACCACCACCTAATAAGGAGCACCTGCACACAAAGAACAAATACTTGCAACCCGACGCGAAAGAGAGGTTGTCAATCTCTCTACGGTAAAAAGATAGGTTAGGTAGTGATAGATTGGAGAGATAGATCTCTCAAGAACACAAAATAAAAAGGGCAAATAAAAAGTGCAGCAAAATATTTTTCGGTTTTTGGAATAGTAGATCTGAAAACAAAAGAGGCAAAAAGATAGATCGGCAAGCAATATGTTGGAAAAGTAGACCCGGGGGCCGTAGGTTTCATTAGTGGCTTCTCTCATGAGTATAGCACACGGTGGGTGAACAAATTACTATTGGGCAATTGATAGAAGATCAAATAATCATGACGATATCCAAGGCGATGATCATTATATTGGCATCACGTCCAAGATAAGTAGAGTGACTCCTGCCTGCATCTACCACTATTACTCCACACATTGACCGCTATCCAGCATGCATCTAGTGTATTAAGTTCATGGAAAAACGGAGTAATGTAATAAGAATGATGAAATGATGTAGACAAGATCTATTCATGTAGGAATAGACCCCATCTTGTTATCCTTAATAGCAACGATACATGCGTGCCTTGCTGCCCCTTCTGTCACTGGGAAAGGACACCGCAAGATCGAACCCATCACAAAGCACCTCTTCCCATGGCAAGAAAAATCGATCTAGTTGGCCGAACTATACCAAAGATTCGAAGAAGAAATACGAGGCTATAAGTAATCATGCATATAAGAGATCAAAGAAGACTCAAATAATATTCATGGAAAGAAACTGATCATGAACTCAAAATTCATCGGATCCCAACAAACACACCGCAAAAGTTTACATCAAACAGATCTCCAGGAGACCATTGTATTGAGAATGAAAAGAGAGAGAGGAAGCCATCTATTTACTGCCTACGGACCCGTAGGTCTATGGTGGACTACTCACGCATCATCGGCGAGGCACCAATCACTACTAGAATCAGAGCATTTGCCGTCTGCCAGGTCTTTGCCGTCCACTGGCAGACGGCAAAGACGTTCTTTGCCGTCAGCTTCTGAAAAACAGACGGCAAAGTACGAACTGATGGCAAAGGTACTGTTTGCCATCAGCCTGTTCTTTGTCGTTTGCTGGCAGACGGCAAAGATACCAGGTGGGCCCCACTTCACCGTGGGTTAAGTGGACGGCATGGTTGCCGTCAGGTAAGTCATTGCCGTCCGCCTCCCCCCTCTTTGTCGTCTGCTAGCAGACGGCAAAGAGGATGGCCACATAATGGCCACGGCGCCCCCTCCCCACCCCCTCTCTCTCCGCCCATCTCCCCACCTCTCTCTCTCCCCACCACCACCGCGTCGCCCCGCCACCACCGCGCCGCCCCCTCCCCTCGCCGGCTCGCCGCGCCGGCCCCCTCCCTGCGCTCTCTCCCCCCACTCCCCACCTCTATCTCTCTGTCCATCACCACTGCGCCGCCCCCCACCACCGCGCCGCCCCCTCCCCGCCCCCACCACCGTGCCGACCCCTCCCTGCGCCGACCCCCTCACCGTGCCGCCCCCTCCCCTCGCCGGCTCCCAGCGCCGCCCCCTCCCCAAGCCGGCAACCACCACTGCGCCACCCCCCTCCCCGCACCGCCCCCTCCCCTCGCCGGCTCCCCGCGCCGCCCCCTACCCGCGGCTCCCCCTCCCGCGCCGCCCCCACCCAACTCCGATGAGTGCCCGACCCAATGAAAAGAAGAAGGAAAAGAAGAAGGAAAAGAAGAAGAAGAAGAAGAGGAAGAAGAAGAAGAAGAAGAAGAAGAAGAAGAAGAAGAAGAAGAAGAAGAAGAAGAAGAGGAGGAGAAGAAAAAAGAAGAAGAAGAAGAAGAAGAAGAAGAAGAAGAAGAAGAAGAAAAAGAAGAAGAGAGGAGGAGAAGAAGAAGACGAAAAAGGAAAAGAAGAAGAAGAAGAAGAAGAAGAAGAAGAAGAAGATGAAGAAGATGAAGAAGAAGATGATGAAGAAGAAGAAGAGAAGAAGAAGAGAAGAAGAAGAAGAAGAAGAAGAAGAAGAAGAAGAAGAAGAAGAAGAAGAAGAAGAAAAGGAAGAAGAGGAAGAAGAAGAAAAGGAAGAAGAAGGAAAAAAGAATAAGAGGAGGAAGAAAAAAATGACACCCCGACACGAGGCCCCGACACGACACCCCGACACCCCCACCCGACACCCCGACACGACGCCCCGACACGACGCCCCGACACGACACCCCGACACCCAGACATGACACCCCGACACGACACCCTGGCGACGCCCCTCCAGTGAACCCCCTGCATGACACCCCCGGCGACGCCCCTCCAATGACCCCCCTGCACGACACCCCGGTGACACCCCGGCACGACACCCCGCCCAGCTGTTAATACGCCGCTCCCGACGCCACTGACCCCCGACCCCCGACACCTCTTCGGCCTCCTGTTGACTAAAAAGGTGCTCTTCGTTCTTCCAGAGGCCGACGGCGTCATAGTTTTGTAAATTATGAGTTAGGTCATATATTTTCCGATTTTGTTATAAAAAACATCATATTTGTGTTGATTGGGTGGATTTCAATGTGAAGTTGTTTCGTCGTTGCGAGGGTCTCGTGTTCGACGACCTCCCCGTGTGTTGGACGAGCTCTGCCCCTTCGTTCGTGGGTGAGCACAAATGACATCTCCTCCTCCCCCTTCATTTGCTCTGTTTCGGTCTTCGTGCCGATGAAACTTACTAGCTATAGGTAGATTATAAATCATCAGTATGCGTGACCAGTATGCGTCTCCCATTCGAAAGGGTTACAGTTATAAACATGCATGCATTTGCATATTTATAACCGTGATTATTTCGAATTGTCCAGTGTTATCAATGGACAGCCCGAGTATGTGTAGATTGGGTTCATTTTCCCATATGCACTGCTCCGGATCCGATGCATAATTTCGTCAGTGCCTCCCTGTTGTTCTCCGGGTACACATCCTCTTTGTTTATTGCTGAGACATGTATCAGGAGAACATCGGGGAGGTCTTGCCGAAATTTTGCGTCGGATCCGAAGCAGAGCATGGGAAAACGAACCCAATCTACACATACTCAGGTGGGATTAGGACCCATCTTTACCTATTAGTGTGTAGGTTGCATGGAAGTAATAAAACTGGCAAACTTGATTAACTGATGATTATGTATGCTGAATTATATATATATTTCTTGTGTGTCCAGTAGCTAGGCAAGATGAGTGATCGTGCGTGGATGTACATCGGTCACACTAGTTAGAAAGACATGACCAATGATGGTCAACAAAAACCAAGGGGTTTGTGAGAGCCGCATTTGCAAAGGGCCAAAGAAAAACTTGGTGCCCCTATCGTGGGTGCGAGAACTTTAAACAGCAAACAGAGGATGTAATGGGTAAACACCTACAGAGGATGGGTTTTACGCCTGATTATCCGGTGTGTACATTTCATGGTGAGTCTGCCCAACGTGCCAGAGCTGAGGTCGTTCATCGTAGCACCAACAAGCATGGTACCGAGATCGAAGAAATGGTGTAAGACTTTGATGATGCTCGGGATTTAGACGATGAGATGGAGGAATCTGCAAAGACCTTCTATGAAATGTTGGAGTCTTCAAAACGTCCTCTCCACGAGCACACTGAGCTTTGTCAGCTGGATGCCATCGCGCAAGTAATGGCTCTGAAGGCTCTGTTCAACTTGGGCAAAGAATGCTACGACACGATGATGACACTATTTGGACGCTTTCTCCCCAAAGGCCATGTAATGCCTGCAAACCTGTACCAGTCGGACAAAATCCTCCGTGTACTTAAGATGCCCTATGAGAAGATAGATGCATGTGAGAACGGATGCGCCTTATTTAGGATTGAGTATGCGGACTTGAACTATTGTCCCACTTGCAAGTCTTCCAGGTATGTTGTGGTAGACAACGGTATGGGTGGGAAGATTCAGACCAAAATCCCCGTTAATGTTCTTCGATACATACCAATCATCCCAAGACTCCATCATCTTTTCATGGTCGAAGAGACGGCCAGACAGATGACATGGCACATATTGGGCAAAAGAACCGAACTAGATGCAGATGGGAATCAGATGTTGGTACACACTTTAGACGCTTTTGCATGGAAGCACTTCGATGCATTACATAAGGATAAATCGGCAGATCCAAGGCATCCTCGAGTCTCCATCAGCACGGGTGGGTTCAATGTGTTTGGTATGACGGCAACCCAATACAATTGTTGGCCTGCATTTGTCATTCCACTCAATCCCCCCCCCCCCCCCCCGGACAGATTATGAAAAGAAAGAACATTTTCCCGACGTTGATAATTCCAGGGCCCAACTATCCGGGGAAGAATATGAATGTGTACATGCAACCGCTTAAGGATGAATTGCAAGAAGCTTGGGATAATGGGTTCAAGACATACGACGCCGCTTGGGATAATGCATGTCTGGTACATGTACTCGATGCATGACTTGCCGGCGTATGCGCTATTCGCTGGCTGGAGTACGCATGGAAGGTTCTCGTGCCCAACATGCAAGGCAGCTCTTCAGTTTCATTGGCTGCAGGCGGGTCGGAAGTATTGTTGCTTTGACTTGCATAGACAGTTCCTGGATCCGTGCCATGAGTTCAGAAAACACAAGAAAAACTTCATCAAAGGTACAGTTGTCAAAAACTGTGCACCACCTGCATTGACAGGGCTCGATCCGGAGCGTCCAGGGAATGTCAATGGGTATGATTCGAAACACGCCTGGACTCACAAGACATGCTTGTGGGATCTACCTTACTTCAAAGACCTCCTTCTCCCACACAACATCGACGTGATGCACGCTGAAAAGAATATTGGAGAGGCCATTTTTGGTACATTGTTCGGCATAGAGGGTAAGTCAAAGGATAATCCCAAGGCTAGAGTCGATGAGCAGACTCTATGTGATAGACCGTCACAGAACATGCGACAACTAAAAGGAAAGAAGAACTGGTCGAAGCCAAAGGCCTGGTTCAATCTTCCAAGGGGAGCTATGCGGTAAATTCTCTTATGGGAGAAAATTCAGTTGATGTTCCCCGATGGGTATGCAGCGAATCTAAAGAGGGGAGCGAGTCTTGATAAATTTAAAATATTTGGTCTCAAGAGTCATGATTGGCACATATGGCTTCAGCGGGTAATGCCGGTGATGTTGCGTGGCTTTATCCCTGAGGCTGAATGGCTAGTACTGGCAGAGCTAAGCTATTTCTTCCGTGTTCTTTGTGCGAAAGAAATATCGCCTGATGTGCTAGATGACATGGAAAAGTTGGTGTGGGAGTTGCTCTGCAAGTTAGAGACGATCTTTCCAACGGGCTTCTTTAATCCAATGCAGCATTTGATTTAACATCGCCCGACCGAGGCAAGATTGGGGGGGGGGCATGCAAAATCGTTGGTGCTATGCAACTGAGAGGATGCAGAAGATGCTTCGAGCAAAATGTAAAAATAAATGTAGAATTGAAGCATCGATGGCCGAGGCATTCAATACTGAGGAAGCGGCAACTTTGTGACAGCACACTACGAAGCCAAAAATCGTCATTTGCATAATCCGAAACCTCAGTACAATGCTGAAGACCCTAGAAAAGGTGGATCCAACCTCAGCCTATTCAAAGGGAAGCTCGCACCAGCCGGTGCTTGGAAACCATTAGTGTTGGATGTCGAAGAATGGCAGACCATTTCGTTGTATATCTTCAACAACCTAGCAGAAGCGTGGCCGTATATCGAGTAACTTGTGGGTACATTGTTTCGCAACTTCTAATTCCTTTGAACTGCTCTTATTCCCGGATTTTGATACAGTCGATACGTTGCCAAATTCTCGGATGGAGCGGTGATCCAAAAGGATTCCATTGATGAGTATGAGCTTCTGGCAAAGCATGGAGGCGGCTATCCCGGTTTCATCTCTTGGTTCAAACAAACGGTAATTACCATTAATAGACCATTTCATTTCTTGGTCTAATTTCCGGCTAATACAACTATCATTTCATATTAAACTTGTAGGCTAATTCAGAGTCTATGGACACCGAATTGAGACAAGCCGCTAATGGTTTTGACTATAAGGTCCGCTCATTTGAGAAATACACCATCAACGGGTATCACTTTTGTACCCAAAGAGCAATCTATGGCCGACCGAAAAACTACAAATTGTGGTGTCTCCGCTATCGGCGAAGGAGGTACCGAGTATTATGGAAGAGTTGAAGCAATTTATGAACTTCTATTCTATGGTGAAAACCCACCGAACGTCGTAGTCTTCAAATGTTATTGGTTCCAGCCGAAGGAGACTAGAAGGACTCATGAACATATAGGGCTAGTCGAAATCAAACAAAGCACCCATTTAGATGTTCCCGATGTTTATATTATGGCTCAACAGGCGACCCAAGTTTTCTATCTACCGTGGGCCTGCCAAACTGATAAAAATCTGAATGGTTGGGTTGTCGTGTATGAAGTGCCGCCACATGCTAGACCAACTCCCCCCAATGAAGAGGATTATAAACCTCACATTAACCCAGACACATATGAAGGAGAATTCTTCCAAGAAACACGTCTTTCCAAAAAAGCGTTTCAAGAACCGCTGTACTTTACCCCAGAACATGGAAGTAGACATCAACAGTGAATCCGACTTCACCTCTGAGCCGGAACAAGAAGAGCCGGAAGAACAAGATGTTACTGCTGTGGATGACCTGTCAATGCTTGACCGATTGCAGAGGGGCTTCCACATGTTGATGCCGCTGAACCCGATGAGCACGAGATTCATGATGACACACGTGATAGTGATGATGATGATGCATTTATTGATAACAACGATCCAGACAATTATTAGTTCGTATGCATCTCAACTTTAATTATGTACATATTATTATTCATGTCAGGTATTCATTTTTTTATGTTGTACTAATTTCGCTTACTCTTTGTCATGGCAGGTGTTGAATGATGGTGGGCGCAGGTCCAGAGCAGGCGACGACCGACGCGAGGGGTACTTCCATTCCACCCCTATCTCTCCGGAGAGCTTTGATAGACAGTATTGGGACACCGGCGGGATCTTCTTCGTCGGCGACGTTGCCGGCCACTGGGAGAGGAGGTCGGGGAGGGAAGAAGAGAGGTACAGGACGTGGCCGCGGGAGAGGTAGGCGGACTGATACGCCTTCCTCGCCGCCACCGCCAGCTCATTCACCCGAGCACAGGACTGCTAGGGTGGACCCGTCTGAGGTGGAGGCTATGGGGACTGCGGACCACGAGCCTCGGGTCGACTGGCGTTCGGCCCACGAGACTCCGGTCCTAGGTGCTAAGTCCCAGGCGACTCTGATCCCAGAGGCTTCGTCCCATGAGACTCTGGATACAGGGGCTACGTCCCAGGAGACGTCCGGATGGGATACATGGACGGATCTGTCTGAGGGGCTGGGTGGCCATGCTGATGGTGGCGGGGCTGAGTCTACTGATAGTGAGGGCGAGGTGGTTGAGGGGGTGAAAGTGTACCAGCGTGGTGGTACACGGCTGCCGCCCCTGCCGGCGACCCGCAAGCAGAGGCCAGTGATTAGGCCTGATGGGGAGAAGTAAGTGCATTTACTCCTTTTGTACCTTTTTCCTTCACGTTTCTTCAAATATCTAATGCGTTGGCCTTGTCATACTGCAGGGGTTGGGATCACGCCGATGGAGTCTGTAGGCCCAACACCGTCCTTGGTGTGCTTTGCCGGCAAAATTTCCCGGGGTTTGTTAGGTCGCCCGGTGAGGGTCAGCTTCTAGAGGTAGGATGGAGCTGGGAGCACTACAAGGCCGTCGAGGCCCCGCCGGGGGAGGTGATCAACGATGTCTTGTGCTACACGAGGGCCGACATGGTGATCAATAGCTTTTGGGTAATTTCTCCTTTACGCAATTAAAAATTAAAAATAGCTAATTATTGTATTACTAAGTGTTGTCTCATTTGATTGTAGACCTTCTAAAGGTGTCAAGAGTGATACGAGGAGGCCGCTGCAACTATTAACGATACCGAGTGCCAGCGCCTATTAAAGAACTTACGCCACGAGGCTCGGGTGCAGGCTATTCGAGACTACTACGCCACGTGTGGTATTACGAAGGACAAGTCGTCGTGCCGCGATAAGTTTCTGAAGAAGCCTTAGTACATGAAGGTAATTACCTATTCTTAAGGCCTTGTACATAGTTTGCTTGATTTGATTCATAGGCGTAGCGCTCAAATTTCTCTTTACTAACTTAGGTGCCCCCGAGATGGTGTGCGGATAAGATGGATGTATGGGAGGCGTTGGTGGATGGGTGGTGCACAGGCCAATGGCGAGCCGTGCACGACAATGCGAAGGACCGGCGTGCCCAAATGGTTGGTGTGCCACACCATCAAGGCAGCGCCAACTTATTTCAGTTCAGGCGGAACTGGGTATGTGGTTTGCTTCATTTTTCATGCAATTAATTCTTCATGCTAGCTTGAGCGCTTTAGTAATACTTTGTTCCTCTCTTTTAGGCAAAGCACAATAACATGGAGGTGCCAGAGGTGTACGACCTCTATGTCATGGCCCATACTGCCTCGTACAAGAAGGCCAAGGCATTCTCTGAGTCTGACCTTGATCATCCGGAAAACTTCACCAACATCTCCTCCCACCACAAGCTCATGAGGTACAACCAGGAGGGGAAGGCGAGGAAAGGGGAGGACTTTAACCCGAGCCAGCATCCTTTCGAGCAAGAGCTGGTGATGATATGTGGTGGCGGGAGGCCCCATGGCTCGATAGCCAATGGAGATGGACTGATATATTGTCCTCTCATTCTCTCGGAGATCAAGGTGCGCCAAACAACCTCCTGTCCTGAGATAAGGCCACGTCCACGGCCAGTCGATCTCGCCATCGAAGTTAGTTATACGGACTCATCTATCTTTCCTCCATTACATTGTGTGTGTGGCCATTGATGATTACAATGCTAACGAGGAGTGGTGTTGCAGGCTGCTATTCGGAGTGAGAGGGCGAAAACCCAGGCACTTCTGGAGGAGAGGGACCGGTTGGCGGCGGAGCAGCAACTGGCCATGGAGCAGAAGATGGCTCGATTGTTGGAGGATGAGAGGGAACGGAACGAGGCGTCTCACCGGGCCATGTACGAGCTCTTCGTGGTAAGTTTCTACTTCACATTAGCTAAATCATGCATGTAATGTTCGTTTCATTAATAACTAATATGATTGACTTATGAAAACCAAATGTGCAGTCTATGTGCGAGAAGACCGGTCAGACCCCTCCGCCGATCCCAGTAATTACCGTGGCGGGAACGATGAGTTTCATTTGAATGGTCATTAGTTACTAGTCTTTACATTTGAGTGTAATCATGCTAATGAGACATTGCAAATGATCTTTGGTGCAGCATAACTCCCGAGCCGCATCGCACGACCCTTCTCGAGGGCATCCTTCTCCAGGTGAAACCGGCCGAGCAACCCCGGTGCTTCACCTACGGTAAGCCCTAATATGCCACTCACTTGGCGAATTTTCCCAAAGAAAGACATACTTAGCTAAGTATCCTCCAAAATGACATAATTTAGCTTATTTACCTCATTTTTGACATAACTAGCTTAGTTAGGTCAAAAATAGCATAATAACCTTGGTTAGGTCATAAATCTTATATACTTAGCTTGTTTTCCTCCAAATTGACATAACAAGCTCAGTTAGCTCAAAAATGGCATAATTAACTTAATAATGACCTAATACTTGCCATATTTACCTAAGTTAGCTCTTTTTCTTCATCTTCTACTCCTTCTTCTTCTTCTACTTCTTCTTCTTCTTATTCTTCTTCTAGTCTTCTCCTTCTTCTTCTCCTTCTAGTCTTCTTCTTCTTCTTCTTCTTGTTCTTCTAGTCTTCTTCTTCTTCTAACTGTCTTAATAACGTCTTTTTTGCAGATTTGATTCACTTGGGAGCTACCATCGATGGACTGATTGTGTTTACTTTCTGTTTTCATTGATAGAAGCATGGATATGTTGCTAGCCTATGTGTTTTGATTCACTTGGAAACTATGTATTTTGCTAGCCTATGTGTTCTCTTGTGAAATATTCCATGATGATGTTGGATTACATGGCCTATGCCTCTTTCATGATGATGTTGGATACATGGCACATGCCTCGTTCTGAAAATGTATATATATATATATCATATATGTGATGTGCAAATGCATGGAATTAACAGAAAACAAACAAAAAAGATGCAATGCAGGCACTTTGTCGTCTGCCAGCCGACGGCAATGACCTTTGTCGTCTGCTAGCCGACGGCAAAGGTCACACGTGGCAGCAGCCTGTCCAACCTGGGAGCACCAGGTCTGACCAATTTGGTCACTTTGTCATCTGCTGGTAGACGGCAAAGATAAGCCAGGCAAACAGCAAAGATTAGGCAGGGGGTGACTTGCTGCCGCCAGTGCATGACGTCCTCAGCAGACGGCAAACTTTATCATCAGCTCGCTGATGGCAACGTATGCCGTTAGCCACCTAACGGGGCTAACAACCGTTCGTTGCCGTACATGTTTGTTGCTATCTGCCAGCTGACGGCAAAAAGTCTTTGCCGTCCGCTGTGTCCTGGCTGACGGCAAAGATGCTCATTGCCGGCGCCCACAGTGTCGAATCTGGTGCCGTCAGCCAGCTGACAGCAAAGAGGTTTGCCGTCCGTGGACTGGTGCTTTGCCGTCAGCTATGGCAGACGGCAAAGAAGCCGATTCCTGTAGTGAACGAGGATGATGAACCCCTCCGTGATGGTGTTAGATTGGATCTCAAGGCTCTGGAACTTGTGGTGGCTGGATGTGTTTTTCGTTGACTCCCTTTGGGTTTCTGGAATATTTGGGAATTTATAGGCATCAGAGGCGGTGGAGAGGGGCCCCGTGGAGGGCACAACCCATCGGGGCGCGCCCAGGACCCCTGGCGCCCTGATGGGTTGTGGTCTCCACGGCCCACCTCCCTGGCACTTCTTTGGCCCACTAGGTGTCTTCTGGTCCAAAAAAAATCTCCAAAAAGTTTCGTCGCGATTGGACTACATTTGGTATTGATATTCTGCGAAGTAAAAACAAGCAAAAACATCAACTGGCACTTTGGAACTATGTCAATAGGTTAGTCCCAAAAAATGTTATAAAGTTGGTATAAAGTGATTGTAAAACATCCAATAATGATAATATAACAGCATGGAACAAGCAAAAATTATAGATACGTTGGAGATGTATCAGCATCCCCAAGCTTAATTCCTACTTGTCCTCGAGTAGGTAAATGATAAAAACAGAATTTTTGATGTGGAATGCTGCCTAACATGTTCATCGCATATTCTTTTCTTTGTAGCATGGACATTTGTACTTTAGATGATTCGAAGCAATAGTCTAGTTTGAACATAATGACTTCAATACTCAAGCATGCCAACAAACAACCATCTCTTTCAAAATATCAACACTAAAGAAAGTTATCCCTAGCCCATCATGCTCAATCATTGACCCATTCATGAAACACACCCAAATATTAGCTATACCCAATGCTCAAGTACGATCATAGTGCCCCCTAGTTGGTGCTTTATAAGAGAAGATGGAGACTCAAAGTAAAAATAAAAATTGCATAAACTAAATAGATAGGCCCTTTGCAAAGGGAAGTAGGTATTTGTAGAGGTGCCAGAGCTCAAAGTTTAAATTGAGAGAGAAAAATATTTTGAGTGGCATGCCTTTCCTGTCAATGAAAACGACAAAGTAGTTCACAATACTTTCCATGCTAGATATATCATAGGCGGTTCCCAAAAAGAAAATAAAGTTTATTCATTTTTCCACCATTCTTTCACATTCCATGGCTGGTCGTATCCACGGTTGCCTTCCATACCAACACTTTCCCAGGAATTTATTATTTGACAACCTAAAGTAAAAAAAAATCTTTTTTATTTCGGGAATGGGCATCCCTATTACCGCCGCACTCTCGTGCAATGACAAGTGAATAAACACGCATCTTGAGAATAACACATCTAGCATGGAAAAATATTGGACACGCCCTACCGTTCCATGAGTGGTACGAGCACACAAAAAGGAGGTTTATTTTGAAAATTAGAGATGGCACATACAAATTTTCTTAGAACGGCGTGGAAATACCACATATAGGTAGGTATGGTGGACTCATAAGGCAAAACTGGGTTTAAGGATTTTGGATGCACAAGTAGTATTTCTACTTAGTACAAGTGGAGGCTAGCAAATAGATTGAGAAGTAACCAACCAAGAAACGAATATTCACCTAAGTGAGCATTGAGCATAACTAACACCGAATAATGCAACATAAGTAGGATGTAATTTCATTGCATAACTATTGACTTTTGTGCATGCATAGGGAATCAAAAACCTTAACACCAATATTCTTACTGAAGCATAATTACTCACTAACATGACTCACATATTACTATCATCATGTCTCAAAACTATTACAAGGAATCAAGTTTAATTTATCCAATGATCTTCATGGAAGTTTTTATTATATCCTCCTTGGATATCTATCACTTTGGGACTAGTTTCATATATTGCGATTGCGTTTGACAAGCTCAAACAAATTTAAGTGAAGCACATGAGCACAAAGATTTCATCTCTCAAAATAGTATAAGTGAAGCATGAGAGGATTTCTTCAAAATTTACTAACTCTCAAATTAATCTAAGTGAATCATGAGAGTATTTCTACAAAAATTTCCACGCACATCGTGCTCAAAAAGATATAAGGGAAGCACTAGAGCAATTCTATAGCTCAAAATGTTTAAGTGAAGCATATAGAGCAATTCTAACAAATCATAGCATAATTTTGGCTCTCTCAAATAGGTGTGTCCTGCAAGGATACAAGTGAAAAACTAACAAGCAAAGAAAGCAAATACTCAAATGATACAAGACACTCCAAGCAAAACTCATGATATGTGACGAATAAAAATATAGCTCCAAGTAAAATACCGATGGTCGTTAGAAGAAAGAGGGGATGCCACTCGGGGGCATCCCCAAGCTTAGTTGCTTGTTACTCTTTGGATATATCTTGGGGGTTCTGTATCATCCCCAAGCTTAGCCTCTTTTCACTCCTTATTCCTTCATCCATCGTGGTCTCACCCAAAACTTGAAAACTTCAATCACACAAAACTGAACAAAATTTTCGTGAGATCCGTTAGTATAATAAAGCAAATCAGTACTTTAGGTGCTGTTGCAAACCCATTCATATTTTATTATTGCATTATACCTACTGTATTTTAACTTCACCATGGCTCATACCCTTCAATATAACCCATAGATTCATCAAAACAAGCACACAATGCAACGAAAACAGAATCTGTCTTAAACAGAACAGTCTGTAGTAATCTGTACTCAAACCATACTTCTATATTCTAACAATTCTAAAACATTAGGAAAACGTAAATAATTTGTATAGCAACACTGTGTTAAAATTTCATCTCAATATCACGTTCGAGCAAAAAATGAAAATTCGAACACTGGACGCAAAGTTTCTGTTTCAGATTCAGCATTGTTTCTACGCATCATATGAATTATCCTAAAGGATCTACTTGGCACAAACACTAAATAAAACATAAGAACACAATCATAACAGAGGAATAATTGTGTCAACACTCAAAAACAGAAAGGTAAATACAAAAATAAATTTATTCATTGGGTTGCCTCCCAACAAGCGCTATCGTTTTACGCCCCTAGCTAGGCATAACACACAGATTCAAGTATTGTCATCTTTGGTTTTGGATCCATAGGATGCTCTCATGATTGATTCATATGGTGACTTAATTCTTGTACTCGGGAAGTGTTCCATACACTTTCTTAGTGGAAACTGAAATCAAATATTGCCTTCTTTCATATCAATCACGGCACCTATAGTACGTAAGAACGGTCTACCAAGTATAATGGGACATGACGGATTGCAATCAATATCAAGAACAATAAAATCTATGGGAACATAGTTCCTATTTGCAAGAATAAGAACATCATTAATTCCTCCCAAAGGCTTTTTAATAGTAGAATCCGCCAATTGCAAATTAAGGGAACATTCTTCAATATTGGTGAGACCAAGCACATCACATAAAGATTTCGGAATCGTGGAAATGACGTGGCTTGAGACTGCGTCGGTATTTCCCCAAAGAGGAAGGGATGATGTAGCACAGCGACGGTAAGTATTACCTCAGTTATGAAACCAAGGTTATCGAACCAGTAGGAGGATCACCACCACCCAATAAGCAGCACCTGCACAAAAACAACAAATACTTGCAACCCGACGCGAAAGAGAGGTTGTCAATCTCTCTACGGTAAAAAGATAGATTAGGTAGTGATAGATACGAGAGATAGATCTCTCAAGAACACAAAATAAAAAGGGAAAATAAAAAAGTGCAGCAATATATTTTTGGGTTTTTGGTTTAGTAGATCTGGAAACAAAGAGGCAAAAAGATAGATCGGAAAGCAATATGTTGGAAAAGTAGACCCGGGGGCCGTATGTTTCACTAGTGGCTTCTCTCATGAGTATAGCACACGGTGGGTGAACAAATTACTGTTGGTCAATTGATAGAAGATCAAATAATCATGACGATATCCAAGGCGATGATCATTATATAGGCATCACGTCCAATATAAGTAGACCGACTCCTGCCTGCATCTAGAACTATTACTCCACACATCGACTGCTATCCAGCATGCATCTAGTATATTAAGTTCATGGAAAAATGGAGTAATGCAATAAGAACGATGACATGATGTAGACAAAATCTATTCATGTAGGAATAGACCCCATCTTGTTATCCTTAATTGCAACGATACATGCGTGCCTTGCTGCCCCTTCTGTCACTGGGAAACGACACCGCAAGATCGAACCCATCACAAAGCACCTCTTCCCATGGCAAGAAAAATCGATCTAGTTGGCCTAACTAAACCAAAGATTCGAAGAAGAAATACGAGGCTATAAGTAATCATGCATATAAGAGATCAAAGAAGACTCAAATAATATTCATCGATAGAAACTGATCATGAACTCAAAATTCATCGGATCCCAACAAACACACCCCAAAAGTTTACATCAAATAGATCTCCAAGAGACTGTTGTATTGAGAAACAAAAGAGAGAGAGGAAGCCATCTAGCTACTGCCTACGGACCCGTAGGTCTAAGGTGGACTACTCACGCATTATCGGAGAGGCACCTATGAAGAAGATGAACCCCTCCGTGATGGTGTTAAGATTGGATCTCGAGGTTCTGGAACTTGCAGCGGCTGGAATTGTGTTTTGTCGACTCCCCTAGGGTTTTCTGAATATTTGGGAATTTATAGGCGTTAGAGGCAGTGGAGGGGGGGCCCGTGGAGGGCACAACCAACCAGGGCACGCCGGGGGCCCCCTGGTGCGCCCATGTGGGTTGTGGCCTCCACAACCCACCTCTCTAGCACTTCTTTGGCCCACTGGGTGTCTTCTGGTCCAAAAAAAATCTCCAAAAAGTTTCGCCGTGATTGGACTCCGTTTGGTACTGATATTCTGCGAAGTAAAAAACAAGCAAAAAACAACAACTAGCACTTTGGCACTATGTCAATAGGTTAGTCCCAAAAAATGATATAAAGTTGTTATAAAATGATTGTAAAACATCCAAGAATGATAATATAACAACATGGAACGAGCAAAAATTATAGATACGTTGGAGACGTATCAGCATCCCCAATCTTAATTCCTACTCGTCCTCGAGTAGGTAAATGATAAAAACAGAATTTTTGATGTGGAATGCTACCTAACATGTTCATCTCATATTCTTTTATTTTGTAGCATGGACATTTGGACTTGTAGATGATTCAAAGCAATAGTCTAGTATTAACATAATGACTTCAATACTCAAGCATGCCAACAAGCAACCATGTTTTTCAAAATATCAACACTAAAGAAAGTTATCCCTAGCCCATTATGCTCAATCATTGATCCATTCATGAAACACACTCAAATATTAGCTATGCCCAATGCTCAAGTACGATCATAGTGCCCCCTAGTTGGTGCTTTATAAGAGAAGATGGAGACTCAAAGTAAATAGATAGGCCCTTCGTAGAGGGAAGTAGGGATTTGTACAGGTGCCAGAGCTCAAAGTTTTAAATTGAGAGAGAAAAATATTTTGGGTGGCATGCCTTTCCTGTCAACGAAAACGACAAAGTAGCTCACAATACATTCCATGCTAGATATATCATAGGCGGTTCCCAAACAGAAAATAAAGTTTATTCCTTTTCTACCATTCTTTCACATTCCATGGCGGGCCGTATCCACGGTTGCCTTCCATACATTCCAAGGAATTTATTATTTGACAGCATATAGTAAATATTTTTTTCTTTTTCATTTCGGGAAAGGGCATCCCTACTACCGCCGCACTCTCGCGCAATGACAAGTGAATAAACACTCATCTTGAGAATAACACATCTAGCATGGAAAAATATTGGACACTCCCCACCGTTTCATGAGCGGTACGAGCACACAAAAGAGAAGTTTATTTTGAAAATTTAGAGATGGCACATACAAATTTGCTTGGAACGGTATGGAAGTACCGCATATAGGTAGGTATGGTGGACTCATAAGGCAAAACTTGGTTTAAGGATTTTGGATGCACAAGTAGCATTTCTACTTAGGACAAATGGAGGCTAGCAAATAGATTGAGAAGCAACCAAACCAAGAAACGAAAATTCACATAAGTGAGCATTGAGCATAACTAACACCGAATAATGCACTATAAGTAGGATGTAATTTCATCGCATAACTATTGACTTTCGTACATGCATAGGGAATCACAAGCCTTAACATCAATATTCCTACTAAAGCATAATTACTCACTAACATGACTCACATATTACTATCATCATGTCTCAAAACTATTACAAGGAATCCAGTTTAATTTGTCCAATGATCTTCATGAAAGTTTTTATTATATCCTCCTTGGATATGTATCACATTCGGACTAGTTTCATATATTGCCATTGCTTTTTGACAAGCTCAAACAAATTTAAGTGACGCACATGAGCATAAAGATTTCATCTCTCAAAAAGATATAAGTGAAGCACGAGAGGATTTCTTCAAAATTTACTAACTCTCAAATTAATCTAAGTGAAGCACGAGAGTATTTCTACAAAAATTTCCAAGCACACCGTGCTCAAAAAGATATAAGTGAAGCACTAGAGCAATTCTAAAGCTCAAAAAGTTTAAGTGAAGCATAGAGATAAATTCTAACAAATCGTAGCATAATTTTGGCTCTACCAAATAGGTGTGTCCAGCAAGTATACAAGTGACAAACTAACAAGCAAAGCAAGCAAAGACTTAAATGATACAAGACGCTCCAAAAAAAAACTCATGATATGTGACGAATAAAAATATAGCTCCAAGTAAAATACCGATTGTCGTTAGAAGAAAGAGGGGATGCCAATCGGGGGCGTCCCCAAACTTAGTTGCTTGTTTCTCTTTGGATATATCTTGGGGGTTCTGTATCATCCCCAAGCTTAGGCTCTTTTCACTCCTTATTCGTTCATTCATCGTGATCTCACCCAAAACTTGAAAACTTCAATCACACAAAACTCAACAAAATCTTCATGAGATCCGTTAGTATAATAATGAAAATCACTACTTTAGGTGCTGTTGCAAACCCATTCATATTTTAGTATTGCATTATACCTACTATATTTTAACTTTACCATGGCTCGTACCCTTCAATATAACCCATAGATCCATCAAAACAAGCACACAATGCAACGAAAAAAGAATCTGCCTTAAACAGAACAGTCTGTAGTAATCCGTACTCTAACCATACTTCTGTAACTCTAAAAATTCTGAGAAATTAGGACAACATAAAGAATTTGTATATAAATACTGTGTTAAAATTTCAGATCAAGATCACGTCCCAGTAAAAAAAATGAAAATTCAAATACTGGGCGCAAAGTTTCTGTTTCAGATTCAGCATCGCTTCTACTCATCTTATGAATCATCCTAAAGGCTCTGCTTGGCACAAACACTAAATAAACCAAAAAAACACAATCATAACAGAGGCGTAATTGTGTCAACACTCAAAAACAGAAAGGAAAAAGAAAAAAAATTATTTATTCATTGGGTTGCCTCCCAACAAGCGCTATCGTTTTATGCCCCTAGCTAGGCATAACGCATAGTTTCAAGTATTATCATCTTTGGTTTTGGATCCATAGGATGCTCTCATGATTGATTCATATGGTGGCTTAATTCTAGTTCTAGGGAAGTGTTCCATGCCCTTTCTTAGTGGAAATTGAAAACGAATATTGCGTTCTTTCATATCAATCACGACACCTATAGCACGTAAAAACATTCTACCAAGTATAATGGGGCAAGACGGATTGCAATCAATATCAAGCACAATAAAATCTATGGGCACATAGTTCCTATTTGCATGAATAAGAACATCATTAATTCTTCCCAAAGATTTTTTAATAGTAGAATCCGCCAAGTGCAAATTAAGAGAACATTCTTCAATATTGCTGAGACCAAGCACATCACATAAAGATTTCGGAATCATGGAAACACTAGCACCCAAATCACATAAAGCAAAGCACTCATAATTTTTAATATTAACCTTAATGGTAGGTTCCCACTCATCATGTAATTTTCTAGGAATAGAAATCTCCAACTCCAACTTTTCTTCAAAAGATTTCATCATGGCATCAACGATATGTTTAGTAAAAGCTTTATTTTGTTCATAAGAATGGGGTGAATTCAACATGGATTGCTGAAAAGAAATACATTCAATCAAAGAGCAACTATCATAATTAAAGTCTTTGCAATCCAAAATAGTGGGCACATCACTAGTTAAAGTTTTGACCTCTTCAAACCCACTTTTATCAAAATTTTCATCAAGATTTTCACCCTCCAAATTATTGGGACACCTTCTAGCTAAAGTTGACTCTACTTCAGTCCCTTCATCATCAATCTTAATATTACTAAACAAGGAATCAATAGAAGAAACACCAATCACTTTAAGATCTTCATCATTTTTATGAAGGCAATCACTAGAAAACGATTTTTCTAAGATTTCTCTTTTAGATCTAAGAATAGCGGTTCTTTTCCTACCTTCATCCATAGAGACATGTAAATCTTTAATTGATTCATCAATCTTAGGCACAAAAGCTTTCAACTTGAGATTTTCAACATCATGAGAAATTCTATCAATGCTTCTAGACATATCATCAATCTTATTCAACTTTTCCTCTAACGTAGTATTGAAAGCCTTTTGCGCATTGATAAATTCTTTATTATAAGAGGAATTACCATAATTATTATAGGAATTTCCAGGAAAGGCCTAGGAGTAAATTACCTCTATAAGCATTGTTATTGAAATTGTTTCGCGAGACAAAGTTCACATCTACGGGATAACTATTTTGCTCAATCAAGGTAGACAAAGGCTCATCATTAAGATCAATAGGAGCATTTTTACTAGCAACCAATTTCATCAAAGCGTCAACCTTATCACTCAAAGTACTAATTTCTTCAACTGAATTATCTTTTTTACTAGTAGGTGCTCTTTCGGTATGCCATTGTGAGTAATTTGCCATGATATTATCTAGCAACTTAGTAGCTTCACCCACCGTAATTTCCATAAAAGTACCACCCGCGGCGGAATCTAAAAGATTTCTAGAGACAAAATTCAATCCCGCATAAAAAAAATCTATGATCATCCAAAGATTTAAACCATGAGTAGGACAATTTCTTAGCATCAATTTCATTCTTTCCAAAGATTGTGCAACATGTTCATGCTCAAGTTGCTTAAAATTCATGATTTGTGTCCTAAGGGAAATAATTTTCACGGGCGGAATATACTTAGTGATAAAAGCATCCTTGCACTTATTCCAAGAATCGGTACTATTGCGAGGCAAAGAAGAAAACAATTTTTTTGCACGATCCCGCAAGGAAAAAGGAAATAATTTGAACTTCACTATATCATTGTCCACATCTTTTTTCTTTTGCATATCACACAATTCTACGAAGGTATTTATATTGGATGCGACATCCTCATTAGGAGTACCAGCAAATTGATCTTTCATGACAAGATTCAACAAATCGGCATTAATATCACAAGACTCCTGACTAGTGGCGGGAGGAGCAGTCAGAGTACTATTAAAATCATTGTTATTAGTATTCAAAAAATCACACAACTTGGTGTTTTCTTGAGTCATCGTGACCACACAAACAAGATTCAAGCAAGCAAGAGATCTGACGAGAAAAAGGCAAACGAAAAAGAGGGCCAATAAAACGGTAAATTGGTGAAGTGGGGGAGAGGAAAACGAGAGGCAAATGGCAAATAATGTAATTGCAAGGAGATGAGATTTGAGATTAGGAACCTGGTAGATGATGATGGAGTCTCCTCGGCGGCTGAGATTGGCACGTAGAAGAGACCGCTTCCTCCCCGGCAACGGCGCCAGAAATTCCTTTGACGTGGCTTGAGACTGCATCGGTATTTCTCCAAAGAGGAAGGGATGATGCAGCACAGCGATGGTAGGTATTTCCCTCAGTTATGAAACCAAGGTTATCGAACCAGTAGGAGGATCACCACCACCCAATAAGCAGCACCAGCACACAAATAACAAATACTTGCAACCCGACGCGAAAGAGAGGTTGTCAATCTCTCTACGGTAAAAAGATAGATATGGTAGTGATAGATAGGAGAGATAGATCTCTCAAGAACACAAATAAAAAGGGCAAATAAAAAGTGTAGCAATTTGGTTTTTGGTTTAGTAGATCTGGAAACAAAGAGGCAAAAAGATAGAACGGAAAGCAATATGTTGGAAAAGTAGACCCGGGGGCCGTAGGTTTCACTAGTGGCTTCTCTCATGAGTATAGCACATGGTGGGTGAACAAATTACTGTTGGGCAATTGAAAGAAGATCAAATAATCATGAAGATATCCATGGCGATGATCATTATATAGGCATCACGTCCAAGATAAGTAGACCAACTCCTGCCTGCATCTACCACTATTACTCCACACATCGACCGCTATCCAGCATGCATCTAGTGTATTAAGTTCATGGAAAAATGGAGTAATGCAATAAGAACGATGACATGATGTAGACAAGATCTATTCATGTAGGAATATACCCCATCTTGTTATCCTTAATGGCAACGATACATGCGTGCCTTGCTGCCGCTTCTGTTACTGGGAAAGGACACCGCAAGATCGAACCTATCACAAACCACCTCTTCCCATGGCAAGAAAAATCGATCTAGTTGGCCTAACTAAACCCAAGATTCGAAGAAGAATTACGAGGCTATAAGTAATCATGCATATAAGAGATCAAAGAAGACTCAAATAATATTCATGGATAGAAACTGATCGTGAACTCCAAATTCATCGGATCCGAACAAACACACCGCAAAAGTTTACATCAAATAGATCTCCAAGAGACCATTGTATTGAGAATCAAAAGAGAGAGAGGAATCCATCTAGCTACTGCCTACAGACACGTAGGTCTATGGTGGACTAGTCACACATCATCGGAGAGGCACCTATGAAGAAGAAGAACCCCTCCGTTATGGTGTTTAGATTGGATCTCGAGGTTCTGGAACTTGCGGCGGCTGGAATTGTGTTTCGTCGACTCCCCTAGGGTTTTCTGAATATATGGGAATTTATAGGCATCAGAGGCGGTGGAGGGGGAACCCGCGGAGGACACAACCCACCAGGGCGCGCTGGGGGCCCCCTGGCGCGCCCATGTGGGTTGTGGCCTCCACAGCCCACCTCTCTAGCACTTCTTTGGCCCACTGGGTGTCTTCTGGTCCTAACAAATCTCCAAAAAGTTTCGTCGCAATTGGACTCCGTTTGGTATAGATATTTTGCGAAGTAAAAAACAAGCAAAAACAGCAACTGGCACTTTGGCGCTATGCCAATAGGTTAGTCCCAAAAAATGATATAAAGTTGTTATAAAATGATTGTAAAACATCCAAGAATGATAATATAACAGCATGGAACAAGCAAAAAATTTAGATACATTGGAGACGTATCAGGAAACACTAGCACCCAAATCACATAAAGCAAAGCACTCATAATTTTTAATCTTGACTTTAATAGTAGGTTCCCACTCATCATGTAATTTTCTAGGAATATAAATCTCTAACTCTAACTTTTCTTCAAAAGATTTCATCATGGCATCAACGATATGTTTAGTGAAAGCTTTATTTTGTTCCCAAGCATGGGGTGAATTCAACATGGATTGCAACAAAGAAATACATTCAATCAAAGAGCAACTATCATAATTTATGTCTTTGCAATCCAAAATAGTGGGCATATCACTAGTTAAAGCTTTGACCTCTTCAAACCTACTTTCATAAAATTCTTCATCAAGATTTCCACCATCCAAATTATTGGGACACCTTCTAGCTAAAGTTGACTCTATTTCAGTCCCTTTATCATCAATATTAATATTACTAAACAAGGAATCTATAGAAGAAACACCAACCACTTTAAGATCTTCATCATTTTTATGAAGGCAATCACTAGAAAACGATTTTTCTAAGAATTCTCTTTTAGCTCTAAGCATAGCGGTTCTTTTCTTACTTTCATCCATAGAGACATATAAAGCTTTAATTGATTCATCAATCTTAGGCACAAAAGCTTTCAGCTTGATATTTTCCACATCATGAGAAATTCTATCAATGCTTCTAGACATATCATCAATATTATTCAACTTTTCTTCTATCGTAGTATTGAAAGCCTTTTGCGCATTGATAAATTCTTTATTATTACTCTCAAGATCAGAGGTGTTCCTATTATTATTGTAAGAGGAATTACCATAGAATCACCATAATTATTAGAGGAATTTCTAGGAAAAGGCCTAGGATTAAAATTACCTCTATAAGCATTGTTATTGAAATTGTCTCGTGAGACAAAATTCACATCTACGAAATCACTATTTTGATCAATTAAGTTAGACAAAGGCACATCATTAAGATCAATAGGAGCATTTTTACTAGCAACCAATTTCATCAAAGCATCAACCTTATCACTCAAAGTACTAATTTCTTCAACCGAATTAACCTTTTTACTAGTAGCTGCTCTTTCGGTATGCCATTGCTAATAATTTTCAATAATATTGCATAGCAATTTAGTAGCATCACCGAAAGTAATTTCCATAAAAGTACCACCTGTGGTGGAATCTAAAAGATTTCTAGAGACAAAATCCAATCCTGCATAAAAAAATTGCATGATCATCAAAAGATTTAAACCATGAGTAGGAAAATTTCTTAGCATCAATTTCATTCTTTCCCAAGATTGTGCAACATGGTCATGCTCAAGTTTCTTAAAATTCATGATTTGTGTCCTAAGGGAAATAATTTTCCCGGGCAGAAAATACTTAGTGATAAAAGCATCCTTGCACTTATTCCAAGAATCAATACTATTGCGAGGCAAAGAGGAAAACCAAATTTTTGCATGATCCCGCAAGGAAAAAGGAAATAATTTCAACTTCACTATATCATTTTCTACATCTTTTTTCTTCTACATATCACACAATTCTACGAACGTGTTTAAAAGGGACACGGCATCCTCATTAGGAGTACCGGGAAATTGATCTTTCATGACAAGATTCAACAAAGCGGCATTAATATCACAAGACTTCAGACTAGTGGTGGGAGGAGCAATTGGAGTACTAATAAAATCATTGTTATTAGTATTGGAAATATCACACGACTTGGTGTTTTCTCGAGACATCGGGACTACACAAACAAGATTGCAAGCAAGCAAGAGATCTGACAAGAAAAAGGCAAACGAAAAAGAGGGCGAATAAAATGGCAAATTGGGTGAAGTGGGGGGAGAGGAAAACGAGAGGCTAATGGCAAATAATGTAATTGCAAGGAGATGAGATGTGTGATTAGGAACCTGGTAGATGATGATGGTGTCTCATCGGCGCCTGAGATTGGCACGTAGAAGAGACCGCTTCCTCCCCGTCAACGGCCCCAGAAATTCCTTTGACGTGGCTTGAGACTGCGTCGGTATTTCCCCAAAGAGGAAGGGATGATGCAGCACAGTGACGGTAAGTATTTCCCTCTATTATGAAACCAAGGTATCAAACCATTAGGAGGATCACCACCACCTAATAAGCAGCACCTGCACACAAAGAACAAATTCTTGCAACCCGACGCGAAAGAGAGGTTGTCAATCTCTCTACGGTAAAAAGATAGGTTACGTAGTGATAGATTGGAGAGATAGATCTCTCAAGAATACAAAATAAAAAGTGCAGCAATATATTTTTGGGTTTTTGGAATAGTAGATCTGAATACAAAAGAGGCAAAAAGATAGATCGGAAAGCAATATGTTGGAAAAGTAAACCCGGGGGGCGTAGGTTTCACTAGTGGCTTCTCTCATGAGTATAGCACACGGTGGGTGAACAAATTACTGTTGGGCAATTGATAGAAGATCAAATAATCATGACGATATCCAAGGCGATGATCATTATATAGGCATCACGTCCAAGATAAGTAGACCGACTCCTGCATGCATCTACCACTATTACTCCACACATCGACCGCTATCCAGCATGCATCTAGTGTATTAAGTTCATGGAAAAACGGAGTAATGCAATAAGAACGATGATATGATGTAGACAAGATCTCTTCATGTAGGAATAGACCCCATCTGGTTATCCATAATAGCAACGATACATGTGTGCCTTGCTGCCCCTTCTGTCACTGGGAAAGGACACCGCAAGATCGAACCCATCACAAAGCACCTCTTCCCATGGCAAGAAAAATCGATCTAGTCGGCCTAACTAAACCAAATATTGGAAGAAGAAATAGGAGGCTATAAGTAATCAAGCATATAAGAAATCAAAGAAGACTCAAATAATATTCATGGATAGAAACTGATCATGAACTCAAAATTCATCGGAACCCAACAAACACACCGCAAAAGTTTACATCAAATAGATCTCCAAGAGACCTTTATATTGAGAATCAAAAGAGAGAGAGAGAGAGAGAGAGAGAGAGAGAGAGAGAGGAAGCCATCTGGCTACTGCCTACGGAACCGTAGGTCTATGGTGGACTACTCACGCATCATCGGAGAGGCACCAATGAGGATGATGAACCCCTCCGTGATGGTGTTAGATTGGATCTCGAGGCTCAGGAACTTGCGACGGCTGGATGTGTTTTTCGTCGACTCCCTTAGGGTTTCTGGAATATTTGGGAATTTGTAGGCATCAGAGGCCGTGGAGACGGGCCCCGTGGAGGGCACAACCCATCAGGGCACGCCCAAGGCCCCTGGCGCGTCCTGGTGGGTTGTGGTCTCCACGGCCCACCTCTCTGGCACTTCTTTGGCCCACTGGGTGTCTTTTTGTCCAAAAAAAATCTCCAAAAAGTTTCGTCGCGATTGAAATTCCTTTGGTATTGATATTAGGCGAAGTAAAAAAACAAACAAAAATGGCAACTGGCACTTTGGCACTATGTCAATAGGTTAGTCCCAAAAAATGATATAAAGTTGCTATAAAGTGATTGTAAAACATCCAAGAATGATAATATAACAGGATAGAACAAGAAAAAATTATAGATATGTTGGACACGTACCAACCGACCATGTGTAACCCTAGGTACCCCTAGTCTCTATATAAACCGGAGGGTTTAGTGCGTAGAGGGGGAGAACCATCATCCAACTCATCTAGGGTTTAGCTCTTTTGATCTCGTGGTAGATCGACTCTGTAATCGTCATACACATCAATATAGTCAAGAAGGACGTAGGGTTTTACCTCCTCGAGAGGGCCCGAACCTGGGTAAACACTGTCCCTCTGTCATCCTGTTCCCCATCGATCCAAGATCCACAGTTTGGGACCCCCTACTTAAGATCCGCCGGTTTTGACACCGATAGGGGGGGGCACTATACTGCATATTTCCCGAACCTCTGTGGGATCGGGGTGTCCAGGTTGCGAGGTGCATGTGCCACATCAAAGTTATGAATTGTGTATATTTAAGTATCACACCGCCCTTTCATATACCTATAGTTGGGACACCCGCAGGTGGTCGTGGTCTCACCCATCTCGCGGCACACACACACATCTATGGGCCCGCAGAGTCCACCTTTGATCGGAAGCGCGATGGGGTGGTTTGACCATGATGGATTCATATAGGTTGAATTTTCGTGTTACGACAGGGTGAGATGCCAGACCTATTTGGGGGCATGCATTCATAGCTCGGATTCCCTCCTGCCGACACGAAGTGGGGGGTGGAGGAGACATGTGCCATATCGAAGTTGAGCATTGGGTATTTGAACATCAAGCCACCCTTTGCATACATATTTTTGTTCCACATGCATGTGTGTTTGTGTTCTGGTGGCTGCGGGTTATGAATGGGCTCCACGAGCACTAGTGGAAAATAGACCTTTCGTCCAGAGCACTAGTCCCGGTCGGGTTTGGGCCCGGGACTAATGTGGGCATTGGTCCCGGTTCCAACCCCTAGGAGCGGACGGGGGCACGGCCAGCATTAGTCCCGGTTCAAGTGGGACCTCTAGTCCCGGTTAGTGATACCAACCGGGACTAAAGGGGTTGCAGCAGGCTGGGGCCCCTGCGAGTCCCTTTAGTCCCGGTTGGTATCACCAACCGACCGGGACTAAAGGTCTTCCCTATATAAAGTTGCTTCGTCCAGCCTGAGTCCAAGCTTCATCCTCTTATTTTTGCCAAGCTCTCTGTTTCCTTCCCCAAGCTTGAGTTCATCCTCCATTTTTGCCAAGATTTGTCAAGATTGGCTGCTCCCCATCTATCCAAGGGTTCTAAAAGGTTAGTGATACATGTGATCTGCGTTGGGTTTTTCGTGAAGGGAACGGGTAATTGTAGCACAAAACGGATAAGTATTTCCCTCAGTTATGAAACCAAGGTTTATCGAACCAATAGGAATATCAATCCTAAACCGTCTTCACCGGCTGCACATAAATGAACAAACAACTTGCACCCAACGCGGGCAAGAGGGTTGTCAATCCCCTTGACCTCGTTATTTGCAAGCAAATGAGTTGTGTAGATAATTGTTGATAAATATAACTTGCAAAATAAATAAAAATTAAATAAAGGCAGCGAGGTAATAATAGCGTTTGCAAATATATAAGTGAATAGACCCCGGGGCCATAGTTTTCCCTAGCGGCATCTATCATGTAGGCAGCATACGGTGGGTAAACAAATTATTGTTGGGAAATTGATAGAAAAGCGGATAGTTATGCGATGTTCACGGCAATGATCATGTATATATAGGAATCACGTCCATAAGCAAATAGGCCGACTCCTGCCCACACCTATTACTATTACTCCACTCATCGACTGCTATCCAGCATGCATCTAGAGTATTAAGTAAAACAGAGTAATGCTGGGAGAACGATGACATGATTTAGACAAAGTAAACTCAATTAATATGAATGAACCCCATCGTTTTATCCTTAGTAGCAACAACACAAAGATGCATCTTGTCCCCTACTTTGCCACTGGGATATAGAAACTCGCTAGGTTGAACATACCACAACGCACCACTCCCACCGATGAAATATCAATCTACTTGGCCAAAGCACATCAATAGATCAGAGAGCATTACGAAGCTATAATGATCATGCACTTAAGAGATAATATAACTCAGAGGCATCTCAAATACTTTTCATGAATAATCTGAACATAACCCCACAATTCATCGGATCCCAACAAACACACCGCACAATAGGATTACATCGGATAGATCAAAGGGAAGATGTGATGATCATTGTATTGAAGATCATAAGAGAGAGAGAGAGAGATTGCCATCTAGGTACTAGATATGGACCCATAGGTCTGTGGTGAACTTCTCACACATCATCATGAGGGCAGCAAGGTTGATGAAGAGGCCCTCCGTGATCGATCCCCCCTCCGGCAGGGTGCCGGAACGGAGCTCCAGATTTCCTCGCAACGGAACAGTGACTTGCGGCGGTGGAAAAAGGGTTTCGGGACTGCCTTCAGGGTTTTTAGGACATTAGAGAATTTATAGGCCAAAGAGGGACGTCGGGAGGCGGCTGAGGGGGCCACCACATATCAGGGCGCGCCCCTCCCTAGGGCACGCCCTGACGTGTGGTGGGACCCTCGTGCACCTCCTGGCCTCCTTCCGAAGCTTCTAGGTCTTCATATAGTCCAGAAAAAATCATCAAAAACTTTCGTGGCGATTGGAGTTTGTTTGGTATAATAAACCTGAAAAGGCAAAAACATGCAGAAAACAACAACTGGCACTGGGCACTGGGTCAATAGGTTAGTCCTCAAAAATATTATAAATTGGTAAATAAAGACCCAAAAAGTATCCTAGAATGATAATATATCAGCATGGAACAATAAAAAATTATAGATACGTTGGAGACGTATCAAGCATCCCCGTGCTTAATAACTGTCATCCTCGAGTAGGTAAATGATAAAAACAGATTTTTTTGATGTGACATGCTATCCACTATGTAATCTTATACGTGTATGCTTATTAAGAAAAGATGAACCAACAAATATTAACATAGCAATAATTGAAATGTATGAAACAGAATTGTTAATTCTTAAAAGTATATGATCCTTAAGAAATGTTTACCCCTCCATTCATCTTGTTATATTAGCAAGGCATGGCTTCACCACATTAATACAAATGTTAAGCACCACGGTGTCTAAGTCAGGCAATTGGTTCATACTTTTTCAATATGCATCAACTTTTTATTCTTCACGCAATACATGAGTGTGAGCCATTGGACATAACATTTAAGCGGAATAGAGTATGGTGGTAGATATCAAAGGGGTAGGAAGCGGAGAAGATAGTCTCACATCAACTAGGCGTACCAACGGGATATGGAGATTCCCATCGATAGATGTCAATGCAATGAGTAGGGATTGCCATGCAAATGATGCACTAGAGCTATAAGTGTATGCAAGCTCAAATGAAGCTAAGTGGGGTGTGCATCCAACTTGCTTGCTCATGAAGACCTCGGGCATTTAAGTAAGCCCGTCATAGGAATATATAAGCCAAGTTTGTAATAATGAATAGGTAATTCCCACTAGCATATGAAAGTGATATATCATGAGACTCTCTACATGAAGAGCATGGTGCCACTTTGAGGCACAAGTGTGGTAAAGGATAGTAGCAAAGTCCCTTCTCTCATTTTCTATCATTCATTTTTTTTAATGGATGGTGTGCTCATTTGGCCTCCCCCGTCTTTATTTTCGTCCAGAGTTTCGTCTTGACTTATGGGAGAATCATCGTCTCCATCATTCTTTCCTCACTGGGAGAATGCTCTAATAATGATGATCATCACACTTTTCTTTACTTACAACTCAATATGGAGAACCGATATGAAGATGTGACTCTGTATGAATGCCTCTGGCAGTGTACCAGGATGTGCAATGATCTAGTGTGACAAGTATCAAAAACATTATGAACGGTGGCTTTGCCACAAATACTATGTTAGCTTTATATGATCATGCAAAGCAATATGATGATGAGAGAACTAGTCATGTGAAGTGACGATGGAATTTGCATGGCAATATATCTCGGAATGGCTATGGAAATGCCATGATAAGTAGGTATGGTGGCTGTTTTGAGGAAGATATAATAAGGCTTATGTGCAACAGAGCATGTCATGTCACGGGGTTTGGACGCACCAGTGAAAATTGCACCTATCCTTGAGGTGAGAACGGGCTATGCACGGTACCGAAGAGGCTAGCAAATTATGAAAAGGTGAGATTGTGTAAGTCCATGGTTTCACATTAGTCATAAAGAACTCATATACTTATTGCAAAGTTTTTATTTTATCATAGATCAAAGTACTAATCACATGCCCTGAGGGAAGAGGTCGGTAGTAGTTAACCATCGCGCGCTTCTGACCCGAAACAATGACGTGGCTTGGACTGCGTCGGTATTTCCCCAAAGAGGAAGGGATGATGCGGCACAGCGATGGTAAGTATTCCCCACAGTTATGAAACCAAGGTTATCGAACTAGTAGGAGGATCACCACCACCCAATAAGTAGCACCTGCACACAAACAACAAATACTTGCAACACGACGCGAAAGAGAGGTTGTCAATCTCTCTACGGTAAATAGATAGATTAGGTAGTGATAGATTGGAGAGATAGATCTCTCAAGAACACAAATAAAAAGAGTAAATATGCTGCAATATGTTTTTGGGTTTTTGGTTTTGTAGATCTGAAAACAAAGATTGCAAAAAACGTAGATCAGAAAGCAATATGATAGGAAAAGTAGACCCGGGGGCCGTAGGTTTCACTAGTGGCTTCTCTCATGAGTATAGCGCACGGTGGGTGAACAAATTACTGTTGGGCAATTAATAGAAAATCGAATAGTCATGACGATATCTAAGGCGATGATCATTATATAGGCATCAAGTCCAAGATAGATAGACCGACTCCTGCCTGCATCTACCTCTATTACTCCACACATCGACCGCTATCCAGCATGCATCTAGTGTATTAGGTTCATGGAAAAATGGAGTAATGTAATAAGAACGATGACATGATGTAGACAAGATCTATTCATGTAGGAATAGACCCCATCTTGTTATCCTTAATAGCAACGATACATGCGTGTCTTGCTGCCTCTTCTGTCACTGGGAAAGAACACCGCAAGATTGAACCCATCACTAAGCACCTCTTCCCATGGCAAGAAAAATCGATCTAGTTGGCCTAACTAAACCAAAGATTCGAAGAAGAAATAGGAGGCTATAAGTAATCATGCATATAAGAGATCAAAGAAGACTCAAATAATATTCATGGATAGAAACTGATCATGAACTCAAAATTCATCGGATCCCAACAAACACACCGCAAAAGTTTACATCAAATAGATCTCCAAGAGACCATTGTATTGAGAATCATAAGAGAGAGAGAGAGAGAATAAGCCATCTAGCTACTGCCTACGGACCCGTAGGTCTATGGTGGACTACTCACGCATCATCGGAGAGGAACCTATGAGGAAGATGAACCCCTCCGTGATGGTGTTTAGATTGGATCTCGAGGTTCTGGAACTTGCGGCGGCTGGAATTGTGTTTCGTCGACTCCTCTAGGGTTTTTGGATTTTCTGGGAATTTATAGGCATGATAGTCGGTTGAGGGGGTGCCCGAGCTGCCCAGCACCCATCAGCCTGGGCCAGGGGGCCTCTAGCGTGCCCTAATGGGTGCTGGCCACCCTGGGCCCCATCTTCTGGTGTTCTTTGGCCCATCTGGTGTCTTTCTGGTCCATAAAAAATCCACAAAAATCCCCGCAGCGTTTCATCTCTGTTTGGTACTGATTTTCTGCAAAGTAAAAAAACAAGCAAAAACAGGAACTGGCACTTTGGCACTATGTCAATAGGTTAGTCCCGAAAAATGATATAAAGTTGTAATAAAATGATTGTAAAACATCCAAGAATGATAATATAACAGCATGGAACAAGCAAAAATTATAGATACGTTGGAGACGTATCAGCATCCCCAAGCATAATTCCTAGTCGTCCTCGAGTAGGTAAATGATAAAATATAATTTTTGATGTGGAATGCTGCTTAACATGTTCATCACATTCTTTTCTTATTTGTATAGCATGGACATTTGGAGTTGTTAGTGATTCAAAGCAATAGTCTAGTTTTAACATAATGACTTCAATACTCAAGCATGTCAACAAGCAACCATGTTTTTCAAAATATCAACACTAAAGAAAGTTATCCCTAGCCCATCATGCTCAATCATTGATCCATTCATGAAACACACTCAAATATTAGCTATGCCCAATGCTCAAGTACGATCATAGTGCCCCCTAGTTGGTGCTTATAAGAGAAGATGGAGACTCAAAGCAAAAATAAAAATTGCATAAAGTAAATAGATAGGCCCTTCATAGAGGGAAGTAGGGATTTGTAGAGGTGCCAGAGCTCAAAGTTTTAAATTGAAAGAGAAAAAATATTTTGGGTGGCATGCTTTTCCTGTCAACGAAAACGACAAAGTAGCTCACAATACTTTCCATGCTAGATATATCATAGGCGGTTCCCAAACATAAAATAAAGTTTATTCCTTTTTCCACCAAACTTTCACTTTCCATGGCGGGCCGTATCCACGGTTGCCTTCCATACCAACACTTTCCAAGGAATTTATTATTTGACAACATAAAGTAAATATTTTTTCTTTTTCATTCCGGGAATGGGCATCCCTATTATCGCCGCACTCTCGTGCAATGACAAGTGAATAAACACTCATCCTGAGAATAACACATCTAGCATGGAAAAATATTGGACACTCCCCACCGTTTCATGAGCGGTACGGGCACACAAAAGAGAAAAAATATTTTGAAAATTTAGATATGGCACATACAAATTTGCTTGGAACGGCATGGAAATACCGCATATAGGTAGCTATGGTGGACTCATAAGGCAAAACTTGGTTTAAGGATTTTGGATGCACAAGTAGTATTTCTACTTAGTACAAATGAAGGCTAGCAAATAGATTGGGAAGCAACCAAACCAAGAAACGAAAAATCACATAAGTGAGCATTGAACATAACTAACACCGAATAATGCACCACAAGTAGGATGTAACTTCATTGCATAACTATTGACTTTCGTGCATGCATAGGGAATCACAAACATTTACACCAATATTCCTACTAAGCATAATTACTCTTTAATATGACTCACATATTACTATCATCATGTTTCAAAACTATTACAAGGAATCAAGTTTAATTTGTCCAATGATCTTCATGTAAGTTTTTATTATATCCTCCTTGGATATCTATCACTTTGGGACTAGTTTCATGTATTGTCATTGCTTTTTGGCAAGCTCAAACAAATTTAAGTGAAGCACATGAGCATAAAGATTTCATCTCTCAAATAGGTATAAGTGAAGCATGAGAGGATTTCTTCAAAATTTTACTAACTCTCAAATTAATCTAAGTGAAGCATGAGAGTATTTCTACAAAAGTTTCCAGGCACACTGTGCTCAAAAAGATATAAGTGAAGCACTAGAGCAATTCTATAGCTCAAAAAGTTTAAGTGAAGCACATATATCAATTCTAACAAATCATATCATGATTTTGGATTTCTCAAATAGGTGTGTACAGCAAGCATAGAAAGGGAAAACTAACAAACAAAGCAAGCAAAGATACAAGACGCTCCAAGCAAAACACATGATATGTGACGAATAAAAATATAGTTCCAAGTAAAATACCGATGGTCGTTAGAAGAAAGAGGGGATGCCACTCGGGGGCATCCCCAAGCTTAGTTGCTTGTTACTCTTTGGATATACATTGGGGGTGTGGTAGCATCCCCAAGCTTAGGCTTTTGCTACTCCTTATTCCTACATCCATCGTGATCTCACCCAAAACTTGATAACTTCAATCACACAAAACTCAACAAAATCTTCGTGAGATCCGTTAGTATAAGAAAGCAAATCACTACTTTAGGTACTGTTGTAAACCATTCAAATTTTATAATTGCATTATACCTACTGTATTTTAACTTTACCATGGCTTATACCCACCAATACAAACCATAGATTCATCAAAACAAGCACACAATGCAACAAAAACAGAATTTGTCTCAAACAGAACAGTCTGTAGTAATCTGTACCATACCCATACTTCTGTAACTCTCAAAATTAGGACAACGTAAGGAATTTGTATAGCAACACTGTGTTAAAGTTTCAGCTCAAGATCACATTCCAGCAAAAAATGAAAATTCATATACTGGACGCAAAGTTTCTGTTTCAGATTCAGCATCACTTCTACTCATCCTATGAATCATCCTATCGGTTCTACTTGGCACAAACACTAAATAAACCATAAAAACACAATCATAACAGAGGCATAATTGTGTCAACACTCAAAAACAGAAAGGAAAAAGCAAAAATTTATTTATTCATTGGGTTGCCTCCCAACAAGCGCTATCATTTTACGCCCCTAGCTAGGCATATTGGATAGGTTCAAGTATTGTCATCTTTGGTTTTGGTCACTTTTGTGAGGGCCTTCTCGAATCCGGGGGGATCTTTCCGCTTCCCCAAATTTTTAGGAGAAGAAACCATCTTAAGATCCAAAATATCCAAACGCTTATTGCAATGGGTAATCAAAGTGTTCAAGCGATTGAGGTTCCCACTAATATGTTTGAGGGGTTCATGATATTTTTGTAACTCGACCAAGTGCTTACGTAAGTCACTTAATTTGTCAAGAATTTGAACTCCCTCTTGTGAAAAAGCAAGCCCCTTTTTTGGTGGGGGAACCCCCAAAATCCCTTCCAAAACTTCATAAGCGCCATTTGCATCAAGTTCAATAAAATTGCCTTTGGAGGCGAAATCCGAAAGCTCTCCATGATGCAAAGCCAATCCAATATAAAAGTTTCTAAGCAAAACTTTTGCATCTCCTATTAGATTGGAAATACGATAGGATTCCATTAGCCTATACCAGGCATCTTTCAAATTTTCCCTTTGTTTTTGTTTGAAGTATAGAACTTCAAAATCTGGTGACAAAGGGGGAGTGGTAACGGTAGTCATAGCAACAAGCAAGAGATCTAACGAAACAAAGGCAAAAAGAAGAACAGGGCGAATAAAATGGCAAATTGGTGAAGTGGGGGAGAGGAAAACGAGAGGCAAATGGAAAATAATGTAATTGCAAGGAGATGAGATTTGTGATTAGGAACCTGGTAGATGATGATGGAGTCCCCTCGGCGCCTACGATAGGCACGTAGAAGAAATTCCTTTGACGTGGCTTGGACTGCATCGGTATTTCCCCAATGAGGAAGGGATGATGCAGCACAGCGACGGTAAGTATTTCCCTCAGTTATGAAACCAAGGTTATCGAACCAGTAGGAGGATCACCACCACCCAATAAGCATCACCTGCACACAAACAACACATACTTGCAACCCGACGCAAAAGAGAGGTTGTCAATCTCTCTACGGTAAATAGATAGATTAGGTAGTGATAGATAGGAGAGATAGATCTCTCAAGAACACAAATAAAAAGAGTAAATATGCAGCAATATGTTTTTGGGTTATTGGTTTTGTAGATCTGAAAACAAAGATTGCAAAAAACATAGATCGGAAAGCAATATGATAGGAAAAGTAGACCCGGGGGCCGTAGGGTTCACTAGTGGCTTCTCTCATGAGCATAGCGCACAGTGGGTGAACAAATTACTGTTGGGCAATTCATAGAAAATCGAATAGTCATGACAATATCCAAGGCGATGATCATTATATAGGCATCACGTCCAAGATAGATGGACCAACTCCTGCCTGCATCTACCTCTATTACTCCACACATCGACCGCTATCCAGCATGCATCTAGTGTATTAAGTTCATGGAAAAACGGAGTAATGCAATAAGAACGATGACATGATGTAGACAAGATCTATTCATGTTGGAATAGACCCCATCTTGTTATCCTTAGTAGCAACGATACATGCGTGTCTTGCTGCCCCTTCTGTCACTGGGAAAGAACACCGCAAGATCGAACCCATCACAAAGCACCTCTTCCCATGGCAAGAAAAATCGATCTAGTTGGCCTAACTAAACCAAAGATTCAAAGAAGAAATACGAGGCTATAAGTAATCATACAAATAAGAGATCAAAGAAGACTCAAATAATATTCATGGATAGAAACTGATCATGAACTCAAAATTCATCGGATCCCAACAAACACACCGCAAAAATTTACATCAAATAGATCTCCAAGAGACCATTGTATTGAGAATCATAAGAGAGAGAGAAGAAGCCATCTAGCTACTGCCCACGGACCCGTAGGTCTATGGTGAACTACTCACGCATCATCGGAGAGGCACCTATGAGGAAGATGAACCCCTCCGTGATGGTGTTTAGATTGGATCTCGAGGTTCTGGAACTTGCGGCGGCTGGAATTGTGTTTCGTCGACTCCTCTAGGGTTTTTGGATTTTCTGGGAATTTATAGGCATGATAGTTGGTTGACGGGGTGCCCGAGGTGCCCAGCACCCATCAGGCCACGCCAGGGGGCCTTTGGCACACCCTGGTGGGTGCTGGCCACCATGGGCCCCCTCTTCTGGTGTTCTTTGGCCCATCAGGTTTCTTTTGGTCCGTAAAAATTCCACAAAAATCCCCGCAACGTTTCATCTCTGTTTGGTACTCATTTTCTGCGTAGTAAAAAAACAAGCAAAAAACAGGAACTGGCACTTTGGCACTATGTCAATAGGTTATTCCCAAAAAATGATATAAAGTTGTACTAAAATGATTGTCAAACATCCAAGAATGATAATAAAACAGCATGGAACAAGAAAAAATTATAGATACGTTGGAGACGTATCAAACAACACTAGGATTTCAACGAGGAATAGAAATGCTCACACATCATCACCATGCCTCTTTATGAACAAAATTGTCAACCTTTCTTAATATGGACACTTATACGATTTAACAATTATGAACTCACACCTATTTCATATTACTACATCAATATCATTGACCCACAATTTCTTTATATGTGCTACATGATGGTTTTGATAATCACTCATTGAATACCTAATATTTTTCGACTAGTCTTTATGACCCATGCAAATTACCGTCATTATTTTTTAACTCTCAAACAAATATAAGTGAAGAACGAGAGTGAAGTTATTTCTTTAAATCTACATGCCACCGTGCTCAAAAAGATATAAGTGAAGTACTAGAGCAACTGCTAAGCTCAAAAGATATAAGTGAAGCACATAGAGTATTCTAAGACATTATGATAAAGGTGTGTCTCTCTTAAATAGGTGTGTCGAGCAAACAATGATTGTGGCAAACTGAAAGTAAAAGCAAACAAAAGCAACCGACGCTCTAAGAAAAACTCATATCATGTGACGAATAAAAATATAGCTTCAAGTGACATACCAGTGGATTTGAGACGAAAGAGGGGATGCCTTCCGGGGCATCCCCAAGCTTAGACGCTTGAGTGTCCTTTAAAATATTACCTTGGGTGCCTTGGGCATCCCCAATCTTAGGCTCTTGCTACTCCTTATTCCTTTGTCCATCAAGATAACACCCAAAAGTTGAAAACTTCAATCACACAAAACTCAATAAAACCTCGTGAGATCCGTTAGTATAAGAAACATATTGCATACTTTAAGTACTGTTATAAACTGATTCAAATTTCATAAATGCATAGTAGGTACTGTATTCTAACTTCTCCATGGCTTATACCCCCCGATACAATCCATAGCATAATCAAAACAAGCAACTATGCAAGCAAAAACAGAATCTGTCTAAAACAGAACAGTCTGTAGCAATCTGTAGAGATCCTATACTTAGATAAATCTAAAAATTATTAAAAATTATTACAACCTGTAATATTTGTATATAAAGACTGTGTAAAAATTTCAGATTCTTATCACGCTCAAGCTAAAAATGAAAATTCCTGTAGTGAAGTGAAAAGTTTCTGTTTTGTTTCAGCATCTATTCTACTCATCTTGTGAGTCATCCCAAAGGCTTTACTTGGCACAAACACTAATTTAAACACAAAAACATAATCATTACAGAGGAAATAATCATTATATTAAAAATAAAAAGAAAGTTTAAAGAAAAAATTTAAGATAACTATTGGTTTGCCTCCCAACTAGCGCTATTGTTTTATGCCCCTAGCTAGGCATAATGCATAGTTTCAAGTATTGTAATATCCACGGAAACGATCCATCATGCTATAATCATATTCCCTTATTTCATCAGCATGTTTTCTAATAGGTAAGCAAAAATAATTGAAGGGACTAAACTTCACAACACAAGGATCCGAAAGATCTATTTCAGGAGGAATAGGAGGCTCTTCTTTAGGTTCTCAGAGGTGATAACTATTTCCTCATTGTAAAGATTTCGATGAAGGTATTTTATTAATTATCTCTCAAGCTCATAACCCATTCAAAGTTTTGGTATAGCAAATTCATCATTATGTTAACATATTTTATCAACTAAGACATTAGGTGGAACCTTCTTTCTAAGGTTTTCATCATAAGCAACATAGTCCGTGGATCTTAGTTTTCTTACCCCTTCAAATTCATAAAGAATTCCTTCTATTGGTGGGCATTCACAATTAATCCTATAATAAGCAAACATGTCTCTAGCCTCTTGTATAATATTGTCAAATTCTTGCGCAAGGAATATAGTGGCCAAGAGTTTAGTAGGAGCTTCCTGAATATTAGAGAATTCTAGAAACAACCATTGTATAAAAGGATGCATATGGACAAGTTGTCTTTCCAATTGTGCTATGAGTGTAGATATGGCATCCCCATAACTTGTAGTTCTAGTAACAATGGATCCTCCCATCAATGATAATGATCCCGCACAAGTGAAAAAATCTTGAATCACACTCTTACCAATAATATTCCCGCTACTTATACGGAGTTTCTTTGTTGGCATAGTGGGTTCACTTTTAGAAGGATCATCAACCGCAAGATTATCAAGTATTTCGTTAGAAACTTCATAAAAAATTCTATTAGAATTATTATCACAAGGTGAAGTTGGATGTTCAAGGGCTTCCGCACTAGCGGCGGAAACACCACTAATCTCAAAATCAGACTTGATAACTATTTCCAGCAAGCAAAGGAGTAAACTAGTAAGGAGCAAAGATAAATATTTTTGTATTTTTGTTTTTTATGAGACAACCTAAATATAACAGCAAATAAAAATAAGAACAAGTGAATGAAAATTTGTGTGAAGTTACTTGGTAGTTGATGATGATATTCCCCGGCAACGGCGCAAGAAATCCTTCCTGATACTTGTGATCTGTGTTGGGTTTTCCGTGAAGAGGAACGGGTAATCGCAGCACACAGCGGATAAGTATTTCCCTCAGTTATGAAACCAAGGTTTATTGAACCAATAGGAAGATCAATCTTCAACCGTCTTCAGCGGCTGCACACAAATGAACAAACAACTTGCACCCAACGCGGGCAAGAGGGTTGTCAATCCCCTTGATCTCGTTATTTGCAAGCAAATGAGTTGTGTAGATAATTGTTGATAAATATAAATTGCAAAATAAATAAAAAGTAAATAATGGGAGCAAGGTGATAATAGCGTTTGCAAACATATAAGTGAATAGACCCGGTGGCCATAGTTTTCCCTAGCGACATCTCTCATGTAGGCAGCATACGGTGGGTAAACAAATTACTGTTGGGCAATTGATAGAAAAGCAAATAGTTATGCGATGTTCACGGCAATGATCATGTATATATAGGCATCACGTCCATAAGAAAATAGGCTGACTCCTTCCTGCACCTATTACTATTACTCCACTCATCGACCGCTATCCAGCATGCATCTAGAGTATTAAGTAAAACAGAGTAATGCTTGGAGAATGATGACATGATGTAGACAAAGTAAACTCAAACAATATGAATGAACCCCACCGTTTTATCATTAGTAGCAACAACACAAAGACGCATCTTGTCCCCTACTTTGTCACTGGGATATAGAAACTCGCTAGGTTGAACATACCACAACCCACCACTCCCACCGATGAAATATCAATCTACTTGGCCAAAGCACATCAATAGATCGGAGAGCATTACGAAGCTATAATGATCATGCACTTAAGAGATAATATAATTCAGAGGCATCTCAAATACTTTTCATGAATAATCTGAACATAAACCCACAATTCATCGGATCCCAACAAACACACCGCACAATAGGATTACATCGGATAGATCAAAGCGAAGATGTGATGATCATTGTATTGAAGATCATAAGAGAGAGAGATTGCCATCTAGGTACTAGCTATGGACCCATAGGTCTCTGGTGAACTACTCACACATCATCATGAGGGAAGCAAGGTTGATGAAGAGGCCCTCTGTGATCGATCCCCCCTCTGGCAGGGTACCGGAACGGAGCTCCAGATGGCCTCGCGACGGAACATAGACTTGCGGCGGCGGAAAAATGGTTTCGGGACTGCCTTCATGGTTTTTACGATATTAGAGAATTTATAGGCCAAAGAGGGACGTCGGGAGGCGGCTGAGGGGGCCACCACATATCAGGGTGTGACACCCCCCCCACCCCCAGGGCCCGCCCTGATGTGTCGTGGGGCCCTCGTGCACCTCCTAGCCTCCTTCCGAAGCTTCTAGGTCTTCATATAGTCCAGAAAAAATCATCAAAAAGTTTCGTGGCAATAGGAGTTCGTTTGGTATAGTAAACCTAAAAAGGCAAAAACATGCAGAAAACAGCAACTGGCACTAGGCACTGGGTCAATAGGTTAGTGCTCAAAAATATTATAAATTGGTAAATAAAGGCCAAAAAAGTATCCTAGAATGATAATATATCAGCATGGAACAATCAAAAATTATAGATATGAGACGTATAAGTTAGAAACTTCATCCTTTCATCTCTCATTGCTAGTTTAGCTCCTTTCATGCTCTATAAGTATAGTGATTTGTGGGTTTTAGTTTGGGAGTAATTATGTGGGAGTTTATTTGATTTATATGCAATTTGAGCTCAAATTAACTTCTTGGTTTGCATATGTGTAGGTGTGGTTTACTTAGTGCATTCCAGTCCCCGTCCTCACTGCCGTCGATCGCCCGCGTCGTCCCGTCGCCGGCACCACCTTGGTGAGCCTCTTGTTCCCATCCTTTTTGTAGAAAAAAAAATCTTATTTCTGTGATTTAGATAGTTACTTCTATAATTTTCTTGCTTGTATGATTGTTTGTTATATATAGTGCCATGGTTTTGATATCCGTCCGCGTCGGCCCTCTTCCGGTTTATGATTCAGATGTGGTATATTATCTTTTATAACTATTTGTCTCATACCGTTTTATGACAATTATGCCCATGCATCAAATTGACATAGATATTTTTATCTAGGAGGTATGTGAACGAGAAATTGCAACCGACCCTCTTGTCGAGAAGTTAAACTTAGTTGAAAAAGAAAACGATTATTTGAAAGAAAAATTGAAAAGAATTGAAGAAGAGAAGATGAAATTGGAGTTGTATGTTGCCGATGTCGTCGATGATCATAGGATCAAGATGGATGCAATGCGCTTGAAGATTAGAAAGATTAGAAAATATGCCATTAATAAAGATGCTTGGTATCATTATATTGTTGGATCAATTGTTACCTTAGTTGCGATTTTGATCGCATTTGTTGTTGCATTTAAATGCTTTAGATAGTTGTATGTTGTTTTATGAGAAGTATGTATGAACTTTATGTATATATTTTTGCAGTAATAACATTTGGTCACTACTCTACTTTGGTTTTAATGTGATGAACTTGTATTAATTTGGTCACTTTGATGTTGTGTAATGAAGATGAGCCGTCAATGGATGTACGATGACCGACGCTCTCCCGAGTTCATTAATGGCCTGCATAATTTTATGCGTGTGACTGAGGCAAACAAGCGGAATGGTTTTATGTGCTGTCCATGTGGTGTCTGTAAGAATGATAAGGATTACTCTACCTAAAAAATCCTTCACATACACCTGCTTCGGTCCGGCTTCATGTCCGGCTATAACTGTTGGACCAAGCACGGAGAAAGAGGGGTTATGATGGAAGACAATGAAGAAGAAGAGGATGATGACAACTATCCTATTATCTTGAGACATGGTGACCAAGCACGCAAAGTAACACGCGAAGCAAGTAAACTAGCAAGTAAAACAAGCAAACAAGTAAACTAGCAAAGATAAATATTTTTGTATTTTTGATTTTTATACCAAGCAAAATATAACAGAAAATAAAAAGTAGAACAAGTGAATGATAATTTTTGAGAAGGTCCTTGATAGTAAATTGGTGATACTCCCGGGCAACGGCGCCACAAACCCTTCCCGATACTTGTGATCTGCGTTGGGTTTTTCCCCGAAGAGGAGGGGATGATGCAGCATAGTATAGATAAGTATTTCCCTCAGTGAAAACCAAGGTTATCGAACCAATAGGAGAACCACACAGCTCCCGTATTAGCGCCTACACACAAAAGAGCAAACACTTGCACCCAACAGGGGCAAGAGGGTTGTCAATCCCCTTGAAATCGTTACTTGCAAGCAAATGAGTAGTGTAGATGATAGTTGATAATTATAAATTGCAAAATAAAAATAAAAAGTAAATAATGGAAGCAATAAAATAATAGCGCTTGTAAATATATATGTGAATAGACCCGGGGGCCATAGTGTTTGCTAGAGGCTTCTCTCTTAAATAAAGCATACGGTGAGTAGATAAATTACTGTTGGGCAGTAGATAGAAAAGCGCATAGTTATGCAATATTTATTCTCGGCAATGATCACGTGTATATAGGCATCACGTCCATAAGCATGTAGACTGACTCCTGCCTGCATCTACTACTATTACTCCAGTTCGAGAACGCTTCTATGCTTGTCTCTCTAGGTATTAAGTTCATGCAAACAGAGTAATGCTTGGAGAACGATGACATCATGTAGACAAAGTAAACTAAATTAATAGGAATAAACCCCATCGTTTTACCCTTAGTGGCAGCAATATAAATACGTGTCTTGTCCCCTACTTTGTCACTGAGATATAGAGCACCGCAAGATTGAACCCACTACAACGCACCCCTCTCACTGAAGATAAACCAATGTAGTTGGCCAAACTAAACCGATAGATTGGAGAGATTTACGAAGCTATGATGATCATGAAAATAAGAATCAAATAAGTATTCAGAGATGACTCAATCTTTTATCATAAATTATCTGAACATAAACCCACAATTCATCGGATCCCAACAAACACATCGCAAAAGAAGATTACATCGAATAGATCAGCGCGAAGATCGCGGTGAACTTTGTATTGAAGATCAAAGAGAGACGAGAAGCCATCTAGGTACTAGCTATGGACCCATAGGTCTGTGGTGGACTATTCACACATCACCATGAGAGCAGCAAAGATCATGTAGAGGCCCTTCGTGATCGATCACCCCTCGAGCAGGGCACCGAAAAAGGGCTCTAGATGAGATCATGACGGAACAGAGACTTGCGGCGGCAAAAAAAATGTTTTGGGAGCTCTCCTAGGGTTTTTGGAATATATGTGAATTTATAGGCCAGAGATCAGGCTAGAGGCGTTGGGGACAGCCACAAGCTAACAGGGCATGCCGACCCACCTGGGCGCGCCCTGTTGGCTTGTGGGGCCCTCATGCGGCCTCCGTTCTTTTCCCGAAGTTTCGAGGTATTTTTTTGGTCCACAAAAAATCATGCAAAAGTTTCGTGGCAATTGGACTTCGTTTGGTACTCTAAACCTGAAAAGCAAAAAACATGCAAAAAACAACAACTGGCACTGGGCACTGGGTTAATAGGTTAGTGCTAAAAAATAATATGAATCAGCAAATAAATGCCCAAAAAGTATCCTAGAATGATAATATTATAGCAAGGAACAATAAAAAATTATAGATACGTTGGAGACGTATCAGTGTTTTGTGCCACATATTACTATCCAATGATGTGTGGCCATCTTATGATGATTGAGTGGATTCTTTTTTCCTTTGGGTTGATTTATGATCTTGATTGGTTTGAGTTGTATGTTTTATATTGGTGATGTCCGATGGTGCCTTTTGTGCTGCGAACACGTGTGGGATTCCCACTATAGGGTGTTGCAATATGTTTATTATTCTCTTATAGTGGGTGGCTAGAGTGACACAAGCTTACACCCGAGTAAGGGGGTTGTTTACGTATGGGAGTAAAGGGGACTTGAAGTGTTAATGTTGCGGTTGGGTTTACCTTAATGATATCTAGTAGTTGCGGATGCTTGCTAGAGGTCCAATCATAAGTTCATATGATCCAAGTACAGAAAGTATGTTAGCTCATGCCTCTCCGTCATATAAAATTGCAATAATGATTATCAATCTTGTTATCAATGGCCTAGGATCATTCCGCACACCATACCATCATTATTCCACACTCCCTATTTGTAATATATTGTAATATATTCTAACTTTATTTATTCAACAACTATTTTCATATTTCAGTTATCCAATATAATGCAAAGCTATCCTCTATATACCCACATCCAAGTTTTATTTCTCGTTTCTACATAGAAGCAAACACTCGGTGTATGTAGAGTCGTATCAGTGGAAGATAGGACTTGAGAGAATATTGATCTCATGAAGCTTTCGCGGTGATCTATTCGATGTAATCTTCTTTTGCGGTGTGTTTGTTGGGATCGAATTGTGGGTTTATGTTCAGATAATTTATGATAAAAGATTGAGTCAGCTCTGAATATTATTTGATTCTAATTTACATGATTATTATAGCTTCATAAATATCTTTGATCAATTGATTTGGTTTGGCCAACTAGATTGATCTATCTTCAGTGAGAGGGGTGCGTTGTAGTAGGTTCAATCTGGCGGTGCTCTATATCCTAGTGACAGAACAGGACAATCCACGTCTTTGTAATGTTGCCACTAAGGATAAAACGATGGGTTTGATTCATATTAATTGGATTTCTTTGTCTACATCATGTCATTGTTCTCCAAGCATTACTTTGTTTCACTTAATACTCTAGATGCATGTTGCAAAGCGGTCAATGGGTGGAGTAATAGTAGTAGATGCAGGCACGAGTCGGTCTACTTGTTTATGGATGTGATGCATATATGCATGATCATTTCTATGAATATCACATAACTCTGCACTTTTCTATCAATTGCCTAACAGTAATTTGTTTACCTGCAGTATGCCTATTGCGAGAGAGAAGCCACTAGTGAAGACTATGGCCCCGGGGTCTATTCAATTATAAATTTATAAACTCTAATATTTCCTTGCTGCCATTATTTCCTTTTTATTTATTTTTCAATTTATATTTATCCAGCTATCAACTACACTACGTATCTGCTTGCAAGTAACGAGTTCAAGAGGCTTTACAACCCTCTTGCCCGCATTGGGTGCAAGTGTTTGCTCTTTTGTGCGTAGGCGCTGAAGACGGGAGTTGCGTGGTCCTCCTATTGGTTCGATAACCTTGGTTCTCATTGAGGTAAATACCTCTCTATAATGTGATGTATCATCCGCTCCTCTTCGCGGAAAAACCCAACGCAGATCACAAGTATCAGGAAGGATTTCTAGCGTCGTTGCCGAGGAGTATCACCAACTTACTATCAAGTACCTATTCACAAATTATCATTCGCTTGTTCTACTTTTTATTTGCATTTATATTTTTTTTGCTATAAAAATAAAAAATACAAAAATGTTTCTATTTCCTTGCTTGTCCAGTTATGTTATCTTTATTTTTATCTCAAACGAACAGAAAGTATACCAAGAAAAATAAGATAAATGGATCCTCATCCACTTTCTAATATTTTCAAGAGACCTGATTATGTTGAACCAATTGCTAGTGAGTAGAGTGCACTAGATTATTTTTATGAGGTCTTCCTTGAAAATCATGAATCTAAAAATTGTGATGAAGTGTTAAAAAAAATTATAAAGTAATTCAAGATAGTTCCTTGAATGAAAAGCATGATTGCCAAGTTGTTAGTATAAATTCTACGAATATCAATTGTGCTAACGATCATGATTGGGATGATAATCATGTTGTTTCTTATGATCTTGATAATTCTAAGCTTCATGATGAATCTATTATTGATTATGATATTTGCAATACTACTAAAAGCGGGTTTGGAGAGGTCATGACTTTAGTTAATGTCAATCCCACTATCTCGGAAGATTGTAAGACTTGTGCATGTGGATCATGGAGAAAATATATTATATGATAGATATATCGTTGAATTTGAATATGATCCTGCATGTAATTATTATGAGAGAGGAAAATAGGGTTATAGAAATTTTCATGTTACTCACTTACCTCTCTTTACATTCAAATTGTTAATGCTTCACTCTTCCTATTTGCTTATGCTAGATTTCACTTGTCTTGAGAATTTATTTTCCTATAAAATGCCTATGCATAGGAAGTATGTTAGACTTACATGTGTTTTTCACATGCTTTATGATTCTCTCTTTGTGCTTCAATTCTTGTCTATTATGTGAGCATCATTGAAATTTCAAGACTATCTTAATGGCTATAAAGAAAGATCTTGTTGGGAGGCAACCCAATGATTTTGTTTTGTTTTGATAACATGATTGTTGCTACTATATTATTGTGTTTTTATGTTATATTTAGTGTTTGTGCCAAGTAAAGCCTTTGGGATGACTTGCATGATGAATAGAATTTATACGGTGCAAAAACAGAAACTTTAGCGTCCAGTGCAGAATTTATGTGATTTCACTGGAACGTCTTTTTGAACTGAATTTTTTACATAGTATTTTTATACAAATTCCCCAGGTTGTTCGAATTGTTCAGAATTTTTGGAGTTGCAGAAGTATAGTTTCTTTACATATCATTATAGACTGTTCTGTTTTAGACAGATTCTGTTTTTTTGCTTGCATAGTTTGCTTGTTTTGTTGATGCTATGGATTATATCGGGGGTTATAAGTCATGGAGAAGGTAGAATGCAGTACCTTATGCAATAATAAAATATTATTCAATTTATAATAGTACCTAGAGTATTTGATATGTTTATTATACTAACGGATCTCATGAAGGTTTCTGTTGAGTTTTGTGTGCTGAAGTTTTCAAGTTTTGGGTGTTATCACGATGGATGAAGGAATAAGGAGCGGCAAGAGCCTAAGCTTGGGGATGCCCAAGGCACCCCAAGTCAAGTTCTAGGAAGACTCAAGCGTCTAAGCTTGGGATGCCCCGGAAGGCATCCCCTCTTTCGTCTCAATCCATCGGTATGTCACTTGGAGCTATATTTTTATTCATCACATGATATGAGTATTGCTTGGAGCATCGTCTGTTTTGGTTTGCTTTTGTTTTAGTTTTCCACAATCATTATTTGCTTGACACACCCACTTGAGAGAGACACATGTTCATCACGATTTGTTAGAATACTCTTTGTGCTTCACTTATATCTTTTGAGCTTAGCAGTTGCTCTAGTACTTCACTTATATCTTGTTGAGCACGGTGGCGTATAGATTTTATCGAAATAATTGCACTTCCATTCTTCACTTATATTTGTTTGAGAGCTAATAAATAGTGACGGTAATTTGCATGGGTTCTAAGACTTTTCGAAAAATAATAGGTATTCAATGAGTGCATAATCAAAACCACATGTAGTACATAAAAGAGAAATTATGGGTTAATGAAATCGATGTGGTAATATGAAAGGGCGTGAGTGCATGGTTGTTGGTTAGTAGAAATATCGATAGCTAAAGGGTGTTAATTTGATGTTCATCTAAATATTTGGTATGGCATGGTGATGATGTGTGAGCATTCTTATTCCTCGTTGAAATCCTAGTGTTGTTTTGGTCGGAGGCGCGCGATGGTTAAATCCTCCCAACGTCCTCCCTAGGGGCATGCGAGTTGTACTTTGCTTCGCAGAGAGCTAATAAAACCTTGCAACTAGTATGTGAGTTCTTTATGACTAATGTGAACCCATGGATATACGCACACTCACCTTTTCATATATTGCTAGCCTCTTCGGTACCATGCATTGCCCATTCTCACCTCGAGGATCGGTACATACTTCGCCGATGAATCCAAACCCCATGGCATGATACGCTCTGTTGCACATAAGCCTCATTATATCTCAATGAGGAAAGGATGATGGAGACAATGATTCCCCCACAACTCGGGATGAGACTCCGGATGAAAAAATAAAAGAAAAACAAGAAAAAGGTGAAAATGAGAAAAGGAAAGAAAGAAAAAAATAAAATAAAGAAAGAAAAAGAAAAAACAGGAAAATTAAAAAAAGAAAAAAGGGAAATAAAATGAGAGAAAAGAGAGAAGGGACGGTGCTACTACCTCTTTTTCCACACTTGTGCTTAAAAGTGGCAATGTTTTTCATATAGAGAGTCTCTTGTTTTGTCACTTAGATATGCTAGTGGGAATTTTTAATTACAGAACTTGGCTTGTATATTCCGAAGACGGGCTTCCTCATATGCCCGAGGTCTTCATGAGCAAGCAAGTTGGATGCACACCAACTTAGCTTGAGTCGAGCTTTCATACACTTATAGCTCTAGTGCATCCATTGCATGGTAATCCCTACTCCTCTCATTGATATCTATTGATGGGCATCTCAATAGCCCGTTGATACGCCGACTTGATGCGATACTTTTTTCTCCACTTTTTACCCCTTTGATGCGATACTTTTTACCGCTTTTTACCCCTTCTCTACTATTGATGGCAATCCCTACCACCATATTCTATTCCACCCATATGCTATATCCATGGTTCACGCTCATGTATTAGTGAGTAATAAAAAGCTGAAGCGCGTTAAAAAGTATGATCCAATTGCCTGGCTTAACACCGTGGTGCTTGACATTTGTAATTATGTGGTGAAGACGGAGCCATGCCATGCTAATATAATAAAATTAATGGGGGTTAAACATTCTTTAAGGATCGTATATTTTGAATATTGATGATTATGTTACTTGTGTTTATGGATATTACTATGTTAATGTTTATTGATTCATCGTTTCTCAATGATCAAACCTGCAATAGATTACATCTTGGGTAGCATGTCACATCAAAAATTATGTTTTTATCATTTACCTACTCGAGGACGAGCAGGAATTAAGCTTGGGGATGCTGATACGTCTCCAACGTATATATAATTTTTGATTATTCCATGCTATAGTATTATCATTCTAGGATGCTTTTTGGACATTTATATACCAATTCATATTACTTTTGAGCGCTAACCTATTAACCTAGTGCCCAGTGCGAGATGTTGTTTCTGCATGTTTTTGGCTCTTCACGTTTACAATACCAAACGAAGTCCAATTGCCATGAAACTTTTTGACAATTTTTTCTGGACCAAAAGAATACCTGGAAGCTTTGGGAGAAGACCGGAGGCCACACGAGGGAGCCATGAGCCAACAGGGCGCACCCAGGGGGGTGGCCACGCCCTGTTAGCTCGCGGGTCCCATGTGGCTCCCCTCACGTCCCACGCTGGCCTATAAATTCACATATATTCTAAAAACCCTTGGAGAGTTCCCGAAACAATTTTTCCGTCGCCACAAGTCTCTGTTCCGTCGTGTGCACATCTGGAGCCCTGTTCCGGTGCCCTGCCGGAGGGGGGATCAATCACAGAGGGCCTATTCATCAACCTTGCTGCTCCCATGATGATGTGTGAGTAGTCTACCACAGATCTATGAGTCCACAACGAGTATCTAGATGGCTCTCTCTCTCTCTCTCTATGTTCTTCAATACAAAGTTCATTGGATCTTCGTGATGATCTATTCGATGTAGTCACTTTGTGTGGTGCGTTTGTTGGGATCCGATGAACTGTGGGTTTATGTTCAGATTATTCATGAAAAAGATTTGAGTCTTCTCGGAATTATATGATTATTATTTGCATGATTATTATAGCTTCGTAAATCTCTCCGATCTAATGATTTGGTTTGGCCAACTAGATTGATCTATCTTTAGTGAGAGGGTGCGTTGTAGTGGGTTCAATCTGGCGGTGCTCTATATCCCAATGACAGAAAGGGACAAGACACGTCTTTGTATTGCTGCCACTAAGGATAAAACAATGGGGTTGATTCATATTAATTGGATATTCTTTGTCTACGTCATGTCATTGTTCTCCAAGCATTACTATTTTATACTTAATACTCTAGATGCATGCTGGATAGCGGTCGATGGGTGGAGTAATACTAGTAGATGGAGGCACGAGTCGGTCTACTTGTGTATGAGCGTGATGCCTATATGCATGATCATTGCCATGAATATCACATAACTATGCGCTTTTCTCTCAATTGCCCAACAGTAATTTTATTACCCAACGTATGCCTACTTTGAGAGAGATGCCACTAGAGAACACTATGGCCCCCGGGTCTATTCACTTATAAATTTACAAATGCTACTATTTCCTTGCTGCCATTGTTTCCTTTCTATTTATTTGACAATTTATATTCACCCAACTATCAACTACAGTACTTATCTGTTTGCAAGTAACGAGTTCAAGGGGCTTGACAACCCTCTTGCTCGCGTTGGTTGCAAGTGTTTGCTCTTTTGTGCGTAGGCGCTGAAGACGGGAGTTGCGTGGTCCTCCTATTGGTTCGATAACCTTGGTTCTCATTGAGGGAAATACTTATCTATACTGTTTTGCATCATCCGCTCCTCTTTGCGGAAAAACCCAACGCAGATCACATGTATCAGTTCGACACTCGGTACTTATCACTTCCATCTTTGGAAAGTGTCATGATGATTCCTTGCACTTGGGGATTATTGAGGAGCTAGAGAGAGAGACAGGGAGGGGTGAGAGAGAGAGTGCGGGGAGGGTCGGCCGGGCTGGTGGGGCATCCCCACAGCCAGACTCGGTAGGTTGAGCCAGATGGACCGAGGCCGGACTTTTTGTCTATGCTTTCGTAAAAGCATCTTTACAAAATTACCTACATTCAATATCTACTCATTGCATTATATAAAATATTTGGTACTATCTAAACATTGGTGGGCAGTGTAACTCAGGATGGTTACACGGTGGTAGAGTTCCATTGTACCGAGTTTAATATATAACCAATGTCAGTAGACATTCCAGTGTTGAAACGATAGCGTTGACCACAGAGCCTGGAATGGGACATGCGAGTCTTAGTAGTTCATTCTTAAGGTCATATGTTACCTTGCACCTATTAGCGGCAGTGGGGCCGTGATTCCCTATGGGTTTGAAGGAGCCATGATCTTCCTTATCGGTAGAGTGCCGTGAATCCTTTATCGCCACAGGCACGTGAATCGCTATCCGTGACGGGGCCATATAATCCCTATAGGATGTTGAGATAGGACAACCGAGGGAATACTTCAAGAGCCTCAGGAAGACACTACGACAGATACGGAAGGATGAAAGGACTCTGATCTTAGCATGCATCACACTCCTGGATGTGTGATTGGCTGGCTGCCTTTGCATATGACAAGTTTATCGCCCATGGGTAAAGTAATGCACCTCTGGAGAATGTAATGAATTGTAGCTTTTCAATCCATGATCTGGGAAAGATATGCGAACGCGGCAAGAAAGGTGTCTTTTGGAGATTCTATCAACCTATGAAGTCTGGTGACTAAATGTTTTAAGTGAAAATTGTGCTACAAATATTCCTAAAATCATTGCTGAGACCCACATGGAATATGTAGTAGTGATAGTGCATCTCCACCCACCGTATCTATGAACTTGTCGAGTACCTCCTGTACTCATCCTTTGTATTACCTTCTTCTTTAGACTCTGAATATTTGGGGGATATGCCGAATGATCCAAATACAAGGAGCCCGACCTTTTCGGATTAGTTGAAGCAGTCGACCACGTCATCGCCAACGGAGCCGACAACAAAGAGGAAGGACCAGACGAGCAGTAGATGGAGTAGTATAGAATTAGTAGTAGCAGCGAGATCGATCATGTGTGACATGATCCGAACTCAATAAGTGATCGCAAGATAAATGGTGGTACCCCGCATGTCGCTACTAGTAGTTTTAATCGTTTGATCTTTGGATCTTTATTTGAGTGGAGTTTATAATATAATGATGGTTTGGACCCCCCCTATGGTTCTGTTGTACATTTTGTGGGATATAAGGCTCATAAGACGTTGTCCTGTGGGCGTTATATCAACGACATCCATACTACACCATGTAGTGTATGGTGGGTCACCACATGTCGTATCAGAGCAATGGCTTGACCCTTAGGTTGGAACCTAGTTAATTAGGTGACCTACAGCCATTATTAATAAGTATCCCGATATATATATATATATATATATATATATATATATATATATCGGGATAACATGATTTCGTGCAATCCTTCAATGCATAATCATCATATATTTCTTATCTACAATGATTTCTCACCGCCCATTTTTCTGATCCAGGATGGATTTTTTACATACCACCACATGTCACGGAGACACATGAGTTGTCGTTTGATACGATGGGAGAACCACTGCATGACCAGTTGAGGGATATGCTATTGATGTTAGGAGTGACGGAGACACCTAGGATGTTAGCCATCGGTCATTATGATGGAAACATTCAAGCTAAGAACGTAGAAGAACTCATCCTACCCAAAGACTTAGGACTAAGAATTTCTCGCTTTACAAGTGAGGCTCATCATACCCATATAGCTCTAAGGATGGTTATGATGAACACAATCATCTCTATCCATCACGAAAGATCTAGGACACTAAAGGGTACATCATTCAGGGCCTTGCATTGAATTATTATGAGGACCAGAATGGAGTATATCATCTCCGTGTGATGCAGGTTAGACCTGGTAAAAAAATAGAGTACATGCAGAGGAGTGATAACTTGTTTCACGCCTTCTTAGGATGTTTAGAAGCATAGAGGGAGAGATTAATAACCTAGTATCCTGGTGTACGAATCATGACACCTTGAAACATTTACATTAAATGCGACAATCCCAAAAACCTGCTTCCCAACCAGCAACACCAACCACACATGTTTATCCTCATGTAACTGAGGCATCACCCCAGCCATATTATGGTACACCCATAGACTCACCAGTACCAAGTGCTCATACCTCGGAGAAGCTGAACTATTTTGGACCTGGTAGCCAGAACTATCCCATACATTTTGAGGAAAGGTGCATGTTCTGGATCATCGGCTAGAGTAGAAGAAGAAGTGGAACCATACACCGGCACTAGGAGCGATCCTATTCCAATATCTAAGGATGTGAGTTATCCTCAGCACAATAGAATGCCAACAGAATGGTATGAGGAACCACTTGAAGTTGAGCATGAGAGTGAGGAAGCTGAGAAGAAGGAAGGTGATACCGAGAGTGAAGATCATTTTAACTTCAGCAACTTGATGAGAAATACTGAAGACGATAGTGACTATAACCTAGGGTGGATCCCAGGAAGTTTTCAGGGGAAGAAGTAGAGGAAGATAAAGATGTCCAAGGAGGGTAGAGATAACTTTTTACTATAGTGTAACACACTTTGAGCAAGTAATGTATGAACAAAATTCCCGACTTGTTCTGAGGCTACGACTCTATGGAATAGTTGGAAGAGTTTGTAATAAACTTATGAGTGTATAATTATATGATACAAAGTTGCTCGAATTTGGTTGTCTTGGATTTTATTGTGTGACTATATTTGTACATTAAAAGTTGAGCTTAATGTACAAATGCATGTTGTATCATGAATATAACAGATCTAGGGGAAACCAAGTGAGGAAGCGGCGCGGAAAGTAAGAGGCGAGCAAGAGAACAAGGTGATAGTAGATCAGATGTCGCCAATGCTACTACTGGAGATTTTGTACCACCACCACCTCCAAGACTTGTGTCTGAGGAGGGATTTTTGCGATACATCAACATGGTGGAAGAAAGGAATCAGACACAGACCGAGGCCTAAAATAAGTTTTTCCAAGAGGTGCTTGGAAGGAATCAGGATAGAGGTCGAGAAGGACCAATGCAAGGGGTCAGCTTCTCGGAATTTCAGCAAGCTCGACCCTTAAGCTTCTCCACTGTCGTAGAACCCATGGAGTCAAAGGATTGGTTGTTGGATATCGAAAGAAAGCTACTACATGTTGATGTCTACTACGCAACTTTATTCTTGTAGACTATGTTCGGCCTCCAAGCACAGAGATTTGTAGGACAGTAGCAATTTTCCCTGAAGTGGATGACCTAAGGTTTATCAATCTATGGGAGGTATAGGATGAACATGGTCTCTCTCAAACAACCCTGCAATCAAATACAAGAAACTATTTTGTCCCCAACACACCCAATACAATGTAAAATTGTATAGGTGCACTAGTTTGGCGAAGAGATGGTGATACAAGTGCAATATGGATAGTAGATATAGGTTTTTGTAATCTAAAAATATAAAAACAGCGAGCAAAATGTTGTATAAATGCTTGGAAATAAGGCCTAGGGTCCATACTGTCACTAATGCAATATCTCAACAATGCTAACATAATAGAATCATATGATCATCCCTCAACGTGCGACAAAGAATCACTCCAAAGTTCATATCTAGCGAAGAACATAAGAAGAAATTGTTGTAGGTAGTAGAGCCACCTCAAAGTTGTTCTTTCCAATCAATCTTTTGAGCTATTCCTATAAGTGTCACAAACTGCCCTAGAGTTCGTACTAGAATAACACCATATGATACGCATCAATCAACTCTAATGTTACCTAGATACTCCAATGTCACCACAAGTATCTGTTAGTCAATTATATGATATGCATCAAACAAGTTCAGATTCATCATATTCAATCCACGCAAAATAACTTCAAAGAGTACCCCCAAGATTTCTATCGGGGAAAGTAGGACAAGAACGTGTATGAACCCATATGCATAGATTACCCCATTGTCACCACGGGAATCCGCAAGTTGAGTACCAAAATATTCATGAAGTGAATCAATAGAACACCCTATTGCCACCAAGGGTATCCACATGCAAGACATACATCAAGCGATCTCAAATCCAATATTCAATCCGACATAACAAAATCTTAAAGGGAAAGATTCAATTCATCACATCAAGATAGCAAGGGACAAACACCATATGATCCAACTATATTAACAAAATCTATGATACATCAAGATCGTGACATCTCAAGAACACGAGAGAGCGAGAGATCAATCACATAGCTACTAGTACATACCCTTAGCCCCGAGGGTGAACTACTCCCTCCTCGTCATGGGCACCGCCGGGATGATGAAGATGGCCTCCATTGATGAGTGCCTCCTCTGGCAGGGTGCTGGAACAGGGCTCTAGATGAGTTTCTTCGGTACAGAGGCTTGCGGCGGTGGAGCGGAAGTTCTAGGTTACCTTCTGAGGGTTTTCGTATTTATAGGATTCTTCGGCGTTGGAATCACGCTAAACAGAGCCACGAGGTGGTCCCAAGCCATCAGGGCGCGCCCGGGGGGGAGGGTGATTGAGCCCTGATGGCTTGGGGGCACCTGGTGTCCCCCCTCCGGTGGTTCTTCGCTCCAATATTTCTTATTTGCTCTAGAAAAATCGTCAAAAAGTTTCGGGCGATTCCGAGAACTTTTATTTTCTGCATAAGAGCAACACCATAGTAATTCTGCTAAAAACAGCGTCAGTCCGGGTTAGTTCAAATTAAATCATATAAAGTGCATCAAAACCATATAAAACTATTGTAAACATAAGTAAATATGGCATGCATACTTCATAAATTATCCATACGTTGGAGATGTATCACATGTTAATACTACTACATGCCAACATTTGAAAAAAAAAGTGAAGCTGCTCTTCACCTTGCTGCAGCGGCGGTGATGTTGGAGGAAGGGAGAGGGCGACGTCGGTGTGGGAGGGAGGCAGAGGGCGGAGGCGACATGGGAGGTAGGGAGAGAGTGGTGACAATGTGGGAGGAAGGCGGGAGGAGGGACGAAGCGGAGGAAGAAGGAAGGAGGGAGGAGGGAGGGGGTCGATGGTGGGCGATGATGGTGGCGGGGAGTAGGAGCAACGGCGAGAGAGTGAGAGTGAAGAGAGGGAGTGAGAGGAATGGGCAGTGAGGATAAGCGTTGCTGGTCTTAGTGATAGCCCTAGCAGCAGCGCAGGGCAGAAGGCCTGCGTTGGAACTATCTCACTAGTTGTAACGCGGGGCCCTTGGGCCTCGCTGGTAGTAAGTGTGACCCAACAGTTGCTCCCGTGTAACCGTAGCAGTAGCACGGGGCCCATGGCACACGCTACTACTATCACATTAGTTGTAGTGCGGGTCCTAGACCTAGCGTTGCTGTTGTGGCCTCTCCGAGGGACACTGTGGGGACCATTTGGAGTAGCGCGGTGTAAGTTACCTAGCGCTATGACTACAGCTTACCTGTAGCATATTGTTTTGACCCGTACTACGGCTACTTACCAGCAGCATCGACACATTACCCTGTGCTGCTATTAGGTTCCTGCCTATAGGGTTTTTCCTAGTAGTCCCAAATAATATGTTCGAACCCCGTTGTTTTATACTTAGTAGTGATAATACAAATACTTACCTCACTACTCCTCCTGTCATACATTGAGGACACCGCTATATTGAACCTACTACTATGCCCCACTTCCACTAAATATCTACTAATCCACTTGGCCAAAGTGAACTAACATATCGGAAAGAAATACATAGCTACAAAATCACACATAATAAATCTCAGATAATACTCAATTACTTTCAATGAATAATATGATCATAAACCCACAATTCATCGGATCCCAATAAACACACCGCAAATATTACATCGAATAGGTCTCCGAAGAGATCATTGTATTGAACAACAAGCGAGAGAGAGAGAGAGAGAGAGAGAGAGAGAGAGAGAGAGAGAGAGAGAGAGAGATCTAGCTACTGCTATGGACTCGTAGGTCATGTGGGAACTACTCACACATAATCATGGAGGCACCAAGGTTGATGACGACAGCCTCCATGATCGATTCCCCCTCTGGTAGAGTATCGACGGAGGACTCGAGATGGGAGCATGGAAGAACAGATGCTTGTGGTGGCGATAAAATTGTATCGGATCTCGCTCTGAGGGTTTTGGTTTATTTGTGAATTTACAGCGCATGAATTAGATAAGGGGGACCTACGAGGCCCCCACAAGCTCAGGCCCTAGAAGCTTCGAGAGGAGGCCAGATGGGTTACATGAGGGCCACAAGCTCAGGCGGCACCCCCTCACGGGGGCGTTCCGTGTAAGCTTGTGGCCCTCTCGTAACTCATATGGCCTCCTCTCGAAGCTTCTAGGGTCCCTCTTTGTCCAGAAAAAAATCACTGTAAAGTTTCATCGTATTTGGACTTCGTTTGGTATGGTTCTTCTGCGAAACCAAAAACAAGCAAAAAATAGGATGTGGCACTAGGCACTGAGTTAATAGGCCAGTTCCCAAAAATTATATAAAATTGCATATAAAGCATACAAGATTGATAATATAATAGCATGTGACTATCAAAAATTATAGATACGTCGGAGACGTATCAGTATCCCCAAGCTTAATTCCTGCTCGTCCTCGAGTAAGTAAATGATAAAAACAAAAAAAATTGATGTTGAATGCTACCTAGCATGTCTTAATCATGTAATCTTTTTAGTATGAATTTTAAGAACGGATGACTTAGTAAATATCGAAATGATAATATAGATGAATACTACCAAATAACCATTACTTTTCAAAATAAAAATGGTAAGGAACATTTTCCCTACTCATTTAATCTTGTAAGCAATGGCATAACTCGGTCTTCCTTATGTAAAGCATAAATAATGAATACCCCGGTGCCAAACTAAGCATTTGGCTCGTATTTTTTCACGCGCTTCAGCATTTTCAACTTCACTCAATACGTCAGCATGAGTCATCGACTTAACACTTTAGGTGGAATAGAATGATGATATGGGTTCATAAGGGAAAATAAAAATAAATAAAGTCTCGCATCAACTCGATGGATCGTTTGGGCATGGAGACTCCTTTCAATCGATATCGAGCGAGGAGAGTAGGGTTTCCCATGCAACAGATGCACTAGAGCTATAAGTTTTTGAAAGCTCGCTACTAAAATTAAGTGGATGTGTATCCAACTTACTTGCTCATGAAGAACTCATGCATTCGAGGAAGCCTGTCAAAGGAGTATGGAAGTCAAGTTCTAATAATGTAAAAATTCCCACTAGTATACGAAAATGACAAATCATGTAGACTATCTATATGAAGAACATGGTCCCCGTGATCGACTCCCCCTCCGACAAAGTACCAACGGAGGCCGCCGAATGGGATCATGAAAGAACAGAGGCTTGCGGCTGCAATAAATTGTTTTGGGTCTCGCTTTGAGGATTTTCGAATATTTGAGAATATATAGGGCTGGAATTAGGTCAAGCGGACCTCCGAGGGGCCTACAAGCTTGGATGGCACGCCCTACCCCTGGGGGTGCGCCTTCTATGCTTGTGGCCCTCTTTTAACAATTCTGGCCTCCTCCCGAAGCTTCTAGGGTCCCTCTTTGTCCAGAAATAATCACCGTAAAGTTTCATCGTGTTTGGACTTCGTTTGGTATGGTTTTTCTGCGAAACCAAAAAAAAGCAGAAAATAGGAACTGACACTGGGCACTGTGTTAATAGGTTAGTTCCTAAAATGATATAATTTTGCATATAAAATATACAAGATTGATAATATAATAGCATAAAACAATCTAAGATTATAGACACGTTGGAGACGTATCAAGACTCAATGACCATTGCAGTTATATCAAGAAATATAAACTTAGTCACGAACTTGGAGATAAATAACAGTTATTATTATTTCCTCTAGGGCATATCTCCTACACGGGCCACAAAAGTGGAAAATCTTGGTTTTGAAAATCTTCATTGAAAATCTTCTTGTGAATGTTTCTCTACCCATGCAAGGTAAAAACTCTTGTACAAGGAACAAATCTCCTTAATATCAGAATGCAAAACCGTCGAAGGGTTCTAATAAAAATGCTTGCTCAAAAGAGTATCAACATTAATCTTCAAACCATTATGTTCATTCATCTGAAAAAATCCAATGCTTACTCTTTTGATTATGCTAACCCCTCGCCGAGGAAAAACTCACATGCTCCTCAAGAAGAATCCTTTCATGTTCTGTGTACAACAAATTCTTCTCAACGACCCGTCAACATATGGGTGGTTAAGAAAACATAATCTCTCATGCAGGAGAAGGCCTGCAGACAAAATTCAATGATCTACTGGAGACAAAATATTTTTTTCGAGGGATAAGCTTCAATTTTCAAATGGTTGACTATCACTCTTATAAATGATACCACTTCACCCATAAATGTTATTCCTGACTGCGAAACGAATTCTCTCGGAAGAGCTATTAGAACTTTGTATGTGCATGCAAAAAGTTTTGGTAAGTCAAATTAATTCATTTGTAGGACTATATGTTCAGGTGCACCGAATGAATAATAGATAGTGGATGAACTACTCATATGACTGTAGACAAAACCTTTTTCGATGATCCTAAATTGACTTCTCTTCACAAAAGTATATCACTATTGGCGACAACAACAACGCAAAGGTAATTGGTTAGGTAAAGCTGCTATTTCTAAGGACAAGAACATTGATAATGTTTATGCTTGTTTAGTCACTTGAATTCAATCTCATGTCTATTGCTAAATTATGTGTTCATGGCATGCTAGTATTATTCTCCAAGATAAATTCAATTGTCTACATGAAATCTAACAACACCTTTGTCTTTGAGGGAAAAAGAAAAGGCGATTTGGATAGTGTGAATTTTTTGCTAAGGGTCCCTCAGCTGCCACTTGTTTGCTTGCAAAATCTGCATAGGGTCGGCTGTGGCATTGAAGACTTGGTCATGCAGGTATCATTTTTGCAAGTCAACTATACACATGTGTGACTCTTTGTATAAAATGTTTCTGTTTTGTATGAAACATAAATTTGTCAAATTTCAAATTTTGAATGAGTCGTATCACTTATAAAATTTATGTTGCGCCAATCTGAAAACATTACTGCACATGGTAGTACTTGTTGACGTTAGTTGCAAACTTTCGAGATCAAATGTTATTTTATTCGTATGAAATAAGAAAAAAAAATGCTTGCATGAACATTGATAAAAAATGAACGGTGGAAATAAAAAGATTCACTGATATTGTACTCATAAAATCACAGTTTTCCCTTGCTAGCCCGGTAGCGCTGCTCAAGGTAGTCCACCAGTCATGCAGGACGCAACTGGATGTGGGGCCTGAATCGGTGGAGGTGGTGCCTGCCACAGAAGACGGTGGGTGTTTTAGCCCACATCTGTTCACTTATTTACAGCTCGATGGTAATGTTTTTTACTAAAAGAGCGTCGTTGAGAGCCACACATGCTGCAACTTATAAGCACATAGGAGCCCCAAAAACGTAGCCTGCACCCGGAAGCCAATTAATTTAGAGCATAGGTTGGATGGAAGGTTCCAAGCACGAACTGGAAGCTTAGTTTAGCGCTAGAGTTAATTAACGCGTGGTCGGCAACGATCAGTACTGGTTGGTGGTGGCGTGCGGGCACTTGACGGGAGACGACAAAATGTATGGGTCCGGATGCTTTACTGCTGGGGGAGTGCATGCAATGGACTCCGCTGGGATCTAGCTGAACGCTCTGGCCACTTGCCCATCATTTTGCTTGCTGCTCGGCTATCAAATGCTGGGGAGTGCCCACACAATTGCTTGCTCACCGGGCCGGACAACGACAAAACTCCTATACACCGCCGGAAATTCAAATCTCCAACCCATGGAAATTCCAAGGGCGGTTTTATCTATCGGTGTTTTCAAAAAATCCCATATGTATATTCAAGAACAAAAGCGTATAAATTGATTAAACAACTTTTATGTATGCCGAATTTTAACTGTTCCAACATCTAGAAAAGAACTTCGTTGTGCAAATGCTCCTCCAGCATCTCACGACCTCTTATAACACTTTGCAGCCTCATGAGCCAAGAGTTTTTTCTTTGAAAAAGGATAGAGAGAATATATCATGGTGCTTTTTCGTAGGATATTTTTTCATATACGAGCCAACACACAAGAAAAAAACTAACACGTCCACATTTTGGTTCTTGGGATTTTGCTCAACAGCCAATCTATTGAGTTGCACATATCAACCTCTAAACTCGTCTGATATGGAAGTGCAATGTGTAAAATATTTCGAGCAATCGGTAGGAGCTTTGCCTTTTCATATACAGGAAGAGAATTTGACCAGTTAATAAGAAATACTAGCTGGAAACTGGTAAATTTATGGCACACACACACATGCCCTGAGTCTATGCCCCGAGCAAACCTCGTCTCGGAATGGAAGTATTTGTTTTGGCACCAATCAACTGAAATTGGACAAGATCAAGTGTCTCTAGGTTTAATTCCAATCCCGAACATACTTATGGAGTAAATTTATTCTAGTGGTCTCCCATTGTTGAAACAATAATCGATTACTTCCATCTAGTTAATATAGATGATAAATTAGCCATTGGTCATCCATGTAATCTTTCATCGTGAAGTTTCTGAGTGCTCATACTTAAATTTTATATTTGGGTTGCATTTGTTAAGGTTATTTTGAGCTCATGAATAGTTGTATTATATACGGTTTTCTTTTTTCATAAACTCGGCCATACCTAAAAATTATTTCTTATCTGTCACTGTGCACGGAGATGTATGGTCAACCAGGTCATGCATATACAACCAGAGAATTTAGTAGACTCGGTGTTAAAAATCATCGGCTCTCTATTTCTAAGAACCTTCTTCTCTATCACTCACCTATGAATAATATCTCACAAAATTTGGCTCCATGCGTCTCCCAGACAGAATTTTTTGCAGCTTAGTCCATTACTTGTCTGCGAAATTGCCAACAATTGTTTCCCTATAAAAAGCTGGCAATCAAATTCAAGAAAAAGGGTGATGTTACATGCATACCTATTCCTCAATGACGACACCAGCCTTGACTTTCTTCATACACGTTTGTATCATTCTTCAGACGGTTAGCATATAATTATACTCATATCTCCATCTGTTTGTATCATTGTAAAGACGGTTAGCATCTAATTATATTACACATTAAAATCCTATGTATGGAAAATCAAAAAAAATCTCTATATCTATATACTGCTTAAAAAGAACGTAAGGTTTCATATTATGCCAATTTTTCTCTCCACCACCTCTTCATCCCTCCCCCACCTTCACCATTTCCCCCGGTTTTCCACCCCCCTTCGGGTTCTCAACAAATCAATCTTTGGTAACCGAATAGACCAGAGTAATCTATCGTCTAACAATAAAATCACGGTTTGTAAATAAATTGTTATTTATGGTGAAACCTGGTACCGGTCAGACATCTTTGCTAACCCAACAAATAGAAATTAATCTCTATCTTTGGTAACCTAATGAAGCAGATCAATCACAGGCACATACATATTTGTCAGTTTAAGCAATGGCTGCAAAATACTATGTCCACATCAAAAGCGCACAAGCACATACCTAGTCAAATAAAATAATCAGTAAGGCAATTAATTTTATTTACGCGTGTGTGACACCCATTTAAGTACCAAACAAACGGTGTGTCATAACTCCGAATGCCAGGAAAAGCATCCCTATGTGAACAAAAAGTTGGCTTTTACAGAGGGTTTTTTTTGTGTGATTAAAAGTCCATCCAAGATTCACACTCTTTGCAACCATCGCAATTTTTCTGAGTTGGAATTAGGCTCAATTATGCACCACTATGTAATCCCCAGACAAGCGAAAGGATAATCTCCGAAATTGGAAACATCTAAAATAAACAAGGGTTGAACGAGTCTTCAAGATAATCGAATATTTTTTCTTATCTTAACCATGCAAAAATAAATGTACACGCGGCAAAGCTGACTCGCACTGGTGAAATATTCTACGAGCTAGATTTAATTCTAGTTTTTTTTTATATTTTGTATGAGAATTTAAACAAACGAGTATATACCAAAAGTGTATTGTTCATGCATACCTTCTAGCCAATTTTACTTTTTTTTTACACTAAGCCAATTTTACCTATTCCTGTGGGCTATGGATAGCCAGCATGTTCTACTACATGCATCAAGTACATTGAATCATAAACCAATACATCAACATCCAAGTTGCTAAAATAAATAATATCTAGCTTCCATTTGATACCCTGCAGAAAACCACGTGTAATATGGAGCTTTCGTAGGGTGGAAACATGAAAATCTCAACTATCACTTCAAATTAACCACTTCCACACATACGTATACACATTTTTGCGGGGTCACATTATCTATATATAGGCCAACACATGTGTACACACCCCACGGCTACCACTTCATCATCGTCTAGCCCTGGCTAGAACAGCAACTCATCTTAACCTGTAAACACACATACACACTCACCATTATCTATGTACCTAGGTTTGCTCAGCTAGGATCACAGCCCACACAAGCTCACATACACACACTCCAGAACACACGCCAAGATACCAAAGCAAAGCAACGAGCCATGGGGTTGGAAATCCTGAGCTCCACAGTGGAGCATTCGTCCCAATACTCTTCCGGCGCGTCCACGGACACACAGGAGTTAGGACCCGCCGGAAGATCGACGACGGCTCTGAGCCTACCAGTCGCAATCGCCGACGAGTCCGTGACCTCGCGGTCGGCATCGGCGCAGTCGGCGTCATCACGGTTCAAGGGCGTGGTGCCGCAGCCCAACGGGCGGTGGGGCGCCCAGATCTACGAGCGCCACGCTCGCGTCTGGCTCGGCACGTTCCCGGATCAGGACTCGGCGGCGCGTGCCTACGACGTGGCCGCGCTCAGGTACCGGGGCCGCGATGCCGCGACCAACTTCCCGTGCGCGGCCGCGGAGGCGGAGCTCGCCTTCCTGGCATCGCACTCGAAGGCCGAGATCGTCGACATGCTCCGGAAGCACACCTACGCCGACGAACTCCGCCAGGGCCTGCGGCGCGGCCGCGGCATGGGGGCGCGTGCGCAGCCGACGCCGTCATGGGCGCGGGTTCCCCTTTTCGAGAAGGCCGTGACCCCTAGCGATGTAGGCAAGCTCAATCGCCTGGTGGTACCGAAGCAGCACGCCGAGAAGCACTTCCCCCTGAAGTGCACCCCAGAGACGACGACTACCACCGGCAACGGCGTGCTGCTCAACTTCGAGGATGGTGAGGGCAAGGTGTGGAGGTTCCGGTACTCGTATTGGAACAGCAGCCAGAGCTACGTGCTCACCAAAGGCTGGAGCCGCTTCGTCCGGGAGAAGGGCCTCGGCGCCGGCGACTCCATCGTATTCTCCTGCTCGGCGTACGGGCAGGAGAAGCAGTTATTCATCAACTGCAAGAAGAACACGACCGTGAACTGCGGAAAAACAGCGTCGCCGCTGCCAGTGGTGGAGACTGCCAAAGGAGAACAAGTCCACGTCGTTAGGCTGTTCGGTGTCGACATCGCCGGAGTGAAAAGGGTGCGAGCGGCGACGGAGGAGCAAGGCCGGCCGGAGTTGTTCAAGAGGCAATGCGTTGCACACGGTCAGCACTCTCCTGCCCTAGGTGCCTTCGCCTTATAGCATCTGCACACACACACCTCTATATATTTTTCTCCTCCATTAGATAAATTCTGTGTAGAACTCAGTTTCAAGTCGGATTGCAAAATGAGTTGTACTATGTAAATATGTGTGTGTGCACAACTAGGAATTCTAGCTAGAGAGATCATAATAATCCTACGATGTTTGTTGCACATCTATATATGTATGTACGTACTATCATTTTGGCACATCAAAAAGTTCCATTCTGCCATCTCATCAAGAGATGTGTTTCTGTATGTTTCGATGAAAATTTGTTCACTCCTTAATATATATGGGCAAGATTGGTTTTGCTACACCAATTGGTATCTGCTCAGCAGATGTATATATAAGCAAGCAGTTAGAAAGGTTTACTAAACCAGTATTTTGCAACATGCATGCATGAAATTTTTTGGGCGCTGAATTGCTTGCTGGCCTTGGATTGTGTTACAATTGATTTCATTAGTTCAGACACATAACTAGATTTGCCATTGTCAGCTTCAATTGCACCCATTTTGGGCATATATTGCTTTATCCTGCTTGAGTTTATCATAAGTTCGAGCAGTCATCTTGTGTGAATCTCTATTGGCTATAATTGAATATATAGTTCACCGCGGTTGTTTCCTTCAACTTCATCATTCTTAAGACTTTGTACACCCTCCATTCTAGTGCGCATTAGTTTTTTGCTAGAATTCCACAATGTAGTGCGCGTGAGCTATTTTCGACACAAACTACCCTCAACTGTTCACACGATCGGTGCAGCCACATCCACATGCATGTGTACAGAGTGTGTGCATGCAGGGTTACTATGGCCCCAAAGTACATCTCCACATCATGTCTTGGTTTTGGAGCCACAGACCATCACACTACATATAGATCCATAGGGAGTATTTCATAGGAGTGCATCTCTACTACAATACCTCCGTTCCTAAATATAAGTCATTTTAGAGATTTCACTATTAGACTACATACGGATGTATGTAAATATATTTTAGAGTGTAGATCCACTCATTTTGCTTCGTATGTAGTCCCTTATTGAAATGTCTAAAAAGACTTACATTTAGAAACGGAGGGAGTAGTACATTAATTTTTCAACATGGACCAGCCTTTTACAGTGTTGTAGAAGCAAAGCCGTTAGCCATTTATTTGTTACACAGGGTGAACCTCCATCTATCTATACTCCATTCGTTCCATAATGTAATGCGCCCGCGCTTCCCGAAATCTAAATTTAGCCAAACACAATTGACCCAGTGGCTGATATTCCTTGGATTCGTGCTGTAAGGGTGCGCGCTGAAATGCTGCCAATATGGATCTTTCTAGACTTGTCACGGACGCGCTGCTCGCCTGCACCAGTACCCTAGCGATCTGCTGCAGTGGAAAATTAAAAATTGCATCAACGAGTATTTACAAAGTCAAAACGCTCAAACGCAAACGTAGCAACAAGCCTTTACAACAGTGGTAGCTTGATAACCAATTTCGAAAATCCAACTGTTTAACTATAAGGCACCACGTGCATAGCACGTACTTTCTACTAGTTAACTTGTATGTATATATCAATTGATGTTTATCATCATGAATACAATGATGAACAGACTTCAATTTTTTTGTGCAGTGTTCACGACCCTATTGTTTAAGATCGTGTTAGCTTCATTCATAGTCTATCAATTTGTTGTTGAAATTGCCCCGCAAAATAAATTTTTTGTTGGAAATATTATGTTACATCTAACTACTGCACTTTTTCAAAACGATCAGGATATTTACCAACCTACTTATGAAGATGCTATATCCCAATGGTCACTTAGATTTATGTTAGTTTTTATTTTTGTTTGTGAGCTCTAAGTTATTTAACAATCTAACTATATTGTTTTTACGAGATTTGTGTTAGTTGTAGACATCATATATACCATTGTGGAAAAGTATACTGATGACCACGTTAAAATGATCTATGGGAGAATTTATTGAAGCGAAAAGATTCAAAACTATCTTGGTTTGCACGGATAGAAATAAGATGTTTGAATTGCTTTCTGGTCTTGGATATAGTGTTATAGCTGAATTGTCTAGTTCACTCACATAGCTAAATTCTTCATTTGTGTTCTCATGTTTCATAAGAAGTAATACATATCCAGTATCCAAGAGGTATATATATGCTTTAAAAGATGTTATGTGAATTAATCATTATCTATAAATGATCTTCATACAAATAGCATTCTTTGTCAGAAACACTAGTAGAAAACAGGGCTTTCGTCCTAGCCGGATCGGAGCAATAGTCCCGGTCGCGTTACGAACCGGGACTAATGTGAGCATTAGTCCCGGTTCGAGCGGCTAGGACGCCGGACGGGGCTCGGCAGGCATCAGTCCCGGTTCGAATGGGACCTTTAGTCCCGGTTGGAGACACCAACCGGGACTAAAGGGTATCACCCCCTTTAGTCCCGGTTGGTGACTCCAACAGGGACTAAAGTGTTATGAAAAAGTAAAACGGCTATAACTTTTGCATATGATGTAAAAAAAAAACTTTAATATATCAAAATGTTCAGCACGAGAAACTAGTTTAATTACTAAAGGTCTTTTCCAGTTGTTTTTTTTTTTGCTTTATTATTTTCTTTTGTTTGTACTTACAGCGAAATATTTAGAGTTTTTGAGCGAAATTTGTGTGAATCACTAGTTTGTGAATAACTTTACTTTGAAAATAGATTTTTGAATGATTCTTTTTCCTGCTGTTTAATATTAGTGTGTTTTATCATTATATTCAATTTGGTAATTTTTAGGTTATTTTAAATAGGTGTTTTAATCAAAAACAAATTCGGTTTAGCTCTTTTAGTTTTATAGCTCAAAAAATCAATAAATGCATGAAAAATAGCGAATGAAGTGGGAAAGTGTTGAAAATTGATGATGTGGCTTTTAATGGTGCATGTTGAACGCACAAAAAGTCTGGAGTTGAAATAAGTTTAAAAAAATGAAATGCCTTTGTAACACATGAGTTTTCGTCCGAAACCCAGATACTTAGAAAGAGATTATCCAGTTTGTACACAAAGTGCATCCAGTTTTTGCCGTAATCACCTCAACTTTTTAGCACATGCTATGTAGGTGAAATGATGATACCATGCCAAGTTTTAACCTTTTCAAGTTCATTTGTAGTGCTTTTCAATTTTGGGGTCATTTAGCTCAAAAAAATCAATAAATGCATGAAAAATAGCGAATAGAGTGGGAAAGGGTTGAAAATTGATGATGTGGCTTTTAATAGTGCATGTTGAACGCACAAAAAGTCTGGAGTTGAAATAAGTTTAAAAAAATGAAATGCATTTGTAACACATGAGTTTTCGTCCGAAACCCAGATACTTCGAAAGAGATTGTCCAGTTTGTACTAAAAGTGCATCCAGTTTTTGCCGTAATCATCTCAACTTTTTAGCACATCCTATGTGGGTGAAATGATGATACCATGCCAAGTTTCAACCTTTTCAGAGTTCATTTGTAGTGCTTTTCAATTTCAGGGTCATTTAGCTCAAAAAAATCAATAAATGCATGAAAAATAGCGAATTGAGTGGGAAAGGGTTGAAAATTGATGATGTGGCTTTGAATGGTGCATGTTGAACCCACAAAAAGTCTGGAGTTGAAATAAGTTTAAAAAAATGAAATGCCTTTGTAACAGATGAGTTTTCGTCCGAAACCCTGATACTTCGAAAGGGATTGTCCAATTTGTACACGAAGTGCATCCAGTTTTTGCCGTAACCCTCTCAACTTTTTAGCACATGCTATGTGGGTGAAATGATGATACTATGACAAATTTCAACCTTTTCAGAGTTCATTTGTAGTGCTTTTCAATTTCAGGGTCATTTAGTTCCAAAAATAATAATAAATGCATGAAAAATAGCGAATGAAGTGGGAAAGGGTTGAAAATTAATGATGTGACTTTGAATGGTGCATGTTGAATGCACAAAAAGTCTGGACTTGAAATAAGTTTAAAAAAAGTGTTATGAAAAAGTAAACGACTATAACTTTTGCATACGATGTCGAAAAAAAAAGTTTAATATATCAAAATGTTCAGCATGAGAAACCGGTTTCGATGGCAACCGCCATAGGCTATTTTGTAGATTTTTAGAATCCTCAAATTCCGAAAGTAAAAAAGTTATCCTCAAATTTAAGTTTTTTAGAATAATAGTTTCAAACTCAAATGGTGAAACGTGTGACATCATGCTCAAGGGCTTAATAGGATTGATATGATACATATAACATAAATTAATTGAATAAGTAGTTTATAATTTTAAAACGTTTTTAATTCTTTTAGATTTTTGAAATTTGAAAAGAATAAAAAATCAGATTTTCAAAAAATAATTTTATTGTTTAAAAAAATGATGTCATATTTGGATTCCTCAAATTGTTCTGATAATAATGGATATATTATTTGTCGAATTTCGATTTACAGATTTAAAGATATTAATTATGCCATATTAAATGAATAAATGGCAAAAAATGAATAAAATAATATTATTACTTATTTTATTTTCATTGAAATTAAATATTATTATTACTTATTTTATTTTGAACTTTTTCTTATTTTGGTTTTTTCGTTTGTTTTTTGTTTTTTGAGAATTTTTTAGTTTTTTTGAATTTGTTGCCTTTTTTGAAGTTTTTTGGAGTTTTTTAATTAATGATTGTTGTTTGTTAATCATTGTTGTTTATTTTAATAATTGTTTGGAATTCAAAAAATTAAATCATGTGACATTAAGACCTAAGGGTTAATAGGATTGATAGCTTACTATTGTCAAGAAAACAACAAGTGCAGACTTGGAAACTAGGGGAGATAGAACTCGAAAGTTAAGCGTGCTGGGGTTAAAGCAGTGAGAGGATGTGTGACCGGCCGGGAAGTTAGACGATTTGGAATGAGTGCTCCACGCTGGAGCAGTGAAGAGGGGTGATTAGAGATTAAATTGTCAAATAATTCAAAGATTTGAAAATCAGAAAAAAAAAATTAAAAAAAATTCAAAAAATTTCCTTTAGTCCCGGTTAGTAACACCAACCGGGACTAAAGGTCCTCCAGCCCCCGCTCCAGAAAGCTGCCACGCGGAGCCCCTTTAGTCCCGGTTCGTAATCCAACCGGGACTAAAAGCGGAGGCCTTTAGTCCCGATTGTTTTGTCCCGGTTGCAGAACCGGGACTAAAGGCCCTCTGGAACCAGGACTAATGCCATGTTTTCTACTAGTGAAACTAGAACAAAATGGGCACTATCCCTTTCTAAGATGCAGAAGAATTTTCAAGGATGAACTATATTTGCTACACCATAGAGCCAAGAGGACCTCTTTTGCTGAACTCAGTAGTTGGGTGACCAGATTCTTCTAAATATTTAGCTTTAACTAACCCACTCATTAATCATCTGCACTATATTCAGACTTATATAATGTTTGCACCGGGAAATTCACCTACCGTTTCCCGTCCAAAAAATTGGCTAGTATCCAATTGATATCAGCTATTCCCAGTGCACACATTTCATAAGTCTCACTTAAATATCAAATTGAAGTGTTTCATATCAATATATGAAAGTTCTGTCTCTGGTTAAAAGTTAGCATTCTTTGTGTAAGTAATTAACATACCATGTTGATTAAATGTATTTTTCAAATTTTCATAGATGCACACACAGATTTCAATTTACACATACATTAAATATAATGTACTGAAGCCATGAGCGTGCCACATGTTACAATATGTTCACCTGCAAAAGATGTACAAAACATAATAAACGTACAATGGGAAAAGAAAAAAAACACAAGGTTGTAGTTGACTGGTTAATTTTCTGTATTGTACATGCACATTTGGTAATATATCTCCATGGTATTTTATAGTTGCAAAGGATCCATCATCTTTTGTACCCAAATGTGATTTTTGAGGATCTTAGATGCAAAAATATGGCGTTCCAAGACCGAGTGCAGTCTGCTTATTGCATCGCAGTCTGCTTATTTCTTATTGTATATATACGTTGTTTGAAATATATTTCTCGTCACTTATTTTATTCCAAGATATGTTTCGCTTATTTGATTTGAAGATATGCTAACATCTAGGTGTCATAATATATATCTTAACCCCCACCCCTCCGCCAATCGCGTCGTTAACGCGGGTGACACGGAGGAAAAACCCTAGCCGCGGAAATAACACCCCAATTTGTGTGATACCCCCTCCTAGCACCCGTGGCCATAGCCGGGCATGATCTACATGGTGGTAGGCAGTGGCGAAACTCCCTCTTGCTCCTGCTTAGCTTGCTCGGAGATCTTGTCGTGTCGCAGTCTACTCTAAGTTCTATGTTTCCCTGATCAATGGCGGAATTCCTCCCTATGGGCACGCTGATGCTACGTTAGGGCTCGGCGTGGGTCTGGTTATGGAAGGGGACTGGTTCTCGCTCAGTCCAATGGCAGACGGAATTGCCTCCATCCGATATGGGGTCGTCTTGGATGCTAGTTACCTATCCCGACAGGCTAGTGTCAGGAAATTGTTGTACCTTACACCTGGAAGGGCTTGTTGCACCTTCACTTGAGCCATCGGATCTAGTGCTCTGGCGGTTGGTGACATTAGGTTCTAGTCAGATATGGCTGATGTGGACGTTACAAACACGCTTTAAACATCGTGGGTGTCGTAGTGGTTGTGGAGGTGTGTAATGGTGGTGTCGACGGGGGATCACGTTCTAGTTGAGGTTGGGATTCGTGTGGTTGGTGGATGCCGGGGAAGAGGGTGGTGTTGGCTCTATACAAAGCATCAGGCATGGGTGGTTTCTTGTGACTTTTTCCGCACGGGTTGCATGGCCGCAACGTTTGCGGACCGCTATGGTCTAGGTTTTGCATGGGCGAGGCTAGTGCACTTTTTTGGGAATTGGGGTGGACGGTGGTGGTTTCTTTTTCAGCGATGCCATCATCTTGCGGTGGAACAAGCAATTTCGAGTCTTCCATCCTTGTTGCATGATGTGCCCCCTGTACGCCGGTGGATCGATACCCTCGAGTATAGGGTTCCCCTATGCCACTGTTGTTTTCAGATTGGTATTGACGAGCTACCGATGTCTCGACGAGTTATGTTCTACGACACCGGTGTTGCCATCTTTTGTGCCGGTGTTTCTCATGCAATGACGTTCTTGAACCTGCGCCTTGTTGTGTGGTTGGATGGCATGGCGATCTAGTATTGTACTTTATGGAGTGGGCGAGGAAGAGTTTCTTCCGGTGATGAAGAACCCTTACATGATCTTCACCTCCCTAGTGGTTGTTGTTGTTAAAGAAACTTCGGCCTTGGTGTTACATGCTAGGTTTTATTATTTACTTTTATTTTTCATGTATCGCCTTTCGGTTGTAAGCTATTCCAGAACTATGTATCCTTTCGTGTTTCCTTTATTTTCGGTGTACGTGGTTGTTTGATTTAGTCCTAGCAAATCAAAGGCGGCTTGTCTTGTGCCGTTATAGTGGAGACAATTTGGTAGAGATTGTACCCATTTCGAAATGGATGTCATTGTTGTTGACTATCAAATAAATACCACTCATCAACTAGTATATTTATTCAAGTAAAGGACATGGACCAATAAGTACTAATATTGAATGCCCATTTTAATTTTCTGGCTATCAGGCAACTTGTAGGATTGATATGCAATGATAGCAACCAACTTGCATGAAAATGAATGGCTAGGTGGGTTCATTGTACTGACTCGGTACTTAATTCAGTTAAGCTTCCTAAGGTGTCATTGATCTTGCTAATATGTTCTAGGAAGGACTCGCAATGTAGCATCAATAAAAGGGCAACCCACAGTGGTAGCGAAGATAGGCACCACTTGAACCCTCTGTGTCACAGAGGCTACATATGACACAAAATTAAACGTCATGTACATAGAATAAAATATCTTGCCATTTGATGGTGAAATATCTTGGCATAGTACCAAGATTCAAAAATGGAGTGGTAGCTGCTACACTATGGTACTTCCATAGTTGTTTTGGATACCAATCACTAAGTGACGGTAAGAAAATTCACCATATTAGCAATGATCGGAATAGCTTCAAAATACTCTACTAGTTCTATGAGGTTTAACTACAGATAGTTACCGTAATCTATATATATAAACTTTGCGAAAAGTAAGTGTTAATTTCAAATTTTAACTTCATGAAAATGCACATTTAGATCAATCATAAGCTTAAATTAAGTGAAAAGACCTCATTTATTCCCGGCTTCAACATCCATATATATCTTAGTGAGTAAATGTGTTTGTGGTGAAGAATGTCTTGTTCTTATTATGCTGACTTGTTTGTATACTTAGTTTGTTAATTAGTGATGTTCTAACAATGTGGCCCGTCTTTCGGTACAAAAAGATGGGAGAATTGTGTAAGTCATCTAGTCTACATAATAACTATTTTGCAATATAATATGAATATGTGGACCATAGTCAGAGTCCATTAAAAGTTGACATGAAAAGATGGGCCTCCTCATGAATATCGTGATTTAAATAATTGCATATGCATTGTATATACGATTTTTAAATTGATATTAAGACATAGGATGTTGCACTTAGTAGTTGTCGTTGTTTGGCCTCCATTTTTTTATAGGTTAGGGAGGACATAAAAGCAAGAGAAACAAAGGAATCAACATACCTCACAAATTATATAAGAACACACGCAGTTGATCATTTTTTTTCGAGGAGCAGTTCAACGAGTTGCATTTGATGAGAAAACATAGTTGAACCAACCATGTCACAATCAAGTGCACAAACACACATATGACCAGCCGCATCAAAGTTTTGTTTAGTACTCCATCTGTCCCAAAGTATAGTGTGTATTAAAGTTGTTTAGCGTCAAATTTCATAAATTGCGACATAGAAAAACTTATCAACATCCAGAATAAATAATCGATACCATTAGACTCATCATGAAATATATTTTCACATGTTAAATATTCAGCATTGTATATACCTAATTTTCTCTAAAAACATAGTTAAAGTTTGTGAAGCTTAACTTTTGCGGGAATCAATGCGCACTATGCTATGAGATGGAGTGAGTCATTTCTTAGGCCATAAACGTTTACCAGTTAGCATTTATTTGTTTTATTCTAAGGCTTACTCAAGTAAGAGTAACAAAATTCCTGTAAAAAAAGTAAGAGTATCCAAGAACTAGAAATATTCCCTCCTTCTTTGTACTTCGCGTATTATATTTGATTGAAGTAAAAAATTGTAATGTTTGACAAATTTTATTGACATCTACAATACCAAATAAATGTAATATTAGATATAATTCATGATGGTTCTAATGATACTGAGTTGTATTGTTGACATTAATAATTTTTCCATATAACTTTGGTTAAACTTCAGAGAATTTGAGTTCAGCCCAAATTAATATGCAGAGTAAAAAAGATACGAAGAAAGTACTTGCACAACGGCATAAACTTGTCTTCTCCCACTGGCCATCGGTACGTAATACTCCCTCCGTTGCTTTTTACTGTGCATATTAATATTGTCTGAATTCAAACTTCTGAAAGTTTGACCAAATTTATATGGAAATTAAAGAATCAATGTCTATGATATTAAAGTTATACAATATGATAATTAATTTGATGATGCATCTAATGATATTGAATCCGTTTTGTGAAAGTTGACGTTTTTCTTATAAAATTGGTCAAACTTTACGAATTTGATTTACGACAAATCTTATAGACACAGTAAAAAAACGGAGGGAGTACTAGTATTACGTAGGACTGCTGAGTAATGGACAGTGTACACGTAGCAATTGGTGTTGGTCAGACTTGTCCTTTTTTTTATATGTACCAGACGTGCGTATACGACAAGGGCTCACTGTTGCTGTAGCAGCAGAAAAATCAAGTTGATGTACGGCAGGCACAGTGCCTTCGTCGATCTGCTAGTATCTATCCATATATAGGTGTATAGGTGGTGGCGCCTTCTATGCGTAGGGGTAGAGACTTGCTACTTTGAGTGAGTACTACTTGGAGTAGTTAGACATAGAGTATCGAAAATCCATTTCTGAGCCCAGGCTCATCTGCACCTGCTCATAAAAAAAATAAAAACAAATACTAGAAAAATTCAAAAAGTTCCAATTTTTTTTGCGTGGTACATATTTTGATGTGTGAGGTCCGCTCCAATTTCAACTTATTTGGACATCTGAGCAGCTCTCGGCAAAAAAAACAAATCGGGTCAAAAAAATTGGTGAACAGTAAACCTTTTTTTCAGACCCCGATTTGTCTTTTTTGCCGAGAGCTGCTCAGATGTCCAAATAAGTTGAAATTTGGAGCGGACCTCACGCATCAAAATATGTACCACATAAAAAAAAAATGGAATTTTTTGAATTTTTCTAGTATTTGTTTTGATTTTTTTCATAAGCGCGGGTGCAAATGCACCCGAGAGCCGAAACGCTGCTCTCAGTATCCGAAAATCCATTTCTGAGCCCAGGCTCATCTATTTACCAATGTATGCCAAGAGGGGAGTATATAAATGTACACCAATGAGGCAATGCATGCTCAAAATATCTACTCCATTTTGGGAGAGCGTGGAGAGAGAGAGACACAGAGAGGTTGTCCTCTATTCTTCTGGCCAATGAAAACTCGTGCACAGTCGCACGGCAAGGCCACGAATACTTCAAGGTGGAGTCAGGCGTCAAAAGTTTTCTTGGCGGCCAATGGTCGTTGGTCATCGGTTCCCGCCGCGGCCGCGTGTCTATGTGCGTCAAGTCGTCTTGCAACCATGCCATGCAATGTAGCACGTGCATACATATATGACTCTTGTTCACCAGAACAAACATAAGGTGCTTACAGCTAGTAGAAAACAGACCTTTTGTCCAAAGCATTAGTCCCGGTCTGGTTTTGAACCGGCACTAATGTGACCATTAGTCCCGGTTCGGGACGGGCATCATTAGTCCCGGTTCGTTCCGGACATATAGTCCCGGTTCGTAACACGAACCGGGACTAAAGGGGTGGTGGCAGGCTGGTGTCAGCCTGGGGCCCCACGATCACCTTTAGTCCCGGTTCGTGCCACGAACCGGGACTAAAGATCCCCTATTTGAACCCTCTGGCCAGCCCGAGCACACTCCTCTCTGTTTTTTCCCTTCTTCCTCTCCTTTGTTCTTCCCCTTGCTCGAGCTCACCTCCATTGTTGTCAAGCTTTGGAGGCACACCATCCATCCAAGTGTTCACAAAGGTTAGCAACTTTGTCCTTTCATCTCTCATTGCTAGATTAGCTCTTGCAATGCTCTATAAATATAGTGATTTGTGGGTTTTAGTTTGGGAGTGTTTATATGTGATAGTTTATTTGATTTATATGCAATTTGAGCTCAAATTAACTTCTTACTTTGCATGTGTAGGTGTGGTTTACTTAGTGCCTTCCCGTCCCCGTCCTAACCACCGTCGATCGCCCGCACCGTCCCGTCGCCGGCACCACCTTGGTGAGCCTCTTGTTCTTATCCTTTTTATAAAAAAAAAACATGTTTGTAAGATTTAGATAGTTACTTGTATAGTTTTCTTACCTATATGGTTGTTTGTTATACATAGTGGCATGGTTTTGATATCCGTCCCCGTCGGCCCTCGTCCGGTTTATGATTCGGATGTGGTATATACTCTCTTTTATAACTATTTGTTGCATTTCGTGTTTATGACAATTATGCCCATCAAGTTGACATAGATATTTTTATCTAGGAGGTATGTGAACCGGAAATTGCAACCGACATAGATATTCTTGTCAAGAAGTTAAATTAATTGAAAAAGAAAACGAGTATTTGAAAGAAAAATTGAAAAGAGTTGAAGAAGAGAAGATGAAACTGGAGTTGTATGTTGCCGATGTCGTCGATGTTCACAAGATCAAGATGGATGCAATGCGCTTGAAGATTAGAAAATTTAAAAAATATGCCATTGATAGTGAGGCTTGGTATCACTATGCTGTTGGATCAATTGTTACCTTAGTTGCGATCTTGATCGCATTTGTTATTGCATTTAAATGCTTTAGCTAGAGAGTTTGCATGTTGTTTTATGAGAACAAGTGTGTATGAACTTGTATTAATTTGGTCTTTTCGGTGTTGTGTAATGAAGATGAGCCGGCAATGGATGTACGATGACCGATGCTCTCCCCAATTCATTAATGGCGTGCATACTTTTCTGGTTGCGGCTGAGGCAAACAAGCAGGCGGATGGTTTTATGTATTGTCCATGTGCTGGCTGTAAGAATGATCGAAATTACTCTAACTCAAGAACCATTCACGTCCACCTGTTTGAGTCCGGTTTCATGTCCGGCTATAACTGTTGGACCAAGCACGGAGAAAGAGGGGTCCTAATGGAAGAGAATGAAGAAGAAGAGGATGACGACAGCTATCCTGGCCATGGATTCCATGAATACGATGGTACAACAATGGGGGAAGAAGCTGAGCCGGCAATGCGGGAAGGAGCTGAAGAAGAGGCATCAGATGAGCCCACTGATGATCTTGGTCGGGCCATTGCCGATGCAAAGAGAAACTGTGCAAGTGAAAAGGAGAAGCTGAAGTTGCACCGCATGTTAGAGGATCACAAGAAATTGTTGTACCCAAATTGCGAAGATGACAAGAAAAAGCTGGGTACCACACTGGAATTGCTGCAATGGAAGGCAGAGAATGGTGTATCTGACAAGGCATTTGAAAAGTTGCTAATAATGTTAAAGAAGAAGCTACCAAAGGACAACGAATTGCCCGACAGTACGTACGAAGCAAAGAAGGATGTCTGCCTTCTAGGATTAGAGGTGTAGAAGATACATGCATGCCCTAATGACTGCATCCTCTACCGCGGTGAGTACGAGGATTTGAATGCATGCCCGGTATGCTGTGCATTGCGCTATAAGATCGGCCACGATGACCCTGGTGATGTTGAGGGCGAGCGCCCCAGGAAGAAGATTCCTGCCAAGGTCATGTGGTATGCTCCTATAATACCACGGTTGAAACGTTTGTTCCAAAACAAAGAGCATGCCAAGTTGATGCGATGGCACAACGAAGACCGTAAGAAAGATGGGAAGTTGAGAGTACCCGCTGACGGATCGGAGTGGAGAAAAATCGAGAGAAAGTGGAAGGACTTTGCAAAGGACGCAAGGAACGTATGGTTTGGTTTAAGTGCAGATGGCATTAATCCTTTTGGGGAGCAGAACAACAATCATAGCACATGGCATGTGACTCTATGTATCTATAACCTTCCTCCTTGGTTGTGCATGAAGCGGAAGTTCATTATGATGCCAGTGCTCATCCAAGGCCCCAAGCAACCCGGCAACGACATTGATGTGTACCTAAGGCCATTAGTTGAAGAACTTTTATAGCTGTGGAATGGAAAAGGTGTACGTGCGTGGGATGAGAAAGAACAGGAGGAATTTGACCTACATGCGTTGCTGTTTGTAACCATCAATGATTGGCCTGCTCTCAGTAACCTTTCAGGACAGACAAACAAGGGATACCATGCATGCACGCACTGTTTAGATGATACCGAGAGTATATATTTGGATAAATGTAAGAAGAATGTGTACCTGGGGCATCGTCGATTTCTTCAGAGCAGGCATCACGTAAGAAAGAAAGGCAAGCATTTCAAAGGTGAGGCAGATCACCGGAAGAAGCCTCGCCACCGTACTGGTGATGATATACTTAATATGGTCAAGGATTTAAAAGTAATCTTTGGAAAGGGTCCTGGTGGACGATCTGTTCCGAATGACGCTGACGGACGCGCACCCATGTGGAAGAAGAAATCTATATTTTGGGACCTACCCTATTGGAAAGACCTAGAGGTCCACTCTGCAATCGACATGATGCACGTGACGAAGAATCTTTGCGTGAACCTGCTAGGCTTCTTGGGCGTGTATGGGATGACAAAAGATACACCGGAGGCACGGGAGGACCAGCAACGTATGCACGGAGAAGACGGCATGGATCCAAAGCAGTTTCAGGGTCATGCCAGCTACACTCTTACCAAAGAAGAGAAGGAAATCTTCTTCGAATGCCTGCTCAGTATGAAGGTCCCGTCTGGCTTCTCGTCGAATATAAAGGGAATAATAAATATGGCAGAGAAAAAGTTCCAGAACCTAAAGTCTCATGACTGCCACGTGATTATGACGCAACTGCTTCCGGTTGCATTGAGGTGGCTTCTACCGGAAAACGTTCGATTAGCCATTGTGAAGCTATGTGCATTCCTCAATGCAATCTCTCAGAAGGTAATCGATCCAGAAATCCTACCAAGGTTAGAGAATGATTTGGTGCAATGTCTTGTCAGTTTCGAGTTGGTGTTCCCACCATCCTTCTTCAATATCATGACGCACGCCCTAGTTCACCTAGTCGAGGAGATTGCCATTCTGGGTCCTGTATTTCTACACAATATGTTCCCCTTTGAGAGGTTCATGGGAGTCTTAAAGAAATATGTTCATAATCGTGCTAGGCCAGAAAGAAGCATCTCCAAGGGCCATGAAACAGAGGAGGTCATTGAGTTTTGTGTTGACTTTATTCCTCACATTAAGCCGATTGGTGTTCTTGAATCGCGGCATGAGGGCAGATTGGGTGGAAAAGGCACGCTAGGAAAGAATTCAGTAATATGCCGGGACGGGCATTCTTTGGCGCAAGCACACTACACAGTTCTACAAAGTTCCGCCTTGGTGGCTCCGTATATCGAGCAACACAAGAATATTCTACGCTCCAAACACCCGGAGCAGTCTGACGATTGGATTACACATGAACAAACGGTGACTTTCGCCGGTTGGTTGCAGACACGTCTCATGCATGACGACACTGTTGCAGATTACCTGTACTTGCTGTCCAAGTTACCATCTTCGACTATATTGACTTTCAAAGGGTACGAGATAAATGGGAATACATTTTACACGATCGCCCAAGATAAAAAGAGCGCCAACCAAAACAGTGGTGTCCGCTTTGATGCAGCAAACACCAATAGGCCAAAGGACACATATTATGGTTACATAAAGGAGATATGGGAACTTGACTATGGACTTGGTTTGAAGGTCCCTTTGTTTCGGTGCAAATGGGTCAATCTGACAGGAGGCGGGGTAAAGGAAGATCCGCAGTACGGAATGATAATAGTGGATCTCAACAATCTTGGGTACGCAGACGAACCATGTCAATAGCCAATGATGTGGCGCAGGTTTTCTATGTGAAGGACATGTCTACCAAGCCGAGAAAAAGAAAATATAAGGAAGCAAATACATCATACGATGAGCCAAAGCGCCACATAGTTCTTTCAGGGAAAAGAAACATCGTGGGAGTGGAGGACAAGACAGACATGTCAGAAGATTATGAAAAGTTTCATGAAATTGCTCCCTTCAGAGTGAATGTTGACCCGAGCATCAAGTTAAACGATGAAGATTGTCCATGGTTACGACGCAAAGGGACACACGCGAAGAAAAAGTTTTATACCCAAAGATCCCACTCTGGGATGTGACCGTCTTCTCTAGTTAGTTTCCGGACTTATATATCTGGAAAGTCCCACTTCGGACAAACCGGAGGGAATCTTTTTAATAATAGTGTACTTATGTGTTTTGGCATTTGAAACGCGTCGAAATATTATGTCCAAAGCCACGTCATCAATTTTCAACCCTTTCTGACTTCATTTGCTATTTTTCATGCATTTACTGATTTTTTTGAGCTAAATGACCCTAAAATTGAAAAGCACTACAAATGAACTCTGAAAAGTTTGAAAGTTGGCATGGTATCATCATTTCACCCACATAGCATGTGCTAAAAAGTTGAGAGGGTTACGGCAAAAACTGGATACACTTCGTGTACAAAATGGACAATCTCTTTCGAAGTATCAGGGTTTCAGACAAAAACTCGTCTGTTACTAAGGCATTTCATTTTTTTAAACGTATTTCAACTCCAGACTTTTTGTGTGTTCAGTATGCACCATTCGAAGCCACATCATCAATTTTCAACCCTTTCTGACTTCATTTGCTATTTTTCATGCATTTACTGATTTTTTGAGCTAAATGACCCTGAAATTGAAAAGCCTTACAAATGAACTCTGAAAAGGTTAAAAGTTGGCATGGTATCATCATTTCATGCACATAGCATGTGCTAAAAAGTTGAGAGGGTTACGGCAAAAACTGGATGCACTTCGTGTATAAAATGGACAATCTCTTTCGACGTATCAGGGTTTCAGACGAAAACTCATCTATTACTAAGGCATTTCATTTTTTTAAACTTATTTCAACTCCAGACTTTTTGTGTGTTCAGTATGCACCATTCGAAGCCACGCCATCAATTTTCAACCCTTTTTGACTTCAATTGCTATTTTTCATGCATTTAATGATTTTTTTGAGCTAAATGACCCTGAAATTGAAAAACACTACAAATTAACTCTGAAAAGGTTGAAAGTTGGCATGGTATCATCATTTCACCCACATAGCATGTGCTAAAAAGTTGAGAGGGTTACGGCAAAAACTGGATGCACTTCGTGTACAAAATGGACAATCTCTTTCGAAGTATCAGGGTTTGAGACGAAAACTCGTTTGTTACTAAGGCATTTCATTTGTTTAAACTTATTTCAACTCCAGACTTTTTGTGTGTTCAGTATGCACCATTCGAAGCCACGCCATCAATTTTCAACCCTTTCCGACTTCATTTGCTATTTTTCATGTATTTACTGATTTTTTTGAGCTAAATGACCCTGAAATTGAAAAGCACTACAAATGAACTCTGAAAAGGTTGAAAGTTGGCATGGTATCATCATTTGACCCACATAGCATGTGCTAAAAAGTTGAGAGGGTTACGCCAAAAACTGGATGCACTTCGTGTACAAAATGGACAATCTCTTTCGAAGTATCAGGGTTTCAGACGAAAACTCGTCTGTTACTAAGGCATTTCATTTTTTAAATAACCTAAGAATTACCAAATTGAATATAATGATAAAACACGCTAATATTAAACAGCAGAAAAAAGAATCACTGAAAAATCTACTTTTAAAATAAAGTTATTCACAAACTAGTGATTCACACAAATTTCAAATAATTCAAATTTAAACTATTCAAATTTGAAAACTACTGGCACTAACAGAAACTTTATAATTTTTTTACCTAAAGCAAAAATATTCACAAAGAAACTCTAAATAAAGCAAAAAAGAACTCAGAAACAAAAGAAAATAAATAAAGCAGAAAAAACAGAAACATAAATAAATTAAAAAAAGCCCGCCTATTGGGCCGCCACGGCCTGCATACGACTAGAAACCCAATCTCTAGTTGGGACAGGATGCAGGCCTGTACGGCCCAGTAGGCCCCACTGGGCGGCAGAGGTGTGGTAGGCCCAGTAGGCATGCATTAGAGAGGAGCTCGACACGGTAGCCGCGGCGGGGGTTATAAACCGGTGCGAGCTCCTCTCAACTAGCGAGGTGGGACTAAACATTTTAATACGGGAAGCCAGGCCTTTAGTCGCGGTTGGTGCCACCAACCGCGACTAAAGGCCCCCCTTTAGTCCCGGTTGGAGCCACCAACCGCGACTAAAGGGGGTCGCTTCCCGCCGCTTCAGCTGGTGAAATTCACCTTTAGTCCCGGTTGGTGGCTCCAACCGGGACTAAAGGCCTCCTTATATATATACAACACTTCAAAAAAATTCAGTTCCTCTGCTTTCTTCGACCTCTTCGACATCGCCGCGCCGTCGCCGTCTCGCCTCCCCGACGCCGGAGCTCGTCGCCGCCCCCGACGCCGGCCGCCCGCGCCTCCTCGCGCCAATCCCCGACGCCGCCCGCGCCCGCTCCTCTCCGAGCCCGGCCTAACGCCGCCCAGGACGCCGCCCGCGCCCGCTCCTCTGGCCCCGAGCTCCTCGCCGTCGCCCCTCCCGACTCGCCTCGCCTCGCCGTCGCCCCGCTATGAGCTCCCCCCTCTCCCCCCTCTCCCTCGCCCCCAGTGCCGCCATGGCGGCCACCGGCCCCTCCCCGAGCCCCCCCCACACACACGTATATGCATGAACACACACACACACACACACACACTAGATGATTAGATGTATAGATGATTAGATGATTAGATGCAAGAATTTTGATGTATAGAAAAAAGTTAAGGAATTTTGACATTTGAGGAATTTTGACGTAGATGCAAGAATTTTGACATTTTTTTCACTAGATGATTAATTAGATGTATAGAAAAAAGTGAAGGAATTTTGACATTTGAGGAATTTTTACATTTTGATCCAATATGTATAGAAATTAGTATATATATATGTATGAATACAATGTATAGAAAAAAGTTGATGAATTTTGACATTTGATCCAATGTATAGCAATTAGTATTTGCAAAAGTTGCATATTTTAATGTTGTATTTGCAAAAGTTTGTTATGTATTTGCAATTAGTATATGTATGTATACAATAGATTCTCTTAGTCCTTTAAGGGATTTATCAAGAATGCCCCCGTTAGGATTCTCAAGGTTCCTCGTATATAAGAAATCACAATCAAGCATTTAAAAATGTTAAATTTGCATAGAATTTCTTCTCGGAGTCAACGATGCCCGGCCCGCATCCTCGTCGTCGACTCGTTCGCGACGACGTCCTGCTTCAGAGGGGCAACGTTCGGGACTGGGCTCCGCCGGGCTGGAACTGGGAGGTGCTACCTTCAGGGGCGCGCAGCTTGGTGAGGAACCCGGCCCCGGGTCTCGTCGTCGACCCGGAGCTTCTTTGGTAGCGTTCGCGTGGGCCACTTTCGATGCGAAGGCAGCCGGCCCCGCCGGAGGTGGTACGTCGCCGTGTCAGGGAGGAGGACGAGCACGTCCGTCGCTACATGGATGCGTTGGACGTCAGGTTCTCCAATACCTGGCAGGTTCTTCAGGGATCTCACCCGAGCTATGATCCTGTGATGGTTCCTTCTCTTTGGGTGTCCACCGCCCGCGCCTCAGGAACCGCGAGTGAACTAGATTCTTCGATCATATTCGATCTGTATTAGCTAGTGATAATATTCGAGATGTATTCGAGATTATATTCGATAATATTCGAGACGATTTATTCGAGATTATATTCGATGATGCATATTATATGAATTATTCGAGAGGCATATTATGTACTATGATTCAGTTTTTCCTTATTGATTGCATGCATTCTAATTTGAATACTAAATTGTTTTATCTTTCTTCTGGATTAGTTAAATAAAATCTATGGACAATACCGGCAGAGAAGGAGAAGAGGCTCTGTTCGACATCATACGCTCCTCCCCGAGCCCAGAGCATGAACCTGCAGATGATGATGGCTCGCAATATCTGAACAATTCCGGTGAGGGTTGTATGATATTTGATGAAGATGAACTAATAGATGAAGGCAACGACAACGATGTTGACGAAGAAAATGTTCTTCAAATAACAAAGACCGGCGAGGTATATTTATTATATAAGCCATCCGGTGATACATGTCTTAATTGATTTGTATGTATTAACGAATAGATCTTTCTTCTTTTAGGCCTCCGGATCGAGCAAATCTTCTACAAGCGACAGGGTAGTTCGAGGCCCGGCCAGAAAGTTGGATCCTGGCGTAAAGTTCAACATCGATTCCATCAAAACATCAACTGGCGAACCGCTTGAACCTAGGAAAAATGCGACCAAGTTCAAGAATCAATGCGGAGTTATTGTCAGGGACCAAATCCCGATCTCCGTTCAAGAATGGAAAAAGCCAGCAAAGGGAGATCGAGCAGGAGTTACTTTTGTCGACGAAAGAGCAAAAGATGTGCTTTGGACATCGCTCATGGAACATTTCACCCTACCAGATAATTTGACAGATGCAGATCTGAAGAAATTCAGAAACTATGCTCTTAAAAGGATGGCGATCGCATTCAACACCTTCAAGAAAAATGCATGGACTAAGTACGTCAAATCAAAAAAGAAGACTCCAGAATTCACGGGAGCACTGGTGAAGGCAAAAGATCACTGGGACGCTTTCGTGAAGTTCAAGGAATCGGAAGAAGCTAAGGAACGGTCGAGAAAAAACAAGATTAATGCTGCGAAAAAGAAGTGGCACCATACTTTGGGGCCAGGTGGCTACCAGGTGGCCCTACCTAAGTGGGATCAATCTGATCAAAAGATGATTAGTGCAGGGGTCACTCCAGTTACATTCACATGGCCCCCCAGGTGCAGGACATGGTTTTATGCGCATAGGGGGGGGGAGAAGTTGGACCCAGAGACAGGGCTGGTTATGGTGAAGGCAAGTCTTAAAGAAGCGACAGACGAAATACTTATTGCAATAGAAGAAGCTCGAATGGGGGTGTTCACGCCCAACAGAGAGAAAGACGAGCTTACGCGCGCCCTGAAGAATCCTGAACACCCGGGAAGAACACGAGGCAAAGGCGTTGTTCCGTGGTTTGAGGGGTTTGCGGATTGGAACGACGACTATAGAAGCCGTGCGAGAAAGAAGATGCAGGAGGAGCAGAAGAAGAAGGAGGAAGCACTCCGCCTTGAAGGCCTAGAATCAACGCACCTGGAGTTGGAACGATTTGTCAGGCGGCAGCAGGAGCAGATCGACTCACTCAGCCAGGAAAGGGCGTCTCAGCGGCAGCGTGAGCAGATCGATCCAGCATTGGATAGCACCGTCCCATCTATGCCGAGAAGCAGCGTGGGTTCCGCCCCGGCCGATATCGATAATGCGCTGCTAGCTAGCTACCCTGTGGATGATATCAAAGACAGGACTAACTGTGAGCTACACATGAAAGTGAAGAACTTATCCATGAAGGTGGCGGACGGCTATGCTTTAGCAAATCCCCTTGAAGCAACCTTCCATTGCAATCCCATTCCAGTTGGCTATGCTCGTGTCGGGGTTGATGAAGTGATGTCAGGATATCACGAGCTACAACTTGACATTCTTGGAGGTGACGAGGAGAGAACACTAGGAGAGACCATACATCGTATCATTCTATGGAAAAAGGATTGCATCATCTTTCCAAGGCCACCGACTCCTCCTCCTCCAAGTCCGCCGCCGCGTCAGTCGACTCCTCCTCCTCCAAGTCCGGCACGGCGTCAGCCAACTCCTCCTCCTCCAAGTCCGCCGGCACCGCGTCAGCCGACTCCTCCTCCAAGTCCGGCACCGCGTTTGCCGTCTCCGCCGACTCAGCGTGCTCCGTCGCCTAAGCAACAGCGGAAGAGAAAGGCCGCAGCTAGGACGGCTAGCGGTGCAACAGGCAAGAATTTCAAATATGGTCCAAGCCTCAAGCCTCTTCCGAAGTTGTCTTACCACCTGACTGAGGAGGAACTCAACACCGTAGTGGATGCCCAATTGAAGGCCCATTTTGGACCGAAACAGCCCCCGCCACCAAAGGAGAAATTACCTGAGCATGTCTCACAACACTTTATTGATATGGCTCGACCGGCTGACAATCAGAAGGACTCCGACTATGTGCGGTATATCAAGAAGTCATATTTAGCAGGACAAAAGGAGTCGAGCTCGAGCTCGAGCAAAGCAGTTGGCAAAAAAGCGGGAAAACTGTTCCCCAGCTGGGAGAACAGGCAGTGCAATCGATCCCCTCGCTCATTGTATAAACACCTGTGAGTACCGCCGATCGGCTGGTAATAACTGACAATCATAAAAGGCAGGCTAAAGAGGGCGGTGTCATTGTTGAACAACTCCTAGGCCTTGAGGAAATCCCCGGGATTATAGAGGAGGAAGTAAAATACCAATATGTCCGCGGCAAACCTCTGGTCAAGCCTGACGATGTCAAGCTTCTACCAACGAGATTGTACAATTTGCATACGTGGTACATGCAAGAAACAACAAATACCAATCAAGAGTCCCTCATGGTGAAAGTCAAGAGAAAGCATTACTTCCATAAAAAAGATTTGTGGATTCATTATTCAGAGTTGTTTCAGTTATTCAATCAAGACGGACTCGACAAATCTATCGTCAGTTGCTATTGTCTGTAAGTGATTTCTTTCTGTAATTTAAGTCTCTAGCTAGCTAGCTGTGCTCTCGTTCATTACCTGTAATTATCCTCACTATATTCTTTTCTGTGGTATTATGCAGAATGAAGATGTATGAAATGAAAAAAGCTGGACGCTATGGCATTGGGTTCATTGACCCAAATACGGTTAATCAAGCGATATGGGAAGATGAATATTCGAGAAAAGACATAGAGAGATTCCTGCTAGAGTTTTTGAAGTAACTAAACACCCAACCAGAAATACTACTTCCTTACAACTTCGGGTGAGTGTTACTATATCTTGTACTACAAATTCTATTTTTTGCTTACTAGATGTTAATAAGTGTAGTTGATGAGTTATGCACATGCCCGCTTAATTATACAAAACGTGTGCGCATGCAGTTACCACTGGATCTTGTTAATCATTGAAGTTCACAAGGGAAAAGTTGAAGTACTGGACTCACTATATAAGAATCCATCCGAATACGCAACCGTGAGGGGGATGGTCGACAGGTAATTTCAATCATTATCGCACTATGTCGGCCTCTTTACTTCATTTCCTGATATCAACTAGTTAATAACTCCTTTATTCATTTTCTTTGCCGGCGGGCAGGGCTTGGGCCAAGTTCATCAAACTGGTCCCAGGCGACTGGAAACAAAAGCTGACATGGGTGCGACCCAAGGTAATTAAGTAGTACTAGCTAGCTACGTCCGTGCATCTCTTTAATTCTAGTTTCAATACCATTATCATGCTTGATTAATTATTACCTGATTGAATTTTATTCTCGTAAAGTGCATGAGGCAGGAGCAGGGGAATAGTTTATGCGCATATTACGTTTGCGAGAACATTCGCATGATCACGTCTGAAAGGAGCAGAAACGAAAGAAATCTTTGGGTACGGTTGCCAGAACACTATCCATAATTTTTTTATCATGATCTAGCTATTATATATACACACAACTAATATATTCATCTTGATCTCCTTATAGCTGACGGAGATGCGGGGCCAGCTCCTACCAACGGCTCGCGTACGAGCAATTCAAGAGGAAATAGCTGGATTTCTCGTCGACCAGGTCATAGATCCCAAAGGAGAATACCATTACAAGATCAAGCAGTAATGCCTGCATATGTAATGATCCGCAAATTGTAGGAGAAATTGTATATACCAAATTGTATATATATATGTATGTGAATGGTCGTCGTACGAGAAATTCGATGATATATACATATATATGATCGGTTCTACGAGAAATTCTATTTATATATATATGCACAACGTGTACAGTATGTAGTAGCGTAATATATGTTTGAAATGAAAAATAATTAAATGGAAAACACAAAATTAAAAGGAAAAATAAACCATAATTAATTCATAAACCCCTAAAGGGTTAAAAGGAAAAATAAACCAAAATTAAAAGAATTAAATACTTTTAGTCCCGGTTGGTGTTACCAACCGGGACTAAAGGTCCCCCAGCCCACGGCGCCGGCAGGTGCCACGTGGTGGGCTTTTAGTGCCCGGCCGTGTTGAACCGGGACTAGGGGGGGGGGGGCTTTAGTCCCCACCCTTTAGTGCCGGTTGGAGAACCGGCACTAATGGCCCTTACGAACCGGCACAAAAGGTCTATTTTCTACTAGTGGTTCAATATAGAAAAGAACACGATAAAAAAAAAAGGAGCATGACATGTATCTCAAGATTCCTCGGAGCCGCATCACATTTCTACTCCTTTTTTATTGCGAGGAACCTTTTCTTCCTTTTGGGTGTTGGCAAGATGGATCCGTCGTCTTGTTCATCAATTTTTATCTACTCTAGAATACAAAAGATTTTAAAAACGATGGTTTATCTATATAGAAATGGACTCCAGCTCTGTCAAAACGGAAACTAGGAAGGTACACAGAGAAAAAAAAAGGTTTCCTTGACAAAAAAAAGTTTTTTTAGAATCATAAAGATAAAAAAGGTGTAACATGATTTAGGCATAGAAAACCATCATGAAAAATGACCACGGCTATTCGACAATCTTATACCTCGTCAAACATATGGAGCATGTTTATATTGTATAATTAGGAAGTAGAATGCACAACTATCCGTTTAATTCTAAAGTTATGTTCATAGACATCGCAACTGGTTGGTATATATATGGGGTTACAAAATATCATAATTCGACATGGAAGATAAGTATACATAGGAACTGAAATTTACTTCTCATGTTTATCCATATCCAGTTTATATCTAAATGTACTGTATTTCACTAAATTAATTGTACCAATAATTTATAGGATCGATCTAACATCAGTTAAGAGGCTTCAGCCATAGATCCTTCATGGCATAAATTGTGGTCGCAAAATCAAGGAGGGAAGAACTTGGCTGTATGCGCGGCCAATACATTTTGTGCAGCATATTCTTAATTGTATCTACCACCGACTTTATTTTCTCCTCGGTGTATATACATACCTATGGGAGGATATACAATATACACTAATTTTCTGCACTTCGAGGTATATGTACTCCCACATTAAATATACCTCTTAAATCAAGGTAGTATACCTTTTTCTGATACTCAATATACCTGATTGATTATTCTGAGATACCTGAAGACAAATTTTACAAAAAAATATCAGCAGAGCCTTTAGTTTAATATAGCATTTTTACATACGAAAAAACTTTCTAGGAGCAAATAATACGAAAACCATCAACTTGGATGGAATTTAATGAAACTCGCTTTGAATTATCTATTAACTATTGAGAAAGCATATTAAAAATGTTTCCACACTCCTGCGAAGTTTTTGTATAATAGGTATATTTGAGACTGCAAATGCTCGTATTTTTATGTGTGACATTTGTGATTGTTGTGATAAGACGAAACATGTAAGTGCACATATACTAATAATCATGTACACAAGCGTGTGGCCAATAATCGCACTAAATACACAACACATCTTATTTGTAACAAAACATACGTGTTCAAGCTAGTCAGCACCCCGTCTATGACCGGTTTCGCTTGTTCATCCCCACATGTGTTCTAACCATGATCCGGAGCACTAATTGTGGTGAGAATACATCTGAATCGGACTAGATGTGGATCCATTCATGGATCTTTGTTTCAGGAGGCATTAGTTCAATCCCAGGGAAAATGGATGTGCACCACAAAACCCCTTTGAAAGAACCGGAAGGAGAGCAACTTGTGGGTATCCAAGGGAAGACCTTTTCCATGGTTTGCACTGGTAGCACACAGTTTCAGACCCAGCAAGTTGCATGCTCAAGTTCCCATCTCCAACCAGCCTCCCTCATTTCCAGCTCCTCCAACTTGCAACTGGTTCAGATCAAAGGGGCAACTACCTTCTCTCTCGTTGGCCATAGATATTGCTCTCCTTTATGATCGATGTGTATGGTTCAGAGAATGCAGCCGGCCACTTGCAGCAAGAATAGTATAGTAGACGTGATTAGGTTTCTGGTGATCAGATGTCGAGCATATGCGGATTCAAAGGATCTCTTCTCCCTGTAAATTAAGGGGGCAGGCCAATTCTGTGGATGGCGTCGCAGCTGCATGGATAGATAAGCATTGTACATTTCACCCTTCTTATTTTAATATTACCTTGAGATATGCAATGGTGCAACTTGCGTAGGTAATTGGTCAAGTACATGGAATCCCCTCTCGGAGCATATGGAGAGTAGACTTTGACAGGAATTTTTTCCAGGTCTGGGGAATTTGGAGTTAACTTGTGGCAACTTCCTAGCTGCCTCGATTGCCCACATGCTTATTTCATGCATTTCTTGGGCATCTTGTTACTTAGCAACACTAATACTCATTCAGTTTTCCTAAACAGATCCTGAAAAACGTGCAATCCAACTTAGGTTTGACTAGTAATTTAGAAGATCTTAGGTTTTGTATAAGTGGTAAGAAATAACAGTTATGGAAAATATCGTCATAATATAAAAAAGACACATTTTATATAATGCTGAGAGTATGTTCTCCTAGAATGAATATAGCACTTAAACGAAATCATTTTCAGAATATTCCGTCAATGTTTTTAAGACAACCCGATATAAGTAGTACAGAAAATTAAAACCATGACCCTTAATTTTTTTCGTATGCCATTTTTACATATGGAAAAAGGTATATATGCAAACTATGAAAATATATGGACTCGGAAAGGAATTTTCATAAAAGTCATTTTGGGGTATCTAGTAATTATCATTATTTTCAAAAGGGGGGCAGATCTCCAGAAGCACAAAGCATCCCCAATACAATAAAAATTACATCAAGTTCTCTAGACTATCGAACGACCACAATCGTTGCATGAATGAGTCGCTGACACGTTGTTGTTACCGCTCCTCTATCGGAGTTGGTCTAACCTTGTCGATGACAACAGGTAAGTCATGCACGTGCCCCTAAGGACCAGTGCCATGGAGCGCGCAGTCATCATCGTTAAACCCTTGAATCAATTCAAAGCGCCTAATATAATGTTGACGTCGCGAACGCACAACGAGTCTTTAACCACACTGCCCAAAGATCAATGTGTCAACACACGCTTGATGAACACACCGGATTTTTCAGTTTCGCAAACGCACACATTTGACGAATAACTCACGACAAGGCAATGTTCTTCTAAAGGCAGGAACACACTCCTGAAGAAATAGCCAATCTCGTGTCTCATTGCACATGAATTGGATTTCTTTTAAATAGATCAAAAAGAGTCATTTTCTTTTACTTTTTTTTGGAAAAAATATGACTTAGTGTAATACTCGCATGAAAAGTTTCGTGCTGGAATGACTACCACTTGTATTCTAGACATGAAAAAACAAAATTGATACGTACTATATAAAAGTTACTATTCATGTTTTGGACTTGCGTTTTTCTTTTTCCAAGAAAACCGCGAGAGTCATTCATCCGCGAAACTTTTTAGACGAGTAATCTGCTAGGAAACTTTTTTAAATTTTGCGCTAGGCCATATTGGTTATAAAAAAGTCTCGGAAAGTTCTGACTCTTTTTGTTTTTTAAAATGTTTCTCCAACTTCGGTGCATTGGTCCCCATTTTCCAAGGATCCGCACCGCACACTCCGGTTCATAGTTTGATGATAAACCTGCACCATAAATCACATCTCCAAAATTTACAGAACATTGACGAAATAAATGGCAGGTGTATTAGTTAGTACAGTATAATGATATCGCTGAACGTGCGTTAGGAGTTATTCACATGAAATTGGTATACGGTGCAGAATTGTATGTACTCCCACTAGTAGAAAACAGGGCTTTCGTCCCAGCTCGATCTACACATTAGTCCCGGTTGCATTACGAACCCAGACTAATGTGAGCATTAGTCCCGGTTCGAACGGCTAGGGCGCTAGTCAGGCATCAGTCCCGGTTCAAATGGGACCTTTAGTCCCGGTTGGAGACACCAACCGGGACTAAAGGGGCCGATACCCTTTAGTCCCGGTTGGAGACCAACCGGGACTAAAGGGGTTGAGGCTTTAGTCCCGGTTGGTGTCCCTTTAGTCCCGGTTGGAGACACCAACCGGGACTAAAGGGGTTCTGAAAGTTTTTTTTTTTCTGTTTTTACATTTGTTTTCTGTTTTTAGTTTTTGTTTTAAATTGCTTATATCTTTTAGGATATTTGATGTTTTTGAGTGATTCTTTTTGCATTAGATTTAAAATTTTGTCTAGTTTCTGTTTGTGCCATTAGTTTTCAAATTTGAATGGTTTAAATTTGAATTTGTTCAAATTTGCTTCAAACCAAAGATTGTGAATAACTTGAGTTTACAAATAGTTTTTAATTTAATTCTTTTTTCTCCTAGTCACGTGTTAGATTATTGTCACAGTAAGATTTATTTGGTTATTTTTAGAATAATTTAAATTAGCATTTTAATTAAAAAATACTGTTTTGCTTATATAGTTGTTTTAGTCATTTAATTGTTGTTTTTTATTATTTTTAGTTAGTTCTTTCTGTAGATTTTAACATATTGTAGTATGGTGCATATTGAATGCAGAAAAAGTCTGGAGTTGAAATAAGTTAAAAAAATGAAATGCCTTTGTAACAGACGAGTTTTCGTCCGAAACCTTGATACTTCGAAGGAGATGGTACAGTTTGTACACGAAGTGCATCCATTTTTTGCCGTAACCCTCTAAACTTTGTAGCACATGCTATGTGGATGAAATTATGATACCATGCCAAGTTTCAACCTTTTCAGAGTTCATTTGTAGGGCTTTTCAATTTCAGGGTCATTTAGCTCAAAAAAAAATCATTATGAAAAATAGCAAATGAAGTTAGAAAGGGTTGAAATTTGAGGATGTGGCTTTGAATGGTGCATATTGAATGCACAAAAAGTCTGGAGTTGAAATAAGTTATAAATAATGAAATGCCTTTGTAACAGACGAGTTTTCGTCCGAAACCTTGATACTTCGAAGGAGATGGTCCAGTTTGTACACGAAGTGCATCCAGTTTTTGCCGTAACCCTCTCAACTTTGTAGCACATGCTATGTGGGTGAAATGATGATACCATGCCAAGTTTCAACCTTTTCAGAGTTCATTTGTAGGGCTTTTCAATTTCAGGGTCATTTAGCTCAAAAAAATCATTAAATGCATGAAAAATAGCAAATGAAGTAAGAAATGGTTGACTCTGGTTTGGTTAACCTTAGTTGTGACTCTGGCTGGGACGGTGCTAGCAGATGTAGTCGATAGTATGATTGGATGGACACCAACCCGGACTAAAGGGGTTCTGAAATTTTCAAACTCTACCCCCCCCCCCCCCCCCGCGTGGACCGCCTTTTTTAGTTTTGTCGAAAATAAACAAAAATGATAAAATCTTCAAAAAATAAAATCCTTTGAGATGTAGTTAGGTTTTAGTGTCTAGTTGATATAGAAATTTTGAAATATGAATTTTGACCGTTTTTGCAAAAAAAACGAAAAAAATGTAAAACGGCCATAACTTTTGCATACGACGTCTATCAAAAAAAGTTTAATATATCAAAAAAAAACTAGAGAAAAATTGGGACTCGATTTCACCCGGGTTTACCCGGTGAAGTTTTCTCAGATTCTCAAAATTCCAAAAGTAAAAAAAAGTTATTTCAAAAAGAAGATTTTTACCTACAAAATCAAAAAAAAAAATATTTAAAAATAAATAAATGATGTCATATTTGGATTCCTCAAATTTTTCTAATAATAATGGATATATTATTTGTCGAATTTCGATTTACAGATTTAAAGATATTAATTATGCCATATTAAATGAATAAATGGCAAAAAAAATGAATAAAATAATATTATTACTTATTTTATTTTCATTGAAATTCAATATTATTATTACTTATTTTTTTTATTTTAATAATTGTTTAGAATTCAAAAAATTAAATCATGTGACATCAAGACCTAAGGGTTAATAGGATTGATAGCTTACTATTGTCAGGAAAACAACAAGTGCAGACTTGGAAACTAGGGGCGATAGAACCAGGAAGTTAAGCGTGCTGGGGCTGGAGCAGTGAGAGGATGGGTGACCGGCCGGGAAGTTAGACGATTTGGAATGAGTGCTCCACGCTGGAATAGTGAGGACGGGTGATTAGAGATTAAATTGTCAAATAATTCAAAGATTTGAAAATCGGAATAAACCTTAAAAACAAATCAAAAAAATTCAAAAAAAAATTTAAATTTTTTCTTCTAAAAACACTAACCGGGACTAAAGGTCCTCCCTCCCCCGCCCCAGACAGCGCCACGTGGAGCCCCTTTGGTCCCGGTTCGTAAGCAAACCGGGACTAAAGGTTTTGGGCATTAGTCCCGATCGGTTTGTCCCGGTTCCAGAACCGGGACTAAAGGCCCTCTGAAACCGGGACTAGTGCCCTGTTTTCTAATACTGTCCCTCTGTTCCTAAATATAAATCTTTTTACAGACTGCAATACAAAACTACATACGGATGTATATAGATATATTTTAGAATGTAGATTCACTCTTTTTGTTTTGTATGTAAACCATATTAAAATATCTAAAAAGACTTATATTTAGGAACGTAGAGAGTACGAAGCTGCAATTTTTGGGTAAAAATGAACAAAATAACTGCTGGAGCCTGTTCACTTTCAAAATATAATAAAATATTCCGTGACTGAACTAATATAATCAAATATCTTGTCCACGCTGGTCAGTTCTTAGCATCTTACTCCCTCCGTTCCAAAATAAGTCTATTGATCTAGTATAAAATTTGTATTAACTTAGTACTAAATCTATGACACTTATTTTAGGACGAAGGAAGTACTTGTTAATTAATAATATACGTACCGCAGTTTATTTGCGGTCATTTGCAGCTGCAATATGGTGGCAGGTCATCAAAATAAGGAGCTATGGCTACTAGCTATCCGTGATTATCTTCTCACCATGGGAGACTGTCCACTTGGCAGGTTTTGAAACCTGCCAAGGCACGGAAAGGCGCTCCATGTTGGAATCACCAAGTGGATTTAAATTATAAGGTGAAAAGGACGTACCCCATTTACATGCATGAACCTCCTTTCTGCATTTGCTTTTGTAGTTACTGTGTATATAGACACTATTGGACACGTTGGTTTATTTCCTAGTGGTTTTTGGTTGTCTGCAATGAGCATCTAAAAGAAGCAGAGCCGATGAAAGCAAGGAATAGGTGAGAGTTGTGAGGGCACGACCCCACTCGTCAAATATAGACTTGCGTGCATCTCCTTGGCGATCGAAAGAAATGGTAAGAAAGCATATACATATGCGGCGCTAGCATGTACTTCCTCAGTCCCATAATAAAAAATGTTATTACAACCAATATGCTACCGCATAATTGTCACCATTAATCCTATTCGATGTGGAATTTTTGACAATTGGGAATAGAGGCTTTGTTGTTGTTGGTGGTGGTGGTGGTGGTGTAGAATTTTTGACAATTACAACCTTCTAGAAGTTGAGATTGTGCTTTCTTGACCAGACCAATGAAAGCTCTTGCGCGCTATTGGTCACCCAAGCACGTGAGGGAGTGTACGACATGTAGCAATAATACAGTAAGACCTCTTCCAATGCATGGATGCTTAGATGAGGTGCTAAGTGCATTAAAAGGCTTAGCAACTAAACTCTCCAATGCATTGGTGCTTAGCTCTTGGTTGCTAAGCTCCCTTCATTTAATTAGGCATAGACTCAGATTTTTGTTTTCACCTAGGTACACGCGCTTAGCATTGGTTCTTCTTGAGGTCACCATACTACTCTCTCTCTTCTTAATTAACATGCCACATCAGATTTTTTGCTTAGTTGGCAACCTTAGCACCCGTACAAGGTGGAGCATTGGGAGGGGCCTAACTGTCGCTTGCAAGTTTCGTATCAATTAAATAGAAACAGCAGTTACTACCTAGTGTCTGCATCTGATCCTGCAATGGACTCCCTCTGTCTCGAAACGTAAGACCATTTTTTCCTGCAACGTGTGCTTGTTTGGGACTGCTCTGCTCCGTATAATTTAGCTTCGCTCTAGAAAACGCAAAGAAACTAGAATCTGAGGTATAAATTCTAGTTTTTTATGAAGCTCTTTACGCTGTGCTTGAGCTTCAAAAACTCTAGAAGCTGGAGTTGGGGGGAATTATCCACCACTGCCATCAGTAAGTCGATACCCCTTCGTTTCTCCCACTCATCCAATCAAATAAATCTTTTTCATAAAATTTCTCATTCTTGGAGCTAGAGGTAGATGGAAGACAAACATTCTCTTAGGTAGAGCACAACTTCTGTATAAAACTGCTCCAAAGTGAATTTTGTGGAGTGAAACTGATTTTGACGAAGCGGAGCAGTCCCAAACAGACCCTAGAGAGGGGATTAAAGTTCAAAGGAGGTAAATAACGTTTGCAGCCACTAAATCCACATGACAAGGTAGGATGCATCTGCCAAGTAGATCATACATGATTCAGATTCACTGCAGGTAGCCTGGCACCAAACTTACGCGGTCGGAGAGGGCGAAAAAGAGTGTTTTACGTGCTAAATTTATTGTCTAAAAGGGCAACAAGAATTAAATAAAGTGAAAATAGAAGAAAATAGATAAGAGCATAAAATTAAAACACCGTGGCGGGACATTTCCCCACCTTAGAGAATCTACAATCGTGCTTCCCAAAATGACCAGGCGGACGGTCCGGTCAGTTACCAGCCAGAAGAACGTAACCCAACAAGCCTCCCCAAACTTGTACTATACGTCCGGGCTGACCGGCACCCCTCAAACCCAACCCAAATCTGGGGCGGGTATGGGGAGGCCCATATGGGCCATTGCTGGCCCACCCGGACCGCACATATACCCCACTCGGACGAACCCTAGACCCCGGTAAACAACACTAGCCGCTCTCCACTCTTTCCCTATCTCTCCATCTCCCCTACCATTTCGATCCCCGTGTTGAACTCCAGCAACGCTGCGTCCGACGGGAATCTGGCGGTGACACCTCGTTGTTCGGGAGTCGTTGTTGCTAGGTTGTCATCGTGATTCTCTTATACGATTCTATGACTTTACGATGCAAACTAACCTCTCGGGTTTTATGATTTTTTATTTATAAAATCTATGTTTCTACGATCATGGTAGTTTATACTCTACGATTAGTGACATTGTCATTGGAGCTCCGATCCAATTCAAGATCAGGATTCTAACAAACTTGGTTGTCGTGTGAGGCGGATGTGGACAACGATGAGAAGCTCGTCGCCTACAACACTCTGCTCTAGTTGCGGGTGGACAGGGGCGGAAACTTTAGGTCTGCACAACCCCCCGTTGCTCGTCGATGAAGCACAACTGATGACGTCGGTCTGCGGCCCCTGTGTAGCTCCGGGCACTCCGTGCACCTCCCGGTCCGCCGCATCATGCGTCCCTCTCCAGGCCCTTCTCTCCATGCTCCTGCTATTGTCCCCAGTCACCATTGGGTCCTCGTGCTCGCGTCGGTGCCGGCGCGGTTGCGGACACCCGAATCTCAAGTGTGCGCTGGACACCGCGATAAGCAGGGGCTGAGGGAGAGGCTAGCACCAGCTGAGGCGACGTCCTCCCCCCGGCCCCGCGTGCATGTGCCAGACGATCCGGTCGACCAGCGCGGCGGTCCTTCACCACTCCCTTACCACAGGGGAGACAGACGGGGGGCGGCCCTTTTTCAAGAACGCGAAGGTTCTCCGGATCGACATGGAGGAGCATGAGGCAGTGGCCGAAGTGAAGGCCGCACTGCTGGTGAAGGAGGAGGCGTGCGCGGTCCATCCGATGGTTGGCATTATCTGCTCCCCCGGCGATTTGGACGAAACCGATGACTCGGATGTCAACCCTGCCAAGCCAGACAAACGATCAAAAGGTCAAGGGACCAGCAAGTAAATAGTGATTGGTGACGCCCCTGCCCATCACTGTTTTAGTTTTTAGTTAATTTAGTTTGAAACTATGTTTGTATGCCGGCGATGAACTATGTTTGTATGCCCGTGTGGAATTTACGTTCATCTATGTCCATCTATGATTGTGTGATGATCAACCTAGTTTCTCATGTTACACAGGTAACATGGATTTGGGCACCAGATATGAGGTACACGGTTGTGGAAGTGAACATTTGAGGGTGAAGAATCACTGTCCGCAGAAGCGTCCGCAAACATTTAGGGACTGGATGTGCTATGTGCGTTCGTATATATTTTTTATGTGTTCAAACCCATGGGAATCTATCCTCGGGCCTTTCCCCTCTTGCACGAAGGTGCCCTACATATACTAGATCCCACGGGCGCTCTTTCCCCTCAAAAACCCATGCCTGAAGCCACCTCAATCGCCTGCGAGCTCACGTCGAGATCCGCCGGAGCCGAACACTTTTGTCGTCGAATTCACCGCCAGTGAGTAACCCCGAGATCTCTCCCTCTGTCCTTTCAATATCCTTGCCAATGCGAGTCATTTTTGACATCATCTTCCCCCCTACTTTCTTTCACAGCATCGCCGCCGAGTTTGCCCGAACGTCGCCGGAGCTGCAGCTCACCCGCGCGTCGCCGTCGTCGCTCTGCTCGCCACCGATGTCCCTGAAGGCCGACGACACCACCACTGGAAACCTCTCACTGCCCCGCACACGCCCATGGCATCCGCCCTCGCCGTCGATCATCGGAGTCGCCGCCACCCTCACACCCGAGCCAAATCTCGCCGTTGTCTCCGTCCAGGTGCCGCGGTGTGTCCTCGGCCGTCCTATCCAAACCAACGCCTCTGATTAGATTAGTGAACGGTTAGGTTTTATATTAATAGATCCAATTTATTTTATGGTTTAGGTAAACCAACCAGTAGTTCTAACCTAAATCGACCTGCATTTTTTTCCTTTAACCGGCGCATAGCGTTTTCTTTAGTTGTCGGTCGTTCGCCCGTTAAGCACCGCAGCGGACACTATACTTGTGATATGCATTTGGTTTTCCGCGAAGAGGAGCGGATGATGCAGCACAGTATAGATAAGTATTTTCCTCAGTGAGAACCAAGGTTATCGAACCAATAGGAGTAGCACGCAACCCCCGTCTTTAGCGACTGCACACAAAGAAGCAAATACTTGCACCCAACGCGGGCCTGAGGGTTGTCAATCCCCTTGGACTCGTTATTTGCAAGCAAATGAAGTGTGTATATGATAGTTGATAATTGTAAATTGCAAAATAAAATAAAAGATAAATAATTGCAGCAAGGAAATGAAAGCTTTTGTAAATATATAAGTGGATAGACCCGAGGGGCATAGTTTTCCCTAGTGGCATCTCTCATGTAGTAGCCATACAATGGGTAAACAAATTACTGTTGGGCAATTGATAGAAACGTGCATAGTTATGCAATATTTATTCATGACAATGATCATGTATATATAGGCATCATGTCCATAAGCAAATAGGCCGACTCCTGCCTGCACATATTACTATTACTCCACGTTGAGAGCGCTTCTATATACTTGCCTCTCTAAGTATTAAGTTCATGACAAACAGAGTAATGCTTGGAGAACGATGACATGATGTAGACAAAGATGATTAAATAAATATGAATTAACCCCATCGTTTTATCCTTAGTGGCAACAATGCAAAGATGTGTCTTGTCCCTTTCTGTCACTAGGATATAACCCACTACAACGCACCCCTCTCATTGAAGAAATATCAATCTACCTGGCCAAACTATTTCAATAGATCGGAGAGATTTACGAAGCTGTAATAATCATGCAAATAAGAATCATAATAGAATTGACAGAAGACTCAAATCTTTTTCATGAATAATCTGAACATAAACCCACAATTCATCGGATCCCAACAAACGCACCACAAAAAGTGAGTACATCGAATAGATCAGCACGAAGATGTGGTGAACTTTGTATTGAAGATCAAGAGAGAGAGAGAGAGAGCCATCTAAGTACTAACTACACACCCGTAGGTCTGTAGGGAACTACTCACACATCATCATTGGAGCAGCAAAGTTGTTGTAGAAGCCCTCCGCAATCGATCCCCCCTCCGAAAGGGCATCGGAAAAGGGCTCCATATGGGCACACGGCGGGACTTGCGGCGGCGAAAAAAGTGTTTCGGGAGGTTCTTTAGGGTTTTGGGGAAATATTAGAATTTATAGACAAGAGAGGGACGTCGGGAGGCGCCAGGAGGGGCCACCACACAACAAGGCAAGGGCACCCCCCTGGATGCGCCCTGATGTGTGGTGCCTCTCTCATGCGGCCTCCGGTCTCCTCCCGAAGCTTCCAGCTCTTCATTTGGTCCAGAAAAAATCATAAAAATGTTTCGTGGCAATTGGACTTCGTTTGGTACTGTAAACCTAAAAAGCCAAAAACATGCAGAAAATAGCAGCTGGCACTAGGCACTGGGTTAATAGGTTAGTGCTCAAAAATAATATAAATGTATAAATAAATACCCAAAAAGTTTCCTAGAATGATAATATTATAGCATGGAACAATTACAAATTATAGATACGTTGGAGACGTATCAGCATCCCCAAGCTTAATTCATGCTCGTCCTCGAGGAGGTAAATGATAAAAACAGAATTTTTGATGTGACATGCTATCCAGCATGTAATCTATTGCAGGTATGATCATTGAGAAACGATGAATCATTAAACATCAACATAGTAATATTCATAAACATAAGTAACATAATCATCAAGTTTCAAAATATACGATCCTTAAAGAATGTTCACCCCATATTCATTTTATCATATTAGCATGGCATGGCTCCGTCATCACCACATAAATACAAATGTCAAGCACCACGGTGTTAAGTCAAGCAATTGGATCGTAATTTTTAATGTGCTTCATCTTTTTATTAGTCACGCAATTTATGAGCGTGAACCATGGATATAGCATAAAGGTGGAATAGAATATGGTGGTAGGTTTCAAAGGGGCAAAGTGGAGAAGAAAGTCTTCCATCAACTAGGCATATCAACGGGCTATGGAGATGCCCATCAATAGATATCAATGCGAGAAGTAGGGATGGCCATGCAATAGATGTACTGGAGCTATAAGTGTATGAAAGCTCAACTGAAGCTAAGTGGGTGTGCATCCAACTTGCTTGCTTATGAAGACCTCGGGCATTTGAGGAAGCCCGTCATCGGAATATAGAAGTCAAGTTCTATAATGAAAAACTCCCACTAGCATATAAAAGTGACAAAACAAGAGACTCTCTATATCAAGAACATGATGCCACTTTGAGGAACAAGTGTGGAAAAAGAGGTAGTAGCACTGTCCCTTCTCTCTTTTCTCTCATTTATATATTTTTTAATTTTCTCTTTTTTTTTTCTTTTTTTCTTCCCTTTTTCTCTTTTTTTTTCTTTTTCCTTTCTTTTTTCTTTTATTTTTTGTCCGGAGTCTCATCCTGACTTGTGGGGGAATCATTGTCTCCATCATCCTTTTCTCATTGAGACAGTACCCTAATAATGATGATCATCACACTTTTATTTACTTACAACCATTATTCAAAATATCGGCCGATATAGCAATAAATCGGCCGATTTATCGCTTATCGGTGTCTAAGCGGTAAGATAAACGCATATCCCCGGTGTTTATCAGTCTGTCCGATTTATCGGCTATCAGAGCGATTTATCGGCCCTCGAAGCGATTTTGGCCGGTAAATTCACGGGGCCCACCTGTCTGAAATCGGAAAATTTCCCTGTCCCATCCCACCTTCCCCAAAACGCTCGCCCACGCACATCCCTTCTAGGGTTTGGCATTTGGGCTCCTCACCCCGTCCCCGTCTCCTGTCCCGCCCCTCACCTTCCCCCTCATGGCCTCACCTCGTCCCTCAGCATGTCCCTGTCTCCAGCAACACATGGCGGCTGCCTGTCCTTGAGGATTCCACGCGGCGCCGCCCAGGAGAAGGACAGCCGGAGTACCTCCCCGCCGTGACCCCTCCTCACATCCAGCAGCAGTGCAGCGGCGCTGTGATGCTACTACGCAACCTTCTTCTTGTAGACTCGTGTTGGGCCTCCAAGCGCAGAGTTTTGTAGGACAGTAGCAAATTTCCCTCAAGTGGATGACCTAAGGTTTATCAATCCGTGGGAGGCGTAGGATGAAGATGGTCTCTCTCAAGCAACCCTGCAATCAAATAACAAAGAGTCTCTTGTGTCCCCAACACACCCAATACAATGGTAAATTGTATAGGTGCACTAGTTCGGCGAAGAGATGGTGATACAAGTGTAATATAGATGGTAGATATAGGTTTTTGTAATCTGAAAATATAAAAACAGCAAGGTAGCAAGTAACAAAAGTGAGCAAAAACGGTATTGCAATGCTTGGAAACAAGGCCTAGGGTTCATACTTTCACCAGTGCAAGTTCTCTCAACAATATTGACATAGTAGAATCATATGTAAATCCCTCACGTACGACAAAGAGTTCACTCCAAAGTCACAACTAGCGGAGAACAAACGAAGAAATTATTGTAGGGTACGAAACCACCTCAAAGTTATCTTTCCCGATCAATCTTATGAGCTATCCCTATAAGTGTCACGAACAGCCCTAGAGTTCGTACTAAAATAACACCTTAAGATACACATCAACCAAAACCCTAATGTCACCTAGATACTCCAATGTCACCACGAGTACCCATGGGCTTGATTATACGATATGCATCACACAATTTCAGATTCATCATGTTCAATCCAACACAAAGAACTTCAAAGAGTGCTCCAAAGTTTCTACCGGAGAGTCAAGACGAAAACATGTGCTAACCCCTATGCATAGATTCCCAAGGTCACGGAACCCGCAAGTTGATCACCAAAACATACATCAAGCGGATCAATAGAACATCCCATTCTCACCACGGATATCCCATCGCAAGACATACATCAAGTGTTCTCAAATCATTAAAGATTCAATCCGATAAGAAAACTTCAAAGGGAAAACTCAATTCATCACAAGAAGATAGAGAGGGGAAAACTCCATATGATTCATCTAAATCAATAAAGCTCGCGATACATCAAGATCGTGTCATCTCAAGAACACGAGAGAGAGAGAGAGATCAAACACATAGCTACTGGTACATACCCTCGGCCCCGAGGGTGAACTATTCCCTCCTCGTCATGGAGAACTCCGGGATTATGAAGATGGCCTCCGGTGATGGTTTCCCCCTCCGGCAGGGTGCCGGAACGGGCTCCCGATTGGTTTTTCGTGGCTACAGAGGCTTGCGGCGGCGGAACTCCCGATCTCGGTTTCTTTCTGGGGGTTTTGGTATTTATAGGAATTTTTGGCGTCGGAAACAAGTCAAGGGGGGCCACGAGGCGGCGACAAGCCAGGAGGGTGCATCCTAGGGGGGCGCCCTGCAGGCTTGTGGTGGCCTCGTGGCTCTTCTGGCCCAACTCCAATGCTTCAGGGGTCTCATTTGTCATTTGGTCCATAAAAATCACCGTAAATTTTCAGCCCATTCTGAGAACTTTTATTTCTGCACAAAAAATGACACCATGGTAGTTCTGCTGAAAACAGCGTCAGTCCGGGTTAGTTCTAATAAAATCATACCAAAATCATATAGAATTATTGTAAACATGGCATGAATACTTCATAAATTATAGATACGTTGGAGAAGTATCAGCATCCCCAAGCTTAATTCCTGCTCGTCCTCGAGTAGGTAAATGATAAAAGAAATAATTTATGAAGTGTGAATGCTAGCAAGTGCACAAGTTTGATCAATGATAATTCCAATCACTTTTTCTAGCATCAATATAAACCATAAACAGTAGCTCGTCTCATAAAACTTCTCATGATCAAGTAACAAGCTATTCACATGTTAAAGTATAGGCCAGAAAGTTTCTTGAAAACTAACAAACCATATTCCTAGTCATCGAACAATTGCAATTCATCTTATTTTCAGGAAGGGTCTATGTAAGAGCTTTGATTTAGCAAATTCCACATACTCAACTATCATATAGTCTTCCATGATTATTGACACTCAAAGCATATTTTTAGAACAAATAGCATCCATCGAACATAGAGAAAGATAGGGGCTTAATGTTTCGCCTCCCAACTTATTTATCATATAGATAATTGTCAACAATAATAATTCATGATCAAATATATTTGTGTGGATATATATGTCTAGATCATTCCCCAACACATGACGCTTGCCAAGAGAAAAAGGAGAAATATAGGAAGTGGTGAAGATCACTATGACTCTTGCATAAAGGTAAGTACTAGAAAGTAAAAGATAGGCCCTTCACAGAGGGAAGCAGAGGTTGTCATGAGCTTTTTGTTTTTGGATGTGCAAACCCTTAATGCGGAACATCACGTTGTATTGCCCTTTGTGATAGCAACCTTTATTATGCAGTCCGTCGCTTTTATTTCTTTACCATCACAAGTTCGTAGAACACTTATTTTCCCTCACAATAAAAGATCATACATATTTAGGAGCAATTTTTATTGCTTTTTGCACCGATGACAACTTACTTGAAGGATCTTACTCAATCCATAGGTAGGTATAGTGGACTCTCATGGCAAAACTGGTTTAAGGGTGTTTGGATGCACAAGTAGTATTTCTACTTGGTGCGGAAGTTTTGGCTAGTATGAGGTGGAAGCAAGCAACACATGTTGGAGGATCCATAACAATATAACTTCTATACAAATATACCCAAACATAACTCATTAAGTTGTCTTCCTTGTCCAATTTTAACTAATTTGCTCGAGTTTGAAAATAATTAATGAGCTCACAATCATAGAAGATGTCCAAGATAGTATATTTATACGTGTAATCTCTCTTCCTTCAATATTCTTTCATGAATTGTTCAAGTGACCAATGCGGTGTTTGCTAACTTTCAATAAATTTTACCACCTATACTTATTATGTGTGAAGTCATTACTCCCCATGGGATAAGTATATGAAGCATATTTAATTTCAGATTTATGATATTCAATTCATTCAACCATTTACTCATAGGATATAAGTGAAGCACGAGAGTGAATGACAAACTACTCCAAAAAGATATAAGTGAAGATCAATGCGTAGTCAACAATTAAATAACTATGTGAAGACTCTCTCATCTAAGAATTTCAGATCTTAATTATTTTATTAAACAGCAAGCAAAATAAAAATAGCACTCCAAGAATAGCACGCATCATGTGAACGAATAAAAATTTAGGCTCAACATAGGCTAACCGATAATTGTTGATGAAGAGAGGTGGGATGCGTAGCATCCCCAAGCTTAGATGCTTGAGACTTGTTGAAATATTTACTTGGGGTGCCTTGGGCATCCCCAAGCTTGAGCTTTTGTATCTCGTTCAATCCTCTCATATCATGGTTTCACCTGTTCTCAGAAACTTCATCCACACAAAACTCGAAAAGAACTCGTGAGATAGGTTAGTACACATAAGAACAAATCAACACTTCATGTACTGCCAAGACATGTTGCACAATAATTTCCAAACATCATCTACTGTTTACTATCTTTTCCACAATTTTATATCTACCAATATAGGCTATGGAAACTATAGGATAAGTAGATAACAAAACTATGACAGCAATCTGTCCAAACAGAACAGTCTGTAGCAATTTATTAAACCAGTGTACTTATGTAACTCTACAAATTATGAAAATTTAGGACACAATATAGAATTCGTATGACAATACTGTGTAAAAATTTCAGGAACTTTCCCCGTTCCAGTAAAATATGAAAATTCAAACACTACAGCAAAAGTTTCTGTTTTTACACAGCACACATCAAAACATGCAATGCAAGCATCCTAAGACAATTCTTGGAACTTTTTATTGAAAAACAAGATTATAAATAACCTAACAGAAAACAAGAAAATAAAATGACGCTCGAAGCAAAACTCATATTATGTGACGAATAAAAATATAGCTCCAAGTAAGATATACCGATAATGTTGAAGACGAAAGAGGGGATGCCTTCCGGGGAATCCCCAAGCTTAGGCGCTTGAGTCTTCCTTGGATATTAACTTGGGGGTGCCTTGGGCATCCCCAAGCTTAGGTTCTTGTCACTCCTTATTCTCCTCATATCGGTGTCTCACCCAAAACTTGAAAACTTCAATCACACAAAACTTAACGGAACTTCGTGAGATGGGTTAGTATAATAAATAAAGATCATTCACTTAGGTACTGTCAAGACAAGATTCATGATTGTTCTCACATAATACCTACTGTATTCTATCATTCCCATAATTTATATCACTGAATATAAGCTATGGGAACACTAAAACAAGCAAACTATGCATGCAAAACAGAATCTGTCAAAAACAGAACAGTCTGTGAAGATCTGTACTATAACCATACTTCCCTGTCTCTAAAAATTCTGAAACATTATTACAACCTGAATTATTTGTGTATTAAGACTGTGTAAAAATTTCAGATCATTATCACTCTCCAGTAAAAAATTAAAATTCCTGTACTGGAGTCAAAAGTTTCTGTTTTGGTTCAGCATCAATTCTACTCATCTTGTGAGTTATCCCAAAGGCTTTACTTGGCACTTTATTGAAATAAAAGGCACAAAACATGATTACTACAGTATCTTAATCATGTGATCACACAAAAACAGAAAATAAAAGGGTTGGGTTGTCTCCCAACAAGCGCTTCTCTTTAATACCTTTTAGCTAGGCATGATGATTTCAATGATGCTCACATAAAAGATAAGAATTGAAACATGCAAGAGAGCATCATGAAGCATATGACTAGCACATTTAAGCCTAACCCACTTCCTATGCATAGGGATTTTGTGAGAAAACAATTTATGGGAGCAAGAATCAACTAGCATAGGAAGGCAAAACAAGCATAACTTCAAAGCTTTGAACACATAGAGAGGAAACTTGATATTATTGCAATTCCTACAAGCATATGTTCCTCCCTCATAATAATTTTCAGTAGCATCATGAATGAATTCAACAATATAACCAGCACATAAAGCATTCTTTTCATGATCTACAAGCATAGAAAATTTGTCACTCTTCACATAAGCAATTTTCTTCTCATTCATAATAATGGGAGCAAACTCAACAAAATAACTATCATGAGATACTTGATTGACATAACCACTTTGAATATTAAAATCATGATGACAAGTTTCAAGGTTACTATCACTCTTTATAGCATACATGTCATAATCATAATCATCATAGATAGTAGGCATGTCATTATCATAACAAATTTGCTCATCAAAACTTGGGGGACTAAAAATATCATCTTCATCAAACATAGCATCCCCAAGCTTGTGGCTTTGCATATCATTAGCATCATGGATATTCAAAGAATTCATACTAACAACATTGCAATCATGCTCATCACTCAAAGATTTAGTGCCAAACATTTTAATAACTTCTTCTTCTAACACTTGAGCACAATTTTCTTTTCCATCATTTTCACGAAAGACATTAAAAAGATGAAGCATATGAGGCAACCTCAATTCCATTTTTTTTGTAGTTTCCTTTTATAGACTAAACTAGTGATAAAACAAGAAACTAAAAGATTCAATTGCAAGATCTAAAGATATACCTTCAAGCACTCACCTCCCCACTACTAGAAAACTGGCTATAGCCAATATCCCTATTAGTGGCGCACCATGGTGGTGGTGCGCCACTGCTATATAGCAATGGCGCACCAGAAACAGGTGCGCCATTGTTATTTTTTTAGTAGTGGCGCACCACCTGAGCAGTGCGCCATTGATATTTTTTTTGCCCACCCCCCCGCCTCACTAGACATAGCAATGGTGCACCACAGCTAGGTGCGCCATTACTATGCTACATAGGAATGGCGCACCTTGGTGTGGTGCGCCATTGCTATGTGTGGGTGGTGGGGTGTGTCTGTGTGTGTGAGCAATAGTAATGGCGCACCCTCCCTGGTGCGCCATTGCTAAGGTTAGCAATGGCGCACCAGGGAGGGTGCGCCATTACTATTGCTCACACACACAGACACACCCCACCACACACACACAAACACCCCCCCCCCTGTGGATCGCCTTTTCAGCTTAAAATAAAATAAAAGAAAATGATAAAAGATTCAAAAAAATTCAAAAAAATAGATGCCCATGTGTTATGTGTTCTAGTTGTTAGGAAAATTAATAAACATGAATTTTGAATTTTTTTGCAAAAAGCCGCCGTGTTTCGGTAAAATGGCCGTAACTTTTGCATACGACCTCCGATGAAAAAGTTTTTTATATGAAAAAGCATCTACTCGAAAAGTTACATCCGAATTCAACGGGCTAAGCCCGTTATCGATCTTTTAGAATCCTCAAAAACCAAACAGAAAAAAAGTTACAGCCATTTTAAGATCTGGAGGTAAAAAAAATAAAAAATTTAAAAAAATTTAGCAGTGGCGCACCAGTGCATAGTGCGCCACTGCTAACTTTCCCGCCTTCCAAATTCAAAAAATTAAAAAATAAAAAACAAGTTAGCAAGGGCGCACCACCCCCATGGTGCGCCATTACTAGTTTTGAAATTTCAAAACTAGTAATGGCGCACCACCCCATTACTAGTTTCGACACAGCTTATTAACCCCTAGCTCTGTCTTCTCCCCTTTCTCCCCTTTCTGCTCCCTACCTCTTCTTCCTCCTCCCCCCTCCTCATGCCCTCCTCTTCCACTTCCTCCATGCCTCCTCCTCCTCCTCCTCCTCCTCCCCTTCATCCATGCCCCCTCCTCCCCTTCCTCCATGGCTCCTCCTCCTCCCCTTCATCCATGCCTCCTCCTCCCCTTCCTCCATGGCTCCTCCTCCTCCACTTCCTCCATGGCTGCGTGCGAGCGGGCACGAAGGCTTCGTCCTCCTCCTGATCCTGCACGAGGAGGCAGGCGGCGGCCATTGCCACGGCGAGGCGGGGCGGGGAACGGAGGGTTGGCCATGGCCACCGGATCCAGCGACAGGGACGTTCGGAATGGCGCGGTGACGACGAGCTCGGGCAGCGAGCATCCATGGTGTTGACCTTGCAACAGAGAGAGAGAGAGATGAGAGGATTAGGAAAGGGAGGAAGAAGAGAGAGGAGAGAGGCACGACACGGGAGGAGGCGACCTGCGAGGCGGCGTGGCTACTCGAGCTCAAGCTCGCCTGCCGCCGGTGACCACCCCAAGAACCGCTCAAGAACAAAAATAATTGGAAAAAAGGAAAAAAACGCAAAAAATGAGCAATGGTGCACGGTGGGGGTTAGACGGTGCGCCTACTATTTTCCCGCCTTCAAAATTCAAAAAAAATCAAAAAAAAATTAAAAAAAAAGTTACCAGTGGCGCACCTGTAGCAATAGTAATGGCGCACCAGAGGTGCGCCACTGTTACCTGCAATACTAATGGCGCACCAGAGGTGCGCCATTAGTATTTCTTATTAGTGGCGTGGTAATAGTGGCGCACCTATGGTGCGCCATTAATACCAAAAAGTGGTGCGCCACTAATGTGCTTTTTTCTAGTAGTGCCCCGGCAACGGCGCCAGAAAAGAGCTTGATGTCTACTACGCAACCTTCTTGTTGTAGACTCGTGTTGGGCCTCCAAGTGCAGAGTTTTGTAGGACAGTAGCAAATTTCCCTCAAGTGGATGACCTAAGGTTTATCAATCCGTGGGAGGCGTAGGATGAAAATGGTCTCTCTCAAGCAACTCTGCAATCAAATAACAAAGAGTCTCTTGTGTCCCCAACACACCCAATACAATGGTAAATTGTATAGGTGCACTAGTTCGGCGAAGAGATGGTGATACAAGTGTAATATAGATGGTAGATATAGGTTTTTGTAATCTGAAAATATAAAAACAGCAAGGTAGCAAGTAACAAAAGTGAGCAAAAACGGTATTGCAATGCTTGGAAACAAGGCCTAGGGTTCATACTTTCACCAGTGCAAGTTCCCTCAACAATACTGACATAGTTGAATCATATGTAAATCCCTCACGTACGACAAAGAGTTCACTCCAAAGTCACAAATAGCAGAGAACAAACAAAGAAATTATTGTAGGGTACGAAACCACCTCAAAGTTATCTTTTCCGATCAATCTTATGAGCTATCCCTATAAGTGTCACGAACAGCCCTAGAGTTCGTACTAAAATAACACCTTAAGATACACATCAACCAAAACCCTAATGTCACCTAGATATACTCCAATGTCACCACGAGTACCCATGGGCTTGATTATACGATATGCATCACACAATTTCAGATTCATCATGTTCAATCCAACACAAAGAACTTCAAAGAGTGCCCCAAAGTTTCTACCGGAGAGTCAAGATGAAAACATGTGCCAACCCCTATGCATAGATTCCCAAGGTCACGGAACCCGCAAGTTGATCACCAAAACATACATCAAGTGGATCAATAGATCATCCCATTGTCACCACGGATATCCCATCGCAAGACATACATCAAGTGTTCTCAAATCCTTAAAGATTCAATCCAATAAGAAAACTTCAAAGGGAAAACTCAATTCATCACAAGAAGATAGAGAGGGGAAAACTCCATATGATTCATCTATATCAATAAAGCTCGCGATACATCAAGATCGTGTCATCTCAAGAACACGAGAGAGAGAGATCAAACACATAGCTACTGGTACATACCCTCAGCCCCGAGGGTGAACTACTCCCTCCTCGTCATGGAGACCGCCGGGATGATGAAGATGGCCTCCGGTGATGGTTTCCCCCTCCGGCAGGGTACCGGAACGGGCTCCCAATTTGTTTTTCATGGCTACAGAGGCTTGCGGTGGCGGAACTCCCGATCTCGGTTTCTTTCTGGGGGTTTTGGTACTTATAGGAATTTTTGGCGTCGGAAACAAGTCAAGTGGGGCCACGAGGCGGCGACAAGCCAGGAGGCGCACCCTAGGGGGGGCGCGCCCTGCAGGCTTGTGGTGGCCTCGTGGCTCTTCTGGCCCAACTCCAATGCTTCAGGGGTCTCTTTTGGTCCATAAAAAATCACCGTAAATTTTCAGCCCATTCCGAGAACTTTTATTTCTGCACAAAAAACGACACCATGGTAGTTCTGCTGAAAACAGCGTCAGTCCGGGTTAGTTCTAATAAAATCATACGAAAATCATATAGAATTATTGTAAACATGGCATGAATACTTCATAAATTATAGATACGTTGGAGACGTATCACGCTGCAGCATTGCAGCTCTCCCCTCACCCCTTCCTCCACGATCCAAAGCAGCAGAGGGTACCAGACGGCGGCGCCCAGGAGAAGGACGGCCGGAGTAGCTCCCCGCTGTCACCCGTCCACAGATCCAGCAGCAGTGCAGCAGCATGATCCAGAGCAGTAGAAGCTTGACACGCCATGGTCTGGTTCTTCTCTTCCCCGATTCTCCACACGGCCAGACCCTAGTGATGCATAATTTCAAGGAGTGGTGCAGCAGATTGTATGGTCCTATTAGGCATAATTTTCGGTTTGATTTTTTTACCTTTTAAATGGCAGATTGTATTACGCATTTAAGCTAGGCAGATTTTGTTAGCATTTAGTATTCATTATTTATTTCGGTTGAGTTTTGTAGATGGCTGATTGTATTTGGCAAATTGTAAATTTGCAATTATGTAGATGGCTGACTGTATTTGTTAGCATTTAGTATTCATTATTTGTTTCGTTTTATTTATGTAGATGGCTGATACATGGTTGTTTCCTTTTATTTATGTAGATGGCTGGTTCATGTTCATCTCGGGTTGCAAGTTCATCACTTAAGAGGAAGTCGGATGACATGGCTTGGGAGTTTGCCGAGTTGATTGATCCTCGTGACCTGCAAAGTCTCAAGTGCAAGCTTTGTGGAAAACTAATGTCGGGAGGGGTGACTAGAATGAAGTAGCACATTCGGCAGATCAAAGGCGCTGTGACCAGCTGTATGCAAGCTACACAAGATCAGATTACTCGGGCCATTGCGTTACACCAGGCACCAAAGAAGAAGAAATTGTAGAAGATAAAGCATGAAGAAGAAGTTAAAGCTCTGGTCACCATAGAGGCCAATGAGTATGATCAAGAACACCTTAATGAAGTTGGTGAAGGTGATCCGAAGAAGCGCCCAATGGATCAATACATTGCTCCAATTGATCCTTCAATCCCGTTGAGATCTACAAAACAACAGACTATAAAAGATAGTGTCGATAAGGAAATAAGCTATAGAGTTGGGCAATATTTAGCTAGATGGATGTACAAGAAAAATATACCCTTCAATGCTATAAATGATGATGATTTCAAACAGTTTTGTGAGGCTCTTGGTCGCTATGGTCCTGATTGGAAGCAACCTTCGCAATATTTGCTCCGAGAGAAGATGTTGGCGCAGGAGGTGGAAAGGACTAGGGATTCGTTGAAGCCACATAAGGTCGAGAGGGCTGATACGGGGTGCTCTGTCATGATCGATGCTTAGACGTACAAGAAAAGGAGGAGCATCATGAACTTGTGTGTGCATTGCAAGTTGGGGACCATCTATCTTGGATCAAAGGAGGCGTCGGCTGATGCACACACAAGTCTATACATCTTCAATTATGTGGATGATTGGATTGAGAACATATGTATGAATCATCTTCAACTTGCTCTCAATTTTAATGTAGATGAATGCATTGAGAACTTTATTACTTGCTGAATTTTGATACTTGCTGAATTTTAATACTTCCTTATTACTTGTTGAACTTTATTACTTGCTGAATTTTAATATTTGCTTATTACTTGCTGAATTTTAATACTTGCTTATTACTTGTTGAACTTTATTACTTGCTGAATTTTTGTATTTGGTTATTACTTGCTGAATTTTAATACTTGCTTATTACTTGCTGAACTTTATTACTTGCTTATTGTGTTTTTTAGGTGCTGAAAATGTTGTGCAAGTAGTCACGGATAATGCTTCAAACAACATGGGAGCAAAGGTGGTGTTGAAAGATAAAAGGCCCAAGATATTTTTGACCTCATGTGCAACTCACACCATCAACTTGATGGTAGAAGCGGTTGGAAAGTTGAAGCATTTTGGTTCTACAATAATGAAAGCCAAAGATATGACTATCTTCCTTTATGCACATCATGCTACATTGGCCTTGATGAGGTCCTACACCAAAAAGAGAGACATTGTTAGACCGGGGGTGACTAGATTTGCTTCAGCATTCCTTACCTTGCAAAGTCTTGATCCTAAGAGGAAGCAACTAAAGGAAATGTGTTGTAGTGATACTTGGGAAGGATGCAAGAACACAAGAGCAAAGAAAGGGAAGCTGACTCACGCCACAATAATGAGTAGGTCATTTTGGAAAAATGTGTCTCTTTGCATTAAGGTATTTTTTACTAAACTTCAAATTATGCTTGTGTATGTTGGAATGCATGTGTATATGTTAAATACTAATGTTGTGCACTTGTGCTTGTCTATGTTGGAAACTTGGAAGGTTTTTGAGCCATTGGTGAAAATACTTCGGTTGGCTGATAGTGTTGGACAATCCATGGCCTCTTTGTATGGAGAAATAATAGAGGCAAAGAAGGTAATATTGGCTGCGGTTGATAATTCAGACAAGGACTATAAGATGATCACAACGGCCATGGAGATCAAGATGAATGGGAGGCTAGATACCCCATTGCACATGGCTGCATATGCCTTGAATCCATATTGTAGTTATGCTACCACAAGCATCTTTACCGATGTGGAAGTCATGTCCGGGTTGATGGAAGCTATTGAACTATTTTATCTTGATGACGAAGAGAAGCAAAACAAAGTGCTTAACATTGATTTGCCCAAATTTAAAAAGAAGAAAGGCATGTTTGGGAAGGTGGTTGCCATAAAAGAAATTGGCAATGCAAATTTTAATGCCGGTAAGCTTGTTCTCACGATAATATTGTCATATTGCAATTCTGAATTTTTTTGGCTGATGCTTAATACTTCGTATTTTCCTTTAAATGTAGGGGAGTGGTGGGGAACTTATGGACTACAAACTCCGACATTGATGCATTTTGCTTTGAGGATACTCAACTTGAGCACAAGTTCATCCGGATGTGAAAGAAATTGGAGTGTTTTTGAAGAAGTAAGTCTCAACTTGGAAGTACTCAAATTTGACCCGTATATTATTTTTGACCAAATGTGAATCACTAAGCTTCATTTTGCAATTTGTAGGTGGATGCCAAGAGGAGAAATAAACTAGATGTGCGTCGTAGGCTTGATTTAGTTTATATTCAATTCAATGGGAGAATGATTGACAAGAGGAAGTACTCTTCATATTGTGATGTTCTTCTTGTGGAAGATGCTTCCATGGCACAAGATTGGATATGTGAAGGTGCTTATGTTCATGCGGAGGAGGTTGATGCAATGGGAGCTTTCGAGTTTGTTAAGCTACGTAGAAGTGCAAGAGTGAGAGAACTTCATGAAGTGGAAGAATTTGTTTCCGATGGGGAAGAATCTGATCATGGGCTTGTGAATGAGGATGACATAGATTTTGAGTCCGATGATGATGGGGTGATTCAAAGCAATGCCAATGAAGATGAGGGGGAGGACCTGATGGAGCATTAATGGGGCTTCAAGCCTTCAATGATTTGCACTATGTGTGCCTTTTATGTTTGCTAGCAATATATTTTGGTTGTGACTTGTGAGAGAACCAAGAACCACTATGTGTGATGTTTGCTAGTTTCCTATTTTGCTTTGTCATGCAATGATGCAACTATGCAAAACTATGGTTATTTATGTGTTTGTGGACCTTACTATGTAATATGTATTATGCTGGACTATGTGCAAAACTATGGTTATTTCTGTGTGTGTACCTTACTATGTAATATTTATATGTATTGCTGGACTGTTTATTTCTCACTGTTTGTCATGTGTGTGCGCCTAGATTTGTCCATTTATTTGATTTTTGAAGGCTTGGAGCACAACCTGATGGTAGATGGTCATGTTTGTGCTTGTGTGTTTGTACTGTCTACTATGTAATATACTAATATAGCATGTTTTTAAGGCTAGAAGTGCAACGTGATGGTAGATGGTCATGAATGTGCTTGTGTGTGTATTCTGTTTTAAAGGCTTAGAGCACAATTTGTGTGTGTGTGTGTGTGTGTGTGTGTGTTATAGCATATTTTACATTATTTTTGTTGTGGAAACCTGAGATTAAAAAAACCTTGCCGATAAATGATCGACTGATAAAATCAATAAATCGGTTGATAAACCGATTTATGTCTTATCATGTGTCGACCGATAAGCTAACGAGAAGCGTATCCCGAACAGTGCTTACAACTCAACATGAAAAATTATAATATGACTCTATATGAATGCCTCTGGCAGTGTACCAGGATGTGCAATGATCAAGCGTAACATGTATAAAAAAGATGAACGGTGGCTTTGCCATAAATAATATGTTAGCTTATATGATCATGCAAAACAATATGACAATAAAAGTACTAGTCATATGATGTAACGGTGAAAGTTGCATGGCAATATATCTCGGAATGGCTATGGAAATGCCATAATAGGTAGGTATGGTGGTTGTTTCGAGGAAGATATAATGAGGCTTATGCGCAACAGAGTGTATCATGTCATGGGGTTTGGATGCACCGGCGAAGGTTGCACCGATCCTCGAGGTGAGAATGGGCAATGCACGGTACCGAAGAGGCTAGCAAATATGAGGTGGTGAAATGCGTATATCCATGGATTCACATTAGTCATAAAGAACTCACATACTTATTTCAAGTTTTTATTAGCTCTCTTGAAGCAAAGTACTACTTGCATGCCCCTAGGGAGGAGGTTGGGAGGAGTTAACCATCGCGTGCCTCCGACTTAAACAACACTAGGATTTCAACGAGGAATAAGAAAGCACACACATCATCACAATGGCATAAAAGTATTTATATGAATAGCAAGATAACACCATCCAATTTACGATATTCTTACTAACCAATGATCATGCACTCATGCCCTTTCACATTACCACATCAATATCATTAACCCACAATTTCTCTTTTATGTGCTACATGTGGTTTTGATTATACAGTCATTAGATACCTATTATTTTTGTACTAGTCTTATAACTCATGCAAGTTACCTTCACTATTTATTAACTCTCAATCAAACATAAGTGAAGAACGAGAGTGCAATTATTTCTATAAAATCTATATGCCACCATGCTCTAAAAGATATAAGTGAAGTACTAGAGCAACTGCTAAGCTCAAAATACATAAGTGAAGCAGAAAGACTGTCCTAATAAGTCATGGTGAACTTGTGTCTCTCTCAAGTGGGTGTGTCTAGCAAACAATGATTGTGGGCAACTAAAGCAAACGACGCTCCAAGCAAAACTCATATCATGTGATGAATAACAATATAGCTCCAAGTGACATACCGATGGATTGAGACGAAAGTGGGGATGCCTTCCGGGGCATCCCCAAGCTTAGACGCTTGAGTCTTCCTTGAATATTACCTTGGGTGCCTTGGGAATCCCCAAGCTTAGGCTCTTTCCACTCCTTATTCCTTCATGCATCGTGACAGCACCCAAAACTTGAAAACTTCAGCACACAAAACTCAACAAAACCTTCGTGAGATCCGTTAGTATAGAAAACATATCAAATACTTTAGGTACTGTTATAAATTGATTATTATTTTATTATTGTATAAGGTAATGTATTCTAACTTCTCCATGGCTTATACCCCCTGATACAATCCATAGCATCATTAAAACAAGCAAACTATGCAAGCAAAAACAGAATCTGTCTAAAACAAAACAGTTTGTAATGATCTGTAGAGAACCTATACTTATGTAACTCCAAAAATACTTAAAAAATAGGAAAACCTGAGGAATGTTTTTATCGACACTGTGTAAAAACTTTAGATCATAAATACGTTCCAGTAAAATTAGATAAATTCAGCACTGGACGCTAAAGTTTCTGTTTTTTTGCACAGTATCAATTCTACTTATCATCCAAGTCATCCCGAAGGCTTTACTTGGCACAAACACTAATTTAAACATAAAAACACAATCATTACAGAGGTAATAATCATGTTATCAAAATCAAACAGAAAGTAAAAGCAAGAAAATAAGATAACTATTGGGTTGCCTCCCAACTAGCGCTATTGTTTTACGCCCCTAGCTAGGCATAATGCATATGATCAAGTGTTGTCATCCTTCTTATCAATCTCCTAAATAACACAACAATGCTTAGGAAGAATAGCAGGCTTGAGAATAGGCTGTCTTAGAAAGTTTATAAAATTGGGATGCACACTAATCATTTTAAGATCCTCATTTTTTTTGGTAGGAGTGATACTAACATTCTTAGGGACATATATAAACTTGAGATCTTTCTTTTGAGAGGTACTAGCATTAGCTTTGGAGAGAGTGAAAGCGGAACCCACTTTATAAACGACCTCCTCCATTTTATAAATTCTAGTCAAACCTTGATCTACCCGCTTATTAATAGCTGTATGCTTATCCTTTAATGTGTTCAAAGTAATTCCTACCTTCAATCCAAATTGAGTGATATGATTAAGAATCTTTTTATCCAACTCCTCAATTTGTTCTTTAGTGGCAAATTTATTTTCAATAATCTCAAGCCTTTGCATAACATGTTCCAAGGTCAAAGTAGTTTCACTAATAATAAGAGGTGGTGACCCAACTAAATTTTCCATGGCTTTGAAAGCATCCGAAGTATGACTCATTAAGAAATTACCACCGGTAATAGTATCAAGCATGAACCTATACCAAGTAGTAATACCAACATAGAAATTACGAAGCAAGATGTTGGGGGATTGCTTATGAATAGATTTATTTTGAGCATTGCAAATCCTATACCATGCATCTTTTAAACTTTCTCCGCCCCTTTCTTTAAAATTGAGCACCTCATTATCGAGGGTAAAGGGAACAAAAGAAGAACTAGCCATAGCAACAAGCAAACAAGTAAACTAGCAAAGATAAATATTTTTGTATTATTGATTTTTATGAAGCAAGCAAAATATAACAGTAAATAAAAATTAGAACAAGTGAATGATAATTTGTGCAAAGGTACTTGACAGTAGGTTTGTGATACTCCCCGGCAACGGCGCCAGAAATCCTTCCTGATACTTGTGATCTACGTTGGGTTTTCCACGAAGAGGAGAGGGTGATGCAGCACAGTATAGATAAGTATACCCCTCAGTGAGAACCAAGGTTATCGAACCAATAGGAGTAGTGCGCAACCCCCTTCTTCAGCGACTGCACACAAAGGAGCAAACATTTGCACCCAACTCTCGCAAGAGGGTTGTCAATCCCCTTGGACTCGTTATTTGCAAGCAAATGAAGTGTGTAGATGATAGTTGATAAATGTAGATTGCAAAATAAAATAAAAGATAAATAATGACAGCAAGGTAATGAAATCTTTTGTAAATATATAAGTGTATAGACCCGAGGCCATAGTTTTCCCTAGTGGCATCTCTCGTGTAGTAGGCATACAGTGGGTAAACAAATTACTGTTGGGCAATTGATAGAAAAGGGCATAGTTATGCAATATTTATTCACGGCAATGATCATGTATATATAGGCATCACGTCCATAAGAAAATAGGTCAACTCCTGCCTGCACCTTACTATTACTCCACGTCGAGACAACTTCTATACTTGTCTCTCTAAGTATTAAGTTCATGACAAACAGAGTAATGCTTGGAGAAAGATGACATGATGTAGACAAAGAGAATTCAATCAATATGAATTAACCCCATTGTTTTATCCTTAGTGGCAACAATGCAAACACATGTCTTGTCCTTTTCTGTCACTGTGATATAGAGCACCACTAGATTGAACCCACTACAATGCACCCCTCGCACTGAAGAAATATCAATCGAGTTGGCCAAACTATTTCAATAGATCGGAGAGATTTACGGAGCTATAATAATCGTGCAAATAAGAATAATAATAGAATTCATAGAAGACTCAAATCTTTTTGATGAATAATCTGAACATAAACCCAGAATTCATCGGAATCCAACAAACACACCGCACAAAGTGATTACATCGAATAGATCACCGCGAAGATGAAGTGAACTTTGTATTGAAGATCAAGAGAGCGCGAGATAGCCATATAGGTAATAACTACGGACCCTTAGGTCTGTAGGGAAATACTCACACATCACCATGGGAGCAGCAAGGTTGATGTAGAGGCCCTCCGTGATCGATCCCCCGCCCCTCCGGCAGGGCACCGGAACATGACTCCAGATGGGCACACGGCGGAACAGAGACTTACAGCGGCGGAAAAAGTGTTTTAGGAGGCTCTCTAGGGTTTTTGGCAAATATTAGAATTTATAGGCTAGAGAGGGACATCGGGACACGCCAGTAGGGATCACCACACAACAGGGCGCAGCCACCCCCCTAGGCGCGCCCTAATGTGTGGTGCCTCTCTCGTGCAGCCTCTGGTCTCCTCCCGAAGCTTCCACATTGATACTTGTGATCTGCGTTGGGTTTTCCGTGAAGAGGAATGGGTAATTGCAGCACAAAGCGCATAAGTATTTCCCTCAACTAGAAAAGTGGCCCGCGCAAATGCGCGGGCTAGACCTTAGAATGAAAGGTACCTGACCAAACAATTTTTTTCTCGTAATTTAGATTTTCAAGTACATTATTTTGTATTATCAAGTTCTTTCTTTTGCCCAAGGTGTTGAATTGTCTGTAAAATTATTTTTAATGCAGATTTATACTATATGCATTTGTCATGATTTCCGTTAACCTACAAAAGAACAATACCGTAATATACGAAACTACATCCATATAGAAAGTGAACTTTTAATCAATTGAATCTGTGCATGCTCCAGTTTTGTGAATGTAACTGATTCGTCCCAACTGACGTTGGCTTACTATATGTATTATAGGTGAAATTGGAAATTAATTAATGAATAGAAAGAAAAAGGAAAATTATCAAGCTACTTGCATGTATAAAATCGGCATGAACACGCATAATGATTATTGTTGGAATATAAGAACATCTATGATGCCGTTTACTATATAGGCAGATTGATAACTATGGACAGCGAGCACAGCTTGGTACGTGCATACAAACACCAGTTGGTTTCTTGCTCCCACTAAAGTGTAGGATGGTAAACTAAAATTCACCTTGCCAGAACTGATTAATTAACCAATGAAATAGATGGCCAATGTAGTTATCTCTGCTGAGTCAGTAGTGCGCCAACAGTTTGTATGTCGACACACACCCAAAAATATATATATTAGTGTTCCCATCTTTTATATTTATATACATAGTGCACCAAAATATAAAGTAATAAAATAGTTGAAATTTCTTATTCTTTGAAGCCTCCAAGAAAGGAGATCCTCCTTGGAGCTAAATAAAGAGACTCGTATGCTTGGCTTTTAGGAGATTCATTTTTTAGTAAATATAAAAATATATTTTGACAATGAAAAAGATCTCACATTGCGTATGACTTCCGAAAGTACATATGCATCAAGTAGAGGCACGGAGATGATAGAATGTGTGCAATTTCTAGGTATCAAAAACTGAATGAAGCATTGGCGCATATAAAGTAACATGGTAATGAGAATTCAAAGTGTTGTAAAATATGTAATGTTGTAATCAAATTGATAGAGAACCAAAGGTTAAGTTGGCTGAGAAAGCTAACCCGATGGTTCTTCTTCTTGGGTAGCTGTTAATGTCTTTTTACAACCTCAATTAGCCCATGCCCAGCTATACACCTCTAGTAATACCGATGAATGAAACATGTCCCTAGGTTGCTTTGATGATGTGATGCTTAGACAATTGTTCAACAACTGTAACGATATCTGGACATGGGTAGTATGCAGGTTCACAAAATCAGTCTTGTATGCTCTCGAGGCTTCTCCCCTATGGAAATATGGCAAGACTTCAGATAGAATAAATGACAGATTCAAAATATGTTCTACAATATACATTAGAAAACTTATAGTATCAATTTTTGCTGCGAAAAACACCAAAGGTTCATAGACACCTGAAATTATCAACATGCATAGTCTTTTGAAGGCTTACACATGGATCTACATTTTCAAGCAGAAGGTAAGGAATAAAAATCACAACCGCATCTTACCAATCGACATAAGAAGAATAAGAACCTTGTTTTATCTGATGTTTAACAAATCAACTTACCCCTCAAATCTTGGGACCTTCTAAAAGATTAGTTTATGGGAAATGCATGGGAAATTAAAGAGATGAGACTCCACATCCTCTTTTCTTTTCTGCTGCTGCTTTTAGGTGACATAATCCGCCACTGGTGCCAAGTTGCAGAGTTTGGCTTTGGAGAAGGTTGTACGAAACACCGAAGAAGAGATTGTGAGAGCAGAAGTCGAAGATAGATGGCATAAGAATGAGTCAACATTACCCAGCTCTTCGTCAGGAGTAGTAACTAAATTTAAAAGTTCTAGGATGAAGTAAGAAATAATTGCACCACTGGATGGTATGCTACGACAATCGACAAACAACTACGTGAGCAAAAGTAATCGTAGATGCTTGCTAATACATCATGGTGGCTGCAGATCAAATGAAAGTGCCATGAGTAGAAGATATAGATGACAGTGTGCATCAAAATTAAAAATCTTAGCCATGACAATTTTATATAGGAAAACAAGAAACAAATGGATTGGAATCAAGACAAGATGAAATAACTCATCTTCTAGGACCAGCAGTATAGCCCCAGCCCTCCAGATCGCACTTACCATGATGTAGTGATGGATCGGTAGGGCAGTCGTCTTGCGTGCGAGCGCGGGCAACTCCGTGATCCATACTGATGGTGCCCTAGCTTCATAGCTGCGTAAAAACCTGATATGTGACGCCATTGTGCACATTCAAGACCGCCAGTCGCGCGAAGAAGATGGGGTAGCAGACCGGTGGAGCTTGGAGAGGAGGCTGGATCATCACTTGGCGAGAGCGACGGTGGCAAGAAGAGGCCGCATGGCGGAAATGCAATAGGTCCGGCGGAGGCAAGATCATGGCCTGGTAGACATGCACGTGAATTGTCCTTTCTTTAGGGAACCTAATACGTGAGTTCAATTTGTTTTTTGGGGGAAGTGCTTACAGGAAATCCTCAAAAGTTATTTTTCTTCGTAATGGTTGTGAGATCAGAAGTAGAAGATAGATGGCATGAAAATGAGTCAACATTACCCAGCTCTTCGTCAGGAGTGGTAACTAAATATCAAAGTTCTAGGAGGAAGTAAGAAATAATTGCACCACTCGATGGTATATATGCTACGACAATCTACGAACAACTACGTGAGAAAAAGCAATGTAGATGCTTGCTAATACATCATCGTGGCTGCAAATCAAATGAAAGTGCCATGAGTAAGATATAGATGAAATATAAAGCTGAAGCAAGTGGTAACATTATGCATGAATATTCAAGATCTTAGCCATGAAATTGACAATTTTATATCGGAAAGCCAAACACAAATGGATCAGAACCAAGACAAGATAAAATACCTCGTCTTCTAGGACCAACAGTATAATCCCACCCCTACAGATCGCACTTATCATGCTGTAGTGATGGATGGATAGGGCAGTCGTCTTGCTGGGCGAGCGCGAGCGCGAGCAGCTGCGTGCTCCATGCTGCTGGTGCCCTAGCTTCGTAGTTGCGTACACACGTGATTTGCGACGCAATTGTGCACACTCAAGTCCGCCGGTCATGCTGAAGATGATGGGGCAGCAGACCGGTGGAGCGTGGGGAGGAGGCCGGATCACCACTGGATGACAGTGACGGCGGCAAGAGGAGGCCGCAAGGCGGAGACACAATAGGTCCGGCGGCGGCCAGATCGTGGCCAGGTAGATACGTACGTGAATTCTCCTTTTTTTAGGGAAACCTAATACCTGAGTTCACAATTTTTTTTGAAGAGCTTAGAGGAAATCCTCAAAAGTTACTTTTCCACGTAATGGCAATGGTGGGTAATTTTCGCTAAGCTGTAATGTCAAAAGGCTATTGGCCAGATCAAACGGTTGTAATTTTATGATATATCAAACTAACCGTTGGATGTTTCTGATTATTGTGAGATTTTCTAACTTATTTCTCTATTTTTTATTTGTATTTTGCTTTTAGTAGATAATAGATAGATTATGAAACCAAAGTTTATATCGAACCAATAGGAATATCAATCCTCAACCGTCTTCAGCGGCTGCACACAAATGAACAAACAACTTGCACCCAACGCGGGCAAGAGGGTTGTCAATCCCCTTGATCTCATTATTTGCAAGCAAATGAGTTGTGTAGATAATTGTTGATAAATATAAATTGCAAAATAAATAAAAAGTAAATAAAGGCATCAAGGTAATTGTAGCGTTTGTAAATATATAAGTAATAGACCTGGGGCCATATTTTTCCCTAGTGGCATCTCTCATGTAGGCAGCATACGGTGGGTAACAAATTACTGTTGGGCAATTGATAGAAAAGCGGATAGTTATGCGATGTTCATGGCAATGATCATGTATATATAGGCATCACGTCCATAAGCAAATAGGTCGACTCCTTCCTGCACCTATTACTATTACTCCACTCATCGACTGCTATCCAGCATGCATCTAGAGTATTAAGTAAAATAGAGTAATGTTTGGAGAACGATGACATGATGTAGACAAAGTAAACTCAAACAATATGAATGAACCCCATCGTTTTATCCTTAGTAATAACAACACAAAGACGCATCTTGTACCCTACTTTGTCACTGGGATATAGAAACTTGCCAGGTTGAACCTGCCACAACGCACCACTCCCACCGATGAAATATCAATCTACTTAGCCAAAGCATATCAATAGATCGGAGAGCATTACGAAGCTATAATGATCATGCATTTAAGAGATAATATAATTCAGAGGCATCCCAAATACTTTTCATGAATAATCTGAACATAAACCCATAATTTGTCGGATCCCAACAAATACACCGCACAATAGGATTACATCGGATAGATCAAAGCGAAGATGCGATGATCATTGTATTGAAGATCATAAGAGAGAGATTGCCATATAGGTATTAGCTATGGACCCGTAGGTCTGTGCTGAATGACTCACAAATCATCATGACGGTAGCAAGGTTGATGAAGAGGCCCTTCGTGATCGATCCCCCCTCCGGCAGGTTGCCGGAATGGAGCTCCAGATGGCCTCAAGATGGAACAGAGACTTGCGGCGGAAAAAGGTTTTCAGGACTGCCTCCAGGGTTTTTAGGATATTAGAGAATTTATAGGCCGAAGAGGGACGTCGGGAGGCGCCCGAGGGGGCCACCACATATCAGGACGCCCCCCCACCCCACCCCACCCCCTAGGGCACGCCCTGATTTGTGGTCGGGCCCTCGTGTGCCTCCTGACCTCCTTCCGAAGATTCTAGGTCTTCATATAGTCCATAAAAAATCATCAAAAAGTTTCGTGGCAATTGGACTTCGTTTGGTACAGTAAACCTGAAAAGGCAAAAACACGCAGAAAACAGCAACTGGTACTGGGCACTGGGTCAATAGGTTAGTGCTCAAAAATATTACAAATTGGTAAATAAAGACTCAAAAAGTATCCTAGAATGATAATATATCAGCATGGAACAATCAAAAATTATAGATACGTTGGAGACGTATCAAGCATCCCCAAGCTTAATTCCTGCTCGTCCTCGAGTAGGTAAATGATAAAAATAGAATTTTTGATGTGACATGCTATCCACTATGTAATCTTGTGCATATATGCTCATTGACAAAAGATGAATCAACAAATATTAACATGGCAATAATTGAAATGTAAGAAACAGAATTGTTAATTCTTAAAAGTATACGATCCTTAAGAAATGTTTACCCCCCCCCCCCCCCATTCATCTTACTGTATTAGCAAGGCATGGCTCCATCTTCACCACAGTAATACAAATGTTAAGCACCACGATGTCCAAGTCAGGAAATTGGTTCGTACTTTTTCAATATGCATCAACTTTTTATTCTTCACGCAATACATGAGCGTGAGCCATTGGACATAGCATTTGAGTGGAATAGAGTATAGTGGTAGATATCAAAGGGGTACGAAGTGGAGAAGATAGTCTCACATCAACTAGGCATACCAACGGGCTATGGAGACGCCCATCGATAGATGTCAATGCAAGGAGTAGGGATTGCCATGCAAATGATGCACTAGAGCTATAAGTGTATGAAAGCTCGAATGAAGCTAAGTGGGGTGTGCATCCAACTTGCTTGCTCATGAAGACCTCAGGCATTTGAGGAAGCCCGTCATAGGAATATACAAGCCAAGTTTGTAATAATGAATAGTAATTCCCACTAGCATATGAAAGTGATATATCATGAGACTCCCTACATGAGGAACATGGTGCCACTTTGAGGCACAAGTGTTGTAAAGGATAGTAGCAAAGTCCCTTCTCTCATTTTCTCTCATTTTTTTTGAATGGATGGTGGGCTCATTTGGTGTCCCCCATCTTTATTTTTGTTCGGAGTCTCATCACGACTTATGGGAGAATCATCGTCTCCATCATTCTTTCCTCACTGGGACAATGCTCTAATAATGATGATCATCACACTTTTATTTACTTACAACTCAACATGGAAAACTGATATGAAGATATGACTCTGTATGAATGCCTCTGGTAGTGTACCAGGATGTGCAATGATCAAGCGTAACATGCATAAAAATGATGAATGGTGGCTTTGCCATAAATAATTGTTAGCATAGATGATCATGCAAAGCAATATGACAATAAAAGTACTAGTCATATGATGTAACGGTGGAAGTTGCATGGCAATATATCTCAGAATGGCCATGGAAATGCCATGATAGGTAGGTATGGTGGCTGCTTTGAGGAAGATATAATAAGGCTTATGTGCAACAGAGCATGTCATGTCACGGGGTTTGGATGCACCACCGAAAGTTGCACCGATCCTCGAGGTGAGAACGGGCTATGCACGGTAACGAAGAGGCTAGCAAATTATGAAAGAGGTGAGATTGCGTATGTCCATGGTTTCACATTAGTTATAAAGAACTCGCATACTTATTGTAAAGTTTTATTAGTTTATCATAAATTAACGTACTAATCGCATGCCCCGAGGGAAGAGGTTGGTAGGAGTTAACCATCGTGCGCTTCCGACCCGAAACAACACTAGGATTTCAACGAGGAATAGAAATGCTCACACATCATCACCATGCCTCTTTAATTTTTAGATGAACAAAAAGGTCAACCTTTCTTAATATCGACTCTTCTATGGTTTAACAATTATGAACTCACACCTATCTCATATTACTACATCAATATCATTGACCCACAATTTCTTTATATGTGCTACATGATGGTTTTGATTATCACTCTTTGAATACCTAATATTCTTTTACTAGTCTCTATGATCCATGCAAATTACCATCACTATTTATTAACTCTCAAACAAATATAAGTGAAGAATGAGAGTGAAATCATTTCTATCAAATCTACACGCCACCGTGGTCAAAAAGATATAAGTGAAGTACTAGAGCAACTGCTAAGCTCAAAAGATATAAGTGAAGCACATAATGTATTCTAACAAATTGTGATGAAGGTGTGTCTCTCTTAAATAGGTGTGTCCAGCAAAAAATGATTGTGGCAAACTGAAAGTAAAAGCAAACAAAAGAAAACGACGCTCCAAGCAAAACTCATATCATGTGACGAATAAAAATATAGCTCCAAGTGACATACCGATGGATTTGAGACGAAAGAGGGGATGCCTTCCGGGGCATCCCCAAGCTTAGACGCTTGAGTCTCCTATAAAATATTACCTTGGGGTGCATTGGGCATCCCCAAGCTTAGGCTCTTGCTACTCCTTATTCCTTTGTCCATCCAGATAACACCCAAAACTTGAAAACTTCAATCACACAAAACTCAACAAAACCTCGTGAGATCCGTTAGTATAAGAAACATATTGCATACTTTAAATACTGTTGTAAATTTATTAAAATTTCATAAATGCATAATAGCTACTGTATTCTAACTTCTCCATGGCTTATACCCCCCGATACAATCCATATCATAATCAAAACAAGCAACTATGCAAGCAAAAACAGAATCTGTCTAAAACAGAACAGTCTGTAGGAATATGTAGAGACCCTGTACTTATATAACTCTAAAACTTCTGAAAAAATAGGAAAATCTCGAAAATTTGTATATAAATACTATGTAAAAATTTCAGATCATTATGACTTTCCAGAAAAAAATGAAAATTCTTGTACTGGAGTCAAAAGTTTCTGTTCTGTTTCAGCATCGATTCTACTCATCTTGTGAGTCATCCCAAAGGCTTTACTTGGCACAAACACTAATTTAAAAACAACGACATAATAATTTCAGAGGAAATAATCATGCTATTAAAAATAAACAGAAAGTTTAAAGCAAAAAATTTGAGATAACTATTGGGTTGCCTCCCAACAAGCGCTATTGTTTTGTGCCCCTAGCTAGGCATAATGCATAGTTTCAAGTATTGTAGTATCCACGGAAACGATCCGTCATGCTATAATCATATTCCCTTATTTCAGCAGCAAGTTTTCTAATAGGTAAGCAAAAATAATTGAAGGGACTTAACTTCACAACACAAGGATCCGAGAGATCTATTTCAGGAGGAACAGGAGGCTCTTCTTTAGGTTTCTCATAAGTGATAACTATTTCCTCATTGTAAAGATTTCGATGAAGGTATTTTCTTAATTCTTTCTCAAGCTCATAAGCCATTCCAAGTTTTGGTATATAAAATTGATCATTATGTTCAGAGATTTTATCAATTAGGATATTAGGTGGAACCTTCTTTCTAAGGTTTTCATCATAAGCAACATAGTCCGTTGATCTTAGTTTTCTTACCCCTTCCAACTCATAAAGAATTCCTTCTATTGGTGGGAATTCACAATGAATCCTATAACAAGCAAATATATCCCTAGCCTCTTGTATAATATTGTCAAATTCTTGACCAAGAAATATAGTGGCTAAGCGTTTAGTAGGAGCTTCCTGAATGTTAGAAAATTCTAGAAACAACCATTGTATGAAAGGATGCATATGGACAAATTGTCTTTCCAATTGTGCTATAAGCGTAGATATATCATCCACATAACTTGTAGTTCTAGTAACAATGGAACCTCCCATCAATGTTAATGATCCCGCACAAGTGAAAAAATCTTCAATCACACTCTTGCCAATAATATTCCCACTACCTATACGGAGTTTCTTTGTTTGCATAGTGGGTTCAATTTTAGAAGGATCATCGCCCGCAAGATTATCAAGTTTTTCCTTAGCAACTTCATCAAAATTTATTTTTGCATTATTAGAACAAGGTGAAGTTGGGTGCTCAACGGCTTCCACACTAGCGGTGGAAACACCACTAATCTAAAAATCATACATGATAGCTACTTCAAGCAAAAAAGGGTAAAGTAGCAACAAGCAAAGATAAATATTTTTGTATTTTTTATTTTTATGAGACAAACTAAATATAACAGAAAATAAAAATAAGAACAAGTGAATGAAAAATTGTGTGAAGTTACTTGGTAGTTGATGATGATATTCCCTGGCAACGGCACCAGAAATCCTTCCTGATACTTGTGATCTGCGTTGGGTTTTCCGTGAAGAGTAACGGATAATTGCAGCACAAAGCGGATAAGTATTTCCCTCAGTTATGAAACCAAGGTTTATCGAACCAATAGGAATATCAATCCTCAACCGTCTTCAGCGGCTGCACACAAATGAACAAACAACTTGCATCCAACGCGGGCAAAAGGGTTGTCAACCCCCTTGATCTCGTTATTTGCAAGCAAATGAGTTGTGTAGATAATTGTTGATAAATATATATTGCAAAATAAATATAAAGTAAATAAAGGCAGCAAGGTAATTGTAGCGTTTCTAAATATATAAGTGAATAGACCCGAGGGCCATAGTTTTCCCTAGTGGCATCTCTCATGTAGGCAGCATACGGTGGGTAACAAATTACTGTTGGGCAATTGATAGAAAAGCGGATAGTTATGGGATGTTCACGGCAATGATCATGAATATATAGGCATCACGTCCATAAGCAAATAGGCCGACTCCTTCCTGCACCTATAACTATTACTCCACTCATCGACCGCTATCCAGCATGCATCTAGAGTATTAAGTAAAACAGAGTAATGCTTGGAGAACGATGACATGATGTAGACAAAGTAAACTCAAACAATATGAATGAACCCCATCGTTTTATCCTTATTAGCAACAACACAAAGATGCATCTTGTCCCTTACTTTGTCACTGGGATATAGAAACTCGCCAGGTTGAACCTACCACAACGCACCACTCCCACCGATGAAATATCAATCTACTTTGCCAGAGCATATCAATAGATGGAGAGCATTACGAAGCTATAATGATCATGCACTTAAGAGCTAATATAATTCATAGGCATCTCAACTACTTTTCATGAATAATCTGAACATAAACCCACAATTCATCGGATCCCAACTAACACACCGCACAATAGGATTATCGGATAGATCAAAGCGAAGATGCGATGATCATTGTATTGAAGATCATAAGAGAGAGAGAGAGAGAGAGAGAGAGAGAGAGAGATTGGCATCTAGGTACTAGCTTTGTACCAGTAGGTCCGTGGTGAACTACTCACACATCATCATGAGGGCAACAAGGTTGATGAAGAGGCCCTCAGTGATCGATCCCCCCTCCGGCAGGTTGCCGGAACGGAGCTCCAGATGGCCTCGCGACGGAACAGAGACTTGCGGCGGCGGAAAAAGGGTTTCGGGACTGCCTCCATGGTTTTTAGGATATTAGAGAATTTATAGGCCGAAGAGGGATGTCGGGAGGCGCCTGAGGGGGCCACCACATATCAGGGCGCCCGCAGGGCGCGCCCTGATGTGTGGTGGGGCCCTCGTGTGCCTCCTGACCTCCTTGCGAAGCTTCTAGGTCTTCATATAGTCCAGAAAAAATCATCAAAAAGTTTTGTGGCAATTGGACTTCTTTGGTACAGTAAACCTGAAAAGGCAAAAAAACGCAGAAAACAGTAACTGGCACTGGGCACTGGGTCAATAGGTTAGTGCTCAAAAATATTACAAATTGGTAAATAAAGACCCAAAAAGTATCCTAGAATGATAATATATCAGCATGGAACAATCAAAAATTATAGATACGTTGGAGACGTATCACACGTATTCTTTTGGTCCAGAAAAAATCATAAAAAAGTGTCATGACAACTGGATTTCATTTGGTACTATAAACCTGAAAAGTCAAAAACATGCAGAAAACAGCAACTGGCACTAGACACTGGGTTAATAGGTTAGTGCTCAAAAATAATATGAATTCATAAATAAAGACCCAAAAAGTATCCTAGAATGATAATATTATAGCATGGAAATTTAAAAAAGTATGGATGCGTTGGAGACGTATCAGACACCCACAACCAACCAGAGGGCACTACATGGCCCCTGGCCGATATTTAACTTTTTCACACAAAATTCAGTTTTCATATTCTTTCCAACTTTTCTTTTTACTATAACTTTAGATCTAAAGATCCAAATTTGATGATTCTTTTTCCTACGGTTTCATAAAAATCCCATCTATCGAGAGAACCCAACTAAAAATAATTTTGAACTTTGAATTCAAACATATTTTATTTGGCCCTAATTTGGGCATAATTTCAATTTTAAAAATGGTTTTTCAGTAATTCTTTTTCTACTGAATTATGTATGTTGTATTTATTCAGTGGACTAATAAAAATAAAGCTTACTTATATGAAAATTTGAATCTAATCATATCTAAGGTCTACCTTAATTAGGTCATAGCTTTTGTCTTATAAAACCTTATTAGTTGATTCTTTTTCCTGATTGAAACTACTAGCATATACTTTCTGTTAAACTAAAGTTTTATAATATTCTTTTGTTAAAAATTATTTCTATCCAGAACATTTATTTGACAAATTCTTTGAGTTTTTGACTTTTCTGTTGATGTTTGCTTTTGCATATGGTCTTGTTTGTTTGTGATCATGATTGCTTATGGATGTGTTCTTGATTGCTTACGATAGATTGCGTGGAGTGCGGACAGTAAATTATTCAGAATTTTGAGTGCGAAGGATTTCATCAACTTAACATGCAAGTTGCACTTTTTATCATACCAATCCTATGTTTTTGCTATGCATGTAGTGCCTTCTATCAACAGAGAAGTATGCATGTGTAGGAGTAATATGATATGCTGAAACCCAGATAGGATAGCCATATGTTTAGTCTGATTCTAATAATCCTTGTCGTCATATTCGGTACCGATATATTGTAGGTATTGCTTAGCCTCGCTATGGATTGGGTACCCTGTGATTCATGAAAATTGTCAGAGAATTTAATCAACAACTGCATTAACAATTTGCATGTATTGTATTCCACGTGTCGGATTCGGGGCTCCGTAGACCCAAGAAGATTCAAACATTGGGATGCGCTCGCTCTCTGGCCCTACTCTACCTCGCAATCTCACGACGACTCTCCGGTGGTTTGAGCTAGGAAGACGAACAAGGACACACAGAGTTTACCCAGGTTTGGGCCACCTCGCGGTGTAAAACCCTACTCTTGCTTGGTGGATGGCTTGAGGAGGAAGAGGAATACAAGGCTTGTTCTTGCCCAGCGAAAAAGTGTCCCTCTTTGCGGGGGTTGGTTCCCCCTTATATTGGCCCTGGTCCTCTTCCCCCGAAAATATCAGGCGGGAAGGGTCGCCACGGTGGCCGTTTTGAAAGGGGACAAGGCCGCAGCTTATCCTGACAAAAGGTGGTCGTCGCCTGCTAAAGTTCCCCATCGTGACATATCGTGGGCTCGGGGGTGACATCGGTCCTGGTCTTCTTGCACGGAGGAGGAAGCCTTTGGGGGATTCTTTGGGAACCCGCGAGCTGGCACCTCTCCTCTATCGCCAAAGAGGGGATCCTCGCCGTCCGCTCCTGCTTGCGCTGCTGCTGGCACCGTTTGGCGCGGCGCGCGTCACCCATGTGCGGGTACGGAGTTGCGGGGCCTGGCCCGGCTAGCTCCAGGCGAAACCACCTCCCGAGGGCGCTACGGGGAGCTCCGTGGGGTGACACCGTGAGGTGCTTGGTGGAGGCGTTGCTTCACGCCTCGCGAGGCACCACCTCACGCGAGGCCCGACTCCTTGAGCCATGTGGGTGGGGCCACCTAGTGTTCGAGGTAATCTTCGAGTCTTGGGCCGCAGGCAGACGGGCCTGGGCACCCCCATTCCCAGGAGCCCGACAGTAGCCCCCGGGCCCGCGGCGTGGAGGGCCTTGCCTGTTGGGGAGGTCGAAGCGACACGGGCCCCATCGCCTGCGGGCCAGGCACGATGCGTGGCGTTTGGTGAGACGTGCATCGCCTCCACTTCCTCACGACGCTCCGGGAGCTGCGCCTTTGCTGGGCAACCGTCAGGCACGGCAGTCAGAAAAACCCTTGCCCCTCAGCTTCTCCGGTACGCCTCCTCCCCTTGCCATTTCTTCCTTTTCGCTCTCTCGCCCAATCTTCGCCCCTGCTTTCTTCTTCATGGTCATGGCGGCGAAGCAAGGTGCTGCGAACTCCGGAACGCGGGCGGGGCCTTCAGTGCCACCCTCGTCCTACGGAGGCAACGGGGGTCGGCGCTCAGGGCCAGCTCCGATGCGGCAGCGCTGGACCACCAATGACGAGTAAGTGTGCCGCCATCTTGGTCCTCTCTAGCACTTCAATCTTGGTCAGCGTGCCTAACTGCTGCGATTCCTAGAGCACCCATGCCCAAGAGACGGAGAGAGGCCTCTCCTGGTGCCTCCTCCTGCGCGCAGCCTACCGGCCTGGTCTCTGCCCCTGTGCCTGGCTCGGCGGAGACCGGGGGGCGCGCGCCTCGCGCCGCCGCCCATGCTGCGCCAAGCGCTGAACGCGAGGCGGAGCTAGCCCGCAGGGAGGTTTTCATCGCCGAGCGGGAGGCCGATGTGGCCCTCCGCGAGCGGGAGGCCGATCGGACCGCCTTCGATCGGGAGGCGGAGCGCGAGCGCCTCGAGACCCTGGAAGGTCGGGTCCTTGCCGACGAGGCCACCCTCGTGGCAGTGCGCGAGGCGGCTCGCGTTAACGCCAATGCGAGGGTGGCTCAGGAGTGGGAGGCTGCCTTGGAGTACCAGGGCGAACTAGCCCGGTAGAAGACCCGCCTCCCGCTCCGTTACGACGGCCTCCAGTGGAGGTGAGTGCGCTCCGGGCTCGGCTGCAGGACATCGAGGCAGATCTCCAGGGCGCCCTCGCAAGCAAGGAGGACGCAAAGGCGGAGCTGGCGGCACTGCAGGCCCAGGTCGGTGAAGCTGCCGACGCCGTGCAGTTAGCCCAAGACGACGCAGCACAGGCGCGTATGATGGAGGCGCAGCGCGCCCAGCAGTTCCTGGGCGTCGCGGGTCGCGCAGGCGGCGCGCTCCCTCGCTTCGTCGGGGACGTCTCGGAGCTGCCCCGCGCGCATGGTGATGGCGGCTACCTCGACTTCTTCTCGAAGGTGGTGGAGGTGCTGGAGTCGGGCGTGTCCAGGGTGGAGGAGGACATCGAGTCAAGCGCGCGCGACCTCCTGGACTGCGCGCTGACGCGCGTCTTCTCCAACCTGCGCCACCATGATCCCGCCTTCGACCTCTCCAGCGTGATGGATCCGGTGCCCGAGGTGCTCCAACGCCCCCTTAGGGAGGAGGTGCACGAGTACGTGGAGACGCTGGTTGGGCGGTTCGCCCAGGTAACGCCTTCCGGGGAGAGCGGGAGCCTCGACGCCGCGTCCTCTGGCGACCACGACGAAGACGACGCCTCTTTCACTAAAGTTTTTATGCTTCTTCCTGTAATGTTATGGACCTCCAGGCCCTGTGCGAGCGAAAGACATTTGCAGGTTACTTTTGCTTAAATTGGTAACCACTTATCGTATTCTAGTCGCCCTCGCCCCCCTCGTGGGGTCCTTTGCTTTCTTTCGCGCAGCCCCCATGCCCTAGCTGGCTAGGGGCCATCCCGTGGCGATCCTTGCATTGTTGGCGGGGTTCGAGAGCCCCCGTGCCAAAGGGTTCTGCCCTCGCGACGTGACCTCAGGCAGTAGCCCCCGAGGTCTGCCGTTCTTATCCCTTGCCTCGCCTGGTTGTTGCCCTTCGCCTGTCCTTCCTTGAGGAGTCCTCCCGCAGGGTGCTCTGCCCAGGAACTCCCGCGCCCGCCAGCCCGTGCTTGGGCCCCGTGTGGGGAAGTGCATTGCCCGAGGTCCCCGTGAGGTGACAATACGTGCCCGACACACGCAAGGATGGCCTCCGGGCGTGGGCCCATTTCTTAGAGCCAACCCTGCTTGGGCTAGTGCGGCCTGCCGAGCACGGGACTCGTGGCGCCTTGTTTTGATGAGTCTGCCTAGGCAAAGTCCTCAAGGCATCTCTAGGGCGCGGCCTCACGTGAGGTGTCACAGAGGCCCCTGACGACGGCCGTCGGTGCGAGCCGCGGGGGCGGGACCCTTGCGGGGATCCGGCCCACGGGGTTTGTTGGTGGGCCAGGTTTGGCGGGCGGTGCATGCCGCGCCCTGGGCCGCAGACAGCCGGGTCTATGTGCCTCTGGCCCCCCGGGCTTGGCAATTTGGTCCATGGGCTTGCGGCGGTTGCAGCTCCTCCGGTGGGGGAAGGTCGGAGCGGCACGGGCCCGAACTTCCTGGGAGTTCGCAGCACATGGCGCACGATGGGACGTGGGGCCCCTCCACTCCCCACGATGCCTCGGTAACTGCCCAGGGCTGGCGTGATGCCCGGGCCGCATATAAAGGGGAGGGTAGGAGTCCCTTAACCCATTCCCCTTGTCTTCCGTCTCCACCGCCACTTGCCACCATAGCAGTGATGGCACCCGTGAGGAAGTTCTCCTCCGCCGAGAGGGAGAAGGCGGTGATGGATGAGGTGGGCGCGTCGAGGCCGGCGAGGGGCGGTGGCCGTCGTCGTACATCCGCCGCTGCGCTCGAGGCGCCTCATCGGGGGCGCGGTCGACCTTCGCCGGTGGCCCACGTTGGCTCAAGCAGGCGCGGAAGGAGCCCCCCCCCCCGTGGGTGAGGCCAACGGGATGGTGCGGCCGCCAGGCCACCCCGGCCGCAGAACCACTCCGCCGACGCGGTTCACGAGTTCATCGTGAGGGTGGAGGGCAGGCCGCGCACCTGGCTCCGGCTCTCGGACCCCTTTGCGAGGGAGATGGAGGGACGCGCTCCCCCGGGCCTGTGGCTGCTGCCGGACGGCTGCTGCAACGGGTCCTCCTGGGTGGCGACGGAGTTCAACCCACTTGGCTTCATGTTTTTGAAGCGTGGGTGGAAGTCATTCGCCCTTGCCCGCGGGCTGCGGGAGGGGCACGTCCTTCACTTCAAGTTTGACGGGGCCTCCACACTCTTCATGAAGATCTTCGGGGAGGCCGGCGATCGCCTGGACTGCTGCATGGAGAGCGGAAGCAGCAGCAGCAGTAGCGGCGGCAGCGACTGCAGCTCCTCCTCCGGGGGGAGTGGGAGTGATGACGACTCCGACGGCTCTTTGAGCGCCCGCATCAAGGAAGAGAACTCCGACTAGGCACGGCGACATCATGTTCAGGATCTCCGGAGGCGCCGCGGGAGTCCAGCTCCTCCTTTGTGTTGTTTCTCTTTCCCTGTAATGAACCATGTTGACCCCGCGGGGGTGCGCAAAAAACGGGTTATGTCCCTCGTGCCCCAAATTGAATGCTTTTTGGTGGAAAATTAGCTTCTCCTCCTTGCCCTAACGCTATGCATTGCCGGGGCTCAGCCCCCGGGCGCATCTCAGTCGTCGCTGGTATAAAGGGTCCTGCCGCGCGATGGTTCTTGGGGGAACCGCCCTGGGGAGGAATCCTATGTGAAAGCATTTTCCCCTAGGTAGGAACGCGCTTACCGGTTTGCACGTGGGCGCCGCGTGAGGAAGATAGGCACCACGGGCCTTGGTGAGGTGACGTGCGTGTGGGCATGTCCGCGAGCCAACACCCAGTCCTCTGGGTCCTGGGGTCGCTAGGACTTGCCCCGGCGCGGGCATTGTGCCCAGCCCCCGCGCGCGTGAAGCCCAAGGGGGCCGGTGGGCGCATGTCGCGGAAGGGGCCGGTGGTTTTCGAGGCGGGGACCATTTGCCCCGAGGCTATTACGGCCCCAGCCGTGGGGTTTGTTCCTGTCTCACCCAGCGCGGAACATGGGGCTTCCACTAGGCGTGGGCGGGAGTACTCCCGGGGCCGAGAGGCGACCCTTCGGGAGGCTTCGGGGCGTGTACAGCCCCAACCTCATTATTATGTGAGAGGGTCACGGGCGGCGATTTTAAAAGAGGGGTTGGATACCCCAGGCACACGGCTCAGGAGCTCCTTCCTCAGTTATTCTTCCACCAGCGCGGAGCATGGGGCTTCCACTAGGCATGGGCGGGAGTCCTCCCGAGGCCAAGGGGCGGCCTTTCAGGAGGCTCCGGGGCATATACAACCCCACTCATTCTTACGTGAGAGTGTCACGGGTGGCGAATTCAAAGGAGAATAGGATACTCCAGGCACAAGGCCCAGGAGTTCCTTCCCCAATCCCTCGGGAGGTGGGTTCGCCTGGCTTCCAGTGCGGGTGCGCGTCTCGCGACTCATAGTATGGGCGGAGGACGCACCGCGCGATCGGCAGGACACCCGTCCATGGACGGCTTTACCCCCGACGCCCCAAGCCGTGCCCCCATTACCCGCCCGTGACGGTTCTCTGGGAGGGCGGGACACCAAAGACATTGGTGAGATGGCTAGCACGGGGGGGCAGCTCGTGAGCCAGAGCTTGGTCATTTGGATTTCTCGGTGCTGCGAGGACGAGTCCTGGCGCAGACGCCATGTCCAACCCTACCCCATGGAACCGCCGAGGGGGCGACGCAGGGGGCGAAGATCCTGGCGGGTACGATATGCTACACTTGAAGCTTGAAACAAATGACACAATCTTGGCAGGGGTTAATCTAGTTCATTACATAACAAGGAAGTCCCAGCTCCGGAGTAACGAAAAGTACAAAAAAGGGGGGTACGGGGGATCGCCTGGTTCGAACAGGCCACAAAAATAACCTGGCGGCCACGCCGCTGTGGGAGCGTCGGGATGCTCGTCGATGAGTCTCGTGGGGGTTCACCCCTCAGTGGTGGACTGGCTCCTGACGCTTCGGAGATCCTAGAGGCTCGAGGGACCTCGGTGACACGCGAGGCGCTATCGCGAACTGCGCCAGCCTTTGGAAGACGGCGCCGGCGTTCATCAAGCCAAAGGGCATGCGAGCGTGGCGGCCCTGAGATACGACTCGGGTAAGGCCCATGATGTCGACGCGCATGCGCGTCTCGCCGCGCTCCCGTTCCCTGACGTCTTCTTGGTCGATGAATTCCCGCGACGCTGGCGCCTGGCACCGCGTTCTTTCCTCCCGGGGACCCGCCACGCGGCACGCCTCCAAGTGTTACCCAAGCACCACCCTCATCGCGCCGGCCAAGTCGGACGCTTCCCACGTGGGAGCCCCCGAGCCCAACCTAAGGGGGGCGCCGGGCGCGCCTTCCTACGCGGGGAGGCGGTTGGCGCCGGCAACGGGCGCGGGACCCGCGTCGGCAGGGGCTGCGTTCGTGGTCTTAGCGAGGCTCAGGACGGGCAACAGCTACTTCTTCCTCGGGGGCGCGGCCACGCCAAGCCCAGCTCCCCCCTCGTCGTCGGGACGCTCGGCCGCGGCCGCCTTGTAAGCCCGCTCGATGGAACAGGCCGCGTTTGTTTCGTCGCAGGTGATGGTGATGACATCATCGGGACCCGGCATCTTGAGGATGTTGTAACCGTGGTGAGCCACCGCCATGAAGTTGGCCAGGGCCGGGTACCCCACGATAGCTTTGTACGGGAGGCCGATGCGCGCTACGTCGAAGTCGATGAGCTCGGTGTGGTAATTGTCGCGCGTGCCGAAGGTGACGGGGAGGCGGACCTGCCCTATGGGGACGATGGAACCACCGGCGGCGCCGTGGAACAGCATGGTGGGCGCCAGCTCACGGTAAAGCACTCGGAGGGTCTCGAAGGTCTCCACGGAGAGCACGGTTAGGCCGGTGCCTCCGTCGACGAGGGTCTTGGTGATGGAGACGTTGCAGATGATGGGGGTGCATAGCAGGGGGAGCGTACCCGCGACGGCCATGGACTTGGGGCCATCCCTGTGATCGAAGGAGATAGGACACTGGGACCACCGGAGGGGCCGTGTGGCTCCCGGTCCCTGGAGGGAGCTTCTCGTCGTGCGGTGAAGCTGTCCGAGCCAAGGATGCAGGCCGCCATGCGAGGCTCCTGGCTTCCCCCAAACCCTCCGCCAGACGAGCCGCTGCTCCTTTCCCCGGGTGATGGAGGCCGCGGCGACAGGGCCGCGACGTCTTGGAGGAGGACCACGTGGGGCCATCCTTGCCAGGCGTCCTCCCGAGGCCGCCCGCACCCGTCGTCGCCGCGAGGCTGCTCACGTTGGTCTTGGTTAAGGTTGTTGTTGTTGCGGTTGTTCCTCCTGCTATCACCACTGCCATCACCGCGACCGGCGCCGTGGATGCTGCGGCCCTGACGTCAGCCGGTGCGCTCCCTGCGGGACGGCCCGAACGCCCGACAGTCCCCCGTGTTGTGGGTGTGTACGTTGTGGTGAGCGTAGAACATTCCGCCGCCTCCTCCGGGGGCATCGCCTCCAAGGCCGGCCTGCAAGCCACAGCTGTTCACCGGGACTCGGAGGAGAAGGAGGACGGCGCGAGGCGGGCCTTGGCCTGCCGGACTGAGGCCCGACCAGGTCGCCGCCCGGTGGCGGGGGAGGCCCGCCGCCCGCGCTTCCTCCTTCCAACGCCGGGGCCCGAAGTGGGAGGTAGGGCACCAGAGCCCTCCTGGCGACGGTGACGAGCTCGGCGACGTGGTCCGCCCAGGCGTCGAGGCCCCCGTCCGTCATGCGGTGTCGTAGCAACTCGCTCGCCATGAGTAGCGCATCCTGCGCGTTCAGGTCTCCCACATGAACGCTGGTTGGGGGGATGCGACAAGGTGGTTGCCTCGCCGCGTAAAGGGCCGCGAACGGTCCCGCCGCTCACGAGCGTCGCGGCCGTCTGCGACTTCGTCCGCGGCTTGGTGAGGTCGTGCCGCTCGCTCGGTGCTGAGCGCCCTGCGCGCGCGGCGGGTGTCAACCATTGGGCTGGCGCGAGTGGAGACGAGGCAGAGCTGGAGAGCTGCAGCGCACCCCTACCTCGCGCGCCAAATATCGGATTTGGGGCTCCGTAGACCCAAGAAGATTCGAACACTGGGGTACGCTCGCTCTCCGGCCCTACTCTACCTCACAACCTCACGACGACTCTCCGGTGGTTTGAGCTAGGAAGACGGACAAGGACACACAGAGTTTACCCAGGTTCGGGCCACCTCGCGGTGTAAAACCCTACTCTTGCTTGGTGGATTGCTTGAGGAGTAAGAGGAATACAAGGCTTGTTCTTGCCCAGCAAAAAAGTGTCCCTCTTTGCGGGGGCTGGTTCCCCCCTTATATTGGCCCCGGTCCTCTTCCCCCGAAAATATCAGGCGGGAAGGGTTGCCACAACGGCCGTTTTGAAAGGGGACAAGGCCGCAGCTTATCCTGACAAAAGGTGGTTGTCGCCTGCTAAAGTTCCCCGCCGTGACTTGCTCGTGGGCTCGGGAGTGACATCCATCCTGCCGAGCCCTCGGTCATGGTCCTCTTGCAGGGAAGAGGAAACCTTTGGGGGATGCTTTGGGAACCCGCGAGCTGGCACCTCTCCTCTATCGCCAAAGAGGGGATCATTGCCGTCCGCGCCTGCCGGCGCTGCTGCTGGCACCGTTTGGCGCAGCGCGCGTCACCCATGTGCGGCTAGCTCCAAGCGAAATCACCTCCCGAGGGCGCCGCGGGGAGCTCCGCGGGGGGGGGGGGCGTGAGGTGCTTGGTGGAGACGCCGCTTCACGCCTCGCGAGGTGCCGGCTCACGCGAGGCCCGACTCTTTGAGCCCTGTGGGTGGGGCCACCTAGTGTTCGAGGTAATCTTCGCGTCTTGGGCTGCAGGCAGACAAGCCTGGGCACCCCCAATCCCAGGAGCCCGACACCACGGGGGTTGTGCAATATACTAATGCTTAATTAATCAATCATCTGGGCAGAATGGTTGTCGGGACCAGTCAGCAAGTATATATCCGCTGGGAGGCTCTGCATTACTCAGGAAGGGTGGAGAATGCCGCCCAGCTTCAAAAAGGTTGGACAAGTTTAAAAATCAAGTAGCTTATGTGTGCAGCCACAAGTCATTATGTGCTATGGCTTAGTCGATCTTTGTAGTGACTCTTTCCAGGTATTGCTACGAGAGGTAGTTGATTATAGTTGGGATGGGCACTACCGGGGCTAAGGGAAGCTCTTTGAAAGATTATGTCTCGGTCTTCCGGTTCTCAAACACAAAGAAGTGTGAGGACTACAAAGGAGGTGATCGAGTCTTATGGGGAAAACTGCACAAACCTCTGCAGAGTGTAAAAACTAATCAAGATTAGTTGTGTCCCCGGTTCTGGACAATTTTCAGCATTTGGACTTGAAACCTCTAGAAGATCTTCTCATCTCAAATTAATAATATGAAGTGGGTTTAATTAAACCATGATCCCCGGGGGTTCTCACGCTAACAACAGTTGGGAACCTATGATCCTCGGAGGGTCTCATAGGCAGGTTAAATTGGAGGTGGTTCAACTTAACAATAGATTATTTAATTTGTAATAAAACCTGACTAGGAAGTAGAGTAAGACAAAATTGGCTTTACGCAAAATAAAACTTGGAGCTTTCCACTTGATATATCCTTGCATATAGATGATAGGTCTGTTTAACACCTTGGGTGTAACTTGCCAATACATTCAAAGTATTGACACTTTGTGGCTGCAATGTTTCATGTTGCAGATTTTTGGGACGAAGAGTAATTAAGGTGCGATAGGTCATTGTTATGCACTTAGTTTTTGCCCGTGGAGTTGGATGGACTCATTTACCTTTGATGCTTCCGCGGTTATTTTATTTAGATGGCCTTCGGCCATATTTATGTAATAAATACTCTTTTAAAGACCTCGATGTAATAAAGCGTGTGATGGAACTCTGTTATATTTCATCGAGTACTGTGTGTGCTAGCAAGTCGATCCAGGGACTAGCACGTTATGCACAGAGACTCCGATCTTTTCGGATCGGATCGCTACAGCGGGAGCCTACAGGCCTTAAAGCGCTTCCTTTTTCCTATTCTCTTTCACATTTTTCTTATCTATTTTTCTTGGTTTTACTTTTATTTATACTTCGAAGAATTCCAAATATATATATTACAAAAACAATTGACATAAAATTTAGAAAAATGTCAAATGTGCATTTGAAAAGTGTTGAATGTTTGTACAAAAATGCTTCACGTGTATAAGAAAATTGTACAATGTGTACAAGAAAAATTAGACATCAAAATAAATACTCCCTGTGTTTCACAATGTAGTGCATATTAGGTTTGTCAAAGGTCAAACTTGACTATATTTGACCAAGTTGATTGAATAAATAATCAACAACTAAATATAAAACTATACTTACTGATGATTCTAATAATACTAGTTTTACATTACGAATGTTAATTTTTTTTTCTTAAAACGTAGTCAAACACAGACATGTTTGACTTTTAAAAATCAAAATATGAACCTGTATATAGAATGTTTTAGATGTATACCGGAAATGTATAATGTGTATAAAACAATAGACATCATATTAAAAATGTTAAACATGTAATAATGTTTTTAAATGTGTATGCAAAATTGTGTTCGGTGTATCTTTACCTAATAATAAAGCGGCCTGGTGTCCGCGCACTTTTTGCACAAAAACCCTTGTGTTTTTGCGTAATTAAACCCGTAGTCCCACTTTAAGTGGATCTAAAACGTTTCATTTTCTTAAAAAAACCTGGCTTTTATGGGAACCAACCCGCATTCCAGATGAATTAAGAAAAAAACGGTTCAAGGCCTGCAAATCGAGCGGTGGCGCTCCCGATCGGATCAGGAGCACACTACTAGAAAAATGCCTATTAGTGGCGCACCTAATTTCCCTATTAGTGGCGCACTATAGGTGTGCCACTATTATCACGCCACTACTAATAAGTAGTAATGGCGCACCCCTGGTGCGCCACTGTTAATGTACATAATAGTGGCGCACCACCTGGTGCGCCACTACTACCCCTCCCAGTGCGCCACTAATAGGCAGTTTGGGTGCGCCACTAATAGGCAGTCTGGGTGCGCCACTAATATACAGTTTGGGGGGGGGGGGGGGGGCTACTGGTGCGCCACTACTAACTCTAAAGGTGCGCCACTGGTATAAAATATGGGTGCGCCACTAATATATATATATGGTGCGCCACTACTATTAATTCCAGTATTTTTTTTATTTTTCTGCTTTTCTCTTATTTGCACGGGTTACATAATACAATAAAGCACATAATATACAGTTTGCATTACAGTATAAATTACCATCAGTCAAATATAAACAGCACATAATACAATTCATCACATTAGTCTCCGAATTCGAAATAGCGAACAAAGTTCAAATATTAGACAAGTTTAGGTCTAGAGACCGAGTAGCGAGTTTGCCGTCACATTACAAAGTTGATATCATCTAAACTACCATCACATAGAAGAGAGCTGCGGTCACGATGAGCATCATCGCGATGAAACTGGTCTTCATCCGGTTTCTCCTCCGCTCCCTCCTCTCTCCCGCTACATAGCGCGTGTATCTAGCTTCCGCCTCCGCCCTAGTGGCGTACCCTTTGTAACTGTTACCGCTGAAACGGTGAACCTGTCTCCGACACTCCTCCCAGTCGTCGTAGACTCCGGGAACCTTACCCTTGTACACGACATACGACGGCATCTCTATGCACTAGACAAACAAAACGTTAGTAGCAATTCACAGATAATATATAAGTATGCAACAAAAGGATCGGAAGAGAAAAGCAACACATTAATAGCATCGATTACATATAAGTTGAACGACTGTCCAAACTAAAGAGACATACAAGTTCATTAAAGTTTAATTACAACACGAGCTAATCGATATTTCAGAACTGCATATATAGCATCAATACTTTCTTCGACTAGACTCAGGGACCGGAGCGTGGATGAAGCCGCCGTCATACGTGGGGGTCATGAATGTGCGTTCGTTGTCAGCCTGCATTTGTAGCGTTGTTTCTATTTCACTGTTGGACGGTTGATATTTGAGGTGGAACTGCCCCGAGTTACGAAGGACATCTTCATAGATGATTTCCGCAAACTCCGACTGGATGCGAAAGAATTCTTGTCTGATGTCCGCGTCCTGGATTCCCGACAAGCGTGCGGCCCAATCTTGGAGACCATTTGGTAGCATAAGGTGATTATGGTCCCGTACGATCGCCCGCATGTGATGGAGGGCGTAGTAGGCATCCTTCTGACTGCTAGGCGGCTGCTTGACGCAGGGGAACGTCGTTACGTGGGCGAACACGTGCTTGCCGTACCTACGCACTGGCCTCCTGAAGGTGCCTCCAGATTTGGCGTAGCCGGGGAGAGCATCATCAAGAACTTTCTTGATATTTGTGTAGTCTTTCTGCGACTGACGGTCCGAGTCGAAATACGTGGCCGTGGAATATTTCAGGCTTAAGAGGATGAGTGTGCGGAATACTTAATATACTTATCAAATATTGATTCTTGTACTGAGGTTTCAGTCTTTGGAAGAGGAATATAGTCCCTCAACCACCCAGGTTTTAACACTAGATACTTGCAATTATGATCAAATATTTTCTGGGTTTGGCAACACATTATGTTATCCTACTAACCCACAGCTAAGCAAAAAACCACACAAAAAAAACTACTCATTGTACAGAATGTAGAAACCAAACTGAACAAACATGACCAATGCTGCAAAAACTCTGTCAGACACATCTATCACTATACAAAATGAATATGCACCCCTCACCCAAAATGTCATTACTACTGCTGTATTTCATTTCAAAGTTCAAAATGCTACTACTGAGTAGTGGTACAGATTTTTTATTTTTAATGAGTGATGTTTTTCCTAGGAGAGAAAAATAGCAGTAGCCATGTAGTAGTGCATTTTTTCTAGGGTGATGGATAGATCTAGTGACTGCTGCATTGCTTTTGTCTCGCTTTTGATAGGACCAAGGAAATGAGTGCTCGAAAGCATGCCCATGCTTTTGCCCCCCTTCTCTTGGGCCTGGTCTTCTCCCCCTTTATGCCCTTTTGAACAGCAAAAGAGGGTGATAACCATTGTAATTATGCACAAGCTCTTTGCTTTTTACCCACAAACCAAGCAAATTGAATTCTTATAGCAGCTATGGACACATCTAGTTGTATCTATCTACAGTTCATCCACCCTACTTAAAAAAAACACAAAGATGCATTCTATCTGTCCGGATCCTAAATGCAACTATCCTAAGTAAGATAGATCTACAGTTCATCCTAATCAAAGTTTCTCTCACATAAAGCATTGATCTCGTCTTGCAATCTACAAGAATCACGGAGAAGGAGCATCATTGAGCAGAGATGGTGGCAGGACTCACGTGTACTTGGCGAGCTTCCACTTGCGCGCGCCGCCGTCGCCGGACCGGAGCGCGCAGAGCAGCGCGACGACCAGGTTCTCCGAGAGCGAGTCCCCCACGAGCCCGATCCGGCGCCCTCTGGCCGCCTCGAGGAACGCGGCGGGATCGAGCCTCGGGATGGCGCCGCAGCGGGAGGAGGCCCAGGAGAGCGCGGCGACGCGGGGGCGGCGGGGGAGACGGGGTCGGGACCCAGCGGCCGGCGGTGGCGTCGGAGGGGGCGGCGCCGCAGGGGATGGGGGGCTGTGGCGGCAGCAGGGGAGGGGAGGCGGCGGGGGAGACGGGGTCGGGACCCAGCGGCCGGCGGTGGCGTCGGAGGGGGCGGCGCCGCAGGGGATGGGGGGCCGTGGCGGCGGCAGGGGAGGGGAAGAGGAGAGGAAGAAGAGGGACAAGTGCGGGGGAGTGAGGAGAGGGAGGCGCGGCCGGGGAGGAGAAGCAGGGGATGGCAGCGGCTAACAATGGCGCACCCCTCACAGGTGCGCCATAAAAGATGCATTTCAATGGCGCATCTCCTGGTAGTGCGCCATTACTACTAGTAGTAATAGGTTAAAAGAGTCTGCGTCTGGTTATGGACAGAACTACTGCCATGGCCTAGTGGTTGGACCCTTGATGCATAACCCAGCTAGCCAGGGTTCGAATCCTGGCGGCCCCATTTTTTTGCATCTTTTTAAAAAAAATGTTTTTGATGTATATATGTTTATTGGTTGCACTAGTCCGGTCTTTAAACATTTTTTACCTTTTTCTGTGTTTTTTCTTTACTGTTTTTGTCAGTTCTTTTTTAGTTTTCTTAGGTTTTTATTTTTATTTTTTGTTTGTTCTTTCTTTGATTTTCACCGGATTTCTTTGTTTATTTATGTTTCTCCCTGGTTTTTTTTGGTTTTTTCTTTGCCCTTTTGTGAACACATGACTACATTTCCACACGCATGTGAGCAGAGGATACATCCTCTACGAGTCCACATTATAGTTATGCAAAATTTGAAATGAATTCAAAAAGGGGACAGTAAAACTTAAAAAGAAAAGTGGGCTTTAATGAACAGTGGGCTTTAATTTAAGATTTGAATCATTGTGATAATTTAAGATTTGAGATAAAAGAAAAGGAAAATGCAAATGGAGTGATAAAACCAGGCATACTAGTGGCGCACCAGTGAAGAGGTGCGCCACTGATATTTTTTTTTTTGGACCACCCTGCCCAGGTTACCAGTGGCGCACCCCTTCACTGGTGCGCCACTAGTAGCCAGGCATACTAGTGGCGCACCAGTGAAGAGGTGCGCCACTGCTATTTTTTTTTTGGACCACCCTGCCCAGGCTTACCAGTGGCGCACCAGGTCCAGGTGCGCCACTACTATTAAAATAGTAGTGGCGCACCTGGACCTGGTGCGCCACTGGTAAGTCTGGGCAGGGCTGGTTACTGCCAAAAAAAAATAGTAGTGGCGCATCCCACCCCTGCTGCGCCACTAGTAATGTCACTATTAGTGGATCACCTGTTTATGGTGCGCCACTGCTATATAGTAGTGGCGCACCACATCTCTGGTGCGCCACTAATAGTGATATTATCTATAGCCGTTTTTCTAGTAGTGGCAGGACGACGACGGCGAGCACATGAAGGGCGCTGCACGCTGCCCGGGCAAGAGGAGGAGCAGGAGGGGAGGCGCGGAGGTAGGGCCGTATGCATTGGACCCGCGCGCTCACCCGCAGTCGACGCGGGTGCAGCAACCATCAAGAATCAAGCAAGCCAAGACACGAGGATGAGATATACTCCGGATCATCTAACCCTTGAGAAATATAAGATAAGAAGAAATTAAACAAGCAAAGGCCCAGGGACACCAGCGGCATTGAAGCATCAACGCCCAGGTCTGAAGACCTGCGACACTAGCGGCGGACGAACGGGAGCTCGTCAGGGCGGCGGATCTCGGCTGCTCCACCATGGATCCGGGGACCTCGTCAGGACGGCGAATCTCGGCTGCTCCGCCATGGATCCGGCAGCAAATGGATCGAGATGGGAGAGTCGGCAACCTCCATGGTGGGTCCCTGGAAGACACCAACTGTGGATGGATCGAGATGGAGAGGCGGCGATCTCCATGGCCATCGGGCTCCCTAGTGGATACCAGCGGTGGCGGATCCAGCTGCTTCGGAGAGGCGGCGGTCTGCGTGGAACCGGCGGCGAACGGATCAGGATGGAGAGGCGACGACCTTCATGGCGGGCTCCCTGAAGAAAACATGTGAGTAAGGTTAGAGAGAGAGAAGGGGAAGAGAGGATGAGAGGGGGGCAAGCATCGGCTAGGCTTTCTTGCGCGGTTGGAGGAGACAATGGCGGGCTCGGGGGCGCGTCCTGTGCTATGCTGCTGCAAGTCCCCCCCACTGTTGCTCCCAACGAGGGCATATGTCGAAGAAGATGAAGAGAAAAGCGGGGGGATTTGGTTGTGAGAAGAGCGGTGTGTGGCTCAGTGATAAGATAAGGTTGTTAAAACAAGTGGTGGTGAGTGCGGGACCTCCACGAGGATGCGTGGTGCACAGGAAAGGATCTGATTCCTTTAGGAGACGTTTGGTAGGCTACATATACCTCAGCCAGGCCCGCGTGGGAAGAAAAAGGCCCGTTTGGTTACTCGCTTTCACTGTTGGGCCTGCATAGCACAAACATTAAAGCACCTATTGGCCTGCATCCAGAGGAACGTTCAAATCAGCCGTTTTTGTGGAGCCAAGCCCGCGCGGTGCAACCCTAGGCACATGGGCGTGGGTGCGGTCCCGAGACGTCGCGTTGTTTCCAGACGCGTCGTCATAAATTACCCTCACCTCCCTTCCTCGCCGCTCTCTCCCCTCTTCCCCATTCACACCGGCGGCGACAACCTGAGCTTTGGTGCAAAGAGATCCAAGACGGCAGCGGCGACCACCGGAGCGCATCGGCCATGGCGGTAAAACCTCGTCTTCGACTCGGGCTAGATTAGATTAGAGCGCGCGATTGAAGAGTTAGAGAGGGGATTGTACACATCGGGGGTGGAGGATTGCCACAAATCGATTCTGCATCGACGGCTACAAGGGTTCATAGGTTATTTTTTTTACTACATCGGGGGTGGGGATTGGGGTACAAACTTTCTTGTCTAGCCGCGGCGACCCTGGATTCGCGTCGAGCGGGGGGGGCAGCCATCTTGTTTTCTTCGTTGCCATCTTCGTCGTCATCGTCTTCGTCAAGAAGGATTGGTCTTGCACGGTCGCCTACCGCCGGCTGTTCGTCAGGCGCCTTGTACTGACTGTACTTGGCCCATCTTGCCCGTTGTCGAGCATCGCCGGAGTCTGCCTGATTCATGGCCCAGCGCAGGATGTCCACTGACATCTCGCCCTTGGCTGGGTCCGAAACCAGTGTCTTTAGCTCGTCCGGCGTAGCCTTCTTCCTCCTTGTGCATGTCATCGATGCTGCTGAAGTTCGAGCGCACTTCCATGGTGTGCTCGAACTTCTTGCGGTCACCGAGCGAGCACCCAAGGAAGAAGGCCCTCCATCCAATGCCCTGGGGGAAAGGGTTGGGGTTGGGTTGGACTTCATGCCGAGGAGAGGTGGAAGAGGAGAGGTGGTGAAACAGAGGGGGTTTGAGTGCGGTGCTGGGTTAGTGGGGTGGGTTAATATAGGAGCGTTAGGCTGATATGAATGAATGTTGGCCACTGAACTACGTGATATTCATAATGCACATGGACAAGGGCAAGGAGGTGGTGCCACCATTGGAGAACGGTAAGGATGTTGTGCCTCCATTGGTCGAAGTGCTAGTGCAGGATCACCCAAGCCCCAAGCGGAAGAACTATGGCCACTTCCATCAGGAGTCAGGACCAAACCACTTCTGCAAGGTTATCCTTGCTCCAAAGCTGGAGAGTCTGCCCTTGCCTCTGGACTTCACGAAACACTTCCCCGCCATCCCAACAGAGTTCAAGCTCAGGACGAACACCGGCTGCACATGGAGGGTGACAGTGAGGGTGATCAACGGCAGGGTCACCCTTGATCAGGGTTGGGCCACCTTCGTCGCCGTTCACCAGATCCTGATCGGGTACATGCTGATGTTCAAGTTGTTGTCCCCCGACACCATGAAGGTGATTGTCTTCAACGACGAGGGCGTGGAGGTGGTCACCAAGTGCAAGGAGCACGGCAATGCCTTCGCCGCGACCGTCTGAGCTCCTGTTGCCCGTTCCTTGTTGGTTCTTGCTTTAAGACTTTGGTTTCGTTTAGAACTTATCGTATTGTGTTAGTTTAAAACTTGTTCTGTGTGGTTAAGACTTATGTTTGTGCCTAAGATTGTTCTGTTGCTACTAGTTTAGTTGTTAGTAGTTCATGTGTGCCTTTGGTAACCTCACCACATCGAGGAGGCAGTTACCACACAACTGTCCTGGATGTAACCAAACAACCGGACTTGTGTTTCCCCTCAAACAAGTCCGCAACCAAACAGCAGGCCTTTTGTTTTAGCACATTAAGGCTAGAGGGGATGCAGGCAACCAATCAACATGCAGATGTTGGTTTTTTGCCTGCATATGCTCAGCCAGGCCCAAGTGTGACAAGTATGCAAAGTGGCAAAAAACGATGCAGGTAACCAAACGCGCCCTTACAGAATAGTAGTAAATATCTCATGTACGCATATTTGATGCTAGATTTTTTTAGGTTGAATTTTGCTCTATTTGTTTCTCTACATACTGACTGACTATTAGGACGTCAAAACGATAAGACCAAGAGCATCTACAGTCGGACATAGCAAATCCGCCCCCTCAAACGTCCGCGGACGCGTCCGGGCACATCCGCGGACACTGATTGTGCACGCCTCATTTATTGGATTACACACCCGCGTCTCTCATATTCGAACCCTCAAAATCATACAACCCATGCAACGTTACGTAAAACAAGATCAACACGCAGTTCATCAGATCGCATTGTATCGCCAGACAAAAGGAGCATAGTTCATCGACAAATCCATAGTACAAACTACTTAAAATATAAACAAAATGGGGAAGGGCGGAGGAAATCACCATTTCCTCGTCGGCCCCTTCCCCTTCCGGTCGTCGACGCGGCTGTGCCCCTCCTCCGCGTAGGCATCGGCGTGCGGAGGTGCGTCGTCGTCTGAGCTGGAGGTGGAGTCATCCGTCTGGTCAGAGCTGTCAGAGCTGCAACTCATGGCCGATAGCCTGCGGAGCAGACGGTCTTGCTCCTTGGCATGGCGGGCCACCTTCGCCGTCCTCTCCTTGTTTGCATCGCGCTACTACAACTTGATGGCAAGTCGAAGCGCCTCGGCATTCTTGCGGCAAAGGCGACGCGCATCCGTCTCCCCCGTCGTGAGAGAGCGACAGAGGACCGATGCGAGGAGCATCTCCTCTGGGTCGACCGGCGCGCTTGCGCGCGAACGGCGGCCTACCATCGCCTCCCGCCTCTCCCTTGCCCGCTGCCGCTCGCGCCGGGCTGCACGCGCCATAGACTCGGGTGTCCTCGTCTGCCCCGGCCCCGCCACAGGCACGAGGACCGAACGGTGGCCGGGTACCACTTCCGGACCAATGGGTGGTGGAGGTGGGAGGCGTACCTAAAGGAGCGGAGCGGAGTGGCCAGAGCTGTGCGCCAGACGGGAAGGGTCGGCGATGTCGCCGGCGCTGTGGCGACGGGCGACGGGCGCTGAGGAAGAAGATCTGCCATTGTTAGGGCCGCCTTGCTCGAGCAACGACCTCCTCAAGGTGATGTGGACTTTTTTTAGCCTTTTCTTTCTCCTGATGCTGCTATTGTATCACTTCAATTTGAGAAGATAAAGGGATCAATAATGAAACTCTCATTATTGCTAGAGTATATTCCATCACAATGCACGGGCACCTATAGTCAAGAGGAGGCAGTTGTAGATAAAAGTGATAGGAGGTAGCAAGTATGAGCATGATGTAACAACGGGCCAATGGTAATTTCTGTGAGGGAGAAACGCTTGTGAGAATAATTCACAGTATATTTTTCTTCCATTGCAACCCACGGGCATATTTACAAGTAAGAAAAATGTACGATGTGTAAGAAAAAATAGACAACGAAACTATATTTTGATAAAAATATTAATCATGTATATGGAAAGTTTAAACCTGTATAAAAAAATAGATGTATACCAAAAATGTACAATTGTGTATAAAACAATAGACATCAAAACATATAAGGAAAAAAACTTTAGTCTTGTATTTTCAAAATATTAAACCTGTAATAAAGTTTTTTAAAACGCGTATAAAAAATGTGTTGTAAGTATACGGAAATTTGACGAAGTGCACGGAAAATAGACAGTGAAACTATATTTTGGAAAATTGTTAATCATTTATATGCAAAATGTTAAACCTATATGAAAAATGCTTTAGATGTATACTTAAAATGTACAACCTGTTAAAAAACAATAGATATCAAAACATATATTTGAAAAAAAATGGTAATCATGTATTTAAAATATGTTAAACGTGCATTAAAAAATCTTGACGTGTACAAAAAATGAACAATGTGTAAGAAGAAGGTGGACATGTGTTTACAAAAATGAAAAGTAACAAAGAAACAAACAAACCCGAAGAAAACAAGACAACCGGAGGGAAAACATTGCAAAAAAGAAAAGGAAACAAAGAAAAAAAGAAAACTGGAGAAAACCAAGAAAGGAAAAATGGAAGAAAAAATCTGTTAAAACCTACAAAAAAGGAAAACAAAGTGATGAAAAAAAGGCAAAGGAAACAAGAGCATGTGAAACTACAGCGACTCGAGCGAGCATAGTAAACGGGCTAGTCCATATGTGTGGCCCTTGCCAGAGGTGGCCACCGGCCCATTACTAACGCTGGGCACTCCGGCTGTGTCAGCAACCATCACCCTGACGTACGTCACTACGGCCACGTCAGCCAGCTTCCCGGAGTTGGCCAATCCGGCGACCTCGGCCACTCACCACGGCGCTTTCTGACCTTTGATTCAAGCTTTGGAAGATAAGATCCCGCAAGCTTTGGCACTTTGTTGATTTATTTGGCATTGAACCCGTATTAGAATCTTTCTTGTGGCGCCAGGAACTTAGTGAAAGCCGGTCTTCCGAGGTTGGCATTGAACATTATCCTGGTGATTATCTTCTCCGACAGTTAATTCTCTTGTTTCCAAAAAAACTGACTCTTGGTTGAATTTGTCTAACAGCGTGTTCGCAGGGAACTAGTGCACAGCGTGCCATGCATCATTGTCCTGGGAAAGACTGAGAACCGATTTTTCTCATACTTTTCTAGACTTTGGGGATTTCCTGCAATAAATAGCAGCAACGGGGAAGGTCGACGGGAGGTGACAAGGAGACACGTACTGCATAGGATGGGTCCGGATGCTTTACTGCAGGGGAGTGCATGCAATGGACTCGGCTGGGATCTAGGTGAGCTCTCTGGCCTGTCCCCTCGGCCACTTGCCAAATGGTAGAACATCTACAGCCCACTTGCCTACGAGCTTGCGTGCTCCTCGGCTATCAAATGGTAGAGCAGCTCTATACGGCCGGGCGAGAGACCCGGTTAAGTGACCGATCGCAAAAATTACAACTCTGCCGGACTCCTCAAAACTGGCTCTACAAGTTCTGGCCTGTCCAGCACCTCTATATCCAGTCCATACTTTGGACGGACATGAGGAGGCCCGGTCGTCTTCGGATACCTCCACAATGTCGGACGGACTACGGGACCCACGCGGACACACGTCGAAACCTATCGGTCCAGTTAGAACACATTCACACATTCATGGCACCGTTTCGGCACGTCACCCGAAAGGTCAAAATCCGGCTATTTAAGAGCCCCCCCCCCCCCTCCCCCAAACCCTAGCCACTCACATTTGTACTCTTATCCTCCCGTCCGCGCCGTCACTCCCATCGGCTCCAAGGTCGTCATCCACTCTGAGCTCGCCGGTAGCTATGGTCCGGTAGAGGATGACCACATATAAGATGCCCACTCCGCAGTGCCGGTTGGAGCTCCTAACAGAGATACATGCACCGCTCGCCACCCGGGTTAAAACCGGCTTGCCACTGGACTCCCCGAAGCAAGACGAGCATGAGGAGGAGGAGGAGGAGGAGGAGGAGGAGGAGGAGCGGGCATTGGAGGAGGAGGTGGAGGAAGCCTTCATGGACCGGACTCCGATTCGACTCTCCGAGTAACGGGACCAAAACCCGCTGCCTTACTACTTGGCCTGAAGAGCGTGGAGGTTCGAGTCCTCTTCAAGGCATAATATGGAGAATGCTCATTCAATGAGCATTTCCCGTAGAAGTATTTCGAAAATCTGGGCATGGCGCTCTCCTCTATCTTCTGAGGTCTTTAACCATCTCCCTGAGAAAAGTAGACAGTAAAAGGCCAAAATAGACGAGGAGTCGTAGCAGCAGGCTGCGGCCAACCTTCAGGAGGCCGGTCCATCCAGCACTACCCCAACATGGAGGTCCTCAACATCTCCGACAATGAGTAGTACTAAGGTAGTTTTTATCTATGTACGTTAGCTTATTTTGTGTTTGCATGTAGTATATAGCTTATTTTGTGTTGCATGGTGTAGTATGTACAAAAATGAGGGGCCACTTTTCGAGGTGGACGATTGTAAATGCTCTTAGGCACACACACTTGCTTGCTTAGCTAACGGAAAGGGCAAAACTTCTAGACGCTCCAGCCAACCTCCTCCCTCCCTCGTCCCCTCCCTCCTTGCCGCCGTTGAAGGGCGCCATCGGCAAAGGCCGGGCGGCGTCAGCGGCGGCGGGGCCTCTCATCCTCCTTGGATGCGGTCTTCAGTGTGGGTTGCGGCTTCGTCTCGGGGGCCGTGACGCTGGCATGTGGCGCGGCGGCGACGAGGCGCGCGGCTGAGGAGGCGATTCGGGTGCGCGGTGGTGCTGCAGCGGCTGCGTGGGCTTCCTTGGTGCGTGGCGGCACCCGCGCGGATGGGGTCGTCTCCCTGAATCCTGATCAAGCGGTGGTGGACCTCGTCGTGGACAGGGGAGCTGGTGTCGGTTGTGCGCACCTGTCTGGAGGGAGCTGTTGTCGCCGTCGTGCTGCAACTGGGCGTCTGGCTACCTCTGGTGGCCCTCGCCCCGATCCGGAGCTGCTAGATCTGGCGTGGTGGTGGCGGTTGCCCCTCCGGCAGCCCAGGACGGCGGCGGCTAGGGAGGAGGGAATGTCTACCGGGGAGCTCTCCCCTTATTGTGTGGTTGTCCCCTTATGTGCATAGCTCGGCTTGTCGGTTTTCCCCGTTCCTTGTTGAGGTGGGCGTGGATGGCAGGTGGGTGGTGTCCTGGGTTCCTGTGCTGGCGTGGTGGTCCGACGGGGTGGTCGTGGGTCGTTGCACGGGCCGCCGGTGCGGCCGTGGCTTCCCTAGCAGCGGCGATTGGTGGTCGGTGGCGAGGTTCGGTTGGTAGTGGTGCCCTTCCTTCTCCTGGGTCTGTACCGGATCGCGCCGGTAGCTTGTGCGACGGAGGTCCAGATCTAGGGTTCGTGCTCGGGTGGGCCATTCTGGACCTGAGGTGGATCGGAGCTTGAGCTTCGGGTAGGAGAGGTCAGACTTGGCCCGGGATGTGCTCGCGGGTGGTGCTCGTGCTGTCCCTCGGGTATGCTGATCTGAGGTGGTGGCCGGGTCTCCGCTATCCTGTCGGCAGGTCGGTGTCGGTGACCATGGTTGAGGCGCCGCTCGAGCAGTCTCGACGGCGGCCGTCGGTACCCACGGGGTTGCGTCCTACCCGGTCCGCCGGGACTGGCTGGGGACGTAGATGTGGACGCCCCCTACTGTGGGAGCTTCGACCTAGATCATGTGACTGATGTCGGGCTAGGAATGAAAGGAGACCCCTTTCTATCTTCCTTCTGAGGTTGGTACTCCGTGATGTGGACGGATGGTGGTGGCTTGGACGTGGATGCCGGAGCGGCGACTTCGAATAGCGGTCTGCATTGTTGGCTCTCCGGAGGGCACCATGTAGGTGGTGGTGGCTCTCCCTCTTGGTCGTGTGGGCGCAGGAGGGTGGCGGTGGGTGGCTCGAGCGCTCACCCTGTCTTTGGCAGTGGCATCGCCCCGATCCGGACCTGGGGAGATGAACTCGTTGCACCTGTCCGGCAGACCTCGTGTGGCATGGGAGCGCTGTCGAGCGAAAGCTCTGTGCTTTGTCGCCGACGACGGCCATGCCTACGGGCGCTGCTATCTTCCTGAAGACGTCGTCGTGGTGCTCCTCTTCGTGCCAGGGTTTCGGGTGAAGACTCTTGTCCCTTCTTGACTCGGCAGGGACGACGCTTGGCATCGTTTTCCCTCCTGGGGGTGTTATCGTCGAGCTTAGGTGTTTAGGGCATGGTGTGGGGTTGTACACGGTTTTCCCAATGCTTTCTTTCGGTAGCGTAGCAGGTGCTTTGTGGTCCGGTTATCTTGGGATCGGCACTGTATGAGGGCTACCTTACCATCTTGTATCGTTCGGCCGTGTAATTGGTTTGGTGATTGCTTTATATGTAAAGCGAGGCGAAAGCCTGTTTTGAGAGAAAACTTCTAGACGCCACCACAAATTCAAGTATCCAACCATGGAAAATGCATGAGCGTTCTTTGCCAATGATTTTTTGGAAAATTGCACACATATTTTTTAGAACAAAATCACATACATTGATTAAACAACATTTTCATATGCTCGTTTTCGACAATTCCGACATCTAAAAATGAACTTGGCCATGTAAACTCCTCCAGCACCTCACACCCTCTCTTATAAGACACTGCAACCTTATGAGCCACTGGGATTTTGTTTGAGAAAAGGTAGAGAAAAACATATCATTGTACTTTTTCATGGGATATTTATTTACACACGGACTTCATTACAAAAAGAAAAAACTAACACATCAACATTTCGCTTCCTGGGATTTTAGTCTATATATGATTTGTTGAGCTGCCCATATCAACCTCTGAACTCTATCTCATACCGTCATATGGAAGTGCAATGTGTGAAATATATGCACATCTACTGCAACTTATAAAAGCACGAGTTGATGAAGTCAAATGATCTGAGCCACCCAATCTCACCTATATTCAACTCTCATGTTACTTCAATGATATCATATAGTCAGTAATTTAGAAACATGTTGATTGCACTAATCATAATTTGAAAACAACATAAGTTATATTAAATGCAATTGAACTTGGAATCACAGTAATTATGTGTACTCTTTGAAATATTATTACTTTCAAACTGGACGTGTTTTGCATGTACATGATTACTAGTATACACTAACAAATCAAACCCGTTGTAGTCATTGTCAAACTAATTGTGGAGCATCGGCATTCATCTAACAAATACTCCTACTATTCAATAACTCCAGCCTCCAGCGAGTACACAACAGTGCCGATCTAACTTGATGCCGATCTTTGGGTTGGTAACTATTGTTTTTTCTACTGTTATACATATCAAACTTGATTATCAAAGGCTATGCGGAGACATAAGGTCACCTGGTCATGCATATACATCCATAGAATTTAGTAGACTTTTTGGTGTTCAAAATCCTCGTCGCATCTCTCTTTCTAAGAACCTTCTTCCCTCTCATTCACCTGATAATTACTTAATTCAGTTAGTTGACCTATCTCCACTTTGTTAAGTCGTCAAATCCAATAATAGTATTGGCCACACAAAAATAAAGCTCTCTTTCTTTTGAGAAAAATAAATGTTTCCCTCTTACATATTGTTAATAATAGTTTTTGTCTCCACGTGTTTAGTATACCTGTTATATCCTGGGCAGAAATTTTTGCAACTTAGTCCATCACTTGTCTGTGAAATTGCCAACTGTTAGTTGCCTATCAAAGGCTGACAATCAAACTCAAGAAAAAGGGTGACGTTATATGCATAGCTATTCCTCAATGACGACACCGGCCTCGACTTTCTTCATACACGTGCACATCAAATGAGATAGCATATATCTCCCTGTGTTTGTATCGTTGTGAAGACTGTTAGCATCTACTGTAATTATATTTTGCACACAAATCCTATGTGGGGAAAAGGAACAGTTATCGGATAAACTAATTAGTAGGCTGCTACTTTTGTTTAGGCACGTGTGGCACCCATTTAAGTACCAAACAAAACGGCGTGTCATGACTCCGAATGCCATACCATTACAGAAAAAAGTATCCCTCTGTTAACAAGAGGTTTGGCTTTGAGAACGATTCATTTAGATTTGTGATTAACAACATCCAAGATCTACACTCTTCGCAACCACCTATATTTTTCAGATTTGGACTAGGCTCAATTAATTCTTGTGTACTGGTATATGATCCATAGTAAAACAGAAAGGATCATGTCCAAAATGGGACAATCCAAATTAACAAGGGCAGAATTAATGACTCGGCCAGATAATCGTTTTTGGCTTTGATAGCGATTCACTTAGTTTGTTGATTAAAAGTCCATCCTAGATTCACTCTCTTTGCAACCACCGATATATTTTAGAGCTGGATTACTGAAAGGATCATGACCAACATTGGAAAATCCAAATTAATAAGGGCTGAATGTGTCGGCCAGATAATTGAATTTCAGTTCTTATCTTAACCATGCAAAAATAAATGTACATGCGACAAAGCTGAATTTTACTCGAAGTTACAAAGCTGAATTTCGGTTCTTTGATCTTTGGTTCTTATCAAAGAAAGGTTATAGTAAGAAAGAACAAAGTACATAGCTAACAAGAAGGAAGGAAACATGAGAAAACTACCATGTGCTTACTTAAGCAAAGGATGTTTTGGTTTTTCACATTCTCGAATCAGCGACTTTTGAACAAAAATATTTGTACAAATATGCACATAAATGGCAATAATAGACTGTGAAACATTTTGGATTGGCAGACATTTTCTTTTGGGTTGCACAAAACTATTTATCTGAGAAATCTATGATACAATTACAGCTAAGAAACCGAAATGATGTTTCTTAGAATTTCGTGGTCAAAGATAAAGAAACTTGACTACACACTATTTTGGGGAACAGAGCAAGTGTATTACTTGTGCATTATCTGTCGGAATTTAAACAAAAGAGTATGTACCAAAAGTATTGTCTTCATGCTTATTTTCTAGCCAATTTAACATTGTTTTTATGTTATAAGCCAATTTTACTCATTCATGTGGGCAATGGATATCCATCATAAGTACTACTCCCTTCGTTCCATAATGTAGTGCGTCATCGGTTTTCGAGCTTGAACTTTGACCATGAATTTAACCAACGAGACCAATTGCGGCGGGGATAAAAACTATACCACTGAATTCATATCGAAAATACGAATTCAGTGGTATAGTTTTTGCTCCCGCCGCAATCAGTCTCGTTAGTCAAATTCATGGTCAAACTTAGATTTCGGGAAGCGCGGGCGCACTACATTATGGAACGGAGGGAGTACATCTACATGCATCAAGTACATTGTACCATAAACCAATACATGACATCCAAGTTGCTAAAATAAAATAATACCTAGCTCCCACTTGCTACACGACAGAAAACCACATGTAATATGGAACTTTTGGAGGGTGCAAACATGAAAATCTCCACCATCACTGCAAATTAACCACAAACTAAATATGCCCCAACACATAACTCCACTTCCACACATAACGTGTACACATATAGATGCATCCAAAAAAAAGAAACGCCACCACATCTATATATACACCAACACATGTATGTACACACACCCCCACAACAACCATCTCGTCAGCTTTGTCTAGCCCTAGCTAGCAAGCTGTAGAACAGCAACTCATCTTAACCTGTAAACACACATATACACACACCATTACCTATGTACCGAGCTTAGCTCAGCTAGTATCACAGCCCACACAAGCACACAGAAACACACTCCAAAGAACACACGCCAAGAAACTACAGAAAAGCAACAATCCATGGGGGTGGAAATCCTGAGCTCCATGGTGGAGCACTCCTTCCAGTACTCCTCCGGCGTGTCCTCAGCCACGACGGAGTCAGGCGCCGCCGGAACACCGCCGAGGCCTCTGAGCCTACCTGTGGCCATCGCCGACGAGTCCGTGACCTCGCGGTCGGCGTCGTCTCGGTTCAAGGGCGTGGTGCCGCAGCCCAACGGGCGGTGGGGCGCCCAGATCTACGAGCGCCACGCTCGCGTCTGGCTCGGCACGTTCCCAGACCAGGAATCGGCGGCGCGCGCCTACGACGTAGCCTCGCTCAGGTACCGCGGCCGCGACGCCGCCTTCAACTTCCCGTGCGTGGCCGTGGAGGCAGAGCTCGCCTTCCTGGCGGCGCACTCCAAGGCTGAGATCGTGGACATGCTCCGGAAGCAGACCTACGCCGATGAACTCCGCCAGGGCCTGCGGCGCGGCCGTGGCATGGGGGCGCGCGCGCAGCCGACCCCGTCGTGGGCGCGGGAGCCCCTTTTCGAGAAGGCCGTGACCCCTAGTGATGTCGGTAAGCTCAATCGCCTCGTGGTGCCGAAGCAGCACGCCGAGAAGCACTTCCCCCTGAAACGCAGCCCGGAAACGACGACCACCACCGGCAACGGCGTGCTGCTCAACTTCGAGGACGGTGAGGGGAAGGTGTGGAGGTTCCGGTACTCGTATTGGAACAGCAGCCAGAGCTACGTGCTCACCAAAGGCTGGAGCCGCTTCGTCCGCGAGAAGGGACTCGGCGCCGGCGACTCCATCGTGTTCTCCTGCTCGGCGTACGGGCAGGAGAAGCAGTTCTTCATCGACTGCAAGAAGAACACCACCGTGAACGGAGGCAAACCGGCGTCGCCGCTGCCGGTGATGGAGACTGCCAAAGCAGAACAAGTCCGCGTCGTTTGGCTGTTTGGTGTCGACATCGCCGGGGTGAAGAGGGCGCGAGCGGAGACGGCGGAGCATGGCCCGCAGAAGTGGTTCAAGAGGCAATTCGTGGCACACGGCCAGCACTCTCCTGCCCTAGGTGCCTTCGTCTTATAGCATCTGCACATACACCTCTATATTTTTTTCTACTAGGAGTTTTTTCTCGTCCCTCTTCTTGTTGTTAAATCATAAATGATGCTATATATGTTGATCTGTTCGTGGATTAGATTAGAATAATTTTGTTCCTCGATTTTGCGTAGAACTCATTCTTATGTCCGATTGCAAAATGAGTTATATGTAGATATAAAATGCTTTGAATATTTCTATATAGACTTCATATTACAGACTAAAATGAATGAACAAACACACTCAAACATTTTTTTTATAGGAATCCATCTAATATTTTACGAGCTAATTACGGAGTATTTAAGAAAGCAGATAGTACTTTTCACTAGGAATTCTAGCTACAGAGATCATAATAATCCTACGATGTTGTGCACATCTATGTATGTACTAACATTTTTGCACATCTAAGAGAAACTCCAACAGGCGCGCTACGGCGCGGCGCACTATAAATATTTTTGCAGCGCCGAAACGCACATTTTTAGCGTGTGGCAAGGCGCCCGCTCCAGCGGGTTGCCACTCCAACAGGCTCTGCAAAATGCAGCGCGCGAGCAGTCAAAATGCGTTTGAACAACAAAATTTAACGATATTTTACCATACATCAAGCCCAACACCACATGCAGTTCATACGATACAGATGAAAAACGCTAGTAAAATAAAAATACGCCTAGACTACTCTTCATCATCCTCCTCGGTGGTGTCATCGGACGTCGTAATAAACGCGTCCATGTACCGGTCATCGTTCGGGTCCCAGGGGTCATTCGCCATCTCTGTGTGGGATATAGCCAATTCCTTGCGCCTACGCTTATAGGCGTATAGCAACTCGTTGCGCCCTCCTGTTCGCGTAGAACTCATGCTCGGCGATGACGTCCTCCGGGTGCTGGCGGCGCCACTCCGCAATGGCGTCCTCGTCCCTCCGGGCGATCAACAGCCGGCGCTCCCAACTGCGCGCGGCGCGGCGGTCCGCTTCGGTGGCCAGATGCGGGGGAGGCGCGACCTGCCGCGCCTCTTCAACCGTGAAGACGTCGGCGAAATTCATCTGTGAACGAGGCCGTCGGAGGTCCCACGCCGCCGTGTCGTACGCGCAGGCGGCCTCATGGGCGGTCTCGTAGGTGCCGAGGCCGAGGAGTGTGTTGCCGGAGCGGATCTCGGCATAGAACATGCCGGACGGGCGTTCGCGGACACCACGGAAGCCCGAGATGTTCCGGGGGCGCGGCGGCATGGCGCGGCAGCGACGAGGCGCGGGGAGAAGGCGTGGCGGCGACGAGGAGTGCGTGGAGAAGTGTGCGGCGACGAGCAGTGCGTGGAGAAGTGGGGTGGAGTGGGATGGAGCACAGGCGCGGCGCCCAATATATAGAACGGGCGTGGAAATGCGCGCCAAAGTGGTTTTCCCCACGCGTGAATAAAAATTTAGCGCGCCGCGGTTTCGCGCCTCCACTGGAGCGCACTGAACGACCCCGCGCGCGCGGAAAACGGTGTTTTTACTGCGCGCGCTTTCTTTCGCGCGCCTGTTGGAGATGGTCTCGGTAAGTTCCATTTGCCTTGTAAATAAAAGATGTGTTTCCTGTATGTTTCCATGAAGATTTGTTCACCGCTCAATATATTGCAAGATTGGTTTTGCTACACCAATTGATATCCCCTCAGCAACTATATAAACATGCAGTTAAAATGTTTGCTAAATCTGTATTTTGCAACATGCATGAAATTTTTGGGCGTTGTATTACTTGCTGGCCTTGGATTGTGTTACAATTGATTTCATTAGTTCACATGGCTAGATTTGTCACTGTCATCTTCATTTGCACTCATTTTTGGCATATATTTTTATATCATGCCTTAGTTGATCATAAATTCGAGCATTCATCTTGTGTGGATTTGGCTATAATTGGAAATACCGCTCACCGGCTGTTTGCTTCAACTTCATTACTCTTAGATTATGTATTTCATATGCCCAAAAGGAGTGCATTAATTTATCTGTACCTATCAATTATTTTTTATCATCACGGCCCTATTGTTTAAGATCTTACTAGCTTCGTTTATAGTCTAACATTTTTTTATTGAAATTAACATATTATGTCTAACTACTGCACTTTTTCAAAATGGTCTGGAGCTTTACAAACCTACTTATGAACATGCTATATCCAAGGGTCACTTAGGTTTATGGTAATTTCTATTTTTGTTTGTGGGCTTTGAGTTATTCAACATTCTAACCATATTATTTTACATATCATTTTACTGTTGCAAAAGGTCGATCATATTTTGCACGCAACTGTGATTTTGAAGATCTCAGATGCACAAATGTGGCATTCCAAGATCGAGTGCGCATGTATTTCTTGTGGGTGTGCATTTGAAGATCGTATTTCAAACATGTGTGTGTGTGTGTGTGTGTGTGTGTGTGTGTGTGTGTGTGTGTGTTGTTTCAAACATGTGTGTGTGTGTGTGTGTGTGTGTGTGTTGTTTCAAACATGTGTGTGTGTGTGTGTGTTGTTTCAAACATGTGTGTGTGTGTGTGTGTGTGTTGTTTCAAACATATGTCTCGTGTCTAATTTTAGTCAAAGATATGTGCTGTTTATGTGCGCCGAAGATATGTTAACATCCAGGTGTCCTAAATATATATCTTAACACACCCCCACCCCCCCCCCCCCCCCACTACTAGAAAAACGGCTATAGATAATATCACTATTAGTGGCGCACCAGAGATGTGGTGCGCCACTACTATATAGCAGTGGCGCACCATAAACAGATGCTCCACTAATAGTGACATTACTAGTGGCGCACAGGGGTGGGGTGCGCCACTACTATTTTTTTTGGCAGTAACCAGCCCTGCCCAGGCTTACCAGTGGCGCACCAGGTCCAGGTGCGCCACTACTAGTGGCGCACCTGGACCTGGTGCGCCACTGGTAAGCCTGGGCAGGGTGGTCCAAAAAAAAATAGCAGTGGCGCACCTCTTCACTGGTGCGCCACTAGTATGCCTGGCTACTAGTGGCGCACCAGTGAAGGGGTGCGCCACTGGTAACCTGGGCAGGGTGGTCCCAAAAAAAAGTATCAGTGGCGCACCTCTTCACTGGTGCGCCACTAGTACTAGTAGAACGCCCATGCGTTACCACGGGCTTTAAAAAAATAAGATGCTACTCCCGGGGCTAAAATAACCAAGAACAATGCACATTTTAGCTAACACACTTATTTATTTATTTTGACAATCAGCTAACACACATCATACTATCAACCATAATAATATGTTGTTGACAACTTAAAAAGGGTTGTGTTACCCATCCATGTGTGTGGTGGTGTGCGTACATTGTTATCCGTATTTCTTTAAACTTTTATCAAGAAATAGAACAATTTTTATTATCTTGCACTTTTCTTAATTCAAATACAAACACATCATAGAAATTTGGAATTCGTGTCACTATTCTCATTCCTTGGCCGATCGATTTTTTCGTGGGGAGCACATTTGAACCACCTTCTAGTCATGGAGACTGCCCAAAGAAAATAATTCCTTTACCATTATCACTTCTTTATCTGGTAGAAGATGCCATCTTTTTTACAGAAGTATGATATAATTTTTTTAAACACATTCAATGATGTTATTTTCAATATGAATAATGCATTTGTATGTCAAGTCATACAAATTTGGTTGCACCCTCGCGGAACATCCAATGGATTATCCAGATTCAGTTAGAGACCAAGCGTGACAAGACATGAGAAAACCAACAATGATGTGTGCCTGAGCATCTTTCATCTTTCAACATGAAAAAGGCATTTTGGGAGTCTTGGTCATCACCCAAAGTAGGTTGATTGATGCATTGCGGACCCTTGAGCTTTTTTAGAAGCTAGAGACCATTGAAATAGTTAATTAGTACATTCAAAACAAAATTGGCCAATCAATTAAGAAACTATAGAAATCAAGGCAAAATGGTACATCAGTAAATTTCAAATATAACCTAAATGGCACATTCACGTGGAACCGTCATTAAATACTCACCCCTCGTGTTACCTGATTTCAATGTGGAAACATGGTTGTCGCTTCACCAGAGAAAACATTAATGTAAACGACAGGAGCCCTCCTAGAAAGATATAAAAAAACAGTGATTAGCACTGACCATTATCAAAATTCTTTTTAAATTAACTCAAGCATGGATGAGTTTTTTTTCTTCATCCAAAAGAAATCTTCTTTCTGGTACGATTTGAGAATAGAAACAAGAGTATGTGGCGGCTCTCCTTCCTGTTTTAAATAGTATACACCAAATAATAATAAGAATGCCATTGCCTTGGCACGGTTTCAGAGAGAAGCACGTTTCAGTTTGGTTACCTGAGCATCACCTTCCATTATGCCTAGCACAATCTGTGTCGCTACACACTGTTGAACAAATAAAACAAAAAAATCATCATCAGGTAGAGCATCTCGACAAGTGTCTCTCAACATCACCTTCCATCACGCCTAGCACAATCTGTGTTGCTGCATACTGTTGAACAAACGAAACAAAAAAAGATCATCATCAGGTAGAGCACTTTCGTAACGAGTGAACAACTACAACAATCGGGAGTCATCTTTGTCCTATTGAAAGATATTTTGTGTTAAGGTCAAGCAAAATAGCACAAAAACATACACAGAAACTTGATAAGTTCAAAGACGAAAACGCGTCGGTTTACAACATTATTTGAAGATCACTTCTAGAATGATACATGGTGATAACATACTACATACTATTTCATTCTTGGTAGGAAAAATGAGAAAGGGCGTACGCAAATCTAATGTAGTTTCTTTAAGATTCAATATACTAACAACCATGCTCAGTAATTTTTGTGCACAAATGCGATGAAGATTTAGATTTCAATACTAAGGGAATACACCCAAATAGCAACATAATTTTCCTGACTTCCGTACTATTTAGATTTTGAAGGCGAATAAAGCAATTGTTTGCACTACAAAATATATGTACAGTTGTGCTTTATGGAGCAAACAGGCTAGGCGCTCGCTAGCTAGAGATGCACACACTTATCCCATGCCAATAATTCATCAGTGTGTGTGACATGACCTTGAATAAAATAACTCGAGCCATGAAATTAATTTCAAAGGCAACAAGGTGTTAAGGATCTAGGCACCACGAGTTTTACGTGCAACTCATGATCTGTCTGTGCCCTTCAATGTTATGTACATCTGCATGCAAGAAAAGAAGTAAAAAAATACGAACAAAGGGAAATTGATTAGCTTAATCTAATTGATGCCATTGTTTTTTTTTTTCAAAGCTAATACAAAAATATCTAGAGTAGAAGACTAAAGACAAAAAAGGAGAAGAGGTACTTGGTATCAACTAATAACAAGTTACTACGGTGAAAAGATGTTTGAGCTAGCATATACATGAATAGATGCAGGTGAAAATGCATAGTAGGAAAGAAGTCTTTGTTATAGTTACTTGCCTGTAAGTGGCTCTTAACATGAGCGAGTGTAAGATCCTTAATGTTCATCAATTCCAGTACTGAGTTTGGTACTGCTCCTAGAAGATGTTGTATCAAACACAAAAGGAAGTGAATTTTAAAGACCAGTAAGGGTTAATTATGCGTAAATGAAAATTAAATTTAGTACAAACACAATTTTTTGATACATTTGTATGGCATTCTATTCTTTTGATGACAGGGGAAAAGGGCATCAAAGAAACACCATGCAGCCTCCCCAAAAGCAATTTGCAAGAGACCACCTGATTGTCTCAGTTACTACATACAATTCTGCAGGAACCCTGGTTCCTGACCATTTCCGCATCGCGAGAAACCGCGCCGCTGGCCCGGACCAGGGAGAAGAGATGGGCTACCACCACCCGCACCCTGCCACCAAGCACAAACTTGGCAACTCCTACTATCAGAACTATAACGCAAATTAAACGTCTCTAAGAAAATAAAATTGGAGCAAATGGAAATTAAACACAGCTATTGGGAAGTAGTGTACTGTATTGTCTAATTCCACGTATTTACTTTTGTGTTACTACTAAGTCCAATGTGACTGATGAGCAATAATAGAATGGTGGTGGCACAATGTTGACATGGTGTAAGGGATGTTTGCAGCCATATGAGAAAAAAAAATCTGAAGATCCATTGAGAAAGGATCTAAAGGAGGACGTAGAACCTGCGAACTGCAATGCGAGAAGATGCAGCAAGAAAGAAGAGATGTATCTGAATCTGATGACTCGCACCGTGTAGTCAGTCTCTCAGAAAATATAGATAGGTGCCTTCCTAACTAAATACAACTTAGAAAAAGGAGATTCACTAATGGAGAAGAAAAAACATCACTGTCTTGCGTGCTTGCACATTTGGTTCGTTGGACCCAGGTGTTGCTCTTAAAGTTGAGGATTTGCAAGCATTTAAGACCTTTTGCTCCCTATACTACATTTTAAAGATATACATAACCTCACATTTTTTTTCTCTTCTAGATGTTAGATAGATACTACAACCTAACAATTTTTCATAGATCAATTGCTGCAGTTAAAATGCTAATCAATGAATTATAGGTATCAATAGTTAAAATGTTGGTTTGAACGTATCAGCATACCATAGAGACAGAGAAGGAAGGACTTCACCGCAGTCCCCTTATCTTGCCCTTGTTCCGATGTTGATTTGGCACCAGCCTCTCTAGCAGACAGAGAATCCCTGTCAATAACAGCCTCTGAAGTCTCAAAGTACATACTAATAAAATCTTTATCAAGTAATCTTCTTGTTTCCATAATCAATCATGAACCTACTGTAGCAACATGAACGGTAAATACATATTAGTGTTGCACACAGAAATACATATCACATACTCTTGCCATCTCTCACACACATGATGAGCACATATTGTTGCTTCTGATCACAGACAGTCCTCTCCCTCAAACAAATACATCTTTATGGATTGGGCTGCATATAATTTTTTTGACGTGAACAGCAGGAGCTCTGCCTTTGCATTATAGAAGAAAGAAGTCATACAAGAATGGTTTGACCACCCACTGAAAAGCAGGTCGCCTCCCAACACATATCACATGGTGACACCGAATAGACTTATTACATTACATACCCAAAGCGCCTACCCCTCTTGTGGCCTCGGTGAAACACCTCACATCATCTCTGATTATCCCTGCGAGCGCAAGGACCGTCAATTCTTTGTGCTCGAACACTCTCCGATTTCTCTCCTTCCATAAATTCCAGACAATATAGACAGCCAGGGTCATTTCTTCCCTGACTCGCTCCTTCGGTCCGCGGGCAGAACACAGTCTCATCCACCACTCATCAACGGATTGAGTCTCGTCGGCCACATCACACAAGGCGGGGTAATTCTGCCGGAACTGAAACCAAACCTCCTTGGCAAATGAGCAGTGCAGCGCGATATGCTTGGCAGTTTCCGGTTCTTGGTCACATAACTTGCAGAGCACATTGTGAGGCCATCGTCTTGCCTTGAATCTATCAGCAGTCCAATTTCTGTTCTGTAGCAGTAGCCACATGTAGAACCTCACCTTCCCCTCCACCTTGGTAGTCCACACTCGGGCCAGCTGCGGCCTTTCCAGCCGAGCGATAAACTGGGCATCATACGCCGAGGCAGCCGAGTAGGCACCATTGGTTGTAAGCCTCCAAGCAATTGTGTCCTTTTCTGACGACAAGTTCGTCAATTGCACCCCATTCCAAAGCTTGACAAATTGATTCATTTGCTCCTCATTGTTCATTCTGTGTAGCCCGTTCATCCACCTTCCATTATGCAAGCCCTCTCGCACCGAGATCTTTTTGAACCGTGCCAGCTTGAAGACGGCAGGAGCCACCACCATTGGCGCCTCACCGTTCAGCCATTGGTCCATCCAGAAGCTAGCAACACTACCATCGCCCAGGGAGATCGTTGTGCAGCTGGAGAACAGCTGCCTGTCCAGACTATCACAAGGTGTAGCTGACCCCTTCCACGGCCTGTCACCATCATCCCACCCAAACCATTCCCAACGCAACCGCAGCGCACGACTGAAACACTCAATGTTCTTTATGCCCAACCCTCCATATCTCTTGGGCGAGCAGAGTATGGGCTGCATATTAGGAGAACGTTATGGACCTCAAGGTGGGTGCAGAAATTTATCAGCTCAATCTACCTTCCATCACTGGTAAGACAGAAGAAAAAAATTGCTTAGCCGTGAATTGAGCATCTAACAAATAATTCAGAGTAAAACTTGAGAACACAACATCATGTAATCAACTCGTACAGGGGACCAAGATGACAATCGTGGATCAGGAATATAGTAGTAAGGGGACCAAGATGACATTCGTGGCCTCACACGGCCGGTGACGGTGATCTTTGAACCCCATTCATGGGGTCGTGCAATGCAACCACACCGCCGGCGCCAGCGCATTCAGCGCGATCCGATCGGATAGGAGCAGATGGAACTGAATCGAATTGAAGTGTGGGGATGGATTAGCAAACGCGTAAAAGAAAGAGGCGTGTGCTGCGTCACTGCCATGTGCCGCTGCAGATTAGAGAGGGGGAGCAGGATCGAGAGACGGGAGAAGAAGATACCTGGGTCGCCGACGCTGCTACTCTGGGTGCAACACTGATGTCCTCGATCTACACACGCTGCCGCGAGAAAGAGACGAGAGATGGAGAGTACGGCATGCTGGGAAGCTTGTAGAAGAAGACGCCACCATGCACCCAGGAGCCGGCGGTGGGCGTTTCAAAGTTCAAACCCGAACGCCCTGGGATCAGATCGGGCCCTGACCACCAACACCAACACCATGACTTCGGGAAGAGATAGGCCAGGAGACGGGGCGCGGATCCAGATCAGGGGAGAGGGCGGCGGCGCTCGACGGGGATGGAGGAACGAGAGGCAGGGAGGGCTCGACATAGGGTCTCCCTCCTCTAGATCTGATCCAGCGCGTGCACGTCGAAACCCCTGGCGGTGCCGAACGAACAGTTGGGCCTCACGATTGGTGGAGGCGAAAAGGTCAACGTAGATGGAGACGGTGGGAGACAGGACAAAAAAAAACCTGACGAAAAAAAACCGGACGAAGGTGGGAGGTGGGACGAAAAAAACCCGAAACGGAGACTACCAACTGCTCCATTAGTAATAGAGATGCCTGGTTTTATCACTCCATTTGCATTTTCCTTTTCTTTTATCTAAAATCTTAAATTATCACAATGATTCAAATCTTAAATTAAAGCCCACTGTTCATTAAAGCCCACTGTTCATTAAAGCCCACTTTTCTTTTTAAGTTTTACTATCCCCTTTTTGAATTCATTTCAAATTTTGCATAACTATAATGTGGACTCGTAGAGGATGTATCCTCTGCTCACATGCGTGTGGAAATGTAGTCATGTGTTCACAAAAGGGCAAAGAAAAAACCAAAAAAAACCAGGGAGAAACATAAATAAACAAAGAAATCCGGTGAAAATCAAAGAAAGAACAAACAAAAAATAAAAATAAAAACCTAAGAAAACTAAAAAAGAACTGACAAAAACAGTAAAGAAAAAACACAGAAAAAGGTAAAAAAATGTTTAAAGACCGGACTAGTGCAACCAATAGACATATATACATCAAAAACATTTTTTTTAAAAAGATGCAAAAAAATGGGGCCGCCAGGATTCGAACCCTGGCTGGCTGGGTTATGCATCAAGGGTCCAACCACTAGGCCATGGCAGTAGTTCTGTCCATAACCAGACGCGGACTCTTTTAACCTATTACTACTAGTAGTAATGGCGCACTACCAGGAGATGCGCCATTGAAATGCATCTTTTATGGCGCACCTGTGAGGGGTGCGCCATTATTAGCCGCTGCCATCCCCTGCTTCTCCTCCCCGGCCGCGCCTCCCTCTCCTCACTCCCCCGCACTTGTCCCTCTTCTTCCTCTCCTCTTCCCCTCCCCTGCCGCCGCCACGGCCCCCCATCCCCTGCGGCGCCGCCCCCTCCGACGCCACCGCCGGCCGCTGGGTCCCGACCCCGTCTCCCCCGCCGCCTCCCCTCCCCTGCCGCCGCCACAGCCCCCCATCCCCTGCGGCGCCGCCCCCTCCGACGCCACCGCCGGCCGCTGGGTCCCGACCCCGTCTCCCCCGCCGCTCCCGCGTCGCCGCGCTCTCCTGGGCCTCCTCCCGCTGCGGCGCCATCCCGAGGCTCGATCCCGCCGCGTTCCTCGAGGCGGCCAGAGGGCGCCGGATCGGGCTCGTGGGGGACTCGCTCTCGGAGAACCTGGTCGTCGCGCTGCTCTGCGCGCTCCGGTCCGGCGACGGTGGCGCGCGCAAGTGGAAGCTCGCCAAGTACACGTGAGTCCTGCCACCATCTCTGCTCAATGCTGCTCCTTCTCCGTGATTCTTGTAGATTGCAAGACGAGATCAATGCTTTATGTGAGAGAAACTTTGATTAGGATGAACTGTAGATCTATCTTACTTAGGATAGTTGCATTTAGGATCCGGACAGCTAGAATGCATCTTTGTGTTTTTTTTAAGTAGGGTGGATGAACTGTAGATAGATACAACTAGATGTGTCCATAGCTGCTATAAGAATTCAATTTGCTTGGTTTGTGGGTAAAAAGCAAAGAGCTTGTGCATAATTACAATGGTTATCACCCTCTTTTGCTGTTCAAAAGGGCATAAAGGGGGAGAAGACCAGGCCCAAGAGAAGGGGGGCAAAAGCATGGGCATGCTTTCGAGCACTCATTTCCTTGGTCCTATCAAAAGCGAGACAAAAGCAATGCAGCAGTCACTAGATCTATCCATCACCCTAGAAAAAATGCACTACTACATGGCTACTGCTATTTTTCTCTCCTAGGAAAAACATCACTCATTAAAAATGAAAAATCTGTACCACTACTCAGTAGTAGCATTTTGAACTTTGAAATGAAATACAGCAGTAGTAATGACATTTTGGGTGAGGGGTGCATATTCATTTTGTATAGTGATAGATGTGTCTGACAGAGTTTTTGCAGCATTGGTCATGTTTGTTCAGTTTGGTTTCTACATTCTGTACAATGAGTAGTTTTTTTTTGTGTGGTTTTTGCTTAGCTGTGGGTTAGTAGGATAACATAATGTGTTGCCAAACCCAGAAAATATTTGATCATAATTGCAAGTATCTAGTGTTAAAACCTGGGTGGTTGAGGGACTATATTCCTCTTCCAAAGACTGAAACCTCAGTACAAGAATCAATATTTGATAAGTATATTAAGTATTCCGCACACTCATCCTCTTAAGCCCGAAATATTCCACGGCCACGTATTTCGACTCGGACCGTCTGTCGCAGAAAGACTACACAAATATCAAGAAAGTTCTTGATGATGCTCTCCCCGGCTACGCCAAATCTGGAGGCACCTTCAGGAGGCCAGTGCGTAGGTACGGCAAGCACGTGTTCGCCCACGTAACGACGTTCCCCTGCGTCAAGCAGCCGCCTAGCAGTCAGAAGGATGCCTACTACGCCCTCCATCACATGCGGGCGATCGTACGGGACCATAATCACCTTATGCTACCAAATGGTCTCCAAGATTGGGCCGCACGCTTGTCGGGAATCCAGGACGCGGACATCAGACAAGAATTCTTTCGCATCCAGTCGGAGTTTGCGGAAATCATCTATGAAGATGTCCTTCGTAACTTGGGGCAGTTCCACCTCAAATATCAACCGTCCAACAGTGAAATAGAAACAACGCTACAAATGCAGGCTGACAACGAACGCACATTCATGACCCCCACGTATGACGGCGGCTTCATCCACGCTCCGGTCCCTGAGTCTAGTCGAAGAAAGTATTGATGCTATATATGCAGTTCTGAAATATCGATTAGCTCGTGTTGTAATTAAACTTTAATGAACTTGTATGTCTCTTTAGTTTGGACAGTCGTTCAACTTATATGTAATCGATGCTATTAATGTGTTGCTTTTCTCTTCCGATCCTTTTGTTGCATACTTATATATTATCTGTGAATTGCTACTAACGTTTTGTTTGTCTAGTGCATAGAGATGCCGTCGTATGTCGTGTACAAGGGTAAGGTTCCCGGAGTCTACGACGACTGGGAGGAGTGTCGGAGACAGGTTCACCGTTTCAGCGGTAACAGTTACAAAGGGTATGCCACTAGGGCGGAGGCGGAAGCTAGATACGCGCGCTATGTAGCGGGAGAGAGGAGGGAGTGGAGGAGAAACCGGATGAAGACCAGTTTCATCGCGATGATGCTCATCGTGACCGCAGCTCTCTTCTATGTGATGGTAGTTTAGATGATATCAACTTTGTAATGTGACGGCAAACTCGCTACTCGGTCTCTAGACCTAAACTTGTCTAATATTTGAACTTTGTTCGCTATTTCGAATTCGGAGACTAATGTGATGAATTGTATTATGTGCTGTTTATATTTGACTGATGGTAATTTATACTGTAATGCAAACTGTATATTATGTGCTTTATTGTATTATGTAACCCGTGCAAATAAGAGAAAAGCAAAAAAATAAAAAAAATACTGGAATTAATAGTAGTGGCGCACCATATATATATATTAGTGGCGCACCCATATTTTATACCAGTGGCGCACCTTTAGAGTTAGTAGTGGCGCACCAGTAGCCCCCCCCCCCCCCCAAACTGTATATTAGTGGCGCACCCAAACTGCCTATTAGTGGCGCACTGGGAGGGGTAGTAGTGCCGCACCAGGTGGTGCGCCACTGTTATGTACATTAACAGTGGCGCACCAGGGGTGCGCCATTACTACTTATTAGTAGTGGCGTGATAATAGTGGCGCACCTATAGTGCGCCACTAATAGGGAAATTAGGTGCGCCACTAATAGGCATTTTTCTAGTAGTGCCCCCATCTCCTCCATCGTGTCATCCGCTCGGACGACACGGGTGGTGAAACCATAGCCACCGAAATACCACCCTCCCCTTTTTGTGATCACCCGCCCCGCCACCGGTGGTCGTAGCAGGGCAAAGCCCATGTGGTGCTAGGCAGCGGTGGAACTTCCCCTCGTAGACATGGGTGTTGCCCGGCAGTTTGGTCGTGGGCGGGGAGGTCGCAACATTCGTAGGACACGATGGGCTACATGATGTGCACCTATTTTGACAGAGATTGATGTCCCTACTTGTATTGTGTGCTCTCCTGGCCGAATCGGACCCATGTCGACTTTGGTTCGCTAGATTGTGCTCTTGGACGAAGGGTCATGGTTAGGATTGAGATCGGGAAACCCTTGGCTGGAAGTGGAGGCCGCGTAGATGACAACGTATGTGGCATTTGCTCCCTCCTCGGTGGCGTCATTGAGGTCCCCTCCCACCCCTCCCTTCACCCATCACTTTGGGTGAAAACCATCTTCCTTGTGGGCAATGGTGGCGTTTTGATGTCGCTCCCCTTCCTAGAGAAATGATCTAGGTTTTGCATGGGTGAGGCTAACACACTTTGTCAGGACTTGGGGTGGCTGATGGTAGTTTCTTGTTCGCTGGTGCCATGGGCGGATTCAGGCCCCAGGCAGCCCGGGCGGCGGCATGGGGCATGATATCCATTTCCTTTGTACACTGTAGCGTTACTATAGCTAAACTGCTACAGTGAACGAAGGCTGCCTGGGGCGTGGCCCAATTCTGGGTCCGCCACTGGTTGGTGCCATCATCTTGTGGTAGAACAAGAAAGTTTGAATCTTTCATCCGCGTTTGCATGATGTGCCCCCTGTATATTGGTAGATCGATGCCCTCAAACCTGGGAAAGAGGGGATAGGTCTCCCCTCCTCGACTGCAGTGGTGGGACAAGTGTTGACGAGTGCCCGGTGTCTCTACGGGTTCTATTCTACAACATGGGTGTTGAGGTCTTTTGTGCTGGTCTTTCTCACGTTGTGACATTCTTCAGCTTGTCTCTTGTATTGTGGTGAGATGACATGGTGACCTAGTTCTGGACTTTATGAAGTGGGCGACGATGTGCTTCTTCTTGTGATGACAAATCCTTCCATGACCTTCATGCCCTGCTGGTGACTGTTGTTCAAGACATTTCGACCTCGGCGTTACATGTTGTGTTTTTTATTTCCTTTTCTTTTGCATGTATTGCCCTTCAGTTATAAGTTGTTCCGGTACTATATATCTTTGTCGTTCCCTTGCTTTTCTATGTAAGTGGCATGCGTTGTTCTATGTAATCCTGGACGGTTGATGACTTTGTTAATTCAAAGGCGGGCTCGTCTTGAGCCTATGCTATAGTGAAGAAATATGGTAGAGATCGTACCCATTGCAAAATGGATATGTCATGGTTGCCGACTATCAAATAAATACCACTCAACAACTACTATATTTATTCCAGGAAAGGACATGGACCAATTAGTAGTAATATTGTACATCCACTTCAATTTTCTAGCTAACCAGGCAACTTGCAGGATGGATAAGCAATGACATCAACCAACTTGCATGAACATGAGCTGCTAGGTAGGTTCAATGTACTCACTCGACACTGCAATAATTTAGTCAAGCTTCTTAAGGTGTCATTGATCTTGCTGGTATGTTGTAGGCAAAAGTCACAATGTAGCATCAACAACAGACGCTACAACTGACACAAATTAAACATCATATATAGAGAGAGAATAAAATATCTTGGCATATGATGGTGAAATATATTGGCATCCTCTCACTTCCATGTTTGCAAAACGCCATGTAAAAGTTATGGAAGAAGATAGTCGGGACAGAACCAAGGTTCGAATAAGCGAGTAGTAGCTATGCTATATATGGTACCATTATAGTTGTTTTGGATACCAATCATTAACTGACGGTCAAATGTTCCACCATATTAGCAATGGCCATTATAGCTTCAAAACATTCTACTACTTTTGCGAGCTTATAACTAAAATTAATTCCCCTATTCTATATAGAAAAAGTTGACAAAAGGACGTGTTAATTTACGAGAAAACCATTGAAAATACCTCAATTCATTTTTTCATCATCCCTATATTTCTTCGGGAGTAAGTGTGTTTGTGGTGAAGAATATCTTGTTCTTGTTATGGTCACTTGTATGTACACATAACTTCCTAATTAGTAATGTTCTAACAAAGTGGTATGTGTTTCGGTACAAAAAGTTGGGATAATTGTGTAACTCATATCATCTACATGATTATTATGTTGTATTAGGATATCAATATGTTGTCCATATTCAGAGTCCATGATAGTTAGCATAAAAACATGCATGAAAGCCATGATTTAAATTATTGCATAGACATTGTACGCGCAATTTTTTTAATTGATACTATTTTCACTTTAAGGCAAAGGATGTTGTGCTTAGTAGTTGTTGTGGTTTTTCTCCATTTAGATTATAGGTTAGGAAAACATAAAAGCAAGAGACACAATGGAATCAGCAAACCTCGCAAATGATATAGGAACACACGGCAGTTGAACCATTTTTTTGCGGGAAGCAGTTGAACCACTTGCATTGCATGAGAAAACACAGCTGAAACAACCATGTCACAATCAATTGCACAAATACACAGATGATCTGACACATCAAAGTGTTTATTAGTACTCCATCTGTTTGAAAATATAATGTATACACCCTCCACTCACAAATATAAGATGTTTCGGATATTTAGTATGGACTATATACAGACGGAAATGAGTGAAAAAGACACAAAATTGTGTTTATATACATCCGAATCAGAAAAAAGTTATAACATCTTATATTGGTGAACGGGGGAGTATTAGATTTGTTTACAATCAAACTTCATACATTTTGACCAAATTTATAAAGAAAAATTATCAATATCTAGAGTAACTAATCAATACCATTAGATTCATCATTAAATATATTTTCATATGGTAAATATTTGGCATTGTTCATACAGAATTTTCTCTAAAAACTTAGTCAAAGTTTGTGAAGTTGGTTGTTGCTGAAACCAACGAGCGCTATGTTATGATGGAACTAATGGTACTGATGTTGTATTGTTAATATTCCTTTAACAATATATAGGTGTATAGGTGGTGGCGCCTGTTGTGCGTAGGGTGAGAGACATGCTACTTTGAGTAGTACTAGTGAAACATATTTATCTAGTTTTGGCCAATACTCACTCCGAGAGCCATGGGTGTTTCCCATCTCCACTCACTCTCCTAGCAGTACTAGGCCAATATATAGGACAGCGTACTTTTGCATTGACTCACACATGCATGCATCCTCAGAATATAAATGTACCTGTAAATGTACACTAATGAGACAAGCCAATGCAAGCTCAAAATATCTACTCCATCCTATCCAAATAAGTTGTCACTCAAACCAGTGGCGAAGCCAGGAGTTCAAAGTTGTGATGTCAAATTCAAAATTATGATGTCACATAGTTGTATTTAGATTAATTTTACATTATTTTTTGGATGATTTCTACTGTGTTTGCCGTAATCCTGTGCAGTCAACTGACTACACACAACACCCCTGGCACCGCCATTGACTCAAACGGATGTATCTAGGACTGGAATACGTCCAGATACACCCATGTCAGCCACAACTAATATGGACCGAAGAGAGTAGTTTATACTGAGTGTGTGGAGAGGGAGCGCATTGTTACCTAACTTGTCCTCTCTTCTTCTTGCCAATGAAAACTCGTGCATAGTCGCACGACAAGGCCACAAATACTTCAGGCGGAGTCAGGCGTCAAAAACTTTCTTACACGATACCTCATTGGTTTGTCGACCGGTCTGGACGTCCATTTTCTCACAAATCAGGTGGGGCTATGTGGGCATCCGGACCGCTCCCACGCACGCGCCCGTCACCTCGGTCCCACTCAAAAACCTATGCTACGCCCACAACCTCTCCCGTGCAAAGCGGTTGCTGCGCATGCAGGCCCGTCAGTGCCACTTCAGAGTGCCAGCACCGCATTCATGCCCGCCCAGAGCAGACGCGGTCTCTCATGATGCCGGCATTGAAGTGGCGGTTGGCCGAGAACGCCGCCCGTGCCGGGTCGCGATCTCCACGCCTATTCAATGCCCGGGCGACGGGACTGGACGGGACGAGACGATTATCTACAACATTCAAACGGTCTATCCGGTCGTCCGCTTACCGGCATTAAACAGACGCGCGAGAAACCCACTTTGGCGCCCGCATTGGCACAACCCGTAGCTTGGCCTAGCCGGAATATGCTATTTCAATGAGGTCATGCCCGTAATGATCCGCACCACGCCACATTCGTTTCCCATCCACTTCCGTGTGCCACGTTGCCATGACCACGAGCTCTAGCGTGTTGTGGAAGAGCCTGTGGACCAAGCAGAAACACGAGCTAGCCGCCCTCGTGGCCAGCTGACAGGGTTGTCGTGCGTGGCGGATAGAGGCCGGATTGCTAGAGATATCCGATGATGACCGGACTATGGAGGTGGCCTTCGACTACGACAGGACTACAGAGGCAGCCTCCGATGGCGAGTTGGCAACCCTGCCCATGATGTTCCATCTCATCTTGACCATGGAGCAGGCGTAGGCACACTTTGACGCCTTCATGGGGGAGAATCATTCGGTGTCGCAGCCGGTGTCGGCGTTCCGACAGGCGCAGGAGAAGTAGAGCTACAACCTCTACCTCCTCGCGCATCACCGGTTGGCGAAGGGCCACATCTACGGTGAGTTCACGAGCGAGGAGTCCATGGTGACGGAGAATCCGATCTTCATCGAGGAGCAGTGGGATCTCTATGAGGCAACGTGCAACGCTCGCGCCGGTGCTTCAGATGTGTAGGCGGCGGTGAATGCGAACGCCACCAACTGTGTGTCCTTTATGCCGGCAAATGGTCCACGTTGGAGCCGCTTGGACGACGAGGTCGTCCCGTCCACATCCATTGTCGACCTCACCTCCAACGGCGATGGTCAAGTCGCGGACTCCGACGATGAGTACTAGGTCATGGGAGATGGCGACACCTCGTATCCCATGTGGGCCAGTCCGTGTCCCATGCCCCACTCTTCCTCGCCGGTGACCGCACTTTCACTTCCTGGGGTTCAAGGTCGTCGGACATGGACACGGTGGGTCACAACAAGGACTTGGAGGCCGGATGCTTTCCAGGTCTCATAGCCGCCCGGGAAGATTTAGACTAGGTTAACTTGGAGAAGCTTTTGTTTAGTTAAATATGTCAAAAATGTAATGAATTAGGGCCTTTTTAGATGATAATCATCCGATTTGCATAAAAATCATCCGGTTCGTTTAGATCTAGTTTGAAACGTATGTGGGCATGATTGGATGGCCGACTCCCGCATCGGTATTTGTAGATTGGTCTGTAGCAGTTCGCGGACAAATAGTGTGTCTGTTTTAGGTGCCCTTGTTGGAGATGCCCTGGCATGGGACTATCCAACCAGAACAAACATAAAATGCTTAGTGCCAGTACTACAATAATAGAAGAGAACAAGACCTCAAGAAAGGAGATTGACCTCGAGCATGACGTGTCTCTAAAGATGCATGCCTCGGAGCCACCTCAGTGTTTTCTTCTCCTTTTAGGTGTTGGCAAGATGGATCCATCGTCTTGTTTATCGTTTTTTATCTACTTCAGCATCGTAAGGATTCAAACTTTTTTGGATGTTTTCTCTATATAGAAAAGGGAATTCAGCTCCATCAAAACACAAAAGAGGAAGGTACAAAAAGAAAAGGAAAAAAGGTGTAACATGATTTAGGCAAAGAAACCATATCGCATGAAACATATGGAGCATTTTTACATTGCATAATTAGGAATTAGAATGCAGAACTGTTTGTTTGCTTCTAAAATTAGGAATCAGGCAACTGATTGATATATCGGGTTACAAAGTACATAATATGACATGGAAGATAAGTATACATAGATTTGAAATTGAGGATGCTAAAGTATATTGGAGACTGCAAATGCTCGTATTTTCATATGTAACATATGTGATAAATAAAGCCAAACATTTAAGTGCACATACTAATAAGCATACCCATCTTATTTACGGCAAACACATTTGTATTCAATCTAGTCAGCACCCCATCTATGACCGGTTTGTCATGTTCATCACTGCATGCGGTCTGACCATGATTCGGAGCACTAATCGTGCTTCGAATACATTTGAATCGGACTAGCTGTGGATCCATGGATGGATTTTTGTTTCAGAAGGCATTAATACAATCCAAGGAAAAATGGATGAGCACCACAAAACCTCTTTGTAAGAACCGGAAGGACAGCATCTTGTGGGTATCCACCTTTTCCCTGGGTTTGGACCGGCAGCACACAGTTTCATACCCAAGTTGTTGCCGGCCGGCTCAAGTTCCCATCTCCAAACAGCCTCCCTCATTACCACCACCTCCAACTTGCAACCTGTTCAGATCAAATGGGTAACCAACTTGTCCCTTGCAACCTTTATGATCGATCTGTATGGTTCAGAGAATGGAGCCTGCCACTTGCACCTAATATACCAAAGTAGACGTGCTTAGGTTTCTGGTGATCATATGCTTAGCATAAGCAGATTCAAAGGATCTCTGCTCCCCGTAATTAAAGAGCGCAGGCCAATTCTGTGGAGGGCGTCACAGCTGCATGGATAGATAAGCATTGTAAAATTGACAACTTTTTGTTTTAATATCACTTTGATGATACCGCCTGCTGCAACTTGGGTTGGTAACCCGGAATCCACTCAGAGCATATGGAGAGTAGACTTTGACAGGAATTTCCATGCCTGGAGTTTGGAGTTAACTTGTTGCAACATCCTAGCTGGCTCGCATTGTCCACATGCTTAGTTCATGCATTTCATGGGCGTCTTGTTATTTTAGCAACACAAATACTCAGTCAGTTTTCGCAAACAGATGGCTTCCTGAAAAACGTGCAATCAAACTTAGCTTTGACTGCTAATCTTTAGAAAAAGATCTTAGGTTCTGTATAAGATGAAAATGGTAATAACTAACAGTTATGGAAAATATTAGCAAAATATTAAAATACACCTTTTATATACTACCGGGAGTATGTTCTCCCACATCCAATATACCACTTCAACGAAATCATTTTCAGTATATCTCATTAATGATTTTAAGATGCCCCGAAATAAGTAATACTGAAAAATAAAACCGTGGCCCCTAGTTTTGGTAGCATGCCATTTTTACATATGAAAAAGGTATATACGCAAACTATGTAAAATATATGAACTCAGACAAAAAAAATCACAATAATCACTTTGGGGTAATTACTTTTTTGCGAAAAAGGGGTAACTATCAAAGTTCACTAGAAGTACAAAACACTCCAAACATAATAAAAGTTATATAAATGTCCATAAACCATTAAACGACCACTACCGCCGCTAGAACGAGCCGCCAACGCACTAATGTCACCGCTCCCCTCCCAGAGTCGGTCTGAGCTCGCTGATGACTAGCGCCCTGGAGTCACAGTCATCGCAATGAACTCTTGAACTGATCAGAATGCATGACGAGGTACCCTAACCTCGCCGCCCAAAGAATACAATAGGAACCTACGAGGAGCTCCATGCATCGACTTTATTGATAAACGAACACAAGGAGGGTCAGAGCCTGGAAGAATAGCTCGAAGATGGGATCCCACCATCAGCCTGAAAGCCGCTCCCGGGAGGAAAAAAACATAACCTAGACTACTACCCGGATCCAAGGCATCGACATTCCCCTCGAACCACTGGCACCGAAGCAGCATATGGAGGGGAGGAGAACCCACGGGCTGGCCAACGAAGTTTGAGGGAATTGGGTCAGCCGCCGCCGCATCTTACATGATAGTAGACGAAATGATTTGTCTTTTGGTATCAACTAATTACTTATGGAGTATATTAGAAATGATAGATAGTTATACTCGATTCATCTAAATGGTATATGAGGAATAGAAATACATACTCTTAGGAGTACAAAATTATTTTTCAGTTTCATATTTCTTTTACTAGCACAAGCAGGTGTAACTCACGGTAAGCTTGTAAGAGCATTTCTAGCAGACCCCGCATAACGCCGACCCGCAAAACGCGTTTGCAGTTCGCGGAAAAACGGCTTTGCGGGGTGGCGCGGACGGCCGTATAAAAGGATATTCGCCGAATATACTCTTTTATGGGTCGGCTTTGCGGGGTCTGCTCTTGCGCCGCTGCCGTTGGTTCGCAAATATCAATACCACACCACAAAAAAATAACAATCATCCACACTACAAAATAATTATTCAGAAAAAATATCAATACCGACACAATACAACAATCATCCACATTACAAATAATTATTCAAATCACCGAAGCAAACTAAATAATGCAATATAAAACATGTCCCGAATACAAATAACACATGAATTAAATAAAAATGAATAGAAAAATGAGTTTTTTGATATGCACTAAATCCCTTCAAGCCCGCGGCATTTCTTCTTTGAGTAAAATACCGACAATTTGCCTCGCAAGCTTGAACAATTTTCACAAAGAGAGATCGGCGCATTCGGTACCTTCTCCGGAAGAGGTGCGGTGGATATGTTGGATTCTCCGCGAAGTAGTCTTGCATCAACATCTCATTCCCGAGATGGCGATTTCGAGGAATGCAAAGACGGCCGACGGTCGATCCTCGCCGTCTCTTTCGGTTCTCGTCTTCGTGCTCCTTCACGGCAAGGGCCATCACCAACGTCTGCTGCCGATAGTTTGCAAGCAGCGTCTCAACATCCGAGTCGTCCGAATCGGACGAATCGTTGAGCAAAAACTTCTCGCACGGGCTCAATTCCATCTACATGAACAGAAATCGCATGCCGCGTCAACCAACTATGCATAGCGCTCGGCACAAAGCACAAGCAAACACTCACCGGTGACTCATGGGGCGGGCGATCCCGGGCGGGCGGCTCGAGGGCGGTCGATCACCGGCGGCGACGGCGACCAGGGGCGGCTCGTCTCGCCGGATCTGGGGGGGCGGTGCAGCGTATCGGTGGTGGAGGGTGGGGGCGCCCCCGCGGCGCGATTCCGCCCGCAGATTTGGCCGGAATCGCCGGCAGCGGACGGGCGGAACCAATGGCGGGCGGCGGCGGAAGGAGGTGGGGAAAGGGCGCGGGCTAAAATGTCCCTCCCGCCAACCGCTTTCCTGGGATACGGGGCACCGTAGGGGCGAGGCGGAAACCTGCGTATTCGCGGGTTGGGGCCGAGATTTTGCCGCGCCCCTAAAAAATTTTAAGGGCCGGCCGCGTTTGCGGGGTCTGTTCGGGCGGGATTTTGACGGTTATTTTGCGGGTCGGGGCTTTTTACGGGGTCTGCTAGAGATGCTCTAATGCTTCTAAAAGGCAAGGGCACGCTTCCTATTCATAGTTTGATGATACAAACCTGCACCAGAAATCAAATCTCCTAAGTTTACTGACTAAAGAAAATGGCAGGTGTACTAATTTGTATAATGGACTCCAATGAACCTGTATTATTTTTCTTTACGGAAATTTGCAAAAGAAAAGGTAAATGGGAGTTAGTCCCATGGGATTGGTATACTGTGCAGAACTGTATGGATGAAGCTGCAATTTTGGGGTAAAATGCACAAAATAACTGTGGTATTCATGGTGTCCCGTGACTGAAATTGATATAATCAAATATCCTGTCCACGCTGGTCAGTTATTAGCATCTTATATTTATTAATTAATGGTGTACGTACTGCAATTTGTTTCCTGTCATTTGCAGCTGGAATATCTTGGCACGTCATCAAATTGGCGGTACCTGAGAGAAAAATAAAGAGCTAGGTACTAGCTAGCCGTGATTTTCTTCCGCCATCGGAGACTGTCCACTTGGTAGGTTTTGAAACCTGCCAAGACATGGAAAGGCGCTCCAAGTTGAAATCACCAAGTGGATTTAAATTATTAGGTGAGAAGGACATGCCCTGTTTACATGCATGCATGAACCTCTTTTTTGTGTTTTGTGCTTTACATAGATATTATGCACAATTGGTAGGTTTTGAAACCTGCCAAGACATGGAAAGGCGCTCCAAGTTGAAATCACCAAGTGGATTTAAATTATTAGGTGAGAAGGACATGCCCTGTTTACATGCATGCATGAACCTCTTTTATGTGTTTTGTGCTTTACATAGATATTATGCACAATTGGTAGGTTTTGAAACCTGCCAAGACATGGAAAGGCGCTCCAAGTTGAAATCACCAAGTGGATTTAAATTATTAGGTGAGAAGGACATGCCCTGTTTACATGCATGCATGAACCTCTTTTTTGTGTTTTGTGCTTTACATAGATATTATGCACAATTGGACACATTGGTCCCTTCACTAGCGATTTTGGTCCCTTCGCTAGCGATTTTGGTTATCCAAAATGCGCATCTAAGAGAAGAAGAGTCGACGAAAACATGCGCTAGGCAAGAGATGTGAGGGCACGACTCCAACGACAAATGTGTGTGTGTTAGAGGACTTGCGCGCATCTCCTTCACAATCGAAAGATAAGGTAGAATGCATATACATCCGTGGCGCGCTAGCATATACGTAGAATCGCCGTAATTGATCTTATTCGGTGTGGAATTTTATGACAATTAGGACCTTCTAGAAGTTAAGATTTTGCTTTCTTGACCGGGCCAATGAAAGCTGCTGCACGCTATAGCTCACCCAAGCACGTCAGGCGGCCTACGACATGTAGCAATAATACACGAACTGTCGCTTGTACTAGTAAGTTTCGTAGTAGTACCAAGTAAATGGAGATGCAGCAGATAGTAACTAGCCCTGCAAGGTAGTACGTACTACTACCAAATTAAAGTTCAAAGGAGGTAAAGCGTCTGCTGCCACTGAATCCACAGGACGAGGTAGGACGCAGCTGCCAAGTGGAGCATACATGATTCAGGTTCATTGCATGTGGTCCGGCACCAAACTTGCCCACACAACGGGGAAAATAGCACAGCAAAAAAATCAAACAAAAGGAAAATAGCAGAAAGTACAAGCGGGAGAAAATTAAAACACTGCAGCACAAGAATTCCCCACCTTAAGAATCATGGTTCCTTAAGGGTGTGTTTGGTTCGAGAATGACGTGGAATGAAATGTCATGGTTCCATTTCAATAGAATGGGTCGGTTCCGACATTGTTGTGTTTGGCATAGGCAATAGCAAGGAATTGGAAAGGTTACATTTTAGTGTTTGGTTTCAGAGATGGGATGGAATGGATTTGTTTGGAGCCATCTGGACATAGACATTGGAGGCTGATTTTTTTTCTTTTTTGAGTAATTTAGGTCGCTTACCACATATGTCATGCGGTTTGGAGGCTGAAATTTTAATTAGCCCTAATGCTACTGTCCTATAGCATGCTTGTAGCGGAGAGCTCCTAATGCCACCGAACGAGTTGGCGCTCGCACGACGGGCCGCGGCTTGGTCGCTCGGAGGCTGGCTGGTTCGATCGCCGTTGTTTTTGGCAGCGGCTCTTTTTTTTGTGGGGACTCTATTCGTTTGGTTGTAGAAGACAGTAAAAAAAAAGACCAGCTACTATAGTCAGGAGAAAAAACGACTTCCAGTTTTCTTTAGATAAAAAAAAGTAAATGACAAATAATTTTCGTAAGTTTTTAAAAAGTTCGTGAATAAGAAAAATGTTTGTGTACACAAAAAAAAACGTAAATTTTGAAGAATCAGTTTGTAAATACAAAACATCTTTGTCAATTCAAATATGTTCGCAAAATATTAGAAAATGTTCGTGAAAATAAAAACGAATTCAAATATAGTACATGAATTTGGAAAAGTCCATGAATCTGAAAAAAAACACAAAATGAAAGTTCATCCATTTAAAAACAAAAATTGTGACAAAAATTAATAATTTGCAATGCATGATTTCTTATCTATTGAAAAAGTTCATGAATTAGAGAAAAAGTTCGTGATTTTATTGCACGATTGAGAAAGTTCATATTATTGGAAAATACTTCGAATTTAAACAAGGTTCACACATTTGAAAAAAAAAGATAAAAAAACTTATAGATTATTAAAATACGAAAAAGAGTATAAAACTAACAAAAAAACAAAAAACAAAGAAAAATACTGATCGAAAGCTTCTAGAAGCTTCACAAAACCTGTCGGAAGCCTCTAAAAGCTACGCTTCACAAAACCTGGTGGTGGATGTTTAAGTGAACCGAAAATTCAACTTACATGGGCGGGCCCGTTTCCTACCAGTACATACTGACTGAGCAGGATGTGCGCCGTGGACCGATATGCCTATAAGTAACGCCTTAAGCGCCAAATAGGAACCAGCCTTGTAGCGAGCGCTCACACCAAACATATTTGGCGTCCGCGGCAAATTGGGCCGGCCCAATTCGGCATTTTTCCGTTGTTTCGTTTGTGAGACTGCTGAGATGGGCCTCATCGTTCCAGCAAAATTATTGTCCGCTCGTTGGGAATGTATCTGGTGCACTGGGGCAATTGGTGTTACCGGTGCACCGGACCCCATTGCACGTTCAAAAATGTCCAAAAAAATCCTTAAAAAAAGCTAGTGCATTGACACAACATCAATGTATGTGAGATGTTTTCACAAAAATTCAAATGAAAATTCAAAACATTGCTCGAGATACAAAAATGACAAATTTAACATCAATGTGCTAATGGGCCAAAACTGAAGCCCAACTTGTATTATGTACTATTCAGTGTCAAATTTGTCATTTTGTATCTCGAGCAATGTTTCAAATTTTGATCTGGATTTTTGTGACAACATATGTACATTGATGTTGTGTCAATACACTAAAATAAATTTTCTCAAATTTTCGAACATTTTTGAATGTGCAACTGGGGACCGGTGCACCGGTAGCACCAATTCCCCTGGTGCACCAGATACATCCCCTTCGGTCACTAGGTTGCGTTCGGTCCCTAGTTTTTTTGAACGAGAGTTCGATTCTTAGTTGAGCTCACTACGATAATTTTATCTTTTTTCCCTTCCATTTCATTTTTCAATATTTTACTAATATTAAATAAAGAAAATAGTAGTGAATTATTTTTGTGACCTACTTGGAAAAATGTTCATCTTGTATGAAAAAAAATGTTCAACACCAATTTAAAAAATAAGGATTTTATGAAATGTTCACAAATTAAAAATGATTCATCATTTAGAAATGGTTCATGGATTTAACAAATGTTTCAGAATTTTAAAAATGGTCACATATTTAAAAATTCTCATGAATTTGATATATTTTTTATGAATTTAGAAATTAAAAGAAAAAATGAAAAATGAAAAATAACCGGAAAAGAAATTGAAAATAAGAAGGAAAAGAAAAAAAATCAACCAAAAGAGAGAACGGAAAAACTAGCAAAGGGAAAACACAGAAAAGATAAACAAATATGAAAAACCCAGCACTGAAGCTTCCCAAACTGAGTAAGAAGCTTCCAGAGCCGAAGCTAGTTGGGTCGCACCGCTAATTTAGATCCATTGCATGCAATTTACCTGTCACCCACTGCACGAGGCCGAAGAGAGCGAAGAAAGGTTTACATGCTAATTTTATTATCTATAAGAACAACAAAAACTAAACAAAATGAAATAGCAGAAAAAGACTTGATACCAAAAAAATCTAAACATTGCACCACAAGAATTCACCACGTTAAGAATCAGGATTCCTTAAGGGCCTGTATGGACATTGGGGGGTTAGAAATTGTAATTGGCACTGGACTAGCCCTAATGCCATTTTTTGGGTGGCCTAGAGAACATTCGGATGTAGAATTACTACTTGATATTGAAGCATTTTTCACAACACTTTCTTGGGCCTCTGCAAATTTAGAGCCTGATGGCTTGGTATTCCCTAGAGTTGCTCGCCTCCTATCCCTTTCGTTGTTCCCCGCACTCTTCGTCCACGTCCCTATCTTTCACCCCATGCTATATTTCCTTCGTCGGTACATGGTCGTCGTTGTCGCTGCCTCGCCAAGGCTGTGCGACCTCCACCACGTGTTGCATCTCCTTCGCTAGCACATGGGCGCCACCGTGCTAGGAGATCGAGGTCGGCCTACCACTTTGTGTTCAAGCCTCCCAAATTGCCATGATACAGCCTTTAACCTCCACATTCTAGCAAAACTTGGTTTGGTTGTGTTACCGCTTGCTCAACCCCTCTTATAGTGTTGCCAGTTGCAGGTGTAGGTCATTTCATGTGACAACATGGATATCTTTGGGACATCGTTATATCGTGCTTAATTGTTGAACATGTTAAAATATGGCTAAGGGTGGAAGGCTTAGGCTTTTGCCCGCGGTGTTTTGTTCCACTTTGGCCAACCTTAAGCACCGACAATCTGGTTATCATGTTCAATGAGACGCATCCTACCATGTGTGGGGATTATGGGGCCTCCCTTGAATCCCTTTATTTAGCGTTGAACTATTCCAGAAGGCCCAGTATTGGTACTAAAATATGCCAACATAAAACTTGCATAGAGGGTTGCCCACTCGAGGTATTTTCAAAATAACTTGGGCCAGTTCCCGACAAAAGCGTTGGTCTGTAACACCTAGCAGTCGTCGTAGGCCACCACAGGGAAACTTGGGTTTGTCTTCCCGGAAACTCAGCATAGATGTATGGGACCGGGTATAGAGATACGTTCAGCTCTGATATGGATTTCGGCCCACTCGGGAGGCCTTTATGGATTAGTTTGACATTAGCTAGAGGAACTTGTTAACTCTGAACTTTCGGAGCATATTCGTGTTAAAGCGGTCGTTGTGATGGCCACGAACTGGGAGGAAAGGGGTTATGCGTGTGGAATCTGAAAGGACGTGGATGTCGCCTAGAGGGGGGTGAATAGGCACTTTAAAATAATTACGGTTTAGGCTTGAACAAATGCGGAATAAAACTAGCATTTAATTAGTCAAGCACAAAAACTAAAACAACTAGGCTCACCTATGTACACCAATAACTTATGCTAAGCAAGATAAACAACAAGTGATAGCAGGATATATAGCATGAAACAATATGGCTATCACAAAGTGAAGTGCATAAGTAAAGGGCTCGGGTAAGATAAACTGAGGCACGCCGAGACGATGATGTATCCCGAAGTTCACACCCTTGCGGATGCTAATCTCCATTTGGAGCGGTGTGGAGGCACAATGCTCTCCAAGATGCCACTGAGGCCACCGTAATCTCCTCACGCCCTCGCACAATGCAAGATGTCGTCATTCCACTAAGGGACCCTTGAGGACGGTCACCGAACCCGTACAAACAAGGTTGGGGCAAACTCCACAGCTTAATTGGAGGCTCCCAACAACACCACGAAGCTTCACCACAATGGATTATGGCTCCAAGGTGACCTCAAATGCTCGGGGCAATCTCCACAACCTAATTGGAGACCCCGACGCTTGCCCGGAGCTTTGCACCACAATGATTGAGCTCCGAGGCACCACCAACCGTCTAGGGAGCCAAAGCACCAAGAGGAACAAGCTCTAGGGTGCTCAAACACCCAAGAGTAATAAGCTTCTCAACTTCTCACTTCCACGTATCACCGTGGAGAACTCAAACCTATGCACCAAATGCAATGGCAAGGGCACATGGAGTGCCGAAGTCCTTCCCTCCCAAATCCCACCACAACAACTAATGCTATGGAAGAAAATGAGAGGAGGAACGAAGAAGAACAAGAAGAACTCCAAGATCTAGATCCAAGGGGTTCCCTCACATAGAGGAGAAAGTGACTGGTGGAATTGTGGATCTAGATCTCCTTTCTCTTTTCCCTCAAGAACTAGCAAGAATCATTGGAGGGATTGAGAGTTAGCAAGCTCGAAGAAGGTCAACAATGGGGGGGGGCAAACATGAGCTCAAAGGATTAAAGAGCAATTGGGAAGAAGACCCCCTTTTATAGGCCTCCCCAAATCCAACCGTTATGTGCACAGGTCATGCACAAGCGGTACTACAGCTTGGCTGAGCGGTACTACCGCTTAGCGCGGTAGTTTCAGGAAAAGCATGCAAAATGGCAGAAACCTCGAGGCGGTAGTGCCACCGGAGCGGTACTACCGGCCTACCCAGCGGTACTTCCGCTGGGGATGCAGTAAGACTCCAGTACCCAAAAATAAGCGGTAGTAGCAGTGGTACTCGGGAGCGGTAGTACCGCGCGGGCGGTACTACCGCCCTATTACCGTCCTCTACTACCGCTCAAGAACCACCCAGAAAACTAACCTATCCGGAGAGCAAAATATAAGCGGAAGTACCAGCGGTAGTACACAACGGAAGTACCGCCTCATCAAAGAAAAACTGCTCTCGCACTAAAACTGCCATAACTTTCGCATACGAGCTCCGAATTGAGCAAACTCAAGCTTGTTGGAAAGCAGACGACAAGTACTATCCAAACAACATCTGGTTATCTTAAGAAGAGGCAGTATGAAAATGCCAATGATATAGAGATGTGAAACCTCTATGAATGAAGAACCGGCAAAAACTCCAACATCGAAAACATCATAGAAGATGCATATGGACTCCGTTTTCGATGAACTCGAGCTTGTCATGAAGCTGGCCATATTCTCAAGAACTCACAAAGAGAAACACCAAACAAGAACCAAGAAAGATTATGCAAGGATGCAAATGGTTTGAGCTCTCAACGAACAATACGATCAAGCTACTCACTTGAGAGGCCCCCTGTCGGTGTCAAAACCAGCAGATCTCGGGTAGGGGGTCCCGAACTGTGAGACTTGGATCGATGGTAACAAGAGACGAAGGGGACAAGGTTTTACCCAGGTTCGGGCCCTCCTATGGAGGTAATACCCTACGTCCTGCTTGATTATATTGATTGTATGGGGATTACAGAGTTGATCTACCTCGAGATCGAGTAACTAAACCCTAGATGAGTTTTGTTATTCTACCACCTAAAACCTTCCGACTTATATAGATGCCAGGGGTCCCTAGGGTTTACACATGGTCGGTTACACGTCGAAGGGATAAACATGCCTATTCACTACTCCAAACGTGGAAGGCAAACCACGATTCTCGAGGCTTCCTCCTTGGAGACGAGATCTTCAATCCTTCCAATATTCGGCAAGTGGCCCATATAGTCCGGCCCATATGTAATAGGTCGACCTCCCGAGGACCCCTTAAACCAGGACTCCCTCAGTAGCCCCCGAACTAGCCTCCAACGCCAAGGGTCCAAGCTCCAGCTGCTTCGAGTGATCAGAGTCTTCGGCTTGCGAGGTGAGTTCCTTTCTCCAAATAGTAATCGGTCGGGATATAGCTCGGCCTCCGTCAACGTGTAATCTTTCCGATCATAGATCGTCCGTATACCATGAGTAGCTCGGCCTTTGAAGGCCAAACGTCAGAGAGCCAATAGTGTTCTCTGACAACTTTTCAGACGAAAAGTCACGGCCCACCACGACCATTGAACCAGTCGAAAAGACCTGCTTCGTGGTTCGAGGCCGTTTCCACTAGCACGATCCATCAATGCACAGATCGTGCCCCATTTTACACGGGATATGTTTGATCACGTGCGTATAACGGCACGCATGCCTTGGGAAGCGGAGAGATTCACGGCGCCGTGAAGGGAGGCTAACCAGCAGCAAGCTTTAATAAAAGGGGAAGAAAACCCCAAGGCTTATCCGCATCTCGCATTCGCATCCCCGCTTCCCCCTTCTCCCGAGCTTCCAGAGCCAAGATCTAGGTTTCCCAATCCACTCCTCCTCCGAGCACAACCATGGCCGGCTCAGGTTCTAGCGGCAAGTGGGAGGCTTCCTCAGTCACCGACCAGGACATCCGAGACCTCAAGGAGGCCGGATACCTCCCCGCCAACATCTTCCACCGCGCCGCAGAGGAGGGTCAGGTGATCCCCACCCCCAAACTAGGTGAGAGGGTGGTCTTCATCCCTCACTTCATCAGAGGTTTAAGCTTCCCGCTTCACCCCTTCGTGAGGGGCCTCATGTTCTTCTATGGCCTCGACTTCCACGACCTCCCGCCGAACTCTTTCATGCATATATCGGCCTTCATTATCGTCTGCGAGGCTTTCCTGTGAGTCGAGCCACACTTCGGACTGTGGCTCAAGATCTTTAACATCAAGCCGAAGTGTGTCATCGGCGTACATGCGGATTGCGGCGGGGCAGTCATCGGCAAGCTTCCGCGCGCAGTGTGGCCATCCGGCACCTTCATCGACACCATCAAGACCTGGCAAAAAGAGTGGTTTTACATCTCTGAGCCAAGGGAGGAGGGCGGAACTGTTCCTGCCGAATTCAGATCAGGCCCTCCGACCAGATTGACCTCATGGGTCCGAAAGGGCCTTGACTAGGGGTCGGACACAGAGGTGGAGGACCTGCAGAGGGGCATCGCCTACCTAATCAGGGAGGGAGTCGGCCTGACCAATGTGGTCCAGGTTATGCTTCGGCGGCGCATCCTCCCCTGCCAGTGCCGGAGTTCTCCTATGTGGGATTACCGGACTGACGACGATCCTACAGTTCGTCAACTCTTCCGCACCACGCGGGAGAAGCTATGGAAGGCGCTATTCAAGGCGCAGGAGAACTGGCCGGGCAAGAAGGAGGACAAGGGCTTGAGCGCCATCAAGCCCCCACCCGAGGTATAGCATAGTTTCATTTCACCGGTCCTATCTTCCTAAAGATAGTCTAAGCATTTTCCGATCACCTTTCACAGGAATGGTTGAGCAAAGCCATGGGCATCAAGTGTCCGGCTCCACAGCCCGAAGACCCCAAGTCTCCGCTACTGTTGGAGATGCTCGTCGTGGCGCCTTACAAGGCGCCAGAGAAGAAGGAGAAGAAGAAGCCAGGCTGAACAGGCCTGCGCAACAGGGACCAGCCAGAAGTTGTGTCCGAAGAGACCCACACCTCCTCGAATCAAGATGAGGAGCATGAGGGTGAGGAGGGAGGCAATTCCCCCCTTGCCGGAAAAAGGGCGGCGTCATCGGACGCTCCGGAGGACGTAGATCCTCCTGCCCTGAAGAAGACGCGTCGGACACAGGTAGCCCTGTCCGGTGATAGTACGGACTCAGATTCTGAGTCCGAGGATTTCGAGAGGGTTCCGCGAAGGAACCTCAGGGTTAAGCCCCCACCTCGAAGGTAAGGATCCGAAGACCTCGCGAGCTATTAGCGCTAAGTTTTTTAATGTTACTGACGTGTGAGTGCCTTCCGGCTTGCAGCCCACCGTGCGTTCTCCCCACCGATCAAGTTTCGGACGGGAAGACCCCGCCCGCCAAGCTAGCGGAGAGCGGAACCGTGTCGTACCCCACTCCTCCGGGCGCCACGAAAGACACCACGGAGGTGTCATCCCAGCAGGCTCCTTTGGAGCCGGACACTAGAGGCGGGGGCGACAACGTCATGGTCGAGGCTAACACCTCGGCCGTCGAAGACCCGGGAGAGAAGCCCCTCCCGGATACTGAGGAGACCGGGCAAGGAGATGTCCAGTCACCTCCAAGGTTGTCTCCGGAGCGCACCACGCCTCCGGAGGCACAGGTTCAATCCCCGGTCGAAGATCGGGTCAACCGACCACCACCGGCACCGCCGACCATTGGGTGGCCGGCTATGGGGGAGGCTCTGTCAAGCGCCCCCATCTCCGAAGAGCACCGCACCCTTATGGGTACGGTACTACAGAGCATTCAGTCCGTGGATACCAGACTGAAGGAGGCCTTCAACGGTCTCCTGACGGGCTTTCAGGTGAGTCATGTAATGCTCTACTTTGTGAAATATTGGTTTCTGTAAGTTATGATTATATGCATGGCAGCCCCCGAGCCCTAGGTGAGTTTGGAAAAAACTTACGTGGGGGTCAAATCATAGATCCTTATCCGAACTATGTATAGGACAATATATGTTCGGATCGTTCTGTCAGCCCTTAAGAGGACCGTACACAGGATCATTTTAGTGACAGTTCGGAGGTTGTAAACTCCTGTAACGTTATATGATGTTGTTTGTTACAGGCTTCGTCGACGGCAGCGGCCAATAACGCTGCCGAGCTAGAAGAGCTAAACCGGAAGCTCAAGAGCTCCGAAGACGAGCTTGACGCTCTAAACAAGAGATTCGACGAGGCGCAAGGTAAGTCGAATTAGAGTAAAAAACTTCTTCGTTACCGTACTGTCAATGCAGTGTTGTTTGATATGCTTAATGCTTGTGCAGCCTCGGCGAAGGAGATTGAGAAGCTCAAGGCCGAGCTTGAGAAGGCCAAGCAGGAGGCTGCGGTGGAGAAGGCGGCTGCCAAAGAAGCAGCTACCGCGCTATCCGCCCTAAGAGCCACCAGCGACAAGCACGAGGCTCGGGTGGAGGAAATCCAGCAGGAGCTCAAAGACGCAAGCAAAAAGTGCGAGGACCTTGAGCGAAAAAGCAAGGAGCAGGCCGCCGAACTATCCACCCTGAAAACCGATCTCCAAAAGGAGCGGGTGGATAGACGGTCCTATGAAGAGGAGATCAGCCAGGCCAAGGCTATCATGGATGGTAAGCCATATTTATTGCAGTGTGTCTACGGGGATAGCAAGTTCAAATTGCTCACCCAAGTATGGCGTTCCTCAGGCGCCTGCTTGGACCTTCAGAAGAGCGCGGCGGACGCGAACCAGTTCTATGGTTCGCGGGGAGAAGGAGATGAAGCTCGGCTGTTCTGGGCATAGTTTGAAGCCCCCGAGCGCTCTCCTCTCCTTCTTGAGCAGCTGAAGCAGCTGATGGAGCTACACCGTATGGCGGAGCCGGCAATGAAGGATCTCTGCATCCGGCTATGGCCCAATGAGCCGTTGCCGGGCAGCTACTTCGGCCTGGTGCGGAAGCTGAGCGACGCCTCGTCCCGGATCGACGCGCTAAGGCGATCTTCCTGCATCGAGGGAGCTCGGATGACCTTTGCGAAGGCCAAGGTGCACTGGCCGGGGCTGGATCCAATGAAGATAGCCACCGCTCCTCCGCCTACCGGAAAAGAGCATAGGCGCCCCGAGCTATACTTCTCCGGCGTAATGGAGGGTGCTCGGGCAATAGAGGCGCAATGTTCGAGAGAGGATGTGTATGAGTAAAGGCGTTGTAATGTGTCTAAAGACTCTTTAACGCGTTTATATTTAAGACGCATGGTTTATCATGTCTTATATGCTTTGCATCCTTTATAACTCATGTGTGGCCGTTAAAACTGAAAGCGGCGAGTCGTCGACTTCAGCCCACATGTAGATACTACGTGGGGTGTCTCTACCAACGCACTGTGACCTTTAGCCGAACTATCGGTACCCGAAGGCGGTAGTGTGGGGCGGACAAGGCAATCGGACCATAATGCTTTATTGCTTTCACTTAGCCATAGGGGCACGAGAAAGGAGTGCGGGGGCTGATGACTAGCCCCCAGGTGTTTGTGATGTTCGGATAAACCGCGGCCAAAGCCTATATCACCTGGTTTGTACTAACACCAAACCCATCGTATGACACGGAATAACCTCTGACGAGATTTAGTTAAGCTCGGATTCGCATGCCGGTTCTCGCATACCATGACAGTCAGTTTTCGGCTTTCTCCGCTGAGGCGCTTAACCAGACTAGCCGGAAGCGCAATCGCAGCGGTGCTCCCTTTGCCCTTTTAGCCGAACTAGCGGAACATAAAGGGGCAAGCATAGGAGCCGGGCAACCCAACTATTGACCAAGACATAGTTCGGAACCAATGCATATAAGGCGGAATTCCAAGACGCCGAACACTTAAAGAAATTGTGATTAGGGCGATTTTTAAGGTCGAGCCCCCGGTCTATTAGCCGGTTGCATCGTACAGTATACCAAACAGGTTCGTAAGGAGAGGGAGAAAACAGAAAGTGTTCCGAAAAGGGACAGCAAAGAGAAAATGATATATCTGTATTTTACTCAACAACTCTTATTATTCAAATTGCCGATGCAACTGTTTACAGGTATTTGATAAATGAAATATAAATTTTACAGGAGAGGTTGTACCAAGGGCCTTCGATAGATGACCTGACGTCCTTGATGTGCCCTGTTGCTTATCTGTTCCTGCATCTCCAAAGAGGTGTATGCCTTTATGGGCTTTGCTAGTTCGGCGAACGGACCTTGAAGAAAGGGTCTTGAGAAGTCGCCAAGGTATGGATGAGCTTGACGCCTTTAGCAAGCACTTTATGGTACCTGTAGTAAGTCCGACGACATGTTGACGGTAATAGTTCGGTCCAGCCGAACACCTACCCTCTAATAGTTTTTCCCCACCGCTGCCCATGGAATTTTGAGTGCGAAGTTGTGCCTCTTCGGCACGTACTTTGCCGGTAATAGGGCCATGTGATGGGGGGTGAATCCCTATTTATGGGGAGAAGAAGGTTCTGGTACTTCGGGTTAAGACCGAGCTCGCTTCCCAGCCTTGGATGCCTTTGCGGCAGATGTCAGCGCTTGCCAATCATCGGTGTAATGGAATTCAGCCGCCAGGGCCAACGCATGTTCCTCAGTTCGGAGGGAGCGCTCTGTGTTGCCATTGACGGTAATGACCCCCTTAGGGCCAGGCATCTTGAGATTGAGGTATGCGTAGTGCGGAACGGCGTTAAAGCGAGCGAACACTGTACGGCCGAGCAGGGCGTGATAGCCACTGCGGAAGGGTACGATGTCGAAGATCAAGTCTTCGCTTCGAAAGTTATTGGGCGAGCCGAACACAACCTCCAGGTTTACAGAGCCTGTGCACCGGGCTTCAACGCCCGGGATCACTCCTTTGAAGGTAGTGTTACTGGGCTTGATCCTTGACGGATCTATGCCCATCTTTTTCACCGTATATGAGTAGATCAGATTGAGGCTACTTCCACCATCCATGAGGACTTTAGTGAGGTGGTACCCATCTATAATCGGGTCTAGGACGAGAGCGGCCGAACCCCCGTGACGGATACTGGTCGGATGATCACGTCGATCGAAGGTGATCGGATATGCCGACCATGGGTTATACTTCGGGGCTACAGGCTCTATGGCGTAGACATCTCGAAGGGCATGCTTCCTCTCCTTTTTGGGTATATGAGTGGCGTAGATCATGTTTACTGTCTTCACCTCTGGAGGGAATTTCTTTTGTTCGCCACCGCTCGGACCACGAGGTTCGTCCTCATCCTCGCTGCGTGGGCTCTTGCCCTGGTCCTCAGATGCGAGCTTGCCGGCCTGTTTGAAGACCCAACAGTTACGGTTGGTGTGATTGGCGGGCTTCTCCCGAGTGCCATGAATCTGGCAAGGTCTCTCCAGGATCTTGTCCAGCGGGGTGGGTCTATCGTGTTTGCCCTTAGGAGGCTTCTTCCGCTGCCCAGATCGGGAGTTGCGGAATCCGGCATTAACAGCCGTGTCGTCGGCATCACTGTTATTATGCCGGCGCTTGTTTTTGTTGCGCTTCGGTTTCCCGTTTCCATCCCGAACTTCAGAGGTTCCGGGGTCTTCGGGGTTATGGCTACGTCTAGCTAGCTAGTTATCCTCGCGCGCGCAGAAGCGGGTCATGAGTGATGTGAGGGCGGACATTGTCCTTGGTTTGTCCTGGCCGAGCTGTCGAGCTAGCCATTCATCCCGAATATTATGCCTGAAGGAGGCTATAGCTTCGGCGTCCGGGCAGTCTACGATCTGGTTCTTCTTGGTCAGGAAACGATTCCAGAATAGCCGCGCGGACTCTCCTGGCTTCTGAACGACGTTGCTTAGATCGGAGGAGTCCGGCGGCCGAACATAAGTGCCCTGGAAGTTAGATCGGAATGCCTCTTCTAGGTCCTCCCAACACCCAATGGAGTTTTCGGGGAGGCTATTTAACCAGTGCCGAGCTGGCCCCTTGAGCTTCAGGGGTAAGTATTTGATGGCGTGGAGATCATCTCCTCGTGCCATGTGGATGTGGAGGAGGAAATCCTCAATCCATACGGTTGGGTCAGTTGTCCCATCGTATTGCTCTATGTTTACGGGTTTAAACCCTTCCGGGAACTGATGCCGCATTACCTCGTCTGTGAAGCACACTGGGTGTGCAGCGCCCCTAACCCGAGCTATGTTGCGCCGGTGATTGGCGTCTAGCCGAGCTCGGTGTTGTTCCCGACCTTCATTGTCGTGGTCGAAACGAGGACGGTACCCTTCCCGTCGATCGGGTGAGTATCCCCTGGATCCGTAGATGGATCGCGTACGACCTGCTCTGTAATCCAGGTCGTGTCGCAGGTCGAACCTGTCATCGGGCTCTAGTGGCTCCTTTCCCCGTCTACGGGGTATCATCGGCCTATGGCCGGCATCGTCAACAGTCATGTCTCGTCCTCGTGGAGGGCGGTCTGGGCTGTCATATGGGGTATGCTTTGGAGACGGCGTATCGGTGAGCTCATCGTCGAATTGTGGCAGCAGCCTTCTGCGTGGGTAGCTCTTAGGTCGGTCCGATAGACCGGTGCCGTATCCTTCCTCAGCGGAGAGGACTCTCGTCCATCGGTCGTTGAGGTCGTCTTCTTCGGCTTTGAGCTGCCGTTCTTTTGCTCTCAGGCTGCGAGCCGTAGATAACAGCTGTTGCCTGAATAGTTCCTGATCTGCAGGATTGTCGGGAATGGCGAAGTCAATAGAGCGGAGGTAGTCGTCGTCATCAGGATCATCTGGATCATCGGGGTTGCGACGGTCTTCGGGCCTCTCCTGACCCTCTAACGGGTGTTCGGGGATTTCGGGGCCGCCGATGTCTTCCGGGGTATCTCCGTCCCCGGTGCCATCGGTAGACTTCCGCCCCTTTTTCCCTTTTGACCGTTTATGCGGCTTTCAGCGTCTTGACGGTGCTTCGTCCGATTTATCGCCGTTGTTTTTCGGAGTGTCCACCATGTAGACGTCGTATGTAGAGGTGGCAGTCCACTGCCCGGTCCTAGCGGGGGTGAGGGCGTGATCCTCCTCATCCATGTACTCTGCCTCCTCGGAGGCATAATCTAGCATGTCGGTTAAATCCTCGACAGTGGCTATCAAGTGGGTGGTGGGTGGGACGAAAAATCCGTCCTGACCAGTCTGGCGCCCGATCTGAGAACAGATCGGGTTTGGGTCGTCGTTGATCTTCATCGACGAGATCCGATCTAGAGCCTCATCGAGTATTGAGAGTTCGATCGGACCGGTCTGCGCAGAGCTTCCGGAGTGAACCTCCGATGCATCCGTGCAGGGAGAGTGTTCGGCAAGAACTGATGTCCGGACGTCGGGCACTATGACCTGATCCGGACTAACAGTCGGGCCCTCGCCGGGGTAGATCCCGTGGGCAGAGCCGAAAGATGGATTTGGGGTTAAAGCCTCAGAGTCTTCGGGCATGGCAGGCAAGACTGCAAGCCCGGTTAGTGACAGATCACCTCGAGAGTCTACGGAGAACTCTAAGTTCCCGAATCTGACCTCTTGATCAGGAGCAAAACTTCCGACGCGGCCTAGATGGCCGGTCGGGTCGGCGTGCAGCACAACGCTGCCGAAAGCGAAGATCTGTCCGGGGACAAAATTGCCCGGATTGCGGACCTCTTCGTTGATGACTAGGCGAGCCATCGATTCCTTCTGGCGATCACAGCGGAACTCTCAATGAAAGCACCAATGTCGGTGTCAAAACCGGCAGATCTCGGGTAGGGGGTCCCGAACTATGAGACTTGGATCGATGGTAACAAGAGACGAAGGGGACAAGGTTTTACCCAGGTTCGGGCCCTCCTATGGAGGTAATACCCTACGTCCTGCTTGATTATATTGATTGTATGGGGATTATAGAGTTGATCTACCTCGAGATCGAGTAACTAAACCCTAGATGAGTTCTGTTGTTCTACCACCTAAAACCCTCCGACTTATATAGACGCCAGGGGTCCCTAGGGTTTACACATGGTCGGTTACACGTCGAAGGGATAAACATGTCTATTCACTACTCCAAACGTGGAAGGCAAACCACGATTCTCGAGGCTTCCTCCTTGGAGACGAGATCTTCAATCCTTCCAATATTCAGCAAGTGGCCCATATAGTCCGGCCCATATGTAATAGGTCGACCTCCAAAGGACCCCTTAAACCAGGACTCCCTAACCCCCCTTGATAGAACGGCTATCGATCCTATAACCCGATCTCCCAACTACCACCATGAGACCGGTAAAATAGAAAAACTATCAAGGGCAAACATTTGCCTTGCGCATAGTCCACTTGAGCTAGATGATGACGATCTTGTCCTCCTCAAGATGGACCACCTTTCTTGATTGCGTTGGCTCGATGAAGAATAGTTGATTGCTCCCCCATACTCCACTATGGGTGAGCCACTCTTCGGCACATCTTCACAAGTCCATTGTCACCACGATGGACGGCAAGCTTCAAACATGATCTCTCCGTGATGCTTCACTTGAACTTGGACACCGCAACCTTGATGACGATCACCACTTGATCTTCCTCTTGATGCAAGCCCATGGAAATATACCTAACCCCATGAAGAACTCTCAAATATACCATGGGTTAGTACACAAAGCGTAATGGACAATACTTACCGTATCATGAGATCACTTGATCCCTCTTGGTACATCTTGTATGCTTTGTGTGTTGATCAACTTGATTCACTCTTTGACTTAGTCTTGATCAACCTTGTATCATATCTTATCTCTTCATAAAGATGATGTCTTGAAGGTAAACATGAATGCTCATACAGTCTTCTTCTTCAAGACATGCTTGCAATAAGCTCAACTCTCACATGACCAATCTTTGGATAAAACCTTGAATACCACCTTGGTCACCATATAAACTCCTTGAAACCAACAAATGGACTTCAAGAAGTGCCTATGGACAAATCCTTCGAATATAACTCAAGGCAACCATTAGTCCATAGGGATTGTCATCAATTACCCAAACCACACATGGAGAAATGTGCTCCTACATAATCTATAATGGAGAACTGAAAGCACCCTTGCATGGTTAAATCTTTCGGAAAGTCATGACCGCGGTTATGGACGACTTTGAAATGTATAATGCCAGTGGTAGACAACTTCAACTAATAACTAAAACTTGACCAACGTGTGTGTAACCTTGATTATCTTTTCTTGTGGGTATGCAAGCAAGGAAAGGACATGGTGGGGTTATGAATGAATCGTAGCCTCATAGGTAGGTGTTCAGAACCACTTCTTGATCAACTAGTTACGACCACTTTATGCATGGGATTTATCTTATCTTGTTCTATTATTCGTAGGAAAAGATGGGCTACATTGCTTAGTTGCTTACTGCAAACTTTACCATTTAACCATATCCAATCCATGAGTAGTTTTAGTGTTGATACTCTTGTTAATGGGACTTGCCGAGTCTCAAAAGGTTCACATATACCACAACAACACTAGATGCAGGTACAAGCAAAGCGTTGCTCTAAGGTGAGAGTGTGGTATGTTCTACATGGAGTTCTTTTTCGACGACGATCACCGGGATGGGATCCCAGTTCGCAGCCTCGGATAAGCAGGGTGGATGTTGCTTATTTATTTGCTAGCCTCTTAGGCCTAATTGGATCTTGTTTGTAGCCGGACTCCTGCCTTCTATTGTGTATGGATGATGTAATGTTGGGTCAATGTTGACCTTTGATTGGTGTAATATATGTATTAGCATATTTATGTCCCGAGATCTAAGTTTGATCATACATTTAACCAACAAGACCGACTGCGGTGCGAATTCAGTGGTATAATTTTTGTTGCCGCCGCAGTCGGTCTCGTTGGTTAAATGTATGGTCAAGCTTAGATCTCGGAAAGCGCGGGCGCACTACATTGTGGAATGGAGGAAGTATTACTCTTTTATCTTGTTTAGTTGTACTTGTTGTGATGTTACTCTTCTATAATCTTGTTTAGTTGCATTTGTCGTGATGTTCACCTTGTTACCAGCCTATGACACTTGCGTGTGTGATTATTAGTCATATGTTGGGTCGACCCGAAATGCACTTCGAGAATGATCACAAAGTCTTCAGCTAAGACTACAGCTCGGGCATTACAAGTAGCCCACGTTGACATATCATGCAAGCGCGGGATACATCTGGATACACACAAGTAAGGCTACAAGAAGACATCTCTTTCCTCCTCCACAAGAAAAGCTCTTCTCCTCCCGTCGGCGCCGCCGCCGGTCCGCCCCATCTCCGATGGCCTCTAGGCCATGGAGGTGCGGAGGATCTCGGCCCCCCGCCGGCGGGAGGGACCCCGTTCTCGTTCTTGTTAGATTCAGCGTGTTGGTTGGGGCTGTGTGGCGGCGGCGATATCCCATAGTAGGAATAATGTCTTCCACGTTCTATCCCCGTCCCGATGGTGTGTCTAGCATCATCGGAGGGCGTGTGGAGGTTTGTCTCCGTCGGATCTCGCGGGATTCGGTCGGTGCTGGTCTTCGGTGGATCTTTTTGGATCCGGTCTTCGTTCGCCTTTGTTTGGGTGTTTACAGGTTTGATTCTTCTGATCTACGACTTTCTTCATCGGCGATGGTTGCTACTCTGGTGCGCTGGTCCTATGGGGCCTTAGCACGACGACTTCCCGACTGTCTACTACAACAAGGTTTGCCCGGCTCCGGTGAGGGAGGGGCGATGACGGCGGCGCGCCTTCGGCTCGCTCCAGTGCTTGTAGTCGTCGCTAGGTGGTCCACGGACATGGTTGTAATTTTTATTACCTCTGTTGTTCTTTGTACTGCCATGATTGAAGATGAATAGATTTGAAGTTTCTCGCAAAAAAAAGGCTACAAGAAAAAGCTTGAGGCTCATGAGCCACTCGAGATCGATTCATATTTTGTCTCGACTCGATATAGACTCGGAAAGAAATGAGCTTAGTATGAGCACTTTATCTTGCTCGATCGAGAAACGAGTTGATCTTGAGCCAACACTGGCTCGGTTGATTTTAGCTCGATATAACATAATTATATTAAATAATCCTAATATATAATAAATGGAAATAGGATACTGAATTACCATATATGTTGTGTATGATTTTTCTCATTTTATCTACTAACAAACATTGAAGCTTAATTGTGCAGAGAAAATAAAATTAGGCCACGATATAGTACATGGGCAGCCGAGTGTTAAATATATGTTATTTATGGCCTAAGTTTAAGAGCATCTCTTGCTAGTTCATCCATGATCTCTCGTTATTAAGTACTATTTGTCTTCGGTCGAAAAAGAACAAGCCAAACTACCTTGATTTGTTTATATATTATCATTGCTGATTGGAATAATATTTTTAGTGGTTTTTTATCTTGTGTTGTGGCCTATCTTGTTTGAAAATTTGCCTTCAATTATTTGTAAAAATGTTATTTAGCTCCAAACTAGCTCGAGATCGTTACAAGCTGAGTACAAACCACTTTTTATAACTCGACCTTGAACTTCACTCAGTTTGAGCTCGCTTGAATTTTAGTATAAGTTTAGCTGAGCCTAGTCCAACTCGCTCGAACTCGACTCACTTGCAACCCTGCATGCAAGGTCAAAGTGGCCGCAATAATATATTTTACCAGTTTATGACATCAAGTCATCAAGCATAAGTTCTATGATTACTCTTTTCAGAATCTCAACCACGTCTGTAAACCCTGCCTTGGTCATTGCCCACAATCCGCACAAGGTAGACTTCACTTATCAAGTGGAGCTTACAGGTCTCATTTCACCAAATGAACCAAAAAAAAAGTAAATTTTAGTTCCTAAATTTATGATCTAACAAACACTACCAAAACAAAATAAAAGAAAGTGAGTATAAACTAGATACCAGAAAATTTTGAAACAACTATACAAGCTGCACCACAAGGACTACCCACCTTAATAATCAATTATTCCTTAATACACTTGCAGAAAATTCCAAGCACGACAGAGTGTAAAAATGAAATAGAGTTGACAACAGAGGCACAGTGATAGCCCGGCATAACAAGGCTGCCGTCGTTGCCATAAGTTAAGCACAGTAAGGGCTACCAGAGTGTACAGATCTGTGAATTTTACTCCCAAGCGCAACAAATCAAAGTTGTAAACAATATACATTTCTGTGGTACGGCTGTGCATGGGTCGAGAGAGTTCTCGCGGCGGCATACCACTCAACCCTCCTCGCCGAACTCATTGGTGAACTTCTCATGCACCTCCAGGTCCTTCTTGCCAACGGTCGGTCTCTGCCTTGCAAGGACCTTCTCGAAATCAATCTTCGAGATTGGGGGTGGGAGAATCTGCAGCCAAGCAATACACCTTAGCAATTCAAATTCAATTCAAGAGGCCTTTTGGAGGAAAACAGATGCCATCTATCATGTCTTTACCTGTGAGGCAAGGCCTTTGGATGCAAGATCCTGCATCGTAGTCTGCACAGCGCCTGGTTGCTTCAATCCACAGGGCATCCACATGTCACCATCTGTCTTGAAGAAGTACATAGCATCCTGTGTTTTGCGCACAGGCTCAAACAACACGTCTTTCACCTGTTAACAATAGCAAGAATCAGACGCACGCCACAATGTATGTATGTACAGACACATGTAGGTTGTGTTGTGCAAAAATTACTTACACAGACAGCAACATCGGAACCAGAGAACCCCTCTGTACGACGACCCAGGACCTCAAAATCACTTTCCGATAAGCTGTGTGGTGTATCCCCAAGATGTACCTGAATGAATTTAAGTTGCCCACTTTAAGCAAAGGATCATGAAAACTTTTCCAAAGAACTTTGTTTAATGCAGTGTTGCACAGATGTTTCTCAAGTGTACCTTAAACATATGCTGCCTAGCTTTTGCGTCAGGTAGAGGAATGTAGATACGCTTGTCAAACCGCCGCCGAACAGCCTGAAGTAATGAATATACGTAAAGTGCCAAACTCTTCAAGAAATATCAAGAGTCTTTATAAACCATAAATGGCACAACATAGTATTTGACAAGTTTCCGGAGACCTGGTCCAGAGCATATGGCGTATTCGTCGCAGCAAGAACGAGAACTTTATCATCATTATGGCCGACACCCTGGACAGTTATAGGAAAACAAAGCAAATGTATTAGCCAACACAGTTAGGGCGAGGAATCTATACAACTAATGTGTTTGGTGAAAATATACAGTGTTATTCAATAGCATTAGCCGGTCCACTATTACCCAAAACTGTGTGCTGAGGAATATGGGAGGCCAATGGCTTAACTAAAATTAAATGAAATCTGGGAGGCCAAAAGTGGTTGCAAAGTTTATTAAAAAAGAAAAACTAGGCGCGCTGCTAATTCCTTTTTCTGGACAGAGAATGTGTCTTGACTTCTCCATGAGTGAATTATTTGAATCATTACCATCCTAAGTACGGAATTCCAACTAAGCATGTCGCCATATTCTGCAGCAGAACACATATTCAGAAAGAGTTCGCAACATTACAGAGGCTGCAAAAACTCACCTGCATCTGTACAAGAAGTTCGGTTTTTATTCTCCTAGAAGCTTCACTTTCATTGCCTTCTCCACGTGTACCGCATAAAGAATCAATTTCATCAATGAAGATAATTGAAGGGGCATTTTCACGAGCCATTTGGAAAAGATTAGCAACTAGTTTCTCGCTCTCTCCCATCCATTTTGAAACAAGGTCTGATGAAGATATGCTGCAGGCAAACTGAATGCATTAATATGGAATAGCCTTAAGGATACCATATTAGCAGTATAGGAAATGAAAAGTAGTAGGAAATGAGCATTAGCAAGACACATAAGCTCATTAAGTCCAGAAGGAAGAACATGCAAGCTTGTTCAGACATATTTACATACCATTGTAAAACCTGTAATGCACTCAGCCCACATAAATGTAAATGGTATTGCAAGTCCACATATTCGCCAAATCTTTTATGGTGTGGCTACATATACATTATTTGTTATTACTACTCTTTGACCTAGGAATCAATGTGTAGTTAAGCTACTCATCTGGAAGTCAGAAGTCCAGCTCTGGAAGGATCTCGAAGGGGGAAATATGTATTGCAAGTCCACATATTCGCCAAATCTTTTATGGTGTGGCTACATATACATTATTTGTTATTACTACTCTTTGACCTAGGAATCAATGTGTAGTTAAGCTACTCATCTGGAAGTCAGAAGTCCAGCTCTGGAAGGATCTCGAAGGGGGAAATATATCCAAATTGTTTTTTCGGTCTGGCTAAACACAGCTCATCTGGTAATGTTTATGAAGTACAAGACCTCAAATCTGATGTAATTATTTTACTATTCAAACTGAAGGCAAAATGATTTGTTCATTGAATAGCTGATTTGACTTATCAATTATTACAAGACTATATCTCTTGTTCTCGCAAATTTCATTTCAATGCGCATAACAAATGGAAGCAGAATACAATAACATGATAACATCCTTTGGTATGATAATATGCTAATACCATACCTACCGCGTCATTTTCTAAAAAAAATGCATGTAGACATCACAAGTTCCCAATTTCAGCCAGTGGGTTTAGCATATCGTACTCTACGGTATGCACATGAAAAGCAACACCAAAAACAAGTGTAACTTGTTAACGCTGCTATCTTAGGACACACCTTACAACAGAGAACTTTCCCAGTTTTGCAAAAGATATTTTTTTAGCAAAAACTCTCTTGCCTGCACCAAATACAATTTTCATGAAGAGGGCACCTGCCTTGTTCAGTCTTTTATGATGTTACTGTAATACAGGCCAATAAAGGAAACATAAAAGGCTCATGTAGATACTATCAACCGTGCCCAAATAAAACACCACGAGAAATTTGAAATTCATAGCGGTAACAAAAACGTGAAAACACTAGTTGCTGCACATGATGGAACTACTACAAACAGGCACTTTGGAAACCTGAATGATACACGAAAATATGAATCGCAGAGCTGCATGTGCTTGTTGGCACATAAAAATGCTTTATATTGTGGGAGATTTGCTTACATTGCGACAAATTGAGTTGAGAGAGAGAGAGAGAGAGAGAGAGAGAGAGAGAGAGAGAGAGAGAGAGCAACTAGCAATTGTGTCATCATCATAAAAGAGAAGTCCCAATGAAGAAAAAGCAAAAACTCCATTCCAACACATACTAACATAAGCTGGTGGAACTAGAACAATCACAAACTCACAATATGAAGTATACCAGCTCAATATAAGTATTTGAATCAGAACAGAAAATAAATTCAAATTTTGGGTAGCCTATGGTTCATCTATACTAATTGAGCAAGCGCTTATCTACTGTTTCAAACAGATAGGATTGTTTTCTGTTAATTACCACACAAGTAACAGAATAAGATCCTGCAAATTAGAGTAAGGATGTTAATTTGACAATAAATCTAGGTAAAGGATGATGTAAGGTTGTTAATTTGGCACATATCTCCAAATCGATAGATATCTATTACACAGAGGTTAAATACAACCAAAAATCATTCAAGGATGAAATCAGTGAGAATATAGGATAATGTGAATGAGAAATATATGATAACTACCTGAAAAATGTTGAATCAGCCTCGGTTGCAACAGCTTTAGCCAAATAAGACTTTCCTGTTCCTGGTGGACCATACAGAAGAAAAGCCCTCCATGGCCTCCGCTTGCCTAAAGAAAAGCAAAATCCATCAGTTGCAAATCAGAAGTCTCCAGTATATGCTGGCTAATAACTAGCTAAGGACACCAAACCTAAAACCGATACCAGTTGTGACAGTATTTCAAAACTGTTCTGATTTTCAAATCACATAACCATAGGACGCTGAATGCACAAGGCAAATAAGAAGTTAGGATGTGAACCTAACTTTTACTTTACCATATTAGATAGTCGAAGACCCATACAAAGCAGTCCAGATCTTGATATATCTACAATCTGATGCATTTTTTTTCTTTTTTACCACCTAGCTGTACTGTATGAAACAATGTTTTTATGGCTCTATGGTTTGACATTTCTATTCCCCTTGGTTTGATAACCATCTTCTAATTCACACTGCCACGATTACTAAATTTTTGTCTCTACTCATCTCTTACAAGAGCGAGGTAATTACAAGTTTAACTTAGCAAGGTTCTTTGCGAGGATTGAAGAGTCAACAAAGTTCATGAATATAATTCGCTAGAAATCCCCGCGCCAAACCAACGAAGTTTGTTCAATACAAATAGATCTGGTAGACGCGCTCATGGTGGTTCAAAACTATGCTTATTCTGCAGGCAAAAGCCAGCTTGTGTGGCATATTTTCGATCTGCACTTCAGAACCGAATAATTCAGGCTCACCCAATCATATTAAACGATTGAAGAGTGAAGACTCATACTAAGTAGTCCAGATCTTGATCTATCTACAACCTGCTACATTTACCACCAAGCTGTACTGTAAGAAACCAACGTTTCTATGGCTCTATGGTTCAAATGACATTTTTTTTATTCCCCTTGGTTTGATAATCATCTTTTAATTAAGTAATTCACACTGCCACTGTCATTAGAAAAAATTGGTTCTACTCCATACAGTTATCTGGTACAAGAGCTAGGTACTTGTATGTTTAGAAAGGTTCTTTGTCAGGATTGAATAGTAAAACAAATGTTGCTGGATATAATTTGTGAGACATGCCTACGCTGCACCAACTAAGTTTGTTCAATACAGATATATCTAGTAATACGCGCTCATGGTGGTTCAAAACTATGCTTATTCTGCAGGCAAAAGCCAGCTTGTGTGGCATACTTTCGACGGGCTACTCCAGAACCGAATAATTCATGCTCACCCAATCAGATTCAATCCAGATCAAGATGCATAGGGCCTATCTATACGATCTAAAGCTACAACAACTGCAATCGCCTCATCGTTGGCGACGAACAATTAGGTGGAATTACTGGATTCCCCTGCACAAGCTCACCTGTGAAGAACTGGGGGAACTTGACGGGCAATATGACGGCCTCCTGCAGCGCCTGCTTGGCGCTCTCGAGCCCGGCGACGTCGTTCCACTTGATGTTGGGCTTCTCGGTGATGATGGCGGAGTTGAGGCCGGCCCTCAGCTTGGACTGCTCCGAGTCGTCCCCGCCGGCGCCGTCCCCTCCCCCGCCGTCCTTGCCCTTGGTCTTGGGCCGGGTGGCGACGGCCGCGTCGCCGCCGTTGGGCGCGCCGGGGGGCCCGCCCCCGCCCTCGTCGAGGACGGCCCGGATCTCCTCGGCGCGGCGGAGGTACTCGGTGAACTTGGCGGTGATGGCCTCCTTGATCTTGGGGTTCTTCTCGTACTTGAGGTGGGTCTTGAAGTACTCGAGCGCGTTCATGTAGAGCGGGAACGCCTTGACGTAGTTGCCGGCATTGTCCTCCTGGACGGCCTGCTTCACGTACTCGATCGCCTGCTCCTTGAAGTTGCTGTACATCGGGGGAGAGCCGGAAAGGCGCCGCCTTTGCGGCGGATTCCGGCGAATCGGCGCGGGGGGCAGGCCGGCGGCGCGCGGGGCGGGGTCGGGGGGCGCGGATTCGGCGGGGGAGGGGCGGCGGCGGTTGCTTGGCCCTGGGGTTTGACGAAGGAGGTGGGAAGATGAGGAGGAGGAGAAAGAGGAACGGAGACGCGGTGCGCTGCGGTGCGGTGGGGAAAAGGAGACGAAGACAACCGGGGAAGCGTGTTTTCTTTTCCTTTTTTTTTATTTGCTTGATTTTTTTTTCATTGCTGCCCAGAATACCATGGATGTCATTTTGTCGTCAAATTTCACAGGTGATTATACCACTCGACTATGTATTTTACAAAAAAAAAAAACATTTGATTTTGTCTAGTACCCTCTTTGATCCAAATTAATTTACACCCCTTTAATACAACGAGTATTATGTTTGGATTTACTTTTCATAAGGGGGGGTGCGTGGAGCTATATTCACCAAATGTGCATCCATGTGTATTTGAATTAAAATGAAAGTGGGTATTTGAATTTGTTTTACGAAGACAAGTACTATAAGTATGTTGGCACATATTGAACCAAATGTGGATGTGGGCATAGATATGGATATATCTATAACCAAATAAAGTTGCACTAGTCAACTTTAGCAAATATAAATCTACACCTAAATTATCCAAGCGTGAAATCCAAATAAGTGGTCAAGGCTCTTCTATATCTATCATACCTATACCTAGTTTTATTTTTGCGGGTCATACCTATACCTAGTTGTACCGTAAGAAACTAATGTTTCCACGGCTCAATTACTAAAATGACATTGTTTGTTCCCCATAGTTTGATAACTATCTTTTAGTTACACAGACACCATTACTTGTAATGCTATACTCCATATCGCTATTTAGTACAAGAGTGAGGTAAATATAAGTTTAGCAAGGTTATTTTCGAGGATTGAAGAGTAAACGAAGTTCCTAATTATAACTTGCCAGATATTTGTATTTGAATCACAACAATTGCGTTCTGGTAAAATAAAAGTGGGTATACGAATTTGTTTTATTGAGACAACTATGATAAGTGTGGTGATACATATTGAACCAAGTGTGGATGTGGATATATCGATGATCGAATAAAGTTACGCTAGCCAATTTTAGCAAATCTGACTCTACACCCAATTCTCCGACATGGAAAACCAAAAGGATGGTCAATTGTTCTTCTATAGCTATCATACATATAAACCATTACTATACTAGGATTATATCTATGGAGAACATATCAATGTCATTTGTGTTGCTAAAATTGCAAGATATTTGTATCTAATCTAATTGACTAAGTATCTTGGCCATATATGTAGTCACATTCACTCCGCATTTGTATTTGGCTACATCCCTAATCGCATTATGCACTTCACACGAAAAATATGTACAGGAAAGGGAAACGACACTACCCGGTCCGCATATGATCAATTTTCGCCCCTAACTACTTTCCTTCGTTGTTGTGTTACCTTTAGAACTCGCATGACAACTATAAATTTAACATGTTTTATAATATAATCAGAAAATTCAACTCTCGCGTGAATCAAACAACTGCTTTAGCTTCATAGCCTAAGACCATATCCCTAAATCAGCTCTTTGTAGCAATATGGCATAAAATGCCTTACTTCTACCCCCCCCCCCCCCAAGGTCCTAGAAGCGATATCACCACAACCCATGCCAAACACATGTAGTCCTCCACCATGCGCACAACACAGTCGATAGTCGATATGACTATGTTAACATGGGTGTGCCAGGACTGACCACATATAAGACATGCAACATATCCCTTAACTCCTCCACAAGAAAAGACATCAGGCTTTCCTCCTCCTATCGGTGTTGCCGGTCGTCCGTCCCATCTCCGATGGCCTTTTGGGCCAAGGAGGTGCAGAAAACCTAGCCCCCCCCCCCCCCCCGGTGGGAGGGACCCCGTTTCGTTCTTGTTAGGTTCAGTGTCTTGGTTGGGATGCGTGACGACGGTGATGTCCCTCAGTAGGAATAATGTCTCTTATGTTCTATCCCCGCCCCGATGGTGTGTATAGCATCGTCGGGGGTGTGTGGAGGTGTGTCTCCATCGATCCCACGGGATTCGGTCGGTGCTGGACTTCGGCGAATATGTTTGGATCCAGTCTTAGTTCGTCTTTCTTTCGGTGTTTACATGTTTGATCCTTCAGATCTATGACTTTATTCATATGCGATGGTTGTTGCTCTTAGTGCGCTAGTCCTATGGGGCCTTAGCACGACGACTTCCCGACAGTATACTACAACAAGATTTGATGACTCCGGTGAGGGAGGGGCAATGACGGTGGTGCGCCTTCGGCTCGCTCCAGTGCTTGTAATCGTCGCTAGATGGTCAACGGAACCGGTTGTAATTTTATTACATCTGATGTTCTTTGTTATGCCATGATTGGAGATGAATACACTAGTGCAGAAAAGCCTAGCTATGGCGTGGCAAAAATGGCTTTGCTGGCGTAGAGGCCCTACGCCACCAATATGGCGCCATTGTTAAAAAATACTGGTGGTGTTAGGTCCCACGTCAGCGGTGTTCTACGTGCTGATGGTGTGCCACGTATGCAACGCCACCACTATTATCGCTCACCTAGCGGCGTTGAATGTATATTGCACGCCAGGAACTTTTCGTGCAGCCAAAAAAAAATTCCCAGCACATAACATTTACCATTGCACACGAGGAACTAGACTAATAAAACAATGCATTCCAGTTAATAATAAGTGCCAAGCTCACAAGTAGCAATATATAGAGCTAATAAGTGGGTATTAACGACAATCCTCACAAACACGGGCAAAGTAGCTAGCTATAGCATAGTTAATAACGAGTTCATTTTGCACGAGCAAACTAGCATACTTAAAGGAGGTCGATAACAATCATCATCCTCAAGTCATGGCGTGGGGTGTTCCTGATAGTGACTAAGACGGCATGTCCAACCCGAAGATTCTTTCCAGCGAGGAAGTTGCTCCACCCAGCCGCACTGAAGATAGTGCGCCCGTCTGTGTGCAATGCATAAGCACAGGTGATGATGGAGCCCCTTGTGGTAAGGCGTAGTCCAGCAATGCCTTCTTCATCCGGCTCGATGCCATAGCTCACACATAGACTCTTAGGTAATTTCTGGAAAAAAACATGATGATCATGTTACATTACACTAATTAAGCATATCATCAAATTAATATATGTACTAAGCATATCATCAAATTCTACACTAAGCATATCATCAAATTCTACACTAAGCATATCATCAAATTCTACACTAAGTATATCATCACATTAATATATGTACTAAGCATATCATCAAATTCTAGCTACACTAAGCATATCATCAAATTCTACACTATAAGCATATCATCAAATTCTACACTAAGCATATCATCAAATTCTACACTAAGCATATCATCATATTCTACAGTAATTAGTAACATACCATGACATGGCGGTTAACCATCGTCCGTGTCAGGCGGGTCACGAATGGCATCCCGACATAGCTATCACGTGACGGAAGTTTTTCCCAAAGCGTGTCAGTTTCATCCTCGCTCAGCCTGGTCATTCTTTGGGCAAAGACTGCTTCAGCAAGTGGGTCATCATCTTCTTCCTCATAGTTGAGATAGATAACAGCAAGCCTTGGAGTTTCTCTTCTGAAGGAGAAGCTGATCAATTCACCCCAGTGAGATGCATGCGGGCGATGAAACGATCCCATTCATCTCCTCCAATTTGGGTTATGTTCCGTCCCTTATTGACCTCCATAGTGTAAGGGCCCCCAGGAGCGTCGAAGATGATAGTGTCTCCAGATATGAGCTCATTGAAATCCAATCTCACATTGCAAGGGACGATCTGTGTAAGAAAAACCAAAAACACAAACACAACGCATTAGTGGAAATAGCAACAAAAACAAAAGAACAAACTATTAGAAGGTTCATATAATTTTTTACCGCTGTAGGAACAAAACAAGGCTGAAAGTAAATGCCGAACAACGTGGCAGTTGCAAGGCTGGTTGCGCACCTTGACTTGCACACTCGACATGGTGGTGGTTGAGCCATTCTATACACAAAACATATTGAAACTAAGTATATCATCGATTGGATTCTAGACTAGTGAACCGACACAAAACATATCAAAATGCAACACTAGGAGTTCATTTTATTTATTCCTCTGGCAATCTAGACTCAAAATGCACTATTAAATCGGATTTTCACTAAAATTTCGATTCTATATCACACAAAATAATCCACACATATGAAGGAGATGCAACGGGAGGGGAAGGAGATGATTGAACCTTGCTGGGCGGCGACGGCGCGGCGACGGGTGGCGGTTGGTCGTGGGGGAGTTGAAATGAAAGGGCGCGGTACTAGGTCTTTTACTAAGGGTTGGGAGTTGACTAGGGTGGGCCTTTGCTGGCGTGGGCCTAAAGTGCAACGCCATAGCTAATATCAGCCCGAATAAAAAAAGACTAATTAAGTTTAATGAAAGACTAAACATAATTAAATAATCAAAATTAGAACTGTTAACAATAATGTCTGCCATACAACAAATTGACACGCCAGCACTAGTTAATTATCTACGGCGTGCACATAATAGAAACGCCAGCACTATTTTCCAAATGGGGAGTACAGGTGGGCCAAAAGATTTGTGGCGTTTCCAAAAATATCCATGCCAGCACTGGCCCATTATAGCTGGCGTACTAATTTAGCCGATGCGAGCGCTATTTGAAAAAAATAGTCCTGGCGTTGTAGGAAAATGGTGCGCCACCAACAAGAGTTGTGGGTAGTCATTTCTCCACTAGTGATAGATTGGAAGTTTCTCACGCAAAAAAAGAAGAAGAAGACACGCTAAGACTCATCATCCTTGTTATTTGACATTGACTCATTTGTTATCTTCTCCCCTTGTGATTGTTTGTGTTGTGATCATGCCTACATCGCTAGGCCATCCGTCCTTCCAAGTGGACTTAGGAAGAAACTAAAACTCATTGTCCTAACTTTTTTTGAGTACAATACAGATGCAGACGCTCATACACTCACCCTTATGAAGGCCCACATGAGCACCGTACCCCTATGAGCACCTTCGAGAGACTAAGCTGACACATCATCTTGAGATTGACGAAGTCGCCAAGATGCCTTTGTAGTCGATATGAACGTCTTCTCCCACTGAACGCACATCGTCAGAAGGCCTGAAATAAATAGGAAAATGCGAGCATCAATGTCAAGTCTAGGACTTGAACTTTGGCGGGTAGAAGATATAATTGTCCTCCTAACTATCCAACCACATATTGGTTCGCCCCATTGTCCTAACCTTTTTGGCGCTTACATGCCGTCTCCTCCTTGGCTAAGAACACCGAGTCATCTTCCCACTACTTATCTTCCCTTTTCTCAGTATGGCTACCTCGTAAGCACAAGCTTCAGTTAATTGATCAGAGTAACACCATACGCTGCCATGCTTAGACAAACCAACCAACACCTTCATGTTAGATTTTGAGTTTTTTTAGATACGAAGCGGGGAGAAAATAAATTTTATTAAATGGAAAGTAAGTACTATTATTTTTTCAGAGAAGTATTTTTACCATTTGTATCAAAAAATATCACTTTATTGTTTTAGAAAAGCAATATAAATGCAGACGCTTATATACACACACCAACACTCACCCTCTATGTAATAGGTCTATTACTTAAGCACAGGTGGACTAAGAGCATCTACAACTGGACTTAGCAAATTCAACCCACTATACACACGCGGGCGGCCCCTCATATGGGCTGCTGCACATCCACATACCTCAAATGCGGAATTTCAAATCCATGCAATCCATGCATGTCGATGATACAATACAAATTGTCTGAATTCAACAAATCGAAACAAAGAAAAACAAACCATATTCAATAATCCGGACATGCCAAAATGAAATCAACATTCGATCAGTCGCTGGCTGACTGGTCGGATCACTCGCCGGACGTCATCCATGCAGCCTGCTCTAAGGCCATCACTATGTCCTGCTCCACCTACGTCTGGGCCGCATGCTCCGCATGCATCCTTGCTGCATGCGCCGCTGCTGCCGACGCCGCCTCGTATTCCCTACGGTTGTTGATCTCCTTCTTTTTGTCCGTAAGCCACTTCTTTGCTTGCTCATCTAAGAGACTGATACGTCCATTTTGCATCATGAATTCTTATTGATATTTATGTTATTCTTGTCCATTATTCCTCATTATGATACAATTCTTATGCTTTTTCTCTTCAAGGTACATCATAAAGAGGGAAATCACTGAAAACTGAAATTCTGGACCTGAAAACCAAGAAAATGGCTGAAAATTCACTGGACTCAAAATGACCTGAAACTTCATGGAGATTTTTTATGGAATATATAAGAATTACTAGGCCAAAAATATACCAGAGGGGGGCCACCTGCTGGCCACAAGCCAATAGGGTGCGCCCACCCCCTAGGCACGCCCTGTTGCCTTGTGGGGGCCCAGCAGGTCTCCCAATCCCCCTCTTCTCCTATATGGTTTGTTTTACCCTAGAAAAAAGCAGGGAGATACTTTCGGGATGAAGCTCTGCCGTCTCGAGGCGAAAACCTGGGCAAAGGCCCTTTTGCTCTCCGGTAGAGCGATTCTGCCGGGGAAACTTCCCTCCGGGAGGGGGAAATCAAAGCCAACGTCATCACCAACACTTCCTCCTTCGTGGGAGGACCAATCTTCATCAACATCTTCACCAGCACCATCTCATCTCAAACCCTAGTTCATCTCTTGTATTCAATCTTTGTCTCAAAAACTCAGATTGGTACCTGTGGGTTACTAGTAGTGCTGATTACATCTCGTAGTTGATGCTTGTCGGTTTTCTTGGTGGAAGATATTATGTTCAGATCCTTGGTCTCCATTATTACTCCTCTGATCTTGAACATGTTGATGATGTGTGAGCAGTTACTTTTGTTCCTGAGGACATGGGAGAAGTCTTGTTATAAGTAATCATGTGAAGTTGGTATTCGTTTGATATTTTGATGATGTTTATGTTGTTGCTTCTCTTAGTGGTGTCGTGTGAACGTCGACTACACGACAATTCACCATGTTATGGGCCTAAGGGGAAGGAATTGTGGAGTAACAAGTAGATGATGGGTTGCAAGAGTGACAGAAGCTTAAACCCCAGTTTATGCGTTACTTCATAAGGGGCTGATTTGGATCCACACATTTCATGCTATGGTTAGATTTGTCTTAATTCTTCTTTCGTAGTTGCGGATGCTTGCGAGAGGGGGTAATCATAAGTAGGTTGTTTGTTCAAGTAAGAACAGCACCTTAGCACCGGTCCACCCACATATCAAATTATCAAAGTAGCAAACGCGAATCAACTCAACATGATGAACATGACTAGATAGAAATTCCCATGTGTCCTCGGGAGCGCTTGCTTAATATAAGAGTACTTCCAGGCCTGTCCTTTGCTATAAAAAGGATTGGGCTACCTTGTCGCACCTTTGTTACTATTGTTACTTGTCACTTGTTACGAATTACCTTGCTGCAAAACTATCTATCACTATTACTCACAGCACTTGCAGAGAATACCTTGCTGAAAACTGCTTATCATTTCCTTCTACTCCTCGCTGGGTTTGACACTCTTACTTATCGAAAGGACTAAGATTGATCCCCTATACTTGTGGGTCATCAAGACACTTTTCTGGCATCGTTGCTGGGGAGTGAAGCGCCTCTGGTAAGTGGAACTTGGTAAGGAAATATTTTCTATAAGTGTTGAAATTTACTGTTGCTTGTTACTATGGACGGTCACCCTTTGAGTGGCTTTTTCGGGGCATCTTTGCCTCGAACGGAAGTGGAAAAGGTTGCCTCTCAACCTACTGAACCTACTGAAAATATTTATTATGAGATTCCTTTGGGTATGGTAGAGAAACTGCTAGCTAATCCTTATGACGGTACAACTCATCCTGATTACCACTTGATATATGTAGATGAGATTTGTGGATTGTTTAAGCTTGAAGGTGTATCCGGAGACAAAGTTAAGAGGAAGGTTTTCCCTTTATCTTTGGAGGGAAAAGCATTGATGTGGTACGGGCTATTGGATGATATTGGATCATGGGACTGGAATCAATTGAAGCTGGAATTTCATCAGAAGTTTTATCCTATGCATCTAGTCCATTGTGATCGAAACTTTATATATAATTCCTGGCCTCATGAAGGAGAAAGCATCGCTCAATCTTGGGGGAGGCTTAAATCTATGATGCACACTTGCCCCAACCATGAGCTCTCAAGAGAAATGATTACACAAAAATTTTATGCTCGGCTTTCTCATGATGATCAATTACTACTCGATTCTTCTTCTACTGGTTCCTACATGAAGAGGACTATTGAATTCAAATGGGATCTTCTGGAAAGAATTAAATGCAACTCTGAAGATTGGGAATTCGACAAAGGTAAAGAGTCGGGTATAAAGCTTAAGTTTGACTGTGTTAAATCTTTTATAGAAACTGATGCTTTACACGAGTTTAGCAATAAATATGGGCTTGACTTCGAGATAGTAGCTTCGTTATGTGATCATTTGATACTCATGTTGATCTCCTTAAGGAGAAGTGCTTTAAATATCATCCACCTATTGAAAATTCATTAGAGGAACCTGTTAAGGTTAAAGAGGAAACAATTGTTTATCATGTTGATCCAGTTGTGCCTACTACTTACACTGAGAAACCTCCTTTTCCTGTTAGGATTAAGGAACATGCTAAAGCTGCAACTATGGTTAATAAAAGTTATATTAGAAGACCTAAACCCTCTGAACAAATAAATGTTGAGCCTAATATTGCTATGGTTAAAGATCTCCTAGCTGGTAATATTGATGGACATGTTATTTATTTCTGTGATGAAGCTACTAGAATTGAAAAACCTATTAGAAACAATCGGGATGAGTTTGATAAAAACAAACTTGTTACTGGCATGCCCATTGTTTCTGTTAAAATTGGAGATTATTGTTATCATGGTTTATGTGACATTGGTGCTAGTGTTAGTGCTATACCTTTTACCTTATATCAAGAAATTATGAATGGCATAGCACCCTCTGAGATTAAAGAAATTGATATCACAATTAAACTTGCAAACAGAGACACCATTTCACCACTTGGGATTGTTAGAGATGTTGAGGTCTTGTGTGGAAAAATGAAGTACCCTACATATTTCTTAGTACTTGGTTCACAACAAGATAGTTTTTGTCCCATCATATTTGGTAGACCTTTCTTGAATACTATTAATGTTGAAATTAATTGTGTTACTGAGAAAGTCAAAGTAAGCTTTGGTGATGTGTCTCATGAATTTAATTTCTCCAAGTTCGGCAGAAAACAATATGATAAATAATTACCTGGTAAGGATAAAGTAATATGTCTTGCTTATATTGCCGTGCCTCCTACTGATCTACTAGAACAATATTTGCTAGACCATGAGAATGATATGCATATGAATGAATGAAATGAGATAGATGACATATTTCTTAGACAAACACCTATTCTTAAACACAGCTTGCATGTTGACATTTTAGGGGATCCTCCTCCACCTAAGGGAGATCCCATGTTTGAGCTAAAGACATTACCTGATACTTTGAAATATGCTTATCTGGATGAAAAGAAGATATATCCTGTTATTATTAGTGCTAACCTTTCAGAGCATGAAGAAAAGAGATTACTTAAAACTATGAAGAAGCACATGGATTCTATTGTATATACTCTTGATGATCTTAAGGGCATTAGCCCCACTCTATGTCAGCACAATATTAATATGGAACCGGATGCTAAACCTGTCATTGATCATCAACGCCGCTTAAATCCTAAGATGAAGGAAGTGGTAAGAACTGAAATACTAAAGCTTCTGGAGGCAGGTATAATTTATCCTATTGCTGATAGTAGATGGGTAAGTCATCTTTATTGTGTTCCTAAGAAAGGAGGTATAACTGTTGTTCCTAATGATAAAAATGAACTTATCCCACAAAGAATCGTAACTGGTTATAGGATGGTAATTGATTTCAGGAAATTAAACAAAGCTACTAGAAAAGATCATCGCCCCTTGCCTTTTATCGATCAAATGTTAGAAAGGTTATCTAAGCACACACACACACTTTTGTTTTCTTGATGGATATTCTGGTTTCTCTCAAATACCTGTGTCAAAAGAAGACCAAGAGAAACTACTTTCACATGCCCTTTTGGAACTTATTCTTATAGACGTATGCCTTTTGGTTTATGCAGTGCACCTGCTACTTTTCAAAGATGTATGACTGCTATATTCTCTGATTTTTGTGAAAAGATTGTTGAGGTTTTCATGGATGACTTTTCTGTTTACGGGACTTCTTTTGATGATTGCTTGAGCAACCTTGGTCGAGTTTTGCAGAGATGTGAAGAAACTAATCTTGTCTTGAATTGGGAGAAGTGCCACTTTATGGTGAATGAAGGTATAGTACTTGGGCATAAAATCTTTGAACGAGGCATTGAGGTACACAAAGCTAAAGTTGATGCAATAGAGAAAATGCCATGTCCTAAAGATATTAAAGGTATAAGAAGTTTTCTTGGTCATGCTAGTTTTTAGGCATATTATTAAAGATTTCTCAAAGATTTCTAGGTCACTAACTAATCTTCTTCAAAAAGATATTCCTTTTGTTTTTGATGATGATTGTGTAGAAGCCTTTGAAATACTTAAGAAAGCCTTGATTTCTGCACCTATTGTTCAACCACCTGATTGGAATTTACCATTGGAAATTATGTGTGATGCTAGTGATTATATTGCTGGTGTTGTTCTAGGGCAAAGAGTAGACAATAAATTGAATGTTATTCATTATGCTAGTAAGACCCTAGGCAATGCTCAAAGAAATTATGCTACTACTAAGAAGGAATTTTTAGTAGTTGTCTTCGCATGTGATAAGTTTAGACCTTATATTGTTGATTCCAAAGTTACTATTCACACTGATCATGCTGCTGTTAAGTACCTTATGGAAAAGAAAGATGCTAAGCCTAGACTGATTAGATGGGTGCTTTTGCTTCAAGAATTTGATCTGCACATTGTTGATAGGAAGGGAGCTGAAAACCCCGTAGCAGATAATTTGTCTAGGATGGAAAACGTTCTTGATGAACCACTACTTATTGATGATAATTTTCCTGGTGAACAACTTGCTGTTATAAATGCTTCACATAGTACTCCTTCGTATGCAGATTATGCTAATTACATTTTTGCTAAATATATACCACCTAGTTTCACCTACCAACAAAACAAAAAGTTCTTTTATGATTTAAGACATTACTTTTGGGATGACCCACATCTTTATAAAGAAGGAGTAGATGGTGTTATTAGACGTTGTGTACCTGAGCATGAACAGGGACATATCCTACAGAAGTGTCACTCCAAAGCCTATGGAGGGCACCATGCCGGTGACAGAACTGCACACAAGGTATTACAATTTGGTTTCTATTGGCCTACTATTTTCAAAGATGCTCGTAAGTATGCCCTTTCTTGTGACGAATGTCAAAGAATTTGTAACATTAGTAGACGTGAGGAAATGCCTATGAATTATTCACTTGCTATTGAACCATTTGATGTTTGGGGCTTTGATTATATGGGACCTTTTCCTTCCTCTAATGGGTATACTCATATTCTAGTTGTTGTTGATTACGTTACTAAGTGGGTAGAAGCTATTCCAACTAGTAGTGCTGATTATAACACTTCAATTAAAATGCTTAAGGATGTTATTTTCCTGAGGTTTGGAGTCCCTAGATATTTAATGACTGATGGTGGTTCACATTTTATTCATGGTGCTTTCCGTAATCTTCTAGCTAAATACGATGTCAACCATAGGATTTGCATCACCTTATCATCCTCAGTCTAGCGGTTAAGTTGAGTTAAGCAATCAAGAAATAAAATTGATCTTGCAAAAGACTGTTGATAGATCGAGAAAGAATTGGTCTAAGAAACTTGATGATGCTTTATGCACTACTAGGAAAAGGGCTATAGATGATATGGCCACTAATGGCGCACCAGACACTTGGTGCGCCACTACTATATAGTAATGGCGCACCATGAGTTGGTGCGCCATTAGTGTGGTAGACACTAATGGCGCACCGGACCCACGGTGCGCCATTAGTAACAAATGTTTTTTTTAATTTTCCAAAAATACTAATGGCGCACCATGGCAGAGTGCGCCATTACTAGTTTAACTAGTAATGGCGCACCTCCAACACAGTGCGCCACTACTATATATCTACTATATATATATATATATAATTTTTTTTACAAAACTACTAATGGCGCACCTCAAGCTGGTGCGCCATTAGTAACCAGGGTTACTAATGGCGCATTTGTGGGTGGTGCGCCATTAGTAACCGCCTTTTCAGTTTTACCTAGTTTTCACCAAATGCACCCCCCCCCCCCCGTGGACCGCCTTTTCAGTTTAAAAAAAAATAAAAGAAAATGATAGAAATGTCAAAAAGATAAAAAATAATAAGATTCCCATATGATTTGTGGTCTAGTTGTTAGCAAAATTTACAAACATGAATTTCGACTTTTTTTGCAAAATCTCTCGAGAATTTGTAAAATGGGCATAACTTTTGCATACGAACTCCGATGAAAAAGTTTTTTATATGAAAAATCATCTACTCGAAAAGTTCTATCCGAATTCAACCGGGGGAACCCCGTTGAAGATTTTTAGAATCCTCAAAAACCTAACAGAAAAAAAGTTACGGGGCTTTCAAGATCTGGAGGCAAAAAAATTTAAAAAAATATCAAACTTAGTAATGGCGCACGGTTTGCTAGGTGCGCCATTACTATCTTCCCGCCTTCCAAATTCAAAATAAGTAAAAAAAATAAAAAAAAAGTTAGTAATGGCGCACCAGCCCACGGTGCGCCATTACTATCTTCCCGCCTTCCAAATTCAAAACAAATCAAAAAAATAAAAAAAAGTTAGTAATGGCGCACCAGCCCACGGTGCGCCATTACTATGCCGTATATATAGGGCTGGCCGGCCTCTCTCCTCCTCTCTTCTTCATTTTTCTCCTTCACTCCACCTCCTCCTCTCCCCCACTCCATCTCCTCCACCATACTCCCCTCCTCCTCTCCGGCTGCCTCCTCTCCGGCGACCTCCTCCTCTTCGGTGACCTCCTCCCACTCCTCTCCGGCGACCTCCTCCTCCTCTCCGGCGACCTACCATTCCTCTCCGGCGATGTAGGTGAGCTCCTCTCCGGTGACCTTCTCCTCCTCCCTCCTCTCCTCTCCTCCCCTCACGGTTTCTCCTCCTCTCCGGTGAGCTCCTCCTCCCTCCTCCCTCCTCTCCTCCACACGGTCTCTCCTTCCTCCTCTCCGGTGAAATGCTCTCCGGCGAACTCCTCTCCGGTGAACTCCTCTCCGGCGAGCTCCTCTCCGGCCACATGTGGAGCTCGGCAAAAAGAACGTACAAGATCCAAAAATGAGAACGAAATTTGAAAAAATATCGAGCAAAAACTAGGCAAAAAAAGAGCAAAAAAAATGAGCAAAAAAATCACGATCCAGATCCAGATTCAAAATTCAAAATAGTAATGGTGCACTGTGGAGGTTAGAATATGCGCCATTACTATTTTCCCGCCTTCCAAATTCAAAAAAAATAAAAAAAAGGGTAAATATGGCCCCCTGGGAGGCATACTAATGGCGCACCGTGGGATATACTAATGGCGCACTGCGTGGTGCGCCATTAGTATACCAGATACTAATGGCGCACCCGTGGTGCGCCATTAGTAAAAAATTCTAATGGCGTGATGCTAGTGGCGCACCTGTAGTGCGCCATTAGTAGCCAAAACAGGTGCGCCACTAGCAGGCCTTTTCCTAGTAGTGATGGGCTTATAGAACTGCTTATAAAAATCCTATGGGAATGTCCCCATATAAAATGGTCTATGGAAAACATGGCATTTACCTCTTGAATTAGAACATAAAGCTTATTGGGCAATTAAAGAACTTAACTATGATTTCAAACTTGCTAGTGAAAAGAGGTTATTTGATATTAGCTTGTTAGATGAATGGAGGACACAAGCTTATGAAAATTCCAAGTTGTTTAAAGAAAAATTTAAAAGATGGCATGATAAGGGATTCCAAAAACGGGAATACAATGTAGGAGACCTAGTTCTTTTGTACAATTCTCGTTTCAATTTTTTTGCAGGTAAGCTTCTCTCCAAATAGGAAGGTCCTTATGTCGTCGAGGAGATCTATCGCTCCGGTGCTATCAAGATTAACAACTTCGAAGGCAAAAATCCGAGAGTGGTAAATGGGCAAAGAATTAAACACTATATCTTAGGTACGCCCGTCAATGTTGAAACTAATATTATTCAAGTTATGACTCAGGAAGAACACATAAGAGAGTCCTTCCGAAACACTCAAAAAGCTGAAAAAGGGGTAGGTATGTGATACGGTAAGTAAACCACTCAAAAAATTCCAAAAAAAATATGTTATGTTGGTTTTGGTATTTTAGAAAAATTCCAAAAATAAAACGAGTCAGGGGGACACATGAAGGAGCCACAAGGCAACAGGGCGCGCGATACTTGTGATTTGCATTGGGTTTTCCTTGAAGAGGCACGGGTGATGCAGCAGAGTATAGATAAGTATTTCCCTCAGTAGAGAACCAAGGTTTATCGAACCAATAGGAGTAGCACGCAACCCCCGTCTTCAGCGACTGCACGCAAAGAAGCAAACACTTGCACCCATCGCGGGCAATAGGGTTGTCAATCCCCTTGGACTCGTTATTTGCAAGCTAGTGAAGTATGTAGATGAAAGTTGAATGTTGTAATGAAAGCTATTGTAAATATATAGGAGAATAGACCCGGGGGCCGTAGTGTTCTCTAGTGGCTTCTCTCATGTAGTAGGCATATGGTGGGTAAACAAATTACTGTTGGGCAATTGATAGAAAAGCACATAGTTATGCAATCTTTATTCACGTCAATGATCATGTATATATAGGCATCACGTCCATAAGCAAATAGGCCGCCTCCTGCCTACACCTATTACTATTACTCCCCCCATCGACCGCTATCTAGCATGCATCTAGAGTATTAAGTAAAACAGAGTAATGCTTGGAGAACAATGACATGATGTAGACAAAGATAATTCAATCAATATGAATTAACCCCATCGTTTTATACTTAGTGGCAACAACACAAAGACGTATCTTGTCCCCTACTTTGTCACTGGGATATAGAAATCCGTCTGGTTGAACCCACTACAACGCACCCCTCTCACTGAAATAATATCAATCTAGTTACCAAACTATTTCAATAGACCGGAGAGATTTACGAAGCTATAATAATCATGCGAATAAGAATCATAATAGAAATCAGAGAAGACTCAAATCTATTTCATGAATAATCCGAACATAAACCCACAATTCATCGGATCCCAACAAATGCACTGCACAAAGTGATTACATCGAATAGATCACCGTGAAGATGCGGTGAACTTTGTATTGAAGATCAATAGAGAGAGAGAGAGCCATCTAGATACTAACTACGGACCCGTAGGTCTGTAGGGAACTACTCACACATCACCATGGGAGCAGCAAGGTTGATGTAGAGGCCCTCCATGATCGATCCCCCCTCCGGCAAGGCACCGGAAACAGGGCTCCATATGGGCACATGGCGGAACAGAGACTTGCGGCGGCGGAAAAAGTGTTTTGGGAGGCTCTCTAGGGTTTTTTGGATTTATTAGAATTTATAGGCCAGAGAGGGACGTCGGGGGCCACCCGAGGGGGCCAACACACATCAAGGCGCGACCACCCCCCTGGGCGCGCCCTGTTGTGTGCTCCCTCCCTCGTGCGGTCTCCGGTCTCCTCCCGAAGCTTCCAAGTCTTCTTTTGGTCCACAAAAATCATATAAAAGTTTTGGGGCAATTGGACTTCCTTTGGTACTGTAAACCTGAAAAGTCAAAAACATGCAGAAAACAGCAACTGCCACTGGGCACTGGGTTATTAGGTTAGTGCTCAAAATAATATAAATAGGTAAATAATCACCCAAAAAGCATCCTAGAATGATAATATTATAGCGTGGAACAATCAAAAATTATAGATACGTTGGAGAAGTATCACGCGCCCACCCCCCTGGACGCGCCCTGATAGCTTGTGGGGCCCTCGTGTGCCTCCCGGACTCCGTTTTCTTCTTGGACACGTATTCTGACCTAGAAAAATTCATTATAAATACTCCCATATGTTTTGACCGCCGCATCGCGAGTTTCTCCTTTGTTCTTGTTTCGAGTTGTTTTGTCGTCAGGGCTCGCATATGAAAGCACATTTGCTCCCTTGGTGGTTTTGGTAATTAATAACAACATATATGTCATTGAACTAATGTTTCCACTAAGCACATTTCAGGAAAAAGTTCAATGATAGGGATGGCAAAAGGATTGTGGATAACCCCAAGATGCAAGGAAATAGATTGGCAAAGCTTCAAGCAAGAGGACTCTACATTTTACTTTGTGAGAAATCACTTTGAGTCCATAGGAAAGCCAATACTATTAAAAGGGGGTAAGGTAATGTCAAACCCTAGCCAGTCGGTGCAACCGATTCTGCATCGGTGCCACCGAGTTCAGTTGCCAACTCTCTGTTTAGCTATTTTCAGTCTTCGGTACCACCGAGATTTGCCAGTCGGTCTCACCGAGTTTCTGGACCAACTCTCTGGATAGCCATTCACAGGAATCGGTACCACCGAGAATTGTGGATTGGCGCCACCGAGTTTCTGGACCAACTCTCTGGTAAGCCATGGTCGAGAATTGGTACCACCGAGATGTGAGAATCGGCGTCACCGAGATTGCGCAATCTGACCGTTGGTCACCTGATCGGTACCATCGTGATTTATATATCGGTCTCACCGAGATTCAAAAGTTGCTACCTTTGGAGCAACTCGATACCACCGAGATTCACACATCGGTGTCACCGAGTTGGTCACTTTAGGTGTAACGGTTGGATTTTTGGCGATGCCTATATATACCCCTTCACCACCACCCACTCGAAAGAGAAGCACTCAGAACAGATCCCCACTCATACCAACTAATTTTCTGAGAGAGAGCCACCTACTCATGTGTTGAGATCAAGCCATTCCACTCCATCCATATGAATCTTGATCTCTAGCCTCCCCAAGTTGCTTTCCACCAAATCAATCTCTTCCACCATAGCAAAATTTGTGAGAGAGTGATTGTGTGTTGAGGAGTCTGTCATCTTGAAGCACAAGAGCAAGGAGTTCATCGACATTGCCGAGCCTATTACCTTTTGGAGGGTGGTGCCTCCTAGATTGGTTAGGTGTCGCTTGGGAGCCTCCTACTTCGTGTTGTGGAGTTGAACCAAGAAGTTTGTAAGGGCAAGGAGATCGCCTACTTCATGAAGATCTACCCATAGTGAGGATAGTCCTTCGTGGACGGAAGCCGTTATGGAATAGTCAAGGTTGCTACTTCGTGGACCCTTATGGGTGGAGCCCTCTGTGGACTCTCGCGACCGTTACCCTCCGTGGGTTGAAGACTCCATAAACGTGGACGTACGACAGCACCACCTATCGGAACCACGGGAAAAATCTTCGTGTCTACAAATTCTGTTTGATCTTCCTACCCTTCCTTTACTACTCATGCTTGTCTTTACTTTCCGCTGTTATACTCTTAGACATGCATGTGTAGGGTGTGCTTGACTTGCTATGAATGCTAAAATCTGCCAACACTTAAAATTGGGAAAAAGTAGATTTTTATTTGGTCAAGTAGTCTAATCACCCCCCCTCTAGACATACTTTCGGTCCTACAGCATATCTTAGTGAGGAATCCATGGCTCCACCAACCCTCCGCAAGAAGCATCGCATAGTCCGGCCTTCACCGGGCAGACGTCCCTACAGCAAAGTTTACTACGAGTTGTCTTCTTGGGAAGAGGATACGCCGGAGGTCCCCGGAGATGCCTTGGAGAGGAACCAGGAGGAAGCTAAAATATCCAAAGGAGATTATGCCAATCATCTCTCTGGAGTATCTAACAAGGGAGAATCACTATTACCTTGTCGTGATAATATTTCTTTACCTGAAATTGATGCATTGAATGCCATGGAGTCTATCTGTGCACAAAATACATCACTCACTCACGAAGTCATCCTGTTAGAAGAGCAAAATCGTGCTCTTCGGATGATAATCAATAATCTGGAATAGCTCCTGAAGGACAAGCCTACCACATCAGCACCACCATCACCCAAGAAGGATGCTTGAGTACATGGGTATGGGCACCACCCTTACCTTGTTCCAAGCTTGGGGGAGGTGCCCCGGTATCGTATCACCATCACATTTACCATTATCATCTATCTTAGTTCGATCCTTAGTTATGTCGTGATTTAGAGAAATAAAATTTCAGATTTGCTTTTCTTAGAGTTTTTGCTTTGAGATCTATCTATCCCTGCAATCGAGTATGAGAGTTATATAATAACGATTAGTTTGAGTTTGCTTGCTTTACTCTCATGCATCAATCATTGCAATGAAATAAAAGAAATAGAAAAATCATATGCTAATCCCATGGGGAGTAATGAATTCACATAGAAGAAGTATGTTAGATAAAAGTAGTCGGGAATAAACAAACATAACATTACTCATTGATACAATCTATGCAAGATTATGATAGAGGAGAGGAGATTCACATACAAATACACTATCTCAGACATCTTTTATGATTGTGAGCCCCCACCAAATATTATTAATGATCAAGTGTTGATGTTGGACATGAAAGACAACGTAATAATCATGTTTGTTTACATTCACATAGAAGTTATATTGTCATGGATCCTTTAACATGTGGTGCTTGTTTTAGATCTTTTGCTATCCCAAAATTTTCCGCACTAAGTAGAGATACTACTTATGCGTCCATAATCCCTTAAACCCAGTCTCTTTGCATGAGAGTCCACCATACCTACCTATGAATTGAATAAGATCCTTCAAGTAAGTTGTCATCGGTGCATGAAGCAATAAAAATTGCTCTTAAATATGTATGATATTTTATTGTAAGGGAAAATAAACTTTGTACGATCTTGTGATGCCAAAGAAATAAAAGCGACAAATTGCATAATAAAGTTTGCTATCATAAGGGGCAATATAAAGTGACGTTCTTTTCCATTAAGAGTTTGCACATCCAAAATTAAAAAGCGCATGACAACCTCTGCTTCCCTCTGCGAAGGGCATATCTTTTACTTTCATGTATTTACTTTTATGCTTGAGTCAATAATGTTTATCCCTATTCCTACCTATTAACTCTCTAGTTGGCAAGCATTATGTGTTGGGGAAAGATCCATATATATATATATATATATATATATATATATATATATATATATATATATATATATATATATATATATATATATATATCCAGTTGGATGTAGGTGATCATGATTCATTATTGTTGACATTATCCTTGAGGTAAATGAGTTGGGTGGCAAATACTATGAAGCCCCCATCTTCCTATGTGTCCGATGGAATTATTAGCTCCAAAAATACACAATGAGTGTCAGCAATCATAGAAGACTAAAGGATAGTTGAGTATGTGAACTTGCTAGAATTAAGCTCTTACATATACTCTTCTCTGGAATATGATGAATGGTGATTGTCTCAATGACTAAGAACATAGTTTGTTGATTGTCAATAAAGTTTATGCTTCATACTCCAACAATTGTGGATAGATTGTTACTTGTTTATAAGAAGTTATATGATGAAAAACTTGTTGCTATGTTAATATTCATGATGCTCTCATGTTCGTATTCTGTTTTTATTGACACCTCTCTCTCAAATTATGTGGTCATTATTATCGAGTTCGGCTTTCTTTTGAGGACAAGAGAGGTCTAAGCTTGGGGGAGTTGATACGTCCATTTTGCATCATAAATTCTTATTAATATTTATGTTATTATTGTCCATTATTACTCATTATGATACAATTCTTATGCTTTTTCTCTCTAAATATGCAAGGCACATCACAAAGAGGAAAATCACTGGAAACTGGAATTCTGGACTTGAAAACCAAGAAAATGGCCAAAAAGTCATTGGAGTCCAAATGACCTGAAACTTCACAGAGAATTTTTATGGAATATATAAGAATTACTGGGCAAAAAATGTACCAAAGGGGGGCCACCTGCTGGCCACAAGCCAACAGGGTGCGCCCACCCCCCAAGGCGCGCTCTGTTGCCTTGTGGGGGGCCAGCAGGTCTCCCGATCTCCCTCTTCTCCTATATGGTGTGTTTTACTCTAGAAAAAATCAGGGATATACTTTCGGGATGACGCGTCGCCGTCTCGAGGTGGAAACCTGGACAGAGGCCCTTTTGCTCTATGGCAGAGAGATTCTGTTGGGGAAACTTCCCTCCGGGAGGGAGAAATCGAAGCCATCGTCATCACCAACGCTTCCTCCTTCGTGGGAGGATAAATCTTCATCAACATCTTCACCATAACCATCTCATCTCAAACCCTAGTTCATATCTTGTATTCACTCTTTGTCTCAAAACCTCAGATTGGTACCTGTGGGTTACTAGTATTGTTGATTACATCTTGTAATTGATGCTTCTTGGTTTACTTGGCGGAAGATATTATGTTCAGATCCTTGATCTCCATTATTACACCTCTGATCTTGAACATGTTGATGATGTGTGAGTAGTTACTTTTGTTCCTGAGGACATGGAAGAAGTCTTGTTATAAGTAATCATGTGAAGTTGGTATTCGTTCGATATTTTGATGATTTGTATGTTGTTGCTTCTCTTAGTGGTGTCATGTGAACGTCGACTACACGACACTTCACCGTGTTATGAGCCCAAGGGAAGGCATTGTGGAGTAACAAGTAGGTGATGGGTTGCGAGAGTGACAGAAGCTTAAACCCTAGTTTATGCGTTACTTCATAAGGGGCTGATTTGGATCCACACGTTTCATGCTATGGTTAGATTTATCTTAATTCTTCTTTCCTAGTTACGGATGCTTGCGAGAGGGGGTAATCATAAGTAGGTTGTTTGTTCAAGTAAGAACACCACCTTAGCACCGGTCCACCCACATATCAAATTATCAAAGTAGCAAACGCGAATCAACTCAACATGATGAACATGACTAGACAGAAATTTCCATGTGTCCTCGGGAGCGCTTGCTTAATATAAGAGTACTTTCAGGCCTGTCCTTTCCTATAAAAAGGATTGGGCTACCTTGGTGCACCTTTGTTATAATTGTTACTTGTCACTTGTTACGAATTACCTTACTGCAAAACTATATATCACTGTTACTCACAACACTTGCAGAGAATACCTTTGTGAAAACTGCTTATCATTTCCTTCTACTCCTCATTGGGTTCGACACTCTTACTTATCGAAAGGACTACGATTGATCCCCTATACTTGTGGGTCATCAGAGACTTTGGTCCCCCAATATGATCTTTGCATCCTCCGCGCCCCGTGCGATTTGCAACCTCTCCTTCTCAATCTCAATCTTTCCAAATGTCTTGGCCTTCTCAAGCTCCCATTTGATCGTCGCCTCTGCTTCTCCAACTCGATCTTCTCCCTCTCAATTTCCAGCTTCTTCTCCGTCCTCTTCCGATCCCAATCCATATTGTACTTTTACGCATCCAACATGAGCTTGTACCTCTCCTCTTTCTAGTTCCCCTCACCGAAAAAATGCCCATCCATGTGGACGGCATTTTTGTAGACGCGGCGTCATGGGAGGCCCTTGCCTTCTCCTACTTGTTTCCCATGAGTTGTTGTTTATATTTTGGCACAGTGGCTCTTCCATTCTCCACTACAACATCTTCTTCGTCATCGTCCAACCCAATTGATTGGTGGGGGCTTGAGCCATCATTCCTCTTCTTGTCGGCCTTGAGATCGGCAAGAAGTTGTGTCCACTTTGGTTTGCCATTCAATATCACCCAACACTGACTAAAACAAATGGCTTCTTCTCTGCCTCATGATACATAGTGGCTGCCACCACCGCCTAGCAAACAAAATATGGATAAGAATGAGAATGTAACAAAAACATGCATATGCAAATGATGACAAGGTGAAGTCAAATATCTTACGTGAGTTTCCACTCCCATCCCACTTTGAGAGTGGCCAAGCACTTTTGAATAGTAGCCGACATACTTGTTCACTTCTGATTGAATGACCCCCATCGATGTTGGAGATATGCCACATTGCGGTTGGTGACGATAGGATGCGGCTCCACATATTGCTTTTGTTTATGATATTCCTTCCTAATCTTGTCCCAATACTTGTTCCGCATTTGCTCTGTGTCGCATATTGGATCCATTGTTGTGGCCAACCAAGATTTGACCAACAAACTATCCTCAAAAGTCAAGAATGCTGGACCACTAGCCTTTGCCGTGTTTGCCTGCTTCTTCTTCTTGCTCGGACTGGGATTTGATCTTGTCCCAACTTCAAATGTAGGACTGGTTGGATCCCCTAATTCGAACTCCATTCGGCCCGGATCATGATTATCATTGATCATGTCCGACATGATCAACTCCTAAATTATCAAGCATTCATCAAGTCCGAAATGAACTACCGGTATATGCAAAACATTGAACATGGCATATGCAAAGTTAATCAGACAGGAGCAACAAAAACATACTGAGTCTTGTTGTGTCATTCCGTTCGTGGGCAGCCCGGTCGACGCCGCTGCCCATGCTTGTTCACGCTCGAACCAGCTACGACAACTGACAGACGTCCACCATCGGCATCTGCGTGGGTGGAAAGCTCTCCCGAATGCCCCAAACCGGTCATCGAATCATCCTCTGGGCCAATCAGGTCTGATACGTCTCCAACATATCTATAATTTTTGATTGTTCCATGCTATTATATTATCATTCTAGGATATTTTTTAAGCATTTACTTGTTGTTTTATATTATTTTTGAGCACTAACCTATTAACCCAGTGCCAAGTGTTAGTTGTTGTTTTATGCATGTTTTTGTCTTTTCAGGAATACTGTACCAAACGAAGTCCAAATACCCCGAAACTTTTTGATGATTTTCTCTGGACCAAATTAAGACCTGGAAGATTCGGAGGAAGACTGGAGGGCACACGAGGTGCTCCCGAGCTAACATGGCGCGCCCAGGGGGTGGCTGCGCCCTGATGGCTTGGGGCCACCTTCCCACTCTCCTGGGCCTGATCTTTGGCCTATAAATTCACATATATTCCAAAAGCTCTAGAGACCCTCCCAAAACACTTTTCCCACCGCCGCAAGTCTCTGTTCCACCATGTGCCCATCTGGAGCCCTGTTCCGGTGCCCTGCCGGAGAGGAGATCGATCATAAAGGGCCTCTACATCAACCTTGTTGCTCCCATGGTGATGTGTGAGTAGTTCACCGCAGACCTATGGGTCCGTAGTTAGTACCTAAATGGCTATCTCTCTCTATGTTCCTCAATGCTAAGATCACCGCGATTCCCGCGGTGATCTATCTTATGTAATCAATCTTTGCGGTGTGTTTGTTGGAATCCGATGAATTGTGGGTTTATGTTCAAATTATTCATGAAAATATATTGAATCCTTGCTGGTTATTTATATGCATGATTGTTATAGCTTCGTAATGCTCTCCGATCTATCGGTTTGGTTTGGCCAACTAGATTGATTCATCTTTAAGTGGGAGTGGTGCGTTGTAGTGGGTTTAATCTTGCGGTGCTCAATCCCAGTGACATAAAGGGACCTAACACGTATTGTATTGCTGCCACTAAGGGTAAAACGATGGGGTTCATTCATATTAATTGGATTTACTTTGTCTACATCATGTTATCATCCCCCAAGCATTACTCTGTTTTTACTTAATACTCTAGATGCATGCTGGATAGGGGTCGATGGATGGAGTAATAGTAGTAGATGCAATTAGGAGTCGATCTACTTGTTTATGTACGTGATGCCTATATACACGATCATTCCCGTTAATAAATATTGCATAACTATGCGCTTTTCTATCAACTGTCCAACAATAATTTGTTTACCCACCGTATGCCTTCTTCGAGAGAGAAGCCTCTAGCGAACACTATGGCCCCTCGGTCTCCTCACAAATATAATTACAAAACTCCTAAAATATTGATTCCATTATGTACTTTTTTTATTTTCAATTTATATTTATCAAACTATCTATCCATCACTACTATCGCTTGCAAGTAACGAGTTCAAGGGGATTGACAACCCTCTTGCCCGCGCTGGGTGCAAGTGTTTGCTCTTTTGTGCGTAGGTGTTGAACATAGGAGTTTGCGTGGTTCTCCTATTGATTCTATAACCTTGGTTCTCACTGAGGGAAATACATACCTGTATTGTGCTGCATCATCCCCTCCTCTCCGGGGAAAATCCCAACGCAGTTTACAAGTATCAGGAAGGATTTTTGGCGCCGTTGCCGGGGAGCATCATAAAATTCCTATCAAGTACCTTCTCACAAATTATCATCCACTTCTTATACTTTTTATTTGTTGTTATATTTTGCTGGCTATAAAAATCAAAATACAAAAATATATCTATTTGTTTGTTTGCTTAGTTATCTAGTTTACTTGTTTGCTTGCTAGTTTACTTGTTTCATCACCATTCTCAAGACACTACTAAGTTGTGTGACTTCTCAAATACTAATAATAATGATTTTACTAGTACACCTATACCACCCGCCACTAGTGCGACGTTTTATGATATTAATGCTGCATTGCTAAATCTTGTGATGAAAGAACAATTTTTGGGAAGTCCTAATGAGGATCCCGCTTCTCATCTCAACATCTTTGTTGAATTATGTGATATGCAAAATAAAAAGGACATGGCTAATGATGTGGTCAAATTAAAATTATTTCCCTTTTCACTAAGAGATAAAGCTAAAACTTGGTTTTCATCCTTGCCTCGCAATACTATTGGAACATGGGATAAGTGTAAGGACGATGCTTTTATTGCCAAGTATTTTCCTCCCGCTAAAATTATATCTCTTCGAAACCAAATTATGAATTTTAAGCAACATGAGCAAGAACATGTTGCAAAAGCATGGGAGAGAAAGAAAATGATGATTAAAAATTGTCCCACTCATGGCTTAAACTTATGGATGATTATATAAAATTTCTATGCTGGACTGAACTTTGTGTCTAGAAACCTTCTAGATTCTGCTGCAGGTGGTACCTCTATGGAGGTGACATTAGGAGAGGCTACAAAACTTCTAGACAATATCATGACAAATTATTCTCAATGGCACACCGAGCGAGCTCCAACTGGTAAGAAGGTAAATTACGTCGAAGAAATTACTATTTTTAGTGATAAAATGGATGCTCTTATGAATATGATTGCAAACAAGAATGCTCAACTTGACCCTAATGATATGCCATTGTCTACTTTGATTGATAAAAATAATTATGCAATTGATGTGAACTTTCTCTCGCGAAATAATTTCAACAATAATGTTTATAGAGGTAATTTCAATGCTAGGCCGTATCCCGGTAATTCCTCTAATAACTATGGCAATTCTTATAGTAATTCCTATGGAAATTCATCCAACAATAATAATAGGATACCTACTGATCTTGAGAACACCATTAATGAATTTATTAGTTCTCAAAAGATTTTCAACACTATGGTAAAAGAAAAGTTGCATAAAGTTGGCGATATGGCTAGAAACGTGGATAGGATTGCTCGTGATGTGGAAACTCTTAAAAGTAAAATTTTGCCACACAAACATGATATTAATGAGTCTATTAAATCCATCCAAATATCTATTAATGAAAGCAAGGAGAGGACCGCTAGGTTGAGAGGTAAGCGAGAATTCTTAGAAAAGGCTCTTCCACCCGGCTTTTACCGTAATCATGATGAAGATCTTAAAACGATTGGTACTTATCCCATTGAATCTTTGTTTACTAATCTGAAAATAGTTGATAAAGGGACTGGAGATGAGTCAACTTTAAGTAGAAGGCATCCCATTTGTTTGGAGGGTGATGATCTTGATGATAAAAATGAAAAAAGTGGGTTTGGAGAGGTAAAAACTTTAACTAGTGATGTACCCACTATCTTGGATCACAAGGACTTTAATTATGATGATTTCTATTTAGTAGAATGTATTTCCTTGTTTCTATCCATTGTTAGCTCACCCAATGCTTACGAACAAGATAAGGCTTTTACTGAACATATTGTAGAAGCTATGCTAAAAGCTCATGAAGAAAAACTTGAGTTAGAAGTTTCTATTCCTAGAAAGTTGAATGATGAGTGGGAACCTACTATTAAAATAAAAATTAAGGAATATGAATGCAATGATTTGTGTGACCTTTGTGCTAGTGTTTCAACTATACCGAAAACTTTATGTGATGTGCTAGGTCTCACCGATATAAATGAATGTCCCCTTAACTTGCATCTTGAGGATTCCACTATTAAGAAAAACCATTGGGTAGAATAAATGATGTGCTTATTCTTGATAATAGAAATTATTTACTCATGGATTTCATTGTGCTTGACATTGAATTTAATGCAACCCGTCTTGTCCAATAATACTTGGTAGGCCTTTCCTACGAACTATAGATGCTATTATTGATACGAAGGAGGGAAACATAAGATTCTAATTCCCACTAAAGAAAGGGATGGAACACTTCCCTATAAAGATAATTAAACCACCTTATGAATCTATCATGAGGGCCACCTATGGATTGAGTGTCAAAGATGACAACACTTGATACTATGCATTATGCCTAGCTAGGGGCATAAAACGATAGCGCTTGTTGGGAGGCAACCCAATAGTTATCTTTAAATTTTTATTTTTACTTTCTGTATTGGTGTGATAACAGTATTATTGATACTGTAATGATTGTGTTTTTATGTTTAAATTATTGTTTGTGCCAAGTAAAGCCTTTGGGATGACTTGAATGATAAGTAGAATTGATATGGTGCAAAAACAGAAACTTTTGCCTCCAGTGCAGAATTTCTCTGATTGTACTGGAACGTCTTTTTGATCTGAAGTTTTTACACAGTATTGGTATACAAATTTCCCAGGTTTTACAAAAAAATTAGAATTTTTGGAGTTACAGAAGTATGGTGTTTGCGCAGATCATTACAGACTATTCTGTTTTAGACAGATTCTGTTTTTGCTTGCATAGTTTGCTTGTTTTGATGATGCTATGGATTGTATCGGGGGGTATAAGCCATGTAGAAGTTAGAATACAGTACCTATTATCCAATAATGAAATATGAATCAATTTATAACAGTACCTAAAGTATTTGATTTACCTATCATACTAACGGAGCTCACGACTTTTCTGTTGAGCTTTGTGTGGTGAAGTTTTCAAGTTTTGGGTGCGATCATGATGGATGAAGGAATAAGGAGAGGCAAAGATCCTAAGCTTGGGGATGCCCAAGGCACCCCAAGGTAAATTTTAGGAATACTCAAGCGTCTAAGCTTGGGGATGCCCCGGAAGGCATCCCCTCTTTCATATCAATCCATCGGTATGTCCCTGGGAGCTACATTTTTATTCATCACATGATATGTGTTCTGCTTGGAGCATCGTGTGTTTTAGTTTGCTTTTGTTTTAGTTTTCCACAATCATTATTTGCTGGACACGCCTACTTGAGAGAGACACATGTTCACCATGATTTGTTAGAATACTCTATGTGCTTCACTTATATCTTTTGAGCTAAGCAGTTGCTCTAGTTCTTCACTTATATCTTTTAAAGCACGGTGGCGTATAGATTTTACAGAAATAGTTGCACTCTCGTTCTTCACTTAAATTTGTTTGAGAGTTTAATATATAGTGATGGTAATTTGCATGGGTTATAATACTAGTCTAAAAATAATAGGTATTCAAGGAGTGCATAATCAAAACCTTCATGTAGCACATAAAAGAGAAATTATGGGTTAATGATATTGATGTGGTAATATGAAAGGGTGTGAGTGCATGGTTGTTGGTTAGTAGAAATATTGATAGTTAAAGGGTGTTAATTTGTTTTTCATCTAAATATTGGTTATGGCATGGTGATGATGTGTGAGCATTCTTATTCCTCGTTGAAATCCTAGTGTTGTTTAGGTCGGCAGCGTGCGATGCTTAACTCCTACCAACCTCCTACCTAGGGGCATGCGAGTAGTATTTTGCTTCGAGGGAGCTAATAAAGCTGTGCAATAAGTATGTGCGTTCTTTATGACTATCGTGAATCCATGGATGTACGCAAACTCACCTTTTCATAGTATGCTATATATCCTCTTCGATACCGTGCATTGCCCATTCTCACCTCGAGGATCGGTGTAGCATTCGACGGTGCATCCAAACCCCGTGACATGATACGTTGTGTTGCACATAAGCCTCCTTATATCTTCCTCAAAACAGTCACCATACCTACCTATTATGACATTTTCATAGTCATTCCTAGATATATTGCCATGCAACTTCCACCATTACATCATATGACTTGTGCACTCATTGACATAGTATTTGTGGCAAAGCCATCGTTCATCATTGTTTACATGTTACGCTAGATGACGTGGCTTGAGACTGCGTCGGTATTTCCCCAAAGAGGAAGGGATGATGCAGCATAGCGATGGTAAGTATTTCCCTCAGTTATGAAACCAAGGTATCAAACCAGTAGGAGGATCACGCAACACTATGTAAACAACACCTGCACACAAAGAACAAATACTTGCAACACTAAGCGAAAGAGAGGTTGTCAATCTCTCCACGGTAAAAAGATAGATTAGGTAGTGATAGATTGGATAGATAGATCTCGCAAGAACACAAAATAAAAGAGGCAAATAAAAAGTCCAGCAAGGTATTTTTGGGTTTTTGGAATAATAGATCTGAAAAAAAGCGGCAAAAAGATAGATCGGAAAGCAATATGTTGGAAAAGTAGATCCAGGGGCCGTAGGTTTCACTAGTGGCTTCTCTCATGAGTATGGCACACGGTGGGTGAACAAATTACTGTTGGGCAATTGATAGAAGATCAAATAATCATGACGATATCCAAGGCGATGATCATTATATAGGCATCACGTCCAAGATTAGTAGACCGAAACGATTCTGCATCTACTACTATTACTCCACACATCGACCGCTATCCAGCATGCATCATGTGTATTAAGTTCATGGAAAAACGGAGTAATGCAATAAGAACGGTGACATGATGTAGACAAGATATATTCATGTAGGAATAGACCCCATCTTGTTATCCTTAATAGCAATGATACATGTGTGCCTCGCCGCCCCTTCTGTCACTGGGAGAGGACACCGCAAGATCGGACCCATCACAAAGCACCTCTTCCCATGGCAAGAAAAATTGATCTACTTGGCCTAACTAAACCAAAGATTCGAAGAAGAAATACGAGGCTATAAGTAATCATGCATATAAGAGATCAAAGAAGACTCAAATAATATTCATGGATAGAAACTGATCATGAACTCAAAATTCATCGGATCCCAACAAACACACCGCAAAAAGTCATTACATCAAATAGATCTCCAAGAGACCATTGTATTAAGAATCAAAAGAGAGAGAGGAACCCATCTAGCTACTGCCTACGGACCCGTAGGTCTATGGTGGACTACTCACGCATCATCAGAGAGGCACCAATGAGGATGATGAACCCCTCCGTGATGGTGTTAGATTGGATCTCGCGGTTCTGGAACTTGCGGCGGCTGGATGTATTTTTCGTCGACTCCTCTAGGTTTTCTGGAATATTTGGGTATTTATAGAGCTCAGAGATGATGGAGAAGGTTCTCGAGGCGGCCACAACCCACCAGGGCGCGCCCGAGGCCCCTGGCGCGCCCTGGTGTCTTGTGGGCGGCCTGGGCTCCCTCATGGTTACTTCTTTGGCCCACTGGCCTTCTTCTGGTCCAAAAAAAATCTTCAAAAAGTTTCGTCGTGATTGAACTCCGTTTGGTACTGATATTCTGCGAAGTAAAAAACAAGCAAAAAACAGCAACTGGCACTTGGCACTATGTCAATAGGTTAGTCCCAAAAAATGATATAAAGTTGCTATAAAATGATTGTAAAACATCCAAGAATGATAATATAACAACATGGAACAAGCAAAAATTATAGATACGTTGGAGACGTATCACTAGATCATTGCACATCCTGGTACATTGCCAGAGGCATTCATTTAGAGTCATATTGTTTAGTAGTTTTTCATATCGAGTTTTAAGTAAATAAAAGTGTGATGATTATCATTATTAGAGCACTGTCTCAGTGAGGAAAGGATGATGGAGACAATGATTCCCCCACAAGTCAGGATGAGACTCCGGACGAAAAATAAGAAAAAGGGGAAAAATAAAAAAAGGAGAAAAAGCAGAAAAAGGAAAAAAAGAAGAAAGAAAACGAAAAGAAAAAAGAGAAAAAAAGAAAAGGAAAAATAAAAAGAAAAGAATAAATGAGAGATAAAGAGAGAAGGTATAGTGCTACTACCTCTTTTTCCACACTTGTGCTTAGAGAAAGCACCATGTTTTTCATATAGAGAGTCTCATGTTTTGTCATTTTCATATGCTAGTGGGAAATTTTCATTGTAGAACTTGGCTTGTATATTCTGATGTCGGGCTTCCTCAAATGCCCGAGGTCTTCATGAGCAAGCAAGTTGGATGCACATCCACTTAGCTTCATTTGAGATTTCATACACTTATGGCTCTAGTGCATCCGTTGCATGGCAATCCCTACTCCCCGCATTGATATTGATTGATGGGCATCTCCATAGCCCGTTGATCCACCTAGTTGATGCGAGACATTCTTTCCACCTTGACTCCTTTTGATCTCTACCACTATACTCTATTCCATCTAGTGAGGTATAAAATGCTGAAGCGAGTGAAAAAGTATGATCCAATTGCTTGGCTTAACACCATGGTGCTTGACATTTGTATTTATGTGGTGAAGACAGAGCCATGTCATGTTAATATGATAAAATGAATTGGGGGGGGGGGTAAACATTCTTTAAGGATCGTATATTTTAAAAGTTGATGATTATGTTACTTATGTTTATGGATATTACTATGTTAATGTTTTTTGATTCATCGTTTCTCAATGATCATACCTGAAAAATATTACATGTTGGGTAGCATGTCAATCAAATTTTTTGTCTTTATCATTTACCTACTCGAGGACGAGCATGAATTAAGCTTGGGGATGCTGATACGTCTCCAACGTATCTATAATTTTTGATTGTTCCATGCTATTATATTATCATTCTATGATACTTTTAAGCATTTATTAGTTGTTTTATATTATTTTTAAGCACTAACCTATTAACCCAGTGCCAAGTGTGAGTTGCTGTTTTCTGCATGTTTTTGGCTTTTTAGGAATACTGTACCAAACGAAATCCAAATACCTTTTGATGATTTTTTCTGGACCAAAATAAGACTTGGAAGCTTTGGAGGAAGACCAGAGGGCACTCGAGGTGCCCCCAATCCAACAGGGCGTAACCGAGGGGGTAGCCGCGCCCTGATGGTTTGGGGCCACCTCCCCACTCTCCTAGCCCTGATCTCTGGCCTATAAATTCACATATATTCCAAAAACCCTAGAGGGTAGTTCACCGCAGACCTACGGGTCCGTAGTTAGTACCTAGATGGCCATCTCTCTCTATGTTCTTCAATGCCAAGATCATCGTGATTCCGCGGTGATCTATATTATGTAATCAATCTTTGCGGTGTGTTTGTTGGAATGCAATGAATTGTGGGTTTATGTTTAGATTATTCATGCAAATATATTGAATCCTTGCTGGTTATTTATATGCATGATTGTTATAGCTTCATAATGCTCTCATATCTATCGGTTTGGTTTGGCCAACTAGATTGATCCATCTTTAAGTGGGAGTGGTGCGTTGTCGTGGGTTTAATCTTGCGGTGCTCAATTCCAGTGACATAAAGGGACATGACACGTATTGTATTGCTGACACTAAGGGTAAAATGATGCGGTTCATTCATATTAATTGGATTTACTTTGTCTACATCATGTCATAATCCTCCAAGCATTACTTTGTTTTTACTTAATACTCTAGATGCATGCTGGATAGCGGTCGATGAGTGGAGTAATAGTAGTAGATGCAAGAAGGAGTCGGTCTACTTGTTTATAGACGTGATGCCTATATACATGATCATTATCGTGAATGAATATTGCATAACTATACGCTTTTCTATCAAATGTCCAACAGTAATTTACCCACCGTATGCCTTCTTCAAGAGAGAAGCCTCTAGCGAACACTATAGTCCCCGGGTCTCCTCACAAATATAATTACAAAAACTCCTAAAATATTGCTGCCATTATTTACTCTTTTTATTTTCAATTTATATTTATCAAACTATCTATCTACCACTACTTATCATTTGCAAGTAACGAGTTCAAGGGGATTGACAACCCTTTTGCCCGCGTTGGGTGCAAGTGTTTGCTCTTTTGTGCGTAGGCGCTAAAGACGGAAGTTTGCGTGGTACTCCTGTTGGTTCGATAACCTTGGTTCTCACTGAGGGAAATACTTACCTCTACTGTGCTGCATCATCCCCTCCTCTTAGGGGGAAATACCAACGCAGTTTACAAGTACCAGGGTCCTACGACCCGATCATTCTAGGCGGCAGGATGGATGGGATGCGGGGTCCCGGGCGTCACACGGGGGGTGGGGGGGCAACTGCTCTTCCATCTCCGCATCCGCTCCCTGCAACGCCAAGACTTCCATCTCTTGCTGCCTCCGTCTCGGGTGACGTTTTCAGGCCAGGAGGAAGCTGAGGACGGGACGCCGATGGGGGAGGCGGATGCAACCTCGGTAGCGGAGGTCGGGGACGTGCTAGACGACATCTCGGGGGCGGATTGGGACCGACGACGAGGATGGGGAGCAAGGGTGACGTACGGCGAGGGCTCGGACGCGGGAAATGTAGGAGGGAGGCGTGAGGAGGAGGAAGGGTTTGGTGTATTTGGTGCAATTTGTGGCAGGGTAGGCCTGCTGGGTCCGATGTGGCGGACATGCCTGGTCGCGTCCGGGCCTCCCCATATCCACCACAAATTTGGGCTAGATATGAAGGGTGTCGATCAGGCCGGGTATTTGAGGCCCGTTTGAGACGTCCTGGGGCATTTTTTTTTGACCGGTTACTGGCTGGGCCGTCCGCCCGGACATTTAAAGCAGGTTCAAGGCATCCGCGTGTGTTCTAATTTTACCATAGAAAATCTGACCATCTGAGTGATGCTCAGTCTACATGTACTATTACTACTTTAATAGCTCTTTTCGTACCATTATTATTGGAATGGGTCAAACAAAGTCGGCCACAAACAAAGTCCGGGCAGTTGAACTGCTGATGTATACACACGCGTGGAGGACGAGCTACCCGCAAAAAAAAAAAAAAAAAAAACAAGTGGAGGACGAGCGACTACCGTGTATGTGTGTGTGTGTGATGCTGACGGCTTGAAAATCATGAAAAACACACTTCCGTTGCTAAAAAAAACTTAAATCAAATACGTGAATATACACACACATTCCTAAGGTCCGGTAAAAATATGAAAAATAAATACTTTGTATTTTGGGAAATACAAAAAAGAGAAAAATCTGACAGAAATGGCACCCCTTTTCTCCTATATATTGTCAGATTTTTTTCTATAGCCCAAAACAAAACGAGAGTTGTACCGAAACTTGCCACGGGTATTTGGAATGTGTATATGTATCCCGAGAAAAAAAATCACATATTTTTATAACTTTAAAAACACAAATTTCAAAATGTTCAAATATAGAGAGCAGTGGAGCTCGGGTGCTGCAATCCCTCTCTGGAGGAGACGCACGCAACATATATACTCCCCTTGTCCACGAATAAATGTACATTTTTTGACATTTAAATTTGTTTACAAAAGAATGTATTTCTATCTTTGCACGTAGAGCATAAAGCAATTTATTAATGTCATTCTATCACAATCTAGAGATTAGAGTGCTCACCACAACTTAATAACTTCAACATCAACAAAGTATAATGTGGTCACATGAAGATCAAATTCTACAAAACAAGTCTAGATATACAGCGAAGACCAAATCTCGTGTAAGAGATGATTCTGAAGGTGTGTGGAGAACAAAGTATTAAACAAGTCCAGCATGGTTGCTAGTTTTTTTTTTTTTTTTGAGAAACCAAAGAAAATTTATAACTAACACTTATGAAGGAAAACAATGGACAATACACTACATGGATAAGGAAACACAAAACGATCAGCATTAAATATTACATCCGAAAACCATACTGGCCATCTTCTTTCTCGCCGGGACGCGCCGCCGGGCAAAGCCAGGCTGGTGGCGGCGAGGGGGGGGGGGGGGGGGGCTTCCTCACCTCTTGCTCGGAGTCGTCTTGTGCGGGGAGACGGCGGTGGGCGGCGACGACGCGTTGGCGTGGGGCGCGGCGATGTGCTGGCAGGCATTGGGCGACGGGACACGGTCGTCATGCTCGGGCGGGGTGGGTTACGCAGTGATGGTCTCCCGTGGCGTGACGACGGCCAGATCGGCCAGATCGGGACGTTGGCGGTTGCGGGGGGCTTCGGCGTTGCCGGTGGGGCTCCCTCGTCGTGCTTTGGAGGTCGTAACTGCGAAGCCGACCTTGCTGCCCAACGCTGGTCTGTCCTGTTCGGGGGCACAGCCGAGAGGGCTGCCAACGTCCTCCTCCTCGCGAGTGGTCATGGACGGTGCGTCGATGACTGCCTGGCCCGGCCTTGGGCCGACGGCGCTGGCGCTCGCATGGGTTGGCGGAGGCCGGGCACTGCCCATATTTGTTCCATCAGGATTCAGGGGAGCTTCGCGGTGGTTGGCCCTGCTGTTCTTCAAGCTTCAAAACATCGATCTGCTTCACGCCGGTCTCCTCGATCTGGTCACCAACGGGTTCCGTTATTTCTCCTAGAGATCTCAGTTTTTGGCGCATGGCATCACTAGAGTCTACTTCCTCCGTTCCTAAATATAAGTTTGTTAAGAGATTTCACTACGGACTACATACGGAGCAAGATGAGTGAATCTACACTCTAAAGTATGTCTATATACATCCGTTTGTAGACCGTAGTGGAATCCCTAAAAAGACTTATATTTAGGAACGGAGGGAGTGATACGTTTCCAACGTATCTATAATTTTTGATTGTTCCATCCTATTATATTATTATTCTAGGATACTTTTTGAGTAATTATTTACCAATTTATATTATTTTTGAGCACTAACCTATTGACCCAGTGCCCAGTGCCAGTTCCTGTTTTTTGTATGTTTTTTGTTCGCAGAAATTCCATATCAAACGAAGTCCAAATGCGATAAAAATTTATGGAGATTTTTTCTGGAATATATGTGAATTTCGGGAGTCGGAATCAACGCAAGAAGATGCCGAGGGCCGCACAAGCCAACAGGGCGCGGCCGCAAAGAAAGATATTTTCGCGATAAAACCCCCTCAAAATTTCAACCCGATCGGAGTTACGGATCTCCGTGTATTTAAGAAACGGTGAAGTGCTCCGAAAACAGTCGCGAAAATAGAAGAGAGAGAGAGAGAGAGAGAGAGAGAGAGAGAGATCCAATCTCGGAGGGGCCCTGCCCTCTGGGAGCCATGGCGGCCATGGACCAGAGGGTAAACTCTCCTCCCACCTAGGGAGGAGGCCAAGGAAGAAGAAGAAGAAGAAGAAGAAGGAGGGGGCTCTCTCCACCTCTCTCCCTGTGGCGCCGGAGTGTCACCGGGGCAACCATCGTGACGGCGATCTACACCAACAACTTCGCCGCCGTCATCACCACCACCATCACCTTCCCTCATCTATCTACAACGGTCCACTCTCCCGCATCCCGCTGTACCCCCTACTTGAACATGGTGCTTAATGCTATATATTATTATCTAATGATGTGTTGCTATTCTGTGATGTTTGAGTAGTTCCTTTTTGTCCTATGGGTTGATTGATGATCTTGATTGGTTTGAGTTGCGTGGTTTATTTTGGTGCTGTCCTAAGGTGCTTTCCTTGAGGCGCACACTTGAAAGATTCACGCTGGAGGGTGTTGCAATATGTTTATGATTCGCTTATAGTGGGTGGCTAGAGTGACAGAAGGTTATACCCGAGTAAGGGGATTGTTTACATATGGGAGTAAACAGGATGATGTTTAATGCTATGGTTGGGTTTACCTTAATGATTTCTAGTAGTTGCGGATGCTTGCTAGAGGTCCAATCATAAGTGCATATGATCGAAGTATGGAAAGTATGTTAGCGTATGCCTCTCCCTCATATAAAACTGCAATAATGATTACCGATCTTGTTATCAATTGCCTAGGACAATCTCACAAATCCTATCACACTTTTCCTCACTCGCTATATTTACTTTATTGTTCTTTTATTAAAACAACACCTAACTTTTATTTCCATGTTCTTTATTACCTAGCAAACTATCTCTACATCTACAAAGTACTTCTAGTTTTATTCCCGCAAAGTAGTTTCATACTTGTTCTAGGTAAAGTAAGCGTTAACGTGCGTAGAGTTGTATCGGTGGTCGATAGAACTTGAGAGAATATTAATTCTACCTTTAGCTCCTCGTTGGGTTCGACACTCTTACTTATCGAAAAAGGCTACAAACGATCCCCTCACTTGTGGGTTATCAAGACCTTTTTCTGGCACCGTTGCGGGGAGAGATAACGTAGTGGTTGATATTCTCGTGTGTGCTTGTTTTATTTATCACTAAGTAATTTTATTTTCTGTTCTAAGTTGTTTTCTATCTTTAGATATGGGTAGGAAATGCAAAATACCAAAAAAATAGTTGTACTTGCTGCTCCAAAAGTTGAGGAACCACTAGTGTTACGTACTACCGAAGCTTATTACTTGATCATCTTCGATCCCTTTGTGCTCGTGCTGAAAACCCAACTAGCTTAGTTGAGAGAAAATCGTTAAATGAGCATGCTTATTATGTGCGACACCGCATGTCTCAAAAAGGGAAACTCTTGTGGCATCAAATTAATACTTTGTGTTGCTAGGAATTTATGTGAAATACATGATTTTACTTGTTGTTCTGAATAAACTAAAAAACACCTTCCCTACCAATGTGTGTTTAATGATAATGAAATACTATCTTCTTATGACAAGGAGGCCTATTGTTATTATGATGTTGAACAAATTGAAGAATTTGTTGCTTTTAAGGGTGCTTATGAAATTGCTACTTTGATTGAAAAGTATGATGCTACTCTTGACAAATATGAAAATTTTGCCATACTTAAATATTGCTATGAAAACTATGCTTCTAATGCTTATGTTAAAGAATTTATTGAAAGAACGACTGATGCCTTGAAAGAGACTAAAATTTTGCAGGAATATATGGAAGAAGAAATTGCTGAAACTATGAGCTCATTAGATGAAAAAGATGAGGAGGAGAGTGAAGAACAAAAGGAGGAAGAGCGGATTAGCTACCCGTGCCCACCTTCTAATGAGAGTAACTCTTCAAATCATACATTGTCTAATTTCCCTTCGCACATACCGAAGGATGAATGCTATGATGATTGCTATGATCCCTTGGATTCATTTGAAATATCCCTTTTTGATGAACTTGATGCTTGCTATGCTTGTGGCCATGATGCCAATATGAATGATGCTTATGGAGATGAACTTGCTGTAGTTCCTTATGTTAAGCATGAAATTGTTGCTATTGCACCCACACACGATAGTCCTATTATCTTTTTGAATTCTCCCAACTACACTATATCGGAGAAGTTTGCACTTTTAAGGATTATATTGATGGGTTGCGTCTTACTATCACACATGATGATTTTGATAAATATAATATGCATGTGCTTGCTGCTCTTACTAGGAATTATTATGAGAGAGGAACCGAATCTTCACCTCTCTATGTTTCCAATACGATAAATTGCAAGAAACTACTTATGCTATGTATTGGCCTTTACTTTGTGTGAATGAATTATTTTTTTATGACATGCCAATGCATAGGAAGAGAGTTAGACTTTGTTGTCACATGATATATATCAATTTGTGCTCACTACTTAATTACAAATCATTGTTAATTAAAATTGGCTTTGATATACCTTTGGATCCGGGTGGATCAATTACTTGAGCACTATATGCCTAACTTAATGGCTTTAAAGAAACCGCTGTCAGGGAGACAACCCGGAGTTTTAGAGATTCATTTATTTCTGTTGTGTGCTTTCAAAATAATTAAAAACAAAAATAAAGTAGGGAACTTAAAACCTTTTCAAAAGAGAAGTGAAAGTGAGAAAGACGAGCATCGTTGAAGTGGGGGCTAGCCTTGAACTTTGTTCATGCCCATGGAAATTTTGTGAATCTTGATTGCAGAAACTTTTCAACAAAAATAATTATCCCCTTGTACAAATTCATTGTATTATAAAAATAATGTGCCAAGAATTACCTTTAGGATGTTTGAATTGCTTGTTTGATATGTGCTGTGTAAAAACAGAAACTTTTGCTGTAGTGTTTGAATTTTCATATTTTACTGGAGCGTGCAAAAATTCTGAAATTTTTACACCGTTATACAAATTCTTTATTACGTCTCAAATTTTCAGAATTTATTGAGTTACAAAAGTATACGTTCTATCTGCATCTTTACTGTCTGTCCTATTTTTCACATATTGCTGTTATAGTTGCTTTGCGCGCTTATGTTTGAATTCTTATTGAGCCCCATTGACTTGGGAGCCATAGAATTGTGATAGCATACAGTGGGTAATGTTAGATTATGATTATGCAATAATGTTGGCAAGACATGATGGGATTTGGTGTTATGTGTACTAACGTTTTTAATAAAAGTTTTGTCAAGTTTTGTGTGGATGAAGTTTTCGAAGATCGATGAGGTGTCAATGTGAGAACAATAAGGAGAGACAAGAGTTCAAGCTTGGGGATGCCCAAGGCACCCCAAGTAAATATTCAAGGAGGCTCAAGCGTCTAAGCTTGGGGATGCCCCGGAAGGCATCGCATCTTTTTTCTTCAACAATTATCGGTATGTCTCGGTTTTTGTTTTGTTCACATGATATGCATAAATTCTTGGATGTGCCTTTTATTTTCCTTTTGGCAATGCACCATGCTGGTTTGGGAAAGTCCATGGTTGATTTATAGAATGCTCTTTGCACTTCACTTATATATTTTGAGTATGGTTTTATAGAATGCTTCATGTGCTTCACTTATATCATTTGAAATTGGATGTCTGTTTCTCTACATATAGAAGACCGTTATTTGTAGAATGTTCTTTTGCTTCACTTATATTTATTAGAGCATGTCCAGGTCTTTTGTAGAAATAATTAAACTCTCGTTCTTCACTTATATTTGTTTGAGAGTTAATAAACAGTGACGGTAATTTGCATGGGTTATAAGACTAGTCCAAAAATAATATGTATTCAAGGAGTGATAATCAAAACCTTCATGTAGCACATTAAAGAGAAATTGTGGGTTAATGATGTTGATGTGGTAATGTGAAAGGGTGTGAGTGCATCATTGTTGATTCGTAGAAGTGTCGGTATTAAGAGGTGTTAACTTCTTGTTCGTCTAAAAATTAAAAAGGCATGGTGATGATGTGTGAGCATTTCTATTCCTCGTTAAAATCCTAGTGTTGTTTCGGGTCAGAGGCGCGCGATGGTTTACTCCTCCCAACCTCCTCCCTCGGGGCATGCGAGTAGTACTTTGATTTGTGATAAAACTAATAAAACTTTGCAATAAGTATATGAGTTCTTTATGACTAATGTGAAACCATGGACATACGCAATCTCACCTATTCATATTTTGCTAGCCTCTTCGGTACCGTGCCTTGCCCATTCTCACCTCGAGGATCGATGCAAATCTTGCCGGTGCATCCAAACCCCGTGACATGATACACTCTATTGCACATAAGCCTCATCATATCTTCCTCAAAACAGCCACCATACCTACCTATCATGGCATTTCCATAGCCATTCCGAGATATATTGCCATGCAACTTCCACCGTCACTTCGTATGACTTGTATTTCCATTGTCATATTGCTTTGCATGATCGTAAGATAGCTAGCATGATATTTACATGGCTTGTCCGTTTTTTGATATCTTTTGCTATGCTAGATCATTGCACATCCTGGTACACTTCCAGAGGCATTCATATAGAGTCATATCATCCTATCAGTTTTTCATATCGAGTTGTAAGTAAATAAAAGTGTGATGATCATCATTATTAGAGCATTGTCCCAGTGAGGAAATAATGATGGAGACTATGATTCCCCCACAGGTCGGGATGAGACTCTGGACGAAAAATAAAAATGGGGGATGCCAAATGAGCCCACCATAATAAAAAAAATTAATGAGAGAAAATGAGAGAAGGGACTTTGCTACTATCCTTTACCACACTTGTGCCTCAAAGTGGCACCTTGTTCCTCATATAGAGAGTCTCATGTTATGTCATTTTCATATGCTAGTGGGAATTTTTCCTTATAGAACTTGGCTTGTATATTCCGATGAAGGGCGTCCTCAAATGCCCGAGGTCTTCATAAGCAAGCAAGTTGGATGCACACCCACTTAGCTTCAGTCGAGCTTTCATACACTTATAGATCTAGTGCATCCGTTGCATGGCAATCCCTACTCCTCGCATTGACATGTATTAATGGGCATCTCCATAGCCCTTTGATACGCCGAGTTGATGCGAGACTTTTTTCTCCACTTTTACCCCTTTGAAACCTACCACCACATTCTATTCCACCTATATGCTATGTCCATGGTTCACGCTCATGTATTGCGTGAAGAATAAAAAGTTGATGCATATTGAAAAATTACGATCCAATTGCCTGACTCGGGCACCGTGGTGCTTGACATTTGTATTAATGTGGTGAAGACGGAGCCATGCCTTGCTAATATAATAAGATGAATGGGGATAAACATGTTGGAAATATGCCCTAGAGGCAATAATAAAGTGGTTATTATTATATTTCCTTAATCATGATAAAGGTTTATTATTCATGCTAGAATTGTATTAACCGAAAACTTAAATACATGTGTCGATACATAAACAAATACCGTGTCCCTAGTAAGCCTCTACAAGACTAGCTCGTTGATCAAAGATGGTCAAGGTTTCCTAACCATAGACATGAGTTGTCATTTGATAATGGGATCACATCATTAGGATAATGATGTGATGGACAAGACCCATCCGTTAGCATAGCATATGATCGTTAAGTTTATTGCTACTGCTTTCTTATTTGTCAAATAGATGTTTCTTCGACCATGAGATCGTGCAACTCCTGGACTCCGGAGGAATGCCTTGTGTGTATCAAACGTCACAACGTAACTGGATGATCATAAAGGTACTCTACAGGTATCTCCGAAGGTGTCTGTTGAGTTGACATGGATCGAGATTGGGATTTGTCACTCCGTATGACGGAGAGGTATCTCTGGGCCCTCTCGGTAATACTTCATCACAAGAAGCTTTCAAGTAAAGTGGCTAAGGAGTTAGTTATGGGATGATGTATTACGGAACGAGTAAAGAGACTTGCCGGTAACGAGATTGAACTAGGTATTGAGATACCGACGATCGAACCTCGGGCAAGTAACATACCGACATACAAAGGGAACTATGTATGTTGTCATAAAGGTTCGACCGATAAAGATCTTCATAGAATATGTAGGAACCAATATGGACATCCAGGTCCCGCTATTGGTTACTGACCGGAGAGGCGTCTCGGTCATGTCTACATCATTCTCGAACCTGTAGGGTCCGCACACTTAACGTTCGTTGACGATATAGCATTATATGAGTTATGTATGTTGGTGACCGAATGTTGTTCGGAGTCCCAGATGAGACCATGGACATAACGAGGAGCTCCGGAATGGTTCAGAGGTAAAGATTGATATATTGGATGATAATATTTGGTCTCTAGAAGGGTTTCGGAATTCACCGGAAGAGTTTTTGATGTTTCCAGAAATGTTCTGGTGCAAGGACACTTTGGTTGGGCCAAGGGGTAAGGCCCACGGGGCTTTAGGTTGGTGCAAAAGGAAGTTTTGCGGAGGTCAGGGACCAGACGCCAGGGACCTTGGCGTCTGGCCCTGGGCGCCGAGGACCGTGGCGTCTGGTGCGGGAATCCGAGAAGGACTCTTCCTTGCATTCCAAACCGAATTTGGGGAGGCTCTCTCCCCAAGTTATGATCCCAGGGCTCAACATATAAATAGAGGAGCAGGGCTAGCCCCTAGAACACAAGTTTTAGAGCCTCCTCTAGTTGATCTAGTTCTAGTTATAGTTGGTCCTAGTTGACTAATTAGAGCTAGCCCTAGCTGCCTCTAAACCTCGTAATTAGAAGCCCAGTGTGGTTCTAATCTCCTTCCTCTAGTTCATCCTCCGCTCTAAATCCATTGTGCTTGGCGAAGCCCTGCAGAAATAGTTTCACCACCACCGACACCACGCCGTCGTGCTGCCGGAACTCATCTACTACTTCGCCCGTTGCTACTTCTTGAGCTTGCGTTGGTTTTCCCTTGAAGAGGAAAGGGTGATGCAGCAAAGTAGATAAGTATTTCCCTCAGTTGTTGAGAACCAAGGTATCAATCCAGTAGGAGATACAAGCAAGTCCCCAATCTTCGCACCTACACAAACAATCAAACTCTTGCACCCAACGCTATAAAGGGGTTGTCAATCCCTTCACGGTTATTTGCAAGGATGAGATCTGATAGAGATAGATATAAAAGATTGCTAAAACGAAAAGTAAAACAAAAGTAAAAAGATTGCAGCGAAGTATTTTTGGTATTTTTGGTTTATAGATCTGAAAATATAATATGGAAAATAGACCCGGGGGCCATAGGTTTCACTAGAGGCTTCTCTCATGAAGGAAAATAATACGGTGGGTGAACAAATTACTGTCGAGCAATTGATACAAAAGCGCATAGTTATGACGATATCCAAGGCAATGATTATGCATATAGGCATCACGTCCGTGTCAAGTAGACCGAAACGATTCTGCATCTACTACTATTACTCTACACATCGACCGACTCCTGCCTGCATCTAGAGTATTAAGTTCATGAAGAACAGAGTAACGCACTAGGTAAGATGACATGATGTAGAGGGATAAACTCAAGCAATATGATGAAAACCCCATCTTTTTATCCTTGATGGCAACAATACAAATACGTGCCTCGCTACCCCTACTTTGTCACTGGGTGAGGACACCGCAAGATTGAACCCAAAACTAAGCACTTCTCCCATTGCAAGAATTACCAATCTAGTTGGCCAAACCAAACCAATAACTCGAAGAGACTTGCAAAGATATGAAATCATGCATATAAGAATTCAGAGAAGATTCAAATAATATTCATAGATAATCTGATCATAAACCCACAATTCATCGGATCTCGACAAACACACCGCAAAAGAGTATTACATCGGATAGATCTCCATGAAGATCATGAAGAACATGGTATTGAAGAACAAAGAGAGAGAAGAAGCCATCTAGCTACTAGCTATGGACCCGAAGGTCTGAGGTGAACTACTCACGCATCATCGGAGGGGCAATGGAGTTGATGTAGATGCCCTCCGTGATCGAACCCCCCTCCGGCAGATTACCGGAAAAGGCTCCAAGATGGGATCTCACGGGAACAGAGGCTTCCGGCGGCGGAAAGGTATTTTTGTGGCTCTTTTTGGTATTGGGGGAATATTTGGGAATTTATAGGCCGAAGAATAGGGTTAGGAGGCCTGCTGGGGGGCCACAAGCCAGGGGGGCGCGCCCCCCTAGGGCGCGCCCAGGTGGCTTGTTGCCTCCCGACAGGTCTCCTGCCTTCATCTCCAAGTCTGGCAGGTTTCTTCTGGTCCAAGAAAAATCATATCGAAGATTTTATTCCATTTGGACTCCGTTTAATATTCCTTATCTGCAATACTCAAAAACAAGGAAAAAACAGAAACTGGCACTAGGCTCTAGATTAATAGGTTAGTCCCAAAAATAATATAAAATAGCATATTAATGCATATAAAACATCCAAAACAGATAATATAATAGCATGGAACAATCAAAAATTATAGATACGTTGGAGACGTATCAAGCATCCCCAAGCTTAATTCCTGCTCGTCCTCGAGTAGGTAAATGATAAAAATAGAATTTTTGATGTGAAATGCTACCTAACATATTTATCCATGTAATATTCTTTATTGTGGCATGAATATCCAGATCCGTAAAATTCAAAACAAAAGTTTAATATTGACATAAAAACAATAATACTTCAAGCATACTAACAAGGCAATTGTGTCCTTTCGAAATAACATGGCCTTAGAAAGTTATCCGTACAAAATCATATGGTCTGGCTATGCTCCATCTTCCCCACACAAAGTATTTAAATCATGCACAACCCCGATGACAAGTCAAGCAATTGTTTCACACCTTTTATGTTCTCAAACCTTTTCAACTCTCACGCAATACATGAGCGTGAGCCATGGATATAGCACTATAGGTGGAATAGAATATGGTGGAGGTTGTGAGGAAAAAGGAGAAGATAGTCTCACATCAACTAGGCGTATCAACGGGCTATGGAGATGCCCATCAATAGATATCAATGTGAGTGAGTAGGGATTGCCATGCAACGGATGCACTAGAGCTATAAGTGTATTAAAGCTCAAAAGGAAACTAAGTGGTCGTGCATAATGATGAAAAATTCCACTAGTTATATGAAAGTGACAAAATAGGAGACTCTCTATCATGAAGATCATGGCGCTACTTTGAAGCACAAGTGTGGAAAAAGATAGTAGCATTGTCCCTTCTCTCTTTCTCTCATTTTTTTTATTTTGGCAAGCATCTTTGGCCTCTTTTTTTTATTTGGGCTTCCTTGGCCTCTTTTATTATTTGTAAAGTCCGGAGACTCATCCCAACTTGTGAGGGAATCATAGCTTCCATCATCCTTTTCTCTCACGGGACAATGCTCTAATAATGAAGATCATCACACTTTTATTTACTTACAACTCAAGAATTACAACTCGATACCTAGAACAAAATATGACTCTATATGAATGCTTCCGGTGGTGTACCGGTATGTGCAACGATCTAGCCTAGAAAATGACATAAAAAACGGACAAGCCATGAAAACATCATGCTAGCTATCTTACGATCATGCAAAGCAATAAGAAAATGATGGTGCGTGTCATGAAAAACGGAACGGTGGGAGTTGCATGGCAATATATCTCGGAATGGATATGGAAATGCCATAATAGGTAGGTATGGTGGCTGTTTTGAGGAAGGTATATGGTGGCTATTTTGAGGAAGGTGGGTTTAATGCACCGGCGAAAGTTGCGCGGTACTAGAGAGGCTAGCAAAGGTGGAAGGGTGAGAGTGCGTATAATCCATGGACTCAACATTAGTCATAAAGAACTCACATACTTATTGCAAAAGTCTATTAGTTATGAAAGCAAAGTATTAGACGCATGCTCCTAGGGGAGAGGTTGGTAGGAGTTAACCATCGCGCGCTCCCGACCCTCACACAAAGGATGACAATCATTAAACAAATCATGCTCCGACTTCGTTACATAACGGTTCACCATACGTGCATGCTACGGGAATCACAAACTTTAACACAAGTATTTCTAACTATTCAGAATTACTCACTAGCACGACTCTCATATCACCATCTTTATATCTCAAAACTATATGCAAGGAATCAAACTTCTCATAGTATTCAATGCACTTAATATGAAAGTTTTTATTATATCCCTCTTGGATGCCCATTACATTAGGACTAAATTCATAACCTAAACCAATTACCATGCTGTTTAAAGACTCTCAAAATAATATAATTGAGGTACTAGTGTTCAATTATTCTATAAAATAAAACACCACCGTGCTCTAAAAAGATACAAGTGAAGCACTAGAGGAACATTGCCTAGCTCAAAAGATATAAGTGAAGCACATAGAGTATTCTAATAAATTCACGATTAATGCGTGTCCCCCTCAAAAGATGTGTGCATCAAGGATGATTGTGGCAAACTAAAAAGCAAAGACTCATATCATACAAGACGCTCCAAGGAAAACACATATCATGTGGTGAATAAAAATATAGCCTCAAGTAAATTTACCGATGGATTGAAGACGAAAGAGGCGATGCCGTCCGGGGCATCCCCAAGATTAGGCTCTTTGGTATCCTTGAATATGTCTTGGGGTGCCTTGGGCATCCCCAAGCTTAGGCTCTTGCCACTCCTTATTCCATAGTCCATCAAATCTTTACCCAAAACTTGAAAACTTCACAACACAAAACTCGACAGAAAACTCGTGAGATCCATTAGTATAAGAAAAATAAATCACCACTTTAGGTACTGTTGTGAACTCATTCTTTATTTATATTGGTGTAATATCTACTGTATTCCAACTTCTCCATGGTTCATACCCCCCGATACAACCCATAGATACATCAAAATAAGCAGACAACACAAGGGAAACAAAATCTGTCTAAAACAGAACAGTCTGTAGCAATCTATAGACTTCGAATACTTCTGTAATCCAAACATTCCTAAAAATTAGGACAATAAGGGAAATTTGTATATCAATCTTGTGTAAAAATTTCAGACTCATTCGACACTCTGGTGAATTTATAAAATTCCTGGACTGAGCGCAAAAGTTTCTGTTTTTCAGCAAAATCAAATCACAATCACCGTAGACCATCCCAAAGGTCTTACTTGGCTCAAACACTAATTAAAAAAATAAAACACAATTACTACAGAGGTAATAATGTGTAAAGAACTCAAAAACAGAAGCAAAAATAAAAGCATAAAAATAAAATTGGGTTGCCTCCCAACAAGCGCTATCGTTTTACGCCCCTAGCTAGGCATAATGATTTCAATGATGCTCACATAAAAAGTAGTAATTGAAATATGCAAGAGAACATCATGAATCTCATTAAAAACACATTTAAGTCTAACCCACTTCCTATGCATAGGGATTTTGTGAGCAAACAATTTATGGGAACAAGAATCAACTAGCATAGGAAGGCAAAACAAGCATAACTTCAAAACTTTGAACACATAGAGAGGAAACTTGATATTATTGCAATTCCTACAAGCATATGTTCCTCCCTCATAATAAATTTCAGTAGAATCATGAAGGAATTCAACAATATAACTATCACATAAATCATTCTTTTCATGATACACGAGCATGCAATCATCATAATGAATTTGCTCATCAAAACTTGGGGGACAAAAAATATCATCTTCATCAAACATAGCATCCCCAAGCTTGTGGCTTTGCATATCATTAGCATAATTGACATTAATAGAATTTATAGTAACATCATTGCAATCATGCTTTTCAATCAAGGAGCTATCATGAATCACCTTATAAATTTCTTCTTTCAACACTTCATCAAAATTTTCAGATTCATGATTTTCAAACAAAACTTCATAGAGATAATCAAGTGCACTCAACTCACTAGCAATTGGTTCATCATAATTTGGCCTTTTGAAAAGATTAGCAAGTGGATGAGGATCCATATCAATAGATTTTTAGCAAGCGAAGATGCAAGCAAATAGAAGGCAAACGAAAAGACGAACGGAAGAAGGGCGAATAAAAAGGCAAATCTTTTTGGTTTTTTTTTCTGAAAATCGTTTTAGAAGTGGGGGAGAGGAAAACGAGCGGCAAATGGCAAATAATGTAAATGCAAGAGATGAGTTTGTGATGGGTACTTGGTAGGCTTGATGTAGATCTCCCCGGCAACGGCGCCAGAAATCCTTCTTGCTACTTCTTGAGCTTGCGTTGGTTTTCCCTTGAAGAGGAAAGGGTGATGCAGCAAAGTAGATAAGTATTTCCCTCAGTTGTTGAGAACCAAGGTATCAATCCAGTAGGAGATACAAGCAAGTCCCCAATATTTGCACCTACACAAACAATCAAACTCTTGCACCCAACGCTATAAAGGGGTTGTCAACCCCTTCACGGTTATTTGCAAGGATGAGATCTGATAGAGATAGATATAAAAGATTGCTAAAACGAAAAGTAAAACAAAAGTAAAAAGATTGCAGCGAAGTATTTTTTGGTATTTTTGGTTTATAGATCTGAAAATATAATATGGAAAATAGACCCGGGGGCCATAGGTTTCACTAGAGGCTTCTCTCATGAAGGAAAATAATACGGTGGGTGAACAAATTACTGTCGAGCAATTGATAGAAAAGCGCATAGTTATGACGATATCCAAGGCAATGATTATGCATATAGGCATCACGTCCGTGTCAAGTAGACCGAAACGATTCTGCATCTACTACTATTACTCCACACATCGACCGACTCCTGCCTGCATCTAGAGTATTAAGTTCATGAAGAACAGAGTAACGCATTAGGTAAGATGACATGATGTAGAGGGATAAACTGAAGCAATATGATGAAAACCCCATCTTTTTATCCTTGATGGCAACAATACAAATACGTGCCTCGCTACCCCTACTTTGTCACTGGGTGAGGACACCGCAAGATTGAACCCAAAACTAAGCACTTCTCCCATTGCAAGAATTACCAATCTAGTTGGCCAAACCAAACCAATAACTCGAAGAGACTTGCAAAGATATGAAATCATGCATATAAGAATTCAGAGAAGATTCAAATAATATTCATAGATAATCTGATCATAAACCCACAATTCATCAGATCTCGACAAACACACCGCAAAAGAGAATTACATCGGATAGATCTCCATGAAGATCATGAAGAACATGGTATTGAAGAACAAAGAGAGAGAAGAAGCCATCTAGCTACTAGCTATGGACCCGAAGGTCTGAGGTGAACTACTCACGCATCATCGGAGGGGCAATGGAGTTGATGTAGATGCCCTCCGTGATCGAACCCCCCTCCGGCAGATTACCGGAAAAGGCTCCAAGATGGGATCTCACGGGAACAGAGGCTTCCGGCGGCGGAAAGGTATTTTTGTGGCTCTTTTTGGTATTGGGGGAATATTTGGGAATTTATAGGCCGAAGAATAGGGTTAGGAGGCCTGCTGGGGGGCCACAAGCCAGGGGGGCGCGCCCCCCTAGGCGCGCCCAGGTGGCTTGTTGCTTCCCGACAGGTCTCCTGCCTTCATCTCCAAGTCTGGCAGGTTTCTTCTGGTCCAAGAAAAATCATATCGAAGATTTTATACCGTTTGGACTCCGTTTAATATTCCTTATCTGCAATACTCAAAAACAAGGAAAAAACAGAAACTGGCACTAGGCTCTAGATTAATAGGTTAGTCCCAAAAATAATATAAAATAGCATATTAATGCATATAAAACATCCAAAACAGATAATATAATAGCATGGAACAATCAAAAATTAGATACGTTGGAGACGTATCACCCGTCTTGCTGGATCAAGAAGGCGAGGACATCATCGAGCTGAACGTGTGCTGAACGCGGAGGTGCTGTGCGTTCGGTGCTTGATCGGAACGGATTGTGAAGGTGTACGACTACATCAACCGCGTTGATAAACGCTTCCGCTTAGCGATCTACAAGGGTATGTAGAAGCTCTCTCCCTCTCGTAGCTATGCATCTCCATGGATAGATCTTGCGTGTGCGTAGAATTTTTTTGTTTTCCATGCAATGTTCCCCAACAGTGGCATCATGAGCCAGGTCTATGCGTAGATGATATGCACTAGTAGAACACAAAGGAGTTGTGGGCAGTGACATTCATATTGCTTACCACCAATGTCTTATTTTGATTCGGCGGTATTGTGGGATGAAGCGGCCCGGACCAACCTTACATGTCCACGTACATGAGACCGGTTCCACCAACAGACATGCAACTTGTTTTGCATATAGGTGGCTGGCGGGTGTCAGTTTCTCTCACTTTAGTTGAATCGAATTTGACTACGGCGGTCCTTGCAGAAGGTTAAAATGCAACTTGATAATCATCGTTGTGGTTTTGCGTAGGTAAGAACGGTTCTTGCTAGTTGCCCATAGCAGCCACGTAAAACTTGCAATAACAAAGTAGAGGACGTCTAACTTGTTTTTGCAGGGTATGTTGTGATGTGATATGGTCAAGACATGATGTGATATATGTGGATGTATGAGCTGATCATGTTTTGTAATAAGTTCATGACTTGCATGTCGATGAGTACGGCAATCGGCAGGAGCCATAGGGTTGTCTTTAATTTATTAAATCATCATATAATTGCTTTACTTTATCGCTATGAGTTAGCAATAGTTGTAGAAGCAATAGTTGGCGAAACGACCACGTGACGACACGATGATGAAGATCACGATGATGGAGATCATGGTGTCATGCCGGTGACGATGGAGATCATGCTGTTGCTTTGGAGATGGAGATCAAAAGCACAAGATGATAATGGCCATATCATGTCACATATTTTGATTGCATGTGATGTTTATCCTTTATGCATCTTATTTTGCTTAGAATGATGGTAGCATTATAAGATGATCCCTTCACCTGAATTTCAAGATAAAAGTGTTCTCCCTGAGTATGCACCGTTGCTAAAGATCATCATTTCGAAGCACCTTGTGATGATCGGGTGTGATAGACTGTACGTTCACATACAACGGGTGTAAGCCAGTTTTGCACATGCAAAATACTTGGGTTAAACTTGACGAGCCTAGCATGTACAGACATGGTCTCGGAACACTGGAGACCGAAAGGTCGAACATGAGTCATATAGTAGATATGATCAACATGGAGATGTTCACCATTGATGACTACCCCATCTCACGTGATGATCGAACATGGGTTAGTTGATTTGGATCATGTATCACTTAGACAACTTGAGGGATGTTGATTTAAGTGGGAGTTCATTAGTAATTTAATTATATGAACTAAAATTTATCATGAACTTAGTCTTATAGTCTTTGCAAATATATGTTGTAGATCAATGGCCCGTGCTACCGTTCCCCTGAATTTTAATGCGTTCCTAGAGAAAGCTAAGTTGAAAGATGATGGTAGCAACTACACGGACTGGGTCCGTAACTTGAGGATTATCCTCATTGCTGCACAGAAGAATTATGTCCTTGATGCACCGCTAGGTGACAGACCTGCTGCAGGAGCTAATGCAGACGTTATGAACGCCTGGCAGGCTCGATTTGATGACTACTCGATAGTTCAGTGTGCCATGCTTTACGGCTTGGAACCGGGGCTTCAAAAGTGTTTTGAACACCACGGAGCATATGAGATGTTCCAAGAGCTGAAATTGATATTTCAAGCTAATGCCCGGGTTGAGAGATATGAAGTCTCCAACAAGTTCTTTAGCTGTAAGATGGAGGAGAACAGTTCTGTCAGTGAACACATACTCAGAATGTCTGGGTACCCCAACCACTTGACTCAGCTGGGAATTGATCTTCCAGTTGAGAGTGTTATTGACAGAGTTCTTCAGTCACTGCTACCAAGCTATAAAGGCTTCGTGATGAACTATAATATGCAAGGGATGGATAAAACAATTCCCGAGCTCTTCGCGATGCTGAAATCGGCGGAGGTAGAAATCAAGAAAGAGCATCAAGTGTTGATGGTTAACAAGACCACCAGTTTCAAGAAGAAGGGCAAAGGAAAGAAAGGGATCTTCAAGAAGAACGGCAAGCAAGTTGTCGCTCCTGTGAAGAAGCCCAAAGCTGGACCTAAGCCTGAAAGTGAGTGCTTCTACTGCAAAGGGAATGGTCACTTGAAGTGGAACTGCCCCAAGTTTTTGGGGGATAAGAAGGATGGCAAAGTGAACAAAGGTATATTTGATATACACATTATTGATGTGTTCCTTACTAATTCTCGTAGTAGAGCCTGGGTATTTGATACCGGTTCGGTTGCTCATATTTGTAACTCGAAACATGAGCTATGAAATAAATGAAGATTGGCTAAGTACGACGTAACGATGTGTGTCGGGAATGGTTCCAAGGTTGATGTGATCGCCGTCGGCACGCTACCTCTACATCTACCTTCGGGATTAGTTTTAGACCTCAATAATTGTTATTTGGTGCCAGCGTTGAGCATGAACATTATATCTGGATCTTATTTTTTACGAGACGGTTATTCATTTAAGTGAGAGAATAAAGGTTGTCCTATTTATATGAGTAACATATTTTTTGGTCATGCACCTTTAGTGAATGGTCTATTCTTGTTGAATCTCGATCGTAGTGATACACATATTCATAATATTGATGCCAAAAGATGCAAAGTTGATAATGATAGTGCAACATACTTGTGGCACTGCCATTTGGGTCATATTGGTGTAAAGCGCATGAAGAAACTCCATGCGGATGGACTTTTGGAATCACTTGATACTTGCGAACCATGCCTCATGGGTAAGATGACTAGAACTCCATTCTCCGGAACAATGGAGTGAGCTAATGACTTATTGAAAATAATACATACCGATGTATGCGGTCCGATGAGTGTTGAAGCACGCGGCGGGTATCGTTATTTTCTAACCTTCGCAGATGATTTGAGTAGGTATGGGTATATCTACTTGATGAAACACAAGTCTGAAACATTTGAAAAGTTCAAAGAATTTTAGAGTGAAGTGGAGAATCATCATAACAAGAAAATAAAGTTTCTACGATCTGATCGCGTAGGTGAATATTTGAGTTACTAGTTTGGCCTTCATTTAAGACAATGTGGAATTGTTTCACAACTCACGCCACCTGGAACACCACAGCGTAATGGTGTGTTCGAACGTCGTAACCGTACTTTATTAGATATGGTGCATTCTATGATGTCTCTTACCGATTTACCGCTATCGTTTTGGAGTTATGCATTAGAGACACGAGCATTCACATTAAATAGGGCACCATCTAAATCCGTTGAGACGACACCGTATTAACTATGGTTTGGCAAGAAACCTAAGCTGTCGTTTCTTAAAGTTTGGGGATGCGAGGCTTATGTCAAAAGGCTTCAGCCTGATAAGCTCAAACCCAAAGCAGAGAAGTGTGTCTTCATAGGATACCCTAAAGAAACAATTGGGTATACCTTCTACCACATATCCGAAGGCAAGATCTTTGTTGCCAAGAATGTATCCTTTCTAGAGAAGGAGTTTCTCTCGAAAGAAGTGAGTGGGAGGAAAGTAGAACTTGATGAGGTAATTGTACCTTCTCTCGAATTGGAAAGTAGCACATCAGAGAAAACTGTTCCCGTGATGCCTACACCAACAAGAGAGGAAGCAAATGATAAAGATCATGAAACTTCAGATCAAGTTACTACTGAACCACGTAGGTCAACCAGGGCACGTTCCGCACCAGAGTGGTTTGGAAATCCTGTCCCGAAAGTCATGTTGTTAGACAACGGCAAACCTGCAACCTATGAAGAAGCTATGATGAGCCCAGATTCCGACAAATGGTTTGAGGCCATGAAATCTGAGATAGGATCCATGTATGAGAACAAAGTGTGGACTTTGGTGAACTTGCCCGATGATCAGCAAGCCATTGAGAATAAATGTATCTTCAAGAGGAAGATGGACGCTGATGGTAATATCACTGTCTACAAAGCTCGACTTGTCGCAAAAGGTTTTCGACAAGTTCAAGGGGTTGACTACGATGAGACTTTCTCACCCGTAGCGATGCTTAAGTTTGTCAGAATCATGTTAGCAATTGCCGTATTTTATGATTATGAAATCTGGCAAATGGACATCAAAACTGCATTCCTTAACAGATTCCTTAAAGAAGAGTTGTATATGATGCAACCAGAAGGTTTTGTCGATCCTAAGGGTGCTAACAAAGTGTGCAAGCTCCAGCGATCCATTTATGGACTGGTGCAAGCATCTCGGAGTTGGAATATACGCTTTGATGAGGTGATCAAAGCATTTGGTTTTATACAGACTTACGGAGAAGCCTGCATTTACACTAGTAGAAAACAAGCCATTAGTCCCGGTTGGGAAGGGCCTTTAGTCCCGGTTCCCCAACCGGGACTAAAGTATAGAGACTAAAGGGTCCAAGCCTTTAGTCCCGGTTGGCTACGAACCGGGACTAAACCCTGGCCACGTGGTCGGCAGCACGCGCCAGGGCATGGGGACCTTTGGTCCCGGTTGGTAACACCAACCGGGACTAAAGGTTTCGGGGTTTAGGGGTTACGGTGTTTAGGGGTTTAGTGTTTATTGTTTATTTTTCCTTTTCATTTTGTGTTTTCCATTTAATTCTTTTTCATTTCAAACATATTTTACGCTACTACATACTGTACACGTACGTTATGCATATATAATAGAATTTCTCGTAGAACCAATCATATATCATAAAATTTCTCGTACAAGCAATCATATATCATAGAATTTCTCGTACGACCACATGCATACACACACACACATATATATATATATATACAATTTGGTATATACAATTTATCGTACAATTTGCAGATCATTTGCGGGTCGGGTAATGGTATTCTCCGTCGGGAGATATGACCTGCTGAAGCAAAAATCCCGCAATTTCCTCTTGAATTGCTCGTATGCGGTCCGTTGGTAGGAGCTTATCCCGCATCTCGTGCATCTTTAAAGAAGGAGATCAATATGAACATGTTAGTTGTGCGTATATGTATTAGATCATGATAAAAAATATGAATGGTGTTTACGTACCCAAAGATCTCTTGCACTCTTGTTGCTTTCGGTCATAAAGCGAATGTTCTCGCAAACGTAATATGCACATATTTCAGTCCCCGTTGCCTGCCTCATGCACTTTACGAGAATAGAATTCAATCAGATAATAATGAAGCATGACAATGGTATTGAAACTAGAATTAAAGAGATGCGCGGATGTAGCTAGTACTACTTAATTACCCTGTGCTTTCGCCATTTCAGCTCCTCTTTCCATTCACCTCTAACATCTTTGGTGAACTTTTGCCAAACCCTGCCCGGCAAACAAAATGAATAAAGGAGTTATTAATTACTTGATATCAGGAAATGAACTAATAAAGAAGCCAACATAGTGCGTCAATGATTGAAATTACCTTTCGAGCAACAAATGCAAGCTTTTGTAATCTTCAGGGTCTTTACTTAGCGAGTCCAGTACTTCAACAGTTCCATCGTCAACTCTAATGATTAGAAGGATCCAGTGGTAGATGCGCACACGATTTGTATAAGTGGGCATGCATAACTCATCAACTACACTTAACATTGAGTATATATATATATAAACAAAAATAGAATTTGTAGTACAAGACAGTAACACTCACTGGAAGTTCCAAGGTAAAATTATTCTGGTTTGTACTTTAGGGCCTTCAAAAACCTTAGAAGCAATTTCTCCGTGTCTTTAGGGTGCCTTCTCAACACTTCTTCATTGACGGTATTTGGGTCAATGAACCCAATGCCATAGACTCCAGCTCTTTTCAATTCAAAAATCTTCATTCTGCATAATACCACACAAAAGAATATAGTGAGTATAATAACAGGCAATGAACGAGCTGAGCTAGAGACTTAAATTACATAAAGAAATCACTTACAGACAATAGCAACTGACGATAGATTTGTCGAGTGCTTTTTGATTGAATAACTGAAAAAATTCTTCATTTTCAATCCACAAATCTTTTTCATGGATGTAATGCTCTTTGTCGATTTTCACCATGAGGCTCTCTCGCCCGTCCTTTACTTCTCTCATGTACCAGTCATGCAATTTGTACATTTGCGTTGTTAGAAGCTTCTCGTCGTCCGGAGTGACCAGAGGTTTCCCGGGGACATATTGCCATGCTATTTCATTCGGATCTAACGGTGGAAATTCCTCGATCTCTAGGAATTGTTCAACGGTGATACCGAGCATTCTAGCATTCTCTCTATCAGCGTCGGTTATTACCACGTTATTGGCACTCACCATGAGCGGGCTGATCGATTGGACTGCCTGTTCTCCGAGCTGGGGAACAGTTTTCCTGCATTTACTGCTACCGCTCGACTTCTGTCTTTTCTGGGATTCATAGGACTTGGTAATACAGCGTTCATAGTCTGATACTGGTCTTTTCTCCGCCGGTTTAGCTGTATCAATAAAGTGTTGTACGACCTCGTCGGGTATTTTCTCCTTTGGCGGCAGGGGCGCTTTCGGTCCAAAATGGGCCTTCAATTCCTTAGCCTCTTGTTCATCGATTTCCTCGGCAGTCATATCGTAAGCTAACTTCTTTTTGGCAGGAGGCTCGGGTTTCTTCTTTTCTGTTCTCGTCCGCTTTGGAGACGGCGGATATCGATATCGTGGACGTCTCGCGCTAGGCTCCGTCTCGGGGTGGGAACTAAAACAACTAAAACATAAAACAACTAAAACAACTAAATTAACTAAAACATAAAAAAACTAAACAACTAAAACAACTAAAACAACTAAAACATAAACCAACTAAATTAATTAAAACAATATGAACACTTAATTACCTAAAACAACTAAAACTAAAACATGAAAAGCATCATAATTTAACAAAATCATCTAACAATATCAATCTACTTATCCATCTACTACAATTTTCTTAACACATTGTTTAATGAAAAAATGTTGCATACCAACCACAAAAATTTTCATTACACTAAAAAGATGTTCTAACAATTAGAAAATATTTGCACGTTTTTAAACACAATATGTGTGTGTGTGTGTGTGTGTGTGTGTGTGTGTGTGTGTGTGTGTGTTTGCGGCACCGGCGGGGCTCCTACGTCGGAGATGGACGGGGCGGCGGGGGCTCCTACGCCGGAGATGGATGGGGCGGCGGCTCTCGGGCATCTCCGGTGGTGGCTAGGTGGGGGATGGGCTCGGGGAGGGGCGGCCATGGCGGCAATGGCGGACGGGGAGGGGGGCTTCAGGAGGAGAGGGAGGAGAGTGGCTCACAGCAGGCTCGGCGGCGAGGTCGAGGTGACGGCGAGGTCGAGGGAGAAGAGGGGCCGGAGCGAGCGCGTCGGGGACGGCGATCTCCGGCGGGAGGTTGAAGACGGGCAGCCTGGCAGCGCGACGACGAGGTCGAGGGAGAAGAGGCGCGCGGGGAGCTCCGGCAGCCTGGCGGCGTCGGGGCAGGGGCATCAGCGTCGGGGGGCAGAATGGGAGAGTTGGGGCAGAAACGGCAAATTCCTGCATATATAGAGGGACTCTTTAGTCCCGGTTGGTGGCTCCAACCGGGACTAAAGACTTTAGTCCCGGTTGGTATCACCAACCGGGACTAAAGGTCCCCCCTTTAGTCCCGGTTGGATCCACCAACCGGGACTAAAGGCCCATCTTTTCGGCGGCCCAAATTCCGCGCGGGAAGGGACCTTTAGTCCCGGTTGGTAGGACCAACCGGGACTAAAGGTGTATTTTCCCTTTTTTGTTTTGTTTTGTTTTTCTAATTTCTGTTTTTAGATTTGGAATAACTGTTAGAATATTTATAGTTTTTAATGAATCTTTTTGCTTTAGGTCAAAACAATTACAAAATTTCTGTTAGTGCCAGTAGTTTTCAAATTTAAATAGTTTAAATTTGAATTCATTTGAAATTTGTGTGAAACAGTAATTTGTGAATAACTTTAGTTTAAAAATAGATTTTTGAGTGATTGTTTTTCCCGTTGTTTAATATTAGTATGTTTTATCATTATGTTAAAGTTGGGAATTTTTAGGATAATTTAAATAGGTGTTTTAATCAAAACCAGATTCTGTTTAACTCTTTTAGTTTTATACCTTCATTTGTTTTAATCAAAATCACCCAAATGAACTCCAGACTTTTTGTGCATTCAATATGCACCATTCTAAGCCACAACTTCAAATTTCAACCCTTTCTAACTTCATTTGCCATTTTTCATGCATTTAATGATTTTTTTGAGCTAAACGACCCTGAAATTAAAAAGCACCACAAATGAACTCTGAAAAGGTTAAAACTTGGCATGGTATCATCATTTCACCCACATAGCATGTGCTACAAAGTTGAGAGGGTTACGGCAAAAACTGGATGCACTTCGTGTACAAACTAGACCATCTCCTTCGAAGTATGAGGGTTTCGGACGAAAACTCATCTGTTACAAAAGCATTTCATTTTTTTTAAAACTTGTTTCAACTCCAGAATTTTTGTGCATTCAATATGCACCATTCTAAGCCACATCTTCAAATTTCAACCCTATCTAACTTCATTTGCTATTTTTCATGCATTTAATGATTTTTTTGAGCTAAACGACGCTGAAATTAAAAAGCACCACAAATGAACTCTAAAAAGGTTGAAACTTGGCATGGTATCATCATTTCATCCACATAGCATGTGCTAAAAAGTTGAGAGGGTTATGGCAAAAACTGGATGCACTTCGTGTACAAACTAGACCATCTCCTTCGAAGTATGAGGGTTTCAGACGAAAACTCATCTGTTACAAAGGCATTTCATTTTTTTAAACTTGTTTCAACTCCAGAATTTTTGTGCATTCAATATGCACCATTCTAAGCCACATATTCAAATTTCAACCCTTTCTAACTTCATTTGCTATTTTTCATGCATTTAATGATTTTTTGAGCTAAACGACCCTGAAATTAAAAAGCACCACAAATGAACTCTGAAAAGGTTGAAACTTGGCATGGTATCATCATTTCACCCACATAGCATGTGCTAAAAAGTTGAGAGGGTTACGGCAAAAACTGGATGCACTTCGTGTACAAACTAGACCATCTCCTTCGAAGTATGAGGGTTTCGGACGAAAACTCATCTGTTACAAAGGCATTTCATTTTTTTAAACTTGTTTCAACTCCAGACTTTTTGTGCATTCAATATGCACCATTCTAAGCCACATATTCAAATTTCAACCCTTTCTAACTTCATTTGCTATTTTTCATGCATTTAATGATTTTTTGAGCTAAATGACCCTGAAATTAAAAAGCACCACAAATGAACTCTATAAAGGTTGAAACTTGGCATGGTATCATCATTTCACCCACATAGCATGTGCTAAAAAGTTGAGAGGGTTACAACAAAAACTGGTTGCACTTCGTGTACAAAACTGGACCATCCCGGCTACTCACTAGAGAAGAAAAGTGATGACGGTGCAGCCAATCACATCCCAGAGTGGGATCTTGGGGTATAATTTTTTTTCTTCGCGTGTGTCCCTTGATTATTGCGCCGTAACCATGGACAATCTTCATCATTTAACAGGATGCTTGGGCCAGTCTTCACTGCGAAGGGAGGAATTTCATCAAACTTTTCATAATCTTGTGACATGTCTGTCTTGTCCTCCACTCCCACGATGTTTCTTTTCCCAGAAAGCACTATGTGGCGCTTTCGCTCATCGTATGATGTATCCGCTTTCTTATCTTTCCCTTTTCTCGGTTTGGTAGACATGTCCTTCACATAGAAAACTTGCGCCACATCATTGGCTAGAACGAATGGTTCGTCTGTGTGCCCAAGATTATTGAGATCCACTATTGTCATTCCGTACTGCGGGTCTACCATTACCCCTCCTCCAGTCAGATTGGCCCATTTGCATTGGAACAAAGGGACCTTCAAATCACCTCCATAGTCAAGTTCCCATATCTCCTCTATGTAACCATAATATGTGTCCTTCTCCTTGTTGTTTGCCGCATCGTCAAAGCGGACACCACTGTTTTGGTTGGTGCTCTTTTTATCTTGGGCGATCGTGTAAAATGTATTCCCATTTATCTCGTACCCTTGGAAAGTCAATATAGTCGAAGATGGTCTCTTGGCCAACAAGTATAAGTCATCTTCAACATTGTCGTCATTCATGAGATGTGTTCGCAACCAACCGCCGAAAGCCTCAATGTGTGTACGTTGAATCCAGGGGTCAGACTTCTCCAGGTTCTTCGAGCGTATAATATCCATGTGTTTCTCGATATATGGGGTCACCAAGGTAGAATTCTGTAGAACTGTGTAGTGTGCTTGCGCCCAAGAATGCCCGTCCCTACATATTATTGATTTTGGTCCAAGCGTGCCTTTTCCACGCAGTCTCCCCTCATGCCGCGATTGAGGAACACCAATCGGCTTAATGTCAGGAATAAAGTCAACACAAAACTCAATAACCTCCTCTGTTTCATGGCCCTTGGAGATGCTTCCTTCTGGCCTAGCACGGTTACGAACATATTTCTTTAAGACTCCCATGAACCTCTCAAAGGGGAACATATTGTGTAGAAATACACGACCCAGAATGGCAATCTCTTCGACTAGGTGAACTAGGATGTGCGTCATAATATTGAAGAAGGATGGTGGGAACACCAACTCGAAACTGACAAGACATTGGACCAAATCATTCTGTAAGATTGGTAGGATTTCCGGATCGATTACCTTCTGAGAAATTGCATTGAGGAATGAACATAGCTTCACAATGGATAATCGAACATTTTCTGGTAGAAGCCCCCTCAACGCAACCGGAAGCAATTGCGTCATGATCACGTGGCAGTCATGAGACTTTAGGTTCTGGAATTTTTTCTCTGCCATTATTTATTATTCCCTTTATATTCGACGAGAAGCCAGACGGGACCTTCATACTGAGCAGGAATTCAAAGAAGATTTCCATCTCTGCTTTGGTAAGAGCGTAGCTGGCAGGACCTTGATACTGCTTTGGATGCATGCCGTCGTTTTCGTGCACATGTTGCTGGTCCTCCCGTGCCTCCGGTGTATCTTTTGTCTTCCCATACACGCCCAGGAAGCCTAGCAGGTTCACGCAAAGATTCTTCGTCACGTGCATCACGTCGATTACAGAGCGGACCTCTAGGACTTTCCAATATTCTAGATCCAAAAATATAGATTTCTTCTTCCACATGGGTGCGCGTCCCTCAGCGTCAGTCGGAACAGATTGTCCGCCAGGACCCACTACTGGAATCAGGTACTTTCCCGTCAGCCATAGCGGACGGCAAAGGGTAGGACCACTGACGGCAAAGGCTTTGCCATCCGGCAGCAGACGGCCAAATTTCCGGCATTGTGAACTCCGGTAAAGGAGTGCTTTGCCGTCTGCCTTTACTCAGCGGACGACAAAGTGTTTTTGCCGTCAGGCAGCAGATGGCAAAGCGGCTGGACGGCCTAAACTGGAGTAAGCCCCGTTAGTGGCTAACGGCAGCCTTTGCCGTCTGCCACCGACGGCAAAGCTGTAAATAATTTACCGTTTTCCCCCGGACAGCTATGCCCCGCGCGCCTTTGCCGTCTGCCCCCGGACGGCCATGCCCCGCGCGCCTTTGCCGTCTGCCCCCGGACGGCAAAGTGACCAAATGGGCCGAGGCCTGGCACTCCCAGTTTACACAGGTGAGTGACACGTGTCCCCTTTGGCGTCGGGGGCAGACGGCAAAGGTGGTTTGCCGTCAGTGGCAAACGGCAAAGAGGCAATAATGCCACTGTTTTTTCTATTTTTTCTTATATCCAACAATTTTCACAGGCAAAATATGCTATATATGTATATATTTCACAATAACAATATTCTTGCCATGCTAATGATCATCCAACAAGCACAAATTAATATCATCCAACAACAAGCACAAAAATCATCCTATCATCCAACAACAAGCACAATTCATCCAACAACAAGCACAAATATCATCCAACAACAAGTAGCAAGTTTCACAAATGTAGCAAGTTTAAAATTATTCATCGATACAAAATCATAAGCACTCCATGAACCACAAGCACTCCATCAATGCAAGCTTCCGTGAAGTGACTCTAATCTGCAAAATGGGAAATACGAAAGTTAGATGAAGATGACTAGAAGAAGAAGAAGAAGAAGAAGAAGAAGATGCAGAAGCGTTTTTCTTCTCTCTCTCTTTCTCCTCTTGTTTTCTTCTTCTTATTGCTTATTTGTGTCATTCGGGCAAAATTGGAAGAAGGATAGGTCTTTCGAGGTTTGCCTCATGGTCTGTATGGTGCGCACTCACTCACACTTATATGGTGGTGTATGTTGGTGGACACTACCTAACACTAATATTTCGACCGTCGGTGATGGTCGTTTCCCCTTCTCCTCTCCCGCAATATACGAAGGTATATATCGAGAGAAGGAGAAGAAGAAATGACCCCCGCGACAACAGTCGGGATTCCTCCATCAAGAAGAGACATGAAACTCTCACAAGGAGCTAAGTTTGTCTAAGTGTTAAGTTTGTGTTTCTTTGAGAAAATGAGCCAAGTAAGTGGCATATTGGGGCTTACCGTCCTCGTCATCACGGAGGTGAGGCACCGGGGTTGCTCGGGCCGGTTTCACCTGGAGAAGGCTGCCCTGGAGAAGGGTCGTGCGATGCGTTTCGGGAGATATTCTGCACCAAAGATGATTTGCAATGTCTCGTTAGCATGATGACACTGAAAAGATCATTGCATTCAAATGAAACTCACCGTTCCAGCCGTGGTAATGACTGGCATCGACGGAGGGGTCTGGCCGGTCTTCTCGCACATAGACTGCACATTTGGTTTTCACAAGTCAATGATATTAGTTATTAATGAAACGAACATTAAATGCAAGATTTGACAAATATGAAGAAGAAACTTACCACTAAGAGCTCGTAGATGGCCCGATGAGACGCATCGTTCTGTGCTCTCTCCTCCTCCAACAACCTAGCTGTCCTCTCCTCCATCTCCTTCTCCTTCGCCGCCATAAGCGCCTGTGTTGCCTCTCTTTCTTTCTGAATAGCAGCCTGCAACACAACTCCTCGTTAGCATTGTAATCATCTTTGTTCACACACACAACGTAATGAGGAAAGATATCTGAGTCCATATAACTAACCTCGATGGCGAGCTCGACTGGCCATGGACGAGGCCTTATCTCAGGACAGGAGCTCGTTTGGCGCACCTTGATCTGCTGGAGGTTGCTAGGACAACGTATAAGGCCATCTCCAATGGCAATCGAGCCATGGGGCCTCCCGCCGCCAGCTATCATCACCAGCTCTGGATCAATAGGCTCCTGGCTCAGGTTAAAGTCCTCCCCTTTCCTCGCCTTCCCCTCATCTCTGTACCTCACGAGCTTGTTGTGGGAGGAGATGTTGCCGAACTTCAAGGGATCATCGAGGTCAGACTCAGAGAATGCCTTGACCTTCTTTTACGAGGCAGTATGGGCCATCGCATAGAGGTCGTACATCTGTGGCACCTCCGTTTTATTATGATGCGCCTAAAAGAGAGAGAGAGGAACAAAGTATTAGTAAATGGCTCAAGCTAGAATCAAGAATGAATTGCATGAATCATGAAGTTAACCACATACCTAGTTCTGACCAAACTGATTTAAGTTGGTGCTCCCTTGATGGTGTGGCACACCAACCATTTTGTTACGCCGGTCCTTGGCATTGTTGTGGACGGATAGCCATTGTTCTGAGCACCACCCATCCACCAACGCCTCCCAACAATCCATCTTATCCGCACACCATCTCGGGGGCACCTAAGTTAATAAAGAGATATTTGAGCGCTACGCGTAGGAATCAAATGAAGGAAACTAAGTACAAGGCCATAAGAATACGTAATTACCTTCATGTAATGCTCCTTCTCCATCTTCTTTCTGCGGCACGTTGACTTCTCCTTCCTAATACGCCGCGAGGCGTAGTAGTCTCGAACAGCCTGCACCCGAGCCTCGTGCCGAAAGTTTTGCAGTAGGCGCTTGCATTGCTGATCGATAACCTTTGCCGCGGCCTCCTCGTATCCCTCCTGACACCTGTAGAAGGTCTGCAATCAAATGAGACAACACTTATTAGTACAATAACTAGCTATTGTTGATTTTTAATTGTGTAAAGGAGAAATTACCCAAAACTGTCTGATCACCATATTCGCCCTCGTGTGGCACAAAACACCGTCGATCCTGTCCTTAGGCGGGGCCGGTGCCGGCAAGTAGTTCTCCCAGGTCAGTCCTAACTCTGGAACCTGACCCTCACCGGGCAACGTGACAAACCCCGGGAAGTTTTGCCTGACAAGGACACCAAGGATGCTGTTGGGCCTGCGGGCATCCTTGGGTTGATGCCAACCCCTGCAGTATGACAAAGCCAACACATTAGATATTTGAAAAAACGTGAAGGCAAAAGGTTAAAAAAGAGTACATGCACTTACCTCTCCCCATCAGGCCTAATCAACCACCTCAGCTCGCGGGTCGCTGGCACGGGCGGGAGTCGTGTCATACCACGCTAGTAGATGGTGGCCCCCTCAGCCACCTCCTCGTCGCTATCAGAAAAACGATCCCCGCCACCATCAGCATGGCCACTAGGCTCCTCCGGCCAGGTATCCCATGGGGTTTGGCGGGACGTGCCCTCATCCCTACTCTGCTCCGGAGTCTCGTGGGACGAAGCCTCTAGGACAGGAGTCTCGTAGGTCGAAGGCTCATCGACCCGAGGGTCATGGACCCGAGTCCGCGTAGCCTCATCCTCAGACGGGTCCACCCTAGCAGTCCTGTGCTTGGGTGAATCAGCTGGGGGTGGCGGCGAGGAAGGCGTAGCATCCACCCTACCTTTGCCGCGGCCTCCTCTCCCACCTCTACTACCTCTCTTCTTCCCCCGACCTCCTCTCACGGGGGTCGACGAAGAAGCGGCCATCGGTGTATGCAGACTAGAGAGCAACGCTCTCCGGAGAGACTCGGCAGGAATGGAAGTACCCATCCCACCACCCTCCGACGAAGGAGCCGCGGAGTGCTATCGACCCTTTCCCACCATCTTTCAACAACTGCCATGACAAATAGTAAACGAAATTAGTACAACATAAAATTGAATACCGACATGAATAATAAAATGTATATAATTTAAGTGTATCATCATATACCTAACATGAACTAAAAGTTGATTACCTGACATGAATTAATAATAATCTTGATCGTCTATATATTCTCCGGGATCAATAAATGCATCATCATCATCACTATCATCAATAAATGCATGATCATCATCACTATCAGGAACAACATGTGGAAGGCCTCCTTCATGTAATCGGTTAAGCATTGACAGGTCATCCGCATCAGTAACCTCTTCTTATTCCGGCTCTTCCTGTTCCGGCTCAGGGGTTAAGTCGGATTAATTGTCGCTGTCTACTTCAATGTTCCGGGGTGAAGTAGAGCGGTTCTTGAAACGTTTTTTGGAAATACGTGTTTCTTGGAAGAATTCTCCTTCATATGTGTCTTGGTTAATGTGAGGTTCATAATCCTCTTCATTGAGGGAAGGTGGTCTAAAATGTGGCGGTACTTCATAAACGACATCCCAACCTTTCAGATTTGGATCAGTTTAGCAGGCCCACGGTAGATAGAAAACTTGGGTCGCCTGTTGAGCCGTAATATAGACATCGGGCACATCTAAATGGGTGCTTTGTTTGATTTCAACTAGCCCTATATGTTCATGAGTACTTCTAGTCTCCTTCGGCTGGAACCAATGACATTTGAAGACTACGACGTTCGATGGATTTTCACCATAGAATAGAAGTTCATAAATTGCTTCAACTCTTCCATAGTACTCTGTACCTCCTTCGCCAATAGCAGAGACACAACAATTTGTAGTCTTTAGGTCGGGCATAGATAGCTCTTTGCCAAAGGTACGAAAGCGATACCCGTTGATGTCGTATCTGTCAAATGAACGGACCTTATAGTCAAAACCATTAGCGACTTGTCTCAGCTCGGTGTCCATAGACTCTGAATTAGCCTACAAGTTTAATACGAAAGGATTGTTGCATTAGCCGCAAATAAGACGAAGAAATGAAATGGTCCATTAATGGTAATTACCATTTGTTTGAACCAAGAGATGAAACCGGGATAGCCGCCTCCATGCTTCGCCAGGAGCTCGTACTCTTCGACGGAATCCTTTTGGATGACCACTCCATCCGAGAACTTGGCGACGTATCGACTATATCAAATATCCAGGAATAAGAGCAGTTCTAAGGAATTACAAGTTGCGAAACAATAATGTACCGACAACTTACTCGATGTACGGCCGCACTTCTGTTTGGTTGTTGAAGATATACAACGAAATGGTCCGCCATTCATCGACATCCAATACTTTTGCTTTAGAAGCACCGGCTAGTGCGAGCTTCCCTTTGAATAGGCTGAGGTTGGATCGACTTTTTTTGGGTTGCCATCATTGTACCTAGGCTTCGGATTATGCAAATGACGATTTTTGGCTTCGTAGTGTGCTGTCACGAAGTTTGCCGCCTCCTCAGTAATGAATGCCTTGGCCATCGATGCTTCAATTCTTCTGCATCCTCTCAGTTGCGAAGCACCAACGATTTTGCACGGGCCTCCCCAATCTTGCCTCGGTCGCGAGATGCAAAATCAAATGCTGCGTTGGATTAAAGAAGCCCGGTGGAAAGATCTTCTCTAACTTGCATATCAACTCCGACGCCAACTCTTCCATTTCATCTAGCACGCCAGGCGATAGTTCTTTCGCACAAAGAGAACAGAAGAAATAGCTCAGCTCTGCCAGTACTAGCCATTCATCCTTAGGGATAAAGCCACGCAGCATCACCGACATTACCCGCTCAAGCCATATGTGCCAATCATGACTCTTGAGACCAAATATCTTCAGTTTGTCAAGACTCGATCCCCTCTTTAGATTCGCTGCATAACCATCGGGGAACATCAACTGGATTTTCACCCACAAGATCATTTCCCTCATAGCCGGCCTTCCAAGATTGAACCATGCCTTTGGCTTTGTCCAGTTCTGCTTTCCTTTCGCTTGTCGCATGTTTTGTAACGATCTGTCACATAGAGCCTCCTGATCAATTCTAGCCTTAGGATTATCCTTTAACTTCCCCTCTATGCCGAACAATGTACCAAAAATGGCCTCGGCGATATTCTTTTCAGTGTGCATCACGTCGATGTTGTGTTGGCAAAGGAGGTCTTTGAAGTAAGGCAGATCCGATAAGCATGACTTGTGAGTCCATGTGTGTTCCGTATTATACCCTTGAAATACCCAGGACGATTTGGATCCGGCTCGAGAGGGTTTAACTGATCCAGGAGCTGTTGGCCTGTCAACGCGGGTGGTACAGAGTTTTTGACAACTCTACCTTTGATGAAATTCTTCTTGTCTTTTCTAAACTTATGGCGAGGATCCAGGAACTGTCTATGCATGTCGAAGCAAGAATACTTGCGACCCGCCTGCAGCCAACGGAACTGAAGAGCTACCTTGCATGTGGGGCACGGGAACCTTCCATGCACACACCAGCCAACGAATAGGGCATACGTCGGCAAGTCATGCGTCGAGTACATGTACCACACATGCATTTTGAAGGTTTTTTTGGTAGCGGTGTCGTATGTCTTGATCCCATTATCCCAAGCATGTTGCAATTCATCCTTAAGCGGCTGCATGTACACATTCATATTCTTCCTCGGATAGTTGGGCCCTGGAATTATCAACGTTAGGAAAATGTTCTTTCTTTTCATAATCTCTCCGGGGGGTAGATTGAGTGGAATGACAAATACAGGCCAACAACTGTATTGGGTTGCCGTCATACCAAACACATTGAACCCATCCGTGCTGATGGCGACTCGAGGATGCCTTGGATCTGCTGCTTTATCGTTATGTAATGCATCGAAGTGCTTCCACGCAAAAGCGTCTGAAGTGTGTACCAACATCTGATTCCCATCTGCATCTAGTTCGGTTCTTTTGCCCAATTTGTGCCATATCATCTGTCTGGCCGTCTCTTCGACCATGAAAAGACGTTGAAGTCTTGGTACGATTGGCATATAGCGAAGAACGTTAACAGGAATTTTTGTCTGCATCTTCTTACCCATACCGTTGTCTACGACAACATACCTGGAAGACTTGCAAATGGGAGAATAGTTCAAGTCCGCATACTCAAGCCTAAATAAGGCACATCCACTCTCACAGGCATCTATCTTCTCATAGGGCATCTTAAGTACACGGAGGATTTTGTCCGACTGGTACAGGTTTGCAGGCAGTACATGGCCTTTGGGTAGAAAGCGCCCAAATATTGTCATCATCGCGTTGTAGCATTCTCTGCCCAGGTTGAATTGAACCTTCAGAGCCATTACTTGCGCGATGGCATCCAGCTGACAAAGCTCAGTGTGCTCATGGAGAGGACGTTTTGAAGACTCCAACATTTCATAGAATGCCTTTGCAGATTCCTCCATCTCATCGTCCGAATCCCGAGCATCATCAAAGTCTTGCACCATGTCTTCGATCCCGGTACCATGCTCGTCGGTGCGACAACGAACCACCTCAGCTATGGCACGTTGGGCAGACTCACCATGAAAAGTCCACACCGTATAATTAGGCCTAAAACCCCACTTCTGCAGGTGTTTAACCATTTCACCCTCTGTCTGCCTTTTAAAGTTGTCGCACCGGGGACAGGGACACCATGTTTTTTCCCGGCCATTTGCAAATGCGGCTCTCACAAACCCCTTGGTATTTGTTAACCATTCTTTGGTCATGTCTTTCTGACTGGTGTGACCGGTGTACATCCACGCACGATCAGTCATGTTGCCTAGCTACTGGACACACAAGAAATATATATATAATTCAGCATATATATTCATCAGTTAATCAAGTTTGTCAGTTTTATTACGTCCATGCAACCTACACGCTAATAGGTGAAGATAGGTCCTAATCCCACCCGAGTATGTGTAGATTGGGTTCGTTTTCCCATGCACTGCTCCGGATCCGACGCAGAATTTCGACAGCACCTCCCCGCTGTTCTCATGATACACGTCTCGACAATAAGCAGAGAGGATGTGTACCCGGAGAACAACAGGGAGGCACTGACGAAATTCTGCATAGGATCCGAAGCAAAGCATACGGGAAAACGAACCCAATCTACACATACTCGGGCTGTCCATGGATAACGTTGGACAATTCGAAAGGACGGCGGTTATAAATATGCAAAGAAATGCATATTTATAGATGTCGCCCTTTCGAACGGGAGACGCATACTGGTCACGCATACTGATGATTGAAGACACCTATAGCTAGCACGTTTCATCGGCACGAAGACCGGAACAGAGCAAATTAAGTGGGGAGGAGGAGAAGTCATTTGTGCTCCCCCACAAACGCAGGGGCGGAGCTCGTCCAACGCACGGGGAGGTCATCGAACAACTGCACATTGAAATCCACCCGATCAACACAAATATGATGTTTTTTATAACAAAATCGGAAAATATGTGACCTAACTCATATTTACAAAACTATGACCCCGTCGGCCTCTGGAAGGCCGAAAAGCACCTTCCCGGTCAACAAGAGGCAGAAGAGGTGTCGGGGGTCGGGAGTCAGTGCCGTCGAGGGTCAGTGGCGTCGGGGGTCGGTGGCGTCGGGGGTCGGGGGTCAGTGGCGTCATGTCGGGGTGTCGTGTCTGGGCGTCGTGTCGGGGTGTCGGGGTATCGTGTCGGGGTGTCGGGGAGTCGTGTCGGGGTGTCGGGGCGTCGTGTCGGGGTGTCGTGTCGGGGTGTCGTGTCGGGGCGTCGTGTCGGGGTGTCGTGTCGGGGCGTCGTGTCGGGGTGTCGGGTCGGGGCGTCGTGTCGGGGTGTCGGGGCGTCGTGTCGGGTTTTTTTTCTTCTAGGTTTTTTCTTTTCTAATAAATAAACCAACTAACCTAAACCTAAACTAACCTAATAAACCAACCTAAACCTAAACCTAAACTAACCTAAAACTAAACCTAAACTAACCTAAAAAAACAAAAAAACTCACCTTGGAGGGGCCGGTGGAGGACGGCCGCCGTAGGGAGGACGCCGGTGCGGCGGTGCTGGAGAAGGTCCACGGGGAGGGGGCGCCGCGGGGAGGTGGAGGCGGTGCGGCGTCGCGGGGAGGGGGCGGCGGGGAGGGGGTGGTGCGGCGCGCGGGCACATGGTCCGGGGGCGGGGCGGTAGCAGGGGCCGGCGATGGGACTCGGCGGTGTCGGGCGGGGCTGGGGAGGCGGTGCGGCATCGCGGGGAGCGGGTGGCGGGGAGGGAGCGGCTGTGCGGCGTCGCGGGCACAGGGGCCGGCGGCGGTGCTGGATCGACGGCGGGGCTGGGGCGGCGGGTGGGGCGGTGCTGGAACGACGGCGGGGCTAGGGCGGAGTTGGTGGGGGAGAGAGAGATCGATGGGGAGAGAGAGGGGGGAAACGGTCACTTAGGGCCGTTGGGGATGGCCGTTAGTTAGCCAGCTCTTTGCCGTCCGCTAGCGGACGGCAAAGAGTGCTCAAGCAGACGGCAAAGTAGCAGCGGACGGCATCCAGGCTGCCCACCTGACCTAGCCCGCTCCACGGTCCAGTGGGGCCCATCTGGGCTCTTTGCCGTCTGCCTTCAGGCCCTTTGCCGTCGGCTAGCGGATGGCAAAGACTTGGCTGATGGCAAACTGTGTGTTTGCCGTCCGCCACTCCTGTGCCGTCCGCTTTTTCTAAGCTGACGGCAAAGACCTTCTTTGCCGTCAGCCAGCTGATGGTAAAGAAATGGCAGACGTCAAACGTCCTGATTCCAGTAGTGACCCTTTCCAAATATTACATGTAAATCCTTGACCATATCAAGTATGTCATCACCAGTACGGAGGACGGGCTTCTTCCGGTGTTCTGCCTCACCTTTGAAATGCTTTCCTTTCTTTCTTAAGGCATGCTTGGTCGTAAGAAATCGACGATGTCCCAGGTACACATTCTTCTTGCATTTATCCAAATATATACTTTCAGTCTCATCTAAACAGTGCGTGCATGCATGGTATCCCTTGTTTGTCTGTCCTGAAAGGTTACTAAGAGCAGGCCAATCATTGATGGTTACAAATAGCAATGCTCGCAGGTCAAATTCCTGCTGTTTGTGCTCATCCCACGCACGTACACCTTTTTTATTCCACAGCTGTAAAAGTTCATCAACTAATGGCCTTAGGTACTGATAACCCATAATTATAGGGGATCAATTGTAGACTTTCTCGATAAGTAAGAGTGTCGAACCCAACGAGGAGCTAAAGGTAGAACAAATATTCCCTCAAGTTCTATCGACCACCGATACAACTCTACGCACGCTTAACGTTCGCTTTACCTAGAACAAGTATGAAACTAGAAGTACTTTGTAGGTGTAACAGAATAGGTTTGCAAGACAATAAAGAACACGTAAATAAAATCTAGGGGCTGTTTAGATAAAGTAACAATTAAGTTAGTTTAACGAGTATGGAAAAGTGGTGGTAGGAGTTGCGGAATTGTCCCTAAGCAATTGACTACGTTACTAGACCGATAGCAAGTTTTATGTGGGAGAGGCCACTGCTAGCATGTCATCCCTTACTTGGAATTCTATGCACTTATGATTGGAACTATTAGCAAGCATCCGCAACTACTAACGTTCATTAAGGTAAAACCCAACCATAGCATTAAGATATATTGGTCCCCCTTCAACCCCGTATGCATCAATTTCTATGGTAGGCTGAAGCTGCTATCACCCTTGCCCTCCAATACATAGTCCTATCAACATACAACTAACCCTATGGTGTGATCCACACGCGCGCTCATATGATGGGCCCCAAAGGACAGCAACAAAACCACAAGCAAATTAAACCAATCATAGCAATTCACCAATCACCGATAGGACAACAAAAATCTACTCAGACATCATAGGATGGCAACACATCATTGGATAATAATATGAAGCATAAAGCACCATGTTCAAGTAGAGGGTACATCGGGTTGCGGGAGAGTGCACCACTGTAGATAGATGGGGGAAGGTGATGGAGGTGTTGGTGAAGATGACGGAGTTGTTGGAGTAGATCGCCGTCACGATGATGGCCCCGGCGGCGTTCCGGTGCCACTGGGAGAGAGGTGGAGAGAGCCCCCCCTCCTTCTTCTTCTTCCTTGACCTCCCCCCTAGATGGGAGGAGGGTTTCCCCTCTGGTCCTTGGACTCCATGGCAGCGGAGGGGCGGGAGCCCCTCCGAGATTGGATCTCTCTCTCTGTTTCCTTCTGTTTCTGCGTTTTCCGATTCTGTCCTTTCACCGTTTCTTATATTCCCGGAGATCCGTAACTCCGATTGGGCTGAAATTTTAACACAATTTTTATCCGGATATTAGCTTTCTTGCGGCGAAAGAAGGGAACCAACCGCCTTACGGGGTGGCCACAAGCCAGCCTGTCGCGCCCTACCCCCCATGGCGCGCCCCTATGGCTTGTGTGCTCCTGTTTATTCCACATCCAAGAATTCACATATATTCCAAAAAAAATCTCCGTTAGTTTTTATCCCGTTTGGACTTCGTTTGATATGGATTTTCTACGAAACAAAAAACATGCAACAAACAGGAACTGGCACTGGGCACTGGATCAATATGTTAGTCCCAAAATAGTATAAAAAGTTGCCAAAATTATATGAAAGTTGTAGAATATTGGCATGAAACAATAAAAAATTATAGATACGACGGAGACGTATCAGCATCCCCAAGCTTAATTCCTGCTCGTCCTCGAGTAGGTAAATGATAAAAAAGATAATTTTTGATGTGGAATGCTACCTAGCATAATCTTGATCATATAATCTAATCATGGCATGAATATTAAGACACGAGTGATTCAAAGCAATAGTCTATCATTTGACATTAAGACAATAATACTCCTAGCATACTAATAAAGCAATCATATCTTCTCAAAATATCATGGCTAAAAGAAAGTTATCCCTACAAAATCATATAGTCTGGCTATGCTCCATCTTCATCACACAAAGTATTAAATCATGCACAACCCCGGTTTTAGCCAAGCAATTGTTTCATACTCTAGTATTCTCAAACCTTTTCAACTTTCACGCAATACATGAGCGTGAGCCATGGATATGGCACTATAGGTGGAATAGAATATGGTGGTTGTGGAGAAGACAAAAAGAAGGAGATAGTATCACATCAACTAGGCGTATCAACGGGCTATGGATATGCCCATCAATAGATATCAATGTGAGTGAGTAGGGATTGCCATGCAACGGATGCACTAGAGCTATAAGTGTATGAAAGCTCAAAAGAAACTAAGTGGGTGTGCATACAACTTGCTTGCTCATGAAGACCTAGGGCAATTTGAGGAAGCCCATCATTGGAATATGCAAGCCAAGTTCTATAATGAAAAATTCCCACTAGTATATGAAAGTGAAAACATAGGAGACTCTCTATATGAAAAACATGGTGCTACTCTGAAGCACAAGTGTGGTAAAGGATAGTAGCATTGCCCCTTCTCTCTTTTCTCTCATTTTTTATTTATTTTTTGGTGGGCTTCTTTGGCCTGTTTTTTTTATTTGGGCTTCTTTGGCCTCTTTTATTTTTCATAAAGTCCGGAGACTCATCCCAACTTGTGAGGGAATCATAGCTTCCATCATCCTTTCCTCACATGGGACAATGCTCTAATAATGATGATCATCACACTTTTATTTACTTATAACTCAAGAATTACAACTCGATACTAGAAAAAAATATGACTCTATATGAATGCCTCTGGTGGTGTACCGGGATGTGCAACGATCTAGCCTAGCAAATGACATAAAAAACGGACAAGCCATGAAAACATCATGCTAGCTATCTTACGATCATGCAAAGCAATATGACAATGATGGTGCATGTCATAATAAACGGAACGGTGGAAGTTGCATGGCAATATATCTCGGAATGGCTATGGAAATGCCATAATAGGTAGGTATGGTGGCTGTTTTGAGGAAGGATATATGGTGGGTGTAATGCACTAGCGAAAGTTGCGCGGTACTAGAGAGGCTAGCAATGGTGGAAGGATGAGAGTGCGTATAATCCATGGACTCAACATTAGTCATAAAGAACTCACATACTTATTGCAAAAATCTATTAGCTATCGAAACAAAGTATTAGACGCATGCCCCTAGGGGAGAGGTTGGTAGGAGTTAACCAACGCGCGCTCCCGACCTCCACACAAAGGATGACAATCAATAAATAAATCATGCTCTGACTTCTTCACATAACGGTTCACCATACGTGCATGCTACGGGAATCACAAACTTTAACACAAATATTTCTACTAATCCACAATTACTCACTAGCATGTCTCTAGTATCACCATCTTTATATCGCAAAACTATTGCAAGGAATCAAACATATCATATTCAGTGATCTACAAGTTTTATGTAGGATTTTATGATTAACCATGTGAATGACCAACTCCTGTTAACTCTCTAAATAGATATAAGTGAAGCATGCGAGTTTAATTCTTTCTACAAAAGATATGCCCACGCTCTAGAAAATATAAGTGAAGCAAAAGAGCATTCTACAAATGGCGGTTTTCTATGTGTAGAGAAACAGGCAATCCAAACTTCAAATGATATAAGTGAAGCACATGAAGCATTCTATAAAGCCATACTCAAAAGATATAAGTGAGGTGCAAAGAGCCTTCTATAAATCAACCAAGGACTTTCTCATACCAGCATGGTGCATTATTAAAATAAAAATAAAAAGCACACGACGCTCCAAGATTTACGCATATCATGTGACGAATAAAAATACAGCTCCAAGTAAAATTACCGATGGTTGTTAGAAGAAAGAGGGGATGCCTTCCGGGGCATCCCCAAGCTTAGTTTCTTGGGAGTCCTTGAATATTACCTTGGGTTGCCTCGGGCATCCCCAATCTTAGTCTCTTTCCACTCCTTATTCCTTCATCCATCGTGATCTCACCCAAAACTTGAAAACTTCAATCACACAAAACTTAACAAAACCCTCGTGAGATCCGTTAGTTATAATAAAGCAAATTACAACTTTAAGTACTGTTGCCAACCAATTCATATTTTGTTTTTGCATTGTAGCCACTGTAATATAACTTTTCCATGGCTTATACCACCTATACAATCGATAGTTTCACCAAAACGAGCAAAACAATGCAACAAAAACAGAATCTGTCAAAAACGGGACAGTCTGTAGTAATCTGAACATTCACCACACTTATGTAACTCTAAAAATTCTGACAAATTAGGAAAAAATAAACAATTTTCCTAGAAGTACTGTGTAAAAATTTCAGAAACTTTTGACATTCCAGTAAAAAATGTAAATTCACGCACTACAGCCAAAGTTTCGGTTTTTGCACTGCACACACCAAACAAGCAATTTAATCATCCTAAAGGCAAATCTTGGCATATTATTTTTATAATACAATGGATTTATACAAGGGGATAATTATTTTTGTTGAAAAGTTTCTGTAATTAAGATTCACAAGGTTTCCATGGGCATGAACAAAGTTCAAGGCTAGCTCCCACTTTCACAATGCTCGTCCCTCTCACTTTCACTTTTCTTTTTGAAAAAGTTTTAGGTTCCCCTCTTTATTTTTTTGTTTTTGAACTATATAAAAGCACACAACATAATAAAATGACTCTCTAAAACTTCCGGGTTGTCTCCCTGGCAGCGCTTTCTTTAAAGCCATTAAGCTAGGCATAAAGTGCTCAAGTAATGGATCCACCCGGATCCCAAGGTATATCAAAGCCAATTTTAATTAACAATGATTTTTAATTTAGTAGTGAGCACAAAGTAACATATATCATGTAACAACGAAGTCTAACTCTCTTCCTATGCATTGGCATATCATAAAAGAACAATTCATGCACATCAAGTAAAGGCCAATACATAGCATAAGCAGTTTCTTGCAATTTTATCGTATTGGAAACATAGAGAGGTGGAGATGTAGTTCCTCTCTCATAATAATTGCAAGTAGGAGCAGCAAGCACATGCATATTATATCTATCAAAATCATCATGTGTAATTGTAAAAGGCAACCCATCTATATAGTCCTTAATAAGTGCAAACTTCTCCGATATAGTGTAGTTGGGAGAATTCAAAAAGATAATAGGACTATCATGTGTGGGTGCAATAGCAACAATTTCATGTTTAACATAAGGAACTATAGCAAGTTCATCTCCATAAGCATCATTCATATTGGCATCGTGGCCACAAGCATAGCAAGCATCAATTTCATCAAAAAGGGATATTTCAAATGAATCCAAGGGATCATAGCAATCAACATAGCATTCATCCTTCGGTAAGCACGAAGGGAAATTAAACAATGTATGAGTTGAAGAGTTACTCTCATTAGAAGGTGGGCACGGGTAGCTAATCCGCTCCTCCTCCTTTTGTTCTTCGCTCTCCTCGTCATCTTTTTCATCTAATGAGCTCACTGTGTCAGGAATTTCTTCTTCCATAGTTTCCTGCAAAATATTAGTCTCCTCTTGGACAGCGGAGGAGTCCTCAATATATGGCTTAACATAAGCATTAGAAGCATAGTTTTCATAGCAATATTTAAGTATGGCAAAACTTTCAGATTTGTAAAGAGTAGCATCATACTTTTCAATCAAAGAAGCAATTTCATAGGCACCCTTAAAAGCAACAAATTCTTCAATTTGCTCAATATCATAGTAATTATAAACACCCTTGGCATAAGAAGATACAATTCCATTATCCTTAAACTCACATTGATAGGGAAGGTGTTTTTTAGGGTTTTCAGAACAACAAGTAAAATCATAAATTTCGCATAAATTCCAAGCATAGCATTGCAAAGTATTAATATGATGCCATAAAAGTTTCCCTTTTTGAGATAAGCGGTGTCGCACATAATAAGCATGCTCATTTACTGATTTGCCCTCAACTAAGCTAGTTGGGGTTTCAGCACGAGCACAAGTGGATCGAAGATGACCCAAGTAATATTCTTCGGTGGTACGGAACACTAGTGGTTCCTCAACTTTTGGAGCAGCAAGTACATCTAATATTTTTGGTATTTTGCGTTTCCTACCCATATCTAAAGATATAAAACAAGTTAATAACAGAAAAATAAAAATTACTTAGTGATAAAGCAAACAAGCACACACGAGAATATTCACCCCACGCTATTGCTCCCTGGCAATGGCGCCAGAAAAAGGTCTTGATAACCCACAAGTATAGGGGATCAATTGTAGACTTTCTCGATAATTAAGAGTGTCGAACCCAACGAGGAGCTAAAGGTAGAACAAATATTCCCTCAAGTTCTATCGACCACCGATACAACTCTACGCACGCTTAACGTTCGCTTTACCTAGAACAAGTATGAAACTAGAAGTACTTTGTAGGTGTAACGGAATAGGTTTGCAAGATAATAAAGAACACGTAAATAAAATCTAGGGTCTGTTTAGATAAAGTAACAATTAAGTTAGTTTAACGAGTGTGGAAAAGTGGTGGTAGGAGTTGCGGAATTGTCCCTAAGCAATTGACTACGTTACTAGACCGATAGCAAGTTTTATGTGGGAGAGGCCACTACTAGCATGTCATCCCTTACTTGGAATTCTATGCACTTATGATTGGAACTATTAGCAAGCATCCGCAACTACTAACGTTCATTAAGGTAAAACCCAACCATAGCATTAAGATATATTGGTCCCCCTTCAATCCCGTATGCATCAATTTCTATGCTAGGCTGAAGCTGCTATCACCCTTGCCCTCCAATACATAGTCCTATCAACATACAACTAACCCTATGGTGTGATCCACGCGCGCGCTCATATGATGGGCACCAAAGGACAACAACAAAACCACAAGCAAATTAAACCAATCATAGAAATTCACCAATCACCGATAGGATAACAAAAATCTACTCAGACATCATAGGATGGCAACACATCATTGGATAATAATATGAAGCATAAAGCACCATGTTCAAGTAGAGGGTACAGCGGGTTGCAGGAGAGTGGACCGCTGTAGATAGATGGGGGAAGGTGATGGAGGTGTTGGTCAAGATGACGGAGTTGTTGGAGTAGATCGCCGTCACGATGATGGCCCCGACGGCGTTCCGGTGCCACCGGGAGAGAGGGGGAGAGAGCCCCCCTCCTTCTTCTTCTTCCTTGACCTCCCCCCTAGATGGGAGGAGGATTTCCCCTATGGTCCTTGGCCTCCATGGCAGCGGAGGGGCGCGAGCCCCTCCGAGATTGGATCTCTCTCTCTCTGTTTCCTTCTGTTTCTGCGTTTTCCGATTCTGGCCTTTCACCGTTTCTTATATTCCCGGAGATCCGTAACTCCGATTGGGCTGAAATTTTAACAAGATTTTTATCCAGATATTAGCTTTCTTGCGGCGAAAGAAGGGCACCAACCGCCTTACGGGGTGGCCACAAGCCAGCCTGGCGCACCCTACCCCGCAGGGCGCGCCCCTATGGCTTGTGGGCCCCTCGGGCACCGCCTTCTGTTGATTCCACTTCCCAAAATTCACATATATTCCAAAAAAAATCTCCGTAAGTTTTTATCCCGTTTGGACTTTGTTTGATATGGATTTTCTGTGAAACAAAAAACATGCAACAAACAGGAACTGGCACTGGGCACTGGATCAATATGTTAGTCCCAAAAATAGTATAAAAAGTTGCCAAAAGTATATGAAAGTTGTAGAATATTGGCATGAAACAATCAAAAATTATAGATACAATGGAGACGTATCAGGTACACATCAATGTCGTTGCCGGGTTGCTTAGGGCCTTGGATGAGCACTGGCATCATAATGAACTTCCGCTTCATGCACAACCAAGGAGGAAGGTTATAGATACATAGATTCACATGCCATGTGCTATGCTTGCTGCTCTGCTCCCCAAATGGATTAATGCCATCTGCACTTAAGCCAAACCATAAGTTCCTTGGGTCATCTGCAAAGTCCGACCACTCTCTCTCGATTTTTCTCCACTGCGACCCATCAGCGGGTACTCTCAACTTCCTGTCTTTCTTACGGTCTTCTTTGTGCCATCGCAACGACTTGGCATGCTCTTTGTTTTGGAACAAACGTTCAACCGTGGTATTATAGGAGCATACCACATCACCTTGACAGGAATCCTCTTCCTGGGGCGCTCGCCCTGAACATCATCACCAGGGTCATCGCGACCGATCTTATATCGCAATGCATTTCATACCGGGCATGCATTCAAATTCTCGTACTCACCGCGGTAGAGGATGCAGTCATTAGGGCATGCATGTATCTTCTGCACCTCCAATCCTAGAGGGCAGACAACCTTCTTTGCTTCGTATGTACTGTCGGGCAATTTGTTGTCCTTTGGAAGCTTATTCTTCATTATTTTCAGCAACTTTTCAAATGCCTTGTCGGGTACACCATTCTCTGCCTTCCATTGTAGCAATTCCAGTGTGGTATCGAGCTTTGTGTTGTCATCTTCGCAATTTGGGTACAACCCTTTTTTGTGATCCTCTAACATGCGCTGCAACTTCAACTTCTCCTTTTCACTTTCGCAGTTTCTCTTTGCATCAGCAATGGCCCGACCAAGATCATTAGCTGAAAGGACGTGGATGTCGCCTAGAGGGGGGGGGGCGAATATGCGCTTTAAAATAATTACGGTTTAGGCTTGAACAAATGCAGAATAAAACTATCGTTTAATTAGTCAAGCACAAAACCTAAAACAACTAGGCTCACCTATGTGCACCAACAACTTATGCTAAGCAAGATAGACAACTAAGTGATAGCAAGATATATAACAAGAAACAATATGGCTATCACAAAGTAAAGTGCATAAGCAAAGGGCTCGGGTAAGAGATAACCGAGGCACGCGGAGACGACGATGTATCCCGAAGTTCACACCCTTGCGGATGCTAATCTCCGTTCGGAGCGGTGTGGAGGCACAATGCTCCCCAAGAAGCCACTAGGGCCACCGTAATATCCTCACGCCCTCGCACAATGCAAGATGCCGTGATTCCACTAAGGGACCCTTGAGGGCGGTCACCGAACCCGTACAAATGGCGACCCTTGGGGGCGGTCACCGGTACCCGTACAATTTGGCAACCCTTGGGGGCGGTTCACCAGTACCCATACAAAATGCTCGGGGCAATCTCCACAACCTAATTGGAGACCCCGACGCTAGCCCGGAGCTTTACACCACAATGATTGAGCTCCGAGGCACTACCAACCGTCTAGGGCGCCAAGGCACCCAAGAGGAACAAGCTCTAGGGTGCTCAAACACCCAAGAGTAATAAGCTTCTCAACTTCTCACTTCCACGTATCACCGTGGAGAACTCAAACCTATGCACCAAATGCAATGGCAAGGGCACACGGTGTGACACCCTGGGTTTATGCTACAAGTGATCATTGTAATTAAGCTACAGTGATGATCATGAACAGTGCCTAGTCATTTTTCCAAGTGGAGCTTGATCAAGTTGAAGTTCAAATTCCAATTCAAATTTCATTTCAAATTGCCCTAGGATTTATGGTGGTAAATTTAAATCCTCAAACAGCATAAGTAAAATGTTGCATAATTGTGACAAATCATAAAACAAATATTGTTGAGGAAAACAACATCACCTAGCTCATGGTGTGGACCCCACCAACAAAAACAGAAGCTAAAAGTATTTTAAAATGCATTTAAATTCAATTTGAAAATGCAGCCAGATTCCAAAAATGCTCAAACCTTTTGTGGACCTTTGGAATATTGCGAGTTAATATTTGGGCTAGGTGGCACATTTTTGCTGCAAAGAAAATGGTCTAAAATAAATAAAACATAAGTAATTAAAAAGAAAACAGAAAAGAAAAGAAAGAAAAAGAAAAGGGGCCGTGCCACTGGGCCAAAGTGGCCACAGTGCGGCCCAACCCACTCCCACCTGCTCCCCCCTCGCTGTCGCCCCCGCCGTGGCTGAGCGCGCCTCGCTCCGGCCACCGCTCGCCACGCCGACGGGAGCAGATGGGCGGGAGGATAAGGGCGAGGCCGTCCCTCCCCCCTGGACGCCGCCCTCGTCATTCCCCCCCCCCCTCCTCGCCTGGCTCTCCTCCCTCTCTCCCCTCCAAATCTCGCTCGCGCCCGCGCCGCCGTCGCCATGGCCGCCGGCTAGGTGCGGCCACCGCCTCGCCGTCGCGTCCACAACTCCGCCGCGACGAGCTCGTCCTCATCGACCACACGCGCGAGCCCCGGGAGCCCTGCATCGCCCTCACGCCGTCGTCTTCTACCTTCGGCCACCGCCGCTCGCCGTCGTCGATTCCGTCGCCGTCACGCCCTCCCCGAGCCCATTTTGAATGGCAACACCCCGCGGTGATCTCCTGCTACCTCCCCCTCTCCTCCTCGCGACGAGCCGATGCTCCTGGCGCTAGTTTCCACCGGAGCCCGAATGCGCCGCCGCCTGACCTCGTCGCCGGTGCCTCTCCGGTGACCATTTGGTCCACCCACCGCCACCGTTAGACTCCGCTCATTGCGTAGGCTCGAGTAGCGCCCGTAGTTAGCTCGAAAGCGCCCCTGTTCGCCGCTTGCCATCGGAGCCCGAAGCTCTGCTCCGCCGCCGGCGACGTAGCGCTCGCTACGGCCCGCAGTTGCTCACCCCGATGCCTGGAATGGATCGGCGGCTCGTCCAGCTTTCGAACGCGACCGGCCGCGCGCGAAATGATGCACCGTGCGCGATTTCCGAGCTCGCCGGAGCTTTTGGCTGCGTCCGACGCTCGTCGGCGATGCTCCGGCGCCGGCCACCGACATAGCACACCTGGGGTCCACCCCTGGGTCACTGCCAGTGGGGCCCCTGGCCCCAGTTGACTGGGCTGGGCTGACAGGGGTTGACCAGTCACTGACTGGTGGGACCCCATGCCCCTGTGTCAATGACAGGTGGGTCCCCCTGTTAGATAATTAATTAGTAACTGAATTAATTAAAATAATTAGATTAACACTAATCAGTCATTGACAGATGGGTCCCACTGTTAATTAAACCTGTTTAGCTTAATTTAATAAACTGAAATATGCCTGTGTCTATGACACGTGGACCCCACATGTCAGGTTCAAACAGTAACAGACACTGTTGACCTGCTGATGCAATGCTGACGGAATGCTGACCTCATCAATTACTATTCTGGATAATGTTGGATTTAATTAATTAAAATAATTCCAGAAAATCAGTAAAACTTTAGAAAATCATATCTTTTAAACCGTAAGTCAGATGAAAATAAATTATATATGAAAGTTGATCAGAAAAATACCACGAATCCAAATATGCCATCCATTCATCTGTCACATGCCTCTAGCTATCTGAACATGCAACTTTTTGCCTGTTTCGGATAGGTGAATAGTGCATGACATTGTTAAAATAATTTCAAATAAATTTCTAAATTAACTATCGCACCTAGATAGGCCGTAAACACCCCTAGCCCTGCGTATTGCCATGTCATGCATCGTGTTGCATCTGTGTGCTTTATATTTATTGTTTCTTCCCCCTCTTCTCTCCGGTAGACCCCGAGGCTGACGGTGCTGCCGAGATCGACTACGCCGTTGACGTTCAGTCTTTTGCCGCAGAGCAGCAAGGCAAGCAAAACCCCCTTGAGCATTCCGATATCGCCTATTCTTCTCCCTCTTATTCTTGCATTAGAATTTTGCTACTGTATTAGTTAGCTCCTATTCTGATGCATAGCCTGTTTTTGATGAACTGCTACTACACCTGTTATTTTATCAACTGCCTAGAACAGGTTGATCATTGAACCCCTGAGACCCCCCTTAGTCCCAGTTGCCCCTGCTTTCATCGACGACACCGAGGACTTGAAGACAGAAGACTCAGTCGTCATGACTGACAAGCCGTTACCGACACATCACCACACACCCCTTAGTTGTACGACTCTGCAGCGCTACTATCGGGTACCGAGGGTGACACCTCGTGAAGTACTCATGATGCCAGTTCTGTAGTGTAGCTAGTCGGTCGTGGGTATCGAGGGTGATTCCTCCTTCACCACTCCCGACGATGTCTCTGTCGAGCAACCCCTCAAGTGTGGGACCCTCGAGGGTGATTCCTCTAGTTCCACCTTGACGGTTTCATCGAGTGGGGACCATTGAGGGTGATTCCTCAGTTCCCGTCCTGATGATATTTTTTTACACACAGTTACTATGACCGGGTTACAGAAACATGTTAAGACGGGTCGGCCCCAAGGGTACCCGCGAGAGTGATATGTGGTGGGGTGTGCCGGTAAGGCACCCGAGTGTTATTGGCGGGGCGACGGACTGCATTTCATGGTTCGCGCTTGCCCCGCACTAATAAATTGCTAATGGGTTGAGTATTTAATCTGAGTTGGTCGATACGACCTTTAACGCACCAAACCTTCACGTGGGGAAGTTATGGGCACTCAGCGTCGTTGTATCAACCGAAGCTCTTCGGACGTCAGCAATGGAGCGGGGCGCGCCGGATTGGACTGGATAGTGCAGCTCTTGGACTGGAGTGTACTAGGTCTGTTTCCGGCCGCCCACGCATCGTGCAGGTGCGCAAAGGGTGATTGGGCCCATGACCCCTGAGCGCATAGGATTGAGACCGGCGGGCTGGCCTCTTCGTTGAGTCTAGGTGGGGCGACGACGTGCTGCTATCCCGAGGCCGGGCATGACCCAGGAAAGTGTGTCCGACCGGAGGTGATCAGGCATGTTGGAGATGCGGTGCACCCCTGCAGGGAAGAACAAACTATTCGAATAGCCGTGTCCACGGTAACATGACGATTTGGAGTTGTACTTTGACCCTATACAACTATAACTATAATTTAATTTGAAATAAATTGTGGCTCCGGGATTGCTTCCTCGCAGGGAGTCGAGGAAGGATCTCTGGGCGTGTTTACTTAATAAAATTGCTACAACAATATGACTATATATGAGCTGCAGGTCTATTCTCTTCTACTGCTGCAAGATGTTGAAGATGCTAGTCTTCGATAGGAATAGGCCTTCTCCCTATTCTTGCTTTCTGCAGTCAGCCCAGATATAACCCCTTTATTGATACTGATGCATAATTTAGCATAGATCTGATGTCAGTCTTGCGAGTACTTTGGATGAGTACTCACGCTGCTTTGCTTCCTCTTTCCCCTCGATACGTTGCTGCGTTCAGACAATGGAGCCCAGGAGATGAAGTATGCCGGAGACGACTGCTACACCACCGCTGGAGCCTACTACTACGTGGAGGCTGCCCCCGATGCTCAGGAGTTGTTAGGAGGTTCCCAGGCAGGAGGCCTCGCCTCTTTCGATCCGTTGTTTATGTTTCTGCTAGCCTTCTTAAGGCAAAACTTGTCTAACTTATGTCTGTACTCAGATATATTTGCTTCCGCTGACTCGTGTTTATGTCGAGCTTTGTATTCGAGCCATCAAGGCCCCTGGCTTGTAATATGAAGCTGTATGACTTTTATTTGTGTCCTTTGTTGTGTTGTGATATCAATCAGTGAGTCCCTAATCTTGGTCGTACGCATTGTGTGCATGATTAGCGTACGGACAAGAATGGGGGCGTCACAAGTTGGTATCAGAGCCGACTGCCTGTATGTAGCCCCCTTTCCAACTCCTTGGCCGAAGTTGAGTCTAGTTAAAGAAAACTGTTTTACTAACTTGGCTGTGTGGCTTACGGGCCCACGTCGCCAATCGGGTGGTATTAGGATCTTTTATTCCTCGTCTATACTCTGGGTTCTAATCTCTCCTCTCTTTCGGGTTAAAGATTTTGCTAAAATCTAACATTAGGTTCTCGTGGTCACATCCACCGGAGAATTGTTTCATCGGAAATTGTCTTCTTTGAAGTTATGATGCACGCACTGTCATTTGACATATTGAATCTCCTTGTTACAGATGCGTCCCGGTAGGCAGATCGTTCGTCTGACCTACGCGCACGAGACGACTGGGTTCCCCGCCATTCTGATCGGCCTCTTGAAGAAGCTGGGATATCGCTGGTACCCCGAGTACACTGTTTACGAGGACTACCACGAGTTCAACCAGGAACAGTATGAGGCTGAGATGGTTATCTGGGATCGACATGACCGCTCTATCACTGAGCTGCACACCTTTCGTGGCATTGGAGTGACTGTTGAGATGGCAGTACAGGATGCTGCCTATGCTGCTATCGTTCGTCTCCGTGCAGCGAACTCCTGTTTGGAGGACACGGCATACAGATACATCCCGTATGTCCCTGCTGGAGTTGATACTGCGGCCGACGCTGAGGTCTTGACCCCTTTCGCGTCGCAGCGTACCGACCGATCCTACACTGCTATCTGCGCCCCCTACGTGAGTCGTCGTTATGACCCACAGGTTCTGGTTCAGTACGCTGGGGTTCTGGATCGCACTGTCAGGGCTCTTAACATCGAGCTGTACGCCACTCGTGCTCGTCTGTATCAGGCTATGGAGCACTTGTTGCCAGCAGTCCGTGCGAGGATACATCCGGAGCACATCCTTTACCCACCTCGGACTGAGTTTCCCCCAGGTCTTGAATGGCCTGAGGTTGGAGGTCATACTCCGGCACGTGGACCTGCACTCCCGCTTAGTATGCAGGTTCTGCATCGGAGTCTACACGGGATGCAGGACCCTGCCATCGGCTTTCACAACCGGGGTCATGCACAGTTCCTCGGCTAATTTCGTTGTCCCCGACGCTGATGCGTTGTTGTATCCCTCCACCGCGTGCCTGCGTGCCGCCTAGCTGTCTAGGTTAATTTCGTGCCGGACCTATCGTCTAGTTTGTAATGAACTTATGGTTTGTAATAGACTGATGTATGGATCTGTATGTTGAAATTTGAACTACTGTGTCGTATTTATTGCACTTCCTTCTTTGTGCAATTTACTTCATGAATGATTCATTGATTTTGCAATTACCAAATGCTAAACTACCACTGTTAAAATTTGACAAAATGGTTAGGCCAGCTGGTCGTGGTCGTGGTGCGCCTGAGCCACCACCACCACCGGACTACATGGCTGGTATGATGCAGCAGTTTGAACTGAACCGCCAGTTTATGCAAGGGCTTATGGACCACTTCCCAAGGCCGAATATGAATCAGCAGCCAGCCCCAGTGACTCTGCAAGACTTCATGCGCCTCAACCCTACGACCTACCGCAGCTCAACTCAGCCGCTTGACGCAGATGACTGGCTCCGTGACATCACTTATGAGCTGGAGTCTTCAGGCGCCCCAGAGGCTAGCTATGTCACCTTTGCCTCGTACTTTCTGAAGGGCCCCGCTGCTCAATGGTGGGATAGCCACAGGCGCTCTCAGCCTGTTGGAACAATTATCACCTGGCCGGAATTCCAAGCTGCTTTCCGTGCTCGCCACATTCCTCAAGGGATGATGGACAAGAAGAAGCGTGAGTTCCGCAATCTAGTCCAGGGCAATAAGACTGTGGATGCTTATCAGCGGGAATTTCTGGATTATCTCGCTATGCTGAAGAAGACGTGGCAAATGATGCCCGTAGGCAGGAGAAGTTCCGTGAAGGCCTCCACCCAGATATCAAGCTGGCACTCCTTGCTCAAGACTTCGGTAACTTTGCCACCTAGGTGAACAAGTCTATTGTTGTGGAGACGGGCCTGCAGGAATACAAAGACAACAACAAACGCAATCGTGACATGGGCTCATCTTCAGGCTCATCTGCTCAGAAGCGCAAGATCTGGATTCCCCACAACATGTACCATGCACCGCCTCCTGCTCCGAGGCCGTCCTATGCTGCACCTCGTCTGCCTCCACCCCCTCCCAGGCAGCCGAGGCTCCCAGCTCCGCCACCACGAGCTCCTGCTCCCCCTTCTCATCCTGAGGATGGGCTGTGCTTCAAGTGTGGTCGTCCAGGACACCGTGCTAGAGAATGCAGGCAGAACCAGAATCAACTTGCACTGCCTTCCAACCAGCCCCGCAACAACAATGCCAGGCCTGCTCAGGGACGTGTTCAAGCCAACAATATTGTTCTGAATGAAGTTCAAGACCAGCCTACTACTGTGATGGGTACTCTTCTCGTCAACTCCGTACCAGCTTCTGTATTGTTTGATACAGGAGCATCGCATTCCTTTATGTCTGAAGATTTTGCATGCATGCATGACATTAAGTGTGAAGAGATGAACGTCCCAATAGTGGTAAACACCCCCGCGGGCCAATGTCGGACCTCCATTAATAGCCCCGATGTCACCATTGAAATTGAAGGGTTGGAATTCCATGCCTCCCACATAATGTTGAAGTCTTCCAATATCGATCTCATTCTCGGAATGGATTGGTTGAAGGCACATACCGCTTCCGTCGTTTGTGCCACCAAAACCGTCCACCTCCTGCATCCTTCGAATGAGATTGTCAGCTATCATGCTCATCTTGTTCGAGATGCTGAAGCCCGACTATTTGCCATGAATGCATTAAATGAATCACCTCTTGAAGGGATTGAAAACATTCCAGTTGTCCGGGATTTCCAAGATGTTTTTCCGGAAGAACTTCCAGGGATCCCCCCTGCTAGAGCCGTTGAGTTTGTCATCGACTTGGTACCTGGTACCACTCCTATAGCCAAGCGTCCGTATAAGATGCCACCCCATGAACTCCTTGAACTTAAGCAAGAACTTGACAATTCGCTTCGTCTGGGGTTCATTCGTCCAAGTTCCTCTGCTTGGGGAGCACCTTCTCTCTTTGTCAAGAAGAAGGATGGCACGAATCGGTTGGTCCAAGATTACCGTCCCATCAACCAAGCACCGATTCAAAACAAATATCCGCTTCCTCGGATCAATGATCTGTATGATCAACTTGCTGGATCATCAGTATTTTCTAAACTCGACTTGAGGTTGGGTTACCATCAGATCCGGGTTCGTGAAGAGGATATTCCCAAGACTGCATTTGTTACTCGCTATGGTTCATACGAGTACACCGTCATGTCCTTCGGCTTAACCAATGCTCTAGCAACCTTCTCTCGGTTGATGAATTATATTTTTATGGATTACCTCGATAAATTCGTCGTGGTTTATCTGGATGATATTCTGGTATTCTCCAAGAATAAAGAAGAGCATGCTGAACATCTTCGTCTTATACTGGAGAGGCTTCGAGAACATCAACTCTATGCTAAGTATTCAAAGTGTGAGTTCTGGATGGACGAAGTAACCTACCTTGGTCATGTGATCTCCAAGGATGGTATTGCGGTCAACCCTGAATGAGTTCAGGCTATTCTTGACTGGACTCCCCCGAAGAATGTCAAGCAAGTCAGAAGTTTTCTCGGTCTCGCCAGCTATTGCCGTCGATTCCTCGAGAACTTCTCCAAGATTGCAAAGCCCTTAACCAATTTGCATCACAAAGGTGTTAAATATGAGTGGACAGAAAAATGTCAGGAGAGCTTTCAGGCACTTAAGGACAAACTGACGTCTGCCCCAGTGCTTGCTCCTCCGGATACTCGTAAGGACTTTACCATTTACTGTGACGCTTCTCGTCAGGGAATGGGTTGTGTCCTAACGCAAGAACGCAGAGTGGTTGCTTATGCGTCCCGTCAATTGCGTCCTCATGAAGAGAACTACCCAGTTCATGACCTTGAACTTGCTGCAGTAATTCATGCACTGAAAGAGTGGCGGCAATACCTTGTTGGGAACCGATGCGAGATCTACACCGACCACCAAAGTCTGAAGTATCTGTTTACTCAACCAGATCTGAATCTCCGTCAACAGAGATGGATGGAGCGCATAGCAGATTACAACGTGGGAATTTCTTATACACCTGGCAAGGCTAATGTAATGGCTGATGCCTTGAGCCGCAAGTCTTATTGCAATCACCTCCAGGTTCACAAGGTTCACCCCCTGCTTCAAGAAGAATTTCGCAAGCTGAACCTCCATATTGTTCCTCAGGGATATCTCGTTCCCCCTCCACCGGAGTTTCGCAAGATGAACCTTCGTGTTGTTAACCAGGGTTCTTTGTGTAACCTGGTTGTGGAACCAGATCTCGTGGGCAGCATCAAAACTATGCAAAACTATTGCAGTGAAGTCGAAAGGATTAAACGCTATCTGGCGGAAGGTAAACCCTCATGCTTCACCGTGGCTGATGATGGCGCCTTGTACTTCAAGGGTTGCTTATTCGTTCCCACAAAGAAGGAAAATCTGGATGTAACTAAGAAAGTGATGAAGGAAGCTCATGATACACCTCTGTCTATTCATCCGGGTAGTACCAAGATGTACCAGGATATCCGTCAAAGGTTCTGGTGTCCAAATATGAAGCAAGACATTGCACGCTATGTTTCAGAATGTGACATTTGCCGTCGTATTAAAGCAGAACATCAAAAGCCTGCTGGGACTCTACAACCTATTTCTATTCCTGAATGGAAATGGGATCATGTTGAAATGGACTTCATTACTGGTTTTCCCAGGTCACAGAAAGGTAATGATGCTATTCTTGTCGTCATTGACCGGTTGTCCAAAGTTGCACATTTTCTGGCTGTCAAGGAAACTATTACTGCTAGTCAGCTGGCAGAATTATATATGTCTAGAGTGGTTTCACTCCACGGTATTCCATTGGTGATTAGTTCGGACCGTGGCAGTTTATTCACTTCAAGATTTTGGGCAAGTTTCCAGGAAGCTATGGGAACTCACGTGTCATTCAGCACTACTTTTCACCCTCAATCTCAGTGACAAGTTGAAAGAGTCAATCAGATTCTTGAAGACATGCTTCGAGCTTGTGTTATCTCTTTCGGCAAGAAATGGGAGGAATCTCTCCCGTATGCTGAGTTCTCCTACAACAATAGCTATCAAGCTAGTCTGAAGATGGCTCCCTTTGAAGTGTTATATGGACGTAAGTGTCGGACTCCTCTGAATTGGTCAGAAACTGGGGAACGTACACTTATCGGTCCGGATATAATCCAACATGCCGAAGATCAAGTCCGTATTATTCATGCAAATCTGAAGGCTGCTCAGTCTCGTCAGAAGAGTCAGTATGACCGTCATCACAAAGATATGGTCTATCAACCTGGCGAAAAGGCTTATCTTCGAGTCACGCCGATGAGAGGTACACACCGTTTCGGAATCAAGAGCAAGCTGGCTCCTCGATATATTGGTCCTTTCACTGTTCTCGAAAGGCGTGAAAAGTGGCATATCAATTGGAACTACCGCCAAACCTTTCTCAGGTTCACGATGTGTTCCATGTGTCACAACTTCGTCGCTGCTTCAAGGATCCTATCCGTGTAGTGGATCATGATATGCTTGAGCTGCAACAAGACCTTTCTTACAAGGAGCAACCAGTCCGCATTCTCGATGAAACTGAACGTCGGACTCGTCAGAAGGTTACCAGGTTCTTCAAAGTGCAATGGGCAAATCATTCTGAAGATGAATCCACTTGGGAACGCGAAGATCATCTTCGTGCAGAATACCCCGGGCTCTTTCCTTCTACTTCTTAATTCTCGGGACAAGAATTCTTGTTAGTAGGGGAGAATTGTGACACCCTGGGTTTATGCTACAAGTGATCATTGTAATTAAGCTACAGTGATGATCATGAACAGTGCCTAGTCATTTTGCCAAGTGGAGCTTGATCAAGTTGAAGTTCAAATTCCAATTCAAATTTCATTTCAAATTGCCCTAGGATTTATGGTGGTAAATTTAAATCCTCAAACAGCATAAGTAAAATGTTGCATAATTGTGACAAATCATAAAACAAATATTGTTGAGGAAAACAACATCACCTAGCTCATGGTGTGGACCCCACCAACCAAAACAGAAGCTAAAAGTATTTTAAAATGCATTTAAATTCAATTTGAAAATGCAGCCAGATTCCAAAAATGTTCAAACCTTTTGTGGACCTTTGGAATATTGCGAGTTAATATTTGGGCTAGGTGGCACATTTTTGCTGCAAAGAAAATGGTCTAAAATAAATAAAACAGAAGTAATTAAAAAGAAAACAGAAAAGAAAAGAAAGAAAAAGAAAAGGGGCCGTGCCACTGGGCCAAAGTGGCCACAGTGCGACCCAGCCCACTCCCACCTGCTCCCCCCCCCCTCGCTGTCGCCCCCGCCGTGGCCGAGCGCGCCTCGCTCCGGCCACCGCTCGCCACACTGACGGGAGCAGGTGGGCGGGAGGATAAGGGCGAGGTCGTCCCTCCCCCCTGGACGCCACCTTCGTCATTCCCCCCCTCCTCGCCTGGCTCTCCTCCGTCTCTCCCCTCCAAATCTCGCTCGTGCCCGCGCCGCCGTCGCCATGGCGGCCGGCTAGGTGGGGCCACCGCCTCCCATTCGCCTCGCCATCGCGTCCACAACTCCGCCGCGACGAGCTCGTCCTCATCGACCACACGCGCGAGCCCCGGGTGCCCTGCATCGCCCTCACGCCGTCGTCTTCTACCTTCGGCCACCGCCGCTCGCCGTCGTCGATTCCGTCGCCGTCACGCCCTCCCCGAGCCCATTTTGAACGGCAACACCGCGCGGTGAGCTCCTGCTACCTCCCCCTCTCCTCCTCGCGACGAGCCGATGCTCCTGGCGCTAGTTTCCACCGGAGCCCGAACGCGCCGCCGCCTGACCTCGTCGCCGGCGCCTCTCCGGTGACCATTTGGTCCACCCACCGCCACCGTTCGACTCCGCTCGTTGCGTAGGCTCGAGTAGCGCCCGTAGTTAGCTCGAAAGCGCCCCCGTTCGCCGCTTGCCATCGGAGCCCGAAGCTCTGCTCCGCCGCCGGCGACGTAGCACTCGCTACGGCCCGCCGTTGCTCGCCCCGATGCCTGGAATGGATCGGCGGCTCGTCCAGCTTTCGAACGCGACCGACCGCGCGCCAAATGATGCACCGTGCGCGATTTCCGAGCTCGCCAGAGCTTTCGGCTGCGTCCGATGCTCGCCGGCGATGCTCCGGCGCCGGCCACCGACGTGGCACACCTGGGGTCCACCCCTGGGTCACTGCCAGTGGGGCCCCTGGCCCCAGTTGACTGGGTTGACCCAGTCAACTGGGCTGACTGGGGTTGACCAGTCACTGACTGGTGGGACCCCATGCCCCTGTGTCAATGACAGGTGGGTCCCCCTGTGAGATAATTAATTAGTAACTGAATTAATTAAAATAATTAGATTAACACTAATCAGTCATTGACAGAGGGGTCCCACTGTTAATTAAACCTGTTTAGCTTAATTTAATAAACTAAAATATGCCTGTGTCTATGACATGTGGACCCCACATGCCAGGTTCAAACAGTAACTGACATTGTTGACCTGCTGATGCAATGTTGACCTCATCAATTACTATTCTGGATAATGTTGGATTTAATTAATTAAAATAATTCCAGAAAATCAGTAAAACTTTAGAAAATCATATCTTTTAAACTGTAAGTCAGATGAAAATAAATTATATATGAAAGTTGATCAGAAAAATACCACGAATCCAAATATGCCATCCATTCATCTGTCACATGCCCCTAGCTATCTGAACATGCAACTTTTTGCCTGTTTCGGATAGGTGAATAGTGCATGACATTGTTAAAATAATTTCAAATAAATTTCTAAATTAACTATCGCACCTAGATAGGCCGTAAACACCCCTAGCCCTGCGTATTGCCATGTCATGCATCGTGTTGCATCTGTGTGCTTTATATTTATTGTTTCTTCCCCCTCTTCTCTCCGGTAGACCCCGAGGCTGACGGTGCTGCCGAGATCGACTACGCCGTTGACGTTCAGCCTTTTGCCGCAGAGCAGCAAGGCAAGCAAAACCCCCTTGAGCATTCTGATATCGCCTATTCTTCTCCCTCTTATTCTTGCATTAGAATTTTGCTACTGTATTAGTTAGCTCCTATTCTGATGCATAGCCTGTTTTTGATGAACTGCTACTACACCTGTTATTTTATCAACTGCCTAGAATAGGTTGATCATTGAACCCCTGAGACCCCCCCTTAGTCCCAGTTGCCCCTGCTTTCATTGACGACACCGAGGACTTGAAGACAGAAGACTCAGTCGTCATGACTGACAAGCCGTTACCGACACATCACCACACACCCCTTAGTTGTACGACTCTGCAGCGCTACTATTGGGTACCGAGGGTGACACCTCGTGAAGTACTCATGATGCCAGTTCTGTAGTGTAGCTAGTCCGTCGTGGGTATCGAGGGTGATTCCTCCTTCACCACTCCCGACAATGTCTCTGTCGAGCAACCCCTCAAGTGTGGGACCCTCGAGGGTGATTCCTCTAGTTCCACCTTGACGGTTTCATCGAGCGGGGACCATTGAGGGTGATTCCTCAGTTCCCGTCCTGATGATATTTTTTTACACACAGTTACTATGACTGGGTTACAGAAACATGTTAAGACGGGTCGGCCCCAAGGGTACCCGCGAGTGTGATATGTGGTGGGGTGCGCCGGTAAGGCACCCGAGTGTTATTGGTAGGGCGACGGACTGCATTTCATGGTTCGCGCTTGCCCCACACTAATAAATTGCTAATGGGTTGAGTATTTAATCTGAGTTGGTCGATACGACCTTTAACGCACCAAACCTTCACGTGGGGAAGTTATGGGCACTCAGCGTCGTTGTATCAGCTGAAGCTCTTCGGACGTCAGCAATGGAGCGGCGCGCGCCGGATTGGACTGGACGGTGCAGCTCTTGGACTGGAGTGTACTAGGTCTGTTTCCGGCCGCCCACGCATTGTGCAGGTGCACAAAGGGTGATTGGGCCCATGACCCCTGAGCGCATAGGATTTAGACCGGCGGGCTGGCCTCTTCGTTGAGTCTAGGTGGGGCGACAACGTGCTGTTATCCCGAGGCTGGGCATGACCCAGGAAAGTGTGTCCGGCCAGAGGTGATCAGGCGTGTTGGAGATGCGGTGCACCCCTGCAGGGAAGAACAAACTATTCGAATAGCCGTGTCCACGGTAACAGGACGATTTGGAGTTGTACTTTGACCCTATACAACTATAACTGTAATTTAATTTGAAATAAATTGTGGCTCCGGTATTGCTTCCTCGCAGGGAGTCGGGGATGGATCTCTGGGCGTGTTTACTTAATAAAATTGCTACAACAATATGACTATATATGAGCTGCAGGTCTATTCTCTTATACTGCTGCAAGATGTTGAAGATGCTAGTCTTCGATAGGAATAGGCCTTCTCCCTATTCTTGCTTTCTGCAGTCAGCCCAGAGATAACCCCTTTATTGATACTGATGCATAATTTAGCATAGATCTGATGTCAGTCTTGCGAGTACTTTGGATGAGTACTCACGCTGCTTTGCTTCCTCTTTCCCCTTGATACGTTGCTGCGTTCAGACGATGGAGCCCAGGAGATGGAGTACGCCGGAGACGACTGCTACACCACCGCTGGAGCCTACTACTACGTGGAGGCTGCCCCCGATGCTCAGGAGTAGTTAGGAGGTTCCCAGGCAGGAGGCCTCGCCTCTTTCGATCCGTTGTTTATATTTGTGCTAGCCTTCTTAAGGCAAAACTTGTCTAACTTATGTCTGTACTCAGATATATTTGCTTCCGCTGACTCGTGTTTATGTCGAGCTTTGTATTCGAGCCCTCGAGGCCCCTGGCTTGTAATATGAAGCTATATGACTTTTATTTGTGTCCTTTGTTGTGTTGTGATATCAATCACTGAGTCCCTAATCTTGGTCGTACGCATTGTGTGCATGATTAGCGTACGGACAAGAATGGGGGCGTCACACACGGAGTGCCCAAGTCCTTCTCTCCCAAATCCCACCAAAGCAACTAATGCTAGGAAGGAAAATGAGGGGAAGAACAAAGAAGAACACGAAGAACTCCAAGATCAAGATCCAAGGGGTTCCCCTCACAAAGAGGAGAAAGTGATTGGTGGAAATGTGGATCTAGATCTCCTCTCTCTTTTCCCTCAAGAACTAGCAAGAATCATTGGAGGGATTGAGAGTTAGCAAGCTCGAAGAAGGTCAACAATGGGGGAAGAACACGAGCTCAAGAGATAGGGAGCAATGGGGAAGAAGACCCCCTTTTATTGGTGGGGTAAAATCCTACCGTTACCCCCACAGCCCGCACACAAGCGGTAGTACCGCTCAGGGGAGCGGTACTTCCGCTTAAACTCGTCCTGGAACAACAAAGCGGTAGTACCGCTCTGGAGGGAGCGGTAGTACCGCTCCGGGCGGTAGTACCGCTCATGAGGGAGCGGTACTTCCGCTCAGAAATCCCAGAAAACCGGCAGAGAAAAGGATGCGAAAGAGGCCGCGGACCCTCAGGGCGGCAGTACCGCCAGGTACTTCCGCTTAAAAAGAATAAGCGGCACTGCAGGGCGGTAGTACCGCTTAAAAAAGTTAAGAGGCACATAAGGGCGGTAGTACCGCTCCAGCGGTACTACCGCTCGGAAGAGCGGTACTTCCGCTTAAGAGCAACCAGATGGATGCAGAAAAACCAGAACTGCCATAACTTCTGCAAATGAGCTCCGAATTGAGCAAACTCAAGCTTGTTGGATTCAGGATGACAAGAGCTATCCAACAACGAAGAAAGATGATGATGGTATAGAGATGTGAAACCTCTATCAATGAAGAACCGGCAAAAACTCCAACATCGAAAACATCATAGAAGATGCATATGGACTCCGTTTTCGATGAACTTGAGCTTGTCATGAAGCTGACCATAAGCTCAAGAAACCTCAAAGAGAAAACCAACCAAGAACCAAGAAAGATGATGATGCCAAGAATGCAATGGTTTGAGCTCTCAACGAACGATACGATCAAGCTACTCATTTGAGAGCCCCCTTGATAGTATGGCTATCTATCCTATAACCCAGTCTCTCAACTACCACTATGAGACCGGTAAAATAGAAAACCCTATCAAGGTCAAACTTTAGCCTTGCGCATAGTCCACTTGAGCTAGATGACGACGATCTTGACTTCCTCAAGATGGACCACCTTTCTTGATTGCGTTGGCTCGATGAAGACTAGTTGATTGCTCCCCCATACTCCACTATGGGTGAGCCACTCTTCGGCACATCTTCACAAATCCATTGTCACCACAATGGATGGCAAGCTTCAAGCATGATCTCTCCGTGATGCTTCACTTGAACTTGCACACCGCAACCTTGATGACGATCACCACTTGATGTCATCCTCCATGGATTGTATGGGATCTTCTTATTGATGCTAGCCCATGGAAACATACCTAACCCCACAAAGAACACTCACAGGGAACATTGGTTAGTACACAAAGCGTAATGGACAATGCTTACCATACCATGGGATCACTTGATCCCTCTCGGTACATCTTGTACGCTTTGTGTGTTGATCAACTTGATTCACTCTTTAACTTAGTCTTGATCAACCTTGTATCTTATCTTCTCTATGACCAATCTTTGGATAAAACCTTGAATACCACCTTGGTCACCATATAAACTCCTTGAAACCAACAGATGGACTTCAAGAAATGCCTATGGACAAATCCTTCGAATATAACTTAAGGCAACCATTAGTCCATAGGGATTGTCATCAATTACCAAAACCACATATGGGGAAATATGCTCTAGCATCAGCGGGCTCATATGATGCCTCAGCTTCTTCTTCTTCATTCTCTTCCCCCATTGTAGTACCATCATATTCAGGACACCCAGGATAGTTGTCGTCATCCTCTTCTTCTTCATTCTCTTCCATCAGAACCCCTCTTTCTCCGTGCTTGGTCCAACAATTATAGCCGGACATGAAACCAGACGTAAACAGGTGGACGTGAATCTGTTTTGAGCTAGACTAAGTCTTATCATTCTTACACACACCACATGGACAACACATAAAACCATCCCGCTTGTTTGCCTCAGCCGCACGCAAAAAACTCTGCACGCCATTAATGAACTGCGGAGAGCGTCGGTCATCGTACATCCATTGCCGGTTCATCTTCATTACACAACACCGAAAAGACCAAATTAATACAAGTTCATACACACTTATTTTCTCATAAAACAACATACAACTATCTAGATAAAACATTTAAATGCAACAACAAATGCGATCAAAATCGCAACTAAGATAGCAATTGATCCAACAGCATAATGATACCAAGCCTCTTTATTAATGGCATATTTTCTAATCTTTCTAATCTTCAAGCGCATTGCATCCATCTTGATCTTGTGATCATCGACGACAAATGAACGTACAACTCCAATTTCATCTTCTCTTCTTCAACTCTTTTCAATTTTCCTTTCAAATCCTCGTTTTCTTTTTCAACTAAATTTAACTTCTCGACAATAGGGTCGGTTGGCATTTCCGGTTCAACTACCCCCTAGATAAAAATATCTATGTCAACTTGATGGACATAATTGTCATTAACACGAAATGCAACAAATAGTTATAAAAGAGAATATACCACATCCGAATCGTAAACCGGACGAGGGCCGACGAGCATGGATATCATAACCATGGCACTATATATAACAACAATCATACAAGTAAGAAAATTATGCAAGTAACTATCTAAATCATACAAATAAGATTTTTTAATAAAAATGATAAGAACACAAGAAGAGACTCACCAAGGTGGTGCCGGCGACGGGACGGTGCGGGCGATCGACGGTGGTTAGGACGGGGAAGGGAAGGCACACTAAGTAAACCACACCTACACATATGCAAACTAAGGAGTTAGTTTGAGCTCAAATTGCATATAAATCAAAAAAACTACCACATAATTACACCCAAACTAAAACCCACAAATCACTATACTTATAAAGCATTGCACGAGCTGATCTAGCAATAAGAAATGAAAGGACAAAGTTGCTAACCTTTGTGGACACTTGGATGGATTGGGGTGCCTCAAATCTTGACAAATCTTGGCAAAAATGGAGGGAGGAGCTCGAGCTAGGGGAAGAACAGAGAGGGAAATTTGAATGGAGAAAACAGAGAAATGGAGTCGGGCTGGACGAAGGGTTTATATAGGGAAAGCTTTAGTCCCGGTTGGTTATACAAACCGGGACTAAAGGTCCATCTAGAGTCCCAGTTTGTATCACCAACCGAGACTAAAAGGGCTCGTGGGGGCCCCAGACTGACACCAGCCTGCCACCACCCCTTTAGTCCCGGTTTGTGATACAAACCGGGACTATAGGTCCCAAATGAACCGGGACTAATGGTGCCCCTGCCCCCTGACCGCTCCTAGCCATTGGAATCGGGACTAATGGTCACATTTGTCCCGGGCCAAAGCCAAACCGGGACTAAAGGGTTAAACGGAAGGCCTGTTTTCTACTAGTGTTACAAGAAACTGAGTGGGAGCTATGTAGCATTTCTAATATTATATGTGGATGACATATTGTTGATTGGAAATGATATAGAATTTCTGGATAGCATAAAAGGATACTTGAATAAGAATTTTTCAATGAAAGACCTCAGCGAAGCTGCTTATATATTAGGCATCAAGATCTATAGGGATAGATCGAGGCGCTTAATAGGACTTTCACAAAGCACATACCTTGACAAAGTCCTGAAGAAGTTCAAAATGGACCAGTCAAACAAAGGGTTCTTGCCTATGTTGCAAGGTGTTAAATTGAGTCAGATTCAAAGCCCGACCACGACAGAAGATAGAGAGAGAATGAAAGTCATTCCCTATGCCTCGGCCATAGGTTCTATAATGTATGCCATGCTATGTACCAGACCTGATGTGTGCCTTGCCATAAGTTTGGCAGGGAGGTACCAAAGTAATCCAGGAGTGGATCACTTGACAGCAGTCAAGAATATTTTGAAGTACTTGAAAAGGACCAAGGATATGTTTCTCGTTTATGGAGGTGACAAAGAGCTCGTCGTAAAGGGTTACGTCGATGCTAGCTTTGACACAGATCTGGATGACTCTAAGTCACAAACCGGATACGTATTTATATTGAATGCTGGAGCTGTCAGTTGGTGCAGTTCCAAGCAGAGCGTCGTGGCGGGATCTACAAGTGAAGTGTAATATATAGCTGCTTTGGAAGCAGTGCATGAAGGAGTCTGGATGAAGGAGTTCATATCTGATCTGGGTGTAATACCCAGTGCATCGGGGTCCAATGACAATCTTTTGTGACAACACTAGAGCAATTGCCTTAGACAAGGAAAATAGGTTTGACAAGAGAACCAAACACATCAAGCGTCGTTTCAACTCCATTCGTGAAAAGGTCAAGGATGGAGACATAGATATTTGAAAAATACATACGGATCTGAATGTGGCAGACCCGTTGACTAAACCTCTTCCAAGGGCAAAACATGATCAGCATCAAGACTCCATGGGTGTTAGATACATTACTATGTAATCTAGATTATTGACTCTAGTGCAAGTGGCAGACTGTTGGAAATATGCCCTAAAGGCAATAATAAAGTGTTATTATTATATTTCCTTAATCATGATAAAGGTTTATTATTCATGCTAGAATTGTATTAACCAGAAACTTAACTACATGTGTCGATACATAAACAAATACCGTGTCCCTAGTAAGCCTCTACAAGACTAGCTCGTTGATCAAAGATGGTCAAGGTTTTCTAACCATAGACATGAGTTGTCATTTGATAACAGGATCACATCATTAGGAGAATGATGTGATGGACAAGACCCATCCTTTAGCATAGCATATGATCGTTCAGTTTATTGCTACTGCTTTCTTATTTGTCAAATACATATTTCTTCGACCATGAGATCGTGCAACTCCCGGACTCCGGAGGAATGCCTTGTGTGTATCAAACGTCACAACGTAACTGGGTGACCATAAAGGTACTCTACAAGTATCTCCGAAGGTGTCTATTGAGTTGACATGGAATGAGATTGGGATTTGTCACTCCGTATGACAGAGAGGTATCTCTGGGCCCTCTCGGTAATACAACATCACAAGAAGCTTGCAAGCAAAGTGACTAAGGAGTTAGTTACGGGATGATGTATTACGGAACGAGTAAAGAGACTTGCCGGTAACGAGATTGAACTAGGTATTGAGATACTGACGATCGAACCTCGGGCAAGTAACATACCGGCAGACAAAGGGAACTACGTATGTTGTCATAAAGGTTCGACCGATAAAGATCTTCGTAGAATAAGTAGGAACCAATATGGACATACAGGTCCCGTTATTGGTTATTGACCGGAGAGGCGTCTCGGTCATGTCTACATCATTCTCGAACCCGTAGGGTCCGCACGCTTAACGTTCGTTGCCGGTATAGTATTATATGAGTTACTAGATCATCGAAGGCGCGCGTTGCTGTGCCCGTCCATTTTGACAGTATAATATTATGAATGTTGGAATTATATGTAAGAGAAGTATTTGAATCATGTGATATATTATCCCATTATATTCAAGGGTAGAATTTCAATCATGCGATATAATTATCACACCCATGAATCATGTTTTCGTGTTTTGGCACTGAAATTCATCCAGTCCTGTTTTTTGTGTCTATTAATTTTTGTGTGAACATGTTTGCTATTGATGAAAAATATAAGTTGATAATTATTTTTTGTATGAACATGTTAGACGGTAAGAAGGCTGATGAGGTTTGATTTTTTATAAAAAATCGCAAGGGTTCTAAACCATGGAAGGGGAGGAAGCAAGAGAGGTAAGGAAAAAAATGTGTACACTCAAATACTTTATGGGCACCTACAAGTGGTGCAGTATATCATGATGATGCACGTTACCACATCTGATTATTCTGACAATAAAATGGTAAAAATTTCCATATAGTGACAAGAATACATGAAAGTTAAATTTGCTTAAATCAAAGAGCAGAATTTTGATAATTCCCAAGGAGATAATAGACACCAAAGAGAAGCCAAGAAGTGGACAACACGAGTGGAACATTTCTGAAGAAATAATATTGCTATAACTTAAGATAAAGATGCACTCAAACTTAAAGGGGAACTTCAAATTACCAAGTTGGTAGAAGTTTCTCAACATATCAACATCTCATTTCAGAAAAGAAGACACCTGTATATAGTAGAAACAATTAATGTATGCTATGATTAATAAAAGTACAATCTCTTCAAGATGAATCATTCCTTGTTAACATACACCAGGTGAACCAATCTTATAAATAGTATACATTACTGACAGAATCTATGCTTCATGAGTGTTGAGAGCCAAATCTGACAAATGTGTAAGAGAGGTAGTTTATCTTGAAGGGCAAAAGCATGAAGTATATGCACAGATAGATCAATGTGGATAGGATACCTAAATGGATAGGCCTTGGAAGGGACTTGTACAATACGGATTTGGGGGCCTCCTGGATAGAGAGAAAAAAAGTCGAAGAAGCCGAAAACCACAACAGGATGTGTATGGTTTCATCGTTAGACCCTGCCCACCACAACGACACATAGCTCCCTCTCTCTTACAACTGCCATTGGTCAATAAGAGGTGCGAGAAGCAAAACAAAATGAGAAGAACTTGTGGAAAAGAAGAAAAATCACTTGATGCTCTTCTTGGGTTACTATACTTTAATCAGTAAAAACATTGGTCCTACACCAAATGATCTCGTTAGCAATGGAAGTTTTAGTACAATAAAAAGTAGACAAGCAAGCAAGCATGCATAAACTATAATGTTGATATAACAATATTTGAGATCTATGGAATTTCATATTTATATTTCCCCAAAAGTTATATGCTACTTGATTATTCCACCAGTGACCCCTCCCTTACTGATATCCAAGAATGATATAGCTGAGAACATAACACTTTTTTTGAATTGTTAAACAGAATTGCTGCTACAATTGAAAACAACAATCTTGATTGTCATATCGAACGACAAAAATATACACAATGATATTAAGTTGCTAGCTGGTATATCTTATATGGCTAAACCCAACAAATGAGTGCAGTACAATGTGTTTCTAACAGGTTGAGCCACTGGAGCACTGAAAATGTATATCATATAGAGCACTTAAATTTTACAATTGTCACTAACCAAAGGCTAAATATCATTAAGTGGGAAACGGAAAATCGTCTCCAAGTGGTAATGATAAAACCGAAGGATGTGCTTGCATATATCAGACCAAATATTCAAGTTTACTTATGTTTCCAAACTAAGCATGTACCTTGTCAAGGCCTGGTTATTAAAAGCTGAACCTTTATCTCTGAATCTCATTGTTATTTCACCTGCAAAATACATGAACAACTAAATCTGCAAAAATGGAACATAAAAACACATGATATTAGCATGCAGAGAAAGTTCTACTACAACCACAACAGACTATGTAGAAACTTACACAAAAGTACAACACATAATGATCTAAGATGGGGACCAAAATTACAGAAGTCCAAATCTGAAATATAATAGAAGGCAAGGAGAAAACAAAGACCTGACAAAGTATGGTGCCAAATGAGTTTTGGAAAATCATATTGCGCAAAAGAAGTTGTAAGTATTTCTCCATGCAGTATAAGAAACCCGATAGAAAAATTTATGATTTGGTACACTTCCCAGTCTTACCTGAATTTAGAAATACTTACAACTAATAAGATGGAACTAAATGGAAACAACTAAAACAGTTGAATGTCTCCCAACACTCTCATGACCTAGGCGTTCCTGGCTGTTGAATGTCATCTACTACCCCTATAAAAGGACGAAAGACGGAGATCCAAACAATCAGACCCGTCCATTGACGAGATCTAATGGCTCTTACTCCTCTGATGTTTAACGTAACAAGCCACATCAAGCCACTAATCCTCGATTGCTAACCCTATCGCCCTTAAAAAAACCTCTGCGCACAACGCCACGACCCCACGACCTCTCCCCGCTCCTCCTTCTGCCAACTAACTCCAGTGTTCGCCAGAGCACGGGTGGAGCCGTGGAGGCCTCCGCCGCTGCCCGCCGATCCTGCGCCGCCTCACACGCCGTCTGTTGGGGAACGTTGCATGGGAAACAAAAAATTTCCTACGCACACGCAAGATCTATCCATGGTGATGAGCATCTACGAGAGGGAGAGTAGATCTACATACCCTTGTAGATCGCTAAGCGGGAAGCGTTAAGAAACGCAGTTGATGTAGTCGAATGTCTTTGCGATCCAAATCGCCGAGCGTCCCGCGATCCCATCACGATCCATCTCGCGATCCAATCACGATCCGTCCCGCAATCCCATCAAGATCCGTCCCGTGATCAAATCACGAATCGTCTCGCGATCCTGATCACGGTCCTTCCGATCTAGCGCCGAACAGACGGCACCTCCGCGTTCAGCACACGTACAGCTCGATGACGATCTCCGCCTTCTTGATCCAGCAAGAGGGAGCGGAGAGGTAGATGAGTTCTCCGGCAGCGGGACGACGTGGCGGCGATGGTGGTGGAACTATTCCGGCAGGGCTTCGCCTAAGCACTGCTGAAATTAGACTAGAGGAGAAAACGATCTAGAGGAAGTAGAGGGAGCACGTGGCAATTAGGGTTAGCTCTCCCCTCTAAATCCTCTAGTATATATAGGAGGGAGGGAGGGGAGGAGGCAGCCTCAAACCCTCAAGGGCTGGCCGAAATTGGAGGTGGAGGAGTCCTACTCCAATCCTATTAGGAGTAGGATTCCTCCTCTCCACTTGGGAACCCTTTCCACCTTTCCTCCTTTGGGTTTTTTCCACCCAAAGCCACATGGGCCTTAGTGGGGGGGTTAGACCAGCCCACTAGGGGCTGGTTTGACTCCTCCCACAGCCCATGAGGTCTTTTGGGTCGATACACCCGTCCCGATGGTCCCCGGTACCCCTCCCGGCACTCCCGGTACACTACCGAAATACCCGAAACTTTTCCGGTGACCAAAACGGGACTTCCTATATATCAATCTTTACCTCCGGACCATTCCGGAGCTCCTCGTGACGTCCAGGTTCTCATCCGGGACTCCGAACAACCTTCGGTCACCACCATAAATAACTCTACTATACCGAAACGTCACCGAACCTTAAGTGTGCAGACCCTACGGGTTCGAGAACTTATGTAGAATGACCGAGACACCTCTACGGTCAATACCCAATAGCGGGACCTGGATGCCCATATTGGTTCCTACATATTCTACGAAGATCTTCATCGGTTGAACCTCTATGTCAAGGATTCAGTTAATCCCGTATGTTGTTCCCTTTGTTCTCCGGTATGTTACTTGCCCGAGATTCGATCGTCGGTATCTCTATACCTAGTTCAATCTCGTTACCGGCAAGTCTCTTTACTCGTTCCGTAATACAAGATCCCGTGGCTAACACTTAGTCACATTGCTTGCAAGGCTTATTGTGATGTTGTATTACCGAGTGGGCCCTGAGATACCTCTCCGTCACACGGAGTAACAAATCCCAGTCTTGATCCATGCCCATTCAACAGACACCCTCGGAGATACCTGTAGAGAATCTTTATAGTCACCCAGTTACGTTGTGACGTTTGATACACACAAGGTATTCCTCCGGTGTCAGTGAGTTGCATGATCTCATGGTCATAGGAACAGATACTTGACATGTAGAAAACTATAGCAATAAACTGACACGATCATATGCTATGTTTATAGTTTGGGTCTTGTCCATCACATCAATCTCCTAATGATGTGATCCCGTTATCAAATGACATCTCATGTCTATGGCCAGGAAACCTTGACCATCTTTGAACAACGAGCTAGTTAACTAGAGGCATACTAGGGACACAGTGTTGTCTATGTACCCACACATGTATTTGAGTTTCCAATCAATACAATTATAGCATGGATAATAAACGATTATCACGAACAAGGAAATATGATAATAACTAAATTATTATTGCCTCTAGGGCATATTTCCAACAGTCTCCCACTTGCACTAGAGTTAATAATCTAGTTCACATCACCATGTGATTTACATTGTTATGAATCTAACACCCAATGAGTTCTGGGGTTCGATCATGCTTTGCATGTGAGAGAGGTCTTTAGTCAACGGTCTGCAACATTCAGATCCGTGTGTTCTTTGCAAATCTATATGTCATACTGCAGATGTTACCACGCTCCACTTGGAGCTATTCCAAATGATTGCTCCACTATACGTATCCTGACTGCTACTCAGAGTCGTCCGGATAGGTGTCAAAGCTTGCATCGACGTAACCCTTTACGACGAACTCTTTATCACCTCCATAATCGAGAAATATTTCCTTAGTCCTCTAGTTACTAAGGATAATCTTGACCGCTGTCCAGTGATCCACTCCTGGACCACTCTTGTACCCCTTGACAGACTCATGGCAAGGCACACACTAGGTGCGGTACACAGCATGTCATACTATACAGAGCCTATGGATAAGGCATAGGGGACGACCTTCGTCCTTTCTCTTTCTTCTGCCATGGTCGAGCTTTGAGTCTCACTCAACTCCACACCTTACAAATCAGGCAAGAACTCCTTTTTTTGACTGATCCATTTTGAACTCTTTCAAAATCTTGTCAAGGTATGTACTCATTGAAAGTTTTACCAAACGTCTTGATCTATCTCTATAGATCCTGACGCCCAACATTTAAGTAGCTTCATTCCAGGTTTTCCTTTGAAAAACTCCTTTTCAAACAACCCTTTATGCTTTCCAAAAATTCTACATCATTTCCGATCAACAATATGTCATCCACATATACTTATCAAAAATTCTATAGTGCTCCCACTCACTTTATTGTAAATACAAGTTTCTCATAAACTTTGTATAGACTCCAAAACTTTGATCACCTCATCAAAGCGTATATTCCAACTCCGAGATGCTTGCTCCAGTCAGTAGAAGGATTGCTGGAGCTTGCATACATTTTAGCATCCTTAGGACTGACAAAACCTTCTGGTTGTATCACATACAACCTTTCCTCACGGAAACCGTTAAGGAAACTCTGTTTTGACATCCATCTGCCAGATTTCATAATCGAAAAATGCAGCAACTGCTAACATAATTCCAACAGACTTTAGCATCGCTACGGGTGAGAAAGTCTCATCGTAGTCAACTCCTTGAACTTGTGAAAAACCCATTGCCACAAGTCGAGCTTTATAGACGGTGACATTACCGTCCGCGTCCGTCTTCCTTTTAAAGATCCATTTGTTCTGAATGGCCTTTCGCCCTTCAGGTAATACTTCCAAAGCCCATACTTTGTTTTCTTACATGGATCCCATCTCGGATATCACGGCCTCTAACCATTTCTCGGAATCCGGGCCCATCATCGCTTCTCCATAGCTCGTAGGTTCATCGTTGTCCAACAACATGACCTCTTAGACAGGGTTGCCGTACCACTCAGGAGCAGTACGCGTCCTTGTCGACCTACGAGGTTCGATAGTAACTTGATCCGAAGCTTCATGATCATCATCATTAACTTCCTCTTCAACTAACGTAGGCTCCACAGAAACAACTTTTTGCGCTGCCCTACTCTCTGGTTGAAACAAAGGTTCAACAACCTCATCAAGTTCTATCTTCCTCCCACTCAATTCTTTCGAGAGAAACTCTTTCTCGAGAAAGGACCCATTTTAGCAACAAACACTTTGCACTTGGATCTGAGATAGAAGGTACACCCAACTATTACGTTAGGGTATTCTATGAAGATGCATTTGTCCGCTTTGGGTTCGAGCACATTAGGTTTCTGCTAAACCAAAATTCATACGGTGTCATCTCAACGGACTTAGATGGTGCCCCCTTTTAAAGTGAATGTAGTTGTCTCTAATGCATAACCCCAAAACGATAGTGGCAAATCGATAAGAGACATCATAGTTCGCACCATATCCAATAGAGCACGACTACGACGTTCGGACACACCATCAGACTATGGTGTTCCAGGTGGCGTGAGTTGTGAAACAACTTCCACATTGTCTTAAGTTGTATACCAAACTCGTAACTCAGATATTTACCTCCACGATCATATCGTAGACATTTTATCTTCTTGTCACGATGATCTCAAACTTCACTCTGAATTTGTTTGAACTTTTCAAACATTTTAGACTTGTGTTTCATTAAGTAAATATCCCCATATCTACTCAAATTATCAGTGAAGGTAGGAAAATAACGATATCCACCGCACACTACAACACTCATTGGTCCAAATACATCAACATGTATCATTTCCAATAAGTCACTTCCCCGCTTCATCATACTGGAAAACGGGGTCTTGGTCATCTTGCCCATGAGGCATGGTCCGCATGTCTCAACCGATTCGAAATCGAATGAGTCCAAAGATCCATCAGCATGGAGTTTCTTCATGCGCTTTACACAAATACGACATTTAGCGGCAGTGCCACAAGTATGTGGTACTATCATTATTAACTTTGTATCTTTTGGCATCAATATTATGAACATGTGTATCTCTACGATCAAGATTCAATAAACCATTCTCATTGGGTGCATGACCATTGAAGGTATTATTCATGTAAACAGAATAACCATTATTCTCTAACTTAAATGAATAACCGTATTGCAATAAACATGATTTAATCACGTTCATGCTTAACGCAAACACCAAATAACATTTATTTAGGTTCATCACTAATCCCGAAGGTAGAGAGAGCGTGCGATGGTGATCACATCAACCTTTGAAACACTTCCAACACTCATCGTCACCTCACCCTTATCTAGTCTCCTTTTATTCCGTAGCTTTTATTTCGAGTTACTAACATTTAGCAACCGAACCGGTATCCAATACCCAGGTGCTACTAGGAGCACTAGTAAGGTACACATCAATAACACGTATATCAAATATACTTCTGTCGACGTTGCCAGCCTTCTTATCTACCAAGTATCCAGGGGTGTTCCGCTTCAGCGACCGTTCTCCTCATAATAGAAGCACTTAGTCTCGGGTTTGGGTTCAACCTTGGGTTTCTTTACTGGAGCAGCAACTCGCTTGCCATCCATGAAGTATCCCTCCTTGCCCTTGCCCTTCTCGAAACTAGTGGTTTTACTAACCATCAACACTTGATGCTCCTTCTTGATTTCTACCTTCGCGGTGTCAAACATCGCGAATAGATCAGGGATCATTATTTCCATCCCTGGCATTTTATAGTTCATCACGAAGCTCTAGTAGCTTAGTGACAGTGACTTGGAGAACTATATCAATCACTATCTTATCTGAAAGATCAACTCCCACTCGATTCAAGCGATTGTAGCACCCAGACAATCTGAGCACATGCTCAATGATTGAGCTATTCTCCTTCATCTTGCAGGCAAAGAATCTTGTTGGAGGTCTCATACCTATCAACACCGGCACGAGCCTGAGATCCCAATTTCAGCTCTTAGAACATCTCATATGTTCCGTGACGTTCAAAACGTTTTGGAGCCTCAATTCTAAGCCGTAATGCATGACGCACTGAACTATCAAGTAGTCATCAGAACGTGCCTGTTAGATGTTCACAACATCGACAGACGACGCTTGAGGGGGTGGCGCACCGAGCGGTGCATTAAGGACATAAGCCTTCTGTGCAGCAATGAGGACAATCCTCAGATCACGGACCCAGTCCGCATTATTGCTACCATCATCTTTCAACTCTATTTCTCTAGGAACATAGAAAAATTCAAGGGAGCTACAACACGAGCTAGTAATCTACAACATAATTTGCAAACACATTTTGACTATGTTCATGATAATGAGTTTAGTTAATCATATTACTTAAAAACTCCCACTCAAATTGACATCCCTCCGGTCATTCGAGTGTCACATGATCCAAATCCACCAACTCAAGTCCGATCATCACGTGAGTTGAGGTGGTTTCAATGGTGAACATCTTCATGTTGATCATATCTACTATATGACTCATGTTCGACCTTTCGGTCTCTTGTGTTCCGAGGCCATGTCTGTACATGCTAGGATCGTCAAGTTTAACCCGAGTGTTCCGCACGTGCAACACTGGCTTGCACCCGTTGTATGCGAACGTAGAGTCTATCACACCCGATCATCACGTGGTGTCTCGAAACGACGAACTTTCGCAACGGTGCACACTCGGGGAGAACACAATTTTATCTTGAAATTTAAGTGAGGGATCACCTTATAATGCTACCGTCGTCCTAAGCAAAATAAGATGCATAAAAGGATTAACATCACATGCAAATCATAAGTGACATGATATGGCCATGAACTTGTGCTTTTGATCTCCATCTCCAAAGCACCGGCATGATCTCCATCGTCACGGTTCATGGTCCTACTAATAAATAGCATCGATTACATATAAGTTGAACGACTGTCCAAACTAAAGAGACATACAAGTTCATTAAAGTTTAATTACAACATGAGCTAATCGATATTTCAGAACTACATAGCATCAATACTTTCGACTCGACTCAGGGACCGGAGCATGGATGAAGCCGCCGTCTTCCGTGATGGTCATGAATGTGCGGTCGTTGTCAGCCTGCATTTGTAGCGTTGTTTCTATTTCACTGTTGGACGCTTGATAGTTGAGGTAGAACTGCCCCGAGGTACGAAGGACATCTTGATAGATGATGTCCGCTAACTCCGACTGGATGCGAAAGAATTCTTGTCTGATGTCCTCGTCCTGGATTGCCGACAAGCGTGCGGCCCATTCTTTGAGATCATTTGGTAGCATACGCTGATGATGGTTCCGTACGATCGCCCGCATGTGATGGAGGGCGTAGTAGGCATCCTACTGACTGCCAGGCGGCTGCTTGACGCAGGGGAACGTCGTTACGTGGGTGAACACGTGCTTGCCGTACCTACAAATTGGCCTCCTGAAGGTGCCTCCAGATTTGGCGTAGCCGGGGAGAGCATCATCAAGAACTTTCTTGATATCTGTGTAGTTTTTCTTCGACTGGCGGTCCGAGTCGAAATACGTGGCCATGGAATATTTCAGGCTTAAGAGGATGAGTGTGCAATGTGTGTCACTGCACAAAACACTGAATGTTAGAAAAAAAAGAAAGATCGAAATCTAAGAAATCATATGTTACGGGGCGGTGAGGGGATTACTTACTCGGAAAAGTAAGGCACGAGGAAGTTATCCTTATCTGGGTTCGCCAGAATGACGCCTTCGAGGTATGAACTCGTGACTTGCCGGTCCCCAGCGCTGCCCAAGATCTTGGCACGCATGTAGAAGGGGTCGACTCTCACGATGTCCGGGGTCTTGTCTCTAATGATCCGCATCTCCATACTGAGCGAAAATAGCCGAATGAAGGTGTAGTGCAGCGGATAAAGGTTAAACATAGCGAAGATGTCATCAAACCGCAGGACGATCATATGCCCGATGGGGCTATCGACAAGGCCCTTGCCCTCTGGCACCTTGGCCACGAAAACCGGGTATGCCACATCATTCTCGGAGAGACGCCGCTTCTCCATAGAAAGAACACCGTCATGCAGACTCCGCATAGCACCGGTTGCAGCATTGAGCAGATTAGTCGGTAGCATCGGCCTACCCGCCACATGCACCCTCCTCGAGATATCCTTAGGTATTGGTGGCCCGTCCTGAGCACGGATCGTACTCGGTGCCGGCTGGCTCGCACCCTTGTTATTTTTTCTTTTCCATTCCTTCTGCTTCTTCTACTGTAATGGGATCGAGTTCTGCTCAGAGACCACCTTCTTGAGTGTGTTGGGGCTGATAATAATTCGCACCTCGGCTGTTTGAGTCTCGGTGAAGGCGGCATCTGGAGGCGTCTCCTGAGAACTGAACAGACGACGCCTGTTGCAATTGGGTTTCTCCGCGGTACCAGCTAGATCGCGATCGTCTTTTGCAGGGTTGGGTTCTTGAGAAGGAGGCCCCAAGAATTCGTCACCGTACCCATGTTCGTTGATGTACTTATCGACGTTGGAAAATGTACCGTCGTCGTCGTTCGGATCCTGTGCCATATGCATGTCCGGATCAGCTGACAGCGGTAGCGTTGCGGCGGTCTTGCCATGGCTTGGCGCCGGCACGACTGGCGGTGTTGTCTGTGGGGTGGTGTCCCCCGCCCCCAAACGAATCTGGCTCTTCGGCCAAAGCATGGACCAGTTTAAGCAGGCGCTGAGGGTCATCACATCATCTTCGTCGGCCCCAGGGGGTCGATACGGAGGTAACAAGTCGTCGCAGCCCCGCAGCACCTGAACCAGTTGAACCCTATACACGGTGGGTGGCATCGGATTACCGTGGAACACGCGGTTGTCTGGTTCAACGATTTTGGCCTTGGCGACATCGATCAACTCGCCGTCCACGAAGTGCAGGAGAGTGCATGGAACGTTGGCGGCGCCCTGCGAAAACATGTAGGGCGTCAGGGATGCCCAGTCAAAGGCAAGGAGATGAAGTCATCGGCCGAGGCTTAGTTACCGTGATGGCGTCGAGCTCAGCTAATGTCGAGGCACCGCCAACGGCGGGCGTGCAAGTGACGGAGGGGCCGCTTGCTGCCGAGGTGCCGGCCGGCGTATTCTTCCCACACCCGGGTGCATTAAGCTCCAATACCGGCGCCGTCGCCGGATACACCAATGCCGCCTCCGCCGGAGACACCAACGCCGGCGCGTTGTGCGAGTTGCTGCCCGTGAAGCTGGGAATCGGGGGCGGCCCCTGTTGGCCGCCCGCAATCCACCCCCGCAGCCCCTCAAGCAAGGTAGGCATAATGGCGGTGATCGTCGCTCCCAGTTGGTCTCGCACTTGCTCTTGGACTATCTCCGGAATCCGCTCCACTTGTGCCTTGAGTTCTTTAACCTCGCGCTCCTGGCTTTCCGAGCTGGTCTTTCTCTCCTTTCGCCCAGCCTTATAGTATTCCGACCATTTCGTGGACAAGCCTTCGCCGGCCACACGACCAGCTGACGACGGCTTACTGAACTTATCCTTGTGTTTCATTACGTTCAACGCCCTATTTAAAGTGGTGTCCCAAGGGGCAGACGGGGAGCTCTGAGACCTCGCGCTACTGCTTTCAGTTTCCTGCGGAAGGAACGTGAACCATTTAGAAATTTGGCTTCATTAATTAGAATGCAACCATATGGAGCTAATTACGCGGGGGTGTATTCCTTACCAGAACACGCTCAAGATCCTTCACCTTCGGATCCGTGGTAAGCTCCTTTGTTACCGGGTCCACCTTGTACCGGGCCCTGACATAGTTCCTGGTCTGCTTTTCATGGTATTTATCGAAGAGGGGCGGTAGGCCTTGCGCGGCACGCTCCGCGTCCTCCTTGTCCCATTTAGGTTCCGCCACTCTGTAACCGCCGGGACCGAGTTTGTGGACCCCTAAGTTCAAGTCCCGCATATTTTTCCCCCACTGACTTGATTCCGTGGATGCGTTGCTCTCGCACTTGATCTTGAACTCCAGGTAGTCAGCTTCGCTGATCGAAGGATTTTTCTCCTTGATCTTCTCATAACTATCACCTCTTAGAATCATTCTCTTCACCGCGGCTCTCCAAGTAGCCAGGGCTGTGCTCATCTTCGTGAGGGCGGCACTGTTCACTTTATTCCCTGAGAGGCGTGTGTTTGCGAAGTCACCGGGGAACTTGTATCGTTCGTGCAGCTTCGTGAAGAGGAGGTTGCGCAAATTCCCTCGGTCACGATGCCTTAGGTTCTCGGTGTTGATCGAGACGGTGCTCCGGAGAATGCACCCGAGTTGTCCCGCGTACCCACCGACTAATTCTTTGGGCGCCGTTGGATGCCCACTGGAGGACACTTCAGTAAATTCCTCCTTGACGGTGCCGAGCACGTTCGGGCTCCGGTCCTTCCGTTGCCTCTTCAGTTGGCTGCCATCTGTGCGTTCGCTGCCATCATCAGTGGTGGCATCCCCGGCGGCACCATCAGTGGTGTCATCCCCGACGCCACTAGGGGTTGTGTAGTCGGGATCGGTATCTTCCGCAGCGTCCTCATAGCGGTGAGGTTCTTCCTCCATCTCCTGGGACAGCTCCCAGAATGGCTTGCCCGAACCGCCGCCCTCATCGTTGTCGGCCATGTTCGCTCTATATAGGAAAAAATGGATAACTTAGCTAAACAAACATGGGTCATTTTAGTGGTAATGGGTGGGTAACTTCACTGACAGGGGTAATTTAGCTGGCAACATAAATTCTAGGAAAAGTTCGGCATGACCTTTGCTAAAAAAGGTCATGCCGGAGTGCCAGAAATTTGCCGGACGGAAATTAATCAACGTTCCGGCAAAACATTGGCAACTCAATGTACCTGCACATAAACCCCAAACCAAAAGGATACAGCCCAGCAAGGGAGCCCAATCCAGCAGGAGTAGGGGTGAAGAACCCAGCGAGTTGTCATCACCACAGCAACCAGAACAACAGTATACAATCAAGTAGAGGGCAGCCAGGAACCACTATTCATCACAAAAAACTGATGGAGGGCAGCAAGGAATCAAGTAGAGGGCAACCAGCAATCAAGTAGAGGGCAGCCAGCAACCAGGAACCACTATTCACCACAATCAAGTATACTGCAGCTAAAAAACTGATTATATAATTTAACTAATCAGTGGGACATTAGTGCTCTAATTAACTAAATTTAGTTGTCTAATTAACTGATTATATAATCAAGTAGTGTGTGTAGCTAGCTCCTGGAGTGTTAACTCAATTTAGTTGTAGCAGCTGCTGCTGTAGTGAAACTGAACCTTTTCTTTTAATTTAAATTAACTGAAACTGAACCTTTTAATTTAAATTAAGTAAACCTTTTCTTTTAATTTAAATTAAAAGAACTGAAACATTTTCTTTAATTTAAATTGCAGTTTCTGGCGGGGGAGAAAAGACATTCAGGTATCATCCTTGCTGCCTACTCCTTTTACTACTCCCTGTTTGGATAGCTAGCTACGCAATCATTCTAAGGAGTACCTGCCATTTTCCGTTTGGATAGCTAGCTACGCAATCATGCTAAATTGTGTGCTTTGGTTGCTAGTGAAAAGACCGTCCTCACCCTATCTACACAATAGTTTTACAGCAGTTAATTATCCACAGAACATAGCATTGCATTACATTGTTGTAGTGTGTGTGTGTGTTCTTGCAGTACTTGTATCCAGGAGTAAATAGCATTGCAATGCTGCTGGAGTAGTTGTTTTTTGAACCTATTCTTTACTGTTGCTTAACAGAATACTACTCCAGGAACTTTTCTGAACCTATTCTTTACTGAACCAATTCTAGGCAATCATGGGGAACTATCACATTGCAGAGATAACCCTTTTGGATTCCATTGAAGAATAGCACAAATTGGAGCAGAGGAAATTGGGACTCACAAAGGAAATTGGAGCAGACGCCCTTGACGCACAGCGAGACCTTGGTGAGGGGGAGGTCGAGGCTGACCGGCGAGGAGGAGGTGAGGAGGGCGCGAGCGGCTGGAGGCCGGAGACGGCGGTGGCCCCGAACCCTAGCGTGGGCGGCGGCCCCGCACACTAGCGGAGGGGAGGGCGGCGGTCGAGGGAGGGCGGCGGAGGAGAGGGCAACGGTCGGCGGAGGGCGGAGGGGAGGGCGGCGATCGGGGGAGGGCGGCGGAGGGGAGGGTGCGAGCGGCTGGAGGCCGGAGACGGCGGTGGCCCCGAACCCTAGCGTGGGCGGCGGCCCCACACACTAGCGGAGGGGATGGCGGCGGTTGGGGGAGGGCGCGGAGGAGAGGGCAACGGTCGGCGGAGGGCGGAGGGGAGGGCGGCGGTCGGGGGAGGGCGGCGGAGGGGAGGGCGACGACGGCGGAGGTTTGAGGAGGAGGATGAGGCACGCGCGGTTTGACACGGTGTGGACGTGTGTGGTTTGCCACGCGCGGTATGTATCGGTCCTTAGCAATGGCGCACCGTGCGGGGGGCGCCACACATACCATATAGCAATGGCGCACCTCGGAGCGGTGCGCCATACATAATTTGTTTTAATGGCGCACCTCTGCATGGTGCGCCATACATACCGTTCGATAGCAATGGCGCACCACTGCCCTGGTGCGCCACTGTTATTTTTTTAATTTTAAATATCCAAATACTCCCTCCGTTATAATTATAATTATAATTATATATATAGTATATTTAAAATTATATATTATCAAAAAAAGTTCAGAATTTCAAAATTTGTTTACAATTTCTAAAAATGTTCAGAATTTTAAAATTTGTTTAAATTTTCAAAGAATGTTTAGAATTTCAAAATTTGTGATAAAAGAAAAGGAAAATGCAAATGGAGTGATAAAATCTTATAAAAATAAGATTTGAGATTATTGATTTATTTCTGATTTTATAAAATTGGTTTGAACCAATTTGACAGAAGTAAAATGACAGGCATTTGAATTAAATTCAAATGAGATTTGAACTACACTTGAATTTTCCAGGAACTGAAGTTCAAATGTAAATTCATGGAAATCAAGGGAAGGCCAAAAGAAAGCATTGTGCAAAGATTTAGAATTAGATGACATGGTTGAAATCAAGTGACATGAAATAATTAACAGTCATCAAAGATTGAGCTTGCCACTGACACACACACGTGGCCGACACGTCGTGATTCGATCTTAGCTATCTTTTCACAATCTTCTTGCCCTTCTTTCTCGCGGTTGAATAATTTAGCCCCGGAACCCCTTGAATTCTTCTCTTGAACGGACGTCCTTTAGGTAGGGTGGTCCTGCTTCTTCTTGTGGTGTATGGTACTTCATCGTCGTCGTCATCTTCCATCTTCGGGTCGCCGTACTTGTCGAAGTCTTGCTCATTGGCGACTCCATCCATTCCGATGATGTTCCTTTTGCCTCTCCTCACGACAACACGACTGGGCTTTGACGGGTCGGTAATGAAGAAGCATTGGTCCACTTGGCAAGCCAGTACCCATGGCTCATTTTTCGCGGTGACGTTTGCGCCCGCGGTCTTGGATTTGGCTTCGGGAATAACCATGGTGGTGAAATACCGGTCTTCTTTTAGGACGCTCTTGGCCCATCTGACACGGAACATCGGGACCTTCTCTCCAGCGTAGCTCAGCTCCCAGATCTCCTCGATCCTTCCGTAGTATCTGTCCTTGTCGTTACCGGTGTAGGATTCCATCGTTACCCCGGAGTTCTGATAATCGCTCTTCATATCCTTTTCCTCGGTGTAGAATGTGTAGCCGTTGATATCGTACGCCTGATAGGTCATCAGGTTGTGCTCGGCGCCCTGTGACAAGGCGAATATGAGTTTTTCTTCCGCGGAAGAATCCTCATGTAAAGGGTACGATAGAAGCTTGTCCTTGAACCAACGCGTGAAACATGAGTTGTGCTCTTTGATTATATCTCCGTCCGTCCTCTGTTGGCCTCGGTCATTGTACGTCTTCTCAATAAAGGTTTTGTGCTCTACCACCCAAGGATCGACCACGTCTATGTGTTGTAGCGCGACTAGGTTTGCTCTTTCAAAGTCGGCGAGTCGACCCTTGAAGTCGACATGCATTTCGCGGCGACCCTCGCGGTGACCCCATCCAGCGAGCCTGCCGAGGTGCCTGTTGACGGGCAGACCAACGGGGTTCTCGATGCCTAGATAATTCGTGCAGAAGGAGATGCACTCTTCGGTCAGAAAGCCCTTGGCTATGCTTCCATCTGGACGTGCCCTGTTGCGAACGTATCCTTTGATGACACCATTCATCCTTTCGAACGGCATCATGCTGTGCAGGAACATCGGCCCGAGTTGGATGATATCCTCCACGATATGGACCAGCAGATGCACCATAACGTCGAAGAATGCGGGCGGGAAGTACATCTCAAGCTCGCATAGTATCACCACGATCTCTTCCTGTAGCCTTCTGAGTTGCCTCATGCCAACCGACTTCCGAGAGATGACGTCGAAAAAGTTGCATAGGCCAAATAGCGTTTCACGGACGTGCGCGTCCATGATCCCACGGATTGCAACTGGAAGTATCTGCGTCATCAGCACGTGACAGTCGTGAGACTTCATCCCGCTGAACTTCTGCTTCGCTGAGTCTAGGTATCTGCTTATCTTCCCCGCGTAACCGTAAGGAAGTTTTACTCCTACGAGGCAGGTGAAAAACTGCTTGATCTCCTTCTGACTTAGAGTGAAGCACGCGGGAGGGCAGTCATATTCGATCTTCTTGGCCTTTTTGCCTTTGCGACAACTTTCCGTGTCCTTCGCCTCATCATCATCATCATCATCATCATCATCATCATTAGGGCGTTTTGCGTGAAGCTCCTCCCTGATGCCCATTGATTGCAAGTCTGCCCTTGCTTTCGGCCCATCTTTGGTCCTCTCTGGCATGTTGAGCAGGGTACCAAGCAGACTCTCGCACACGTTCTTCGTGATATGCATGACATCAAGGCTGTGAGGCACACGGAGGATCTTCCAGTACGGCAAGTCCCAGAAAACAGACCTCGTTTTCCATACCTTCAGCAGCGACTCTGGCGCCTTTCGCTTCTTTCCCGGCGGTGGGCACTCTTTCCAATTTTTCAATAGCTCGTCTATTTCCTCGCCGCTCCTCGTACGTGGGGGTCTTCGGGGTTCGGTTTCACCATCGAACAGATCCTTGCGTTTTCTCCATGCGTCATCGTCGCGAAGCCACCTTCGATGTCCCATGAACACGGTTTTCGAAGACTCGGGATCTCTATCTAGCTGGCGATACGTTGTGTCATCCATGCACCTGACGCATGCACAAAATCCGTGGACCACCTACCCCACGACATATCCGTAACCGAGATAGTCGTGCACCATCGTGAGCAGTGCGGCTCTCATAGGGAAATATTCTTTCGCTGCGGCGTCCCACGTATTGGCTGGTGTTTTCCACAGCGTGTCTAGCTCCTCTTTCAGCAGCCCCAGATACAGATTGATGTCGTTCCCTGGTTGTTTCGGCCCTTCAATTAGCATACTCATGTGAATGTACTTCCTCTTCATGCACATCCAGGGGGGAAGGTTGTACATCCACACAAACACAGGCCAGGTGCTATGTGTGCTTCTCTGGCTGCCAAACGGATTGACTCCATCGGTGCTCGCGCCCAGCATGATGTTCCTTGGATCGTCCCCAAATTCTGGGTGTTCGAAGTTCAACACTTGCCACTGGCTCGCATCCTTAGGGTGACTCAGCATCTTGTCTTTTTTATTTATCTCCGGATCATTTTCGTCATCTTCTCGCTTCTTCTCCTTCCTATCCGCGTGCCAACGCAGGAGCTCTGCTAGCTTAGGGTCCGCGAAATACCGCTGCAGACGAGGAGTGATCGGAAAGTACCACACCACTTTTCGAGGAGCTTTCTTCCTCTTCTTGTATCGAGTGACGCCGCACACCGGACATATGGTAGACTCCGCGTGCTCGTCCCGATAAATGATGCAATCGTTCATGCACACATGGTATTTCACGTGCGGTAAATCCAGAGGACACACGATTTTCTTCGCCTCCTCGAAATTGGTCGGGCACTTGTTCCCCTTGGGAAGACGTTCGTGCCAGAATGACATGTTCTCGTCGAAGCATGCGTCGGTCATTTTGTGTTTTACCTTCATCTCCAGAGCCATGAGCGTTACTTTCAGGCGGGTATCCTCGGGCCTGCATCCTTCATACAATGGAGTAACCGCGTCTATCTCCAGTTGATCCAGCTTGGCTTTCTCTCGGGCGGCAGCTCTTGCGTTACCCGTCTGCTTGAGAAGCAGCTCTTGAATATGAGGGTCATGCACCCAGCCCATCGATGGTCCATCGTCGTCTGCTCCGGCATCTTCATCTTCATGATCATGCCCTTCGTCTTGATCTTCCTCATCATCATGTCCGGCATCTTCTACATGATGACTGTGTCCTGCATCTACTTCGTGATCATGTCCTGGAGATTCTTCGTCTTCTCGCCGGCCGCCCTCGCCGCTATTGTCTTGCTGCCCTTCCTTATTTCTTGCCCGGCCCCCATGGACGACTTCATAATCATCTTCATCACCTTGCCACCGATAGCCATCCATGAAACCACGCACGAGCAGGTGGTCCCGCACCTGTCTGGAATCCGGGTCCATAAGGCTCTTCAGCTTACATCTTCGACACGGACATCTTATCTCCGTCTCGTTCTTTTGAAGCATCTCGGCCTTCGCGGAGCTCAAAAACCTATTCACGATGCCTTCGGTCATCGTGCGGACCATGGTCGCCTGCGGGGTAGAGCAAAACGATATTTTAGAACCAAAAAAAAAATTGGCATGACTTTGCCTAAAAATAGGACCAAAAAGAATGCATAGTGCCAAATTCTCGCCGAAACGGAAATGAATCAACATTCCGGCAAAATATTGGCAACTATCGCATTTCAAATACCGGTACCTGCAAACACAAACATATGCAACACCACAAACATACGTAGATCTAGCTCAATGAGAAAAGTGTAGATCTAGGCCATAAAAAGTGTGTACGTTGGAGGGAGAAAAAAGTAGATCTAGAACATAAAGAAAGCTTTCCCCTTACTTACCTATCAAAAAAAGGAAATTTAACCACTTAATTTGGGTGAATCTATGGTGCAAATGAGGTGAGGAGCAGGAGGCAGCCGAGACCAAGCTTGGTAGAGGTGGAGAGAATGAAGTGGGGAAAGTGAGTGTGGTAGGTGGCTGTCAAAAATATCTAGCTACTCTCAGGCTAGTAATGGCGCACCTCCTAAGAATGCGCCATTGGTAACCAGGGTTACTAATGGCGCACCTGGTGCGGGTGCGCCATTACTAGTTTTGAAAAAAAAATTGAAAAAAAAATTGTTAGTAATGGCGCACCGGGGTGTGGTGCGTCATTACTAGTTAAAACTAGTAATGGCGCACCACACCCCAGTGCGCCATTACTAGTTTTGAAAAAAAAATTGAAAAAAAAATTGTTAGTAGTGGCGCACCGGGGTGTGATGCGCCATTACTAGTTTTAAATAGTAATGGCGCACCACACCCCGGTGCGCCACTGGTAAGTCTGGGGAGGGGGGTGTGCCCAGGAGAAACTTAGCAGTGGCGCACCACACACCAGGTGCGCCATTAGTAATATGGACATTAATGGCGCACCCATATCTGGTGCGCCACTGCTATATAGCAGTGGCGCACCACATACATGGTGCGCCATTAATGTCCATATTAGCTATAGCCGTTTTTCTAGTAGTGCGACTGTTGCTTCCACGACTATTGCTAACTCATAGCGATAAAGTAAAGCAAAACGGCGAAAATAATTAAAGACAACCCTATGGCTCCTGCCGGTTGCCGTACTCATCGACATGCAAGTCATGATATTCTATACAATACATGATCATCTCATACATCACATATATCTCATCATGTAATTGGCCATATCACATCACAACATACCCTGCAAAAACAAGTTAGACGTCCTCTAATTGTTGTTGCAAGTTTTACGTGGCTGCTACGGGTATCTAGCAAGAACAATTCTTACCTACGCAAAAACCACAACGGTGATACAAAAATTGCTATTCAACCTACTCAAGGACCGCCTTTGTCAAATCCGATCCGACTAAAGTGGGAGAAGCAGACACCCGCCAGCCATCTTTATGCAACGAAGTTACATGTCAGTTGATGGAACCGGTCTCTCGTAAGCGTACGAGTAAGGTTGGTCCGGGCCGCTTCATCCCACAATACCGCCGAACCAAGAAAAGACCAAGGGAGGAAGCAATCTGAATATCAACGCCCACAAACTCCTTTGTGTTCTACTCGAGATCTCATCTACACATAGACCTAGCTCATGATGCCACCGTTGGGGAACGTTGCATGGGAAACAAAAAATTTCCTACGCACACGCAAGATCTATCCATGGTGATGAGCATCTACGAGAGGGAGAGTAGATCTACATACCCTTGTAGATCGCTAAGCGGGAAGCGTTAAGAAACGCGGTTGATGTAGTCGAACGTCTTTGCGATCCAAATCGCCGAGCGTCCCGCGATCCCATCACGATCCATCTCGCGATCCAATCACGATCCGTCCCGCAATCCCATCATGATCCGTCCCGTGATCAAATCACGAATCGTCTCGCGATCCTGATCACGGTCCTTCCGATCTAGCGCCGAACAGACGGCACCTCCGCATTCAGCACACGTACAGCTCGATGACGATCTCCGCCTTCTTGATCCAGCAAGAGGGAGCGGAGAGGTAGATGAGTTCTCCGGCAGCGCGACGGCGTGGCGGCGATGGTGGTGGAACTATTCCGGCAGGGCTTCGCCTAAGCACTGCTGAAATTAGACTAGAGGAGAAAACGATCTAGAGGAAGTAGAGGGAGCACGTGGCAATTAGGGTTAGCTCTCCCCTCTAAATCCTCTAATATATATAGGAGGGAGGGAGGGGAGGAGGCAGCCTCAAACCCTCAAGGGCTGGCCGAAATTGGAGGTGGAGGAGTCCTACTCCAATCCTATTAGGAGTAGGATTCCTCCTCTCCACTTGGAAACCCTTTCCACCTTTCCTCCTTTGGGTTTTTTCCACCCAAAGCCACACGGGCCTTAGTGGGGGGGGGGGGTAGGCCAGCCCACTAGGGGCTGGTTTGACTCCTCCCACAGCCCATGAGGTCCTTTGGGTCGAGACACCCCTCCCGATGGTCCCCGGTACCCCTCCCGGCACTCCCGGTACACTACCGAAATACCCGAAACTTTTCCGGTGACCAAAACGGGACTTCCTATATATCAATCTTTACCTCCGGACCATTCCGGAGCTCCTCGTGACGTCCAGGATCTCATCCGGGACTCCGAACAACCTTCAGTCATCACCATACATAACTCTACTATACCGAAACGTCACCGAACCTTAAGTGTGCAGACCCTGCGTGTTCGAGAACTTATGTAGACATGACCGAGACACCTCTACGGTCAATAACCAATAGCGGGACCTGGATGCCCATATTGGTTCCTACATATTCTACGAAGATCTTCATCGGTTGAACCTCTATGTCAAGGGTTCAGTTAATCCCGTATGTTGTTCCCTTTGTTCTTCGGTATGTTACTTGCCCGAGATTCGATCGTCGGTATCTCTATACCTAGTTCAATCTCGTTACCGGCAAGTCTCTTTACTCATTCCGTAATACAAGATCCCATGGCTAACACTTAGTCACATTGCTTGCAAGGCTTATTGTGATGTTGTATTACCGAGTGGGCCCTGAGATACCTCTCCGTCACAAGGAGTAACAAATCTCAGTCTTGATCCATGCCCACTCAACAGACACCCTCGGAGATACCTGTAGAGCATCTTTATAGTCACCCAGTTACGTTGTGACGTTTGATACACACAAGGTATTCCTCCGGTGTCAGTGAGTTGCATGATCTCATGGTCATAGGAACAGATACTTGACATGTAGAAAACTATAGCAATAAACTGACACGATCATATGCTATGTTTATAGTTTGGGTCTTGTCCATCACATCATTCTCCTAATGATGTGATCCCGTTATCAAATGACATCTCATGTCTATGGCCAGGAAACCTTGACCATCTTTGATCAACGAGCTAGTTAACTAGAGGCATACTAGGGACACAGTGTTGTCTATGTACCCACACATGTATTTGAGTTTCCAATCAATACAATTATAGCATGGATAATAAACGATTATCACGAACAAGGAAATATGATAATAACTAAATTATTATTGCCTCTAGGGCATATTTCCAACAGTCTCCCACTTGCACTAGAGTTAATAATCTAGTTCACATCACCATGTGATTTACATTGTTATGAATCTAACACCCAATGAGTTCTGGGGTTCGATCATGCTTTGCATGTGAGAGAGGTCTTTAGTCAACGGTCTGCAACATTCAGATCCGTGTGTTCTTTGCAAATCTATATGTCATACTGCAGATGCTACCACGCTCCACTTGGAGCTATTCCAAATGATTGCTCCACTATACGTATCCTGACTGCTACTCAGAGTCGTCCGGATAGGTGTCAAAGCTTGCATCGACGTAACCCTTTACGACGAACTCTTTATCACCTTCATAATCGAGAAATATTTTCTTAGTCCTCTAGTTACTAAGGATAATCTTGACCGCTGTCCAGTGATCCACTCCTGGACCACTCTTGTACCCCTTGACAGACTCATGGCAAGGCACACACTAGGTGCGGTACACAGCATGTCATACTATACAGAGCCTATGGATAAGGCATAGGGGACGACCTTCGTCCTTTCTCTTTCTTCTGCCGTGGTCGAGCTTTGAGTCTCACTCAACTCCACACCTTACAAATCAGGCAAGAACTCCTTTTTTTGACTGATCCATTTTGAACTCTTTCAAAATCTTGTCAAGGTATGTACTCATTGAAAGTTTTACCAAACGTCTTGATCTATCTCTATAGATCCTGACGCCCAACATTTAAGTAGCTTCATTCCAGGTTTTCCTTTGAAACACTCCTTTTCAAACAACCCTTTATGCTTTCCAAAAATTCTACATCATTTCCGATCAACAATATGTCATCCACATATACTTATCAGAAATTCTATAGTGCTCCCACTCACTTTATTGTAAATACAAGTTTCTCATAAACTTTGTATAGACTCAAAAACTTTGATCACCTCATCAAAGCGTATATTCCAACTCCGAGATGCTTGCTCCAGTCCATAGAAGGATTGCTGGAGCTTGCATACATTTTAGCATCCTTAGGACTGACAAAACCTTCTGGTTGTATCATATACAACCTTTCCTCACGGAAACCGTTAAGGAAACTCTGTTTTGACATCCATCTGCCAGATTTCATAATCGAAAAATACAGCAACTGCTAACATAATTCCAACAGACTTTAGCATCGCTACGGGTGAGAAAGTCTCATCGTAGTCAACTCCTTGAACTTGTGAAAAACCCTTTGCCACAAGTCGAGCTTTATAGACGGTGACATTACCGTCCGCGTCCGTCTTCCTTTTAAAGATCCATTTGTTCTGAATGGCCTTTCGCCCTTCAGGTAATACTTTCAAAGCCCATACGGTGACATTACCGTCCGCCGCCCGCCGATCCACTTATCCCCCGCCGCCGCTCAGCTTGGCCTCCGCCGCCCCCGCCGGTCCACTTCTGCTTCCTCGTGGACAAATGCGAGCATAAGCAGCCCCCCGCCGGTCCACCTGTGTTGCCCCAAGAACGCGGGACCGGGGCCCGTCGCCGCTGCCCGTCGGTCTGCCTCTGCTACCATACAGAAGGATGTGAGCGTCGGGCGGCGGCATCCTCCTCTGCTGCCCAACGGACGTCCTCCTGTCCCCGGGCACCCACGACGGGCGAGTTAACTCCGGGAACTTCACAGTTTGACCGGAGCCGCAATGTTTCACGGCGACGGCGATGGCGCTCAACGAGCCTGCAACGGTGGCGCTTCGGATGTGTGAGACTAATCTATTGTCCTAGATCTCTTTGTCAAGCTTCACGCTGCACTGCTCAAACACTAATTATCTCTTCACTGCTGCAGGTTGCACGATGCCACGCGGAGGGATCGAGAGGAGCAAGGGGATGGAGCGGAGCAAGGAGATACGGGTCAGCTGATCGCCTGGTGGCCGTCGCGCGACCGAGCAGCAGAGGTGTCATCGGTCTGCCAGTTCGCCGTTGGGCTGTCGAGGAGCAACCGGGGTGCAGAGAGAGCCGTTGGGCTGTCGAGCAGCAACGGAACCCGTCGGGTCACCGAGCAGTAGCGGGAGCCACTGGGGTGCAGAGAAGTCGTCGGGTTGTCGAGCAACAGCGGTAGCCGACGGGCCGCCCAGCTGCAGCGCTGCTGCGTGGTTTGTAAATTCAGTGGTTCAGTAGGACTGTAGGAGTAGCCGAGAAGGACGAGCTGCACATGACGAACTGGATGGCCAGGTCGAACCAGGTACAAAGAAGATTGGGGCACTATCATTAAGATTAATATATCATCTGCATCTCAGATTCTCAGGTGTCAGGCAAAACATGGATATAGCGGTGCACGCGGTGTCCATGGCAAGGATTTGAGTAAGACTTGTCGGCCCTGTCCAATATTATTTTCTTGATTCTCTAATTTTTCAATTGGAAGGGGATAACTGTCAGAAAAGAGATTGTCTATCCATTATCTTTGCCCTTTTTTAACCGGAGATGGGGGATCTAGCATTCCTCTTGGTACCTTATGGAATCAGCCTCAACAAGGAACTGCAACTGATCTTGTGCAGTTCAAGATTCAGAAATCAAAATATGACGAACACCTTTGCCTGAAGCAACGCAAATCCAGTAACAGCTCCTCAGCAGCTTGCCCAACGAAATTATGCACGGCCATATGTGAATGTTAGTTTAACATATTTTCTTTGCTCGCAGATTTGAATAGCACATTATCAAGTGGTCTTGCTTCCAGTTCAGGATAAGAGATGCAAGACTAGGTGGTTCGGAAAAGTGCTTCAACATGACAGTACATGTATGGAGGAAATGCGCTGCACAAACTTGTGTTTTCTCTTGTTCATTAATGAGGGGTTGTTCGTTGGATTTCATGTTGGATTCCAAAGCTTCTGCAATTTTGATAAGATTAGTAAATTAAAAGATTGTAGAGGCAGATAAAACTTACTCCCTCTGTAAACAAATATAAGATATTAGGGAGTAGCTCTTAGGACCGAGCAGGCATGTGTCATGCTTTTTAGAAGATTGCCAGCGATGGATTTGAATAAATTCAAAGATGACATATTTATGGTATGTAACTTTAAATATTGTATTCTGAAACAAATACACAGCTGACAACTAGCCATCGGCAAGCCTAAGTGCTCTTTATTTTTCTTCTACGAAGCATCAAGGTCAGTCAAATATCTTCATGTTTATCTACTTCATTCAGACTAGATCTATTAATAGCTTATTTGTATATCTATTCATCTTTTAGACCTTACATTTTCTTCATTTTTTGTGTTCTCATTGCCATTTTGATTTTCAGGAAATATAATCAGACTTCTTTTTTACTATTCAAGGTGTATATGCACACGATGCCCTTGTAGATGTCATAATGTTGCAAGACAGAGCACCACTTTTTTTTTCATTTCAAGGGCATGCATTGAGATGTTTTATGCACCTCCAAGATATTGATATACATGTGCATGTATACTTTTGAAACATCTGAACGTGATTATATATGAATATTAGCTTTTACAAGTCGTTGTAAGATAATGTATATTTTTGTATCTTCTACAGTTTAATGTCTGTTGTTCCTATGCATATTACTTTTCATGAATGTATGTTCCCATTGATATACATTTGTATTTATCCGATCTGCCACAGGTTTCAACTCGAGAAGAACTCATGCATATTTTTTCGTCGAATCTTCAGGTGTGTTGAATCTTCAATTATAGTAAGATAATGTACAACCAAAGGAATTAGGAGCTTAGCTAGGTTCATTTTTTAAGCTATGGTATTTTTCACTTATGATACATTATGCATTGTTTGGCAAAAATAATGCGGGTTCATGCTGTGGCATGTCACCTCTCTCACACACTTAATTCATTTTATATACAATTTAGAATATTATGTTTGTTTTCATGATGCAATCTGAGATACGTTATGGTTGACATTTTGTTTTGTTAACTAATGTGTATAACCCCATTGTGCACACAATAGTGGATTGAATTATTGATTGCACTGCAATTTGCAGATAAGTAAATTGGTTGAAATATGCTTGGGTACAAGCCCTCCCTATATGTCATTGTTTTGAAGTACATATATAATCTGGAGCTACATCTTCGAGGAGGCCACATTGATTTTTATGATTAAGAGATTCCTATTCTTGACAAGAGCCTTATGTTATGGGTGATGTAAAGTTAATCTAGAAGGTTGCCTCTTCCTGTTATTAAAAAATAAAAATACATGAGAAGTTTATCTTTCGTGTAATGGTTGGAATTGGTTTTCTTTTGTATGTCAAGATTGGAATAGACATAGAAAATAAGGTATATGTATCAGATACTATTTAATAAGCATTCATGGATCAAATGTAGTGACATTAATTCACCGCTTAATACTATTTCAATTTGATAAATGACTGGGATAATTTGAAGGTGACACATATCTAAGCCATGTAACTCCTGCATGTAACAATTATGGCACTTACTATATGCCATGGAAGAGCAAAGGGGACACATGTCATGTGAATGACAAGTAGACAACCATGACACATTTTGTCAAGAAAAGAGTGAAGAGCCATAACACATTTTGTCAAGAATATTTAATGGACACATTTTGATCTAAAATGAAGGAAATTAAACATGGTGACAACTGAAGTGGAGAACGACAGGAGGATACTATTACATGTCTCTTCTCCCACGGACAAGGGGCATCTGGATGCAAAATATGAAGCTCAAATTTTTTGCTAAGGCTACACGTGCGTTGCACGTGCAAGCTTACTAGTTAAATGAAAGTACATAACAAATGAGAGATGAGAGCATAGGTACAAAGAAATTAGTGATACCACAAAAATCAACAATAACATCAGATATTGCACAGAAAAAAATGAGAGCTGAGAGCATGGGAGAGCGGAGGTAGCATCATGACCAGAGAGTGAACTGCCTGAACTTGCGAGGTTTTTGGGCACGCGGGGTAAGATGGTGAACAGACCAACGCGGACAAGGTGCAGGTGGCGGAGGTGTTGCCTCGCATCAGGTGCACCGGGCCATTGCTTGCGAAGCATTCGCTGACACCTAGGTTGCAGAACTCCACTCCATGGTCGCATGATCAGTTGCATGCACGACACAAAATGTGAATGGGGGGGGGGGGGGGGGGGGGTCTTACCAATAATAGGAAAGGGGGGACACCGGCACACCACTCACCCGCGTCACTGCCAACGCCTGGAGTGGCGTGGCAGAGCAACGGGCAGCGGTCGACTCACCGCCTCCGCCGTCAACGTCAATAGGTTTTCTCTAGGACTGAGAGAGCCAGAGGAAGTAAGGGGTGAGGCGAACGACGGTCTCGGAGAGGAGAGGGCCATTTGCTGCCTTTGGTTCAAAAAATGGGCTAGAAAACCCAATACCGATCCAATTAACCAGAGGTCCAAAAGGGCCGTGGTAATAGCTAGTCCTAAGACATGTGGTCCATATCACGAAAAAATAGCAGTTTCAAAGCGAGATCGGACAGCCATGAATGCTTAGAACACGAAATCGAATGGCCAAGAACTTATGCTGGGATTTGGCTCAGGAATGTAGAAGATGAATATACTTGGCCAGAATTAAACCAAATTTTTTGTTAGTAGTTTAGGGCTGTATAAATTCGGTAGTTGAAACAAAATGAATTTTTTTTTAAATGTGCATATAGCTGAAACAAAATCAATAATTGACAAAAAAATATTTCTGCATGTAAATCAAATGCTTATGATCACAGATAACTATTTATGTCTATATAATATCTACTGTACTTGTACTCTCCTTGAGCATGATTTTTGTAGAATAAACAATATAAACAAAGGAACAAATCAGCAAATAAACAATTACTCTAATCCATGCCGTTAATGAATCGTCGTACATCTTTTATTCCAAACAACGACATGCAGCAGAAAAATTAGGCCATAATTATGCCTACAGAAATTGGGTACCTGAAACAAACAGATCAATTAAGCAAAATAATGATACAATGCCTATCCATGCAACGGCATGAGAACGATTGCATCAAAAGCTAAGAGCAATTTAGATCCTCAAAAAAAAAAAACTAAGAGCAATTTTAGGAATACAAAGGCAAATTTGTTGCTCAAACGGAAGCAAGTAGCCAAGAAGGTAATGTCTGAAATTTGGATAAATCATAAAATCATAAGCTAGACAATTTATTTCTCTGAGACGAACAGAAGTCAATGACTCACATATGCATATCCAATATCCCTATGTGCGTACCCAGAATGACTTAGGCCCAGTTCTTTTGCCAGAATCTGGGGATTCTCCCAGAATTTGACCCCTCCCCAGCTTCTCCCAGAATCTTTGAGCACCATTTGTTTTACAATCATATCTGGCTCAAAGATTCTGGGAGAAGCTGGGGAGGGGTCAGATTCTGAGAGAATCCCCAGATTCTGGCAAAAGAACTGGGCCCTTAACCTTGCAACATGTCCATCGGGTCCCAGCCGCTGGCACGTACGTCCGCTCCACTGTGCGTGAGATACCCCACGCGACGTTGCTGAATAGACCAGAGGTGTGCTGGGAAGTCGGCAGCAGCGAAGACCACACGTGGCCATCAAGGATCTCCAGCCGTTCATGGCAAGAGGCACCGGAACGCCTGACTCGACGCTCATCTTTTGGACAGTCCCCACGACGACGTCCCTGTATAGGAGCGTGCATCCCGGCACCACGTCTCGACGGCTTGTCATCGGTTGCCTTGGCCATGACGACTCCTTCGTTCATGACAGCTGACCTTGCTCCTGGGCCGCCTTTGACATGGAGACTCATCTGCCTGGTTTCAGATCGACTCGCCGTCCCTTCATGCTCTCGTCTTCCTCTCCCCTTCGACCCGCATAGAGCATCGAAACAGGGAGGTCAGGAGGTCGCGGCGTGAAGGCAAGGATAGGGGGAAGGACCGAGGAGGAGATGGTTGTGCCGCCGGCTAAGGTGTGCTCTTTGTCGACGGTGGCAGACCTAGGTTACACTCGCTCACATTGAGAAGGGTGGGGGCGATGGGCTCTCGTACGGTGGTAATACTGGATCGTACTATATACATGGGCTTCATCGGGCTGTCGGGCCCGATTAACCAGAATGCTTGGATTTTTCCACTGGAATAGCTTCCCTCGGCCAGTTACCAATCAGACGGCCAATGAAGACCAGATCACGTGATCCAACGAAGGAAAAGGCACATAGCGTGAGAGAGCTCGGAAGGGGCTCAGTTTTACTGTCCTTAATGTATGTTGGTGACCGAATGTTGTCGAAGTCCCAGATGAGATCATGGACATAACGAGGAGCTCCGGAATGGTTCGGAGGTAAAGATTGATATATTGGATGATAATATTTGGTCTCCAGAAGGGTTTCGGAATTCACCGGAAGAGTTTCGGATGTTTCCAGAAATGTTCTGGTGCGAGGACACTTTGGTTGGGCCAAGGGGTAAGGCCCATGGGGCTTTAGGTCGGTGCAAAAGGAAGTTTTGTGGAGGTCGGGGACTAGACGCCAGGGACCCTGGCGTCTGGCCCTGGGCACCGAGGACCATGGCGTCTGGTGTGGGAATCCGGGAAGGACTCTTCCTTGCGTTCCAAACCGACTTTGGGGAGGCCCTCTCCCCAAGTTACGACCCCAGGGCTCAACATATAAATAGAGGAGCAGGGCTAGCCCCTAGAACACAAGTTTTAGAGCCTCCTCTAGTTGATCTAGTTCTAGTTCTAGTTGGTCCTAGTTGAATAACTAGAGCTAGCCCTAGCTGCCTCTAAACCTCATAATTAGAAGCCCAGTGTGGTTCTAATCTCCTTCCTCTAGTTCATCCTCCGCTCTAAATCCGTTGTGCTTGGTGAAGCCCTACGAAAATAGTTTCACCACCATCGACACCACGCCGTCGTGCTGCCGGAACTCATCTACTACTTCGCCTGTCTTGCTGGATCAAGAAGGCGAGGACATCATCGAGCTGAACGTGTGCTGAACGCGGAGGTGACGTGCGTTCGGTGCTTGATCGGAACGGATCATGAAGGTGTACGACTACATCAACTGCGTTGATAAACGCTTCCGCTTAGCGATCTACAAGGGTATGTAGAAGCTCTCTCCCTCTCGTAGCTATGCATCTCCATGGATAAATCTTGCGTGTGCATAGAAATTTTTTGTTTTCCATGCAACGTTCCCCAACAAAACATTTTTATTTGAGGATCGTATACTTTGAAAGATTGATAATTTTGTTGCGTGTGCTTATAAGTATTACCATGTTAATGTTTGTTAATTCATCGTTTCTCAATTAGCATACATGCAAAAGATTACATATTGGGTAGCATGTCACATCAAAAAATTTGTTTTTATCATTTACCTACTCGAGGATGAGCAGAAGTTAAGCTTGGGGATGCTTGATACGTCTCCAACGTATCTATAATTTTTGATTGTTTCATGCTATTATATTATCATTCTAGGATCCTTTTTGAGTAATTATTTACCAATTTATATTATTTTTGAGCACTAACCTATTGACCCAGTGCCCAGTGCCAGTTCCTATTTTTTGTGTGTTTTTTGTTTCGCAGAAATTTCATACCAAACGAAGTCCAAACGCGATAAAAATTGATGGATATTTTTTTGGAATATATGTGAATTTTGGGAGTCGGAATCAACGCAAGACGATGCCCGAGGGCCCCACAAGACAATAGGGCGCGACCTGGGGGGCCGCGCCCTGATGGCTTGTGGCCAGCCCTTAAGTCGGTTGGGGCCCTCCTTCCGTCGCAACAAAGATATTTTCGCGATAAAAATTCCCTCAAAATTTCAGCCCGATCGGAGTTACGGATCTCTGTATATTTAAAAAACGGGGAAGGGGTAAGAAAACAGTCGCGAAAATAGAAGAGAGACATAGAGATAGATCCAATCTCGGAGGGGATCCTGCCCTCCGGGAGCCATGGCGGCCATGGACCAGAGGGGAAACTCTCCTCCCACCTAGGGAGGAGGCCAAGGAAGAAGAAGAAGGAGAGGGGATCTCTCCCCCTCTCTCCCGGCGGCGCTCCAGCGCCGCCGGGACAACCATCGTGACGACGATCTACACCAACAACTTCGTCGCCGTCATCACGACCACCATCACCTTCCCTCATCTATCTACAACGGTCCACTCTCCCGCATCCCGCTATACCCCCTACTTGAACATGGTGCTTAATGCTATATATTATTATCTAATGATGTGTGGCTATCCTATGATGTTTGAGTAGTTCCTTTTTGTCCTATGGGTTGATTGATGATCTTAATTGGTTTGAGTTGCGTGGTTTATTTTGGTGCTGTCCTAAGGTGCTTTCCGTGAGGCGCACACATGAAAGATTCATGCTGGAGGGTGATGCAATATGTTTATGATTCGCTTATAGTGGGTGGCTAGAGTGATAGAAGCTTACACCCAAGTAAGGGGATTGTTTACATATGAGAGTAAAGAGGACTTGATGTTTAATGCTATGGTTGGGTTTACCTTAATGATTTCTAGGTGTTGCGGATGCTTGCTAGAGGTCCAATCATAAGTGCATATGATCCAAGTACGGAAAGTATGTTAGCGTATGCCTCCCCCTCATATAAAACTACAATAATGATTATCGATCTTATTATCAGTTGCCTAGGACAATCTCACAAAATCTTATCACCATTTTCCACACTCGCTATATTTACTTTATTGTTCTTTTATTAAAACAACACCTAACTTTTATTTCCACGTTCTTTATTACCTTGCAAACTATCTCTACATCTACAAAGGACTTGTAGTTTTATTCCCGCAAAGTAGTTTCATACTTGTTCTAGGTAAAGTAAGCGTTAGCGTGCGTAGAGTTGTATCGGTGGTCGATAGAACTTGAGAGAATATTAATTTTACCTTTAGGTCCTTGTTGGGTTCGACACTCTTACTTATTGAAAAAGGCTACAAACGATCCCCTACACTTGTGGGTTATCAGGGAGTAGATTGGAATTGATCCGGTCGGGCGCGTACTCATCTTCGACCAGAGAGGCTTCATGAGAGCGTGGTGCGAAGCTTCACTGTCTTGTTAGTGCCATGGGACATGTCTAAATATAGATTTCCATGGAGTTGACAGTGGTGAAGAAAGCCACGGTGGCTGCGATCAGAGACTTGTAATGGCGGAGAGGAGTTTTGGTTAAGTCGAAGAATGGTGGCACATGTTTTTTCCTATGTGTCGGGTGTTAAGAACTTGCAACACAGGTGGACAACATTTTTGGGGGTGCTACTCGAGTACCGAGCCACGGTCTTCAGGGCGAAAGGCCAAGGTTTGGCCTTCATTGGTTGTACCTGGCAATGGTATTGCGAAGGCATTGTTTTTGGGATCCCAGACTCTCTCCAGGATGAAAACTCAAGATCCTTGACCGGGCGACGACAATGCTTGAGTATTGTTGTAGGAGGTATGCCCTAGAGGCAATAATAAATGTTATTGATTATCTCCCTGTTCATAATTAGGTTTATGTTCCATGCTATAACTGCTATGGTTCTCGAGTCTGCAATAACCACGAGGCTCGGAGGAAGACTCATATGCATGTGTGGAATAATAAACGGTAAAATGTATTCCTAGTCTGGCCTCTAAGACTGGCTCAAGTATTGCATGATGATCCTGTTTTCCTGATCATGGGCATGGCTCTGCCGGCAATTTTGAGGGCACAATGTTAGAAGAACATTTGTGTTGAATCGACCCGAATTGATGTTATGCTATGAGATTCATTCATCATAAGTTAATGGTTAATAACACAGAGATGGTTAACGTTTGCATAATTCCTTAGACCATGAGAGTATCGAGTTACTTCATGCTTGCTTCATGAACTTTGGGGTTTGTTAAACGTCATCCGTAAATGGGTGGCTATTACGGCGGCTTACGGGTTCATGGAAAAGTATGTCAAGTAACTTGATAGCTCAAGATTGGGATTTGCTCCTTCGACGATGGAGAGATATCTCTGGGCCCTCTCAGTGTTACGGTATCCATCATCGTCTGGCCAGACATTTTGTGATTTGATCACGGGGATGCCGGAACACGGGAACGAGAAAAGAGAACAATACCGGTAACGAGGTAACTGGCATAGTGGACAAGTTTTTGATCCACGGGGATGCCAACATGTCTCACCTCGGGTATTTGTAACATATCGCGAAGCAACAGGAATAGCACACGGCAACTGGAGGTTCACTCGAATATTCATTCGTGTGGGTATAGGGGTCAATATGGGTGTCCACGGCTCCGATGTTGATCATTGATCGGAAGGGGTTCCGGGTCATGTCTATACTTCACCGAACCTATAGGGTCACACGCTTAAGGGTCATCTATCTGCTGAATACTAGACGGGGAGTCTGAGAGAAAATCACCGAAAAAGTTTCGGACGAAACGGAAACGTTCCGGAGAGGATATCGGAATAGTTCCGGTGAAACTGAAAAGTTGTTTCAGGGTATTCCATAAAGTCAAATTGGTTTCGGCACATGCCTGGAAATTATTGGAAGGTACCAGAATTGTTCCGGTAACTTCTGAGATTTTTCAGAGACAAAAACCGGAAATGTTCCGGACTGCCGGAACCGCTTTAGTTGCTTTTCACAGATGAAAATCACTAAACCGAAAAGTTGTTTCGGAGTACACCATAAAGTCAAAATGGTTTCGGCACATGCCTGATAATTCTTGGAGGGTGCCAGAATCGTTCTGGAAACTTTCTGGAATTTTCCGGGATGAAAACCGGAAATGTTCCGGAGCTGCCGGAACCGCTTCAGATGCTTTTCGCAGATGAAAATCACTAAACCGGAATTGTTTCGGATCGCGTTGAAAATTATTTTAGTGGGTACTGGAAATGTTCTAAGCCCACATGAATATTTTCAGTTCGAACGGACGCTGAAATATGTCGTCGTGAATAGTGAAAGTGCTTTTTTGGATTACTTTTTGGAAAGCCACCTTTTTGGGCTTTTGCTCCAAAATATCTTGGAGATGACATGGATGGATGTGGCTGAAATTTCAGCCCCTCCACCCCTCCTTCTCCTATAAATAGAGGTGGAGGGGGCAGCCCAAATCTCATCCCTTCTCACATACAAGTGCCATGCATGATCTGGCTTTCTCTCTCCCTCCTAGCGAAATAGTTTCGTAGAGCCGAAAGGCTGTCTAGGTTCCGGTGGGAACTAGTTCTGGACGGCGAAGCCCTGCTGGATAGATGACACCGTATGTGTGCAACTCTGTAGAGAGATCGTAGTTTCGGTCTTAGTTTGAGAGTGCCTCCCGAAGGGCTGTCCGAGTGACTGTCCGAGTTTCGATGGTCCTCCCGAAGGGCTGTCCGAGTGACTGTCCGAGTTTCGATGGTCCTCCCGAAGGGCTGTCCGTGACACCGTCCGAGGGACTGTCCGACCGCCTCCCGGAGGGCTGTCCGGGGGCGGATGAGGGTATACATCCTCGCGGTTGGGAGGTTGTAAATCCTAGCTGCGGGGATCTGCACCGCCGATCGTCATCGACTCTACTTCCGCTGTGCTACGAGTCGGTAACGAAACAGATCAAACCTTGTATGCAGTCTCCATAGTGATCCTGGGCTGGTACATAGGTCGGAAATTTTTTGTTTTCTGCTGCGTTACCCTACAGTGGCATCAAGAGCCGTGCTATGCGTAGATGCAGGTTGCGATCTAGAATACATAGAGATGTATGGGTGTTGCACAATATAATTAGGTAGTAGTTGAGATCTATTACTGAAAATTATTTGTGCGGGTAGCAGATGAAATCTGTTACCCGATGTTCTTGTTGCTTCCCTGGAATTTGCGTAGTCCTGATCTTGACGGCATGATGGAATCTCACAAAGTTCTGGCAATCCGCGATCCTTTCATGCTGCTCCTGAGTATGCTGATTGACAGATCAACGAAGTGCTAACAGTTCTTTGGGTTCCACCATAGTTGAGAAAGATGGATGTTTCGCAGACGAAAGGGCAATGCAGATATGATCTGCACAGGGGTCACGCGTATGACGAAGTTCGGTATGGGGCTCGAGATATTATTATCTCGTGTTTCATACACCCCGCAATGTTAATCTAGCAACTTGGATTATCATGCTTGATGATGGACGTTGGTAGCTTCGGTTTGTTTCGAAACCTTAGAAGCCATGTAAAATAAAATTTTGCATGAACCAATTAGAGGCGTCTAACTTGGTTTTGCAAGATGGTTTGCATGTGCATATGATGTGGTATAGCAGTGTTCATAATAATTTGATTATGTATGAGATGACTATATGATGTAAATTGATTAACATGACCTGCGTGTCATGATTCGGCATGATGGCTGGAGCCATATGATTGCACTTTAATGACCTGCGTGTCAACCTTATGTAATGCACTTATTTTATTAGCTATAGAGATAGCAATATTATCTGGTGCATCGACAAGGTGGTGGCAATCTTCGCGAAGGTGAACACCGACGCGAATGCCGAAGACGAAGAAATGAAAGACTTCTCCGTCAGAAAGGGCTATACCATATCATGATATTATGAATTGCCTGAGATGTTTATCCCTTATGATGCACCCTTCTTGATTGCGCGGTAGTCGCTTTTTATTAGGGTGATCTCTCACAAAAATATCAAGTAGTTAGTGTTCTCCCAAGTGTAGCACCGTCACGGCACCTAACTTTTCGGGGTGCGCCATGGATGCATGTGTACGAACGATTAGGGATGTGTGAGGCGGGTGAGGTCAGACCTCGCAGCAAGATCACTTGGTTGTCTTGACTTTCATGGCAGGATCATCCTGAGCTCGGAACACACGCATCGAAAGATGAACAAGAGTCACATAGAGATGTGATCGGCAAGTTGGCCTACCAATTAAAATTCCCGTCATGAGATGATGATTCTATGGCGATGAATTGAAGTCTGGATCTTGTATCACTCAAAATCAATTATGAGAGATATTGATTTGAGTGGGAGTGCACTATAGAATTAACTTGTTTAAATTCTCAGTGCAATTAATTTTGAACACTGTCTAAGTGTGGTTTGCATAATAGTTGTAGAATAATGGCTCGCGTTTCCACCTTCCCTATTAAAATTGAATAGCTGTTAAAATTCTGGTTAAAACTTTACGGTTGATAACGTAATGTGAGGATTGTCCTCTAGAGTGCCGAGAAGGATTTTGTCCTATCGCATACTTTCGGTATTCTCCCGCTAATGCTATGGATCATGTGACTCTCGTCCTTCGATCCAAAAGCTAGAATTTCTTTTCAGTCAAAGTGCAATATGTTTGCTTCCATGAGACCCGAACTTCGAAAGTTTGGATAGTTATGTGATATTCATGGAATCTGAAAATCATTTTCAGAGACAGACAAAGGCTAAAAGATATGAGATATCCAAAGCAATGTTTGTTTGCAAACTGTTAGTAAAGGAGTTTTACTATGCATTAGACTGATAAGAGAGGGATCCAGGAGAACGCCTATCATATGATGAAAGGTGAATAACACAACAACTTAAAGAGAAAGGAAGTGTCCGAAGGGTGTTAGTAAGACTTTCACGCCTAGGAAGTCCGGGGCTAACGCCACTCTTAAGTTGGTTGCTTCTTCTGAGAGTAGGAGAAATACTAAAAGTTAAACTGTTAGAAGTATAAAGGCAAAAGGATAGAAGACTGGAATATCCAGCTCATGTATGAATGTCATACAGGTTTTTGATGTATAGAAGACTGGTCAAAGATATAGTTCTTGGGAATTATGGTTAAACATGTTAATCACTAATTCTTGGGTATTGTGAGTTAATCACAAAGATACCCGCTCGATTGCATTCTGTTGCAACTCGATGTAAGAACTACTATGGCCTGAAAGACTAGCCAGGAATGAGGTTTAGATACACGCAGGGAACATAGTAAATGTTACTATGCCTTCCATAGGTGTACTCCCTATGTATTTACTTTCATAATTCATTTTAGAGTTTCACACTCTAGCCCTTTGCATAAGGTATCTTGCAAGAAGGTTGTTCATAAGAGAACTTTTGATGTTCGGTGTTATGAATAACATAAGGGCCATACTTTCATTATGAATGAGGCGTATGTTATGAATATTGATAATAATACATTACCTCTGGGTTTACTTTCATAATTCATTTTAGAGTTTCATACACTCTAGCCCATTGCACAATGTTTGTTGCAAAAGAGTTGTTCATAAAACAACAATTGTTGTTCAGTATTATGAATAACATGAAGGGCCATGCTTCCATCCTAGATGGGATGTATGTTATGAATATTGATGGAAAATATGATACATCCATAACATTGACGCTAAATGTCGCAAGACAAAAAGAATACCACACAAGTGTGGCACTGCATTTGGTCACATTGGAGAAACCCGCATGGAAAATTCCATTATGATGGATTTTGAAGTCGTTTGATTTTGAATCATCTGACACTTGCAACTTTCCTCTGAAAAGTGAAGTGACTGAAATACCGTTCACAGGCCATAAGGAACGAGCAAAGAACATATTGGTGATCATACATTATGATGTGTGTAGTCCAATAAATGTTGTTGCAAGTGCTGGATTTATCTATCTTCAGAAATGACTCAAGTAGATATATGGATATTTACTTGTTGAGACGAAGTCTGGATCTTTTGAATTCATTCATAAGGTTTTCAAAAATGAAGTAGAAGTTATTGTAACAAGAAAATTATGTTTCTACAATTCGATTGCAGAAAGGAATATTTGAGTTACAAGTTTAGCGAATGTCTGATGAGTTATGAAAGGGGTTTCATAACTTGCACCTCCCGGAACACCACTGCAAGTGAAAAGTCTGTGAAGATGTAATCGAACCATTTATGACATGGTAAGATCAAAGATGACATAAATAAATTTGCCATTATCCCTTTTATAGAGTGATGCTTTAGAGACTGCGGCTTTTACACTGAAAAGAGCTCCATCAGGTCTGTTGAAATGACGCCATGGTGTGGTACGCCCAACCATGTTATATCTTTTCTTAACATTTGGAATATGGGGCTTGTGTAAAAGGTTACAAACCTATTCCAAATCAGACAAGTGCTACTTTGTAAGGTTATCCCAAGTCATTGGGTATTCCCCCACCACTATACCGAGGCAAAGAGTTTTGCCGCAAAACGGTATGCTTTTAAAGAGAATAGTTCTTTCAAAAGGTGAGTGGGAGGACAGTGCAACTCGACGAGATAACCAGTATCTTCGTCATCAGATCAAAGGAAAGGAACCTTGGAAGTGATTCCGGAGTTTCCTACTGCGACTGATACGGAAGTCTCTACAATAAAATGTATGGACTTCAGTCGAACTTGCAGCTGAAACCCGTAGGCAAGGCTCGTGTAAACCTCTCAGGTGAGCAAACGAGATCTTGTTGTTGGACAACAGCATACCTACGATACACAAGGAAGCGGTGATGGGCCCTGACTCCGGAATTGGCTAAATGCCAATACAACCCGAGATAGTTTCCATATAAATGTTTCAAGATTAAAATCTTGATACACCTTTCGGAAGACTTAGAGTCTAACGAATATTTATGGAACTAAAAACTGATACGGATAAAATGTTTTATCCATAAAGCTCGACTTGTTGCCATAACAAGTTCAAGGAGTTGACTACGATGAGATTGTCTCACCGTAGCGATGCTTCAAGTCGGTTCGGGTTGAACTAGCAATTAATACATATTTCAATCATGAGATATGAAACATGGATGACAAAAGGATTTCCATCTGATGGAAATGAAACCTAGGACTTGTATGTGATACAGTCCAAAGTAATTTGTCGATCCAGAGGATGCTAGTAAGTATGCAAACTTCAGAGTTCCAGCGATGAACAGAAGAGAGCAAAGTGGAGTTGGAATCTTCATTTTTGATGGAATGGTCAAAGGGGTTTGACTTCATCAAATGTGTATCGAAGATGCTTGTGATTCAAGAAAGTAAGTGGGAGCATGATAATATTTCTAAAAACCTTGTGTACTTGACACATTGTTAAATTGGAAATAAATTTCTTGGCACGAATTAGGACTTCATTTGAAAATAGTTTTTCGATGAAGTGCTTAGGCTAAATAGCCTCAATATTAGGCATGATGATCTATGGAGATAGATTTACCTAATAGGGCTAAGCTATGAATACATATTGACAAGATGCTAAAACTTTTTAGCATTTAAAAACGCCAAGGAGTGATTCTTGCCGAAGTCACATGGAAAGAGTTTTGCAAGACTTGGTGTCTCAAAACACTGATGAGCAAAATACATGATGGAGATTCCACACACTCTTGTGTTTGGATTAATCATGTATTCCATGGTATGTAAATCAACCAGATATGTCCAATACTCCAAAGTTGTTGCGAGTATAGATACCATAGTGATCAAAGTACTGATCATAGGACAACAGTGAAAGATGTCATTGAGTACTAGAGTAGTAGTGATGACATGTTTTCTCGCAAGCAGAGATTATGAAGTGCTCGTTGTAAGTAATTACATCGATATAGTCTTCATCAATGCTCCATGCGATTTTCAATTTAAGTTAAGGGTTTTGTGTAATACACAATATGGTGGCACAGTAGTTGGAAATTGTTTCAAACAAGATATTGTGGCGAATTCTATAACAAAAGCTGAGTATGTTGACGCTTAAGAAGCGACAAAGAAGTTGTTGAATCATATAGTTCATTCATGAACTTAGTATGGTTCCAAGATGGCTTTGGTCTATGGGACACTATTGCAAATAGTTGCTCCATAGCTCAGTCTGAGGAATCAGGTTTCGACCAATGATTCACACATATGCAAAGCCAAGTCCACACAAAATATGAATTTTGTGAAAGCGTGAAAACGCGAGGATATGCAAAGTTACACACGGAGCTGAAGTTGTCAGATCCGTTGGACATCAGGCTATACCACAAGCGAAGCATATTTTACACCAGTATGCCATAGGTGTAAAGTGCATTAGCATTGACTAGATTATTGACTCTAGTTCAAGTGGGAGTCTGTAGGAGGTATGCCCTAGAGGCAATAATAAATGTTATTGATTATCTCCCTGTTCATAATTAGGTTTATGTTCCATGCTATAACTGCTATGGTTCTCGAGTCTGCAATAACCACGAGGCTCGAAGGAAGACTCATATGCACGTGTGGAATAATAAACGGTAAAATGTATTCCTAGTCTGGCCTCTAAGACTGGCTCAAGTATTGCATGATGATCCTGTATCCTGATCATGGGCATGGCTATGCCGGCAATTTTGAGGGCACAATGTTAGAAGAACATTTGTGTTGAATCGACCCGAATTGATGTTATGCTATGAGATTCATTCGTCATAAGTTAATGGTTAATAACACAGAGATGGTTAACGGTTGCATAATTCCTTAGACCATGAGAGTATCGAGTTACTTCATGCTTGCTTCATGAACTTTGGGGTTTGTTAAACGTCATCCGTAAATGGGTGGCTATTACGGCGGCTTACGGGTTCATGGAAAAGTATGTCAAGTAACTTGATAGCTCAAGATTGGGATTTGCTCCTCCGACGATGGAGAGATATCTCTGGGCCCTCTCTGTGTTACGGTATCCATCATCGTCTGGCCAGACATTTTGTGATTTGATCATGGGGATGCCGGAACACGGGAACGAGAAAAGAGAACAATACCGGTAACGAGGTAACTGGCATAGTGGACAAGTTGTTGATCCACGGGGATGCCAACATGTCTCACCTCGGGTATTTGTAACATATCGCGAAGCAACAGGAATAGCACACGGCAACTAGAGGTTCACTCGAATATTCATTCGTGTGGGTATAGGGGTCAATATGGGTGTCCACGGCTCCGATGTTGATCATTGATCGGAAGGGGTTCCGGGTCATGTCTATACTTCACCGAACCTATAGGGTCACACGCTTAAGGGTCATCTATCTGCTGAATACTAGACGGGGAGTCTGCGAGAAAATCACTGAAAAAGTTTCGGACGAAACGGAAATGTTCCGGAGAGGATATCGGAATAGTTCCAGTGAAACTGAAAAGTTGTTTCAGGGTATTCCATAAAGTCAAATTGGTTTCGGCACATGCCTGGAAATTATTGGAAGGTACCAGAATTGTTCCGGTAACTTCTGAGATTTTTCAGACACAAAAACCGGAAATGTTCCGGACTGCCGGAACCGCTTTGGTTGCTTTTCACAGATGAAAATCACTAAACCGAAAAGTTGTTTCGGAGTACACCATAAAGTCAAAATGGTTTCGGCACATGCCTGATAATTCTTGGAGGGTGCCAGAATCGTTCTGGAAACTTTCTGGAATTTTCCGGGATGAAAACCGGAAATGTTCCGGAGCTGCCGGAACCGCTTCAGATGCTTTTCGCAGATGAAAATCACTAAACCGGAATTGTTTCGGATCGCGTTGAAAATTATTTTAGTGGGTACTGGAAATGTTCGAAGCCCACATGAATATTTTCAGTTCGAACGGACGCTGAAATATGTCGTCGTGAATAGTGAAAGTGCTTTTTGGATTACTTTTTGGAAAGCCACCTTTTTGGGCTTTTGCTCCAAAATATCTTGGAGATGACATGGATGGATGTGGCTGAAATTTCAGCCCCTCCACCCCTCCTTCTCCTATAAATAGAGGTGGAGGGGGCAGCCCAAATCTCATCCCTTCTCACATACAAGTGCCATGCATGATCTGGCTTTCTCTCCCCCTCCCAGCGAAATAGTTTCGTAGAGCCGAAAGGCTGTCTAGGTTCCGGTGGGAACTAGTTCTGGACGGCGAAGCCCTGCCGGATAGATGACACCGTATGTGTGCAACTCTGTAGAGAGCCTCCCGAAGGGCTGTCCGAGTGACTGTCCGAGTTTCGATGGTCCTCCCGAAGGGCTGTCCGAGTGACTGTCCGAGTTTTGATGGTCCTCCCGAAGGGCTGTCCGTGACACCGTCCGAGGGACTGTCCGACCGCCTCCCGGAGGGCTGTCCGGGGGCGGATGAGGGTATACATCCTCGCGGTTGGGAGGTTGTAAATCCTAGTTGCGGGGATCTGCACCGCCGATCGTCATCGACTCTACTTCCGTTACGCTACGAGGCGGTAACGAAACAGATCAAACCTTGTATGCAGTCTCCATAGTGATCCTGGGCTGGTACGTAGGTCGGAAATTTTTTGTTTTCTGCTGCGTTACCCTACAATTGTTTCCTTCTTGGAGGCGTCGCTTTTGAAGAACCTCTTCTGTTGTTCGGGTGTTGTCTTTGGTGGTGGTTAGAGTGTCGCTGTTGCAAGTGTTTCATCGCTGCGACGAGTCTTTCTTTTATTGCATTTCTCTTCTTTTTTTTGGTTGTGTGCATCCTTGATGTCTTTCGATATCCAAGGAAACCCCAAACAAACCGAAGAAAACGAAGAAAGAAGCAAAACATGGCATGGCTTATCATGAGAGTGGGCCTGACTTTCTCAAGAAAAAACGGGCCTGGCCCACCTCTCGGCGGTAGGTAGCCCAGCGGAAAGCGGTCGAGCCCACGGCGTGCGGTGAGAAGAGCGGCCGCGTCACCTCCTCCGCTCCGGACATGGGCGCGGTGGGGAGTTAAGCCACCACCACCTCGCCGTCCGCCTCGCCCCACCACCTTCCTCCCCCGGCGATGCTGCTCCGGCTACGCGTCGCCGTCTCCCGCCGATCCGCGGCCGCCCTCGCCGCCTTCCCCCGCGGCGATCCTCCCGCGCGCCCGTCGCCCCCCGCCGCGCTCCCCCTCCCCCGTCGCCTCCACGACGCCGCCGATCACCGCCCGAAACCAGGTACCGGCGCCATCTCGCCCCCACTCACACGCATATTTCTAGAGGGGCTGCGCAGTAGCACGTTCGTAGCTCAATGCTCCGCGCCTCTGCCGATCACCCCATGATTTTAATTCCACCGCCCCCCTCTGCTCGCCACCGGCCGAGTGATGCAGAAATTTCATCTGAACCAATCTACACGTGCTTGTACTTTCTGAAATGTCATGGAAATCTGATCATCTATATCTTCTCTCTGACCTGCTGATGCCCGTATATTTTTGAATTTCATGACAGTTTACTCTTGATGGTTTTATTTCTCATGCTGTTGTGTTCTGTTCTGCACCTGAAGGGGGTCCTCTTACGCTCTACAGGGACCTAGTGAGCCAAGGGAAGCTCACGCATGACGTGTACCAGGAAAATGTTGCCTCCGACTTGGACAGCTTGCTCGGGAGGCTCGAGCGTTACGAGATGGAGATGGAGGATTACCATGTAAGTTGCCGTGTTCGCAGGGTCCGAGTAGCAGCAGGTGCATTTTTTGTTTATTCATGGAGTTTGTTTCGTGGCGTCTGAGTGAGTGCCTTTGCGTGAAGTGCAGACAAAGATGTCTATGTGGGACAGTACCCGGGAGAAAGAACGGCGGAGGCTTCTCGTCGAAGAAGCCGAGGATAAGCAGCACGATGGGGTGTGGATAGACGAGAAAAGGGGATTTCTTGATAAGTTGATTTCACGGTAATATTTATGATCCTGCCTGGGTCCATTCGGTGTATAACCATCAAACTCTTGATATCAAGAGTTTTGTGTTTTAACTTTGCAGTGCCACTGCTCCTCTCCCAAATGATATAAATTCTGCCTACTGATTACCGTTTATTAAGGTGTTTGTGCAAATAGATGAAGTTCTCATCCTTTATTTACTAAGCTTTTATTGACTTAAGAACAGTTAAACTTAGTAGAATATAAAGGAATACTAGAATTATGTGGAAAATTTTGCATTCTCTGTAGAAACTTTTCTTGTTTACAATTAGAAATCTCTTTTACATATTCCAAGAAGAGTGTAACTAAGCAGATCAGCGACCTATAAGTCTGTTTAACTGTTGTGTTGTGCCACATTGAAAGTTGATGTTTGACTTGTCTTTTGCCAATTAAACCAGGAAAAGAAGAGCTAATATAGAACCTGGAGTTGGAAGATGGGTTTCATATTTGAACAGAGAGAGGAAACTAGATAACTTGGTTGGCCAGAAACCAGTTGCACCTGTTGCTCCAAAAGGATTATACCTTTACGGGAATGTTGGAAGTGGTAAGCTAATTAATCAATACATTGACCTCGCCTGCATGCTGAGAGTTAGTGGTTTGTAGTCAGGCTGCCTCCCATATACTCATACAGTAGTAACTAAATACTTCACTTGGGTGATTATGCCTTAACAGTATCTACATACAGTAGTAACTAAATACTTCACTTGGGTGATTATGCTGTTCTATTCAAAATAGTCATAAGCTGTTTATGATGATAATATTTTTTTACCGGGATGATGATAATATTATCTAGCTATCTGCTATTGTAATGCTAACTTTAGGGAGCAATTTGTAACACAGGCAAGACAATGTTGATGGACATGTTTTATGGGGCCACAGAAGGTGTCATCAAACACAGGAGGAGGTTTCACTTTCATGAGGTAAATTATGCAAAACTCATGTACGCGTGGCTTGGCAAGCTGACAAAACAGAGTGTATGTGTGGTTTGGCAAGACTTCTGTTAATTAACTTGTTGACTATCATATTTCAGTCAGGATCCTGTTGTCTAGCATTTGAATAAAATTGAATTACGCCTTTTCATGCAGGCTATGCTTGAAATACACGACCATATGCATGATGTGTGGAAGAGACGTGATGATGGCAAGTCTATGGAATCAAGTGCTTTCAGTTGGATATCAGGCCTCCCTTTCGATGCAAAAATTAAGGAATGGCTGATCGGGGAGGAAAAGTACAAACAAGATAAACATCAAAAACATATCCTGTTAGCTGTCGCTGACAAGTTCCTTGTCAATAGACAAGCAAATAAATGCGGTGCAAGCATTCTATGCTTTGACGAGATACAGGTACCTGTAATTAACACTTCTATGGTGTGCATTTCCAACTTACTGGAAGAAACTGCCGTTTCTATATCACACTTGACATCATGCTTATCAGATTACTGTGGTAGTTTATCAATCCATTGCGATTACATCAAGTATAGTCTTGTAGGAAATTGTTCTGAAATTTATTTTCCCTATTCAGCTCATGCCTTCAATAGTTCTTACCGTATACAGTACATACGCATATGCTGCATAACATGCATGCTTTGTAAAAAAAGCAAGTGACAGTTAATATTGCTGATAGTAAATTAGATTGGACACTGGTACGCACATGACTTAGCATAATCCTAACTTAACTTCTGAGAAAGATTTCATGAGGCTAATACAACTGACAGACAATGTCAACCTTGTGCCTTAATGTGAGATATGCACTTAAATTTTTATCTTATAAACACCTCCTGCTACTTCACTCGGTCTACCATGGTATGCTTGCTGTTACTAAGAAATATTTAGCTGTCACTGTAAACGTGTAAATACAATAAACTCTGCAGCCTATAGTTTTGAAATGTACTAAGAAACTGCATCTGTGCAGACTATTGATGTATTCGCTATTGTAGCCCTGTCTGGTATTCTGAGCAGACTATTAAGCACTGGGACTGTGCTTGTTGCTACCAGCAATAAAGCACCGGAAGATCTGAATCAGGTACACCCTTTTGTCACTGTTGCTCTGTTTCTTTCTTTTTTGAATATATATAGTAAACACTTACATTTCACCAAAAGAAGATCAGAGTGAAAGGCATAACCACATTCTGACCTACTGGGAGTATTCATTTGAACTACACTACCTAGAACTTTGTTCCCACAAACAGGAACGCCTTCTCACAATTTTAGCATACAATTTGAAAGAAGCCAAAGTGGTAAAACACCAGGTTGCTATCATGTTATGGATTAATAACAATGTGGAGAATGTGTAGGGGAGCTAAACTAGAGCTTATTGCTCTTTTTCCTAATCCTAGATACAAAATTTATTGAAAAAGGATAACATGGCTAATGGCTGTCGACTACTTATTTGCACCTGGGTTTCTTGTAATTTAACTATTCAGAAGCACATCATCCATCTACAAGAAATGACAAGACACTTTCTGAAGCTTAGCTTTTTATCTTCTGGATTTTTGATATGGCATAAGAATGACAGCATAATACCTGAATGGATAATAGGTACCTTTGAGTTAAAATAACTTTCTACTTTTTTTTTTACCTTTTCACTCTTCTCTGCTGGTTCTGCAGGATGGGATGCAACGAGAAATCTTCCTTGAGTTATTATGTAAGCTAGACGAGACCTGCAATAAGATTCTTGTTGGAACTGAAACGGATTATCGCCGCCTTATTCCTACGGATGGCTCAACTCAGGTTGATTTGTAATGACATAGGGAATTTATGGCACTTGGTCTTCGGACCGCATAAAAAATCTGCGTTACATGTTCTGGAGATAAACATGGTGCTTACTAGATGATAGCAGGTTGAAAATAAGTAGTTCCCTATGATATTGTGATCCACTCAGTACAGATGCTTAAACTGTCTAGAAATCAGTTACTGGACTGACAAGTTCAGGTGATTAAATCACATTATTTGAAGATTTTAGTTTAATTTGAAAAATCTTCCAGTCGGCATTCTCTTGAAATCTTCTGCCTTGTTCCACTGTAATTAAATAGACTTGATCTCATTGTTGAAGTTTGATAATGGTTTGTCGTGTAGTTATTCAGGGTAGTGCATAAACAAGAAAACATCAACTCCCTTTACTACCTTGAGGTCAATAAATTAACAGGGCCTGTAAAAATATATTCGTCTTTGGTGACACTCACTAAAGTTGTAGTTATCAATTTGGTTGTTAGGACAGAGATTCAAGCATCTACTTGTACATGTCAAATCAAATATACCTTTAAGTTTCATTTTTTGATCCCTATGATAACTCTAATATGAAACCAGTAAGGTGTATCCTTTTGTGAATACACTGCATGTTTACTCTCGTTTTGCTTGGAAATTTGATATTTATTCTGCCTGTATTTATTACCTTATTTTTGGATGTCATATGCGTTATCTTGTATTTTTTCATGTAACAACTAGTTTGCATATTTGTATGCAGATTCACTATTATTGGCCTACCAATCCTGACACAAGGAGTATGTTTGAGGCTATGTGGCATGACATAACTAACCAGGCAGGAGGAAACATTACTGCAGTTACTATTCCTGTAATGTTTGGAAGGTGTGTCCTAAAAATCATCTCTATACCAATATACAGAGGCCTGAACTGTATTAACTTTAATATTACATGAACAGGTCTATTGAGATTCCTCAAAGTTGTAGTGGTGTGGCAAGGTTTGACTTCGAGTATTTATGTGGACGCCCAGTAATATCCCACTCTTTGAATTTACATTTCTCAATAATCAAAATATTATTCATGATCATGGCACTGTTGGCTTGAAGAAACTATATATGGAGTAGTATCTTTCTTCCTTTCAACTGTATGAATTTGGAATTGAATTCTAATGCTATGCAGGGAGAGATGTTTTGAATGAACCCAATAAGACTTGCTTTGGTTATATTATTATTTATTTACTTGTATTCCTTATTCCAATATTTAGGTCGGAGCTGCAGATTATATAGCAATAGCCAAGAAATACCATACAATTTTCATATCAGACATGCCAGCTATGAGTATGAAGATCCGTGACAAGGTACTCCTTCATCTGTTGCTTTTCGTTATCCTCTGATTTATCAAGTACTCCCTCCGTCCTGTAATATAAGACGTTTTTGCAAGCTAACATAGTTAACAAAAACGTCTTACAATGTGGGACGGAGGGAGTACGTAATAACTCTTTGATGCCAAATGAAGTGTTATGTTATTTCTAATATTATTCCTCATTTAGGCAAGAAGATTTATCACCCTTATTGATGAGATGTACAATCATCACTGCCGCCTTATATGTTTAGCTACCTTACCCATTGACAATCTATTTCAAGGAACTGAGGAAGGGCCTCTTTTTGATTTAGAGAGGTAACATTTACATTTATACTCGTGACCCTCTTAACTCATTGGTGAACCGCAGAGCGCTTACCCGATCATGTAAAGTATTGATGATTTTCAGAGAACATCTACATTTATACTTGGATAGTTGGATGCATGATCTACTGACCACATTAGTGAACATGCAGTTAAATTTTTCTCGTCCTGTGAAATTGTAATTGTGCATATTTCAATGCGACACGTGCAGGTTGTACTTTTATATTCAGTGGTAATATGACAGCTACCATGTAGGTCTTCTGAAATCTTCATCTTTGCAGGATCAAACTTTTGAATGTGGTACTTAATAATCTTGGGCATTGCTACTTGCGGCATCATCTTGTATGAAACAATAGAAATAACGACAATCCTGTATTCTGAATCAAAATTTAGTCAATGGCTACCGATTTCCAAAACAAAAAAAATCCTTAATAATGATGTCTTCGCTTGGCGAGCTTTGTTGTAAATTATATTTTTATCCATCTGTACTATTTTTTAATGCGAAGCATTTGAATCTAAAGAATCGAGAACAGGAATTTATTATTAACATGAGAGGTTATTATGCAGCTTCCAGTTTGAAACTGAAGCGGAAGGGTCAAAGTTGAGGAGGGATGTTTCCGCAGAAGGCAATGTTGGTGTAGGGCCCTCTACTACAGGTCTAGTATCAATGCTGTCTGGTCAAGAAGAAATGTTCGCGTTCCGCAGGGCGGTAAGTAACTACGTAATATAGTGCCTCTTCTACATACTATTTGTTGCTAGCTTGAGATGATGCATTTTCCTAAATTCTGGGTTTTAGTTTCTTAATTCTTATAATGATTTTTTTTCTTCTTCGGAAAACCGGTTTCTTATAATGTTAAGCTTCTACCACATGACTTTGTAGTGGCATCACTTACAAGAAACCAGTTTCTTACAATGTTAAGGTTCCACACATCCAAGTCTTTGGAATCACTGGCATTACTGTCTGGGCCTGTATGCTGTATCTGATTTCAACTGCTCACCCATATTGTTACTTGGTACTAGTATCATGCGAGTTACCTCTATGTGAAGTGTGATATGATATGCATCTTGTTTCACAGATATCTCGGCTCATAGAAATGCAGACCCCGCTGTATCTCGAGCGCGTCCAGCATGTCCATTCCTCTGCCCTTCAACAACAGCAGGGCACCCCTGTTGTCGCAAAACAGAGCACTGTCTCTCAAACTGCTCCCTTGTAGGCTGATAGTACCATTCTACTAATTCTTGTAAAGGATATTATTGTTGGAAAAATAATCTCGGAATCTTGAGCAATGAGGTTGGTGAAGCCAAGCTCTGACATTGTCAGAAACTGTATCGAGTATATGTAACACAAGTGATGTGAGCAAGACACGCCGTTGCATCTGCACAAATTTACCTTGCTTTGCTTCCCAGTTATATTTATATAGATCCTACTCTTTAGTTGGAGAGAGAAAAATCACAATCAAAATCTAAACAGGCCCAGTGTATAGCTTGATTCAGTCCTGCATGCCCATCCTAGAAGCACTGATGCAAACAGGCATGTGGCTGTTCTAACTGCGGAAGAACAGATGCAACACTACATAGTTATGGATGCATGCAGGTAGATCGACCACTGTGCCGCGGTACATAACACCGTTGCTGTTCGTTTCGTGGTGTACTCGGCTTTGATCTTCTTCAGCATCACGACCATGTTGTGCATCGTCATTCTCGGGTGATGCGAGCCATTGTAACAGAGCAAATACGGCTCATATAAGGATACAAGAAAGGCATTGTCCAAGATGCATCTAGAACAGAGCCTTGCAGTGGCTGGACATCGACAACCTGAACAAGCTCTGTATGAAAATGCCTGATGACCCGCTACGTGATGGTTACTTGTGCGACCAAAATTACATTATCCTTCCAGCGAAGAATTGAAAGAGCACAATTTTGTTACTGAACATGTTGTTCTTCTGCAATGGTTTTCCACGGACCCATACTCTGTTCAAGGCAAATATAGACAGAATTAAGCGTCGTAGCTTAACCATATTGTCTTGAGTGAAGAATAATAGTGAAACTGTACTTGTTGATGATCCATTGCCAGTTACAGTGCAAGATCAGCTCGTAGAGCTGATTATTTTCCAAAAGGGTTTTTATCATTCATGTCACTAGTTGTGTCTCACTATTCAGTTTTGCCACTAGGAATTTCAAATGCTCAAAAATGCCATCGGTCTGTTAGACGCTTGCTAAAAAATGCCACTAGACACCATTATAGGCAGCTCAAAGCCCGTTTACCATGTTATAATGACCAAAATATCCATGGAGCAACATGTCAGCTCTTCCTCTATTTTATTACGATAAAGTGTGGGTCCCACTTGATCCCAACAACGTTCTTATTTTTCTCCAGAATTACTCGGTTGCTTACTCCTGACAAGTGGGGCTCACATTTATCATTATAAGATAGAGAAAGCAGACACGTGGGTCTAGGGGTAATTTGGTCGTATAACATGGTCAACGGGTTTGACCTGACAATAACGGTGTCTAATGGCATTTTTGAGGAAACATCTAACGAAATGATGGTATTTTTGAGATATCTAATGATATTTTTGAGCAAGCATGTCTATGACATTTTTTGAGCAGTTGTAACTTATAATGGCAAAATTGAGTAGTGCGACACAATAATAAAAACCCTTTTTAAAAAGCATTTTTATATGAAATCTCAGATCTTTACTACAAAATTAAATATTTACATAAGTATGATCCGGTCTTCCTTGTGTGGGCCGAAGAGCTACTTTTCGTCCTCTACTGAGCCGAAGAGGCCCTTTTCGTCCATGTATGGGCGGAAGAACACTCTTCCTTCCTGGCTGGCCGAAGAGACACTCTTTGTTTGTAGTGTAGAAGAAGAGCATGCAATCGCCATGCGGCCACAAGCATGGACATCCGCTATACACCATAGGTCCTCACGCTCAAGCCCTCATGTCACCAGGACTGCATCGACGAGGAGAACATCCATTCAGATGATGAAGCCACTTGAACCGTGCATTTTGGAGGATGAATTTCACCTTTCTTCACTGATCACCGCAAACCTACATCATGCTGTGAGAAATTTTATAACTAATCTCTAAAATCTACTTATCTAGATGCCACCAACCTCACAGACATTACCACTTGTCATATTGTTACTATTGCCTGTGTTGGCAACATCCAGTTCACTTTTGCGGATGGCATGGGTCATGGTGTGCGCGGCCAGTGACAAGAATAGGATGAGGGACGATGTCTATGAGGTTGGCAACGTCTATATGAGTAGATATGTGATTAATTGGAAATTTTCTCACCGAGTGTGATGTAGGCTTGCGGTGGTCACTGTAGATTGAAAGGCGAAATTCGCTCTCCACAATACTTCATCAGTAAGAAATAGTCATGGGAAACACAAAATTTCAAATCATACATAAAAATTTGACATAATTACGAAGAAATCATAATTGAACGCCATCAATTTATTTGTGGATAATGAAATTTACTACCTTTTACATTTGGTTTATGCTACAGAGTTTTGCTAGGCCGTGAAGGGCACATGTTGATGACTAGTGTAGGATGCCCCACAATTTTATTCGTACTATGTCATATATGGTGTTATTCATAGATAACATCCGATATTAGAAGCCATTTTATAATTGATTTGCACTTTGCTTCTCACTTCCAATTTGTAACAACTTATAAAGAGTGGAAGTTTGCAACCACTTGAAGATATGTCACTCACATGTTCTCTACAGGCTAAATATCATATATAGTTTCCGCCAGTTCAATATATGGACCATATTTCTAGTTCAGCAAAATAGCCACATCAGCATGCTCAAGATTAAAGTTCAACATCTCTGAGTGTTTATATATACTTACATTGATAGAAGAATACCACTACAATTATTAAAGTTTTATAACATGATCCTGATCTATCTACCAAAATAAACACCACCCAATTACTAATGTGACAAACAAACCTAATTAGTCGAAACCCATTTTTTTAAACTGAGAAAACCACTTCTAATGTCCACAATTTAATCAGTTTAAGTTCTTGGCACTTTGCAAACATTATATGTCATCTATTGAAGATAGAAAGACAGTGGAGGAGGATGTGTTCGTAGGAATGTTAGTTCCATCTGTAACATGTAAGGATGGTAAGGTGCATGCTACTAATGAGACCAATGTCGTACCCAAAGATGAGAATGTAGGAACCGCACATCATGTTGATGACCCGTTCCTGCCTCTCTGTTATCCAAGAATAGAGGAATGCCCCTTCTCTCATCCGAATTAATTGTCCGCCCTTGCTGGATTGTTATGTATGACATAAGTATATAGAAATGTGTTTAGAGAAGACAGTCACACCAATTGATGCGTACAAACGCTAACCGCTTTCCCTTGAGCAGTCATGATTGCATAGGAAGGGAGCTTAATCGCTTGTGGAGTAAGTTGATCTACCGGCCAAGAGTACACTTATCGCAATGAAGATGCTTAGTTAGGAAGCAAGATTAGGAGTTAGTTTTTGAATAAAGAAGGATTATTAAGGGAGCCCTTGGATGCATCCAATACCTTCAAATGTTATTAATTTCATCATACACTTTATATGAATACCATTTCGGTCACTTTCCCAGCCTAAAGAAACAATCATCACCTTTCAGACTAACTACCCTTTTAGTAATATAACGCTTGATTATGTATTCTGTGGCCATTTGTTATGTTTTATTTGCCCCGAAACAACGATTGAGTAGTATTTCTCATGCATTAGCAATACATTTACGAACATGATAGTTTTTCTCCAAGACACCATGGGATACTTATCGTGTTTGTTCTACATAAATTGTTGTAAACATATATATTTCTTACTAAGAGTGATGCCACTAAACATTCGTCCAAGTCCTATACGAGGTATGTTGACGCATCCCCTACCTGCCAACACACATACTCAATTTTTTTGGCACACCTGTGACACTGGTGATGTCAACAGATATATGTATTTCAAGGCACAATCTTCGCAAAAATTGAATTGACAATAATAAGGACAACAATGATTAAATATTAAAAAATTCAGTAATTTTGGCAGTGTCAAGTTAGAGCATCTCCAACAGAATGCGTAGATGCAAAATTAACTACCTTCTGCATCTCCGAGGCCCAAAAACGCTGCTACAACAGATGATGTAGATGCAAGAAAATTTACATCTCCACCTCCCGAAGATGTATCCTATACCACTTCGCGGTGCAAATTTGCATCTCCAACTCCAAGAGATGTAAATTTGCGTCCGCCCGCCAACCGCCCAACCGCCGCTTCACTTCTCTTCACCTCCCTTCGTCCTCCCACATCCCGCCGCACCACCGCCCGCCCGTCGCCCTCCGTCCGGCCCTCGCGCCAATCCAGCCCCGCCGTCGCCCACGCCGCCGGTTCCGTCGGCCCCGCCGCCGCCCCGCACCGCACCGCTCGCCCGCCGCCGCCTGATTCGTCGCCCCCGCCGCCCGGCCGCATGCCCCGCCCCCACCGCACCGCACCGCTCGCCCATCGCACCGCACTGTCTCCCCGCCCCCACCGCAACACACCGCCACCCCGACCCCGTCCGGCCGCCCTGACCCCCTCCGGTCGCCCCGACCCCGTCCGTCTGCCGCCCCGCTGCCGCACCGCTCCGTTCCGTCGCCACACCGCCCCGCCCCGCACTGCCCTGACCCCGTTCGGCCACCATCGCCATGCCGCCGAGGAAGACCCGGAGGGGCAAGAAGGGGTTCTTCGGCGTGAGGGCGAAGCCCTTCGGCAACTTCAGGGTCGAGTTCTCCGACGCCGGTCACCGCTTTTGGTTCGGCATGTACCCCACCGTCGAGGAGGCCGTGCGTGCCTACGACGTGGCGGTGTGGCGTGCAGGGAGGCCGAAGATGGACCTCTCGGAGATCGACACCCAGGCGGCTACGGAGTTCCTCGTGCCGGGGGGCATTCGCATGGAGGACATCATGACGAACAACAACAAGAAGAAGAAGCAGAAGAGGCCCGCAATTTTCGTCAGTCCCGGCGATAGCGATGAGGCGGCGATGGCGAGGTTCGCGCGTGAGCATCTAGAGTATGTGTAGGTCGAGCAAGGGTTCTTCTGGAAGCGCAAGGCAGAGCAGAAGAAGAAGGAGGACGAGGCTGGCCCCTCGAGGTTGATTCCCATCGAGCCCTCGGAGGAGCAGGACGAGGTCTGTGACGACCCGAAAAAGGATGAGTTCTGGGCTCAGTTCGAGAGCTCTCATGACGAGGAGCTGTTCGAGAGCTCCGATGACGAGGAGTAGTTTTATCTTCGGTGTAGTTCAAGTCGATGTAGTTCAAACTAGTACTGGTAGTAGATGAATGTAGTACCTCGAACTAGTAGAAGTTAAACTAGTAGTAGTTGAGTTTGCTATGTTTTTATTAATTAGAATTATGTTTAATTATGTTTGACATGAGTACTAGTTGAATTTGCTATGTTTGAAGTATAGGTTTCAAATGAAATAGTAGTTGAAGAATATTGTTTTACATCTCCATTTGCATCTTCTATTGAAGTTGCTCTTTTACATCTCCGTTTTGCATCATCTGTTGGAGTTGGCTCTTTTTTGAAGATGTAAAAAGCACTTTTTGATGATGTAAATTATACAACACCTAGTTTTACATCTCCAAATTTCCAAATTTGCATCTTCTATTGGAAATGCCCTTATATTTAAATACTAGTAGATATGCATAGGATATTTAATTCCATGTTAACCACACATCATAACACATCTACTCTAAATTGGGACTTTGGCAGCCAAGCATCACATCACTGGTTCCTATGGTTCTCTACATATACTCGAAAATGCTCAACTAGGTTGCACCGAACATTGATATGTTTTACTCGAACTCCCTAACATGAGTGGACATACAATCATTTTGAAAATATCTGGTAGATACTCGTCCTCTCTGAAATATATATCAAGATACTACCAAGTAGTATTAAGGAGGATGTAAACGTGGACATATGTATAAAAGACACTTATACACAGTAGCTTCCATGTATATGTTAACAGTAAAACTTTATCTGAAACAAAACATGACTTTGTTCTTGTTTCTTAATGTGGACCCTGATTTTTTTAATAGAATGTGTAAATCAGAAATATACTTTAAAGGTTGTGCATTTCTTACCCTTTAGCTTCTCCAAACGAGTCTCAAATAGGCTTTGGTCAATATGCTAAGTCCATGGAAGTTTTCTCCACTGTTTGAATTACAAAAACAAAAACAAAGTTAAATGATGAAAGATTACCCCCCTCCCTCTCTTTTGGTCTTCAATACCTTTAGGATACTCCTAAATATTAAACTGGCAAGACTAGTTGCATACATTGTTGCAAATCAGTTTCAGCTCCACAGAAGTCACTCAATTGCTCTAGCCTTCATGCTTGGTAGTTTTTAGGATCTGCGGTTAAATTTCTGACTATTTGAATAAATATGAGAATCTAACTTAGATGGTTGATGACCGTGATATCACCTTTGTCAATGTTGCAATAAAGACAACCAAGATGATCACCAAATTTTGGTAGTGCTATCGGTGAAGGAAAAGTTAGACAACCAAAAATATTAGTTTTTCCCTTGGAAAGGAGCATCATGGATAATATTAATTAATCATAGTTGGAGTTCCAGAAAAACAAAACTATACGATTGTCATTTACTAATGCACACTGAGAACTTAGCATAGTTTAGTTGGTTAGGTATATCTGATTATGTATCGCACACATAATTTTGTGATATCTCCGATTGTGTATCACATTATGTATCACACACATACTTTTGTGATATCTCCGATTGTGTATCACATGCATACTCTTGTGATATCATGAACTTTGTTACCACAAGTCTAGCTTCCGTTAAATGACACAAACATATAAAGATGATTCAGACTAGAAATTAAATCAACAACATAGCAAAGTAAAAAAATTTGGGAACAGATAAATCAAAGCGAACTATTGGGTAGAACAAGCAATTACACTGTGTGCAAGATCTTGAGTGCCTTCATATATATCAGGCTCTTGCTCACAGCTCACCATATGCCGCCAAGTCGCCATCACAGTTCCATGTCTTGTGCACGTTCAGGCTTCAGCACGAGCACTAGCTTGGGTCTGATAAACTCTGTTCCTGCGACATCTATGTCGAGCAGAATGTACCAGCAGATTGGGCTTTGTGGAGGCCCTGAAACAACACCAGCAGGCACGGGAAGCAGGCAGGGTGTAGACCTCCCGGTTCCCATATCAAAGACCATGCCTTGATCCCTAAACCCGCCTATCCAGTACACACAGTTACCATTCAGTCCGTGAACACTTGAGCATAAATTGACACCGCATTGTTCCTCCCGACAAACACCGAGTAGCCGCCCAAGTCGGTGGAGGCATCCCAACATGGTTGGCGCAGGGGATAATATCTCAGAACAAATATTTGATTATGCTCTACCCAGCGGCGACCGCCTGATGGCAGCCGCAAATTAACCCTGCAGCTCGCATTCCTCCAGACCCGGTACAGGTTTCCCTCGCAGAAGACGATGTGCTTGGCACTTGTATAAGTGAACAGTTTGCCGTGGAACGGGGTGAAGCTGGTGGCGGGGTCGAACGGAAGATTGGTGACAGACAACAAAGACTTGACCAAGGTGTCCGGTGCCGGTCCAATCAGGCGGTGCTCTGGCTGGTGGAGCACGCGGACATCTCCACACAAGGTGAGGCAGTATACCGTACCTTTGCCATGGAAGAGGACGTCGGTGAGCTGATCTCTTGCGTGAAGGCAGAGGAGATTGAGTCCTCTCTCTTGGTCTTGAAACACCAAAGTTCCAATATATTTGTCGATAAGGAAATCTAGTGAGTCATTTAAATGTTGCAACACTTGGTAGTTCTATTTAATTGACTTTGAAATTGGTGATTGATCGTCTTAAGTTATTTAAAATCATATTGTATTATACTTTATTTTGTGCGTACTGTGATAAGCTAAGGGCAATATAAATAAAACAAGAAAGATAAATCATTGGTAACTGCACAAGTTAAAATAAGTAATAAGGAGTTTGTCTAAAGAGAGAAAGATGGTTCCTCTCGTATGCAGTGGTACTGCTCTTGGTACCTTCTACCACCAGCTAGCTATCCACACCATCCAGAAGCTTTCCATCGGCGCATACTGCATTCTTAGCGTGTGTGCCACCTGAGCTTGCAGCCCAAGTCCAATGGTTGTGTCATCCTTGGTGCCCTCAAAGGCATCAATGACCCGGCCGCCATCCTCAGCATGTGTGGATGCATCATCAATATGCCGCCACTGAAACACTTCCAAATGTCCAAATATTATCAATATTCTTAAACTTGTATTTACAATACTCCCAAATATAAAAGTCACTCAGTTGCTCTAGCCTTCATGTTTGGTACTTTTTAGGAAATACGGTTAAGTTTTTTGACTATTTGCATAAATCTGAGAATCTAACTTAGATTGTTAATGACTGTGATATCACCTATGTCAATGCTGCAATAAAGACAACCCGGATGATCACAAAATTTAGACCACTGCCAATTTTAGTTTTTCCCTCGGGAAAGGAGCATCATGGATAATGTTAGTTAATCATAATTGGAGTTACAGATATACAAATCTGTACGGTTGTCATTTACTAATAGACACTGAGAACTTAGCATAGCTTAGTTGGTTAGGTATCTCTAATTATGTATCACCTGCACACTTTTGTGATATCTCCGTTTGTGTATCACATGCATTATCTTGTGCTATCTCTGATCGTGTATCACATCATACTCTTGTGATATCTCCGATTGTGTATCACACACATCATCTTATGCTATCTCTGATAGTGCATACCCTTGCCCGAGTTGTGTCTAATTTGCTTTTGCTATGTCAACATTATGCTAGAAAAAAGAAGCATGTTTTGAATTATGTTCTTTACTCCTTTCTCAAATATTATATGACCTGATAAACAGTTATGTTGTCTTGTTCAAATGTTACATATTATTTCTGTAGGGAAATAATATTACGGGGCTGTTTGGATAGGCGCCCTTGCCTGCCCAGCCAATATATTGGCGTTGACCTGGGCTTCGTATCGTGCTTGGATGGAATCCAATTTTTGGCATGCCAGCCCCGCCTGAGCCTTACCCCTCTGCTTCTGCGCCAACGCGCTGGCGAAACGGTGGCGAACAAATTGCTCGCCAATTTTTGGGCGTGCCAATGGCGCCCATCATTTGGCGGGGCGGGCCTGGGCAGAAACCAAACGGCCCCTACATTTTCTTGTCTTGCTATGTTCTCTTCTGAACTGCTATCTCTTAATTTATTAATTAAGGATTACTTATCCTATCTCTGTTTTGAAGTACGTACATGCATCTTGTCTTGCTATCTTCCATACAAATATGTGCTACAACTTGTGTCTTGCTTTTTATGTGGAAGCAAAGGAGGGTACGTGTGGAAAGAATGAGTGGAAGTGCTTTTTTTCCTGGAATGAGAAGGATACACCAGAAAAATCAGTCTGAACTTTGAATGAATATACTTGCTGATATTGTTTGGAAATCAAGCATGCATGCTGATATTGTATGGAAATTAAGTTTGCTGATAGTTTAAATACAGGATGCATGTTTCCTGATATTGATGATTTAAAATGTTTGTTTGGGTGTTTGTGGTTCACACATATAGCTTCATTCAGCTTTATCTACATATACAGCCGAGACCACACCATCGTACTATCTCCCTTGGTCATGTCCTAATAACAACCAGAAAGCCATTAATATATAAGCAGGTCCAGTGAACCGACACTAGAAAGAATTGGACCCGTCCACATTGCTCGGACACTATGAAATTAGGGAAGAAAAAAAAAAGCTTCACACTAAGTGATCGATTTACGAGCTGTTGATGTCCAGCACGCAAAAAAATTGTTACAATTTAGTTGGTAATAGTGGGCAATGGAGAAAGCTAAGAGCATGGCTAAAATGAAGAAAAAGAGAGATAGGGCTAAAAGCAAAGGTGCGATAATTAACATCACCCATCCCTTAACAGCAGTGACTACTACTACATATCTACACTATGCCTTAACAGCAGCGACTACTACTACATATCTAAAAACAAAGGTGCGATAATTAACATCATCCATCCCTTAACAGCAGTGACTACTACTACTTATAGTGGCATCAGTTTTTTGGGTGTCTTTTCTTAAAAACAAAATCCCAGATGGAGGTAGTAGTTTGTATGTAGTAGTTTGAAGCTTGTAATGCACTATTATATCGTCCAAAGGCATGTAATATCTCGACTCACTGCTCAACAGCGTATGGAGCGGGCGAATGAAGTTATCATACCCATTTCCAACTGATGTACAAAACTTGGTTGCTGGCGTTTTGCCCAGCTCAATTAGTAAATGGAATACGCTGTGTTTCCCTTAACAAAAAAAAAGCAATATGACACTAGACTGTTCTTCACCATAGAGACTATGAAGCAAATGCACTGCACACCATGGAATCCTATAGCAACAACCAGAACCTAGAAAATGCATAATTGTCCATAAACCCAACTCCCTACCTAATTGTGTCCATCACACTAGCAAGTGTTAAGTGTTAACCGAACCAAGAGCCTAGCTTCCAGTTAAACCAAATGAGCACAACCAAGCATAGTCATGGATATCCAGAATGAAGCAAATCATTAAGTAACATAACCAGTAGCCATAGGTCTAGCCTACATTACATGAAACAAACATACAAACATGATTAAATCAACAACATAGCGAAGTAAAAATTATTGGGAACAGATAAATTAAAGCGAACTATTGGATAGAACAAGCAATTACACTGTGTGCAAGATCTTGAGTGCCTTCATATATATCAGGCTCTTGCTCACAGCTCACCATATGTTGCCAAGTCGCCATCACAGTTCCATGTCTTGTGCACATTCAGGCTTCAGCACGGGCACTAGCTTGGGTCTGACAAACTCTCTTCCTGGGACATCTATGTCACGCAGAATGTACCAGCAGATTGGGCTTTGTGGAGGCCCTGAAACAACACCAGCAGCCACGGTTCCCATATCAAAGACCATGCCTTGATCCCTAAACCCGCCGATCCAGTACACACAGTTACCCTTCAGTCCGTGAACACCTTGAGCATAAATTGACACCGCGTTGTTCCTCCCGACAAACACCGAGTAGCCGCCCAAGTCGGTGACGGCATCCCAACATGGTTGGCGCTGGGGATAATATCTTAGAACAAATATTTGATTCTGCTCTACCCAGCGGCGACCGCCTGATGGCAGCCGCAAATTAACCCTGCAACTCGCATTCCTCCTGACCTAGTACAGGTTTCCCTCGCAGAAGACGATGTGCTTGGCGCTTGTATAAGCCGACAGTTTGCCATGGAACGGGGTAAAGTTGGTGGAGGGGTCGAACGGAAGGTTGCTGGCAGATAACAAAGGCTCGATCATGGTGGCCGGTACCGGTCCAATCAGGCGGCGCTCCGGCAGGCGGAGCACGTGGACATCTCCACAACAGGTGAGGCAGTATACCGTACCTTTGCCATGGAAGAGGATGTCGATGAGCTGATCTCTTGCGCGAAGGCGGAGGGGATCGAGGAAGGTCCACTCCTTATCCCCTGCGACGACGTAACCCAGCCTATTGCCCCCACAGATGGGGGCGGCGGTGAAGTCGTCCTTGGCGGGGCTAGGTGCGAAGACGATCTTGGAGACGAGCCTGCTCTCGCACCCGAGCAGCGGCAAGGAGATATCGACGCCGGTCATGGGGTTGAAGAGGCTCAACACGCAGAAGCCGGGCCACGGCCAGATCCAGCAATCGGAGAGGTAGGCAACCCACCCGTCGTTGGAGCCGAAGCAGTGCCCGGGGATGGCCCTGAGGCCGAAGGAGCGGCCCGTGGGGAGCAAGGCGGCAACAGCGGCGTTGTCCTGTCCGATGAGAAGCAGCGGGGACGGCGGCTTGAGCGTCCGGCGCCACGCCGTGCAGGCGCCCCGCACGCTGGCGTAGCACTTGAGGTCCTCGACGCCGTCGCCGACGCACCAGATGAGGTCCTCTTGGAGATCCTGCCAGCGCGGCTTGGCGGCGGCGGCCCTGGGTGGATCCATTCTGGAAACGGTGGCGATCACAAGACTGTTGGGGGGATTTCCTCTTCGGAACAAGCCGTTCTGAGTAAGAGATGTACTCCCTCACTCGTAGCGCGTGCCCTAGCCAGTCCACCTACCGTTTCCGGTCAAGGCGGTCACCACTGTCAACTGCCTGGAACTCCGGACTGGTTGGGCCGAAAATATTAGATTGGTGCATCTGAGCAGCCCGTCACCACTATCAACTGCCTCAAAAAAAAGTGTGAATTCCACTTCTTACCCTATAGTTGTATATTTGTGACACATATTACCCCATTTAGTGAAACTTTTATTGAAATAGCAGATTTTGGTGACTTTTAACACAATATTTTCTCACTTTTGCATTTTTTTTGTTTATGTTAGATAGGATCAGCATGTTGCATTAATGATTCGTAGAAAAATCTGTAAAGATCGGAGGGCATCATTGACGATCATGTCCATGTTTTCTTGTCCAACTGTTCCATTCCTCGTCGTCACCCCTTTATTTTTGGACCCGGACGTCACCTCACACCTTGCCTGATGGACACGCATCAAAAAACGAGTGTCCAAAGCTTCCAAAAAGGGTATTCTAGAGGAATTTCCACTTGATGGGGTAATTAGTGTCACAAACTTACAACTACAGGGTAAAAAGAGGAATTCACTAAAAAAACACCTGGACCAGTCAATGAGCAATGGTGAACTTCTAAAGCAAAATAAAATAAGATTCGACTTAGTGCCGCATATTTCAATGAGCGGTATGTCTAGCTTCCATACAACATCAAATAGAGAAATGAAGTACAAGAGCACACAAGTTTATGAATCTACCATTTTTTAGCTTTGCACTTCCTCCCATCCTGTCCACTTGATCGCTGTATGCGGATCTAATGCTAACATCAGGAATCCCTCTAGATGCTCTTGTTGATCTCCTCCGAGAACCTAGCCTTGAGAAAATAAGGTCCTTGCAGGATCGACGGAGGATATTGCTGGGATGGCACTACAGTCTGCAGAGAGTTAAAGATGACAGCTTTTCGCGCTTTCTGAAGATTTTAAAGGACCGAGGTGATCTCCACCTTCCATATTTGGCTCGGCAGGAGGCGGGAGGCTTTAGGTCCTAGATCGAGAATTGCTCAGCTAGAATTGAGACGTGAGACCATGGTGGAAACGTTGCAGACAAAGTACGTGAGCTAGCTTATTCCCTCCAAAGTGTATCTTGCACAAGTTGAGGTCGGCGCGCAGATTCCTAGATTTGTGGCGCCAAAACCATCCAGAACACGGTGGGAACCTCATAGTGAACATAGCACCTAGTGAAGGCACAATTGTGTGGGATACCTTGCAAGACTATTTCGGTGAGGAGTGATGCTGTCGAAGGGGTGTCAGCGAAATCCCTAGAGTTGTGGAATCAAAACCACTCTTTCCACGGTGTACTGCCCATTTTGGTGAAGCTTGTGAACAAATCTGAGGAGGAGGCATTTATTTTGCTACCAAAGAGGTCTCTAACGCCGAAGATTCCTTCCTGATTAGAAAACCAATCTTTGTCCCGAGCAATTAAATAGCATGCAGAACAACTATCCTTCGCGATCCAAAAGAAAGATGTCGCCTCGTATTTATAGCTTCAACCACACCATCGTGAAGAATGAATGAGCACATGAAATATGCAAGGAGATTATTGAACATGGCATTGCACAATATTAAACGACAACCGGAGAATAGCATGAGATCATGCCTCGTAAGAGGTAATAATCGTGTCAACCGATAAAAGGACCAAAGGCATACATAGCGAACTTAGTATGGGGAGAGGGGCAAGCCGATTGAGGGAAGGATGACACTGGGCAACTGAGGGTAGCACTGTCACGAAGTACACTATCATAACCTTGTCTTTTTGCTTGCGGTGACACTTATAATGAGGATCTAAACCCTGGGCATGGCCCCTACCTCGAACACAAGGCAATGCACTTTCAACGTAGTTTGTGAAAGCGTAATGCAAATGGCAACATATTCATAATGAGAAATTTTAAGACACTCCCTCTTCCCTTCTAAAAGGTACGGGGATAATTTGATTCTAGCTGTTGTTTGATCAAGGGCATATTGTCTACGTAAATGTGGTAACTGTAGCAGGATTGAAAAGAAATATTGCTGACATATTTAATGTTTACTCCTTATAGTTCCACATATACTATGCAAGTTTTTTTTATCAAGAATATACCATCATACACTATCTTATATACCAAAAGATGCTAAATTTTCCAGACATGACAGATTTGTACAAGAACTATATTTGTGTATTGTCGTCACAAAAATGTCCAAAGAAACATATTTAAATTTTTTTGTGAACGACAATACACAAATATAGTTCTTGATAAAAAAAGTGTCCTTCCTTCCATGGGGACGACTGGATGAGCTCATAAAATATGCAAGGCGCACGGCATTGCGCAACACTAAACGACCGCGAGAGGACATCTTGAGAGAGCGCCAACTTGAGAGGTAACGATTGAATCAACTGATAAGATGACCAAATGCGGATAGAGGGAATTTAGTAGGGGAGAGGGGCAAGCTGAGTTGCGGTTGAGGGATGGTGGAGACTGGGAAACTAAGGGTAACAACTGTCAAAGAAGAATCATCCCATCTTTAAATTCCATCCACATGCGGCTGCTCAGAAAGCAAAAACGAGCATTGATAAAATATGTTGAAATTATCCTCGTTATGAATATACACCTCGAATGTCTCTATGATTTCCAAATGCTCGATGTGATGAAGTACACTATCATCATCTTGTCATTTGCCCGTGCGTAACACTCCATAGTGAGGCTCCGAACCCAGGCATGACCCCTGCCTCGAACCTGAGGCAATGCACTTTCAAGGTAGTTTTCCCTAGTGGTTGACTGATCAAGGGTAATGCAAACAACATCATATTCATAATTAGAATTTTAAGGCGCTCCATTTTCCCTTCTAAGATGTAAGTTGAGACTTTGCCCTGGTGGTTGACTGATCAAGGGTATATTTGTCTGTATAAATATTGTAAGTATAAGAAGATAAAAAATAAAAATTGTTGACATATTTAGTGTTTACTCACTATAGTTTCTATGTACAGAATGCATGTTGGTTCATGATAGAATATACCATCATAGATGATCTTATATACTGAAATATGCTAATATTTCTAAATGTGAAAGATTTGTACAAGAACTATAATTATGTAATGCCATCACAAAAATGTGTCAAGTTAAATATTTAATATTATTTGAATAAAATAATAATTTTGTAGTTAATATATCCATATATATGATATTTCTTATGTGCACATGTTACAATTTTCGCAAACTATTTAGGTTGCTTGTCAATACATACTTATACATATTTTAAAAATGGTTGTATGTTAGTAGTATACGCTATCAAAAGGTAAAAAAATATCTCAAATTAAGAGCCACAATTAAGAGCATTCATCTTCTCATCTGCATTATGCCAGCTTGCGAATGCAACAAGTTTGGAATGGAGGAAATGCTCATGAATTAGCATAATTAAAAATTTCCTCATTTACTGGCAGATTTTAATGAAATGACAATTAATTTAATGAATCAAGAATGAAAATTTATTATTCACATGGGAGGCTATATTATGTAATTTTCAGTTTGAAACTGAAGCTGGAGGGACAAAGTTAAGGCGGGATGTTTCTGCAGAAGGAAATGTTGGTGTAGGGCCCTCTACCACAAGTCTAGTGTTGAAGGACAATGCCTTGGTTCCATTGAGTACAACACTAAACATACATGCCGGAGAGAGCGGCCGCCATCCCGACGCCAGGGAATCAATCCTCGTAAAAAATGCTGCCTAGCCTCCCCCGCTCTCCTTTCCTTCCTCGGCACTACCAGAGGCTGGCGCTGGGCAAGCCCGGGTAGCAGCCAACGACGGTGGTGGCGGGGAGCATGCTGATGCTCTCGGGGGTGGGTATCTTGGTCGGATCCGGCCAATCTGTCTGGCTGATCAGGACGCCCGACGGTGCCTGATATGGATCGAGACACCTTCACTCCTCCCCCTACTCGGTGTGCTACTCTGCATGGATCTCTGTCGCAAAATTTGTTGCTCCTCGATGTAGGTGGAGCTGGATGTGGGGATTCAGATCGGGAGAAATCCCTAGCCGACACTGGTCGGTTGACACGGTGGCGATGCCCGAGGGCGTCGTATTTTCCCCATGGAGATGTTTATGAGATCTTACTATCTCCATCACATCATTTGTCTCCTGGGTGAAAGCCATAACTGCGGTGGGCAGCGACGGTGCCTTCGGCGTCGTTGCCTTCATGAAGGCATTGCCTTGGGAGATAGGTGTGGGTGGTGGACACCGTTGTGTTGGTGTTGGCAGCGATCTGGATCAGGGCATGATGCAGTGTGGCATCTACCGCATTGGCAACCACGGGTCTCGAAGGCGTGGGGTAGCGGGGTCTCGGTGTTGGATGTGTGTTGATGAACAAGCGCAAGGTGGTGGTCCTATCTGGCGTCACGGTGGTGTCGACGGTAGTTGGTCTGGCAAGGTCAATGGGTTGATCTCCTCTGAAGTTGAGACATGGAAGAAGATGGTGGCGGATTCTGGAGCGTCCGTATGCGGTGCATGCTGAGGGCCTGCTAGACCGTTTGGTGATCTCAGCTCGCCGGCGGGCGGCTTGGTGAGGCCACCAAATTAGATGGTGTGCGTTGATGCATGGTTAGGCGCATCACATCAGGCTAGTAGGTGCACCGAAATAGATAGCCGGGAAGGTAGCTTTGGGTTGATTCATGTATTTATTTTGTCAGACTTTGTTGAATAATATAATAAATATGACCATGTGCATCGCTCGATGCAGAGGCCGTGGGTTATCCTCCTTTTTAAAAAAAACTACAGGTCTAGTGTCAATGTTGTCTGGTCAAGAAGATATGTTTGCGTTCCGAAGGGCGGTAAGTAACTAATACATCACCTCTTCTACCGAAAGCCCCCTTCTACATACTATTTGTTGCTTGCTTGAGACATAATTTTGTTAAATTCTGGGTTTTAGTTTCTTATAATGCTAAATTTCCACCACATGTAATAATTTCAAATCACTGACATTACTGTTTGGGCATGTATGATGTATCTGATTTCAACTGTCCACCCACGTTGTTGTTTAGCAGATATCACGGCTCCTAGAAATCCAGACCCCGTTTTATCTCGAGCACGTCCAGCGACCATTCTTCTGCCCTTCAACAACAGAAGGGCACCCCTGTTCTCGCAAAATAGAGCACTGTCTCTCAGCCTGCTCCCTTGTAGGCAGGTAGCACCATTCTATTCATTCTTGCGAAAGATATTGTTCTTGTAAAAATAATCTTGGAACTGCAAGCAATGAGGTTGGAGAAGCCATGCTCGACATGGTCGGAAACTGTACCTAGTATATTCAGATTCCTTTTGTCACTCACACCTTCTCTCCAGCCTAGATTATCATATAGTTCAGCCAGTTCAATACATGAGCCCTATTTCTAGTTCAGTAAAATAGCCATTAGCATCCTCAAGATTAATGTCCAGCATCTCTGAGTGTTTATATATGCTTACATTAATAAATAAAATCACCAATACACTTATTAAAAGTTGTCTAACATGATCCTGATCTATCTACCAAAATAAACATAATCCATTAGCGAATGTGACAAACAAACCTAATTAGTAGAAAACCACTTTGTTTTTGAAACTGAGAAAAAAACATTTGTATTGTCCCCACTTTAATCAGTTTAAGTTCTTGGCACTTTGCAAACATTATACGACATCTATTGAATATACAAAGACAGCAGGGGAGGATGTGTTCGTAGGAATCTTAGTTCCATCTGCAACATGTAAGGATGGTAGCTGATGAAACCAAGACCGTACCCAATGAAGACGACATTGGAACTGCGCATCATGTTGATGACCCCTTCCCGCATCTCTATTATCGAAGATATAGAAATTGCCTGCCCTTTTGATGGATTATTATGTACTACTTCTGTACACTAATATAAGATGTTTTTGCAGTTCCATTTCAATTTGAACTGCAAAAACGTCTTACATTAGTTTACAGAAGGGGTCTGGCATAAGTATATATAAATGTATTTAGATAAGACCGTCAGTCGAATTGATGAGTACAAACGCTAACCGTTGTGCCTTGAGTGGTCGCGATTGCATAGGAAGGGAGCTTAATTGCTCGTGGAATAAGTTGATCTGCCGGCCAAGAGTTACACTTACTGCAATGAAGTGGCTTAGTTAGGAAGCGGGATTAGGAGTCAGTTTTTGAATAAAGAAGAATTATTGAGGGAGCCCTTTGATTTGCATCCAATAACTTCAACATCTATTAACTTCATACAATTTATATGAATACAATTTCGTCACTCTCCTAACCTAAAGAAATAATGAACACCTTTCGGACTATCTACCCTTTTAGTAATACAATGATTGATTATGTCTTCTGTGGCCCTTTGTTATGTTTTATTTGCCACGAGACAACGATTGATTAGTATATGCCATGCATGAGCAACACATTTACGAACAAAGCAAAACAACTAGGTATTGCTGTACCCCATGATATTTTTTGGCCGACGCACGATGGGATACTTATCGTGTTTGTTCTACATAAATTGTTGTAAACAATGTATTTGCTATTTTAGGAGTGATGCCACAAAACCTTCGTCCAAGTCCTATATGGGTTATGTTGACATGTCTTCTACCTACAAACACACATACTCTAAATTTTTGGTTCACCTGTGACACTGGTGATGTCAACAGACATAGTCCCTCTATTCCAATAAATAAGGCACGCATGCTTCTCAAGATCAAAATTTGACCATAAATTATGTCAATAATACTTATATATTTATAAACTATAAGTCATACCACTGAAAACTTCTTTTCAATACGAATTGAACGGTATAATTTTTATCACATATGATCCACATTTGGTCAGTCCAATTTATGTTCGAAGTCAAATTTTGGGGTGCATGCATCTTATTCATTGGAATGGAGGGAGTATGTATTTCAAGGCACAAGCTTCACAAAAATATAATTGACAATAATAAGGGACTACAATGACAAAAAATATATATGAAAAAATGAATAATTTTGGCAGTGCCAGGTTATACTTAAATACTCCATGTTAACTGCACATCATAACACATCTGCTCTCGATTTGGAGCCAAGCATCACATTACTGGTTCCTATGGTTCTCTTCATAATTTTTTACTCGAACTCTCTAACATGAGTGGCCATACAATCATTGTTAAAATATCTGGTAGATACTCGTTCGCTCTGGAATCTATATCAAGATACTACCAAGTAGTTTAAGGAGGATGTGAACGTGCACAGATGTGTATAGACGACACTTATATACAGTAGCTTCCGTGTATATCTTAATGGTAAAACTTTATCTCAAATGAAAATTAACTTTATTCTTGTTTCTTAATGTGTATCCTAAAAGTTTTTCATACAACATGTAAATACGAAATAATATATAGTTTGTGCATTTCGTACCTGTAGCTTCTCCAAACGAGTCTCAAATAGGCTTTGGTCATCATGCTTGCCCATGGAAGTTTTGTCCACCGTTTATATTAAATAAAAAAACAAAAATGATGAAAGATTACCCCCCCCCCCCCCCCCCCTCTCATGGTCTTGAAAAGTTAAGTTTCAATATGTTTGTGGATTAGGAAATAGATAGTACAGCCATTGCAATGTTGCAACACTTTGTAGTTGGTGATTGGCCATCTTAAGTTCTTTAAAATCATATTGTATTTTACTCTATTTTGTTCCTACAGTGATTGGTACTGTAGAAATTAAAATAGGTATTAAGGAGTTTGCCTAAAGAGAGAAAGACGGCTCCTCTCGCATGCAGTGGTACTGCATGCTCTCGGTACCTTCCACCATCAGCTAGCTACACAAACCGTCTGGAAGCTTTCCATCGGCACATAACACATTCTTGGCCTGCATACCTGAGCCTGCCGCACAAGTCCAATGGTTGTGGCATCCTTGGCGCCCACAAAGGCATCATCGACCCATCCGCCATCCTCAGCATGCATGGATGCATCATCAACATGCCTCCACTGAAACACTTTCAAATGTCCAAATATTATCAGTATTATTAAACTTGTATTTAGATTTTAGAATACTCCCAAATATAAAACTGGCGCTAGTTGTATATATTTTGTTGCAAATCAGTTTCAGCTCCAGAAAAGTCACTCAATTGCTCTAGTCTTCATGCTTGGTAGTTTTAGGAAATGTGGTTAAGTTTTTTTGACTGTTTGGATAAATCTGAGAATCTAACTTAGATAGTTGATTAGTGCGATATCACCTATGTCAGTGCTGCAATAAAGACAACCAGGATGATCACAAGATTTTGGGAGTGCAATCGGTGAAGGAAAAGTTAGACCACCAACAATATTAGGTTTTTCCTTGGAAAGGAGCATCATGGATACTGTTAATTAATCATAGTTGAGTTACAGAAATACAAAACTGTACTGTTGATACAATGGACACTGAGAACTTAGCATAGCTTAGTTTGTGAGGTATCTCAGATTATATATCAAATGCACACTCTTGTGATATCTCCGATTGTATATCATATTCATCATTTTGTGCTATCTCTGATTGTGTATCACATCATACTCTTGTGATATCTCTGATTGTGTATCACATGCATCATCTTGTGCTATCTCTGATTATGCGTACTCTTTCCCTAGTTGTGTCTAATTTTATTTTGCTATGACAACATTATGATAGTAAAAAGAAGCATGTTTTGAATTATGTTCTTTACTACTTTCTCAAATATTACATGACCTGACGAACTGTTATGTTGTCTTGCTCAAATGTTACATACTTATTTTCGTAGGGAAATAATATTACATATTCCTGTCTTGCCATATTCTCTTCCAAACTCTTATCTCTTAATTTATTAATTAAGGATTACTTCTTCTATCTTTGTTCTGAAGTGCATGCATCTTGTCTTGCTATCTTCCATACAAATATGTGCTCCAACTTGTGCCTTGCTTTTTTATGTGGAGCAAAGGAGGGTTCGAGTGCAAGGAATGGGAGGCAGTGCTTATTTCCCTTTGAATGAGAAGGATACACCAGAAACATTTGTCTGAACTTTGAATGAATATGCTTGCTGATACTGTTTGGAAATCTAGCTTGCTCATATTGTATGGAAATCAAGCTTGCTGATATTTTAAATATACTATACATGTTTGGTCATATTGATGATTTAAAATATTTGGTAATATTGTTCAAATAAAATACGTGTTGCACTCTGTTGGAAAATACAAGAGACTGAAAAAGTAAGGTAATTATATCACAGTGAGTTGCTTCTATTGAGTGCTTGTGGTTCACACAAATAGCTTCACTCAGCTTTATCTACATGGACAACCAAGACCACACCATGGTACTGCCTCCCTTGGTCATGTCCTAACAACAATCAGAAAGCTTTTAATATAAGCAGGTCCAGTAACCGACACGAGAAAGAATTGGACCCTTATACATTGTTCGGATGCTAGGGAAGCAAAAAAATAGCTTCACACTAAGCGATCAGTATACACGCTGTTGAAGTCCAGCACGCAATAAACAGCTACCATTGGTAATAGTGGGTAATGGAGAAAGCTAAGAGCAAGGATAAACTGGAAAAAAGAGAGAAATCTCATAGCAAAGGTGTGAAATTAACATCAGTCATCCCTTAAGAACAGTGACTAATACTACTACTACATGTCCACATTATATACTCTGCGTATTACACTAATGTGATTTTCTCAGTTTTTTGTAATGTCCTCACATGTAACTCACTATAAATAGGCCTGGAACATATACATCTTAGTGGCATCAGTGGCGTTATAATGCTGCGTGGTAGCAGATTCCAAATAACTCGATCCCGAAGTTTAGCAGGAATGTACCATGAAGGACCTGATAACTGATGAGGCTGCCCAGCTGCGGAAGTTCCTGCATATATATGCCGGCCGGATTGGTCCATTTTTTTATTGGTCCAAATTTCAGTGGAGCTAACGTAGTACTCCCTCCATCCAGGATTGGTAGGCGTTAGGGACAAAGGAAGGTGTATCAAAGAGAAGCGGAAGTAGACTAGACACACGGAATATGAACAGAAAATCAAAGGCAACCAAGGTTCTTTTCTCCTGTCACTATTCACGGAATTAAATGTGCGAGGATCTCGTACTAGCCAACTAACGGGTGACATGCAAACTTAGCTTCATACAGGGGAATGGGTGGGTGGAGGGGGGGGGGGGGGGGGGGGGGGGGCGCTTTGTGCAGACGAGTTCATATAATTACTATCAACTTACAAATAGAGAAAATCTTGTTTTGGTAAGTTACCTATTGTATTCCTTGATAATTATCAGATCTAAGATGCCCTTTGGGCGTCTTTTCTTTAAAAAAAAGCAGAGATGGAGGTAGTTTGTATGTGGTAGTTTCAAGCTTGATGCCCTTTGGGTTCATTGCTCAGCAGCGTATGAACCGGGGGAATGAAGTTATCATATCGGTGTCCGATTGATGTAGAAAACTTGGTTGCTGGTGTTTTTCCCACCTTGATTAGTAAATGGAATTCTTATAACAAAAATAAATAAATATCAGTATCCCACTATACTGTACTATACTACAGAGACCATGAACCAAATGCACTGCACCATGGAATACTAGCAACAACCACAACCTGGAACATGCATAACAGTCCATAAGCCCAACTCCCTAAATGCCCAATTGTCCGTGACTAGTGTTAACCGAACCAAAATCCTAGCTTCCAGTTAAACCAAATGAGCCCAATGAAGCATAGCTATAGATATCCATAATGAAGCAAATCAAGTAGGGAACATAAGAAAAAACCATTCATGAAGTGTCATACTGGAGAGGACTAGAGTCTAGTTGAGCCATAGATTATAGAGTATTTATGTATACAAATACCAAAAACATACCAAATAAAAATTCAACAAAGCAGTATAAAATCACTAAACAATAGTCACGCGCAACAACACAAGTTCAAATCATACACTAAAAGTTGGCATAACTATCAAAATAATAATGATTGAATGGTATCAATTTATTTTGACATGTGGATTATGAAAGTTACTTTCTTTTACATTTACTTTATGCTACCGAATATTTTTAGCCCGTGCGAGGGCTCACGTTGATGACTAGTGTAGGATACCCACAATTATATTTGTAGCATGACATATATCATGTTATTCATCGGAAATTCACTTTGGCACATGGGAGCATATGCTCCTCCTACGGAAAAAACATTTCAAAATGTCAAAAAATTCCGAACAAAAATTTGACACATACATCTCGATATTCTATGTGCGCACACCAAGTTTTATGGAAAACCGGCATTTTCTGTGGCTTGTGTGAAAAAGACAAAGAAATATCTCGTGAAAAGCCATTTTTAACACTGAATTTTGTCTTTTTCACACGCGACACAAAAATTGTCAGTTTTTCGTGAAATGACATTGTGAGTACGTAGAATGTCGAGATGTACACGCGAAACATTTTGTCAGAATTTTCTGACATTTCAAAATACGTTTAAAATACATTTTAAAAACCAGGGGCATATGCTACTGGGTGCCAAAACGCTCCTCTCATTATTCATAGATAACATCCGATATTAGAAGTCATCTTACAAATGAATTGAACTTTGCTTCTGATTTCCAATTTGCATAACACCTTATAAATAGAGTGGAAGTTTGCAACCACATGAAGATATGTCACTCACATCTTCCCTCCGTCCTAAATTATTATATATAGTTCAGTCAGTTCAATATATGGACGCCATTTCTAGTTCACAACAATAGCCATTAGCATGCTCATGATTAAAGTTCATCATCTCCACGTGGTCATATGTATTTGCATTAATAAAAATAATCACAAATAGATCGTGATATATCTACCATAACAAACATCATCAATTAATCAATTTGACAAACAAATGTAATTAATAAGAAACACTTCTAATCTCCTCACTTTAATTAGTTTAATTTCTTGGCACTTTGCAAAATTTATAAGGCATCCATTTAAGATACATAGACAGAATGCAGGAGGATGTGTTTGTAGGAATGGTAGTTCCATATGTAACATGTAAGGATGATAAGGCACATGCTTCTGATGAGACCAATGTCGTACCCAATGATGACACCACTTCTGAAGAGAACTGGCACGAGAAAGAATCGGACCCTTCTATACATCGCTTCGACGCTATGACTTTAGCGAAGGAAAAAATATTAGCTTCACACTAAGTGATCGATATACGCGCTGTTGTATTCCAGCATGCAAAAAGACGTTGCCATCCATAGATGATAAATAGAGGGCAACAGAGAATGCTAAGAGCATGGCTAAAATAAAAGAAAAAAGCTCAGATCAAAAGTGCGATAATTAACATCAGTCATCTCCATTTAACAACAATGACTACTACTACTACATGTCTACATCATATAATCTTCATATTACACTAATGTGGTTTTCTCAGTTTTTTGAAATGTCCTTACATGTAACTCACTCATACAACTTAGTGGTGTCAGTGGTGTTACCATGCTGTGTGGCAGCAAATTCCAAATGGAAGCCAACTAACGGGCTACATGCAAACTTAGGTCTCGTACATGGGAGTGAGTGGGTGGGTTATCATATCAGTTTCCGACTGATGTACACAACTTGGTTGTTGGCATTTTACCCAGCCCGATTAGTAAATGTAATACTCAGTGTTTCCCTTAACAAAAGCAAAAAAAATAACAGTATGGCACTATATGGCGGCTGTCCACCACAGAGAACATGAACCAAATGAACTGCACCATGGAATACTAGAAACAACCAGATCAACCTAGAACATGCATAACAGTCCATAAGCCCAACTCCCTAAATGCCCAATTGTCCATCACTTGTGTTAACCAAACCAAAAGCCTAGCTCCCAGTTCAACCATGAGGACAGCCAAGCATAGCTATGGATATCCAGAATGAACCCCCGCAAAAAAAAAAAGGATATACAGAATGAAGCAAACATATATAGGAACTTATACCAGTAGCCAACATAGGGAGCTTAACCAGTAGCCAACAGTACCTTCTGTTACATGATACAAACTGAACATACAAAGACGATTCAGACTAAAATTTAAACAACAACATATATGGCGAAGTGAAATTCTTTAGGGAACAGATAAATTAAAGCCAACAGGTAAAATCTTCTTGCTGCATCTATATATGTCCCTTAATTAGAAAATGTACCAGCAGATGGACCTTTGTGGAGGCCCCGGAACGAGGGGAAGGCAGGGTGTGGAAGTCCCGGTTCCCATGTCGAAGACCATACCATGATCCCAACCATAGCCGTCGATCCAGTACACACAGTTGCCCTTGAGTCCTGGCACACCTTGAGCATGAATTGACACGGCGTTGTTCCTCCCGACAAACACCGAGTAGCCCCCCAAGTCGGTGACAGCATCCCAGCATGGTTGGCGCTGGGGAAAGTATCTGAGAACAAATATTTCGTTCTTGTCTACCCGGCGGGGGCCTCCTGATGGCAGCCCCAAATTGACACTGCAGCTCGCGTTCCTCCAGATCTGGTAGAGGTTGCCCTCGCAGAAGACGAGGTGCTTGACCCTAGTGAAACCGGACAGTTCGCCGTGGAACGGGGTGAAACTGGTGGCGGGATCGAACAGAGGGTTGGTGGCAGACAGGAAAGGCTCGACCATGGCCGCCGGTGCGGGTCCAGTCCGGCGCTCCGGCAGGCGGAGCACGTGGACATCTCCACAGCGGGTGAGGCAGTATACCGTACCTTTGCCTTGGAAGAGGAGGTCGGTGAGATGGTCTCCTTGGTGAAGGCGGAGGGGATCGAGGATAGTCCACTCCTTGTCCCCTGCGACGACGTAACCCAGCCAATTGCCCTCACAGATGGCGGCGGCGGTGAAGTCGTCCTTGACGGGGCTGGGTGCGAAGACGACCTTGGAGACGAGCCTGCTCTCGCACCCGAGCAGCGGCAGGGAGATATCGACGCCGGTCATGGGGTTGAAGAGGCTGAACGCGCAGAGGCTGGACCACGGCCAGCAATCGGAGAGGTAGGCGACCCACCCGTCGTTGGAGCCGAAGCAAGGCCCGGGGATGGCCCTGAGGCCGAAGGAGCGTCGCATGGGGAGAGAGGCGGCAGCAGAGGAGCCGTCCTCCTGGCCGATGAGAAGGAGCGGGGACGGCGGCTTGAGCGCCCGGCACCACGCCGTGCAGGCGCCCCGCACGCTGGCGTAGCACTTGAGGTCTTCGACGCCGTCGCCGATGCAACAGAGAAGGTCCGCCTGGAGATCCTCCCAGGGCCGCATGGCGGCGGCGGCCGTGGGTGGATCCATTTTGGAAACGGTGGCCCTAGGGCTTGAGCAGGGAAGGGGGCGATCTGAAGACTGCTGGGGGAATTTCCTCTTTGGAACACGCCGTTCTGAGTAAGCGATGTCCTAGCTAGCCACCCACCTACCGTTTCCGGTCAAGGCGGCCGGGGACCAGGGTCATCTTGGACTCCGGATTGGTTGGGCTGAAACTATTTGATTGGTCCATCTGAGCAGCCCGTCACCACTGTCAACTGCCCAAAAAAGAAAAAAACCTGCACCAGTCAACGAGCAATGGTGAACTTCTAAAGCAAAGTAAAATAAGGTTCGACCTAATGCTGCATATTTCAATGGGCGATATGTCTAGCTTTCACACAACATCAAATAGAGAAATGAAGCACACGAGTATACAAGTTTATGAATCTACCATTATTTTAGCTTTGCACTTCCTCCCATCCTGTCCACTTGATCGCTCTACGCGATTCTAATGCTAACATCGGGACTCCCTCTAGATGCTTGTTGATATCCTTCTTGAACATAGCCTTGACAAAAGGCCGACACCACACAACAAGGTCCTCGGAGGATCGGCGGAAGATATCGGTGTGATGGCACTACAGTCTGCAGAGAGTGGAAGATAACATCTTTTCGTGCCTTCTCAAGGTTCTAGATCTAGAGGACCATGCTGATCTCCACGTGCCATATTAGGCGCGGCAAGAGATTCCTTCCTGATTACTACATCCGTCCGGGTTTAAAGCTTTGTTCTGAGAAATTAAATAGCATGCGACAAAACTGTCCTTCGCGATCCAAAAGAAAGATGTCGCCTTGTATCAACCACACCATCAGGAAGAATGAATGAGCACATGAAATATGCATGGAGGTTATTGAGCATGACATTACACAACACTAAACGACAACCGGAGGATCATGAGATCACGATCGAGTCAACTGATAAGAGAACCAAAGGCATACATAGGCAATTTAGTAGCGGGAGAGGGGCAAGCCGATATACAATTGAGGGAAGGAGGACACTAGGCAACTGATGGTGGCGTTGTCACCAAGTACACTATCATAACCTTGTAGCTTTGCTTGTCCGTAATAATTATAATGAGGCTCTAAACCCTGGGCATGGCCCCTACCTCGAACTCAAGGCAATGCACTTTCAACGTAGTTTATGAAAGGGTAATGCAAATAGCAACGTAGTTTATTGCTTGCTAGTTGGTTGTGTTATTGTCATGAGTGAATATAATAGCTAAGTGTTATCATTGATATGGTTATTTATGATTTATGCTGAAAACCTAAATACTAGCCAAGCATATGTATAACAACGAGAATAAAAGAGTTTGTAAAAGTTTTCTTTATCACTTCCAGTCTATCAACTGAATTGCTTGAGGACAACCAACGAGTTGAGCTTGGGGGAGTTGATACGTCTCAAACGTATCTACTTTTCCAAACACTTGTGCTCTTGTTTTGAATTCTAATTTGCATGATTTGAATGAAACTAAAAACCCGCACTAACGCTGTTTTCAGCAGAACTACCGTGGTGTTATTTTTGTGCAGAAATAAAAGTTCGCAAAATCGGACGAAAGTTTTTGTGAATTATTTCTGGAATATATGAAGAATTATGGAGCGAAGACCTGCCGGAGGGGGGCAGCCTGTGGGCCACAAGCCAACAGGTCGCGCCCTATTAGCTTGTGGGGCCCACTTGGCTCCCCCGACCCTACTTTGAGTCCTATAAATTCACATCTACGGGAAAAAATCAGAGAGAAGATTTCATCGCGTTTCACGAGACGGAGCCGCCGCTACCTCCTGTTCTTCCCCGGGAGGGCTGATCTGGAGTTCGTTTGGGACTCCGGAGTGTGGAGATCGTCGCCGTTGTCATCACCAACCCTTCTCCATCAACAATTCCATGATGCTCGCCACCGGAGTGACTAATTCCTTTGTAGGCTTGCTGTACGGTGATGGGTGTGGATGAGATTGATCATGTAATCGAGTTATTTTGATAGGGCTTGATCCCTAGTATTCACAATTTTCGGAGAATGATGTTGCTATGACTTGTCTATGCTTAATGCTTGTCACTAGGGTCCGAGTGCTATGATTTTAGATCTGAACCTATTAGTTTTCATAAATATGAGAGTGTTTTAGATCCTATCTTGCAAATTGTATGCACCTATTACGTGTCATGATCCGCATACCCCAAGGTGACAGTTTGAGGAGTTCATGTATTCATCATGTGTTAATACTTTGTTCTGGTTCTCTATTAAAAGGAGGCATTAATATCCCTTACTTTCCTTATGGACCTCGCTGCCACGGGAAGTTAGGACAAAAGATGTCATGCAAGTTCTTATTGTAAGCACGTATGACTATATACGGAATACATGCCTACATTATATTGATGAATTGGAGCTAGTTCTGTGTCGCTCTAGTGTGTAAGGACATCTCCAGCCGTTCGGTGCCCCCAGGGGCAGAAATAGCGCCGCCTGGGGGTCGACCGGCGAAAAAATCGGCGTGGAGTGGGTCTGGTTCCCAGTCGCGCCCCCACGACCCCCCCCACGCCGCTTTTTGAACGCAAAATATGGCAAATTATGGCAAAGTTCGGGCGATTTCAAGCGATGTTTGTACAAAAACTGATAAAACATAAAACATAACTAAAAACTAACTAAAACTACGTCGCCGGATACGCCGCCGCCGCGCCGCCGTCTTCTACATGCCGAAGAGCCTGTAGAAGGTGGTGTAGTCGCCGCCGTCGTCGTCGTCGCCGCCGTCGTCGCCGTCCTGCCCGCCGCCGTCCCTGCTGCAACCCTGCCCTGGGTCGCCGTGGCGGTGCATCTCTTGGTTGGATGGTCCGGGCGCCTCTTCGTCGTCGATGTCGAGGATGACGACGCCACCCTCCTCGTGGCCTCGGCGGCGAGCGGCGATCTCCTCGAGGACGCGCCGCTGACGCTCCATCTCCTCGTGGACGTAGTCGTCGCGAGCCCATTTGAGGGTGGTCTCGTCGTCGGCGGCCATGGCGAGGTGCTCCTTCTTGATGGAGACCGGCGCCTCCATGCCAGGCTCGGTCTTTGGCCTGACAAGGCGGAGGTGGCCGCGGGGAGGCGGAGAAGGCTGGCGGCGGCATCCCTCGTTAATGGTGATGGCGCCACCACCACTGCGCCCGCTGCGCCGGAGCGGCGACTCGCCGGGCTCGGCCTTCACGGCGACGAGCGAGGTCCGTGCGCCGGAGGAGTAGGAGCCGGACGACGACGACGATGTCCAGGCCATGCGCCTCGGCCGCCAGGACGAGCTGCTCCGGCGCGGCATAGTCAAGGCGCGGCGTGTTGTCGCCTTCTATGTGCTCGAGAACGGCCTCGAGGGTGCAGCCGGGGACGCCCCACCATCGCTGCCGCCCCTCGGAGTTGTGGCGGCCGCGGCTGCGCGGACCTCGAAGTACGCCGTCCACAAGTTGTGGCTGTCCGGGGCGTACCTCGGCAGCTGGTGCACCGTCTCCGACAGGGACGACCGGATCCTGGCGATCTCGGCGCGCCGCTCGGCGCCGCTGGGCACCGGGGGCACCGGGACCCCGCCGGCGCTGAGCCTCTATGAGCCCGGCACCCGCATGTCGGGCGGCGCCGGGTACTCCGCCTCGTAGAGGAGGTGAGCCTCGTCCTCGTGCAGGTGGCGGCGGCCGAAGCCGTTGGCCGCCGCGCCATCGCCTAGGAAGCGCTCAGCCATCGGGGAGGAGAGGAGATCGTCGGAGAAGGGAGAGAGGGGCAGAGGGGCATCGGCGGCGAGAGTGGGAGAGAGGGTGCGGCGAGGAGTGCCCAGCCACCGGCGAGGAGGGGCGGCTTTTATAGCGGCGAGCGGGCGGCACCGTGCGGCCGCGTGGAGGGAGAGGTGTGGACGCGCGTCGCCCGCGACTGCGCCGCCCGTGAGGCATCAATGAAAGGCTGGCCGGCGGGCAGCCTTCGCATTGATTCCCCACGGGAAACCGAGGCGATGAGGACGACGAAGCGCCTCTCGGTCGCTGACTCGGCGGGCCCGCCCGTTTTCGCGCCCAAAAAGGTTTCCCCCGGCGCCACCAGGCGCCCCCCAGCGCGCCGGGTTCGGCTTGGGTACGCCAGCGCCAATTTCGGCCCTAACCGGCGAAAATTGGGCTCCTGGGGGCGCGACTGGGCCGATTTTCCTCAGCCGGCGACAAAAAAGGGCCTTGGGGGGGGCCTGTTGGGGGCGCGAGTGGAGATGCTCTAATTGTTACATGATGACTGTCATCCATATCTATCCATCGCTGATCCATGGCCTACGCTTTTCATATACTGAATCTTACTAAGTTACTATTGCTGCTACTACTGTTACAATCACTACAAAACTGCTGCTATTATTATTACTATTATTACTACTACTATTCTGCTTTGCTACTAAACTTTTTCTACAGAAGGATACTCCAGGTGTGGTTGAATTGACAACTCAACTGCTAAGACCAATAAATATTCTTTGGCTCCACTTGTGTCGAATCAATAAATTTGGGTAAAATACTTTCCACGAAGACTTTTACGATCCCCTATACTTGTGGGTTATCAACAACCACGAGATCAACAGGTGCATATGCAACTTCTCGAGTATATGTGGACCCACACTGAAAACCAGTGAACTTTGCTTTTTAATTTATCAATTATGCAATAAAAATCTGTACTGAACTATATTAGGCCAAATGATCGACTTGCATGTGTTTGCTTGTACTTTATGTTTTCAGAGTAGAGATTGTGATTGAAAATTACATTATTTGAGAATCGTCCTGTCCACGGACGCGTCCAGACGGGTCGATGAACGTGTAGGGCTCTGGATCCCGTTGTATATGCTCTAATGGACGGGATGGGATTGATGGATGACATGTAAATATCCGCAATTAACTATTTTTTATCCGTGCAACTCATCCACATTAATAACTTTTGCATGTTTGTCACGTAATCAGCATGCTAGGTCATCATGGTTAATCCTCGTGATTTTTCCACGCCATCAGGTTATCGATAGGCCAATGCTAGGCGTCGACGTGCCGGCCCATCGTTTCTTTTGGTCGCACGCTAGCCGTCGGATCGGCCTGTCCCGAGCCGTTGCCTCGTTATCCACTCAGGTTGTCTTCCTCCTCACACGCGCGTATGAAAAGGATCCCCCCTTGCATCTCATTGGCCGCACACGATCTCCGGTGGCCGCCCGCGTTGGCGGTCCACACACTCACCGGCCGTCCTTGTCACCGGTCCCCACCTTCACCGGTCGTCCTCGTAGCGAGTCCGCACCCTTGCCGGTAGTCCTCGTCACCGCCTCGACCCATGTAATAGTTGCACCTGCGGTTGCAGCTCTCAGCGGCGACGGTTGTAGCTCTGGTGGCAACGGCCGCAGCTCGTCGGCACGCTCGCCGCTACTCATGCCCGTCAGTCGCAGCTCATCGTCCGCACACCTCGCCGTTGCAACATCTCGCTCGTCCCGTTCCAGCAAATTCAAGCTTCGCTTCCAGCAAAAAAAACGCATCGTTGCGCGATGCAGAAAACTGTGACGATGGTTGTAGCTGGATGCCACACCGGTGGTAGCAAATTCCAGGGGCATGTAGCATAAAAACTGCGACTCTCGTTCTCGCCGAATGTTTCTTGGACTACTCACGGGTTGAAGCTTTTTTCAACTACGATGGAAGCTTATTTTGTGAACGTTTGCAACTTTTTCGTCGAGCGGTGCCGATTGAAACTTTGTACACCTTTCGGTTGAAGCTTTTTTCATCTAAGGTTGGAACTTTTTTCGTAACGGTTGCGGCATTTCCAGTTTGAAAGTGCTGGTTGAAACTTCCCCTGTTGATGGTTGAACCTTTTTGGATCTAGGCTTGAAGATTTTTTGTCAATGGTTGCAACACTATATGGGGTGGTTCCAGCATCTGGCGACACTCGTTCCAGCATCCCGTGCCATCGGTAGTAGCATTTCACGCATGCTCGGTCACAGCGGTCACTGTCACCCTCGCCCCCATTACGCGGCCGCAGCGGTCACCGCGGTCACTGTTGCCGTCGCCCCCAGTACGTGGCCGCAGCGTTTGCAACACATGTCCCGCAGTTATTGCGGCACGTAGCTCGTGTGGGGGGTCTCCCGTGCCGATAGCTCGCAGGTTATCCCCCCCCCCCCCCCCCCTCTTGCTTGGAATCAGGTAGAGAGGGTCGGGGCGTCACCGCCGGTGCTGTGGGGACGACTGGTTCGGAGATGCGCGATTCGAAGGTGCGCGATGAAGAGGAGTAAGGAGGGGATCGATGTGGATAAGGTGAGGGGAGTGTGCTGGGCCGCATGATCATTTCTCATCCAACACGTCGTGCGCATCCGGCGCAACGGTCCGGCGGACGCGCCGTGTACTTCCTTATCGGTATTATCACGTGTTACGCAACGTGTGGGTTATTATCTATATCTATATCTATATCTATATCTATCTATACCTATATATATATTATTATATTATATATATATATTATATATATATATATATATTATTTTTATTTTTTTATATATATATTATATTATATATATATATATATATATATATATATATATATATATATATTTATATTTTATATATATATATACACTAATAAAGCAAGGTGATATTTTTGGTTTCGTCCCGTTTAGATTTTTTTTTTGACGCGTCGTAGATAATTTTCTTGATACATGAGGTGGTACTATTTATACAACGTCAATTTTTCATACAGTGCGTTGTGGCCCAATGAACAATTAACATGCAGCCCATTAAGAAAGAGCCCTTTCGTACCTGTTCTGGGCCATTGGGCTCTGCCACGTTGTCATCCATTAATAAAAAAACTAACGTCAGGCTGCTCTGCCACGTTGTCCATCCACCAATAAAAAAACTAACGTCAGCCTGATAGGAGATAGTGGCAGGATTCGAACTCACAACCTTTGGATCAGAATGTAAGTCGGGACCAAGACAGCTAGCTCACATTGAGGGTACAAAAGAAGGTTGTTTTCTTTATTTAATAGTACCACATCGCATTTTTGCATACAACCTATCCAATTTATATACACCTTTAAGTTTCCTCGGTAACAGGAAGCCATTTGAGGGATAATGACGGAGAAATGTGAAAGGAAAGAAAGGTTAATAAAGGGAAGAGCTGTCCACGGTCGATTAGCTACGCTACAGAATTAACATCGTAAGTGCTAAGTGAGGTATCACCCTCGGCACTCGATAGTAGCTCTGCAGTGCCATACTTAAGGGGTGTGCGGTGATGTGTGGGGGGTCTGGCTCGTCGGTCGGTTGACCGAGTCTTCGGGTCTTCGAGTCGTCGAGTCGTCGATTCGTCGATGAACAAGCAGGGGCAACTGGGACTAAGGGGGTTACAGGGGATTCGCTGATCAACATATACTAAACAGTTGGTATGATTGCAGGTAAAGTAACAGTTCATCAAAAACAGGCTATGCATCAGAATAGGAGCTATCTAATACAGTAGCAAAATCTAATGCAAGAATAAGAGGGAAGGGTATAGGCGATATCGGAATGCTCAAGGGGGTTTGCTTGCCTTGCTGCTCTGCGGCAAAAGGCTGATCGTCCACGGTGTAGTCGTACCCGGCAGCAGCGTCAGTCTCGGGCTCTACCGGAAGAAGAGGGGGGAAGAAACAATAAATACAAGCAAACAGATGCAACACGATGCAAGACATGGCATTATGCAGGGCTAGGCATGCAGTAACGCAGTACTACACATTGCAGACGGAGCGGGAGAATATCTGACGATATTTCCCGGGTCTTTGGATTTATCGGACAGACGATCCGGAGGGAAAAAGTTCCATGTTCATCATGATAGGAGCATGTGACAGATGAATGGATGGCATATTTGGAATCGTGGGATTTTTCTGATCATCTTTCATATATAAATTATTTTCATCTGACTTACGGTTTAAAAGATATGATTTTCTAAAGTTTTAATTAATTTTTGGAATTAATTCTATTTATTAAATCCAACATTATCTAGAATAGTGAATGATGACGTCAGCCTGAGGTCAGCATTGCATCAGCAGTCAACACTGGGGCTGACCAGGTCAAACCTGACCAGTGGGCCCCACCTGTGATAGACTCAGTGTTATTCCAGAGTCTTAAATTGGGTCCACATGTCAGTGAGAGATTAGGTTCATTTATTTATTTTAATTAATCTAATTACTTAATTAGGCACCTGACAAGGGGGGCCCATTTGGCATAGACACAGGGGGAAGGGCCCCACCAGTCAGTGACTGGGCAGTGCCCAGTCAGCCAGTTGACCAGGTCAACTGGTCAACTGGGCTGGCCTGGCCCACTGGCAGTGGCACTGGGGGTGGCCCCAGCCCAGCCACGTCGGCGGCGGCGCCGGCCGGCCACCGGAGTTGCTCCGGCGAGCACCCGAAACGGTGGCGCGGCTCGGGTTTGCAGCTCCGGGCACCAAATCGAGCGCGGCCGGTGGCGTTCGAAAGCTAAGGCTGCCGCCGATCCATTCCGGGCATCGGGGAGAGCAACGGCGGGCCGTAGCGAGCGCTACGTCGCCGGTGGCGGAGCAAAGCTTCGGCCTGCGATGGCAAACGGCGATGCGGCACGGTTTCGGGCAAGCTAACGGCACTACGAGGGCCTACGCGAGGAGTGGAGTCGAACGGTGGCGGCGGTTGGACCAAATGGTCACTGGAGAGGCGCCGACGATGAGCTCAGGCGGCGGCGCGTTCGGGCGCACATCGCATGCGGCGTTAGGAGGCTTGGAAGAGAGAGTGTGCGTGCGCGTTGCGTTCCTGGAGGCACCAGGAGCACGGAGATGCGCTCAGGCGAGCGTGACGGCGACGGTAGCGACGGCCACGAGCTTGCCGGCGGCAACCGGAGCTCGGGTGCGGTGGGGATCTAGCTACGGCGGCCTAATCGCACAGGGAAGAGAGAGAGAGAGGGAGACGGAGCTCACTGGGCGCCTGTAGGTGTGCTCAAGTGGGCTCGGGGGAGGCGCGGTTGTGCGAATCGACGACGGCGAGCGGCAGGTCGACGAGGAAGAAGACGACGGCGTGGGGGCGATGCAGGTGGCCGAAGGTGGAAGAAGACGGCGCGGGTACGATGCAGGGGCCCTCGGCTCCGGCTCGTTGGCGCAGGCGACGTAGCGGACGGCGGCGAAGCTGGGGGACTCGACGGCGTGGCGAATGGGGCCCGGTGGCCGCGGTTAGCCGACAGCCATGGCGGCGGCAGCGCGGCGGATCTGGGAAGGGAGAGAGAGAGGAGAGCGAGTGAGGCGAGGGGGGGGAGCGAATGGGGGAGGGTGTCCAGGTGAGGTGGACGAGGGCGCCCTTATCCCCTTGCCCCAACTGCTCCGGCGCCGTGGCAAGCGGCGGGCGGCGCGGCGAGCTCCTGCCATGGAGGCGCCGACACGTAGGGGGGAGCAGGTGAGAGGAGGTAGGCTGGGCCGGCTCAGCCCAGTAGCCAGGTAAGGCCTCTGGCCTTTTCTTTATTTCCTGTTTTCTTTTTATTTAAAAGACAGAGAGAGAAAAGAATTGTTTGGATAACAAAATTTGCTTAGGAAAATTATGGCACTTGGTCCATTAAATCCAGAGCACTTTTATGCACTGCCACAACAAGTTTGAGTATTATTGGAATCCACTTGGATTTTTCATGAATAGAATAGCATTTAAAAATGCTGAAATGGCACTGGATTATTTGCTACTGTTCACATTTGCACAAGAGTGATGTTGTTTTCCCCAACAACATTAGTTTTAGAATTTTTAACAATTGTGCAACATTTTTCATTTGCTGTTTGAGGATTTAAATTTATCACATAAAATCCTAGGGCATTTGAAATGAAATTTGAATTGGAATTTGAATCCAAACTTGATCAAGCCCTGTTTAGCAAAAGATTAGCTTAATCACATGGCCATTACTGTAGCTTAATTACAATCATCACTGTAGCCAAAAGCCAAGGTGTCACAACTCTCCCCTACTAAAAAGAATTCTCGTCCCGAGAATTAAGAAGTAGAAGGAAATAGCCCGGGGTATTCTGCACGAAGATGATCTTCGCTTTCCCAAGTGGCTTCATCTTCAGAATGATTTGCCCACTGCACTTTGAAGAACTTGGTAACCTTCTGACGAGTCCGACGTTCAGTTTCATCAAGAATGCGGACTGGTTGCTCCTTGTAAGAAAGGTCTTGTTGCAGTTCAAGCATATCATGATCCACTGCTCGGATAGGATCCTTGAAGCAACGACGAAGCTGTGACACATGGAACACATCGTGAACCTGAGAATGGTTTGGCGGTAGTTCCAATTGATATGCCACTTTACCACGCCTTTCGAGAACAGTGAAAGGACCAATATAACGAGGAGCTAGCTTGCCCTTGATTCCAAAACAGTGGGTACCTCTCATCGGCGTGACTCGAAGATAAGCCTTTTCGCCAGGTTGATAGACCATATCCTTGTGGTGACGGTCATACTGACTCTTTTGACGAGACTGAGCAGCCTTCAGATTTGCATGTATAATGCGGACCTGATCTTCGGCATGTTGGATAATATCCGGACCGATAAGCGTACGTTCCCCAGTTTCTGACCAATTCAGAGGAGTCCGACACTTACGTCCATATAATACATCAAAAGGAGCCATCTTCAGACTGGCTTGATAGCTATTATTGTAGGAGAACTCAGCATACGGGAGAGATTCCTCCCATTTCTTGCCGAAAGAGATAACACAAGCTCGAAGCATGTCTTCGAGGATCTGATTGACTCTTTCAACTTGTTCCTGGGATTGAGGGTGAAAAGCGGTGCTGAATGACAAGTGAGTTCCCATGGCTTCCTGGAAACTTTCCCAGAATCTTGAAGTGAATAAACTGCCACGGTACGAACTAATCACCAATGGAATACCGTGGAGTGAAACGACTCTCGCCAGGTAAAGATCGGCTAGCTGACTAGCAGTAATAGTTTCCTTGACAGCCAGAAAATGTGCAACTTTGGACAGTCGGTCAATGACGACAAGAATAGCATCATTACCTTTCTGCGACCTGGGAAACCCAGTAATGAAGTCCATTTCAACATGATCCCATTTCCATTCAGGAATAGAAATAGGTTGCAGAGTTCCAGCAGGCTTTTAATGTTCTGCTTTGATTCGACGGCAAATGTCACATTCTGAAACATAGCGTGCAATGTCTTGCCTCATGTTAGACCACCAGAATCTTTGACGAATGTCTTGGTACATCTTGGTACTACCAGGATGAATAGACATCAGAGTGTCATGTGCTTCTTTCATGACCTCCTGAGTCAAATCATTGTTTTTCTCCTTACTTGGTACCACTAAACGGCCTTTGAAGTACAAAGCGCCATCCTCAGCAATAGTGAAGAATGAGGGTTTACCTTCCGCTAGGTAGCGTTTAATCCTTTCGACCTCATTGTCACACTTCTGGATCCACTTGATGACGTCTACAAGATCTGGTTTAGCAACCAGGGTATTAAGAGAACCCTGGGAAACAACATGGAGGTTCATTTTGTAGAACCCTTCAGGAGGGGGAGCGAGATATCCCTGAGGAACAATATGGAGGTTCAGCTTGCGGAATTCTTCTTGAAGCAGGGGGTGAACCTTATGAACATGAAGGTGGTTGCAGTAGGACTTGCGGCTCAAAGCATCAGCCATCACATTAGCCTTGCCAGGTGTATAAGAAATTCCCACGTTGTAATCTGCTATGCGCTCCATCCATCTCTGTTGACGGAGGTTCAGATCTGGCTGAGTAAACAAGTACTTCAGACTTTGGTGGTCGGTGTAGATCTCGCAACGGTTCCCAACAAGGTATTGCCGCCACTCTTTCAGTGCATGAATTACTGCTGCAAGTTCAAGGTCATGAACTGGGTAGTTCTCTTCATGAGGACGCAATTGACGAGATGCATAAGCAACCACTCTGCGCTCTTGCATTAGGACACAGCCCATTCCTTGACGTGAAGCATCACAATAAATGACAAAGTCCTTACGAGTATCCGGAGGAGCTAGCACTGGAGCAGATGTCAGTTTGTCCTTAAGTGCCTGAAAGCTCTCCTGACATTTTTCTGTCCACTCATATTTAACACCTTTGTGAAGCAAATTGGTTAAGGGCTTTGCAATCTTGGAGAAGTTCTCGACGAATCGACGGCAATAGCTGGTGAGTCCGAGAAAACTTCTGACTTGCTTGACATTCTTCGGGGGAGTCCAGTCAAGAATAGCCTGAACTCGTTCAGGGTTGACCGCAATACCATCCTTGGAGATCACATGACCAAGGTAGGTTACTTCGTCCATCCAGAACTCACACTTTGAGTACTTAGCATAAAGTTGATGTTCTCGAAGCCTCTTCAGTATAAGACGAAGATGTTCAGCATGCTCTTCTTTATTCTTGGAGAATACCAGAATATCATCCAGATAAACCACGACGAATTTATCGAGGTAATCCATGAATATATAATTCATCAACCGAGAGAAAGTTGCTGGAGCATTGGTTAAGCCGAAGGACATGACAGTGTACTCGTATGAACCATAGCGAGTAACAAATGCAGTCTTGGGAATATCCTCTTCACGAACCCGGATCTGATGGTAACCCAACCTCAAGTCGAGTTTCGAAAACACTGCTGAACCAGCAAGCTGATCATACAGATCGTTGATCCGAGGAAGCGGATATTTGTTTTGAATCGTTGCTTGGTTGATGGGTCGGTAATCTTGGACCAACCGATTCGTACCATCCTTTTTCTTGACAAAGAGAGAAGGTGCTCCCCAAGCAGAGGAACTTGGACGAATGAAACCCAGACGAAGCGAATTGTCAAGTTCTTGCTTAAGTTCAAGGAGTTCATGGGGTGGCATCTTATACGGACGCTTGGCAATAGGGGTGGTGCCTGGCACTAAGTCGATGACAAACTCGACAGCTCTGGCAGGGGGAATCCCTGGAAGTTCTTCCGGAAAAACATCTTGGAAATCCCGGACAACTGGAATGTTTTCGATCCCTTCAAGAGGTGACTCATTTAATGCATTCATGGCATATAGTCGGGCTTCAGCATTCCGAACAAGATGAGCATGATAGCTTACCATCTCATTCGAAGGATGCATGAGCTGGACGGTTTTGGTGTCACAAACAATTGAAGCGGTATGTGCTTTCAACCAATCCATTCCGAGAATGAGATCGATATTGGAAGACTTCAGCATCTAACAGTTTGGAATGACATGATCGAGTACAACTCGTAATCAAAGAGGATTACTAAGAGTTGTCGAATCGCAATGCGTACTCGATTCAGATATCAGTGTCCTTGATTGTCCAACAACTCAGAACACGAGGGAACCGGAATCAGAGAAACATCATAGTTGATTAGGAGCTCATAAGAAGTTATAAGGCTCCGTGATATTTATCAAGATACCAGGGATAATATTCGGATATAGATCAGAATTAAAGCTTGGACCGATGTACTGATCCGCAGAAGACAAGTGCTTAAACTGGTCTTAAGAATGGGATCAATGGAGAACAGTTATGGTCGGAACCACGGTTGTAAAGTACAAGATCAAAGATACAATATCAAATCATACAATGAATGATTATATGAGAGGAGAAGCTTGTATGATAAGATCAATATTGTTTCCATGGGCATGAACACAAGGTTCAAGGTCGACTCCCACTTCATCAATGCATCACCTTCCATTTACACCTCGCCTTTGGTGAAATTATAGTTTTGAAAGATTATCTGGCAAAACACCAGAAGAGTAGGACTCGTGAAGACCCTCGGGTTCACATGGATTAGGGAAGGCATAGTTTCAACCCATCGGGGACTCTTAGGAACATATACCACAAGTTTCAAGAGTAATTAACACATGCTCGACAACAGAGCATGGCTGACAAAAGCATAGGATACAACTTATCAGAGGGAGAAGACACAATTTACAAATGGCATCACTTATCAGGGGAATAACACCACAATAATTTGAAAGTGAAGGATGCAATCGGATAAAAACCCAACAATGGGTCTGGCGGTCCACAAAGGACCTGATGTGAGTATCGATACCAAATCAGAGGGAGAAAGAATGCAAGGCATCAGATCATAGAACGTCCAATTAATTTGATGCTTAGATAACCAAGGGAATTAAGATTTCCAAATTGGTGTATCGGAAATCGATGCTCCGATCAAATAGAAGTAAGATGAAAGGACTAAGATGGTCAATCAATCAAAGTTGATTTGTCGGGAACCAACTCATGCTTAGAAAGACGTCTGAGCCGGACGGATAATTTATGATAAACAACTGATGACTGCGTGCATTCACACACAGGTGGAATTACTAAATCAAATGACAATCACAAAGGATTTAAATAATATTGCTAGACATATGGAATTAACCATAATGCAAGCAGATGAGAAAGGTCAAGAGTCAAAGGCTATTGAGGATTTTGGAAGATCGAATAGCGTTTCAAAGAATTCTGTGAAACACATGATCAACCGAGGAAGAACGAATCTCCGATAAGATAATTCGATGCACCTTGTAATAACAAGAGCAACTGAATATGAAAGTATGAGCGACAATTGCATGTAGTCATCCATAGGGGTTGACGGTGGAAGGGAATCGCAAAGGCGATGAGCACAAGTTCTCGAGAGAACATCGGAGAGTATCTTCGAAGTCTTCTGATGAATCGAGCCATCATCTGAAATGAGGAGCTCTCCGGGAGGAGTAGTTACGAAAACCTAGAGTTAGATTTAATAAAATCTTTAAACCGAAAGAGAAGAGAGATCAGAGCCCAAAGTATAGACGAGGAGTAAAAGATCCTAATACCACCCGATTGACATGTGGGCCCGTAAGCCACACAACAATGTTAGTAAAAGTTTTTCAAGTACTAGACTCAACTTCGGCCAAGGAGTTGGAAAGGGGGCTACCTACAGGCAGTCGGCTCTGATACCAACTTGTGACGCCCCCATTCTTGTCCGTACGCTAATCATGCACACAATGCGTACGACCAAGATTAGGGACTCACTGATTGATATCACAACACAACACAACAAAGGACACAATTAAAAGTCATACAGCTTCATATTACAAGCCAGGGGCCTTGAGGGCTCGAATACAAAGCTCGACAAGCACGAGTCAGCGGAAGCAAAAATATCTGAGTACAGACATAAGTTAGACAAGTTTTGCCTTAAGAAGGCTAGCACAAACATAAACAATGGATCGAAAGAGGCGAGGCCTCCTGCCTGGGAACCTCCTAACTACTCCTGAGCGTCGGGAGCCGCCTCCACGTAGTAGTAGGCTCCAGCGGTGGTGTAGCAGTCGTTTCCGGCGTACTCCATCTCCTGGGCTCCATCGTCTGAACGCAGCAACGTATCGAGGGGGAAAGAGGAAGCAAAGCAGCGGTGAGTACTCATCCAAAGTACTCGCAAGACTGACATCAGAACTATGCTAAGTATGCATCATTATCAAAGGGAGGAGTTATATCTGGACTGACTGCAGAAAGCAAGAATAGGGAGAAGGCCTAGTCCTATCGAAGACTAGCATCTTCATCATCTTGCAGCATTAGAAGAGTGCAGATTGGTATCACATATAGTCATATTGTTGTAGCAATTTTATTAAGTAACCACGCCCAGAGATCCTTCCTCGACTCCCTGCGAGGAAGCAATCCCGGAGCCACAATTCATTTCAATTTAAATTACAATTATAGTTGTATAAGGTCAAGGTACAACTCCAAGTCGTCCTGTTACCGTGGACACGGCTATTCGAATAGATTAATCATCCCTGCAGGGGTGCACCACATATTCCCCAACACGCCTGAGTCACCTCCGACCGGACACACTTTCCTGGGTCATGCCCGGCCTTGGGATATCAGCACGTCGTCGCCCCACCTAGGCTCAACGAAGAGGCCAGCCCGCCGGTCTAAATCCTAAGCGCGTAGGTTCGTGGGCCCACTTGCCCTTGCACTCCTGCACGATGCGTACGCGGCCAGAAATAGACCTAGTACACTCCAGTCCAAGAGCTGCACCGTCCAGTCCAATCCGTCGCGCGCCGCTCCATTGCTGACGTCCGAAGAGCTTCGGCTGATACAACGACGCTGAGTGCCCGTAACTTTCCCACGTGATGGTTAGTGTGTATTAAGGCCAATGACCTAACTCAGATCAAGTACCCAACCCATTAGCATTTTATTAATGCGGGGCAAGCGCGACCCTCAAAGTGCGGTCCCGTCACCTCGACTCAAGGATGTGTGGCAAAGGCCTCTCTCGCCAGTCCACACCTCAACATAACCCGGATGCCTTACCGGCGCATCCCACCATATCTCACACACGGGTACCCTTGGGGCCGACCTGTCTCAGGACTGTCGGGAACTCAGGTCCACCTCAACCAGGGTGGTACCGCCTGTCCCTCCAGTACCGTCTTTCCCATGTAAACAAAGTCAAGTAGAAGTAACTGTGTGTTTATACACCAAGTGGGGATCCGAGGAATCACCCTCGATGGATCCCACTCGAGGTATGTGTATGACAAGAGTCGCTATAGATAAATGGGAAGGAGGAATCACCCTCGATACCCACGATCGATTAGCTACGCTACAGAATTAACATCGTAAGTGCTAAGTAAGGTATCACCCTCGGCACTCGATAGTAGCTCTGCAGTGCCATACTTAAGGGGTGTGCGGTGATGTGTGGGGGGTCTGGCTCGTCGGTCGGTTGACCGAGTCTTCGGGTCTTCGAGTCGTCGAGTCGTCGATTCGTCGATGAACAAGCAGGGGCAACTGCGACTAAGGGGGTTACAGGGGATTCACTGATCAACCTATACTAAACAGTTGGTATGATTGCAGGTAAAGTAACAGTTCATCAAAAACAGGCTATGCATCAGAATAGGAGCTATCTAATACAGTAGCAAAATCTAATGCAAGAATAAGAGGGAAGGGTATAGGCGATATCGGAATGCTCAAGGGGGTTTGCTTGCCTTGCTGCTCTGCGGCAAAAGGCTGATCGTCCACGGTGTAGTCGTACCCGGCAGCAGCGTCAGTCTCGGGCTCTACCGGAAGAAGAGAGGGGAAGAAACAATAAATACAAGCAAACAGATGCAACACGATGCATGACATGGCATTATGCAGGGCTAGGCATGCATTAACGCGGTACTACACGTTGCAGACGGAGCGGGAGAATATCTGACGATATTTCCCGGGTCTTTGGATTTATCGGACAGATGATCCGGAGGGAAAAAATTCCATGTTCATCATGATAGGAGCATGTGACAGATGAATGGATGGCATATTTGGAATCGTGGGATTTTTCTGATCATCTTTCATATATAAATTATTTTCATCTGACTTACGGTTTAAAAGATATGATTTTCTAAAGTTTTAATTAATTTCTGCAATTAATTCTATTTATTAAATCCAACATTATCCAGAATAGTGAATGATGACGTCAGCCTGAGGTCAGCATTGCATCAGCAGTCAACAGTGGGGCTGACCAGGTCAAACCTGACCAGTGGGCCCCACCTGTCATAGACTCAGTGTTATTCCAGAGTCTTAAATTAAATTAAACAGGGTTAATTAGCAGCTGGGTCCACATGTCAGTGAGAGATTAGGTTCATTTATTTATTTTAATTAATAAAATTACTTAATTAGGCACCTGACAAGGGGGGCCCATTTGGCATAGACACAGGGGGAAGGGCCCCACCAGTCAGTGACTGGGCAGTGCCCAGTCAGCCAGTTGACCAGGTCAACTGGTCAACTGGGGCTAGCCTGGCTCACTGGCAGTGGCACTGGGGGTGGCCCCAGCCCAGCCACGTCGGCGGCGGCGCCGGCCGGCCACCGGAGTTGCTCCGGCGAGCACCCGAAATGGTGGCGCGGCTCGGGTTTGCAGCTCCGGGCACCAAATCGAGCGCGGCCGGTGGCGCTCGAAAGCTAAGGCCGCCGCCGATCCATTCCGGGCATCGAGGCGAGCAACGGCGGGCCGTAGCGAGCGCTACGTCGCCGGTGGCGGAGCAAAGCTTCGGCCGGCGATGGCAAACGGCGATGCGGCACGGTTTCGGGTGAGCTAACGGCACTACGAGGGCCTACGCGAGGAGTGGAGTCGAACAGTGGCGGCGGCTGGACCAAATGGTCACCGGAGAGGCGCCGGCGACGAGCTCAGGCGGCGGCGCGTTCGGGCGCACGTCGCATGCGGCGTTAGGAGGCTCGGAAGAGAGAGTGCGCGTGCGCGTTGCGTTCCTGGAGGCACCAGGAGCACGGAGATGCGCTCAGGCGAGCGTGACGGCGACGGTAGCGACGGCCACGAGCTTGCCGGCGGCAACCGGAGCTCGGGTGCGGTGGGGATCTAGCTACGGCGGCCTAATCGCACGGGGAAGAGAGAGAGAGAGGGAGACGGAGCTCACTGGGCGCCTGCAGGTGTGCTCAAGTGGGCTCGGGGGAGGCGCGGTGGTGCAAATCGACGACGGCGAGCGGCAGGTCGACGAGGAAGAAGACGACGGCGTGGGGGCGATGCAGGTGGCCGAAGGTGGAAGAAGACGGCGCGGGTACGATGCAGGGGCCCTCGGCTCCGGCTCGTTGGCGCAGGCGACGTAGCGGACGGCGGCAAAGCTGGGGGACTCGACGGCGTGGCGAATGGGGCCCGGTGGCCGCGGTTAGCCGACGGCCATGGCGGCGGCAGCGCGGCGGATCTGGGGAGGGAGAGAGAGAGGAGAGCGAGTGAGGCGAGGGGGGGGAGCGAATGGGGGAGGGCGTCCAGGGGAGGTGGACGAGGGCGCCCTTATCCCCTTGCCCCAACTGCTCCGGCGTCGTGGCAAGCGGCGAGCGGCGCGGCGAGATCCTGCCATGGAGGCGCCGACACGCAGGGGGGAGCAGGTGAGCGGAGGTGGGCTGGGCCGGCTCGGCCCAGTAGCCAGGTAAGGCCTCTGGCCTTTTCTTTATTTCCTGTTTTCTTTTTATTTAAAAGACAGAGAGAGAAAAGAATTGTTTGGACAACAAAATTTGCTTAGGAAAATTATGGCACTTGGTCCATTAAATCCAGAGCACTTTTATGCACTGCCACAACAAGTTTGAGGATTATTGGAATCCACTTGGATTTTTCATGAATAGAATATCATTTAAAAATGCTGAAATGGCACTGGATTATTTGCTACTGTTCACATTTGCACAAGAGTGATGTTGTTTTCCCCAACAACATTAGTTTTAGAATTTTTAACAATTGTGCAACATTTTTCATTTGCTATTTGAGGATTTAAATTTATCACATAAAATCCTAGGGCATTTGAAATGAAATTTGAATTGGAATTTGAATCCAAACTTGATCAAACCCTGTTTAGCAAAAGATTAGCTTAATCACATGGCCATTACTGTAGCTTAATTACAATCATCACTGTAGCCAAAAGCCAAGGTGTCACAACCGGCCCAACTATTGGGCCGGCGCGCCGGCGCAGAGTGCTGCCCATACTATAATGAGAGGGGTCACGTTGTGATGCCCTGATCAATGAAATGCAAATAGTAGTCAGAAGGGGACGTACGAAACGGGGTGCTAATGGAAATAATTCGAACTCAAGTCCATGCACGTGCCGGGTTGAAAGTCCTCTCAAGAAAAAAAAAATAGAAATAGGGTTTTTGGTGTTGATAATTTTAAATTGAATTTTGTGTTTGTTTGTGTCCTTCGCAGACTGGTATTAAACTACTACGATGTAAAAACGAGAATCGAATTGTGTAGATGTGGTCAAGATCTCAAACGCGATCGTTCGCCAACTTGTGCATCTAGGCCATGCAATTCTTTATTATTTCCCGTTGGTCGTGTAGTGGACAATGTGACCATCATCAACAATGGTAACAAAGAACAGAAGTGATAACATGGATAGGGTGCAAGGGGTAAATTTTTGTTTCTCCCGTTACAACGCACGGTCCCTTTTGCTATATTTATAATATAATAGAGTGGGTTAAACTAACACGTACTATTAAACAAAAAAAATAACTATAGAGATCATTTTCAAAGATCCATTCAACTTTGCAAATGCACACTGACGTGGAAGGTGAGTGGCAATTCCTAGTCTAAGTTAATACAGCGAAGCTACCTCAACCTAAAATCAGCGTACGAAAATCAAAAGAAGAGTACCATGTCGCTAGCTTTTGCTTTTCTGATGGATCACTATAAGTACATCATTTGATCACACGGATTTTACACATGGCATTTAGTTCCCGATAGCTGTTTGGTGACGTGCGTGCAGTAATGAACGGTGGCAGTGACCTGGATGTACAAGCTCGGTTATGAACTGTGGTACCCTACTACCTTGAGCATATTACGAAAGAAAACAAATGACCTCGCTTGCATGCAATAAAATGTCATCCTGTCTGGTTGCACACAGAATGCTAGTAGCGTAAGAGTGGTGACGTCCTGAATCCATGGGAGTATGAACCCATTTTTAAAATTCATTTTAAACGTATTTTAAAATGTCAAAAAACATTGAAACAAATATTCACGGATACATATGTGCGCGGCACAAAGTTTTATGATTTTTTTTTATTTTGCGAAAAAGAAAATTTTCAGTGCTTCTAAATAGTGTTCCATGACACTTTTTTTTCCTTTTTTGCATGGGCTAAATAAAAAAAACAGGAAACTTTCTGTGCACGCACAGAATCTGAATATGTACACTTGAAACTTTTTTCAGATTTTTTTGGCATTTTGAAATGAGTTTTCTGAAGTGGATTCCTATGGCCATGGGTTCATCCTTGTACTTTTCACTAGCCTATTTGCATTCATCTCAAGAAGAAAAAAAGAGCCCTAGTAGCATTAGCACTGCACCAAAGTATGCTTGTGCTTGCTTAGCTTTCCAACTTGCTAACTAATGGATCTGCTTTGCCTAATTTTTGTCTATTATCGTCTGCATTATTGGTTTTCCGCATAGTCAAACAGAAACAAATACAAAATCTAACTCACAAGATGGTACAAAATTGTGAGACTACACAAAATACTAATGGATTGCTCGTTGCACATTACCGCTTGTATATATATAAGGAGATCGTCGGTATACAAAATACATACTCCAGCTCATGCGATGCATGCATGAGTCATTAGATGGATGCGTTCATGCGCACAGCATGTCATACGCGATTCATGTTATCGACCGTATTCATATTTCTTAATCATATACATACATACGTGTGTTGGTCATGGCACTGATGGATCAATGTTTTGGGGTGGGACCCTGGTTCTTCTCCTCCTCGTCCGGCGAAACGGTGACAACGGCGTGACCGCGGCTGCTCGGGCCCGATGGCGGATTGCGGGGCGCCACCGCCAGGCCCGGCTCTTCTCTCCCCGATGGGTAGATGGATTGGATGATCGATCTCTGCCTCCATGGCCATATATAGGCACACCGAAGGAGATCTAGAGCTCGGCAATAATGGTTTCTTTTGATTACCGGGGGTGCATGCATGTGCTGGTGGTTACAAGGTAATGGCTGAATCGTATTAAGCACAGAAAATTCAAGACAAAGCTGTGGCTCCGGGGTGCTTTCGGTCAATAAAGCTAGCGAACGAACTTTGCAGAGTTGGCACTCGTGGTGGACAACGCAACCGCATTCCATCTGCCGTGGCAACAAGCAAGGGAAAATACGTATTGAATTGGAGCTCACGGTTATGCATGCAATGGGCCTTTTCCATCTGTTCATTTTCGCCTGTATTCTTATTAGTGCGTGCCTACAATCTAGCAGTTGCGAGCGGCCACCCTGCACAGACATGCATGTGTGTATTTTTTTGTGTGCTACCGCATGTGTGTTATGGCATTTAACTCATTCACACCAGCCCGTCATTTAAAAAACGGACCACACGTGCATTTATTTGAGTTTTCAAAATTTTAAATAGTCATATCTTTTAAACCGTGCGTCGGAATTCAGATCCTTTTTCAATGTTGGAATTCTCGCGACGAGATCTTTAAAGGTAGATCCCATATGGATATGTTTTGCGGCGTGAATGAGTATATTTAGGAAGATAAGGAGGGATTTTGGGCGATCGAGGATAAATTTTACTCCCTTATAGATTTTAGTATTTCGGCTAGGTGCACCGTAAGGGAGGAAAACCGAAATTATCCTCCGTTACGGCTGGATAGGGATAAATTTTACTCCCTTGTAGATTTTAGTATTTTGGCTAGGTGCAGCGTAAGGAGGGAAAACCGAAATTATCCTTCCTTACGGCCGGATAGGGGATCGGTTAGAAATTTCCTAATACATCGGCGACGTCGATATTCACCATGGAGCTTTGCTGAAGTGCGTAAGACACTAACGAAAATATGTCATATAAATTGGCAATGTCAAATCGCTTTCCCTTACACCAAAGTGAAAGCGATGGGTTTTGAAAATAAATCAACCTTTGAGAAATGCAAATGTCTGAAAGATGCAAGACGTTTATACTACCATACTGGTCTACATAGCGAGGAAATACCATCGATTGTTGACTTCGCAGGGAGTAGCATTTAGCAATGGTGGCAGAGTACTCATTCTTCTCCACCTTAAGAGCAACTCCAACGCAGTGACCCAAACGAACACAGATTTTGTCCTTTTTTTGTCGTTTGGGTCGCCCGTCCGCCTAGCAAACATGCCATGGATACGCGCGGACGCATGATTGCACCCAACGCGCAACACAAGAGCTGGCAAGCGCTCAGCAACAACACCAGGTGAGCACCTCCTCTGCTGGCGCCACGCCTCCTCCGCCTCAGCGGCATCGATAGGCACCTTCTCGCGCCGCCATGCCCCTCCATCCCCCCTTGCGCTGTCATGCCCCTCCGCTCCCCCTCGCGCCACCGGGCCCCTCCGCGGCCGTGCCGACCTATGACGTGCAAGGTTTGAGCCACCGCGCGCGAAGTCAGTGATATTGACCTCGCCGGCCTGGCCGACGAGCAGGTTTGCCGGGTTGAGGTCGCGGTGTACAACGTGAAGCGCGTGCAGGGCCTCGGGCCCCAGGAGCGCCTGCCCCGCCACAACGGTGACTAGGCGATCCCCCATTGGACGGCCGAGCGCGCGGAGAGGCCCCGCGAGGGAGCCCCCGGACATGAGCTCCAGCGCCAGCGCCATCGGCAGCTCCGCCACGGGTGACGGGATGACGGCGTGGACGCGCACCACATGCAGCACGCTAACGGTGGAGGGCTCGGCTCAGAATGAGAGGTGGCGGCCTGCACCGGTGGCGTCGCCGGTGAGCGCGGTGGCGGCCTGTGCAAGTGGCCTCACCGGTGGCCTCGCTGCTCGTTGCACCGTTTGTGGAGGCAGATGCCCAGCTCGTGCGCAGTCACCGATAGATGGGACCAGGGCGGACACGAGCGGACGACAACGGACGACGGGAGCATCCGCTTCTGTCCGTTTTGTATCCATTTGTGATCCATATTTGTGTCAAGTTTGGATCGGGACGCACAACACTTTACCGTTTGAATCGCGCCGTTGGGCCAAGTTTTCAGTCCAGATGAACCAAACGGATAAAATGAGCCGCAGCGTTGGAATTGCTGTAAAGAGGACTCAGGTGTGACCGGATTGACAGTCCACTATGTAGTCGGCAATTCACAAGACGCGTAGGGAAAAGAGGACGTTCTCATCGGTCCCGTCACATCGCTGCTTTATCCTGCATCATTCCTGCCCCAAACGACACGGCATAGTCCCTCTGCACGCCATGGGTCGTCCTGGGTGGGGGAGGGCAAAAAATGCAATAATGCAGTCCATGGGTAGAGTCCACGTACGTACGTACCACGCGCTTGGTGGACCAGACCAACACACGACACGAGAGCATCACTATTGCAATGTGAACTCTACTTACCAAGCTGCGGCGCGAACTTGCAACGACCGTGTAACAACTCCACTACTCCAGGTCCAAGCTGCTTCTTCCTGCCGCCCTCGCACACTGCTCCGCGTTTCTTGCATTTCTACCACTTCTACTTTGATCGAGAGAAGAGGACGATGGAGGGGGTGGTGGTGAGCGCCGTGACGGGGGCCATGAGGACGCTGCTGCCCAAGCTCGCCGCGTTGCTGGCGAGCAAGTACAAGCTGTCCAGCGGCGTGCACAAGCAGATCCTCTCGTTGCGGAACGAGATGAGCAGCATGAACGCGCTCCTGGTGAGGCTCTCTCGGATGGCCGCGCTCGACGAGCAGCAGAGGGACTGGCGTGACAAGGTGCGTGAGCTCTCCTACGACATGGAGGACTGCGTCGACATCTTCACCCATGACCTCATCGGTGGCGGCCATGGCGGCAAGGCCTGGCTCAAGCGCAGGCTCAGGAAGATCAAGACGCGCCACAAGATCGCCAGCCGCATCGAGGAACTCAAGGCTCGGGCTCTCGAAGTAAGCAGCTGCCACAATAGGTATAAGATTGACGAGCGCACCCTTTCTCCTGACTGCATCCCTTCTCCTGGCGGTCTGGTGGCTATTGACCCTCGAATGGAGGCACTCTATGTAGACGCCAAAAGCCTTGTGGGCATAGATGGCCCGAAGGAGAAGCTCATCAAGTTGCTCAGTCAGGAAGAAGAGGGTGCAAATCGCCTTAGAGTGGCGGCTATTGTTGGATCTGGAGGAATGGGCAAGACAACTCTCGCCCACCAAGTTTATACCAAGATCAAAAGCCAATTTGATTGCAAGGCTTTTGTAACGGTGTCTCAAAACGCCAGCACGTTCAAGACCCTTTCAGATATATACCAGGCATTTAGGGGCTGGATGCCTTATAGCCTTGAAGACGGAGAACTCATCGTGGAACTCCGGAAGTACCTCAGGGACAAAAGGTATGTTCTCATGATTAATTAAGTTATTATGTACAGATGATATAATTTCAACTTCAATAATAAAACCACATGTTAGGATCCTACATTGTTTGTACAATTAACACACCAATTGTATGTTGTATTGTTTGACAGATACCTTATTGTGTTGGATGATATCTGGGCAGTAAACGCATGGAACACTTTTAAAGTTTGTTTTGTGGAGAATAATCTTGGTAGCAGAGTTATAACAACTACACGAAATGAAGATGTAGCTAAGGCATGTTGTTCTTGTTTTCATGGGCATGTCTATAGGATCAAACCACTTAATGATCTTGACTCGGGGAGATTATTTTATAGAAGGATGTTTTATTCCGACGATGCATGTCCTGAGCAACTAAAGGATGTTTCAAGTGAAATATTGAAGAAATGTGATGGGGTTCCATTAGCTATTCTCAGTGTAGCCAGCTATTTGGCTAGTCATGAAGAGGTGAACTCAAAGGAAACCTGGGAGAAGATGCAAAATCATTTAGGTTTTCCATTGGAAGGACATCCTGCATTAGAATGGATGAGGCATGTGCTTACTCTTGGCTACAATGATTTATCATTGGAGCTTAAGACATGTTTATTGTATCTTGGTATATTCCCGCAGGGTTCTAAAATAAGAAAAGAAAATTTGGTGAAGAGATGGATTTCTGAGGGTTTTGTTACTGAAAAGGAAGGTTATGGCCCAGAGGAGATTGCAGAAAGCTACTTTAGTGAGCTCATCAACAAAAACATGATCCAAATAGCCGAGTACGATGATTGCGGGCATGTCTTGTCCTGTAGAGTGCATGATCTAATGCTTGACTTTATCATACTAAAGTCGACAGAAGAAAACTTTATCACCGTAATCAAGGAACCACCTACAGCTAATGGTGCATATCTCGAAGGGCCTTTTGTTCCTGATTCTGTCTATGATTCTCTACTCCTCTCCCTCAGCAGACTTGGCAGGCTTCAATCCATCACCTTCCTTGGTCTCGCAAGATATAGTTACTTGGAGAAGTATATCTTAACTTGTTGGTCCACACCACCGCCAAGTCATCTTTATAGATTACATGTGCAGGGCTTCACCTTCTCCATTTAGACGCCACTACGGCTCTGACGCCCAACTACGGCTCTCTGGACACTACGGCTCAGATGCCCACGTGATTCCTCAGGGTCTCACTGCTATAAGAACGAACAAGATGGCGACTTCTACAGGAAAGATCGAATCGTTTTCTACACTTACGGATGACATAGTGGGTAATTTCGGGCAACTTTGGGGGTAATTTTTAGACGGACGACCAGAAGCACTATTTGCTTTATTATTAGGGAAAGATATAAGTACACACGTGTGTTGGTCATGGGGCTGATGGATCAATGTTTTCGGCGGGACCCTGGTTCTTCTCCTCCTCGTCCGGCGAGGCGGTGACAACGGCGTGACCGCGGCTGCTCGGGCCCGAGGGTGGATTGCGGCCCCACCGCCAGGCCAGGCTCTGCTCTCCCCGGCGCAGCACACGGCGTCTCCACGGCAACAGCTCGAGGGTCCCCACCGAGTTCGGGGAGGAGGTCGCCATGCCACGGGGTAGAGCAAGCCTCTCTTCCGCCCTCGCCAACGATAGGCCGCCAGCAGCTGCTACTGTCATGACCAGGACGACGACAACCACGACCTTGGATCGCAGCGAGCTCATTGAGGTGGCCTAGCTGGGCTGCCTGATTAATCAGCGATACGACCAATTTTGAGTGCTTAACTCTTCTGGCGTACGTTGTTATGCATGTGATGTGGCGTGGTAGATGGACTGGATGATCGATCTCTGCCTCCATGGCCATATATAGGCACACCGAAGGAGATCTAGCGCTCGGCAATAATGTTTTCTTTTGATTACCGGGGGTGCATGCATGTGCTGGTGGTTACAAGGTAATGGCTGAATCGAATTAAGCACAGAAAATTCAAGACAAAGCGGTGCCTCCGTGCTGCTTTCGGTCAATAAAGCTAGCGAACGAACTTTGCAGAGTTGGCACCCGTGGTGGACAACGCAACCGCATTCCATCTGCCGTGGCAACTGGCAAGGGAAAATATTGAATTGGAGCTCACGGTTATGCATGCAATGGGCCTTTTCCATCTGTTTATTTTCCCAGACTTTTAGTTGGAACGCTTGATCTGTTCGTACGTAGTACTTTCTTATTTTGCAAATTAAAAAAACCTCTAGCTTTGCAAATTATAAGGTAAACTTTTCAACATTTGTGTTTCTCTGCTGTAGTGTCCAATGATGTTTGGGGACAATAATCTCAGGCATCGAGCTACATGACTGGACGGTGGACGGCGCCAAATTATCCATCGTGATATCAAGCTTGCTGCAACGTCTCTAGAGTCTAGATCATATGACTAGCTTGGCGTCGTACCGGATTTTTAATGTTTGCTCCTCATATTTTTCAAAATTTCCTTATGGGTTCATCCTACAGGGTTAGGTGGAAGCCTAAGTGTGTGTTAGTGTTGGCTGTATGCATCTTAGTTATGCATAGGACTGATGTGTACTCATTATAAGCATTGTTGAGAAAATCGTTAACTGAAAACTGCTTAGTTGGCTGGTGGGTAGGGGATTAATAGGCTAATCGGTAAGTTAATCGGCCAATTAATTAATTAATTGAACGATTTATCGGTTTATTGGTGACCCTAAAAGTAGAGATTAACCGGCAAATTAGTTGGTTAATCGGACAAATTCTTAAACATGGATTATAAAAGTCTTGCTTCGATACATCCCCTCACAAACCATATAAGGGCGGTATTATCATTTGACCATAAGATATACCCACCTTCGTATATGACACATACGAGCATACGTAGATGTACATAGCTGATCTGCCCGCCCATCACATAAACCGGCTCATTTTTTTCAACCTTCAAAAAATAGATGCGTTCTCCCAACCTCTTGGTTTACTTCCGCCAACCGTAATCAACTAGGATAGTTCAATTGTTGTGCGTAGTTACTTCTTTTATTTTTCTTATTATTGTGCCTCTTAGTCTAGTTTTCTTCTCTATTTTGGTTTTGTGTGGCTTTTCTGATTCGTTTTTATTTTCCTTTATTTCTTCTTCTTTTTCTCTTTTCTTTTTTCCTCTGCTTAAATTCGTGAACACTTCCTTAAATTTGTTAAAACTTTCCAAATCTGTGAACTTATTTTTTGAATCCATGAACTTTGTTTAAATAAATAAATGTTTTTCAAATTCACACAGTTTTATAAAATTCATGAACATTTTCAATCTCACAAAAAAATCTAATTCGTGAACTTTTTTGTCAAATTCATGATTTTTTTTGTGCAAGTGATAACCTTGGCCCATGGAATTGACGTCCCCGCCGCACGGGCGCCCTGGTCACTACATGTGGCAGACATATTCCAACACCAACACAAAAACCGAAATTTTAGTTTTTTTGTTCGGTCTTCGGTTTGTCGGGTTTTACGCCCACCACTAGCTCCAAGGGCGAAAAAAGTTTGCGAAATTGGAAAAAGTCATCTATTTGATAAAAAAAAGTTCATGAAATTGAAAAAAAATATCGTGAAATTGAAAAAAAATCATCTATTTGAAACAAAGTTCACGAATAAAACACTTTGTTCATAGGAGGCCGCCCGGCTAAGACGGTCCATTGTTGCACACGGAACAGGGATTATAAAACAGTTTTAAGTTGGCATGGATGCCTACCATGGGTATGCCCACCTGGTGTCCAAAGTTGAGGTCGTTTCATGAATGTCAAAAAAACACCATGTTCAATGGAGGGGGGTCGCATAGGCTGCAAGGCTCGATTTGAGAGCACGATTTTTTTGGCATCCGTCAAATGACCCCCAAAAAATTCCATGAGCTTCTATGACCAATTAAAGCTACCATGACAAGTTGTTTTTGTTTCGACAAATTTTGCATTTTCTGAAGTTTTCTCAGTAAAAAGAGACCGATAAATGGTCGGATGTGTCGCAACTTGCATAAGGTGTCGGAAAGTTTTCTAACCTGATAGATGCCTACCATGGGCATGCCAACCTGCTTGCAAAAGTTGGGGTCATTTAAAGGATATCCAAACATAGATCATGTTCAACGAAGAGTGTTCGGGTAAGACCAGAAGGCTCCGTCTGAGAGCATCTTGTTTCCCGATATCCTGAAATGGCTCCAATTTTTTCCAAGTACTTGTATGAACAATTCAAGGCACCATGCCAAGTTGATTTGGTTTTCGATTTTTTTTGCATTGAGTTTTCTAAGTCAAAACGATAGATAAATGGTCGGACATGTCACAACTTGCATACCATGTCAGAAATTGTTCAAACCTTACATGGATGCCTATCATGGGCATGCCCACCTGCTTTCAAAAGTTTGGGCCATTTCAAGAATTTCCAAAACTAGACCATGTTCAACCGAGGGTACCAAAATGGTCCGTCTGAGCGCATGTTGTTTCTCGACATCCTTGAAATGGTCCTGTTTTTTTTTCATGGCCTTCTATGAGCAATTCAAAGCATCATGTCAAGTTGTTTGAGTTTTTTCCACAAGTTTTGCATTTTCTGGAGTTTTCTCGCTGAAAAAGGGCTGATAAATGGTTGGATGTGTCGCAACGTGCGAATGATGTCAGAAGTCATTCAAACCTTGAATGGATGCCTAATATGTCTGTGCCAAGCTGCAGCAAGAAGTTGAGGTCACTCATCCATAGTCCCATAAAACACCAGTTGAGAGGAATGTGCTAGACTAGGCCAGATTGGTGCATCCATGAGCATATTTTCTCCCATGCCAATAGTGCTTCCTCTGGATGACAGCATCGCCGACAAGGACTCGATGAGTCGATGTGCTTCTCACTCCAGTGACTTCCTTCACTCTCACTCGTTACTCCAAATTTTGAAGCAATACTGATACAGCTGGGAAGCATCCAATAGCGTTTTTTGAAGCAATAATAATGCACCTACGCCATCCATGGCTGTTGACGTGAACCTCCTTGTCAAATTGGCCAGCAACACACATAGATATAGTACCCTTATAAGTCATTCTTGTTGTATAGAAGCAAAATCAAATTTCACTGGAACCAAATTGCATATTCATTGGAAACAAAGTCTAATATTTTTGGAAACAAATGTTCATTTCTCTGGATTGGATGCAGTCCAATGTTATGCTTGAAACAATCATGTAGACGCTTGAACCACTTTTTTTTGTGTTACCGCCTCTATCAGGATTGGCAATGGGTAGGGTATGGTACGGGTACACTAAATATCATACTCATGCCCATGTTTTTCATGAACGTAAAATCATACCCATACCATACCCATTGGATGAATATACATGCCCATGCCTATACCCTATGGGTATCTGTGCCCGGTGGGTACCCATCAGGCTGCTCAACACTACGTTGATGGGTGGTGGTGTGATTGCTAGTCCATTGTGTGGTGGAGACTCTAGTCACCGAGAGGTTTCTATGGTTGGGTAATTGATTGTTGGGGGAGGATGGGGGTGAGAAACAAAGCTAACGAAGACTCGGTAGCTTAGTATTTATTACACATGTGACCTATCGATAAGATAATCGGATAGGGTATGGGCATACCCGTGGGCACAAAATTGTAATCATGCCCTACCCACGACGTGTAGGGTTTGGGCACTGCCCATGGGCACGAAAATGTTCCCATACCCTACCCATGTGAGTCGGGTACCCACGGGTATCCATGCCCATGGGTAAAATTGACATCCTTACGTATAGATGTTTGAGCAGTGTCTCGCTAAATGGTATTTATGTACAATTATTTGGTAATGTTATAAAAATAGCTAGTAAGCTATAGCTCTGCTTTAGCTGATTTGAAGAAGTATCGATATTTAGCATAGTCTGCTATTTAAAACTACGCAACCAGCTCTACCAAACACATTAGCTACGCAATGCCGGTGATCAAGTCGTTGCAACTTCACATTGTCGACCCGGCTCACTTGTCCCGGGGACTCTTGATCTAGTTGATGCACCACCAAGTGTTGCAGAAATAGAGGCCTTCTTTGGTAGCACTGGACCGGCATTCGAAGCACCCAATAAGGATAAAGAGGTTGGGACATTTGTGTTGCCTGATCTGAATCTTGCAATGGATTTAGCACAATATAAAAGAGAACATCTACTACAATGGTTGCCACAATGATCCTTGAGACATTAGACATTGATCTTGTCCTGGCATCATATAAAGCAACGGCTTTGAATGCAGAAATGTAGACCATGTTTCCTCTGGAAGTACTTCTAGGGTTGCACATGCCAATGGACTTGGAAGATGGAGGCATCGCCGATGGTGCTATGAGATGACTGAATGATGATAAGGAGGAAATCTAAGACCATAAGTATGTTGGGAAGATTCATGATCTGATGGACTATTCGGCAACGATACAACATCTTCAATGTGAGTTTCGGTGGCCAAGAATCACTATCATCAAAGACATTGTAGCAAAGATGAAAGAGCTTGAAGAGGTTATGAAGCATGAAGGTAGAGAAGCAAATTACGAAGCACATAATCTAGGCAAAGTTGTTGTTTCAGTAGAATTGGGCTGTCATGTTTGGTTGTCAGCCCCCTGCTCTCAAATTGCATGCATTCCGGACCATGTTTTGATTGAATAAAATTCATTGACTCCGCTACAAAAAGATGACCTTTCCTATGCCCCTCAAAATCAGTCTGCAAGCAATGGGTCATTTATGTATTAATTAGGTCCAAAGCCCACTTAGAGAATTGGAAGAAAGAGAAAAGATAAATAGGAATGTTGGCTAGGCATGTTTCCATGAGAACAACTCTTCCTCTGTAATTCAAAAGTTCCCTCTCTTGTGAACTGACTTGCGATAGGATGGTGAAGAGGACAGTGGTATCCTCTGCCCACTAGGGTTTAAGTCCTAGACTTGACACTGGTGCTTGCATTTTCATGTATTTATTTTAGGCCTTCCAGCGATGCGCGTTCAGTGGAAAGAGACGCTCCCGTCGACTTTGAAGGTGTGTCTGTGGCAACTTCGTCAATCTCAAGATAATGTGTTGGCTCAGTCTATCAAAGATGCTCGTAGAGGTACGGTGTGAGTGCGTGCGTTCATAGAGGTGGGTGTATGTGTCTCTCTATGAGCATCTATATCTATACATTAAAAAAAAGTTTTCTTTCTTACCAAAAAATACTTTCAAGATCTTGTCTACTATAGGATGCATGACATCCGTACTTAATTTGACATAATATAGGTCTGATTAACTCTTATCTTCTTACTTCACATGTAGTTATATTGTATATCTTACCTATGATTTGTTGCTTATTTCGTAATCCCAGCCTTGTATGCATAGTTGCAAGTCAGTCCTTTGATTTGTCCTATTTCTATTATTATTTTCTTCCGGAAAAACTTTCAATATATTAATCTTCAATAATGGTAGTACAACGAACACTAGAAATAATAAAAATTACATCCAGATCCGTAGACCACCCAACGACGACTACCAGCACTGAAGCGAGCCGAAGGCGCGCCGCTGTCATCGCCCCTCCCTTGTCGGAGCCGGGCAAACCTTGTTATAGTAGACAGTCGGGAAGTCGTCGTGCTAAGGTCTCATGGAACCAACGCACCAAAACAGCAACCGCCGCGGATGAAGAGTGTAGATCAGAAGGATTCAACCTAAAGACACAAGAACATAGAGGGACGATGAACTGATCCGAGCAAATCCACCCAAGACAGATCCGCCGGAGACACCTCCACACGTCCATCGACAATGCTAGACGCATCAACGGAACGGGGACTAGACGGGGAGACCTTTATTCCATCTTCAGGGAGCCGCCACCGTCTCGCCTTCCTAAGCAGAACACAAACTCTAACAAAACTTAAAAAAAAGATCTAAAAACGGAGCCCTCCCACCGACAAGGGCCGGGGTCCGCTCCGCCTCCATGGCCCTAAGGCCACCGGAGACGGGGTGAATCGATGATGGCGCCCGCGGGAGGCAGATGAACCCTAGCTTTTTGGGGAGGCGGCGGCAGGCTAGATGAATTGCAAACCAAGTCACGCTAGATCCCAGCCCAAGTTGTATGCTCAGCAATTTGACCCATGTCCTATTTCTATTATTGTTATAACCACTGTGATATTTATTGCTTGGGGGAACATAAGCGATTCGTAATAACAAGGACTTGGAGAAATTTCCTTTTCAAGCTTAATCAGTTCCTGGATTCGATAAATCATAGGGTCTCTTGAGAAGAAGAAGGCTACTACTACATCCGAAACCATATAGAGAAAATCATAGACAGATTCCAAAAACCTTCACAATGGACAACAATCATTCCCTTAGCTACCCTTGGGTTCGCTACTTCTACTTATAAAGTCGGCCACAACTAACCATGTGCACTTGCAGGACACTAGGTGCCTACACGTGGTTAAAATTAATATAGTTGCCACCTATATGGTATTCCTAAGGTTCACCTCATATAAAACTGATATAACTCCATAATCCATAAAATGCATGACCGCCAAAACATTTTCAGACATAGTTAACTAATTATTGAAAGCAACAGGCATATATGAGCCAGGAATGACATGTCATCACTTGTGGACAAGTAGGTTGATCAAGTTGCTAGCGACAGTACAATGCTCCTTCAACTCGCGATCAATGTAGGACACTAGGGACTTCTTCTCTATCCTTTTGAACGCTACCTTGCATGTATCACTGGCACCCATTGCAAACGAAACATTGTCCAACGTAGTAGTGTACGAGCCACTTTTGAAGTTTGAGTCAGCATAAATCTCAAGGGCACTAGTGGCTTCAGTGTAAGTCTTGAGGCAGATGGCCAGTGCAAACCCCTCCGGCGTGCTCTGGTTGTTCTTGGATAGGTTACCGATGACCTTGACATTGTGTTTCGCAGTGTTAGTGGCGATCTCCAACGCGATGCTGGCGAGGTCATGCTCGGTGGAGGCATGTGAGCTTTGTGGCTTGGTAGTAAGCACGGCTATGCACAATGCTGGGTTATTGGTCTTGTTACATGTGCGGGAGATGAAATCAGTGTTAGCATGGGCAACAAGGAGGCCAGAGGACACTACGGCGAGCATGCTGAGAAAAATAGCTACAAAAGTTGAAACACTCGCCATTGCAGTTTGCATTTGCACATAGCTTGGTGTTGTTGTGTTGTTGCGGTACATGGTGACTATATATATTTCTACATATAGACACCCCTACAAGAAAGAATCCTTATCAAATTTCCATATTAGTCACATAGTATTTATTGCTTTTGCTACACGCAATATGACCACAAATCATACAAATAAATGAATGATCAAATGAGTGCTTTAGATTTTCTGAATCCAGCTAGTGAATAAATGTACAAAAAAAATGCAAATCAAACAATAAATGTAATATATATATGGACATTCCTTGGAGAAAATCCTTGTTGTCTCATCTGCCTTAATCATGGTATATATATTTCTTTTGCTACATGGATTGTAATAGAAACCAAATAAATAAATAAATGACCAAATGAGTGCTCTAACTCTCAAGAATACATCTAGTGAATCAATTTACAACCAGTTTTAGAATAAACAAATAAATGTAATATATCTCCATATGGGTGTCCACCAAAAAAATCCATATGATCCGAGATCTGCCTTTTTTTAACACCATATATTTATTGCTTCTACTGCCTTCAATGTGATAGCAACCCAAATAAATGAATGAATGCTCAAATGAGTACTCTAAATCTCATGAATACGACTAGTGAATAAATGTACACAAAATATTGCAATAAAAAAATGAATGTAATTTATATATCCATATGGACGTCCACCAGAGAAAATGTTTAGGATGTGAGATCTGCCTTAATCGCAATATATTTATTGTTTTTGCTACATGGGATCGGAAGAAACATCGTATATATAAATGAATAAGAATATGAGTATGTTAACTCATGAATTCGTCTAGTGAATAAATCTATATCTTTATCTATCTATCCAACTATCTATCTATACCTATATCTATATCTATATCTATATCTATGTATCTATCTATCTATCTATCTATCTATCTATCTATCTATCTATCTATCTATCTATATCTATATTTATATCTATCTATACTAACTAGAGAAAATTATGTGCTTTCCCATGTTAATTAGAGAAAATCAACCCTAATGATAAGTGCCACACATGTGGCACGAAGTAACACCGCCCTGAAATTTTTTACAACTAAAATTGACATTTAAAAAAACAAAATAGCAGAAACTTGCCATCCAAACAGATAGTTGCCATGCTTCACAACTAAAGTTGCCATCTCCGGGTAACTAAACTTGCCATCAAAAAATGTCAGGGCGAAATTGCTTTGTGCCACACGTGTCACATTTATCAGAGTCCAAAATGTATACATATACTTACTCCTAAGAAATTCCCACGTTAATTAGAGAAAATTAAAAAATAGAAATCCCAAGAAATTTCCACGTTAATTAGAGAAAGTTAGAAAATTGAAACCATCGATTTGATGGGTCCGAATTATAACGGTTCAGATCTATCTAAATACTGTGATTTCCCACGTTAGTTAGATATGAAATTAGAATATAGAAACCTTTGATTTGATGGGTCAGAATTATAACGGTTAAGATCTTTCTATACTTATTAATAAAGGAGCTATTGCTTCTGCCAGTCCGTCACTTAAATTACCCCCGAAGTTGTCAATAATTACCCCCTATGCCACCGATAAGTGGAAAAAAACGATTCGGTTTTTCTTCTAAATTGCCGCCGGCTCTCCGATACAACCAGGAGACTCGAGTTCGAGTCCTCCTTCTACCGTTTTTGAGTATTTTCTCTCATTTTTTTGTTGGCGTAGGATAAAATTGCCTCGCCCAAGCCCATCTATGCACAATGTTGCAGTTTTGGCCCAGCTATTCTAATTTTTTTTGACAGATTCAAATGCTTTTTAAAAATTATATATTTTAAACTGTAAATCCAAATTAAACATGTTATATATGGAAATCATTAAGAAAAATGTGTAGATTTCAAATATGCTATTATCCTCCATGTTAATTTTTTTCTAAAATCCTGTTTAGGATACACCCTTAATTAATACTTTTCTTTATATGGTGTATTTCTCTAATGCCTATTATATATGTTTTATACTCATTTAAATTTACTAGATATGATAGTTTTATGCTCTTATAAAATCTAATATTGACACCATAAGGGATGTAGATAAGCTAAAGGTGTGTCTAATAAATTGGACATACCTTTAGTATATTGAAAATATCATCATATCTTTATGTGTTCGCTAAAGGTGTGTCTAATAAATTGGACATACCTTTAGTATATTGAAAATATCATCATATCTTTATGTGTTTGTGCAACAACACTTATCATGTTGTTTCGTGTACGACAACGTGAAATATGTCAACGAATTTGCCGATGTCGTCGAGTGTGTATGAGGGGTGTTTTTTTCTCCCGTTGCAACGCACGGGCATTTTTGCTAGTCTAAATTATGTGCTAATTAGAGACCCAATGTCACACAATCTCTACACGAAACATGACCCAACGTCACATAATTACGATCAGAAAATTAAATTTTATCCATCCAATCTCCCAGGTCTTGCGGATCTATACCCTAAATAACATCTCCTTTCCTAAAAAAAAAACCTTAAATAACCTCATTTAGCAGTCCCACGTTGCCCTTGCCCACCCTTTTTCCTCGCACCAATCTAAACCCTAAATAATCTCTTCTAGCAGTTACCAAATGCTCATCCTTTTCCTCGCAGTAATTAATCAACTCCCTCCATAAACGCCTGCATTCTCTACCAGGTCTGTGCTGCCCCGCGCTGCTTCCCTGCCTCTCCCGGGTCATCCCTCGCTAATACTTGTGTTCTTGAGATCGATCTATCTGGTAGTGTCGTAGTGATCGCCAACCGGCTGGTCGGCGCTGCCACCGTCCCTAACCTTGATGATGCCTAAGGCATAAAAGTGTGGGACACTGCAATTTCTGGAGCAACCCAGGGGATTCTTTGTTTTGTTTGATTTTCAATTGGACCTCACCTTCTCTCTTGATTTCTTGAGAGTTAGTCATGTGTGTTCTCTAATGTTTAGTCGTAATTACGACTGATCGGCATCACGCTGCCCTCATACTTGCTAATGATTCTGTTCTTCTTTGTTATTGCAAGACTGTTTAAGTTTCCAAAATTTACCCCTCCAAATAATCATCTTATAGATGGTCCATTTTATTACATGATTTTCATTTCTAGGGTGCACGTTTTACATATGATTGTATATTACTTAACTCACCATTATGATGGAATTAGGCTATTTGACACTATTAGGGATACTTCATGTGGGTTATAGGAATGGTAAGCATTCCAACGTCAGCAACACAAGTGTATTTTGTAGGAGATATGCCCTAGAGGCAATAATATATGTTATTGATTATATACCTATTCATAATTAGGTTTATGTTCCATGCTATAACTGTTATGGTTCTCGAGTCTACAATAACCACGAGGCTCGGAGGAAGACTCATATGCATGTGTGGAATAATAAACGGTAAAATGTATTCCTAGTCTGGCCTCTAAGACTGGCTCAAGTATTGCATGATGATCATGTTTTCCTGATCATGGGCATGGCTATGCCGGCAATTTTGAGGGCACAATGTTAGAAGAACATTTGTGTTGAATCGACCCGAATTGATGTTATGCTATGAGATTCATTCGTCATAAGTTAATGGTTAATAACACAGAGATGGTTAACGTTTGCATAATTCCTTAGACCATGAGAGTATCGAGTTACTTCATGCTTGCTTCATGAACTTTGGGGTTTGTTAAACGTCATCCGTAAATGGGTGGCTATTACGGCGGCTTACGGGTTCATGGAAAAGTATGTCAAGTAACTTGATAGCTCAAGATTGGGATTTGCTCCTCCGACGATGGAGAGATATCTCTGGGCCCTCTCGGTGTTACGGTATCCATCATCGTCTGGCCAGACACTTTGTGATTTGATCACGGGGATGCCGGAACATGGGAACGAGAAAAGAGAACAATACCGGTAACGAGGTAACTGGCATAGTGGACAAGTTGTTGATCCACGGGGATGCCTACATGTCTCACCTCGGGTATTTGAAACATATCGCGAAGCAACAGGAATAGCACACGGCAACTGGAGGTTCACTCGAATATTCATTCGTGTGGGTATAGGGGTCAATATGGGTGTCCACGGCTCCGATGTCGATCATTGATCGGAAGGGGTTCCGGGTCATGTCTATGCTTCACCGAACCTATAGGGTCACACGCTTAAGGGTCATCTATCTGCTGAATACTAGACAGGGAGTCTGAGAGAAAATCACCGAAAAAGTTTCGGACACCGGAAAAGTTTCGGACAGCGGAAAAGTTCCGCAGAGAGAACACCGGAACAGTTTCGGTAAAACTGAAAAGTTGTTTCAGGGGATACCATAAAGTCAAATTGGTTTTGGCACATGCCTGATAATTCTTGGAGGGTGCCAAAATTATTCTGGAAACTTTCTGGAATTTTCCGGGATGAAAACCAGAAATGTTCCGGAGCTGCCGAAACCGCTTCAGATGCTTTTCGCAGATGAAAATCACTAAACCGGAATTGTTCCGGATCGCATTGAAAATTATTTTAGTGGGTACTGGAAATGTTCTAAGCCCACATAAATATTTTCCGTTCGACCGGACGCTGAAAAATGTTGTCGTGAATAGTGAAAGTGCTTTTTGGGATATTTATGGAAAAGTCACCTTTTGGGATATTTTCCCAAAAGGTTTCTAGAAGGCTTGGGGGCCAAGAAACCCTACCCCTTGGATTTCCTATAAATAGAGGTGGAGGGGCTGCCTCCACACTCACTCCTTCTCACATACAAGTGCCATGACATTTCTGGCTTCTCTCTCCCTCCCAGCGAAATAGTTTCGTAGAGCCGAAAGGCTGTCTGGGTTCTGGTGGGAACTAGTTCTGGACGGCGAAGCCCTGCCGGATAGATGACACCGTATATGTGCAACCCCGTAGAGAGGTCGTAGGTTCGATCTTTTTGCCCGAGGGGCTGTTCGAGGGTCCTCCCGAAGGGCTGTCCGAGTTTCTGTCCGAGTTTCGGGGGTCCTCCCGAAGGGCTGTCCGTGAGGCCTCCCGGAGTGCTGTCCGAGGATCCGTCCGGTGGGACTATCCGAAAGACTGTCCAGAGGCCTCCCGAAGGGCTGTCCGAGGATCCGTCCGGTGGGACTATCCGAAAGACTGTCCAGAGGCCTCCCGGAGGGCTGTCCGAGGATCCGTCCGGTGGGACTATCCGAGGGACTGTCCCGAGGCCTCTCGAAGGGCTGCCCGGAGATCCGTCCGGTGAGCTGACGAGGGAGTACATCCTCGCGGTTGGGAGGTTGTAAAATCCTAGCTGCGGGGATCTGCACCGCCGATCGTCATCGACTCTACTTCCGCTGCGCTACGAGTCGGTAACGAAAAGGATCAAACCTTGTATGCAGTCTCCATAGTGATCCTAGGCTGGTACGTAGGTCGGAATTTTTTTGTTTTCTGCTGCGTTACCCTACATATTTTATACTACTACTACTATAGGGTGTTCAGTACTATAAGATATTATTATAACTAAAAGTCTTACCTATTATGTATCTCCTTTCTATGACGTCTCTCTCATCATTGTCCTTCACCAGGGAGTTTTTCTTTGCTCACCATGGATTTTTCTGTGTTCTTCACCAAGTAGAGTTTTGTTCATGACTAAGTTGGCCAAAGGTTTATCCTCTCAAACTACATATCTAGCTTAGTTGAGCTTAAAGATGCTAAAGTACATATTTCTCTTACGCCTCAATATGACATTTGCAGGTTATGGGCTACTAAGGATTGGTTTTTCCTATGCCTTCTTTATCTAAAGTTACTTAATGTCTGCATGTCACACATAATAACATAATATATACTCCCTACATTCCTAAATATAAGTCTTTTTAGAGATTTCAGTATGGACTACATACGGATGTATATAAAAAGAGTACATGGAGACTATAATCTCGCGATGGTGGAATAACATTGATCCTCAGTCCTTAACCAGAGCTTGCTTCTGGGCATTTTTGCACCGATATGAATGGGATGACGTGCATCAAATAAAGAACATTATTTAGGAGTGTTGTGAAAAAAACTGGTCAACTCTCTGCTCTATGGAAGATATGGCCCTAAAGTCTTCCATGTAGATAAGGGTTTGATCATTTTTAAGAGCGTTGCGAAAAAACTGGTCAACTGGGTGCAAGCAAAAGTAAACTTATTTGAACAAAATATGAATGGGATGACATGAATCAAATAAAGAACTTCATTATTTAAGAGTGTTGTGAAAATCTGTTCTACTCTCTGCTATATGGAAGACAAGTCCCAGAAGTCTTTCATGTAGATAAGGATCTGATCATTTTGTTTTTCATGGGAGGATCTAATCATATATTAAGCACCTTACAATGATGCCCAAACACTTTATACACTAACAAAAAAGTATAATTAAATCAAAAATCATTCCTCCAAATAAAAAATCTTGAGCTATGTATTAAGATATAATTTCACATCCAAAAGGAGGAGGGGATCAATACAAAATAAGTAGGAGGTCAGCCTCAGCGCAAACATACAAACTGGAGAGAAAAACACATGTGCCAAACTAGGCAAGCACATAACGAAACCTCGTAATGGCAGGAGTGACGAAACAAAGTTTGGCAAGCACATAACGAAACCTCGTAATGGCAGGAGTGACTAAACATTGTCTATAGCACTACGAGCAACTATTATGGTTGATAGGAAATGAAAGATTGCTGTCAAAGCTAGATGAAAATAGTAACTCAGAGGATGTACCCTTGACCTCACACATGAAGGGTATGGCAAGCATGCTTGATGCAGGCTTGGTCGATGGGTTATCACAATTTGAATTAATTCAGTTCCAAAATACTATATGGTACACGGTGTGAAGGATAATTACGTCGGTGCCTCGCAATGGTGGGGTATTTGCACATGAGTTTGTTTGGTCGTGAAGGTACTGTCAGGTCACCATGGATCGGTGGACAACGATTTACAGAGATCGAACTCCCTTGGGTTGGTTAGCCACAACCTATGGGTAAATCGTTGTCTATTGATCCTAACTACTGAGCAGTCGTATACCAACTAGATCAGTGGGCTTCCAGTGTACCCCTAAGGCATGCATACACTGTTGAAATATATTCCCTGTCTCCCTCCATCGGTTCGGAGTTTTGTATGAGTTGGCTGAAGCATGAATTCAATATGGTATCTGAGCCAAGAGGTCTTGAGTTCAAGACCCTGCCAACGCAGTATTAAAAGAAAACGATTATGTGGCCTACATCAGTCTTTTGGATCATCCTTATGGTTATGGGCAATAACATAAGCTTTTATATTCTGATTCGCAATTTGCATTCAGTTATAGTACAGATTGTGAAAGTCTCACAATCTTGTGAAAGCAACTCTAGCAGGTCCATGTCTACTAGCCTCTTCACGATGGGAAGATGGTGACATCCTAACAGGTGCTAAACTTGTATTCCGAACATTCTTTAAAATTTTGAACCTTTTTTGAAGAACTCAACTAGTTCTCAAAATTCTATACATTTTTTTGTAGAACGCACATATCTCTTCTAAATGCAAACTTTTTTTTTGAAATAACAAACCTTTTTAAAAAGACTTAGTACATTTTTTATCAAGACACGAATATTATTATAATTTCCAAACCTTTTTATCACAACAATTTTAAAAGGAAAAACATAAATAATCAAACAAAAAAATGAAACGCTATTAGAAAATAAGAAATGCCCTTTTTGAGTGGAAAATCCAAAACACCCAAAAAAAGCCTCCTATTCGTCGTGGCCGGTAGTTTTTTCCTTTTTTGCTTGATCCAACACTCGCCCTTTTTTTAGAATCGCCAACACTCGCTTATGGGTCAGCCATTAAAGCATCGATTTGACTAGGTCGGCCCCCCAAGTGGAACATCTCATTCCTCGGCTTGGTCTCATGGTGCCCTCCCGTCATGGGTTGGCCCAAAATAAAAGAGTGCGAGCACTGGTTCGTTCTCAAAAACGAAAGTGCTGGTTCGCTTGGTTTTTATTCCTCCAGTTCATTGGGTTTACTCAGTTTCAAGTTGACGGTCGTTTTTGACTGCTGACCAACCTTGCGTTGACGTTTGACTTTTCAGAAAAGGTTCACAAAAAAGGTGAAAAATTGAAAAATATAGAGAACTAAAAAACACAAAAACACTTCTGGGAACCCGAAAAAACTTTATCAAACTTGAAAGAAGTTTGTGAATTTAAAAAATAGTTCATCAATTTCTAATAAAAGATCATCATTTGAGAAAAATCATCAGATTTAAAAAAGCTCAATAGTTCTGATAAAAAGAAGGTTCATTGATTTCCAAAAAAAATTCTTGAACTTGAAAGAAAATTCATCGATTTCGAAAAAAGTTCACCAATTTTGAAAAAAGGTTCTTGAAAGTTTAAAAAAATTATTGTTTTCAAAAAGGTTCATGAACTTGAAAAGAGTTCATCGGTTTCGCAAAATGTTCACCCATTTTGAAAAATGTTCATGAAGTTTGAAGAAGTTCAACAGTTTGAAAAAAATGAACAAATTTGAAAAATGTTCATGAAGTTCAACAGTTCATCGGTTAGGATTTACCAATGGCGCTTCTCCCTTAAACAAAGTTCATTGTATATTAATAAAATCAATGTGCCTTTTAGATTTTATCCAGCATATATTACAATTTTGCACCATAATTCAAAAAATTTCTGCTTGCATTTTAAATATGTTCATTATTTAGTAATAGATGTTCACCATATATAAAAGAATGTTTAGTGTGTATTTGGAAAAATCACCATATATTATCAAAAAATTTATACTACAAAAAATAGAATAACGGAAAACGTACAAGAAGAGAAAGAAATACCTAAATGGTAACGCCCACATGTGTGACACGAGTCAACATGGTCCACGGGCCTTCATAACCAGCCATCTTGTCACGTCAAACATATGACATTAGCGAAATCTTTTTGGTTTTTTGGAATTAAATATTTTTATCTCTTAAATAAAAGGATCCAATTAAGAATCCGTTTTCAGCAGTAAATCTATATTTGCGAGATCTTCAAAACTAGATCCCATATTGATATGTTTCGATGATCTTTTTTTTTACCAAAAGTTGCCATGATGTTTACACTGAAGTTGCCATAGTGTTTACAATAAAGTTGCCACGACATGTTTCATCTAGTTTTTTCTTCTAGATTTAAAGCTACCATGGTATTTGAACTACTTTTCACGGAAATTTTCATTACTTGACCATGGCAAATTTAATTCATGGATCATAGAAATTTTTAGTAATTCATCATGACAAATTGAGTTTATTGATCATGGCAATTTTAGTATTTTGAACATGGAAATTTTAGTATTTTAAACGTGGAAAATATTTTTTGTATGAACCATGGCAAATTTTAATGCATGTATCATGGTAAATTTAAGTAATTTACCATAACAGTTTTAGTTTATGGTTTATGACAAATTTGAGTCATTGACCATGCATTTTTAAAGTGATTGACGACAGATTTCTTTTTACTTATGAAACATGTCAAAATTATTTCATGGATCATGAAGTATTTTAGTAATTCATCATGGCAAGTTTAGTTTCTTAATTTCCTATTTTATAACATGTCAAAATTTACTTTAAACGTAAAAAAGAAGTAGTTGAAATATATCATGGCAACTTTAGTCTAATCATGATCGCAATTATCTACAATAGACATGGCAACTTTTAACCATAAAAAATCGTCGAAACATATCGATATAAGATCTAGTTTTGACGATCTCGTCGCGACGGATTTAATGGAGAAAACGGTTTTTTAATCGGATTTTTTATTTAAGAGATAAAACATCTTAAAAATTGAAAAGACGAAAATTTTCTATGACATCATTAGTTTCGTCATTTGTACATGCATCCGGTGACATGACCCAATATGCGGTCATGGGACGTGTGGTCGGGTGTTGCTCCCACCACACGTGGTTATCGGTGTCCAAGAAAATAATACAAGAAACGAGAAAAAGAAATTACATTAAAAACATTTCACTGTATATTATCAAAATGTTCCTAGTACATTACTCTTACAGTAGAGGCTTACTAGGCCGGCTTATTTCTCTCACCCCGGTGGGTAATGTGTGCCGTCGTTGAATTAGACCTATATCTCGCTTACTGCAAGTTGTACGTAGCGGTCGCATCTTGCATTCTTCTAGTGGGCCGCGACCCACATAGAAGGTAACATTTCGTATCAAAGGTTTTACTAGATTTTTCTCTTTTGCATTTCTATGTTTTTTACTTATAGTTTTTTTATATAAAGTTTATTATGAAACATATGAACATTTATTTAAATGTCACATACATTTTTTAGTTGGTATTAAACATTTTCAGAAATTATGCGAACATTTATTTATATTGTATATATATTTCAAAATGCCACAAAAATTAATTTAAAATGCCCTGTGCATTTTTAATGGTGTGTAGATTTTCTAAAAGCCACTTGTATTTTTTAAAAAATTATGTAAATATTAAATGTTATATAGACATTTTCTTAAATGACATGCTTATTTTTTTGAAGCGTATAAACATTTTTTAAATGTCACAAACAATTTTTTATGGTATAATTTTTTTTGAATAGTACAAACATTTGTTTTAAGTGGCTCACTGCATATTTAACTTTTTCAAAATATAAATAAAGAGGAAAATAGGAAAGAAACGAAAGAAACAAGATGAACTATTTTCCTACCAAGGCCCCTCACAACCTGCCAAAGTTCTAAATAGCCGGTTGTAGCCACTCTATAGCGGCGGTATATTATACCGCCTCTATCAGGATTGGCAATGGGTAGGATATGGTGCGGGTACAACAAATATCATACCCATACCCATGTTTTTCATGGGCGTAAAATCATACCCATACCCTACCCATTGGATGAATATCCATGCCCATGCCTATACCCTATGGGTATCTGTGCCCGATGGGTACCCATTAGGCTGCTCAACACTACGTTGATGGGTGGTGGTGTGATTGCTAGTCCATTGTGTGGTGGAGACTCCAGGCACCGAGAGGTTTCTATGGTTGGGTAATTGATTGTTGGAAGGAGGATGGGGGTGAGAAACAAAGCTAAGGAAGACTCGGTAACTTAGTATTTATTACACATGGGACCTACCGGTAAGATAATCGGATAGGGTATGGGCATACCTATGGGCACAAAATTCTACCCATGCCCTACCCACGACGTGTAGGGTTTGGGCACTGCCCATGGGCACGAAAATGTTCCCATACCCTACCACTAGTAGAAAACTGGGCTTTGAACCGGAGCATTAGTCCCGCTCGGGTTTTGGACCGGGACTAATGTGACCACTGGTCCCGGTTCATGAGGCACCTCTAGTCCCGGTTGGTGTTACCAACCGGGACTAAAGGGGTGGTGGTAGGGTTGCAGCAGGCTAGGCCCCATGCGAGCCCCTTTAGTCCCGGTTGGTAACACCAACCGGGACTAGAGATGGACCTTTAGTCCCAGTTGGTATCATAAACCGGGACTAAAGGTATCACTATATGTAGTGCTTCGTGCAGCCTGAGCTCAAGATCTAGTTTCTCTCCTCTGTTCTTCCCCTTGCTCGAGCTCATCCTCCATTTTTGCCAAGATTTGAGGCACCCCATTTATCCAAGTGTTCACAAAGGTTAGCAACTTTGTCCTTTCATTTCTCATTGCTAGATTAGCTCGTGCAATGCTCTATAAGTATAGTGATTTGTGGGTTTTAGTTTGGCAGTAATTATGTGGGAGTTTATTTGATTTATATGCAATTTGAGCTCAAATTAACTTATTAGTTTGCATATGTGTAGGTGTGGTTTACTTAGTGCCTTCCTGTCCCCGTCCTAACCACCGTCGATCGCCGGCACCACCTTGGTGAGCCTATTGTTCTTGTCATTTTTATAAAAAAAATCGTATTTGTATGATTTAGATAGTTACTTGTATAATTTTCTTACTTGTATGATTGTTTGTTATACATAGTGCCATGGTTTTGATATCCGTGCCCGTCGGCCCTCGTTCGGTTTATGATTCAGATGTGGTATATTCTTTTTTTAACTATTTGTTGCATTTCGTCTTTATGACAATTATGCCCATCAAGTTGACATAGATATTTTTATCTAGGAGGTATGTGAACCGGAAATTGCAACCGACCCTCTTGTCGAGAAGTTAAATTTAGTTGAAAAAGAAAACGAGTATTTGAAAGAAAAATTGAAAATAATTGAAGAAGAGAAGATGAAATTGGAGTTCTATGTTGTCGATGTCGTCGATGATCACAAGATAATGATGGATGCAATGCGCTTGAAGACTAGAAAGATTAGAAAATATGCCGTTAATAAAGAGGCTTCGTATCATTATGCTGTTGGATCAATTATTACCTTAGTTGCAATTTTGATCGCATTTGTTGTTGCATTTAAATGCTTTAGGTAGATAGTTTTATGTTGTTTTTATGAGAATAAGTGTGTATGAACTTTATGTATGAACTTGTATTAATTTGGTCTTTTCGGTGTTGTGTAATGAAGATGAGTCGGCAATGGATGTACGATGACCGACGCTTTCCCCAGTTCATTAATGGCGTGCAGGATTTTCTGCGTGCGGCTGAGGCAAACAAGCGGGATGGTTTTATGTGTTGTCCATGTGGTGTCTATAAGAATGATAAGAATTACTCTAGCTCAAAAGTCATTCACGTCCACCTGTTTACGTCCGGTTTCATGTCTGGCTATAACTGTTGGACCAAGCACGGAGAAAGAGGGGTTCTAATGGAAGAGAATGAAAAAGAAGAGGATGATGACAACTATCCTGGGTTCCCTTAATACGATGGTAATACAATGGGGGAAGAGAATGAAGAAGAAGAAGCTGAAGAAGAGGCATCAGATGATCCCGCTGATGATCTTGGTAGGGCCATTGCTGATGCAAAGAGAAACTGCGAAAGTCAAAAGGAGAAGTTGAAGTTGCAGCGCATGTTAGAGGATCACCAAAAATTGTTGTACCCAAATTGCGAAGATGACAAGAAAAAGCTGGGTACCACACTGGAATTGCTGCAATGGAAGGCAGAGAATGGTGTATCTGACAAGGGATTTGAAAAGTTGCTGAAAATAATGAAGAATAAGCTTCCAAAGGACAATGAATTGCCCGACAGTACGTACGAAGCAAAGAAGGCTGTCTGCCCTCTAGGATTAGAGGTGCAGAAGATACATGCATGCCCTAAGGACTGCATCCTCTACCGCGGCGAGGAGTACGAGAATTTGAATGCATGCCCGGTATGCGGTGCATTGCGCTATAAGATCAGTCGCGATGACCCTGGTGATGATGTTGAGGGCGAGCGCCCCAGGAAGAGGATTCCTGCCAAGGTTATGTGGTATGCTCCTATAATACCATGGTTGAAACGTTTGTTCCAAAACAAAGAGCATGCCAAGTTATTGCGATGGCACAAAGAAGACCGTAAGAAAGACGGGAAGTTGAGAGTACCCGCTGATGGGTCGCAGTGGAGAAAAATCGAGAGAAAGTGGCCGAAGTTTGCAGGTGACGCAAGAACTTATGGTTTGGTATAAGTGCAGATGGCATCAATCCTTTTGGGGAGCAGAGCAGCAATCATAGCACCTGGCCTATGACTCTATGTATCTATAACCTTCCTCCTTGGTTGTGCATGAAGCGGAAGTTCATTATGATGCGAGTGCTCATGCAAGGCCCTAAGAAACCAGGCAACGACATTGATGTTTACCTAAGGCCATTAGTTGATGAACTTTTACAGCTGTGGGACATAAAAGGTGTATGTGTGTGGGATGAGCACGAACAGGAGGAATTTGACCTACGAGCGTTGTTGTTTGTAACCATCAATGATTGGCCTGCTCTTAGTAACCTTTCAGGACAGACAAACACGGGATACAATGCATGCACGCACTGTTTAGATGAGACCAGAGGTATATATTTGGATAAATGTAAGAAGGTTGTGTACCTGGGACATCGTCGATTTCTTCCTATCAAGCATCTCTTAAGAAAGAAAGGCAAGCATTTCAAAGGTGAGGCAGATAACCGGAAGAAGCCTGACCACCGTACTGGTGATCATATACTTGATATGGTCAAGGATTTAAAAGTAATCTTTGGAAAGGGTCATGGCGGACAATCTGTTCCGAATGACGCTGACGGACACTGAGGGAGTCCTGGTTTAAGGGGTCCTCGGATAGCCGACCTATTTCTCATAGGCCGGACTATGTGGGCCATTGGATGAGCATTGGGTGATCAGGAGCCCCGTCGCCAGGGTGGAAGTTTCAAGGAGCCATGGCGTGTCCTCCAAGTTGTCGACAGTAGATAGGCATGTTTTTTCCCTTTAATGTGCAACCGACTATGTGTAAACCCTAGGTACCCTCGGCGTCTATATAAGCCGGAGGGTTTTAGGTTGTAGGCCAACAGAACTCATCTAGGGTTTTAGTCATACGATCTCGAGGTAGATCAACTCTGTAACCCTTATACCATCAATATAATCAAGCAGGACGTAGGGTATTACCTCCATAGGAGGGCCCGAACCTGGGTAAAACACTGTCCCCTTCGTCTCCTATTACCATCGATTCTAGTCTCACAGCTCGGGACCCCCTACCCGAGATCCGCCGGTTTTGACACCGACATTGGTGCTTTCATTGAGAGTTCCGCTGTGATCGCCAAAGGAATCGATGGCTCGCCTTGTCACAAGCAACGAGATCTGCACACACGGGATTCCCTCCCCAAATCAGATCCTCGCAAGAGGCGACATCTCGTCGCACGCTTACCCGATCGGCCACCTTGGCCAGATCGGAAACTTCTCCCCCGATCAAGGGATCAGGTTCGGAACCCTAGAGTTCGTCGCTGATTCATGGGGAGAGCTCGTCTTGACAAAACCCTCGACTCCTACGGAGGAGCCCGCAGATCCCGACGCCTCGACGCCGAAGACAGCGGGCCTCGCCTTCGATGACGAGGTCGTTGTCCCCGGGCTGTCTGGACCGCCCAATCCGATCATTGTGACCGGACCCACCATGGCTAACCAAGACCCGGGTCCGCTTTCGCGCGACTCCGGAACTGCAACGCCACATACCGACCCCACTCGCTTCAGCGACACGCATCCTACCATCGCCTCGTTTCTGAACGAATTGTTTGATCGGATCGAGACCATGCGTATGGCTGATGACCAGATCCCGGTCTATGACCGGCTCGGGCTTAAACCCGACGATAGGGAGATTCACATCCCCACGATCACCCACCTAGTCGCCACCGTTGAGTGTCCGGCTGGGGGCTCGTCCCCCCAGCGACCGGAATTAAAAACGGTTTATACCCCAGTCTCCGATCACCGAGACCTCGCCTATAATCCAGACTCTGGAGTTTGCTCCGGAAACAAACCGGTATCAGTCCCTGATTTATCACATAGTTCGGAGTCCATGATTCCGAACTCTCACCGTGGCGTGGAGTCAAATCTTTCCCCACCCACCTCCCAAGCCGATCACTCAAGCATCGCAGCAGAGCCCAAGTCTTCGGACTTACCGGACATTATACAGTTACCAGGAGAGTCAGTTCATCATTACTGGGCCAGACTCCTCCTCGCTAAAAACAAAGTACGGGGCCTCAGTGATCAAGAGATAATGGCAACCTTTAATCGCAACTGCCATGACAAAGGGATTCTCAATTCCCTGGCTCGTCGGCACATTCGTGACTTCACCAAGCTGTCAGTTTTGGTGCAGAAGTATTGTGCCATGGAAAGCGCTTGGCAAGCCGAACGGCTGTTTTCGGAACCAACCTTTACCGACTACCCTAGAGGAGATCGGAAAAAGAGGATACCTCCAAAGCGGCCAGCCAGACTCGAACCCGCCGAAAAGAGAAACAGGCCCCTTTCAGGGGTCAGTACCGTCCTTGATGGACTACTGGACAAACCTTTCCCTATACACTCCGTATTGCTAAACACAGTTCCGACTCACAGCGTTAGAGCTTGTTGGGTCGTCAGGCAGGTCGAAAAAAGCGGTGAAGCCATTCTTGAGGCACCACCGCCGAACGGGCGCTCCGCATCGCCATCATAATATGCCGCCGAAGTCCTGACGATCTACGAAACGTTCCCCTCAAGGAATAGGAGGAAAAGAGCTCTTAAAGAAATCGAACAGATATATCATGTGGCAGCAACAAGTGCATGGACAGACATGCCCATTACCTTCGCAGATACTGACCGACCAGCCATTCTGCCCGGTCACTCACCGGCCGCCTTAGTCCTGAACCCCATCATCGATGGCTTCAGGTTACACAAGGTGCTAATGGACGGCGGCAGTGGCTTAAACCTGATCTACGAAGATACCCTAAAAAAATACAGTTCGACCGATCTCGCATCGAGCATAGCAACACAACTTTCCGGGGAATCATCCCGGGGAAAGAGGCGCGCTGTTCAAGACGTATCATCCTGGACGTAGTGTTCGGCACGCCCGTAAACTACTGATCTGAAGAACTCCTCTTCCATATCGTGCCCTTCCCCAGCGGCTACCACACCCTGTTGGGACGTGATGCCTTCAGAAAATTCCAGGCTATACCACATTACGGGTATATGAAACTTAAGATGCCAGGACCAAACGGGGTGATCACAACCTCCAGTGATCCGAATATAGCCCTTCGGGCCGAAAACAAAAGAGCAGCACTTGCCCTCGAGGCTCTAGCTGATACCTTTGCGGCAGAAGAGCTGACCGCACTTCGGTCAACGGTAGACAAGGACGATGTGATCCTCAGCAAAAGTCCCAAACCCACGTCCTTTAAACCGGCAAAGGAAATCGTTAAATTTCAGGTGCACCCGACGGACCCCAACAAGACAGCGTCCATCGGAGCTCAGCTCGATCCCGTAATGGATGAAGCGCTGCGGACATTCCGATGAGAAAATTGGGATATCTTCGCCTGGCACCCTTCTGATATGCCCGGAATCCCGCGGCGGCTAGCAGAACACAGTCTGAATATCATCGAAGGATTCAAGCCCGTCAAGCAGACTCTGCGCCGCTTTTCCGAGCCCAAACGACAATCCATGGGTGAAGAATTAGCTAAATTGCTAGAGGCCGGATTCATTCGGGACATTAAGCACCCTGAATGGTTGGCAAACCTGGTTATGGTACCAAAGAAAGATAAATCCTGGCGGCTGTGCGTTGACTTTAAAGACCTCAACAAGGCCTGCCCTAAGGACCCTTTCCCCCTACCACGCATAGACCAGATTATTGACGCCACAGCCGGACATGACTCGCTGTGTTTCCTCGACGCTTACTCCGGATACCATCGGATCAAAATGAAGGAATCCGACCAAGCTGCAACCACATTCATCACCCCATATGGGCCATTCTGCTTCAACACAATGCCTTTCGGGCTAAAGAACGCTGGGGCTACATACCAGCGCATGATCCAGACCTGTCTCGAAAAAAAGGTTGGCAAAACAGTCGAGGCATATGTTGACGATGTGGTCATTAAAACCAAACATGTCAGCCATCTGATCGACGACCTAAGGCAAACCTTTGCCAGCCTACGCGAGTACAATATACGGCTCAATCCGGAGAAGTGTGTATTCGGAGTTCCCGCTGGTAAATTGCTCGGATTCATCGTGTCCCATAGAGGAATAGAAGCGAATCCGGCAAAGATCTGTGCCCTATCAGAACTTGCAGTTCCCACAGAGCTAAAGCATGTCCAGAGGTTGGCTGGTTGCGTGGCGGCGTTAAGTCGCTTTATCTCCCGCCTCGGTGAAAAGGCTTTACCGCTCTATAAATTGCTGAAACGGACCAAGAATTTTGAATGGACCGATGAAGCAAAGGCGGCGTTATAAGAAATCAAGACACTCCTGGCAAGCAATCCCTTACTCACAGCACCAGGCGCGGGTGAGCCCATGTTATTATACATATCGGCCACCAACCAAGTCGTTAGCGCAGTGCTTGTCGTCGAACGAGAGGAGGAGGGACACAAATTCCGGATACAGAAGCCGGTCTATTACGTGTTAGAAGTACTAACGCAATGCAAGTCCAGATACCCGCACTATCAGAAGATAGCCTATATAGTATTTATGGCATCACGGAAACTAAGACACTACTTCCAAGAGTGTTCGGTCACGGTGGCATCCGAAGTACCCCTGAATGATATAATCAACAACAGGGACGCCACCGGCCGCATAGCTAAATGGGCCATTGAGCTCCTTCCTTTTGAAATTACCTACAAACCATGACGAGCTATTAAATCTCAGGTGTTGGCAGATTTCCTCGCTGAATGGACAGAGGCCGAGCTCCCCAGGGAATATAGTACATACTCCCATTGGACGATGTACTTCGATGGATCCAAAACTTTGGCCGGACTGGGGGCAGGAGTTGTTCTCACATCCCCCACAGGCGACAACGTTCGATACGTGTTGCAGGTCATGTATGCCGACTCCAACAATGCAGCCAAATACGAAGCCCTCTTGCACGGTCTTCGGATGGCAGCCTCAATGGGCATACAACGGCTGCAGGTACGGGGAGACTCCAACCTGGCCATCTCTCAAATCAACGGCGAGTTCGATGCCAAGAATCCGAGGATGGCATCATACAGAAACGCTGTCCTCAAGATATCCGCACGGTTCGAGGGGCTGGAATTTAACCACGTCGCTAGAGACGACAACCAAGCTGCCGACATACTGGCTCGCATGGGGGCCAAGCGCGACCCTGTCCCACCTAACACATTCCTGGAACGGCTCTTTAAGCCATCCGTGGTTTGGCAGGATGATCACAAGGGCGCCGATCTACCTAGTGCAGACGAGGTTGTTCCCCCTGTAAACGAACCAGGCGATCAAATCATCGGCGGCTCCGTAATGGACGAAACTCCCTCGGCTCATGAGGTCATGGCAGTAATCGCGCCATGGACCGAGCCCTTCCTCGCCTACCTTCTTCGCAAAGAACTCCCCGATGATCAGACGGAGGCATGGCGCATAGTTCGGTGCTCCAAAGCTTACAAGGTACACGAGGGTGAGTTATACAAGAAGAGCACCACCAGAATATTACAGCGGTTCATATCTGAGGAAGAAGGGCGGCAACTTTTAGCCAAAGTCCACGCAGGGATGGGTGGTCATCACGCCGCAGCAAGAGCCTTGGTAAGCAAGGCCTTCCGGGCTGGTTTTTTCTGGCCCACAGCTCGGGCGGACGCCCAGTCACTTGTCAAATATTGCGTGGGGTGTCAACTTTTTGCAAATCAAAGTCACATGCCCCCAACAGCTCTTCGGACTATTCCGATCACCTGGCCCTTTGCGGTTTGGGGGCTGGATATGGTCGGACCACTTAAAGGGGGGACCAAGAAGAATAAATACTTACTGGTCATGGTGGACAAGTTCACCAAATGGATAGAGGCAAAACCTGTCAAATCAGCCAAGTCCGGACCAGTAATCGAGTTTATATCTGGCGTGGTACACCGTTATGGTGTTCCGCACAGTATAATAACTGACAACGGATCCAATTTCACGGCCCAAGAGGTCAAAGACTGGTGCGCAAAGATGGGCATCAAGCTCGATTACGCATCGGTTTATCACCCGCAGACCAATGGACAAGTGGAACGAGAAAACGGCCTCATTATGAGCGGCATTAAGCCACGTTTGGTCCGGTCTCTTCAAGAGTCCGACTGTCATTGGGTGGAGGAGCTCGACTACGTTCTATGGGGCCTGCGCACCACCCCAAATAGATCAACCGGATACACACCGTTTTTCATGGTCTATGGGGCAGAAGCGGTCCTTCCTTGTGATGTTATTCACGACGCACCAAGGGTGCGCATGTATGAAGAAAGGGAGGCCGAGTTAGATCGGCAAGACGACTTGGACGCCTTGGAAGAGGAGCGTGACATAGCTCGGGCCCGTTCTACCTTTTATCAACAGCAGGCCCGACGTTACCAGAGCAGCGAGGTCAGGGAACAAGCATACAACGTGGGCGAACTCGTCCTACGACTCCCGGAGAAGCAGAAGCATAAACTCAAGCCCAAATGGGAAGGCCCCTTCATAATTGACGAAGCACTCGTAGGAGGGGCTTACCGTCTTCGGAACTCGCCGGACAACCGCCTTGAACCAAACCCATGGAACGCAGCTCGTCTTCGGCGCTTCTACGGCTAGACCGGTGTCGTCATACTCTTTACCCTCCTCTTTTCTTTTTTTTCTTTGTTGTTTCTTTTCCCTCCCACCTTGATTTTTGGCAGGTTCGAATTCTTTCCTTTTCTTCCCAACTCTATGTTCGGCTCAACCGATCTTGTACTAAGATTTTCAGCCTACACCCTTAAGTGTTAAATCCGAACACAACACCTGGGGGCTTATTTTCTGAAGCCAATGTTTTTATATTATAAACACTTATTCAAATTTATTGTATATGCATGTTTCCCTTGTCGTTTTTAAGCCATCATATGCATCAATTCGAACTAAGACTTTGCCAAGCTGGGTTGCCTAGCTCCTGTGGTTACCCTCTACGTTCCCGATTGTTCGGCTAGAGGGTAAAGGGAGCACCTCTGCGATTGTTACGACTGGGTCATCCGGATACGTACCTCAGACGGGTGAAGCCAAAAGCTAGCTATCTTCAGCAGACAATTGATCGGCTACGACGGAATCAACTAAATATACTATGGTCGTCATGAGCATTACTCGGGCTTCTTATCTTACAAAAGCCCTTAGTCACATACTAACAGTATACAGCCTTCTACCTACGATTTACGTAGCACCCTGAGGAAAGGTATCGATGGAGGTACTATTTTCTTACGCTAAGCAGTAATATAACATATCTCCCTGTGTGCTTTTTGTTTGTTCGCACCACATGGCCGGATTGTCTGGTTCCCCGAACATAATTCACTCCCCTAGGGTGATAATTTACAAGGAACACTCCCAAGCTCTTAGCGAGGGAGGCCGAAGCCGATGGCTGGTTAAGACAAAGTTTACAACACAGTCGGAGCAATTCCTCGATTATTAGTACATAGTTACATATAATCATACATCTGGCTGCCGATCGAGATTGCCGATTATGGTGTCCAGGGAGCAATCTTCTTGTGAGAGACGGGCGGCAGGCCTCACCTGATCGTATACCAGGTGGAGCGGCACTTCTTGTCCATCTGACCCTACTGGCCCAACCTGAGCCATACGCTCGGGGTTAAGTCCGGTATAGCAGGTCTTGATCATCGCCCACGCCTCTCGTGCTCCCTTTCGACAAGCCGATGTCTTCCACAGCTCGAACCTACTTCGGGGTCCCTTGAAGCGATCGACTAGTTCGGTCATCCCCTCCGGAGGTTGCTCAGCAGGCCACAATGCTTTCACCATGCTCTTCATGGCCTTCTGAGCCCGCTCATGAAGGGCGGACAGCTCTTTCAGAAGGTTTCCCTGGTAGGATCCGACCTCTTCTTCGGGTCGCCCAGACAGGAGACCTGTACATGAGTCACGGCATGCGTGTTATGCTTCAGTCATAGGAAATACCTTCTGATGTTAGAATCACACTTACCGAACATGCCCTCTGTAGTTTCTGGTTCTCTCCTTGGACCTTGGCCAATTGAGTTTTTAAGCTCTCAATTTCTTCGGCCTGCTGTCTGTTCTCCTCCTTAAGGCGGTTCTTCTCTTCAAGGTGTCGTTGCAAAACACGACAGCCAGCCTCCTGCTGGGACTCGGCATATCACTGAGATTCTCGGGCTACATCCAAATCTCTTTGTAATTGCCCTATTGATTCAGCTGCTACATAGTACCCTCGCGTAAGCATGGGAATATACTAAGATCAGCAGAACAGATATACTCACCATGTGCCTCCCGAGTAAAGCTCTTCACTTGCTCTAATTCGGCCTTTACAGATTCGACCTGTGTTCGGCTGGCTTCCAGTTCCTTGGCCAGTCACTCGTTCTGTTGCTTCGAGGCCTGCATTAACAGTAACACAATACAGGGATCCTTAATTCGGTCATGCCGACCAATTTAAGGCTCGGGGGCTACTGGGTTTACACGAGTGTTCGGACTCTAATAACCGACTGCTCACCTGCAGGCTGGACGATATCAATTTTATGGCCTCCCCGAACCCAGCTCGGGCTGCACCGATGTGCGCGTCCGCCGTACGTAGAGCACAGAACTCTTGCTCAGAGAAGACTGGGTGACGCAGGGCTTCTCGTCGCTGCCGATGGTGCATAGCGCTTCCAACCTCGGATTTGGTGACTGATATGGCGTCCCCAGAATCGGCTGGGGCTGGATTGACGGTGGGAAGCCCCATAGTAGGTTCAGCATGAGCGGAAGGCCTGGAATTTTGAGCACCGCCGGACATCCTGGCGACGTCCTCAGCGGGGGACGGCCGAACTCTTTGCCTGAATATTTTGACAAAGAGGTCTCTTGTGAGGCTTTATCAATCATAATACGAAATCAAACGGTCGAGCGAAATACCTTTGGGATGAACTCGTAGGCGGGCTCGCCCCCGCGACCGGCTCACTTGTCGGATCCCTGTTGCTTTCCGACCCAGGCACTGCCGCCACTGCCGGTGTATGTCGCGCGGATCTACGGCGCTTGGGAGTAGGTGCCGGCGCGTTTGGGTCAGTGGAGGATACTTGCCTTTTGTGGGATGAGTTTTTCTTCTTCTTCCTTGTCGCAGGGGAAGGGAAGGATCCAGGGTAATCGGCTATGATAGCCACCTTGGAGCCGTCAAGGCCCTCCTGATAAAAACCCCCGTCTTCAAGATCGATTGACAGATCCGGGTCATCATGGAAGCCCGGATCATCATCACGGGAATAGTCCTCGGGCTGAGGGGCCGGACAGTTAACTGTCTCGATAAAGCTCCTCCATTCCTGTTCACATAAAGTTAAAGGCTTCGGTCAAAAAGGGACAAATTGGGAAACTGAACTGTGGTCATAGGGTAGAAAAGCTTACCCATTCGATGGGATTGTGGCTTGAGTATCCCTCCTTTGTCGACCGCCGAATAAAATCTTCTTGCTCACCTTTGTACAGGTCGGCAAGTGCGGCGGCTAATGCTGTTTGATCGGCAGGGCCCAGTCTTCGGAAGCGAGTAGTGTCGCTTGTCCCGTTGTAACACCACAGGGGGTGTATCCTCTGTTGAAGAGGTTGGACGCACCGGGTGATGGCAGCGGCCATGACGTCTATCATGGTCAGCTTATGATGGGCTAGTACCCTCACGCGGGCTGCTAAGCGCTGCACCTCAACGATGTCCTCTTGGGATAGGCTCTTTGGGCGCCAGTTGTACCTTTTCTTCAAAGGCGCGTCAGAGTATTCGGGCATACCCCTCCGAGCTGGATCGAATAGAGGGACGTCTTCAATATAAAACCATTCCGAAGTCCATACTTCGGACTCCTTCGGCGTCCCCACGGGATATCCCGTCCCTGCTATGCGGCATACTTCGGCTCCACCGACCTCAAAAATTGTCTTGTCTCGAGTGCGAGGAACGAGGCAGAAGTACTTCCTCCACAATTTGAAGTGTGCCTCGCAGCCCAGGAACATCTTGCAAAGGGCGACGAAGCCCGAGATGTGCAGGATAGACCCTGGGGTGAGGTGGTGGAGCTGGATTCCATAAAACACCAGTAACCCTCTCAGGAACGGATGGATGGGAAACCCGAGACCCCGCAGGAGGAAAGGCACAAAACATACGTGCTCCCCTTTTTGAGGATTGGGGAAATTCTCCGCGAGGGCCTCGCCGTTGAATGAAGACAGACCGGCGCGGACAGCTGCCAGATCTGAGGAGGGAAGGTACCCTTGGGTCTCGAGGTCCCGTAGTCGAAGGAGGGACACGGAGCAGCTTGTCCAATCCCCGGGACGGGATCCGTAAGGATGCGAGGAGGAACTGGGGGCGCTCGCCATTTTTGGTGGAGACCTTTCGCTGAAGGCTTTTTCCGATGGGGGAGAAGAAGATGTGGCTTGGACCACGATTCAGTTTGTTTAAATGGGTGGTGCCTCTTTTGTGGGAGGGGTAGTTTTGTAAAAAGCTACTGAACCGCTCGTCTCCCCATGACGAGCGAAGATCAAGAAACGCTATTACTATGGACCCAGCAATCCCGTGACGTTTGGGATTTCACCGATGACAGGATGGTTGCCGAACAAGAAGGGATGGGGGGACTCGCCTCGCAAGCCGAAGACTTCGATGTACAGGATTATCCGGATATACCTCGGCGTTGGAGGCTAGTCCGGGGGCTACTGAGGGAGTCCTGGTTTAAGGGGTCCTCGGATAGCCGACCTATTTCTCATAGGCCGGACTATGTGGGCCACTGGATGAGCATTGGGTGATCAGGGTTCCCGTCGCCAGGGTGGAAGTTTCAAGGAGCCATGGTGTGTTCTCCAAGTTGTCGACTGTAGATAGGCATGTTTTTTCCCTTTAATGTGCAACCGACTATGTGTAAACCCTAGGTACCCTCGGCGTCTATATAAGCCGGAGGGTTTTAGGTTGTAGGCCAACAGAACTCATCTAGGGTTTTAGTCATACGATCTCGAGGTAGATCAACTCTGTAACCCTTATACCATCAATATAATCAAGCAGGACGTAGGGTATTACCTCCATAGGAGGGCCCGAACCTGGGTAAAACATTGTCCCCTTCGTCTCCTGTTACCATCGATTCTAGTCTCACAGCTCGGGACCCCCTACCCGAGATCCACCGGTTTTGACACCGACAGACACGCACCCATGTGGAAAAAGAAATCTATATTTTGGGAGCTAGAGTATTGGAAAGTCCTAGAGGTCCGCTCTGCAATCGACGTGATGCATGTGATGAAGAATCTTTGCGTGAACCTGCTAGGCTTCCTGGGCGTGTATGGGAAGACAAAATATACACTGGAGGCACGGGAGGACCATCAACATATACACGAAAAACACAGCATGCATCCAAAGCAGTATCAAGGTCCTACCAGCTACGCTCTTACCAAAGAAGAGAAGGAAAACTTTTTTGAATGCCTGCTTAGTATGAAGGTCTCGTCTGGCTTCTCATCGAATATAAAGGGAATAATAAATATGGCAGAGAAAAAATTCCAAAACCTAAAGTCTCATGACTGCCACGTGATTATGACACAATTACTTCCAGTTGCATTGAGGGGGCTTCTACCGGAAAATGTTCGATTAGCCATTGTGAAGCTATGTGCATTGCTCAATGCAATTTCTCAGAAGGTAATCAATCCAGAAATCCTACCAAGGTTACAGAATGATTTGGTGCAATGTCTAGTCAGTTTCGAGTTGGTGTTCCCACTGTCCTTCTTTAATATCATGACACACGTCCTAGTTCACCTAGTCGAAGAGATTGCCATTCTGGGTCCTGTATTTCTACACAATATGTTCCCCTTTGAGAGGTTCATGGGAGTCTTAAAGAAATATGTTCATAACCGTGCTAGGCCAGAAGGAAACATCTCCAAGGGCCATGAAACAGAGGAGGTTATTGAGTTTTGTGTTGACTTTATTCTTGATCTTAAGCCGATTGGTGTTCCTGAATCGCGACATGAGGGGAGACTGAGTGGAAAAGGCACGCTAGGAAAGGATTCAGTAATATGTAGGGACGGGCATTCTTGGGCCCAAGCACACTACACAGTTCTCCAAAATTCCACCTTGGTGGCCCCGTATATCAATGAACACAAGAATATTCTACGCTCCAAACACCCGGAGCAGTCTGATGACTGGATTACACGTGAACACATGGGGACTTTCGGCGGTTGGTTGCAAACACATCTCATGAATGACGACAATGTTGGAGATGAGTTGTACTTGTTGTCCAAGCCACCATCTTCGACTATATTGAATTTCAAAGGGTATGAGATTAATGGGAATACATTTTACACGATCGCCCAAGATAAAAAGAGCACCAACCAAAACAGTGGTGTCGGCTTTGATGCAACAAACAACAATAGGGAAAAGGACACATATTATGGTTACATAGAGGAGATATGGGAACTTGACTAGGGACGTGATATTAAGATCCCTTTGTTTCGGTGCAAATGGGCCAATCTGACAGGGGTTAAGGTAGACCCGAAGTACGAATGACAACAGTGGCTCTCAACAATCTTGGGTACAAAGAGGAACCATTGGTCCTTGCCAATGATATGGCGCAGGTTTTCTATGTGAAGGACATGTCTACCAAACCGAGAAAAAGGAAAGATAAGGAAGCAAATACATCATACGCTGAGCCAAAGTGCCACATAGTTCTTTCAGGCAAAAGAAACATAGTGGGAGTAGAGGACAAGACAGACATGTCAGAAGATTATGAAAAGTTTCATGAAATTCCTCCCTTCACAGTGAAGACTGACCCAAGCATCCTGTTAAATGTGATCGGCTTCACCGTCATCACTTTCTTCTCTAGTGAGTAGCCGAGATAGGCCAGTTTGTACATGAAGTGCATCCAGTTTTTGTCGTAACCCTCTCAACTTTTTAGCACATGCTATGTGTGTGAAATGATGATACCATTCCAAGTTTCAACCTTTTCAGAGTTAATTTGTACTGCTTTTCAATTTCAGGGTCATTCAGCTCAAAAAAATCATTAAATGCATGAAAAATAGCAAATGAAGTTAGAAAGGGCTGGAATTTGAGGATGTGGCTTTGAATGGTGCATATTGAATGCACAAAAATTCTGGAGTTGAAATAAGTTTAAAAAATGAAATGCCTTTGTAACAGATGAGTTTTTGTCCGAAACCCTCATACTTCGAAGGAGATGGTCTAGTTCGTACACGAAGTGCATCCAGTTTTTTCTGTAACCCTCTCAAATTTTTAGCACATGCTATGTGGGTGAATTGATGATACCATGCCAAGTTTCAACCTTTTCAGAGTTAATTTGTACTGCTTTCAATTTCAGGGTCATTCAGCTCAAAAAATCATTAAATGCGTGAAAAATAGCAAATGAAGTTAGAAATGGTTGAAATTTGAGGATGTGTCTTTTAATGGTGCACATGTAAGGCACAAAAATTCTGGATTTGAAATAAGTTTAAAAATATGAAATGCCTTTGTAACAAATGAGTTTTCATCCGAAATCCTCATACCTCGAAGGAGATGGTCCAGTTTGTACAGGAAGTGCATCTAGTTTTTACCGTAACCCTCTCAACTTTTTATCACATGCTGTGTGGGTGAAATTATGATACCATGCCAAGTTTCAACCTTTTCAGAGTTCATTTGTACTGCTTTTCAATTTCAGGGTCATTCGGCGCAAAAAAATCATTAAATATATGAAAAATAGCAAATGAAGTTAGAAAGGGTTGAAATGTGAGGATGTGGCTTTGAATGGTGCATATTGAATGCACAAAAAGTATGGAGTTGAAATAAGTTAAAAATAAATAAAATGCCTTTGTAACAGATGAGTTTTCGTCCGAAACCCTCATACTTCGAAGGAGATGGTCCAGTTTGTACACGAAGTGCATCCAGTTTTTGCCATAACCCTCTGAAATTTTTAGCACATGCTATGTGGGTGAAATGATGATATCATGCCAAGTTTCAACCTTTTCAGAGTTCATTTGTACTGCTTTTGATTAGAACTAATGAAGGTATAAAACTAAAAGAGTTAAACAGAATCTGGTTTTGATTCAAACACCTATTTAAAATATCCTAAAAATTCCCAAATTGAACATACTGATAAAACATACTAATATTAAACAACAGGAAAAACAATCACGCAAAAATATATTTTTAAACTAAAGTTATTCATAAACTAGTGGTTCACACAAATTTCAAAAGAATTCAAATTTAAACTATTTAAATTTGAAAACTACTCGCACTAACGGAAAGTTTATAAATTTTTTGACCTAAAGAAAAAAGATTCATTAAAAAACTATAGATATTCTAACAGTTATTCCAAATCTAAAAACAGAAATTGTCCTGTTTTGAAAAACAAAACAAAACAAAAAAGAGAAAATAGACCTTTAGTCCCGGGTGGTCTCACCAACCGGGACTAAAGGTCCCTTCCCGCGCGGAATTTGGGCCGCCGAAAAGGAGACCTTTAGTCCCGGTTCAAGCCACCAGCCGGGACTAAAGGGTGACACCTATATAAACTCCTTCTTCTCCCGGTGCGAGCCACCGCCCGGGAGAAGGAGCAGATCAAGAGATAACACCGCCAGGCTGCCGGACCCCGACCTCGCCGTCGATGCTGCCAGGCTGCCCAACACCATCCCCGACCTCGCCGTCGACGCCGCCAGGCTGCCCGACCCCGTCCCCGACCTCGCCGTCGACGCCTCTCCGACATAATCGGCGCCCCCGTGCTACTCCAAACCGACGCCGTCCCGCTCGCTCCGGCCCCTTCCCGGTCCCGCTGAGCATCGCCGCGACCGCTGTGAGACCCTCTCCTCCCTCGAAATCCCCTCCCGATCATGTCTCCTCCCTCGCCTCGACCTCGCTCGTGTAGCCCGGCCCGTCCGCCATTGCCGTCATCTAGCTTGAGCAATATTCCGTAAAAAGGATAACTAAATATTTTTCCACAATCAATGCAGTTGTTCTATACGAAAAACAAACCAAACTGCAACAAGTCCAACATAGGAAGAACATTCAGAAACTTTGGAAAGTACGTGTCCTTTTGATAAAGTGAGTGGTAGCATGTCCATTCCTTTTGATATTCAGAAACTGATTTGTGATATTCTTGTTCTTTAATTTTCTTGTATTTTTATTCCTTTTGATGAAGTGAGTGGTAGCATGTCCATTCTGAATTCTACTGTCAGATTTGTTGCTTGAGGAAAGTACACATGAAAAAGATTTTGATGAAACTGATTTGTGATATTCTTGTTCTTTAATTTTCTTGTATTTTTATTCCTTTTGATGAAGTGAGTGATATTGAAGATTACGATCCATATATTTATTTACCCTTTCTCAACATCGGAAGAACATTCAAAAACTTTGGAAAATGATATTGAAGATTACGATCCGTATATTTATTTACCCTTTATAGGGAATATTTATCTACTAGTTCGTGAAGAGAACAAATTCATATATAGATCTTCTTAATATTGTTAATCTGCTATCCAATTTAGTTATTCTTTGTACACGATGATTTTACAGAGATAGCATATCATTTGCTAGTAAAAAAAAACAAGCGCACAAATTTAAAATTATATTACTACACTCACAATTTTAATTGATAAAGTTTACACAAACGAGGCCAAAGGTTTAAAGTTGTATATATAGTTGTAAAAGTTTATTAAATAGTTTTTCAAATTTGCTCATCTATTATATGGTTGTAAAAGTTTATTGAATATGAGTAATAAAATGATAATTATTGCATAGAAATTTGTTTTCATAGTTGTTCTCGATGTTGACGATGCCCGTCCCGCATCCTCGTCGTCGACTCGGCGGCGACAACCAGTTTGAGAGGCACCATGTCTGGGACTGGGCTCCGTCGGGCTAGCACTGGGAGGTGCTACCTTCCGGGGCGCGCATCTTGGTGAGGAATCAGGCTCCCGTCGTTCCGGAGGTTCTTTGGTGGCGGTCGCGTGGACCACTATCGGTGCGGAGGGAGCTGAAAGCACAACTTCTCCCTAGGTGGTTTTGGTAATTAATAACAACATATACCTCATTGGACTCATGTTTCTACTAAGTATATTTCAGGAAAAGTTCAATGATATGATGGCTATAGATTGTGAGGAGAACCCCAAGATTCAAGGAATAAGATTGGCCAAGCTACAAGCAAGAAGACTCTACATTTTATTTTGTGAGAAATCACTTTGAGTCCATAGGAAAGCCAATACTATCAAAAGGGGGTAAGGTATTAATGGTGAATGAAATGCTCAATTGATCAAGTGATAGCCACCAAAAACATTCACAAAGCTCTCCCACAAATATTATGTCCAAAGCCTAACATGCAAAATTGGTGCCACCAACATTTCCCGCTCGGCCCTACCGATTTTCATCTCAGACAGAAACCCTAGCCAAACCCTATTCTCGGTACCACCAAGTTGCATTTCGGTGCCACCGAAAATGGTGACCAGCTCTCTGGTATCTCATTTTCAAGAATCGGAATTTCCGAGTTTTGAAAATCGGTGCCACCGAGTTTTGGAAACTGCCTAGGTGAACCTTGTCGGTACCACCGAGAATTCTATATCGGTCTCACCGAGATTCCTAAAGTTGCCGCATTATGAACACTTCGGTGCCAGCGAGTTTTCACTTCGGTTTCACCGAGTTGGTCAATAATGGTGTAATGGTTGGATTTTTGGAGAAGCCTAAATATACCTGAAAGTGCGTTATATCGACTAGAGGGGGGGGGTGAATAGGCGATTTTTACAAATTCATCACTGAGGAATTTCAACTTGAGGAATTTGCAATGTGATGAATAACTAGCAGCGGAATAAGTACTCAAGTGCATACGAAGCATAGCGATCGCATAGTCATCATGACGAAATATAGCATGCACAAATTACAAGTAGCGTGATACAGGATAAGCAGGTGAGGAACAAGGTAGCTTGAAGAATTTGAGGTGAGGAAATTGAGAAAGTCTTCAGTCAAATTCTTCAAACAGTAACGATCAATTTCATCAACAAGTATACGAGGAAATGAAAGGGTTGAGGAAATGGAACCAGGTAGCTCGATGAAGACAATGGTTTGATGACCCAGTTCCAACTGCTGTGACAGTCGTACGTCTAGTTTGGAGCGGCCTGGTATTTAAACCAGAGGACACACAGTCCTTACCGTATTCTCCTTGAGCTAAGGTCACACAGTCCTCGCCCAACACTCGTGGTAAGTCTTCAGGGTAGACTTCCAAAACCCTCACAAACTGGTCACCCGGCGATCCACAATTGACTGCTAGATGCTCTAGACCAAGGTCACTTCGTGATCCCCAATTGACTGCAGGATGCACTAGACCATGATGCCTAACCGTCTGAAAGATACACAATCTTCAAAGGTAACAAGCGTCGGTTCCACACAGGAACAATTTCTTCAGTGATGCTCAATCACTTTGGGTTGGTGGTTTTGTTTTGGGGTTTTTCCTCATTGATGATTTTCTCTCAAAGTCCTCGAGGAATGGGATGCTCTCAAATGACAAGTGTCAGTTCTCTCTCGGAGCAGCCAACCAACTAGTGGTTGTGGGGGGTGGCTATTTATAGCCAGGGTGCAACCTGACATGATAAGACATAAATGCCCCCAATGATATGACCATTATGTGGATAGGATGATTGGGGACAGCAGGCGCTTAGCACAGCAACGGTCGGAATTTCGAACTATGAAAGTCCTCAGGCTTATCATGTTCCTCACTTGTAGGCAATTCGCACTGGCGAAATCCTAACTCCTCAGTCAGACCAATTTCCTCAGAGACCAAAAGATCATCGTCTCTGTCACTGAAGAACTTGACTGAACTGCAAGAGATTTCCAAAGGCTTTACTCGAAGGATTGGATAGGTTGAGGCTTTTGAGTTGAGCATCAGTTGGAAATTTTCCTTAGTATTACCTCGGCCCCCTTTAACAGTACGGTGTTTCCTATGACTCAAAGAAAGGAAATGAAACTACGAAAACAAAAGTCTTCACGCTTCACAGTCCTCGTTCATATCTTCAAGGTCACACCAACTTCTTCTTTTTCAAAGTCTTCAGGGAATACCAAAGTCTTCAGCAAAGTCTTCACCAAAGTCTTCAATTGAAGACATACATTTTTAGGGGTCGATTATCTCAGAATGTATCAGACTCCTCAGCGACTTATAGAGCATGTGTACACTTACAAACGCATTAGTCTCTTAACCTATAAGTCTTCAATACACCAAAATCACTAAGGGGCAGTAGATGCACTTACAATCTCCCCCTTTTTGGTGATTGATGACAAATAGGTTAAGTTTTCAACGGGGATAATAATATGAAGTGTAAGAACTGAGTTTGAGGAATTTGATTGCAAGATATAGAAGAACTCCCCCTGAAGATGTGCATATTTGAGAAATTTGCTTTGGACTGCAAATGCACATGGCAGGTTAAACTCATGGAGAACTCCCCCTATATCTTGTAATCCATACACGCATTTAATATATATCATGAGGAAATTGACATGCATGATGGAAAATGGGGTCTGAGGAAATTCAGCATGCGTGCATTAAGATAATTTGAGGAAATAGCATGCGGAAAGCAGTTCAAAAACGTCAGACCACCATCGGACTTAAGTTTACAACTCAACCAACAAAAGCTTCAGAAGAGCGAGAGTTTGAACTTAAACTAAAAAAACAGCCCATATATAGAGACCCGCTTGAAGACTAACTCAAATTTTCTCCCCCTTTGTCATCGAAGAAATGGAAGAAAGTTCAAGTTCCTCAGCTGGTTACAAGCTCATTTTCTTCATCACGCCAGGCGGATGAAGCTGGGGATATTGATGACACTGTTGCAGGCCCTGCATCAACGAATGACCCCGACAACGCTGGCGCTCCACCACCTTCAAGATGAAATTCTTCAGGGGCGTTAGTCCTCATTTTTTCTCCCCCTTTGTCATCGAAGACCACAAGGGACAAAAAATTAGGACTAATGCCCCTGAAGAATTTCATCTTGAAGGTGGTGGAGGAGCGCTAGCGTTGTCGGGGTCACTCGTTGATGCAGGGCCTGCAGCAGTGTCGTCAATATCCTCAGCTTCATCCGCCTGGCGTGATGAAGAAAATGAGCTTGTAACCAGCTGAGGAACTTGAACTTTCTTCCATTTCTTCCTTGGAGGGATGGACCAATCAAAGTCCTGCTGAAATTCCATCTCCTTGAGTTCTTCAGGAGTCTTGAGGTGAGACAGGATGACCCATGTGCGGTCGAAGACTTCATGAAGATAATAGTGGTTCTTCCTCACAGAGTTGTGTGTGACAGTCATGTCTCGAAGAAGTGAACCAAACTGACGCTTTACCCACTTGTGATTTCGATCAATCTTCTGATGAAGACTTAGAAGAAGCTCTCGATCAGTCATCACACGAGGGGCAGTTTCTTGAGGATTTTGCGCTGAGGCTTTTGCAGCAGAATCTTGGGTAGCAGTGTCATCATTGGTAGAATAAGATGCAGCTTTGCGAAACTATCCATCCAATGGACGAGTACCTTCATCAATGACAGCTTTGCCTTTACCCTCAACTGAAGAAAATGAGCTCTTGAGGACTTCGATTGGAGGCAGAAAGCTAAAGTGGTTCTGAAAGTCAGCCTTGAATGGAAGTGAAGACCTCGATCTGATGAATTTCATGATCCAGGGAGCGTAAGGCTTCAATTCAAATGGGGCTGAAGCAACATTGGCCAAAGTTCTCATGAAGAAATCATGGTAATTTATGGGAATCCCATGAATGATGTTGAATAGCATGTTTTTCATGATTCCCTCCACTTCTTCTTCTTCAGAGTTGTGGCCATTCTGAGGACTGAGGGTTTTGGTCAGAATGCGATAGACTGTCCTGGGCACATAGAGCAAATCCTTCACAAGGAAAGAAGTCCTTTGAGGTTGTCCAGGAGCCAACGGCTTCATCAGAACTTGCATCATGTGATTGGGCAGAGCAGATTCATCAAACAGGCATCTTGCTCCTTATGAGGGAATTGGTATTGGGACTGACCGTAGTAGTTCAGAGGCTGGAGCAGTGTAGTGAGTGGATCCAGTCATCCAGTCCAAGACCCAAGAATTGACATCAGAGGCATCACCTGTGATGTGCAAGGTGGCATAGAATTGAAGAATTAGCTCTTCATTCCAATCACATATGTCCACACAGAATGGAAGAATTCTTGCATCGTGAAGGACTGCGAGCACCGGTGTGAAGCATGGGATAGTTTCCATGTCCGCATGAGGAATTTGCCGATGCTCAAAGACTTTCTCCTTGTCAAATAGCACTGATGCATAATAGTTCATCTGTGTGGGTGTCCAGAATCTGGTGCGACCGGCCCTTGCAGAGTCATAAGGATTTGGCCCATTGAAGAAGATGTGCTCGTTGAAGAAATTCGTCTTGATGAATTTGGGGCGCTTTGAGCTTTTGAAGGGCATCTTGGGCTTCGGCTGAAGGTTTGGTTTGAAGCGGCCTACAATTTCCTTTGGCATGGGAGGAATTTCTTCAAATTGAGGAATTTGAATAGCAGTTTCCTCAGTTGCTGTTTGAGCAGCAATTTCTTCAGCTGATGCAACTGGAATATCTTTAGGGACAGGTGCAGCCAAGTCATCAGATCCTGTATGAATTTCTTCAGTCTGGACTGGAGACTGAGGAATTTGAGTGAGGGGAGTGGTCATTGGTGAATTTGGGTGTGCAGCTTCCCAATATTCATCATTGATAAGAGGGGTTGTGTTTCCAATGTCTACATCCTCTTCTATTTCTTCAACGCCGGCCTCTTCAGTAGTCAACTGAGGCAGGGGCGATGATACCAGTGGGGTTGAGGCATTTGCTTCCACCTCAATTTCTTCATCAATCTGCTCTGAGGAAGCAGCAGAATGATCTTCTTCATCTTCATCATTTGTAGTGAAATAGTCAACACCAAATGGAATTATCTCATAGGCAGGTACGAAGGAGATTGGAGTTGCATCAATGGGCTCAGTTAAAGAATTTGGCATAGTCTTCAACTTCTTCACAGCTGAGGAATCTGAAGTTGATGCTTTTCTTTTCTTAGCAGCTCTCTTCTCCGCAGCCTTAGTTTTCTTCACTTCTGATGCAGAAGGAAGGTGGATGTTCTTCACCCTTGAGGATTTTGCAGTTTCAGCAGAGGGTGAAGGGGGAGCAGTTTCTTCAGGCACGACTAATGCAGTCGTCCTAGTGGTCTCAATTTCATCAGGCGCAGCAAAAGTTTCAGCTGGCCTGACAGTTTCTTCAGGCGCAACAGTGGAGGTTGCCCTGACAGGTTCTTCAGCAGCCAGAATTTCTTCAGCTGCGCGTGCAGTTTCTTCAGCAGGCTGAGCAGATTCTTCAGCCTGAGGAATTTGCGGTTGCAATTGAGCTGCAACCCTTGAGTTGTGTTCCTTAATTGCAGCTTGGGCTGCCCTTACAAATCTTACTTTGGTGCCCTTCCATTCAGCATCATACTTTGCTTGTTCTTCAGTAAGGCAGCGAATCTCAGACTGAACTGTGATGAGTTGATTGGGAGTCAAATTCATCACATTGTTCTTCAGGAACATTTCTTTTCTGGCCCTGCTTCTCTTAGCTCTCTGAGCTTGTTCTCTCTTCCATTTTTCCTCAGCTATGAAGTGTGTCAGGACATGGTCCACACCAAGAGGTAGGTTCAGTGAGGAAAGTGGAGTGCTGGGATCCTCATGCCATATGTCGATGAAGTTGACGATCATCTTAGGATCCAGCATGAGAGGAACAGAGCTGCCCTTGGCTATTGCAGCTCTTTGCTGACTGTTTCTGATGATTTCTTCCAATTCTTCATTAGTAGCCTCATCATCATCCTCAGATCCTGAGGGTACATTCACAGTAGCTTGGCTATTGTGAGGACTTGGTCTCTGACCTTGTCCAGCAGTTCTCTTTAACTTCATCAAAGTAGGGCTTGTTGAAGACTGTGCTTGGGCTGAGGAACTTGCAGAGACCCCTGAAGCAATTGAGAAGCCAGTAGTCCTCTGACATGTTGCAAGATGTACAGGTGTTGAGGACTTTGCGGCAGCAGCTGATGATTGTTCAGCTACTGAAGGCATTTCAGTGGCCTTTGAATAACTTGCATGAGGATTTTGCAGTGAGGACTTCGAAGTTGAGGTTTTTGGCTTCATTGCAGACTTCTTCACCATTGATTTCTTCGGAGCACTAGCAGAGGCTCCGGCAGAGGCAGCAGCAGCAGCAAAATCTTCATTGAATTTCTTCACAGCAGCTTTGGCAGTTTTCTGAAGTTTTAGTTGATGCTTTGCCCATTCAGCTGGAAAGTCTTCACCACAAGCAACGCTAGTGGGATTGACTTCTTGATCATCAGCAGGAGGAGCCCTTTTGCAAGGAGGTTTGAGGGCGAATTTCTTCATGTATTTGGGAGTGACATAGCGATAGTCTCTCCACTCCTTCACCCACCTCCGTTCAATCCTCTGGATCCTGATTTTCTCTGCTCTTTTGTCTCTTTGCCATGAATGGCCTCATCAGGAGTACAGTAACCGGCATACAGAGCCTCAGGTATCTCAAAAGCAGTGTTCTGTTCAGCCTTCTTTCCACCCTTCTGAGGTCTTTTACCATCTGCCATTTTCTTCACTTGATGACTTTGAACTCTTGATGATTCTGAAGATGTATACAGTCTTTCCTGAAGAAACGCTGCAAATGAGTTAAGTTGATGAGAACCTAGTGATTCATCAGCAGACATTTTGTACCTGTGAACAGAATATAGGTGCGAGGAATTTGAAGAGGTCTTATGCCTTCTCAGAAATTTTTCAAAATACATCAAGTTGAGGATTTTGACCATAGATGTCTTGAGGAATTTCACTATGTGTTCTTTGTCTTAGGTTCCAGAGTTGTGTGAATATGTTGATCCACACAATTAAGGAATCTTGAAGAAAATCATAACTTAGGAAAAAACATCAAGGGATTGAAACATGTAAGGTGCTTAAGAAGATGATTCTTGAATAATAAACACTTTTGAGGATTTTGTGGAAGACATGAAGATCAAACAAGGGCAGTAAAATTAGATTTTATTACCCTGATGAAGAACACGACGAACAGAGAGATGAAATCGGGGAAGTTCGTCAGTCCAGATCTCCCACGCCCTATCTTGGCAGAGGGAGACATCTACAGCGGCGGCGGGGTGAAGACTTCCGCGGCCGATGCGAGTACGGCGACGGCGAGGTCGAGGCAGTGAAGCTCTTCCTCTCCGGCGGCGATGATTTTAGCGGCGGCGCTAGGTTTGAGCTTGGGAGAGGTGGGAGTGAGGAGTAACTCGAGCACAGTGAAGGGAAAGGGGTATATATAGTGGCAGTAAAAACGAATCGGCCCGAAGATTTTGGACCAGATTGCCCCTGACTCTTGCTCTCCATGTGACATGTGTCACCCACGTTCTGAGAAGTGGAGATAGTGGGGGATCGTGGCTTATCCAGTCGTGGGAATCGGAGCGGTTTGAGCGGGAAGCGCCGAAAAAATTTGATAGTGAAAATTTTAAAGTTTCCGTTCGCAAATTCTTCAGCTGTCAAGGATACAGTGAAGACTTTGAACGAGTTTCAAAGTAGAACGCATATGAAGAATTTGTGAACAGACTGGGTTGAGTTTAGCATAGAGGGGGAATGGGTCCGATCACATTCACTTAGACGAAAATCAACTTGAAGAATTGGCAATAAGTGAATGCTGTTGAGGACATTGAAAACTCAATATATATATATATATATATATATATATATATATATATATATATATATATATATATATATATATATATAGTCAATGAAGAACATCAGTTTCACTATTTGAAGAATTTGAAAAGTTGAGGAATTTGCAAACTTGAGGAATTTGAAAATTTGAAGACTTTGCAAAATGATGAAAAACTCAACTCTGAAGAATTTCAACTATTGTTGGTGGCGTGACCCACCGTATAAGAATGATGATTTCAGACACCGCATACAATTGTCGTAGGGTTCTGAGAATCAAATTCTTCGTTAATTTCTTCACACTTAGAGAGTTATTCTTCATTGATTGAAGAAAAACGTTACTTCATGTGTTGCACATCAAGGTCATCAATTTTGCATAAGTGTTAGGATGTGTGTCTTTTCAAAGAACATTCGAAGATTCTAAGATATTTAGCTCACACCGCAACTTGCAAAATCTCTTTTCATCGAAGGGCTTAGTGAAGATATCGGCCAGTTGTTCTTCAGTGGGGATGTGGTCGATGGAGATGTCGCCCTTGAGTACATGATCTCGAAGAAAATGATGACGAATCTGGATGTGCTTGGTCTTGGAGTGCTGAACTGGGTTGTAAGCAATCTTGATAGCGCTCTCATTCTCGCAGTAGAGAGGCACATTCTTCACCTTGATGCCATAGTCCTTGAGGGTTTGCTTCATCCACAGCAACTGAGCGCAGCATGAACCAGCAGCAATGTACTCAGCTTCAGCTGTAGAAAGTGACACGCAGTTCTGCTTCTTCGAGGACCAACAGACTAAGGATCGTCCGAGGAAATGACATGTGCCTGAGGTTGACTTGCGATCCACACGATCTCCAGCATAGTCAGCATCTGAGTATCCGACGAGGTGAAGATTTGAGCCCTTGGGATACCATAATCCAAGCGTTGGTGTGTGAGCTAAGTATCGAAGAATATGTTTCACAGCCTTATGGTGTGATTCCTTCGGTGTTGCTTGGAATCGGGCACACATGCAAACACTCAGCATAATATCAGGCCTAGATGCACATAGATACAATAAAGAGCCAATCATGGAGCGGTATACCTTCTGATCGAAATCTTTACCATTTTCGTCAGTGCAGAGGTGGCCTTTTGAAGGCATTGGAGTTGTGACGCCTTTGCAGTCTTGCATGTTGAATTTTCTCAGAACATCCTTGAGGTATTTCTCTTCTGAGATGAAGATGCCATTGTCTTGCTGACGAATTTGAAGACCTAAGAAGAATTTCAACTCTCCCATCATAGACATTTGATATTCTTCACTCATCATATAGGCAAATTCATCACTGTAACGTTTGTCAGTACAGCCAAAGATAATATCGTCTACATATATTTGGCATATGAACAGTTCATTGTCATAGGATTTAGTGAAAAGAGTTGGGTCGAGTGAACCGGGTTTGAAGCCTTTCTTCATGAGGAATTCCTTCAGAGTGTCATACCACGCCCGAGGGGCCTGCTTGAGGCCACAGAGGGCCTTGTTGAGTCTGAAGACTTTGTCAGGATGCTTAGGGTCTTCAAAAGCTGGGGGTTGAGCAACATATACTTCTTCCTCAAGCTTACTATTGAGGAATGCACTTTTCACATGCATTTGATATAAAATGATATCATGATGGTTAGCATAAGCAAGCAATATGCGAATAGCTTAAAGTCTAGCAACAGGTGCAAAAGTTTCATCAAAGTCAATTCCTTCAACCTGTGTGTAGCCTTGAGCTACAAGACGAGCCTTATTCCTTACCACAAGGCCATTTTCATCTTGCTTGTTGCGGTAGATCCACTTGGTACCTATGATGTTATGCTTGCGAGGATCTGGCCGATTGACAAGTTCCCACACGTTGTTGAGCTTGAATTGATGCAATTCCTCTTGCATAGCTTGAATCCACTCAGGCTCCTTGAAAGCTTCATCAACTTTGGTGGGCTCTATGATAGAGACAAAAGCAAAATGCCCACAAAAGTTAGTCAAATGTGAAGCTCTTGAGGGAGTGAGAGAACCTGGTGCATTGAGGTTGTCGATGATTTTGTCAATCTGCACTTCATTTACAATTCTCGGATGAGCAGGTTGACGTGGCTGAGGATTTTCTTCAGCACCATTTTCTTCAGGTGTATCAGCATGAATGTCTTCATTGGTTGGAATGACTTCCTCGGTAGGTTGAGGATTTTCTTCAGTGGGTACGACATCCTCAGTAGCATTCAACTTAATGGATTCCTCAGGAGACTTTTCATCTAGCACAGAAGGCAGGTGCTCTCTTTGCGAGCCGTTAGTTTCATCGAACCGCACATCTACAGTTTCAACAACCTTGTGGTGGTAAGTGTTGAAGACTCTGTAGGTGTGCGAGTCCTTTCCGTAACCAAGCATAAAACCTTCATGTGCTTTCGGTGCAAATTTAGAACTGTGGTGAGGATCTCTTATCCAGCATTTTGCACCGAAGACTTTGAGATAACTTACATTGGGTTTCTTGCCGGTCATGAGTTCATATGATGTCTTATTGAGGAATTTGTGAAGATATACCCTGTTGATGATGTGGCATGCTGTATCAATTGCCTCAGGCCAGAAGCGATGAGGAGTCTTGTATTCATCAAGCATGGTGCGAGCCATCTCAACAAGAGTCCTGTTCTTGCGCTCCACGATGTCGTTCTGCTGAGGAGTATATGGGGCAGATAGCTCATGAGTAATACCAAGTTCATCAAGATATTCATCAAGATTGGTGTTCTTGAACTCAGTCCCATTATCACTCCTGATATGCTTGATCTTGACGCCGAAGTTTGTTGAGGCCCTTGAAGCAAATCGTCTGAAGACATCCTGCACTTCAGACTTGTACAGAATAATATGCACCCAAGTGTAACGAGAGTAATCATCAACAATGACAAAGCCATACAAACTTGAAGCATTTGTTAGTGTGGAATAATGAGTGGGGCCAAAGAGGTTCATGTGAAGCAATTCAAAAGGTCGAGTCGTGGTCATGATTGTCTTCGAGGGATGCTTGGATCTGGTCATCTTCCCAGACTCACAAACACCACAGAGGTGATCCTTGAGGAATTTGACACCTTCAATGCCAATGACGTGCTTTTTCTTCATGAGCGTGTGCAAGTTCCTCATACCAGCATGTCCAAGTCGTCGATGCCACAGCCAGCCTTCTGAGGATTTTGCAAGTAGGCACGTGGCAGGCTGAGGACTTGTAAAGAAATCAACAATATACAAGTCTCCTCTCCTAAAGCCTTCGAAGACTTTGGAATGGTCAGATTCCATGATGACAACACAACGATATTTTCCAAAGATGACAACCATATCAAGATCACAAAGCATTGAGACAGACATGAGGTTGAACCCGAGGGATTCAACAAGCATCACCTTGTCCATGTGTCGGTCCTTGGAGATTGCAACCTTACCTAGACCCAATACCTTGCTTTTTTCCTTTGTCAGCGTAGGTGATATGCTTCAGATGAGATGGGGCAAGTGGCATATTCATCAGTAGACTCTTGTCACCAGTCATGTGGTTGGTGCATCCACTATCGAGGACCCACTCACTAGTTTTTGGAGTTTCATCCTGCAGATGAATTAGTACAACTTACGAACTCATATGCTTCAGAGTGAAGAATATGACATCAAATTCATCAGGCAGAATTTCATCACACAACATAGTAAGTAAAGCAGTGTGAGGACGTGAGAAATGAGGAACTCATTTCTGCATGATTAGCTTGCATCCTTTCAAGCATTTCCTCAGGTCTCCAGCAAATTCATCAGACGTTCAAGTTCGTCTGGAGACCTGACCCTGCATAAGAAGTTAGTTCAATTTCTTCACCACCCACATCTGGAGGGGTGTCAAAGAGTTCATCATTCTGCGAGCTCCATATGAGAAGGGAGGCATTGAAGCTAGTGCACTTCGTTTCACAGGACTAGGGTTAGAGTACTCATATGAATAAGCAGAGAAATTCTTCGAGGACTTATGAACATAATGATTTGAAGAATAATGCACATATTCAGAACTCTTAGATTTTTCCTGCGAAACAGATGCATTAGCACGAGAATGATACTTTTGACCATTTGAGGAATTTGGTCCAAGTGAAGACTTTGGTCCATATGAGGAATTTGATCTGGGGTTCCTTTTCTTCATGGGTGGTGTCGTGAGGACATTCACTTGAAGATTTTCCAAGCAGCTCTTAGGAACCCAGATTTTCCTCATAGGTGAACCGTTCCTGCAGTTAGTTCCAACAAATCTGGCAAATACTTCACCTTTCTGATTTTTGAAGAATTTGTAGTTGGAGTCAAGTGACTCATCAGAGGAATATGAAGTTTCAAAAGTAAAGCCAGAGAAAGTGGATGGATCCAGAGGCGGTCCTTTTGCAGCAACCCATGAGGTTTTGGGGTACTGCTCAGGTGTCCAGTAGGATCCATCAGCATTGAGTTTCCTCTCAAATGCAATACCCTCTTTCCTAGGGTTCCTGTTCAGAATCTGCTTTTTGAGCACATCGCAAAGGGTTTGATGCCCTTTGAGACTTTTGTACATGCCTGTCACATACAATTCCTTCAACCCTGCATTTTCGTCAGTGATACTTGTGGTATCCTCAGATGAGGAATTTGTGACCACGGGGATAGTTGAATAATTTGCAGCAATAGAAGCATTTGAACATTCAGGTGAAGAATTAGCAGTTTCACGTTCGATGCATTTCATACATGGTGGAACAAATTCTTCCTGAGCGGTACTGATCTGTTGAGCCAGTAAGGAATCATTTTCCCTTTGAAGATCCTCATGAGACACTCTTAGTTTCTCAAGATCTTGCTTTCTTTGAAAAAATTCATAAGAAATCTTCTCATGGTCAACTAAGAGAGCATTATGATGACTCTGAAGGTTATCATACTTTGTCTGAAGACTTTTGAGATCATCAGACGGAGTTTGAGTCCAATCCACTTCCTCATTCAACAGATCATCGCTTTTGTCTAGCAGTTTCTGAAGCTTTTCAAGTGCACTTTGTTGCTTAGTGGCAATATTAGCAAGTTTGGCATAGCTAGGTTTCACATATTCTTCAGATTCACCTTCACTTGATTCAGAAGAAGAGTGATGCTTGTGTACCTTGGAACCTTTTGCCATGAAGCAATAGGTGGGAGCGTAATCATCATTGCTGACGTCAGAGTCGTTGGAGTAGTCATTTTCTTCATCATTGAAGATGGACTTGCTGACGAAAGCAGTAGCGAGAGCAAGGCTAGCAACACCTAATTCTGACTCCACCTCAGATTCTTCGTCTTCTTCATATTCTTCGGATTCTTCTTCAGAATCCATTTCCTTGCCAATGAAAGCCCGAGCCTTTCTAGAACCATTCTTCTTGTGCGATGAGGATTTTGAAGATGAGGACTTTGAAGTTGAGGACTTTGAAGATTTCTTCTTTTTCTTCGAGTCATCAGAACTGTAGTCCTTGTATTTCTTCTTCTTTGATTCTTTTTCCCAGAGAGGACAGTCAGAGATAAAGTGACAAGACTTTTTGCATTTGTGACAAGTTCTCTTCTTGTAGTCGCTTGAGGAATCTAATTTCCTCAAACCACTTTTTGATGACTTTCCAAATCGGCCTCTCCTTGAGAACTTCTGGAATTTTCTCACGAGCATTGCCAACTCCTGACTCGGTTCTTCAGGATCACCAAGGCTACTATCAGAATCTTCCTCTTCCGATGAGGAAATTGCTTTTGCCTTCAGAGCACGAGATCTTCCATAGCTTGGTCCATAGAGGTCTCTCTTCTCAGCTTGTTGGAATTCAAGAGTATTGAGTCTCTCAAGTATATCAGCAGGATCAAGTGACTTGTAGTCTCCACGTTCTTGAATCATCAAAGCCAGAGTATCGAATGAGGAATCAAGAGATCTTAGCAGTTGCTTCACCACCTCGTGGTCGGTGATGTTAGTGGCACCCAGAGCTTGAAGCTCGTTGGAGATATCAGTGAGACGATCAAAAGTTTGTTGAACATTTTCATTGTCGAGTATTTTGAAGCGGTTGAAGAGATTGCGAAGGACATCAACACGTGAGTCACGTTGAGTGGCAACACCTTCGTTGACTTTGGACAGCCTATCCCAGATAAGCTTAGCAGACTCCAAAGCACTAACTCTGCCATACTGACCTTTGCTCAGATGGCCACAGATGATATTCTTCGCTTGTGAATCAAGTTGCTTGAACCTCTTCACATCAGCAGCGTTGATCGTGGGAGTGACGGAGGGAACACCATTTTCCACAACGTACCAGAGATCGTTGTCAATAGCCTCAAGATGCATGCACATCTTGTTCTTCCAGTAGGGATAGTCCGACCCATTGAAGGTAGGACATCCTGCGGAAACCTTGATCATACCTGCAGTCGACATAACTAGAACTCCAGGTGGTTAAACCAAAATCACACAGAACAAGGGAGTACCTTGCTCTGATACCAATTGAAAGTGCGTTATATCGACTAGAGGGGGGTGAATAGGCGATTTTTACAAATTCATCACTGAGGAATTTCAACTTGAGGAATTTGAAATGTGATGAATAACTAGCAACGGAATAAGTACTCAAGTGCATACGAAGCATAGCGATCGCATAGTCATCATGATGAAATAAAGCATGCACAGATTATAGGTAGCGTGATACAAGATAAGCAGGTGAGGAACAAGGTAGCTTGAAGAATTTGAGCTGAGGAAATTGAGAAAGTCTTCAGTCAAATTCTTCAAACAGTAACGATCAATTTCATCAACAAGTATACGAGGAAATGAAAGGGTTGAGGAAATGGAACCAGGTAGCTCGATGAAGACAATGGTTTGATGACCCAGTTCCAACTGCTGTGACAGTCGTACGTCTGGTTTGGAGCGGCCTGGTATTTAAACCAGAGGACACACAGTCCCAGGACACACAGTCCTTACCGTATTCTCCTTGAGCTAAGGTCACACAGTCCTCGCCCAACACTCGTGGTAAGTCTTCAGGGTAAACTTCCAAAACCCTCACAAACTTGTCACCCGGCGATCCACAATTGACTGCTGGATGCTCTAGACCAAGGTCACTTCGTGATCCCTAATTGACTGCAGGATGCACTAGACCATGACGCCTAACCGTCTGGAAGATACACAGTCTTCAAAGGTAACAAGCGTCGGTTCCACACAGGAACAATTTCTTCAGTGATGCTCAATCACTTTGGGTTGATGGTTTGGTTTTGGGGTTTTTCCTCACTGATGATTTTCTCTCAAAGTCCTCGAGGAATGGGATGCTCTCAAATGACAAGTGTCAGTTCTCTCTCGGAGCAGCCAACCAACTAGTGGTTGTGGGGGGTGGCTATTTATAGCCAGGGTGCAACCTGACATGATAAGACATAAATGCCCCCCAATGATATGACCGTTATGTGGATAGGATGATTGGGGACAGCTGGCACTTAGCACAGCAACGGTCGGAATTTCGAACTATGAAAGTCCTCAGGCTTATCATGTTCCTCACTTGTAGGCAATTCGCACTGGCAAAATCCTAACTCCTTAGTCAGACCAATTTCCTCAGAGACCAGAAGATCATCGTCTCTGTCACTGAAGAACTTGACTGAACTGCAAGAGATTTCCAAAGGCTTTACTCGAAGGATTGGATAGGTTGAGGCTTTTGAGTTGAGTATCAGTTGGAAATTTTCCTTAGTATTACCTCGGCCCCCTTTAACAGTACGGTGTTTCCTATGACTCAAAGAAAGGAAATGAAACTACAAAAACAAAAGTCTTCACGCTTCACAGTCCTCGTTCATAACTTCAAGGTCACACCAACTTCTTCTTTTTCAAATTCTTCAGGGAATACCAAAGTCTTCACCAAAGTCTTCAGTTGAAGACATACATTTTTAGGGGTTGATTATCTCAGAATGTATCAGACTCCTCAGCGACTTATAGAGCATGTGTACACTTACAAACGCATTAGTCTCTTAACCTATAAGTCTTCAATACACCAAAATCACTAAGGGGCACTAGATGCACTTACAATACCCCTCCACCACATCCCACTCGTAAGAGAAGCACTCAGAACAGTTCCACACTTCCCATATCCAAATTTCTGAGAGAAAACCACCTACCCTTGTGTTGAGGTCAATATCATCCACTCCAACCATATGGATCTTGATTTCTAGCCTCCCCAAGTTGCTTTCCATGCAATCAATCTCTTCTACCCAAGCCAAATATGTGAGAGAGTGATTGTGTGTTGAGGAGACTATCATTTGAAACACAAGAGCAAGGAGTTCATCGTTACTATCGATCCTATTACCTTTTGGAGGGTGGTGCCTCCTAGATTGGTCAGGTGTCGCTTGGGAGCCTCCTACTTCGTATTGTGGAGTGAACCAAGAAGTTTGCACGGGCAAGGAGATCGCCTACTTCGTGAAGATCTACCCATAGTGAGGCTAGTCCTTCGTGGACGGAGGCCATTATGGAATAGTCAAGGTTGCTACTTCGTGGACCCTTATGGGTGGAGCCCTCCGTGGACTCTCGCGACCGTTACTGTGGGGACCGCGACTCATAAGTCGTGATCACCGAATGCACGTGTATAGTGATCCCAGAGATCAATGCTCACTGAACACACAGAAGCTGAATAACAAGAGTCTTACATCCACATTTAGCGTCTTACACAAATAAAGACCATGAAGGTCAAGTCTTACATAGATAGGGCCGCAAGGGCCAAACACTTAAACATAACAAGCAGCGGAAATCTTGATCGGAAGCGTGAACCCTTGCCATCTGCCTTAAACCTACAAGCATTCTGATTGGGAAGCGTCCTAGTTCGCATGTTCGTCACCAACGAACTCTTCGCCATATTCCTGCTCTTCCATGCCTGGCCAATTAAATAACCAGTGGCAAGGCAATGAGTACTTTGAATGTACTCGCAAGCAACCCAAGTTTTGGAACAAGGTATAACAATGCATGATATAGCACTAAGTAGGTAAGTTTTGCAGAAAGCTAGTTTTAAGTGCAATGACATGATCGAGTAACTTAAGTGAGCATGCATCAACCGTTGGAAGGCATTCATGTCAACAAGTCACAGTTATCATCATAAACAGGGGTTGAACACCTCATGTTCATCAACATGTTCATCATCATAAACAGGGGTTCATAGTCATGGTTAAAGGGCTGCTTGCCTGGCTAAACAAAGTCTTCGGGATCTTCAAAGTCTTTGGGTCCAACTCCCTCGTCAATAGCGCAATCTATCGTCGCGATAAATAATGGTAATAATAAGAATCACAATAAAACAGAGCACCAAATCTTTTTCTAAAATGTTACCCTATTCTGTAAAAGACCACAATATACACTAAAAATGTTTGTCTAAGGTTTTGTGGTGAAGAACATTTTGAAAACTATTTAAACAGAGGCTAAAAATATTGAAAACTAGGTTTTAAATAAAATCATTACATAAAACATTTTCAAAAAATTACACAAGTGGCACTGTTAAATTCTACAGAATATTCTAAGATTTTAGAAATTGGAATCACTGGGTTTCGATTTTTATTTTGCCCTGTGGAAATTTTGGAAAGTCAACAGAAAAGAAAAAGGAGAAGGGCTACTGTGCCCATCGGGCCAAATGGCTGGCCGAAGCTAGGCCAGCCCGTAGCCGCACCATCCCAGGCGAACCGGCGCGAGCGCGCCCGTGTTCAAACCTGACGACTGGGGCCCGAAGGCCAGCGACACAGAGAGGAAGGAGAGGGAGGTGAGGATGACAGGCGGGGCCTGCCTGTCATCTCCAACCTCGCGACAGGGAGGCCGGCGAGCTCACCGACGAGGTTCCCGGCCACGGCGAGAGGAGCAGAGGGCAGGGACGGAGTCAGTGTCGAGTCGCCGTTCCTGTGGAGGTGGAGGGAGACGCCGGAGAAGCCCTGGTCGCTGGCGACGAGGAGGCCGCGGTGACGAGCTTCGGGAGGAGGTTGCCATCAACGCCTGGAGCTGCAAATCATGCTGGAAAGATGGGGGAATCGATCAGTGGCGAGAGGCGGTTCCAAAGGGAGAGAAAGGAGATCAACGGAGTCCCGACGCGGCGGAGCTCCGGTCGATCCCGAGCACCGGGGCTCTGTGGGGTCGAAGTGGTGCGATGGGTGGGCAATTAGGAGTAGGAGGGGGTCAGCAGAGAGGAGAGAGAGCTCGGGGGAGGCCTTAAATAGGCAGGGTGTGGTGCACCGTGGACCCGTGCACCGGCGAAGTTGAGGCCGTCGCCAGAAGCCACGGGCGCTTGCTGGGATATTTCCAGGGCGTCCCTGGGCTTGGCTTTGAGCCTAAGGAAGGGAGAGGGGAAGCGAAGAGGCGTCTGGGGCGTGCGCGTGTAAGGCCGCGGGTTGGCCGAGCCGGGCGGCGCCCTGGCACGAACTGCAGAGGGCAGGGGAGAGAGGGGGAGGAAGGGGCCGTTGTCCTTGCACGTTGCGGACGTTGAGACGCGGTCCTGGCGCGCGGGGAGGACCCGAGGTGGTCGGCGGCGCAGGGTCAACTCTGTGGAGCACGGCTGCACGCTCCAGAGCGCCCGTTTGGCCGGCATCCATGCGCTCTCATGCGTCCCTCTTGTCCTGGCGTGCCTGGAAGCTACCAGAGATGCCCTGGGTGGCGTAGGAAGTCAGGAGAGGCAAAGGGGAGGGCAGAGGGGCTGAGAGAGATGAGAGAGAGAGAGAGAGATTCTTGCTATCCAGAGAGGAAAATTGGGGTTTTGCCCCCTCAATCATGGAGCTAGCCATTGGGATTTCTACTAGAGGTGCTGGGGGTCTAGTAAGAGCTCCGGTAAAAATATGAGAGCAAGGAGAGAAGAAAAAGGGGCCCAATCATGGGTTTTAGGATTCTGGCAGAAAGTGTTTGATCTGTGTTTTGGCAAGCAAATGGAGTTTTCTTGCCATGAGATTTAACAGGGTGATAATGTAGGTGAAATAAGAGTGGATCACCAAGTTTGAGATGGTTTGAAGAAAGTTGACAGTACAAACTTGAAAAACCCTTGAATTTGGCAGAATCAGATTTCTATAGATCCAAGCATGCATTTCACTTCCCCCAAATCCACCACTTGGTGTAGTATCATTACTTGGAGGTTAGAACATGCCCACAAAGTTTGGGGGTCAATAGGAGATACTCCACAATGTAAAGTTGCTCAAACTTGACTCTGGATAGGAATGGTTTTGGATTATTTTGGTGGATGAAATCAATTGGGATTGAGATGAAACTTTGCAAGATCATCACATATAGCATGTGTGACTTGCTGGAATTTTCCTGGATTTTATTGAGAATATTTCTTATAGAAATATTTCAAAAGCTTGATTTAAGCAGAAAGGGGTTTGAGGTGTTTTACCCATTATTTTGAACAAGACCATGTGTTGAAACTCATATATATGGAAAATATATGTCCACTGAGTTTCCCCAAATTTTTTCAAATATTTTTAAAGCATTTAAATAATTTTTCCCTATGAAAGACCATTTCTGGCCTTAAGAAAAAGCTTTTAAATAAAACAGCAAAATAATCTTTAAAATTAATATTTGGTGGTTTTGGGAGGTCTGATATATAGTAGGTTTCAAATAAAGTCTTTGTGGAAAAAGGATCCACCCAATTTGAGGACTTGTAGTACAAACCTCCACCCAGGGGTTTTTGAAAACCTAATTTGAATAAATCCTTTTTGGCCAAAGTAATATTTGATAAAAATATTTTTGGGTACTATTCACATGGCATGATCATTGGGAAAGATGCTTGGGTCAAGGAAAATGAGTATGGAGAGGAGTAGAATCTATAGTGCCAAACACAATCAATCAAACAAGCAATCATCAATAATTCAAACAAGCTCATGCACTGAAAAAGTTTTAATTGGTTCTAAATTTTATAAATCCATAGCATAGCAAAGTGATACAAACTCAGGGTGTGACAGACCTACCCCCCTTACAAGAATCTCGTCCCTGAGATTGCTAGGCTAAGCGCTAAAAAGATAAGGGAACTCAGATCTAAGATAGTCTTCACGCTCCCAGGTTGCTTCTGCTTTAGTGTGATTTCTCCATTGAACCTTGAAGTACTTGGTGGTGCGGCTTCGGGTGCAACGCTCTGCTTCATTGATGTCTACTACGCAACTTTATTCTTGTAGACTTTGTTGGGCCTCCAAGCGCAGAGTTTTGTAGGACAGTAGCAATTTTCCCTCAAGTGGATGACCTAAGGTTTATCAATCCGTGGGAGGTGTAGGATGAAGATGGTCTCTCTCAAACAACCCTGCAACCAAATACAAGAAATCTCTTGTGTCCCCAACACACCCAATACAATGGCAAATTGTATAGTTGCACTAGCTCGGCGAAGAGATGGTGATACAAGTGCAATATGGATGGTAGATATAGGTTTTTGTAATCTGAAAATATAAAAACAGCAAGGTAGCAAGTAACAAAAGTGAGCACAAACGCTATTGCAATGCTTGAAAACAAGGCCTAGGGTCCGTACTTTCGCTAGTGCAATCTCTCAACAATGCTAATATAATTGGATCACATAACCATCCCTCAACGTGCAACGAAGAATCACTCCAAAGTTCTTATCTAGCGGAGAACATAAGAAGAAATTGTTTGTAGGGTACGAAACCACCTTAAAGTTATTCTTTCCGATCAATCTATTCAAGAGTTCGTACTAAGATAACATCAAGTTATCCTTTCTGTTCGATCTATCTAAGAGTTCGTACTAGAATAACACCATATGATACGCATCAACCAACTCTAATGTCACCTAGATACTCAAATATCACCACAAGTATCCATGAGTTAATTATACGATACGCATCAAACAATTTCAGATTCATAATACTCAATCCAACACAAAGAACCTCAAAGAGTACCCCAAGATTTCTATCGGACAAAGTAGGACAAGAACATGTATCAACCCCTATGCATAGATTACCCCAATGTCACTGCGGGAATCCGCAAGTTGAGTACCAAAACATATATCAAGTGAATCAATAGAATACCCCATTGTCACTACGGGTATCCGCATGCAAGACATATATCAAGTGTTCTCAAATCCAATATTCAATCCAACATAACGATATCTCAAAGGAAAAGATTCAATTCGTCACAACAAGATAGAGAGGGAATAATATCATGTGATCCGGCTATATTAACAAAGCCCGTGATACATCAAGATCGTGACATCTCAAGAACACGAGAGAGAGAGATTGAACACATAGCTACTGGTACATACCCTCAGCCCCGAGGGTGGACTACTCCCTCCTCGTCATGGCCTCTGCCAGGATGATGAAGATGGCCACCGGAGATGATCTACCCTCTCCGGCAGGGTACTGGAACGCCTCCAGATCGGTTTTTCGTCGATATAGAGAGTTGTGGCGGCGGAGCGGAGAGTCTAGGGTTATTTTTGGGGGTTTCCGAATATTTGGGAATTTATAGGCTTGCTAGTCGGTTGAGGGGGTGCCCGAGGTGCCCATCCTCCACCAGGCCATGCCAGGGGGCCTCTGGCATGCCCTGGTGGGGGATGGCCACCCTGGGCCCCCTCTTCTGGTGTTCTTTGGCCCATCTTCTATCTTCTGGTCCATAAAAAGTCCACAAAAATCCCTGCAGCGTTTGGGCTCCGTTTGGTACTGATTTTCTGCGAAGTAAAAAACAAGCAAAAACAACAACTGGCACTTTGGTACTATGTCAATAGGTTAGTCCCAAAAATGATATAAAGTTGTAATAAAATGATTGTAAAACATCCAAGAATGATAATATGACAGCATGGAACAAGAAAAAATTATAGATACGTTGGAGACGTATCATTCATCCAAAATGCGAATTGGCCTCTCACGATAAGTGAGGTCTGGCTGAAGGTCGATGGCTTGATGATCGATGTCCTTGTAGAGGTCGGGGCGGTTGGGAACTTGGAGACATTTCCGGAGTTGTGACACGTGAAAAACGTTGTGCACATCAGCCAGCTCGAAAGGTAGTTCTTGCTGATAGGCAACTTCTCCTCATCTTGCGGTGATCTTGAAGGGGCCGATGTATCTTGGGGCAAGCTTTCCTTTGACGTGGAAACGCTTGGTTCCTTTGAGAGGCGTGACTCGGAGATAGACATGGTCACCGACACAGAAGTTCACTTCTCGGCGGTGAGAGTCGGCGCAACTCTTTTGTCTTGACTTGGCGGTCTCCAGACGTTCTCGGACGAGTTTAACTTGTTCTTCCACTTCGCGGAGGATATCTGGTCCAAAGACTAGTCCTTCTCCAGTTTCCGACCAATTGAGGGGAGTGCGGCACTTGCGTCCGTACAATACCTCCAACGGTGCCATCTGAAGAATCGACTGATAGTTGTTGTTGTAGGAGAACTCGGTGAATGGTAGGCAATCTTCCCACTTGGCTCCATATGCCAAAACACAAGCACGGAGCATGTCTTCGAGGATTTGATTTACTCGTTCCGTTTGTCCACCGGTCTCGGGGTGAAAAGCGGTGCTGAAGGAGAGCTTGGTTCCCATTGCCTCTTGAAACCGCTTCCAGAACCTTGAGGTGAACTGGGTGCCTCGGTCTGACACGATCTCCTTCGGAACTCCGTGAAGACTCACGATGCGATTGATGTAGAGGTTCGCCAGTTGGCTCCCATCATAGGTGGTCTTGACGGGAATGAAGTGGGCTACCTTAGTCAGGTGGTCAAAAATGACCCAAATGGAATCATGTCCTTTGCTTGACCTAGGTAATCCGGTGATGAAGTCCATCCCGACTTTGTCCCACTTCCATTCAGGCACTTTGAGAGGTTGCAATAGTCTAGCGGGTTGCTGATGCTCAGCTTTAACTCTCTGGCATATGTCACACTTAGCAACAAAGGTGCCTATCTCTCGTTTCATGCCATGCCACCAGAATCTTGCTTTGAGGTCTTGATACATCTTGGTTCCTCCAGGATGGATGGAATATGGAGTGTCATGAGCTTCTTGCAAGATCAAATTCTTGAGTTCCGTCTTGTTGGGTACGCAGATGCGCCTCCCGAACCATACAACTCCTTGTTCATCCACTGAGAATCCGGGGGCCTTGCCTGCCGTGATCTTCCTCTTGATGCCTTCAATGCTTTCGTGTCCCTTCTGAGCTTCCTTAATATCATCCATCAAGGTAGGCTTTGCTTCGAGGTTATCTAGGAATCCAGGTGCAACTAGTTCCAAGCCGAAGCTTTCAAGCTCTTCATACAGGGCGGGTAGCCTTTCCTTAATCATAGCATCCAAGGAACAAGCCTTTCTGCTTAAGGCGTCTGCTACCACATTAGCCTTCCCAGGGTGGTATTGAACACTGAGGTCATAATCTTTGATCAACTCCAACCATCTTCGCTGCCTCATGTTTAGTTCTTTTTGAGTGAAAATATACTTCAAACTCTTGAGGTCTGTGTATATCTCACATCGCTTCCCCAGAAGGTAATTTCGCCATGTTTTCAAGGCATGAACTACGGCTGCCAACTCAAGATCATGAGTAGCGTAGTTCTCTTCGTGAGGACGTAGCTGTCTGGATAGATATGCTACGACTCTGCCTTCTTGCATCAGAACACCTCCAAGCCCGGTTCTCGATGCATCACAATATATCACAAACTCCTTGTGAATATCGGGGGTGGCCAAAACTGGGGATGTGGTCAAACTCTTCTTGAGCTATTGGAAGCTTTCTTCGCACTTCGGCGTCCATTCAAACTTCTTGTCCTTCTTCAAAAGCTGAGTCATGGGTCAGGCAATGCTCAAGAACCCTTTGACGAACTTGCGGTAATATCCCGCGAGTCCGAGGAAGCTTCTGACTTCCTTCACATTGGTTGGGGATTGCCATTCAGTCACGGCTTCAATCTTGGCAGGATCCACTGACAATCCTTCTGCAGTCAACACATGACCCAAGAATCCAACTTCATGCAGCCAGAACTCACACTTCCTGAATTTGGCATAAAGCAGGTGCTCTCGAAGCTTGTCTAGGACCAACCTCAAGTGTTGCTCATGCTCTTCTTCGGACTTGGAGAAGACGAGTATGTCATCAATGAAGATGACAACAAACTTGTCCAAGTACTCCATGAAGACTTTGTTCATGAGGTACATGAAGTAATCAGGGGCATTGGTTAACCCAAATGACATGACCGTGTATTCATACAGGCCATACCGGGTTACAAATGCCGTCTTCGGAATGTCTTGGGCCCGATCTTCAACTGGTAGTACCCAGACCTAAGGTCGATCTTGGAAAACACCTTAGCTCCATTCAGTTGATCGAATAGGTCTTCAATTTTGGGGAGTGGGTACTTGTTCTTTATTGTGACCTCATTGAGGAAACGGTAATCGACACAGAGTCGGATAGTTCTGTCCCTCTTTGACACAAGTAGAACAGGTGATCCCCAAGGAGAGGCACTAGGGCGAATGAATCCTTTTCTGAGTTGCTCTGCCAGTTGCTTCTTCAATTCAGCCAACTCTTCGGATCCCTTCCTATAGGGCTTCTTATAGATGGGTCCTGCTCCAGGCATTAGCTCAATGATGAACTCAATGTTGCGGTCATGAGGCATTCCGGGCAGCTCATCAGGAAAATCATCGGGGTATTCGCATACCACTGGCACTTGACCCAACTCAATTCCTGATAGACAATTAACCTCAGGGGCTCGAGTGGAGGCAGGGTTGGGAATATACTTGACTTCTACTCCTTGGCTATTGGTTATGGTAACGATCCTCTTGGCACAGTCCAAGTAGCCTTGGTTCTTGGTCAACCAATTCTTGCCAAGGATGACGTCCAAGCCTGGTGAATCCAGAACTATGAGGTCTACTAGGAAGTCTATCCCGTTGATGATAATCTGAACTCCTTTACATCCTATCTTGGACTTCATAACAGAACCCGGGGTTTGTATCAACATATGACTACCCAGGGGTGTAGGTTTCATACCACTCTCTAGTGCAAACTTTTGAGTGACAAAAGAATGCGAAGCTCCACAATCAAACAATACGGTTGCTGGGGTTGAGTTGACGAGGAACGTACCCAGTATGACGTCCGGGTCTTCCTGGGCTTCCTCTGCGGTGACGTGATTCACACGACGCTTGCCATTGTTGGGCTGGTTGCGGGGAGCTGGGTTCCTTGGTGGTGCTCCACGGCCTTGACCTTGGTTGGGCGCATTGGGGCGCGGTGCATCTGGATTCTTGTTGGGGCACTTCTTAGAGATGTGTCTAGGCTGACCACACCCAAAGCAAGTGACCTGACCATAGTTGTTGTTGTTGTTGTTCCTGCCACCGTTGTTGTTATTGGGGTTGTTGTAAGCTGGCCTGGGGTTGGCATACTGCTGAGGCTGTTAGCTCGGACGAGGTGCAGGAGGTCTAGCCTGCTGCGGCTGATAGGTTGGCTTGGCTGGAGCTGGCTGCTAGGGGCGAGGCTTCTGGTTGCTGGAACTACCCTTGCTGATCATCTTGCGCTTGCGAGTGTCGTCCATGGCACGACGCTTGTCTTCAAGCATGAGGGCCTTGTTCACCAGGTCGAAGAAGGTCCGACAGTAGCAGACTATGAGCTGATACTGCAGGGTCTGCTGAAGTCCTTCCATGAAGCGTTCCATCTTAGCAGCCTCCGTGTTGACATCTTCAGGTGCATACCTTGATAGCAGGTTGAACTTCTGCATGTACTCCTTAACAGAGCCACTTCCTTGCTTCAGCGCTCAGAATTCTCTCTTCTTGATAGCCATGATCCCATAGGGAATGTGGGCGGTGCGGAATCCTTCCTTGAAGTTATCCCAGGTGATCACATGATCGCCTTGCATGACCTTGAATCCATCCCACCAAGCTCTGGCGGTACCTCCGAGGCAGTGAGAGGCATACAACACCTTCTCACGATCCTCATTGCAATTGACCAGTGCAAGGAGGTCCTCGATGGTGCGGATCCAGTCATTGGCATCCAGTGATTCAGCAGTCTCAGTGAAGGTTGGGGGCGAATTCCTCATGAACTCAGACAAAGTGGAGCGGCCATTGCTGTTCCTTCCTTGCTGCTGGTTGTTCACAAGGACTTGGGCCATCTGCTGAATAGCAGCAGTGCTGGCCTGGCGTTCCTCCCGGAGAACTTGGAGAAACTGAGATATGGTCATGTTCTTCGGTGGAGGTGGTGGCGGGGGAATGTCGCCTTGTGGCTGCTCCTGGTGTCCTCCAGCCTGAGCAGTCCCACCAGTTCCCTATTGCTGGCTGGAGTTGCCGGCTTCGGGGTTGGTGAAGGAGCTGTTGCGGGTTGCAGTCACCATCCTGTTTGGAGCAGCCAAGTCAAATAACTGGGGTGGACGAGAGGAAAAGCAATAACGGAGGAAGCGCGCCTAAGGGGGTTGGCATAGTGCAAGTGTGATAAAACAAAGGTCAAAAGACCAACACATATATTAAGATAAGATAGACGATGGAGTCGCTTACCTGTTGCCTAAGGCAAAAGCGCGACTTGCATCTGAACACAAACAACAAAAGCAACAGCAAGCACACATGGTTTCATATGAACCATTACACTGACTCGACTTCGCATGAGGGATACATGACTGATCCTACCCTAGGGGTTCTCGGACTCAGGTGGTGGAGTGCTCGGTCTTGTAATCACGCTCCTCTGGATCTTCCTCCTGATTGTCCTCCGGACGGGCATCGTCTCCGGTCGAGGGAGTCGGAGAACGAGGAGGTCCATCCCGACGACGCTTCGCCAGTGGGTCGGTGAAGAGCGCACGGTACTCCTTCGCACTCATGCGACAACGATGTGTGGGTGCATCTCTAGCTGGGGGTACTCCTCCTCGGTAAGCGACAACTGGTCGTCCCGTGGGGGCTCCATCCTTCTTGATCCTGTCTGGCTTCGTCTTGGCTTGACGGAGTAGCTCTCGGGTGTGGTGAAGTTCCTCGCGGAGCTTCACAGACTCCTTAATCAGGTTGTGAGCCAGACTGTCGGCGGAGAGGCTGAAGTAGGTCTGGAACCTGAGTGGCATCCCATCCTCCTTGTACGGAATCAACGTCCAACTCTCGCCATTCTCATCCTTCTTGAAAGGTAGATAGTGAGTAGCTGGCTCATCAGCCATCTCTGGAATGATGTCTCGAAGGTGGATAAGTGCCTTGTGTGCAGCTGTCTCGACTGCGAGTGCTAGGGTCTCCATCTGTGGTCCCTCAAAGAACCAACTCGTCGGGGAGTCGTTTGCCTTCCCGACCACATCAACATGGTAATCCTTCATGACGGCATCGACCCAGTTCTCGTGGTAGAGGAAAACGGGTGATCAGCGATACTGGCACTTTTCCAGGCTATCCTCAAGGAGTAGGGGAAAGCCGGATGCTAGGAGGGCTTCAAGTACGACGGCCATCTACAAGGTTTGAAGGGAGGAGAGTCAATATAGTTCTGTGAGAAAACTAGAAGAGGTAAGAAGTGCAGAACTCTTAAGTATATGTGTAGTTTTGAAAACGGTTTTATCCTAGCTAATGTCCATGCTAACTAAGGGCTTCCTATAGTCAGGATGGCTCTGATACCAGTTCTGTGGGGACCCCGACTCATAAGTCGTGATCACCGAATGCACGTGTACAGTGATCCCAGAGATCAATGCTCACTGAACACACAGAAGCTGAATAACAAGAGTCTTACATCCACATTTAGCTTCTTACACAAATAAAGACCATGAAGGTCAAGTCTTACATAGATAGGGCCGCAAGGGCCAAACACTTAAACATAACAAGCAACGGATATATTGATCGGAAGTGTGAACCCTTGCCATCTGCCTTAAACATACATGCATTCTGACTGGGAAGCGTCCTAGTTCGCATGTTCGTCACCAACGAACTCTTCGCCACATACCTGCTCTTCCATGCCTGGCCAATTAAATAACTAGTGGCAAGCCAGTGAGTACTTTGAATGTACTCGCAAGCAACCCAAGTTTTGGAACAAGGTATAACAATGCATGATATAGCACTAAGTAGGTAAGTTTTGCAGAAAGCTAGTTTTAAGTACAATGACATGATCGAGTAACTTAAGAGAGCATGCATCAACCGTTGGAAGGCATTCATGTCAACAAGTCACAGTTATCATCATAAACAGGGGTTGAACATCTCATGTTCATCAACATGCCAAGTCATCGGACTCAGCTCAAGTTTCATCCTTGTCACCAACACACACACACACACACACCAAGTTTAGTAAACATTGGACGTAGCACAAGAGCGGTCATCTAACTGTCCTTGAACATGGACACAACTATTCGAATAGTTTTACACTCTGCAGAGGTTTCACACTTTACCCACAAGACTCGGGAAACTTCCGTGTCATTCACGACTCGCGGTATATTTCATACCCGAGGTAAGCACCCGAACAACGCCTTTCCCCTAGCGATACTAAACAAAGAGTCCAGTCGTTGGGGCCATCCCTCATGATATACATCACACGTATCATCCATGAGGGCACGCAACGGTGTGCCCGGTGCCTGTAAAGATAGCGCATGGTCGCCCTACCAGGCACGACCCCGTATCGAGAGTGACCTCGTCACTCCCGCCACTAGTAATGCAGGCTCTATGCTAGTACCTACCAAGGTAATCAACAAAGCCCCGTCCCATAAGGGGTATCGTGGTTGTACATGTAAGGTTAGAATAACGGTCGCAACTTACACCAATCCGTTTTTGAAAACCACACACACTCACTTGCTCTGGTACATCACTTCTTTATCAAGTGGCTACCTAGCTCATCATCATCTCCCTCGGGCATTAGTGGCACCCGATGGGGTTTTCGAAAAGTCTTTGAAAGCACTTCTGTTTTCATCACCATGCATATTCCCGTCCCACTTGCGTAGCATCTACTAGCAACCTATCTACTCCCACCCACACAACCCTCATAAGAATGGTAGGGTCACGCACGATGCAAGTATCAACGGTAAAGTATCGGAGGCATCCCATCGAAGTGGTCACCACATCAACATGATCATCATCACGGAAAAAAGTGTTAGATGTCATGCAAATAAAGGGGTTCATAGTCATGGTCAAAGGGTTGCTTGTCTGGCTCAACAAAGTCTTCGGGATCTTCAAAGTCTTCGGGTCCAACTCCCTCATCAATAGCGCAATCTATCGTCGCGATAAATAATGGTAATAATAAGAATCACAATAAAATACAGCACCAAATCTTTTTCTAAAATGTTACCCTATTCTGTAAAATACCACAATATACACTAAAAATGTTTTTCTAAGGTTTTGTGGTGAAGAACATTTTGAAAACTATTTAAACAGAGGCTAAAAATATTGAAAACTAGGTTTTAAATAAAATCATTACATAAAATATTTTCAAAAAATTACACAAGTGGTACTGTTAAATTCTAAAGAAAATTCTAAGATTTTAGAAATTGGAATCACTGGGTTTCGATTTTTATTTTGGCCTGTGGAAATTTTGGAAAGTCAACAGAAAAGAAAAAAGAGAAGGGCTAGTGTGCCCATCGGGCCAAATGGCTAGCCGAAGCTGGGCCAGCCCGTAGCTGCACCGGCCCAAGCGAACCGGCGCGCGCGCGTGCCCGTGTTCAAACCTGACGGCTGGGGGCCGAAGGCCAGCGACACAGAGAGGAGTGAGAGGGAGGTGAGGATGACAGGCGGGGCCCGCCTGTCATCTCCACCCTCGCGGCAGGGAGGTCGGCGAGCTCACCGGCGAGGTTCCCTACCACGGCGAGAGGAGCAGAGGGCAGGGACGGAGTCAGCGTCGAGTCGCCGTTCCTGTGGAGGTGGAGGGAGACGCCGGAGAAGCCCTGATCGCCGGCGATGGGGAGGCCGCGGCGAAGAGCTTTGGGAGGAGGTTTTCGTCAACGCCTGGACCTGCAAATCATGCGGGAAAGATGGGGGAATCAATCAGCGGAGAGAGGCGATTCCAAAGGGAGAGAAAGGAGGGCCGGAGAGGGGCCATACCCGGAGATCAACGGAGTCCCGACGCGGCAAAGCTCCGATCGATCCCGAGCACCGGAGCTCTGTGGGGTCGAAGTGGTGCAATGGGTGGGCAATTAGGAGTAGGAGGGGGTCAGCAGAGAGGAGAGAGAGCTCGGGGGAGGCCTTAAATAGGCAGGGTGCGGTGCACAGTGAACCCGTGCGCCGGTGAAGTCGTGGCCGTCGCCAGAGGCCACGGGCGCTTGCTGGGATATGTCCAGGGCGTCCCTGGGCTTGGCTTCGAGCCTAAGGAAGGGAGAGGGGAAGAGAGGAGGTATCTGGGGCGCACGCATGTGAGGCAGCGGCTTGGCCGAGCCGGGTGGCGCCCTGGCACGCGCTACAGAGGGCAGGGGAGAGAGGGGGAGGAAGGGGCCATTGTCCTGGCGTGTTGCGGACGTCGAGACGCGGTCTCTGGCACGCGGGGAGGACCCGAGGTGGTCGGGGGCGCAGGGTCAACTCTCTGGAGCATGGCTGCGCGCTCCAGAGCACCCGTTTGGCCGGCATCCGCGCGCTCTCGCGCGTTCCTGGAAGCTACCAGAGATGCCCTGGGTGTCCTAGGAAGTCAGCAAAGGCAAAGGGGAGGGCAGAGAGTGATTCTTGTTGTCCAGAGAGGAAAATTAGGGTTTTTACCCCCTCAATCATGGAGCTAGCCATTGGGATTTCTACTGGAGGTGATGGGGGTCTAGTAAGAGCTCTGGTAAAAATTTGAGAGCAAGGAGAGAAGAAAAAGGGGGCCAATCATGGGTTTTAGGATTCTGGCAGAAAGTGTTTGATCTGTGTTTGGGCAAGCAAATGGAGTTTTCTTGCCATGAGATTTAACAGGGTGATAATGTAGGTGAAATAAGAGTGGATCACCAAGTTTGAGATGGTTTGAAGAAAGTTGACAGTACAAACTTGAAAAACCCTTGAATTTGGCAGAATTAGATTTCTATACATCCAAGCATGCATTTCACTTCCCCCAAATCCACCACTTGGTGTAGTATCATTATGTGGGGTTTAGAACATGCCCACAAAGTTTGGGGTCAATAGGAGATACTCCACAATGTAAAGTTGCTCAAACTTGACTCTGGACAGGATTGGTTTTGGATTATTTTGGTGGATGAAATCAATTGGGATTGAGATGAAACTTTGCAAGATCATCACATATAGCATGTGTGACTTGCTGGAATTTTCCTGGATTTTATTGAGAATATTTCTTCTAGAAATATTTCAAAAGCTTGATTTAAGCAGAAAGGGGTTCGAGGGGTTTTGCCCATGATTTTGAACATGACCATGTGTTGAAACTCATATATATGGAAAATATATGTCCACTGAGTTTCCCCAAATTTTATCAAATATTTTTAAAGCACTTAAATAATTTTTCCCTATGAAAGACCATTTCTGGCCTTAAGAAAAAGCTTTTAAATAAAATAGCAAAATAATCTTTAAAATTAATATTTGGTGGTTTTGGGAGGTCTTATATATAGTAGGTTTCAAATAAAGTATTTCTGGAAAAAGGATCCACCCAATTTGAGGACTTGTAGTACAAACCTCCACTCAGGGGTTTTTGAAAACCAAATTTGAATAAATCCTTTTTGGCCAAAGTATTATTTGATAAAATTAGTTTTGGGTACTATTCACATGGCATGATCATTGGGCAATATGTTTGGGTCAAGGAAAATGAGTATGGAGAGAAGTAGAATCTATGAGTGCCAAACACAATCAATCAAACAAGCAAGCATCAATAATTCAAACAAGCTCATGCACTGAAACAGTTTCAATTGGTTCTAAATTTTATAAATTCATAGCATAGCAAAGTGATACAAAAACAGGGTGTGACAGCTACCCTCCGTGGGTTGAAGACTCCATAAACGTGGATGCACGATAGCGCCACCTATCGGAACCACGAGAAAAATCTTCGTGTCTACAATTGCGTTTGATCTTCCTACCCTACCCTTTACTACATGTGCTTGACTTTACTTTCCGTTGCAATACTCTTAGACATGCATGTGTAAGGTGTACTTGACTTGCTACAATTGCTAAAATCTGCCCACAACTAAAATTCGGAAAAGGATAGACTTTTATTTGGTCAAGTAGTATAATCACCCCCCCCCCCTCTAGACATACTTTCAATCCTACAAGTGGTATCATAGCTTTGGTCTCCATTGCATTGGTTTCACAACCTAGGAGAGTATGACGTCTAGTGAGGGAAGTTACCACCGTAGAGGTTCGTACTTTGATGGTACTAATTTTGCTAGTTGGAAGCATAAGATGAAAATGCATATTCTTGGTCAAAACCCTGCCGTTTGGGCTGTTGTTCGTGTTGGCTTGCAAGGTGAATTCTTTGGTGATGGAAAGGAACCGGATCGTGAAGCAACCACGGAAGAATTGAAGATGTTGCAATACAATGCTCAAGCATGTGACATTCTATTCAACTGCCTATGCCCCGAAGAATTCAACAAAATCAGCCGTCTTGAGAATGCCAAGGGAATTTGGGACACTTTGGTTGATATGCACGAAGGTACCGATTCCGTCAGAGAATCTAAGTTGGATGTGCTTCAAATTCAACTTGACAAGTTCAAGATGAAGGATGGTGAAGGAGTCGCGGAGATGTACTCTAGGCTTGCTCTCATCACCAATGAGATTGCCGGCTTAGGAAGCGAAGAAATGACCGACAAATTCATCATCAAGAAGATACTTAGAGCTCTGGATGGAAAGTATGACATTGTGTGCACATTAATCCAAATGATGCCAAACTACAAGGATCTCAAGCCTACGGAAGTCATTGGAAGGATTGTTGCTCATGAAATGTCTCTGAAAGACAAAGAAGAGCTTCACAACAAGTCAAGCGGTGCTTATAAAGCCTCAAGTGATGCTCTCGGTACCTCATGCAACAACCTTATTACCAATGAAGAGATAAGCCTCATGGTCAAGAAATTCAACAAGTTCTACAAGAATAGAGGTAAAGAGAGAAGCTCCAACTCAAGATATGAAGAGAAGCGTTCATCTAGTCCTGGCCGGAATTGTTACAATTGTGGAAGGCCCGGACACTACTCCAATGAGTGCATGCCCCCCCCCCACAAGAGAAGAGACGAATCACCTAGAAGAAAAAGCTCAAGAGATGATTCACCTCGAAGAGAGAGGAGTAGAGATGATCATTATAAACGAAGAACCTCAAGGAGAAGTAGGGACTCAGAGAAGAAGGACAAGTACACCAAGAGCTACACAAGAATAAGACATCAAGTTCATGTTGGTGAATGGGTCGCCAGCTCCGAATCTGACCACCACTCCGAGAGAAGCTATTACTCCGACTCCGAATATAGTCAAGATGAAGGTGTTGCTGGAATAAACTCTCACTCCTTTGACATATTTGATTCACCAAATGAAGGGAGTGGAAGTAGCTTCATGGCTAAAGGCCCCAAGGTATCACACCCCGAATACTTTGACTTCAATAGTGACGAGGATGACTTACTTGGAGATGATGACTTGCTATGTGATAAAACTAGTCATATTAGTCAAAATGTGCTAGATAAAGACCATGCTAATCAATATAAGTCGTGTGATGATGATAAGAAGGAAATAGAACGACTAACTAAAGAATTGAACACTCTTAAGTTAGCTCAGGAATCTACTTTAGAAGATCGTAGAGAGCTTGTAATAACTCATGAGAAGCTACGCTTTGAGAAGCTCAACTTGGAGCAAGAGCATGAGTTTCTTAAAGCAATCAATGACGATCTCCGAAAGAAGACTTCTTCTTATCTAGCCAAACGACTACTCTTGTCTACATTCATGCCACAAGTTAAGACTAAGCAATCTAGTAACAAAGGCAAGAAAGGTTCTTCAACTAGTAGCAATAAAAATGATAAATCAAATGATATTGCTTCTGGTAGTTCTATTGATTCCACTAACGATTCTCTTAGCCAAGTTACACTTGAGCAAGAAAATGATATATTGAAAGGGATTATAGAAAAGGGTATCTACAAGAGTCTTGACGGATGTAAGCAATTCGAGGAGATTGTACGCAAGCATGGAGGATACCTCAAGAACCATGGCGTTGGATACTTCAACGCAAATGGAGTTGAATGGGAAGAAGGTCAATACCCCAATCCGAAGTTTGTTCCTCAAAAGGAGAAGTATGAACATAATCTCCCCAAGGGAACAAATGCTCAAGATGACCTTCCACCACAAGACCACAAGCTCAAGGGCAAGGTCAAGCTTCAAGGGGAGATTGACTCATTTGAAGAGGAAGCCCAAGACATGGTGATGTGGGTTCCCAAGGCCACTCCAAGTTCTACTTCAACTAGTACTACTTCAACCCCAAGGATTCCTATCAACTTGATGTGGGTCCCCAAGAAGAAGAAGTAGGGAAGTTCTTGAGAGGTGACTCCGCCAATGAAATTCACTCACATTCATTATTGGCAAGAGCTATTTGCAAACAACTCCAACTCTATGCAATAGTTCAAGGAGTCACACATTCCCTCAAAGGTAAGCAAGGGACAAGGTAATAAAAGAATCAATGGACATCATCATGTATGCATTGCACTCCATGTCCATAGATATCCTTGTATTTGTCTCTTGTGTGTGGGACTAACCCATGTAGGAGAGAAGAGTAAGAAACAACAAGGATGCTCCCAGCTCAAGATGATCTTCATCAACTTTGAGCATCCACCACTACTTCACCTACATAAAGTCTTCATCTACAAAACCCAAGGTTAGTTTATCCCTCTTAGGGGGGATGTCACATCAAGGGGGAGCTTTACTCTAAGACTTGAGTTAAAGCATCTCTTAAAGATGTGAACACATTAAATGCTTTATGTAAAAGTAGAAACCCCACTTATGCTTAAACGATGAGTATGACCTATGATCAAGTATTCTTACTTGGCTCCTAAGTCAATATACTCATATATAGATGACTCCGTCATCGCCCAAGTGCTTGGTAGATACTAGAGTGGTTTTGCATGTTTGCCATGTTTCATTTGACATTCTATTGTGTGAGCATGTTGGTATGCATATATTTTCTCATTCGAGGATATCCAATTGTTGTTATTTGTCTTTTATTTTAAAATTTGGCCAATTGGATATACAAGAATGCTAAGGACCCCTCTCTAGCTATCTATGCTTTCTCGTCTCAAGTTCTATTCATACTACATCACAAAACTTGAACAAGCACTTCTCGAACCCTCTGTGTGAGGAGCACTCGGAGTACCGTGTTGACAAGAGCTGCATTCCAAAACCTCTCATGTGCATCTTGGTGAAACCAACCCCAAAAACTCGGTTCCATTGAAACACTGAGTTGATCTAGGTTTTTTCCTCGGTAACACCGATTCCATCTTCTCGGTTACACCGAGTTTCCCTGTCACCTGGCAGTTGAGGAACTCGGTGGCACCGATAATTTAGAACCGGTGTCACCGACAGTGAAGGGTGTTTAACCTGGCGGACCCGACCTTTGAAAATACTTCTTCAAACAACCGGCCTCCCCAACCCTAATCGACCGCTCCCTGCTACTTCTCGAGCATGCGTTGGTTTTCCCTTGAAGAGGAAAGGGTGATGCAGCAAAGTAGATAAGTATTTCCCTCAGTTGTTGAGAACCAAGGTATCAATCCAGTAGGAGATACAAGCAAGTCCCCAATAGGTGTACCTACACAGATAATCAAACACTTGCACCCAACGCAATAAAGGGGTTGTCGATCCCTTCACGGGTACTTGCAAGGATGAGATCTGATAGAGATAGATATGATAGATTGCTTGAACGGAAAGTAAAACAAAAGTAAAAATAATGCAGCAAGGTATTTTTGGTATTTTTGGTTTTAGATCTGAAAGTATAAGATGGAAAATAGACCCGGGGGCCATAGGTTTCACTAGAGGCTTCTCTCATGAAGGAAAATAATACGATGGGTGAACAAATTACTGTCGAGCAATTGATAGAAAAACAAATAATTATGAAGATATCCAAGGCAATGATTATGCATATAGGCATCACGTCCGTGTCAAGTAGACCGAAATGATTCTGCATCTACTATTATTACTCCACACATCGAACGACTCCTGCCTGCATCTAGAGTATTAAGTTCATGAAGAACAGAGTAACGCATTAGGTAAGATGACATGATGTAGAGGGATAAGCTCAAGCAATATGATGAAAACCCCATCTTTTTATCCTCGATGGCAACAATACAATACGTGCCTCGCTACCCCTACTTTGTCACTGGGTGAGGACACCGCAAGATTGAACCCAAAACTAAGCACTTATCCCATTGCAAGAATTACCAATCTAGTTGGCCAAACCAAACCAATAACTCGAAGAGACTTGCAAAGATATGAAATCATGCATATAAGAATTCAGAGAAGATTCAAATAATATTCATAGATAAGTTGATCATAAACCCACAATTCATCGGATCTCGACAAACACACCGCAAAAGAGTATTACATCGGATAGATCTCCATGAAGATCATGAAGAACATGGTATTGAAGAACAAAGAGAGAGAAGAAGCCATCTAGCTACTAGCTATGGACCCGAAGGTCTGTGGTGAACTACTCACGAATCATCGGAGGGGCAATGGAGTTGATGTAGATGCCCTCCGTGATCGATTCCCCCTCCGGCAGATTACTAGAAAAGGCTCCAAGATGGGATCTCACGGGAACAGAGGCTTCGGGCGGCGGAAAAGTATTTTCGTGGCTCTTTTTGCTATCCAGGGAATATTTGGGAATTTATAGGCCAAAGAATAGGGTTAGGAGGGCTGTCGTGGGGCCACAAGCCAGGGGGCGCCCCCCCCTAGGGCGCGCCCCTGTGGCTTGTCGCCACACGGCGGCTATCCTGCCTTCATCTCCAAGTCTTCTGGGTTGCTTTTGGTCCAAGAAAAATTATTCCAAAGATTTTATTCCGTTTGGACTCCGTTTAATATTCCTTATCTGCAATACTCAAAAACAAGGAAAAAACAGAAACTGGCACTAGGCTCTAGATTAATAGGTTAGTCCCAAAAATAATATAAAATAGCATATTAATGCATATAAAACATCCAAACAAATAATATAATAGCATGGAACAGTAAAAAATTATATATACGTTAGAGACGTATCAAGCATCCCCAAACTTAATTCGTGCTCGTCCTCGAGTAGATAAATGATAAAAACAGAATTTTTGATGGGGAATGCTACCTAACATATTTATCCATATAATATTCTTTATTGTGGCATGAATATTCAGATCCATAAGATTCAAAACAAAAGTCTAATATTGACATAAAAACAGTAATACTTCAAGCATACCAACAAGGCAATCGTGTCCTTTCGAAATAACATGGCCTTAGAAAGTTATCCCTACAAAATCATATGGCCTAGCTATGCTCCATCTTCCCCACACAAAGTATCTAGATCGTGCACAACCCCGATGATAAGTCAAGCAATTGTTTCACACTTTTAATGTTCTCGAACCTTTTCAACTCTCACGCAATACATGAGCGTGAGCCATGGATATAGCACTATAGGTGGAATAGAATATGGTGGAGGTTGCAAGGGAAAAGGAGAAGACAGTCTCACATCAACTAGGCGTATCAACGGGCTATGGAGATGCCCATCAATAGATATCAATGTGAGTGAGTAGGGATTGCCATGCAACAAATGCACTAGAGCTATAAGTGTATGAAAGCTCAAAAAGAAAGCTAAGTGGTTGTGCATATGAAAAATTCCACTAGCTATATCAAAGTGACAAATAGGAGACTCTCTATCATGAAGATCATGGTGCTACTTTGAAGCACAAGTGTGGAAAAAGATAGTAGCAATTGTCCTTTCTCTCTTTCTCTCATTTTTTTTTGGTGGGCATCTTTGGCCTCTTTTTTTTATTTGGGCTTCGCTGGCCTCTTTTATTTTTTGTAAAGTCCGGAGACTCATCCCAACTTGTGAGGGATTCATAGCTTCCATCATCCTTTTCTCTCACGGTAACAATGCTCTAATAATAAAAATCATCACACTTTTATTTACTTACAACTCAAAAAGGAAAATTACAACTCAATACCTAGAACAAAATATGACTCTATATGCAATATGAAAGTGATGGTGCATGTCATGAAAAAAGGAACGGTGGAAGTTGCATGGCAATATATCTCGGAATGGCTATGGAAATGCCATAATAGGTAGGTATGGTGGCTGTTTTGAGGAAAATATATGGTGGCTGTTTTAGGAAGGTGGGTTTGATGCACCGGCGAAAGTTGCGCGGTACTAAAGAGGCTATCAAAGGTGGAAGGGTGAGAGTGCGTATAATCCATGGACTCAACATTAGTCATAAATAACTCACATACTTATTGCAAAAGTCTATTAGTTATCAAACAAAGCATTAGACGCATGCTCCTAGGGGAGATGTTGGTAGGAGTTAACCATCGCGCGCTCCCGACCCTCACACAAAGGTTGACAATCAGTAAACAAATCATGCTCCGACTTCGTTACATAACGGTTCACCATACGTGCATGCTACGGGAATCACAAACTTTAACACAAGTATCTCTTCCAATTCACAATTACTCACTAGCATGACTCTCATATTACCATCTTCATATCTCAAAACTATATGCAAGGAATCAAACTTCTCATAGTATTCAATGCACTTAATATGAAAGTTTTTATTATATCCCTCTTGGATGCCCATTATATTAGGACTAAATTTATAACCTAAACCAATTACCATGCTGTTTTAAGAAACTCTCAAAATAATATAAGTGAAGTACGAGAGTTCAATAATTTCTACAAAATAAAACACCACCGTGCTCTAAAAAGATATAAGTGAAGCACTAGACCAACATTGCCTAGCTCAAAACATATAAGTGAAGCACATAGAGTATTCTAATAAATTCACGATTCAGCGTGTCTATCTCAAAAAGATGTGTGCAGCAATGATGATTGTGGCAAACTAAAAAGCAAAGACTCATATCATACAAGACGCTCCAAGCAAAACACATATCATGTGGTGAATAAAAATATAGCCTCAAGTAAATTTACCGATGGATTGAAGACGAAAGAGGGGATGCCTTCCGGGGCATCCCCAAGCTTAGGCTTTTTGGTATCCTTTAATATGGCTTGGGGTACCTTGGGCATCCCCAAGCTTAGGCTCTTGCCACTCCTTATTCCATAGTCTATCAAATCTTTACCCAAAACTTGAAAACTTCACAACACAAAACTCAACACAAAACTCATGAGATCCGTTAGTATAAGAAAAATAAATCACCACTTTAGGTACTGTTGTGAACTCATTCTATATTTATATTGGTGTAATATCTACTGTATTCTAACTTCTCCATGGTTCATACCCCCCGATACAACCCATAGATACATCAAAATAAGCAAACAACACAAAAAAAACAGAATCTGTCTAAAACAGAACAGTCTGTAGCAATCTATAGACTTCGAATACTTCTGTAACTCCAAAAATTATTAAAAATTAGGAAAATCAGGGAAATTTGTATATCAATCTTGTGTAAAAAGTTCAGATCAAAATCACTTTCCAGTGAATTTACAAAATTCCTGGACTGAGAGCAAAAGTTTCTGTTTTTCAGCAAAATCAAATCACAAAACACCGTAGACCATCCCAAAGGTCTTACTTGGCTCAAACACTAATTTAAACAAGAAAACACAATTACTACAGAGGTAATAATGTGTGAAACACTCAAAAACAGAAGCAAAAACAAAATCATAAAAATAAAATTGGGTTGCCTCCCAACAAGCGCTATTGTTTAACGCCCCTAGCTAGGCATAACGCAATAGATCTAGGTATTGTCATCTTTGGTATGTAATCCATAAGTAGCTCTCATAATAGATTCATAAGGCAATTTTATTTTCTTTCTAGGTAAGTGCTCCATGCCTTTCCTTAATGGAAATTGGAATCTAATATTTCCTTCCTTCATATCAATAATTGCACCAATCGTTCTAAGGAAAGGTCTACCAAGAATAATAGGACATGTAGGATTGCAATCTATATCAAGAACAATGAAATCTACGGGCACATAATTCCTATTTGCAACAATAAGAACATCATTAATCCTTCACATAGGTTTCTTAATGGTGGAATCCGCTAGATGCAAATTTAAAGAGCAATCATCAAATTCACGGAAACCTAGCACATCACATAAAGTTTTTGGAATCGTGGAAATTCTAGCACCAAAATCACACAAAGCATGGCACTCATAATCTTTAATTTTAATCTTAATAGTAGGTTCCCACTCATCATAAAATTTTCTAGGTATAGAAACTTCCAACTCAAGTTTTTCTTCAAAATATTTCATCATAGCATCCACGATATGTTTAGTAAAAGCTTTATTTTGATTATAAGCATGAGGAGAATTCAACATGGATTGCAACAAGGAAACACAATCAATCAAAGAACAACTATCATAATTAAAGTCCTTGAAATCCGAAAGAGTGGGTTCATTGTTGTTTAAAGTTTTGACCTCTTCAATCCCACTTTTATCAATCTTAGCATTAAGATCTATAAACTCCGAATCATTGGGACGCCTTTTAACTAAAGTTGACTCACCTTCAGTCCCATCTTTATCAAGATTTACATTGGAAAGCAAAGATTCAATAGGAGTCACATCAATCACTTTAGGATCTTCATCAATATTAAAAGATTCTGGTTTCGCGGCCATTTTATTGACTACGGTAGCTTGTTTATCAGAAATTTGGCCTACTAAATTTTCAAGATGAGCGAACTGAGATTTCAAATTGAAAAACTCCTTAGACATATCATCAAGATCCTTATTCATGTATTCCCACATAGCCTTTTGTTCTTTAAGCTCGTTTCTAAAGAAACTATTGTGGTTATATTGGAGTGACATGAAAATTTTAACATTATCCTCAATATCTTCCAACTTCCTAAGATAAGGATCAAAGCTTTTGGGTTGAGCCATAAAGACGAACAAACGATTTATCACGCAGGCAAACAAAAGGCAAACGAAAAGACGAACGGAAGAAGGGCGAATAAAAAGTAAATGCAAGAGATGAGTTTGTGATGGGTACTTGGTAGGCTTGATGTGGATCTCCCCGGCAACGGCACCAGAAATCCTTCTTGCTACTTCTCGAGCATGCGTTGGTTTTCCCTTGAAGAGGAAAGGGTGATGGAGCAAAGTAGATAAGTATTTCCCTCAGTTGTTGAGAACCAAGGTCTCAATCCAGTAGGATATACAAGCAAGTCCCCAATAGGTGTACCTACACAAATAATCAAACACTTGCACCCAACGCAATAAAGGGGTTGTCAATCCCTTCACGGTAACTTGCAAGGATGAGATCTGATAGAGATAGATATGATATTTTGCTTGAACGGAAAGTAAAACAAAAGTAAAACTAATGCTGCAAGGTATTATTCGTATTTTTGGTTTTAGATCTGAAAGTATAAGATGGAAAATAGACCCGGGGGCCATAGGTTTCACTAGAGGCTTCTCTCATGAAGGAAAATAATACGGTGGGTGAACAAATTACTGTCGAGCAATTGATAGAAAAGCGAATAATTATGAAGATATGCAAGGCAATGATTATGCATATAGGCATCACGTCCATGTCAAGTAGACCGAAACGATTCTGCATCTACTACTATTACTCCACACATCGACCGACTCCTGCCTGCATCTAGAGTATTAAGTTCATGAAGAACAGAGTAACGCATTAGGTAAGATGACATGATGTAGAGGGATAAACTCAAGCAATATGATGAAAACCCCATAATTTTATCCTCGATGGCAACAATACAATACGAGCCTCGCTACCCCTACTTTGTCACTGGGTGAGGACACCGCAAGATTAACCCAAAACTAAGCACTTCTCCCATTGCAAGAATTACCAATCTAGTTGCCAAACCAAACCAATAACTCGAAGAGACTTGCAAAGATATGAAATCATGCATATAAGAATTCAGAGAAGATTCAAATAATATTCATAGATAAGCTGATCATAAAACCACAATTCATCGGATCTCGACAAACACACCGCAAAAGAGTATTACATCGGATAGATCTCCATGAAGATCATGAAGAACATGGTATTGAAGAACAAAGAGAGAGAAGAAGCCATCTAGCTACTAGCTATGGACCCGAAGGTCTGTGGTGAACTACTCACGCATCATCGGAGGGGCAATGGAGTTGATGTAGATGCCCTCCGTGATCGATTCCCCCTCCGGCAGATTACCGGAAAAGGCTCCAAGATGGGATCTCACGGGAACAGAGGCTTCCGGCGGCGGAAAAGTATTTTCGTGGCTCTTTTTGGTATCCAGGGAATATTTGGGAATTTATAGGCCGAAGAATAGGGTTAGGAGGACTGCCGTGGGGCCACAAGCCAGGGGGCGCGCCCCCCCCCTAGGGCGCGCCCCTGTGGCTTGTCGCCACACGGCGGCTCTCCTGCCTTCATCTCCAAGTCTTCTGGGTTGCTTCTGGTCCAAGAAAAATTATTCGGAAGATTTTATTCCGTTTGGACTCCGTTTAATATTCCTTATCTGCAATACTCAAAAACAAGGAAAAAAAACTGGCACTAGGCTCTAGATTAATAGGTTAGTCCCAAAAATAATATAAAATAGCATATTAATGCATATAAAACATCCAAAACAGATAATATAATAGCATGGAACAATCAAAAATTATAGATATGTTGGAGACGTATTACTCCCGACCCCCTGGTCGTCGCCTTTGCTTTCCCGTGCACCTCCGCCATTGGGACTCGCCGCCGTGGACGGAATCTTCACCGCTGTTTCGCCGTAGCGGATCTTCACCGAGTTAGGATGAGAATCTGACCCCCTCATGCGCTCCTCAATCTAATTCTTGCGAATTAGGGTAGATTTATCGATAAACCACGGTTTGCAATCTTCCTATCCCACCAGAAATTTCATTAGAATAGCGAACGAGAAAATTTATGTTGAGCCGTCCGCAAAACGCATCTCGATGACACCGAGTCACAAAAATCGGTTCTACCGATTTTGGTTCTAGGGTTCCTGAGAATGGTCTCGGTGAGACCGAGCTGTCTTTTTCGGTGACACCGAAGTGACTGCCCAGTTTCTGTAAAGTAGGCCATATGTCTCGGTGGATCCAAAAATCTTGACTCGGTGGTACTGAAATTCATTTTGCAGAAAGCTAAAACTAAGATTTTCTTTGTTTAAATTTTGAAAAATCTCTGTGTTTTGTGATGCTCAATCTTTCTACTCTTCTATACTCTATTCACAGGGACATCATGTCAGGTTCAGATGACAGCCAGAATGACCTCAGAGAACCCAGTGTTGATGCAGATCCTGGCACTAGTCCAGATGGTAGTTCTTCTTCAGAAGAAGAACCAGGCACCCCAAGTTCTCATGGGTTGCCCAAGGCTGCTACAAGAGCCAGGAAGAAGTTGAACTCAGATGAGGAGGACTCAGATTTTGTGCCAGAGGAGGTTCTTGCAAAGAAGGTGCAAGACAAGAAGGAAAAGGCTGCAAAGAAATCTGCCAATGAAGCCACATCTGCCAAGAGAACTGTAAGAAAAGAGTATGCCAGCTCCACAGCTATGAGAGCACCTGAGAGTGCTAGGGCAACCATGACTATTGAGCCTCCAAAGAAAAGGAGCAGAAAGAGGATTGTTTATGTAGCTGGAAGACCTACTTCTATGTTTGAAGACCCAGCTGAGGCTAGTGAGGAAGAAGCTGAGGAGGTAGAGCCAGTTGCCAAGGCTCCTCCCAAGAAGAAGAAGAAACTTCTAGCTGATGCTATGCCCAAGCAAGCTCCTTCTAAGAGCAAACCTTCTACACCCAAGAAGCCTGCTGCACCCAAGCCCAAGAGGACCACCAGAGATATCCCTCTTGCTGCCAAGAACAAGAGATCTTCCACTATGGAAGAAGAGGAAGCTGTTTCTGTGTTGAGGAAGCTTAGACCCCATTTGCCAGCTCATGATGATGCTCATCCCACAGCTGAGGACATGAAGAAGAGGAAAGACTCAGGGCTGAGGCTATGGAGAGCAAATGACCCCTATGCCTCCAGGAGAAGGACTGCTGTTGATCCCAGATTTCACACCAAGGAGCAGCAAGATTTTTATGACACTATCCTATTGGACAAGAGCCTAGCTGTTAGTGACATGAGATATGTTGACTGGGACTATATCAAGACTAATGAGAACTTTTTCCCCCATGTGCAAGAGAACTTCAGATGCATTGATATTGAGAACTTTGTTGGTAGAGAGTTCATTGCTTGGAACGACGAGATGATTATGCAGTTTCACTCTACTGTTCATTTCTATTTTGATGGAAAAATTGTTTGGATGACTGAAGGTGTCAGGTACCAATCCACAGTTGATGAGTGGGCTACCATCTTAGGAGCCCCACGGGTACAGGAAGGTGATTTGGATGTCTATGCTGAGCCCAAGATGAATCACAATTCCATGGCCAACATGTACAAGGATGTTCCTGCTCACTATATAGCTTCACATAAGTTTGGATCGGTGTACTTTCTGCAGGCAGGGCTAACCACTACCAACACCATCTTGAGGTATACATTGATGCGAAAGTCAGGAGATGACAAGATGATCAGAGGATACTCCATCAACATGCTGCAGCATGTAGACCTTCACACCAGATTTAGGGTGATGGATCTGATAGTTGAGACTATCAAGAGGACTGTTGCTGATCAGAAGAGATCATGTGGATATGCACCGTACATTCACATGCTTATCAACTCTAAGCTAGAGAAGAATGTATATGCACTTGATCGACCTCATATGCCACTTCAGCCAGAGTTTGAGGACAATGTTGTGGTGATGGATCCTATCCATCCTACTTCATCTACTACACAGGCAGAGGCAGCCAGAGCAGAGGCAGAGACATCTAGAGCCACTAGTGCTCAGGTCCCTAGATCCAGGAGTGAGCAAATGGATCTTATCTTCACTTCACTTCAGTGCATGCAGAAGGACATCAAGAACATCATGCTGACTCAGCAGAGCCTTGAGAGGATAGTAGAAGACAGGTTTACCACACTGAACAACAAAGTAGATGAGCTGACGACAACTGTCACTGAGCTCAAGCAGGAATTGGATGGAGTGCCCACACCTCATACTTCATCTGACAGTGATGATGATGGCTCACCTCTCAGGACCAGCACCCAGTTTGTGACCAAGTCCAGGACTCCCACAGTTCCAGCCTCAGAGACCAGACCCAGCTCATCAGCACCTGCTACAGCTCATTTAGTTCCTCCAGCACCTCCAGTGTCCACTCCACCACCGCAGAGGACTTCAGCTGATGCATTCGTGGATGCTCTTCTCTCGACTCCATCGACAGCCACAGGAGCAGCTTCATCATCTCATGGAGGAGATCATGCCCAGAGCGACGCCTAGCTCTATAGCTTTGAACTTTTTGGTAACTTGTTGCCAAAGGGGGAGAAGTTGTAGATCATAGGGCTTCGAGTGAGAGAGTGTTGCACTTTGTTTTCTCTCTGCACTTTTGAAAACAATTGGTTTTATCGTTTGATGTTGCAAACTTTATCTGTGTTTTTGTGTTATGCTACTACCACCTATCTTTGAGATATCTACTGGATGCTCATTCACTTAATGTTTTGGTGTGATGTGCTTATGTATTTTATTCATATTAATTTTGGCGCACCACCAAGTTGTATGTGACTTAGGAGAGTGACCCATGATCCTAATCGATTGTGCATTTGCATTCAAACACAAATTTAAAATAATGCACAAATTTAGGGGGAGCTCTTGCTTATCACATACCTCTCAAAGCGACGATGCTATTAATTGATTAAATCTCTTATCGAAGCTTTGATCTATATGTTGTCATCAATTACCAAAAAGGGTGAGATTGAAAGCACAACTTCTCCCTAGGTGGTTTTGGTAATTAATAACAACATATACCTCATTGGACTCATGTTTCTACTAAGTATATTTCAGGAAAAGTTCAATGATATGATGGCTATAGATTGTGAGGAGAACCCCAAGATGCAAGGAATAAGATTGGCCAAGCTACAACCAAGAAGACTCTGCATTTTACTTTGTGATAAATCACTTTGAGTCCATAGGAAAGCCAATACTATCAAAAGGGGGTAAGGTATTAATGGTGAATGAAATGCTCAAGTGATCAAGTGATAGCCACCAAAAACATTCACAAAGCTCTCCCACAAATATTCTGTCCAAAGCCTAACATGCAAAATCGGTGTCACCAACATTTCCCACTCGGCCCTACCGATTTTCATCTCAGACAGAAACCCTAGCCAAACACTATTCTCGATACCACCAAGTTGCATTTCGGTGCCACCGAAAACGGTGACCAGCTCTCTGGTACCTCATTTTCAAGAATCGGAATTTCCGAGTTTTGAAAATCGGTGAGACTGAGTTTTGGAAACTTCCTAGGTGAACCTTGCCGGTACCACCGAGAATTCTATATCGGTCTCACCGAGATTCCTAAAGTTGCCACATTCTGAACACTTCGGTGCCACCGAGTTTTCACTTCGGTTTCACCGAGTTGGTCAATAATGGTGTAACGGTTGGATTTTTGGAGAAGCCTATATATACCCCTCCACCACATCCCACTCGTAAGAGAAGCACTCAGAACAGTTCCACACTTCCCATATCCAAATTTCTGAGAGAGAACCACCTACCCTTGTGTTGAGGTCAAGATCATCCACTCCAACCATATGGATCTTGATTTCTAGCCTCCCCAAGTTGCTTTCCATCCAATCAATCTCTTCAACCCAAGCCAAATCTGTGAGAGACTGATTGTGTGTTGAGGAGACTATCATTTGAAACACAAGAGCAAGGAGTTCATCGTTACTATCGAGCCTATTACCTTTTGGAGGGTGGTGCCTCCTAGATTGGTTAGGTGTCGCTTGGGAGCCTCCTACTTCATGTTTTCGAGTGAACCAAGAAGTTTGTATGGGCAAGGAGATCGCCTACTTCGTGAAGATCTACCCATAGTGAGGCTAGTCCTTCGTGGACAGAGGCCGTTCAGGAATAGTCAAGGTTGCTACTTCGTGGACCCTTATGGGTGGAGCCCTCCGTGGACTCTCGCGACCGCTACCCTCCATGGGTTGAAGACTCCATAAACGTGGATGTACGATAGCGCCACCTATCGGAACCATGGGAAAAATCTTCGTGTCTACAATTGTGTTTGATCTTCCTACCCTACCCTTTACTACATGTGCTTGTCTTTACTTTCCGCTGCAATACACTTAGACATGCATGTGTAAGGTGTACTTGACTTGCTACAATTGCTAAAATCTGACCACAACTAAAATTGGGAAAAGGATAGACTTTTATTTGGTCAAGTAGTCTAATCACCCCCCTCTAGACATACTTTCGATCCTACAGGAGCCGGCCCCTGATACGTCTCCAACGTATCAATAATTTTTGCTGGTTTCAAGCTGTTATATTATCAATCTTGGATGTTTTACAATCATTTTATAACAACTTTACATCATTTTTTGGGACTAACCTATTGACATAGTGCCAAAGTGCCAGTTGCTGTTTTTGCTTGTTTTTTTACTTCGCAGAATATCAATACCAAACGGAGTCCAATCGTGACGAAACTTTTTGGAGATTTGTTTTGGGCCAGAAGACATCCAGTGGGCCAAAGAAGTGCTGGAGGGGAGGGTCGAGGAGACCACAACCCACCAGGGCATGCCAGAGGCACCGGGCGCGCCCTGATGGGTTGTGCCCTCCTCGGGACCCCTCTCCACCCCCTCTGAGGCCTATTAATTCCCAAATATTGCAGAAACCCTAGGGGAGTCGACGAAAAACACATCCAGCCGCCGCAATTTCTAGAACCGCGAGATCCAATCTAACACCATCACGTAGGGGTTCATCATCCTCATTGGTGCCTCTCCGATGATGCGTGAGTAGTCCACCATAGACCTACGGGTCCGTAGGCAGTAGCTAGATGGCTTCCTATCTCTCTTTTGATTCTCAATACAATGGTCTCTTGGAGATCTATTTGATGTAAAGTTTTGTGGTGTGTTTGTTGGGATTTGATGAATTTTGAGTTCATGATCAGTTTATATCCATGAATATTATTTGAGTCTTCTTTGATCTCTTATATGAATGATTACTTATAGCCTCGTATTTCTTCTTCGATTCTTTGGTTTAGTTAGGCCAACTGGATCGATTTTTCTTGCCATGGGAAGAGGTGCTTTGTGATGGGTTCGATCTTGCGGTGTCCTCTCCCAGTGACAGAAGGGGAAGCGAGGCACGCATGTATTGTTGCTATTAAGGATAACAAGATGGGTTCTATTCCTACATGAATAGTTCTTGTCTACATCATGTCACCGTTCTTATTGCATTACTCCGTTTTCCCATGAACTTAATACACTAGATGCATGCTGGATAGGGGTCGATGTGTGGAGTAATAGTAGTAGATGCAGAATCATTTCGGTCTACTAATCTTGGACGTGATGCCTATATAATGATCATCGCCTTGGATATCGTCATGATTATTTGATCTTCTATCAATTGCCCAACAGTAATTTGTTCACCCACCGTGTGCTATACTCATGAGAAAAGCGACTAGTGAATCCTACGGCCCCGGGTCTACTTTTCCAACATATTACTTTCTGATCTATCTTTTTGCCGCTTTTGTTTTCAGATCTATTATTCCAAAAACCCAAAAATACCTTGCTGCACTTTTTATTTGCTCTTTTTATTTTGTGTTCTTGAGAGATCTATCTCACCAATCTATCACTACCTAATCTATCTTATTACCGTAGAGAGATTGACAACCTCTCTTTCGCCTCGGGTTGCAAGTATTTGTTCTTTGTGTGCAGGTGTTGTTTACGTAGTGGTGGTGATCCTCCTACTGGTTCGATACCATGGTTTCATAACTGAGGAAAATACTTACCATCGCTGTGCTGCATCATCCCTTCCTCTTTGGGGAAATACCGACGCAGTCTCAAGCCACGTCAGCCCCCGCGGAAGTGGTACGTCGCCGTGTTAGGGAGGAGGATGAGTACGTCCGTCGCTACATGGCTGCGTTGGACGCCAGGTTCTCCAATACCTGGCAGGTTCTTCAGGGATCTCACCCGAGCTATGATCCTGTCATGGTTCCTTCTCTTTGGGTGTCCACCGCCCGCGCCTCAGGAACCACGAGTCAACTGGATTATTCGATAGTATTCGAGCTGTATTAGTGATGTTATATGATAATATTCGAGATGTATTAGTGATGTTATATGATAATATTCGAGATGTATTAGTGATAATATTCGATAATATTCGATGATGCATTAACTGGATTATTCGAGATGTATTAGTGATATTATATGATGAATACTAAATTGTTTTATCTTTCATCTGGATTAGTTAAGCTATGGATGATAGCGGCAGAGACCGTGAAGATGATCTCTTCAGGATTATACGCTCCCAAGACCCAGAGATTGAACTAGATGATGACTCACAATGGTTGAACGATTCCGGTGAGGGAATTGGGGAAGAACCAATAGACGAAGGGCACACAAACAATGATGGCGAAGGAAATATTCATCAACTAACAAAGTTCGGCGAGGTATATATATAAATATATATAAGGCCTCTGGTGATCATTACATGTATTAATTGATTTGCGTGTGTGTGTGTGTCTGTGTGTGTCTATATATATATATTAACGAATCTTTCTTCTTTTAGCCCTCCGGATCGAGCAAATCTTCTACAAGGGTAGTACGAGGCCCGGCCAAAAAGTTGGACGCGGGCATAAAGTACAACATCGATGAAATCAGTTCGGCTGGCAAACTGATTGCTCCTACAAAGAATGCGGACAAATTTATATGTCAATGCAGAGTTATTGTTAGGGACCAAATCCCGATCAGCGTTCAAGATTGGAATAAGCCAAAGGAAGATCAAGGAGTTAGTTTTGTCGACGAAAGAGCAAAAAATACGCTTTGGGATACGCTCATGTCACATTTCACCCTACCAGAGGGTTTGACAGATCGCCAACAGGAATTAGTCAAGAAGTGTGCTCTTAAGAAGATGGCCACACAATTCCAGACTTGGAAGAAAAGAGTATGGGCCAGGTACGTCAGCGCAGGAAAGAAGACTCCAGAATTCAAAGGAGAACTAGAGAAGGTAAAAGATCAATGGGACTTATTTGTGCAGCGCAAGGAATCGGAAGCAGCTATGGAGCGGTCGAGAATGAACAAGATAAATGCTGAGAAAAAAAAGTTTCACCATGTTCTGGGGCTAGGTGGCTACAAGTCTGGGTTGCCTAAGTGGGATGAATCTGAGAGAAAGATGATTGCTGCAGGGGTCACTCCAAAAACAGTGGGTTGGCCCAAGAGGTGCAGGACTTGGTTTTATGCGCATGGGGGAAAGTTGGACCCACAGACAGGGAAGATTATTGAACTGGCAAGTCTTAAAGAAGCCTCAGATGCTTTACTTGAAACAATAGCAGAGGCTCTAAGGGGGACGTTCGTTCCCGATAGAGAGAACGACGAGCTTACACGTGCCCTCAAGAATCCTTAACACCCGGGACGAACACGAGGCAAAGGCCTTGTTCCATGGGTTGAGGGGTTTGCGGGGTGGAACGAAACTTATAGAAGCCGTGGAAGAAAGAAGAAGTAGGATGCAGATCGGCTTCAAAATTTGGAATGCACTGTCATGCGGCAGCAGGAGCAGATCGACACACTTAGCCAGCAAAGGGCGTCTCAACGGCAGGATGAGCAACCAGATCTAGCATTGGATAGTACCATCCCATCTATGCCGAAAAGCAGCGTGGGTTCCACGGGGGTCCCGGCCGATGGTGCACTGCTGGCTCGCTACCCCGTGGATGATATCCAAGAGTCGACACCTTTTGAGCTACACATGAAAATGAAGAACATATCCATGAAGGTGGCGGACGGCTTTGCTTTACTGAATCCACCTGAAGCAACCTTCCACGGCAATCCGATTCCACCTGGCTATGCTCATGTCGGGGTGGACGAAGTTCTGTCGGAATATGACTCACTAGAGCTTGACTATCATGGAGGTCAAGGGGAGCAGACACTGGGAGAAGCCATACGTGGTCTCATTGTATGGAAAAAAGAATGCATCGTGTTTCCAAACTTGGTACCAAGGCCACCGACTCCTCCTCCAAGTCCGCCGCGTGAGCCGACTCCAACCCACCTCAAGACGGAGCGCAATGCGAGTCCGCCGCGTCAGCCTACTCCAACCCACCTCGAGACGGAGCGCAGCGCGAGTCCATGGCGTCAGCCGAATCCACCCCACCCCGAGACGGAGCCTAGCGTGAGTCCGCGATATCGATCTCCGCCGCGTCAGGCACCGACTCCAAAGCGGAAGAGAGCGGGAAAGAAGAAACTCGAGCCTCCTGCCAAAAAGAAGCTAGCTTACGAGATGACTGAGGAGGAAATCGATGTTGAAGTGGCAGCCCAACTGCGGGTCCATTTTGGACCGAAACCGCCCCCGCCGCCAAAGGATAAAATACTTGAGAAAGTCGTACAACACTTCGTGGATCTTGCTAAACCGGCTGTGGAGAAAAAGCAATCAGACTATGAACACTCTATTAGCAGGTCATATCATCAAAAAACAAAGCAGTAGTCGAGCCTTACAGGTAGTAACAAATGCGGGAAAACTGTTCCCCAGCTCGGAGAACAGGCGGTGCAATCGATACCCCTGCTGAAGGTGAGTACCGAGAAGGCGATAACCGACGCTAATATAAAGAGGGCTAGAGAGCTGGGTATAACTGTTGAACAACTCCTAGGCATGGAGGAAGTCCCCACTGTCGATGAGAATGAACTAGCAAGGAAATATGTCCTCGGGGAACCTCTGGTCAGTAAAGACGAGGAGAAGCTTCTATCAACGCAAATGCGTGATACGTCTCCAACGTATCTATAATTTTTGATTGTTCCATGCTATTATATTATCTGTTTTGGATGTTTTATATACATTATTATGCTATTTTATATTATTTTTGGGACTAACCTATTAACCTAGTGCCTAGTGCCAGTTTCTGTTTTTTTCCTTGTTTTTGAGTATTGCAGATAAGGAATATTAAACGGAGTCCAAACGGAATAAAATCTTCGGAATGATTTTTCTTGGACCAGAAGAAACCTGCCAGACTTGGAGATGAAGGCAGGAGACATGCCGTGTGGCGACAAGCCACCAGGGCGCGCCCTTGGGGGGCGCCCCCCTGGCTTGTGGCCCCACGGCAGACCTCCTAACCCTATTCTTCAGCCTATAAATTCCCAAATATTCCCCCAATACCAAAAAGAGCCACGAAAATACTTTTCCGCCGCCGGAACCCTCTGTTCCCGTGAGATCCCATCTTGGAGCCTTTTCCGGTAATCTGCCGGAGGGGGATTCGATCACGGAGGCCATCTACATCAGCTCCATTGCCCTTCCGATGATGCGTGAGTTGTTCACCACAGACCTTCGGGTCCATAGCTAGTAGCTAGATTGCTTCTTCTCTCTCTATGTTCTTCAATACCATGTTCTTCATGATCTTCATGGAGATCTATCCGATGTAATACTCTTTTGCGGTGTGTTTGTCAAGATCCGATGAATTGTGGGTTTATGAGCAGATTATCTATGAATATTATTTGAATCTTCTCTGAATTCTTATATGCATGATTTCATATCTTTGCAAGTCTCTTCGAGTTATTGGTTTGGTTTGGCCAACTAGATTGGTAATTCTTGCAATGGGAGAAGTGCTTGGTTTTGGGTTCAATCTTGCGGTGTCCTCACCCAGTGACAAAGTAGGGGTAGCGAGGCACGTATTTGTATTGTTGCCATCAAGGATAAAAAGATGGGGTTTTCATCATATTGCTTGAGTTTATCCCTCTACATCATGTCATCTTACCTAATGCGTTACTCTGTTCTTCATGAGCTTAATACTCTAGATGCAGGCAGGAGTCGGTCGATGTGTGGAGTAATAGTAGTAGATGCAGAATCGTTTCGGTCTACTTGACATGGACGTGATGCCTATATGCATAATCATTGCCTTGGATATCGTCATAACTATGCGCTTTTCTATCAATTGCTCGACAGTAATTTGTTCACCCATCGTATTATTTTCCTTCAAGAGAGAAGCCTCTAGTGAAACCTATGGCCCCCGGGTCTATTTTCCGTATTATATTTTCAGATCTATAAACCAAAAATACCAAAAATACTTTGCTGCAATCTTTTTACTTTTGTTTTACTTTTCGTTTTAGTAATCTTCTATATCTATCTCTATCAGATCTCATCCTTGCAAATAACCGTGAAGGGATTGACAACCCCTTTATAGTGTTGGGTGCAAGTGTTTGATTATTTGTGTAGGTACATCTATTGGGGACTTGCTTGTATCTCCTACTGGATTGATACCTTGGTTCTCAACAACTGAGGGAAATACTTATCTAGTTTGCTCCATCACCCTTTCCTCTTCAAGGGAAAACCAACGCAAGCTCAAGATGTAGCAAGAAGGATTTCTAGCGCCGTTGCCGGGAGATCTACATCAAGCCTACCAAGTACCCATCACAAACTCATCTCTTGAATTTACATTATTTGCCATTTGCCTCTCATTTTCCTCTCCCCCACTTCTAAAATGATTTTCAGAAAGATTTGCCTTTTATTCGCCCTTCTTCTGCTCGTCTTTTCGTTTGCTTTTTGTTTGCTTGTGTTGCCATGTGCCTTGTATTTGCTCGCATCTTCGCTTGCTAAAAATCTAATTGATATGGATCCTCATACACTTGCTAATCTTTTCAAAAGACCAAATTATGATGAACCAATTGCTAGTGAGTTGAGTGCACTTGATTATCTCCATGAAGTTTTGTTTGAAAATCATGAATCTAAAATTTTTTATAAGTGTTGAAAGAAGAAAATTATAAGGTGATTCATGATAGCTCCTTGATTGAAAAGCATGATTGCAACGATGTTACTATAAATTCTATTAATGTCAATTATGCTAATGATATGCAAAGCCACAAGCTTGGGGATGCTATGTTTTATGAAGATAATATTTTTTGTCCCCCAAGTTTTGATGAGCAAATTCATTATGATGATTGCATGCTCGTGTATCATGAAAAGAATGATTTATGTGATAGTTATATTGTTGAATTCCTTCTAGATGCTACTGAAATTTATTATGAGGGAGGAACATATGCTTGTAGGAATTGCAATAATATCAAGTTTCCTCCCTATGTGTTCAAAGTTTTGAAATTATGCTTGTTTTGCCATCCTATGCTAGTTGATTCTTGTTCCCATAAATTGTTTACTCACAAAATCCCTATGCATCGGAAGTGGGTAAGACTTAAATGTGTTTTTCATGCTATTCATGATGCTCTTTTGCATATCTCAATTACTACTTTTTATGTGAGCATCATTGAAATCGTTATGCCTAGCTAAGGGCATTAAACAATATCGCTTGTTGGGAGGCAACCCAATTTTATTTTGTGTTTTTGTTTTTTTGCTTCTGTTCTTGAGTGTTTTGCACATTATTACCTCTGCAGTAATTGTGTTTTATTGTTTTAATTAGTGTTTGTGCCAAGTAAGACCTTTGGGATGGTTTACGGTGATTGTTGATTTGGTTTTGCTGAAAAACAGAAACTTTTGCACTCAGTCCAGGAATTTTATAAATTTACCAGAGCGTCAATTGGATCTGAATTTTTACACAAGATTTATATACAAATTTCCCTGATTTTCCTAAATTTTCAGAATTTTTGGAGTTACATAAGTATTCGAAGCTTACAGATTGCTACAGACTGTTCTGTTTTTGACAGATTCTGTTGTCTTTGTGTTGTTTGCTTATTTTGATGTATCTATGGGTTGTATCGGGGGGTATGAACCATGGAGAAGTTAGAATACAGTAGATATTACACCAATATAAATAAAGAATGAGTTCACAACAGTACCTAAAGTGGTGATTTATTTTTCTTATACTAACGGATCCCACGAGTTTTCTGTTGAGTTTTGTGTTGTGAAGTTTTCAAGTTTTGGGTAAAGATTTGATGGACTATGGAATAAGGAGTGGCAAGAGCCTAAGCTTGGGGATGCCCAAGGCACCCCAAGCCATATTCAAGGATACCAAAAAGCCTAAGCTTGGGGATGCCCTGGAAGGCATCCCCTCTTTCGTCTTCAATCCATCGGTAAATTTACTTGAGGCTATATTTTTATTCACCACATGATATGTGTTTTGCTTGGAGCGTCTTGTATGATATGAGTCTTTGCTTTTTAGTTTGACACAATCATCCTTGCTGCACACATCTTTTGAGAGGGACACGCATTAATCGTGAATTTATTAGAATACTCTATGTGCTTCACTTATATCTTTTGAGCTAGGCAATGTTGCTCTAATACTTCACTTATATCTTTTTAGAGCACGGTGGTGTTTAATTTTATAGAAATAATTGAACTCTCGTACCCCACTTATATTATTTTGACAGTCTTTAAACAGCATGGTAATTGGTTTAGGTTATGAATTTAGTCCTAATATAATGGGCATCCAAGAGGGATATAATAAAAACTTTCATATAAAGTGCATTGAATACTATGAGAAGTTGGATTCCTTGCATATAGTTTTGAGATATAAAGATGATGATGTTAGAGTCATGCTAGTAAGTAATTGTGGAATGGTAAAAATACTTGTGTTAAAGTTTGTGACTCCCGTAGCATGCACGTATGGTGACCCTTTATGTAACGAAGTCGGAGCATGATTTGTTTAATGATTGTCATCCTTTGTGTGAGGGTCGGGAGCGCGCGATGGTTTACTCCTACCAACCTCTCCCGTAGGACCATGCGTCTAACACTTTGCTTCGATAACTAATAGATTTTTGTAATAAGTATGTGAGTTCTTTATGACTAATGTGAGTCCATGGATTATACGCACTCTCACCCTTCCACCTTTGCTAGCCTCTCTAGTACCGCGCAACTTTCGCCGGTGCATTAAACCCACCTTCCTCAAAACAGCCACCATACACCTTCCTCAAAACAGTCACCATATCTACCTATTATGGCATTTCCATAGCCATTCCGAGATATATTGCCATGCAACTTCCACCGTTCCGTTTTTTTTATGACACGCACCATCATTGTCATATTGCTTTGCATGATCGTAAGACAGCAAACATGATGCTTTCATGGCTTGTCCGTTTTTTGATGTCATTTGCTATGCTAGATCGTTGCACATCCCGGTACACCACCGAAAGCATTCATATAGAGTCATATCTTGTTGTAGGTATTGACTTGTAAGTAAATAAAAGTGTGATGATCATCATTACTAGAGCATTGTCCCATGTGAGGAAAGGATGATGGAAGCTATGATTCCCTCACAAGAAGGGATGAGTCTCCGGACTTTACAAATAATAAAAGAGGCCAATGAAGCCCAAATAAAAAAAGAGGCCAAAGATGCCCACCAAAATAAAAAAATGAGAGAAAAGAGAGAAGGGACAATGTTACTATCTTTTTTTCCACACTTGTGCTTCAAAGTAGCACCTTGATCTTCATGATAGAGAGTCTCCTATTTTTGTCACTTTCATATACTAGTGGGAATTTTTCATTATATAACTTGGCTTGTATATTCCAATGATGGGCTTCCTCAAATTGCCCTAGGTCTTCGTGAGCAAGCAAGTTGGATGCACACCCACTTAGTTTCTTTTTGAGCTTTCATACACTTATAGCTCTAGTGCATCCGTTGCATGGCAATCCCTACTCACTCACATTGATATCTATTGATGGGCATCTCCATAGCCCGTTGATACGCCTAGTTGATGTGAGACTATTTTCTCCTTTTTCCATACAACCTCCACCATATTCTATTCCACCTATAGTGCTATATCCATGGCTCACGCTCATGTATTGCGTGAAAGTTGAAAAGGTTTGAGAACATAAAAGGGGTGAAACAATTGCTTGACTTGTCATCGGGGGTGTGCATGATTTAGATACTTTGTGTGGGGAAGATGGAGCATAGCCAGACTATATGATATTGTAGGGATAACTTTCTAAGGCCATGTTATTTTGAAAGGACACAATTGTTTGTTAGTATGCTTGAAGTATTACTGTTTTTATGTCAATATTGAGCTTTTGTTTTGAATCTTATGGATCTGGACATTCATGCCACAATAAAAATATTACATGGATAAATATGTTAGGTAGCATTCCACATCAAAAACTCTATTTTTATCATTTACCTACTCGAGGATGAGCGGGAATTAAGCTTGGGGATGCTTGATACGTCTCCAACGTATCTATAATTTTTGATTGTTCCATGCTATTATATTATCTGTTTTGGATGTTTTATATACATTCTTATGCTATTTTATATTATTTTTGGGACTAACCTATTAACATAGTGCCTAGTGCCAGTTTCTGTTTTTTTCCTTGTTTTTGAGTATTGCAGATAAGTAATATTAAACGGAGTCCAAACGGAATAAAATCTTCGGAATGATTTTTCTTGGACCAGAAGAAACCTGCCAGACTTGGAGATGAAGGCAGGAGACCTGCCGTGTGGTGACAAGCCACCAGGGCGCGCCCCAGGGGGGGCGCCCCCCTGGCTTGTGGCCCCACGGCAGACCTCCTAACCCTATTCTTCGGCCTATAAATTCCCAAATATTCCCTCAATACCAAAAAGAGCCACGAAAATACTTCTCCGCCGTCGGAACCCTCTGTTCCCGTGAGATACCATCTTGGAGCCTTTTCCGGTAATCTGCCAGAGGGGGATTCGATCTCGGAGGGCATCTACATCAACTCCATTGCCCTTCCGATGATGCGTGAGTAGTTCACCACAGACCTTCGGGTCCATAGCTAGTAGCTAGATGGCTTCTTCTCTCTCTATGTTCTACAATACCATGTTCTTCATGATCTTCATGGAGATCTATCCGATGTAATACTCTTTTGCGGTGTGTTTGTCAAGATCCGATGAATTGTGGGTTTATGATCAGATTATCTATGAATATTATTTGAATCTTCTCTGAATTCTTATATGCATGATTTCATATCTTTGCAAGTCTCTTCGAGTTATTGGTTTGGTTTGGCCAACTAGATTGGTAATTCTTGCAATGGGAGAAGTGCTTGGTTTTGGGTTCAATCTTGCGGTGTCCTCACCCAGTGACAAAGTAGGGGTAGCGAGGCACGTATTTGTATTGTTGCCATCAAGGATAAAAAGATGGGGTTTTCATCATATTGCTTGAGTTTATCCCTCTACATCATGTCATCTTACCTAATGCGTTACTTTGTTCTTCATGAACTTAATACTCTAGATGCAGGCAGGAGTCGGTCGATGTGTGGAGTAATAGTAGTAGATGCAGAATTGTTTCGGTCTACTTGACACGGACGTGATGCCTATATGCATAATCATTGCCTTGGATATCGTCATAACTATGCGCTTTTCTATCAATTGCTCGACAGTAATTTGTTCACCCACCGTATTATTTTCCTTCAAGAGAGAAGCCTCTAGTGAAACCTATGCCCCCCGGGTCTATTTTCCATATTATATTTTCAGATCTATAAACCAAAAATACTTTTCTGCAATCTTTTTACTTTTCTTTTACTTTTCGTTTTAGTAATCTTCTATATTTATCTCTATGAGATCTCATCCTTGCAAATAACCGTGAAGGGATTGACAACCCCTTTATACCGTTTGGTGCAAGTGTTTGATTATTTGTGTAGGTACATCTATTGGGGACTTGCTTGTATCTCCTACTGGATTGATACCTTGGTTCTCAACAACTGAGGGAAATACTTATCTACTTTGCTGCATCACCCTTTCCTCTTCAAGGGAAAACCAACGCAAGCTCAAGAAGTAGCAATGCGCAATTTGCATGAGTGGTACCTGAGAGAAATAAAGGACGGGCGAGAGAGCCTCATGGTGAAAGTCAAGCGAGAGCATTACTACCATGAAAAAGATTTGTGGATTGAAAATGAAGAATTACTTCAGTTATTCCAACAAGACGCACTCGACAAATCTCTCGTCAGTTGCAATTGTCTGTAAGTGATTTCTTTCTGTAATTTAAGTCTCTAGCTCAGCTCGTTCATTGCCTGTAATTATCCTCACTATATTCTTTTATGTGGTATTATGCAGAATGAAGATTTTTGAAATGAAAAGAGATAGAGTCTATGGCATTGGGTTCATTGACCCAAATACCGTTAATAAAGAGGTGTTAAATAACTTCAAACAAGACACGGAGAAAAGCTTCCTAATGTTTTTGAAGGAACTAAATACCAAACCAGAAATACTACTTCCTTACAACTTCAGGTGAGTGTCACTATCTTGTACTACAAATTCTATTTTTGCTTACTCGATGTTAAGTGCAGTTGATGAGTTATGCATGCCCGCTTATACAAACGTGTGCGCAGATGACGTGGCTTGAGACTGCGTCGGTATTTCCCCAAAGAGGAAGGGATGATGCATCACAGCGACGGTACGTATTTCCCTCAGTTGTGAAACCAAGGTTATCGATCCAGTAGGAGGATCACCACCACCCAATAAGCAGCACCTGCACACAAACAACAAATACTTGCAACCCGACGCGAAAGAGAGGTTGTCAATCTCTCTACGGTAATAAGATAGATTAGGTAGTGATAGATAGGAGAGATAGATCTCTCAAGAACACAAATAAAAAGAGTAAATATGCAGCAATATATTTTTGGGTTTTTGGTTTTGTAGATCTGAAAACAAAGATTGCAAAAATGTAGATCGGAAAGCAATATGTTGGAAAAGTAGACCCGGGGGCCGTAGGGTTCACTAGTGGCTTCTCTCATGAGTATAGCGCACGATGGGTGAACAAATTACTATTGGGCAATTGATAGAAAATCGAATAGTCATGACGATATCCAAGGCGATGATCATTATATAGGCATCACATCCAAGATAGGTAGACCAACTCCTGCCTGCATCTACCTCTATTACTCCACACATCGACCGCTATCCAGCATGCATCTAGTGTATTAAGTTCATGGAAAAAAGGAGTAATGCAATAAGAACAATGACATGATGTAGACAAGATCTATTCATGTAGGAATAGACGCCATCTTGTTATCCTTAATAGCAACGATACATGTGTGTATTGCTGCCCCTTCTGTCACTGGGAATGAACACCGTAAGATCGAACCCATCACAAAGCACCTCTTCCCATGGCAAGAAAAATCGATCTAGTCGGCCTTACTAAACCAAAGATTCGAAGAATAAATACGATGCTATAAGCAATCATGCATATAAGAGATCAAAGAAGACTTAAATAATATTCATGGATAGAAACTGATCATGAACTCAAAATTCATCGGATCCCAACAAACACACCGCAAAAGTTTACATCAAATAGATCTCCAAGAGACCATTGTATTGAGAATCATAAGAGAGAGAGAAGAAGCCATCTAGCTACTGCCTACGGACCCGTAGGTCTATGGTGGACTAACTCACGCATCGTCGGAGAGGCACCTATGAAGAAGATGAACCCCTCCGTGATGGTGTTTAGATTGGATCTCGCGGTTCTGGAACTTGCGGCGGCTGGAATTGTGTTTCGTCGATTCCCCTAGGGTTTTGGAATATTTGGGAATTTATAGGCATCAGCGGCGGTGCGGAGGGGCTCCGTGGAGGGCACAACCCATCAGGGCGCGTCGGGGGCCCACTGGCGCGCCTTGGTGGGTTGTGCTCCCCACAGCCCACCTTACAGGCTCTTCTTTGGCCCACTAGGTGTCTTCTGGTCCAGAAAAAATCTCCAAAAAGTGTCGTCGCGATTGGACTCCGTTTGGTACTAATATTCTGTGAAGTAAAAAAAGCAAAAATAGCAACTGGCACTTTGGCACTATGTCAATAGGTTAGTCCCAAAAAATGATATAAAGTTGTTATAAAATGATTGTAAAACATCCAAGAATAATAATATAACAGCATGGAACAAGCAAAAATTATAGATACGTTGGAGACGTATCAGCATCCCCAAGCGTAATTCCTACTCGTCCTCGAGTAGGTAAATTATAAAAAAAGAATTTTTGATGTGGAATGCTGCCTAACATGTTCATCACATTCTTTTCTTTTGTATAGCATGGACATTTGGACTTATAATGATTCAAAGCAATAGTCTAGTTTTAGCATAATGACTTCAGTACTCAAGCATGTCAACAAGCAACCATGTCTTTCAAAATATCAACACTAAAGAAAGTTATGCCTAGCCCATCATGCTCAATCATTGATCCATTCATGAGACACACTCAAATATTAGCTATTCCCAATGCTCAAGTACGATCATAGTGCCCCCTAGTTGGTGCTTATAAGAGAAGATGGAGACTCAAAGCAAAAATAAAAATTGCATAAAGTAAATAGAAAGGCCCTTCGCAAAGGGAAGTAGGGATTTGTAGAGGTGCCAGAGCTTAAGGTTTAAATTGAGAGAGAGAAATATTTTGGGTGGCATGCTTTTCCTGTCAACAAAAACGATAAAGTAGTTCACAATACTTTCCATGCTAGATATATCATAGGCGGTTCCCAAACAGAAAATAAAGTGTATTCCTTTTTCCACCAAACTTTCACTTTCCATGGCGGGCCGTATCCACGGTTGCCTTCCATACCAACACTTTCCAAGGAATTTATTATTTGACAACAAAAAGTAAATATATTTTTTTCTTTTTCATTTCGGGAATGGGCATCCCTATTACCGCCGCACTCTCGTGCAAAGACAAGTGAATAAACACTCATCTTGAGAATAACACATCTAGCATGGAAAAATATTGGACACTCCCCACCGTTTCATGAGCGGTACGGACACACAAAAGAGAATATTTATTTTGAAAATTTAGAGATGGCACATACAAATTTGCTTGGAACGGCATGGAAATACCGCATATAGGTAGGTATGGTGGACTCATAAGGCAAAACTTGGTTTAAGGATTTTGGATGCACAAGTAGTATTTCTACTTAGTACAAATGGAGGCTAGCAAAAAGATTGAGAAGCAACCAAACCAAGAAACGAAAATTCACATAAGTGAGCATTGAACATAACTAACACCGAATAATGCACCACAAGTAGGATGTAACTTCATTGCATAAATATTGAATTTTGTGCATGCATAGGGAATCACAAACCTTAACACCAATATTCCTACTAAGCATAATTACTCACTAACATGACTCATATATTACTATCATCATGTTTCAAAACTATTACAAGGAATCAAGTTTAATTTGTCCAATGATCTTCATGAAAGTTTTTATTATATCCCCCTTGGATATCTATCACTTTGGGACTAGTTTCATAGATTGCCATTGCTTTTTGGTAAGCTCAAACAAATTTAAGTGAAGCACATGAACATAAAGATTTCATCTCTCAAAAAGGTATAAGTGAAGCATGAGAGGATTTCTTCAAAATTTACTAAATCTCAAATTAATCTAAGTGAAGCATGAAAGTATTTCTACAAAAATTTCCAAGCACACCGTGCTCAAAAATATATAAGTGAAGCACTAGAGCAATTCTATAGCTCAAAAAGTTTAAGTGAAGCACATAGAGCAATTCTAACAAATCATAGCAAGATTTTGGCTTTCTCAAATAGGTATGTCCAGCAAGGATACAAAGGAAAAACTAACAAACAAAGCAAGCAAAGATACAAGACGCTCCAAGCAAAACTCATGATATATGACGAATAAAAATATAGCTCCAAGTAAAATACCGATGGTCATTAGAAGAAAGAGGGGATGCCACTCGGGGGCATCCCCAAGCTTAGTTGCTTGTTTCTCTTTGGATATATCTTGGGGGTGCGGTAGCATCCCCAAGATTAATCTTTTATAACTTCTTATTCCTTCATCCATCCTGATCTCACCCAAAACTTGAAACCTTCAATCACGCAAAACTCAACAAAATCTTCGTGAGATCCGTTAGTATAATAAAGCAAATCACTACTTTAGGTACTGTTGCAAACCCATTCATATTTTATTATTGCATTATACCTACAGTATTTTAACTTTACCATGGCTTATACCCCCCAATACAAACCATAGATTCATCAAAACAAGCACACAATGCAACGAAAACAGAATCTGTCTTAAACAGAACAGTCTGTAGTCATCTGTACTCTACCCATACTTCTGTAACTCTAAAAATTCTGAAAAATTAGGACAATGTAAGGAATTTGTATAGAAACACTGTGTTAAAATTTCAGCTCAATATCACGTCCCAGAAAAAAATGAAAATTCATATACTGGACGCAAAGTTTCTGTTTCAGATTCAGCATCGCTTCTACTCATCCTATGAATCATCCTAAAGGCTTTACTTGGCACAAACACTAAATAAACCATAAAAACACAATCATAACAGAGGAATAATTGTGTCAACATTCAAAAACAGAAAGGAAAAAGTAAAAATTTATTTATTCATTGGGTTGCCTCCCAAGAAGCGCTATCGTTTTACGCCCCTAGCTAGGCATAATTCATAGATTCAAGTATTGTCATCTTTGGTTTTCAACTATTCAATCACACAACTAGATTTCTTCAAGGATTTAGCATGCATGTTCTTAATGATAACACTCCTAGGAAGAAAACCAAAAAATTCATTCTTGTAAATAGGATCTCTTATGATTTCAACAAAGTCGGGATGCATACTAATCATTTTAAGATCCCCCTTGTGACTACTAGGTGTAGCAACTTTGTTCTTGGTGACTTGCGTGGGCTTGCCAATTTTTATGGGAGTTTTTTCAATAGATTTGATAGAAGAAAAAGCTGAACCCAAATTACTAAAAATCTTTTCCAACTTATCAATACGGTAAGGACTTTCTTCTACCCTTTCGTTAACCACAGTTTCCTTTTCATTTAGCAATTTTAAAGCATCTCCCGCCTTAGATCCAAACCTTCAAGATGTTCTTGGGTAACCATCTTCTTTTCAATAGCATCTAATCTGTCCATAACATGTTCGAGAGTTAAAGTTGTTTCATTGATCATGATAGGTGGTGATCCCACTAAACTTCCCAAAGCATTAAAAGCATCTAACGAAGGACACATCAAGAAATTCCCACCGGTAATCGTATCAAGGACGAATCTATGCCAAGTGGTGATGCCCACATAAAAGCTACGAAGAAGAAAAATGGTAGATTGCTTATGGATAGATCTATTATGAGCATTGCAAATCCTATACCAAGCATCTTTTAGATTCTCCCCTCCCCTTTGCTTATATTAAGAACCTCATTATCGGGAGTACACGCAACAAAGGAAGAATTAGCCATAATGACTAGGCAAGAGATCTGACGAGAAAAAGGGCAAACGAAAAAGTGGGCGAATAAAACGGCAAATTGGTGAAGTGGGGGAGAGGAAAACGAGAGGCAAATGGCAAATAATGTAATTGCAAGGAGATGAGGTTTGTGATTAGGAACCTGGTAGATGATGATGGAGTCCCCTCGGCGCCTACGATAGGCACGTAGAAGAGACCGCTTCCTCCCCGGCAACGGCGCCAGAAATTCCTTTGACGTGGCTTGAGACTGCGTCGGTATTTCCCCAAAGAGGAAGGGATGATGCAGCACAACGACGGTAAGTATTTCACTCAGTTATGAAACCAAGGTTATCAAACCAGTAGGAGGATCACCACCACCCAATAAGCAGCACTTGCACACAAACAACAAATACTTGCAACCCGACGCGAAAGAGAGGTTGCCAATCTCTCTACGGTAATAAGATAGATTAGGTAGTGATAGATAGGAGAGATAGATCTCTCAAGAACACAAATAAAAAGAGTAAATATGCAGCAATATATTTTTTGGTTTTTGGTTTTGTAGATCTGAAAACAAAGATTGCAAAACGTAGATCAGAAAGCAATATGTTGGAAAAGTAGACCCGGGGGCCGTAGGGTTCACTAGTGGCTTCTCTCATGAGTATAGCGCACGGTGGGTGAACAAATTACTGTTGGGCAATTGATAGAAAATCGAATAGTCATGACGATATCCAAGGCGATGATCATTATATAGGCATCACGTCCAAGATAGGTAGACCGACTCCTGCCTGCATCTACCTCTATTACTCCACACATCGACCACTATCCAGCATGCATCTAGTGTATTAAGTTCATGGAAAAACGGAGTAATGCAATAAGAATGATGACATGATGTAGACAAGATCTATTCATGTAGGAATAGACCCCATCTTGTTATCCTTAATAGCAACGATACATGCGTGTCTTGCTGCCCCTTCTGTCACTGGGAAAGAACACCGCAAGATCGAACCCATCACAAAGCACCTCTTCCCATGGCAAGAAAAATCGATCTAGTCGGCCTAACTAAACCATAGATATGAAGAAGAAATATGATGCTATAAGCAATCATGCATATAAGAGATCAAAGAAGACTCAAATAATATTCATGGATAGAAACTGATCATGAACTCAAAATTCATCGGATCCCAACAAACACACCGCAAAAGTTTACATCAAATAGATCTCCAAGAGACCATTGTATTGAGAATCATAAGAGAGAGAGAGAAGAAGCCATCTAGCTACTGCCTACGGAGCCGTAGGTCTATGGTGGACTACTCACGCATCATCGGAGAGGCACCTATGAAGAAGATGAACCCCTCTGTGATGGTGTTTATATGGGATCTCGCGGTTCTGGAACTTGCGGCGGCTGGAATTTTGTTTCGTCGACTCCCCTAGGGTTTTTGGAATATTTGGAAATTTATAGGCATCATAGGCGGTGCGGAGGGGCTCCGTGGAGAGCACAACCCATCAGGGCGCGCCGGGGGCCCCCTGGCACGCCCTGGTGGGTTGTTCTCCCCACAGCCCACCTTCTAGGCTCTTCTTTGGCCCACTGCGTGTCTTCTGGTCCAGAAAAAATCTCCAAAAAGTTTTGTCGCGATTGGACTCTGTTTGGTACTGATATTCTACGAAGTAAAAAAAACAAGCAAAAATAGCAACTGGCACTTTGGCACTATGTCAATAGGTTAGTCCCAAAAAATGATATAAAGTTGTTATAAAATGATTGTAAAACATCCAAGAATGATAATATAACAGCATGGAACAAGCAAAAATTATATATACGTTGGAGACGTATCAACAGATACCACTGGATCCTGCTAATCATTAGAGTTGACGAAGGAACTGTTGAAGTACTGGACTCACTAGCTAAAGACCCTAAAGAATACAGAAGCCTGGTTTTGATGCTCGACAGGTAATTTCAATCATTATCGCACCATGTCGGCCTCTTTAGTTCATTTCTTGATATATCAAGTAATTAATAACTCCTTTATTCATTTTCTTTGCCGGGCAGCGTTTGGGAAAAGTTCATCAAAGAGGTTGTCGGTGCTTGGCAACCAGAGCTAAACTGGCGACAGACCAAGGTAATTAAGTAGTACTAGCTACGTCTGCACATCTCTTTACTTCTAGTTTCAATACCATTATCATGCTTGATTATTATCTGACTGAATTCTATTCTCGTAAAGTGTATGAAGCAGGAACAAGGGACCAATTTATGTGCATACTACGTTTGCAAGAACATTCGCTTTATGACCGAAAGGAGCCGAGATGCAAGACATCTTTGGGTACGTAAACACTATTCACAATTTTTTATCATGTTCTAATATATATATATATACACACAACTAATATATTCATATTGATCTCCTTCTTTAAAGATGGTGGAGATGCGGGATAGTCTCCTACCAAGGGACCGCATACGAGCACTTCAAGAGGAAATAGCGGGATTTTTGCTTGAGCAGGTCATATCTCCCGACGGAGAATACCATTTCACCTAATGCCTGCATGTAATGGTCTGCAAATTGTAGGAGAAATTTTATATACCAAATTGTATATATATATATATGTGTGTATGCATGGTCGTATGAGAAATTCTATGATATATATATGATCGGTTCTATGAGAAATTCTATTGTATATGCACAACGCGTAGAGTATGTTTGAAATGAAAAAGAATCAAATGGAAAACACAAAATGAAAAGGAAAAATAAACAATAAACCTAAACCCCTAAACCTTTAGTCCCGGTTGGTGTCACCAACCGGGACTAAAGGTCCCTAGCCCCCGGCGCGCGCTGCCGGCCACGTGGCCGGGATTTAGACCCGGGTCGTGGCCAACCGGGACTAAAGGGTGGGGGACTTTAGTCCCGATGTATTAGTCCCGGTTGGGGAACCGGGACTAAAGGCCCTTCCCAACCGGGACTAATGCCCTGTTTTCTACTAGTGTACCCATGTGGGTCGGGTACCCATGGGTATCCATGCCCATCGGTAAAATTGACATCCTTAGCGGTATAGATGTTTGAGCAGTGTCTCGCTAAATGGTATTTATGTACAATTACTTGGTAATGTTATAAAATAGCTAGCAAGCTATAACCTTGCTTTAGCTAATTTGAAGAAGTGTCGGTATTTAGCATAGTCCGCTATTTAAAACTACCCAACCAGCACTACCAAACACTTTAGCTACGCAATGCCAGTGATCAAGTCATTGCAACTTCACACTGTCGTCCTGGCTCACTTGTCCTAGGGACTCTTGTCTCAGTGAAATTAATTTTGAACACTGTCTAAGTGTGTTTTGCATAAATAGTTGTAGAATAATGGCTCGCATTTCCACCTTCCCTATTAAAATTGAATAGTTGTTAAATATCTGGTTAAAACTTTACGGTTGGTAACGTAATGTGAGGATTGTCCTCAAGAGTGCCGAGAAGGACTTTGTCCTATCGCATACTTTCGGTATTCTCCTACTAATGCTATGGATGATATGACTCTCGTCCTTCGATCCAAAAGCTAAAATTCCGTTACGGTCAAGTGAAATATGCTTGCCTCCATGAGACCCGAACTTCGAAAGTTTGGATAGTTATGTGATATTCATGGAATCTGAAAATCAGTTTCAGAGACGGACAAAGGCTAAAAGATATGAGATATCCAAAGCAATGTTTGATTGCAAAACATTAGTAAAGTGTTTACTATACATTGGACTGATAAAAATAGGGATCCAGAAGAACGTCTGTCATATGATATGAAGGTGAATAAAACAACAACTTAAAGAGAAAGGAAGTGTCCGAAGGGTGTTAGTGAAACTTTCACGCCTAGGAAGTCTGGGGCTAACGCCACTCTTAAGTTGGGTGCTTCTTCTGAGAGTAGGAGAAATACTGAAAGTTAAATTGTTAGAAGTATGAAGGCAAAAGGAAAGAAGACTGGAATATCCAGCTCATGTATGAATGTCATACAAGTTTTTTATGTATAGAAGGCTGGTCAAAGATATAGTTCTTGGGAATTATGGTTAAACATGTTAATCACTAATTCTTGGGTATTGTGAGTTAATCAGAAAGATACCCGCTCGATTGCATTCTGTTGCAACTCGATGTAAGAACTACTATGGCCTGAAAGACTAGCCAGGAATGAGGTTTAGATACACGCAGGGAACATAGTAAATGTTACTATGCCTTCCATCGGTGTATTCCCTATGTATTTACTTTCATAATTCATTTTAGAGTTTCACACTCTAGCCCTTTGCATAAGGTATCTTGCAAGAAGGTTGTTCATAAGAGAACTTTTGATGTTCGGTGTTATGAATAACATAAGGGCCATACTTTCATTATGAATAAGACGTATGTTATGAATATTGATAATAATACATTACCTCTGGGTTTACTTTCATAATTCATTTTAGAGTTTCATACACTCTAGCCCATTGCACAATGTTTGTTGCAAAAGAGTTGTTCATAAAAACAACAATTGTTGTTCAGTATTATGAATAACATGAAGGGCCATGCTTCCATCCTAGATGGGACGTATGTTATGAATATTGATGGAAATATGATACATCCATAAACACTGACGCTAAATGTCACAAGACTAAAAGAATACCACACAAGTGTGGCACTGCATTTGGTCACATTGGAGAAACCCGCATGGAAAATTCCATTATGATGGATTTTGAAGTCGTTTGATTTTGAATCATCTGACACTTGCAACTTTCCTCTGAAAAGTGAAGTGACTGAAATACCGTTCACAGGCCATAAGGAATGAGCAAAGAATATATTGGTGATCATACATTATGATGTGTGTAGTCCAATAAATGTTGTTGCAAGTAGTGGATTTATCTATCTTCAGAAATGACTCAAGTAGATATATGGATATTTACTTGTTGAGACGTAAGTCTGGATCTTTTGAATTCATTCATAAGATTTTCAAAAATGAAGTAGAAGTTATTGTAACGAGAAAATTATGTTTCTGCAATTTGATTGCGCAAAGGAATATTTGAGTTACAAGTTTAGTGAATGTCTGATGAGTTGTGAAAGGGGTTTCATAACTTGCACCTCCCGGAACACCACTACAAGTGAAAAGTCCGTGAAGATGTAATCGAACCATTTATGACATGGTAAGATCAAATATGACATAAATAAATTTGCCATTATCCCTTTTAAAGTGATGCTTTAGAGACTGCGACTTTTACACTGAAAAGAGCTCCATCGGGTCTGTTGAAATGACGTCATGGTATGGTACGCCCAACCATGTTATATCTTTTCTTAACATTTGGAATATGGTGCTTGTGTAAAATGTTACAAACCTATTCCAAATCAGACAAGTGTTGCTTTGTAGGTTATCCCAAGTCATTGGGTATTCCCCCACCACTATACCGAGGCAAAGGATTTTGCCTTAAAACGGTATGCTTTTAAAGAGAATAGTTCTTACAAAAGGTGAGTGGGAGGACAGTGCAACTCGACGAGATAACCAGTATCTTCGTCATCAGGTCAAAGAAAAGGAACCTTGGAAGTGATTCCGGAGTTTCCTACTGTGACTGATACGGAAGTCTCTACAATAAAATGTATGGACTTCGGTCGAACTTGCAGCTGAACCACGTAGGCAAGGCTCGTGCAAACCTCTCAGGTGCGCAAACGAGATATTGTTGTTAGACAACAGTATACCTACGATACACAAGGAAGCGTTGATGGGCCCTGACTCCGGAATTGGCTAAATGCCAATACAATCCGAGATAGTTTCCATATAAATGATTCAAGATTAAAATCTTGATACACCTTTCGGAAGACTTAGAGTCTAACGAATATTTATGGAACTAAAAATTGATACGGATAAAAATGTTTTATCCATAAAGCTCGACTTGTTGCAATAACAAGTTCAAGGAGTTGACTACGATGAGGTTGTTTCACCGTAGCGATGCTTAAAGTCGGTTCGGGTTGAACTAGCAATTAATACATATTTCAAACATGAGATATGAAACAAGGATGACGAAAGGATTTCCATCTGATGGAAATGAAACCAAGGACTTGCATGTGTTACAGTCCAAGGTATTTTTCCAGTCCAGAGGATGCTAGTAAGTATGCAAACTTCAGAGCTCCAGCGATGGACAGAAGAGAGCAAAATGGAGTTGGAATCTTTGTGTTTTGATGAAATGGTCAAAAGGGTTTTGACTTCATCAATGGGTAACGAAGATGCTTGTGATTCAAGAAAGTAAGTGGGAGCATAATAATATTTCTAAAAAGGTTGTGTGCTTGACACATTGTTAATTGGAAATAAATTTCTTGACACGAATTAGGACTTCATTTGAAAAGGGTTTTTCGATGAAGTGCTTGGGCTAAATAGCCTTAATATTGGGCATGATGATCTATGGAGATAGATTTACCTAATGGGGCTGAGCAAAGATACATATTGACAAGATGCTAAAACTTTTTAGCATTTAAAATGCCAAGGAGTGATTCTTGCCGAAGTCACATGGAAAGAATTTTTGCAAGACTTGGTGTCCCAAAAACACTGATGAGCAAAATACATGATGGAGATTCCACACACCTTCGTGTTTGGATTAATCATGTATTCCATGGTATGTAAAAACAACCAAATATGTCCAATACTCCAAAGTTGTTGCGAGTATAGATACCAAAGTGATCAAAAGTATTGATCATGGGACAACAATGAAAGATGTCATTAAGTACTAGAGTAGTACCGATGACATGTTTTCTCGCAAGCAGAGATTATGAAGTACTCATTGTAAGTAATTACATCGATACAGTCTTCATCAATGCTCCATGCGATTTTCGATTTAAGTTAGGGATTTTTTGTGTAATACACAATATGGTGGCACGGTAGTTGGAAATTGTTCCAAACAGGTTACTGTGGCGAATTCTATAACAGATGGCTAAGTATGTTGACGCTTTAGAAGCGACAAAGAAGTTGTTGAATCATATAGTTCATTCATGAACTTAGTATGGTTCCAAGATGGCTTTGGTCAATGGGACACTATTGCAGATAGTTGCTCCATAGCTCAGTCTGAGGAATCAGGTTTCGACCAATGATTCACACATATGCAAAGCCAAGTCTACACAAAATATGAATTTTGTGAAAGCGTGAAAACGCAAGGATATGCAAAGTTACACACGGAGCTGAAGTCGTCAGATCCGTTGGACATCAGGCTATACCACAAGCAAAGCATATTTACACCGGTGTGCCACGGGTGTAAAGTGCATTAGCATTAACTAGATTATTGACACTAGTGCAAGTGGGAGTCTGTAGGAGATATGCCCTAGAGGCAATAATAAATGTTATTGATTATCTCCCTGTTCATAATTAGGTTTATGTTCCTTGCTATAACTGCTATGGTTCTCGAGTCTACAATAACCACGAGGCTCGGAGGAAGACTCATATGCACGTGTGGAATAATAAACGGTAAAATGTATTCCTAGTCTGGCCTCTAAGACTAGCTCAAGTGTTGCATGATGGTTCTGTTTTTCTGATCATGGGCATGGCTATGCCGGCAACTTTGAGGGCACAATGTTAGGAGAACATTTGTGTTGAATCGACCCGAATTGATGTTATGCTATGAGATACATTCGTCACAAGTTAATGGTTAATAACACAGAGATGGTTAACGTTTGCATGATTCCTTAGACCATGAGAGTATAGAGTTTCTTCATGCTTGCTTCATGAACTTTGGGGTTTATTAAACGTCATCCGTAAATGGGTGGCTATTATGGTGGCTTTCGGGTTCATGGAAAAGTGTGTCAAGTAACTTGATAGCTCAAGATTGGGATTTGCTCCTCCGACGATGGAGAGATATCTCTGGGCCGTCTCGGTATTACGGTATCCATCATCGTCTGGCCAGACACAGGGTGATTTGATCACAGGGATTCCGGAACACGGTAACGAGAAAAGAGAACAATACCGGTAACGAGGTAACTGGCATAGTGGACAAGTTGTTGTTCCACGGGAATGCCAACATGTCTCACCTCGGGTATTTGTAACATATCGCGAAGCAACAGGAATAGCACACGGCGACTGGAGGTTCACTCGAATATTCATTCGTGTGGGTATAGGGGTCAATATGGGTGTCCACGGCTCCGATGTTGATCATTGATCGGAAGGGGTTCCGGGTCATGTCTATACTTCACCGAACCTATAGGGTCACACGCTTAAGGGTCATCTATCTGCTGAATACTAGACAAGGAGTCTGAGAGAAAGTTTCCGAAAAAAGTTTTCGGAGAGAGCGGAAAAGTTCCGAAGAGAGAGGTCACCGGATGAGTTCCGGTGAAACTGAAAAGTTGTTTCAGGGGATACCATAAAGTCAAATTGGTTTCGGCACATGCTTGATAATTCTTAGAGGGTGCCAGAATCGTTCTGGAAACTTTCTGGAATTTTCTGGGATGAAAACCGGAAATGTTTCGGAGCTGCCGGAACCGCTTCAGATGCTTTTCGCAGATGAAAATCACTAAACCGGAATTGTTTCGGAATGCGTTGAAAATTATTTTAGTGGGTACTGGAAATGTTCTAAGCCCACATAAATATTTTCAGTTCGAACAGACGCTGAAAAATGTCGTCATGAATAGTGAAATCAGCTTTATGGTTACTTTTTGGAAAGCCACCTTTTTGGGCTTTTGCTCCAAAATATCTTGGAGATGACATGGATGGATGTGGCTGAAATTTCAGCCCCTCCACCCCTCTTTCTCCTATAAATAGAGGTGGAGGGGGCAGCCCAAAGATACACTCTTTCTCACATACAAGTGCCATCTGATGTTATCTGGCTTCTCTCTCCCTCCCAGCGAAATGGTTTCGTAGAGCCGAAAGGCTGTCTGGGTTCCGGCAGGAACTAGTTCTGGATGGCGAAGCCCTGCCGGATAGATGACACCGTATGTGTGCAACTCTATAGAGAGATCGTAGTTTCGGTCTTAGTTCGGGAGTGCCTCCCGAAGGGCTGTCCGAGTGACCGTCCGAGTTTCGAAGGTCCTCCCGAAGGGCTGTCCGCGACACCATCCGGGGGACTGTCCGACCGCCTCCCGGAGGGCTGTCCGAGGGGCAGATGAGGGTATTCATCCTCGCGGTTGGGAGGTTGTAAATCCTAGCTGCGGGGATCTGCACCGCCGATCGTCATCGACTCTACTTCCGCTGCGCTACGAGTCGGTAACGAAAAAGATCAAACCTTGTATGCAGTCTCCATAGTGGTCCTGGGCTGGTGCGTAGGTCGGAATTTTTTGTTTTCTGCTGCGTTCCCCTACAGTGGCATCATGAGCCGTGCTATGCGTAGATGCAGGTTGCGATCTAGAATACATAGAGATGTATGGGTGTTGCACAATATAATTAGGTAGTAGATGAGTTCTATTACTAAAAATTATTTGTGCGGGTAGCAGATGAAATCTGTTACCCGATGTTCTTGTTGCTTCCCTGGAATTTGCATATTTCTGATCTTGATAACAGCATGGTGGAGTTTCAATGTTCTGGCAATCCGCGATCCTGATTGATCAACGAAGTGCTAACAGTTCATTGAATTCCACCGTAGTTAAAAAGAAAGATGAAATTTCGCAGACGAAAGGGCAATGCAGATATGATCTGCACGGGGGTCATGCGTATGACGAAGTTTAGTATGGGGCTTAAGATTTTATTATCTCGTGTTTCATACACCCCGCAATGTTAATCTAAAGACTTGGATTATCATGCTTGATGATGGACGTTGGTAGTTTCGGTTTGTTTCGAAACCTTAGAAGCCACGTAAAACAAGTTTTTGCATGAACCGATTAGAGGCGTCTAACTTGGTTTTGCAGGATGGTTTGCATGTGCATATGATGTGGTATAGCAGTGCTCATATTAATTTGATTACGTATGAGATGACTATATGATGTAATATTAACATGACCTGCGTGTCATGATTCGGCATGATGGCTGGAGCCATATGATTGTCACTTTAATGACCTGTGTGTCAACCTTAAGTAATGCACTTATTTTATTAGCTATAGAGATAGCAATATTATCTGGTGCATCGACAAGGTGGTGGAAATCTTCACGAAGGTGAACACCAACGCGAATGCCGAAGACGAAGAAATGAAAGACTTCTCCGTTAGAAGGGGCTATACCATGTCATCTAATTATGAATTGCCTGAGATGTTTATCCCTTATGATGCACCCTTCTTGATTGCGCGGTAGTCGCTTTTTATTAGGGTGATCTCTCACTTTAAAATATCAAAGTAGTTAGTGTTCACCCAAGTGTAGCACCGTCTGAAATTCGTATCTTTTCGGGCTGCGCCATGTCCACATGGGTACGAACGAATCGAGAGGAATGAGGCGGGTGAGGTCAGACCTTGCAGCAAGATCACTTGGTTGTCTTTGACGTTCAGGCAGGATAGTCCTGAGCTCGGAACACACCCATCGAAAGATAAACATGAGTCACATAAAGATGTGATTGGCAAGTTAGCCTACCGATTAAAATTCCCGTCATCAGTGATGTCCACATCAATGGCGTTAAATTGAAATGTGGATCTTGAATCACTCACAATCAATTATGAGAGATATTGATTTGAGTGGGAGCGCACTGCAGAATTAACTTGTTTAAATTCTCAGTGAAATTAATTTTGAACATTGTCTAAGTGTGTTTTGCATAAATAGTTGTAGAATAATGGCTCGCGTTTCCACCTTCCCTATTAAAATTGAATAGCTGTTAAATATCTGGTTAAAACTTTACGGTTGGTAACGTAATGTGAGGATTGTCCTCAAGAGTGCCGAGAAGGACTTTGTCCTATCGCATACTTTCGGTATTCTCCCGCTAATGCTATGGATGATATGACTCTCGTCCTTCGATCCAAAAGCTAAAATTCCGTTACGGTCAAGTGAAATATGTTTGCTTCCATGAGACCCGAACTTCGAAAGTTTGGATAGTTATGTGATATTCATGGAATCTGAAAATCATTTTCAGAGACGAACAAAGGCTAAAAGATATGAGATATCCAAAGCAATGTTTGTTTGCAAAACATTAGTAAAGTGTTTACTATACATTGGACTGATAAAAATAGGGATCCAGAAGAACGTCTGTCATATGATATGAAGGTGAATAAAACAACAACTTAAAGAGAAAGGAAGTGTCCGAAGGGTGTTAGTGAAACTTTCACGCCTAGGAAGTCCGGGGCTAACGCCACTCTTAAGTTGGGTGCTTCTTCTGAGAGTAGAAGAAATACTGAAAGTTAAACTGTTAGAAGTATGAAGGCAAAAGGAAAGAAGACTGGAATATCCAGCTCATGTATGAATGTCATACAAGTTTTTTATGTATAGAAGGCTGGTCAAAGATATAGTTCTTGGGAATTATGGTTAAACATGTTAATCACTAATTCTTGGGTATTGTGAGTTAATCACAAAGATACCCGCTCGATTGCATTCTGTTGCAACTCGATGTAAGAACTACTATGGCCTGAAAGACTAGGCAGGAATGAGGTTTAGATACACGCAGGGAACATAGTAAATGTTACTATGCCTTCCATCGGTGTATTCCCTATGTATTTACTTTCATAATTCATTTTAGAGTTTCACACTCTAGCCCTTTGCATAAGGTATCTTGCAAGAAGGTTGTTCATAAGAGAACTTTTGATGTTCGGTGTTATGAATAACATAAGGGCCATACTTTCATTATGAATGAGACGTATGTTATGAATATTGATAATAATACATTACCTCTGGGTTTACTTTCATAATTCATTTTAGAGTTTCATACACTCTAGCCCATTGCACAATGTTTGTTGCAAAAGAGTTGTTCATAAAAACAACAATTGTTGTTCAGTATTATGAATAACATGAAGGGCCATGCTTCCATCCTAGATGGGACGTATGTTATGAATATTGATGGAAATATGATACATCCATAAACACTGACATTAAATGTCGCAAGACTAAAAGAATACCACACAAGTGTGGCACTGCATTTGGTCACATTGGAGACACCCGCATGGAAAATTCCATTATGATGGATTTTGAAGTCGTTTGATTTTGAATCATCTGACACTTGCAACTTTCCTCTGAAAAGTGAAGTGACTGAAATACCGTTCACAGGCCATAAGGAACGAGCAAAGAACATATTGGTGATCATACATTATGATGTGTGTAGTCCAATAAATGCTGTTGCAAGTAGTGGATTTATCTATCTTCAGAAATGACTCAAGTAGATATATGGATATTTACTTGTTGAGACGTAAGTCTGGATCTTTTGAATTCATTCATAAGATTTTCAAAAATGAAGTAGAAGTTATTGTAACGAGAAAATTATGTTTCTGCAATTTGATTGCGCAAAGGAATATTTGAGTTACAAGTTTAGTGAATGTCTGATGAGTTGTGAAAGGGGTTTCATAACTTGCACCTCCCGGAACACCACTGCAAGTGAAAAGTCCGTGAAGATGTAATCGAACCATTTATGACATGGTAAGATCAAAGATGACATAAATAAATTTGTCATTATCCCTTTTAAAGTGATGCTTTAGAGACTGCGACTTTTACACTGAAAAGAACTCCATCGGGTCTGTTGAAATGACGTCATGGTATGGTACGCCCAACCATCTTATATCTTTTCTTAACATTTGGAATATGGGGCTTGTGTAAAAGGTTACAAACCTATTCCAAATCAGACAAGTGCTGCTTCGTAGGTTATCCCAAGTCATTGGGTATTCCCCCACCACTATACCGAGGCAAAGGATTTTGCCACAAAACGGTATGCTTTTAAAGAGAATAGTTCTTACAAAAGGTGAGTGGGAGGACAGTGCAACTCGACGATATAACCAGTATCTTCGTCATCAGGTCAAAGGAAAGGAACCTTGGAAGTGATTCCGGAGTTTCCTACTGTGACTGATACGGAAGTCTCTACAATAAAATGTATGGACTTCGGTCGAACTTGCAGCTGAACCACGTAGGCAAGGCTCGTGCAAACCTCTCAGGTGCGCAAACGAGATATTGTTGTTAGACAACAGTATACCTACGATACACAAGGAAGCGTTAATGGGCCCTGACTCCGGAATTGGCTAAATGCCAATACAATCCGAGATAGTTTCCATATAAATGATTCAAGATTAAAATCTTGATACACCTTTCGGAAGACTTAGAGTCTAACGAATATTTATGGAACTAAAAACTGATACGGATAAAAATGTTTTATCCATAAAGCTCGACTTGTTGCAATAACAAGTTCAAGGAGTTGACTACGATGAGGTTGTTTCACCGTAGCGATGCTTAAAGTCGGTTTGGGTTGAACTAGCAATTAATACATATTTCAAACATGAGATATGAAACAAGGATGACGAAAGGATTTCCATCTGATGGAAATGAAACCAAGGACTTGCATGTGTTACAGTCCAAGGTATTTTTCCAGTCCAGAGGATGCTAGTAAGTATGCAAACTTCAGAGCTCCAGCGATGGACAGAAGAGAGCAAAATGGAGTTGGAATCTTTGTGTTTTGATGAAATGGTCAAAAGGGTTTTGACTTCATCAATGGGTAACGAAGATTCTTGTGATTCAAGAAAGTAAGTGGGAGCATAATAATATTTCTAAAAAGGTTGTGTGCTTGACAAATTGTTAATTGGAAATAAATTTCTTGACACGAATTAGGACTTCATTTGAAAAGGGTTTTTCGATGAAGTGCTTGGGCTAAATAGCCTTAATATTGGGCATGATGATCTATGGAGATAGATTTACCTAATGGGGCTGAGCAAAGATACATATTGACAAGATGCTAAAACTTTTTAGCATTTAAAACGCCAAGGAGTGATTCTTGCCGAAGTCACATGGAAAGAATTTTTGCAAGACTTGGTGTCCCAAAAACACTGATGAGCAAAATACATGATGAAGATTCCACACACCTTCGTGTTTGGATTAATCATGTATTCCATGGTATGTAAAAACAACCAGATATGTCCAATACTCCAAAGTTGTTGCGAGTATAGATACCAAAGTGATCAAAAGTACTGATCATGGGACAACAGTGAAAGATGTCATTAAGTACTAGAGTAGTACCGATGACATGTTTTCTCTCAAGCAGAGATTATGATGTACTCATTGTAAGTAATTACATCGATACAGTCTTCATCAATGCTCCATGCGATTTTCGATTTAAGTTAGGGATTTTTTGTGTAATACACAATATGGTGGCACGGTAGTTGGAAATTGTTCCAAACAGGTTACTGTGGCGAATTCTATAACAGATGGCTAAGTATGTTGACGCTTTAGAAGCGACAAAGAAGTTGTTGAATCATATAGTTCATTCATGAACTTAGTATGGTTCCAAGATGGCTTTGGTCAATGGGACACTACTGCAGATAGTTGCTCCATAGCTCAGTCTGAGGAATCAGATTTCGACCAATGATTCACACATATGCAAAGCCAAGTCCACACAAAATATGAATTTTGTGAAAGCGTGAAAACGCAAGGATATGCAAAGTTACACACGGAGCTGAAGTCGTCAGATCCGTTGGACATCAGGCTATACCACAAGCAAAGCATATTTACACCGGTGTGCCACGGGTGTAAAGTGCATTAGCATTAACTAGATTATTGACACTAGTGCAAGTGGGAGTCTGTAGGAGCTATGCCCTAGAGGCAATAATAAATGTTATTGATTATCTCCCTGTTCATAATTAGGCTTATGTTCCATGCTATAACTGCTATGGTTCTCGAGTCTACAATAACCACGAGGCTCGGAGGAAGACTCATATGCACGAGTGGAATAATAAACGGTAAAATGTATTCCTAGTCTGGCCTCTAAGACTAGCTCAAGTGTTGCATGATGGTTCTGTTTTTCTGATCATGGGCATGGATATGCCGGTAACTTTGAGGGCACAATGTTAGGAGAACATTTGTGTTGAATCGACCCGAATTGATGTTATGCTATGAGATACATTCGTCACAAGTTAATGGTTAATAACACAAAGATGGTTAACGTTTGCATGATTCCTTAGACCATGAGAGTATCGAGTTTCTTCATGCTTGCTTCATGAACTTTTGGGTTTGTTAAACGTCATCCGTAAATGGGTGGCTATTACGGCGGCTTCCGGGTTCATGGAAAAGTGTGTCAAGTAACTTGATAGCTCAAGAGTGGGATTTGCTCCTCCGACGATGGAGAGATATCTCTGGGCCCTCTCGGTATTACGGTATTCATCATCGTCTGGCCAGACACAGGGTGGTTTGATCACAGGGATGCCGGAACACGGTAACGAGAAAAGAGAACAATACCGGTAACGAGGTAACTGGCATAGTGGACAAGTTGTTGATCCACGGGAATGCCAACATGTCTCACCTCGGGTATTTGTAACATATCGCGAAGCAACAGAAATAGCACACGGCAACTGGAGGTTCACTCGAATATTCATTCGTGTGGGTATAGGGGTCAATATGGGTGTCCACGGCTCCGATGTTGATCATTGATCGGAAGGGGTTTCGGGTCATGTCTATACTTCACCGAACCTATAGGGTCACACGCTTAAGGGTCATCTATCTGCTGAATACTAGACAGGGAGTCTGAGAGAAAGTTTCCGGAAAAAGTTTTCGGAGATAGCGGAAAAGTTCCGAAGAGAGAGGTCACCGGATGAGTTCCGGTGAAACTGAAAAGTTGTTTCAGGGGATACCATAAAGTCAAATTTGTTTCGGCACATGCCTGATAATTCTTGGAGGGTGCCAGAATCGTTCTGGAAACTTTCTGGAATTTTCCGGGATGAAAACCGGAAATGTTTCGGAGCTGCCGGAACCGCTTCAGATGCTTTTCGCAGATGAAAATCACTAAAACGGAATTGTTTCGGAATGCGTTGAAAATTACTTTAGTGGGTACTGGAAATGTTCTAAGCCCACATAAATATTTTCAGTTCGAACAGACGCTGAAAAATGTCGTCGTGAATAGTGAAATCAGCTTTAAGGTTACTTTTTGGAAAGCCACCTTTTTGGGCTTTTGCTCCAAAATATCTTGGAGATGACATGGATGGATGTGGCTGAAATTTCATCCCCTCCACCCCTCCTTCTCCTATAAATAGAGGTGGAGGGGGCAGCCCAAAGATACACTCTTTCTCACATACAAGTGCCATCTGATGTTATCTGGCTTCTCTCTCCCTCCCAGCGAAATGGTGTCGTAGAGCCGAAAGGCTGTCTGGGTTCCGGCAGGAACTAGTTCTGGACGGCGAAGCCCTGCCGGATAGATGACACCGTATGTGTGCAACTCTATAGAGAGATCGTAGTTTCGGTCTTAGTTCGGGAGTGCCTCCCGAAGGGCTGTCCGAGTGACCGTCCGAGTTTCGAAGGTCCTCCCGAAGGGCTGTCCGCGACGCCATCCGGGGGACTGTCCGACCGCCTCCCGGAGGGCTGTCCGAGGGGCAGATGAGGGTATACATCCTCGCGGTTGGGATGTTGTAAATCCTAGCTGCGGGGATCTGCACCGCCGATCGTCATCGACTCTACTTCCGCTGCGCTACGAGTCGGTAACGAAAAAGATCAAACCTTGTATGCAGTCTCCATAGTGGTCCTGGGCTGGTGCGTAGGTCGGAAATTTTTGTTTTCTGTTGCGTTCCCCTACACCTTTATAGTCACCCAGTTACGTTGTGACGTTTGATACACACAAGGTATTCCTACGGTGTCAGGGAGTTGCGTGATCTCATGGTCGTAGGAACAGATACTTGACATTGATAAAGTAGTAGCAATAAACTGACACGGTCATATGCTATGCTTACGGTTGGGTCTTGTCCATCACATCATTCTCCTAATGATGTGATCCCATTATCAGATGACAACTCATGTCTATGGTCAGGAAACCTTGACCATCTCTGATCAACGAGCTAGTCTAGTAGAGGCTTACTAGGGACATGCTGTTGTCTATGTATCCACACATGTATCTGAGTTTCCGATCAATACAATTCTAGCATGGATAACAAGCGATTATCATGAACAAGGAAATATGATAATAACTAATTTATTATTGCCTCTAGGGCATATTTCCAACACTAAGTGTTGCAGAAATAGAGGCCTTCTTTGGTAGCACTGGACCGGCATTCGAAACACCCGATAAGGATAGAGCGGTTGGGACATTTGTGTTGCCTGATGTGAATCTTGCTATGGCTTTAGCACAACATAAGAGAGCACATCTACTGCAGTGGTTGCCACGATGATGCTTGAGACATTAGACATTGATCTTGTCATGGCATCATATAAAGCAACGACTTTGAATGCAGAAATGTAGACCATATTTCCTCTAGAAGCACTTCTAGGGTTGCACATGCCAATGGACTCGGACGATGGAGGCATCGCTAATGGTGCTATGAGATGACTGGATGATGATAAGGAGGAAATCCAAGACCATAACTATGTTAGGAAGATTCATGATGTGATGGACTGTTTGGCAACGATACACCATCTTCAATGTGAGTTTCGGTGGCCAAGTATCATTATTATCAAAGACATTGTAGCAAAGATGAAAGAGCTTGAAGAGGTTATGAAGCATGAAGGTAGAGAAGCAAATTACGAAGCACATAATATACGCAAAGTTGTTGTGTCAGTAGAATTGGGCCGTCATGTTTGGTTGTCACCCCCCCCCCCCCCCCCCCCCCTCACGCGCTCTCAGATTGCATGCATTCCGAACCATGTTTTGGTTGAATAAAATCCACTGGCTCCACTACAAAAAGATGACCTTTCCTATGCCCCTCAAAATCAGTTTGCAAGCAATGGGTCATTTATGTATTAATTAGGTCCAAAGCCTGCTTAGAGAATTGGAAGAAAGAGAAAAGATAAATAGGAATGTTGGCTTAGGCATGTTTCCATGAGAACAACTCTTCCTCTGTACTACCTCCGTCCGGGTTTAAAAGGCCGCCCGACCGAAACGCTGGTACCAAGACGTCTCAGCTCGTAGTAATCCGCAAAAAAGTGACCAACCATAGATAGCAAAACTCCTCTGCCATTGTGCCTCATTAATTCTTTGCCTGCTCTGTGCTGAGCCGGCTAACTAAACGAAACGCATGCATTCGCTGCATGCATACTAGTACTGGCTCACCTTGCTGCATCGATGTGTTTACAATAATTACCCCAAGTACGAGCCAATAGAAAGCATGAGATGCTCTGCATGCGGCCTTTTAATTCCGGACGCGCCTAAGCTGCTCAGGGGATTAAAAATCCCGGACGGAGGTAGTAATTCAAAAGTTCTCTCTCTTGTGAACTGACCTGCGGTTGGACGGTGAAGTGGACAGTGGTATCCTCAGCCCACTAGGGTTCAAGTCCTAGACTTGACACTGGTGGTTGCATTTTCATGTATTTATTTTAGGCTTTCTGGTGATGTGCGTTCAGTGGAAAGAGACGCTCCCGTCGACTTTGAAGGTGTGTGTGTGGCAACTCGTCAATCTCAAGATAATGTGTCGGCTCAGTCTATCGGAGATGCTCGTAGAGATATGGTGTGAGTGTGTGAGTGCGTGCGTTCATAGAGGTAAGTGTATGTGTCTGTCTATGAGCGTCTGTATCTACACTGTATTGAATAAAAAAAATCTCTCCAACCAAAAAATACTTTCAAGATCTTGTCTACTATAGGATGCACCACATCCGTACTTAATTTGACATAATATAATATAGGTCTGATTAACTCTTACCTTCTTATTTCACATGTAAAATAAAAAAGATAAAAGGGAGATGTTAAAATTTGCCAAGGGACTCTCCCAAAAAAAAAATCTAACCGGGTCATCCCTTTTCATTAATAGCTTGATGGAAATACAAAGTCTGTTAGAGCAAAACATAACCACAACTAGGAGAATAAGGGAGTGGGAGAAACCGAGTAGCAGGAAACCTGCTGCCTGGAGCTCGCTATCGAAACTCCAGCTACCACTAGTAGAAAACAGGGCACTAGTCCCGGTTTCAGAGGGCCTTTAGTCCCGGTTCTGAAACCGGGACAAAACGATCGGGACTAATGCACAAAACCTTTAGTCCCGGTTTGCTTACGAACCGGGACCAAAGGGGATCCACGTGGCCGCTGCGGGGCGCCCAGGCAGGAGGACCTTTAGTCCCGGTTGGTAACACCAACCGGGACCAAAAGGCAGCCACGCGTCAGTAGCTCGCATGCGCTGGGGTTTTTTTTTTGGAAGGGGGGTTAGGGGTTTTGGAGGGTTAATTTAGGGGTTTCATATTGTGTTAGCTAGCTAATAGAGAGAAATGACCTCTCTTTCTCCGTGCTTGGTCGACGCTAGCTACTATACATATAGAGAACTCGACGCTAGCTAGTAAGCAAATGAAGGAAACCATTAATTACACAAGATCGTCATGAACATATATAGAGAGAAGTGACATATCTTTCTCCGTGCTTGGTCGAACAACAAGTATTCGTATATCTATCCGACGCTACTACATATGTACAATATAACATCTCTTACAATACCTAACACCTAAGATCCATTTGCAATTTCACATGGTATTCTCCGTGTTCAGGTATGACGTGGTCAAGAAAGAATCCCGCCAATTCCTCTTGAATTGCTCATATGCGATCATGTGGTAGGAGTTCATCCCGCATCTGCCAGATCTAATTTAAAGAAGGGGGTCAATACATATATATGAATGAAACTCAACACAATTGATGGTAATATATAAAATAAAATTGTGAATATTGTTTACGTACTTCAAATTGTTTCTCAGAGAAGCCCCGCTCAGAGGTATAGTGGCGAATGAACTCGCATACGTAGTATCCACATAAATGAGTCCCGGGTGCCTGGTACAAGCACTTTACGAGAATAGAGTTCAATCAAACTGATAAGCAAAGCATGATAATGGTATTGATGATACTAGAATCAATGAGAGATGCGCGAAACTAGCTAGTACTACTTACTTTGGGGTGTGTAAATCACAGCTCCTTCTTCAGACCCGGAACCATAGTGGTGAACTTTTTCCAAACCCTGGCAGGCAAAGAAAATGATTACTTGATATCAGGAAATGAACGAAAGTTGCCGATATGGTCCTGGTATTGATTGAACTTACTTCTGGAGCATTGCAGTCATGTCCGCATAATACTTGGGATCTTTACGGAGCGAGTCTAAGATAGTTACTAATGCCCCGTCAAGGTTAATGGATAGCAGAATATAGTGGAAGCTGCGCACGCATAACTCATCAATTACATTACTTAACCTCAAGTAAGCGAAACCGAATATGCACAAGACAGTAACACTCACTTGAAGTTGTAAGGAAAGAGTATTTCCCTTTTGTTTTGATGTCTAAGGAACGCTTCTAGCAAGTTGTCCTCGGTATCTTTGGCCTTGTTTTGTACCGACCATTCATTTACGGTATTTGGGCTAATGAACCCAATGTCATAGATTTGTTCGTTTTTGCATTCGACCATCTTCAATCTGCATAATATAGTGAGGATAATTATATATACATGCAATGAACGAGCTGAGCTAGAGACTTAATTATAGAAGTAATACTTACAGAGAGTAGCAAGTCATGAGTTGTTTGTCGAGGGCCTCTTGATTGTATAACTGAAATAACTCCACAAATTCAACAGGCAGCAGGTCGACTCCAGGGAAGTCGTGCTCTTTTTTAATTCCTATTATCAAACTGTCGGTCCCAGACTTCCTGCAGGTTTCCATGTACCACTCATGCAATTTTTGCATCATCGTTGTTAGATGAGGATGATCAGGTTTGACGAGAGGCTTCCCGTGCTCGTATCTAAAGACGTCTACTACCTCAGCCGTTTCAAACTGTACATCATCGGGCAGGTAATCATCAAGAGTGGTACCGGGCAGTAGCACCAGATGATTAGCGATATCGCTAGACGTCGACACCTTGAGCGGGGGGCACGATTGCTTCTCCTGTTCGCCGAGCTGGGGAATAGTTTTCCCACTTCTTCGTTTTTTCTCTCTTGCAGCACTGGAAGTACTTCCCAACCGCTGTGCTTCAGCATGTGTCTTAGTAATTATGCGGTCATAGTTGGATAGCCGAGTCCGTGGTGGTCGCTTCAGGGCATGCAGAGTGCGCTTCGCTTTCACCGGATCTACCGTTTCCTTCGGAGGTGGATCTCTCCGTGCAAAATGGGCCTTCACTTCGGCTGCACTGATTTCAGCGTTTTCCTCTTCGGTCCTGTCATATGGTAACTTCGGAAGAGGCTTGAGGCTTGGACCAAATTTGAATTTCTTCCTGCCTATTGTACTGCTAGCCGCCGGAGCGGCGATGGCGACTCTCTTCCGCCGTTGCTGACGCGTCGGAGGAGGCGTAGTGCCCTGACGCGCCGGAGGAGGAGGAGGAGGAGGCGGAGTGCCCTGACGCGCCGGAGGAGGCGAAGGAGGAGGCGGAGTGCCCTGACGCGTCGGAGGAGGCCGAGTGCCCTGACGCGCCGGAGGAGGAGAAGGAGGAGGCGGAGTGCCCTGACGCGCCGGAGGAGGAGGAGGAGGAGGCGGAGTGCCCTGACACGCCGGAGGAGGCTGAGTCTGCTGAGGCGTCCAGTTTGGAAGCTTGATGTACTCTTTTCTCCATAGACAGGTACTCCTCAAAGCATTTTTCAGAAGAATAATATCCTCTTCACCTGTAGGGTTGTCAAGCTCCAGCCCCTCAAATCCATCCATTATTTCATCCACCGTCACAACAGCATAGCCATGTGGAATCAGACAGCAATGGAAAGTTCCCTCAGCTCGAGGAGGTACAACAGAGCCGACCGCCGCCTTGAAGGTCAGGTTCTGGCATTTCGTCATTAGCTCGCAATGTTCAGCCACCGTGATACTATCCACGGGGTAGCGAGGAGCCGTGAAATCAGGCTGAACGAGCTCTGTGGAAGCCACGCTGCTTCTCCGCTGAGATGGTGGGGTAGCGTCGAAGGAAGGATCTTCGTGCCGCTCAGATGGTTGGCCGGTAGCTCGCTGGCTCTCAAGTTCCTCTAGTTTTGCTAATCTTGCACTCAGCTTCTGCATTTCGCTTGCTTCATGTTTCCTTTTTATCTCTCGGCTTCTATAACCACCGCTGTCGGGAAACCCATGCTTCCACGGAACGGAGCCTGGTGTGCCTCGTGTTCGTCCAGGGTGTTCAGGATTTCCGAGGGCCTCTGTCAGCTCGTCCTTCTCTCTGTCGGGAATGAACGTCCCTTCCTGCGCTGCCTTGATTGCTGCCTGAAGCTTCCGGAAGGGTATTGCAAGTTGCTCGTCAGTCCAAACACACTCCCCTGTTTCTGGGTCCAAAATTCCCCCAACCCCGAAGAACCAAGTCCTTGAACGATCTGGCCAGTGCAATGTCGCTGGTTGGACATTCTTAGCAAGCAGGTCTTGCTCAGCTTTGTCCCACAACTGTCGGGCTTTGTAGTAGCCACCTGACCCCGTGTGATGGTGATACTTCTTCTTTGCAGCATTTTTCTTGTTTGTCAGTGACCATTTCTTACCCTTCTCCGATTTCTTGTAGGCCACAAATTCGGGCCATTGATCTTTTATCTTCTCATATCGACCGATGAATTTCGGAGTCTCCTCTTTCTCGACAAACTTTGTGTTCAACTCTTTCTTCCAGTTCCTGAATAGTTCCGCCATCTTCTTAAGAGCAAACGCCTTGACCTTTCGCTCTATAACTGGGTTATTCGGATCCTCCTCTCGCGGTAAGCTGAAATTTGCCATCAGCTCGGTCCAAAGATCATCTTTCAGTCTATCATGGACATAAGAAACTTCAGGGTCCTTATTATTCTTATTCCATTGTTGGGTGTTGATCGAGACATAGTCCCTAACAATAACTCCACACTGATGTACAAATGCGTCCTTGGTCCGCTTGGGAGCAATCGGTTGGCCATCTTTCGCGACTTCTGTGATCGTGAACCTTTCATCCGGGCGCAACCTTTTCTTCGGCCTCGTCTCCTTACCTCGTCGGACTTTGAAACAGTTGAGGCTCCCTCCTCCGTTCGGTCACCGGAGCCATGATAATGATCTCCTTCCTCCGCCATTCGGTCACCGGAGCCGTCATGATCTCCTTCCTCCTCCATTGTTGGATCACCGGAGCCGTCATCCTCTCCTTCCTGATAATCGGTGTCGTTGAGATACGACAAGGGATCACCTCCGGCGAGGATTATATCCCCCAACAACTGTTCTTTTTCTAAGTCTCTTTGATCCATAGTTTCTGCAAATATTATACAACATGGCAATATACAAACATGAGATATGCAAATCAATACAAGGCAATGCAACAATACGATCATATAATATCAGTAATACATCATCGAATAGTATCGCTAATACATCATCGAATATTATCATTAATACATCTCGAATATTATTATATAATATCACTAATACAGATATAGTTGACGTCTCGCGGCGCAGGCGGTGGACACCCAAAGAGAAGGAACTATGACAGGATCATAGCTCGGGTGAGATCCCTGAAGAACCTGCCAGGTATTGGAGAACCTGGCGTCCAACGCAGCCATGTAGCGTTGGACGTGCTCGTCCTCCTCCCTGACACGGCGACGTACCACCTCCGCGGGGGCCGGCAGTGGTCCACGCGACCGCCACCAAAGAACCTCCGGGTCGACGACGGGATCCTCATTCCTCACCAAGCTGGGCGACCCGGAAGGCAGCACCTCCCAGTGCCAGCCCGGCGGAGCCCAGTCCCGGACATGGCGCCTCTCAAGCAGGTGGTCGCCGGCACCGAGTCGACGACGAGGATGCGGGCCGGGCATCGTCGACGTCGAGAACAAATTCTACAACTATTTAAATTCCTACTGTTTAATAAACTTTAATAAAGATGATTGCATTTGACAACTATGACAATAATAACATATTTAACAACAATGACACATTTTCTACTTAAGCGATCGTCGGGGACTCCTCCCCGGTGATCGTCGGGGACTCCTCGGGTTCGCCAACTAAAACAACTAAATTTTTTTTACAACTAAAACAACTAAAACAACAAATTAATAAAACAAACTAAAACAACTAATAAAACAAACTAAAACAACTAATAAAAATAGTAAAACAAACAAAAAAAACTAAAACGCGGGCGAGGGTTTCATGAAAGAAAGTTTGTTGCTTCACATTATTTGTCCTAGGAGGGTTTACCTTCTTATAATTCTTAACTTAAAATAAGGAAGTACACCGTGGTCACGTAAAAATAATACACCTTACATAAAGCAACGGAGGGAGTATATGTACAAGAGTACAATACACACCCTTTTTACTTAAAACAGAAAGTATACTTCGACCTCTACGTTTGATTTAATAGCCTTTGAAATCTTACAGAATTTATTACAATCACTATAGAAAAAACATGCATCACCGTGTGGTTGGATGTAAGCCGAGTGTAAAAACACGGACACTTGGCTTACTTCCTCGTAAGCCGGGCACTGGATGAAGAACGCATGGCAAAGAATGAGAACTCAACTTAATTGGTAGTAAGTCGAGTGCGAGAAAAAAAAAGTGTTCAACTTATCAAAAACACTTGGCATATACTCCCTCGGTATAAAAATATAAGACGTTTTTTTAGCACTATTGTCATGTCAAAAAAGGTCTTATATTTTGATATGGAGGGAGTAGAAAAAAAAACTCTCGGCTTACGGTCAAGCCTTGGGAATGTTTCATGCCATGTGACCATCACGGAGGTGGGTGACGGTCCCGTGACGGAGGAGACTATAAGCCAAGTTAGTGTCGAAAGGTTCTCGGCTTACTTTAGGGAATTACTTTATTTTTATCGGTATGCAAAATATAAGTCGAGGGGCCATGAAACATAAATCGGCTTATGTGTGGCCTTTTTTAATGCCAAGATGACCTTTCAATGTCTTGCATAGCATTTATATTTACTTATTGTATTTTATTTTATTTTGCTCTTTCTCTCCCATCTTCTCGGCTACTTTTCATCGCTCTTTCGATGCCCCAATTTTTCGATAGCCGTCTAACTAATTACCACAATTTTGCCACTTTATAGTGGTATTGTCTTGTACGATTTACACCCTCTAGTCTACCCATATTAAGACTAATCATAAGAAATTAAGAATAAGACTAGAAGACTATTTTTTGTGTAACATAACACAAATATTATTTTGATTAAGGGTTGATTGACGATAAACCTTAGGTAGTCGATCAAAATAGGTCTTTCATAAAAAAAGTATTGCTGCTTTTTTTAATCAAAAAGAATACTGCAGCTAACACAATAAGCGATGACGTACATTCACCAGCCCGCTTCTACTTCGTCCGAAATTATTTGTCGAGAAATACATGTATCTAGATGTATTTTAGTTATAGATAGATTCATTTCTATTCATTTTTGCGACAAGTTATTTCTGACGGAGGGAGTATTGTCCTGGACAGCACTACCCCTACTGTATTAGTTAACGTGCAAAGGTAGTAGGAGTACCAAATTCTAGTAATTAGTACTCCCTCCATCTCAAAATAAGTGTCGCAGATTTAGTAATAAATTAGTACAAATTTTGTACTAGACCAACGACATTTATTTTGGGACGGAGGGAGTAATTGGTTTCTAGGTTGAACTGATCTCCCCATGGGACGTCAGCACATACGGCCGGGACGTAAAATCTGAGTCCGTTCGTCATTGATGGCGTCGCCCTTTCTAGCATATTGTGCCTTCATCGGATGATCACCATGTATTATACACATATAAAGTGAGCATCCAGGCTGAGAAGGTTCGGTGCCCATTAGAGTGACGGGGATGCATGCAAGTTCAACTACAAGCTACCTGACCTGGGCAACACGTTTGCAATCCATGTTGGGTGGGCCTCGATCTATAAATGTCCGGTTCGTCTTGGTCATCTTCAACAATCACTTGTCATCCTACTCCCCTGTGACATTCGAAACACAAACCTACGTACACTCCACAAGCCACACCACCGACATGGAAGGCACCACAGCCAACACCACCATGATGATCAGTCCCCGGAAGCCGCGGGTGATGCTCTACTCGTCCCCGCTCATTGGGCACCTGGTCTCCATGATCGAGCTCGCCAAGCTCATCGCCGCTCGTGGGCTAGCCATCACCGTCGTCCTCATGGACCCGCCGTATGATACCGGCGCTACGGGCCCCTTCCTCGCCGGCGTCTCTGCGGCCAACCCCTCCATCTCTTTCCACCGTCTACCCAAGGTCAAGCTCTTCGAGTCCGACCACTCCATGATGCCAGCCTTAGCGGTCGCCCGCCTCTCCAACCCGCACCTACGTGACTTTCTTGCTGGCGCCTCCCCGGACGTCCTCGTGATGGACTTCTTCTGCAGTGTCGCCGTGGACGTGGCTAAGGAGCTCGGCATACCCGCCTACTTTTTCAACACCTCCGGCGCCCAGATCCTGGCTTTCTTCATGCACCTTCCGGTTCTGCATGGTAAAAGCACGAGGAGCTTCCGGGAAATGGGCGAAGAACTCGTGCATGTCCCAGGGATAACCTCCTTCCCGGCGACGCACTCCATCCAGCCGCTCATGGATCGTGACGGCGTGTCCTACAATGCGTTACTAAACGTGAGCCTCAACCTGTTCCGATCACAGGGCATCATCGTCAACACGTTTGGCTCGCTGGAGCCTCGTGCCATGGACACCATCCTCGCGGGGCTCTCCGCCCCAGCCGGCCTCTCGACGCCCCCAGTCTACTGCATTGGGCCGCTGATCAAGTCGGAGGAGGTGGGCGTGAAGCGCGGCCATGAGTGCCTCGCATGGCTGGACGCGCAGCCCAAGGCCAGTGTGGTGTTCCTGTGCTTTGGCAGCCTCGGCCGGTTCAGTGCCAGACAGACCGTGGAGGTGGCCACCGGACTAGAGGCTAGTGGACAGAGGTTCCTCTGGGTCGTGCGGAGCCCGCCAGGCGACGACACGACGATAGAGCCGGACTTGGATGTGTTGCTTCCGAAGGGTTTCGTGGACCTAACCAAGGGCAGGGGTCTTGTCGTGAAGTCGTGGGCACCACAGAGTGACGTGCTAGCACATCACGCAGTGGGCTGTTTCGTGACACACTGTGGGTGGAACTCGGTGCTCGAGTCTATTATGGCTGGCGTGCCTATGGTGGCGTGGCCATTATACGCGGAGCAGCGGCTGAATGCGGTGTTCCTCGAGAAAGAGATGGAGCTAGCCGTCGTGATGGAAGGGTACGACAAGGAGGTGGTGGAGGCTATGGAGGTTGCCAAGAAGGTCAAGTGGATGATGGATTCAGAAGGCGGGAAGGTGCTCCGAGAGCGGATTCTAGCGGTGATGCGGCAGGCGAATGAGGCTCTGCTCGAGGGTGGAGAATCAGAGGCGACGTTGGCGGGGCTTGTGGATGCGTGGATTCATGCTTGGCATGTGCAACATCATTTATATTTTTTTGTGGAAATAAGGAGTGAGTGTTATGTCTGTAAGGTGTGATTTTAGTTTCTTCCTCTCTGTAACATGTACTGTCAACACACAATAGAGAAATTTCTATACATGCCACTCCAAACTTGCATGTATGCTTATATTCCGTCCAGAATCCTATTAGACACTTATCATATCGGCTATCTTATTCTTACCACCCTCCCCCCTCCCTCCCCGCGAGTCTAGGAGATGAGAAAATGGAGAGAACTGACGGTTTGCTAAAGATGTGGTGCATTTTGAACTCGACCAGCAGTCTAATGTGAGCGGCGATCAGAACTAAAAAGGCCACCTACGCTCACCAGTCAATTTGCTTCCTCGCCCCAGTCGGCGATGCCGCTGCCACACTTGGTGTCCCATTGTCTAGGTCAGTTCAGGCGAGGCCTCACCAAGGACACCGCGTCGAGCCCATCTCGGTCTTAGCATCGCCTTGCTCTTTTTTAGATGAACAAGGAGCTCCTCTCCATGGTTCCATTACCACGATGAAACCAAATTTAAGGTATCTTACATCAGCTCACTTAGAGGAGCAGTTCATCAAAAAGGGATTAAAGGAAAGGAACATAAGGGACATCTCTCCCCTTCACCACAAAGGGGAAGAAAAGACACGCATGCCTGAGAGAGAAGCCTAAACTTTTTATAACTGAGAGAACCTAACTACTTGCTACAGATAGATGCATCAACCACCCATCGTCTGAGCTTCAAAGGAGGCGCCGCCGTCGCTTGTGGTGACCAGCAGGTTGAGAGGGCTGGGATTGGGCTGTTCAGCATGCGTTTGTCACAAGTGTTTCGTTTCTTGATCGGCGAATCGCATCAGCCATCATCTTCAGTGATTTTGAGCTTAGGGATGCCCTCATTTGAAACCTGCTTCGGCATTAGCCACCTAGGATCATCGGAGGTAGCTCGGAATGCCTTGTCAGCGCTTCCAGGAAGCATGTCACCTTCTCCTTGCCATGTTCTGGTGTCATGACCTCCCAGGTTTTGAGTGTCCTGAGAATCATTCTCCCGACTTGTTCAACAGATATCCAAGTGGTGCTGTTAAAAATCATAGAGTTCCTATATTTCCATAAGCACCATAGGACAGCTGAACTGACAGTGTTTAGGACAACATGCTTCTTGTTAGAGACCCAGTATCTAGCCACTGATTCATAGTCACTACCAACAGCAATGTTAAAATGGGTACCAATGTATGACCATAAGATTCTAGCAACAGTGCAATCAAAGAACATGTGAAATACAGACTCATCCTCTGTACAGTACACACAGTCCAAAGGTTTAATGATGTGTCTCTTTCTCAGGTTGTCCCTAGTCATCACTTTGTTGTTAGAGAGTAGCCACAAGAATACATGGATCCTTGGGGGGACAAAAATCTTCCATACAGCTGGGACAAACATAGGCTAGACCCCTCTAAAATTAATCATATACTCCCTCCGTTCCTTTATATAAGGTGTATTTGTTTTTTGATAAAATTCCAAAATGTAAGGTGCATTTATCCTAATTCTGCATAATTCCCTTGTTAGCCCTCTTAAAAAAGGAAAGTATCTCTTTTCTGATTACCTGTATCTCTCCTTATAGGAAAAGAAGGAAACTATCTCTTTGTCGATTGCATGTATCTCATATTTTTCGGGACTAATTGATTCACTTTCCACTAACCAACAAATTTACCAAGGGTAATTTAGCCTTAACATGTCTATATAATTATCTGCCTTGGTCACCGTGACGAAAATAATACACCTTACATAAAGGAACGGAGGGAGTAGTATAAAGAACTCGAGGAGTACTTTGCTTTATTTTCTAGTTGCCAAACCAGAGAGTCAGGGCCCTCAAAAAGTCTAATGCTTCTGGCAATCTCCAGTAATTGATACCAATACTCCATAAGCCTATCATTAAAATTCCTCCTAAAAGAGAGCTTAAGGGTGGTACCAACCTACACTTCACTAATGCATTTGCTCTGCTCATTACAGATCGAATACACAGGCCAGCATTGGACAGCAAGAGGGAAGTGCCAAACCAGGTGTCTTCCCAAAACCTCACCTTATCTCCATTTTCTACCTTCCATCTATACCCAAATTTGAGGGCTTGGATAATTGATTGTATCCCTTTCCAGAATCTAGAGGTGTGTGGGTTAGGGCCCAGGAAAACAGGTTTTGTCTACCATGCATGTATTTGCTATCTATCATAGCACTCCAGGGCCTTCCTTCACCTTCATAGTATCTTTTGATCCAAGATCCTAGGAGGCAAAGGTTAATATCCTGGAGGTTAGGAATTCCCAGAACACCAAATTCTTTTTTCATACACACTAATTTCCAGTTTGCAAGGTGCAACTTCCTATGACCCTCAGAGTCATTCCACAAACAGTTAGCCATCTGAAAGTTGATCAAGTAAATGGCCCATTTGGGAAATTTAAAAAAAAGGAGAGAAGGTAAATAGGGATACTGGCAAGGCAGACTTGGATTAAAATCAGTCTGCTTTATAAGAAAGTAGTTTCCCTCTCCACCCTGCAATCCTTTTCATAATTTTATCAATCATAGGGTTGGATTTCCTCCCTTCTCAACTTATCATGATGGAGGGGATCCCCAAGTATTTAATGGGGAAATCCCCTTTAGTGCACTCAAGGATATCTAAGAATTCCTCAAGTTCATCAGCCTCTATGTTTATGGGTATCAACTCACGCTTACTGTAATTATTCTCATGTCAAAAACCTTTTCAAAACAATTTATAACTATTTTGAGGTTTGTAGCATGCTGGGTATCTTTATCCAGAAAGAGAATTGTGTCATCAGCATACTAGAGGCATGAAATCCCTCCAGAACAAACTTGAGGGCAAAGGCCTTCAATCGGTTGCTGTTGGGATGCTTTGATAAGCATTCTAGTAAGTACATCAACAACCAAGTTAAAAAGTAATGGGGACATAGGGTCCCCTTGACTAAGCGCTTTACCAGTAAGAAAAAAAATCACTTTTCATATTATTGACTTTGACCCCAACAGAGCCTCCATGGGTAACTTGATGGATCCATTTAATCCATCTCTCCCCATAACCCCTAGCTTTAAGAAGTTCATCCAAAAAATCAAGGTTGACCTTATCAAAAGCCTTTTCATAATCTAGTTTTAGGAACAGCCCTTGCCTTTTGCTAGAATGTATGGAGTGGAGCACCTCATGGGTAGTTACCACACTTTCCAAAATATATCTGCCTTTTAGGAAAGCAGACTGATTATTAACTATGAGTCTTTGGAGAACTTTAGCCAGTCTATTGGTAAGTACTTTGGTAAATATCTTAAAACTACAATTAAGCAGACTAATGGGTCTGAATTTCTTCATGGAAGAGGCATCAGGCTCCTTAGGGATAAGAGTTATCATAGCAAAATTTAAACTAAAGATGTCAAAGTTATTATCATGGAACTCAGAGAACATTGCCATCAGATCCCCTTTAATCAGCTCCCAAAAATATTAGTAGAAGAAGAAGGGGATACCATCTGGCCCTGGGGCTCCATCAGAGTAGGAGTCAAAAACAGCTTTCTTGACCTCCTCCTCTGTAAAAGGAGCTTCCAGAATCTCATTTTCATCAGGTCTGACCTTTTCCTCCTTAGAGAAGAAGTCAGTGTTCAGATGAAAGCCTGAGTTATCTTCTTTCTTAAAGAGATCTTTATAAAAATTACTATATATTCCTAACATCCCTACCTCCTCTGTGACAGGGCCATCAGGTCCATCTAGAGAAGTGGATAACAGTTTTTCTTCTCCTTTGGTTAGCAACTATGTGAAAATAAGCAGTATTCCTGTCTCCCTCTTTGATGTCTCTATCTCTAGATCTTTGTTTAGCTTTAACTTCCTCTTGAAGCCAAATTTTCTGCAGTTCATCAGAGATGAACTTGAGCCTGGCAAATTCAGCATCAGAAAGAGTGACAGATTCTGCCTTAACATCTATTTTATCATATTCCTTAGAGAGTACTTTTTTGTACCTTTTGAGTTGAGCCTCTTCGTTAGAGTTCCACCCTTTGGTTACTTTCCTAAGTTATCTAACTTTCACTTGCCAGTTTGCTATGGGGGAAGAGGTGTTCGGGTTTTTGGTCCAAACCTTAGCCACCATGGCAGCAAAATCCTCCCTCAAGAGCCACCATTTCTCCATCTTATAGCTACCACTCTTGGGTTTTTGAGAAATCGCAGAGTCCCATATTATGGGGGTATGATCACTAACATGTCTAGGTAATGCTCTACATGTAGCTACAGGAAAGAACTTATCTAACTCAGTATTGCAAAAGATTCCGTCAATTGTGGACATAATTAAATCTACCTGATTGTTAGCCCAGGTAAATTTTCTGCTGAACAGCTTAATTTCTAGTAGGCTCCAAATTTCAATCCAGGCATTGAAGTTGGTACTCCACTTGTGATTGATATTACCATTACTTTTCTCCTTAGCACACCTAACCAAGTTAAAGTCCCCTCCTATAAGAGTGGTCCAACGGTTCTCTAAGTACAAGAAATGTAGCTCAGAGATAAAAGCCTCTTTCCCTTCTTCATAAGGGGATACATAAAAAGTAGTGATTCTAAAGGTGGTTTCTACACCTTTTAGCTGCACAATACAGCTAACAGAAAACTCTAAACATGACCAAGATAGTACCTCAAAAATGTCCAAATCCACTCCCATCAGGATGCCTCCAGCAGAGCCTTTTGATGGGAGATGGTGCCATGAAAATTTCCTGCTACCAACCAAAGACTTGAGGTAGGAATCAGAGAAATCTTCCTTTTTGGTTTCTTAGAAACCTAGGACAGTAGCATGAGTTCTATTGATTGTATCAACAATCAAGGTTTTCCTACCAGGGGCAACAATACCTCTAACATTCCAGAATATCAAATTCATGATAGAGGTTTTGTCTTAGGGTTCTTGCCCCGTTTGTTTTTACAAACTAGGTACCATAGGTTCTCAGAATTAACATTTGAACTTGCATCCCCTAAAATAGAATCTTGTAGAGATTCACTACACCTATGAGTTGTCAAGAAATCTGAAACAAGACCCATAATCTTGTCAGGAATCTTTTGATCAGGAGTTTTACAACTATCCTTGTCAGTAGTCTCAGCCACATCAAAGGTGATGTCTACCCCTATTCTAGATGCTATAGAAAGAAAGAAGGATCATTAAATTTTGAGAAATTAGACACAGGGTTTGCTTTTGTACCTTGGAGTTTTGGGATCTCCATGTTCAGCACCTCCTTGAGTTGTTGGGCTTTTTGCATGATGGTTCTTGTTTCTCCAGCTTGCCTTGCACTCATCCTGGGTGCTTGCACATGTCCCCACTTTTCCTTGGTAGTAGACACTTTGTTTGGAAGCCTTGGGAATTCAGTGTCATACTGCTTCTGCATTTCCCCCTCTTCCAGCTTGCCATTTTCCTCATCTATCAGATCCTCATGTTGTTCTTCTAAGTTGTCCCAGTCTTTCTCAGAGCCAAATTCATCCTCATCCCAGTCCTCCATTTCTCTAAGCAATGCAAAGCCATCTTGGAGATTCCCATTGTCACCAAACAACTTATCTAGAGGCCCTGATCTCAGGTGATGTAGATCTCCATGCATTTGGTTTTTGAGTAGTGAAGTTGGTGTAGGAGGATCCAGAGAGTCAGTCCATTGGTGTTGAACATGGGTCTTGGTAGTCCCTCCCCTAGATCCATTGGTGGACCCTTTATCTGATGAGCTTTTAGTGTTGTTGCGAGAGCCATTGGCAGCAGAGGATGAAGTGTCACATTTGTCAGTATCCATGGAGACATGTGTATTGATAGATGTTTTTTTTTGCATAACCACTGATATGTCCATTTTGCATCATGATTTCCTACTGTTATTAATAATGTTTTTATGCATAATAATGCTTTATGGAGTCATTCTATTGCCTTTTCTCTCATAATATGCAAGGTTTACACAAAGAGGGAGAATACCGGCAGCTGGAATTCTGGACCTGAAAAAACATATTAGAGATACCTATTATGCACATCTCCAAATAAGCTGAAACTTCACGGAGAATTATTTTGGATTATATTAAAAATACTGGAGCAAATAACTACCGAAGGGGGGCACCTGGTGAGCACAAGACACCAGGGCACACCAGGCCCCCCAAGCGCGCCCTGGTGGGTTGTGCTCAGCACGGCCCACCTTCGGTGCCCATCTTCTGGTATTTAAGGTCTTTTGACCTAGAAAAAATAGGGAGAGGACTTTCGGGATGGAACACCGCCGTCTCGAGGCGGAACATGGGCAGGAGCACTTTTGCCCTCCGGCGGAGCGATTCCGCCGGGGGAACTTCCCTCCAGGAGGGGGAAATCGAAGCCATCTTCATCACCAACAACCCTCTCATCTTTGGGAGGCCAATCTTCATCAACATCTTCAACAGCACCATCTCCTCTCAAACCCTAGTTCATCTCTTGTGTTCAATCTTTGTACCGGAACCTTAGATTGGTACCTGTGGGTGACTAGTACTGTTGATTACATCTTGTAGTTGATTACTATATGGTTTATTTGGTGAAAGATTATATGTTCAGATTAATTATGCTATTCGATACCCCTCTGATCTTGACCATGAATATTATTTGTGAGTATTTACCTTTGTTCTTGAGGTCACGGGAGAAGTCATGTTGCAAGTAATCATGTGAATTTGATATGTGTTCGATATTTTGATGATATGTATGTTGTGATTCCCTTAGTGGTGTCATGTGAACATCGACTACATGACACTTCACCATCCTTGGGCCTAAGGGAATGCATTGTGGAGTAGTTATTAGATGATGGGTTGCTAGAGTGATAGAAGCTTAAACCCTAGTTTATGCGCTACTTCGTAAGGGGCTGATTTGGATCCAAATGTTTAATGCTATGGCTAGATTTTATCTTAATACTTTTCTCGTAGTTGCGGATGCTTGCGAGGGGGTTAATCATAAGTGGGAGGTTTGTTCAAGTAAGAACAGCACCCAAGCACCGGTCCACCCACATATCAAATTATCAAAGTAGCGAACACAAATCAAACCAACATGATAAAAGTGACAAGATGAAATTCCCGTGTACCCTCAAGAACACTTATCTTATTATAAGAGTTTGTTATGGCCTGTCTGCCACAAAAGGATTGGGCTACCTTGCTGCACCTTATTTACCGTTACCGTTACTCGCTTGTTACCAATTATCTTGCTATCAAACTATTTGTTACCTACAATTTCAGTGCTTGCAGAAATTACCTTGCTGAAAACAGCTTGTCATTTCCTTCTGCTCCTCGTTGGGTTCGACACTCTTACTTATCGAAAGGACTACGATTGACCCCCTATACTTGTGTGTCATCAAGACTCTTTTCTGGCGCCGTTGCCGGGGAGTGAAGCGCTCTTGGTAAGTGGAAATCGGTAAGGAAAAACTTATACTACGTGCTGAAATTTATTGTCACTTGCTACTATGGAAAACAATCCTTTGAGGGGTTTGTTGTAACACCCCAAAAATTTAACCATGTTTTTATTAATTAAAATTTTGCTAGGAATTAAATTTTTATTTCTCTGGACCTTCTGTGGAGTTCAGAACCATTTCATTTCCTCTGAATTATAAATTTTTCCCTCCAACTGGAAGCTTTTCAAAAAAAAAATTGTGAAACTTGGATGCTTGCTTAAAAACACTTCATTTTAAATTGTTATAATCTGTGGAAGCATCTTTATATTATTTTACCAAACTCTATTTAATTTAAATGGCTTTTTCATTCCTTTAAGAGCCTCCCTTGCACTGCAACCATTTTAAATAATTCTTTAAAAATTCCATAAAAATTATGGGAGGTCATGTGAGGCCTACAGATCACTTTTATGCAAGAACCTAACTTGGTCTTTTGGAAATTTTGAGCACAACATCTTCTTTTCATTTATGTCCTGTTTTTGAGTTTCAACTACAACCCTAATTTCTACTGCTCAAATGACTCTCAAAATTTTTCCCACTCATAGTCCTTACAACCAAACCCTTAAGTCCAGAAGATCAGCTCCATTTGCATCTTGGAAGTCCACCAAATACCCCTCTGAAGTTTCTGTCTAGAAATGAATTTCAGTAAAACTTGCACTTGCAACTTTTTCTTATGGTCAAACCAACCATGCCACACTCTTTATCATCTAAGGAGACACCACCCTGGAAATTATCACAGCCAACAAATATTCCTAGATGACCATAGCGTTTTATCAAACAGGTCATGTGCATGACCGAATCTTTGCCTCTTTCCTAACTACATTAGAAACTTGATGTTCTGGCCTAGCAAGCATGCCCATCATTCTTACCATCCACACTAGCACCACCCTGTTAATTTGCAACTTGGTTGGGTCCCTGTAGATGCCACTGGCATATGCTCGAGCACTTGGTGTGCATGCAGAGAGCACGGCCAGAGTGTGTGTTTTGCACCGTTGGCATCGACTCCTGCCACTCCTTCTGCTGCTGCCCTTGCTCGTCCTAGCCTCCACCTAGATCCTCCCAACTACACAGAAGCTTGCCGACACCTTCCCGCGTCCGCTAGCGCCGGCCACCGCCGACCACCGCCGTCCAAACTGCCGCCCGATGATTTCGTCTCCGCCACGTCTCTGCTCCCTTAATTGCCAACCACCGAGCTTATCCGCGGGCGGCCACCGTCCACGCCGACCTCACCGGCCTCGCTGACCATCGCCACCGACCGCAACCACTTCAGCGGCGCCATTAATGGCCACCCGCCGACGAGCCGTTCTCTGGAAGCCACGGAACCGCCTCGCCGCACTATATAACCCCAGCCCCAAGCCCCCTCTCGTGGTCAGCACCTCCCCTCACTCCTCTGTAAGCCCCCTCGAGCAGACATACGACCTGAGACAGTCACCTTCTTCCTCTCCGGCAGCTACGGCCGCCGCCACCTCTCTGATGATTCCGGCGAAACCACAGCCTCCCCCTCTCCACTCTCTTCACCACTAGCCTCTTTGAGCCACCACCAACCGATTCCACCCTTCAATTCCATGCGAGATGGCCCGTAGACGAAACTCCCCTTTCACCCGACGCCGCCGTCCACCGGAGAGCTCGCCGTCGGCGACTCCGACCACCCCTACGACTATGGCGAGTACCGGACGAACCGCCACTACCTCCTGAACATGACGGTGGTCTCAGATCCCCGAACGGCACCGCCGTTCGCTGGCGAGCCTCGCCGGAGTGCCGCCTCTGTTCGGCCAGGAGAATACGTGGGCGGCTGACCAGTCAAACCTGACTGGTGGGGCCGCGGGGCCCACTGTCAGCGACCAGCACAGCGCCGAGCCGCCACTAAGTGGAGACGGTTTTTCCCCAAAGCCGTTTCTGCGCGGAGAATACGTATTCCCGTGAATACGTCATCGACGTCATCAGCCTCCTGCACGGCTGACCGACTGGGCTCAGCCCAGTGGTGCCGTGTAGCTAAACAGCGCTCAAGGCGCACTTCTACTCTTTTCTATTTTCCATTTCCAGTCGATTCCAAATAATTACACAGTCTTCATTTCAAAGCCAAATCTGATGATTCAAATTTTGAAATACTCCTAAAAACATGCTCTATTATTATAGCTTGGGTGAACATTTTTTTTCTTAGCTTAGTTTTTGTTGGGCCTATTAAATAGTTATTTTAATCATTTATTCCATCTTAGAAATTCCATAAATAATCCACATGAACTCCAAATGAATTGATTCTTTTTCTGGTATTCCTTATATTTCATCTAGTCTATTTTAGTATTCATTTCAAAATTTTCTAGACAACTTTTTAGCACTGTTGTTGCTATATGTGGTAATTTAAATATTTTTGAAAATAGGAAATGGAGGGGAGATAAATATTTCAAACTTTTGGAGTGCACCCAATATTTCTGCATGCTCAAGGCAAGCATCTTGAACACTTGATATGGTGATTGCATGGATAATTGTTGCTAAAACAAATGATTCATGCATGAGTTGAATTTGAGTAGAATTTGCACATGGCTACCTTGCATGCATGATCCCTGTCTAATTGTTGCTGTCATCCTTAAAACTTGATGTATGAGTAAGCATGGTTACTTTTACGTGCCATATATATGCCTGTGTGATCCGGACTAAACTCCAGGAAAGAATCAGTCACAAGTAAAGTGACCGTGAGACTGAATTCTCGTGATGACAAGAATGATCAGTAAGGGCATGACAGGACATGTCCAGGTAGTGACCCTGTTGGGTACTACCGAGAGATTATGTTGTGCTAATCACTGCCGGAAAACTTAACCTCCTGAGTCGACCGTAGATCGAGTCTTGTTCCGGTAACCCCCATACTTGATCTGTGCTACCACGGGTCCTTCCGCAAGGAAGGTATGGTTCAGTAAGTTGATAACCCATGTCCAGGTACACACTACATAGAGGGCCACGATGAGGGTTTCCACGCATGGACTAAATCCTGTCATCGGGTCAGGGGGCATGGGTGTTTCCGGTTGGTAGCCGAGAGGGGGGCTCCCCTGTAATCCGCGCGTATGAATAGTGATCCCATGCAGGACGTTGGTCTCCCCGTCTTAGAGTTTTACCAAACAGATGCCCTGGGTGATTCCTGGCATCCGAACGGTTAAGCTGGTGTGTGCTGGTCAGGTGTGTTTCAACCTAAAGACCGTAATGGGAATTAGCCAACGTCTCGGTGCTGGCTAAAGAAATCCTTTACTTGTGGGTAAAGAGTACACCCTCTGCAGAGTTATATCTATTCGAATAGCCGTGTCCACGGTTAAGGACTACAGTCTGGGTTGGTCAAGTGTCGGTCTTAGAGTCGGTCTCCGGAGGAAACAATGAAATTGATCATGGTCTATATTGCAGGATAACTATTGCTGCTAGTGTTACCATGAATATTATTGATGCTATGATTATCATTGTGAACTAACCCAATTCTCTTATTTTATTTTCTGAGTGTCTCAAGGGCTGGCTAGACTACCCCGGGCATTCGATTTTTATCTTCAAGACCTTACGAGGCGTCTCTCGAGTTCTCGGGCGGTTCTGTCTCGCCTGACTCTCTTGTAGATACCCGTTGGGCGTTTCTTTTCAAGACCTTTCGTGGCGTCGCTTGGATTCTCGGGTGGTCCTGTCTCGCCCGATTTTCCTTTTAGACACCCGATTGGCATTTCTTTTATTTTCTTCTGGATTCTCGGGCGGTCTTGTCTCGCCTGACTCTCCGTTAATTTTCTTTGTTTGTCACTAACGTTTGATATTCTCATTGTTCTACACATGCTAATATTTTTACCATACCATGATTTAATTCCTGCCAGCATACATTTAGCATGGACTAGCATGAGCATACGCATATAGTTTAGACCATCATGATCATATATTTTATCTGCTGCTTTCGGTATATCTTTTGTTCATAATGTTTGCGAGTACATTCAAACGTACTCACTGGCTTGTCCCTGGTTATTTCATTGGCCAGGTCAGAAGAGTATTATGACGACGTCCATACGGAGCCTAGGATAGCAGCCACGCGGGATAGGAGTTATCCAGGTCAGCCGTTCCTGTGGGAATGGAGCCCCATCGACGTTGGAGAATTCACGAATCGCTTCCGTCATCCACCACCAAAAATCATTGTTGTATCATTGGACCTTTATGGTCTTGTACCCAATTCTTGTAATTGCTTGGTAATCTGTAACAAGGACGTGTCCACCAGTAACAGAAATCCTGGGGCTGGTAGTGACACGAGGGGTTAATTTCTGGGAATAGTGTGTTCCCGAAATCCGGCCCCGACATTTGTTCGGGGTATCTTCACCTCGACCGGAACCACAATTAGTTGCCCCTCAACCTATCACACCTACTGAAAATATTGGTTATGAAATTCCTTCGGGTATGGTAGAACAACTGCTAGCTAAGCCTTATGCAGGAGATGGAACTGAACATCCTGATATGCACCTAATACTGAATGAAGTTTGTGGATTATTTAAGCTTGCAGGTTTACCCGGAGATGAAGTTAAGAAGAAGGTTTTCCCTTTATCTTTGAAGGGAAAAGCATTGACATGGTATAGGCTATGTGATGACATTGGATCATGGAACTGGAATCGATTACAATTAGAATTCCACCAAAAGTTTTATCCTATGCATCTAGTTCATCGTGAACGGAATTATATATATAATTTTTGGCCTCGTGAAGGAGAAAGCATCGCTCTAGCTTGGGGGAGGCTTAAGTCAATGTTATATTGATATCCCGAGAGAAATTATTATTCAGAATTTTTATGCTCGGCTTTCTCATAATGATCAATCCATGCTCGATACTTCTTGCACTGGTTCTTTTATGAAGAAGACTATTGAATTCAAGTGGGATCTCTTAGAAAGAATTAAACGCAACTCTGAAGATTGGGAACTCGACGAAGGTAATGAGTCAGGTATTAAGCTTAAGGTTAATTGTGTTAAATCTTTTATGAATACCAATGCTTTTCACAAGTTTAGCACTAAATATGGCCTTGACTCTGAGATAGTAGCCTCTTTCTATGAATCATTTGTTACTCATGTTGATCTCCCTAAAGAGAAGTGGTTTAAATACCATCCCCCTATTAAAGAAGAAATTAAAGAACCGGTCATAGCTAAGGATGAAACCATCATTTACAATGTTGATCCAGTTGTGCCTACTGCTTATATTGAAAAACCACCTTTCCCTGTTAGGATAAAGGAACATGCTAAGGTATCAACTATGGTTCGCAAGAGTAATATTAGAGCACCTAAGCCCTCTGAAAAAATTAAAGTAGAACCTAGTGTTGCTATGGTTGAAGATCTCTTGGTAGAAAATATTGATGGGCATGTTATTTACTTATGTGATGAAGCTGCTAGAATTGCCAAACCCGATGAAAAAGACAAACATAGACCCGTAGTGGGCATGCCTGTTGTCTCAGTCAAAATAGGAGATCATTTCTATCATGGTTTATGTGATTTGGGTGCTAGCGTGACTGCTATTCCTTTTACCTTATACCAAGAAATTATGAATGAAATAGCACCTGCTGAAATAGAAGACATTGATGTTATTATTAAACTTGCTAATAGAGACACCATCACACCACTTGGGATTGTTAGAGATGTTGAAGTTTTGTGTGGGAAAATAAAATATCCTACTAATTTTCTAGTTCTGGGTTCCCCACAAGATGACTTTTGTCCCATTATCTTTGGTAGACCTTTCTTGAACATCGTTAATGCTAAGATAGATTGTGAAAAACAAACTGTCAGTGTTAGTTTTGGTGATGTGTCTCATGAGTTTAATTTTTCCAAGTTTAGTAGACAACCTCGTGATAAAGAATTATCTAGTAAGGATGAAATAATTGGTCTTGCTTCTATTGTCGTACCTCCTACCGATCCACTAGAACAATATCTGCTAGACCATGAAAATGATATGCACTTGCGTGAAAGAAATGAAATAGATAAAAATTTCTTTGAACAACAACCTCTCCTAAAACACAATTTGCCTATTGAAACTCTTGGAGGTCCTCCTCCATCTAAAGGTGATCCTGTGTTTGAATTAAAACAATTGCCTGACACTTTGAAGTGTGCTTATCTTGATGAGAAAAAGATATATCCTGTTATTATTAGTGCTAACCTTTCAGAACATGAAGAAGAAAGATTATTAAAAATTCTGAGGAAGCACCGGGCTGCTATTGGATATACTCTTGATGATCTTAAGGGCATTAGTCTCACTCTATGTCAGCACAAGATTAATATGGAACCTGATGCTAAACCCGTTGTTGATCACCAACGGCGATTGAATCCTAAGATGAAGGAAGTGCTAAGAACTGAAATATTAAAGCTTCTTGAAGTAGGTATAATCTATCCCATAGCTCATAGTATATGGGTGAGTCCCGTTCATTGTGTCCCTAAGAAGGCAGGTATTACTGTTGTTCCTAATGATAAAAATGAACTTGTCACACAAAGAATTGTCAATGGCTATAGAATGGTAATTGATTTTAGAAAATTAAATAAAGCTACTAGAAAAGATCATTACCCTCTGCCTTTCATTGATCAAATGCTAGAAAGATTATCTAAGCACACACACTTTTGTTTTCTGGATGGATATTCTGGTTTCTCTCAAATACTTGTATCACAATCTGGTCAAGAGAAAACCACCTTTACTTGTCCTTTTGGAACCTATGCTTATAGACGTATGCCTTTTGGTTTATGCAATGCACCTGCTACCTTTCAAAGATGTATGACTGCTATATTCTCTGATTTTTGTGAAAAGATTGTGGAGGTTTTCATGGATGATTTTTCCGTTTACGGAACTTCTTTTGATGATTCCTTAAGCAACCTTGATCGAGTTTTGCAGAGATGTGAACAAACTAATCTCGTCTTGAATTGGGAGAAGTGCCACTTTATGGTTAATGAAGGTATTGTCTTGGGGCATAAAATATCTAAACGATGTATTGAGGTGGATAAAGCTAAAGTTGATGCCATTGAGAAAATGCCATGTCCTAAAGATATTAAAGGTATTCGGAGTTTCCTTGGTCATGCTGGTTTCTATAGGAGGTTCATTAAATACTTCTCTAACATTTCTAGGACTCTTACTAATCTTTTACAAAAGGATATTCCATTTATTTTTTATGATGATTGTGTAGAAGCCTTTGAAACACTCAAGAAAGCCTTAACTTCTGCACCTATCGTTCAACCACCTGATTGGAACTTGCCTTTTGAAATTATGTGTGATGCTAGTGATTATGCTGTTGGTGTTGTTCTAGGACAAAGAGTTGATAAGAAATTAAATGTTATCCATTATGCTAGCAAAACTCTAGACAGTGCCCAACGAAATTATGCTACTACTGAAAAGGAATTTTTAGCAGTTGTGTTTGCTTGTGATAAATTTAGATCTTACATTGTTGATTCCAAAGTTATTGTTCACACCGATCATGCTGCTATAAAATATCTTATGGAAAAGAAAGATGCTAAACCTAGACTCATTAGGTGGGTTCTCTTGCTTCAAGAATTTGATTTAAATATCACTGATAGGAAGGGAGCTGAGAACCTCGTAGCTGATAACTTGTCTAGGTTAGAAAATATTCTTGATGACCCACTACCTATTGATGATAGTTTCCCTGATGAACAGTTAGTTGCAATAAATGTTTCTCAAAACACTCCTTGGTATGCTGATTATGCTAACTACATTGTTGCTAAATATATACCACCTAGTTTCACATACCAACAAAAGAAAAAATTCTTCTATGATTTAAGACATTACTTCTGGGATGACCCACATCTTTATAAAGAAGGGGTAGACGGTATTATTAGACGTTGTGTACCTGAGCATGAACAGGAACAAATCCTACGGAAATGTCATTCCGAAGCTTATGGATGACATCATGCGGGAGATAGAACTTCTCACAAGGTATTGCAATCTGGTTTTTATTGGCCTACTCTCTTCAAGGATGCCCGTAAGTTTGTCTTGTCTTGTGATGAATGTCAAAGAATTGGTAATATCGGTAAGCGTCAGGAATTGCCTATGAATTATTCACTTGTTGTTGAAACATTTGATGTTTGGGGTTTTGATTATATGGGACCTTTCCCTTCCTCTAATGGGTACACTCATATTTTGGTTGTTGTTGATTATGTTACTAAGTGGGTAGAAGCTATTCCAACTAGTAGTGCTGATCACAACACCTCCATTAAAATGCTTAAAGAAGTTATCTTCCCGAGGTTTGGAGTCCCTAGATATTTAATGACTGATGGTGGTTCACACTTTATTCATGGTGCTTTCCGTAAGATGCTTGCTAAATATGATGTTAACCATAGAATTGCATCACCCTATCACCCTCAATCTAGTGGTCAAGTTGAACTTAGCAATAGAGAAATAAAATTAATATTACAAAAAACTGTCAATAGGTCTCGAAAGAATTGGTCTAAGAAACTAGATGATGCACTTTGGGCCTATAGAACAGCTTATAAAAATCCTATGGGTATGTCTCCATACAAAATGGTATATGGAAAAGCTTGTCATTTGCCTCTAGAGTTAGAACATAAAGCATTTTGGGCAATTAAAAAACTCAATTATGATTTCAAACTTGCTAAAAAGAGGTTATTTGATATTAGCTCATTAGATGAATGGGGAACCCAAGCTTATGAAAATGCCAAACTATTCAAAGAGAAAGTTAAAAGATGGCATGACAAAAGAATCCAAAAGCGGGAATTCAAAGTTGGAGAATATGTTCTTTTGTACAGCTCTCGTTTAAGATTTTTTGCAGGAAAGCTTCTTTCCAAATGGGAAGGGTCATATGTTATCGAAGAGATTTATCGTTCTGGAGCTATCAAGATTAATAATGCCGAAGGTACTAACCCGATGGTGGTCAATGGACAAAGAATTAAACACTATATCTCAGGTACGCCTATTAATGTTGAAAGCAATGTTATCCAAACCATGACACCAGAGGTACACATAAAAGAAACCTTCCGGAACACTCCAGAATTCTGAAAAAGGAGGAGGTACGTGATACGGTAAGTAAATGGACTCCGAAAAATCCGCAAAAATATTTTCTGTCAGTTTTGGAATGTTACAAAAATTAGGAAAATGTGAAATAAACAGGAAAGCAACCGAGGTGAGCATGATACACCAGGGCGTGCCAGCCCTGCCAGGCGCGCCCTGGTGGGTTGTGCCCACCTCGGACACCTTCCCAACTCCGCTTTCCTTCCATATTCTTGCTTCTCAAGATAAAAAATTCTCTATATATACTTCCGATTTTTTTGACCACCGCATCGCAGAAAAATTCGTTGTTCTTGTTTCGTGTTGTTTTCTCGTCAGATCTAGATCTCCATGGCTCCACCAAGCTCCTCCAAGGACAACTTCTTCGAGAAGATCATCAACCTTTACTTGCCGGAGGTGATGAAGCACCCTCAAACCATTGAGATGCGTGAGGGGGTGCTCCACATCCGCGATGTTCAGGGACCCAAGAGGACGGGAAGCACGGAGGCTAGGCTCGAGGCGGTGGAACAAGACATCTTCAAGTGCCAAAAGATGGTGGAGCGTGGACTTAGTGCCAATCACTCCATGATCACGGAATTCACCCGTGATCAGATGGTGGATGGCCGGTCCATGAAGGACATCGTCTTCACCTTCAACGAGCAAATCAATTTTCTGCAAAGTCAAATCTATGATCTTAAAAACCAAGTTTGTGAGTATGAAGCAAGATTTAAAGGTATGAGTTTAGCTGCCAGTTGCAGGACTCTGGGGACTCGTGCGTCAACTTTTGATCGTGAGCCCTTGCCCTGGAAGCCGGAGGACAAACCTACTACTTCATCACCACCACCTTCATCATCTTCACCACCAAAGGAGACTTGAGTACACGGGTATGGGCACTCCTCTTGGCTTGAGCCAAGCTTGGGGGAGGTGCCCCGGTATCGTATCACCATCACTTTCATTTACCTTTATCTATTTTAGTTCGATCCTTAGCTCTTTCGTGATCTAGTTGAATAAAAGTTTAGAATGATCTATTTTTGAGTGCTAGTTTCGTGATCTATCTATCTATGTAATAGAGTGAGAGTTATATAATAAAGTTTAGTTTGAGCTTTTTTTTTACTTTCTTGTTCCAAGCAAAATAAAAAATAAATAAATGAAAAAGATCATATGCTAATCTTATGGTAAGTAATGACATCACATAAGGAAAAGTATAAGTGATAAAATTTATTGGAGATTGACAAACATAGCATTGGTCAATGATGCAATTCCTGAAAGAATTAATAAGGGAAGAGAAGATTCACATGCAAATACACTATCTTGGACATCTTTTATGATTGTGAGCCCCCATTAAATATTATATGTCAAAATTGTTGACGTTAGACAAGGAAGTCAACATAATGATTTATGTTTGTTCATATTCACATAGAAGTTATATTGTCATAGATCCTTCAACATATGGTGCTTGCTCAATATCTTTGCTAGCCAAAAATTCCGCACTAAGTAGAGATACTACTTGTGCATCCAAAAACCCAAAACCCAAATTCATGTTTTGAGAGTCCACCATACCTACCTACGGATCGAGTAAGATCCTTCAAGTAAGTTGTCATCGGTGCACTAAGACAATAAAAATTGCTTCTAAATGTGTTTGATCAATTAGTGTAAGAGAAAATTGAGCGTTGTACGAACTTATGATGGCAAAGTAATAAAAGCGACGGACTGCATAATAAAGGTTGCTATCATAGGGGGCAATATAGCATGACATTCTTTTACATTAAGGGATTTGGCATACAAACCAAAAAGCGCATGACAACCTCTGCTTCCCTCTACGAAGGGCCTGTCTTTTAATTTTATGTATTTACTTTTATGCAAGAGTCAAAGTATTCTTCCCTATTCCTTTTTACTTTTTCTCTTTAAAGCATCATGTGGTGAGGAAAGATCTAGGCACATATATCCAGTTGGATATGAGTGAGCATGAGTTATTATTGTTGACATCACCCTTGAGGTGAATATGTTGGGAGGCGAAACTATAAGCCCCTATCTTTCTATGTGTCCGGTTGAAACTTTTTGCTCATGGGTATGATGTGAGTGTTAGCAATCACAGAAGACTAAATGATGGTTGAGTATGTGGACTTCCCAAAAGGCTCCGACATGAGACCCTTCCTGAAAATATGATGAATTGTAGTTGCAAAGTTGATTGAAAACATAGTTTGTTGGTTCTCAATAAGGTTTATGCTTTATACTTCTATGATGTGATGAATTGTTACTTGTTCAGGAGAAGTTATATGACGAAGTTATATAATAAAAGTTATATGAATAAGTTCTATGATAAAGTTTGTTGCTGCTATGATAATAAGCATGATGCTACTATGTCCATATTATGTTTTTATCGACACCTCTCTCTCTAACCATCTGGACATGTTTTTCGATATTGGCTTTCGCTTGAGGACAAGCGAGGTCTAAGCTTGGGGGAGTTGATACGTCTATTTTGCATCATGATTTCCTACTATTATTTATAATGTTTTTATGCATAATAATGCTTTAGGGAGTGATTCTAATGCCTTTTCTCTCATAATATCCCAGGTTTACACAAAGAGGGAGAATATCGGCAGCTGGAATTCTGGACCTGAAAAGGCATATCAGAGATACCTATTCTGCACACCTCCAACTAAGCTGAAACTTCACGGAGAATTATTTTGGATTATATTAAAAATACTGGAGCAAATAACTACCGGAGGGGGGCCACCTGGTGAGCACAAGACACCAGGGCACGCCAGGCCCCCCAGGTGCGCCCTGGTGGGATGTGCTCAGCACGGCCCACCTCCGGTGCCCATCTTCTAGTATTTAAGGTCTTTTGACCTAGAAAAAATAGGGAGAGGACTTTCGGGACGGAACGCTGCCGTCTCGAGGCGGAACTTGGGCAGGAGCACTTTTGCCCTTCGGCGGAGCGATTCCGCCGGGGGAACTTCCCTCCCGGAGGGGGAAATCGAAGCCATCGTCATCACCAACACCCCTCTCATATTTGGGAGTCCAATCTTCATCAACATCCTCAACATCACCATATCCTCTCAAACCCTAGTTCATCTCTTGTGTTCAATCTTTGTACCGGAACCTCATATTGGTACATGTGGGTGACTAGTAGTGTTGATTACATCTTGTAGTTGATTACTATATGGTTTATTTAGTGGAAGATTATATGTTCAGATCCATTATGCTATTCAATACCCCTCTAATCTTGAGCATGAATATTATTTGTGAGTAGTTACCTTTGTTCTTGAGGTCACGGGAGAAGTCATGTTGCAAGTAATCATGTGAATTTGATATGTGTTCGATATTTTGATGATATGTATATTGTGATTCCCTTAGTGGTGTCATGTGAACGTCGACTACATGACACTTCACCATCCTTGGACCTAAGGGAATGCATTGTGGAGTAGTTATTAGATGATGGGTTGCTAGAGTGACAGAAGCTTAAACCCTAGTTTATGCGCTACTTCATAAAGGGATGATTTGGATCCAAACGTTTAATGATATGGTTAGATTTTATCTTAATACTTTTCTCATAGTTGCGGATGCTTGCGAGGGGGTTAATCATAAGTGTGAGGTTTGTTCAAGTAAGAACAGCACCCAAGCACCGGTCCACCCACATATCAAATTATCAAACTAGCGAACGCAAATCAAACCAACATGATAAAAGTGACTAGATGAAATTCCCGTGTACCCTCAAGAACACTTTGCTCATTATAAGAGTTTGTTCTGGCCTGTCCTTTGCCACAAAAGGATTGGGCTACCTTGCTGCTTGTTACCAATTATCTTGCTATCAAACTATCTGTTACCTACAATTTCAGTGCTTGCAGAAATTACCTTGCTGAAAATCACTTGTCATTTCCTTCTGCTCCTCGTTGGGTTCGACACTCTTACTTATTGAAAGGACTACGATTGACCCCCTATACTTATGGGTCATCAACCACCTCTTCATCAGCTTTTGGAGGTTCTACCTCAATTAGGATCATGTACAATTTTCCATTCACACCAAACACTCTTTCCCTGGCGATCTTGCTATGATCTTTACATGAGATTTTGACTCTGGCAGTCTCATAGAAGCTTTGGAAGATGTGTTGCCAGTCAACATCCAGCAACACCCCAAAAGTGGAGGTGATCTGGTCAAGGATAGTCCAATCACACCACTTAGGGTTGAGTTTTTTGAGTTCCAGCCACACTACTTGGAGATCTCCCTCAGCAGTGACATTCCCAAGCCAAACTTCAACTTTGACTATGGTGTTCTCCTTAGTCAGACCAAAACAGGGGTAACCAGCCACTTGCTCTACATTGATCTCTAGGGGAAATTTGACCAGGAAGGTCTAATCATCTAGTGCATTGATAGGCCATGGCCAATTGGTCTTGTATATGTTAGCAAATTCCTGGGATAGCTATTGCTTGCTGACATCTCCTGATTCAACAAACACTATACCTACATTCTTCAGCATCCCGTGATGTTGTTCATTGACATCAGGGGCATCCACATGATAGAACCCTAGCCCAGGAGCAGAACTTCCAACATACTAAGCTGAATTATGTGGTTTCTTTCTCACAGGACAGTCATCCACTTTGTGGGTGACCATTTTGCATATGAAGCAGCATTTTGGCTTTCCACACTTGTTCTTATGGTGCCCTGGGTCGCCACAATTATAGCAGGTGACATTGGAGTAGGCCATCATCCCTGGATTCCCAACAGGTCCTTTCTGAACATAGTCTTGCTTCTTTTTTTTATTGGTTTTTGCTCTGGGATTTGCTTTGCTGCAGGTCCCCCCCCCCCCTCGATTCTCCTCCTGAATCTCCCTGCTGATTCTGCACTTGAGGGGGCGGCCCGTACCACCGTTGTTGTCCCCCTTCCCATTGCTGCTGAGGGAAAAGGCCTGGGAATTGGTCGGGGAATGCCCAAGGGGGCGGAGGACCATGGAATCCATAACCAAAGAAAGGGTGTTGTTGTCCCATACCTTGGTTCTGTTGCTGATCTTGTTGCCAGCCTCCGTAGTTTTCTCCCCTCCCCCCTTTGTTTCTTCCACGCCCACGGCCGCAGTTACGTTCCGCCATCTTCACTAGATCGCCAGCGCCGGTGGCTGCAATGTGGGAGGAAGTGGAGGAACGGGAAACCCTAGGGTGGACCTCCCCTCCTCCCCCTTTTATATTGTCCCATAGCTGACTGTACCAATCGTCCGCCTTTGTCACCATGGCCTGGCTGTAAAGTTAGCAAGCTGGCATCTGTGTCAGCTCCTTGAAGCATTTGATTTCTGACGCGCTTTTTTTGTTGTAGGACTCGGAAACCACCAGTGATCTCCATGACCAGCAGAGCTTCACAATTTTTGTTGATGTCGCTCTCAGCCCCTCTCGGCGGTTGATGAATTCCAACGCCATGATCCTGCAATCGGCTGATTGCATCCTCCAGAATGCTTCCCACTTCACTCTACTATCTTGTCGTGGCGAATCCTTTGCAGACATCGCCCAGGCAATCACCTCTAATGGTGGCGTTGACGCCCCAGTCAGGATCAGGCTCATCTCCTCCGTCAAGGCCTCTGTCAGAATCCATATCACCAATTTCTGGAGCGAATCCGAGCCTCTCCGCGACAGCCTCATCTCTGATTGCATCCTTCTCAAGAGTTCTCTGACGAGCTCCTCCTCTCTGAAGTGGACCTGATTTCGGGGATCCATGGTTGCACTCGTGGTGGTGGTGGTAGCTAGAGTACTGTGGAGGCATGCGGGTTGGATGAGATTTTCCCAGCCACACTCCATTGAGAAGATATCCTCCTCGCCAGGCGCATCCCGACAAATCTACTGCGGTAGCCCCTTTGTACAGTAGTCCCGAACAGCAGTGGGGTAGCCATACCTCTGAAATTGAAATCCGTTGGTGAAATTGGCTCTATCAGCACCTCCATCAGACCAGATTTGCTCGCACTGAGCAGCATTACCTATGCGCACCAATCCATTGCCGGCGTTGAGGACATATATGACCATGGATCCACCTCCTCTGGCTCTGGTGGGGTCTGGATAGGCATTTTGCCGGTGTGGCACTCCCATCTCAGCTTGCGTGGAGCGATCCCACCGCTCACCTCTTGCTTTGCCCAGTTGACGAATGCCACCGGCAGAGCCGGCGGATGCGGCATCCTCCTCTTCTCTTCCCTGGTACCCTCGAAGTAGATGCGGCGGGCGAGGTTCAGCATCTCCCGATCCGCTTGGATTTTGAAGGTCTCCGCCCGTCTCTCCCATCTGGATCAGGAATTTGGATCTGACTCCTTCTCCGCTTGCTTCACCACTTCCCTCCATTCCTTGACGCACATGGTCCATGAATAAGCGTCGTCGCGGATCCTCATCGCCCGCTCCCTCCAGCGCCTCTCCCGCGTCTCCCGCAGCGTCTCCGGTGATGCGAAACTGATGGGGGAGAGCAACTCCGGGAAGGACTGGTACACAAATGGGAGCGGCATTCGTGGGGTAGTCGATCCCGGAGGAGGAGGAGGAGAGCAGGTGGATCTGGTCGCACGCGGCATGGTGTCAACAGGCGATCAGGGCAGCGGTGGCGGTGGGCGTGGTAGTGGGTGGTGGCGGGGGGCGCGGTAGGTGGGGGGCGGTCGCAGAAGCGAGCATCAGGAGCCGGTCAGCCCACGCAAATTGTTCTCCCGGCACGAGCTCCTGCTCGTGCGCGAGTGCCTGCTCGCATGCGACCCCCGCAACAGCCTTGTCCAACAACTGCCTCGAGATGGCGAAGTCCGCCACCTCCACATCGCCTTGCTCTCATGTGTGAGAATCGACTGAACGCCTGAAAATTTCCAGGTGAACATTTAATAGCAAATGCGACTGAAGATTTGTATATGTTGCTTACCGCTAATGTCTAGTCGTTGATCAAGTAGCAGAACCAAAGCCTAGTCAGATTCTTCTCAAATTGGTCTTCCTACACCCCTGAGTCTAGGGGGTCGGATAATGGAGAGAATTGACGGTCTACCAGCCAATGTGGCGGGTATTTTTATTTATTTTTTGAATTGTTTGGATTGCTCCCCACATATGTCACATGATATGTGGCCTTTTTTTACTTTTTACCCAGTGGACGATTTTAGTGGCATCTCTGTATCCCTGAAATTTTACCGTGTGGGCAGCTCGACTGTTCCATGATTCCATCTTTTGATATGCGTATAGCTGTGGAGTATATATGCATGTGCAATTTTTGATCAATATGTCTTTTCAGCTACAGTGTACACGAAGAAAACAAGCATCTGGATCAAAATAGAGTTACTTTTTGCTTTTGTTCTGGCTCGCAACTTTCTCCTTTTTCTATTAATTAATAATTATTGTATTATTTAATAAAACATCATGAATATATATAACACAATTATATATCTCCATGGAAATTTGATTTTTCTATAAAAACATCTAAAAATGTTTTTCACATTTTAAAAACTGGCTTCGTACAGCCCATGGGCCAAATTGAAGCTCTATATTTTAATGGTTTATGATCAATTAAAAGAGAAGTGAAATTGTATGTTGAGCCTACCTGTATGAGAGTCGTTTTGGTTTTAGCCCAACCTGTTGAAAGATCAAGGATGTTGACTAGAGAGCGATGAATATACGTCTATAAAGTTTATCCTTTTTTTGTTGATTTTAGGAAAGTGCAGAGTTATAAACTTACTAAAGTCCAATTAGATGATACAATCATATATGACAAAGGTAATCTAGAAGGCAATGTGAACGAAGCGATACAAACAATGTGAATGTTTGGTTTCGCCTGACGTGTCAGCCTGGCCTACTTCAAGATTCGTGTTTTTGATCTGAGGGTCGTTGGCGTGTTTGATGGGAACTCTCTCCGAGCGATCATTCGCCAAGTAACATTTCTGTTTTTGAAAGAAAAAATAACTGGGAGAGCCGTTTTGGCTCTGGGTGCATGTGTTCCTGATGAACAGTAAATTCAAAACAAATGGTAAATAAATTTTAAAAATTCTGATTTTTTTTAGATGTTTTTGTTAGTGTAACAAACGTGCTTGACAATTTTCATGCGAAACGGGAATAGCAATGCTTCATCGGTGAAAAAACAAAAATGAGTGTAACATTTGGCGTTCGACTTGTTTCTTTTACGCAATTCAAAATGTTTAAGATTTTTTCCTAAAAATTTGCAGGTAGAATTTGAATGTTACAATGAACATATCTATGTATTATTATTATTATTATTATTGCTATCATTATTATTATTATTATTCCCTCAAGAAAAACATATCTATTTTTTCAACTTTTTTTGCATCTATAAATAATATTTTTAGTGCGTAGAGCATATGCTTGCAAGAGTCGAATTGGATTTCCGAAAATAACTACTCGAAACAAACGAGTGGACTGTAAGCTGCGCTGCCTATCCTTCCACAGTTTCCACCTACCCAAACCCACCGGTCAGCTCAGTCCACGGCACCGGAGCATGCTCTCCGTCGGCGGCCGCTTCCAGGGCGGAGCTACCCCATGGCGACGGCCCCGGCCACGCTCGCACCTGGCATCTCCACCGGCCTCCAGCAGCGGCGCCGGCGACTCAGAGTTCGACCTAGATTCCACCTCTCCCTTTCTTGAATTCCTGCCGCAATTTCTCATCTTGACGGAAACGTGTCTGGCTCCTGCAGAAAGGCCAGGCCTTTGCTCGTGGAGAGGTACCGGGACGGCGCCGCCAAGAGGTACCTTCTCTTCTGAAATCCATGTGTTTGCTGATACGCCTGACTGAATTTGTTTGCCGATACGCCTGCCTGACTGAATTTGCAAAGAGTTATCAAGTCTGTATATGCGACGAGTTTCTCGTTATCTGATTGATGTTACGAGCAGGTATATGTTGGACGGCAACTCTAAGCTGCAAGTTCACTGGGAGAAGCATGATGAATCTTCGATGAACACTGTCGATGATGAAAAGGCGAATTCTTCGATTCCCCGGGCTCTTAGTGATTTTGTACTTCCAGCAGGTTTTCCAGGTGAATGCTGGTGTCCCTGTGTGATCATGGAGTATGAACTGTGGAGGTTCAGGTTTACAATCTAGGAAATGCAGTGATTTAGGTGTTTTCTAATCATAATGCAGCAAACAAATTTGTTTTGCAAGTGCTGCAGTTCAAAAAAAAAATTGATCTCGGCATTCTTATCAAGTACTGTCAAATGTGGAGCTTGATTTTGCATATGTATTTTCCTCGGTTTCTCTTGGTATCCTGCATAAGACGTCATTTTTGCATAGTTGTAGACTGACACTATGTCTGAAACTACATACCACTTCTCAAACCTATAACTCTCTATTGTCCCTCCTTTATGTTTCAGAATCTGTTTCGGATGATTACCTGCAGTACATGCTATTGCAATTCCCAACAAACGTGACAGGATGGATCTGTCACACATTGGTTACATCAAGTCTTCTGAAGGTATCCCATAATCTATTAATCAAGATTATTATTTTTGAATATTAATCAAGACGTTTGCAGAAGTAAATAATGTTTTAGTGACTGAAACGATGTGCTGATAAATGCAGTAAGTATATCATTTACAGTAGCATCTTATGTGATGTGATATATGATCATATGGATTGCATTATTTGATAGCTCCAAAATAACTTCAAGATTTTGTCACGTGCTCTCAAACAATTGTAGTCTGAAAAGACTTCCAAGTCATACTCTTCAATTATTATGTCAAAACTGATGATTAGCTGATCATAGATTGGCACAGGCTGTAGGTGTTGGGTCCTTTACAGGAACTTCAGCAGCCGCTGCTGCCACTGCTATCAGGTCTTTACCAACTTTGCTATGTTTTATGGGCTTTTAGAAACTCGGAACTTTAATATTATATATGTTCTTTGGAAGACAAAGAATCTTCATAGAGATTTTATCTTAGCTTTGTTTCATCCTGATTTGATCACCATTATTATATTTGTATACACAACTCAAGTCTTTATCAAATATTGTAATCAACAATTAAACATACCAGAGGGCACATACCAATATCCTAACAGTCAACATGAAACATGAATGCAAGTGGATCAGCTCATTTTATGCTCGTGGTTAAATCACCTACTTTGTTTGTGCTGATGTAAATCCTCTTCTGTAGATGGGTATCAAAAGATGGCATAGGAGCTTTTGGACGTCTTCTTATTGGTATGATCATGCCTGACTATTTATTCAGAATTATTTGTCCTGGAATATCTACGAATGATTTGTATTAGGTGGACGATTTGGAACACTTTTTGATGATGACCCAAAGAAGTGGCGGATGTATGCTGATTTCATTGGGAGTGCTGGAAGGTTCATGCACTAACTCTGTTAAATTATAACAGCAAATATATAAAATCAAGTGAAGAAGCAAAACCCGCTTATGATATTATCTATTTACGTGTGCAATATGGCAGCATCTTTGATCTCACCACTCCTCTCTATCCTGGTTACTTCCTCCCACTTGCATCATTGGGGAATCTTGCAAAGGTATATTGAAAGCAACACATATTAATCCTTACATTTAGTTTCACATGTCACTAAAGCCTAACTCGAACTTTTTAGAGAGCTTCCTCTATAGAAAATGATTAACTCCGGACTTCTTACGCAGGCTGTAGGAAGAGGATTTAGAGATCCTTCCAATCGTGTTATCCAAAATCACTTCGCAAAATCGGGAAATCTAGGGGAGATTGCTGCAAAGGTATTAGCTGTTTAAGTACTCTCTCTAATAGTCAGTTCAGTGTCCTATTGTTCAGTCAATTTTGTGAAACCGCAGAAAAACGGTACTTGTGTAGGAAAAAAGCAAATAATATTATGAGTATCCAAGAGTTCCTTTGCAGTTTCATGATCGAATGGACTTGAAACTTCTTTCATTATGCACCATTCATGTTTTTGGGTTCAGTACATAAAAGATCTTGCTGAATAATTTTGCAATTTTTTCACCAAGCAACTCCTATGTTTGTTTTTTCAGGAGGAAGTATGGGAAGTAGGAGCTCAGCTGGTAGGCCTTTCTATCGGTGTACTTATTCTGGTAATACTATCCATTAAGTTCTCTTTATTTGAAATAATGAACCTCCTTCCAGAATAACAACATTAACTTTCCTAGCTGTTTGACGATTCTTTGGTATTTCATTCCAGGACACGCCAGGTATACAGTCTTCATATTTAACTCTTACTCTGACATGGCTAGGTGCTCGTCTTCTACATCTTTGGTTTCGCTACCAGTCCCTAGTAGTTCTCAAGTTTCGCACAGTAAGGTGCTGGACTTAAATTATGTTTGCTCAATTTAATAAAGCTCCATGTTTGCATGTTAGACCATGTATTTTCATCACATATACATAATTGTATAATATTAATGTACTAGTTTTTGATTCATCACCTTTATTCCCTCTTCATGTCTATATTGGTAGGTTAACCTAAAACGCGCTCGGATTCTTGTAAGGTCACATGTTGCACGCCATACAGTTCCTGGTGACATGTTCTTCACTTCTCGATTTTACATTTTTCTTGGTTGCTTTTGGAAAATTTGTTGATACTTGTCTGTGTCCTTCTGTTCTAGGCTATGTTGCTTGCAATGAGGAAGAGAATATTTTAACATGGGAGAGATTCTTGCAACCCCGACTTTCTTTTGGTGTGCCCATGGAGAGGATGCTTGGTGAAGAGGAATCCATTGACATGGTATGCATCTTTAGCATATGGCCAAATGCAAAGCTGGGCCTTTCATCCTTGTAGATTCACTTCCAGTTTTCATGACTTAATCATTGCAAATTTTCTTCGCAGTTGAGATTCCTTGGTAGCTAGAACTAAAGGGACAAAAGGAAAATTGCTTTTAAATATCTACATAGTGATATGTATAGTCATAACAACTGTTCATAAACCTTTAAAGACTCATCCTATACCCCATTTTTCAATGAGGCACTGGCATCCATTTGCAACCAGTTATGTACTTAAAAATGTTAATCAGCAGGTCATAGTGAACATGAGCTTAAGTGGAATTCATAGCTAGTAAGTATCTTGTAAATTTGTCTACTACGCCAAGTTGCGAACTTCTCCCCAATACTTCGGCCATTTCAGAATAGTGCGGTGAAGTAAAATATCGTCCATTAAAGAAAGTATAAAGAAGTCAATGTCATGATAAAATCAGCCGTATCATAGTCAAGCGGAGTTAAAATCAGCAGGTCCATACGCTAGTCGCATAGTCTTCGCCAGAGACTAAGTGGTTGCCTCATAGAGTGGTACTTGCAACCAATTTCGTAACTCCACCTGTGGCTTTTGGTATCATTTGCTCATGCATGTTCTTAACACTCATCAGGTGAATATGCTGCTGAAGCTATACAAGAATGAGAAGTACATCCTGTATGTCGAGCAGCTTGGGTCAGAAGATCCAACATACCTGGTTACATTCAAGGTGATATACTGCTAAACATTGGCGTATGGAAATAATTATGCATCATGTATCAACAAATGCATGCTTGTTTTCAGGAGGCAGCAACGAGCATGTCAGTCCTAAGAAGCCTATGGCAAGCGCATTGGCTTCACCAAAATCAGCTGAAGCAGGACGACGTTTTCGCTTGGCTCGATGAGAGCCTTGTTGCATTGGAGGATGGATTTGCCGACTTCATCAAACAAATGGAGGAAGCTGGTTGGGATCAAAGCCAAATCTTCTTGAAGGTGCCAAAAGAACCTGTCTTGGTGTTGGAACACCTTGACCAGGAGGTGTGAGATAGCAGATGGATCATTTTTGGGGTTTGACCAGTGCTAACCAATCAGTTCCAACCTCTAAAGCCTCTGATAGTAGTAGATGTTCAGTGAGCTCGTAACAATCTGCATTGCAAGAAACATTGTTTGGCATGTGGCTCAATGTTTCGTACTGTTAAAAACAGAAATTCACGGTTAATCTAGCATTATTCAGTGGTCGGTATAGTGGCATATTGGTGGATTTCTGACCCCAGTGACATAATCTCAGACATTCACATGATGGCACACTGTTGTCCAGTTGCTATAGTTGGTTACTTTGATTAAGACATACCATTTGTGCATATTAATTGCTTCATTTCATGGACAAGAAGCAGACAACAAACACTGAAACACATAGGGCAGATGATCAGCAACTTGTGTTCGAAACTGCATTTGACCATATATATATACACAGATTTAATCCCTAAAGCGCATCAGGATTCAAAAGCAACACGTACCTAATTCTAAATGTTTGTTGCTCAAGATGGCTGTGGCATACTGCCATAGTACCACAAGGGCTTCAGCACATCAGGATTCAAAAGCAACACAAAACGAACTCTAAAGCGTTTGTTGCTTAAGGTGCCCGTGGTATACTCTACCAGGGCTTCAGCATGTTAAGCTACGACTAGGATGTGAGATGGTACCCAAAATGAGCTCCAGCGACTGCTGTTAATAGGTTCTTTCTGCCAAAATAGCTGCTACGCTAACTACATCTATCATCAAGCTTTGGATTTGCCCTTTCCCTTCGCGGTGTGAGTGAAGCGGGACTTCTTTGCCTTCTTGCCCTTTCCACCACCGCCATCCGAGTCGTCATCACTACTATTGTCGTGCTTGCCATTTGGTTTCTTGCGCGAACCTGACCCGTATACATATTCCTTGACCTTCTGGCTGGTCCTCTCTTCCGTTGGATCGGCGTCGTTCTTTGGTTTCCAAATGAAAATGGACCTGCACTGGCAGAACCTCGTAAGAGTGAAAAAGATCTAGCATTGGTAAATATGCTGGGTAATACGGATCGAATGGTCTACCTTGAGCTTCCTGTCGCTAGAATGTCATCTTGAGGATGTAGCTTGTTCACTGGGCTGATGGTGGTAATGTCGGGGTCCATCACCTCGGCCAGAAGCTTCCCAGTGCTGGTGTCTATGAAATCAATGGGATGTAGAGCAACCCCATTGTAGTTCTCACTTATGTAACGACCAATAACTGCAACTGTTTCTGAGTAATCCTGCAGAACATTAACATTTTGTATCAAAGTTGGCATGTTAGTTGTTCTAACTTGGCAACAAAAAAACCTAGAAGAAAAAAAAAGGAAACAGTTCATAGCTACAACTGAACCTTTGGATCCCACTCCGCTTTGAAGGGAGTCAAGTGACGGTTGAAATCATGGCTGTGCACGATTTCTCTGCTTGGCGATTCCAGATTACCAAAAATATAATCCCAGACACGAATTCGGTTGTCTTGACATGTTGTCATGATCTTATTCCCACTTCGTGGAGAAAAATATCCTGAATTAACAACCCGTCCATGAGCAAGGCTGGCAAGAGCGGACTTGGGATCAAGTTTCCTTGTATCCCAAATACGGGCCTGTAATCACAGAGTAATGTGAAATATTAGATAGTGGATAAAGAAAGGGATATGTATGTATGCAGAGCACAGCACACTCACATAGTGATCATTCCCGCTGCTCAGAAGAACTTCAGGTTGTGCAGGGTTGCAATGCAGGCCAGTTACCTTGCTACCCTTTTTATGTATAAGAATTGGTTGCCCGATTCTTTCCTTCGACCGTCTATCCAATCTGCGAGAATTAAGGTGTAAAACAGACATATAGCTCACATGCACGATACTCTGATATGACAAAGGCGTATATGGTATATGTCACATATGACAATGTACAATGATATCTCTGAATCACACATGACAGTATACAGCTATATCTTGAACCCAAATAAAAATAGAAACTCATCACTGATAACTCTATTTGGAATTGAGTTGCCAATCAAATGCATGAATAAACCATATTAGCATCCAAGTCAACAGTTTCAAAAGAGGCTGCATATACTGCATGTAAGCTATTAATCTCAGAGAAGGTATCAAACAGCTCCCAGGGGTACTCATTTACTCACAAGTAAAGAAACCCAAAACTATCCGCCACCAAAAGAAGACCTTTCTCGGTGTTTAAGTCCATTCCGTATATCATGCGCCAAGTGCTTGGACCCTGTTAAAAGCAACAAACAGGGTTGATTAAATCAAGCCCAAAGTGTATGCAAAAAAATTCAGAACAATGCAAACAAATGTTCGCCTAACACTGCACAAGATGCGTTGAGATAAGATTGAAATGCAATGTGCACAAAACCCATTTCAGCGTAGCAATCTGTATAAGCTTGACCAGATAGCAATGGGGATAACTTACACTCCAACCATCTGGGTTGAGATTTAACAAGGGCGAGCCAATTCCAGTGTCCAAGTCTGTGCTGCTGATAGTCCCATCAGAAGAAGCTGTGTATAGCACTCCATCATTTGCAGTGTCAAACCTGAATAAGATCATACCAAGTTGCCATATTTCATCCTTGGTTGAAAGAACTGACAATAGCCAGCAAGGAAAAGCTCTTACTTCATACTGTTCAGAATACAGGAGTGCACAGAATCATAAGTAATCTTCTCATGCAACTTAACATAATCCCAAATGCCTAGTAGCCCTTTCTGTGTAGACAGAAAAACAAAAGGATGATCAGTAGTCGCCTATATATACCTGAGATGTGACCATACTTATAAGGAATTAAGTGGACAACAAAGCCCACTGGTAGGACTGCAATACCTTATCTCCTGATAAAAGCACATTGTTCTTAGTTGGATGAAATTCCAAGCAGGTCACCCGTCTTTGGTGAAATTTTATATTACCACACTCCAATTGGTTAGGCACTAGAAACCGAGGCTTAACCTAAAATTAGGGAGAGGAATTTATTTTAAACATAATCTGCACTAGCGAAAACAGTGGTATGGAGAGTGTTGCAACTGATAACGATGTGGCAAAAAGGACGCACCATGGAGATCTTGCCCTTCACTTGACTCTGAAAGACGTAATCCAATGAAGTGTTTGTGTTCCTTCTAGGGGCTGGGATAACACCATGCTCCATTGCTACCCTGTGTGGGCAAGTCAAGGTCGTATGACCTGCAAATTAAATGCAAACGATTGAAAGCATCATGGTACCAGTTACTCGGAAAGTCTCCGTCCATGTCAAGCTTTCGAATAGTACGTAAATGGCAAATGCATAAGTTATTATGAAAGCACGCAAAATAAACATCCATCTGAGACTCATTTCTGCAGATACATGATGAGATCCATGTGGTGGTTCATATCTTATCCCAAGCAGTTGCGCAGTTAGTCTAAAGTGTAAACTCCAGTGAGCATGTTATGTACACAAGGAAGTAGTAATTCATAAAACAGAGTTGTTGAAACCCTCTTCCTGCTCACTTGGATATACGCTGTCAGTTTCTAACTCGCCAGCTCCAATCACTATACTATTGTGCTCTTCTACTTCCCAAAGCACAAACGAACAAACAAGTAAGAGTAGACAGTTACAGATATCAGGACCTGGCATCTTGCATAGGAAGCAAGGCTTCATGGGGCAGTCGATGTACACCGCCCCCTTGAACCCCGCCTCATGCCCCGTCTTCTTGCACACCTGCAACCAGACATAACAAATCACACATCGAAATTACCACAGTAAAACAACACTCAAAAGTTCAGACACCATCATCAAGGACAGAAATCTCTCCGGAAACGATGCTGAAGTGGGCAGATCCTAAATTAGTTAGTCCTACTAAATGCGGAATGAAGCAGCCATTTCCGGAGCAAACGCAAGGGAAAGCAGCCACCCCTGCTCTGAACCCCCAAAACAGCCGCAGGCGCTTACCAGGGAAGCTAGCCCGAAACTTAAGCCCGAAATCTCGGAAATACACATTCTTTACGGGAAATCAATCGTGGACAGCGCGTAGCGACATCGAGAGCAAGAGGCTCCGAGGAAACAGGGGAAACCCCGGCGGCGGGCGGCGGGCGGCCACTACCTACCTTGCAGACTTTCTTGAGGCTGATGGTAATCGGGCCCTTCCCGCCGCCCCTCCCCGCGGCCACCGCCGTTGCTGCGGAGGGCTCCCTGGCCGCTGGCTCCTTCTCCTCCTCCGCCTCCTCTTGGGAACCTTCGACCTCCATCTCCTCCTCCTCTTCCTCGTCGCCGGCGTCGTCGTCAGAGGAGGACGAGGAGGAGGCGTCCTGCCGCCCCTCCTCGTCGGAGTCGTCCTCGTCGGCCGCGCGGCGGCGGCTGCGGTTGTGGACGAAGCGGGCGCGGGCGGGGGCGGCCATTGCGGGGCCCGTGTGTCGGCGGGGCGGCGGAGGGAGGCCTCGGGGGGCGGGAAGAGTGAGGGGGGGAGGGAGCAAAGGTGTGGTGCGGGGGGAGACGCGACGGCGGGGAGACAAAGCGGTTGGGGTCGGCGCTCCTGCCGACCGACTCGGTTGGGCTCCCGCCGTTTGGGCCTGTGCCTGCTTCACAAGTCACAACCGAGTGGTCTAGGGCACCCCTTGACCCATTTTCCAAATAAATAAACAAAATATATGCTCCCTCTAAAAAATCTCAAAAAACGAATCATTTTCTAAAAAAACGTATTCAATTGCTTTCATACTTCCTTCCTTCGGGTTTATAGGTTCTCCTTATATTTGGGGTTAAATTTAACCATAAATTTAACTTACAAAATAGTACTGTATGAGTTATGGGGCTTGCTACGCGTCTTGCCGGATGATGTTTACAAAACATCCGTCACCTTGGTAGCCGTAGGATCGCGAGCTGGACAACCGTCCGATCTTCTTCCCGAGCGCGTGCATTTTTTCTTTGAAACAAGTCCTATGTTTCTGCTGTTGCAGAAAAAAAATCCGTAATCGTGCGGCAGAGCGGCGTCTTTCACCACCGCAACAAAGTTGTTGTTGCAGAATATTTTGCAACATAGATCTTGTTGCAGAAATCGTTGCAATACATGTCTTGTTGCAGAAAACTTTTGCAACGAAGGTGTTGTTGCAGAAAAAACTTTGCAATAGTGGTAATGTTGCATAATTTTTTTTTTCAACAGATTGGATGTTGTAGAAACAGAACACCATCGTCGTTCGCTGCAAGCCCACCAGATGGTGGTGAGGAGGAGCGGCGCCGCCTGCCGCCGGCGAGCGTCGGACCTCCGACCAGGTCACCTGGCTGCCATCCTCCTCTCCGGCAAGCTGAACGCCATTGATTCTGCTAAGGCACTTACGTAATGGAGAGAGATTGAGGAAGAGATAAGATGAGGGAGAGAGACATGCGTGGTCCAACAGGCCACGTGTCGATCGAAGAAGGCTGTGGATGTCCCACGCTCGATTTGTCGGTTGAGCGATAGACTTTTTCATTTTCTATAGTTTCATTTCGTTAACCGATGATCTCTACAGTTTTTCCCTAGCTATGGAAACGTTTGGTTTCAGCCGACGGATCGCACCCTGGCTGCCTCCTCCTTGCGACATGTGTCTTGAGTGGTCCGTCTAGCACTATTTCTAGCAGTTCCACGCATGTGTGCGGGGCGAAGTTTTTTGTAACATAATTTATGCTGCAAAAATTTCTTTCGTAACAACTTTCATGTTACAAAATAGTGAAGGTCGCCCGTGTCCTACGGTGCCGCCGCACACCGACGATTTTCTACAACAACGACGGAGTTGCAAAACGACGACAACGACGACAGTGCTGCTGCGACATCATCTTTAACTGCAAAAAAAAAGAATTTTGCAACAATATTCATGTTGCAAAAGTTCCTTTTCACAACAGTATCTATGTCGCAATAAGGTAAATATAAAAAAAATCTTTAACACAACCTCTGTCACAAATGTTTCTGCAACATAAACTCTGCTGCAAAAGAAGTTGAAACATTGTTTTTGTTGCAATGGCGACGATGGTATGGGTCGTTGGATTGTGTCAGATGTAACGCCTGTTGAGGCGCCAATCTTTTTAAAAGATTTGCTGGCCGGCGCGTAACACGGCCCCAAGCTAACCGTTTTCTCGTTTATTTTTCTACCTTCTTCAATCCATATTACTTGCCTTAGATTTATCAAGATACGGATGTAACTTTTGCAGAACCTTCTCAAATTTTTACCACAGTCTCTAGGTGTCAAGTTTCATGTTTTTTCTGAGTTCGTTCCTATTTTTAGGAAGTCAAAAACAATATTAAATTTCTTTGTAAAACAGAGTTACACTTTTTCGCATAAGAAGCATTATACTTTTATGTACTAATGAAGTTTTTGTAGAGAACCAACGAATAGTGTTTCGTGCCTTACATCCCTAAAACTGGTTTTTGTGTATTAGAACTAAGGGCCCCCACGTACGTGTTCTGCTCTTGTATGGGATTAGCTCCCTGATCCAATCGCTATGATTGATTTTGGGCGGATGCTACGCGTCATCCGGAATTCCGGATGATCCCTGTGTGGGATCAGCCGGGTCGCTGCCACTTGATCGTTTCACGATCCCGTTATATAAGCCATACGATACGATACGATACACCTGAGTCCGCATGTTTCAATTATTTCTTCTCATGGGTACTGTTTATAACCTATAAGGGCATCTCCAATGGTTGTAAGATAGTTGTTGGTAGTCTTTGACACATAGGATTTTTGATGACGTGTCATATAATAAATGAGGAAAGAGAGCAAGGTTGTATGTAAATTAACCAACACCACTTGCACAAGCTCCAATGTAGAATGAGAGAGCACATTATTTATTATCTCACATCCTATTGGGCAAACTACATACAACCTATTGAAATAGTTGTATGTTAAGGTGTTGATTGATGACATGACATATTTTACCAACAATCTAACCAACAAATTGTTGGAGATGCCCTAACAGGCATTTACTTGAGGCGTGATGACTTCCAGCCACATGCGTCCCTGGCTTGTAGTGGCATGACAGCAAAAGTTGTTTTCGAGGGGTCTTCTAACAAGCGCACTTTTGGAAGTCAAATGACGTCCGCCACAGGAGCGAATGAGCTGCTGCAAAGACCAATGACAGAGTGGTTGTTGCGTACAAGGGCACACGCGCCAGAAGTCGAGACGACGATGTTGTGCGGGTGGCCTGGCTGCTGCGGGTGGAGCGTGAACCCGAGAGCAATGTTGCAACGATGGGCGCTATAACGGTGGCCCGACTGCTTTGACGACCGCGGCGATGTTACAAGGTGTGCATCGACGACTGCGGTGATTTTGCCGCAACGGGGTCGCTACTGCGCCTTGTTGTCATGGCGGCCCCGTTGCTTCAACGATGTTGCGGCGACATGCTTCAACGGTCGTGAAGGTGTTCTTAAAACGACTATGGTGTGCTTCCACGTTATACGTTGACATACAACGACAGCCTGACTGCTTTGAGATGTTGTGACGGTGTGCTTCGGCAGCCGCGGCGGCGGTGTGCTTCAAACGTTCATGACAATGCTTCGACGATCGCAACGATGCTACGACGAAGACCCGGCTGCTTCAACGATGTTGCGGCCGACATGCTTCAACGGTCGCGGCGATATCACGACGGTGTTCTTCAAACGGTCGCGGTTTGCTTCGACGTCATACGTTGATAGCTGCGGTGATGCTACAATGATAGTCTGGCTGCTTCTATGATGTTGTGACGACGTGCTTCAACCGCCGCGTCGGCGGCTATGGCGGCGGTGTGCTTCAAACGGTCATGACTCATGACAATGCTTCGACGATCGTGACGATGCTGCGACGAAGACCCGGCTGCCTCAATGATGTTGCGACTGGCATGCTTCAACGGTCGCGGCGATATCATGACAGTGTTCTTCAAACGGTCGCGGTTTGCTTCGACGTCATACGTTGATAGCCGCGGCGATGCTACAATGATAGTCTGGATGCTTCTATGATGTTGTGATGGCGTGCTTCGACTGCCGTGGCGGCGCGTGCTTCGAACGGTAATGAAAATGCTGCAACGACGTGCTTCAATGATGCTACAATGGTGTTCTTCATGGCCGTGGCAATGCTGCAATGATGGCTTCGACGATGCTACAATGGTGTGTTCTTCATGTGTTTATCTTCGGCTGCCCTTCGTGTGGTCTCCGTCCTGGTGTTGTGCATGCTCAAGACCCTCCCATGGTTGCCGTTGAGCTGCGACGAGCTTCGGGCTCTTGGTGTTGTGTCGGGTCACCTTTGCTCAATGACGACGCAATGATGCGTCCCCAACCTGCTAATCGATTCGACCGCCTATGACGGATCTCCCAGTCAAGGTCCGTATTAAGGTTTGGCACTCGTTGATTATGGTTGATCCTTTATTGTGTCGTGGGGCTCGGTACGCATGCCGGTGCGGTGAGTTAGGTCGTTCGTAGAGTCTTGGTATTGTGGTCCCTCGACAGAACCCCACATCTACTTGTTTCTCTCATGGTGTTGGTCTTTCTGCCTGCTAGCTAGGTCATGCCTTCTCCTGGATGGCAATTTTTTCTCATTTTCTGTAACCTTGTTACTGTGCGTTTTTTGGCCCGGTTTCCCTCATAAACGGGTTAACTTGTTTAGGTTTTTAATCCGGTTTCCCTTATAAACTAGATCAGTCAAAGCTTAAGACGTGAGTCTTGGCTTTGGCAGCTTTTTGAGCAATATATTCAGGTGAGCATCCTTCCCCCAGTGACCGTTCAAAAAAAATCATTTGTAGCATCAGGTGTACTCAAAAATAAAATGATTAACTATATCATCGTAACTAATTTCTGCTACACTACCTCGTTCTACTTGTAGCAGCAAGTTGTTTGCAAGAAAATCACATTTCATTGTGTTGCACAGCCTCAGCTTGATAATTTTAAAACTAGAGAAGGTAGGTTGAACACTTGTTGTGGAAACTACCATAGTAACAAGCAACAACTAATATGTGGGTTTAAGTTCTAAACTTGGCACTGGTGCTCGCATTTTTTTGAATTTACTTCAGACTTTTCGACAATGTTCATTAAATGACAGGAGATGTTTTCGTCGACTACAAATACGTCCATGGTTACATTGTGAATCTCAAGATGATGTGTTAGATCAATCTCTTAAACATTGGTAGAAAACAGGGCACTAGTCCCGGTTCCAGAGGGCCTTTAGTCCCGGTTCTGGAACCGGGACAACACGATCGGGACTAATGCCCAAAACCTTTAGTCCCGGTTTGCTTACGAACCGGGACCAAAGGGACTCCACGTGGCAGCTGCGGGGCGCCCAGGCAGGAGGACCTTTAGTCCCGGTTGGTAACACCAACCGGGACCAAAAGGCGGCCACGCGTCAGCAGCTCGTAGGCGCTGTGGGTTTTGTTTTTTTTAAGGGGGGTTTAGGGGTTTTGGAGGGTTAATTTAGAGATTTCATATTGTGTTAGCTAGCTAATAGAGAGAAGTGACCTCTCTTTCTCCGTGCTTGGTCGACGCTAGCTACTATACATATAGAGAGAACTTGATGCTAGCTAGTAAGCAAATGAAGGAAACCATTAATTACACAAGATCGTCATGAACATATATAGAGAGAAGTGACATCTCTTTCTCCGTGCTTGGTCGAACAACAAGTTTTCGTATATCTATCTGACGCTACTACATATGTACAATATAACATCTCTTACAATCCCTAACACCTAATATCTAATTTCACATGGTATTCTCCGTGTTCAGGTATGACATGGTCAAGAAAGAATCCCGCCAATTCCTCTTGAATTGCTCGTATGCGATCATGTGGTAGGAGTTCATCCCGCATCTGCCAGATCTAATTTAAAGAAGGGGGTCAATACATATATATAAATGAAACTCAACACAATTGATGGTAATATGTAAAATAAAATTGTGAATGTTGTTTACGTACTTCAAATTGTTTCTCAGAGAAGCCCCGCTCAGAGGTATAGTAGCGAATGAACTCGCATACGTAGTATCCACATAAATTAGTCCCGGGTGACTGGTACAAGCACTTTACGAGAATAGAGTTCAATCAAACTGATAAGCAAGCATGATAATGGTATTGATGAAACTAGAATCAATGAGAGATGCGCGAAACTAGCTAGTACTACTTACTTTGGGGTGTGTAAATCACAGCTCCTTCTTCAGACCCGGAACCATAGTGATGAACTTTTTCCAAACCCTGGCAGGCAAAGAAAATGATTACTTGATATCAGGAAATGAACGAAAGTTGCCGATATGGTCCCGGTATTGATTGAACTTACTTCTGGAGCATTGCAGTCATGTACGCATAATACTTGGGATCTTTAGGGAGCGAGTCTAAGACAGTTACTAATGCCCCGTCAAGGTTAATGGATAGCAGAATATAGTGGAAGCTACGCACGCATAACTCATCAATTACATTACTTAACCTCGAGTAAGCGAAACCGAATATGCACAAGACAGTAACACTCACTTGAAGTTGTAAAGAAAGAGTATTTCCCTTTTGTTTTGATGTCTAAGGAACGATTCTAGCATGTTCTTCTCGGTATCTTTGGCCTCTTTTTGTACCGACCATTCATTTACGGTATTTGGGCTAATGAACCCAATGTCATAGATTTGTGCTTTTTTGCATTCGACCATCTTCAATCTGCATAATATAGTGAGGATAATGATATATACATGCAATGAACGAGCTGAGCTAGAGACTTAATTATAGAAGTAATACTTACAGACAGTAGCAAGTCATGAGTTGTTTGTCGAGGGCCTTTTGATTGTATAACTGAAATACCTCCACAAATTCAACAGGCAGCAGCTCGACTCCAAGGAAGTCGTGCTCTTTTTTAATTCCGACAAACAAACTGTCGATCCCGGACTTCCTGCAGGTTTCCATGTACCAGTCATGCAATTTTTGCATCATCGTTGTTAGATGAGGATGATCAGGTTTGACGAGAGGCTTCCCGTTCTCGTATCTAAAGTCGTCTACTACTACCTCAGCCATTTCAAATTGTACATCATCGGGCAGGTAATCATCAAGAGTGGTACCGGGCAGTAGCACCGGATGATTAGCGATATCGCTAGACACCTTGAGCGGGGGGCACGATTGCTTCTCCTGTTCGCCGAGCTGGGGAATTGTTTTCCCACTTCTTCGTTTTTTCTCTCTTGCAGCACTGGAAGTACTTCCCGACCGCTACGCTTCAGCATGTGTCTTAGTAACTATGCGGTCATAGTTGGATAGCCGAGTCCGTGGTGGTCGCTTCAGGGCATGCAGAGTTCGCTTCGCTTTCACCGGATCTACCGTTTCCTTCGGAGGTGGATCTTTCCGTGCAAAATGGGCCTTCACTTCGGCTGCACTGATTTCAGCGTTTTCCCTTCGCTCCTCTCATATGGTAACTTTGGAAGAGGCTTGAGGCTTGGACCAAATTTGAATTTCTTCCCGCCTATTGTACTACTAGCCGCCGGAGCGGCGGCGGCGACTCTTTTCCCCCGTTGCTGATGCGCCGGAGGAGGAGGAGGAGGAGGCGAAGTGCCCTGACGCGCCGGAGGAGGCGAAGGAGGAGGCGGAGTGCCCTGACGCGCCAGAGGAGGCGGAGTGCCCTGACGCACCGGAGGAGGAGAAGGAGGAGGCAGAGTGCACTGACACGTCGGAGGAGGAGGAGGTGGAGTCTGCTGAGGCGTCCAGTTTGGAAGCTTGATGTACTCTTTTCTCCATAGACAGGTACTCCTCAAAGCATTTTCCAAAAGAATAATATCCTCTTCACCTGTAGGGTTGTCAAGCTCCAGCCTCTCAAATCCATTCATTATTTCATCCACCGTCACAACAGCATAGCCATGTGGAATCGGACGGCAATGGAAAGTTCCCTCAGCTCGAGGAGGTACAACAGAGCCGACCGCCGCCTTGAAGGTCAGGTTCTTGCATTTCGTCATTAGCTCGCAATGTTCAGCCGCCGTGATACTATCCACGGGGTAGCGAGGAGCCGTGAAATCAGGCTGAACGAGCTCCGTGGAAGCCACGCTGCTTCTCCGCTGAGATGGTGGGGTAGCGTCGAAGGAAGCATCTTCGTGCCGCTCAGATGGTTGGCCGGTAGCTCGCTGGCTCTCAAGTTCCTCTAGTTTTGCTAATCTTGCACTGAGCTTCTGCATTTCGCTTGCTTCCTGTTTCCTTTTTCTCTCTCGACTTCTATAACCACCGCTGTCGGGAAACCCATGCTTCCACGGAACAGAGCCTGGTGTGCCTCGTGTTCGTCCAGGGTGTTCAGGATTCCCGAGGGCCTCTGTCAGCTCGTCCTTCTCTCTGTCGGGAATGAACGTCCCTTCCTGCGCTGCCTCGATTACTGTCTGAAGCTTCCGGAAGGGTATTGCAAGTTGCTCGTCAGTCCAAACACACTCCCCTGTTTCTGGGTCCAAAGTTCCCCCAACCCCGAAGAACCAAGTCCTTGAGCGATCTGGCCAGTGCAATGTCGCTGGTTGGACATTCTTAGCAAGCAGGTCTTGCTCAGCTTTATCCCACAACGGCCGGGCTTTGTAGTAGCCACCTGACCCCGTGTGATGGTGAAACTTCTTCCTTGCAGCATTTTTCTTGTTTGTCAGTGACCATTTCTTACCCTTCTCCGATTTCTTGTAGGCCACAAATTCGGGCCATTGATCTCTTATCTTCTCATATCGACCGACGAATTTCGGAGTCTCCTCTTTCTCGACAAACTTTGTGTTCAACTCTTTCTTCCACTTCCTGAATAGTTCTGCCATCTTCTTAAGAGCAAACGCCTTGACCTTTCGCTCTATAATAGGGTTATTCGGATCCTCCTCTCGCGGTAAGCTGAAATTTGCCATCAGCTCGGTCCAAAGATCATCTTTCAGTCTATCATGGACATAAGAAACTTCAGGGTCCTTATTATTCTTATTCCATTGATGGGTGTTGATCGAGACATGGTCCCTAACAACAACTCCACACTGATGTACAAATGCGTCCTTGGTCCGCTTGGGAGCAATCGGTTGGCCATCTTTCGCGACTTCTCTGATCGTGAACCTTTCATCTGGGCGCAACCTTTTCTTCGGGCCTCGTCTCCTTACCTCGTCAGACTTTGAAACAGTTGAGGCTCCCTCCTCCGTTCGGTCACCGGAGCCGTGATCATGATCTCCTTCCTCCGTCGTTCGGTCACCGGAGCCATGATCATGATCTCCTTCCTCCGCCATTCGGTCACCGGAGCCGTCATGATCTGCTTCCTCCTCCATTGTTGGATCACCGGAGCCGTCATCCTCTCCTTCCTGATAATCGGTGTCGTTGAGATACAACAAGGGATCACCTCCGGCGCGGATTATATCCCCCAACAACTGTTCTTTTTCTAAGTCTCTTTGATCCATAGTTTCTGCAAATATTATACAACGTGGCAATATACAAACATGAGATATATATGCAAATCAATACAAGGCAATGCAACAATACGATCATATAATATCACTAATACATCATCGAATAGTATTATATAATATCACTAATACAGATATAGTTGACGTCTCGCGGCGCAGGCGGTGGACACCCAAAGAGAAGGAACTATGACAGGATCATAGCTCGGGTGAGATCCCTGAAGAACCTGCCAGGTATTGGAGAACCTGGCGTCCAACGCAACCATGTAGCGTCGGACGTGCTCGTCCTCCTCCCTGACACGGCGACGTACCACCTCCATGGGGGCCGGCTCCCTCTGCACCGACAGTGGTCCATGCGACCGCCACCAAAGAACCTCCGGGTCGACGACGGGACCCTCATTCCTCACCAAGCTGGGCGCCCCGGAAGGAAGCACCTCCCAGTGCCAGCCCGACGGAGTCCAGTCCCGGACATGGCGCCTCTCAAGCAGGTGGTCGCCGGCGCCGAGTCGACGACGAGGATGCGGGCCGGGCATCGTCGACTCAACGGCTACGCTATGCAACTAAACATTTAAACATCTAATTAAACATCATATCGCGTCACCGACGATCGTCAGGACTCCTCGATATCGTCGGGGACTCTCCCTCACCGACGATCATCGGGGGGTACTCTCCCTCACCGACGATCGTCAGGGACTCCTCGATATCGTCGGGGACTCTCCCTCACCGACAATCGTCGGGGGGGTACTCTCCCTCACCGACGATCGTCGGGGACTCCTCGATATCGCGTCACCGACGACCGACGATAAAAGAACTAAACATCTAAACAATAAAAACAACTAAAAACAACTAAACAACTAAAACAACTAAATTAACTAAACAACTAAATCAACTAAAACAACTAAAATTAACTAAATTAACTAAACAACTAAATTAACTATATGTCAGTGACCTAGGGGTTTTAAAATTAACCTAACTATCAAATTAATAGGGTCGGGCCCATATGCCAGTGACCCAGGGGTTAATTAACAGGGTGATTAGCATTAAGCTAATCACCTGACGGTCGGGGCCCACCTGCAGGTGACACAGGCGGCGATGCTCATCGCCGGCGACCTCTGGACGCGGCGGTGCCCACGCTAGGGACCACAGGAGCGGCGCCTGAGGCCACTAGGGCATAGCCCATGCTCAGCCGCATCTAAAGGGGGTCACGGGAGCTCTAGCCTTGGCGGCGAGACGACCGGCGGTGAGGAGCTCACGGGCAAGGCGGCTAGCGGGGTTAGGAGAGGAGATTGGCGACGGGGCTAGGGGTAAAAGAACCGGGGCCTCACCGCGGTTGCGAAGGCGTCGACGGCGCGGCCGGGGAGGTCCTCGTTGCTGTGAATCGACCGGAGAAGGCCGACGGTGCCGAAGGCGAAGGCAGCGGGGCAGGGCGCGGCGACGGCGATTGCGAAGACGACGTAGGGGCAGGGCGCGGCGACGGCGACGTCAGGGCAGGGGAGCGGGGGACGGCAAAATCCGGCAGCCTGGCGGCGTCAAGGTGGTCGTCGGCGCCGTCGGGGGAGAGGAGGAGAAGAAACTGCAGGTGGATTTGGAAATTTTTCCAAGTCCCGCTTATATAGCCCACCCTTTAGTCCCGGTTGATGCCACCAACCGGGACTAATGCCACCCTTTAGTCCCGGTTGGAGCCACCAACCGGGACTAAAGGTCAATTTCAGCAGCCCAAAGGGCGGGAAGCAGAGACCTTTGGTCCCAGTTGGTGGCTCCAACCGGGACTAAAGGGTGGCATTAGTCCCGGTTGGTGCCACCAACCGGGACGAAAGGGACGCATTGGTCCCGGTTGTAGCCACCAACTGGGACTAAAGGGTTGGTCCTGGCTGTGGTGCGAGTTTAGTCCCACCTCGCCAAGCGAGGGGCGCTCGCACCGGTTTATAAGCCCGCCCCTCTCTGCCTTGTTGAGTTACTCTCAAAGTCAAAATAGATGCCCTTATACGGGAGGTAATTTGACCTGAAATCAAATTGAATTTCACTCTGATTTTAGGTCGAATTTTCCCTATATAAGCGCATCTATGTTCATTTTTGCTATTTTTTTTATTTTATTTTTTTGCATATTAAAAGTTCTTAACAAAAAATACTTTATGAATATTGTTTTTTCTATTAAAGTTTTTAACAAAAAAACCTTTTGGAAGATGTCTATCTCGGACCACATCGTCTATTACAAATAACCTTGGGATAACACGTCTATTACAAAGGGATTTCAATTTTTTAAACATATTTTAACTCAAGACTTTTTCTGCATTCAATATGCACCATTCAAAGCCACATCATCACTTTTCAACCCTTTTCTGACCTCATTTACTATTTTTCATGCATTTCATGATTTATTTTGAGCTAAGATGACCCTGAATTGAAAAGCACTGCAAATGAACTCTGAAATGGTTGAAAGTTGGCACGGTATCATCATTTCACCCACATAGCATGTGCTAAAAAGTTGAGAGGGTTACGGAAAAAACTGGATGCACTTCGTGTACAAAATGAACAATCTCTTTCGAAGTATCAGGGTTTCAGACGAAAACTCATTAGTTACAAAAGGATTTCAAATTTTTAAATATATTTCAACTCAAGACTTTTTTTGCATTCAATATGCACCATTCAAAGCCACACCATCACTTTTCAACCCTTTTCTGACTTCATTTGCTATTTTTCATGCATTTCATGATTTATTTTGAGCTAAGATGACCCTGAATTGAAAAGCACTGCAAATGAACTCTGAAATGGTTGAAACTTGGCATGGTATCATCATTTCACCCACATAGCATGTGCTAAAAAGTTGAGAGGGTTACGGCAAAAACTGGATGCACTTCGTGTACAAAATGAACAATCTCTTTCGAAGTATCAGGGTTTCAGACAAAAACTCATCAATTACAAAAGGATTTCAAATTTTTAAACATATTTCAACTCAAGACTTTTTATGCATTCAATATGCACCATTCAAAGCCACATCATCACTTTTCAAACCTTTTCTGACTTCATTTGCTATTTTTCATGCATTTCATGATTTATTTTGAGCTAAGATGACCCTGAATTGGAAAGCACTGCAAATGAACTCTGAAATGGTTGAAACTTGGCATGGTATCATCATTTCACCAACATAGCATGTGCTAAAAAGTTGAGAGGGTTACGGCAAAAACTGGATGCACTTCGTGTACAAAATGAACAATCTCTTTCGAAGTATCAGGGTTTCAGACGAAAACTCATCAGTTACAAAAGGATTTCAAATTTTTAAACATATTTCAACTCAAGACTTTTTATGCATTCAATATGCTCCATTCAAAGCCACATCATCACTTTTCAAACCTTTTCTGACTTCATTTGCTATTTTTCATGCATTTCATGATTTATTTTGAGCTAAGATGACCCTGAATTGAAAAGCACTGCAAATGAACTCTGAAATGGTTGAAACTTGGCATGGTATCATCATTTCACCCACATAGCATGTGCTAAAAAGTTGAGAGGTTTACGGCAAAAACTGGATGCACTTCGTGTACAAAATGAACAATCTCTTTCGAAGTATCAGGGTTTCAGACGAAAACTCATCAGTTACAAAAGGATTTCAAAATTTTAAACATATTTCAACTCAAGACTTTTTATGCATTCAATATGCACCATTCAAAGCCACATCATCACTTTTCAAACCTTTTCTGACTTCATTTGCTATTTTTCATGCATTTCATGATTTATTTTGAGCTAAGATGACCCTGAATTGAAAAGCACTGCAAATGAACTCTGAAATGGTTGAAACTTGGCATGGTATCATCATTTCACCCACATAGCATGTGCTAAAAAGTTGAGAGGGTTACGGCATAAACTGGATGCACTTCGTGTACAAAATGAACAATCTCTTTCGAAGTATCAGGGTTTCAGACGAAAACTCATCCGTTACAAAAGGCATTTCATTTCTTGACATGTAACTGCAGTGATATTCTAGATCAAAGCCATCATCAGAATAGTTGTGGAGAGAAAGTATTCACTTTTTCTTCGTGTGTGTCCCTTGCTTATTGCGCCGTAACCATGGATAATCTTCTTCGTTTAACAGGGTGCTTGGGTCAACCTTCACTTTGAAGGGAGGAATTTCATGAAACTTTTCATAATCTTCAGATATGTCTGTCTTGCCCTCCACTCCCACGATGTCTCTTTTCCCTGAAAGAACTATGTGGCGCTTTGGCTCATCGTATGATGTATTTGCTTCCTTATCTTTTCTTTTTCTCGGTTTGGTAGACATGTCCTTCACATAGAAAACCTGCGCCACATCATTGGCTAGGACGAATGGTTCGTCTGCGTACCCAAGATTGTTCAGATCCACTGTTATCATTTCGTACTGCGGGTCTTCCTGTACCCCGCCTCCTGACAGATTGACCCATTTGCACCGAAACAAAGGGACCTTAAAATCATGTCCATAGTCAAGTTCCCATATGTCCACTATGTAACCATAATATGTGTCATTTCCCCTGTTGGTTGCTGCATCAAAGCGGACACCACTGTTTTGGTTGGTGCTCTTTTGATCTTGGGCGATCGTGTAAAATATTCCCATTTATCTCGTACCCTTTGTAAGTCAATATAGTCGAAGATGGTCCCCTGGCCAACGAGTACAGCTCACCTGCAACAGTGGTGTTACCCATGAGATGTGTTTGCAACCAACTGCCGAAAGTCCTGATGTGTTCACATGTAATCCAGTCGTCACACTGCTCCGGGTGTTTGGAGCGCAGAATATTCTCGTGTTCATTGACATACGGGGTCACCAAGGTAGAATTCTGTAGAACAGTGTAGTGTGCTTGAGACCAAGAATGCCCATCCCTACATATTATTGAATTCGCTCCTAGCATGCCTTTTCCAGTCAGTCTCCCCTCATACCGCGATTGAGGGAGACCAATCGGCTTAAGGTCAGGAATAAAGTCAACACAAAACCCAATGCTTTCCTCTGTTTGATGGCCCGTGGAGATGCTTCCTTCTGGCCTAGCACGGTTACGAACATATTTCTTTAAGACTCCCATGAACCTCTCAAAGGGGAACATGTTGTGTAGAAATACAGGGCCCAGAATGCCAATCTCGTCGACTAGATGAACTAGGACGTGCGTCATGATATTGAAGAAGGATGGTGGTAACACCAGCTCGAAACTGACAAGACATTGCACCAAATCACTCTTTAACCTTGGTAGGATTTCTGGATCGATTACCTTCTGAGAGATTGCATTGAGGAATGCACATAGCTTCACAATGGCTAATCGAACGTTTTCCGGTAGAAGCCCCCTCAATGCAACCGGAACGTTTTCTGGAACTTTTTCTCTGCCATATTTATTATTCCCTTTATATTCGACGAGAAGCCAGACGAGACCTTCATACTGAGCAGGCATTCAAAGAAGATTTCCTTCTCTTCTTTGGTAAGAGCGTAGCTGGCAGGACCTTCATACTGCTTTGGATGCATGCCATCTTTTTCGTGCGCACGTTGCTGGTCCTCCCATGCCTCTGGTGTATCTTTTGTCTTCCCATACACTCCCAAGAAGCCTAGCAGGTTCACGCAAAGATTCTTCGTCACGTGGATCACGTCGATTGCAGAGCGGACCTCTAGGTCTTTCCAATAGGGTAGGTCCCAAAATATAGATTTCTTCTTCCACATGGGTGGGCGTCCCTCAGCGTCATTCGGAACAGATAGTCCGCCAGGACCCTTTCCAAAGATTACTTGTAAATCATTGACCATATCAAGTATGTGATCACCAGTACGGAGGGCGGGCTTCTTCCGGTGATCTGCCTCACCTTTGAAATGCTTTCCTTTCTTTCGACACTGATGGTTCGTCGGAAGAAATCGACGATGCCCCAGGTACACATTCTTCCTGCATTTGTCCAAATATATACTATCGGTGTCATCTAAACAGTGCGTGCATGCGTGGTATCCCTTGTTTGTCTGTCCTGAAAGGTTACTGGGAGCAGGCCAATCATTGATGGTTACAAACAGCAACGCATATAGGTCAAATTCCTCCTGTTCGTTCTCATCCCACACACGTACACCTTTTCCATTCCACAGTTGTAAAAGTTCATCAACTAATGGCCTTAGGTACACATCAATGTCATTGCCGGGTTGCTTAGGACCTTGGATGAGCACTGGCATCATAATGAACTTCCGCTTCATGCACAACCAAGGAGGAAGGTTATACATACATAGAGTCACAGGCCATGTGCTATGCTTGCTGCTCTGATCCCCAAAAGGATTAACGCCATCTGCACTTAAACCAAACCATACGTTCCTTGGGTCACCTGTAAATCCCCCCACTTTTTCTCGATCTTTCTCCACTGCGACCCATCACCGGGTGCTCTCAACTTCCCGTCTTTCTTACGGTCTTCCTTGTGCCATCGCATCAACTTGGCATGCTCTTTGTTTCTGAACAAACGTTTCAACCGTGGTATTATAGGAGCATACCACATCACCTTGGCAGGAACCCTCTTCCCGGTGCGCTGGCCCTCAACATCACCAGGGTCATCTCGTCTGATCTTATACCGCAATGCACAGCATACCGGGCATGCGTTCAAATCCTCGTACGCACCGCGGTAGAGGATGCAATCATTAGGGCATGCATGTATCTTCTGCACCTCCAATCCTAGAGGGCAGACAACCTTCTTTGCTTCGTATGTACTGTCGGGCAATTCGTTGTCCTTTGGAAGCTTATTCTTCATTATTTTCAGCACCTTTTCAAATGCCTTGTCAGATACACCATTCTCTGCCTTCCATTGCAGCAATTCCAGTGTGGTACCGAGCTTTGTGTTGTCATCTTCGCAATTTGGGTACAACCCTTTTTTGTGATCCTCTAACATGCGATCGAACTTCAACTTCTCCCTTTCACTTTGGCATTGTCTCTTTGCATCAACAATGACCCAGCGAAGATCATCATCGGGCACATCGTCTGGTTCTTCCTCTTGATCTTCAGCTTCCCCCATTGCAGCATCACCGTATTCAGGGGGCAGATAGTTGTCATCATCCTCTTCTTCTTCGTTGTCTTCCATCATAACCCCTCTTTCTCCGTGCTTGGTCCAAACATTATAGTGTGGCATGAAACCCTTCTCAAGCAGGTGGACGTGAAGGGTTCTCGAGTTAGAGTAATCATTCGTATTCCCACAGATAGTACATGGACAATACATAAAACCATTCTGCTTAGTTGCCTCAGCCACTTCGAGAAAATTATGCAGGCCCTTAATGTACTCGGAGGTCCGTCGGTCACCGTACATCCATTGCCAGTTCATCTGCGTGCATTATATAATTAAGTGTATCAAAAACCATTACAAAACATCATGAATAGAGAAGTGACCAAATTAATAGAAGTTCATCATCACATTAAAATCAAAGTACAGTAGTGACCAAAATAAATACATAAAATTCATACTTCTAGAGCATTTGAAATGAGCTAAACTAGCAGTGAGAGATAAAACGATGAAGTCGTTAACCTTTTAGAACACTTGTGTAGTTGGTGCACCGCCAAACCTAAACAAATCTTAGGGAAAATGTAGCTTGGAGGTCGAGCTTGGAGAGGAGAAAACTTAAGTGTGGCTGCGGCATTTCATCGAACACCTCATGTGCATAGGATGTGAGAACAGAGAGCAACACACCTCCCAAACGCCGCCCGGCCAAAAAACAGAGGAGTGAGCGGGCAGGGACGAGCATATATAGGCGATGTATAAGTCCCGGTTGGTGGCTAGCACCGGGACTAAAGGTGAATCTTTAGTCCCGGTTCCAGCCAACAACCGGGACTAAAGGGTAGCGAGGACCTTTAGTCCCGGTTCGTGTCTGGAACCGGGACTAAAGGTGTCACACGAACCGGGACTGGTTCCAGCCGAGGCCCGGCCGGCGCCCTGGCCTCACGAACCGGGACAGATGCACCCATCAGTCCCGGTTCGTAACACGACCGGGACTAATGCAATATTCTGGCCCGTTTCAAAGCCCGGTTTTCTACTAGTGAAAGGTGGTCATAGAGTAAGGTGTTCATAAAAATAAATGTATATGCATATATATCAACGTCTGCACGTCTAACTATTAAAACAAAACATGTGTGCACGAGCGGCACATAACTTTTTTTCAAATTCTATGAATTTTTTTTCAAGTTTGATGATTTTTTTTTCAAAACAATGAACTTTTTTTATAATTCGATGTTTTTTTTTCAAAATCGATGAACTTTTTCAAGTTTGTGAACTTTTTTTTAATAAAATTGATTAACTTTTTTTTCAAAATCCATGAACTTTTATAAAAATTTGTGAACCTTTTTTCAGATCATCGTAAACTTTGTTCAAAATTTATGAACCCTTTTTCACTTTCGTGAACTTTTTTTTATTTCACATTTTTTTCAAGGAAGTCAACCATTGAGAAAACTAGAGGAGCTCGCCACATGGGTCGGCGCACGAGCATGCGGTAGTGAGCGCCTGCAGCGCTGCATAGGAGCCCCCCCCCCCCCCCCCCCCACACACACACACCGATTTTACGATGTGGACTGGGCTAATTTTGCCTCCAACCCAATTAGGCCGAGTTTACGTAGCTGTAGCAAAGTCCATAAACCATTATCACTAATGGGCGTCAACTACCCGTCAGTACCACATTTTCTCACCATTGATAGGACCGGTGCATTTTTACGAAATCACTCTCATCATCTCAGGTTGCGAAAGTGTCATATTGCATGTGCGCCATTTCTCGTAACCTATGAGTTTTTCCTTTTTTCATAGATCCATTTATTCGAAACGTTTTATCGCTCAAATCATGCGTCCAAATCTCAAAAAGTTTTCACCGCTGGATTACTGGTGTCGAGATCTTCGAAATTAGATCCCATGTTGATAGGCTTCGACGAACATTTTTTCATAAAAAAATTAGACGAAAAAATCATACCAAAAGCACGTTTTTTCCCTTTCCGACAGACACGACCGTACCTCTCATGAAAGCAAATCCGTGCCTCCACGAGAAACAAATCCGTGACTCCCGTGAAAGAAAAATACACGTTTTTTTGCATTTCCAAGAGGCACGACCATGCCTCTCGCGAAAGAAAAAAACGTGTTTTTCCTTTCCGAGAGGTACGACCATGCCTCTCGCGGAAGGAGAAAAAAAGAAAACATGTTTTTCCCCTTTCCAAGAGGCATGACCATGCCTCTCGCCGAAGCAAATCTGTGCTTCTCGCGGAAGAAAAAAATACGTTTTTTTTACATATTTTTTATTCAAATCCTAGGAAAAACCTAAAAACGCAGAAAAAATCATCTAAAAGCCGAAAACGCGTACAAAAAAGTAAAAAATAAAATTTGAAGGGACCACTTAGAGCGTGACACGCGATGGATGCTGAGAGAACGCCACCCCCTGACCCTTAGGGAGGCTCTCAAACGAGTGCTTTTTCATTAGTTGCTCCCGCATTTTTTTTTCCCACCTGGTCGAAGATTAATTTGCAATGGTGTTTGTATCGACGAGAGCTTCAAAACTAGCCCACGCTTCAATATGTTTCGATAAAAATTTCCACTAACACTTTTATAGTCGGGCAGTATCGCATTATCTGCAAACTTATTTTTAGCAAATCACCGCGTTGCAAGCTGAGTGAATGGCTTGGGTCAGTCGTCTGAATTTGTTTTCTTGTTCAATCAATTTGTTCCTGGCCATTGGATAAAAAGAAGCGGATATATCTCTTTCTACCTTTTGATAAAAATGTTCATCGTGTTCCCACACGATCTCGATCTAAACCGTCCACAACCGCCGCCAGTACCGTTTGCCACCACGGCCGGCGGCCCTCCCACGACTACCTAGCCGCCCCACTCTCACCTCGACCTCCCCACCCCCTCCCCTCCTCCCCAGTCGTGCTTGCCATCGCCCCTGGCGATCCATCTAATCTGACAAACCACCTGAATTTTACGACGAACCTGCACCCCCAGCAAACCCTAAGATAGACAAGGAGGCTACTGCTACCCCATGCACCGCTAAGATAGACAAGAAGACTGTTGCCCCCTACACCATAAGATAGATAAGATCAAACCTGCCGACGGCCTCAGTGCTCATCGTCTGTTGCTTCCTTCTTCATTGATTCGACCGACCCAGATTCTAAATTCAAGCGATTGACGTCCACCAAAACCGAGCTTATTATCAATAAGGCGATAACTTTATAAATTATTGGGTGGCAAAAAAACAAAATCATTGAAACATGTCTACCATTACGGAGTACAATATAATTTTGAAGCTCTCATCAAAATGAAGTACACAATGATGACGATGAAGATGGATGGTAAATTAAGTCTAGTTTGCACGATGTCATTGTCATCGCTCCGTCAGACACTACCAGAATCAGGCTCGTTGCCGACGGCCTAAACTATGCCGACGGTCCCCGTAGGCATATATCACCCTATGCCGACCACCTGCGTCTAACCGTCGGCGTACAAAACACCGTCGGCGTAGATCAAACTATGCCGACGGCAACCGTCGGCGTACAAAGGCCGTCGGCATAGCTTGATCTATGCCTACGGTGGCCGTCGGCGTATCTGCGGGCCCGGCCACTCGATGGGTTACGCCTGTTTGACGCCGTCAAAGATATGCCGACGGTCCTGACGGACACCGTCGGCATAGCTGCGATGGTCTACGTCATCGATCCGCGGCAGATGCCACGTCATCGATCCGAGGGAGCTGCCGATCCGGGGCATAGCTATGTCGACGGTTATGCCGTCGGCATATGCGCGGCAGGTGCCACGTCATCGATCCGAGGGAGCTGCCGATCCGGGGGGCATAGCTATGCCGACGGTTATGCCGTCGGCATACCTATTTTTATTTTTTATTTTGGCTATGCTGACGGTGTAACCATCGGCATAGGTACGTTTTTTTAAAAATCTTTTCCCTATATTAAAATTTGATTTACTTAGGAAGTCTATAACCCATGTCCATGTTATATATAGTCTACACACAGTTTTTCCAATGCATCGTCTATTTAGCTGTGTGTATAGGCGCTAAAATCATGTTATATATAGTACTCTACACACAGTCTTCACGGACGGCGCTGCCGCCGGCACCTGGAGGGGGGAAACGGTGTCGTCGGGTCGACACGGAGGGAATCTTGCGATGGGTTGGGCCCGGACCTTGTTCTAATATGTTGCTATGGGATGGCCTATCACACCCAGGTGAAAATGTCCCTCGGTCAAACCCCGTGCGGTGAAAGTCAAAGGGGTAGATCCGTCCGGTCAACAGTGCCAGGGTTAGACGGGACGGGGTACTTGGGGGGTAGCTATGCCACCAGGTCTTGCGCTGGGCCCTCTTACGCGTCTGGAAATGTGGTGGCGGGTGCAAACACCTGGCATGCATCTCCGAAGTGTGACCCTCTTCACGAAAGCCGCTACCGCCGGCACCTGGAGGGGGAAAACGGTGGCGTCGGGTCGACACGGAGGGAATCTTGCGATGGGTTGGGCCCGGACCTTGTTCTAATATGTTGCTATGGGATGGCCTATCACAGTCAGGTGAAAATGTCCCTCGGTCAAACCCCGTCCGGTGAAAGTCAAAGGGGTAGATCCGTCCGGTCAACAGTGCGAGGGTTAGACAGGACGGGGTACTTGGGGGTTGGCAATGCCACCAGGTCTTGTGCTGGGCCCTCTTACACGTCTAGAAGTGTGGTGGCAGGTGCAAGCACCCCGGCACGCGTCTCCGGAGTGTGACCCTCTTCACGAAAGCCGCTGCCGCCGGCACCTGGAGGGGGGAAAAGGTGTCGTCGGGTCGACACGGAGGGAATCTTGCGATGGGTTGGGCCCGGACCTTGTTCTAATATGTTGCTATGGGATGGCCTATCACACCCAAGTGAAAATGTCCCTCGGTCAAACCCCGTGCGGTGAAAGTCAAAGGGGTAGATCCGTCCGGTCAACAGTGCCAGGGTTAGACGGGACGGGGTACTTGGGGGGGTAGCTATGCCGCCAGGTCTTGCGCTGGGCCCTCTTACGCGTCTGGAAATGTGGTGGCGGGTGCAAACACCTGGCACGCGTCTCCGAAGTGTGACCCTCTTCACGGAAGCCGTTGCCGCCGACACCTGGAGGGGGAAAACGGTGGCGTCGGGTCGACGCGGAGGGAATCTTGCGATGGGTTGGGCCCGGACCTTGTTCTAATATGTTGCTATGGGATGGCCTATCACAGTCAGGTGAAAATGTCCCTCGGTCAAACCCCGTCCGGTGAAAGTCAAAGGGGTAGATCCGTCCGGTCAACTGTGCCAGGGTTTGACGGCGCTGCCGCCGGCACCTGGAAGGGGAGAAACGGTCACGTCGGGTCGACACGGAGGGAATCTTGCGGTGTCCAAGGAGGTATTACATGTATGATGTGTAATAAATAAACAAAGTATAATCCTAAAAAAAGTATCTGAAATAACCATGAACAAAGTATAGAAAAAAATTTAAAATATGAAATATATATGCCGACGGTTAAACCGTCGGCGTAGCTCCACCTTATCCACAACCTTATCCCCTCACCCCACCTCTCTCCACCACTCACTCCCTCCCACCCCGCCTCGCCCCGCACCCACAGCCCCGGCCCGGCCGCCGCCCCGACCTCACCTTGCCCCGCCGCCTCGCCCCCCACCAACCAGCCCGGCCGCTGCCCCGACCTTGCCCCACCCTGCCCGGCCCCGCCCCGCCGTAGCAGCGCCCGCCCCACCCAGCCCCGACCCCGCCCCCCGCCTCGCCCCGCCGCCTCGCCGCCCACCTGCCGCCCCCGGCCCCTTCCCCGTCTCCGGCCGCTGCCCACGGCCTCGACCCCGACCGGCGCCCCCACCGCGCCCCCGACCCCGCCCGTCCTCCCCCACCCCCATCCCGGCCGCGAATCCGGCCGGCCCGCCGTGCCTCGCCCCCGGCCAGCCCTGCCTCGTCCCCGCCCCGGCCTAGGCTGCTACTCCAGCCGGCCTCGGCTGCTGCTCCGGCGGGAGGTGAGCAACGGGCATTTTTTTGTATGATGATGTTAGATTTTTTGTTTGAATGTTGATGAATATGATGAGTGTATGAATGATGATGAATGCACAGTGGCAATTTTTTTTGTATGAAACTCTTCGTAGTTAGGTAGGTTAATGTTGTGTGTAGTATTTAGTAGAAATAGATGAATAGATAGATGGATGTTTGATAGATGAACAGATAGATGGATGAAATGGTAGAGAGTACTCAATGTGATAGATAGATGGATGAAATGGTAGAGAGTACTCAATGGTAGGTGGACAAATTTTTGTATGTTTTGTGTAGTTTTATGCTTTTTAGATAAATACTCAATGTGATAGATAGATGTTTTGTGTTTATTTGGATATGATGAGTGGTTATTTGATCATGATGATCTTGTTAAAAAACTGAAGTGTCAATGTTGTATGTGATGTGATGACCTAAGTCTTTTTATCGGTAAAATTTACCGGCTATGCCCTATTCTGCGGATGGTGTACAAGTGGTAAGATGCCATGCCCAGTGTGCATGCAGGCTCTACGTTTTATTTGGCTGCAGAAGGGTCGCAAGTATGTAGCCTTTGACCAGCACCGCCAGTTCCTCCCTCCAGACCATCCAGACAGGGAAGACAAGAAGAACTTCACGAAAGGTCGGGTTGTCCATGAAGTAAACGAGATTCCAACATTTTCGGGGCCAGATGTTCTTGCTCAGCTAAAAGCTCTCAAGCCTGAAGTCAAAGGGAAAGGCAAAGGCAAACGCTTCGAGGGATATCGTGAGACGCACAACTGGACTCACATTAGCCCCTTCACGAAGCTTTCCTATTTCAAGGACCTCAAACTTCCTTATAACATCGATGTGATGCACACCGAAAAGAATGTCGCAGAGTCCCTTTTTCGCACGATCCTCAACATTCCTGATAAGACAAAGGATAACGTTCAAGCTAGAGCTGATCAACAAAAAATTTGTGATAGACCACGTCTAAACATGCAACCTCCCACAGGCGGTTGAAAAAACTGGTTCAAGCCAGAGGCTGACTTCGTCCTTAAACCGCCAGAAAAGAAGGAGGTACTTATGTGGCTCAAACACATTGTGAAGTTCACTGATGGTTATGCATCGAATATAAGTAATGGAGTTAATCTTTCAACGGGCAAAGTCAACGGGCTCAAGAGTCATGACTATCATGTATGGATTGAGTGGTTAATGCCGGTGATGGTTCGAGGCTATGTCCCCGAGCGTGTCTGGCGAGTGCTTGCGGAGCTAAGCCATTTCTTTCGCACGCTATGTGCTAAAGAAGTATGTCCCGAGGTGATTGGACAATTGCATAAGAAGGCACCGGAGTTGATATGCAAGCTAGAGAAGACCTTTCCGCCAGGCTTCTTTACTCCGATGACACATCTCATTTTGCACCTCGCGAAAGAGGTATTGTTGGGGGGCTCTGTGCAGAATCGTTGGCAGTACGGCCCTGAGAGACAGAACAAGCATCTCCGAAAGAAATGTGGAAACAAAGCTAAGATTGAAGCTTCCATAGCTGAGGCAGTTATCCTTGAGGAGGTGTCAGACCTCAGGACATCGTACTATCCAGACCACTTTCCCAGTCTGCATAATAAGGTGCCTCGATACAATACGGAAGAGCCCAAGTATAAACCCAAGCTCGATCTATTCAGCGGGCAAGGTGGCAAGGCTGGGTGCTCGAAATCTTATAACATGCCAGAACAAGAGTGGGAGGACATCATGTTCTATGTTTTGCACAACATCAAGGAAGTTGAGGAGGAGTGGATGAGGTAATACCACCACACCATTCCTTTATGTCTTGCACAACATCATGTTCTATGTTCTCTTAGTCTCGGCCTAAACACCGCTTTTCTTCTTTCAGTCAATTCATTTATGAGGAGTGGAAGGGAATGATTCATCCTACTCAGGCGGAGGCACTTACTCTTCTTCGGCATGGAAACCCTGGAAGGCAAAATTTTGTTGCTTGGTTCATGGCTAAAGTAATTTTTCACATTCCCCTATTAAATACCTAGTTGAACATTTATTAGTTAACCAAACTAATGCACCCAAAAATTTCAATTAAACTTGTAGGGAAAAGATCAGAACATATCTATGGATGACGAATTGAGATGGGTTTCCATGGGTTTTAACCCTTCGGTCATGACATGTGAAAAGTATGATGTGAATGGGTATCGCTTCCATACAGAGGAGCACCAGAACAACCGGCCTGATCCCAAAACTATAAATACTGGAGTGTACACCCTAGGTCAAAATGGAGTTCAGTATTACGGAAGGGTAGGAAAAATATACGAGCTTTCATTCAGTCGTGGCCGCGAAACCCTAAGTCTCCCTGTGTTCAAATGCCGATGGTTCGACCCAGTAAAGGGGCTGAGACATACGCCTTCCTATGGTTTGGTCGAAGTTAAACCATCAACCGTATATGCTGTAGCCGATCTCTTTATTGCGGCTACCCAAGCCACACAAGTTTATTATCTGCCTTACCCATGCCAGAAAGAGTACCTAAAGGGTTGGGAAGTTGTGTTCAAGGTGTCGCCACATAGTAAGCTACCGGACCCGAACGATGACGATTATTACAACATTAACCCCATGACGTACGAGGGAGTGTTCTTTCAAGAGCAACCCGATGATGATGTGGTCAGAAGCGATTACGTTGACTCCTTGGGTGATGATGATGTGGATCCAAACGATGACGATGCACGGAATGATGGTGAGACCATTGTTAATGAAAAAGACATACTTATGCTAGAAAAGTTGTTAAATGAAGACGATGACGACGAGGAAGAGCCTCCACCTCCGTCCGACAATGAAGATGATATGTGTGATAGTGACAGTGACAGTGATGATTCGTATGGGTCCTAGCAGATGTACGTTTCATGTCTTTTTTCTATGGGTTTTTTCTTCATTATTATTATACTAATTGTTTATTCTCTTTTCAATGCAGGTTTGCTAAGCATGGGCAAGGGCAAGGCCGATGGCACGGGTTTACTAAGGAAACTCACATCGATTAGTAGTCGGAGTGGTCGAGCCCGTACTGTTCCGTCTCGACTACTTGAGGATGACTCCTCACAAGGAGGTCAGGGGAGAGGTGCCCCTAGAGGTGGAGGTGGTACGGGGAGAGCCCCTAGAGGTGGAGGGGTGCGGGGAGAGCCCCTAGAGTTGGAGGGGGTGCGGGGAGAGCCCCTAGGGGAGAGCCCCTAGGGCGGGGTCGGGGCCAGAAACAACGCTCCCTCACCGACTTTGGGGTGTCATTTACAAGGCCCTCCTGTAGTGAGGTACCCTCCTCTAGTGGGCTGCTAAAAGCATCCAAAACCGGGCTAATCGAGGGACTGACGGAACACATTGTCAGGGAAACCGGAACCACTGGAGCCACAAGAAAGTTCAGGTATATCTATGTACATGAAACATTCTTCTTCTTCTATGTATGACTAACCTCTGTTTGGTGATGTTTGGTGGTGCAGGAGGAGAAATTGAAGCGGCCGCTCTCAGACATGGAGGCGTGGGAGATAGCCCATGTGCGTACTAAGCCCAAGGATGGCAAGGGCAAGTACTACGGCGAGTCCGGCAAGCACCTTGAGACCTACAAGGAGTTGTATCTGGGGTACAATCCTGACACACCTGACCCCATAAAAGAGGCTACGGACGACAGGGCGGTGGTTGGCATAGGGCCGAAGAGTCATGGTCGGCAGGCAGTTCTGGATGCTGTGGTCACTCCTTCTATCTCCTACACACAGCTTCGAGTTACCAACCCAAGCCTAAGCTCGCACACGAGCACGACCCGTGCTCACTCAGAGTCCCTCCTAGACCAGCAACACTTTGTAAGGATTTTCCCTCTTATCTTTCTTTTTTCTCACTTTATTTTCCACATCGAGATGTTTTTATGAGTTTCATCATGTCATATTGTAGGCCTTCATGGAGTACACACGTCAGGACACCATGGCGTGGAACGTGAGAGCTGTAGTAGTCGCGGACCACAACAGTCGCATGATGAAGGTTAGTTTAGCCCCTTTCATTTGACTTTCACATTTGCACTTTCATTTCTTCTGACCTTCGTGTTTGCTTGCTCAACTAACATGCAGCTCATTTTTGACTCCTTAGCGGCCGGCATGGTTCCTGTAATGGAACCACCACCACCACCTGCTGGACCACAACCAGTGTTGCCTACGTTTGAAGAATTTCTGGCACAGCGATGTCCGACTCCGGTTTGTACATCCCCAAACTATTCAACCATTACTTATCGTTTATTCAACACAATCATATATCTCTTTAACATCTCTTTTCAAACATGCAGGGAACCGGTGGATCATCCGTTGGTGGTGGTGCCAATCATGGCATCACTCCCGAGTCACGGAGCCCGATCACTCCGATCCACCGAGGTGGCGGCGGTGGCGGTCTTGACGGTAGCGGTGCCGGTAGCAGTGATGACCTTGGCTTTGGCGGTCTTGGCGGTGACGAACTTGGTGGTGGATGTCCTGGCGCTTAAGCCTCTGGGTGGTGGTGGTGGTGACTTGTATCTTTCATGCATCTATATTATGGACTTATGTCGTGTTGTTCGACTTATATTGTGTTGTTTCGACGTATGTTTTGTTGATTCCACTTATGTTGTGATGATAATACTTATGTTGTGGTGATAATGATGTGGATCTGTGATATATATATGCTGTTTATTATCTGTGATATATTTGTGTATATTTGTGCTGTATATTATATGTAAATAAACCAAAAAAATAAACAGTAGATATGCCGACGGTTATGCCGTCGGCGTAGCCTGTCCCAGGATGCACCAGCAGCTGCCACGTGGCAGCGCTATGCCGACGGCTACACCGTCGGCGTAGTCACTGATGTATGCCGACGGTATAACCGTCGGCGTAGCCTTGCCCCAGGGAGCGCCAGGAGTTGACACGTGGCCGGAATATGCCGACGGCTACACCGTCGGCGTAGTTCCAGATGTATGCCGACGGTATAACCGTCGGCGTAGCACTCCCCCAGGGAGCGCCAGGAGCTGACACGTGGGTGCGTCTGGTTGGTTGACGTCCTCCGACGGCGCCGTCAGCCGCCGTCATGTGAAAAGGGTGCCGACGGTATCTACGCCGACAGACGGACGTCGGCATAGGAGGATATGCCGATGGTTTCCCTATGCCGACGAAACTGACCGGGTACGCCGACGCTCGCGATCCCGACGACCCTACGCCGACAGTGGCCGTCGGCGTAGCCCTACGCCGACGGTGTTCGGGCCTACGCCGACGGATTCCGGCCGTCGGCATATGAGGCGATTCTGGTAGTGAGACTTGGCACATTATTGGTGTTCAAAGGACAGGCTATGCAGCTAGCTCGATCGTTGATCCTCGGAGGAGGTCGACGAACCGTGTGAGATTCCGGCGCGACGACCCGCCGTCTTCGACGGCCCAGCGAGCAACGTCCCTCAGCGCGAGCACCCTCGCCTTGGCCTCCCCATCGTCGACTACAAATACGTCCATGGTTACGTTGTGAATCTCAAGATGATGTGTTAGATCAATCTCTTAAAGGTGGTCATAGAGTAACGTGTTCATAAAAATAAATGTATGTTACGTAACGAAGTTTACGTAGCTGTAGCAAAGTCCATAAACCATTATCACTATTGGGCCTCAACTACCCGTCAGTAGCACACTTTCTCACCATTTATAGGACCGGTGCATTTTTACGAAATCACTCTCGTTACAAGTGTCATATTGCATGTGCGCCATTTCTCGCAACCTATGAGTTTTTCCTTTTTTCATAGATTCGTTTATTCGAAACGTTTTATCACTCAAATCATGCGTCTAAATCTCGAACTGTTTTCACCGCTGGATTCCTCGTGTTGAGATCTTTAAAATTACATCCCATGTTGATAGGCTTCGACGAACATTTTTAATGAAAAAAATGAGACGAAAAAATCAAACCAGAAGCACGTTTTTTTCCTTTCCGACAGACACGACCATGCCTCTCGCGGAAGCAAATCCGTGCCTCCGCGAGAAACAAATCCGTGACTCACGCGAAAGAAAAAAACCAAGTTTTTTTCCTTTTTCGAGAGGCACGGCCGTGCCTCTCGCGAAAGGAAAAAACGCGTTTTTCCTTTCCGAGAGGTACGATCTTGGCTCTCGCGGAAGGAGAAAAAAAGAAAACATGTTTTTCCCCTTTCCAAGAGGTATGACCATGCCTCTCGCCGAAGCAAATTTGTGCTTCTCGCGGAAGAAAAAAATACATTTTTTTGCATATTGTTTTATTCAAATCCTAGGAAAAACCTAAAAACGTGGGAAAAAATCATATAAAAGACGAAAACGCGTACAGAAAATAAAAAATAAAATTTGAAGGGACCATCCAGAGCGCGACACGTGACGGATGCTGAGAGCACGCCACCCCCCACCCCCGTGACCCTTATGGAGGCTCTCGAACGAGTGCTTTTTGATTAGTTGCTCCCGTATTTTTTTGCTCCCCGGGTGGAAGATTAATTTGCAATAGTGTTCGTATCGACGAGAGCTTCAAAACTAGCCCACGCTTTAATATGTTTCGATAAAAATTTCCAATAATACTTTTATAGTCGGGCAGTATCACATTATCTGGAAACTTATTTTTAGCAAATCGCTGCGTTGCAAGCTGAGTGAATGGCTTGGGTCTGTCGTCTGAATTTGTTTTCTTGTTTTCTTGTTCAATCAATTTGTTCCTGGCCATTGGATAAAAAGAAGCGGATATATCTCTTTCTACCTTTTGACAAAAATGTTTTTTTTTTTGGGGGAACCTTTTGACAAAAATGTTCATCGTGTTCCCACACGATTTTGATCTAAACCAACCACAACCGCCACCCGTACCGTTTGCCTCCACCAAAACTGAGCTTATTATCAACTAGCAAACATGCCCGTGCATTGCAACGGGAGAAAAAAAAATCTTAATCTCGAATGGCAATGATCACATTTTACTATATCATCGATATACACTATCACTCTCATTTTTGTAAAATCGTGAACAATTTTTAAAAATCATGAACATTTTTTTAAACTCGTGAACATATTTGAAATTGTGAACATTTTTTAAATTCGCAAACATTTTGTAAAATCAAGAACGTTTTTTGAATTCATGAACATATTATACTAATTGCAAACATTTTTTGAAACATTTTTGTTTAATCGGCGAACATTTGTAGAATCGACTAAGATTTTTTTGGGATTTGATGAAACAATTTTCTAAATTAATGAACATTTTTTGAACTGCCTGATCTTTTTGAATCAACATGTATTTTGTGAATCAATAAACTATATATTTTAATTTTTGAACAGTTTAATTTTATGCTATTTTTAATACATGGATATTTTTGAATTGGCGAAATTTTGTGAAATGTGAAAACATTTTTTAATACATGAACTTTTTTAGAAAAACTCATGAACGTATTTTTATTTCCCGGACATTTATTAGAAAATTTGTAATATTTTTTAAAAAACGTAAAAAAATTATGAAGCCACAAACATTTATGAATTATTAAATATTATTTTAAAATTCTCATTTTTGTAGTTTAGGAAAAAAATTTAAATTCTAAAATTATTTAAAGTAGAAAAAAACAATGACGAAAAAGAAAAACCAAAAATTGAAAATTGGTCACCCATATATGGGCCGGCCCAGGCGAGCTGTGTCTTTTTCTAGCGCGCAGGGCGCAGTATAGGAGATTCTTACGTGGGCCGGCCCAGTCCGGATTTTTCTGTATGGAACGTTTTTTATAACTTATAGGTGGCATTGGTGGGTAATATTTTGCAACTTCAGGGGCAATTTCAATGACGTACGGGCAGAAGCACTCCGTACTTTAATAGTAGGTATAGAATAGATATAGATATAGAATAGATATAGATATAGATAAGGCAAAAAACAAAATCATCGAAACATGTCTACCGTACCATTACGGAGTACAGTATAATTTTGAAGCTCTCATCAAAATGAAGTACACGATGATGATGAGGACGGATGGTAAAATAAGTCTGACTTTGCACGATGTCATTGTCGTCGCTCCGTCAGACTTGGCACACTACTGCTGTTCGAAGGACAAGCTATGCAGCTAGCTCGTTGATCCTCGGAGGAGGTCGACGAACCGTGTGAGATTCCGGCGTGACGATCCGCCGTCGCAGACGGCCCGGCAAGCAACGTCCCTCAGCGCGAGCGCCCTCGCCTTGATCTCTGGGTCGGCGAGCAGCTCCTCCACCTTGCCCCGTATCACCTCTCTCCCCACGAGCGTCCCCATCTCGCCGCCGGCGACCTGCAGCCCCGTCCGCCACACGTCGCAGATGTAGCCCCGGTTCAGGAACTGATCCATGAAGTAGGGCCAGCACATGAACGGCACGCCGTTCACCACCCCTTCCAGCGTCGAGTTCCATCCGCAGTGAGACAGGAAGCACGCCGTGGACGCGTGCGCCAGCACCCGCTGCTGGGGGCACCACCCCACGACGCGCCCGCGCGGCCCGGCGCGGCGCCGGAGCTCCTCGACCCGCCCCTCGCTCGCGGAGTCCGGCCTCACCACCCACAGAAACGGCCGGGGGGTCAGCGCCAGCGCCTCCGCCAGCTCCACCAGCTGCGCCCCGTCGAAGATGGCGAAGCTGCCGAACGCGACGTACACGACGGACCCGGCCGGCTGCGCGTCGAGCCACGCCGCGCAGGTGTCGTCCTCGGCCCAGAAGCTGGCGACCGGCTTGTCGGCGGCGGAGTCGGAGAGGAGCGGGCCCACGGTGAGGACCTTCGGGAACAGCGCCATGGCTCCCGGCTCGAGCTCTTGGACAGAGTTGGTGACGACTGCCTCGGCGAGGTGGGTGGCCGCGTTGTTCCGGAGGATGAAGTCCAGTATGAACGGCTTGCCGCTGGCGCCGCCGGCGCGGTTCCACGAGAGCTCCGTCGTGTCCATGGGCGGCATCCCCGGAGCCAGTCGAAACGTGCCACGCCGCCTCGGCAGGCCTTTCTCGTCGACGACGCCGTCCCTTATCAGCTCGGGGATGCGGATCCTCGTCGCGAACATGGCCACCGAGAAGGTATTGAAGGCGGCGGCCCGGAGGCCGAGCCTCTTCGCCACGGGAAACGCCCACGCCAGGCTCCCGTCGGCGATGATCCACGTCAGCTTGCAGTTGCATGCAGCGGATCCGGACACCCTTGCGATCAGCTTCTCCAGCTCGCCGGGCATGACCTCCGAGAACGACTCGGCGAGCCGCGCGAGGTCCTTGCGGTCCTCGCCGCCCGCAAGGCCGTCCGGTATGCAGACCATGTCGACCCCTCCGAGGCTGCTAGTAATTCCGTCGTCTTTGGGCTTGGAGAGGAGGGAGGCGAGGATGAGGCCGTGGTTGTGCTCGGTGTTTACGAAGGTGACCTTGATGCCCTGCTCCACGAGGCTGTGGGACAGCTCCATGAGAGGGATGACATGGCCTTGCGCGGGGAAGGGCAAGACCAGCACGTGGGGCGCCGGTGCGGCCATGGCGATCGATCGAGCGCTGGAAAACTGGATGTGGAGAAGGAAGAGAGGTGATTTATTGGCAACGGTTGTCAGCAGTTACATATGTTCCACGAATAATCTGATGCGTGAACTCGGCATCTTTGTTTGGATTCTGGACGTTTGTGTGTGTTTTTGATCAATGTATGGACGTTTGTGAGTTTGTCACTGTGCCGCCGGCTGAGTATTAATTTCAGGTTTAACGTAAGTACAAACGGCGGGGGGGGCTGTATGGATTAGGGCATAGGGGGAGACAACTTCAGACAGTGAGATGTTTGACCCACTTGTGTTTTTTTAGAAAGAGGGCTTCCTCTCCGATTTTATTTAACTGATTAACTGAATCCACGGTGTCTTACAGCAGGAGAAAGAAAACCTGACTCGACAAGGGAGACGTACGATGAACAAACTCCAACTATGAGCATCAATAGGTCGGATCTCATGCTATGAGCATACTTGTCTTTGCAAGCAAGGGGTATTTCTGTGGGACCCAGCTCCTCTCAATGGCAAGAACAAATTATTATTTTTGACCTCATAGAAGATAAATTCAGTTACATAGAAAAGCCGATGTTGAACCACTACAAGTGGCGGCTAGGGTTTATAACCCAATAAAAGGAGAGATGTTCAGTGCTGCTCCAAAACCATGGGTTTATAGCCTTATAAGTGGAGGTAAAAGCATAGCTAAAGTGCAACAAAGAAAGTGAATGTTTAGAAAACGGCAAGTTGTCGGATGCAAGATCACCAATTGCAGTGACATTGCATAGCACCGCGAAATGCTAAGTTCGTTAGCGATATATCAAAACGAGTCAGTTTTATTTCACACACAAAAAATAATTAAAAGAGCTACTGCTTCCACTCTTCATAGTTAATTTTTTATTTCTTTAGGTTCCATGTTCATATCCCAGCAAAGCTCAACACTTGGCGCCTTGCTACTCAAGTTTGTAGTAATATCCACCTCCTCGCAAAGAGTGTTTCATGATCTAGAATTAAAGCGTTAGTTGATTGGATAGAACCTCAAGATTACACACATATAATATTATGTTTATTTGATATAGCAAATGCTCATGACAATCATCATTACTACTTTACAAATACCTGTCTTTTTTTGCGAAATTTTACAAGTACATGTTGCATGTGTTAATTTCACCGTGATCGATTTTATTTTTCTTCCTCGTTTGCGGTAATAATATCATGGAGTATTAATCAGAGCTCGTCATGGACAGACTGGGGGTTGGGCGAGGTCTTGATCGGGTAGGAAGCGTCCATGGCGATCCCGCAGAGGCCCTTCTTGTCCTTCACGTCGCGCTCCATGCGGACGTACCCATTCTCGCCCCACTCCGCACCCCACGAGTTCTTCACGATCCAGTACTTGGTGCCGTCTACGGTGGTGCCATACCCCACCACCGCAACGCCGTGGTCCAGCTCGGTACCGCACTCCCCGGCGGACACCCCCTCCGAATAAAACTGGAGCCCGCTTGAGTCGATGGCCACGGACACCGGCTGTGCGGCCACGGCCTTCTTCAGCGCATTCTCGTTGTTGGCCGGCACGTCCTCGTACCCATCGATGGTGACCACGGGGGGCGCCCCTGCAGTGTTGCAGGTGGACGCCTGCTGAGCCGTGTAGGGGTAGGCGTCCTCTGTGGCGACCCCACCGTGTCGGCGATGTACTGGAATGCATTGTCCATGAGGCCGCCGTTGCAACCAGCGTTGCCGTCGGCGGTGTCGCAGTCTACCAGCTGCTGCTCCGAGAGCGACGTCAGGTTCTTGGTCCGGATCGCGTTGATTCCCTCCACCGCTGCGATCGTCGAGAAGGCCCAGCAGCTGCCGCACTGCCCCTAGTCCTTGACGGCGGTCACGGCGCCCTTCTGCCGCCAGTCGACCGACGATGGGGTGCCGACCCTGCCGCCGTGCATGAAACCCCCACCACCGGCCTTAGGGCGGAACATGCGATGGTGAGCGATGCGGGAGGAGGCGTAGGCGCGGCGGAACTCGTCGGCGGTCATGCCGCCGAAGCGGTTGAGGCGGAGTTTGTAGGGTGCGTCGCCGAGGTTGAACTCGTGGATGAGGCGCACGTTCTCCCTGAACACGTTGAAGCGGCGGGCCTTGTCGCGGAGGTCGCGCGCCACCGTGTGCTGCGCGCGCCAACGCTAGTACAGCGCCCACAGGGACTCCTCCGACGCCAGGTCCTCCTCAGAGAAGTTCATGGCGCTCGCAGGGTCCGGCCCCGTGGCCAGCAGCAGCATGGCCAGCACGGCCACGGCCATGGTGGTCGCGAGCACAAGCGCTCTCGCCATTGTCTTGTCACCTTGGCAATGCCAGCAAGCTCTGTAACTAACTTTCGAATGTACTAGGCTAGCTAGTTAGCTTGCTATGTTGTGAGATGAATGTGTGTGGTAGCCATGCATGCTACTCAGCTGGTTCTTATGTAGTGGTGCTGGCAAGCACAAGCCACATGCACGCCGGCTATGGATTTGCAGATGCAGTTCAGGAGCTGTTGGCACTTGCCTGTTGTTTGTGAATTCGGGTGGCACACATGCATGATTGCTAAACTCACACGTGCACATGATCAAATACTTCGGGGCTGTTTGATTCCTAGCCATACCTTATCACACTTTACCACATCTCGTCTTAGACAAGTTTGATCAAGTTAGGTGAGTGTTTGGTTCTAGTCACACCTTAGTTAAGAATTTTTTTTATGAGCTTTAACCCCACATGTTATAGACACAAAAAGTATGACAAGATTCTCTAACAATTTGAGCAATTCAAGTAAGACAAATGTGACAAAAATAATGTGATGATATATGGCAGAGTCATAATCCAAACAACCCCTTCATCTTCATGCATGGGCAGTGCGTGTGCCCCAACCCCAACCGGTAAACCGCAAGTGGACACACCTTCTGACGCTAATTCAGACCGTGTTGATCATGGATTCATGGTACATTAGCTTATCAATCCTGCAGCCAGCTCGTTTGCCACATCGTACCAACCTCATCCTTGCTTTTCCAAATCAGTCTCCTGAGTAGCAGGTTTTGGAGTAGGATGGCCTGATCTTGCCATTGCCGGTATATTATATAGTACTACCAGAATGCTTTGCACTATCGAAGTGGCTGTCACTACTTGTTCCCCCACCATGCGGAACAAGCTAGCTATTCGTCGACGCCGCCTCCATGCAAGCCCGCTGGAGGATATGCACGGCAAATGTGAAATTTATCTCGGAAGGTCAGCATGTTTTCTACGGTTCTACTCCCTCCGTTCCTAAATATAAGTCTTTCTAAAGATTTCATTATTGGACTACATACAGATGTATATAGACATACTTTAGAGTGTAGATTCACTCATTTTACTCCGTATGTAGTCCCCTATTGAAATGTCTAAAAAGACTTATATTTAGGAACGGAGGGAGTAGTACACAAAACCCATTTTAGGGATGTAAGACACAAAACACTATTGGTGGGTTCTCTACAAAAACTTCATTTGATTTAAAGGAATTCTATAGGATTTTTGGAGGATTGAGATCCTTGAGAATTTTTCCTGCATTGGTTCTTTGATTTATAGGATTGGATCCCATAGGATTTTTTCCTATGGAATCTTTTTACTATATTTCATAGGAAATCTAACATCCACTCCAACCTCTTTTTACATTTTCTTTGTTTTTTCTGTGGCATCAAACACTCCTTGCTAATCCTATAGGGTTCAAATGGACATGCCACTCCAACCCTATACTTTTCCTATTCCTGCGTTTTCAAAATCCTACGAATCAAAGAGGCCCTAAAAGTATAATGCTTCTTATCCGAAAAAGTGTAACTCTATTTCACATAGAAATTTAACATTGTTTTTGAATTCCTAAAAAAAGAACGAACTCTGAGGCCCCCGCGTCGCTCCTAGGAGGGGCGACTCGGGCGAAACCCTAGCGCAGCCGCCACCCCTTCCCCCGTTGTCGTGGTTTTGTCACGGCAGATGTCCTAGTATGAGGACTTAGACGTGAGGTCATCGCAACTGGGTGATTAGCTTGTTGGGGTTGATCGGAATCGAGAGATACGGTTTATCCAGGTTCGGCCCCTCACGATCGAGGTAATAGCCTACTCCTGCTTTTCTGCTTATTGCTTGATGATCAATACAAGAGAACAGATTCGCTTGACCTAGCTATTGATCGATTGTAACTTAAGTCTATTGGCCTCAGGGACTCGCCTTTATATACAGGTCGAGACCCTGGGCTTACAAGAGTCCGAGTCGTGCTACGATTCGTGACTAAGTATGTTTCTAACACACCTTGCCTCCTAAGCAAGGAAACTCTCGGTGACCTTCTACCTCTTGGGCCTTGAGTCGCCGTCTTCGAAACTGGGCCGCAAGCCGGCCTACTTGGTAAACCGCCTTGTCAGTCTTGCTCTTCAACATCGCAGCCCACCTTGAGTCTTGTCTACGAGCCGCCATGAAGATGACCCGGCCCAATAGGGCGGGTCATATCGTGGGGTTATATCCCCAACATTAGACCTTAGATTGATTTGAATTTATTCCTGTCAATCTCTACCAACTCAATTTTGGCGGCTTATCTTCTGATCATATCTGCATCTTCTTCGGGTCATAAAATGTCGGCTTACAATGCTTCCAGACTTGTAATTTTCTCGCTTTACCCATCGATGACATCACTCGTCGGAAATCCAGGAAATTAATGATGACATCACAACGAATCTTTGCATATATCTGTTTAGCCCAAAAATCGAGGCGCCTCTGGCTCCGAAATTTACTGTGTCCAGAGCATGAGATCATCAATGATTCGCTTGAGGGTGTAGATGATGTGATGATTTTCCTGCCTGAAAGTCATAGCATTTCTGGAGTCCCAAATCCTCCATAGGATATGAGGAGAATTGAGTGCCAAATGACCATGTCTACTTGGGCAGGTAGACAGCAACCCCAGAGATCATCAAGGTTATCCGTAGGTGAGAAGCCAATCCTTTGCCATATTCACTGCGCGAGCGGGCAGTGAATGAAGATGTGGAGGCTGGTTTCACCATCGAACCCACATCGCGGGCAGAGTGAGTCCGAGACGATATGCTTGTGGAGTAGGTTGCTCTTGGAGTTGAGTCGACCGCGGAACAAGAGCCATGCAAAGATCTTCAAACGGTTGGGAACGCAAGAAGACCATATGGACACGGCATGCGTGTCGTCGTCGTCAGACATGGTCAGCTCATAGGGGGCCTTCGTGGAGAAATGTAGGCCACCGTTTAGGCAGCGCTCATCCGGTCCTAGCGACACCTGGAAATCCTGTAGAAGAGACAACAAGGAGCACAACTCGGTAGCAGCATTAGATGTTAGGTGGTTCTGTAGGATTGATTCTAAACCGTGGTTCAAAACAGTAGCCACACGAGCGAGTGGTGAAGTGGTGTGCAAGTAAAGGCAGGGGAACAAAGCAGCAAGGGATTTCTGGTGTAGCCAAATATCTAGCCAGAAATATGTGTTAGTGCCAGAATTTGTGAGGACAAAAGAGATGGCGTGGAGTGCTGGTAATTGTTGGTTTATAGTTCTTCCAAGGATGTGTGCTCTGGTGAATTGATCTAGCGATCACCAAAAACCAACACGCGAACTCAAGAGGGTTAGAAGGAAACCCTAGCCGGCGAAGTCTCCTTGGCTAGACTGGCTCGCCTTGCAACACCCAAATGTTTTTATTGCTCCACAGAATGAAGGTAGTAGTAATTAACATAGTTGTAGTCTTCTTCTTTCTTACGGGTAACCTAGTTGTAGTCTAAGATCAAATTATTTTTAAAATACAGATTAAACCCCTGGCCTCTGCATCATCATGATGCATATATACAACTATTGCCCAAGGTCACATAAAAAGTCTGCATAGCCAGGTGTTTCTGTTTAGAAAGAAAGAGTCTTGTAAGAAGCATCGTAAGGCCAACTCCAGCGCACGACCCTAAACCGTCCGGCCCTGTCCGTTTGGGGCAAAACGGACAAACCCCACGGCCCAGCGCGCGGGAGCCTGGACCCATCTTGTCCGTTTTGTGTCTGGCCCGACCCATTTCCAGCGCAAACATGCGCCTGGTTTGGGTCCAGACGGACAGCGAACGGACGCGTCTCTCGTCCGCATCGGGGCCGCGTGGCAGGTAGCCACCTACCTCCCACCGTCCAAATTGACTGCGCACGCGCGGTCGGCCCCACATGTCATCCGCCCAGGCAAGCGGTCGCCGTCCTTCTTAAATGGGAAGCCGTGGACCGGTCAGTCCACGCTCCCACTCCAGTCGTGTTGCCTCCTCGAAACCGACACCCAAACCCTAGTTCTCCTCTCCCCTTCCTCGAGCTCGCCGGCCGCCAGCAGAAATAGTGTGGTGGAGCACCGGCCGCAAGGGGGCGCACGACCACGAGGCTGGTTCGTCCTCCGGCCCGCCGCCGCGCCGCCGGCTCCACACCACCCCCACGGAGGGCCCCCGCACCGCCCGCATTCGCCACCGCCCCTCCGGCCGCCCCGGCTCGCATCCGGCAGTACGTCCCCTCGGATGTTTGCCGGCATTATTGGGAAACAGGGACGCCGCTCCCGTGGGCCGACGTTCACCTGCCCAATAACTGGCATCTCTCCGCGGATCGGGTGCCGATCCCGCCGATCCCGTTGAGCGGCCGTGCCCGCCGCGAGGAGATCCACCGCCGCCGCCGCCGTCGCCTGCCTGACGACCTCTACTACGACCCCAGGTACGCCGTCGATTCCCCACTGTGGGATACCTGGTTCCAGGACGAGCACGACATGCGGCGCGCGTCGTACTTTGCTGGTCGCCCAGCTAGCGCGCGACATGCACGTCCAGAGCGCCGAGCGCGTGCTCCAAGCCCTCCCCAGGTGCGTGGGCATACGCGGGTGCGCGGCATCACGCCGACGCCGTCGCCTTCGCCCTCTCCGTCCCCACCACCACCTCCTCCCATGACAGAGGAGGAGGAGGCCCGGCTCATTCAACGTGTCTTGGAAGACTCCATGAACACGCACGATGAGCGCCAATGGGTGGGTCTGGACACCATGCTGGCCCTCTCTGCGGTCGGCGACGTGGCCGTACCGGAGATGGAGATGATGGAGGAGGTGAAGGAGGAGGTGCTGGAGGAGCAGCCCGTCGCCGCGTTCCACCCGGGCCTGGTGGGCCAGCGATGGAGCTGGTCGTGCACGGCCGCCGACATGGCCGACGCCGTGGGGGCCGGGTCTTGGTGCCCCACACCGCCGCGGTCACCGGAGCGCGAGCCGTCGCCACGGGGGGAGGTGGTGCAGGCGCCTCCCACCTTCCAGGGACCACCGTCCCACCTCTCGACGTCGCCGCCCTACATCGACCTCACTGGCGACGAGGACGACAACGGCGGCGCGTGACGGCGACGGGCATGGCATCGACGGGGACGGCAGCAGCACGCGGGCGGCGCTTGTCTTTTTTTTAAGTTTTTATGTTAATTATGTTAAGCACTGTGGAGGCCGTGAAGACTATAATGTTTAATTATGTTTTAATCATTATTTTTTGCGTATTATTTGATTTTTTTCGTCATTTATTTGAGTTTTGCTCTTTTTTAATATCATGTCCATCCCGGACATGATTTGGGGTGCGGCCGTGCGTTGGGCGCAACGACATGGCAACGGCCCGATCTGGACATGAGCTACCCCATAGCCGCCCCAAACGAACAAAAAGCAGGCCGAAGTGGACGTCCGTTTGGGGTCGTGCGTTGGAGTTGGCCTAACAGCTTCAGTTCACGATCGTGTTGGTTATTGCCGAGTCCGAGTAGGTAACGCGTTGGGCGCGACAAGTCGGTCATGTACTACTCCTACATAAAACGGCTAGCCTGTGTGCTTGTTGAGGCTAGCGTGCTGCCGCTGCTGCTCAAGATTCCCTTTTTTATTTCTCCATTTTTCCTGAAGACAGTGACAATTGGTGGGCATGCTTGTGAGAAGATGGATTAGAGGGATAAGGCAACAGAAGAAATAGGGAACAGTTACATCACTGAGCTAATCAGCAGGAGCATGGTCGAGCCGTTAAAAGGGACAGGCCGTAGTGCCACCGGGTTTTTTTTTTTTCAAAATTCTTGATGTTATCTGTGAAATCGTGATCTCAAAGTCAACAGAGGAAAATCTTGTTCGTCACACAAGCAGGCAAAGTTCATTACCTTACTGTAAGCAATAGTTGGTTAAGAGATAAGAGTCCATTCGAGAGTGCAGCTGGGAACTGGTATGGCATCCGATCATTGCCATTATTTGGGGAATGGAAACAATTCTTCATTTCTGATAATACGAGATTACTTTGGGTGTTAGATTTGCAAGATACGAAGGGTATGAGGATCACCACGTCCATCAAATTATGAAACTTTTTCACGTAAAGTACCTTTAGCTAAGAAGATGTGGTCTGATTTTGAGGTTGCCGAATCCATTGGATAATTTGAGGCACCTATTTGATGTCATAGATACACGTAATTAAACTATCTTGTATAACTAATACTATAATCTTTGGCCTGACGTGCTATAGGCTGGCTTTTCTAAAAAATGAAGCTCCATGTGCGCATGTAGATTCTAAAGGTACATGCTTACAATATTGGTGTGAAACCATCAAAATATGTTTTGCACCATCAAAATATGTTTTTGTTATTCCGTGGCAACGCACGGGCATCAAACTAGTCCAACATAAAAGCCAAAAATGTGGTCTAATTTTACACTTTGTATGATTAAACTTAGAAATTATTATGAATCACAATGGTATTTATTCATAAACCTATTTATCATTGATTATCGTATGTCACAAGTTGATTAGGTCATGTCACATAGCTATTGACTAATTTACTTAAGCAAGATCGCTATTATTTGTATCTGTTGTGAATCGAGCAAACATCTGATACATATCCGTATTCGAATAACATCCGAGCCGCATCCGTATCCGATAACATCCGTATTCGCATTCGAATTCGTTTTGAAAATATGGAAACGGAAGTGGTAAGAGCACTATCGGATCCGTTTCTACCCCTAGATGTCGGGGCAATTTGTAAACCATTCACCTGAGAAAGACTAGTAGCCTAGCGAAGATCAACGAAAGTTTCTCCAATGATTTGATGGTTATTTTCAAAACGAATATCCAACCCTCCATAAAATCTTTTCTTTGTTGCATTAACTCAGATTTTTACTTCTATTTGGTATAGATCACGAAATTAGTTAACTTGTGGTTTGTGGCTTGATCTGTAAGTAATACTCCCTCCGTCCTAAAATAACTGACTTAACTTTGTACATACTAGCTCTAGTACAAAGTAGTACTAAGCTTAAAACACTTATTTTGGGACGGAGAGCGCATGTGATAATATTCATTACCGGAATCAAGGTCTTCACCGACTGCCAAGAAGTTTGCCAAGTGTTTTTTATTGGGCACTTGGTAAACGCGAGTGTGGTGGCAAAACACTAGGTAAAAAACGAGCACTCGACATATATGCATGTAGTTTATCGAGTGTTTCTGGGGCAAAACACTTACAAAGATATGGATATTGTCTAACGTCTCACCAATTTGCGTGTTCGAAATCTTTGCCAATAACTTTTTTATATAGGTTCCTAATCTCATGTCCTTAATCAAGTTCAATTTTTCATGATTTTTATGAAAAATTTACAGTATCTCCTCCTTATAATTCACAAAAAAAGAGCCTCTAGACATTTGAAATGCACATTTAGTTACAAATTATATTGTATATGTAGAACCCAGCAAAATCATGATATTGACAAACAAACTTTCTGAGACAAATCTACAAATGTGGTAAGTACCCACATCTTAAATGAGTCTGCATCAGATTCACAATAGGTGGCCTGATAGTTTGCAAAGATGAAAACCAACAGCTCAATGCAAATGGAACTATAGGTAGAAGTACAGGAGTATATAGTACATAAGAGATAAGACACAGGGAAATGTTTCAGCTAAGAACTTCCAAGCGCAACGCGCCGTGGAAAACAAAACTGGTGTGCTTACAGGTAAACGATAGTAGTACATCGGAAACTATCCAGGAAAAGAATGATCTGAATTTTAGCTCTCCTCGTTCTCTTCGGCGCGTTGGCAATGGCCCGGAGGCAGGAGCATGAATGAACCTTCAGAATTATCCTCTGGAAACCCATCGAATTGCCCTAGACCGAAGCCGAAGGAGCCAAAATTCGCCGTAGAAAGGAAGTCGTCGGTGCAGCTGTTGAGCCCATCAACACCTAAAGGCACACCAGCATCACCAGAGTTATCCCAAATGAAGCTACTACCCTTGGCTGGTTCTTGATGGCTTCCTGCGTGAGCCACCTGGTGTAAGCCCTCGGGCTCGTCTGCCGGCAACAACGGCGTGTGGCCTTTGAACAGACCCACATGAGTGAACAGCTTGTCCTTCCTCGTGAAGGTCGTGCTGCATGAGCACACCCACTTGACCTGGCCACAATGCTTCTCGTGTGTCTTGAGGTCGGCCATGATGGAGAACTTTTTGGCGTGGCACCGGCTGCAGGTGTAGTTCTTCTCGCAGTGGCTCCGTTTGTAGTGGTTCTTCACGCACAGGATCGTCTTGAGGGGCAGGAAACCCTTGTGCAGCCTGTTCCTCTTGCACCCGGCGACCGGGCACGAGTACCTCTTCATGGCGGCGGCGTGGTCCAAGCTCTCGTCCCTAGGCGGTTTGGCTAGCGCGGCGGGGCTCTTATACTCGTCGCCGTGCCCTCGCATGTGCATCCGCAGGTTCGCGTCCCTCTTGAAGCCCTTGCCACAGATGGCACAGAAGTGGGTGTGCGGAGCCAGGATCTCGTCCTCCTCCGGCTGCAAGAGTTCATAAGAGCCTGGTGGTAGGCTGTCTGCATCTATGCCAATGCCGGCCTCATTGCAAACCTTCGTGTCGTGCTCGTCGACAAGTAAACTGTTGTCGATTTCAATGCCTTCCACTTCCACAGCAGAATCAGTCAACCCCTTAAAAAGCTCTTCGTAGTCAGGACTATGCATTTCCTCCTTGTGATCTTCACAGACGGCTCCGTTACGAACCGAGCTTGAGCTAGTGCCACTGCCACTGCCACTGCCAGCAAGATTAGCCATCTGCCCTGTTGCAGGGGGTTGGCTAAGAAAGGATGAGTTCTTCAGTGATGGCAGAAGGCTCCCGGCAGTTGAGATGAGCTGAACTATGAGGCATGTCAGGTCTGCATTGACCTGCTGCTGCATGAACACCCCTGGCTGACCGCCATTGCCAACCATTGAACAGATAACATCCTTCACTTGTCGGATCTTCTCCTCGATAAAGGTGAGGTTGTCGAGCATCGTACCCGGGTTCCAGTCCATATGTGGGATGCTGGTGGATTGTGCAGGATTGAAAGGTGAGGCGAATGCCGGAAATGGCTGTTGGATTCCCATGTCAAGGAGCAGATTCTCTGGACTGGGCTGATAGTAGACAGGATTGGAGCTGAGATTTGGAGATTCATCTTCGATGATATTCTTGCCGCGGTCCATCGTCAACTTCTTTATGGAATCAGGTGTTTGAAATCAGGGGAATGTAGCAGCCTGTTTGAATATCTGAAACAAAATAACATCACCTGTTGAGAATTCCGTGCCTGAAAACTGAACTTTTACATACTGCACATATTTGAGTAGACCAATTCAAAACAAAACATTAAGGCATTAGAAATGCAAACCGCCCTAAGATCAATTTCACGTTTATTACACAAATCCTTTTATAGAGTACAAACCTATTATCAAATGCTCAAAAATCTAATGATGATAATCAGTTTATCCTCTGTAATTTAAAGGAAAACCAGACCCCAGAAAAGAAAGCTAATCTGCAGTTCTGTTTCTCTTCAGAACATATGTTACTCAGCACACCACAAAAGAGTGTCACTGGAACAAGATCACATACATACGAAAAGTAGTGCAATTTAAGCTACTCTAAAGTCTAAAGTAACAACTTGGCAATGCAGTTACAGCGGCCCGATCGATGCTTATAGAACATATAACAATTAACACCATTGGAGTGGAAACTAGAAACTGTACTCTGGCATGTAACATACAGGGTAACTTAGCACAGCAACCAAATCAGAGTGACTACTTCTTGTGAACAATCACAGCAGTCACATGTAAGGCAGTAAGCGTGACAAGAACAGTGAGGCGGTACAGACTACAGAGTATCCCAAAAAGGCATCCCCTTTGGTTCAGGGCATCACAAAAATTCAGAGAAATTGGTGGCAGACGCTAAAAAGAATATACCACTACAAGATCAAGAAGTGAAATACTAGCAGTACCTTTAATCCAAGGCCGATGCGAGAGCTAATCCAAGAATCGAATGTCCTTCAGAACGCATTGACCTAGGAAGCGGGAGGTCAAGAAATCCGGATCTTGCCGGACATCACCTGGTACCGAACTTTGCATTACAGGTCGGTAGCCGCATGCCCAAGGATGGTGAGCAGGAGCCAGGAGGCGGCGCTCATCGGCGGCACGTCTCGTCGCCGGGAAGGGGGCGTCCTGCAGAGGCGGGAGGAGCAAGAAGCAGGAGAAGGAAGCAACCAGGAAACCGGGAGTGCAGATTGGGGAATCCGCTTGAATCCAAGATCTTCTCGTTTGTTTAGTCATTGGCAGGCAATAATTGGGGCACAAATTGTTTGATTAATGGGTTGGGGGTGGATCGCTCCGCCGCTCTCGAGTCTCAATCCCTCTCAACTAGGAAAAGAAATTGGCAGTTGGCGACTACCGACGAGGTATAGTCGTATAAAGTTTTTCTTTTTCCTTTAACACTAACCGCTTATAAATAAGCATTCACTCTATGAACTCAAGCACACGTACTACCCTTTTGAGCACCTTCAAAAGACTAAGTTGTCACATCATTTTAAAATTGACAGAGTCGTTACAAACTTATTGTTGTCGACATGAACGTCTCTTACTAATGAATGCACATCGTCGAAAAACTTAAAATAAATTTAAAAAATGCGACCATCAATGCAAAATGTCGAACTTTTATCCTGATGGGTTGGTTCAACCACAAGAAACCTAATCATTTAAGCTCATTTTCAAACTTCAAAAGTATTACTAGGGCATTCCCAATGCTTTCTCTTATAGCATCTACAATTCACTAGGCTAATTTGTCCACCCCATGTATGTCCACACGACATTTGTGTCCACTTCAAATCCTCATTTTATGTGTGCGTGCAGTCATGTCCTTCAAATTATTTGGTCAAATGCATATGATAAGTGAAGATGAAGAGAAAGAAAGAAAAGAAAAATGAAAAATGAGATGCGGTGGTCCAGATGGACCATGTTCGACTGCCCAAACACGCTCGGACACCCTCATATCCTCTCACATATAGGTTGTCTTTAGGGTTAGATATATATGGACAAAGAGGGGGGTCAGGTTGGGTCGACTTTCCCCTTCTCTCTCAGGTGCAGGCAGTGTTTGGGTTGTCCGTCCGGGCATGTAAGGACAAAGTGGGGGTATGCTCTTAGTATGAATTCATTGGTAAAATGCTGATGTGGCTCATCAATTAAAAAAAAGCTTGTATCTTAGTGGAGATACAACCCTTAGCATGTTTCCCTACATAGTGTAATTAATGCCTTGATCTGGCGTGGCTTTCTCTCCCTATGTTTCTCTTCTTTCCTTTCTTCACAACGATACCAATAATATTGATATGCAAACATAATCCCTAAGCTAACTAAATGCAACATGCTTAGATAGAACGCATAAAAAACAATGCATTGGGGTAGTTGTCTCTAATTTCCTCCACCATCTAGGATAACGGCATAAGGACGAATGCACTGGGAGCACCCTTGGTACAACGCGACACTTCGCTTTAAGAGCAAACCTGATATAAGAGCAAGTATAATATTGGGCTATAAGCCTGTTAACATGGCGTTTTTGCTTACATGAAAGAGAAAGACAAGGAAAAGTGAAGGAATAGGCTCTCATGCAAGAGTCAGCCTCTATGCTTGCTCCAAGGTAAAAACATTAAATGAGAGGAAAGAAAAAAAGACAAAGTGAAAAGAAGTACTAACCTAATAGACAACTCTATTATACAATTAATTAATAAGGCTGATTTTGGGTGACATTACATATTTATATAGGCAGCTGTTGGCTCTAGGGTATGTTCTTTTGACAGCTTAAGAAATAAGCTGCATCCTCTCAAATTGTTCCCATAAGCCGCCTCACTTATAGGCTTATAAAGTAGTTATGAGATAACTAACTTAGCTAAACAAATTTAGTGGACGGCTTATTTTTTAACAGGGGGGAAGGTAGCTTATTTTTTTAAGCTGCACAAATGAACTGGCCCCCTTGCTCTAATGTCGAGAAATGGGGTTGCGACACGGGAATCATTGATGATAAATGATGAATTCAAGGTAAGGTTACTTGAGACACCAGTTCGGAACATGGGATATGATCCCAAGTCAACTCATGTGAGATCTTATCCTCGTGCGTTGGTGATGGGGCGCCAACAGGTCGAGTGAGGTGGGTTTCTGCCCGACAACGCAAAGAGGAGCACGTTGATGACACGCAACAGGTGGTCGGCACGGTGACTAGTAAAGATGTGAGGTTGTGAAGCGCACTACACGCACCTTGTACACGTCTTCCACGAATGAAAGCCCAGAATCGCTCATTTGATTTCATCGTTGATATACACACACCATCCCTGCTAGAACTTGCACTCAGCGGGCACGGGGTTGATAACGAGGATGGGAATGTAGGGTAGGAAGGTGAGATGGTATCCAGTATTTGCTTCAATCGTTCCTATCAGTTCTCTTTAGCCATCTCATCATGGTCGCTCCCATACACGCCATCCTCATCCTCGTCGTCACTACTATTAAACCCCAAGCATCCGAGGCCCATCCGAGGCCAGCTAGGCGGGAGTGATAGGAGGAGGAAGACCACAGAGGCGAGTGGGCATGGGGCCCAATCATATCTAAAGGGAAAAGGAGGTTGGAGAGGTCGACGGTGTGGAGCAAAATGTAAAGCATAGATTTATTATCATTTTCAAAAACAATCCTCAATATGATAGAAATTATTACCTCCGTGCCAAAACATAATTTGCTTTTAGGCTAAATCTACACTACAAAAACGTCTTACATTTTGATATGGAGGTAGTATATGCGTAAAGCATTTAGTATTTGGGAAATTCTTGCGCTCAACCGACTAAAAATTTGTGTTCCCTTTTTTAAAAAAAATCTATATTTTTTTTTTGAAAAAGCAGTCATTTTTTGAAATTCTGAATATTTTTTAAAATGGTATTTTAAAAAAAAACCGGTTGTTTTTAAATTTAAGTTTTTTTAAAAATTGGGACATTTGTTGAAATTTCTGAACATTTTCAGCTTCTGTGAACAAATTTTAAGAAATGAAACATTTTCTAAATTCGAAAGTAGTTTTGAAAACACGAACATTTTTTAAATCTCAATTTTTTAAAACATGTGTGAACAAATTAGGAAAATTTATTAAAATTCTCAAACTTTTTTTAAAATTGGTGGACATATTTTGAAAATGGGTAATATTCCGAACAAAGATATTTTTAAAACATGAATATTTTTCGAAATTCCGAATAAGTTTTTGACATTTTCTTAACTTTGTTGGAAAGAAAATGTTTTGAGAAAAAGAAACCAAAAAATAACAGGAAAAAGAAAAATCGGAATGAACCTTTTATGAGGGTTTCAAAACCGAATATGTTGTATATGTACGCTATCTAAATAGTCCGACCCTTTAACTTCGTTGGTTCGCCTGTCTACGGGATTGCTACGCGTATAAGGGAGCAACTAATTAAGCTTACATCTTCTAGGGAACCCATCGAGCACCTGGGGTGGCTGGGAGCGTGCCGCTTGATGCGCTCAGCCGTCGCCATGTGTCATGCGTTGGGCACATCATGTAGTATCCCGGGTTTTTTCTCTTTTCTCCATACATTTCCAGTGGTTTTTCGAGGGTTTTCTTGTTTTGGGGGGTTTCCGGATTATGCTCGGTTTTCTACGTTATTCGCGAGAAAAAATCGTGCGAAGCAGATCTTGTCTTAAAAAAGCAAAAAAAAAAACACGATTGTGCTTCTAGGAGAAGCGCGAATGTGCTTTCGTAAGAAGTACAGTTGTATTCCCTGAAAAGGGAAAAACAGAATTATGCTTCATGACAAAGGAAGATCACAACATGTGTTGTGTGAGAAGCACTGAAAAAGGGAAAAGAACATGTGCTTCCCCAAAAAATGAAAAAACAACAACTGTGTTTTCGGGTTTCTCTTCTCTTGGTTTCATCTTTTTTTGCCTTTGGTTTTTTCTAGTTTCACTTATTTTGGTCTTTGATTTTTCATGAAAAAGTGTTTGTCGAAACCTATTAACATGGAATCTAGTTTCGAAGATCGTGATGGGAGAAACACAATGATGAAAACGATTCGTAATTTGGACGTACGGTCGAAAAAACATTTTAAAAAAATCTATGAAAAAAGAAAAATTAGGAGATTGCAACAAGCGACACACACGAGATATGCTATTTGTCACCACCAAAAAAGATGGAGTGATCTTTGCAAGGGTACCCTAAGTGATTTTGGTTGCATAGAATTTGCCAAATCGAATATCTTCCAAAATCTTACGGGCCTTGGAAACCATGGCGGTTCGGAGCCCCTGGGGCAATTAGGCCCAATTAAGACCTATATCTCACTTCACGCGAGCCGGTAGCTTCTCTCGCCTCAAGGAATATCTTCTCGCATAGCAACAGGGCCGACTAGTTTATGTGGTTTTTTTTCGCTCACTAGCTCGTGATGTGCACTCGCTTTGCTGGGTTGAACGTGGTTTTTTATTTCTTTTTGTTACTCTTTTCGGTTTCTTTGTATCTTCACCAGTTTTCTTTGGTTTTTTGTTTTCTTCGTTTTTCATTGATTTTCTTCATTTCTTTATCTGTCTCTCGTTGATTTTTCCTTACTTTATTTTTTTGTTTCTTTCTTGGTTTTCACTGATTTATTTCAGTTCTTTCTTTTCTTCTTCTTTTTTTCTTTTTTTCTTTTTGTATGTTTCTTGTTTTTCATCGGTTTCCTTTGTTTCTTTGTTACTTTCTTCATCTTCGTGGTATTCCATTCTTTTTGTGGTGGTTTTCTTTGGTTTTTTATTTTTATTTATTATTTTGATTTTCTTTATTTCTTTATCAATGTTTGCTGTTTTTTTTTGTTCATATAAAAAATGTTGATCATGTAATTTTAAAATGTTAAACATGTGTATAATATTTTTATCACGTGCTCGATCAATATTTTTTAAATACATGATGAATAGATTTCATACACATTGTATATTTGTTTATACGTATTTAGTATACATGAGAAATATTTGTTTATAAAGATTTAACATAATTCAATGCTTGATTAACATTTGTTGCAAAAGTAAATAAGGATGCAAAACCAAAAATAAAAAAGTGAAAAAAACAGAAAAAAAAACAAGTCTATGGCATGTGGCCTCCTGCGCGCCTGGGCTGGCCCAGTCTGGCACTGGCCTTCAGGCGAGGCTGCGCTCTGTCTCGCCTGAAGCGAGACATAAAGGCGCCCGAGAAGGAGCCCCTACCCTAAGCAGCAGGCAACCGTAGGTCTTTTCGTCTCCACTAGAAACCATCTTTGCTCTTGTATACCAAAATACGATTTGCTTCGCGGGTAGCTATGGCTATGGCGCTGCGCACCGTGGCCGCGAAGCTGAAGACCCCCGTCCCCTCTCTCAGGCAGGCATGGGCTGCCTTCCGTTCTCAGGTTCGTTACCCGTCCCTCCTCCTACCGCAATCTAGCTCGTGCTTCGATTTGATTCCAGTCGATCGAGCGAGGATCACCATGCATGACGCGGACTCATTGCATGTCCTGTAGAGGTCGATCGAGTTGGAGGCTGGGATGAAGATGGGATGGATCTATCTTATTTTCTGTCGATACCAGCAACATATTTATTTGTTGTATGTAAAGCTTCAAAAAAACTGACCCGTCCAAACATGCTCTGACTAGCATATCTCTAGTTTGCGAAGCGTCTCCAACTAGCATTCGAATCCTGCCCTGTTTTGTATAGTTGTTTTGGGAGTGCCCGTCATGGTAAACATATATAGACCCAACTCAGCTCGCATGTCCACCAGCACGACCTCCTTCCATTGCATGCTACACCTACGTATGGGGTCAGGTGGCCGATTGTGACTGGGATTAAGGGGAGGAGGGGCCTACCCCAACTGAAACTCGGGGTGGAAGAGAATTACTCCCTCCGTTCCTAAATACAAGTCTTTTTAGATATTCCATTAGGGACTATATACGGAGCAAAATGAGTGAATCTACACTTTAAAGCATGTCTATATACATCCGTATGTACTCCGTAGTGAAACCCCTAAAAAGACTTATATTTAGGGAGTAGTGAAGAAAGGTTACGTAACTCGCTTCATAACACTAGTAGAAAACAGGCCATTAGTCTCGGTTGGGAAGGGCCTTTAGTCCCGGTTCGTAGCCAACCAGGACTAAAGGCTTGGACCCGGTTGGCTACGAACCGGGACTAAACCCATGCCACGTGGTCGGCTGCGCCCGCGGTGGGCCGGGGACCTTTAGTCCCGGTTGGTGACACCAACCGGGACTAAAGGTTTAGCGGTTAAGGCTTCATTGTTTATTTTTCATTTTCATTTTGTGTTTTCCATTTAATTTTTTCCTCTAATTCAACATGATCACTTGCATCCATCCACTTTAATCAAATATATGTCATATAACTCATCATCATCTTACTCATCTAACAACTCATCATCATCTTAATCATACCAAGTTAAAATCTCATAAAACAAAAAAACATCATAATAATAATCATCCTAATCGATCATGCAAGTTAATATAAACCAGAAAAACTTCTCTCTCATAGGACCTAGTCCTCCCTCCTAGGTAAAATGACATAAAACAGAATAACACCTATGTCTCCATGATGAAGCAAAGAGATTCAACGGTCTCCAACTTGTGGCTTGCGATCCTTCTTTATTTGTCCCCATGCTTCAATTTGGAGCCGTCTTGGTGGTTTGCGCTCAGTCGAGTATGCAAAAGAGAACTCGGGCCTCATAGGGATTTTAATTGTCATATTACCTTCGGCTTGCATCAACGGAGGCACAACTTCATTTGGCAGTTTCTGTTGAAGAACATAATAGTAGCCTAGTTAGCAATGTAATCAATACCATTTACGCAATAGTAGTATACTTAATTAGCAACTCTTACCAAGATATTTCGGCGAATGTCATCCGCCCTCAACCTATGCACTAGTGTCATGTACAATGTATAATTTGGGCCAGTTCCCAAATTATACGGGAAGATCTCCCTACCAACTAGGACACCAATAACAAAGTTGATAAAATCATCCTTCTCCTCCCAAGTTAGATGTGATCCATAAGTGTAGTGTGTCGTGTCAATTATTTTCTGTGTTTCACTCGAAGAAACGAAATAAGCTGTAAATTATAAATTAACAAATTTAGTATGGATGAACACCAACTATTTTTAAATATAGAATGCAAATTACTTGACAAATATGCATGGTTGATAAACTCACATGGAGGTAAAACAGGAAGCATATCGACATCCACCCAAATGTCGATGTTACCTTCAATATGATCTTCAGGACGAAGATCGAAGGTTATTTCCATATCCTCCTGAAATCCATATGCCTTGCAAAGAGCTTCCCAATTTGAGCACCCTAATTCTGTGTTATTAACTGCATTCATTACTTTGACCAGAAATGTGTGACCATGTTTAGTCCTCAGGTTGGCTCTCCTCGTCTCGAAACTCTCGTGCTCTTCGAAACCGAGCCTCTCCAAGAAATACCGTCTTGCATGACAGGGGATGAACTAGTCGAATTGTATAAAACAGAAATTACACGTTGAAGCAAAGAAACAGAAGTCATGCTTAATTACGAAAAAACACTTGTCATCGTTGCGTACCGTAGAAACATCGAAGGTCTCGTCAAGCTTGATGGTGAAGAACCTATCGTCTCGCAGCCCAGGCTGGTCGCAAAGACCCTTATCTTCGCCGCAGAGTTCACACGCTTGGATCCTATCGTCGTCATCAGACGACGACATTTCCTGTGTTCATGATTCAAAAATTACGGCATGACCATTGCTAATGTAAGACATATTGAGCGCCTAAAATTTGCCGGAACGGAAATAAATCAATATTCCGGCAAAACATAGGCACAAGGAGGTGTTCCCTGCATTAACATACGCACATGACCAAATAGACCTAATTGCAATAACATACGCACATGACATATAAATTAATTATTACTTTCGGTCTGTCGAGGCTTTCCTTAAATAACTCTCATATCTCATGGTGTGTTGGTGCGCACTCTCTCACACTGATATGGTGGTGTATATATGTTGGTGGACACTCTCTCACACTAATAGTTCGACCGTCGGTGATGGGCGCACCTCCTCTCCTCTCCTTGAGCATTATACCGAGGTATATATCGCAAGAAGAGAAGAGGAGGAAGCGTCCCCCACGACAACAGTCGGGATTCCTCGATCAAGAACACACATGAAAGTCACACAAGGAGCAACGACAGACCGAAAGTACCTGAATTATTTTTACTAAAAATTTCTAGATCTATTATCAAATTCCTACTCAAACTTATAAACAAATTCCTACTCAAATTCCTACTCAAACTTATAAAGTTATAAACAAATTCCTACTCAAACTTATAAAACAATTCCTACTCAAACTTATAAAGTTATAAACAAATTTCTACACAAACTTATAAACAAATTCCTACTCAAATTCCTACTACAACTTATAAACAAATTCCTACTCAAATAACTACAACAAGGTTCAAATAACTACAACAAGGTTCAAATTCCTACTCAAATTCCGGGCGGCGGCGAGCGGCGCGGGGGCGGAGGCGGGACCGACGAGGACAGGCGGAGGCGGCGGAGGGGGAGAGGGGAGCCTTACCGGCGTTGCCGAGGAGAGGGGCGGCGAGGCTCGGAGGAGACCGGCGTGGAGGAGGTCGGAGACGGCGACGGCGACGGCGTCGGGGAAATTTCGGCAGCCTGGCGGCGTGTGGTGTGGTTCGGCGTCGAGGGGAAAATGCGGAGAGGAAGAAGGCGGGGTTAAATACCCCAGAACCTTTAGTCCCGGTTGGTGGCTCAAATTCCGCGCGGAAAGGGACCTTTAGTCCCGGTTGGTAGGACCAACCGGGACTAAAGACCTATTTTCAGTTTTTTGTTTTGTTTTGTTTTTCTAAACAGGACAGTTTCTGTTTTTAGATTTGGAATAACTGTTAGAATATTTATATTTTTTGAATGAATCTTTTTGCTTTAGGTCAAAAAAATTATAAACTTTGTGTTAGTGCCAGTAGTTTTCATATTTAAATAGTTTAAATTTGAATTCTTTTGAAATTTGTGTGAATCACTAGTTTGTGAATAACTTCAGTTTAAAATTAGATTTTTGAGTGATTGTTTTTCCTGTTGTTTAATATTAGTATTTTTTATCATTATCTTCAATCTTGGAATTTTTAGGATATTTTAAATAGGTGTTTTAATCAAAACCAGATTCTGTTTAACTCTTTTAGTTTTATACCTTCATCTGTTACAAAGGCATTTCATTTTTTTAAACATATTTCAACTCCAGACATTTTGTGCATTCAATATGCACCATTCAAAGCCACATCCTCAAATTTCAAACATTTCTAACTTCATTTGCTATTTTTCATGCATTTAATGATTTTTTTGCGCTGAATGACCCTGAAATTGAAAAGTAGTACAAATGAACTCTGAAAAGGTTGAAACTTGGCATGGTATCATCATTTCACACACATAGCATGTGATTAAAAGTAGAGAGGGTTACGGCAAAAACTGGATGCACTTCGTGTACAAACTGGACCATCTCCTTCGAAGTATGAGGGTTTCAGACGAAAACTCAACTGTTACAAAGGCATTTCATATTTTTAAACTTATTTCAACTCCAGACGTTTTGTGCATTCAATACGCACCATTCAAAGCCACATCCTCAAATTTCAACCCTTTCTAACTTCATTTGCTATTTTTCATCCATTTAATGAATTGTTTTGAGCTAAATGACCCTGAAATTGAAAAGCAGTAAAAATGAACTTTGAAAAGGTTGAAATTTGGCATGGTACCATCATTTCACACACATAGCATGTGATAAAAAGTTGAGAGGGTTACGGCAAAAATTGGATGCACTTCGTGTACAAACTGGACCATCTCCTTTGAAGTATGAGGGTTTCAGACGAAAACTCATTTGTTACAAAGGCATTTCATTTTTTTAACTTATTTCAACTCCAGACTTTTTGTGCATTCAATATGCACCATTCAAAGCCACATCCTCAAATTTCAACTCTTTCTAACTTCATTTGCTATTTTCCATCCATTTAATGATTTTTTTTGCGCCGAATGACCCTGAAATTGAAAAACAGTACAAATGAACTCTGAAAAGGTTGAAACTTGGCATGGTATCATCATTTCACCCACATAGCATGTGCTAAAAAGTTGAGAGGGTTACGGAAAAAACTGGATGCACTTCGTGTACAAACTGGACCATCTCCTTCGAAGTCTGAGGGTTTCGGACGAAAACTCATCTGTTACAAAGGCATTTCATTTTTTTAACTTATTTCAACTCCAGACTTTTTGTGCATTCAATATGAACCATTCTAAGCCACATCCTCAAATTTCAACCATTTCTAACTTCATTTGCTATTTTTCATCCATTTAATGAATTGTTTTGAGCTAAATGACCCTGAAATTAAAAAGCACCACAAATGAACTCTGAAAATGTTGAAACTTGGCATGGTATCATCATTTCACCAACATAGCATTCTTACACACACCACATGGACAACACATAAAACCATCCCGCTTGTTTGCCTCAGCCGCACGCAAAAAACTCTGCACGCCATTAATGAACTGGGAAGAGCGTCGGTCATCGTACATCCATTGCCGATTCATCTTCATTACACAACACCGAAATGACCAAATTAATACAAGTTCATACACACTGATTTTCTCATAAAACAACATACAACTATCTAGATAAAACATTTAAATGCAACAACAAATGCGATCAAAATCGCAACTAAGGTAGCAATTGATCCAACATCATAATGATACCAAGCCTCTTTATTAATGGCATATTTTCTAATCTTTCTAATCTTCAATGGCATTGCATCCATCTTGATCTTGTGATCATCGACGACATCGGCAACGTACAACTCCAATTTCATCTTCTCTTCTTCAACTCTTTTCAATTTTCCTTTCAAATCCTCGTTTTCTTTTTCAACTAAATTTAACTTCTCGACAATAGGGTCGGTTGGCATTTCCGGTTCAACTACTTCCTAGATAAAAATATCTATGTCAACTTGATGGGCATAATTGTCATTAACACGAAATGCAACAAATAGTTATAAAAGAGAATATACCACATCCGAATCGTAAACCGGACGAGGGCCGACGGGCACGGATATCATAACCATGGCACTATATATAACAACAATCATACAAGTAAGAAAATTATGCAAATAACTATCTAAATCATACAAATACGATTTTTTTAATAAAAATGATAAGAACACAAGAAGAGGCTCACCAAGGTGGTGCCGGCGACGGGACGGTGCAGGCGATCAACGGTGGTTAGGACGGGGACGGGAAGGCACACTAAGTAAACCACACCTACACATATGCAAACTAAGGAGTTAATTTGAGCTCAAATTGCATATAAATCAAAAAAATACCACATAATTACACCCAAACTAAAACCCACAAATCACTATACTTATAAAGCATTGCACGAGCTGATCTAGCAATAAGAGATGAAAGGACAAAGTTGCTAACCTTTGTGGACACTTGGATGGATTGGGGTGCCTCAAATCTTGACAAATCTTGGCAAAAATGGAGGGAGGAGCTCGAGCTAGGGGAAGAACAGAGAGGGGAATTCGAATGGAGAAAACAGAGAAATGGAGTCGGGCTGGACGAAGGGTTTATATAGGGAAAGCTTTAGTCCCGGTTGATTATACAAACCGGGACTAAAGGTCCACATATAGTCCCGGTTTGTATCACAAACCGGGACTAAAAGGGCTCGTGGGGGCCCCAGGCTGACACCAGCCTGCCACCACCCCTTTAGTCCCGGTTTGTGATACAAACCGGGACTATAGGTTCCAAATGAACCGGGACTAATGGTGCCCGTGCCCCCCGACCGCTCCTAGCCGTTGGAACCGGGACTAATGATCACATTAGTCCCGGGCCAAAGCCAAACCGGGACTAAAGGGTTAAACGGAAGGCCTGTTTTCTACTAGTGAACCCTTCGTAGGTGTAGGATTATTGAATATTTAACGACGGTGAAATCACCCACTAAACTATTATTTCGTGGCCAAAAAATGTTCTCTAGCCTAAATGGTCCAACCGATTTGTAATTAGTTTTGACCGTTGTCATCGTATTGACGAGGTCTTCAGTACTAAAAGTCACCATTAATTTTTTTGTGAAGTTGGCACCGTATTGGAACCAAAGTTGTCACTGTATATTTATGAAGTTACCATGTGTCAACTTTGGTACAAAGTCAATGGCAACCATAAAAAAATGGGTGGCAGATTTAAAAGCTAACAAAATGCGTCGAAACATACTAACATGGAGTCTAGTTTCGAATGAAACATACTAACATTTTGAAATTACAAATTACAAATTTCCAAAGAATCTCTTACCCGCCGCTACCGTCACCATGGGCGAGCCACCTAGCCACTAGGGTTCGGCACTCGCTCGCATGGTGTGGGCTGGGCAGGTGAGCTTGATGTTTTAAAGAAACTGTTGGTATTTTATCACTCAATTTTAAAACAATTTTTTTATATATATGTTATAAAACAGACCAAAAACTACACATAGTCGATCCTGCCCTAGCGGCGAACTCTTAAGTTGTCTTATACCTTGCCCACCACCCCTGACCAATGTTCGCTTACCTGTTGCCGTCACAATGGGCTAAGCAGCTACGTGCTAAGGTTCAGCGCTCACTCGCGCAGTGTGGCTATGTGGACCTGATGTTTTAGAAAAATCTTGGTATTTTGTCGCTCGAAAAATTCAATCAATTTAATTTTGTTGAGGTAAAAAACATCACAATAAAACAGTTCCAAATACTACACGCAGCTGATCCTGTCGGTCACTGCAATTCGTCTCTTTTCTGGAGTTTTTCAGAGGAGTCCCTTCTCTTAATAGGCCACGAGTTCACCACACTTTATTCTTCTTCATTTTATTAGCAAAAGGTACACCAAGAGAACACAACACACCATCACACTTTATTTTTTTCCTTGTATTAGCAAAAGGCACACAGAGAAAGGACAACACAAAAAGGCCCATAATGAAGGGAGAGCGTTGCTGAAAAATTAATAGGGGGCAGATGGTTTCGATTCCCCAACCACGTGATAGTATGCCCGTTATCATATCATCATGCCAAAGACTTTAGATAGGCATACGCAGAAAATCAAGATAGGGCGGACGCCTTACCTTGCCCTACGGGGAGCTTCGGCAGTGCTTAAATGCATGCATACTTGTGAATTGTATTGCTTGCTAATCTCTATCCATACCATGATAAGTCGCTCTTGCATGTTATTTGTCTCCATATGCTTTTGGAATCACCAATACCATATTTAACGTTTTATGCATGCATGTAGGCTAAGCATCCCAAACAATGGGAAGGCCCGAACATTGACTCACTCTTTTGGTAAGGAAGTAAGCTAAACACTTTTAGTATTTTTCTCGTTCATCTATTTGCGTTTACAAGTTCATTCTCATTCTTAGCCAGGAGATCGACGCATTTGAGAAGGCGACTAAGGCATATGCAAAGGAGGTCGAGGCATTTGAGAAGGATACGGAGGTTTTCGAGAAGGCCATTAGGGCGATCCGACGGAAGAATAAGATTAGCGGTGGTATAATGGATGCTTTTGTTGGTGTGTTTATGTATGCGCTTTATTTAGACTTAACTTCCCGCGCGGCTCTTGATTCAAACCAGGATTCAAAAAAAGAATAAGCGGTTGAAGGAAGCAACGTTTGGTTAACCTTGATGCCATTCGTTTTATAACTGGTAGGGTTGTATTATATGTTTAACTACCTGTCTATCTTATTGTTTAATTACTTTTTACTAGTCAGTCCAATGCATGCATTGTACATTTTAAAACAGAAAGTGCACAAGTTTATTGATTGCGTCGTAAGCGGCTGATTACATAGGCAAAACTTTGGAGAACCATAGGTCGGACGGACCCATGAGCACGATTATACAATGGGTTACAACGGAGTGAGCTTTGATCTAATAGAGACTTCTAGGAGTTGCATTTGTGGCTTATGGCGAGTGTTCGTCCTCGTCGCCCGAAAGGATTGCGGTGACTTCTTGATTCTTTTATGCATTCTTGAGAAGGGGATCCTTCCTTTCCTTTTTAGGTCTGATTGGTGTTTTCGTCCCTAACAACAATTTCATGAAGCAAATAACCAAGCGTTGCGACCTTTTAGTTAGCTTTGTTAGTGCTGATACTGAGTTTATAACTCTCACTTTAATACATTAATATCCATGAATGAAAAGTCAGATACTCTCCGAGCAGAGCTTCTTGTAGGTCAAAGGAAGGCAAAAAAAAACAATCTATATGTTACTAACAAAGGAAATAGGCTCATGCTATTTTATGAAAAACCCTTTTGATGTTAATCAACCAGGGGTTTAGTTTTAAGTCAGATTTTCCTTCTGCTGAAAACCCCGTGATAATTGGGTTAATCAACCTGCAACGCATATGAAATGCTTTTTAAAAAATATTCATATTTTTTAAATCCTAACTTCAAATTTAACATGTTATATATGGAATTTGATTGGAGAAATGTGTAGAATCTGGATATGATTATTTTACTGCTTAATCATTTTAAAAATACTATTTACGTTGTGATGCGGAGCATCCCACCATCATCCCCATGAAGACTACACCATCAAACCAACCCCCAAGTGGCCCTATGACAAGAGCACGCGCACGCGACATCGGAGCTAAGGTGTACTCACTCCTCTTCGAGTTTGACTTCGATAGCAAAGGGACTTGGATGCTACCTCACCACGAAACACTATGCATACTCAGGTACGAGGATCGTTCGAAGAAGGGGAGCCAAGCGTCAAGGCAAAGCTCCTGCACAGCCCGGAACTTCCGGCCTGCCCGGAACCTCCGGCCGGCCCGGAACTTCCGGCCCACATTGTCCCAGGGCCACGTCCAGGCGTGTAGACTTTCTGTCTAGCCCGGACCCTTGCCCGGAACCTCCGGCCGGCCCGGAACTTCCGGCCTTCACAGAGTGTTTCCACTCGGGCCGAGGCCCATGTACCTCTCCCACTTACCCCTTCGTCCCTAGCACTATATATACTTCTCTCCCACCTCGGATTAGGGTTAGCTTATGTTTAGCGAATACACTTGTTGAGCATAGCTCCCTTACCTCCCTTCCCTCGTGGAGAGATACACCTCTACGTGAGAAGATACGGAGTGATGCCAAGGCCCCTCTAAGGGAAGATCCCCTCGGGATTCAAGACCTCCTCCTCCGGAGCGAGGAGACTACCGTTACGTGTATCCTTTGGTTGTTTGTGGACCGTGATTCTCATGTACTCGGGTGATTCTAGTGGATGTGTGATCGTGGATCGTTCTTGAGTGTTTTCCTCTTGTGATTTCCCCCTCGTGTTCTTCGTGTTCACTCACAAATCCACCTCCAATTCGTGAAAGATCGACGCACACGGGCGTGCCCCGTATCATATTGGTATCAAGAGCCAAGGTTTCTCACGAATTTGGAGTCCCCTCCCCCGATTTCTAGCCAATTTTGTTTTGTTTTGACCTAATTTCGAAAATCCCCACAAAAATAGCCCTACCAAATTTCTTGGATTTGTTTGATTTGAGGAGATTTTGTTGATTTGGATCCGTGGATTTCGTTGTGGACGAGTGGATCTACCTTTCTATCCATCCAATTCCCCCCAATTTTTCTTTTTCCCCGTCAGATTTGGGTTTTTCCCCTCGGTTTTCCGCCCAAGTCCCAGATCTGGAAATTAGGGTTCGTCCCAATTTTCCCGACCCCCGGAACCTCCGGCCTCACCCGGACCTTCCGACGCCCGGACCCTCCGGCCACCCCGGACCTTCCGGCCTTTGCAGAAGCTTTGCAATCACCAATTTTGCATTTTCTCGAGTTTTTTCACCAAAGCTTTTCCGCAAACCTCCACCATTTCTTCCGCAACCGATTTGCACTTGAGATTTTGAGTCGCGAGCTTCGCCACTTCCTAAGGTGTTTCGGCTAATTAGGAGTGGTTCTTCATCGACATCGCCGCTCATCATCGCCCCGGATCGTCGCCAACCAACTCTCCATTGACACCTCGCCGTAAGCAAGGACGGTAGCTGCGAGGACACTCTTGTCCATACCCTTGCCATTGCATTGTTACCCCGAGCCTATTTGCGTTACTTGCCTATCGAGACTAGCCATTGAGTATTGCCGGGCTACGCTACTTGTGCACTTTAGTGATACACACTCCGCATAGCTTCATTTGCGTGCATATATCTTAGTATCATCTTTTGTGTTACAACATAGTACTCGCATACATAATTGCTATCTTGGTGTGCACGTCCCGCATTGTGACCATACAAATCATCATTGAAAAAGAAAAGAGAAGCAAAGCTTTTAAGCAAGAGCAAACGAGCAAGAGAGCAATAGCATCGCAAGATTCACATAGCATACTTGATCATCTTGGATCACTTGAGCGAGTGACACGTGCCGCATACACACATAGCAAGTCGGGAATAGGAAGACGACACTTTTGGTTCATTGTAGGGTGTGCACAAGTGCGTATCGTGCCCATTGGAGCAATCGTGCTACCGTCTCTCTAGTGTTGTGCAACGGGAGCATTTTCCGTGGATTCCACATTTTGGCTCATCCTTGGTTGCATGACCCCAATTTTCTTTCGTGTGTGTGTTTCCGTGTATACCCATTGCTATTGATCTACATTGTCTCACTTGCGAATTCTACGAATCTCTTTCAACATTTTCGAATCTTATCATTCGAATTGCTTGAAATTTGTGCCACTATACTAACCAAGCTACTCCATAAGCCTTATTTGTGTAGGTATTGTCTTCTCACTCTTCCACTTATATCTTCTTGAGTGCTATGGATAGGAACATCAGGTCAAATCCGGCCTTCGAGGAGAATGAAGACGACGTGAACAACCACGTCACCAAGTTGCACTTCTTTGGCGCACACAAGGCAATTACTCAAGCTCAAGATGTCTTGAATGACCGCATCGACCAACTCGCCTTCAACTTGCGTGAATCTGAGACGCGCACAAGAGAATACCTCGACACCAAGCTCTCAAGCCAAATGGAGGAGCTCAGGTCCTTGATGGTCACTCGAGCACCTTCCTCATATACATCGACAAGGAGTCGTCACACAAGTCGCAACTCAACGACGTACTCTTCCGACGCAAGTCCACAAGCGCGTCATCACCGTCGCGACGAACACTCCGGCCCAAGTTCTCCACAAGGTCGTCACCGTCAAGACAATCCATTTCATGGCAATGGATTGCAAGATCGCGTCCGCGCTCGAGAACGTCGCCGCCAACAAGAACAAGACGCGTTGGAGCAAGAACATCAACGCCAAGATCAAGAACAACGACGCCGAGAAGAAGAACACCATCGCCGTCATGAACGAGCGCTTGAGGCACATCGCGCTTTGCAAGAAGCCACTCGTGCCTTGGAGGAGCGCAACCGCCAAGCTCATCACGAGCAAGAAGCACTCCGCCAAGCACACCAAGATGAACTCCGCCGACAACGACAAGAAGAAGCCAATCGGCAAGAGGAGCATCAAGAAAGGCGCAACCGAGTGCGTCCACCTCGTCGCCGTCCTCAAGATCATCGCGACGACCCCGACCATGAAGATGGACAAGGACAAGATCAACGTCAACACGCTCAAGGCAATGACAATGTGGATCCACCTCCACGACAAGAATTTCGGCATCACAACCACAATGACGAACAACGTTTCGGCAAGCTCAAGTTCACAATGCCAAAGTTTTCCGGAAGCAATGATCCTGAAGACTACTTGTCATGGGCCCTCAAGGTTGACAAGATCTTTCGCCTACACAACTATGATGAAGAGAAGAAGATAGCCATGGCTTCCCTTGAGTTCCAAGACTATGTCCTTATTTGATGGGAACAAGTGATCGAGCAAAGAAGGGAGAGAGGTGAACCTCCTATCACCACTTGGGCCCAAATGAAGGACCTCATGCGAGCCCGCTTTGTGCCTACACACTACAACCAGGATCTCTTCAAGAAGCTCCAACAACTAAAGCAAGGCACCAAGTCGGTAGAAGAGTACTATCAACAGATGGAGATTGCTATGATCCGAGCCAATGTCAAGGAAGATGACGAGCAAACAATGGCACGCTTCTTGAATGGCCTCAACTACCAAGTCAAGAAAATTGCCGACTTCCAACCATACTCCAACCTTCTCGAACTTGTGCATCAAGCAACCAAAGCGGAACAGCAAGTGCAAGATGACTACAAGTACTCCAAGTTCTCTTCCAAGACCTATGGTTCAACTACTCAAGCTACTACGACTACGACACCTTCAACTACCAAATCTACAACACCTACCGGCAACAAGTCAAGCTACAAGGACAAGACGACTTCGTCAAGCCGACCAACCTCAAGCACCTACAAGCCGAGAGCTTCATCCTCTACCCCAACACCGGATGCTACCACCAAGACAAGTTCTATCAAGTGTTTCACGTGCCAAGGGCGAGGCCACAAGACCTTCGAATGTCCAACCAAACGCAACATGATTCTCCTCGACGATGGCACCTATGACTTTATGAGTGACGATGAGATGCACGCTTTGGAGCAAGTGGCTATACACCGCCAAGTGAATGAAGATGAAGATTCGCAAATCTTTTGCGACAACGATTCGAGCCCCGCTCTCGTTGTCTCCAAGGTTTTGACGCTCCAACAACAAGAAGACGAGGACCAACGTTGCCACATCTTCCACACCAAGGCGGGCATCCAAGGGAAATCTGTCAAGGTCATCATCGACGGAGGGAGTTGCCACAACTTGGCAAGTGAAGACCTTTGTTCCAAGCTACAACTGGTCAAGAAAAAGCACCCTCGTCCGTACAAGGTCCAATGGCTTAGTGATTCCAGAACCCTCCAAGTTGACCACATCGTGGAAGTTTCCTTCAAGATAGGCGCTTATGAAGACACTTTGGAGTGTGATGTGGTTCCAATGTCCGTGTGCCACCTCCTACTTGGTAGACCTTGGCAATTCGACCGTGGCGTCACACACAACGGTCGGACAAATCAATATAGCTTCAAGATGAAGGGCAAGCAATATGTGCTCCGCCCAATGACTCCAAGTCAAGTCATCGCTGACACGCAAGCGTCATCCCATCGTGGAGATAAAAGTGAGAGAGTGATCCACTTCAAAGAGAGTGAGTGCCACAAGCCAAAAATGAGCGCCTCCACGATGAGGGACATGAGAGATATAGTTCTTTTAGCCACCAAAAGAGATTTGAGGGATGTGAGTGAGAGCCCATCGACCGTTCTTCACTATGTACTTGTGTGCAAAGATGAAGTCGTTCGGACTAACCCTTCACAACATCTTCCTCTTGTGTTATCTAAGTTGTTGCAGGAATTCAAGGATGTTTTTTCCGATGAGCTACCTCCGGGACTACCACCAAAACGAGGGATCGAACACCGCATCGACCTCATCCCCGGAGCGCCGCTTCCTAACAAGGCTCCCTACCGCGTCAACCCCGAAGAAACAAAGGAAATACAAAGGCAAGTACAAAAACTACTAGATAAAGGGCATGTACGTGAGAGTTTGAGTCCTTGTGCGGTTCCGGTAATCCTAGTGCCTAAACATGATGGTTCTATGCGCATGTGTTCCGATTGCCGTCCTATCAATGCTATCACCATTCGATACCGTCACCCCATTCCTCGTTTAGATGATATGCTTGATGAACTTAGTGGTGCCACTATATTTTTTAAAATTGACTTAAAAAGTGGTTACTACCAAATTCGCATACAAGAGGGTGACGAGTGGAAAACCGCATTCAAGACTAAATTTGGTCTCTATGAATGGTTGGTTATGCCCATGGGCTTATCCGAAGCACCGGGTACTTTCATGCGTGTTATGCACTATGTTTTGCGACCCCTCATAGGATATTGTGTTGTGGTCTACTTTGATGACATTCTTGTCTTTAGCAAGTCTCTAGAGGAGCATGCCACACATGTTCGTAATGTTTTGCAAATCCTTAGGAAAGAGCAACTCTATGTAAACATGGAGAAATGCACATTTGGTGTTGAGAAGGTAGTTTTCTTAGGTTTTGTAGTATCTTCTAAGGGCGTTCATGTAGACGAAACTAAGATTGATGCTATTAAAACTTGGCCCACACCAACGAACTTGCAACAAGTGCGTAGCTTCCTAGGACTAGCCGGTTTCTATCGCCGTTTTGTCAAAGACTTTAGCACTATTGCATCACCTCTCCATGCTTTGAGCAAGAAGAATACACCATTTATATGGGGTCCTTCACAAGACACCGCTTTCCATGAACTTAAAAATTTGCTCACTCATGCACCTTTGCTTGCTTTGCCCAACTTTGATAAAACATTTGAAGTGCATTGTGATGCTAGTGGTAATGGGATAGGTGGTGTGCTTATGCAAGAGAAGCGCCCTATTGCGTACTTTAGCGAGAAACTATCCGGCGCTCAACTTAACTACCCCATCTATGACAAAGAATTGTATGCCTTGGTGAGAGTCTTACATGTGTGGGAACACTATTTGCGACCTCATGAGTTTGTTATCCATACCGACCATGAAACGCTTAAGTACTTGAAAGGTCAAACCAAGTTGAACAAACGGCATGCTAAATGGAGTGAATTTATTGAGTCCTTCCCTTATGTCATCAAATACATCAAGGGTAAGGAAAACGTTGTGGCGGATGCTCTTTCCCGCAAATGCATGCTGGTTACTGAACTTGAGTTGAATGTTATTGGTTTTGAGCACATCAAAGACTTGTATGAGCATGATGCCAATTTTGCTAATCCTTACACTATGTGCCAAGTGAAAACTTGTTGGGAGAACTATTATATGAAAGATGGATATCTTATGCGTGCTAACAAATTGTGCATACCCGAGTCTTCTCTTCGTTTGTTGCTTTTGCAAGAGGCTCACGGTGGAGGACTTATGGGTCACTTTGGACGCGACAAGACGTATGCCACACTATCCAACAAGTACTTTTGGCCCAAGATGTTTCGTGATGTTGCACGCTTCACCAACCGATGCTCTACATGCCGCAAAGCTAAGTCCAAAGCTCAATCCCATGGTCTTTATATGCCTCTTCCTATACCTTTCCAACCTTGGGAAGACATTAGTATGGATTTTGTGCTTGGGTTGCCAAGAACTAAACATGGCCATGATTCCGTTTTTGTCATTGTGGATCGCTTTTCCAAGATGGCTCATTTCATTCCATGTCACAAGATAGGCGATGCTTCACATATTGCAAATCTCTTTTGTAGGGACATTTTGCGACTACATGGCGTCCCCAAGACCATTGTCTCGGATCGCGACGTCAAGTTTTTGAGCTACTTTTGGAAGACCCTATGCGCCAAGCTCGGCATCAAGCTTCTTTTCTCTTCGGTATACCATCCTCAAACCGATGGACAAACGGAGGTGACGAACTAGACACTTTCTACCCTACTTCGCGTGTTGATCAAGAAGAACATCAAGGAATGGGAAGATTGCCTCCCCATCGCCGAGTACGCCTACAACCTCGCAAGTCACTCCACCACCGGCAAGTCTCCGTTCGAAGTGGTCTACATCTTCAATCCATTGTCCCCATTGGACATCCTACCTCTACCACTACAAGAGCGCGTCAACATGGACGCAAGTGCAAGGGCAAGCTACATCAAGAGGATGCATGAGGATACAAGGCGCACGATTGAACGTCAAGTGGAACGCGTCACAAACAAGCGCAACCTCAACAAGCACCCCATGGTGTTCAAGCCTGGTGATCTTGTGTGGCTACATCTCCGCAAGGATCGCTTCCCCAACGAACGCAAGTCCAAGCTACTTTCTCGAGGCGACGGTCCCTTCAAGGTGTTGGCACGCTACAACAACAATGCCTACAAGATCGACATCCCGCGCGACAAGTACAACGTGAGTGACACCTTCAACGTCACGGATCTATCCCCTTTTCATGGTGATGAAGATCTTGATCCGAGGACGGATCTTCCCCAAGGGGGGGGGAGATGATGCGGAGCATCCCACCATCATCCCCATGAAGACTACACCATCAAACCAACCCCCAAGTGGCCCTATGACAAGAGCACGCGCACGCGACATCGGAGCTAAGGTGAACTCACTCCTCTTCGAGTTTGACTTCGATAGCAAAGGGACTTGGATGCTACCTCACCACGAAACACTATGCATACTCAGGTACGAGGATTGTGACCCCAAAGGACAAAGGAAGTATCACTAAGACCAAGGCCAAGATGGAGAAGGACCGTTCGAAGAAGGGGAGCCAAGCGTCAAGGCAAAGCTCCTGGACAGCCCGGAACTTCCAGCCTGCCCGGAACCTCCGGCCGGCCCGGAACTTTCGGCCCACATCGTCCCAGGGCCACGTCCAAGCGTGCAGACTTTCTGTCTAGCCCGGACCCTGGCCGGACCCTTGCCCGGAACCTCTGGCCGGCCCGGAACTTCCGGCCTTCACAGAGTGTTTCCACTCGGGCCGAGGCCCATGTACCTCTCCCACTTAACCCTTCGTCCCTAGCACTATATATACTTCTCTCCCACCTCGGATTAGGGTTAGCTTATGTTTAGCGAATACACTTGTTGAGAATAGCTCCATTACCTCCCTTCCCTCGTGGAGCGATACACCTCTACGTGAGAAGATCCGGAGTGATGCCAAGGCCCCTCTAAGGGAAGATCCCCTCGGGATTCAAGACCTCCTCCTCCGGAGCAAGGAGACTACCGTTACGTGTATCCTTTGGTTGTTTGTGGACCGTGATTCTCATGTACTCGGGTGATTCTAGTGGATGTGTGATCGTGGATCGTTCTTGAGTGTTTTCCTCTTGTGATTTCCCCCTCGTGTTCTTCGTGTTCTTCGTGTTCACTCACAAATCCACCTCCAATTCGTGAAAGATCGACGCACACGGGCGTGCCCCGTATCACGTTGCAACCTTAATCAATAGCGTATGATTTGTCTTTCTCTCATACCAGTGCCTGATACAGATAGAGAATGAACACCTCGGCAAAACTAGGACCGGAGACAAAATAAAGCATCTGTAACCACGCATGCATGCCTCACCAAAATCTCACAAGAAAAAAAAATAGATTTCTCTTTTTTCTCGAGAGAAACACGCCTTAGGATTGACAATATTCAAACGCGTTGTGATTGTGTGAGCATATAAGCCACCGTCGGCAAGGATGGAAAGGTGGATAAGTGACAACACATGTGGGATGACATGTGTTAAAAGAAAGGACATGAACCTATTGAGGTCTTGACTCATGGTTATGGAGTTAGGGGAGTGTAGTGATTTTTTTTTCTCCCGTTGCAACGAAGCCTCTTTTGCTAGTGTTAAATAAAAGATGCAAATGCATCTTAATATAAATATTTGTGTATGTGCCTCCTTTATAGACATGTATGGTTCATAGCTATGCTCATGTAGTATTGATGCACAAAAGTCATAAACCGCCATTTTCTTAAGTTTGTGTCATTAGGGAACACAGTATATCAAGCCAACAATGATAAGTGGCCTTAGAGCATCTTCAACCGAGCATTCCAAACCCGTCTCAAACGCTCGACAAGCAGACCGGTCATTGACGGGTCACAAAAAAACGACCCACCAGGGCGCCTTAAACCGGCCTGAAATGTTTGGGTTGTTCAACGCCCCTCATATACAACCCAAATGTAGGGTGGGTATAGGGCGGCCCGGGCACGCCCGGGCGCGTCCGCCACATCAAACCCGACAGGCCCGGCCCACCACTGACCCCACGGTTGTCCCACAAAAAATCCAATCCATTCCCTCCTCCGAACCCTAGCTCACTCACTCTCCTCTCTTGCTCCATCTCCTCCTCTCCCCTCTCTTATTCTGATCCAATCCAACGAGCCGACCTCCGACAACCACTCCAGCTTCGACTTCGACTACGAGGAGGAGATGTCCCTCTGCATTGTCTTGGAGCGGTTCAAGGTGGACACCGGGGACAACTCCATTAGGGCAGCGCAGTCCGCTCTGCCCCCGCGCATTTCGCTTTCCTTGTTGGTCGCTGCTCCGCACGAGCAGTGATGGGTGCTAGTGCCCGCGCCGCCGGCCCGCACGTGCACTCTGGAATCGAGAGGCGTGCTTCGTCCACCGTGAGAGGTTGCGGGCAAGGGAGAGGGAGGCGACGGAGCAGGCCGTGCGCCACCGCCGCGGGTTGCCGGCGGAGCCCGATGAGGACGAGCGGCTCCTCGCTTGGGTCTACCGCTGGTCGCTGACGACGGCGGAGATGAACGCTCGTCGCCTATGGCGAAAGAACGCGAAGGCGCTCCGGCTTGCCATTGAGCAGTCGGAGCGTGAGGCGAAAGAGGGAGCGGAGGAGGCGACTCGTGTGGCCAAGTTGAAGCGGCAGCAGGACAGGGCCGTGCGTCGGATGAAGGGGCTGACCATCCTCTCTGACTCCTCGTCCGATGACGGCGATAACCACAGCTCTGCCTCCTCCGACTACGACCAAGATCCTCCACCAGCCGCGGACGCCTACAGTTGTGTCGATGACCGGAAGGGCAAAGGCCCGACAAGGAAGTGGTGAAGACGGTCCTCCTCCTATGTTTATTATCGTTTTTAGTTGCTGAAGTTGTTAAGAACTTGTCTGACGACAAACTCCGATGATCTTTTGGATGATATATAGTTTGTTTATGTGCATTTGGTTGTCCGTTTAATGCCGATTTCGTTGTCCATTGGGCGATGTACAGTTCGTTGTGTGTGTTGTGGTCTTGTTGCTTGATGTAAATACTTCGCTAATTTAAAGCCATGCCGTAGACTTTTTTTTCTTTAAAAAACGTAGGAATTCTATTTTAACTTTTTTGATTCTCAAATCCTATAAATCCTTTGAATTAATGAGGATAAACTGGAATGCAGGATAATCACACATCATTGATTATAATCTTTTGGTGAACCGAGCTTATCTTAGATGGTTGTGTTCTTTGTTGTGGAATAGTCCAACACGGCTCAGATCCTCGTGCTCGCCTCTTTCTAGATTTATTTCAGTCTTTTCAGCGATGTTTGACTACGAGACGTCTATGGTGATTTTAAAATGTTGTGGCGTTTTTAATATCTCGGAGGTGCTCATATGAATAAGGTGTGCGCAAATGTATTTGTAGGGTTGATCATATGTATATGTACATGTACGTGAGCATCTAAGACTGTTGTTTGTTAAAGAAAAAACTAGAATCTCCCGTAAGAGCAACTTCAACCGGGTGACCCGTTTTGTCCGCCCACGTCTTTTTGGGTCACCGCGGACAAAAACGATGGCCCAACGCAGAGACCCATTTCCATTTTTGTGTCCGCGCGAACCCATTTTTGTCCCAAATTTGGTCCACATTTAGGTCGGAGGCGGACACAAAGCGGACGTTTTCTGTGTCCTCTTCGTCCGCTTCTGTCCGCTGCATGTGTCGCGTGGCCCACCTACCATCCACCCATCCCATCCCATCTCTCCCCTCCTTTTTCTCTCTCTTCTCCCACCCATGCAGCCATCCAAAATGCGTCAGCCATCGTTGGACGCAGTGTCTGACTCAAATAAAAAAAATGGACAAACATGTCCGCTAGGCCGACCCAAATAAACAAAGACCCGTCCGTTTGGATCGCGCGGTCGGAGTTGCTCTGATTGCCTCCTCTCACACAAAATGACAGCAGTACCCATCCGAACCATGCGTGAACAATTTGAAACGAGGGACAAACCCGACAAATCCGGCCGTAAAAACTCATCACGTGCAGCAGGCACACGACGCTGACGTCCCGGCAAGGGCCACCGCCCGTAGCGCATCACAGGGCTCTGGCCTCAACCCGCGCACTGACAAGCGGGTCACGCGGCACAACCCACCGCGCGTCGCCGAACGGGTAAGGTGGCATTCCGGTGCGAAAAGGCCCGAGACGGGACAGGGCCGTGCGTCACGCGTGGGGCTCGCCTCGCGTTGTCTGGTCGCCTCGCTCGGCGGGACGGCACGTGGCTGCCGGTGATAGGTGCATACGCTGGGTGGTGGGCCTACAGTCAGTGGATAGCTACAGCTTTGGCCCCGTGTTGAGGCTGAATTGCCATGCCCACACGCAGTGTGTCCGGAGCGAAATGATTGTGCTACTTGATTTTGCTATCGAAAAATTAGAAAACACAGCACGTTTTTTATGTTTAAATAGTACTACCCCACCCCCCACCCTCCCCTGAAAAATTGTTTTTAATAAATAGTACCAGCACCTTACTGCGATCACTAAAAGTAATAATGTGTAATACATAGATCCCTTTTTAAACACACTACAGACACAGACATACTACAATCACATCTAGAAACACACACTTTACCTATGAGCATATTGAAAGGACTGAGCTGACACATCATCATAAGATTGATGAAGTCTTTGTAGCATGTGTGATTCTATGTGTAAGCTGTGGGGTCAGCTGACCCCCACAACTTTTTTGATTGCAAGCCTAATTTTTTTCATATTTGTGCAAACAATTAGGATATTTTAAAGAGATTAATGCATTTGAGCCCATGGCTTTTCGATGTTGGCACCACCACTGCTTTGTAGTCCATGGAAACATCTTTTCTCACTAAACGCACATCGTCAAAAGGCTTGAAATAAATCCAAAAAATGCGAACACCAGTGTTAAGTCTAAGACTTGAACCCTAATGGATTAGAGATATCATTATCCTTCTAACCATCCAACCGTTGGTCGGCCATAGTTCCGATATTATACAGCTCGAATCCACAATGGAGCAACATTTTGGCTTGAATCACGTGTTTGCATTTGCCACATTACGAAAATAAATCGGCAAGACCTCTAAGCCTCTAAACACGTCTATATAATTGTAGTACTTCCTCCATTTTAAAATATAAGGTGTAGTATTTTTTCTTAAAATGAATTTGTGGATGGTTGATTAATTTGTGTCATCATTGTTGTTCCGTGGGAGAGTACACGGTCGCTCCCACGACCGGCTAGGAGAGAACCCTAGCCGCTGGCGACGAGTTGCACAGATGAATCTATCTTGTCTTGCAATGTGCCAGGGAAGAATGCATATGTGGTTCATGTTGGACTAATTTTTAGTAGTATCTCAATAAATATCACTATGGTATGTTGCAGCAAAGAACCCCAATTGTTAAGCTTGAAAAAAACAGCCCGAATGATTGAGAACCACTCAACCTCACACAAACCAATTGAGCAACTACATTATAGAAAATATTGGATCATCCTTGGCGCACCATTTTCCAAGAGCTCAAATCATAACGTTTCGTTTGGATATTTGTATTGAAGATCTCAATATTCAATTGGACTGAAATTCCAATTTATTGAGGAAACTGAAATAGCACGGATACGAATTCTTCTGTTTTGGTTGTTCACTGAATTGAGCCTTGAAATGCCTATATGGTTTTAGTACCTAATCATGTTTGGATGACAAACTCTGGAATTATATGTGAATGCATGTGTTAAATAGAGGATTCACATGATTCGAGTACCTTCCATAATGCTTTCTTTTGTTGACATGATTCTTAAAAACAGAAATTACATTAATGTATGTTTTAAATAGAAGATTCAAAAACATATAAATTTGGCAGACTTGAGTGTTTGGTTTACAAAAATATCAAAAACACATGAATCATACCAAGGATCTCAACTCGTCCTTCATGAGCACGATTTTGAAAAGGAGATCCAAATGGATTGTAAAATCATGCGCTTTTCCTCTAAAACCGAGACCAACGAAACAATTTACTTCATTTGCTACATTCCTTCGAGCCAAATGCTCGACTACCGCCACCAGAGGAATATGTCCTGGCTAACTCGCGCTCGCTTGTCATGCGCTCGCTTTCTAACAAATTCAGTTGGCCCGATTGGGAAAGGGTGTAGCCCGGCCCCTTTCCCTTCAAAGATTACGGGGAGGCTTAATACTGCAAAGTAAGAAGGGTCCACCCTTCAAATCATGGAGAGGGGTGGCATAAATTAGCGGAGACCTACATGAAAACTAGAAGGGCACACACCCTGCAATTTCGGGGAGACATTATGTGGGCGTGCATGCGTGTTGGCTAACTGTTGTGCATCTTGGATGGTTCCCTCGACCCAGCCTAGCGCGCGAGCGTCAGTGAGTCTTTTCGCAGGACCAGAGGACACGTAAACTTGTATTTTACCAAAGAACATCTAACCAAAACAAGAAGGTCAAGTTTCATCCGCCAAGTAACCCCCGACACTCAAACTAAAGGTTTGATTGTGGGGACAAGTGGACTCGAGATGCCTTCACTTCGGGTCACCACCACAAGGGTGAAAGAGGAGGTGTGCCCATAGCATTTACTCCTCTTCCATGGACCAGATTGAACGCAACAGTCCAGGCCCCTCGGCTATTCAATTTCAAAAAACACAAATGGATTTCAAACGGTCCAGGCATGGCAGGCCGACGCCGCTCGCTAATTAATTAACCCCGACGCCCAAACCAAATTCAAACTCGCAAACCCTCTCCTTTAACCCTCACCAGAAATAAAGCAGCGGCCTTTCCTCCCCTCCCACTCGCTCTGCCGTTCGCTTCACTCTCACTGCTGCTCCTCCTCTCGCTCACGGGCGTGCCCAGGCCAGCCCGCCCCCCACCGAGGAAGGACACCCACGCGGGCGCGGGCGCGCTCGCGCTAGATCTGGCCGGGCTGCCTGCCAGGCAATGCGGCGGGCGGCGGGGTGACGCGCGGGGCCGGATCGAGCGATGCACCGGGTGGCCATGGCGGAGGGCGGCGGGGGCGGGGGCAGGACGCTGGGGGCCGTCATCAGGGAGAAGGACGAGGAGCTCGCGCTCTTCCTCGAGATGCGCCGCCGCGACAAGGAGCGGGCCGCAACGGCGGACACGCTGCTGCTCGCCGGCGACGGCGACGGCGACGATGCGGACGGGGACGGGCTGCTGCTGCTTGACCCTCCCCCGCCGCCGCCGCCTCCGCCGGTGCCTGCCGGTAAGGCTGACGAGCTCCGACGCACGCTCCCTATCCGACCATTCCTATTGGCTCTTGCTGCCGTTTTTCCCCTTTGGCGAAAACCCTAGCTTACCTCCGGTGTTATGGGTTTATGGATTGGCGCAGAGCCCAGGGCGGCGCCGGCGCCGGCGTACAGGATGGCCGGCGGGTTCAGGCGGGCGCCCAGCGGGGCCGACGACTTCCTCCACTCCGACGCCGGGGACAAGAGCGACTACGACTGGTAGGTGCCCCCACGCTGCCTTTCACTGACAAATTTCTGATTTTTCCGTTGCGGGCAACATAATCATTGGCGGGACAAGGTTGGGGGCTAATCCGGACTTCATCATTGTGGATTTAATTTACATGTAGCCACTTTGAGCTACATTGGTGGGACAAGGTTGTAGTTAATCTGGACTTCACCATTATGAATTTAACTTGTTTGTAGCCGGTTTGAGCTGCGGATTGGTTGGTGTTGGTACCCTACAAAGCTCGAGCCTCCACTCTTTTGGCAATGTAGGTAGGGGGTAGGGGTTCCTCCGTTTCTGAACCTTGCTAATTGAGGGGATGCTCTTAGCGGAGGCCCCATCCTTCAGTTTGAGCTACATTAATGCACTGCTGTAGATACATTTCGAATCAATGTGCAGTGATTTGTAAGATTTCTGGGCTGCAAAGGAAAGTGTGCTTTCAGCTGCTGCTACGGCCCGCACTACCAAACCTGAACGCCGAACCATAAAGCTTGCCTTTAGCTCCATGCTGTTAGTTTTATGTGCAGTGATCTAGCAAAATGTGCTTTCAGCTGCTTCTGCACTCCACACTACCAAACCTGAATGCTAAACCATAAAGTTTGGTTATCTCCTGGATTCGGTGCTGTTAGTTAGAGTTTAGCTGTTATTGTTGGAAAGGTTGGGTCTTAGCTGGTTGTTGGAGGAACAGTTGGCTCCCTTGTTTCCCTTAGCTGCCGCTTCTTTCTTTGGATCGATTGCCTAGTTAATGCGTTGTAATCAAGTTGCGCTCTTTTCTTTTAGCTATTGCGCTTTAGGTCGTGCAGCGGGTCTTATGTGATTGTGAGATCTTCTGGAAACCTCTGTCCGTGGAATTGTCAATTTGTTGAGCTTTAGTTGGCCCCAGTTTCTTCTCTTTGCTTTTTCGGTTGGTTAGCTAGTGAGTCCATCATGTCATGAGCTTTCTGTGGTTTTATCAAATTTTTTGTACACAACTGAAATAGATTGGTGCCAGACACATAAATTTCAACATTCAATACCTTAGCCCCAGCAAGCTACCTAGCTTACCCTAGTTTATTTGAAGTGTATTTGATTATCATGGTTGGACTTATCTGCTAAATTTTTGTCCTTAATGCCTGTCCAATCATTAATTTGCCAGCAGGCGTGTGAGTGTTAGATCTCTAGGCAGCCATTTAACATTTGAAGCATATTCTTTTTGTTTAGAGGGCTATTGGATTGTTTGGTGGTGATTGGTTGGTAGGTGGCAGGTGAGCTATGGAACAAGTTCACATGATATCTGTCTTGATTGGTTGCTTGACTTTGTAGGGATGCAATTACTTGGTGATAGTGACATGTTTTAGCATGAGTCATGAAATGGATTTGAGTGGGCATTTTATAATTCAGCTACTCATTGCCCATCTCTTCCATTCAAAGTGCTCAATATCAGACACTCTGTCAGATAAATGGCTCCTTTTGGTGCATATTACATATTTGATCCTTTTGTTGCTCGTGGTTTTAAAGTTTTTTAAGTTCATTCTGCTACACCATACATTTTATTTGGAGAGCACAGCTGGGCTGCAGTTCAGAGTATTTTACTGACCTTCCTGACCAATGAACTTGTTCACCTTCAGGCTTCTCACTCCACCTGGAACTCCACTCTTCCCATCTCATGAAGCTGCGCCAAAAAGGTCTCCGGTGAGCCAAACAGGATCACCAAAGACTCGCCAGAACTCCTTGAAATCAAGGGTGAGCCATTGGAACATGACCATTACTAGGTTTGTACAAGATTACTGATTACCTGTTGTGGTGAATACTTCTCAGCGACCCACATAATTCACAAACCTGCTATCACGGTGGATATAAAGTGATAGGATCTAGCTGAATCTGTACACCACTTTATAATATCATACACCACTTTATCGTATACGGATATTATTTTCGATCTGCAAGCAAACAGGCTCTCCATGGATTTATCTCCAAGATAATACTTCCTCGTCTCATAACATTGTAGTGGATTTTTTTATCTCGGAGATAGCACTTTTGAGTTTTGATTAGTGTGTAATGTATTTGACTGAACAGTTTTGCTTGTCTATATTTTTATGGAGTTGGTAATTAATTGTTTCCATTTTTAAGAAGTCTTCTAGAATCTAGTTTTTTTGGGATAAACTGCCTTTTTAAGTATGATGAGTACTCTTCAATAGTTTCTTTTTAAAATCAAGGGTGAGCCATTGGAACACGAGCATTACTTGGTTTCTACACGATTACCTATTGTGTTGAACTTCTCAGCAATCCACATAATTCCACTCATGCTGGATACAAAGTATGGTCTAACTGAATCCGTATGCCACTTTTACGGTATACGAGTATACTTCCTTGTGTCTTCCGAATTATTTTGGATTTTCAAGCAGACAAACTCTCCATATACCTATTATCTATTGTCTCATAGCTTCATCATGGATTTATCTCAGAGATAGTACCTTTGATTCATTTGTGATGTATTGGACGGAAGATTTTACTTGCCTATGTCGGTACAGTGGTTAAGATGTTCCTTAGAATCTAGTTTTGGGGTTCCATTGCGTTCTGTAAATATGATGTGTACTCACAAGTTTCTTTCTGTGTGCTCTTGCATGGTATTTTAGTTGGCCAGTCATCCAGATCCTCCATCAAGAACCACACATCCATTGAGAACAACATCATCAAACAGCTTGAACTCAGCTGCGACAACTCGTCGGCCGACATCATCTGGAGGGCTTACGTCTAATTCTTCGAGACCTTCAACACCAACTGGACGTGCTGCATCGACCACTGCGTCCAAAGGTTCAAGACCTTCATCCCCCAATGCTCGGGCAACTCTGCCTGCCAAGACTGGACCTACTGCCCCAAGATCTTCGACGCCCACTTCCAGGTCAACACTTCCTTCAACAAGGTCAGAGCGTCAGCACCTGCCTTCAACAAGGTCAGCAGTGCCTTCAACAAGGTCAGCACTGCCTTCATCAAGGTCAACAACTCCATCAAGGACATCTGGCCCTGCTACTGCTACTGCTACCAGGACATCAGTTCCTTCAGGCAGAGCGTCAGCACCTGCTAGCAGATCATCAACGCCTACTTCAAGATCATCAATGCCTGCTACTAGGTCAACTACACCTTTGTCAAGGCCCTCCTTACCAGCACAAAGCAAGCCTGCATCGAGGTCATCAACCCCAACAAGGCGGTCTTCTGCCCCTCCCACCCACACCCAGCACAGTAGCTTGCCCGGACCAGTTCGATCCTCCTCAATCTCCAGATCAGGATCTACAATGCCCAAAAGCTCTGCATCGGCAGCGACAACAACAGCGCCAGCACCTTCAAGGGGCAGCTCACCTACAGTCAAATCAAGACCATGGAAACCATCTGAAATGCCCGGCTTCTCGCTTGATGCGCCTCCAAATCTGAGGACGTCGCTGCCAGAAAGACCAACCTCTGCTACTCGTGGTAGGCCTGGAGCACCTAGTTCTAGATCTTCCTCTGTGGAGCCTGGGCCAGCTGCTCGACCGAAACGCCAGTCTTGCTCTCCTTCAAGAGGGAGGACTTCAAATGGCAGCGTGCCTTCAGGGAGTTCCATGCCGGCAGTGAGAAGATCACATCTTAATGGAGGTGACAGTGTGAACCCAGTTCAAATGGGCAATAAGATGGTTGAGAGGGTAGTTAACATGAGAAGACTAGTTCCTCCGAAACATGATGATCAAAGATCCAGCCTCAATAGTCTGTCCGGAAAATCATTAAATTCTCCAGATAGCTCTGGCTTCGGTCGGTCACTGTCAAAGAAGTCACTGGACATGGCACTTCGGCACATGGTAATTTATTTATTTCTCTCAGTGTAGCAAATGCCAAAAACTTCTCTATTTAGTTAAATTAAATCTGACGTGTAATTTTGATATGCAGGACATACGGCGCAGCATTCCAAACAATCTACGGCCTCTTATGACGAGCATTCCAGCATCATCTGCGCATAGCGGCCGGTCTGGATCCACGAGGGGCAGACCAATAAGTGTATCGGACTCCCCTCTCGCCACCAGCAGCAACGCCAGCTCCGAGCCGAGTGTCAACAACAACCTGATGTGCTTTGACAGCATCGACATTGACGACGAGCTGTGCAGCGATAGAGCAGGACACTATGCACGATGATTTTCCTCTTTGCTTGATACAAAGTTCTGACTCTGATGAACTTTCACGACCACAAAATGTTAAGAGCGGCAGCGTTGAAGATCATCTCTGATGAGCTCTATTCTCATATGTAGGTTCTTTGAGTGTCCAATGCTCATCCATTTATGCTATGTGGGCTGCTCCATGTCCAATGTTAATCCATTTATGTTATCGATAAGGATCCGTCTTTTATATGTTCTTTCTTCGACCAGTTCATTATGCTGGTAGTGAAGCATGCCCCACTGGCTGAACTGTGTTGACTTTTGTTGTATTGCAATGTAAATTCGGTAGCTGTTTATTTGAAGTAGTATATGATTTTGGAGTTGCCAGTTATGGTATCTCATCTTACCGAATGTTGAATCCCATAATGTCAGGGCTGCTGCATTAATGCTACTGAAATGTTGCAAAAATCTGCCATGAACTCATCAGCAGAATTGAACAGATGAACAGTTAAAGCCGGAGCAATGAACTGGACTACATTGTTCTACTCTGATACAAGGTGAACTTTCACTAGCTACCACAAGAAAAAACTCCTGCTTTTTTATTTTGCTACTGCAAGGAGCACTGGAGCATCAAAGGCTCCAAGTTATTCTTATGATCACAAGGAATCGCGAAGATGGCAAAACATCTCACAGATACAGTTGGAGGAAGAGAAGCCGCGGCGAGTTTCGAAGCTCTTCAGTCAGAAGTCGAAATCAGTAACTTGCGAAGGGTCGAAGAGGAACGGGTAGGGCAGGCAGACCAGCAGCCCCAGGAACAAAATGGCGACGCCGAGGCCGATGTAGCTGTTCTCAGGCTCTGTTATCTCCTCGGAGAGGGGAGCGATCGGGCCCCTCTGCAGGAAGAATATCAGCACCGCCCAGTAGAATGCGACATCACTGAAGAGGGACGAGAGGCCGAGCAATGCGATGGTGACGCTGCCGAGCCGGGACGATACCTGTCGCAAAAATGCAAGGTTGGGTTCATCAGGGGGTGCATTGCAAGTCAAGGGTGAGAAAAGCAATTAGAGAAGTTCTTCACAGCTTCAGGTAGCATTCCATCCTGTTTATTGTTTCAACAGCAGCATCTTTACCTTTCTTCCCCACATGGCGAGCGCTATGCGGCCGCCGTCGAGCTCTCCTGCGGGGATGCTGTTGATGGCATTGATCAGGAGACCAGCCCAAGCCCACAGAACCAGTGGGTTGATGGATAGCTGTGTTCCTTCTTTTAGAACATCTCCAAGAATAAGTTTTGCTGTATCAAGGAAATATAATATAAAATCAAACACCATTTGCATAGTTCAAAAGCATCCTGCTTTTGTGCAGTCTATAATTCAGTACATTCAGAATGAGGATGATCCGTAGTTTTAGACTTTTAGTATCCTTACCAAGACCACCAAGAAGAAATGATTGATGAAAGATGGCGGGATCTACGATGATACCAAGACCGTCGCTTGGAGGTAATATGAAGCCCAGCAGCAGAAGAACAAATCCAAGTGAAAACCCCGCAACCGGTCCAGCAGCTGCTACCTTGAGTAGGTCCCCGCGATTGCGGACAATATTGACTATTCTGGTGATGCCACCAAAAGATCCTATCTACAGAAAACACAAAAATGAGATACACATTATGGTCAAGTAGATAAGTCAGGAATGGTGCAAAAAATGAATGTTACTGCCAAAGCTATGATCTACTCTAAATATTCCTATATTTCTATAAGGCACATTTCAGATCAAAGATTGCTTTTGCATTACAAATAGGAAATACAAACAAAAGCAAGTTTAACAAAGTTCTTCTAATTTTGTCTCATAATCTGGAATAACATATTATATAATTAAAGGAAATAAGTAAGCAAGGAAATCATCCAAGATTTTTTTCCTTTTTATAGAGAATGGCAATTTTTTATGCCAGGCATAATTTCTGACAATTAAAAAAAAATACACTCCTTAGATGAAATTGTAGGCTTGGAACTTACCTGCCAGCTAGGAACAAAATATGGTACTGAAAGCTTGACCCCAGCATCCTTAGCAGCGAGGATGTGTCCAATTTCATGAACCCCTACTATGAGTCCCGTTACCAGGGCGCCGGGAAGTCCATCTTTCAATAGCTCAAGGTTATCAAATGTTGATCTGGAGAAGAATATCTCGTCAGAAGAAGTAGCAGGCTATTATTGTCTGGCTTATGATACGAGGAAATACACAGTTCTGTTTTCCAAAGTGAAGGAATCAGTAAAAATTATTGCATGAATCGATATGTATAACTAATGTATAATTGGCAAAACAATTTTTTATTGTATTAGGAATGCTTCATCATGACAGGAAGACAGAAAGGTTTAGCATCAAATCGCCAAGTGTCTAGATAACATCACTTGGCCCCAGATGAGACTTCAAAGTTGTTTTAACACAAAGGTATGAGAACATGCTGCCATTTTAAGATGACATCAAGTTGGAGAAACTGTAAATTAATTACCTTAAATTCTTATTGTACAGAGAAATCAACAATTATCAGAACAGAAGACAAAGTAAAATGGTGAATAAATGGAAGAGAAACCTCATACAGCAAGTTGTCCTGAAGGACAGGTACATTTCGAAGCAAAAGAGTGAAGATGGTAACTACTCCAAATGCACCAGCAGCAGCCCACTCTGGGACGGCTGAAAAATTAATTTACCGACAGTTGGATCAGCAAGTTTTAAAACTAAACGCAGACATAGTAATGCAAAACTTTGGATCCCTGACATAAGAAAAATATTTGACCAATTCATGTAGCGTTGACTGGTGAGGATATGAGGGAAGAATTATTACATCCAGTGGCAGGCTCCACTGTCTGCTTAGGTACAACTACTGCAACTGGCTTCTCGTCCTCTGGATTGATGAGAAGAAAAACCTTAAATTCATCGCCAAATTTGTTCTGTGGATAACCGGGAGCAGCACACAGATCAGAACATTCACATATTTGTACACACTTATATCTGTGAAAGGATCTACCATCCAAGTATCTTGTTACCTCTAGTCGAGTTGTGATCTTTTCAAAACTTTTGGCTGGCACACCACGCAAGTTCCCTTTAAATAGTATTCCACCCTAATGTACAAAATGAAGGTAACAATAACAATCTGTCATTTTGAGCATTTGATGCCTGTTTACATGCTGTCATTTGAAATGAGAATATGAATCATATACATGATCAGTTTAATAGAACAGTCATATTATGTAAGAATATTTGGTTGATTTGGCCCAACGGCATGCCTGGTCATGTCGCCGCCACGTATCGGTTCGAGCATGGATGCTACTTTATAAACACAATTAGTAAACAAAAATAAGCAACTTGCTAGTGAGATTGATATTTCACTGGAATAAGTAGTAGTAATAAAATCTGCCGTATGAACATGAAGATAAACCATGGCATCTGAGACGCTCACCTCGTAAGGCTCGTGGCTGGTCACGAAGAAGGTGTCAAAACTGAAAACTTGATCCTTTAGAATGTCTACTGTAGCCTTGGGGATACTCACAGCTTCTTCAAGCTGTTGCTGCAGATCATTGAGTTTTGAGAGGTAAACAAGAAGGCTCGCTACCTCATCGGGTTTCAGATTTCAGAAACATTGAACAGTCAAAAGTTTTAAAAGGAATCCTCTATTTAATAACCACTCTACCATGGAGATTATGAGGAACAAGCAGTAATCTCTTTGATTTCTGAGTTTTCACTCAACTTATGAACATACCTTCATTCCAGGTAAAGGGGAGCCACTAGCAACATTAACATCAGCCTCCACCACCTGCTCCTGTTTTTTAACAGAATATCCGACATGTCATGACTAAATTCTTGATATCTTTCTTGCCTACACTACTAGATCACTGCAAGCATACCTGCGCAGCGCTGTCGGCGGCTGCAGTAGCATCTCCGTCGATGTTCTGAGCCGTGTCACTAGCGCTTACCGGCTCTGCATTCGGGGATTCATCTTTCGTCTGTTTTTTAACAGAATGTCAGACATGCCACTATGATTGCGTTCTCAATGCCTTTCTGGCATAAACTAGATAACTGCGAGCGTACCTGCGCATCGCTGTCGGCGGCTGCATTAGCATACCCTTGTATTTTCTCAAGTGATTTGAGAGCGGAGTTTAGCAGCTCTGCATTCGGGGATTCATCTTTCGTCTGTTTTTTTAACAGAAAATATTCAGACATGCTACTATGATTGCGTTCTCAATGCCTTTCTGTTTCTGGTATAAACTACAGTAGATAACTGCCAGCGTACCTGCGCAGTGCTGTCGGCGGCGGCATTAGCATACCCTTGGAATTTCTCAAGTGATGCGAGAGCAGACTTTAGCAGCTCTGCATTCGGGGATTCATCTTTCGTCTGGTGAGGCATGGGAAAGCTAAATAATTATAGTTCAGTTACTTACATTGTTCATCCATCTAGCTAGGATTCTAGGTCTGACAGACATAAGAAATCACAACACTGAAGATGCTCTAATTAATAATAAGGTAATGCATGGTGCATTTCAGACTCAATTTGAGAAACCGTAAAAGCAGAGATGGTTACATTGTCTGCGCCGGAGTCGGTCTCTGCAGCTGCATCTGCTTGGACAACACTGTCGGCTGGAGGCGATGGAGCATCATCCACAGCCTCTTTTTTCTCCTGGAAGAAATTGAAAATGAATGCCTGCTTACTGACTGCATTTTGTTTTCCCAAAGCTGATTAATCAAACTTGTTTCAGAATTATACGGGAACTTAATTGGACACTGCCAAGGGTAGCACATGTGCTACCGACTGACGCTCTGAAGAAGGGGAGAGCTTTGTGTCTTCCTTACCTCGTCGCCATTGCTGGCGGCTGGCTCGGGCTCGTCGGCCGCTCGGCATGCCACCCTCCGGCTCCTCGACCTTCGATTAGCGCCATGAAATCGTGCAATGGATGTGATGAGCAATCTAAGAAACGGCATGGAGTCTCATGTCCCTGACAGAAACCAAGAAACGCCGCTCACCTGCCGGCGGGAAGCGGGAAGGATGGGGAGCGGAGCGCGAGCGCGAGGCGAGCGCCTCTGCTCCTGGCCGGTGCGGAGGTGGACGCGAGGAGGGGGCGGTGGCAGCAGCACCCGTACGACGACGTGGCCTGCGACGGCGGCGGGCAAGGAGAAGAAGAGCTCATGGCCGTGGAGTCGTGAGCGGGGAGGAGGAGGACGCGCGCGCCTTATCTCTTTCTTTCTCTTGGAAACGGATGTAAAAAAAAAAGTGAAGAGATCTTTTCTGCGGCTGCGATCTGGCGCCAGCACGAATCTCAAAGCTAGAATCTTCCGTGCCCAGTGATTTTGTAGATGCATTGCACGTATCACCCGATGCAAATCTTTTTTTAACACAGTACAGACGCAAGCGCTCATATACACGCGCATACACTCACCCCTATGAACACACACACGTACACCCTACCCCTATGAGCACCTCCGAGAGACTGAGCCGGCATATCATCTTGAAATTTACGAAGTCACCGTAGGCACCTCGTCGTCGACGGGAACGTCTCCTCCCACTGAACGCGCATCGCCGGAAATCCTGAAATAAATCCAGGAATAAATGCGAGCACCAGGATTTGAACCCTGGTGGGCTGGGGATACCACAGTCCCTCTAACCATCCAACCACAGGTTGGTTCGCACCCGATGCAAATCTTTTAGGCATCTTGGAAGCGGGGGGGCTTCTTTTGGAAATGCTATAAAATAAAATTCTGATGTCAGAATTTTAGGCATTGCAAATCAAACGTCTTTTATGACAACTGGCACATATCACTAGTGGAGAAACAACTTTTAGTCCAGGTTGGGAAGGGCCTTTAGTCTCAGTTCACCAACCGAGACTAATAAATCGGGACTAAAGACCCTCACCCTTTAGTCCCGGTTTGCCACGACCGGGCACGTGGCCGATAGCGCGCGCGGGGGGCTGGGGACCTTTAGTCCTAACCGGGATTAAAGGTTTAGGGGTTTAGGGGTTTATTGTTTATTTTTCTTTTTCATTTTGTGTTTTCCATTTAATTCTTTTTCATTTTAGTCAGAATCGGGGCTCCGCCGACCCAAGAAGGTTCGAACTCTGGGGCGTGTGCGAAGATTCCAACCAGCTTCGGCCTCAAGCTCACCACCCCACGGCCAAGCCTCGCCGAACTCGCGTGAGCTGGGAAGAAGATGAACACAGAGATTTACCCAGGTTCGGGCCACCTTGCGGTGTAAAACCCTACTCCTGCTTTTGGTGGATTGGCCTCACGAGGAGGTTTGGGGATGAACTAGTACAGTGGTTGAGCGACCTCGCGCGGGCTCTCTGGTGAGGATTGATCGATGCCTTCTACGGTGGAGGCGAGTCCCTATTTATAGCGGCCTTGGTCCTCTTCCCTTATCGCACATGCGGGAAGGGATCCCACAACGGCCAAATTTGAAAGGGGACAAGAGGTACATCCTATCCTGACGGAAAGTGGTCTTCGCCTGCAGAGCTTCTGGGCGTGACGCAGTGGTGGGCTCGGCGGTGACATCCATCCTGCCGAGCTCATGGTCTTGGTCTTGTTACACCGGAATGGAAACCTTTGGGGGATCCCTTGGGAACCTGCGTACGTCCTTGCCTCCTTAGCATCAAAGAGGAAACTGTCCCCTCTGCGCCCGCTGGCGCCCGTCTGACCTTGCTTGCGTCACCGCGGCCTCCTGAGGCCAGGTACCCACATAGAGATCTCCGCTCCTCGGGAGGCAGCCTGGGGAGGCCACTCCTTTGGAGGTCTTGGTGTTGTTCGCCTCGCGGGGCCGGGGCCCCCGCGAGGGTCTTGCCTTGGGGGGTTCACTGCCAGGCCGTACCGAGCCATCGAAGTAGGCCACGCGTTGGGCCGCAGGCAGGCAGGTCTGGGTACCCCCGATCCCAGAACGCCGACAGTAGCCCCTGGGCCCAAGGCGCGCTCGGGTTGGCTTCGGGGCGAAGCCAAGGAAGGCATGCCGAAGCGTCGCGGGCCCCAATCGCCTGCGGGCCTGGTCCGACGCGTGGCGCATGACGGGGCATGGACGCCTCTACTTCCCCACGTCGCCTCGGCAACCGCCCTCGCTGACCAGAACCTGGCGCACGCAGCAGAGCCATCATTGCCCAGAATGTGGAGGGGCGCCGGTTGGCCTTCGATCGGCTATAAGTGGGTAAGGGGGACAAAGCCACCAGTCCGTCTTCATCTCCTTGCCTTCTTGTTCCAAGTCGCCACCTCCACGACCATGGCGCCAGTTAGGAGCTTCTCTGCCGCCGAGAAGGGGAAGGCCCGCCTGGAGGAGCCGGACTTACCGCCACCCAAGAGGGGCCCTGGCCGTCCCCGCAAGTATACCGCGACGCCGGCGGTGGTCCCCCGAGGGCGCGGGCGCACTCTCGCGAGGGCCGGCGCTTCCTCCGGCGGCCGCGGAAGGGCCCCCTCCCGCGCAGGCGGCAGCGGCAGCCGTGGCGCCCGTGGTCAAGGGGGGAAGCTTGTGGCGGGTGCCCGGCCGCCCCGCCCGCGATCCCACTCGGTCGATGCGGCCCAGGAGTTCGTGGTGTGGGTGAAGAGGTCGGCGATCACCTGACTCCAGCTCCCGCGCTTCTTCGCGGGGGCGCTGCCGACCGGAGGGCTTGCGGGCCTATGGCTGCAGGCTGACGGCTGCTGCAGCGAGGCCTCGTGGGTGGAGGTCGAGGTCACCCCCACAGGCTATGTCTTCCTGAACCGCGGGTGGTAGACATTCACCCGCGCTCGTGGCCTGGAGGGGAGGCGCACTCTCCACTTCAAGCACGACGGGGCGGCAACGCTCTTCGTCAAGATCTTCGGGGAAGATGTCAGGCGCTTGGGGTGCTGCCTGGAGGGTGACGGCGGCGACAACGACCACCCCTCCGCCGACGACAGCCTTCGCGGCGGCGTCCTCGGCGGCGAACTTGCCCTTGGCGATGGCGGCAGCACCTCCAGCGGCAGCGACGCCTCCTCCGGGGGAAGCTCGAGCGACGAGACCTACGACACGCCACCTCCGGAGGACAGCGGGCCGCCGCGGCGCCGTGCTCCTGCCCAGGAGGTTGTCGAGCCGCCATGCCGCCGTGCCCCCGTCAAGGAGGAGGAGGACTCCGACTGAGCACGGGCGGCGCCGGAGCCAGGCCTCAGGAGCGGCGGTCCTCGGGAGGCCGCCTTTTGCCTTCTTTTTTGTGTTCCTGCATTTAAGAACCATGGAGGGCCCCACGGGGGCGTGTAATGAACTATGGCGCTTGCGCCTTTATGTTAGCGTTTTTTATCTCATATCCTAGTATTTAGATTGCTGTTAATTGAAAGTTCCTGCCCGTTGCGATTAGGGTAACTTAGCTTGATGTGTTCGTGGCGAGTTCCTGCGTCGTGAGGTGCAACCGGGGCACCGGTGGAGCTTATGGATCTTGCCAGGGGGGGTCTTCTTCCTTGCGGACCGGACGGTTTCAGAGCCTTGAGAGGTGCCCTCTGCCCGCGAGGCCCGTGAGGGGCTCACGAGGAGCCCGAGCCTCCCGAGGTGCCTCCTCGAGGCACTGCGCCCCACGAAGGCGCCGAAACGCGCTTTACGCAGGGTTCCTCGATAATGTGCCAAACCGTGGTTGCTCTTTCCTCGGTCATCCTTCTCCTGGCGACCATCCTTGGTTGGAGCCCCCGAGCGAGGATCGATGGTCGCTGGTATGTCGGGTCGCAATGCCCGGTAAGGCCAGGAGATGAGCGCTCCTGAGGCCGGGGGCTTGAGGCGACATGCGCCTGCTGGCTCGCTCGAGAGCGCCGCGCGAGGATCAGGATGCCAAAGTCTTGGAAAGGTGTGCGCACCGTGTCCAGCCCCCGCTCGCGGGGTGCGCGAGGGAGAGAACTGGCAGGTGTCAAACCTCTTAAAAACGAGACTTCTAAATGGGAAACGCTGCAAGGAGAAAAATTCCCACCCCTTTTTCAAATAAAGACGCGAAAACTTCAAGTTTCATTCCAAAAAGTGGCAAATTTGGTTACAAAAGAGAGCAAAGAACAGCCGCGTCCGGCACCTAAGCTAGTCTTCCCCCCAGCGCGGAGCATGGGGCTTCCACTAGGCGTGGGCATAGTCATTGTAGGACCGTGTCGTCCGCCAGTGCGGAGCATGGGGCTTCCACTTGGGCGTGGGTGGGAACCCCTCCGCGTCCTCAGGGGGCTCCGGGCGTATACAACCCACTCATTATTACGTGAGAGTGTCACGGTTAGAACTTGCGGAGATGCTGGATGTTCCAGGCATTCTGGATGGGGACCCCATCCTGCATCTCCAGACGTACGGCGCCAGGCCTGGAGACGCGGGCGACCCTGAACGGGCCCTCCCACATGGGCGAGAGCTTGTGCAAGCCCTCCCTGGAGAGGACCTGCCTTAGGACGAGGTCATCAACTTCGAGGGTCCTAGAGCGGATGCTACGACAGTGGTAGCGCCGCAGCGCCTGCTGGTACCTCGCTGCGCGGAGCGAGGCTTGGCGACGGGCCTCCTCCCCAAGCACGAGATCTGTCCCCCGCGAGCCATCCTGACGCTCCTAGTCGAATACCAAGACTCGCGGGGATCGATGCTTGACCTCGTGCGGGAGGACCGCCTCAGCCCCGTAGACGAGGAAGAACGGGGTCTCGCCGGTGGGCTTAGTCGCAGTGGTGCGGATGGACCACAACACGGACTGAAGCTCACCGAGCCAACCCCTGCCGCAGGCCTCAAGCTTCTTCTTGAAGCTCCTCGTCTTGAGGCCCCTCAGGACCTCCGCATTGGCGCGCTCGGCCTGACCGTTGCTTCGTGGGTGCTCCACCGAAGCGTAGCATATCTGCGTTCCAAGGTTAGTACAATATGTCCTAAAGAGGTTGCTTGTGAACCGCGAGACATTGTCGGTAATAATGCGGTTGGGGACACCGAAGCGGCTCACGAGACCCTTGATGAACTTGACGGTCGAGCCGACGGGGATGGTGTGCACGGACTCCACCTCCGCCCACTTGGTGAACTTGTCGACGACGACGTAGAGGTAGCGGTAGCCGCCGGCTGCTCGAGGGAAAGGCCCCGGTATATCCAGCCCCCAGACCGCGAAAGGCCAGGAGAGCGGAATGGTCTGGAGACCCTGCGCGGGCTGATGAATCTGCTTGGCATGGAATTGGCAGGCCTCGCAGGACCGGACCAGCTCGGTGGCGTCGTTGAGCGCCGTGGGCCAGTAGAAGCCGCTGCGGAACACCGTACCTTCCCCACGAGGGTGCGAGACGAGGAGTGGTGCCCGCAATTGCCGCCATGGATGTCGGCCCACAGCTCGCGCCCCTGCTCCTCGGATATGCACCCCAGCGAGACGTCGTTCGGACGCCTGCGATACAGCTCGCTGTCCTGCAAACAATAAGCAGTGGCCCGGCGAACCCCGCGCTCCGTGTCCTCCTCCTTCTCTGGCAAGGTGCCGTGGAGCAGGTATGCCTTGAACTCCTCGGTCCAGTCGCCGGCCTGAGGCTCCAGCGCCAGGAGCAGTCGGGCTCCTGAGGCCGGACCACAGGCCGGGGCTCCTGAGGGCGGGGCCGGTGGTAGCTCCTCCTAAAGCGGTGCTTGGCCTGCGACCGTGGGTGCCGCCGATGGCTTGAAGAGTCTTTCCTCGAAGACGCCCGACTCCTGAGGCTCGTAGCGTGACGCCCTCTTGGCGATGTCGTCTGCTTCCTTGTTCGCGCCGCGCGGGATGTGCTGCAATTCCAGGCCCAGGAAACGCTTTTCAATTTTACGTACCTCTTCCAGGTATGCCTCCATGTGCTTGTCCTTCAGTTTGTAATCCTTGTTGGAGAAGTTGATGAGGAGCTGGGAGTCGCCCCTGATGGTGAGGCGCTTGACCCCCAAGGCCGCAGCGGCCTTGAGGCCAACAATCAAGCCCTCGTATTCCGCGATGTTGTTGGAGACCTTCTCGCCATGCTGGAAGCAAAGCTGCACGGCGTAGTAGAGCTTGTCCTTGGTCAGGGAGATGAGCACAACTCCAGCCCCCGTGCCTCGCCGCGCGAAGGCCCCATCAAAGTGCATGACCCAGCCGTCGGGCGCCTCATCACCAGGCGTGAGAGACTGTCCCTCGTCCAGCCCCCGGTCGGGAGCGTCCGTCCACTCCGCCACGAAGTCTGCCAGGGCTGCACCCTTGATTACCCTGGTTGTACTGAACTCCATCTCGAAGGCCTCCAGCTCGATGTTCCACTCTGCAACCCTCCCCGCAGCGTTGGGGCTGCGCAACACTTTCTCCAGGGGGTATGCAGAGACGACCTTGATGGGGTGGCCCTGGAAGTAATGGCGCAACTTCCTTGAGGCGACGAGGAGTGCGAGCAGGAGCTTCTATTGCATAGGGTAGCGTGCGCGTGCGTCTCGTAGCACGGTGCTGACGTAGTACACCGGGTGCTCGACGAGGGACAAGGTGTTTGCGCCTTCCTGCTCCACAGGGGGCGCGCTGGACTCAGGTGCCTCGCGGGTCGATGAAGTGATGAGGGCCTCAGGAGCGCCATCCTGAGGCGGCAAACGTTGCGCGGCCCCTTGCGGGTCGCGTTGCTTCGTGTGCGCGCTGGTGCGCTCCTCTCGGACCGCCACAAGCACCGCACTGGCTGAGTGGGGGGTGGCCGCCAAGTAGAGCACCAAGGGCTCGCGAAGGCGAGGCGCCACCATCACAGGCGGGCTCGTGAGGTACCGCTTGAGGTCCTCGAATGCTGCCTCCACCTTCGGGGTCCACTCGAAGGGGCCCTTCCTCTTCATGAGCTTGAAGAATGGAAGGGCGCACTCGCCAAGCTTGGAGATGAAGCGCCCCAAGGAGGTCACACAGCCCACCAGCTTCTGCATTTCCTTGAGGGCCTGAGGCGGGCGCATTTTCCCGATTGCCTTGATCTTCTCTGGGTTTGCCTCGATCCCTCGGTGCGACACCAAGAAGCCGAGTAGTTTGCCGGACGGGACCCCGAAAACGCACTTTTCTGGGTTAAACCTCAGGTTCACCCGCCGCAGGCTGGCGAACGTCTCCTCCAGGTCCTCGATTAGGGTCCTTGCCTCTTGCGACTTGACCACGATGTCGTCGACGTATGCCTCCGCATTTCTCCCGAGCTGCTGCCCCAAGGCGATGTGCATCAACCGCTGGAAAGTCGCGCCGGCGTTCCACAACCCGAAGGGCATGCAGGTGTAGCAATACACGCCGCACGGGGTGAGGAAGGCCGTCTTTTCAACGTCCTCCACTGCCATCTTGATTTGGTGGTAACATGAGAAAGCATCCAAGAAGCACAGTAGATCACACTCGGAGGTGGAGTCCACGATCTGGTCGATGTGCGGGAGCGGGAAGGGGTCCTGAGGGCAGGCCTTGTTGAGGCTCGTGAAGTCTACGCACATGCGCTCCTTCCCGCCCTTCTTGGGGACGACCACCGGGTTGGCCAGCCAATCCGGGTACCGTACTTCCCGAATGACCCCTGGTTCCTGCAGCTTGCTGACCTCCTGGACGATGAACGCTTGCTTCTCTTGTGCCTGTCTTCTCGCCTTTTGCTTCACTGGGCACACATTGGGGCACACCATTAAGTGGTGTTCGATCACCTCCCTCGGGACGCCCACCAGGTCGGACGCCTTCCACGCAAACACGTCCTTGTTCGCGTGGAGGAAGGCCACCAACGCCCTCTCCTGCTCCGGGGGAAGGCCAGCGCCGATGGTGAAGGTGGGGCCCGGGTTCCCGTCATCAACGAGCACCTGCTTCATCTCAGCCCGGTCTTGAGAGAACAACTGTTTCTTCTTCACGGGCGCGGCCCCCGGAGCCTGTGTGACGCCCTCGGCGTCGAGGCGCGTTGCCGCCGCGGCTTTGTAGACGAGCTTGAGGGCTCGGACCGCGTCCCTGGTGTCTCCGGCCACGGAGATGATGCCGCTGCTACCAGGCATCTTGATGATGTTGTAACCTGGGTGCGTCGCCGCCATGAACTTGGCAAGGGCCGGATATCCCAGGATAGCATTGTACGGGAGGCCGATGTGGGCCACGTCGAAATCGATCCGCTCGATGCGGTAGTTGTCGCGAGTGCCAAAGGTGACGGGGAGGCGCACCTGCCCCAGGGGGGTGGCGGAGCCTCTGACCACCGCCGAGAAGGGTCTGGAGGGCGCAAGCTGGTCGTAGGGCACCTGGAGCATGTCGAAAGCCTCCACAGAGAGGACATTGAGGCCGGCACCGCCGTCGATGAGGGTCTTGGTGACCGTAACGTTGCTGATGGTGGGCGTGCACATCATGGGGAGCACACCGGCGGTGACCGCCGTCCTGGGATGGTCCCTGGGGTCGAAGGTGATGTCGGTCTCCAGCCTCGCCCTGCTCCGCGGGGCCTCGGGCCGCGGCTGAGCTGCGCCTGCTTGACGGAGAAGCTGCTTGACATGGCGGCCGGACGCGGGCGCCTGCGACCCGCCGTGGATGCAAGCAACCATGGGCACGGCCGGGCAACCCGCGGCGTTCCCGCATGCCACAGGCTGCCGAGCCTGGGGGACGACGTCTGCCATGGAGATGACGAGGCGAGGCCGAAGCGCAGCTGATGAAGGAGGAGCTTTGACACGCCCCTACCTGGCGCGCCAAATGTCGGAATCGGGGCTCCGCCGACCCAAGAAGGTTCAAACTCTGGGGCGTGTGCGAAGATTCCAACCAGCTTCGGCCTCAAGCTCACCACCCCACGGCCAAGCCTTGCCGAACTCGTGTGAGCGGGGAAAAAGATGAACACATAGATTTACCCAGGTTCGGGCCACCTTGCGGTGTAAAACCCTACTCCTGCTTTAGGTGGATTGGCCTCACGAGGAGGTTTGGGGATGAACTAGTACAGTGGTTGAGCGACCTCGTGAGGGCTCTCTGGTGAGGATTGATCGATGCCTTCTACGGTGGAGGTGAGCCCCTATTTATAGCGGCCTTGGTACTCTTCCCTTATCGCACAGGCGGGAAGGGATCCCACAACGGCCAAATTTGAAAGGGGACAAGAGGTACATCCTATCCTGACGGAGAGTGGTCTTCGCCTGCAAAGCTTCTGGGCGTGACGCAGTGGTGGGCTCGGCGGTGACATCCGTCCTGCCGAGCTCGTGGTCTTGGTCTTGTTGCATCGGAATGGAAACCTTTGGGGGATCCCTTGGGAACCCGCGTACGTCCTTGCCTCCTTAGCACCAAAGAGGAAACTGTCCCCTCTGCGCCCGCTGGCGCCCGCCTGACCTTGCTTGCATCACCGCGGCCTCCTGAGGCCGGGTACCCGCATAGAGATCTCCGCTCCTTAGGAGGCAGCCCGGGGAGGCCACTCCTTTGGAGGTCTTGGTGCTGTTCGCCTTGCGGGGCCGGGGCCCCCGCGAGGGTCTTGCCTTGGGGGATTCGCTGCCAGGCCGTACCGGGCCATCGAAGTGGGCCACGCGTTGGGCCGCAGGCAGACAGGTCTGGGTACCCCCGATCCCAGAACGCCGACAATTTCAAACATATTTTATGCTACTACATACTGTACACGTTATGCATATATAATAGAATTTCTCGTAGAACCAATCATATATCATAGAATTTCTCGTACGACCATGCATACACACACACACACACACACACATATACAATTTGGTATGTACAATTTCTCCTACAATTTGCAGATCATTACATGCAGGCATTAGGTGTAATGGTATTGTCCGTTGGGAGCTATGACCTGCTCAAGCAAAAATCCCGCCATTTCCTCTTGAAGTGCTCGTATGCGGTCCTTTGATAGGAGCTTATCCCGCATCTCCACCATCTTTAAAGAAGGAGATCAATATGAATATATTAGTTGTGTGTATATATATTAGATCATGATAAAAAAAATTGTGAATAGTGTTTACGTACCCAAAGATGTCTTGCATCTCTGCTCCTTTCGGTCATAAAGCGAATGTTTTGGCAAACGTAGTATGCACATAAATTAGTCCCCTTTTCCTGCCTCATACACTTTACAAGAATAGAATTCAATCAGATAATAATCAAGCATGATAATGGTATTGAAACTAGAACTAAAGAGATGCGCGGACGTAGCTAGTACTACTTAATTACCTTGGATCGTCGCCATTTCAGCTCTCCTTGCCATTCACCGACAACCTCTTGCTTGAACTTTTCCCAAACCCTGCCCGACAAAGAAAATGAATAAAGGAGTTATTAATTACTTGATATCAGGAAATGAACTAAAGAGGCCGACATAGTGCGATAATGATTGAAATTACCTGTCGAGCATCAAAAACAAGCTATTGTATTCTTCAAGGTCTTTACTTAGTGAGTCCAATACTTCAACAGTTCCCTCGTCTACTCTAATGATTAGCAGGATCCAGTGGTATCTGCGCACATGTTTGTATAAGCGGGCATGCATAACTCATCAACTACACTTAACATCGAGTAAGCAAAAATAGAATTTGTAGTACAAGACAGTAACACTCACCTGAAGTTATAAGGAAGAAGTATTTCTTGTTTGGTATTTAGTTCCTTCAAAAACATTAGCAAGCTATTCTCTGTGTCTTCTTTGAAGTCATTTAACATAGTTTCATTAACGGTATTTGGGTCAATGAACCCCATGCCATAGACTCCATCTCTTTTCAATTCAAAAATCTTCATTATGCATAATACAACACAAAAGAATATAGTGAGGATAATTACATGCAATGAACGAGCTGAGCTAGAGACTTAAATTACAGAAAGAAATCACTTACAGACAATAGCAACTGACGAGAGATTTGTCAAGTGCGTCTTGATTGAATAACTGTAAAAGTTCTGGAAATTCAATCCAGAAATCTTTTGCATGGTAGTAATGCTCTCGCTTGACTTTCACCATGAGGCTCTCTCGCCCGGTCTTTATTTCTCTCAGGTACCAGTCATGCAAATTGCACATTTGCGTTGATAGAAGCTTCTCATCGTCAGGACTGACCAGAGGGTTCCCGGGGTCAAATTTCCATGCTAGTTTCTTTTGATCCAACATGGGGACTTCCTCAATGCCTAGGAGTTGTTCAATAGTGATACCCATCTCTCTAGCCATCTTTCTATCAGCGTCGGTTACCGCCTTATCGGTACTCACACAAGATCTATCCATGGAGATGCATAGCTATGAGAGGGGGAGTGTGTCTACATACCCTTGTAGATCGCTAAGCGTAAGCGTATATAACGCGGTTGATGTAGTCGTACTCTTCACGATCCAATCGCGATCCAATCCGATCTAGCACCGAACGGACGGCACCTCCACGTTCAGCACACGTGCGGCTCGATGGCGTCTCCTCCTTCTTGATCCAACAAGAGAGGGAGGAGAAGTAGATGGGATCTCAACCAGCACAACAACATGGTGGAGATGGTGGTGGAGCAATCCCGGCAGGGCTTCGCCAAGTGCTACCGTAGATGCGATCTGAGGAGAAAACGATCTAGGGAGAGAGGGAGGGCTGTCACCGGGGCATGGGATTGTTGTGTCCAGCCCTCCCTCTCTCCTCTACTATATATAGGAGGCATGGGGCAGGGTTTGGTCGCAGCCCTAGGACCCTCCTCCAAGGAGGGCCGGTGGCTAGGGAGGAAACTTGCCTCCCAAGGCAAGTGGACTCCCTCCCACTTAGGGTTTCCCCTTCCCCTTGCGCATGGGCCTTGTGGGACTGGTGCCCCTGGCCCAATAAGGCTAGGGCGCCCCCTACATCCCATGCACACCCTAGGGGCGGGAGGGATCCTTCCGGACTCCTCCGGAACCCTCCGGAACCTTCCGGAAGCTTCCCGGTACAATACCGGCAAAACCCGAAACTTTTCCGGTAGCCAAAATATGACTTCCCATATATAAATCTTTACCTCCGGACCATTCCGGAGCTCCTCGTGACATCCGGGATCTCATCCGGAACTCCGAACAACATTCGGTCACCAACGTACATATCCCAATACTACTCTAGCGTCATCGAACGTTAAGCGTGCGGACCCTACGGGTTCGAGAATCATGTAGACATGACCGAGACACCTCTCTAGCCAATAACCAATAGCGGGACCTGGATGCACATAGTGGTTCCTACATATTCCACGAAGATCTTTATCGGTCGAACCACGATGCCAAGGATTCAATCAATCCCGTATGCAGTTCCCTTTGTCCAGCGGTACGTTACTTTCCCGAGATTCGATCGTCGGTATCTCCATACCTAGTTCAATCTCATTACCGGCAAGTCTCTTTACTCGTTACATAATACAAGATCCCGTGACTAACACCTTAGTCACATTGCTTGCAAGCTTCTTGTGATGTTGTATTACCGAGTGGGCCCAGAGATACCTCTTCGTCATACGGAGTGAAGGCATACCCAATTGTTTCCTTAGGGTATCCTATGAAAACGCATTTGTCCTCTTTGGGTTAGAGCTTATCACGTTGAAGTCTTTTCACATAAGCATCACATTCCCAAACTCTACGAAATGACAACTTAGGTTTCTGCCAAACCATAATTCATACGGTGTCATCTCAACGGACTTTAGATGGTGCCCTATTTAAAGTGAATGTATTTGTCTCTAATGCATAACCCCAAAAATGATAGTGGGAAATTGGTAAGAGACATCATAGTACGTACTATATCCAATAGAGCACGTCTATGACGTACAGACACACCATCACACTATGGTGTTCCAGGCGGCGCGAGTTTGTGAAACAATTTCCACATTGTCTTAAGTTGCATACCAAACTCGTAACTCAGATATTCACCTCCATGATCATATCATAGTCATTTTATCTATTTGTCATGATGATCTTCAGCTTCACTCTGAAATTGCTTGAACTTTTCAAACGTTTCAGACTTGTGTTTCATTAAGTAAATATACCCATATCTACTCAAATCATCAGTGAAGGTAAGAAAATAACGATATCCACCGCACGCTTCAACACTCATTGGACCGCATACATCAACATGTATCATTTCCAATAAGATACTTGCCCGCTCCATCAAACCAAAAAATGGGGTCTTAGTCATCTTGCCTATGAGGCATGGTCCGCATGTCTCAACCGATTCGAAATCGAGTGAGTCCAAAGATCCATCAGCATGGAGTTTCTTCATGCGCTTTACACCAATATGACCTTAGCGACAGTGCCACAAGTATGTGGTACTATCATTATTAACTTTGCATCTTTTGGCATCAATATTATGAACATGTGTATCACTACGATCGAGATTCAATGAACCATTTCACATTGGGTGCATGACCATTGAAGGTATTATTCATGTAAACAGAATAACCATTATTCTCTGACTTAAACGAATAACCGTATTGCAATAAACACGATCCAATCATGTTCATGCTCAACACAAACACCAAATAACAATTATTTAGGTTCAACACTAATCCCGAAGGTAGAGGGAGCATGCGATGGTGATCACATCAACCTTGGAAACACTTCCAACACACATCGTCACCTCGCCCTTCAGCTAGTCTCCGCTCATTCAGTAGCTTTTATTTCGAGTTACTAACACTAGCAACTGAATCGGTATATAATACCCAGGTGCTACTAGGAGTAATAGTAAGGTATCAATAACACGTATATCAAATATACTTCTGTTGACGTTGCCAACCTTCTTATCTGCCAAGTATCTGGGGCAGTTCCGCTACCAGTGACAGTTCCCCTCATTATAGAAGCACTTAGTCTCGGGTTTGGGTTCAACATTGGGTTTCTTCACTGGAGCGGCAACTGGCTTGCCATCCATGAAGTTTCCCTTCTTGCCCTTGCCCTTCTCAAAACTAGTGGTTTTACTAACCATCAACACTTGATGCTCCTTCTTGATTTCTACCTTCGCGGTGTCAAACATCGCGAATAGCTCAGGGATCATCTTCTCCATCCCTGGCATGTTATAATTCATCATGAAGCTCTAGTAGCTTGGTGGCAGTGACTTGGAGAACTATGTTAATCACTATCTTATCTGGAAGATCAATTCCCACTTGATTCAAGCAATTATAGCACCCAAACAATCTGAGCACACGCTCACCGATTGAGCTATTCTCCTTCATCTTGCAGGCAAAGAATATTGTTGGAGGTCTCATACCTCTCAACACGGGCACGAGCCTGAAATCTCAATTTCAGCTCTTGGAACATCTCATATGCTCCGTGACGTTCAAAACGTCTCTAGAGCCTCAATTCTAAGCCGTAAAGCATGACACACTGAACTATCAAGTAGTCATAAAAAACGTGCCTGTCTGATGTTCTCAACACACACAGACGACGCTTGAGGGGGTGGCGCATCGAGCGGTGCATCAAGGACACGAGCCCTCTGTGCAGCAATGAGGACAATCCTCAGTTTACGGACCTAGTCCGCATAGTTGCTACTACCAACTTTCAACTTAGTTTTTCTCTAGGAACGTATCAAAATCTAGGGGAGCTACAACGTGAGCTATCGATCTACAACATAAACTGCAAAGATATTTTGACTATGTTCATGATAATGAGTTCAGTTAATTATATTACTAAAGAACTCCCACTCAAATCAACATCCCTCAGGTTGTCCGAGTGTAACATGATCCAAATCCACCAACCCAAGTCCGATCATCACGTGAGATGAGGTGGTTTCAATGGTGAACATCTCTATGTTGATCATATCTACTATATGACTCATGTTCGACCTTTCGGTCTCTTGTGTTCCGAGGCCATGTCTGTACATGCTAGGCTCGTCAAGTTTAACCCAAGTATTCTGCATGTGAAAATCTGGCTTACACCCATTGTATGCGAACGTAGAGTCTATCACACCCGATCATCACGAGGTGCTTCGAAACGACGAACCTTCGCAACGGTGCATACTTGGGGAGAACACAATTTTATCTTGAAATTTTAGTGAGGGATCACCTTATAATGCTACCGTCGTCCTAAGCAAAATAAGATGCATAAAAGGATTAACATCACATGCAAATCATAAGTGACATGATATGGCCATGAACTTGTGCTTTTGATCTCCATCTCCAAAGCACCGGCATGATCTCCATCGTCACCGGCATGACACCATGATCTCCATCATCGTGTTGCCATCGGGGTTGTCGCGCCAACCATGCTTCTACTACTATTGCTACCGCTTAGCGATAAAGTAAAGCATTACATAGCACTTAATGATTGACACGCAGGTCATACAATAATTAAAGACAACCCTATGGCTCCTGCCGGTTGCCGTATGCATCGACATGCAAGTCGATATAAACTATTACAAAACATGATCATCTCATACATCAAATATATTTCATCATGTCTTTGTCCATATTATATCACAACATACCCTACAAAAACAAGTTAGACGTCCTCTAATTTGTTGCATGTTTTACGTGACTGCTATGGGTATCTAGCAAGAACGATTCTTACCTACGCAAAACCACAACGGTGATATACAAGTTGCTATTTAACCTTCTACAAGGACCGCCTTTGTCGAATCCGATTCAACTAAGGTGGGAGAGACAGACACCCGCCAGCCATCTTTATGCAACAAAGTTACATGTCAGTCGATGGAACCGGTCTCTCGTACGTGGACGAGTAAGGTTGGTCCGAGCCGCTTCATCCCACAATACCGCCGAATCAAGATAAGACTAAGGAGGTAAGCAATCTGAACATCAATGCCCACAATTTTTTTGTGTTTTACTCGTTCATATCATCTACGCATAGACCTAGCTCTGATACCACTGTTGGGGAACGTTGCATGGGAAACAAAAAAATTCCTATGCACACGCAAGATCTATCCATGGATATGCATAGCTACGAGAGGGGGAGTGTGTCTACATACCCTTGTAGATCGCTAAGCGGAAGTGTATATAACGCGGTTGATGTAGTCGTACTCTTCACGATCCAATCGCGATCCAATCCGATCTAGCACCGAACGGACGACACCTCCGCGTTCAGCACACGTGCGGCTCGATGACGTCTCCTCCTTCTTGATCCAGCAAGAGAGGGAGGATAAGTAGATGGGATCTCAACCAGCACGACTGCATGGTGGAGATGGTGGTGGAGCAATCCCGGCAGGGCTTCGCCAAGCGCTACCGTAGATGCGATCTGAGGAGAAAACGATCTAGGGAGAGTGGGAGGGCCGCCACCGGGGCGTGGGATTGTTGTGTCAAGCCCTCCCACTCTCCTCTACTATATATAGGAGGCAAGGGGAAGGGTTTTGTCGCAGACCTAGGCCCCTCCAAGGAGGGCCGGCGGCTAGGGAGGAAACTTGCCTCCCTAGGCAAGTGGACTCCCTCCCACTTAGGGTTTCCCCTACCCCTTGCGCATGGGCCTTGTGGGACTGGTGCCCCTGGCCCAATAAGGCTAGGGCGCCCCCTACAGCCCATGCATGCCCTAGGGGCGGGAGGATCCTTCTGGACTCCTTCGGAACCTTCCGGCAGCTTCCTGGTACAATACCGGCAAAACCCGAAACTTTTCCGGTAGCCAAAATATGACTTCCCATATATAAATATTTACCTCCGGACCATTCCGGAGCTCCTCGTGACATCCGGGATCTCATCCGGAACTCCGACCAACATTCAGTCACCAACATACATATCCCAATACTACTCTAGCGTCATCGAACGTTAATTGTGCGGACCCTACGGGTTCGAGAATCATGTAGACATGACCGAGACACCTCTCTAGCCAATAACCAATAGCGGGACCTGGATGCCCATAGTGGTTCCTACATATTCCACGAAGATCTTTATCGGTCGAACCACGATGCCAAGGATTTAATCAATCCCGTATGCAGTTCCCTTTGTCCAGCGGTATGTTACTTGCCCGAGATTCGATCGTCGGTATCTCCATACCTAGTTCAATCTCGTTACCGGCAAGTCTCTTTACTCATTCCGTAATATAAGATCCCGTGACTAACTCCTTAGTCATATTGCTTGCAAGCTTCTTGTGATGTTGTATTACTGAGTGGGCCCAGAGATACCTCTTCGTCATACGGAGTGTCAAATTGTAGTCTCGATCCACGCCAACCCAACAGACACCCTCGGAGAGACCTGTAGAGCACCTTTATAGTCACCCAGTTACGTTGTGACGTTTGATACACACAAGGCATTCCTTCGGTGTCCGGGAGTTGCATGATCTCATGGTCGTAGGAACAGATACTTGACATGGATAAAGCAGTAGCAATAAACTGACATGATCAAATGCTATGCTTATGGTTGGGTCTTCTCCATCGCATCATTCTCCTAATAATGTGATCTCGTTATCAAATGACAACTCATGTCTATGGTCAGGAAACCTTGACCATCTTTTGATCAACGAGCAAGTCTAGTAGAGGCTCACTAGGGACACAGTGTTGTCTATGTATCCACACATGTATCTGAGTTTCCGGTCAATACAATTATAGCATGGATAATAAATGATTATCATGAACAAGGAAATATGATAATAACCAATTTATTATTGCCTCTAGGGCATATTTCCAACACTCACTTCGGAAGCCACGATCTCTGCGTTTTACTCGACAGTCATATCGTAAGCTAACTTCTTTTTTGCAGGTATTTTCTCCTTTTTTGCAGGAGGCTCGGGTTTCTTCCTTGGTGCTCTCTTCCGCTTTGTGGTCGGCTGACGTGGCGGAGATCGATATCGCGGACTCGCGCTAGGCTTCGTCTCTGGGTGGGGTGGATTCGGCTGACGCGACGGAGATCGAATTTGCGGACTCGCGCTGTGCTCCGTCCCGAGGTGGGTTGGAGTCGGCTGACGCGGCGGACTTGGAGGAGGAGGCGGACTTGGAAACATGATGCATTCCTTTCTCCATACAATGAGACCACTTATGGCTTCTCCCAGTGTCTGCTCCCCTTGACCTCCAGGAAAGTCAAGTTGTAGTGTGTCATATCCCGACAGAACTTCATCCACCCCGACATGAGCATAGCCAGGTGGAATCGGATTGCCGTGGAAGATTGCTTCAGGTGCATTCGATAAAGCAAAGTCGTCCGGCACCTTCATGGATATGTTCTTCATTTTCATGTGTAGCTCACAAGTTCTCGTCTCTTGGATATCATCCATGGGGTAGCGAGCCATCAGTGCATCATCGGCCGGACCCCCGTGGAACCCACGCTGCTTTTCGGCATAGACGGGATGGTACTATCCAATGTTGGATCTGGTTGCTCCTGCAGCTGAGACACCCTTTGCTGGCTAAGTGTGTCGATCTGCTCATGCTGCCGCATGAAAGCGCGTTCCAACTCCACGTTCTTTGATTCTACCTTTTGAAGCCGGTCTGCATCCTGCTTCTTCTTTCTCGCATGACTTTTGCAAGTGTCGTTCCACTCCGCAAACCCCTAAACCCATGGAACAACGCCTTTGACTCTTGTTCGTCCCGGGTGTTCAGGATTTTTGAGGGCGCGTGTAAGCTCGACGTTCTCTCTCTCGGGCTGGAACGCCCCCGTTTGAGCCTCTTCTATTGCTGCAAGTAAAGCGTCCGAGGCTTATTTAAGACTTGCCAGTTCAATAATCTCTCCTGTCTTTGGGTTCAACTGTCCCCCATGCGCATAAAACCAAGTCCTGCACCTGTCGGGCCAACCCACTGTTTTTGGAGTGACCCCTGCAACAATCATCTTTTCCTCAGATTCATTCCACTTAGGCATCCCATTCTTGTAGCCACCTGGCCCTGGAACATGGTGAAACTTTTTTTATCAGCATTTATCTTGTTTATTCTTGACCGTTCCGTAGCTGCTTCCGATTCCTTGAACTGCACAAATAAGTCCCAGTGATCTTTTACCTTCTCTTGTTGTTGGGTGAATTTTGGAGTCTTCTTTCCTCCGTTGACGTCGTTGGCCCATAATTTTTTCTTCCAACTCTGGAATTGTGTGGCCATATTCTTAAGAGCAAACTTCTTGACTTTCTCTCGTTGGAGATCCGTGAAACCCTCTGATAGGGTGAAATGTGACATGAGCTCCTCCCAAAGCAGACTTTTTGCTCTTTCGTCGACAAAAGTAACTCCTCGATCTTCCTTTGGCTTATTCCATTCTTGAACGGTGATCGGGATTTGGTCCCTAACAATAACTCCGCATTGACGTATAAATTTGTCCGCCTTCTTTTTAGGAGCAATCGGTTCGCCATCTGCTTTGATTTCATCGATGTTGTACTTTATGCCACCGGGCAACTTTTTGGCCGCGCCTCGTACTACCCTTGTAGAAGATTTGCTTGATCCGGAGGGCTAAAAGAAGAAAGATTTGTTAATATATATATATACAAATCAATTAATACATGTAATGATCACCAGAGGCCTTATATATTTATATATATACCTCGTCGGACTTTGTTAATTGAAGAACATTTCCTTCGCCATCATTGTTTGTGTGCCCTTCGTCTGTTGGTTCTTCCTCAATTCCCTCACCGGAATCGTTCAGCCATTGTGAGCCGTCATCTAGTTCCATCTCTGGGTTTTGGCCGGAGCGTATCATCCTGAAGAGATCCTCTTCACGGTCTCTGCCGCTATTGTCCATAGCTTAACTAATCCAGATGAAAGATAAAACAATTTAGTATTCATCATATAATATCACTAATACATCTCGAATAATCCAGTTAATGCATCATCGAATATTATCACTAATACATCTCGAATATTATCATATAATATCCCTAATACATCTTGAATACTCCAGTTAATGCATCATCAAATATTATCACTAATACATCTCGAATATTATCATATAATATCACTAATACATCATCGAATAATCCAGTTGACGGCGGACGGTGAGATCATGGGCGGTGGACACCCAAAGAGAAGGAACCATCCCAGGATCATAGCTCGGGTGAGATCCCTGAAGAACCTGCCAGGTATTGGAGAACCTAACGTCCAACGCAACCATGTAGCGACGGACGTGCTCGTCCTCCTCCCTGACACGACGACGTACCACCTCCTCGGGGCCGGCTGCCTCCGCACCGATAGTGGCCCACGCGACCGCCACTAAAGAAGCTCCGGGTCGACGATGAGAGCCCGATTCCTCACCAAGCTACGCGCCCCGGAAGGTAGCACCTCCCAGTGCCAGCCCGGCGGAGCCCAGTCCCAGACATGGCGCCTCTCAAGCATCATCTCTCCGTCGAGTCGACGACGAGGATGCGGGTCGGGCATCGTCGACGTTGAGAACAAATTCCTATGAAAACAGTTTCCTATGCGAGAATTTTCATTTTATTATGCTACTCATATTTAATAAAATTTTACAACTATATTGTAATCACCGACACTTTTACAACTTATAAACAAATTCCTACTCACATTTAATAAAGTTTTACAACTATTTAATAAACAAATTCCTATGCGTGAAGAAACTTTTACAAGTTATAAAGAAATTCCTACTCAAATTTCTATATTTTTTCATACAAGAACTTATCTAGAACTAGAAGCTACAACAAGAATTTGCATATATAGGAAAATGTCTCTTTTCAATACCTAAATAGGGGGTCATTAAGTTAATTTAATTAATTAGCTTAATTAGTGTTAAAACCTAATTAGTCCAGGGGCTAGGCCCACCTGTCTGTGACCCAGGGGGGTCAAACCCGTGGTCAACTAGGTCTAACTCGCCGGCGTTGAGCCGCCGACAACAACAAACGCGACGGAGGTCTTGGAAAACGCCCTCCGGCGACCAAATGGACGGCAGAGCACATCTACATGACCCCCGAGCTCTCCAGTGTCGAGTGGAGCCAAGGGTCATAGCCTAGCTAGCCCTAACGACGACAACAACATTGACGGTGGCGAGAAGCTTTAGGGCTTCGTCGATTCGACGGCTACGCTACACAATCGAGCACGGGGAGAGGGGGAATCGAGTCAGGGGCTCACTGCGATCACGACGAGCAGCTCAACGGGATTGATGGCGGCCTGGTGCGGTCGGACGACGGTGGTGATCTCCGGCGACCGTAGGTTGAAGACGGGCCAGGAAGGTCACTGCGAGGCTCCTGGCTTCGCGTGTCTCGGTGGAGAGGACCAGCAGCTCGAGGCGGAGGCGGAGCTCGTGGGACGGCCGGCGTCGTAGGCGTTCGTGGGCAGAGCTGAGGGCGCAGTGACGGGAACGGCGAGCATCCTGGCGGCGCGTTTCGATCTGGATGCCTTGGGAGGTGGCTTGCACCGGGACACGAAGGGCGGGGTTATATAGCATGGACCTTTAGTCCCGGTTGGCGCCACCAACCGGGACTAAAGGTGCTTCTCCCGCGCAGGGGCTCAGACCTTTAGTCCCGGTTGTAGCCACCAACCGGGACTAAAGGTCTCCTTTTCGGCGGCCCAAATTCCGCGCAGGAAGGAACCTTTAGTCCCGGTTGGTGGCTACAACCGGGACTAAAGGTGGATTTTTCTCTTTTTTGTTTTGTTTTTCTAAGCAGAACAATTTCTGTTTTTAGATTTTGAATAACTGTTAGAATATTTAGAGTTTTTGAATGAATCTTTTTGCTTTAGGTCACAAAAATTATAAACTTTCCGCTAGTGCCAGTAGTTTTCAAATTTGAATAGTTTAAATTTGAATTCTTTGAAATTTGTGTGAATCACTAGTTTGTGAATAACTTAAGTTTAAAAATAGATTTTTGAGTGATTCTTTTTCCTCCTGTTTAGTATTAGTGTGTTTTATCAGTATGTTCAATTTGGTAATTTTTAGGTTATTTTAATTAGGTGTTTTAATCAAAAACAGATTCTGTTTAGCTCTTTTAGTTCTATATCTTCATTTGTTTTAAATATTTTAGTTTATGTTTTCTTGTTATTCTTTTGCCAAATTATACTATGTTTCTGTTAGTCAACATGATGAGTTTTAATTTTCAACCCTTACTTACTTCATTTGCTATTTTTCATGCATTTAATGACTTTTTGAGCTAAATGACCCTGATATTGAAAAGCACTACAAATGAACTCTGAAAAGGTTGAAACTTGGCATGGTATCATCATTTCATCCACATAGCATGTGCTAAAAAGTTGAGAGGGTTACGGCAAAAACTGGATGCACTTCATGTACAAACTGGACCATCTCCTTCGAAATATGAGGGTTTCAGACGAAAACTCATCTGTTACAAAGGCATTTCATTTTTTTAAACTTATTTCAACTCCAGACTTTTTGTGCATTCAATATGCAACATTCAAAGCCACATCCTCAAATTTCAACCCTTTCTAACTTCATTTGCTATTTTTCATGCATTTAATGATTCTTTTGCGCTGAATGACCCTGAAATTGAAAAGCAGTACAAATGAACTCTGAAAAGGTTGAAACTTGGCATGGTATTATCATTTCACCCACATAGCATGTTCTAAAAAGTTGAGAGGGTTACGGCAAAAACTGGATGCACTTCGTCAAACTGGACCATCTCCTTCGAAGTATGAGGGTTTCGGACGAAAACTCATCTATTACAAAGGCATTTCATTTTTTTAAACTTATTTCAACTCCATACTTTTTGTGCATTCAATATGCACCATTCAAAGCCACATCCTCAAATTTCAACCCTTTCTAACTTCATTTGCTATTTTTCATGCATTTAATGATTTTTTGCGCTGAATGACCCTGAAATTGAAAAGCAGTACAAATGAACTCTGAAAAGGTTGAAACTCGGCATGGTATCATCATTTCACCCACATAGCATGTGCTAAAAAGTTGAGAGGGTTACGACAAAAACTGGATGCACTTTGTGTACAAAATGGCCTATCTCGGCTACTCACTAGAGAAGAAAGTGATGACGGTGAAGCCGATCACATACCAGAGTGGGATCTTAGGGTATAATTTTTTTCTTCGCGTGTGTCCCTTTGCGCCGTAACCATGGACAATCTTCATCATTTAACAGGATGCTTGGGTCAGTCTTCACTGTGAAGGGAGGAATTTCATGAAACTTTTCATAATCTTCTGACATGTCTGTCCTGTCCTCCACTCCCACGATGTTTCTTTTTCCTGACAGAACTATGTAGCGCTTTGGCTCACCGTATGATGTATTCTCTTCCTTATCTTTCCTTTTTCTTGGTTTGGTAGACATGTCCTTCACATAGAAAACCTGCGCCACATCATTGGCTAGGACGAATGGTTCGTCTGTGTACCCAAGATTGTTGAGATCCACTGTTGTCATTCCGTACCGGGGGTCTTGCTTTACCCCTGTCATATTGACCCATTTGCATCGAACCAAAGGGACCTTAAACTCACTTCCATAGTCAAGTTCCCATATCTCCTCTATGTAACCATAATATGTGTCCTTTTCCCTATTGGTATTTATTGCATCAAAGTGGACACCACTGTTTTGGTTGGTGCTCTTTTTATCTTGGGTGATCGTGTAAAATGTATTCCCATTAATCTCGTACCCTTTGAAAGTCATTATACTCGAAGATGGTGACTTGGCCAACGAGTACAACTCATCTTCAGCAGTGTCGTCATTCATGAGATGTGTTTGCAACCAACCGCCGAAAGTCGCCATGTGTGTACGTTTAATCCAGGGGTCAGACTGCTCCGGGTACTTGGAGCATTCAATATCGATGTGTTCCTTGATTTACGGAGCCACCAAGGTTGAATTTTGTAGAACTGTGTAGTGTGCTTGGGCCCAAGAATGCCCGTCCCTACATATTACTGAATCCTTTCCTAGCGTGCCTTTTCCACTCAGTCTCCCTTCATGCCGCGATTCAGGAACACCATTCGGCTTAAGGTCAGGAATAAAGTCAACACAAAACTCAATAACCTCCTCTGTTTCATGGCCCTTGGAGATGCTTCCTTCTGGCGTAGCACGGTTATGAATATATTTCTTTAAGACTCCCATGAACCTCTCAAAGGGGAACATATTGTGTAGAAATACAGGACCCAGAATGGCAATCTCTTCGACTAGGTGAACTAGGACGTGCATCATGATATTGAAGAAGGATGGTGGGAACACCAACTCGAAACTGACAAGACATTGCACCAAATCATTCTGTAACCTTGGTAGGATTTCTGGATCGATTACCTTCTAAGAAATTGCATTGAGGAATGCACATAGCTTCACAATGGCTAATAGAACATTTTCCGGTAGAAGCCCCCTCAATGCAACCGGAAGTAATCGCGTCATAATCACGTGACAGTCATGAGACTTTAGGTGTGGAATTGTTTCTCTGCCATATTTATTATTCCCTTTATATTCGACGAGAAGCCATACGGGACCTTCATACTGAGCAAGCATTCAAAAAAGATTTCCTTCTCTTCTTTGGTAAGAGCGTAGTTGGCAGGACCTTGATACTGCCTTGGATGCATGCCGTCTTTTTCGTTCATACGTTGTTGGTCCTCCCGTGCCTCCAATGTATCTTTTGTCTTCCCATACACTCCCAGGAAGCCTAACAGGTTCACGCAAAGATTCTTCGTCATGTGCATCACGTCGATTGCAGAGCGGACCTCTAGGACTTTCCAATACTCTAGCTCCCAAAATATAGATTTCTTCTTCCACATGGGTGCGTGTCCGTCAGCGTCATTCGGAACAGATTGTCCGCCAGGACCCTTTCCAAAGATTGCTTTTAAATCCTTGACCATATCAAATATATCATCACCAGTACGGTGGCCAGGCTTCTTCCGGTGATCGGCCTCACCTTTGAAATGCTTGTCTTTCTTTCTTAAGGCATGCTTGATCGAAAGAAATTGACGATGTCCCAGGTACACAACCTTCTTACATTTATCCAAATGTATACCTTCGGTCTCATCTAAACAGTGCGTGCATGCATTGTATCCCTTGTTTGTCTGTCCTGAAAGGTTACTAAGAGCAGGCCAATCATTGATGGTTACAAACAGCAACACTCGTAGGTAAAATTCCTTCTGTTTGTGCTCATCCCACACACATACACCTTTTACGTCCCACAGCTGTAAAAGTTCTTCAACTAATGGCCTTAGGTACACATCAATGTCGTTGCCGGGTTGCTTAGGGCCTTGGATGAGCACTGGCATCATAATGAACTTCCGCTTCATGCACAACCAAGGAGGAAGGTTATAGATACATAGAGTCACAGGCCATGTGCTATGATTGCTGCTCTGCTCCCCAAAAGGATTGATGCCATCTGCACTTAGACCAAACCATAAGTTCCTTTCATCACCTGCAAACTCCGGCCACTTTCTCTTGATTTTTCTCCACTGTGACCCATCAGCGGGTACTCTCAACTTCCCGTCTTTCTTACGGTCTTCTTTGTGCCATCGCAACAACTTGGCATGCTCTTTGTTTTGGAACAAACATTTCAACTATGGTATTATAGGAGCATACCACATCACCTTGGCAGGAATCCTCTTCCTGGGGCGCTTGCCCTCAACATCATCACTAGGGTCATCGCGACTGATCTTATAGCGCAATGCACTTCATACCGGGCATGCATTCAAATTCTCGTACTCCTCACTGCGGTAGAGGATGCAGTCATTAGGGCATGCATGTATCTTCTGCACCTCTAAACCTAGAGGGCAGATAGCCTTCTTTGCTTCGTACGTACTGTCGGGCAATTCGTTGTCCTTTGGAAGCATCTTCTTTAACATTTTCAGTAACTTTTCAAATCCCTTGTCAGATACACCATTCTCTACCTTCCATTGCAGCAATTCCAGTGTGGTACCCAGCTTTTTCTTGTCATCTTCGTAATTTGGGTACAACAATTTTTTGTGATCCTCTAACATGCGCTGCAACTTCAACTTCTCATTTTCACTTTCGCAGTTTCTCTTTGCATCAGCAATGGCCCGACCAAGATCATCAGCGGGCTCATCTGATGCCTCTTCTTCAGCTTCTTCTTCTTCATTCTCTTCCCCCATTGTAGTACCATCGTATCCAGGGAACCCAGGATAGTTGTCATCATCCTCTTCTTTTTCATTCTCTTCCATTAGAACACCTCTTTCTCCGTGCTTGGTCGAACTGTTATAGCCGGACATGAAACCGGACATAAACAGGTGGACGTGAAGGGTTTTTGAGGTGGAGTAATTCCTATCATTCTTACAGACACCACATGGACAAGACATAAAACCATTCCGCTTGTTTGCCTCAGCCGCACGCAGAAAACTATGCACGCCATTAATGAACTGGGGAGAGCGTCGGTCACCGTACATCCATTGCCGGCTCATCTTTATTACACAACACGGAAAAGACCAAATTAATACAAGTTCATACACACTTATTCTCATAAAACAACATAAAACTATCTAGCTAAAGCATTTAAATGCAACAACAAATGTGATCAAAATCGGAACTAAGGTAGTAATTGATCCAATAGCATTGCATCCATCTTGATCTTGTGATCATCGACGACATCGGCAACATACCACTGCAATTTCATCTTCTCTTCTTCAATTCTTTTCAATTTTTCTTTCAAATACTCCTTTTCTTTTTCAACTAAATTTAACTTCTCGACAAGAGGGCCAGTTGCAATTTCCGGTTCACATACCTCCTAGATAAAAATACCTATGTCAACTTGATGGGCATAATTGTCATAAAGACAAAATGCAATAAATGGTTATAAAAGAGAATATACCACATCCAAATCATAAACCGGACGAGGACCGACGGGCACGGATATCAAAACCATGGCACTATGTATAACAAACAATCATACAAGTAAGAAAATTATACAAGTAACTATCTAAATCATACAAATAAGATTTTTATATAAAAAGGATAAGAACAAGGGGCTCACCAAGGTGGTGCTGGCGATCGACGGTGGTTAGGACGGGAACGTGAAGGCACTAAGTAAACCACACCTACACATATGCAAACTAAGAAGTTAATTTGAGCTCAAATTGCATATAAATCAAATAAACTCCCACATAATTACTCCCAAACTAAAATCCACAAATCACTATACTTATAGAGCATTGCACAAGCTAATCTAGCAATGAGAGATGAAAGGACAAAGTTGCTAACCTTTGTGAACACTTGGATAGATGGGGTACCTCAAATCTTGACAAATCTTGGGAAAAATGGAGGATGAGCTCTAGCAAGGGGAATAGAACAGAGGAGAGAAAGGAGAGCTTGGGCTCGGGCTGGACGAAGCACTATATATAGTGATATCTTTAGTCCCAATTGTATCACCAACCGGGACTAGAGATGGACATCTAGTCCCGGTTGGTAGCACCAACCGACACTAAAGTGGCTCGCAGGGGCCCATGCCTGACGCAACCCTACCACGACCCCTTTAGTCCCGGTTGGTGTCACCAACCGGGACTAGAAGTACCCATTTAACCGGGACTAGAGGTTGCCCTGCCCCCGTCAGCTACTAGCCGTTGGAACCGGGACTAGAGGTTGCCCTGCCCCTGTCAGCTACTAGCCGTTGGAACCGGGACTAATGCTAACATTAGTCCCGGTTCCAAACACGACCGGGACTAAAGCTGCGGACCAAAGGTCCGTTTTCTACTAGTGTATGCCCGTGCGTTGCAACGGGATTACACCTGTTAAAACGATGCTCCCAATCATAATAAGCTTAAATACACCCTTAGTTTTTCATGACTAATTATCCCATTGTTATTTATGCCCAAGGATTTAAACATCTCGCTTAAGCACACAATAGATAGCAGAGACTGCCAAGCAAGAAGGAAAAACTTAAAGTTCAAATCAATGGAGTACCTTGTCAGCTACCTTCTTAGCTTCTTCATTGCCTTGAAATTCCTATAAACTGATCACTATAATATCAAGTGGCTTATCTAGGACCTCTCATGCGGTGGCTTTACATACAAAACTCAATTTACAAAGATAACATGGACAACTTTAACAAATAAACGAATGCATTGTAGTATCATGCACATGAGCAAGTCGAATTGTAAAACCAAGATGCCCGTAACAGTGGAGAATTTAAAAGGATAGACGACATATACCTTCAAGCATTCCATCGATTCATGACCAAGCCATAAAAAAATTGAGAATAGCTTACCATTGAATCAAGTAGGACTGTAGAATCATGACCACAAAGTCCAAAAATACACACACAAGAATAGCTTAGTGTTGGGCAAGGAATCTGCGAAGGAATCGATCATATCGATCAGTTTTTCCTTGTGGGAACGGTTCCATCCATCGATATGGCATGCTTGAGGAAAGATTGGTCTTTTTTTGGAACAAATCCATGCATCTTGTAAATCTCAACCGTCAATCTTTGTGATTAACATAAAATCAATGAATATAAAAGGATGACATATGAAGAACTATGAAATCATCCTCCCTTTAATATTAGGTATAGATTTATATTGACACATGGATGAAAATTTTAGTTCAAGCGTGACAATTTTGTAAAAAAACTGAATTGTGGTAAGTTTGTCATGCTCACCAACTAAGCTTGCCATCCTCAATGGATATAATTTGCCATAAAAAATATTCATTGGTTATTCGGAAGTTTTTTCTGGACGAGATATTTTCTACGGCCATGATTTGTAGCCGGCACGAATCTCAAAGCCAAGCCTCTTAACACAGGTTCGCTGCACCATCCACATCTCTCTTGCTTAGGGCATCTCAGCCAGGGCAAAATTCGGCCCCTCAAACGTCCGCAGACAAGCCTGGTCAGTTTCCGAGCATATCCGTTTTGGCTTTATATTTCTCCATGTACATAGTTACATCTTTTATCCTTTTTTCCTTATATGTCTAATCACATGCATGCGATTGGTGAAGATGAACAAAGATAGAACGAAAAGAAGTATAAAGAAAGAAAAAAGTGGTATGCATTGGGCAAAATCCTATGTGGCAACTGACCGAACATGCATGGCCACTCCTCATATTGCCTCATATATGGACTGAGTATGAGGAGTAGTATCGGACAACATAGACGTTTTGGGAGGCTTTGAGGGGTCCGGTTGGATCCGTTTTTTCTTCTCTCTCATGTCCAGTCAGTGGCCTTGCGTCCTTCCGGCCAATTTGGAGAGTCCGGTTGCAAATGCTCTCAACTCCAACACGAATCATCGAAATGTCCAGTTTGAACTTTTTTTTTCCATCCAATAAGAGCCACCAAATTTGTTCGACCCGGTCTGGATGTCTGAAATCTCACAAACTGGATCCAAGCCTAGGGAAACTATGGGGGAGTCCGGACGCTCACCACATCGGACTCCGACACTTCCGGCCCGCTCAAATACCCCACTATACCTGCCCATGGGCAGCCCGGCCCGGACGGCCTGACCCAACCCGGCTCGGCCCGAAAATCCCGGGCCGGGCCGGGCCTAATCGTCCCATCGGGCTGGGCTCGGGCCTGAAAATCGACCCCGACAGTCAGGCTAGGCCGGTCTTGGGCTTGAGCAAAACTATTTTTAAGCCGCAATCGGGCCGGGCGGGTCGGGCCGTGTTGGGCTTTTTCGGGCTCGGGCCCAATTTATTAAGCCCGACAGTCGGGCCGGGCCGGGCTCGGGCCTGGGTTTTCAATATCGATTTTTTTTCGGCTCGACCTGAAGCCCGACCCGACCCGACATATGGCCAGTTATATACCCCACCCTGGCCCTTTTCCCCACTTCGTGTCAGCCATGTGCTTTGTATCTGCTAGGAGAGATCATTGCATAGACCTTGCCAGAATCATCTGTCGTCGACATCACCACAACGCTAGACAACGCCACCAGCCTGCGTGTGTCGATCAAACGGCGTCCAGCGCCGAGACTCCACTACTCCATGCTACCGAGGCCCGCCGTCTTCAATGCGATAGATGCAACACCACTCCACCTGTTGGCCCTTCTAGTGAACCTATGCTCAAAGACAATGCCCCCAGGAGGGAAAATGGCACCACTCTCCGTCATCATTCGGTCTGGGAGACCCAGATCTAGGGTTTTCATTTCCACGGAACAGATGCCCATGGAGGAAGAGGGGCACGCCATCTACACCTGACAACGAATACAAACAGTGCCCACTGTCGGTGCTAAAACTGGCGGATCTCGGGTAGGGGGGTCCCAAACTGGCAACCTAGGAGCGATGGTAATAGGAAGAATAGGGACATGGTATTTACCCAGGTTCGAGCCCTCTCTAAAGGTAAAACCCTACGTCCTGCTCTTATTATATTGATTGTGGATGGGGTACAAAGTACAATATGAATGAGTTCTAAGCCATGAGACCTTGAAATCATGGTCTCTACAAACTAAACCCCTTGACTTATATAGGCGCCGAGGATATCTAGGGTTTACATATGGCTGGTTACAATCTAGGGATAAGCATGTCGACCATTCAAACACGCCTTAAAGTGTACGCCAAGTCTTCGGAGTTCTCAATCTTGATCACGCCAAGGACCAGGGCAAGAGGGGCCCATTCTTCAGTTACTGGTGGGTCCTTCACCCACCCCATGATGGCGGGTCGACGTGGTGCGCATTCCCTAGTCCAGGCCACCATCATCCGTGCCTTGGGCATCCCCAAGCTTGAGCTTTTGTATCTCGTTCAATCCTCTCATATCATGGTTTCACCTATTCTCAAAAACTTCATCCACACAAAACTCGAAAAGAACTCGTGAGATCGGTTAGTACACATAATAATAAATCAACTCTTTATGTACTGCCAAGACAAGTTGCATAATAATTTCAAACATCACCTACTGTTTACTATCGTTTCCACAATTTATATCTACCAATATAGGCTATGGAAACTAGAGGATAAGTAGATAACAAAACTATGACAGCAATCTGTCCAAACAGAACAGTCTGTAGCAATTTATGAAAACAGTGTACTTATGTAACTCAAACAATTATGAAAATTTAGGACATGCTAAGGAATTTATATGAAAACACTGTGTAAAAATTTCAGAAACTTTCCACATTCCAGTAAAATATGAAAATTCAAACACTACAGCAAAAGTTTCTGTTTTTTACACAGCACACATCAAACATGCAATGCAAGCATCCTAAAGACAATTCTTGGAACTTTTTATTGAAAAACAAGATTATAAATAACACCTAACATAAAACAACAAAATATAATGATGATCCAAGCAAAGCACATATTATGTGACGAATAAAAATATAGCTCCAAGTAAGATATACCGATAGTGTTGAAGATGAAAGAGTGGATGCCTTCCGGGGCATCCCCAAGCTTAGGCGCTTGAGTCTTACTTGGATATTACCTTGGGGGTGCCTTGGGCATCCCCAAGCTTAGGTTCTTTTCACTCCTTATTCTCCTCATATCGGTGTCTCACCCAAAACTTGAAAACTTCAATCACAGAAAACTTAACGGAACTTCGTGAGAAGGGTTAGTGTAATAAAGATAAATCATTCACTTAGGTACTGTCAAGACAAGATTCATAATTGTTCCCACATGATACCTACTGTATTCTACCATTCCCATATTTATACCACTAAATATAAGCTATGGAAACACTAAAACAAGCAAACTATGCATGCAAAACAGAATCTGTCAAAAACAGAACAGTCTGTGAAGATCTGTAGTGTAACCATACTTCCCTGTCTCTAAAAATTCTGAAAAATTAAGAAAATCTAGGAAATTTGTATATCAATCATGTGTAAAAAATTCAGATCAAAAGCACGTTCCAGTGAATTTACAAAATTCCTGGACTGACAGCAAAAGTTTCTGTTTTTGCACAGAATCAAGTCAACTATCATCCACACTATCCCAAAGGCTTTACTTGGCACTTTATTGAAACAAAAGCTATAAAACATGATTACTACAGTAGCTTAATCATGTTAACACACAAAAACAGAAAGTAAAAGTGTTGGGTTGCCTCCCAACAAGCGCTTTTCTTTAATGCCTTTTAGCTAGGCATGATGATTTCAATGATGCTCACATAGGAATAGTATTTGAAACATGTAAGAGAGCATCATGAATCTCATGACAAGCATATTTAAGTCTAACCCACTTCCTATGCGTAGGGATTTTGTGAGCAAACAATTTATGGGAACAAGAATCAAGTAGCATAGGAAGGTAAAACAAGCATAACTTCAAAACTTTGAACACATAGAGAGGAAACTTGATATTATTGCAATTCCTACAAGCATATGTTCCTCCCTCATAATAATTTTCAGTAGCATCATGAATGAATTCAACAATATAACTATCACATAAAGCATTCTTTTCATGATTCACAAGCATAGAAATTTTACTACTCACCACATAAGCAAATTTATTCTCATCAATAGTAGTGGGAGCAAACTCAACAAAATAACTATCATTTGAAGCATAGTCCAATTGAAAATTAAAATCATGATGACAAGTTTCATGGTTATCATTATTCTTTATAGCATACATGTCATCACAATAATCATCATAAATAGGAGGCATGCTTTCATCATAATAAATTTGCTCATCAAAACTTGGGGGACTAAACATATCATTTTCATCAAACATAGCATCCCCAAGCTTGTAGCTTTGCATATCATTAGCATCATGAATATTCAAGGAATTCATACTAACAACATTGCAATCATGTTGATCACTCAAAGATTTAGTGCCAAACATTTTAATAACTTCTTCTTCTAGCAGTTGAGCACAATTTTCCTTTCCATCATTTTCACGAAAGACATTAAAAAGATGAAGCATATGAGGCAACCTTAATTCCATTTTTTTTGTAGTTTTCTTTTATAAAACCAAACTAGTGATATAACAAGAAACTAAAAGATTCAATTGCAATATCTAAAGATATACCTTCAAGCACTCACCTCCCCGGCAACGGCGCCAGAAAAGAGCTTGATGTCTACTACACAACTTTATTCTTGTAGACTCGTGTTGGGCCTCCAAGCGCAGAGTTTTGTAGGACAGTAGCAATTTTCCCTCAAGTGGATGACCTAAGGTTTATCAATCCGTGGGAGGTGTAGGATGAAGATGGTCTCTCTCAAGCAACCCTGCAACCAAATAACAAAGAGTCTCTTGTGTCCCCAACACACCCAATACAATGGTAAATTGTATAGGTGCACTAGTTCGGCGAAGAGATGGTGATACAAGTGTAATATGGATGGTTGATATAGGTTTTTGTAATCTGAAAATATAAAAACAGCAAGGTAACTAATGATAAAAGTGAGCACAAACGGTATTACAATGCTTAGAAACAAGGCCTAGGGTTCATACTTTCACTAGTGCCATCTCTCAACAATACTGACATAGTTGAATCATATGTAAATCCCTCCCGTGCGACAAAGAGTTCACTCCAAAGTCACAAATAGCGGAGAACTAACGAAGAAATTATTGTAGGGTACGAAACCACCTCAAAGTTATCTTTTCCGATCAATCTTATGAGCTATCCCTATAAGTGTCACGAACAGCCCTAGAGTTCGTACTAAAACAACACCTTAAGATACACATCAACCAAAACCCTAATGTCACCTAGATACTCCAATGTCACCACAAGTACCCATGGGCTTGATTATACGATATGCGTCACACAATTTCAGATTCATCATCTTCAATCCAACACAAAGAACTTCAAAGAGTGCCCCAAAGTTTCTACCGGAGAGTCAAGACGAAAACATGTGCCAACCCCTATGCATAGATTCCCAAGGTCACGGAACCCGCAAGTTGATCACCAAAACATACATCAAGTGGATCAATAGAACATCCCATTGTCACCACAGATATCCCATCGCAAGACATACATCAAGTGTTCTCAAATCCTTAAAGACTCAATCCGATAAGAAAACTTCAAAGGGAAAACTCAATTCATCACAAGAAGATAGAGAGGGGAAAACTCCATATGATTCATCTATATTAATAAAGCTCGCGGTACATCAAGATCATGTCATCTCAAGAACACAATAGAGAGAGATCAAACACATAGCTACTGGTACATACCCTCAGACCCGAGGGTGAAGTACTCCCTCCTCGTCATGGAGATCGCCGGGATGATGAAGATGGCCTCCGGTGATGGTTTCCCCCTCCGACAGGGTGCCGGAACGGGCTCCCGATTGGTTTTTCGTGGCTCTGGAGGCTTGCGGCGGTGGAACTCCTGATCTAGGTTTCTTTTCGGAGATTTCTATATTTATAAGAGTTTTTGGCGTTGGTCCCACGTCCAGAAGGTTCCCGAGGAAGTCACAAGCCAGGGGGGCGCGACCTAGGGGGGGGGGGCGCCCCTGTGGCTTGTGGCTTCCTTGGCCTTCCTCTCTGGTGACTCTTCGCTCCAGTATTTTTTATATTTTCCAAAAATATTCTCCGTAATATTTCAGCTCATTCCGAGAACTTTTATTTCTGCACAAAAACAACACCACGGTAGTTCTGCTGAAAACAGCGTCAGTCCGGGTTAGTCCTGATAAAATCATACAAAAATCATATCAAATTATTGTAAACAGGGCATGAATACTTCATAAATTATAGATACGTTGGAGACGTATCAACCCGCCATCACAAAACTCTCACAGTGATGCCTTCAGGAAGGACATGCCATCTTGAGTGTCGTTGCCGCCCATGGCAGTTAGGCTTTTCAACTGATGCTTTAATTATTGATCATGGAACCTGCTTTAGGAGAAGGTGGATGTCACTACGGACTTGAGTAGCAAGCCACCTAGTGCCGATCTATGTCTAGGATCCGGCCTGAAACCTGAAGGAATCAATAATTAACTCAAAAGAATAGAAGGAGTAGCTCTTTTTTCTATTGAAATAATAGCTCGTTTTGTTATAACGCTAACTACAACTTATGGTTTCGCGCATTCACTGTATAACTTTCCGACAACAACTTTACTTCACTCTAGCTTTACTTTTACCTCCACTTTTGTGAAGCTATAACAAGGCATGACTTTTTAGAAGTGGTGGGCATCTCTCCTTATATTTGGTTAAACCCTAGCTGCCACATATAGTGGTTCAACCTCGCCTTTCTCCTGTAATCGATTCTACCTTAGTAAAGTCACTCTCAAAGTTAGATAGGGATCAATTCTTGCCGTTGAGTGGAGTCAAGAAATGTTGTGTCCCATAGAAGTACCCTTTAATTACTTGCAAAGACAAGTATGCATGTATGAATTCTGACCTTCTGGTTATCACTTTGTTTCGGGTGTCGATGTATAGTTGATTTCAAAATTTGTTGCAGTATTTGGTCAATTTTGTCCATGCCATTTCTTTTTAAGATGATACGGTGCATTGAGCATCGATAACATGATAACATCTAAACCTTCAATATTACCGGGATATCTTTGTCTCATCATGTGGTATCATGTCGATACTATATATGGAACTGATTAGTTGGACAAATGCAATCTTAAACAGTCAAACAAATTTGCATGCCTTCTCACAAGTCAGTACAATCACACGTTGGTATAGAGGATAAAAGAAACAGAGGTACCTGACCGATATAATCCACCCAAAGGAACCTCCATTTTTTCGAGAACACTCCCAAGACTTCTCAACCATACACATTGCTTAATTGTGTATTACTTACAGCAGGAGCAATTAAACCTTACTAGTGAAATTTGTTCTGTTTCACAATTGTCTAGAAAGAAAAGAAAATAGGGTTTCCAATAAGGAAAATAGTCATAGCTAAAAAATATATCTATTCTACTAGAATCGCTACATGTTGTTGGAGAGACACATGAGCTTGGAGTTCTTGACTTAGTGAAATTCAAATCATGTTTAGAGAGGAAATTAAGACTAGACAACTAGTTAGATTCTACTATACATATCAACTACGAAATGTTGGATGGCTTGCCACGTCGAGGAAGCATTACCTGCAAAAATTGTGTCCTCAAGAGCACCATTAGCATAATATTTTACTTTCAATACCATTACACAAAGGCTATATTGTTGTGTGGGGAGGCGCCACAGTTGTCTCGCTAGGAGGGCTTGGAACATCCGAAAGTCACAGAATCCTAGGCCACCTCGACTCTTTGGCTCAATCAGTTTGTCCCAAGACTTCCAGTGAGATTTTCCGTTGCCTTTTTTAGATCCACATTAAAATGTCTGAACCAACCAAACCCTTATGCATCCGCCTGTCCAGAGTCGGAAGACCTAAATATTTTGCTTCAAACTATTGGACTTGGATTTGCAATTCCCGTTGCACTACTGGAATTTTCTTATACGCCGGGTGTCAGGTTCTTCACCGAGAGCCAAACGACGGGCACTCGACAAACAAATATATGACGAGAGCCACCCTCGGCAAACACGGGTTCACGACAACTACGTACCTTTGCCGACAATGGCTCACGGCGAACATGCATCGAACGACAAACGGGGCAGACGCCGAGAGCCACTCTCGGCAAAGAGAAGCCACGTGGCATGGCCGTTGGGAACTGACAGCGCCGTCAATTGGTTTAATTATACTGAGAGCAGCGACGTCGCCCTCAGTAAAAACACGTCACAGAAACATTTTCGTACCTGACATGTGGTCCCAATGGTCACATTTATTAGTAAAAGTTTTAAATTATTTGCTAAATATTTAAATTGAATAATATGAATATGTCTTCGCCGAGAGCAGATCTCGGCAATGCCATCGGCACAAGGTGATCCAGGGTTTTCTCTTTACCGAGAGCAACCCTCAGTACAAGGTGAATCCTAGATCTAGGGTTTTATGTTTACCGAGAGCCACCCTCGGCAAAATGTGAACCCTAGATTTAGGGTTTTACCTTTACCGAGAGCCGCACCGACAGACTCTCGATACAGGTCTGCGGGACACTTAAGTTTCTTCCCCGTCGGGCTTTTCTCACTTTTGGTTCCCTTTTCCACCGACCCCCCTCACCGACCGGCGCCCTCCCCTCCCCCCCTCACCGACCGGCGCCCCCCTCCCCGCCCGGCGCCCTCCCCTTCCCGCCGGTGCCCCACCCCCTCCGGACGACGCCTTCATTTTTTTGGTGAGCTTGGATGAATGTTATATGGATGAATGCTAGATGGTTAGATGTTTGCTAGATGTTATGAATGCTACATGTTGGATGAAATGTTAGATGAAGGCTAGATGCATGTTAGATGAATGCTACATGTTGGATGATAGTTGTTCTTGGAGGGAGAAATTCGACTTTTTCTTATAAGTGATCTTTGATGTTTGATTCTTATGTTATAATTCATTGTGTGATGCAAGGTGTTAACACCGATCGATTTCGTGGCTATGGCTTCCTCCGACGACGCAGCTTCCTACAGGGTCGACTCCGCGGTTAAGAAGAAGCGTGCCGATGACCGCTTGGCGGCGCTCATTGAGGAGAACCCACAGCTGATACTAATAAAGTTTTTTTAGGATTTGGCCAAGAAGAATCCGCCAGCTAAGAAGTGGAAGGCCCCACCGCGTAAGGAGAGCAAGGCCCCACCGCGTAAGGAGAGCAAGGCCCCACCATTAAGTCCACCGACCATCATTCCCGACGACGCTTGGTCCTCCACTATGGGGGATGGCCCCACGTGCTCTGACTCAACAATCACTGGTTTCACCCACTACATCTCGGACACCTCCACCGGCCGGCACCCTACCCCATAGGTTCCCCCCATCTCCCACCGGCTGGCACCCTCCTCGACCCCGTCGGCGGCATCACCCCACCGGTCCCACATGCTCTGACTCCACGATCACTGGTTTCACCGACTACATCTCGGAGACCTCCACCGGCCACCGATCACCCCACTTTAGGATAAGTGCAGTGAATGTACTTGCTGATGTAGCCTCAGAGTATAACTTGAATAGAACTTGTGATGTTGCTTTTGGGTATATGAATCATTAATGCTTATGTTGGCTATGTTTTGCTTGTGCTCTTCTAAACTTTTGTTGCTTCTCCTGTTATGCTTGTTCAAATCATATTCTTCTATTGGTAGATGAGGTGGTATGCGGTGTGTAGAGGGAGGTCTCCTGGAGTGTACGATTCGTGGGAGGAATGTCGTGAACAGGTGAACGGTTACAACAATACCGACTATAAAGGGTTTCCAACAAGGCAGCAGGCAGAGGATCATTACTCCCAGTTCCTGCTCAAAGCGAGTCGTCCTAAAATGTACGATTCGTTTGAGTATCATTGCTCCCAGGTCCGGTGCAACGCGAAGGGCGATGATGGAGTAAGCAAGGGTGTATGTCAGACTTGGTTTGGTGGCATGAAGAATATGATAATCTTCGTCCAGTTTGTCGTTATTTTGGTGTTGATGATATCTTGTGCACGGTTAGTATACATTGGGATAAATGTTATTTCTTTTCTATTGTTGTCACACTTTGTTATTCTTTTTATATAACTGATGAAATATGTTTCATGATTATTTTGTAGATGCTTTAATAAAATGTGAACGATGGAGCTCATGGATACGAACTTGATGCACTTACATGCTATGTTCATACCGGTGGAGCTCATGGAGCTTATGTTTACCTATTTGCACTCATGAACTTGCTTTTGGCTCCGAATTTGTTGGATATATATGTATGCACTTGGTGGAGATATCTATATATTGTTGGATATATATGTATGCACTTGATAGATATATGTATATATTGTTAGATATGTATTCAAATTGATGGAGATATCTATGCATGCATGTTTGATCTAGCTAGATGGAAAAACAGAAGAAATAGAACAGGGACACTTAACTTTACCGAGAGCGGCTCTCGGCAAACATACATGAGCTGGGATGCGCTGGCACTTGGTAGCTCACTTTTTACCGAGAGTCATAGCACTCGGAAAGAGTGGCACCACTGTAGAGTAATAAAGTGCTCAGCTGACTCCTTTTCCGAGAGCTACACTCGGAAAAGGAGTGGCACAACCGTAGTTTTAGTTCAGGCGACCCTTTTCCGGGAGACGCTCTCGGTAGTATGTACTTTTCCTAGTGCAACTCTCGGAAATGTGTCCCATTGCTTCTGTTTTTAGGCTCTTTCTTATCTGATCCCTGCAACTGAAAACAACTACAGGGAAATTTCTTTATATATATGCAGTGCAGAAAATGTTATCATAACAAATGAATGTGGGAGATCCTAGCTTCCTAGAAATTCATCGAGTAACACATCACACATAGGCATAATTTAAAGTAGTCCACATATATAGGCGAATGTTTCATACTAGGACACATGACACGCAAGTTCACTACTAGTGAAAGTTCACTACTTGCAAACCACGTGCACATCACATAGAGGTTCACATCTTCATACAACCATCTTGAGGAAGAGGAGGGGCATCATTTCCATCGGGTTAAGCTCCTGGAGGTGGAGGAGGAGGGGCATCATTTCCAATGCCTTGAGATTGCATAAGATCCTATAATAGTATAGTCATGTTAGCATTGTTCGTCGCTAAATAATGAATGGGGCAAAATTTAGAGAATGTTCTACCTCTAGTTTTTTCTCGAGAAGCTTGAACCTTTCGTTCATTTCTGCGCTCTCCTTCTCCCTTTTCTCCTCCTCAGCCTGGCGCCTTTGCTCCTCAACCTGCCGCCTTTGCTCCTCTTCAGCAGCCCGTTGTTCCAATAATTCCTGTAATATGCATTACGGTCATATAGGTTGCAAGGGTGGTATTTCGAGGCATGGGCATAAATGAACGGTTATGATGCTAACCTTGAGATGCATGATCTCACGTGACGCGGTGGTCGGGCGACTCTGTATGGACGGAGTTGAGCTTGTGCTCGACGCACGTATCACGTGGAGCTTGCGATGCGAGGAGGTGGCTATTGCCCCGTTGCAAAGGAGGTGGCGGCCATGTCCCTTCCTCTCACCAGCAATGATAAGCAGCTCTGGATCAAGTGGCTTGGACGTGGGTTCGGCGTCATGCCCGTGCACCTCCTGGAAGACCTCTCTGAAGGTCTCGTACCTCTCCGGCGCCGACTGGCTGCGGAACTCGGCGCCATCCTTCCCCTTGTGGCCTTCTTTCCAGGCCTCCAAGATGTGGACCGAGCGACCAAGCTCCGACTCCTACAAAAGTAACCATCAACCTTAATGAACGAAGATGCACCGTGCGACAAAGGTAACATCTCATTCCACATACCATGTGTTGCTTCAGAGTGGTTAGGTTCCGGCTCCCCTGGACATGCGACGGGCCTGGCATTTTGGCGCGTTCGTTACCCTTCTCCACATGTTGCGCCTGCCATGCCGGGTCACACCACATGTCAGCCAGGGCCTCCCAACAATCTTCCTTCATCCAGTTTTCCATCGGCTAGTCAGACAAAAACGAATCATTGACTAATGCATCAAACAAGCGGTGGATGACTCAAAGTACTAACAACCAATAGTGTCACTTACCACCGACAAGTATTCTTCTTTCTCCAAATTTGTCTGGCAAGCAGTTTTCCTCGTGATCTTCTCGCCCTTGTCATCGAGCAGCCGACACTGCATCACGGCCTTGTACCACAACGTGTGCTTGACGTCGGAGAGTATATTCCGGGCTGATTTCATGAGGGATTTTGTTGCCTTGTCTTTCTCACCATCCACACAAGAAAATACTTCCTACAAGAAAGCATATGGCAGTTAATTACAATAATTCGGATATGGAACAATGAAGTGGCAAAGATGCTTACATGAAAACCGTCGATGACCTGGGCGGCCATGGTGACACTTCCTACATGCGTGTGGCCCATGCCTATGCATGAAAGGTTTGTGTGGTGTTTGAATACCCAACGCACATCCTTGACGTCGCAGATAGAAAGAATCTCAACTTTTGATTACCTTGTAAACGAAGAGCTGCTGTAACATGGAGAAGCAGGTATTTGCCGTGGCCTATCCCTCTCGGTGCCGGTCAACGCCCTAGACCGCCGAGGCCACCGGATGGGTTCTCGATCTCGAAACCGCCTGACGAGGGGGCGAGGGGACCAACCCTACATGCGTGTGGCCCATGCATATGCATGAAAGGCTGGTGTGGTGTTTGATCCAACGCACATCCTTGATGTCGCAGATGCCTCACAAAACACACACACGGGAGGGAACGTCGAGGACCGGCTGCGTTCGTCCCCGAGATCGAGCCGGCGGTGGGCGGTCCCGTCACAGAATTGGCATAGACTTGGCCTGGCATCTCACGATGACCTGCCGTAACACGAAGAAGCAGGTATTCACCGTGACCTACCCTCTCTCGTTGCCGGTCAACGCCCTAGACCGCGGAGGCCACCGGATGCATGCTCGATCTGGAAACCGCCCGAGGTACTTTCGCACACCGGTGCCATGGCATGCCCCTCCCTCGTTTGCGCAAGGCCTAGGCATGCCGCAAGGACATCACAAAGGATTTCCCATGCCGCTTCCGGGCATGATTTCATGTGGTGCCTTGTAGGTTTGGAATTTCCGGCGATGAAACCCTAGCAGAGCAATAAATTTCTCGAATATTGCACGCGGGTCCGAAAAATGCGGGGGCGTGGAATGTGTCATGCGATGGTCTCCTTTGAGAGCACGAGAAGTTTTGAGGCCAACGGAGCAACAGGACCCGCACTTCCTGCACAAACCGGACACGTTCCCTCTCGATACCCAGAGACTAGCTCGGAGATGGTGCAGTTTAGAAGTGTCCTGAGGGGAGGCTTATTCGAAACATGCCCAAACTTTTACCACACCCTACATGGGCCATGTGATGACACCGTGCCATCTCTCGAGGAATTCCAGCATCGTACGCTTTTCCGAGGATTTGAACTTTTGCATCAGGCATGCCACCGAGGTACTTTCGCCCCTAGGTGCCATGGCATGCCCCTCCCTCATCTGCGTAAGGCCTAGGCATGCCACAAGGACATCACAAAGGATTTCCCATGCCGCTTTAGGGCATGATTTCATGTGGTGCCTTGCAAGTTTGGAATTTCCAGTAATGAAACCCTAGCAGAGCAATAAATTTCTCGATATAAATGCAAAGCTAGCTACTAAAAATGATATCTGAAGTGAGTGATAGAAAGAAATGGGGTCGGCTAAGATCTAGGTTTAGGTACTTTACCGAGAGTAACTCTTTGTAAAGGTGAACGTTGCCGAGAGAGGCTCTCGGTAATAGGTGAAACCTAGATCTACGGCTTGTACTTTACCGAGAGCCCTCTCGGAAAAGGACCCAAGATCTAGTGTACCATCTTTACCAAGCGTTTTGTCGGCTCTCGGAAAAGCGCCTGCGAGATCTAGGGTTAGGGTTAGTACTTTTACCGAGTGCCTCCTTGAGTTGACTCTCGGAAATAGTTCCCGCGGGGACTTATCCAAAATTCCAAATTGCGCGCCCACTCATCTCTCACTCTTCCTCTCTTTCCCTCAGCGCCGCCCCTGCGTCCGCCTCCGCCCCTCAGAGCCGCCGCCACCGCCGTGCTCCACCACCGCCGCCGCCCCTCAGAGCCGCCTCCGCCTGTCAGAGCCGCCGCCGCCGCCGTGCTCCACCTCCTCTGCCATCCCCTGCCCCGTTGGTGAGTCCCTTCAATGTCATTTTTTAGGTGTATATGTCAGTGGAGGAGCCAGGAATTTTTTAGGTGTATATGTCACTGCCAGAGCCACGGAGGGAGAGGGCTCCGGCGTGAGTGAGTGCGTTTTGTTCATGTGTGTGTGAATTTTTATTTCTTATGTGTGTGTGAGTGAGTGTTGTTGATGTGTGTGTTTTGGACATATGATTGACACTACTTCATTATTTCGTGCACGACATGCATCTATTTTGACAATAGAGAGTGAATTCCGCCGCAGGCTTCAAGGGTAATCTCTTCCCGTTCATGTGTAGGTTTCCATTTTTTGTAGATCACCTAAATATTCGCGTAACCTAGGCGTCTCCCGTTCGGAAGGGTTGCATTTATAAATATGCAAGTCTTTGCATATTTATAACCTCGACTCTTTCGAATTGTCCACGTTTTCCATGGACAGCCCGAGGATGTGTAGGCTGGTCGTTTTCATGCCATACTTCGATCTGAGACAGAATTTTGACGGTGTCTCCTTGTTGTTGTCTGGATACACATCCTCTCGGCTTATTGCCGAGATGTGTATTTGGAGAACAGCGGGGAGGTGCTGCCGAAATTTTGTCTCGGATCGGAGTACGTCATGGAAACAGACCCAGCCTACACATCCTCTGGTGGGATTAGGACATATCTTTACCTATTAGATAGCTCAGTGCATGTCGTAAAACTTGATGGAACCACTTGTTACATAAAAAACATTATGTGTGTGTTTCACATTATCTCAGAGGATGGAAGATCGTGAGTGGATGTACACCAGACATCCCAGCCTGGAGGGTATGACCCCTGAGTGGAGGTCGAAGACCAATGATTTCCTGGAATTAGTATTTGCTGGAGAAACGTCTGTTCGTGGAATTTGGTGCCCATGCACGGAGTGCGATAACCAGGTTGAAAGAGATAAGATTACTATGAGTAAACACTTAGGCAAATATGGGTTTATGCCAGGCTATTACCGGTGGATCTTTCACGGTGAGACAGAACTGTCCAGAGCGGAGGTGGTGCGATAGTGCACCGGCGAATATGATACTCGGATTGAAAACCTTTTAGATGACATCCACCGTGCAGATCCGCGGGAGGACTCGAACTCCGAGGAGCCACCGGAAAGCCCAGAAGAGTATCATGCAGCTTTGTTTGCGGCATAGAAACCCCTTCATGCCCATACAGAGGTTACTCAACTAGATGGCATCGCACGCCTAATGGCCCTGAAGGCAACCCATTGCATAACCATAACTTGCTTCAATGAGTTATTGTCAGTTATTGCTAGCCTACTGCCTAAAGAAAACATATTGCCAAAGAACATGCATGAGTCGAACAAAATCCTCGGTTCACTTAAGATGCCGTATTTGCAAATACATGCTTGTCCAAACGGATGCATGTTATTTAGAAATGAACATAAAGATACGAACTACTGTGTCAAGTGCAAATCCTCTAGGTATATTGAGGTACAAAATGATGATGGTAGAAAGAGGCAGTTCAAAATTGCCGTCAATATCCTTCGATATATTCCATTCACAGAAAGGATCCAGAGGCTTTATATTACCGAGGAAACTGCCCAATATATGAGATGGGCCGCCGAAGGGAATATGTACAATACAAAAAAGATGCAACATCCACGGGATGGTGAAGCATGGAAGAAATTTGTTCAAATTCATAAGAAAACGGATGACTAGAAGAGTGTAGCTGTTGGGGTAACAACCGATGGGTTCAATCCATATGGTTTGATGGCTGCCATATACAATTGTTGGCCAGTATATGTTATCCCCCTGAATCTGCCCCCTGGCTGCCATATACACTTGTTTGCCAGTATATGACGAAGATGATGCAGAGGAAGATGATGGCGTGCATCACAAAGATGATGCTATGGAACATGAGGCCATGGATGCCATGGAAGTAGATAATGCGGAGGACGAATACGAGGATGTTTCTGACCCTCGAGATTTGGCATTACTTCTGCGATGGCAAATGGGGCTAGATGATGATGAGGGTCCCCCTGAAAACTTCGAGGATGAATGTATGAACGGGAGTGATAGCGATGATGACAGCCCTGATCCAAATGTTGCACCTAATATTGACCCCTATTTCTAAAAACTCCATGTAATCGAGTGAGAACTATGTATGCGTGTCACAACTCCATGATTTGTGTAACAACTCTTCGTATTCGTATGTGCAACAACTCTATGTATTTATGTGTGTAACAACTCTACGTATTCGTATGTGCAACAACCCTATGTATTCGTGTGTGTAACAACTCTATGCATTCGTGTGTGCAACAACTCTATGTATTCGTGTGTGTAACAACTATATGTATTATTGTGACAACTCCATTTATTCTTCATATGTGGTATATTTAATGTATTTACATCAAGTTGTATCATCTGTACTAACTGGTTTGTTCTTCGTCGTATCAGGTGATTGAAACATGACAGGTGGCAACAAGAATCCAAATGAAAGTTTGAAAGATGTGGCAGCTCTGTACAATGATCAACTTGCTCGACCGGTGAAAGAGGTGTCCGCTCCTGCATCGGTTGCCACAGCCGCCAAGAAGGCTAAACAGCCGGCGGGTCTACCCCCCCCCTTGAAAAACTGTGTGAAATGAGGTCGAGTAGGACGCGGGGGAGGAGGAGTAGGAGGCGGAGGAGGCGGGGTAGGAGGAGGAGGAGGCGGAGAGGATGTGACTCGTGGAGGTAGACGAGGTTGCGGAGAGGAGGCGGCTGGAGGAGGCAGACGAGGAGGAGGAGTAGATGGGGCAGTAGGAGGAGGCGGGCGAGGAGGGGGACGAGGAGGACGAGTAGGGGGACGAGGAGAACGTAGAGCAGCCCGGAGTAGAGCACCTCTTTCTTCTCCTGGACCCTCTGATGCGGTGCTTCGCCAGCCTTAGGAGGAGGATGCACGATGGCTGGAGGAGGAAATAGAGGATGGGGAGGAGGCGGGTGAGGATGAGGAGGAGGTGGTGGAGGACGCCGCCACCGAGAGGAGGCTGGTTGTTCGTCAGGTTTCTCAGGGTGGGGATGAACCCTCATGAGTGACGGAGCACCACGCGGTTCGACTATCAGCACTACTTCCACACGGAAAGTGTGGCTGCGTGGTCCTTCAAAGCTTCCAAAACGTCCATATGTGCATAGAAACGTGTTGATCAAACGAGTGGGAGAGAAGTAAGTGGTTATATCGAGTCATCCCATATAAATTGTACCTTTGTCATTTCATCACATATAATATGACTTCACTCTTCCTAATACAGGAGCTTAATAAAAGCTGGTGAGAGGCGTCCGCCACGTCCGCCGAGTGGCATCATTGGGGGTCTTTGTAGGTTAAATTATCCTGGACTGGTCACTTTGCCAAACGGGGTCACTGAGCCAGCTTGGTCATGGAATCACTATAAACTCGCTCCGGATTTCCTGGATATGCGTCAGAGGGTTTATGATACCAGAGCCTTGCGAGTGGTCAATGATTTCTGGGTAAGTCCTTTCAAACACCGCAATGTCAATACCAAAAGATTTAAATTTGCCATAGTCATGATTTTACCCTTCTCACATGTGTGCATGTTTATAGGATTTCTTTACATGCGTAGATGGTGAGAAGGATCCTGCCAATGTGGTGGTTGAGAATATTGCCAAGAAACTAGTCCATGACATGCACTATGAGGAGCGCGTCCGGTTAGTGGTCAAGTATCATGAGGACTATCTCAACCAGAAGATTTCCAAAGAGGATGCTCGAGGGAAGCATCTTACACGGGACATGTACTTCAAGGCAAGTGATGATGGATGCCTGTTATTCCCTACATTACCGCAAATTAGATTCCTTACTAAGATGCATCTGTTTACTTATTACAGGTGATTCCTCGGTGGTGCGCTGACAAACGTCCGTGCTGGGAGAAGATCGTCAAATGGTGGACAGATCCAGGGTGGCAAGATGAACACAAGGCAATAGGGGAACGACGTAAGTTGATGGGTTGTCTAGGACACCGTCAAGGCAACCTCACCATCCCAGGTGTCGGGTCACGATGCACACGATCACCTATGGGGCCACGGACCCCTTTGTGGTTCGGCAGGGGTGAGGTCATGTTGCACAAACAACAGAGGTGGTGAGGCAGCACGACGACGAGACGCTGGTGTTTTACCCAGGTTCGGGCCGCCGGGAAGCGTAAAACCCTACTCCTGCTTTGGTGGATTGATCGGGGGAGCATGAAGCGCACGCAGTGCTCAAACCCGGCAAGGTTGCCTTCGGGGGAGCCGCTACGCGAGCACAAGTGTCCAAAGGTCTGAATCTTTAGCTAGGCTGCCTTGGGCCTCCTTTTATAGCTCAAGGGGCAACCACAGTGGCAAAACAGACATTATCTTGTGATTAGATAGCCAACGGTGCTATCATACCTAACTCTGGCACTTAGGACAAAATGCCATAAATGCTAGCCTAGGTGGCATACGGGGACGCATCCCCGGCAGGCTTTTACCACCGCTTTAGCTAACTATTGCTCAATATCTTGACACACCTCTGGACGGGTGTCAAACGGGCATAATCTGTCTCCTAGCGAGTCGCCACGTACTTAGCGAGAGCCACTTAGCCACCTGAGGGCTCGACACCGCATCGACAAATGACTGGCGTTGCGATGCGGTGGAGCGGTGGCCGATCGGCTCGCGCCTGCCGAGGGATGGCTTGCCGGGTCTTCCTGAAGATGTGCGCGCCTCGGTCCTCGGCAGGCACCGGGGACGTGACTGGCGCGGTTCGGGCCCGTTCTGGGCCGTTGCATCGACCTTGCCGGCGTTGCTTAGCCAGGGTAGGTTGCTTCTGTCGGAGTCTTGGTCTTGAATGTTGGCTTCGTCTTCTTGATGCGCTCCTTGATCTCAAGTAGAGCGGCTTCTCTGGTTTGGACTAGTTTTGACTGTACTTACGTTGATGGGTTCCGCTACTACTGTCTATGCATAAGTCAGGGGCACTGGGTACCCCAGTCCTAGTGGACCGACAGGAGCCCCCGGGTCTGGCCCAAACGCGCTCGCCCAACACCGTTGGGTCATGCCCAAAATTTATGCACAGGCGAGCAATATGAGGGAGTAACTGCTGACTTTCAAGCCAGCACTTACCTACTACCTCAGGCCGTTTCCGCCACGCGCGCCGCATGCATTGCGGGGAGTTTGCAGTGGACACGCATGGCTCAAAGGCGTGGGAGTGACAGAAACTGCAGTGCCAGGGATTGGAGCAAGGGGGTGGTTACCTGTTAGCTCGTGATCATGATAGTGGGATTGGTGGAGATGGGCGGCCTCCTTGGAGCGGAGGAGAGCCAACCCCCGTGCCCTTCCCTATAAATTGGGGGGGGGGGGTCATGACAGGCGATGCTCATCCATTCCCTTCTCCTCCTCGATCTCAGGTTCACATAGCTTGCCCTTCTTCTCCGTCTTTGGACCGTCCCTTCCCTCCTGATGGTCAGGGGGAAGGGTTGGGCGAGCGCGCCTGCCACCGCAGGGTCTTCTTTTTGTGTCCGTGCCCAGCCCCCGGCTTGGGTTGAAGGTTTTGGACTGAGAGCTGGCGGGAGGGGCCTTGGACGGGGGAGCGGGCGGCGCGGCGGCTGCGCCAGGGGCAGCTGCGGTGGCGCATCTGCCGCTGCATCGCCCGCTGCTTCGGTCTTGGCGGAACGCCGCGCGGATGACACTGCGCTGGAGTCTATAGCGAAAACGCAGTGTTGTGGTCGACTGTGGTCTCTGCGCTCCTTCTTCAAGGCGACGGAGAAAGATCGTCCGTACGGCCGTCGGCTGCGCGCGACTGGTCGCGGCAGCGGTCCATCATGGGTCGTGGCAGAGTTCTCCACCCATGGCATTATGTATCCCGCACATGGGTGGGAGCCTTTTGCCTGCGTGTACTCCTTAAGGGCAGGGAGTCTTCCCTGCCTCGGGTCGACGGGGACGACCATGCTCTCTGTGAGGTTCTTCGGGAGGCTTGGCGTTTGCCTCGGCTGCCTCGTCGAGGGCTCGGAGGACGGCGGAGGTGCCCCCTTGAGCGGTGGCAATGAGGAAGATAACGGCAGCGGCAACCCACGATGCTTCAAGAGCGGGGACGACAACTCCGACGCGTCGTGATTGCCGGCTGCACCATCATCACCGGCTGTGCTTCGGTAGCACCACCATCTGCACCTGCCCTCCGTCTTCTTCCTCCCTGCCGGCTTCGTCCGCCCTGCCTAGGGGCAGGGTCCTTCTGATCCTCCAGGGAACGCGTCTCGCTGGTCCTGGCGGGGAGGCGTCGAATCCCAGCCAGGCGCTCCTTTTTCCCTCTTTTTCTTCTCCACTTAATCCCTAGGAGGAGAGGGACAAGAAAGGCATTACGGGGCACTTATCTTTTTATAAATCAAAAGATGTGGGCGCTTGCCAGGTTTTAGCCAATCATAATGTAATCTTTATCCATTTTGTATCGAAAATGAATGAAAGAACGCTATTTCTCTTCCTTAAGTACTACCCCTTTCTCCCCATGTTTATACCGTGTCAGCATGTTTGTCCTTGTCGCACGGAAGTATTTGCCGGGTCAGTACTAACCGCGAGCGCCAAAGGGGGGGAGAGCCCCCGGCAGCAGACTGGTATTATTCCCTGGCAAGGCTCCTTGTCGGTATCGGCGCGCCCCCCCAGAGCTGATAAGTGACAGGAGCTGGGGGACGGATCATCCCGACAAGGGTTTCCATTGCGTGAAGGACTCCATTGTACACAGTCAAAAAGGATAGCAAGGGTTTCCTTAAGGGAGCAAATGGCACCGAGCTTGGAATATGTGTTTAGACTTATCTTCTCAGGCAGTATCCCTTTCTAGAGTACGACGGGCCGCCGTCCTTGTTTTTTTGCCCTTCTTCCCTGTTTTCCTGACGGTCAAACATGTAGGACAGGAGGCCTCTGTCCTCTGGAGAGAGATAGAATGCGGTAACAAGGATCACAGGCTCATCAAGTACTCTAGCAATTTTCTAAAATTTAAAAGCGATAACATTGCAACATAAAAATGCATAGTAAACATGCAGTTCGATGGTATGATGCAATGCCTAGCTTTATTATTGCATGCATAGGGTCTGCGCCTGGCTTTGCACAAAGGGTTACATGCACTGCGGCAAGGCTTGTACAAAAGGTGGTTGCCGGGGGCTGAGCCCGGCAACCGCGCCTTACGGGTAGAACTTACGAATATTCCATGAGTTCAGCATTTTGATGCCATCTTCGGTCTCCAGACGGACTACGCCAGGTCTGGTGACTCGTGCTACCCGGTAAGGTCCTTCCCACTTCGGCGTCAACTTGTTGGTACCCTTGGCGGACTAAACGCGCCTAAGGACAAGGTCGCTTTCCTCAAGGCTCCGGGCGTGGACCCTGTGGTTATGATAGCGGCGCATGGCTTGCTGGTAGCGTGCAGCACGCATAGCGGCCCGGAGACGATCTTCCTCGAGGAGCATGGCATCGTCATGCCGTAGTTGCTCTTGCTCTACTTCATCATAGGCAAGTACTCGAGGTGACCCGTATATGAGTTCCGTGGGGAGAACTGCTTCCGCCCCATATACTAGGGAGAAGGGCGTCTGGCCGGTAGCTCGATTTGGTGTCGTTCTGAGGGACCAAAGAACCACCGGCAGCTCATCTATCGAGCACTTGCCGCCTCTTCGCAGTCTATCGAAAGTTCTTGTCTTGAGCCCATGCAACACTTCAGCATTCATCCTCTCGACTTGCCCGTTGTGTCTCGGGTGAGCAATAGAGGCAAAGGAGACCTTGCTTCCAAGGCTTTGGATGTATTGCATAAAGGTGCGGCTCGTGAACTGGGTGCCATTATCGGTGATCACCCTGTTGGGCACTCCAAAACAGCACACTAGTCCTTTCAGGAACTTGATAGCTGACTGCGCGGTCACCTTTCTCACTGGTTCCACCTCAGGCCACTTTGTAAACTCGTCGATCGCTATGAACAAGAATTCAAAGCCCCCGATGGCACGGGGAAAGGGGCCCAAAATATCAAGCCCCCAGACCGAGAATGGCCAGGATAAAGGGATCGTCTGGAGAGCTTGCGCTGGTTGCTGAATGTTCTTGGAATGGAACTGGCAGGCTTCACACTTGGTGACTAGCTCAGTTGCATCCTGGAGGGCAGTGGACCAATAGAAACCCTATCGGAAGACTTTTCCGGCAAGGGCCCTTGATCCAATGTGAGACCCACACACGCCTCCGTGAATCTCTGCCAACAGCTTCAGTCCATCTTCCTGGTGAATGCACCTTAATTTCACACCATTCGGTCTTTTTCTGTACAGAGTGTCATCGACAAACTGGTACATACTTGATAGACGGGCTACTTTTTCGGCTTCTTCCTGCTCTTCGGGAAGTTCTCCTGTTTGAAGGAAGTGGACTATATGCTGTGCCCAAGCTGGAGCCTCTGGCTCGACAATGAGGACTAAAGGCATCTCCTTGTTCGTGGGAGTGCTTACCTCGACCGCAAGAACCCGGGGTTCTGCAGGAGGGAGCTGCTCACCAACCGAAATGAGACTGTCCCTGGTAGCCTCTCTACCAGCGGCTTCAGGAAGCTCTGTCAGGAAATGATTGCCGGAGTTCAGCTTTCTCCTTTTCCTGGTCATCGCTGACGGGGATACTGATGGATGAGTGAGGTGGAGGACAAAAGTTCCTGGTTCCACAGGAAGCTTTTGTGCGGCGCATTTTGATAGATGATCTGCGACACTGTTTTCTGCACGTGGTACATGCTCTGCTTGCAATCCATCAAAGTGCTCCTCCAGCTTCCTCACCTCTTCCACGTATGCTTCCATCAACGGACTCTGATAATCTTTGTTGACTTGTTTTACCACGAGTTGAGAATCTCCTCGGATGATCAGTTTCTTGATTCCCAACTCCACCGCGATTCTGAGTCCGGCAAGGAGCCCCTCATACTCAGCGGTGTTATTGGTGGTCTCCTCCCGGGGAAAGTGCATTTGAACCACAGATTTGAGATGCTCTTCGGTCGGGGCGATGAGGAGCACGCCTGCTCCGGCGCCCTGAAGCGAGAAGGCACCGTCAAAATACATGATCCATTCCTTAGGCGCTTCTTTACCGGGGAGAATTGTCTCTGGAACCTCTTCGCCTGGCGTGGGCGTCCATTCCGCAATGAATTCCGCCAATGCCCTACTCTGAATTGTGGAAGTGCTCTCATACTTCAAACCAAAACTTGACAGCTCTAGCGCCCACTCAACTATCCTGCCAGTGGCTTCGGGGTTCCTCAATATACGCTGCAGCAGAAAGCGGGTGACAACTATGATCTCGTGGCCTTGGAAGTAGTGGCGCAGTTTCCTCGAGGCCATGATAAGGCCGAAGATTAGCTTTTGCACTCCAGAGTACCTTGACCTAGCCCCTTGTAACAAGGAGCTGACAAAGTATACTGGTCGCTGCACCACTCTCTTCTTTGCCACTTCCTTGAAACTGCCTTCGTCTGCTTGCTTAGGTTCCCCTTGGTTTGTATCAGGTCCTGCCGCGAATGATTCGGTTCCACCCCTGGTGAAATCAGTCGCAACGGCTGCATCTTCACCCACTTCTCGCTGCGCCACCAGCGCTGCACTAACCACTTGATTGATTGCCGCCAAGTATAGTAGCAACTGTTCTTGCGGTTTAGGCGCAACCAAGGTGGGAGCGAAGGAAAGGTAAGCTTTCAGATCTTGCAGCGCTGCTTCTGCTTCCGGGGTCCACTTCATCGGGCCGGCCTTTTTCAGAATCTTGAAAAACGGCAGGGCGCGTTCAACGGATTTGGAGATGAACCTACTCAACGCGGCAATGCATCCGGCCAATCGTGTTACGTCCTTGACGGACTTGGGCGCTTGTATCTACTCAATTGCTTTGATCTTGTCGGGATTGGCTTCTATTCCCCGCTGAGATACAAAGAACCCAAGCAGCTTGCCGGATGGGACACCAAACACACACTTCTCAGGGTTGAGCTTCAAATTGATCTTGCGCAAGTTCATAAAAGTTTCTTCCAAGTCTTGTATGAGGGTTGCTTCATCTCTGATTTTGACTACTATGTCATCCATGTAATCTTCCACGTTCCTGTGCAACTGAGGTTCAAATCCAACCTGCACGGCCCTTGCAAAGGTAGAACCAGCGCTCTTTAACCCGAAAGGCATACGTACAAAGCAGTACGTGCCACATGGAGTTATGAACACAGTCTTTTCCTCATCTTCCTTGGCCATGAATATCTGGTGGTATCCGGAGTATGCGTCCAAGAAGGAAAGCAAGTCACACCCGGAAGTGGAATCAACAATCTGATCGATGCGCGGCAAGGGAAAAGGGTCCTTTGAGCATGCTTTGTTCAAGTAAGTGAAATCAATGCAAAGCCTCCATTTCCCATTCGCCTTGCGCACCACTACCGGGTTGGCTAACCAAGTTGGATGCAACACTCCTCTGACCAAACCAGCTGCTTCAAGCTTCTTGATCTCCTCGGTGATGAATTGCTGCCGCTCCAAGGCTTGCTTTCTAGATTTTTGCTTGACGAGCCTGGCATGAGGGCAGACAGCAAGGTGGTGCTCAATTACCTCCCTGGGAACACTGGGGATGTCAGATGGTTGCCAAGCAAACACATCGACATTCGCCCATAGGAAGTCAACAAGCGCGCTTTCCTATTTGTCATTAAGGGTGGCACTGATGGTAAACGTACCATCAGCGCCATCCTGCCTTGCCGGGACCTTCTTCGTCGCAGGATTAGTGACCATGGATCTTTTGCTAGTGGGACTCTCCGGCAGGTCATCGACGAGTGCAGCGCACTCCGAAGAGGCGCGCTTCCCGGAGTCCTTGGCGGTGTCCCTGCTAGACTTCTTCCCCCTCTTCGACTCCTTGGCGGGAGCTGTGGTTTCCGCGACCTCAGCTACTACCGCGTCTCGATACATCTTGTCCAGACATATAACTGCATCCTTTTTGTCGGATGGAATGGAGATGATTCCCATGACCCCTGGCATCTTCAGAGTGTAGTAAGCATAGTGGGATGCTGCCACGAATTTTGCCAGAGCTGGGCGACCAAGAATTTCATTGTAAGGCAGAGGGAGTTCGACCACATCAAACACCACCTTCTCGGTCCGGTAGTTCAACTCCCCGCCAAACGTCACAGGCAAAGTGATCTTTCCCTTGGGTCGGCTCCTGCCGGGCTTGATTCCTTGGAACGTACCTGTCGTGCTTTTGTCACGGCAGATGTCCTAGTGCAAGGACTTAAGGGTGAAGCCATAGCTATGGTGGTTAACTCGAAGGGGTTGATCGGGACGAAAGGCACAGGTTTACCCAGGTTCGGCCCCTCTCGAAGGAGGTAATAGCCTACGTCCTGCTTTGAGTGTATTGATTGGATATCGATTACAAGGGAGCGGATTCGCTTGACCTAGCACTCGATCAAAGGTTTCGTGTCTAAGCCGCCCAGGGAACCCGCCTTTATATACATAGGTCGAGGCCCTAGGCTTACAAGAGTCCGGGCCGGGTTACATCTGGTAACCGACCTTATCTCTAGCTATCCTTGCCTTGTCTGGCAAACCATCCCCCGGCGGCTTACTCCTCCGGGTCACACTTAGCCTTCCGGCTCTGGGCCTCTTCCACGCCCATCTAGTAAGTCACTTCCAGGCCTTGTCCTGACCCTTCAGCCTGCTCAGGCCTTACTGCTAAGCCGCCAACCTCATGACCCGGCCCCTCCTGGGCGGGTCTCACCACGGGGCTATATCCCCAACATTAGGCCCCAGATTGATTTGAACCGGTTCATGTCAATCTTCAAGTCTTCTAGTTCGCGAACCTTGCATTCTTCGTGAGCATCTGATTTGCAATAAATCTTCATGACCCACCATGTAAAAATGGGGACGTCATCTCTGACAAATCAAAAAAATCCGGATGACGTCACAACGGATCTTTTCATTAATCGGTCAACCCGAGAATCAAGGCGTTTTCTTGGTTAATCATCATTTTGTCTCCTCGATTCCTGCGCGAGACTGTTGCTATTCCATCTTCCTCATAAATAGGCGCGTGGGGTCCTTATCCTTTTCACTTTCCCCATCGCCGCCTCTCTTCTTCTTCTTCCTCCAGACGCTCGTGCAGCCGAAGCTCCGCCGCGCCGGTCAAACCTTCGCCGTCGTCATCACCAAGGCCGCTGCATCACCCTGAATCTGTCCAGAGTTCGCCGTCGCTCGCCTGCATCTCCTACGCATCTCAGGTTCCATATTCTTCCTCCTCTGAATCTGCATTAGTTCATCGGGTTTTCTTCGGGTCCGCCGCCGTTCATGGGTGTTCGTGTCGTAGATGAGGGAAAGAAATACTTTTAGGCTTCCATCTGCTAGCAAGGACCAGCGGCGCTCCGACGGATGCATCTCCCATGCTCATTGTAGATCAACCTTTCACGGGAACTTGTTTATGAATCATCTGTTCTTCGCTGTCGTTTTAGGTTTAGGAGATATTTTCCTTTTATTCTCCTCCGTAGATCTTAAAACGGTAGCTGTATTTGTTGGAACCTGTTTGTCCACACTTAGCAATTTTGCAATACTTCCTTAGTAAACTTGATCCGCCAAGATGCTGCCGGGTCTCCCTGACGAGTTATAATTCAGTTAAACTTGTAGCTGACGGCGGCTCATAGTTTTAATAATGACCCGTCAGATGGCGTCATCATCTTAAAATCATCACTGTTTTAGTCATGCAACATTTTTAACCCGCCGCATATCCATGCCTTTCTACAGCCTTTTAACCCACCGTCATGGCCAAAACCCCTGCCTCCTGCGACTGGGTAGGTTCCGGGGTCACTGAAGAAATGCTCAACGACTTTGTAGTCATGGGAGCCTTGCCGGCTCAAAGTGTTATCCACTGGCGGGTTCCTGGCAACGAAGTCACTCCCAAGCCCCAGGATGGGGAAGTTGTTGTCTTCACGGATCATCTTCTCCGTGGCTTCTCTCCGCCCGGCTCAAAATTCTTCCGGGACGCCCTGCACTTCTACAACCTGCACCCTCAAGACATTGGCCCCAATTGTGTAACTAATTTATGCCAATTCCAAATTCTCTGTGAGGCCTATCTGCAAGAAGAGCCGTCTGTTGACCTCTTCAGGGATTATTTCTATATCAATCGCCAAACAGAGATGGCGGACGGACTGAGCCTTGAACTTGGAGGTGTTTCCATTCAGAGACGGAGGGATGTAACCTTTCCGTCGGCGACTCTGCCTAGTCATCCTAAGGACTGGAATAAGACCTGGTTTTACTGCAAAGATACCTCCCCAGGAGGAGAGAATCCACTGCCGGGTCATCGTCCTTACCGGCTCAGCACCGACATCTTCTCCGTGGCTTCTCTCCGCTCGGCTCAAAATTCTTCCGGGACGCCCTACACTTCTACAACCTACACCCTCAAGACATTGGCCCCAATTGTGTAACCAATTTATGCCAATTCCAAATTCTCTGTGAGACCTATCTGCAAGAAGAGCCGTCTGTTGACCTCTTCAGGGATTATTTCTATATCAACCGCCAAACAGAGATGGCGGACGGACTGAGCCTTGAACTTGGAGGCGTTTCCATTCAGAGACGGAGAGAAGAAACCTTTCCGTCGGCGACTCTGCCTAGTCATCCTAAGGACTGGAATAAGACCTGGTTTTACTGCAAAGATACCTCCCCAGGAGGAGAGAATCCACTGCCGGGTTATCGTCCTTACCGGCTCAGCACCGACACCGAGCTCCCAGACTGGATGTCTGCTACAGAGCGCTCCCAGTACGGTCCAACTTTCTCAAAGATACGGGCCCTGCTAGCCAACGGGTTAACTGGCGTCGATCTCACCCGCTGCTGGGTATCTTGGAGAATTATGCCATTGAGCCGCCACAATGCCTTGATGTGCCAATATACTGATGAGGTGGATGACCCTCAGCGCTTCAATCAAACCCCTTTGACGGCTCAGGACCTTAATGCGATCGTCAAATCACTGTTGGGAGAGCCGCAAGAAGTTTGCAACAAGACAGGGCTAAGCCCTTTTTATGCTCTAAACCCAGCTCCTCCGGTAAGACCTTATTACACCCTTTCTTTCCTTTCCTTCAGACTTATTATCTTAGCTTATTTAACCTTTTCGCCAATGCATTTATTACACACGGGCTGGCTCATCTTTCTGGAATAAGAGATTAAACGCTGCCTCCACCTCCAAGAAGAAAGCAAAAGCGACTAAGACCCAGGCTCCCTCTCGTAAGAAAAAGCCAACAGCTAAAGAGCTGCTTGAATTGGACGACTCGGAGGTAGAACTTGACTCTCTTGGCCTTCTTTTCATGCAACTTATTAACGCTGACTTCCCTCAGGCTGACGCGGAGGCAAGCGAGGCCGGAGCTGCAGAGGTAACTATCATGTCCTCCGACTCAGAACCTCTGCCAACAGAAAGAATCCGGCGGGTCATTTGGAGAGTAAAATTTTCACATCCTCTTGCTCACTTGGACCCCGACTTTCTTTTGAAGAAGCAGCAATATGACGCTAGGCGTCAGACCCGGAGCGGCGGCTCTGAAGATCTGGTGGCCGGCTTACCTGACACTCCGGGTCGTCGGAAACGTCGCAACGAGGTATTCCAGATCTTGTACTTGTATTTCTGCATTTCATTCTTACGCTTCCACTTATTCATACTTCTTAATTTAACTGTCAGGAATCACCTCCTTCCTCTGGCGACTCAACCGCCTCCAAGCAGCCTCCCCTTGTTATCAACCCGGGGTAAGCTTCTTTGCATCTTCTTTCTGCTTATTGCCATTCTGTTCTTGCATATAACTGATAATGGAAACTTTGTTTGCAGGGCCCAGGCTAAGAAGAGGAAACTGAGCGGGTCATCTGCCCGTCTAGATGTCTCAGAGCCGGTGGACCCAGGACTTGGAACTTCTGAGATTCCAGTGGACACCTCCGGGGCTGACCAAGGCCCCCATGAAGAAATTCCTCAGCCTAATGAGCCGGCGGATGCCGATGTTATAATCTGTGAGGCCAATCCGGAGGTGGATCCTAAGCCGCCCAGCCCCCTGCCGACAACCCAAGACGTACCTGTTCAAGAAGAAGAGGTCACTATCACCGGCTCAGCCTACACCTCTCCAACTCCTTCCAACGTGCTAACCAAGCACATCAGCAAGGATGAAGCGCCTTCACCTGAGAGGGAGAAGGCCAAACTTGACCTGCCCAACTTAGATAAATTGACTGCTGACGAGCTACATTCAGGTTATCTGAGCCGTCTTGCTGCGAGCAGGTTCATGGAGGCCTAACTGGTTGATATGATGAAGAAAAAATATGAGGTACTGCACTTTCCATTCTCTTTATATCCTTACGTAGCCCCCAAGGGCCGGCTTATATTCTCGAAGATAAGTCGGGTCTTCAGTAATATGCAGATTGCGATAGACCAACGTGTAGCCCCCAAGGGCCGGCTTATCCTGCCAATAATGAGACGGTACTTATTGTCTTGATAAATGCAAAAAAATACCAAGTGTAGCCCCCAAGGGTCGGGTTATCTTGATGAAGATGATCCGGGTCTTATTTGTATTTTGATAAACGTGAAAGAATTGATGCACATTAGCCCCCAAGTGTCAAGTATATTGCTTGCAATCTGCTTGAGACTTATAACAATCCTCTGCAGCATCTGTAAGTACTACTATGAGTCGGACTGGCGGCTTAAAATTGATAATCTTGCTGTCTGACAATTTGTAACGTGCAGGAATCTTTACATGCGGCCGAGTCAAACTTGACCGACCTCAGGAAAAGCCTAGCACTGCACCAAGACACCCGGGCTGAAGCTGACACCAAATGGCGTCTCTCCTCGACAGAACTGGAGAAGATCAAGGCAGAATTTGAAGCATACAAGCAAACTGCTGAAGCCAACGAGGCCGCCTTGACTAAACATGCAGAAGATGCCGAGGGCCATCTTAAACCCGTCACTGAAGAGCTGACCAGCTTAAAGCGCCGTAGCTCGAATGACCGAAGCCATCTTTGGTAAGCACTGCTGACTGTTGTGAATATTTTCCGAAAATTCTCATAGAGACTCGCCTGGCGGCTTACAACTTGTTACGTTTTTTAGGAAAACGAACCCGCCAACTTCCGAACGATAGCTTGCTGAAGCTGAAGGCTTTATATGCTTTCATTGAATAGCTATATGCCGGAAGCCTCTTCACCATCAAGGCTGTCTTTGGCGAAAAAGAGGTTCCAAAGCTGATCAAGGATGTGCTGAAGTGCCTCTCCACCGTCCCCCAACATTTCGAAGAGATGAAAAAATCAGCCGCCCGCAAGGGCGCAATATCTGCTCTAAGCCGGGCTTTGGCGTATGCGCCAGAGCTTAACCCGGAAGAGATGACGGGGGGTTTCCCACAATTAAAGGACGACGGGTCAGAGTTTACTCAAGATGACTACGCCCGCTGCTTCAGAGCATCCCGGGTGTTGGCCAGCCAGTTAGCCGCAGAAGCTGACCTGAAGACGTACCAGGCGGCTTACGACCACAACAACGCGCGAGTCCGAGCGCCCACATTCGAGCCAAAGGATCTGACTCCCCAACGGTGTAAGCATATCTTTGCTCCTAATGTTGACCCGTCTCCAATCTTGCATGACGAAGCTGAATTTGAAGCTTTAATCTATTGCAACTGGGATGTGGACAACCTTCAGATCCAGGAAGACGAAGACCTGGCGCAGGATGACCCGTCGACGAGGTAGACGAAGAGACGGCCTTCAATGAGGTTAACCCAGGCAGAGCTGAGCCGCCGGGTTATATCTTGTGAAAAACTTGATCACCACATTTTGGGTCCTCTGAGGCCTTGTAATAGCGGTAGGAAAAACTTGATTGCCTGTGCTTGTGCCTTCGTGCACTTTTTAAACTTCTTCCACTCATATGCTGGTGACTTAAAAACCTTTTCAGCATGAATGTCTTGACATAATGATATAAACTCATCAACTCCCACTCTCGGGTTATACTCCACAGGCAATGCTAAGCCGGGATTACCCAGGAACTTAGAATCTTGTCATGAACAACGCCTGCAAGAACAAACAGTAGAATACATACTTGCATATCTCCTGTTTTGTGAGCCGGCTTTAAAGGCACAGCAAGAAGAGATAACTCTTATGTTTGTTTTGTAAGAAAAATTGTATTGCCTCAAAAGAAGCTAGGCATAAAAACCTGAAACCTCATAAGTCGGCTCTCACGTGACATAAATCTGTCGTTTAAACCTTAGCAAGTTCAGGGTCTTTAAAAAGATTGACGTTGCTAAGAGTACGAACGGGCCACATAGCGGAGAGACTACAACAGACAAGGCGAGTTTATCCTAGCTCACTGTAAGCCGGCTCTCTCGTGACAAAAGCCGCCGTTTTAACCTTGACAAGTTCAGGGTCTTAATGCGAGATTGACTTGTTAAGTTCAGGGTCTCTTTTGCAAGATTGACTGTCAAGAGTTTGGCGGGTCACCTGGTGGAGTAGCAAGTTGCAAACAGGCAGGTTTAACTCGAATATGGCATATAAAGCCGGCCAAGAGGGTATGAAAGCTAAACCCAGTGGGTTGGAAGCCCCCAAGTGACCTTATGAAAAATCAACTCTTTGCACGAAATTTGGTGCAGGAAAACGGCAGAGGCCCCGAATCTACAGGGATGCCGGCTTTATTATATTATAAAAAGTGATATATACAATGACAGAAGTATGTACATTGATGAGAGCCGGTGGCTCAAGTGTAGTAAGACCGAAGATGAGCAATGTTCCACGGCCTGGCAGTCTCCTCTCCAGAAGTGCGTGATTTATCGCCCTCCCGTATATCAATGAGATAATAGGAACCATTGTTGAGATTTCTGCTAATCACAAAAGGTCCTTCCCAGGGAGGTGACAACTTATGCATATCTGACTGGTCTTGAATCAGCCGGAGCACTAAGTCGCCTTCTTGGAACGTCCGGGTCTTGACTCTGCGACTATGATAGCGACGTAGATCTTGCTGATAAATCGCCGACCGTGCTGCCGCAAGATCCCGTTCTTCGTCCAAGGCATCCAAAGCATCCTGACGCGCCGTCTCATTATCAGCTTCAACGTAAGCCGCCACCCTGGGCGAGTCATGACGGATATCACTGGGGAGAACAGCTTTTGCACTATAAACCATGAAGAAAGGTGTGTAGCCTGTTGACCTGTTAGGGGTGGTTCTTATGCTCGAAAGAACTGAAGGTATCTCTTCCACCCAACAACCCGGCGTGCGTTCCAAAGGAACCATAAGCCGGGGTTTGACCCCTCTCAAAATTTCCTGGTTAGCACGCTCTGCTTGACCATTAGACTGTGGATGAGCTACAGAGGAAACATCAAGGCGGATGTGTTCACTGTCACAGAACTCCTTCATAGCTCCCTTGGACAGATTTGTACCATTATCAGTAATGATACTGTGAGGGTAACCGAACCGGAAAATCAGCTTTTTGACAAATAGAACTGCTGTTGCTGCGTCACACTTACTGACCGGCTCTGCTTCTACCCACTTAGTAAACTTATCAACCGCCACCAAGAGGTGGGTCTTCTTATCTTTAGACCTCTTGAACGGTCCCACCATATCAAGCCCCCAGACCACAAATGACCAGGTGATTGGAATCATCCGCAACTCCTGAGCCGGCACATGGGCACGTCGCCCAAATTTCTGACACCCATCACACTTGCTAACCAATCTATCTGCATCTGCATGAGCTGTCAACCAGTAGAAACCATGCCGAAAAGCTTTTGCCACCAAGGATTTTGAGCCGGCATGATGACCACAGTTGCCGGCATGTATCTCTTGCAAGATTTCATGGCCCTCGTCAGGAGAAACACATCGTTGAAAAATGCCCGTCACGCTGCATCTATGCAACTTGCTATTGACAACAGTCATACATTTAGACCGCCTCATAATCTGTCGCGCCAGGGTCTCATCTTGGGGTAACTCGCCATGAGTCAGATATGCTTGATAAGGCAGCGTCCAATCAGGGATTGCACGGAGAGCCGCCACCAATTGTCCTTCCGGGTCAGGTATAGCAAGATCCTCCTCGGACGGTAACTTAACCGACGGGTGATGCAGTACATCTAGAAACACATTAGGTGGCACCGGCTTACGCTGAGACCCCATTCTTGATAACGCGTCCGCCGCCTCATTCTTCCGACGATCAATATGATCCACTTGATAGCCTTTAAAGTGACCAGCAATAACATCAACCGCCTGGCGATAAGCCGCCATGCGAGGGTCCTTAGAATCCCACGTGCCAGAAACTTGCTGGGCCACCAGGTCTGAGTCGCCAAGACATCTGACCCGGCTCAAATTCATCTCTTTGGCCACACGGAGCACATGAAGCAAAGCTTCATACTCAGCTGCATTGTTAGTACAGGGAAACATTAGCCTCAAAACATAACAAAACTTGTCACCTCGTGGGGAAGTTAAAACAACTCCAGCCCCCGAGCCTTCCAATTGTCTGGATCCATCAAAATGAATCGTCCAATACGTGTTGTCCGGCTTCTCCTCGGGTGCTTGACATTCTGTCCAGTCATTGATAAAATCCACCAGGGCTTGAGATTTAACAGCTATCCAAGGTACATACTTCAGATTAAGAGGCCCAAGCTCAATTGCCCACTTAGCAATCCTGCCGGTGGCTTCTCTATTTTGAATGGTATCTCCCAAAGGGGCAGAGCTGACCACCATGATTGGATGCCCAAGGAAATAATGCTTCAGCTTGTGATTTTCCATGAATACTCCAAACACCAGCTTCTGCCAATGCGGGTATCTTTGCTTGGATTTTGTCAAAACCTCGCTGACATAATAAACCGGCCGCTGGACTGGATATTCCTTGCGTGCCTCCTTGCGCTCCACCACGACTGCAACACTGACGGCTTTATTATTAGCCGCCACGTACAGAAGCAAAGGCTCTTTTTCCACCGGAGCAGCCAAAACGGGCAGCTCAGCCAACTGCTTTTTGAGCGCCTCGAATGCATCATTGGCAGCATCGCTCTAAACAAAATCATCTGTCTTCTTCATCATCTGATACAAAGGAATAGCTTTCTCACCTAGGCGACTTATGAACCGGCTTAAAGCGGCAATACGACCCGCCAAGCGCTGGACATCATTAATGCATGCCGGCTTAGACAAAGAAGTGATGGCTTTTATCTTATCTGGGTTAGCCTCAATGCCCCGCTCGGAGACCAAGAATCCCAAGAGCTTGCCTGCAGGCACACCAAACACACACTTGGCCGGGTTAAGCATCATCTTGTAAACCCGCAGATTATCAAAAGTTTCCTTCAAATCATCCAGCAGAGTCTCTTTCTTCCGTGACTTGACCACAATATCGTCCACATAAGCATGAACATTGCGCCCAATTTGACTATGAAGACAATTCTGCACACAACGTTGATAACTCGCCGGCGCACTTTTGAGCCCAAAAGGCATAGACACATAGAAGAAAGCTCCAAAAGGCGTGATGAAAGACGTCTTCTCTTGGTCTTTAACTGCCATCTTGATATGATGATAACCCGAATAAGCGTCCAGGAAACATAGACTCTCATAACCCGCTGTTGCATCAATGATCTGGTCGATACGGGGGAGAGCAAATGGATCAACCGGACACGCTTTGTTGAGATCGGTGTAATCTACACACATGCGCCACGTGCCGTTCTTCTTAAGTACCAGCACGGGGTTAGCTAACCATTCCGGGTGAAAAACCTCCACGATAAACCCTGCGGCCAAGAGCCGGGCCACATCTTCCCCAATAGCTTTACACCGCTCTTCATTGAAACGACAGAGGAATTGTTTGACTGGCTTAAACTTAGGATCCACATTAAGGTGGTGCTGAGCAAATTCTCTCGGTACACCCGGCATGTCGGAAGGTTTCCATGCAAAGATGTCCCAATTTTTACGGATGAATTCGATGAGCGCGCTTTCCTATTTGGGGTCCATATTGGCCCCAATAGTAAACTGCTGAGATGAGTCGCCAGGAACAAAATCCACCAACTTGGTATCTTCTGCCACAAATTTCAGGGGCGGCTCAGACTCAGTGCTGGGCTTCTTCAACGGGGTCATATCCATCAGGTCAACATTTTCTTTATAAAATTTTAGCTCCGCCTCAACACAACTTGATTCCGCATATGCAGCATCACCTTCCTCACACTCAAGAGCAATCTTTCGATCACCATGCACTGTAATCGTTCCCTTCAGACCAGGCATCTTAAGCTGTAAGTAAACATAACAGGGCCGTGCCATGAACTTAGCATAAGCTGGCTTTCCAAACAGCGCGTGATACGGGCTCTTGATTTTAACCACCTCAAACCACAAAGTCTCCACCCTGTAGTTGAACTCATCACCAAAGGCCACCTCAAGGGAAATTTTCCCTACTGGGTAAGCTGACTTGCCGGGCACCACACCGTGAAAAACTGTAGACGACGGCTTGAGATCCTTGTCAACCAGGTTCATCCGGCGAAAGGTGTCATAGTACAGGATGTTGATGCTGCTGCCACCATCCATAAGTACCTTGGTGAACACATAGCCTCCTACTTGGGGAGCTACCACAAGGGCTAAATGCCCCGGGTTATCCACCCGCGGTGGCTGATCCTCCCTGCTCCAAGTTATTGCATATTCAGACCATTTTAAGTACTGCGGAAGAGCCAACATGGCTGCGTTAACCGCCCGCTTGCGCACTTTCTGATCCCGCTTATCAAGGCTTGTTGTAAAAACGTGATACTGGCCTCCATTAAGCTGCTTTGGGTTACTCTGATACCCTGACTGGTTGTTTTGTTGCTGACCACCATTGCCAGCCTGCTGATTATGACCTCCATGGTTACCTTGACCTTGATAACCAGAGTTTGAGCCACCAGCACCGAAGCCGGACCCCTGGGAGCCGGATCCTGACCCGCCGGGCGGTCCGTTGCCGTTACCTTGATGCTGGTTAAGGCTGTAATTCCGGAATTCCCGCATGACCCAGCAATCCTTCCAAGCATGAGTGGACGGCTTATTTGGCAGGCTATGCTTCGGACAGGGGTCATTAAGTACTGCTTCCATGTTGAAAGGCTTATTTTTGCCGATAGGCGGCCTACCATTCCCCTTGCCACGGTTGTTCCCAGCATTACTATTGGCTACTAGATCTAACCCGCCGTCCGGATGCTTCCGCTTACTGCCATTACCTTGATTGTTACTTCCTGCCCCGTTCTGCTGCTGACCCTTGCCGTTTCCATTCTTCTTTCCTTTAGCCGACTTCTCATCATCGGATCCAGGATCCTTCGTGCTGTCAGAGTCTGCATATTTGGTGAGAGCCGCCATGAGCTCCCCCATGTCCTGGCAAAAACGCTTGAGCCGTCCAAGCTTCTGTTTAAGGGGCAAAAAGTGACAAGTCTTCTCCAGAATCAAAACCGCCTGAGCCGCCGAGATATTATCAGATGAGTGGATAATGGTTGAGACCCGCCGGATCCAATGGTGGGCCGACTCATCTTCACGCTGCACGCAATGATCCAAATCCACAATCATCATAGGCTGCTTGCAAGTTCCTTGAAAATTCTTGATGAATTTCGCTTTCAACTCAGCCCAGGAATTAATGGTGTTGGGTGGCAAACCCTTCGACCAAGTACGAGCCGGCCCTTCCAACATCATGATGAAGTATTTGGCACAGACTACATCACTGACATCCAGCATCTCCATGGCTAACTCATAGCTCTCGATCCAGGCTTCCGGAGGCAGATCAGCTGTATAATTAGGTACCTTCCGCGGGCCCTTGAAATCCTTCGGCAAGCGCTCATTCCACAGAGCCGGTGCTAAACACGGCACGCCCACGGCCCTGGAGGTAATTCCGGCTCCCACTGAAGTGGAAGGCGTTACTGGGGGCAATTCTTGATAAGCCGCCGTGGCCGTTGCCACCTCCCGCTAAGCTCTGGCATGATCTACGATCGCCTGAGCATCGACAATGGGCGGGTCATCATGGGGCGGATTCCGACGTCGCTCACTGCTAGAGATCGCCGGTGACTCCAAATGCCGGCTATAACTGTGGCTAGGGATGGGGTTGAGTGCACACGACTCCGGCTGTAAGTATACTTCTCCTGTTGAGCCACCGCCGTCTATAAGTACCCAATGTCATTCCTCGCCTCTTCCGCAAAGGGCGTTCCATCGGCGATGGGGAGCGCATTGAGCCTAGCAGCCGCTGCCACCATGTTCAACACCGGATTAGACTAATGTCTAGGTGGTGTCGGAAAACGCTGTAGCGGGGTCTGGTTCCTGCGGGGCGGGTCTGGCTGCCGATGCTGAACCGCCGCCCTGCTCCCAGGCACTTCCGCCTTCCGGGTCACAGTAAGTGGCGCATTTGGCCCTGCTCCCGGGGTGTTAAAAAGATTTCTGGGTTTATACTGATCAGGCAGGCGGGTCTGATGCCTCATCCGGAACACCGCATCTGAGGCTTGTTGATCCAGATTAAGGCAAAAAGGTTTAGCCCTGAGACGCTCCGACTCAAAATCCATCTGAGCCTGCAATGCGTTGCTTTCCTCCTGGGCCCTGGTCATCTGGTCCTTCAACCTCGCGATCTCCGTATTCCGTGCTGCTTGGTTTTCTGCCGTGACCTCGGTTCCCATCAGAGTTGTGAGTTCATTCATCAGATCTAGCAAAACTTGAGCCGGCGGCCTGGTTGACCCGGCGCCTGCCGCGCCAGTGGCCGCTGTCCCAGCCGCCGTGCTGCCAGAAGCCGGTGCCGATCCAGCCATGAAGACGGTGACTCGGCTCGGCGGCGCATAGGGCTCCGGGTCATGGCAATCCTCAAAGTAGCCCCCAAGCCCGCCGTTATGAAGCTGGTAGATTGATTCCGCCTCTCCGCTCGAGGATCCATCCTCTGAGCAGATGAGGGTTTCCTCCCGCGACATGGAACCTTCCTCAAGTTCCGCGCCTTGGGTGAAGCCGACGAAGACGTGCTTCCGGGCCGGGTTAATCCGGGCGGGTCGCATGCGCCGGGCCGACTTGACGAGGTTGGTGCAGATGTCTGGCCCGTGCTTAGATCCGCCGATCTTGCCGATGAAGACGTGAATTCCGCCGAAGGGGACCCGGTAACTACTTTGAATCGGTCCTTGCACATAATTAGATGCATGATTGAAAGAACAAGGGCTGGCCGATAGAGTATACTCATTGAGCGATCTAGTAACACCATATGAATTATTTGCATCTACACTAGGGAATTGGGTATTCATATTACCTCTGTAGATTGCAAACCCTAGATGACGATCTCTTCGTAGCAAGAACGGGCCGGAGACCGTTCAAAGCTTCGGTCCCCAGCGGAGTCGCCAAAAAGTGTGTTGACACACGAACACATCACCGTGTACCCGCAGCGCCGAGGGAGATGCTCCGCAACTCGCACCGCGGGAGGCCTGCCGGAAGCGCGATACGCAAGACAATCCGGCCGACACTTTTGACACCAGACGCCCCGGTTACTCGGGAGGAACCCCGTCAGAGCACCCGGCAACGATTGGTTGCTCCAAGTCGTTCTGAACGCCCTTGGAGCCTTGTGGATCGCTGGCCTTCAAGAGAAGAACGAACGAAGAACGAGAAGAAAGATACAAGGGTAGGAGATAGATGAACACGAAAAAGTAGTAGATGTGTTTGTTCGATTGTGTGTTTTTTAATCGGCCGTCACCCCCAACATATATAAGAGGCGGCCGGACTTCCCGTACATTCAAAGGATTCATCTAGGCTTTCCTTACAAGAAAATTACATCAATTCACGTCCTAGAGTCCTAGCTCTAGTCTAACTCGGATTCAACCCGAATCTGGCCCAAATTTCGGTCTTGCTCCTTGCGCGGACTATAGAATCTGCATACGACCTCCGATTGAGACGTTTTTTATATCCAAATCAATCTTTTCGACGAGACGAACAATTCTTCTATTGATCACTTTTCCAAACAAGGCCATCTTCAATACTCCAGGAGGTCATCTTCAACTTCCAGTCGGATTTGGTCCTGTTGCTGACTAGGCTGTCCGAGTTTTGTAGAAATTTTGCAGGCCGTATATTATCTCAAATGATGATGACTCCAAAACAAAAGTTGACCGTTTCGACGATACGCACAACTTTCATGTAGAACATTTTTCCATACGAGGCCATCTAGATAATCGTTTGAGCCCATCTTCAGCTTCTGGTCGGATTTGACAGTTTCCACCCCGGCAAGCTTTTCCCGGCAAGCTTTCCACCCCGGCAAGCTTCACACCCCGGCAAGGTTTCCATCCCGGCAAGATGTCCCCGGCAAGGTTTCCATCCCGGCAAGCTTTCACACCCCGGCAAGGTTTCCATCCCGGCAAGATTTCCCCGGCAAGGTTTCTATCCCGGCAAGGTTTCCCCGGCAAGGTTTCCATCCCGGCAAGGTTTCTGGCTGTACCTTGCGGGTCTTTTTTGTGGCAGTAAACGACCTCGGATGAAAATGTGCCCAAAAGCAAAGTTGACCGTTTCGACGTTACGAACAACTTTCATGTTGAACGTTTTTCGATTCGAGGCCATCTTGAATGGCTAATCGCTCACGCATTGCATCAGACACTCGCCAAGACGTGTCTGGTCTCCCGCGTCTTATTTCGCCTCTTGACATGGCTGCATTCAGATAGCTCTAACTTTTGCATACGAACTCGGATTGAGACGATTTTTATATGAAAATCGACCGATTCGACGAGGCGAAGACAATTCATGTAGAAAGTTTTCTCATATGAGATCATCTTGAGGTCGTAATCAGCTGAATAGTGTTCTGGATACAAAATCCCAATACTTCGAATACAATTTCGGCTTTCGAGATGAGATCGGATGGCAATGGCCCAAACTTCAAAGTTTCTCCTTTCGACGACACAGAACTTTCTCACTTTGAGCACTTTTCCATTTGAGGCCTGCTTAATTGTGTTTTGTATCGTGCCAAAATCAGGTGTCAACAGATGCTTCGTCAGGCTCATCGGTATGTGGAGCTCGTTGTGGCTGCAACTGGGTCTGGTGTCATGGAGGGGATTGCACCGTTGGCGTGGCCCCCTCGACACGACCGTCAGCCTGGGCCGCCGTCGTCGTCCGCGGGCGTCGCGATGGCTCTGCATGCTGCGATTTGCTGGCTTCGACGAAGCCGATCAAACTCTGGATGGTAGCTCTCCACTCGTCCATCTTGTCAGCCGCAAGCAGAAAATTTAATAGCAGTAGGGCCCGCGCCATCGCTTCCGCTGTCATGGCCGGTCTGGCTAGAGAGGCGGATCGCGACGTCGCTCGACTCCTGGTGGAACCAAGAGGGGCGTCGCCGTATTCTTGTCGCCGTGCACTGATCGCCGGGGTGGTCTGACGTGGAGAAGGTCGAACTCGTGGGTCTACGGTCCCGTTCGACGCTCCGTCTTGCTCCGGGCGAGGCATGCGCCCAGCAGCCGTGCTTGCGACGGGCGGAGCTGGAAGATCACGGCTTGTCCCAGATTGGGTGCTGTTGTTACGGCCGCGGCCACCAGTGCGGCGGGGAGGTGGAGACTGAATGTTTCCTCCTCCCGCGGCACTAGGGCCAAGCTCGCCAAAATGTTGCTGCTGTTGCTCCTCTTCAGCGTTCCCCGCTCCAGCTTCGGCCGCGGGGGACACGACGGTGGCGCCGCCTGCGCCAGTCGCATCGCCCACGACGCCCACCTCACTCGTCGCCGCTGTGGTGCCAACGGCGTCTGCAGCTGCATGCAAGGGGGCCTTCGAAGTTGAGGGATGCGCGGTCGCGCCTGGCTTCTTCTTGGGAGCCATAGAGGAAGAAGATGGCGATGTAGATCGACACGTTGTTCACGATCTCAAGTTTGCGCAAATAACACCCCCTACCTGGTGCGCCAAAGATGTTGGATCACGATGCACACGATCACCTATGGGGCTATGGGCCCCTTTGTGGTTTGGCAGGGGTGAGGTCACGTTGCACAAAGAGCAGAGGTGGTGAGGCAGCACGACGACGAGACGCTGGTGTTTTACCCAGGTTCGGGCCGCTGGGAAGCGTAAAACCCTACTCCTGCTTTGGTGGATTGATCGGGGGAGCACGAAGCACAGGCAGTGCTCAAACACGGCAAGGTTGCCTTCGGGGGAGCCGCTACGCGAGCATGATGTCTACTACACAACTTTATGTTTGTAGACTCGTGTTGGGCCTCCAAGCGCAGAGTTTTGTAGGACAGTAGCAATTTCCCCTCAAGTGGATGACCTAAGGTTTATCAATCCGTGGGAGGTGTAGGATGAAGATGGTCTCTCTCAAGCAACTCTGCAATCAAGTACAAGAAATGTCTTGTGTCCCCAACACACCCAATACAATGGCAAATTGTATAGGTGCACTAGTTCGGCAAAGAGATGGTGATATAAGTGCAATATGGATGATAGATATAGGTTTTTGTAATCTGAAAATATAAAAACAACAAGGTAGCAAGTGACAAAAGTGAGCACAAACGGTATTGCAATGCTTGAAAACAAGGCATAGTGTCCGTACTCTCGCTAGTGCAATCTCTCAACAATGCTAATATAATTGGATCACATAACCAGCCCTCAACGTGCAACGAAGAATCACTCCAAAGTTCTTATCTAGCGGAGAACATAAGAAGAAATTGTTTGTAGGGTACGAAATCACCTTAAAGTTATTCTTTCCGATCGATCTATTCAAGAGTTCGTACTAAGATAACATCAAGTTATCCTTTCCGTTCGATCTATCTAAGAGTTCATACTAGAATAACACCATATGATACGCATCAACCAACTATAATGTCACCTAGATACTCCAATGTCACCACAAGTATCCATGAGTTAATTATACGATACGCATCAAACAATTTCAGATTCATAATACTCAATCCACACAAAGAACCTCAAAGAGTGCCCCAAGATTTCTATCAGAGAAAGTAGGACAAGAACGTGTATCAACCCCTATGCATAGATTACCCCAATGTCACCCGGGAATCCGCAAGTTGAGTACCAAAACATATATCAAGTGAATCAATAGAACACCCCATTGTGACCACGGGTATCCGCATGCAAGACATATATCAAGTGTTCTCAAATCCAATATTCAATCCAACATAACGAGATCTCAAAGGGAAAACTCAATTCACCACAACAAGATAGAGAGGGAATAACATCATGTGATCCGACTATATTAACAAAGCCCGTGATACATCAAGATCGTGACATCTCAAGAACATGAGAGAGAGAGAGAGAGAGAGAGAGAGAGAGAGAGAGAGAGAGAGAGAGATTGAACACATAGCTACTGGTACATACCCTCAGCCCCGAGGGTGGACTACTCCCTCCTCATCATGGCCTCCTCCGGGATGATGAAGATGGCCACTGCAGATGATCTACCCTCTCCGGCAGGGTACTGGAATGCCTCCAGATTGGTTTTCTTCGATACAGAGTGTAAGAGCACATTTCTCCATGTGTGGTTTTGGTAATTGATGACACCCCTATGGACTAATGGTTGCCTTGAGTTATATTTGAAGGATTTGTCCATAGGCACTTCTTGAAGTCCGTCTGTTGGGTTTCAAGGAGTTTATATTGTGACCAAGGTGGTATTCAAGGTTTTATCCAAAGATTGGTCATAGAGAAGATAAGATACAAGGTTGATCAAGACTAAGTCAAAGAGTGAATCAAGTTGATCAACACACAAAGCGTACAAGATATACCGAGAGGGATTAAGGGATCCCATGGTATGGTAAGCATTGTCCATTACGCTTTGTGTACTAACCCATGTTCCCTGTGAGTGTTCTTTGTGGTGTTAGGTATATTTCCATGGGCTTGCATCAAGAGGAAGATCCCATACATCCCATGGAAGATGACATCAAGTGGTGATCATCATCAAGGTTGCGGTGTGCAAGCTCAAGTGAAGCATCACGGAGAGATCATACTTGAGGCTTGCAGTTCATTGTGGTGACAATAGACTTGTGAAGATGTGCCGAAGAGTGGCTCACCCATAGTGGAGTATGGGGGAGCAATCTACTAGTCTTCATTGAGCCGGCGCAATCAAGAAAGGTGGTCCATCTTGAGAAGGACAAGATCGTCATCATCTAGCTCAAGTGGACTATGCGCAAGGCAAAGGTTTGACCTTGATATGGTTTTCTATTTTACCGGTCTCATGGTGGTAGTTGGGAGACCGGGTTATAGGATCGATAGCCGTACTATCAAGGGGGGCTCTCAAGTGAGTAGCTTGATCATATCGTTCGTTGAGAGCTCAAACCATTGCATTCTTAGCATCATCATCTTTCTTGGTTCTTGGTTGGTTTTTCTCTTTGTGGGTTTTAGAGCTTATGGTCATCTTCATGACAAGCTCGAGTTCATCGAAAACGGAGTACATATGCATCTTCTATGATGTTTTCGATGTTGGAGTTTCTGCCGGTTCTTCATTCATAGAGGTTTCACATCTCTATATCATTGGCATTTTCATACTGCCTCTTCTTAATCCAACAAGCTTGAGTTTGCTCAATTCGGAGCTCGTATGCGAAAGTTATGGCAGTTTCAGTGCCAGAGCTATTTTTCTCTGAACAGGCGGTAGTACTGCTCGGTAGCACGGTAGTACCGCTTGGGCGGTACTTCCGCTATGTACTACCACTGTCACTACCGCTTATATTTGCCTTCTGGTGCCTACAGGGGTCTCTGGCAATTTTCAGCGGAAGTACCGCTCTTCCGAGCGGTAGTACCGCTCCAGCGGTACTACCGCCCTGAAGAGCCACTCGAACTACCGCTTATTTTTTTTAAGCGGAAGTACCGAGCGGTACTGCCGCCCTGAGGATCCGCGGCCCCTTTCGCATCCTTTTTTCTTCCGGTCTTCTGGGATTTCTGAGCGGAAGTACCGCTCCCTCCAGAGCGGTACTACCGCCCCAAGCGGAAGTACCGCTCCCCCAGAGCGGTACTACCGCTTTGTTGTTCCAGGACGGGTATAAGCGGAAGTACCGCTCCCCTGAGTGTTACTACCGCTTGTGTGCGGGCTGTGGGGGTAACGGTTGGATTTTCCCCCACCTATAAAAGGGGGTCTTCTTCCCCATTGCTCCCCAACTCTTAAGCTCGTGTTTGCCCCCCATTGTTGACTCTCTTCGAGCTTGCTTACTCTCAATCCCTCCAATGATTCTTGCTAGTTCTTGAGGGAAAAGAGAGAGGAGATCTAGATCCACATTTCCACCTATCACTTTCTCCTCTTTGTGAGGGGAACCCCTTGGATCTTGATCTTCGAGTTCTTCGTGTTCTTCTTCGTTCTTCCTCTCATTTTCCTCCCTAGCATTAGTTGCTTTGGTGGGATTTGGGAGAGAAGGACTTGGGCACTCCGTGTGCCCTTGCCATTGCATTTGGTGCATAGGTTTGAGTTCTCCACGGTGATACGTGGAAGTGAGAAGTTGAGAAGCTTATTACTCTTGGGTGTTTGTGCACCCTAGAGCTTGTTCCTCTTGGGTGCCTTGGCGCCCTAGACGGTTGGTGGTGTCTCGGAGCTCAATCATTGTGGTGTAAAGCTCCGGGAAAGCGTCGGGGGTCTCCAATTAGGTTGTGGAGATTGCCCCGAGCAATTTGTACGGGTACTGGTGAACCACCCCCAAGGGTTGCCAAAGTGTACGGGTACCGGTGACTGCCCCCAAGGGTTGCCATTTGTACGGGTTCGGTGACCGCCCTCAAGGGTCCCTTAGTGGAATCACGGCATCTTGCATTGTGCGAGGGCGTGAGGAGATTACGGTGGCCCTAGTGGCTTCTTGGGGAGCATTGTACCTCCACACCGCTCCAAACGGAGATTAGCATCCGCAAGGGTGTGAACTTCGAGATACATCATCGTCTCCACGTGCCTCGGTTATCTCTTACCCGAGCCCTTTACTTATGCACTTTACTTTGTGATAGCCATATTGTTTGTTGCTATATATCTTGCTATCACTTAGTTGTTTATCTTGCTTAGCATAAGTTGTTGGTGCACATAGGTGAGCCTAGTTGTTTTAAGTTTTGTGCTTGACATATTAAACGTTAGTTTTATTCCGCATTTGTTCAAGCCTAAACCGTAATTATTTTAAAGCGCCTATTCACCCCCCCCCCTCTAGGCGACATCCACGTCCTTTCACAGAGAGTTGCGGCGGTGGAGAGGAGAGTCTCGGGTTATTTCTGATGGTTTCTATATTTATAGGAATTTTTGGCGTTGGTTTCACGCGAAGGTGGGCCATGAGGTGAGGAACACCTTCCAGGGCGCGCCGGAGGGTCCTGGCATGTGGTGGTGGGTTGTGCCCACCTCGTGGCTCTTCTGGCCCTCCCACGAAGCTTCTAGTGCCTCTTTTGTTCCAAAAAAATCGTCAAAAAGTTTCGGGCGATTCCGAGAACTTTCATTTTCTGCACAAAAAACAACACCATGGTAGTTCTGCTGAAAACAGCGTCAGTCCGGGTTAGTTCTAAATAAATCATAAAGTACATCAAAACCATATAAAAGTATTGTAAACATAGGTGAATATGGCATGAATACTTCATAAATTATCGATACGTTGGAGACGTATCAGAGCACAAGTGTCCAAAGGTCCGAATCTTTAGCTAGGTTGCCTTGGGCCTCCTTTTATAGCTCAAGGGGTAACCACAGTGGCAAAACAAACATTATCTAGTGATTAGATAGCCAACAGTGCTATCATACCTAACTCTGGCACTTTGGACAAAATGTCATAAATGCTAGCCTAGGTGTTGTGCGGGGACGCATCCCCGACAGGCTTTTACCACCGCTTTAGCTAACTATTGCTCAATATCTTGACACGCCTCTGGACGGGTGTCAAATGGGCATAATCTGTCTCCCAGCGTGTCACCACGTACTTAGCGAGAGCCACTTAGCCACCTGAGGGCTCGACACCGCATCGACAAATGACTGGCGTTGCAATGCGGTGGAGCGGTGGCCGATCGGCTCGCGCCTGCCGGGGGATGGCTTGCCGAGTCTTCCTGAAGATGTGCGCGCCTCAGTCCCCGGAAGGCACGGGGGACGTGACTGGCACGGTTCGGGCCCGTTCTGGGCCATTGCATCGACCTTGCCGGCGTTGCTTAGCCAGGGTAGGTTGCTTCTGTCGGAGTCATGGTCTTGAATGTTGGCTTCGTCTTCTTGATGCGCTCCTTGATCTCAAGTAGAGCGGCTTCTCTGGTTTGGACGGGTTTTGACTGTACTTACATTGATGGGTTCCGCTACTACTGCATGTGCATAAGTCAGGGGCACTGGGTACCCCAGTCCTAGTGCACCGACACCAGGTGTCGTCTCCAAACATGTAGGCAACAACATCCTTTTCTTTTCATCATGTTCTCTTTCATTTATGAGCATTTCCTTGATTGTTTGGATCGCTTTCTTTTGCGGAAAGAAGACACTGGGCGGGATATCTCTTACTTCGAGGCGTGGACCAACAAACGTACCAAAGACGACAAGGACAACGACCCTCTCCACCCGGAGAGGGACTGGATCAGCTCTAAAGCCTGGTCAGATGGGGAGAACCACACCAAAAAACTGAAGGAGACGTACGGGCAAGAGGCTGATCCTCGCGTGGTGCCGTTTAACCCTCTTGTGGCCATTGTCGTAGCAGGCGGTAGACCGAAGGGCCGGATGGCGGTTCACCTTGATTCTGTCATAACCTCCTCCCTTCCGAGAGTCAACGCGCTCCGTGCTATGAGCACTGGCTCTACTCCTAGCATAGAGCGTCACGTACCACATACCGTGGCCATTATTGAGGAAATTCGGGTCAGTGCTTCTTCATTGATCCTTCATGGTCCTGCATGTTTGCATTTCAACACGAATGACATTTGCATTGCCATATTGTAGACTCGACTGAATGACACCCAGAAAGAACGTGATGAAGACCGGGCTAACCTGAAGGCACAAGATGATCTAGTGAAGTCTTTACAACATATGGTGGTCAATCTTTATTCTATGCAAGGCAAACCAGTGCCAGAGATGCCACCGACGCCAGAGTGGAACATTGTGAGTTTCGTGCGAACTATTTCTATCACCATTTTTGGCATTACCATATGCATTCATCTTATTGTGTCAATCCATCACAGCTCAATCCATCACAAGGGTCGAACAATGTTCCGGTAGTTTCACCTCAAGTTGGTGGAGTTGGGGAAGCAAACGGAATGACGCCTTCTGATGTTAATGTGACTACTCCGATCTCCAAAACCGTGTGAACTTCATGTTATGTTGTGTTTGAAACTATTCCTTATATGTGCTTGAGAACTATTGCATCTTGTGTGATCTTGAGACTTGTAAACTTGTGGTAGTCGAGTGTGCTTGACAACTATTGCACGTTTTATGCACTATTTCTTTTATCTGGGTTGTTCTTGAGAATCATTTCTTTTTTTGTTCAATGATGCCTATATGTGAGATGTTCTATGTGTGATGCACTATATGCTGCTACTGTATATGTTTTGCTGCAGGAAAGAAACAAAAATGCAAACAAAGGCTGCTGGGCAAAACATTGCCGAGAGCGGCTCTCGGTAAAGCCTGTGAAACTGGACAAAGATACAATCTTTACCAAGAGGCCTCTCGCAAAAGGATACCAACCAGTAGCGCCGTCTGACATCCTTGCCGAGGGCGCCTCTCGGCAAATACGGCGCTCGGCATATACGGCGGACCCGCATGTCAGGCGCTGGACACGTGGCGCTTTCCGATTGGGTATCTTTGCCGAGCGCCCCTCTCGGCAAATGCAGCTCTCGGCATACTCTGCGGACCCACGTGTCAAGCGCTCGACACGTGGCTCTTTCCTATTGGGTACCTTTGCCGAGCGCCCCTCTCGGCAAACGCAGCTCTCGGCATACTCTGCGGACCCACATGTCAGGCGTTGGACACGTGGCTCTTTCCTATTGGGTACCTTTGCCGAGGGCTCCTCTCGGCAACCTCGGCGCTCAGCATACCCTGCGGACCAACATGTCAGGCGCTGGACACGTGGCGCTTTCCTATTGGGTACCTTTGCCGAGCGCCCCTCTCGGCAACCTCGGCTCTCGGCATACCCTGCGGACCCACATGTCAGGCGCCTGACACGTGGCGCTTTCCTGCTGGGTATCTTTGCCGAGGGCGCCTCTCGGCAAACACGGCGCTCGGCGTACTCTGTGGACCCCACATGTCAGGCGCTGGACACGTGGCGCTTTCCTATTGGGTACCTTTGCCGAGGGCCCCTCTTGGCCTATTCTTCGGGACCCACATGTCAGGTTGTGGCCACGTGGCGACGGCCAGCCCCGTCTGCCGTCCGTTAGCTACTTTATTTTGCCGAGGGCCATGTATGACTCTCGGCAAACTCTTTGCCGAGAGTCCGTGTCCTGACTCTCGGGAAATTCCTGTTTGCCTCAGAGGTATACGCCGGGTGCCTTTTGCCGAGTGTGACACTCGACAAAGCCTTTACCGGCGGTCATTGTTCCTTTGCCGAGTGTTCGTGGCACTCGACATATAGGTCGATTCCAGTAGTGTTGGATCTCTTGATGGGTAACTTCTGGGCATGATGCACCGAACTGGATCGAGCACGTATGCAGATTTATTAGCTGGCCGTTTGCACTGTCATAGTTATTAATGATGGCACCTTTGATGCATGTAGCTTGATAGGTCGGCCTTAAAAACAACAAGGTGTCGTGTGCAAAGAGAATGTGGGAAACTCCAGGTGCCCACAAAAGAAGGTGTCGTATTTGGTTTTTGATGAGGGATCAAGAAGCTGTCGGATAAGACGAGAGTAGTCCTGTCCGACGCGTGTGGGGAGCCCGAGCCCAGCCCAGTAATCTGGCGGTTCCCAATCTGCTTTAAGACGGAAGGGGATCGCGAGGCCGGGTTGAACAGAAGGAAACCCTAGCCGCCGTCCTCTTCGTCTTCCTCGAAACCATCTTCTGGTTTGTTGGTAGCTATGGCGCTGCGCACCGTTGCCGCGAAGCTGAAGGCCCCCCTCGCCTCTCTCAAGCAGGCATGGGCGGTCTGCCATCCCCAGGTTCACTCCCCATCCCCCCTACCGCAATCTCTCTCCTTTGATTTGGGTCGAATCGCCATGCCGCGTTAAGCGATGCCTCATCTTTGCCGGCCATCCGCGAATTTACCATATTGTACTACTACTTGTTTTCTGAGGCTCGTCCAATCATGGTTCGAATTAATCACCTTCTTTTGGAATCACTGCTATCTTTGACAATTTGTGCAATGCATGTGTAGGCTAAGCATCCTTTGGAGGACCTGAATGTTGATCCGATCATCTTGTAAGGCACCAAGCTAAACCAACTTCCATTGACCTTTTCTCGTTCATCTCATTGAGTTTATTTCTTCATTCTCGTTGTTAGCCAGGAGATGAAGGCCCTCGAGAGGGCCGTGATGGTGAGCGAAGTGAAGCAGGCTTTGCTTAGCATTGGCTTCATGGGTGGTATTACTGGTGCGCTTGCCCATGTGCTTCATTCAGACTTAGCTGCCCGTGAGGCGGAGGCGGAGGCGGAGGCGGCGCTACGTACTGCGGGGCTTGATTCAGATGAAGATTTCAATGGTGGGACCTTCAATGCGGTTGGTACAAACAAGGACTAAGGAGCCCAAGGAACGGCGTTTGGTTACCCTCGCTGTTATGTCTGTTGTTTTAACTGGTGCTTCTGTCTTGTATGTTTAACCACTCTGTATGTGGCTTCTGGCATCTACTCCCTCTCTACCTAAATACTTGTAGTTCAGGAGAACTAGTCTAGTTCTTCCGGAAGTGGAGTATTTGAGCTCGAGCTCAAATGCACCCGCATGAACAGTAAAATCGAAAAAAAATTCAAAACATTTCAAAAAATTCTGATTTTTTTTTTGTGATGAACTTTGAGAAATGTTTGAAGCGCTTGCAAATTTTCATGATGAGATCACATTCTAGGAAGGCGTGACAAAAAAACAAAAACGATGCTCTGAAAATGCTATTTTCGAAAGCATTTTGAAACACTGATTTTGTTTTTTTTGCCACGCCTGCCTCGAATGTGATCTCATGGTGAAAATTTGCAAGCACTTAGGAAATTTATCAAAGTTCATCATAAAAAAAATTCAGAATTTTTCAGAAATGTTTTGAATTTTTTCCGATTTTACTGTTCATGCAGGTGCATTTGAGCTCGAGCTCAAAAGGGTACTTTCCAGTTCTCCCCAGCTACAAGTATTTAGATACAGAGGGAGTACTATGTACTGGCATGCAACCCTTCTGCATTGGGTAGTACTATTTGTGACTGGGTAGTTTCTGGTTTGATCCGACTAATCTCTGATAATATTAAGGTTTGATCTGTGTAATATGTTATCTTTCCTACTCCGAGTACTTCTAAAGTTCTGAGGTGGTGGTCGTCCGTTCATTTCCGATGTCTACCCCCTCTTCGTCCTGCCACTAGTAGAAAACAGGGCATCAGTCCCGGTTTCAGAGCGCCTTTAGTCCCGGTTCTGCAACCGGGACAAAACGATCGGGACTAATGCCCGTCACTTTTAGTCCCGGTTGGCTTACGAACCGGGACTAAAGGAGCTCCACGTGGCCGCTGTGGGGCGCCCAGGCAGGAGGACCTTTAGTCCCGGTTGGTAACACCGACCGGGACTAAAAGGCAGCCACGCGTCAGCAGCTGCCAGGCTCTGGGTTTTTTTTAAAGGAGGGGTTTAGGGGTTTTCATATTGTGTTTACTCTTCAATTCTTTTACATTTTAGGGTTTCATTTTTATTTAATTCAATTTGGTCTATTGCATCCATCTAATTTGTACTGGTATATGTCATATAACAACTCATCATCATCTTAATCAACTCTTCATCATTCAAGATAAAATAGCATAAAAAGGTGAACTCCTCATTATTCTGGTTGTTATCATACTAGCAAGTGATCAAGTAATCACAAGTTAGAAACACTAACTACTACTCTCTCCTATGTAAAATAGCATAAAAAGGTGAACTCCCGCATCTCCCCATTGAAGAATACAGATCAACCTATCTCCAACTTGTGGCGTGATCAACCTATATTCATCAATCAAGACATCGTGTCCAAGTGGTTGTGTGGATGCTTTTATTGCCTGTCTCCATCCTTTGATTTTCAGGCTTTCTTCACTTCGAGATATTCTGTATTTACCAGGGTAACTCATCCACATTGGGCGTAAGCTAACCATATGCAAATCACCGGTGGTAACCATCCATTTAGGCACGGTCTCTGGTGGGAGTACCTGTTGAAGAACATAAGTAATAATAACATTGTTAGCTAAACTAGTTTTGCTTAAGAAGAATGTATTAAAAAGATGGACTAGTGACGCAATGGTAAAAAAGTCTTACAAAGTTGTCTGAAGTGATGTTATAACGGTTCAACTTGTGCACTAGTGGCCAATATCCATGATAAATGTTCCCAGCCATGTAATGTTTAGCATGATACTCAACATCATCAATAAATGATATCAGATGATTTTTCTCCAACCAAGTAAGCTCGGAGTCATAACTGTAGTAGGTGCGATCTATTATCTATCGGGTAACTCTTGTAGCACAGAAATAAGCTAATAATTAAAAATAAAGAAATTTAGTCGGGATGAGTACCAAATACTTTTCAATAATCAATATAAATTACCTAACAAATCTGTTGACAAACACACCTGGAGGTAGCACCGGAATCAAGTCATCCTCCACATGCACCCAAATATCTATATTATTATCACGAACGTCGTCATTACCAAGATCGAAGGTAATGTTCATGTTCTCATCCAACCCATACGCCTTGCAAAATGCTCTCCAACTAGAACAACCAAAATATGTGTGATCTTCGTTATTTTTCACCTTAACAGAAAAAGTGTAATGCTCCGTTCTTAGGTGAGCTATCTTAGGCTCTGTACTACCCTTCTCTTTGAAATGGAACTTGTCCAACACAGCGAATCTTGCATGGCAGGGAACGCACTAGTCAAATTGTACAAAAGAAAATTAAAGGTTAATTAAAGCAAAAAAGCACACGTCATACTTCATTAACAAAAAATACATGTCGTCTTTACATACCGTAGTAATACTAAATTCTTCCGTTAGTTTGACGGTGAAAGACCTATCGTTGTCTAGGTGAGGATAAATGTCGCATATACCCCTGTCATCCCAGCACAAATGGCACTGAGGGATCCTATTGTCGTCAGACGACGTCGACATTTCCTGTGTTCATGATTCTAAGATTGAAAATCAACGGCAATTTTTTTAGCAAGATCATCATATAATATCACTAATACATATAATATCACTAATACATATAATAGCACCGGCGATCGTTGGGGACTCTTCATATAATATTAGCATATAATATCACTAATACATCTCGAATAATCCAGTTAATGAAGTATCGAATATTATCACTAATACAGCTCGAATATTATCGAATAATCTAGTTCACTCGTGGTTCCTGAAGCGTGGGCGGTGGACACCCAAAGAGAAGGAACCATCACAGGATCATAGCTCGGGTGAGATCCCTGAAGGAACTGCCAGGTATTGGAGAACCTCGCATCCAACGCAACCATGTAGCGACGGACGTGCTCGTCCTCCTCCCTGACACGGCGATGTACCACCTCCTCGGTTGCCGGCTGCCTCCGCACCGATAGTGGCCCACGCGACCACCACCAAAGAAGCTCCGGGTCGACGACGATACCCGGATTCCTCACCAAACTGCGCGCCCCAGAAGGTAGCACCCCCGAGTGCCAGCCCGGCGGAGCCCAGTCCCTAACATGGCGCCTCTCAAACTGGTTGTCGGCGCCGAGTCGACGACGAGGATGTGGGATTGGCATCGTCGACGAGAACAAATTGTGGCTATAGCAAATATCATTTTATTTAACAATAATAAAACAACAATACCATTTTTAATACTTAAGGCCCAATCAAACAACAATAAAACAACAAATTGTGGTACTGTTTGGCTGCGCCTAAAAACTGTAGTTTTGATACTAGAGTATTTGACAAACCATAGTATTGTCTCTGCATAATAAAAAGAACCCGAGACCTCTTTTTTTAAAACTGAGCAAGGTGAGAAAATGTGTATGTGGCTACTCAACCTCTGTCGATTTTGTTTTAAACAGTTAATATAATGTGTGGATCACTCTTAATTAATTCTGTATTATCAAACTAGTAAACCTCTATTCACCTACTACTTCCGAATGTAATCAGTATTCCTCACCCGGAGAGACTCTCTAGGTAAGTTCATTCAAATTACCACCAGGGGGCATACACAAGAGCGATCTATGGCATGAGCCTCTAATTACTGATTGTAATTACAATTTCCACGACTCATCATGCATCCATCGTAGTTGTCCACAGAACTAAATAGACCATATATATGAAATACAGGTTAATTAATTTGGGAGCTTCTTAATCACTAGAAAAAAGAGCAAGCCAATGAGCTGAGAAGCCAAAGAGCAAGCCGGCGGCTCACCTAGGAGGAGGAGGAGGCCGGAGCGGGCTCGGGGAGGCGACGGCGTCGGGGGGCGGCGACGGGGACGGCGTCGGGGGCGGCGTCGGGGGCGGCGACGATGGGGACGGCGTCGGGGGCGGTGACGGGGACGACGTCGGGGCCGGCAACGAGGAGCGAGCGGGCTCGGGGAGGCGACGACGTCGGGGAGGCGACGGAAAAATCCGGCAGCCTGGCGGCGGCGAGGTGGTTTTCGGCACCGTCGGGGGAGAGGGAAAGCAGATGGATTTGGAAAAAAATTCAAGTCCCGCTTATATAGCCCCCCCTTTAGTCCCGATTGATGGCTACAACCGGGACTAATGCCCCCCCCCCCTTTAGTCCCGGTTGGAGCCACCAACCGGGACTAAAGGTAAATTTCAGCAGCCCAAAGGGCAGGAAGCAGAGACCTTTAGTCCCGGTTGGTGGCTCCAACCGGGACTAAAGGGGGGCATTAGTCCCGGTTGGAGCCACCAACCGCGACTAAAGGGCTGTGCTTCCCGCAGCCAAAAGTTTAGTCCCACCTCGCTAGTCGAGAGGGGCTCGGAGTGGTTTATAAGCGCTGATGCCGCTGCCCTCTCGAGCTCCTCTCTATTGCAGGCAGTACATGCCTATCTCACGCCCTGTTGGGCCTGCAAGCACTGCGGGCCTGCATCTTGGCCCATTTCTAGGGTTTCTAGTCGTATGCATGCCGTTGTGGCTAAAAGGCGGGCCTTTTTTATTTTTTGCATATATTATGTTTTTTAAAATTTAATGTTATTTTTTTGCATATGTTTTAGTTGATTCCTTTTGGTATTAGTGTTTTATAAAAGCTTTTTACTATTAAAGTTAACAAATAAATACTTTGATAATTTTAGTTAATATTATTTTGATTCTTTTTAGTTGATTCTTTTTGCTATTAGAGTTTTATAAAATCTTTTTAGTTGATTCTTTTGGCTATTAGAGTTTTATAAAATCTTTTTAGTTCATTCTTTTTCCTATTAGAGTTTTATAAAAGCTTTTTAGTTCATTCTTTTTGCTATTAGAGTTTTATAAAATCTGTTTAGTTCATTCTTTTTCCTATTAGAGTTTTATAAAATCTTTTTAGTTCATTCTTATTGCTATTAGAGTTTTATAAAATCTTTTTAGTTCGTTCTTTTTCCTATTAGAGTTTTATAAAAGCTTTGTAGTTCATTCTTTTTGCTATTAGTTCATTCTTGGAGCTAAATGACCCTGAATTTGACAAGCATTGCAAATGAACTCTGAAAAGGTTGAAACTTAGCATGGTATCATAATTTCACCCACATAGCATGTGCTAAAAAGTTAAGAGGGTTACGGGAAAAACTGGATGCACTTCGTGTACAAACTGGTCAATCTCTTTCGAAGTAACAGGGTTCCGCACGAAAACTCATATATTACAAAAGGGATTTCAATTTTTTTTAACATATTTTAACTCCAAACTTTTTTTGCATTCAATATGCACCATTCAAAGACACATCATCAATTTTCAAACCTTTTCTGACTTCATTTTCTATTTTTCATGCATTTCATGATTTATTTTGAGCTAAATGACCCTGAATTTGAAAATCACTGCAAATGAACTCTGAAAAGGTTGAAACTTGGCATGGTATCATAATTTCACCCACATAGCATGTGCTAAAAGGTTGAGAGGGTTACGGGAAAAACTGGATGCACTTCGTGTACAAACTGGACAATCTCTTTCGAAGTAACACGGTTTCGGACAAAAACTCATCTATTACAAAAGGGATTTCAATTTTTTAACATATTTTAACTCCAGACTTTTTCTGCATTCAATATGCACCATTCAAAGCCACATCATCAATTTTCAAACCTTTTCTGACTTCATTTGCTATTTTTCATGCATTTCATGATTTATTTTGAGCTAAATGACCCTGAATTTGAAAATCACTGCAAATGAACTCTGAAAAGGTTGAAACTTGGCATGGTATCATAATTTCACCCACATAGCATGTGCTAAAAAGTTGAGAGGGTTACGGCAAAAACTGGATGCACTTTGTGTACAAACTAGACAATCTCTTTCGAAGTAACAGGGTTTCGGACGAAAACTCATCTATTACAAAAGGGATTTCATTTCTTGACATGTAACTGCAGTGATATTCTAGATCAAAGCCATCATGAGAATAGTTGTGGAGAGAAAGTCTTCACTTGTTCTTCGCGTGTGTCCCTTCCTTATTGCGCCGTAACCATGGATAATCTTCATCATTTAACAGGATGCTTGGGTCAGCCTTCACTTTGAAGGGAGGAATTTCATGAAACTTTTCATAATCCTCAGGCATGTCTGTCTTGTCCTCCACTCCCACGATGTTTCTTTTCCCTGAAAGAACTATGTGGCGCTTTGGCTCATCGTTTGATGTATTCGCTTCCTTATCTTTTTTTCCTCGGTTTGGTAGACATGTCCTTCACATAGAAAACCTGCGCCACATCATTGGCTAGGACGAATGGTTCGTCTGTGTACCCAAGATTTTTGAGATCCACTGTTGTCATTCCGTACTGCGGGTCTAACCCTAAACCCTAAGGGACCTTAAATTCATGTCCATAGTCAAGTTCCCATATCTCCTCTATGTAACCATAATATGTGTCCTTTGCCCTATTGGTGATTGCTACATCAAAGCGGACACCACTGTTTTGGTTGGTGCTCTTTTTATCTTGGGCGATCGTGTAAAATGTATTACCATTTATCTCGTACCCTTGGTAAGTCCATACAGTCGAAGATGGTGTCCTGGCCAACAAGTACAGGTCATCTCCAAGAGTGTTGTTACGCATGAGATGCATTTGCAACCAACCGCCGAAAGTCCCGATGTGTTCACGTGTAATCCAGTCGTCAGACTGCTCCGGGTGTTTGTAGCGTAGAATATTCTTGTGTTCATTGATATACGGGGCCACCAAGGTAGAATTCTATAGAACTGTGTAGTGTGCTTGCGCCCAGGAATGCCCGTCCCTGCATATTATTGAATCCGCCCCTAGCGTGCCTTTTCCACTCAGTCTCCCCTCATACCGCGATTTAGGGACACCAATCGGCTTCAGGTCAGGAAAAAAGTCAATACAAAACCCAATGACCTCCTCTGTTTGATGGCCCGTGGAGATGCTTCCTTCTGGCCTAGCACGATTACGAACATATTTCTTCAAGACTCCCATGAACCTCTCAAAGGGGAACATATTGTGTAGAAATACATGACCCAGAATGGCAATCTCGTCGACTAGGTGAACTAGGACGTGCGTCATAATATTGAAGAAGGATGGTGGGAACACCAACTCGAAGCTGACAAGACATTGGACCAAATCATTCTGTAACCTTGGTAGGATTTCTGGATCGATTACCTTCTGAGAAATTGCATTGAGGAATGCACATAGCTTCACAATGGCTAATCGAACATTTTCTGGTAGAAGCCCCCTCAATGCAACCGGAAGCAGTTGCGTCATAATCACGTGGCAGTCATGAGACTTCAGGTTCTGGAATTTTTTCTCTGCCATGTTTATTATTCCCTTTATATTCGACGAGAGCCAGACGGGACCTTGATATTTAGCAGGCATTCAAAGAAGATTTCCTTCTCTGCTTTGGTTAGAGCGTAGCTGGCAGGACAGTCGGGGATATATCCCGCGGTATGACCCGGCTCACTGGTAACCCGGCGAAGACCTGGCGACTCACTGGTAACCCAGCCAAGACCTGGTGACTCGCTGGTGACCCGGCCAAGACGGCGGCTCAAGTGGTGACCCGACAGGCGGGTCAGACGAGCGACTAGACCCAATAGCCCAGATGGCGGCTCACTAAGAAGACCGGCTCGAGGTACGGTATCTGGTGGGCCGGCTTGAGACGAAAGGCATAAGGAATATTTCCCTTGCGTGGGAAGCAAGACTAGGATTCCGCTTATAGAGTAATCCTAATCCTACTAGGACTCTTCATGTAAGCCGCCCCTTCAACTTATATAAGGAGGGGCAGGGCACCCCAAGAGGGACAAGTTTTACAAGTCTAGATAGACAGACAAATCAATAGCTCTCGAGATTAGAGGCAGCGAAACACCGCCCTTGTAACCGAGATCATCATCAATATCAATCAAGCAGGATGTAGGCTTTTACCTCCACCGTGAGGGGCCAAACCTAGGTAAACCTCGTGTCTTCTCGTTCCGACCAACCCCGTTCAAGCTACCACATAGTTTGCGATGGCCTCACACCTAAGTTCTCCTACGAGGACATCTGGCCGTGTGAAAATACCACGACAAGGACCTTGATACTGCTTTGGATGCATGCCGTCTTTTTTGTTCACACGTTGCTGGTCCTCCCGTGCCTCCGGTGTATCTTTTGTCTTCCCATACACGCCCAAGAAGCCTAGCAGGTTCACGCAAACATTCTTCGTCACGTGCATCACGTCGATTGCAGAGCGGACCTCTAGGTCTTTCCAATAGGGTAGGTCCCAAAATATAGATTTTTTCTTCCACATGGGTGCGTGTCCCTCAGCGTCATTCGGAACAGGTTGTCCGCCAGGACCCTTTCCAAAGATTACTTGTAAATCCTTGACCATATCAAGCATATCATCACCAGTACGGAGGACGGGATTCTTCTGGTGATCTGCCTCACCTTTGAAATGTTTGCCTTTCGTTCTTAAGGCATGCTTGGTCGGAAGAAATCGACGATGTCCCAGGTACACATTCTTCTTGCATTTGTCCAAATATATACTTTGGGTATCATCTAAACAGTGCGTGCATGCGTTGTATCCCTTGTTTGTCTGTCCTGAAAGGTTACTAAGAGCAGGCCAATCATTGATGGTTACAAAAAGCAACGCTCGCAGGTCAAATTCCTCTTGTTTATGCTCATCCCACACACGTACACCTTTTCCATTCCACAGCTGTAAAAGCTCTTCGACTAATGGCCTTAGGTACACATCAATGTCGTTGCCGGGTTGCTTAGGGCCTTGGATGAGCACTGGCATCATAATGAACTTCCGCTTCATGCACAACCAAGGAGGAAGGTTATAGATACATAGAGTCACGGGCCATGTGCTATGCTTGCTGCTCTGCTCCCCAAAAGGATTAATGCCATCTGCACTTAAACCAAACCATATGTTCCTTGCGTCGCCTCCAAAGTCCCCCCCACTTTCTCTCGATTTTTCTCCACTGCGACCCGTCAGCGGGTGCTCTCAACTTCCCGTCTTTCTTACGGTCTTCTTTGTGCCATCGCAACAACTTGGCATGCTCTTTGTTTCTGAACAGACGTTTCAACCGTGGTATTATAGGAGCATACCACATCACCTTGGCAGGAACCCTCTTCCTGGGACGCTCGCCCTCAACATCACCAAGGTCATCTCGTCTGATCTTATACCGCAATGCACCGCATATCGGGCATGCGTTCAATTCCTCGTACTCACCGCGGTAGATGATGCAGTCATTAGGGCATGCATGTATCTTCTGCACCTCCAATCCTAGAGGGCAGAGAACCTTCTTTGCTTCGTACGTACTGTCGGGCAATTCGTTATCCTTTGGAAGCTTGCTCTTCATTATTTTCAGTAGCGAACCAAATCCCTTGTCAGATACACCATTGTCTACCTTCCATTGCAGCAATTCCAGTGTGGTACCGAGCTTTGTGATGTCATCTTCGCAGTTTGGGTACAACCCTTTTTTGTGATCCTCTAACATGTGGTCGAACTTCAACTTCTCCCTTTCACTTTCGCATTCTCGCTGTGCATCAACAATAACTTGGCCAAGATCATCATCGGGCACATCGTCTGGTGCCTCTTGATCTTCAGCTTCCCCCGTTGCAGTATCACCGTATTCAGGGAACATAGGATAGCTGTCATCATCCTCTTCTTCTTCGTTGTCTTCCATCATAACCCCTCTTTCTCCGTCCTTGGTCCAAACATTATAGTATGGCATGAAACCCTTCTCAAGCAGGTGGGAGTGAAGGGTTTTCGAGTTAGAGTAATCCTTCGTATTCTCACAGACAGTACATGGACAATACATAAAACCATTCTGCTTGTTTGCCTTAGCCACTTCAAGAAATTTATGCAGGCCCTCAATGTACTCGGAGGTGCGTCGGTCACCGTACATCCATTGCCGGTTCATCTACGTGCATTATATAATTAAGTGTATCAAAACCCATTACAGAACATCATGAATAGAGAAGTGGCCAAATTAATACAAGTATCTATGTAAATCATACAAGTAAGAATTTTTTTTCTTTTAAAAAGAAGATAAGAACAAGAGGCTCACCACGGTGGTGCCGGCGACGAGATCAGCGCGGGCGATCGACGACGGTGAGGACGGGGACGGGAACGGCACCCTACAGATGTGCAAACTCTAAGAAGTTAATTTCAGCTCTAATTGTGCGTCTAAATCAAAAGAACTCCCACATACACTCCTCCACTAAAACCCACAAACCACACTCTACTTCTAGAGCATTTGAAATGAGCTAAACTAGTAGTGAGAGATGAAACGATGAAGTCGTTAACCTTTTAGAGCACTTGTGTAGTTGGTGCAACGCCAAACCTAAACAAATCTTGGAGAAAATGTAGCTTGGAGGTCGAGCTTGGAGAGGAGAAAGCTTAAGTGTGGCTGCGGCATTTCATCGAACACCTCATGTGCATAGGAGGTGAGAACAGAGAGCAGCACACCTCCCACACGCCGGCCGGCCAAAAAACAGAGGAGTGAGCGGGCAGGGGCGAGCATATATATAAGCAACTCTTAAGTCCCGGTTGGTGGCTAGCACCGGGACTAATGGTGTCTCTTTAGTCCCGGTTGGTGGCTAGCACCGGGACTAAAGGGGCTGGGCCAGGAGCGAGGCCCTTTAGTCCCGGTTCGTGTCTGGAACCGGGACTAAAGGGGTCAGACGAACCGGGACTGGTTCCTGCCGAGGCCCGGCCGGCGCCCTGGCCGCTCGAACCGGGACTGATGTAACCATTGGTCCCGGTTCGTAACAGAACCGGGACTAATGATCTGATCTGGCCCGGATCAAAGCCTTGTTTTCTACTAGTGTGCCAAGTGGACTATCCAATTTTTCACATACTCTCTCCGTCCCAAAATAAGTTTCTCAACCTTAGTACATTTTTGGTACATAAGACGATTATTTTTGTACAAGGCAACAGCCATGCAACCGATATTTTTTATGAGGAAATATAGCGATCCCTTCCTCTCATGATTCTTCTCAGCTCCTACCGATCCTGTGCCAATTACTCCCCCCCCTATCTCGACTCACGGGTACTTCCAGCCTCGGTTCCTGTTCAAAAAAAGAAAAGTCTCGGTTCAAAATTTAAATTGCCATGTCGCCACCTGAATCATCCCCGGATCCACGCTCTATTTCCGCAGCAATGCCGCCCTCGTTCGCTCTTGCCTGTACGGTGTGGTAGCTGCACCCCACCGCCGGCACCGATAGCTGACGACTCACCATTGCTCAAGTGTGGAAGCTGCAACTCCTGCCCGTGTCCTCACCCGTCATCGCGTGGAGGCCTGACCACCCACCGCATGCCCGGTCGCATTCCCTCCGGGCGTGGAAGCTCTAGAACTGGACCGCGTTCTGAGGGCAACTCCAACGCACGACCCCAAACAGACGTCTGTTTTGTCTAGATTTCGTCCGTTTGGGGTGGGAAAACGAACGCGGATGTCCGTGTCGAGCGGCCTGGCATCGAGGCATCAGCGGAGATGTCCGACGGATGCGGGAGGTTGAGGGCATCTTATTTTTTATGTTGGTGAGGCGAGGAGAGGTCGGGGTCGAGCGGGGCGTCGGCATGAACTCCCGTGCTTTGTATGAACTCCGGCGGCATTGCGAGTTCGAGGCGGTGGCTCCGGTGCTCCCTGGACGGCGAGGTTATGTCAAATAGATGTGCAAAGGCGAGGGAAGTATGTTAGACAAGGTTTGGGGCATCGGGATCTATGGCGCAAAGTCACGGCCATGACGAGATCCAACGCGAGCTCATGGGAAGTGGTTTTGGCGAGGGGTTTCAAGGGGAATCGGTCGAGCAGGTCACGGGCTATTTATAGGACAATTTTCGTGGGCAAGGGGTTGACGCGGGATAGGATTTGCACGAGATTGAACCGAGCTTGGACGGCTGCGTACGCGAAATGGGGTCTCTGTTCGTAGGGAAAAGGAAAGAAAGGTGGGGTCCAGCGCGAGAAAAAAACTAACGAGAAGGAGACAGAGAAGGCCACGAGGCGCCAGCAACCTGGGCTACGCGTGCGTGCCGGAGCTCCTATTCGGCACTGTAGGCGCCCGTTTGGGGAAGTGACGCCTACAGCGACCGGCAGTGGGCTGCAGCCCATTAAGGATTGTATTTGTGATTTAAATATGTTCTTGGAAAAAATTATGGGTCTATTATGAAATGCTCGTGGGTTTAAAAGTTTACAAAACCTGAAAAAAGAAAGCAAATAAAAAAGGTCAGAGAATTTCAAAAAACAATCATCCAATTTTAAAATATTTTTTGAATTTTAAAAAAGTTCATTGAACTGGAAGAAAAGTTCACGAATCTTTCAAAAGTTCATCGATTTTGGAAAAGGTTCATCAATTTTCAGAGAAAAGTTCATCAATTTTAAAAAATGTTTATAGAAATTTGAAAAATGTTCATTGAACTAAGAAAAAAGTTCATCGAGTTTAGGAAAGGTTCATCGATTTTCAGAGAAAATTTCATCAATTTTGAAAAAAGTTCATCGGTATCCAGAAAAGCTCATAGAAATTAAAAAAACAATTCGTAAAAATGAAAAAATCTAAAAAAACAGCTAGAAAGCTTCCAGAAGCTTTACATAACCGGAGAAAGCTAACTCGCGCTGGAACTTAGATGAGCCGGCTCATTAACGAACGTTGCAGGCGCTAGTTAACAAAGTGCACATTAACCGGCGCCTGCAACTAGGGATGCAAACGAGTCGAGTTCGAGCGAGTTGTACTTGGCTCAGCTCAGCTCATATTAAAATTCGAGCGAGCTCAAACTGAGTGAAGCTCAATGTCGAGCTGTAAAATATGACTCGTGCTCAGCTTGTAACGATCTCGAGCCAATCTCGAGTTAGTTTCGAGCTAGATGAGATAGTAAAAAGTATAAAATCTCTGAGGATTATTCAAACTAGATAAGGAACATCACGACATAAGAAAGCACTAAGATGATGGTCCTAGTGGAAGAAAGACAGGAAAACGAAGGAGCGTATGCTTGGGAATTCTAGCCAAAAGCAACACGACATTAACACATAGCCGATCACGTACCATAATAAGGCCTAAATTTCCTCTACACTTAGTTAAACTTCCATGTTTACTAGTAAATAAAATAGAGAAAAATCATGGACAACATATATGATGATAAATTATTCTATTTCCATTTAATATATGGCATGATCATTTAACATAATGATGTTAAGCCGAGCTATCGAGCTAAAATCGAGCGAGCGAGTGTTGGCTCAAGATCGACTCGTTTCTCGATCGAGCTACTTAAATGTTCATACTCAGCTCGTTTATTTTCGAGTCGATCTCGAGTCGAGCCAAAAGACGAGTCGATCTCGAGCGGCTCACGAGCCTCGAGCTTTTCTTGCAGCCCTACCTGCAACGCCAAATAGGATTTGCCCGTGCGTGCGGCGTTGGCGAGCGAGAGGCTGCCTCGCTGCCTGTTGGGCCTGCTGGGCTGGCGCCTAGCCTGGCTGGGCGTTTAATTTTTTATTTATAAAACAACGAGGCAAATCTGTTACGAAACAAAGTTAAAGCAGTTTATAAAAAATTGACATTTGGCACATAAATAGTAAGGATTATATATGAGACCGCGCACATTTTATTTTGGAAAAATAAAATGCATATAAAATTTAAGAAATTCCAACATTGCTTCCGTTGCAATAAAAAGCTGTAAAAACATTTTTAAAATACCAAAATTATTTCAAATTAATTTTCAAATATTTTTGATTTGGAGGGAATCATTTTCCTCTCAATTCTATATATTTCTTTTTAGTAGGTAAATAATTTTATTAAACCCTAAAACGACTATTAAAATTGAAATGGAGTCTTTCTGAAAGTAAACATAACTTTTTGAAAATGATCCTCCTCACTTACCACTCTATTTCCTATCATTCGAAGAAGACTTCTTCTCTCATGAAATCCTCGAGTGACATAAGGTTTCTGGTTTGAACTGTTTTCAATTGAAATTCAAATTGTCATCAAAGGATGAATTGGGAAAGTCCTTTTATTCCCTCTCATTGAACTTTCAAAAAAGTTTCAAATTTTCACTTAATTTCAAACAACAATCACATAAGCAATCATTATAATTATTTAATATAACATTCCAAAATTTAAAATTTTGGGATGTTACAATAGCTCACAAATATATCTATTCTACTAGAATCGCTACATGTTGTTCGAGAGACGCATGAGCTTGGAGTTCATGGCTTAGTGAAATTCAAATCACGTTCAGAGAGGAAATTAAGACTAGAAAACTAGTTAGATTCTACTTTACATTCTGAAATCACTTATTCCTGGCAACCAAATGTTGGATGGCTTGCCACGTTGAGGAAGCATTACCTGCAAAAATTGTGTCCTCAAGAGCACCGTTAGGATAATATTTTACTTTCAATACCATTACACAAAGGCTATCTTGTTGTGTGAGGAGGTGCCACAATTGTCTCGCTGGAGGGCTTGGAACATCCGAAAGTCACTGAATCCTAGGACACCTCGACTCTTCGGCTCAATCAGTTTGTCCATGACTTCCAGTGAGATTTTCCGTTTCCTTTTTTAGATCCCCATCAAAAGGTCTGAACCAAGCAAACAAACCGAATAAGGCAAGTTGAACACCCTCATTGTGTAAGTGGGCAAGGCATGAGCTACAACCTAAATCAACGTTTCCTTCCCATCTTGAGAGAAGGTCTCACCAAAAGCAAGATACGCTCAGTTAGTCTTTCCTGCAGATTTCGGAATTTAACATTGTGCATCCGCCCGTCCTAAGTCGGGAGGCCTAAATATTTTGCTTCAAACTCTTGGACATGGATTTGCAATTCCCGTTGGATCTCTTGCTGGGTGAGTTAGTGTTTTTATGATTATGAAAAAAACCGATATAAAAAACCAAAAGGGACGAGAAAAATAGGATGGACGACAAAAAATAGGATGTGTTCTTGTTAATTAAAATATATAAAAAGGATAGGATGTGTTCGGTGGGCCTAGAAGTTGTCGGATTTTATTTCTTATTTTTAGCAAGCAAAAGAAGGTGTCGTATTTTTTTTATTTTTTTAGGATCATTTTTTTGAGAGAACCTTGCCTTCTTTATTCAATCGGGATAACGCTCATAGGTACACCAGTTGGGCCATGGGGATTGCCCAACCACACATGCCTACCTAAGGCTAAATTACAAGCAAATTTGGCAAGATTATGAGCCTCATAGTTATGGATCCTACGTTCAAAGGTGAACTTACAAGAATGAAAAGAACGCCTACGCTCCAATATTTCATGTATGATAGCTGAATGAGGGCCACCCGTCCCTTGATTGATGTCATTGACCACCCCCCAACAATCTGAAGCCACCAAAACATCTTGGCCGTCCAGGTCCTCTGCTAGCGCCATCGCTTCTCGACAAGCGTATGCCTCTAGTACCACCGCATTGGTCACTCTAAACATGACAGTCGATGATCCCAGAAAGGCACCATTGTGGTCTCGACACACAACAGCAACTGCTCCACCCCGCTTGTGGCGTGCCACCACTCCATCAACATTTAGCTTCATAACATTCGGCTGGGGTGGAATCCATCGTTGGTTATGTTCAGACCTTACCGCGGGCTGTCTCGGTTCTTCCTTTCTTAACAGATCCAATTCCTTCAAATAAGTGTTGACAAAGGAGATTGTTTGATGCGGGCTCGGAAAAATTGACTCATGGATGGCTTTTCTTCTGGCATACCATATGGCCCAAAGGGTCACTGTAAGCTTGGTGAAGCTATCCTTGCTCAGTGAATCGTGGAGGTCAAACGACCAGTATTTCGCTGATGGTTCTACATAGTTAGAATCAAACGACCAGTATTCCAGCTGCCGGTATTCTCCCTCCTTGTGTAAACCTTGCATATTATGAGAGAAAAGGCATTAGAATCACTCCCCAAAGCATTATTATTCAACAAAACAAAGTAAATAACAGTAGGAAATCATGATGCAAAATGGACATATCATCGATACCTTAGGGATAAGGACCACCATAGTATCATTGATGCATGTCGGGTCCTATTCACCACGGACAATGGCTAGCACCGCCTTAGTTACCGCTGCACCATAGATATCCCAATGTTTCTGAAAGAAATGCACTGGGAATCCGTCTGGCTCAGGTGCCTTGGTGGGGAACTTCTGGAACAAAGCTGTTTTGACCTCTTGCTCTTTATAGGGGGGCAAAAGTATATCATTCATCTCCCTTGTCACCTTAGCAGGAACGTGATCAAGCACATCATCCATTCCCTGAACCCCTTCTGAGGTATAGAGAGTCTTGTAAAATTCCAACGTCAGCTATTGCATCTCCATTGGATTATTAGTTACTTGACCATCCGGCCTTTGCAAGGCCTTTATCAGATTTTTCTTTGCCGCATCGAAAGAAATGTGTGTTGCCATCCCCCTCCGAAAGCCATTCCACGCGGGACATCTGTCGCCACATGAGCTCCTCCCGCATGTATAGCTCGATGGGTCTGTCATTTATCCCGATCTCCTCATGGCTCAGGCCTAGTCTTGGGACCATACTCATAAGTCTCTCCATTTGTTTCTTAAGCTTTCGGATCTCGCCTCGTACACTGCCGAAAGTCGTCCTGCTCCACTCAACCATGTTGTCCACATGGTTTGAGAGAGAGGTGTCGATAAAAACAAAATATGGACATAGAAGCGTCATGGTTATTATCATAACAACAATAAACTCTAACATAGGAACTTATTTCAATACATTTTTATCATATAGCTTCTCATGAACAAGTAACAATTCATCACAACATAGAAGAATGAAGCATAAACCATATTGGGAACCAACAAACTATGTTCTCAGTCAACTTTGCAACTACAATTCATCATATTTTCAGGAAGGGTCTCATGTAGGAGTCTTTTGGTAAGTCCACATACTCAACCATCATTTGGTCTTCTATGATTGCTAACGCTCACGGCATACTCATGAACAAAAAGTTTCAACCAGACACGTAGGAAGATAGGGGCTTATAGTTTTGCCTCCCAACTCACTCACCTCAAGGGTGATGTCAACAATAATAACTCATGCTCACCCATATCCAACTGGATATATGTGCCTAGATCTTTCCTCACCACATGATGCTTGCCAAAGAAAAAAGTAAAAAGGAATAGGGAAGAATACTTTGACTCTTGCATAAAAGTAAGTGCATAAAAGTAAAAGATAAGCCCTTCGCAGAGGGAAGCAGAGGTTGTCATGCGCTTATTGGTTTGTATGCCCAATCCCTTAATGTAAAAGAACGTCACGCTATATTGCCCCCTATGATAGCAACCTTTATTATGCAGTCCGTCGCTTTTATTACTTTGCCATCATAAGTTCGTATAACGCTCAATTTTCTCTTACACTAATTGATCAAAACACTTTTAGAAGCAATTTTTATTGCTTTATTGCACCGATGACAACTTACTTGAAGGATTTTTCTTGATCCAGGTAGGTGGGGTGGACACTCAAAGAAAGAGTTTGGTTTGGGTTTTTGGATGCACAAGTAGTATCTCTACTTAGTGCGGAATTTTTGGCTAGCAAAGATATTGGGCAAGCACCACATGTTAAAGGATCTATGACAATATAACTTTTATATGAATATGAACAAACATAAATCATTACATTGTCTTCCTCGTCCAACGTCAACAATTTTGACATATAATATTTGATGGGGGCTCACAATCATAAAAGATGTCCAAGATAGTGTATTTGCATGTGAATCTTCTCTTCCCTTATTAATTCTTTCATGAATTGCATCATTGACCAATGCTATGTTTGTCAATCTCCAACAAATTTGACTACTTATACTTTTCCTTATGTGATGTCATTACTCACATAAGATTAGCATATGATATTTTCATTTGTTTCTTTTCCTTTATTTGATTGCAACAAGAAAGTAGAGAGGCAAAAACTCAAACTAAACTTTATTATATAACTTTCACTCGATTACATGGATAGATAGACCACGGAACTAACACACGAAAATAGATCATGATAAGACTTTTATTCAACTAGAGCAAAGGGAAACTAAAGATCGAACTAAAATAGGTAAAGGTGAATAAAAGTGGTGATTATACGATACCGGGGCACCTCCCCCAAGCTTGGCTTAAGCCAAGGGGAGTGCCCATACCCGTGTGCTCAAGTCTCCTTTGGTGGTGGTGATGAAGAAGGTGGAGGTGTTGATGTAGGTGGTGATGATATAGTGTCACACTTCAGCTTCAAAAGATGCTCCAATTTGCGGATGACCCTCCTAAGGTTGTTGATGTGTTCTTGCAGCAAAATAATTTCACGGATGAGAAACTTATTCTGAACACAAACCGCTTCGAAAGCTCTAAAGGCTTCAATTTCAATAGGGGTGAGATGATTGTAATAGGGTTGAAGGATATCCTCTTCCTCTTCTGCTGGCATGAATTGATCTCCTTCAGGGAGATGATCCACCATAGCCTCCGTGTCCTTCTCTTTCTTGTTGGCTTCTTCCGGCTCTTCCCTCCTCAACTCTATCTTCATTAGCCAGGCATCTTCTTCCACGTTGTTAGGAGAGGGGGAAGATATGATGCCTAACTTGACAAATCTGATAGGAAAACAGCAAGAAACAAGAACAGAGGATCTTTCTGCGATGCAGTCGTCAAAACAGTCGGGGGTATATATAGAGAACTTTTATTCTTGGGAAACAAGTATTTGGAAGGCAAACGGAGTCGGGAAGGCATCTGAGGTGGGCACAACCCACCAGGGCGCGGCCAGGGGTGCCTGGCGCGCCCTGGTGTATCGTGCTCACCTCGATCACCTTCCGGTTTATTTTTTTATTTCCAAAATTCTAAAATATTCCCAAACTGGCAAAAAATATTTTTGCGGATTTTTCGGAGTCCGTTTACTTACCGTATCACATACCTCCTATTTTTAAATATTCTGGAGCGTTCCGGAAGGTTGCCTTTATATGTTCCTCCGGTGTCATGGTTTGGATAACATTGCTTCAACGTTAATAGGCGTACCTGAGATATAATGCTTAATTCTTTGTCCATTGACCACCTTCGGGTTAGTACCTTCGGCATTATTAATCTTGATAGCTCCAGAACGATAAACCTCTTCGATAATATATGGCCCTTCCCATTTTGAGAGAAGCTTTCCTGCAAAAAATCTTAAACGAGAGTTGAACAAAAGAACATAATCTCCTATTTTGAATTCCCGCTTTTGGATTCTTTTGTCATGCCATCTTTTTACCTTTTCTTTGAATAGCTTGGCATTTTCATAGGCTTGGGTTCTCCATTCATCTAGTGAGATAATATCGAATAACCTCTTTTCACCGGCAAGTTTGAAATCATAGTTGAGTTCTTTAATTGCCCAAAATGCTTTGTGTTCTAGTTCTAGAGGCAAATGACAAGCTTTCCCATACACCATTTTGTATGGAGACATACCCATAGGATTTTTATAGGCTGTTCTATAGGCCCAAAGTGCATCATTTAATTTCTTAGACCAATTCTTACGAGACCTATTGACAGTTTTTTGTAATATTAATTTTATTTCTCTATTGCTAAGTTCAACTTGACCACTAGATTGAGGATGATAGGGTGATGCAATTCTATGGTTAACATCATATTTAGCAAGCATCTTACGGAAGGCACCATGAATAAAATGTGAACCACCATTGGTCATTAAATATCTAGGGACTCCAAACCTCGGGAAGATAACATCTTTAAGCATTTTAATGGCGGTGTGGTGATCGGCACTACTAGTTGGAATAGCTTCTACCCACTTAGTAACATAATCAACCACAACCAGAATATGAGTATACCCATTTGAGGAAGGAAAAGGCCCCATATAATCAAAACCCCAAACGTCAAATGGTTCAACAACAAGTGAATAATTCATAGGCATTTCCTGACGCTTACCGATATTGCCAATTCTTTGGCATTCATCACAAGACAAAACAAACTTACGGGCACCCTTGAAGAGAGTAGGCTAATAAAAACCAGATTGCAATACCTTATGAGCAGTTCTATCTCCCGCATGATGTCCTCCATAAGCTTCGGAATGACATTTCCGTAGGATTTGTTCCTGTTAATGCTCAGGTACACAACGTCTAATAATACCATCTACTCCTTCTTTATAAAGATGTGGGTCATCCCAAAAGTAATGTCTCAAGTCATAGAATTTTTTTCTCTTTTGTTGATAAGTAAAGCTAGGTGGTATATATTTAGCAACAATGTAGTTAGCATAATCAGCATACCAAGGTGTGCGCTGTGAGACACTTATTGCAGCTAACTGTTCGTCAGGGAAACTATCATCAATAGGTAGTGGGTCATCAAGAATATTTTCTAACCTAGACACGTTGTCAGCTACGGGGTTCTCGGCTCCTTTCCTATCAATGATGTGTAAGTCAAATTCTTGAAGCAAGAGAACCCACCTAATGAGTCTAGGTTTAGCATCTTTCTTTTCCATAAGGTATATTATAGCAGCATGATCGGTGTGAACAATGACCTTGGAATCAACAATATAAGACCTAAATTTATCACAATCAAACACAACTGCTAAAAATTCTTTTTCAGTAGTAGCATAGTTTCGTTGGGCACTGTCTAGAGTTTTACTAGCATAATGGGTAACATTTAATTTCTTATGAACTCTTTGTCCTAGGACAGCACCAACAGCATAGTCACTAGCATCACACATAATTTCAAATGGCAAGTTCCAATCAGGTGGTTGAACGATAGGTGTAGAGGTTAAGGCTTTCTTGAGTGTTTCAAAGGCTTCCACGCAATCATCATCAAAAACAAAAGGAATATACTTTTGCAAAATATTAGTAAGAGGCCTAGAAAATTTAGAGAAGTCTTTAATGAACCTCCTATAAAAACCAGCATGACCAAGGAAACTTCGAATACCTTTGATATCTTTAGGACATGACATTTTCTCAATTGCATCAACTTTAGCTTTATCCACTTCAATTCCTCGTTCAGATATTTTACGCCCCAAGACAATGTCTTCATTAACCATAAAGTGGCACTTCTCCCAATTCAAGACAAGATTAGTTTGTTCACATCTCTGCAAAACTCGATCAAGGTTGCCTAAGCAATCATCAAAAGAAGTTCCGTAAACGGAAAAATCATCCATGAAAACCTCCACAATCTTTTCACAAAAATCAGAGAATATAGCAGTCATACATCTTTGAAAGGTAGCAGGTGCATTGCATAAACCAAAAGGCATACGTCTATAAGCATAGGTTCCAAAAGGGCAAGTAAAGGTAGTTTTCTCTTGATCAGATTGTGACACAGGTATTTGAGAGAAACCAGAATATCCATCTAGGAAACAAAAGTGTGTGTGCTTAGATAGTCTCTCTAGCATTTGATCAATGAACGGTAGAGGGTAATGATCTTTTCTAGTAGCTTTATTCAATTTTCTAAAATCAATTACCATTCTATAGCCAGTAACAATTCTTTGTGGAATGAGTTCATTCTTATCATTAGGAACAACGGTAATACCTCCTTTCTTAGGGACACAATGAACGGGACTTACCCATCTACTATCAGCAATAGGATAGATTATACCTGCTTCCAGAAGTTTGAATATTTCAGTTCTTACCACTTCCTTCATCTTAGGATTCAATCGCCGTTGGTGATCAACAACGGGTTTAGCATCAGGTTCCATATTAATCTTGTGCTGACATAGAGTGGGACTAATGCCCTTAAGATCATCAAGAGTATATCCAATAGCAGCCCGGTGCTTCCTTAGAACTTTCAATAATCTTTCTTCTTCATGTTCTGAAAGGTTAGCACTAATATTAACAGGATATATCTTTTTCTCATCAAGATAAGCATACTTCAAGGTGTGAGGCAATTGTTTCAATTCAAACACAGGATCACCTTTAGGTGGAGGAGGACCTCCAAGAGTTTCAATAGGCAAATTGTGTTTCAAGAGAGGTTGTTGTTCGAAGAAAATTTGATCTATTTCATTTCTTTCACGCAAATGCATATCATTTTCATGGTCGAGCAAATATTGTTCTAAGGGATCAGTAGGAGGCACAGCAATAGAAGCAAGACCAATTATTTCATCCTTATTAGATAATTCTTTATCACGGGGTTGTCTACTAAACTTGGAAAAATTAAACTCATGAGACACATTACCAAAACTGACACCGACAGTTTGTTTTTCACAATCTATCTTAGCATTGACGGTGCTCAAGAAAGGTCTACCAAATATAATGGGACAAAAGTCATCTTGTGGGGAACCAAGGACTAGAAAATCAGTGGGGTATTTTACTTTCCCAGACAAGACTTCAACATCTCTAACAATCCCAAGTGGTGTGATAGTGCCTCTATTAGCAAGTTTCATAGTAACATCAATGTCTTCTATTTCAGCAGGTGCTATCTCATCCATAATTTCTTGGTATAAGGTAAAAGGGATAGCACTCACACTAGCACCTAAATCACATAAACCATTATAGCAATGATCTCCTATTTTGACCGAGACAACAGGCAAGCCTTCTATGGGTCTAGGTTTATCTTTTTCATCAGGTTTAGCAATTCTAGCAGCTTCATCACGAAAGTAGATAACATGCCCATCAATATTTTCTACCAAGAGATCTTTAACCATAGCAACACTTGGTTCTACTTTAATTTGCTCAGGGGGTTTAGGTGCTCTTATATTACTCTTACGAACCACAGTTGATACCTTAGCATGTTCCTTTATCCTAACAGGGAAAGGTGGTTTTTCAATATAAGCAGTAGGCACAACTGGATCAACATTGTAAAAGACAGTTTCTTCTTTAGCTATGAAAGGTCCTTTAATTTCTTCTTTAATAGGGGGATGATATTTAAACCACTTCTCCTTAGGAAGATCAACGTGAGTAGCAAATGCTTCACAGAAAGAGGCTACTATCTCAGAGTCAAGTCCATATTTAGTGCTAAACTTGTGAAAAGTATCGGTATTCATAAAAGATTTAACACCTTCAAATTCGAGATTTATACCTGACTCATTACCTTCGTCGAGTTCCCAATCTTCAGAGTTGCGTTTAATTCTTTCTAAGAGATCCCACTTGAATTCAATAGTCTTCTTCATATAAGAACCAACACAAGAAGTATCGAGCATGGATTGATCATTATGAGAAAACCGAGCATAAAAATTCTGAAGGATAACTTTCCTCGGAATGTCATGATTGGGGCATGAATATAACATTGACTTAAGCCTCCCCCAAGCTAGATCAATACTTTCTCCTTCACGAGGCCAAAAATTATATATATAATTCCGATCACGATGAACTCGATGCATGGGATAAAACTTTTGGTGAAATTCCAATTGCAAACGATTCCAGTTCCACGATCCAAGATCATCACATAGCCTATACCATGTCAATGATTTTCCCTCCAAAGATAAATGGAAAACCTTCTTCTTAACTTCATCTCCGGGTAAACCTGCAAGCTTAAATAATCCACAAATCTCGTTCACATATAAAAGGTGCATATCAGGATGTTCAGTTCCGTCTCCTGCATAAGGTTTAGCAAGCAGTTGTTCTAGCATAACCGAAGGAATTTCATAAGTAACATTTTCAGTAGATGCTGTAGGTTGAGGGGTAACTAATTGTGGTTCCGGTCGAGGCGAAGATACCCCGAACAAACCCCTCAAAGGATTGTTCTCCATAGTAGCAAGTAGCAATAAATCTCAGCACGTAGTATAAGTTTTTCCTTACCGATTTCCACTTACCAAGAGCGCTTCACTCCCCGGCAACGGCGCCAGAAAAGAGTCTTGATGACCCACAAGTATAGGGGATCAATCGTAGTCCTTTCGATAAGTAAGAGTGTCGAACCCAACGAGGAGCAGAAGGAAATGACAAGCGGTTTTCAGTAAGGTAACTTCTGCAAGCACTGAAATTGTAGGTAACGGATAGTTTGATAGCAAGGTAATTGGTAGCAAGCAAGTAACGGTAACGGTAAACAAGGTGCAGCAAGGTAGCCCAATCCTTTTGAGGCAAAGGACAGGCCAGAACAATCACTAGTAATAGGCAGAGTGTTCTTGAGGGTACACGGGAATTTCGTCTAGTCACTTTTACCATGTTGGTTTGATTTGTGTTCGCTACTTTGATAATTTGATATGTGGGTAGACCGGTGCTAAGGTGCTGTTCTTACTTGAACTAACAAACTACTTATGATTAACCCCCTCGCAAGCATCCGCAACTACGAGAAAAGTATTAAGACAAAGTCTAACCAGAGCATTAAACAAGTGGATCCAAATCAGCCCCTTACGAAGTAGCGCATAAACTAGGGTTTAAGCTTCTGTCACTCTAGCAACCCATCATCTAATAACTACTCCACAATGCATTCTCTTAGGCCCATGAATAGTGAAGTGTCATGTAGTCGACATTCACATGACACCACTAAGGGAATCACAACATACATATCATCAAAATATCGAACACATATCAAATTCACATGATTACTCGCAACATGACTTCTCCCATGACCTCAAGAACAAAGGTAACTACTCACAAATAATAATCATGCTCAAGATCAGAGGAGTATTAAATAGCATAATGGATCTGAACATATAATCTTCCACCAAATAAACCATATAGCAATCAACTACGCAAGGTAATCAACACTACTAGTCACCCACAGGTACCAATCTGAGGTTCCGGTACAAAGATTGAACACAAGAGATGAACTAGGGTTTGAGAGGAGATGGTGTTGTTGAAGATGTTGATGAAGATTGGCCTCCCAAAGATGAGAGGGGTGTTGGTGATGACGATAACTTCGATTTCCCCCTCCGGGAGGAAAGTTCCCCCGGCGGAATCGCTCCGCCGAAGGGCAAAAGTGCTCCTGCCCAAGTTCCGCCTCGAGACGGTGGCGCTTCGTCCCGAAAGTTCTTCCTTGATTTTTCCTAGGTCAAGAGAGACCTTATACCCGAAGATGGGCACCAGAGGTGGGCCAGGCTGGGCACAACCCATCGGGGCGCGGCCAGGGGGGCCTGGCGCGCCCTGGTGGGTTGTGCCCACCTGGGGGGCCTCCTCAGGTAGTTTCCAGCTCCAGTATTTTTTATTAAATGTAAAAATAATCTCCGTAAAATTTCAGCTTCATTGGAGTTGTGCAGAATAGGTATCTCTGACGTGCTTTTCTTGGGTTCAGAATTCCAGCTGGCGGTATTCTCCCTCCTTGTGTAAACCTTGCATATTATGAGAGAAAAGGCATTAGAATCACTCCCCAAAGCATTATTATTCAACAAAACAAAGTAAATAACTGTAGGAAATCATGATGCAAAATGGACGTATCATCGATACCTTAGGGATAAGGACCACCATAGTATCATTGATGCATGTCGGGTCCTATTCACCACGGACAATGGCTAGCACCGCCTTAGTTACCGCTGCACCATAGATATCCCAATGTTTCTGAAAGAAATGCACTGGGAATCCGTCTGGCTCAGGTGCCTTGGTGGGGAACTTCTGGAACAAAGTTGTTTTGACCTCTTGCTCTTTATAGGGGGGCAGAAGTATATCATTCATCTCCCTTGTCACCTTAGCAGGAACGTGATCAAGCACATCATCCATTCCCTGAACCCCTTCTGAGGTAGAGAGTCTTGTAAAATTCCAACAACAGCTATTGCATCTCCATTGGATTATTAGTTACTTGACCATCCGGCCTTTGCAGGGCCTTTATCAGATTTTTCTTTGCCGCATCGAAAGAAATGTGTGTTGCGATCCCCCTTCGAAAGTCATTCCATGCGGGACATCTGTCGCCACATGAGCTCCTCCCGCATGTATAGCTCGATGGGTCTGTCATTTATCCCGATCTCCTCATGGCTCGGGCCTAGTCTTGGGACCACACTCATAAGTCTCTCCATTTGTTTCTTAAGCTTTCGGATCTCGCCTCGTACACTGCCGAAAGTCGTCCTGCTCCACTCGCCCAAGTTGTTTGCCATCGCTGCCAGCTTCTCCCTCACACCAGTGGCCGTCAAATCGAGATCGTTAAGCTCCCATGTAGAACGGACGGTTTGTTTCAACTCCTCGTGGGTGTCCCACATTACTTCATAGCGGAATCTTCTCTGCACTTTCTGGTTAGCTGTAGAATCCCTCCTTAGGAGTATTGGCGAGTTGTACGAAGTAGCAGATGTGAGGTGTTCGAGCGCTGCATGAGGGAATTGGTTACCCCAAGCTACTGAACCAAGAGCCCTGTCCAGCCGCACTCTCGTGTACGAGCCCCCGGCGACCTTTTTCTCAAATGTCCAACTTGTTCCCTGCTAACCAAGGTCCATTAATCCACATACATCAACCGCTTCACGGAACCCTTGTATTTGTGTTTGGGTCTTGTTTCCTATTCCTTCATGCTCATCATGTCTTAAAACCTCATTAAAATCTCCTAAGCAGACCCACGGGAGGTCATTAAGTGCAGCGAGATTTTTGATCGTGTCCCAAGTTGCTTGGCGAAGATGGGTCTGGGCCTCCCCATAAAAACATGATAACCTCCACGGTGTGTCTCCTAGATCAATGATTTTAATGTCAATGTGATACCGAGAGTAACCCAAATTCTCAACTTTTATTTCATTGTTCCAATACATAGCTAGCCCACCACTCCTACCGGTGGGATCAACAACAAAAGAGCAATCATAACCTAAAGTACTTGCTAGACTTTCCGCTCTATCTCTACTAATTTGTGTTTCCATAATGCAAAGAACTTTAGGGGCAAACTTCCTCGCTAATTCGCGGAGCTCTTGAACTGTCGGGGCGTTGCCAATCCCATGATAGTTCCAACTTAAGAGACACATTATGCTCGACGGTCCTCCACCCGGGAGGCCGCCGATCTTGCATCAACATTTTTGCCAAGTGCCTCAGGCTTCCTGGCTTGGTTCACTTCACCAGTTTGAGTTATTCTGCTCCTCTTAGGATCCTGTTTGGGAGGTGGGCTGAGAGGAGTGTCACGCTCGCCTCCCTTTCCACTGTTTTTATCAACTGTAACTAGCTCAAGCCCCCTGACATGCACATCAGTTGCTGGGTCGAGTATCTCCTCAAAAGAGCGTTTCCTTACTGGATCTGTCTCCTCCATCTGATGATCACTATCATTCGGAGAGTGCACCTCCATAGCAGTAGTCCCCTCTTCCGATCCATGTCCCTTGCCTGAAGTGTACTGCGTCCCTTCTTTTGCTTTCTCCGAATCCCCTCCCTGTTGCCTGTTGGTGCGCCTTTTCGTGCCCATGCCGTGGTTGCAGGTGCCCGCAGATTCTTGAAAACTAGAGCCGTGTGAGGGTGTACACCGTCCCCATGTTCTTTTAACTCATGTCCCATCATACTACAAACTTGGCACCAGTCCGGTAGCCTCTCATACTTCACCGCAAAGATGTCGCGCTGGCCGCCCCGAACTATCGATGTTGCTTTCTTGAGTTGGTTCCGCACATCAAGATGAACTCTGACCCTGTAGAAGTTGCCTTGAAAATAAAAAGACGAGGGCTCTGAGTCCACACACTCCCCAGTCTTTGCTGCTAGAGCTTTAACTTTGCCGTGATAAGCGATGGGAAGATCAATAATACGAGCCCAAATTTCAAACTTGAATAGCTCGATGGTGGTCGGCTTGGAGTACCCGTCGTACGGGGCGATGATCACCGGGTTACCCCTAAATTGCCAAGGTCCGCCCTGGGTAACAGTCTCCCAGTCACCCAAACAGTTGAATTGCATGACAAAAAGGTTCTCCTCGAGGGTTTTGTTCTTGACCGGCCTCGCCAGATCCCATGCCGACTGCATGTTGCGGAAGGACCAGTAGTTGCTGAAACCTTTGTCCATATGCACTCTAGCTAAGATCATCCACCGGAGGTCCTCCTCCGGCGGGGCATCCTCCTCCTCGAAGACGACGTCGTCGAGATCGTCCCCCTCCATGGCAAGCTCCTTCATGAGATCCTCGATCTTGCCCTTGCCAACCGCAGAAGTCCCAACTCGGTTCGCCATGGTCCAGTAGATCAGATTGATCTACCCGAGAAACCCTAACCCCTGCCGCATTCCAGCCTCCCACCACGGCCGGGTAGCAGTACTAGACCGCCCCTTTGTCAGCCCTAGTATGAAGATCCGAGTCGCAGGGGGAGAGGGGAAGTATTTTCTCAACGTCGCCGGCTGCAACGAGAGGAAGACACCCTAACTAGAGGGAAAAAGTCAGCCGTCGCCGGCGCGCCGCATCAGACGGGTGTCTGGCGGTTAAAGAACGACTTAGGTGGAACGTCAAAACAAAAATGACTTACCAAGTTTTTTTTTTTTTTTTTTTTTTTTTTTTTTTTTTTTTGAGGATCAAGAATCTGTCGGAGAAGACGAGAATAGTCCAGTCCGGCGCGCCTGGGGAGCCCAGCCCAGCAATCTGGCGGTTTAGTGCTTTAAGAAGGAAGGGAATCGCGAGGCCGGGTCGAAGAACAGAAGGAAGCCCTAGCCGTCTTCGTCGTCCTCTTCGTCTTCCTCTATACCATCTTCTGGTTTGTTGGTAGCTATGGCGCTGCGCACCTTTGCCGCGAAGCTGAAGGCCCCCCTCGCCTCTCTCAAGCAGGCATGGGCGGTCTGCCGTCCTCAGGTTCGCTCCCCATCCCTCCTACCGCAATCTCTCTCGTTTGATTTGACTCGAGTCGATCGAATCGCCATGCTGCGTTAAACGAGGCCGTCCGCGAATGTACCTCCCGTTATCTTAGGGATTGAGATTTGCATGGGGATAGATGGATGAATTGATAGGTTGTTACCCATGCCTGCTCCAACTGGCTTTCGAGTTGAGATGCCAATCGATCGATTCGCCATGCTGCCTTCTTCCCTATCGTAGAAATTTGAGATTTTGATGGGGATACGCGAGCTTGCGGCACCTTCCTGCAAGGATTCTCGATTTGGATGGGCGATGCGTGACGAATTTACCTCCCGTTGCCGTAGCGGATTGAGACTTGGATGAGATAGATGGATGAATCGATAATAGGTGGCCTTTAGGGCTGCAGAAGCAGAAGCAGATATATGTAGAGATCCAGTTGGAGTCTGGGATGAACACCGTCACCATAACCAGTCTAGTTTTTTAGTGGGCAACTATCCGGTGACCACAATATATTGCTGCCCTTACCCAGTGGTTATACACACTGAAGCTTATAAAAAAAGGTTGGCTACACACATGCCCGCCTTTCTTGGTAAAATTTTATGGGAAACTTTTATCTTTTTAACCCATCCAAACATGCTCTAATTACCATATCTGCTTTTGGACAAAGCATTGCAATCATTCACTATATTGTACTACTACTTGTTTTTCGAGGCTCGTCCAATCATGATTCGAATTAATCACCTTCTTTTGGAATCACTGCTATCTTTGACAGGCCAAGGGGCCCAAGCTCTCTAAGGATCTTGACATGGATCTTTCGGATCCACTCATTCGGTAAGGCAACCACATATTTTTGTTCATTCGTTCATTCATGCATTGTTTATTTGTTGTGACATACTATCTGCATTGCTCAGCCAGGTTGTCGAGGAGAGCGCAAGGCTAACGCGCAGGAAGCGGACGAAGGAGACTGCTGCTATACTTGCTTTCATGACTGGCACGACAAGCTGTCTTCTCCTTGCCATGCGTTACAATAGTCCTACTCAGCCGGCTGTAAAGGACTCCACATCAGCAAAAATCTGAGTTTGAGGGAAAAACAGAAAGGAGAGAGAAGGAGCGGGCTCTTCCTCAGTCGCCCGGCTAAGACACACAACGCGGGGTACTTCCACCCGCTTGCAGCCCGATGCAAGCGCTAGCGCCGCCGTTTCCGATCCCCTGCGCCTCCCCTGCCTCCCGCCCTTCTCCCTCCACCTCCGCGCGTGAAATCTACTCCTGCCTCGCTCCAAATCGTTGATCGCGCGCCAAATTGAAGCTTTAAAGCATCCAACTTCCTCCAAATCGCCACCCCTTCCGAACCCTAGAACGCTGCCGGTGCCCATCAAGGAGATGGGTCAGCAGCTCTGCCGTCGCCGCCTTAGCTCGTCACGCCGCTGACGGCTCATCTCGTCCAGCCGTCGGCTCCGTAGGTCGTCCCGCCTCTGGCACCTCACCTTGTCCTGCCACCACGCCAGCCCGGACAGGGTGCCTAGATTCCGCCATGGCCACCACAGGAAGCGGCGACCGTGCCCCAAGCTGGCTTGCCCAGCCGCAAGGCCCTTTGTGCTACATGCCTGAGAATATTTATGATTTCAATCCGGAAACATATGTATGCTCCCTGTTTATGCATCTCTAGCTAGTTAATATGGTACAATTTTGTATGATATGCTAGCCTGTTATTTGGTATTTGTTCTCCCCTATTTATGCATCCAGAAACATGGTCATGATATGCTAGCCTGCTACTTGGTACAGTTTTGTCTCTGCTTATCTCAACTCTGAACATTCAGATGGTCTTTGGTAGTGCCAAATATTTGGATGATGTGGAGCTATGCGTTTTTGTATGATATATGACTCCATAAAGTAGTAGTACCTGCTTGTAACCATCTTAATTTGATGTGAAGCTTACTAGTCCTTGGACTAATCTATAGAGAGTGTCCACGTGATTGGAAAAAAATAAGCTAATATAAATGGCATTTTGGCTTTGCCTGTTCATACACGACTGAGAAAAATAAGCTGCTGGCCTGTACTGAACGTATGTTATAATCATTGAGCGTTTGTGTTCAGTCATTGAGCTCCTATCTATAATTAATTTAGTTAATAGCAAGAGCCTTCCATATACCTTGTATGATTTGTACTACAAGTGAAAAGAGTGCACTTTACTATTCTTTTTTTTCTTTCTGTAAATGGAGGATTGTGACGCCCCCAATTTGACCGTACGCTAAACATACACACAAATGCATACGACCAAGATTAGAGACTCACTGATCGATATCACAACACAACTCTAGACACAAATTAAAGTCATACAGATTCATATTACAAGCCAGGGGCCTCGAGGGCTCGAATACAAAGCTCGACAAGCACGAGTCAGCGGAAGCAAATAATATCTGAGTACAGACATAAGTTAAACAAGTTTTTGCCTTAAGAAGGCTAGCACAAACATAGCAGCGGATCGGAAGAGGCAAGGCCTCCTGCCTGGGAGCCAACCTAACTACTCCTGAGCGTCGGCGTTCTCCACGTAGTAGTAAGCTCCAGCGGTGGTGTAGTAGTTGTCTCTGGTGTACTCCATCTCCTGGGCTCCATCATCTGAACGCAGCAATCGTATCGAGGGGGGAAGAGGAAGTAAAGCAGCGGTGAGTACTCATCCAAAGTACTCGCAAGACTTACATTAGAACTATTCTAAAATATGCATCAGTATCAAAGTAATGGGGTTATATCTGTGGACTGACTGCAGAAAGCAAGAATAGGGGGGAAGGCCTAGTCCTATTGAAGACTAGCATCTTCAACATCTTGCAGCATTAGAAGAGACTAAACTGGTAACTCATATGTAGCAATAATATTGTAGCAATTTTATTAAGTAACCACGCCCAGAGATTCTTCCTCGACTCCCTGCGAGAAAGCAATCTCGGAGCCAACCATTCATGTTAGAGTCACAGTTCTAGTTGTATTAGATCGAGGTACAACTCCAAGTCGTCCTGTTACCGTGGACACGGCTATTCGAATAGTTAATTTCATCTCTGCTGGGGTGCACCACATTTCCACACACGTTTGATAACCTTTGGCCGGACACACTTTCCTGGGTCATGGCCGGCCTCGAGACATCAACACGTCGTCGCCCTACCTAGGCTCAACAGAGAGGCCAGCCCGCCGGTCTAAATCCTAAGCGCGCAGGGGTCATGGGCCCACTCACCCTTTGCACTCATGCACGATGCGTGGGCGGCCGAGATCAGTCCTAGCACCTCTAAAACAAGATCAATGCCGTCGCGGACCACTCGGGTGCGCGCCGCTCCATTGCTGACGTCCAAAGAGCTTCGGCTGATACAACAACGCCGAGTACCCATAACTTTCCCCCGTGAGGGCTGGTGCCAAAAAGGTCAAACGACCAACTCAGATCAAATACCCAACCCATTAGCAATTTATTAATTGCGGTGACGAGCGCGACCCATGCTGTGTGGTCCCGTCGCCCCGTCTCAAGGTCTTGTGGCAAGGGCCTCTCCTGCCCGGCCACGCCTCGTCGTCATAACACCAACACCGTCCAGGTCATCCTGACCTCATCATGTAACAGTAGTAAAGTAATAGTAACCGTGTGTCTATAACACCAAGGGGGAAACCGAGGAATCACCCTCGATGGATCCCACTCAATGTAATCGTCAAGGTCGACGAGTGAGGTATCCTCCTCGATGGCCCACACTTGAGGGGTTGCACGACAGAGTCGTTATCGGGAGTGGTGAAAGAGGAATCACCCTCGATGTCCACGACCGATCTGTTACGCTGCAGAGATAGCATCATGAGTACTTTACGAGGTGTCACCCTCGGTACTCGATAATAGCCTTGCAGAGTCGTGCAACTAGGGGGGGTGTGATGTGATGTGACGGGCATGGCTGGTCGATCATAATGATCGAGTAACAGATATTTAAAGCGGGGCAACTAGGACTAAGGGCTCACAGGGGATTCACTGATCAACCTATACTAAGCAGTTGATATAACAGTAGGTACAGTAGCAGTTTATCAAAAGCAAGTTATGCATCAGAATAGGAGCTATATACAACAGTACCAAAATCTAATGCAAGCATGAGAGAGAAAGAATGGGCGATATCGGAATGCTCAAGGGGGGTTTGCTTGCCTTGCTGCTCTGCTGCAAAGGCCTAATCGTCACTGGCATACTCGTACCCAGCACCAGCGTCAGTCTCGGGGTCTACCGGTAAGAAGAGGGGGAAGAAACAATAAATATAAAGCAGACAGATGCAACACGATGCATGACATGCCAAAATGCAGTGCTAGGCATGAGCTATCGCAGTACTACACGTCGCACACGGAGCGGAAGAATATCTCACGATATTTCCGGGTCTCGGGCTACTACCGGACAGATGAATCCGATGGAAAAGTTCCATGTTCGCTATGATAGGAGCACGTGACAGATGAACGGACTGCGTATTCGGATTCGTGGGATTTTTCTGATCAACTTTAATATATAAATTATTTTCATCTGACTTACGGTTTATTTTATATTAATTTTTAAAGTTTTATTAATATTCAGAAATTAAACAAATTTATTTTAATTCAATAATCATTTACGGCATCAGCATGATGTCATGCTGACATCAGCAGTCAACAGTGGGGTTGACTGGTCAAATCTGACCAGTGGGCCCCACTGTCATTGTCACAGTGCTAATTAATGTTTAATTAACATTAACCAGATTAATTATGCTAATTAACTACTCACTAATTAACAAATTAATTAATTAATTATCAATATTATTTATTATTTATATTAATTTTTTTAAACTGTTAATAGGGGCGTGGGCCCCAGTTGTCATCTGGTCAAGGGGGGTTAGTGGGGATTAACCCACTAACCAGATCGGGCCGGGGCGGGGCATGGCCCGAGGGTGCACACGGCGCGAGGGCGCCGGAGGGGGCAGGGCACGGCGACGGAGGTGGCCCGGCGAGGGCCACCGGCAACCGGCCAGCGGCGACGGTGGGGGGGGGGGAGGGGGAAGGCGCGAGCGCGACGGTGGCCGGGGCGGGGGCGTGCGGGCGCAGGGCTGCGCGGCGTTGGCTGCCGTGAGCGCGGGCGCGAGCGGCGGGTGCGGCCGGCGGCGCGCGAGCACGCACAGGCGAGGCGGGCGCCGGCGCGGCCGGACGCGGTGGGGCACGCGCAGGGGGGGGAGCAGGTGTGGCGAGCGGGCAGAGAGGGGCGGCGGCTCATAGGCGTTTGAAGGGGTTGGCAGCGGGCGTGGGGAGGGCTCGGGGAGGCGCCGGCGGGGAAGGGGCGGCGGCCGGCGAGGGGACGGCGCCGGCGTCGGGCGCGGGAAGGGCGCCGGCCAGCGGCAGCGGGGCGGGATCGGGGGCGGGGGGGCCCGATCCAGTCAGAGGGGAGGGGAGAGAGGTCGTGGGGTGAGTGGGGGTGTCGGTGCCCCCAAGGGGGGTCATAGGCTGGGAGGGGTTGGGCCGGTTGAGTGGGCCAGCTGGGCCGGTGGCCCACTTGGCCCGGGGGGGAGGGATTTCTTATTTTATTTTATTTTTCTTTTTTCCTTTTAATTTTGATTCTGTTTTAATTATATTAGTGACAAATTCACCTTTGTAAAAATAGGGCATTGGGTCCATTTATCCCACTGAATTATTATATACTACCACGGAAATATTTGGGGGCCGTTTGAAAAGTTTTGAAAATACCAAGATTAAAAAGGGCATTAATAAAAGAATTAACCTCAGTTTTATTTATTTTTTAGGCACTTAATCACATGATAAAATGTTGGTTCCATTTTTAGAACTGCCCAGGGAATATTTGAAACATATTCATGATTTTTATTTACTGATTTGCAAAACTTTTAAATCCATCTTTTAACTCAATTTGAATTGCAAAGGACTTTGAATCAGGGTTTGATTCCAACAGTGATCATAATTGGATTAGCAAAATGGATTAACTTAATCCTCATGTTACTGTAGCTTGATTACAAAGATTACTATAGCACCAAATCCAGTGTGTCACAACTCTCCCCTACTAAAAGGAATTCTCATCCCGAGAATTAAGAAGTAGAAGGAAAGAGCTCGCGGTATTCTTCACGAAGATGATCCTCGCGTTCCCAAGTGGCTTCATCTTCAGAATGATTTGACCACTGCACTTTGAAGAACTTGGTAACCTTCTGACGAGTCTGACGTTCAGTTTCATCGAGAATGCGGACCGGTTGCTCTTTGTAAGAAAGGTCTTGTTGCTGCTCAAGCATATCATGATCCACTGCTCGGATAGGATCCTTGAAGCAGCGGCGAAGCCGGGACACATGGAAAACATCGTGAACCTGAGAAATGTTTGACGGTAGTTCCAATTGATATGCCACTTTTCCACGCCTTTCGAGAATAGTGAAAGGACCAATATATCGAGGAGCCAGCTTTCCCTTGATCCCAAAGCAGTGTGCAGCTCTCATTGGTATGACTCGAAGATAAGCCTTTTCGCCAGGTTGATAGACCATATCTTTGTGATGACGGTCATATTGACTTTTCTGACGAGACTGAGCAGCCTTCAGATTTGCATGCATAATGCGGACTTGATCTTTGGCATGTTGGATAATATCCGGACCGATAAGTGTGCGTTCCCCAATTTCTGACCAATTCAGAGGAGTCCCACACTTATGTCCATATAACACTTCGAAGGGGGCCATCTTCAGACTAGCTTGATAGCTATTGTTGTAAGAGAACTCAGCATACGGGAGAGATTCCTCCCATTTCTTGTCGAAAGAAATAACACAAGCTCGAAGCATGTCTTCGAGAATCTGGTTGACTCTTTCAACTTGTCCCTGGGATTGAGGGTGAAAAGCGGTGCTAAAGGACAGATGAGTTCCCATAGCCTCTTGGAAACTTGCCCAGAATCTTGAAGTGAATAAGCTGCGACGGTCTGAACTAATCACCAATGGAATACCGTGGAGTGAAACAACTCTGGACATATATAGATCTGCCAGCTGACTAGCAGTAATAGTTTCCTTGACAGCCAGAAAATGTGCGACTTTGGACAGTCGATCAATCACGACAAGAATAGCATCATTACCCTTCTACGATCTGGGAAAACCAGTGACGAAGTCCATTCCAACATGGTCCCATTTCCATTCAAGAATAGTAATAGGTTGCAGCGTTCCAGCGGGCCTTTGATGTTCTGCTTTGATCCGACGGCAAATGTCACATTCTAAAACATAGCGTGCAATGTCTTGTTTCATGTTTGACCACCAGAATCTTTGACGAATGTCTTGGTACATCTTGGTACTACCCGGATGAATAGACAGAGGTGTGTCATGAGCTTCTTTCATCACTCTATCAGTCATATTCAGGTTGTCCTCCTTACTTGGAACGAATAAACGACCCTTGAAGTACACGGCGCCATCATCAGCAACAGTGAAGCAAGAGGGTTTACCTTCCGCCAGATAGCGCTTAATCTTTTCGACTACATTGTCATAGTGTTGCATGGTTTTGATGGTGCCCACGAGATCTGGCACAGCAACCAGGTTATTCAGAGAGCCATGGTTAATAACATTGAGGTTCATTTTGCGGAACTCTGGTATGGGGGGAGCGAGATAACCCTGAGGAACAATATGCAGGTTCAGCTTGCGGAATTCTTCTTGAAGAAGGGGGTGAACCTTGTGATCCTCGAGGTGGTTGCAGTATGATTTGCGGCTCAAAGCATCAGCCATTACATTAGCCTTGCCAGGTGTGTAAGAAATACCCACGTTGTAATCTGCTATGCGCTCCATCCATCTCTGTTGACGGAGGTTCAGATCCGGCTGAGTAAACAGGTACTTCAGACTTTCGTGATCGGTGTAGATCTCGCAACGATTACCAACAAGGTAATGTCGCCACTCTTTCAGTGCATGAATTATTGCAGCAAGTTCAAGGTCATGAACTGGGTAGTTCTCTTCATGAGGACGCAATTGACGAGAGGCATAAGCAACTACTCTGCACTCTTGCATTAGGACACAGCCCATTCCTTGACCTAAAGCCTCACAATAGATGGCAAAGTCCTTTTGAGTATCCGGGGGAGCAAGCACTGGAGCAGACGTCAGTTTGTCTTTAAGTGCCTGAAAGCTCTCCTGACATTTTTCTGTCCACTCATATTTAACACCTTTGTGAAGCAGATTGGTTAAGGGCTTCGCAATCTTGGAGAAGTTCTCGATGAATCAACGGCAATAGCTGGCGAGTCCGAGAAAACTTCTGACTTGCTTGACATTCTTCGGGGGAGTCCAGTCAAGAATAGCCTGAACTCGTTCAGGGTTGACCGCAATACCATCCTTGGAGATCACATGACCAAGGTAGGTTACTTCGTCCATCCAAAACTCACACTTGGAATACTTTGCGTAAAGTTGATGTTCCTGAAGCTTTTCCAGTATAAGACGAAGATGTTCAGCATGCTCTTCTTTATTCTTGGAATAAAATAGGATATCATCTAGATAAACCACAACGAATTTGTCAAGATAATCCATGAATATATAGTTCATCTGGCGAGAGAAGGTTGTTGGAGCATTGGTTAAGCCGAAGGACATGACGGTGTACTCATATGAACCATAGCGAGTAACGAATGCAGTCTTGGGAATATCCTCTTCACGAACCCGGATCTGATGGTAACCCAACCTCAAGTCGAGTTTTGAAAACACTGACGAACTGGCAAGTTGATCATATAGATCGTTGATCCGAGGAAGCGGATATTTGTTCTAAATCGTTGCTTGGTTGATAAGACGGTAATCTTGGACCAACCGATTCGTACCATCTTTCTTCTTGACAAAGAGAGAAGGTGCTCCCCAAGCAGAGGAACTTGGACGGATGAACCCTTGACGAAGTGAATCATCGATTTCTTCTTTCAGCTCAAGGAGTTCATGAGGGGGCATCTTATAAGGCCGCTTAGAAATAGGGGTGGTGCCTGGCACTAAGTCGATGACAAACTCGACAGCTCTTACAGGGGGAATCCCTGGAAGTTCTTCTGGAAAGACATCTTGAAAATCACGGACCACTGGGATGTTTTCAATCCCCTCAAGAGGTGACGCATTTAATGCATTCAAGGCATACAGTCGGGCTTCAGCATCTCAAACAAGATGAGCATGGTAGCTTGCAATCTCATTCGAAGGATGTAGGAGGTGGACGGTTTTGGTGTCACAAACAATTGAAGGAGTATGTGCTTTCAACCAATCCATTCCGAGAATGAGATCGACATTGGAAGACTTCAGCATTATGGGGGGGGCAAGGAATTCAAACCCTTCAATTTCAATGGGGACGTTGTGGCTAATAATGGAGGTCCGACATTGGCCCGTGGGGGTGTTTACCACTATTGGGACGTTCATCTCTCCACATTTAATGTAATGCATGTATGCAAAATCTTCAGACATAAAAGAATGTGATGCTCCTGTATCAAACAATACAGAAGCTGGAGGTGAGTTGACGAGAAGAGTACCCATCACAGTAGCAGGCTGGTCTTGTACTTCATTCAGATTAACTTTGTTAGCCAGAGCACGTCCCTGAGCAGGCCTGGCATTGTTGTTGTGGGGCTGGTTGGATGGCAGTGCAAGTTGATTCTGATTCTGCCTGCATTCTCTCGCACGGTGTCCTGGACGACCACACTTGAAGCACAGCCCATCCTCAGGACGAGAAGCGGGAACAGGAGCTCGGGGTGGTGGAGCTGGGAGCCTCGGCTGCCTAGGTGGGGGTGGAGGCACACGAGGTGCAGCATAGGACGGCCTCGGAGCAGGAGGAGGTGCATGGTACATGTTGTGGGGGATCCAGATCTTGCGCTTCTGAGCAGATGAGCCCGAAGATGAGCCCATGTCACGGTTGCGCTTGTTGCTGTCCTTGTAGTCCTGCAGACCTGTTTCCACTTGAATGGACTTATTCACCAAGGTGGCGAAATCAGTAAAGTCCTGCACAAGGAGTGTGAGCTTGATATCAGGGTGAAGGCCTTCGCGGAATTTTTCCTGCCTGCGAGCATCAGTTGCAATGTCTTCTTTAGCATAGCGAGACAAGTCCAAAAATTCCTGCTGATAAGCATCCACAGTCTTGTTGCCCTGGACGAGATTGCGGAACTCGCGCTTCTTACGGTCCATAATTCCCTAAGGAATGTGGCGAGCACCGAAAGCAACTTGGAACTCCAGCCAGGTGATGATTGTTCCAACAGGCTGTGAGCGCCTGTGACTGTCCCACCATTGAGCAGCGGGACCCTTCAGGAAGTATGATGCAAAGGTGACATAACTAGCCATTGGGCGCCTGTAGACTCTAGCTCATAAGTGATGTCAGAGCCAGTCATCAGCGTCCAGAGGCTGAGTTGAGCTGTGGTAGACAGCAGGGTTGAGACGCATAAAGTCCTGCAGAGTCATTGGGGCTGGCTGCTGATTCATATTCGGCCTCAGGAACTAGTCAATAATCCCTTGCATAAACTGGCGGTTCAGCTCAAACTGCTGCATCATTCCAGCCATCTATTCAGGTGACGGTGGTGGTTCAGGCGCACCATGACCACGACCAGCTGGCCTAACCATCCTGTTCAATTGCAACAGGGGAGGTTCAGCTTTGAGTAAAAATAACGACAAGGATTCATTCATGAGGTAAAATGCACAAATAAAAAGTGCAATAGATACATCATAATAGTCAAACATGAAAAAATGATCCGTACTCAAGTCTGTTACAAATAGGCGATAGGTTTGGCATGAAAATAACTTAGATAAACTAGGCGGCACGCAGGCACGCGGTAGAGGGATACAAGAACGGGACATAGCGATAAGCTACATCAACGTCGGGGACAACCACTGAAGCCAGGTAACTGCCGGTGATCACGTATGGCAAACCCGGGGATAGGATTCTGCAATCCATGAACACTATGATGCGGATACTGGTCCAGATCGGGGACCCGAGGTCCACGTGTAGGTGTACAACCTCCAACAGCACGCCATTCAAGACCTGGTGGTAGCTCTGTCTGACGCGGGTAAAGGATGTAATGTGGATAATGATAACCCACAAGTGTAGGGGATCGTTTGTAGCCTTTTTCGATAAGTAAGAGTGTCGAACCCAACGAGGAGCTAAAGGTAGAACAAATATTCCCTCAAGTTCTATCGACCACCGATACAACTCTACGCACACTTAACGTTTGCTTTACCTAGAACAAGAATAAAACTAGGAGTACTTTGCAAGAAAATAAAGAATGTGGAAATAAAAGTTAGGTGCTGTTTTAATAAAAGAACAATAAAAGTAAAGTGTTTTGTGGCAAGATTTTTGTGTAACGCAAGAGAAAGATTGTCCCTAGGTAATTGAATATGATACGATAGATACTTGCTATATGCAATGAGGGAGAGGCATACGCTAACACACTTTCCGTACTTGGATCATATGCACTTATGATTGGAACTCTAGCAAGCATCCGCAACTACTAAAGATCATTAAGGTAAAACCCAACCATAGCATTAAGTATCAAGTCCTCTTTACTCCCATACGCCATAACACCCTTACTCGGGTTTATGCTTCTGTCACTCAAGCAACCCACTATAAGAGAACCATGAACATATTGCAACACCCTACAATGAGGATCCCTCATGTTTTCGCGACACGGAGGGCACCATAGGACAGCACCATATCAACATACACTCACATCCATAACATCATACCACAATTAACCCATAGGACAAAAGAGATCTACTCAAACATCATAGGATAGCCAAATATCATTGGGAAATAATATATGGAGTTGAGCACCATGTTTAAGTAGAGATTATAGCGGGGAAGAGAGGTTTTACACCGCTGCAAAGAGGGGGAGAGAGTTGGTGTTGACGGCGGCGAAGTTGTTGGTGTAGATCGATGTCACGATGATTGCCCCCGGCGGCGTTCCGGCGCCACCGGGAGAGAGGGGGAGAGAGCCCCCTCCTTCTTCTTCTTCCTTGGCCTCCCCCCTAGATGGGAGGAGAGTTCCCCCTCTGGTCCATGGCCTCCATGGCGGCGGAGGGGCAGGAGCCCCTCCGAGATTGGATCTCCCTCTCTGTTCTCTTCTGTTTCGCGTTCCTGTTTTCTGGCCGAAAACCGTTTCTTATATTCCCGGAGATCCGTAACTCCGATCGGGCTAAAATTTTGAGGGGATTTTTATCCAAAAATTAGCTTACTTGCGCCTGAAGGAGAGCTCCAACCGACATATGAGGTGAGCACCACCCACCACACCGCGCCTGGGCCCCTGGCCGTGCCCTGGTGTCTCGTGGGGGCTGTGGGCCTCCGTTTGCATTGATTCCACTTCTCAAAATTCACAAATATTCCAGAAACAATCTCCGTAAATTTTTATCATGTTTGGACTTCATTTTATATGGTAATTCTGTGAAACAAAAAACATGCAACAAACAGGAACTGGCACTGGGCACTGGATCAACAGGTAAGTCCAATAAATCATATAAAATGTTGCCAAAAATATGTTAAAGTTGTATAATATTGGCATGAAACAATCAAAAATTATAGATACGATGGAGACGTATCAGCATCCCCAAGCTTAATTCCTGCTCGTCCTCGAGTGGGTAAATGATAAAAAAGATAATTTTTGATGTGGAATGCTGCCTAGCATAAACTTGATCATATATCTAATCATGGGATGAATATTAAGACGCAAAGTGATTCAAAGCAATAGTCTAGTTTTGACATAAAGACATTAATACTCAGGCATCCCAACAAACAATCATGTCTTTCAAAATATCAACGTTAATGAAAGTTATCCCTACAAAATCATATAGCCTTGTCATGCTCTATCTTCTTAACACAAAGTATAAATCATGTACTACCCCGGTGTCAGCCAAGCAATTGGTTCATACTTTTTAACGCGCTTCAGTATTTTCAACTCTCACGCAATACATGAGCGTAAGCCATGGATATAGCACTATGGGTGGAATAGAATATGGTGGTAGGTTTCAAAGGGGTAAAAGTGGAGAAGAAAGTCTCGCATCAACTCAGCGTATCAACGGGCTATGGAGATGCACATCAATAGATATCAATGCGAGGAGTAGGGATTGCCATGCAACGGATGCACTAAGAGCTATAAGTGTATGAAAGCTCAATATGAAAACTAAGTGGGTATGCATCTAACTCTATAATGAAAAATTCCCACTAGTATATGAAAGTGACAACACAGGAGACTCTCTATTTGAAAAACATGGTGCTACTTTGAAGCACAAGTGTGGAATTAGCATGCCCCTTCCACTTCTTTCATTTTTTTTTCTTTATTTTTTTTTTCTTTTTTTCTTTTTCTTTTTTTCTATTTTTTCTTTTTTTTCTTTGTCCGGAGCCTCATCCCGACTTGTGGGGGAATCATAGTTTCCATCATCCTTTCATCACTGGGGCATGCTCTAATAATGAATAATGATGATCATCACACTTCTATTTACTTACAACTCAATATTACAACGATAGTAGAACAAAGTATGACTCTATATGAATGCAATGATCTAGCGTAGCAAAGATATCAAAAAACGGACAAGCCATGAAAACATCATGCTAGCTATCTTACGATCATGTAATGCAATATGACAATGAATGCTCAAGTCATCAAAACGGAGGCGGTGGAAGTTGCATGGCAATATATCTCGGAATGGCTATGGAAATGCCATAATAGGTAGGTATGGTGGCTGTTTTAGGAAGATATAATGAGGCTTATGTGCAACAGAGCGTATCATGTCGCGGGGTTTGGATGCACCGGCAAAGTTTGCACCGACTCTCGAGGTGAGAAAGGACAATGCACGGTACCGTAGAGGCTAGCAAATTGCGGAAAGGTAAGAGTGCGTATAATCCATGGACTCACATTAGTCATAAAGACCTCACATACTTATTGCAAAAGTTTATTAGCTCTCTCGAAGCAAAGTATTACTACGCATGCTCCTAGGGGGAGGTTGGTAGGAGTTAACCATCGCGCGCCCCTGACCTTCACACAAAGATAGACAATCAAGGATAAATTGTGCTCCAACTTCCTTGAATAACGGGAGACTATATGTGCATGCTTTTGGAATCACAAACCTTAACACCAATATCTTACTAAACACGATCATCCACTAGTACCTCCCACATATTATCATCTCTATATCGCAAAACTATTGCAAGGAATCAAACATATCATATTCAGTGATCCCTAAGCTTTATGTAGGATTTTATGACTAACCATGTGAATGACCAATTCCTGTTGACTCTCTAAATAGATATAAGTGAAGCAAGAGAGTTTAATTCTTTCTACAAAATACCATGCTCTAATAAATATAAGTGAAGCAAAAGAGCATTATACAAATAACGGTTTTCTATGTGAAGAGAAACAGGCAATCCAAACTTCAAATGATATAAGTGAAGCACATGAAGCATTCTATAAAGCCATACTCAAAAGATATAAGTGAAGTGCAATGAGCATTCTATAAATCAACCATGGACTATCTCATTCCAGCATGGTGCATAACTAAAAGAAAAATAAAAGGCACACGACACTCCAAGAATTTACGCATATCATGTGATGAATAAAAATATAGCTCCAAGTGACATACCGATGATTTGGAGTGAAAGAGGGGATGCCTTCCCGGGGCATCCCCAAGCTTAGACGCTTGAGTCTTCCTAGAATATTACCTTGGGGTGCCTTGGGCATCCCCAAGCTTAGGCTCTTTCTGCTCCTTATTCCTTCACATCGTGATAACACCCAAAACTTGAAAACTTCAATCACACAAAACTTAACAAAAAATTCGTGAGATCCGTTAGTACACATAACACCAAATCCCATCATGTCTTGCCATAACATTATTGCATAATTATAATATAACATTACCCACTGTATGCTATCACAATTCTATGGCTCCCAAGTCAATGCGGCTCAACAAGAATTCAAACATAAGCACGCAAGGAAACTATAACAACAATCTGTGAAAAACAGGACAGTCTGTAAAGATTTGTAGACACGTATACTTCTGTAATTCGAAAAATTCTGAAACATTAGGACGTGATAAAAAAAATTGTATAGAAATATTGTGTAAAAAATTGAGAAACTTTCGACGTTCTAGTAAAATATGAAAATTCACGCACTACAGCCAAAGTTTCTGTTACAGATTCAGCATTGTTTCTACTCATCTTATGAATCATCCTAAAGGCAAATCTTGGCACAATGAAATATAAAAGCACACAACAGAAATAAATGACTCTCTAAAACTTCCGGGTTGTCTCCCTGGCAGCGCTTTCTTTAAAGCCATTAAGCTAGGCATAAAGTGCTCAAGTAATGGATCCACCCGGATCCCAAGGTATATTGTAACACCCCAAAAACTTTAATCTGATTTGACAAATATTCTTATTCCTTTTTAGATGGATTTTTTTTTAAAAACTCTTGACTTGACTTTCTCTTTCAACTAAAAGGGTGGAAATTTCTTATAAATCTTTTGATAAACTTTGGTGTCGGCCTTCAAATATTTCTGTTGGAATCTCTTGCCTACAAAAATTTCCTTGGCATATTCACTATTTTATGTGAAATATCTTTGAGGGAATTATTTCTAAAAACCGTTAACTTGAGAACCATATTTCCTCTTGGTTGGCTCATCATCTCAAAATTTCTCCTTCCCAAAAGTTTCCCTCTCTGACCCAAGGATTTCAACCCAACTTTTTCTCAAAGGACCCAACCAGAAAAATATATTCTTCTTGATAAAATATTGCATAAACTAATTCTGTCTTTTATTTTGGGGTCTCGAGATTTACAAAGGAAGTACCAGATTCCTTTTGCTTTTGACCTCAAATAAATTAGCCCTAGTACACATTAGTACCAACAACCTAAATATGCAAAAACATTCTGGTCCACAGTTTAAAATTTTCAAATTTCATTCAAAGGAAAACTGGACCAGAAATGGAATTCTTGCTGGACAACCCTCTTCCCCTACTTCAAAAATTCCAAGAAAAATCAGGGAACCTCTAGAAGCCTCAGTGGATAGCCCCTCCAAGTTTCAGTCCCAGGAAAAATGTTTTGGCCTCCCTGGCATTCGGTCGAACACCTGGCGTGCACTGTTTCTGTAAAAGTTCAGAAACTCTCAGATTCAGTGTCAATCTTGACAGTGCCAGCAGTGGCGCCTTGCTCACTATGGCTCGACCCTATCCAGGGCGCTGCACGGTTGCTTGGCCGCTTGTGGGCATCGGTGGTGAGCTGGCACGCCGGACCCGACCCCTCTCGCGGTGGCAGAGCCGTCCGTTGCGGCCACCAGAGGCCGCCACCGCAGAACGGCGTTGCCCAGCGCCGCACAAGTCTTCTAAAGCCAACGCGTGGCCGTCCCCCACTCTGCGCGCGCTGTGGTGTCGTCGGCGTGGCCTGAGCAGTGCAGAGCGCGCTCTCTGCAGCCGCCGCGCCCGTGGGTCGCCGTTCCGTCGAGCCGCGGCAGCACTGCTTAGACAGCCGCGATTAGCGCTAAAATGGAACCATGGCAGGTGCAGTAGCTTGCCTCGCCACCGTAATCGCCTGCTAAACCTCGCAGCTCGCTGTGATCCGCACCGGAGCTTGCTCCTTCATGGCAACCGCCTCGACCGCCTATAAATAGGAGGCCTCCGAGCCGCTATGTAGACAGCACCACCTCCACTTCACCTCAGAACCACGCCCAGCTCAGCAGAGGACCTCGGGGAGGTCTTCTTCCCCGACTCCGGCCGCCCCGATCCGCTTCGTGCTCCGGCTAAATTCCCTCTGGTAAGTGAGCGAGCTCAGCCCAAACTTAGCCATAAGCCTCCTAGGGTGACCTCCCCTTTGAACCGCGCTTCAATTTGGTGGTGGCAGACTCCTCCGGTGAGATCCATCCACGCCCGAAGCCGCCGTCCGCCGGAGAAGACGTAGCCGTCGATGTGGTGCTCGCCGATGACCCATCCCACCACCCACCTGCGCGGAAGGACCCCGTGAGTGCATCTAGACCCTTGCCCCTCTCTGGATCGCAGCAGATCGTTGCCGGTGATCGCCGCGAGCGCTCTGTCGCCGGCGTCCATTTTCAAACCTGACAGGGGTGGCCCGCTGTCAGGATTTTGTTTTTATCGAACCGTTTTCTGAAAACACTTTCTGCCCGAATACGTTTCCTCCTCTGGCTTGTGTATTTTTCCGAAAGTGTTTTCTGTTTTCTCCGTCTAGCCCCTGGGAAACTTTCTGTTTATAGCAGATAGGTCCCTGGGCTTAGATTTCTAATAACTTTTAAACAGAAAGTGATTTGGAGTTGATTCTTTTTCTGAAAATTTTATTTTTCTGTCTAGTTTTTTATGATATTTATTCAAAAATATATTGAGACAACTCTTATACACGTACTGTATTTACGTTAGAATTCGATATTTTGTGTGACGTAGATATCGAAGGAGGAGACGCTGCCGTCAACTTCGCCGAGCTAGACTCCGACTACGTTGATCCAGGCAAGCATGTTTGAACCTTTGATATGATGAGTGTTATTCATGTTTGCTTGACATGAGTTCTATGGCATATTATTATAGAGCATATGATGAATGTTATATTTCATGCATGATAAGTTGCAAGTGAGCTAAAAACTTGATATGGTCATGAAATGATTGGCCAACCTAGTCATGTACTGAGGGGGGGTGAATAGGCAACTAACAATTTTTGTCCATCATGTTTGCATTTGTTATATCTTATGTGAAAGGATCGATATGGTTGACTAGAGGGGGGTGAATAGGCAACTAACAATTTTTAACTTTTCTTTAACAATTTAGGCTTAGCAACAAATAGGTTGACTAGATATGCAACTAGGTGAGCAACCTATATGATGCTAATCACAACAACAAGTTAAGCAAGCAAGATATGGCAATATAAGTAGCTTGCACAAAGTAAAGGTAAGAAGTAACCACAAGAGGAACCGATGGTGACGAGGAATGTATACCGAAGTTCCTTCCCGGTAAGGGGAAGTACGTCTCCGTTGGAGCGGTGTGGAGGCACAATGCTCCCCAAGAAGCCACTAGGGCCACCGTATTCTCCTCACGCCCTCACACAATGCGAGGTGCCGTGATTCCACTAGTGGTGCCCTTGAAGGCGGCGACCGGACCTTTACAAACAAGGTTGGGGCAATCTCCACAACTTAATTGGAGGCTCCCAACGACACCACGAAGTTTCACCACAATGGACTATGGCTTCGAAGTGACCTCTTCCGTCTAGGGTGCTCAAACACCCAAGAGTAACAAGATCCACAAGGGATTAGTGGGGGGAATCAAATTTCTCTTGGTGGAAGTGTAGATCGGGGCCCTCTCAACCAAACCCTAGAGTATCAACAAGTTTTGTTGGCTAGGGAGAGAGATCGGGCAAGAATGGAGCTTTGAGCAACAATGGAGCTTGGGGAGGAAAGAGATAGTCTTCTTGGAGAAGAAGAACCCCTTTATATAGTGGGGGGAAAGATCCAACCGTTATCCCCACTCTCAGCCCGCGCATTGCGGTACTACCGCACAAAGCCACGGTACTACCGCAAGAGGCTGCGGTACTACCGCTTCAGGGTGCGGTACTACCGCTCGCACGGTAGTGACCAGATGAAGACCTATTGCACAGGGCAACGAGCGGTAGAACCGCCGGAGCGGTACTACTGCGCGCCAATACGGTACTACCGCATTGTAGGTATCAACTGGCACAGGAGATGCACGGAAGTAAAAAATTACTTCCGTGCCTACCTCCGTTGAGGGCGGAGTTGCGCAAAAGTACGGCACGGTAGTACCGGACATACATCACGGTACTACTGCTCGAGGGCGGATGTAAAAAATTACATCCGCGCCTACTACCGCAAGCGCACGCATCAGGTGCTGGGGACAGCGGTACTACTGCTCCTTGGAGCAGTACTACCGCGGGCACCTACGGTACTACCGCTCCCTTGAGCGGTACTACCGCTAGCCACTGAAAACTAGCACCTTGCTGCCTTCAATTTGCACAGACAAGGAAAACGGACTGGAGCTCCATTGAAGCGAAGGAAAGGTGGTGCAATCGAACAGATGTGTACGTGTTGATTCCACCCTAACCTTTCCGAAGCGGACCCCCTCTTAATAGTACGGCTTTCCTACGACTCAAATCCACCGAAAAGAAACGTAGAAAGCAACCGTCTTCGATAGACTTCGAGGGGCACCGAATCGTCTTGTGCCTAGACAGGAAATATCTGAAATGCTCAATGCACACGATTAGTCCGCAAATGAATTGTCATCAATCACCAAAACCACTTAGGGAGAAATATGCCCTTACAATCTCCCCCTTTTTGGTGGATTGATGACAATACGGGATTTGCACATAAAGATATATAATGAGCATATGCAAACCCAAAATCTATAAAATATAGACAGGCTCCCCCTCGATGTGTGCAATCTATAGATATGCTTTGGACTGCAAAGCACACACACTAGGATCAATACTCCCCCTATGTTTTATAGACAAGGCAATCCTTGCAACAGAATGAATAACACTAAGCATGGAAACAAGGCATAGCATGTGAGCATGAAGATAAGGGCACATAATAGATAAACTCCTAATCATACTAGACAATAATATGATAAGAGTGATAGCATATGTCTCACACCATATGATAGAAGAAGTCTCCTGGTCTCACACACAAATAACATAAACCAAAGCAACGACGAAGGTTCAACGAAAGCAAGGAGACGACGAAAATGAACGAAAATACTCGCAAATCCTACACTCTCTCCCACTTTGGCATCGAGACGCCAAAAAGGCAGAGAGGACACCTAAGACACAGGTGGTAGCTCCCACTGCAGAAAGATCATCCATCAAGCTCCTCCTCTGATGCAGCTGGAAAAGACTCCTCATCTGAATCAACCCACTGATAGCTCTTCTTCTTCATCCAAGCAGCCTCAGGAGTGATGTTCTTCTCAGACCCACTCGAGATGGTCTCGCCAAGCTTCCTCAAAATCCGCTTGTCGCGCTGACGACTCTCCTTCTGAGCAACGTGAGTCTGGTACTGTCCCTTGGCCTGCATGCAGAACAATGTCTTCATCCTGTTCTTGAGCTTCTTGGCCCAAGATGGCTCAGTAGACGATGGCTCATACATTTCTGAACTGTCCTCCTCCTCCTCTTCGATCTCCTCCTCATCAACATCCATATGTGCAGCAGCAGGCTTAGTGGTAGTGTTAGCCCACTTGTCCTTCTGACGCAGCCGAATGGGCTCATGACGGATCCAGTTGGGAGCATGAAAATCATCATGCGGAAAGGTCTTCTCCCAAGTCGTCTGAATCAAGTGGAACAAGTAGGGTCCATAGATGGGGACCTTGCGGTGGAACACAGCAGTCTGAAGCTCACTCCACATGATGTGAGAAACATCAAGTGGTCCAGGATTGTGAATCCGCCCTTGCTCACAAAGGAGCAGCATATCCACTAGATAGGAATGCACCTTGTCCTTGTCTCCCATGCAAGGAAAGAGAGTGTTGCGAAAGATCCGGTGCATGACATCGAGAAACTGGTTCAGCACAAAAAAAATCTCACCAGAGGGTAATGTCTTCTCAACAAGGTATGGCAGAAGCTTCTCCTTGGGTGCAGACTGTGGGTTGGCGTGCGGACGCAAACCAGCGGGCTCATCAAGCCCCTCATCACGAACGTGCAACAGATCCATGAACTCCTTCCAGTCAGCAGTCATCCTCTCTCCATTGGTCATCCAAGTCATGCTCCGCGACACATCCGAGTGGAAGTGGACGGAAGCAAAGAACTGAGCCACAATCTCGGGATCATAGTCAAGATGGAACGAGATGATATCCTCGATAGCAAACTGCTCCACCATATCCAGAGGCTCACCAAAATATGCCTGGTTCTTCCTCAGATGTGCCATATCAATCCATTGGACAGGAACATAGATATTCTTCTTTCCCTTGATCACATCTATATAGATGAGATTTTGTTGCTTGGTCCAAAACAAGTCATTGCCCTTGAAATTTTCCCTAGGGTTGATATAGGGGTTGATCTTCTGGCGAATCTGAAACTCTGCTTGAGGCATATCTTCCCAGCTGACAACTGGCTCCTTGGTCTTGGTTGATGTTCTCTTGAAGTGGCGAGGCGAGGCATTGGACCCCTCAGGTGCATCTTGATTGCGTAGACGCTTTGAACTCGTATCACGAGAGGGATTCGAGCGTCTTGAACCGGAACCGGAGCCACCACCGGGTTCCATGGCACGAGAAGGAGGTGGGGAACGATCCCACCGGTCGGAATGAGAGGAGAGTGGTCGGAGACGGAGATCCGGCGAGGTCCTCCGGCACCGTTCCTTGAGAGGAGAGAGAGAGACACGAGAGGAGAAGGAATGAAAGGGTTTGGGGAAGTTGGAACTCCCCCTACCCGTCCTTAACCCCCTCGCGGTCCCGACGGCGCGGTAGTACCGCACATCATTGCGGTAGTACCGCCTGGCCAGCGGTAGAAAAAAAATACTGCCGCTCACTGGGCGGTAGTACCGCTCCTCCAGCGGCAGTAAAAAATTACTGCTGCGCTGGATGCGGTAGTACCGTGCTGGGGCTGCTGCTGCACGAGCGCAGTAGTAACCCCTCTCCAGCAGTAGTACCATGGCAAGCCACGGTAGTACCGCCCTGCCAAAGAAAGGTTGGTTCGAGAGAAAAAGAGAGATGGCCTTAGCAAGGACACACACGAGAGAGCACAAAAGAAGCAGCTCAACCACGAACAAGGTACAAAAGATTAGAGAGGAGACACGAGGACCAAACATCGAACCAATACCTCTCATGAAGAGAGGGCGGTGGCCGGAGCCACCTATGTTTGAGTCAATTGGTATGCCACCGCGAAGAATTATCCTTGGGCCCATGACCAAAACTCGTCTTTGAAGCACAAGTTCCATCAAAAATGGCGGATGTGAAAGAGTTGATTAGTTTATGCATAATAGGAGGAGGGATAGTTCATTGAGAGAACTAGACTCCCCCTAAATTCATGCCTACATCTAAACAAGACATAATGATGAGTGTGGAAGGGTGTGCACTAAGTCAAACAACATTGCTCTAATCAATTATATTTAGCTCATGCCTTAACTCGCGAAATCTTGCTTCATCTAATGGCTTCGTGAATATATCTGCAAGCTGTTCCTTAGTATATAGATGAATAAGATCTATGTCTCCACGCTTGATGTGATCCCGGATGAAGTGATGACGAATCTCAATATGCTTTGTCTTGCAGTGTTGAACCGGGTTGTTGGAGATCTTGATTGTGCTTTCATTGTCGCAGTAAAGAGGCACTTTGTCACAGTTGACACCATAATCCTTTAAAGTTTGCCTCATCCAAAGAATCTGAGCACAACAGCTTGCGGCGGCTACATACTCGGCCTCGGTGGACGAGAGAGAAACACAGTTTTGTTTCTTGGAAGACCAACTTACCAGAGAGCGACCAAGAAATTGGCAACCTCCGGAAGTGGACTTCCTTTCCACACGGTCTCCCGCCCAATCCGAGTCAGTATATCCAATGAGATCAAATGAAGCACCTTTGGGGTACCATAAGCCAAAGTTTGGGGTATGAGCCAAATATCGAAAGATTCGCTTGACAGCCACATAGTGACTCTCCTTAGGTGCAGATTGAAATCGTGCACAAATTCCCACACTCAACATGATATCCGGCCTAGATGCACAAAGGTAAAGTAGAGATCCAATCATGGAGTGATATACCTTCTGATCCACAGCTTTACCATTGGGATCACTGTCAAGTTGGCATTTGAGTGGCATCGGAGTGTTGGCCTTCGGAGGATTTAGCTCATCCATCTTGAACCTCTTGAGCATGTCTTGAGTGTATTTGGCTTGGTTGATGAAGGTTCCTTGGCTTCGTTGCTTGACTTCGAACCCAAGGAAGAACTTCAACTCTCCCATCATAGACATCTCAAATTCTTTGGTCATTAGTGCGGCGAACTCATCATTAAAAGCTTTGTTAGAGGATCCAAAGATAATATCATCTACATATAGTTGGCATACGAACAAGTTCCCGTTAACCCTCTTAGTAAAAAGAGTGGGGTCGATTTTCCCAATTTCAAACCCACGATCCTGCAACATCTCGGTAAGGTGCTCATACCACGCACGTGGGGCTTGTTTAAGGCCATAGAGTGCCTTATCGAGAACTTATACATGATTGGAGAACTTGGGATCCTCAAACCCCGGGGGTTGCTTGACATATACCAACTCCTTAAGTGGACCATTAAGAAAATCACTCTTCACATACATTTGATATAATATGAAATCATGATGAGAAGCATAAGCAAGCAACATGCGAATAGATTCAAGGCGAGCAACAGGGGCAAAGGTTTCACCGTAGTCGATACCCTCGACTTGGGAGTAGCCTTGAGCCACCAGTCTAGCCTTGTTGCGAATAATGATACCATGTGCATCTTGCTTGTTCTTAAAGATCCATTTGGTTCCAATGACATTATGATTCTCTTTTGGTCTTGGCACCAATCGCCACACTTTCTTGCGCTCGAAGTTGTTGATTTCATCATGCATGGCTTCAAGCCAATCCTCGTCTTCGAGCGCATCTTGTACCTTGAGGGGTTCAAAGCAAGAAACAAACGCATGATGTGCACAAAAGTTTGTTAATTGACGACGAGTAGTTACCCCCTTTTTCAAGCTTCCATAGACGTTCTCTAGGAGGTGTTGCTTTTTCTGAAGCTTGGAAGCAATCGTGGCGGCTCGTCTTTCAAGAATTTCCTCCATGGAAAGTTGAGGCTTGGTAACTTGACGAGCTTTGGTACTAGCACCGGCTTGCTCATGATCTTGAGCATGATCTTGATCTTTAGCTTGACCTTGATCTTGAAGTTGATCTTGGTCCTGAGCTTCATCTTGATCTTGAGCTTGCACGGGGGTGTGAACAAGATCTTGAGCATCATGTGAAGTAGAAACATCACTAGCAAGTTGATCTTGCCCTTGATCTTGATCACGGGGTTGAGGGCCTTCACTTTGTTCTTCGGAAGCGTGTGGGTCGTGCGTCGGTGATGGTTCCACTTGAGTGGAACATTGTCCTTCTCCTTCAGCCACAAGGGGTTCCTCAACGGGTAGGAAGTATCCCACACCCATTCTTCTTATGGCTTGGGGAGGAATTTCATCACCTACATCACAAAGACCACTTTGCTCTACTTGGGAGCCATTATTTTCATCAAACTCTACGTTACTCATCTCCTCAATGAGTCCGATGGACTTGTTGAGGACACGGTAAGCATGAGAGTTTGCAGCATAACCAACAAATATGCCCTCATGGGCTCTAGAATCAAATTTAGACAAACGAACACCTTTATTGAGAATGAAACACTTACAACCGAACACCCGGAAGTATTTGAGGTTGGGCTTGTTCCCGGTAAGAATCTCATAAGGAGTCTTGTTCAAGCCTTTGCGAAGATAGAGCCGATTTGATGCATGACACGCTGTGTTGATGGCTTCGGCCCAAAAGTTGTACGGAGATTTAAACTCTGCCATCATGGTTCTTGCCACATCCATCAACGTCCGGTTCTTCCTCTCCGCAACACCGTTTTGTTGAGGGGTGTAAGGTGTGGAATATTGGTGCTTTATCCCCTCATCACTGAGAAACTCATCTAGGGTGTAGTTCTTGAACTCAGTGCCATTGTCACTTCTAATCATCAAAATCTTTGCTTCATGTTGACGTTGGACTTCATTTGCAAAGTTGATGATGGTCTGTTGGGTCTCACTCTTCCTCTTGAAGAAATATACCCATGTGTATCTTGAGTAATCATCCACAATCACCAAGCAATATCTTCTTCCTCCAAGGTTGTCAAAAGATGGAGGCCCGAAGAGATCCATGTGAAGGAGCTCTAAGGTCCTCTTTGAGTAGATTGTAGTAGTTGGACGATGAGCTTTTTCATGTAGCTTTCCTTCGATACAGGCACTGCAAGCACGATCTTTGGCAAAACTCACATTTGTTAGTCCAAGAATGTGATCCCCTTTGAGGAGACTTTGCAAAGATCTCATATTGACATGGGCTAGTCGGCGATGCCAAAGCCATCCCACATCTTTAGCCATTAGACATGTCGCGGTCTTAGTGGGTCGCTCCGAGAAGTTAATCACATAGAGACCGTTTTCAACATGCCCAACAAAGGCTACTTTAAGAGTCTTGCTCCACAAAAGGGTCACGGTATCAATGCCAAAGAAGGGACTAAAACCCATGAGTGCAAGTTGACGAACGGAAAGTAAATTGTATGCAAGGGTCTCAACAAGCATGACTCTCTCAATGGTTAAGGTCGGAGAGATAACCACCTTGCCAAGACCCAATACCTTTGAGATTGCATCATCTCCAAATGAGACTTGGGTGGCCACGGATGCATCGGGTCGAACATCCACCACCAAGTCCTTGCTTCCGGTCATATGATTTGTTGCTCCGCTATCGAGCAACCATGAGACTCCTCCGGAAGCAAAGTCCTACAATAGATCAATGCTTGGATTTAAGTACCCATTCTTGAATGGGTCCTTTCATGTTAGTGACAAGGGTCTTAGGAACCCAAATAGACCACTCAATATACTCATAAGAAGAACCAACATATTTGGCATAAACATGCCCATCACTAGCACGGCACAAAACATAGGAGGGGTTAAAATCGCCGGCCCTGTTGGAGGGAGTGATCTTGCCCTTCTTGACACTATCACTCACAACCTTGTCTTTCTTCTTCTCATGAGTAATGTTCCCCGCTTTCACAAATGTTTCCTTGAGCGGAGGAACCTGCGTGGTCTTCTTCTTCTTCTTCTTTTTGGATTTGGGTGCAAACCCAACTCCTTCCTTTGCAATCACTTCCTTTTGATTGCATAAAAGGTCATTGAGATTCTTCTCACCTTGTATACATGTCACAAGGCCTTTCTCAAGCTGCTCTTTTAGCTTAGCATTTTCCTCCACAATATGTGCATGCTCACAACACGGGTTAGTAGCAGATGCATTATCAATTAAGACAAAGGGAGGACACGTGGCAATTTCTTTAGTGAGTTTCACTTGGAGTTAATCATGTGACTCTTTAAGAGAAGCATGAACGCTCTTCAATGCCTTATGAGCATTGTCAAGAGAGACAAACTCATCCTTGAGTCGAGCATGGTCAACCCCAAGTGCAACCTTCTCAGATTTAAGAACACGGTTAAGAACAATAGCATGATCATAATCTTTACGTAATTTAGCAAAGTCATCATTTTGTGACTCCTTAAGAGTCAAATGAAGACCTCGCTCTTCCTCTAGAGCAATAGAAAGATCTGCTATCTCGTTGGCATAATCACGACTATGGCCTCTCATCTCCTCAAGAATTTCTTCTTGAGAATTAATCATGTCATTGGCCTCACCAAGTTGTTCCAAGAGAGCAACGAAGTGCTTCTTGGACTCTCCCTTGAGTTTACACAAGAACTTGTCAAACTCATTCTCGCCCTCTATCGCCTCCTCAAGTTCATCCACACAATCTAACAAAGACAGAGTGGAAGAAACAGAAGTCTTAATGTTTGAGGTTTTGGCATTGGAGGTTACCTTGGTGATACCTTTTGCCATGAGGCACCTAGCGATGTGGTTCTCATTGGGGGCTTCGAAGAGTGACACCTTTGTTGGGGTAGAGGATACAATTGCCACAGATGCCATTGCCATTCCTTCACCACTTGTGTCTCTGTCATCACCATCATCATCCGATGCATACTCTTCTTGAGCCACCAACACTTTGTGTGAAGTCTTCTTGGTGAAGTTGGTCTTGTTGGGGAAAGACTTGGCCTTATCTTTGCGGATGAGCTTGCCACCATTGTCTTCCCTCTTCTCGTATGGACAATCCACCACAAAGTGACTCACATTACCACAGTTGCAGCAGGTCCTCACACGTTGCTTGCCCTTTGACCCGTTTGAGTTGTTCTTGGAGAAGTTGGGCCTTGTGTTTCTCTTGTCGCCCCAAAATTGCCTGGACGCAAGAGCCATATGCTCATGATAAGCATATTTGGTGTCCTCTGGGCAACCCTCTTCTTCTTCTTCTTCTTCTTCTTCCTATTGACTGACCTTGGCCTTCAAAGCAAGGTTGGGGGATGATCTCTTTGACTGTTGCACGCGAGCAAGAGCATTGTCAGCTGTCGTGTTCAAGATGTTCATTGCAATAAATTCATCCAACACATCACCAGACGACAAGGTGTGAAAGTCCGGTCTTTGATGGATGACAGCGGACATGGCCTTGTTGTAGGGCATGATGGCCTTCAGAAACTTACGCTTGATCCAAGTATCATCCACATCCTTGCTGCCCTGATCTTTGAGGGCAACGGCGAGAGCAGTCACCCTTCTATAGAGCTCATGCGGTTCCTCATCTTCTACCATTACAAACTCATCTGACTGATCAAGGACAACTTCATAGTTTGACCGTTAAATGCTTGAGCCGCCCTTGTACATGGAGACAATGTGTTCCCAACACTCTTTAGCAACAGTGAAGGGACGCAGGTGAGGTAGGTCTTCAGTAGGAACAGCAGCTTGGAGTATGAACAAGGCGGAGGAATTTAGCTGCTTATCCGCTTCTTCTCTTGGAGTGAGGTTGCATGGATCACGAGGGTAGTATCCTTCTTCAATGACTCGCATGAGTTGAATTGAGCTGTAATCCAAATGAGACTTGATACGAAAAACCCAATTAGCAAAATCATTCTTAACAAGTTTAGGAGGAGGACCGAGATTAACTATATGAGGTGGGTGCACCGGTCCTCCATAGACCACGGGAGGGGGAACCTAGGCGAAGGTCCCCGACCCATTAATTCCTTAAGAACGATTATCCTTATCAGCACTAGCCCCCTCCTTACCGGAGTTGACATCCGATGTCGTGTTAGTGGGATTAGCCACTAGCACCGCATCGGTGGAAAGTTTAAGAGTATCAAGGAAATCTTTAAACATGGATTTGACCTCGGTCGTCATGGAGGATTTAAGCAAAGACATAGCCTCATTCAAATCCTCGCGAGAGACCGTGTTCACTCCCACGGCCTCGGGAAGTTCTCCCAACCGCTCCTCTTCGCCGGCCATACTCTTCGGGTGGTGAAACCCTTAATAAAGAGACGAGGCTCTGATACCAATTGAAAGGATCGATATGGTTGACTAGAGGGGGGTGAATAGGCAACTAACAATTTTTAACTTTTCTTTAACAATTTAGGCTTAGCAACAAATAGGTTGACTAGATATGCAACTAGGTGAGCAACCTATATGATGCTAACCACAACAACAAGTTAAGCAAGCAAGATATGGCAATATAAGTAGCTTGCACAAAGTAAAGGTAAGAAGTAACCACAAGAGGAACCGATGGAGACGAGGATGTGTTACCGAAGTTCCTTCCCGGTAAGGGGAAGTACGTCTCCAAGAAGCCACTAGGGCCACCGTATTCTCCTCACGCCCTCACACAATGCGAGGTGCCGTGATTCCACTAGTGGTGCCCTTGAAGGCGGCGACCGGACCTTTACAAACAAGGTTGGGGCAATCTCCACAACTTAATTGGAGGCTCCCAACGACACCACGAAGCTTCACCACAATGGACTATGGCTTCGAAGTGACCTCTTCCATCTAGGGTGCTCAAACACCCAAGAGTAACAAGATCCGCAAGGGATTAGTGGGGGGAATCAAATTTCTCTTGGTGGAAGTGTAGATCGGGGCCCTCTCAACCAAACCCTAGAGTATCAACAAGTTTTGTTGGCTAGGGAGAGAGATCGGGCAAGAATGGAGCTTTGAGCAACAATGGAGCTTGGGGAGGAAAGAGATAGTCTTCTTGGAGAAGAAGACCCCCTTTATATAGTGGGGGGAAAGATCCAACCGTTATCCCCACTCTCAGCCCGCGCATTGCGGTACTACCGCACAAAGCCACGGTACTACCGCAAGAGGCTGCGGTACTACCGCTTCAGGGTGCGGTACTACCGCTCGCACGGTAGTGACCAGATGAAGACCTATTGCACAGGGCAACGAGCGGTAGAACCGCCGGAGCGGTACTACCGCGCGCCAATACGGTACTACCGCATTGTAGGTATCAACTGGCACAGGAGATGCACGGAAGTAAAAAATTACTTCCATGCCTACCTCCGCTGAGGGCGGAGCTGCGCAAAAGTCCGGCACGGTAGTACCGGACATACATCACGGTACTACCGCTCGAGGGCGGATGTAAAAAATTACATCCGCGCCTACTACTGCAAGCGCACGCATCAGGTGCTGGGGATAGCGGTACTACCGCTCCTTGGAGCGGTACTACCGCGGGCACCTGCGGTACTACCGCTCCCTTGAGCGGTACTACCGCTAGCCACTAAAAACTAGCACCTTGCTGCCTTCAATTTGCACAGACAAAGAAAATGGACTGGAGCTCCATTGAAGCGAAGGAAAGGTGGTGCAATAGAACAGATGTGTACGTGTTGATTCCACCCTAACCTTTCCGAAGCGGACCCCCTCTTAATAGTACGGCTTTCCTACGACTCAAATCCATCGAAAAGAAACGTAGAAAGCAACCGTCTTCGATAGACTCCGAGGGGCACCGAATCGTCTTGTGCCTAGACATGAGATATCTGAAATGCTCAATGCACACGATTAGTCCACAAATGAATTGTCATCAATCACCAAAACCACTTAGGGAGAAATATGCCCTTACATTATGTCCAAATTGTCTTGCGAGTACATTCAAAGAACTCACCTGGCTTGTTGATTTGGCCAGATGTTGACGAAGGCGATCTTCTGGATGAAGAGTTCGATAGCGAGTCCGACGCCTAGAGGAGTCCCAGTCAGTTCCTTGCGATCCTGGAGTCTAGCACTTGTATTATAACCGCTTCCGCTACCCAAATAAAATTGTCGAGCCTCACTCCAACGCTTGACGAGTTGTAAGATATTAGAGTCATGTCACCTACTTCACTGTGACATACCCACCACCCACTATATATTGCGAGTCAGTAGTACTACCTCTATTTCCACTGTGATATATCCGCCTCTATGAAGGATATTGGCGAGCGTGTAATAAATTGTTGAGTACCCTCAGCTCAACCCTGTATAATATTAAGTACTACTGGATTTCTGTATCAAGGATTTGTCTACCAGTACGAATTATTTTTCTGTGATGGTCTGACTAAAGGGGCGATTTTTCAATAAATGTTTTATTGAAAAACCGGTCCTGACAACCTTGGTACCAGAGCCAGGCTGACTGTAGGAAGCCACTAGGTGTGATCGCTAATCGGTTATTAGCTTAATAAAATTGTTTTAGCACTACGCAAATTGTAGCAAATTTCTCTGTTAGTCTTCATAAATTTATGATATGACTATCTGGAATTTTTGTTTACTTTTATAGATGGTTGGCGGCGACTGTCAATCTCAGGTGTTCGCCAATGAACCTGAGGGGTTTTCCAAGGTCCTCGTCTCCATCGCCAAGATCGCGATTGGACCAACGACCCGTCCTGAGTTCACACTCTGCCAGCACAAGCTCAGCGACAGTCTGACTATGCACCAGGCCTTGGTGCAGTTCAAGGGAGGGCGTGCTGAATCGCGCCGCTTCTGATTTGTTGGGAGAGCCATGCCTACGGAGAGGCATGTTGTGCAGATGGCTTCCCGTGAGGCAATTGCCCGTCCCCGAGACGCTCTTCCTTCGATGAAGACTCGTCGCTACCGCTACCTCCCATGCCACGTCCCCTACACTTGTCACTATGCTTTTGCTTGCACCAAGGGAGAGAGAGATGAAGCCATTGAGATGCTCGTTGAGTACCTCAAGGCTCTTGAGGGAGCTTTTGATAACCTCGTGGACGGCTTTGTGGCTGCTCGTATGGACTCAGTTCAGGCATGTGTGCTCAATAGGAGGGAGCTCCTCCATACAGCACCGCCACTGTCGTACATCTCGTCCACAGCCTCATATGCGCCATCAATCATGTCCACCGCCCGTCGTCTGCCTACGTCTGAGGAGTTTAACCAAGTTATTGCCCCTACCCCAGTTAGAGCCGCACCACCTGCTATCCCCGCACCAGCCTCGCAGCCCCGTGTCCCGCGCCTAGAGCCTATTCTTGAGGAGGTCGAGTCTCCAGCACCTCGTTTGGGACTTACCCTCGGCAGGCCGAGCGACGTGCTTACCATTTCAGACTGAGTGCGCCGAGCAGAGGTGTGATGATGTCGCGTGTAAGATATGTGTATATGTGTGTATATAGGCTTGGAGAGTAGTAGTCTGTGTGCGCATCATGTAGGAGTTCGGAGAAGTGCACTAGCTTAAATAACATGTCAGGAATGTGTACGCGCATCCTGAGCGATGTATTGTATAATTATGGCTTGCTTGTAAGATATGTACCATGCGGTCCTTCTCCGTGCGCAATCAAATATTTTCATGAAAAATCTTGGAGTATTTAAAGTTTTTGCTTTTGCAAAATTATTTATTTTTGCCGCACATACTTTTCTCATGTGTTTTGCAAAAATACCCCAGAGTGAAAAATGCATCGTCCCTGGACTCGTTCCATGCCAAGTCCGCCAGAGGAAAATCATTGTAAGCAGACAGGCAACAATTACACACAGGAACAGTCAAGTGAGCAGGACAGTGAAGCAGCATTTTCTCAAGTATGTCGCCTTTTTGAGCAAAGCCAGCAACAGCATCAAGAGATAATGAATCATATTATCAATATGGGAAATCACCGCGAACCATACCAGCAGCGTTCCAAATTATCTGAGCTGCAGAAGACCCGACCCACAACTTTCTCTCACACTGATCAGCCTCTAGAAGCAGACGATTGGCTACGCGACATTGAGAGGAAGCTAATTAATGCACAATGTTCAGATCATGAAAAAGTACTTTATGCACCACACTACCTCACTGGAGCAGCTGCGTCATGGTGGGAAAATTTTCTACGCATGCACCCCAATGAAAACAACATCACCTGGGAAGAATTTAAGGAAAGTTTTTGTGGGGCGCACATTCCCAACGGTGTTATAAAAATCAAGAAGAGAGAATTTGAAGACCTCAAGCAGAGAAGCATGACAGTAACATACTACCTGGGTCAGTTTACCCAACTATCCCGCTATGCTAATGAAGAATATATGACTGAAAATAAAAAGATGGAAAAATTTCTGGACGGCCTCGCACCAGCACTTAAATGCCAGCTGGTCGTTCACACCTTTCCAGACTTCAAGACACTTGTGGACAAGGCCATTGTACTAGAAGATGAGCGCCGCAGCTTGGATGACATTCGCAAGTGCAAGAGAGACAAGTCTGCTCATTCTCGCAACAACAAGTCCAAAAATGATTTTCAGATAAATGGGGCAAATAAATCCCCAACTACAGTTCCTCGCCCGAAAAATAATTATCATGCTAGGGACAAGGAATTTACATACCGCCCAGGCATTACTTGCTTCGCATGTGGAGAAGAAGGACATTATGCCAGGCAGTGCCCGAAGCCAAGAAACACGGCTCCCAAGCCAAACAACAATGGGAATAATTCAGCTCCTAAGCGCAACAACTTCAACCCCAATAACAATCACAGGAAGGGCCACGTGAACCACGTAGCCAGGGAAGAAGCACAGAATGCACCTGACATCGTACTCGGTACGTTCCCTGTCAACACAATTCCTGACACGGTTTTGTTTGATTCTGGAGCCTCTCACTCGTTTATTTCGAAAAGATTTGCCTTGCAAAATCATTTTTCGATACTCCCTTTGGAAAATTCAATGACTGTCAAGTCCCCAGGAGTTAAGCAAATCACTCAAAGTTACTGCCAAGGTGTGATTATTGGGATTGAAGGATTAAAGTTTTGGGCAAACCTCATTGTACTAGAAAACAACGGATTGGATGTTATTCTAGGGATGGACTGGTTAACCACCAACAAGGGCTTTATTGACTGTTTCAATCGAATAGTGACTCTCACTCATCATCACGGGAAGACAATAAAATTTGCAGCCATAGAAAGACCAATATCGCTCCAACCAAGGCTAAATAAAATGGACATTTCTGAATTAAGGAAAGTCCCGGTAGTCTGCGAATTTCCGGATGTATTTCCAGAAGAGCTACCAGGTATGCCACCAGACCGGGAGATAGAGTTCATCATTGAACTAGCACCTGGCACCAAGCCCATTTACAAGAAACCATACAGGATGGCACCGTCCGAGTTGGTAGAATTAAAGAAGTAAATAAAAGAATTACTGGACAAAGGTTATATCAGGCCCAGCTCATCACCATGGGGATCACCAGTATTATTTGCCAAGAAAAGAGATGGGACTCTGAGATTATGTGTGGACTATCGAGCTCTGAACTTGGTCACCATCAAAAATAAATATCCGATGCCACGGATAAATGACTTGTTCGACCAGCTCGACGAAGCCAAAGTTTTCTCAAAAATTGATCTGAGGTCAGGATACCATCAATTAAAAATAAGGACCGAAGACATTCCTAAGACGGCATTCACCTCCAGATACGGATTATATGAATTCACAGTAATGTCGTTCGGACTGACCAATGCTCCCGCATATTTTGTGCATCTCATGAACAAGGTCTTTATGAAATATATGGAAAAATTTGTTGTGGTGTTCATTGATGATATTTTGGTATATTCCAAGACACCAGAAGAACATACTCAGCATCTCAGAATTATGCTGGAGGAATTAAGGAAGCATCAATTGTACGCCAAATTCAGCAAGTGTGAATTCTGGTTAAAACAAGTTGGTTTTCTAGGCCACGTACTAACCCAGGAAGGTGTTGCCGTGGACCCAGAAAAAGTTAAGGCTGTACTTGGGTGGAAACAACCAGCCAACGTAACAGATATCCGAAGTTTCCTGGGAATGGCTGGATATTATAGAAGATTTATTGAGGGATTTTCCACCATAGCAAAACCCATGACATAGTTACTCAAGAAGGATAAAAAAATTGAATGGACTGAAGCCTGCGAGAAAAGTTTCCAGGAATTGAAGAAGAAATTAACGACAACACCGGTATTAATCGTGTCGGACATTCACAAAAAAATTGAAGTCTATTGCGACGTGTCCAGGAAGGGTCTTGGATGTGTACTGATGCAAGAAGGTAAAGTGGTCGCCTATGCTTCGAGGCAGCTTCGACGACATGAGGAAAATTACCCTACTCATGACTTGGAATTGGCAGCAGTAATTCACGCACTCAAAGAATGGCGACATTTTCTCCTTGGCAATTGTTGTGAAATATATACTGACCATAAAAGCCTCCAATATATTTTCACACAGTCAGAACTCAATTTACGGCAACGACGCTGGTTGGAATTAGTGAAGGACTACGACGTAGGAATTCACTACCATCCAAGCAAGGCAAATGTCGTGGCAGATTCTCTCAGTCGAAACCCAAGCTCAGACAGCGGCAGCCTACAAAGTTTACAAACTAAATTCCAACAAGAGTCTGCGAAACTCAACATGATTTTGGTCACGGAAGGCACTGTGGAAAATTTGGAACTCCAACCCACCTTGGAGGAACAAATTAAAGAAGCTCAGGAAGGGCACCCCAGCATCGAAGGAATAAGAAGAAAAGTGAATATGGGCAAGGCCTCAGAGTTATTCGTAGACGACAAGGGAATATTATGGTACGGGAACAGGCTATGCGTACCAAATGTAGAGGACCTCAAACAACAAATTTTGGCCGAAGCCCACACCACTCCGTATTCAATCCAGCCAGGAGGAACCAAAATGTACAAGGACATTCAGGAAAAAATTTGGTGGCACGGTATGAAAAGACATATAGCCACGTTCGTTGCATGCTGTGATTCATGTCAGCGCATTAAACCGAACATCAGAAACCAGCAGGACTATTACAGCCAAAGAAGATACCTGAATGGAAGTGGGACGAGATAGGTATGGATTTTATTGTCGGAATACCTCGGCCACGACACGAAAATGATGCCATATGGGTCATCACCGACAGGTTAACCAAAGTAGCACATTTTATTCCAGTGAAGACCACCCACTCCACACAGAAGCTTGCCAGACTTTATCTCGCCCGCATTGTCTGTTTACATGGAGTTCCAAAGACCATAATATCAGACAGAGGCACACAATTCGTCTCCAGATTTTGGGATCACCTACAACAAGCTATGGGGACTCAGCTAGTATTTAGTACGGCTTACCACCCCCAGACGGGAGGGCAGACTGAACACGTAAATCAAATTCTAGAGGACATGCTAAGAGCATGTGTTCTCACCTATGGAACCAGTTGGGAAGAAAGTCTGCCGTACGTCGAATTCGCATACAACAACAGTTACCAGGCCAGTCTACAAATGGCACCTTTCGAAGCCTTGTATGGACGAAGATGTCGTACCCCACTTAATTGGTTCGAGATAGGAGATAGCCGTATCTTCGGCCCATACATGCTCAAGGATGCCGAAGAGAAGGTTAAGATAATCAAAGACCGACTCAAGGCAGCCCTGAGTCGACAGAAGAGCTATTACGATCAAAAGCACCGTGACGTCAGTTTTGAGCCAAATGCATATGTGTACCTCCGAGTATCCCCAATGAGAGGTCTGCAGAGATTTAAGGTTAAAGGGAAGTTGGCACCTCAATTTATTGGACCTTTCAGGATAATTGCACGAAGAGGCGGAGTGGCCTATCAGCTAGACCTACCCGCAGAACTGTCAGACGTCCATGACGTATTCCACATCTCACAATTAAGGAAGTGTGTGAGCAACCCAGAGAAGCAAGTATCTCACGAAAGCATAGACGTTCAGCCAGACCTCACGTACCGGGAACGCCCAATAAAAATATTGGAGGAATCTGAAAGGAGGACCCGTCAGAATGCAATCAGATTTTTCAAGGTTCAGTGGAGCAATCACACCGAGGCTGAAGCAACGTGGGAAAGAGAGGATTTCCTCCAGGCAGAACATCCACACCTATTTGAGGAACAGCTGAAATCTCGAAGACGAGATTTTTCCTAAGGGGGTAGGTGTTGTAACACCCCAAAAAATTTAATCTGATTTGACAAATATTCTTATTCCTTTTTAGATGGATTTTTTTTAAAACTCTTGACTTGACTTCCTCTTTCAACTAAAAGGGTGGAAATTTCTTATAAATCTTTTGATAAACTTTGGTGCTGGCCTTCAAATATTTCTATTGGAATTTCTTGCCTACAAAAATTTCCTTGGCATATTCACTATTTTATGTGAAATATCTTTCAGGGAATTATTTCTATAAACCTTTACCTTTAGAACCATATTTCCTCTTGGTTGGCTCATCATCTCAAAATTTCTCCTTCCCAAAAGTTTCCCTCTCTGACCCTAGGATTTCAACCCAGCTTTTTCTCAAAGGACCCAACCAGAAAAATGTATTCTTCTTGATAAAATATTGCATAAACTAATTCTGTCTTTTATTTTGGGGTCTCAAGATTTACAAAGGAAGTACCAGATTCCTTTTGCTTTTGACCTCAAATAAATTAGCCCTAGTACACATTAGTACCCACAAACTAAATATGCAAAAACATTCTGGTCCACAGTTTAAAATTTTCAAATTTCATTCAAAGGAAAACTGGACCAGAAATGGAATTATTGCTGGACAACCCTCTTCCCCTACTTCAAAAATTCCAAGAAAAATCAGGGAACCTCTAGAAGCCCCAGTGGATAACCCCTCCAAGTTTCAGCCCCAGGAAAAATGTTTTGGCCTCCCTGGCATTCGGTCGAACACCTAGCGTGCATTGTTTCTGTAAAAGTTCAGAAACTGTCAGATTCAGTGTCAATCTCGACAGTGCCAGCAGTGGCGCCTTGCTCATTGTGGCTCGACCCTATCCAGGGCGCCGCACGGTTGCTTGGCCGCTTGTGGGCGTCGGTGGTGAGCTGGCACGCCGGCCCCGACCCCTCCCGTGGTGGCAGAGCCATCCGTTGCGGCCACCAGAGGCCACCACCACAGAACGGCGTTGCCCAGCGCCGCCCAAGTCTTCTGAAGCCAACGCGTGGCCGTCCCCCACTCTGCGCGCGCTGCGGTATCGTCGGTGTGGCCTGAGCAGCGCAGAGCGTGCTCTCTACAGCCGCCGCGCCCGTAGGTCGCCGTTCCGTCAAGCCGCGACAGCACTGCTTAGACAGCCGCGATTAGCGCTAAAATGGAACCATGGCAGGTGCAGTAGCTTGCCTCGCCACCGTAATCGTCTGCTAAACCTCGCAGCTCGCCGTGATCCGCACCGGAGCTTGATCCGTCACGGTAACTGCCTCGACCGCCTATAAATAGGAGGCCCCCGAGCCGCTATGCAGACAGCACCACGTCCACTTCACCTCAGAACCACGCCCAGCTCAGCAGAGGACCTTGGGGAGGTCTTCTTCCCCGACTCCGGCCACCCCGATCCGCTTCGGGCTCCAGCTAAATTCCCTCTGGTAAGTGAGCGAGCTCAGCCCAAACTTAGCTAGAAGCCTCCTAGGGTGACCTCCCCTCTGAACCGCGCTTCAATTTGGTGGTGGCAAACTCCTCCGGTGAGATCCATCCACGCCCGAAGCCGCCGTCCGCCGGAGAAGAGGTAGCCGTCGACGTGGTGCTCGCCGACGACCCATTCCACTACCCACATGCGCGAAAGGACCCCGTGAGTGCATCTAGACCCTTGCCCCTCTCTGGATCGCAGTAGATCGTCGCCGGCGATCGCCGCGAGCGCTCTGTCACTGGCGTCCATTTTCAAACCTGACAGGGGTGGCCCGCCGTCAGGATTTTGTTTTTAGCGAACCATTTTCTGAAAACACTTTCTGCCCGAATACGTTTCCTCCTCTGGCTTGTGTATTTTTTCGAAAGCGTTTTCTATTTTCTCGGTCTAGCCCCTGGGAAACTTTCTGTTTATAACAGATAGGTCCCTGGGCTTAGATTTCTAATAACTTTTAAAACAGAAAGTGATTTGGAGTTGATTTTTTCTGAAAATTTTATTTTTCTGTCTAGTTTTTTATGATATTTATTCAAAAATATATTCAGACAACTCTTATACACGCACGGTATTTAAGTTAGAATTCGATATTTTGTGTGACGTAGATATCAAGGAGGAGACGCTGCCGTCAACTTCGCCGAGCTAGACTCCGACTACGCTGATCCAGGCAAGCATGTTTGAACCTTTGATATGATGAGTGTTATTCATGTTTGCTTGACATGAGTTCTATGGCATATTATTATAGAGCATATGATGAATGTTGTATTTCATGCATGATAAGTTGCAAGTGAGCTAAAAACTGGATGTGATCATGAAATGATTGGCCAACCTAGTCATGTAGTGACATGATAGGTTGTGTGCTGGTGATGTTGGAGCATACCATTATTATCAAAGGAACCATTTAACTCTAGTGTTGACATAGATCGAGTCTTGTCCCGTTCAACTTATTTTCGTGCTGCCACATGTCTTCTGCAAAGAATGCGGTTTAGTAAGTTGCAAACCTCTTTCCATGTACACACCAAATAGAGGGGCCGTGATGAGGGTTCCATGGCCCTGGAATAAAGCCCGTCGTCCGGTCAGGGGGCATGGGTGTTTCCGGCTTGGGCCGAGAGGGGGGCACCCCTTAGTAGTGCGTGGTATAAATTTGATCCCATGCTATTCGAGGTGTCGGCCTCCCCATCTTATAGTTTTTCTTGAACGATGCCTTGGGTGATACCGGGCATTCGTGATGTAAAATGAGTGTGTACTGGTTACGTGTGTTTTCTTCTAAAATACCGTAGACGGAAGTAGTCCTTCGTGACTACTGAAATCCGTTAACTGTGGGTAAAGAGTACAACCTCTGCAGAGTCAAAACTATTCGAGTAGCCATGTCCGCGGTCATCGACGTTGGTTGACAGGTCAAGTGTCAGACTCAGTGTCAGTCTCTGGAGAACTAATATGTTTAAATGACAAAAATAATCTTGGCTGAATATTATTTCTATGAATGGACTAACCTGACTATTGATGTGAGGCACCGACTATTCCTTGGGATGGTACTACCTCCTGGATGCTCGTATATGAATGTCGAAATATAAGCCCTTTATATGATGTCGCTCAGACGTCCGACTGCGGCATTCGTGTTATTTACATTTAATATAAGCCCTTTATGCGATGTTGCTCAGACGTCCGAATGTGGCATTCATGTTAATTATTTTCAGTATAAGCCCTGTATGTGATGTCGCTCAGACGTCCGACTGTGGCATTCATGTTAATTATTTTCAGTATAAGCCTTGTATGTGATGTCGCTCAGACGTCCGACTGTGGCATTCATGTTATTTATTTTCATTATAAGCCCTTTATGCGATGTCGCTCAGACGTCCGACTGTGGCAGTCCTGTTATTTATTTTCATTATAAGCCCTTTATGCAATGTCGCTCAGACGTCCGACTGTGGCGCGCATTGTGATTTATTTTCAGTATAAGCCCTTTATGTGGTGTCACCCCGACGTCCGACTGAGGTCTATTTATTTTATTCTTACCTTTCGAGGCGTCGCTTCAGACACCTGATCGGCCTTCTTTATTTATTGGAATTTCAGGAGGAAAACCGTCCGACTTTCCTTTGTATTTACCTTGATGTGCATTTTTACAGTATGTGTGCATGCTAACCTGCTTATGTGCATCATGTTTGCATTTGTTATATCTTATGTCCAAACTGTCTTGCGAGTACATTCAAAGTACTCACCTGGCTTGTTGATTTGGCCAGATGTTGACGAAGGCGATCTTATGGATGAAGAGTTCGATAGCGAGTCCGACGCCTAGAGGAGTCCCAGTCAGTCCCTTGCGATCCTGGAGTCTACCGCTTGTATTATAACCGCTTCCGCTACCCAAATAAAATTGTCGAGCCTCACTCCGACGCTTGACGAGTTGTAAGATATTAGAGTCATGTCAGCCACTTCACTGTGACATACCCACCACCCACTATATATTGCGAGTCAGTAGTACTACCTCCATTTCCACTGTGATATATCCGCCTCTATGAAGGATATTGGCGAGCGTGTAATAAATTGTTCAGTACCCTCAGCTCAACCATGTATAATATTAAGTACTACTGGATTTCTGTATCAAGGATTTGTCTACCAGTACGAATTATTTTTCTGTGCTGGTTTGACTAAAGGGGCGATTTTTTTTAATAAATGTTTTATTGAAAAACCGGTCCTGACATATATCAAAGCCAATTTTCATTAACAATGATTTGTAATTTAGTAGTGAGCACAAAGTGATATATATCATACAATGACGAAGTCTAACTCTGTTCCTATGCATCGGCATGTCATACAAGAAGAATTCATGCACATTAAGTAAAGGCCAATGCATAGTATAAACAGTTTCTTGCAATTTTATTGTATTGGAAACATAGAGAGGTGAAGATGTAGTTCCTCTCTCATAATAATTGCAAGTAGGAGCAACAAGCACATGCATATTATATTCATCAAAATCATCATGTGCAATAGAAAACCGCAACCCATCAATATAATCCTTAATAAGCGCAAACTTCTCTGATATAGTGTAGTTGGGAGAATTCAAAAAGATAATAGGACTATCATGTGTGGGTTCAATAGCAACAATTTCATGCTTAACATAAGGAACTATAGCAAGTTCATCTTCATAAGCATAATTCATATTGGCATCTTGGCCACAAGCATAGCAAGCATCAAGTTCATCAAAAAGGGATATTTCAAATGAATCCAAGGGATCATAGCAATTATCATAGCATTCATCCTTCGGTATGTGCGAAGGGTAATTAAACAATGTATGAGTTGAAGAGTTACTCTCATTAGAAGGTGGGCACGAGTAGCTAATCCGCTCTTCCTCCTTTTGTTCTTCGCTCTCTTCCTCGTCTTCTTCATCTAATGAGCTCACGGTTTCAGCAATTTCTTCTTCCATAGATTCCTGCAAAATATTAGTCTCTTCCTAGGCAGCGGTCATTCTTTCAATAAATTCAATAATATCAGCATTGTATTCATAATTCTCATAACAATATTTAAGTATGGATAAATTTTCAGATTCGTAAGGAACATCATCATCATACTTTTCAAGCAAAGATGCAATTTCATAAGCACCTTTAAAAGCAACAAATTCTTCTATTCGTTCCACATCATAGTAATCATAAATACCTTTAGCATATGAAGCCAAGGTTTTATTATCGTTGAATTTGCATTGAAATGGAAGGTGTCGAGCTTCTATCTTAGAGCAACGAGTAAACTCACATCTCGAGCATGCATCCCAAGCAAACCATTGCAATATTCTAATTTGATCCCATAAGTGTTTCCCTTTTTGAGACAAGCGATAATCCCTAAAGTACTCACGTTGATCCAATGTGTCTCCCATTAAAAAGTTCGATGGGGATTTCTCAGGATTATCAAAGGAGTAATTAACGTGTTTCACATAACTAGCATCGAGGGTTTTAGGAGGTTCCCCATCTCCATGAGTATCAAGTACCACTAATTTTTTTGGTGTTTCGTGTTCCATATCCATAACTAAAGATATAAAACAACTAATAACAGAAAATAAAAATTACTTAGTGGTAAAGCAAACAAGCACACACGAGAATATTCACCCCACGCTATTGCTCCCCGGCACTGGCGCCAGAAAAAGGTCTTGATAACCCACAAGTGTAGGGGATCGTTTGTAGCCTTTTTTGACAAGTAAGAGTGTCGGACCCAACGAGAAGCTAAAGGTAGAACAAATATTCCCTCAAATTCTATCGACCACCGATACAACTCTACGCACACTTAAAGTTTGCTTTACCTAGAACAAGAATAAAACTAGGAGTACTTTGCAAGAAAATAAAGAACGTGGAAATAAAAGTTAGGTGTTGTTTTAATAAAAGTAGAGTGTTTTGTGGCAAGCTTTTTGTGTAACGCAAGAGAAAGATTGTCCCTAGGTAATTGAATATGATACGATAGATACTTGTTATATGCAATGAGGGAGAGGCATACACTAACACACTTTCCATACTTAGATCATATGCACTTACGATTGGAACTCTAGCAAGCATCCGCAACTACTAAAGATCATTAAGGTAAAACCCAACCATAGCATTAAGTATCAAGTCCTCTTTACTCCCATACGCCATAACCCCCTTACTCGGGTTTATGCTTCTGTCACTCAAGCAACCCACTATAAGAGAACCATGAACATATTGCAACACCCTACAGCGAGGATCCCTCATGTTTGCGCGACACGGAGGGCACCATAGGACAACACCATATCAACATACACTCACATCCATAACACCATACCACAATTAACCCATAGGACAAAAGAGATCTACTCAAACATCATAGGATAGCCAAATATCATTGGGAAATAATATATGGAGTTGAGCACTATGTCTAAGTAGAGATTACAGCGGGGAAGAGAGGTGTTACACCGCTGCAAAGAGGGGGAGAGAGTTGGTGTTGACGGCGGCGAAGTTGTTGGTGTAGATTGCCGTCACGATGATTGCCCCCGGCGACGTTCTGGCGCCACCGGGAGAGAGGGGGAGAGAGCCCCCCTCCTTCTTCTTCTTCCTTGGCCTCCCCCCTAGATGGGAGGAGAGTTCCCCCTCTGGTCCATGGCCTCCATGGCGGCGGAGGGGCAGGAGCCCCTCCGAGATTGGATCTCCCTCTCTGTTCTCTTCTGTTTCGCGTTCCTGTTTTCTGGCCAAAACTGTTTCTTATATTCCCGGAGATCCGTAACTCCGATCGGACTGAAATTTTGAGGGGATTTTTATCCAAAAATTAGCTTCCTTGCGCCCGAAGGAGAGCTCCAACCGACATATGAGGTGAGCACCACCCACCACGCCGGGCATGGGCCCCCTGGCCACGCCCTGGTGTCTAGTGGGGGCTGTGGGCCTCCGTTTGCGTTGATTCCACTTCTCAAAATTCACAAATATTCCAAAAAAATCTCCGTAAATTTTTATCGCGTTTGGACTTCATTTGATATGGTAATTCTATGAAACAAAAAACATGCAACAAACAAGAACTGGCACTGGGCACTGGATCAATAGGTTAGTCCAATAAATCATATAAAATGTTGCCAAAAATATGTGAAAATTGTGTGATATTGGCATGAAACAATCAAAAATTATAGATACGACGGAGACGTATCAGATACGTCCCCGCATGGACTACTGGTACCAACTGATCCAGAGTGTTGTAAAGACGAGTACGAGTGGCGTACAACTCAACAGTCAGAGCTCAGACAGCACGATCCAGCGCCTCAGTGTACTGAACCAAAATCTGTGGGTCGTAACGATGGCTCACATAAGGGGTACAGACCGCAGTGTAGGACCGGTCGTTGCGCTGCCGCACGAGATGGGTGAAGGCAACGGTGTCGGATCCAGTCTCATCCCCAGCGGGGACATACGGAATGTATCTGAATCTAGTCTCCTCCAAGCAAGGGTGCTCTCTACGGAGGCGGGTGATAGCAGTATAGGCAGCATCATGGACTCCCATGTCAACAATCACTCCAACATCGCAATAGGTGTGCAGCTCAGTGATGGATCGGTCACGCTGATCCCAGATAACAACCACTGCCTGGTACTGCTCCTGGTTGAAATCGCAGAAGTCCTCGTAAACTGTGTACTCGAGGTACCAGCGATATCCCAGCCTGGTCAAGAGGTTGATCAGAATGGCCGGGAATCCAGGGGCATCGACAGCCATAGTCAAACAGACGAGCTGTCTGGAAGGACGCATCTGTAACAAGAAGATTCAAAGATGTCAAATGACAGTGTGTGCATCATAACTTCAAAGAAAACAATTGTCAACGAAACAACTCTCCGATGGATGTGATCACGAGAACCTAATGTTAGAGTTAGCAAAATCTTAACCTGAAAGAGAAGAGAGATCAGAACCCAAAGTATAGACGAGGAATAAAAAATCCTAATACCACTCGATTGAGATGTGGGCCCGTAAGCCACACAACTAAGTTAGTAAAGTTTTTCAAGTACTAGACTCAACTTCGGCCAAGGAGTTGGAAAGGGGCTACCTACAGGCAGTCGGCTCTGATACCAACTTGTGACGCCCCCCAATTTGGCTGTACGCTAAACATACACGCAAATGCGTACGACCAAGATTAGGGACTCACTGATCGATATCACAACACAACTCTAGACACAAATTAAAGTCATACAGCTTCATATTACAAGCCAGGAGCCTCGAGGGCTCGAATACAAAGCTCGACAAGCACAAGTCAGCGAAAGCAAATAATATCTGAGTACAGACATAAGTTAAACAAGTTTTTGCCTTAAGAAGGCTAGCACAAACATAGCAGCGGATCGGAAGATGCAAGGCCTCCTGCCTGGGAGCCAACCTAACTACTCCTGAGCGTCGGCGTTCTCCACGAAGTAGTAAGCTCCAGTGGTGGTGTAGTAGTCATCTCCGGTGTACTCCATCTCCTGGGCTCCATCGTCTGAGCGCAGCAATCGTATCTAGGGGGAAAGAGGAAGTAAAGCAGCGGTGAGTACTCATCCAAAGTACTCGCAAGACTTACATCAGAACTATTCTAAAATATGCATCAGTATCAAAGGAATGGGGTTATATCTATGGACTGACTGCAGAAAGCAAGAATAGGGGGGAAGGCCTAGTCCTATCGAAGACTAGCATCTTCAACATCTTGCAGCATTAGAAGAGAGTAGAGTGGTAACTCATATGTAGCAATAATATTGTAGCAATAATATTGTAGCAATTTTATTAAGTAACCACGCCCAGAGATTCTTCCTCGACTCCCTGCGAGAAAGCAATCTCGGAGCCAACCATTCATGTTAGAGTCACAGTTCTAGTTGTATTAGATCGACTTATTACCGTGGACACGGCTATTCGAATAGTTAATTTCATCCCTGCAGGGGTGCACCACATTTCCACACACGTATGATAACCTTTGGCCGGACACACTTTCCTGGGTCATGCCCGGCCTCGAGACATCAACACGTCGTCGCCCTACCTAGGCTCAACAGAGAGGCCAGCCCGCCGGTCTAAATCCTAAGCGCGCAGGGGTCATGGGCCCACTCACCCATTTGCACTCCTGCACGATGCGTGGGCGACCGAGATCAGTGAGGTATCACCCTCGATGGCCCACACTTGAGGGGTTGCACGACAGAGTTGTTATCGGGAGTGGTGAAAGAGGAATCACACTCGATATCCACGACCGATCTGTTACGCTGCAGAGATAGCATCATGAGTACTTTACGAGGTGTCACCCTCGGTACTCGATAATAGCCCTGCAGAGTCGTACAACTAGGGGGTGTGATGTGATGTGATGGGCATGGCTGGTCGATCATGATGATCAAGTAACTGATATTAAAAGCGAGGCAACTGGGACTAAGGGGTCATAGGGGATTCACTGATCAACCTATACTAAGCACTTGATATAACAGTAGGTACAGTAGCAGTTTATCAAAAGTAGGCTATGCATCAGTATAGGAGCTATATACAACAGTAGCAAAATCTAATGCAAGCATGAGAGATAATGAATGGGCGGTATCGGAATGCTCAAGGGGGGTTTGCTTGCCTTGCTGCTCTGCTGCAAAGGCCTGATCGTCAGTGGCGTAGTCGTACCCGGCAGCAGCGTCAGTCTCGGGGTCTACCGGTAAGAAGGCGAGAAACAATAAATATAAAGCAGACAGATGCAACATGATGCATGACATGGCAAAATGCAGTGCTAGGCATGAGCTATCGCAGTACTACACGTCGCAGACGGAGCGGAAGAATATCTGACGATATTTTCCGAGTCTCGGGCTACTACCGGACAGATGAATCCGATGGAAAAGTTTCATGTTCGCTATGATAGGAGCACGTGACAGACGAACGGACAGCGTATTCGGATTCGTGAGATTTTTCTGATCAACTTTCATATATAAATTATTTTCATCTGACTTACGGTTTATTTTATATTAATTTTTAAAGTTTTATTAATATTCAAAAATTAAACAGATTTATTTTAATTCAATAATCATTTATGACATCAGCATGATGTCATGCTGACATCAACAGTCAGCATGAATCTCCTTGCCGCCCTAGAAGTTTGTGGGGTTGACTAGTCAAATCTGACCAGTGGGCCCCACTGTGCATTGTCACGGTGCTAATTAAAGTTTAATTAACATTAACCAGATTAATTATGCTAATTAACTACTCACTAATTAACAAATTAATTAATTAATTAACTAATTATCAAAATTAATTATTATTGATATTCTTTTTATTTATTTATTTTTTAAACTGTTAACAGGGGCGTGGGCCCCAGCTGTCGTCTGGTCAGGGGGGTTAACCCACTAACCAGATCGGGCCGGGGCGGGGCATAGCCCGAGGGTGCACACGGCGCGAGGGCGCCAGCAGCCAGCGCCGGAGGGGGGCAGGGCACGGCGACGGAGGTGGCCCGACGAGGGCCACCAGCGGCGACCGGGGGGGGGGGGGGGGGGGGGGGGGGGGGAGGCGCGAGCGCGGCGGTGGCCGGGACGGGGGCGTGCGGGCGCGGGGCTACGCGGCGTTGGCTGCCAGGAGCGCGGGCGCGGCCGGCGGCGCGCGAGCACGCGCAGGCGAGGCTGGCGCCGGCGCGGCCGGACGCGGTGGGGCACGCGCAGGGGGGGAGCAGGTGCGGCGAACGGTGAGAGAGGGGCGGCGGCTCACAGGCGTTTGAAGGGGCTGGCAGCGGGCGTGGGGAGGGCTCGGGGAGGCGCCGGCGGGGAAGGTGCGGCGGCCGCCGAGGGGACGGCGCCGGCGTCGGGCGCGGGGAGGGCGCCGGCGAGCGACAGCGGCGCGGGATCGGGGGCGGGGGACCCGATCCAGTCGGAGGGGAGGGGAGAGAGGTCGTGGGGTGAGTGGGGGTGTCGGTGCCCCAAGGAGGGTCATAGGCCGGGAGGGGTTAGGCCGGTTGAGTGGGCCAGCTGGGCCAGTGGCCCAGTTGGCCCGGGGGAGTGATTTCTTATTTTATTTTATTTTGCTTTTTACTTTTAATTTTGATTCTGTTTTAATTATATTAGTGACAAATTCACCTTTGTAAAAATAGTGCATTGGGTCCATTAATCCCACTGCATTATTATATACTGCCACGAAAATATTTGGGGGGCATTTGAAAAGTTTTGAAAATACCAAGATTAAAAAGGGCATTAATAAAAGAATTGACCTGAGTTTTATTTATTTTTGAGGCACTTAATCACATGATAAAATGTTGGTTCCATTTTTAGAAGTGCCCAGGGAATATTTGAAACATATTCGTGATTTTTATTTACTGATTTGCAAAAGTTTTAAATCCATCTTTTAAATGAATTTGAATAGCAAAGGAATTTGAATCAGGGTTTGATTCCAACAGTGATCATAATTGGATTAGCAAAATGAATTAACTTAATCCTCAGGTTATTGTAGCTTGATTACAAAAATTACTGTAGCACCAAATCCAGGGTGTCACAAGGATCAACATGATATCTTACATGCATTTTATTCTACTAGCAAATGAGCCTGTGCATTGCAATGGGTAAAAAAACATCCACTAATCTAATAACTATGAATCCATAGGTCCATGTCCTTTATTTCAACACATGACATGTCATCTGTGTTTCTATTTATCCTTCTTCCCACTCTCGTTGACGCTGGCCTTAGTTTTCACAACATCAAAACACGTTTGAATGTTGTCAATCTTAAGACGACTTCCTCTCGGCATTGGATGATAAATCTATTTTTTCTGTGAGGTTTTGACGAGGCGTGCATGCGTGGTTATAGATATTGTTTTTGCTCCCCATCCCGATTTTGCCGAAATGTTCATTTTCAATTCGGATCATGCGCTATTGATTAAGGTTTCATCGTAAATAGAATTATATGTGGTTAATGGGTAAAATAATATCATTTTCAAATTGTACATATTTTTCTAATCAAACATGTTAAAATTGGAGTTAGGGTTAAAAAGATATCGATTTTTAAAAAATCGATTAATATGTACTACGGGGTGATTACCAGAAATTGATGGGGGTTTTCTACAAAATAACATAATGGACCAAGAATACCTATTTTTTATTAGTAGGTAATAGAGGACTATGACATGATGTGGTGACTGCTGCATACGTAACTTACACGTGTGAATTCTCTACTTACAGTTTAGTTTTTTTATATCTTGTTCCTGTTCCTATTGGCTAAGTACTTGATTTTACTGAACATGTGTAGTTGTTAGATCATAGAAGTTGTAGCCTTATAGTCGTTGGCTTATTTAACAGTACACAGTTAAGTTTACAGTAGTTGGTATACCCCTGTAACATATATTAATCTCTCCATGTGATTAGGCTTTCTAGATAAAAAAATGCTCTTGTAATAGGATCTTTAGGATTAATGGAAGTTTGTTGTTAGACCAGTAGAACAACTTGTATGATTCTTTTATCAAATAAGCTTCAGAGTAAAACAAAGTAATACCTGAAACTTACTTCCAGCTATCATTTCTAGTTAACCATATGAGCTACCATTTGTCATGAGCATGCCATCTTCATCTCATCATCGTTTGCATTCATGCGGAAATATTTACCATCTGCCTTTGTTTCCATTTTTTTCATACAGTGGCTGAAGATTGTAGATGCAGATGGATTCGCCGCTTATTTCTACTGAAGTTACTTATCATCGTCAAGATCGGAACTAATGGCTTGTTTGCATTGTCTCTTGTTTGGTTATTGTTTTCTTAAAAAGACTGGTGTAATGTTTAAGTGTCGATTTCATGGTGCTATGTGACATCACCTTGTTGATCATCGTCGTCAAGATTAAAACTAGCGACTTGTTTAGTTCTATCTTTGGTTAATGCTTCCTTGGGAAGACTCAAGTAATGTTCAAGTGTGTTGTCATGGTGCTATGCACATGCTCATCTGTTTGTTGCTTGTTTATTAATCAGTTTCTCTTGGTATGTCCTATTGGTATGGATGACATATGTATGATGATTGAAATTGCTTAAATATTGATCAGTTTCTTTTTGTATGTCCTGTTGATATGAATGACATATACATGCTGATTGAAATGGCCACAAAGATGTTTGTATTGGATCACAATAGGTGATGTACATGCAAATATTAATATACCAAGTCTTTATTAGGGTAAGTCTAACAACCAACCTAAAAGCCAACCCATTGTATGTGAAGGCTTTATAGATGACATGGCAGTGGCTTATGCCAGCAGCCGGCTATGCTATTAGAGCAACTCCAACCGGGCGACTCATTTCGTCCGTGTGTGTCCGTTTGGGTCGCCGTGGACACAAAACTCGGCCCAATGTGGCGACCCAAACGGAAGTGTGTCTGTTTTTTGTCGGCCCGCGACCCATTTGAGGCCCAAATTTGGGCCGCATTTGCATCAGCGCGGACACGAGACGGACGCACGCGACACCCGCCCTTTCCCCTGGTCCGCTAGTCGGTGGCACGCATGCCAGCCTTCTCTTTCTTCACATCGCCCTCGACTCACCCGGTCGCCCCACCTCTTGTCGCTGCCGCCCAGTTTCGCCGACGCCACCAGCCATCCGTCCTTAGATAGGTCACCTTCCCGGCCGCCCCACCTCTTGTCGTTGCCGCCCAGTTTCCCCGCCGCCACCAGCCATCCGTCCTTATATAGGTCACCTTCCCGGCCGCCCCACCACTTGTCATTGCCGCCCAGTTTCGCCGACGCCACCAGCCATCCGTCCTTAGATAGGTCACCTTCCCGGCCGCCCCACCTCTTGTCGTTGCAGCCCAATTTCGCCGACGCCACCAGCCATCCGTCCTTAGATAGGTCACCTTCCCGGCCGCCCCACCTCTAGTCGCTGCCGCCCAGTTTCGCCGACGCCACCAGCCATCCGTCCTTAGATAGGTCACCTTCCCGGCCGCCCCACCTCTTGTCGCCGTCGCCCAGTTTCGCCGACGCCACCAACTATCCGTCCTTAGATAGGTCACCTTCATGGGCGCCTCATCTGCGGACACCGCCGCCCAGTTCCTACCTTGTCTCGGTGGGGCACGAGGGCTCTTCACCGGCCGACATCTTTCAGGACGCCCGCAAGCTGTTCGTCGATTTGCCCGCAAATTACAAATGGATTCCCACGATGAGTTCTTTTTCCACAACATTCTTTGCGATTCGGATGATTCTTCATCCGATGATGAGGAGATCGTGACAGCTGCGTTGGTCGTCCATGACCACCTAAGTAGGCAGCGGTCATTGTTTAGGGGCTCCACATTTATAATCGGACTGTAAATTACTTGGATAGTACTTTGGATTCAGATGATTCTTCATCCGATGATGAGGAGATCGTGACAACTGCGTTGGTCGTCCATGACCACCTAAGTAAGCAGCGGTCGTTGTTTAGGGGCTCCACATTTATAATCGGACTGTAAATTACGTGGATAGTACTTTGGATTCACATGATAGAACTCCTCATTGATTTGTGTGAATCCTAGGATGCCCTGGAAATTTAGCAATGTATTTTTTCTTCAAAGTCTCAATATCTCATCATTGATTTGTCATTTGCTATTTTTGAATTGTTTATCGACATTTTCCAGACTTCATCCGATGATGAAAACAGCATCTTGGCTGATTTGGTCCCTTGTTGAGTTTTTTGAAGTTTAGTCGATTTCTAAGTGGCTTAGTTAGACCGATTATTTTGGCACAAAACATGCCTGGCCATTTTTCTTGTTTGGTTACACATTTGTTTGATGGGTCTATGTGATGGCCAGGTAGCTTCTTTAGACATTATTCTTGTTTACGCATTTCTTTGATGGGTCTATATGGTCAAGAGGCACTCCTCCAACTGGCTCTTCCCATCCACCTCACATCGTTCAAACCAAACAGAAGAAAAAAAGGGAGTGTCTATTTGACATCCGGATGAAAACGAATTCGTTTTCAATCATATTTTTCTACCAATTACACGCTGACAACTATCCTACTGTCCCCCTGTCCTGTCTAATGTCCGCGTTCTTTAAACACAACAGCAACTGGAGCTTAACGGGTCCCCACCCTAACTTTTCCAGCCCGAACAGAAAAGGCATAAAAAGGAGAGCAAAAAACCCAAAGTTACAGCCAAACTTTGCCATGTCCACTAAGCTGAAGGAAAGGGCCAGGATAACGTCATCTACCCACACACACACCTAAAAAATACACTTTGGAGCACTAAATTACTCTAAAAATACATTAAAAACTATTTAAATTGCACTAATGAATATGAGAAAAACACCAAGAATTACTTTATGTCCACCAGGAATGCACTTTTAAATCTTTATGTCCACCAAGAATTACAGTGTAAAATCCACTAATTAAGCATTATAAAATACACAAAAATTACACTGAAAAAATACACTTAGAACGCTCTGTTTAACAATATGAGTTCAATATAAAGAAGCAAAAATAAAATACACTCGGATTTAAAGAGTAAATCCAAAAAAGGGTATGGAGAATAAACTAAATTACATTAAGAAAAAAAACACTAAAAAGCTGCTACATTTACACTAATAATTTCGGGACACACAAACTATATACTAATAATTCCGGGCAAACAATTATCCACAACAACTGATTTGAAAAAGGATAAACTCAAGAGTGCAAAAAATATTACAATGAATACACTGAAAATCCCAACGAAATAAATTACACAAATAAACTAAAAGAACAAAGAACTAACAACACATTATCAGGCAACTATCCATTAACACCCTGCAAAAAAAATACCAAAAAGTGATATTAGCATCAAGCATGAAAACAATAGTACCTAAAGAAAACAAAAAAAATGACCAAAAATAATAAGCTGCATGCTCCTTCGCTCATATTACATGCTACTGAGAAGTAAACTCAGATGTTGTACACTGATTACAGTGCAAATCCACTAAGATTACAGTGTAAACCCACTAAGAATTATAGTGTAACTCTACTAAGAATTACAATGCAATCCAATAAAGATTACAGTGTAAATCCAATAAAGATCACTAAGGATTACGGTCCAACTCCACTAAGAATTACACTGTGATCCAAAAAAGATTACAGTGTAAATCCACTAAAGATCACTAAGGGTCATAGTCAAATTCCACTAAGAATTACACTGCTATCCGTACAAAGATTACAGTGTAAATCCACTAAGATCACTAAGGATTACAATCTAACTCCACTAAGGATTACACTGTAATCCAATAAAGAATACAGTGTAAATCCACTAAGATCACTAAGGATTACAGTGTAACTCCAATAAGAATTACACTGTAAAAATCAAAGAGTTATAGTGCAGAACCAAATAAGAAAATACACTGTAAAATAAACTAAAAACACCAAGAATTACAGTGTAAAAATCCACTAAACATAGTGTAAATCCACTGAAAATTACAGTGTAAATCCACTAAGAAGATAAACAAGCCCAAACAACACTTTGGTTTCGGCCACTAAGTAGTACAAGATTGTCGATCTCTTTGCTACAAGAATATAGCTTAACCAAAAGCAAGACAAAGTACAAACCATGTTAAAGCAGTATGGATTGGACCAAGTTCATCTAAAAAAGGGTCCGTGAAAATTACATCAAACCAAGATCATCACAAGAGCCCTACCACTGGCTGGAAACACAAAATGAACCAGGGCTGATGCTGCCTAAAGAAATGTGTAAAGAAAACGTATGATGACAGCTGAATCTCAACATCACAAATCACAGATAGATGCTATCATAATATGCATCTGAATACAGGACAGACGGTATTTACAGACAGACCACACCCATGGACTGGGACACTTGCTAACACTACTACAGAATGGTCCAAACACGACACATCAATCAGAGACCCTTCGACGAAACTGTGTGTGATGCATGAATCGCAAACGGTATAGTGCAAGCTCCGTCGCTAATGGCACGAACTGTGTGCGAAGGCGGATCCATCAAATACGATTCAGAAAGTAGTTGCGTGTGTGATCTATGGCGGACAGTTTGTTCTTATGAACCGTTTGTGATTAGATAAGATAACAGAAACGGTTACCAAAACTACATACGTGTGCGAAGTACGGCATACAGTTCACTCGGATAAACTGTGTGCGCTGATACAGCAGAACACAAACGACTCGGCATAACACGCTGTGTGCGATATACAGCAAACAGTTGAGTAATGAGAATCGTGTGCGAACACCCGAGATAACACAGACGATTCATACTAACAAGCTGTGTGTGTTGTGGGCAGACGGTTGCTGCCAAGTAATTGTCAGCGATGGATGAGATCATTATCGACGCTACGTTGGGAAGTGTCGTTTGCCTGTATTAATATCGCAGACGTTCTATTATTTTGACGCGTGTGCCTCCGCATCAGTCCGTCCTCCTCTCTCACGTCTTGTCACCGCGTTGCCGCCCGAGTATTCCAGTGCACGCTTCGGCACCGCTTTTGGGTTTTGGCCAAGCGCCCGCTCGATGATCCCGTTCCCGCTCAGAACCGTGCAGGTTCCCGCGCGCAAAACCGTTCTACGGCTCTAGCTTCCCGCCGTGATCGGTGAAATCCCCAATGCTTGCCAGCCTGCTATATAAACCCTCACGGCCGGCGAGTCCACATTGCCTTCATCCCGCCCTCCCCGTAGCTTGTCTAGTTTGCTTCTCTCCCAATCGCCAATGGCACCGGCCGTTCGTCGTCGCCCAGCCACTCCGCCAGAGGACAGCTCCAGCTGGGAGGCTTCACCACGTCGGCGCGGCAGTCCTCTGAAGCGTGTAGTGCATGTGGCGTCCCTGGTGGGTGTGCGCATGCCACCAACTACACGCTCCACCACCGCTGCCCGAAGGCAGCTGCTGCCGGTGGCCGCCGTGGCCGCCACCACGCCTTCCGCCGCTAGTGCCGCCACCCCACCCTCGTCCGTCTTTGCCACGAACCCGCCGTCAGGCTGCGGGGTCATAACCCGCGCCGCCACCAAGGCCCGAATGCGGGAGGTGGAGTCCGCCAAAGGCATGCCGCCGGGCTTCCGTGTCGCAACCCTTGCGCGCTACATCTACTTCCTAGAGAAGGAGGTGGAGCGCCAGGTCGCGCACGCGAAGAAGCTCACCGACGCCGTGGCCGGAGGAGAAGCCGCAGCGGCGGCGCGGAATGCGGAGATCTACACAGAGTCCCGTCGCTTCGAGGAGGGGGGTCTTGAGTGTCGGAGGGCAGCACTGGCAGGCAACGGACACGTCTCCGCCAACTCGTCGGTAGGCTCCTCCTCCACTTGCTCTTACTGAGCGTGCTTGATTCTGCTGAAAGTAGTACAAAGCCCCTCCGTAGTACTAGTATTTAGGGGCTATTTTGTTCAGTTCATCTAACTATAGATATGGTGGAACTGTACCACGTACTTTAATTAGCTAGTATATAGTTGAACTAGCTAATTCAGTACGTGGTTGGCAACAATCGGGGAAAAGTTTGTTCGGTTCGGCTGTCGAGTTGAACTGTATTGTACGAAGACCAGTGCTTAATGTATGAATGAAATCCATGTTTAAAGTGAATTAGTTGCAAAATTACACCCTAATTGTGATTTTGTTTCTGCAATACTTGCCAAATGCCAGTGCTACAATGTTGACAAATGCCAGTGTTACTAGATCGACAGATGCCAATGTTTCCGATTTGACACATGGCAATTTACCCAGTATGATAGATGCAAATCTTTCTGGATTGTCTGTACTAGGCACACAGATCATATTCGAGAAACGTTGTGATGACGCATTGGACCAATCCTTCGCGCCAATATTTTGACTTGGCTTACGGGCGAAGGAAAGATAGTTGTCGATCTTCAAACAGGTATTCAACCTGAACCGTTTGTGATGTGTGTTCATTCAGATAAAATTATGATGGTTTTTTGTTTTCTACATGAATTCAGAGATAAATACTTAGTTCATCAAACCATAGATTTCATTCAGTCAAGCTTTCACTTTGCATTCATACAATCGAGATACAATATAAAGAAAACTAGTTGCGGCGGCGGCGGCGGTGGCAGCGGCCTCCTGCGGCGGCGTTCTCGTGCTCCGGGGCGCAGTTGTACAGTTCTTCAACCGAGACCAGAATGTTATGGACTTCACAATCAAAGAGCCGGTCGTCGCACGATCGACGGGCGCGGGGTCGTGGGGCGGCGACTAGCGGTGCTGCGAGAAAGCTGTCGACGGCGGCGGCCCAATCCGCTGAGGGGGCCGTGACGGGTGTAGGCGCGTGCACGGGCACGGGCGCGGTGAGTGCAGGCGCGCGCACGGGCACGGGCGCGGTGGGTGCAGGCGCGCGCAAGGGGTCGGGCGCCGTCGGTGCGGGCACGCGCACTGGGACCGGCGTGGCGTGTGCAAGGGCGCGCATGAGCACGGGGGCAGGAGGAGGCGCTGGCGCTTGCATGTACACGAGATCACGCGGGTCGGCGGGGACCTCCCTGACTCCCGCGGTTTCCAGCGTTGCGATGATGCTGGGCGACCAGCCCGTCAATGCCACGGGGATGGTTGCTGGCGCGGGCGGGTGATGGTTGATGGCGAGTGCGTCGGGTCAGCATCTGCTGCGGCATGCAGCTCTTCCAGGGCCATGTCCATGGCGTCCCATTCGTCTTCATGTTCTATCTCTTCCGGCTCGGTATCAACTTCACCAAACCGGAAGACTAGTGGCATATGATCCTTCTGCAGCATGTCGTAGGTCGTCGTGGAGGTCTGAAGATGGAGGAGAATGTGAGGCGAAGATATATGGAGGATTGTGAGTGAGTGGGCAGTAAAGCTGCCTATTAAACTGCGGCTCGGGCGCCATTAATGGACAGGTTGGAAGCGAGGAGGGCGGATACGGAGGTCAAAGGGCTCGATTCCCGGTGAGTCTTCGGCGTACTGCCCGCACGCCTCCCGATGAGCCTGCGCGGCGGATGCCAGCTCGCACGCCTCCTGTCAACTCAAGCAGCTGCTCGCACGGCACCTAAGCCCTAGCCAATAAAAGAGCGCGACGCTTGGCAGAACGTAAAGGGCAGTAGAACGACAACGGTTTGAAAATAATGCAACCATTTGCGTGGAAACGTGACAGTTCTTTGTTCCAAAAAAGCTTTTGTTTGCTATTAATGACACGAAAAATACCACAGCATATTTGTGCTATATAATGACGCCATGCCAAATTTCTTAAATTTTGTGTGAGTTCTAGATTTACTATAATTTAACTAATATTCTCAATGTTGGCTCTAAAAGAAAATGTATATTAAAAACGAGTCTCGGATAGGAAAACAAAATGCTATGACGCCGTTATGTGCCATGTTCATGAAACCATGCCAAGTTTCATGAATCTCCTGATGAGTTTTTGATTTACATGATTTAAAACCCTATAGTTTCTCAATGTTTCTGTGGCCGAGCCAAGACCCCGAGATGTTTGAAATTCATTCACATGTCTTGCATGGGACCTAAAGATGCATGCACACTAATATGGTTTTCAACCCATTTTGATGCACCGGACCTTCTGATTGTAGTTCGGATTTGAATTATGCACGTTAAATAATGCATATAAAAGTCAAATAATGTATAAAAAGGCCAAACGAACCATGTATAATTTAATATTTTGGCATGACACTCTCATTTTGGTATATGTTGCCTATAGAAATAGTTCAAGACGAGAAGAGGCAACGGATGTCGATTCGCCCACATAAGGTGACACATTCCATATCGAAACAACAAAGCTTCACGTGATAATTAATCTTTGGTTTGTGCGGGGCTTGTGCCAAAACTTGTCCCAAATTGGATATTATTTTACCAGGGCACATATGAGCCATGCATGTTATGACACCATGCCAAGTTTCATGAATTTTCTGACTAGTTTTTGATTTACACATGATTTAAAACCTGTGTTTCTCAATGTTTGTATGGTCGAGCCAAGACCGCGAGATGTTTGAAATTCATTCACATATATTGCATGGGATCCTAAAGATGCATGTACACTTATACGGTTTTCAACCCATTTTGATGCACCGTACCTTGTGAATGTAGTTTAAATTTGAATTATGCATGTTAAATAATGCATATAAAAGTCAATTAATGTATAAAAAACCCAAGCGAACCATGTATACTTTCATATTTTGGAACGACACTCATTTTGGTATATGTTGCCTCTAGAAATATATAGTTCAAGACGAGAAGAGGCAGCGGATATCGATTCGCCCACATAAGGTGACGCGTTCCTTATCGAAACCACAAAAGCTAGCTTCCCGTGAGTAGCTGAGGTTTGTAAGGGCTTGTGCCAAAACTTGTCCCAAATCGGACAATTTATCATCAGGACACATATGAGCCATGCCATGACACCATGCCAAGTTTCCTGAATTTCTGACGAGTTTTTGATTTATACATGAATGTAAAACCAAGTTTCTCAATGTATGTGGCCGAGCCAAGACCCCAAGATGTTTGAAATCCATTCCCATATCTTGCATGGGGCCCAAAGTAGCCATGGACACTTATATGATTTTTCAACCCATTTTGATGCACCGGACCTTGTGAATTTAGTTCAAATTTTAATTATCCACATTGTATGCGTAGAGAACTCAATTAACATATGAAAATGAGAAAAGAACCCTGAATAATTCCATATTTTAGCAAGACACTCTTACTGGTGCGAGTTGCCTCTAACAAAAGTTCATGGCGAGAAGATGAGCGGATGTCGTTTTGCCTACGTAAGGTGACGTTTTCCTTATCGGGACCTCAAAGATTGAAGTGAGAAACTCTGCTTTGTAAGGGACTTGTGGCTAAAATTGTCCCATGTTGTACAATTTTTTTACCATAGCACATATGTGCCATGTCATGACAACATGCCAAGTTTTTAGAATTTCTGACGCGTTTTGGATTTACAGTAATTTAAAAACCAAGTTTCTCAACGTTTGTGGCCGAGCCAAGATGCCGAGATGTTTGAAGTTCATTCTCATTTATTGCCCGTGACCTAAAGATGAAGCCATGGACACAAATATGATTTTTCATCCCATTTTGATGCACGGACATTGGGACGATAGTTCAAATTTGAATTATACACATTAAATGTCTAGAAAACTCAATTAATTTATAAAAATGGCAAACAGACCCTGAATAATTCCATATTTTAGCATGACACAGCTATTGGTCAGTGTTCACTACACATAAATCTTATTGCAATCCAAACACCGTCCTTTGTCGAATTAACCTCATTTTTTGTTTTAAAATCATTTTGAAAATTAAGTCTTTCACAAACAGTTGATGTTCTAGAATCGTGTGTGATGCAGTACAAAATATCTTGGGCCAATCCTCGTAATGCATGGCTTAGGCCGGAAGCTTCGTCGGCTGCAGTACATCGCCGACCAGTTTACCGCACTGACTCCTCAGACCATTTTACTTTTCAATCGTCGCCGGTGAAAGATGGGGACGTGGATCCCCGTCGTGAGGGCAACTTCGGCAACCAACTCCGGCCCGAGCGCGACCGCATCAGCCATGAGTGCGCTCTCAACATGCTTGAACGCGGCTGCTACCTCCGACAGAGCGGCTACAGCAACCGAAAGGGCAGCTGCTGCAGCTGAGAGGGCGGCAGCAACTGTTGGAAATATGCCCTAGAGGCAATAATAAATTGGTTATTATTGTATTTCCTTGTTCATGATAATCGTTTATTATCCATGCTATAATTGTATTGATTGGAAACTCAAATACATGTGTGGGTACATAGACAACACTGTGTCCCTAGTAAGCCTCTAGTTGACTAGCTCGTTGATCAAAAGATGGTGAAGGTTTCCTGGCCATGGACATGAGATGTCATTTGATAACGGGATCACATCATTAGGAGAATGATGTGATGGACAAGACCCAAACTGTAAACGTAGCATATGATCGTGTCAGTTTATTGCTATTGTTTTCTGCATGTCAAGTATCTGTTCCTATGACCATGAGATCATGCAACTCCCTGACATCGGAGGAGTACCTTGTGTGTATCAAACGTCACAACGTAACTGGGTGACTATAAAGGTGCTCTACAGGTATCTCCGAGGGTATCTGTTGGGTTGGCATGGATCAAGACTGGGATTTGTTACTCCGTGTGACGGAGAGGTATCTCAGGGCCCACTCGGTAATACAACATCACAATGAGCCTTGCAAGCAATGTGACTAAAGTGTTAGCCACGAGATCTTGTATTACGGAACGAGTAAAGAGACTTGCCAGTAACGAGATTGAACTAGGTATAGAGATACCGACGATCGAATCTCGGGCAAGTAACATACCGAAGAACAAAGGGAACATCATACGGGATTAACTGAATCCTTGACATAGAGGTTCGACCGATAAAGATCTTCGTAGAATATGTAGGAGCCAATATGGGCATCCAGGTCCCGCTATTGGTTATTGATCGTAGAGGTGTCTCGGTCATGTCTACATAGTTCTCGAACCCGCAGGGTCTACACACTTAACGTTTGGTGACGATTAGTATAGTTGAGTTATTTTGTTGGTGACCGAAGGTTGTTCGGAATCCCGGATAAGATCCCGGACATGACGAGGATCTCCGGAATAGTCCGGAGGTAAAGATTGATATATGTCATAATAGTGTTTTGATCTCCGGAAGGGTTCCGGAATTCACCGGAAGGGGTTCCGGATGTTTACCGAAGTGTTCGGATGCAGCAACACTTTATATGAGCCAAAGAGGTAAAGCCCACGAGGTATTGGAAAGTGCAAAAGGAAGTTTTGCTGCTGCCTTAAGCGGTACTACCGCTAGTAAGGCAGTACTACCGCGTAAGCGGTACTACCGCTCATGTGAAAGCGGTACTACCGCTCAAGCGGTACTACCGCTTGTACGCGGTACTGCTGGAATCCGAGTTAGACTCTTTCCGTGCGGGCCAAACCGACCTTGTGCGGGCAAAACCGACCTTGTGGAAGCTTTCTCTCCAAGTTTAGACCCCAGGGCTCAACATATAAATAGAGGGGCAGGGCTAACACACGGGACATCATCAAGATTTCCCAAGCCGTGTGTCGGCAACCCTAACCCTCTAGTTCTCCCGTCATAATCTCCGTAGTGCTTGGCGAAGCCCTGCAGAGATTGTTCCTCACCACCATCACCACGCCGTCGTGCTGCTGGAACTCATCCACTACTTCATCATCGCTCGCTGGATCGAGGAGGTGAAGGCGTCATCAAGCCGTACGTGTGTTGAACGCGGAGGTGCCGTCCGTTCGGCACTAGTTCGTGATCGGATCGAGGGACGACTTGTGATTTGGATCGCGGAGACGTTAGACTACATCAACCGCGTTTCTTAACGCTTCCGCTTAGCGATCTACAAGGGTATGTAGATTCACTCTCCCTCTCGTAGATGCTCATCACCATGGATAGATCTTGTGTGTGCGTAGGAAATTTTTTGTTTCCCATGCAACGTTCCCCAACAGCAACAACCGCGACAGGGATAGCAAATGGCGAGAACAGCACATCAGCTGTCAGTTCCTCGGCGGTCGCCGTAGCCCTGATGGCGGACGCCCAGTCCCATCTCGAGGCCGCCCACGCCCATCTCGTGTCGGTCGCTGCACAAATCACATCTGCCTTCTCCGACACCGGTCGACAACCCACCTCCGTTGAGTTCGTAATCGCTGAGTGTGCTCGAGCAGGCGTCCGTTCGTCGGCGGCCTCCCTAGCCAAGATTGTGGCCGTCCATGCCCGGAGCAAGGCCACCCACGCCCGGCTCATGGCGGCCTTATCCAAAGAGATGGTGGACGAAGACTGCGAGATGCTGGAGTATGTGGCGATGGATCTCCTTTCCCCGGAGTTCGTCGAGCGGGAGCTGGTCATCGAGGAGGCGGCGGAGATCAACGAATGCCAGGCGGAATATTAGTCTCTGTCTAGAGCGATGGTGTTTTGTTAGAGTAATGTTTAAGTCAATTAACTAATGTTTATTAGTTGCTCGATTAAGTAAGTGCGGACAGTGTTGTAGGCTCTTTTGTGTAGTACTACTCAAATTTGCAAGTGTTGTTAAACTAAGCAATGACCAATGTAACGAGAGAAATTCGGACCAAAATTTGCCGCCGTATCCCCATTTTCTCTTCTAAATGAACATGAAATGCAAGTACCGTGTGCAATGTACTATCCGATATCTTACGCCGGAAGCTTGGAGACCATAATTTCCACGTTCAGTCTCATCACACACGGGATAAACTATAGCATACGTTTGTGTTGTTGAATATCGCACAAAATTATGGTAAAGGTATCGTGTCCGATGTGACTGTGCGCACTACTTTTTCGCCGCACCGAACGAAATTTTGGGCTGCCGCGCAAATATCTACCTCCCCCGCCCCTCGTACCAACCAAAAGCCACATTTCCCATCCCCCTGCTCCCCCTTCATTTCCTAAGTTCAAACCTTCACTGCTTGCTTGCAGCGCCGCCTCCTCGCCGGCGATGCTCCTTCCTGCTGCTCGGCCTCATCCATCTAGTCATAGTCAGGTAATCCAAACCTTCCCCATACCCCCTCCCCCCTCCACCCCCTCCTCCTCCATTCCACATGGCCCAACCGCCGGCGCGACACATTCCACCAAAATCACCGGCCCACCCCCCACATAATCGCCACCGAAAGACATGGTGCACGCAGTATAGCCAGGATCTCAAGGAGCACCTGGCAGCGGAGAAGCAAATCGCGACCACACGCACGGATGAGTCCCCGATGGCTGCCATGTGTGCTGATCCCCAGATCTTGGAGCAGCATCTAGACGTCGAGGCCACCGTCGACGCCTCGAGTGCGGACGCCGCCACGCGGTTGGCTGCTTTGAACAACAGCTCGTTGTGTTTTCTCCAGGGCTCCGCTATTGCCTTCGACGACGACTGCGTGTTGTTTTCTCAGCGTGCCTGTGCTTTCCTCAACTCCATAGCAGGCAGGTTGGTGCCCGGACAGGCTGAGGCAACTCACCACTACGAGGAGGGCACCCACGATGTGGAGGCCTCGCCCTCGTCCAAGCCCATCGTTATCGATATCTCCAACGACGAGGAATATCTTGTTTTTTAAGCTTAATTACTAATGACCTGTGTTCAGCTAGCTACGCCTGTTACGCATGTTTGTTTTACCTGCTGCATGTGCTGCTCCTGCCTTTCCTTAAGAAACTCTAGTGAAATATGCAATGTAATGCTTCTATGCAATCTGACCTTCTACTACTATGTTGTATTGTGCAATGTGATGCTCAGTTAACTGTTTGTTTCAGTTGTTTTGGTATCATCTGCAATGTCATGTTCAATTATTGTTGGTATAATTTTGTTTTGTTATGCACGTGAAACCTACAATTGCTATATTTCATAGTTCTTAGCACGCTTGTCTTTTCCATGTGGCTTGAATTCATATGTTGGATATGCAATGCGTTTATCTTTCATTAACAGATTTACTGATCAATATCTATTCTTAAACACGTTACAGGGGGAACAATGGGAGACACTGAGGTTTACCATCGAGGTTTGCACTTTCATGATCCTTTGGCTAATAGCACATTATTGTGCAATTGCAGGAACCATTCTAATATTTAGGTTTCTAACAATAATTTAGTCTTGCACATGTAGGTCCTGCCGTAAGAGGTTTAGACCCACTGTTCGACCCATTTTGCACGTGGGGAAATGATGCGTTCATGAATATCAGTCAAATCAAGAAACTCAAAAAGATTGTTAAGATAAAGAAACTTGCGACGAAAAACAACAAGCTGTTTGTCTGCACAATGAAGAAGACATCAGTGAACTATAGGATGGTACTATCTCTTTTACCTTGTCTTTTTTCCCTTTGTGACATTTCAATTTTTAGAAACGTAATTTACGCATATCTTTGTTTCCAGTCCTTTCCAAAGCAGTTCATCGATGAGTGCGTCTCAAACCACCTATATGGTCAAGAGGCAAGGAAGGTATTCATACAGCACCCACGGTATAATCTTGAAGTCTTCCTCAAGAGGATGAAGGATGGGCGGGCAACCATCCACAGGCACTGGCATAAAGTTGCAAGAACCTTCGACATCAGTGAAGGCTCAATATTTGCCTTCCGCTTCAATAGTTTTTTAGACGAGATTCATCTGTCTATTTACCGTATATGATGCTATTTTTCAAAGATTTTAGATGTTGCATGTGAAACTCGGTCCTGTCGTGTAATTGGGTAGGTAGGTAGTATATGCCTATATGATGTTGTACTCTGATGTATTTCAATTATGAAATCCTGGTTGTCGTAATACGAAATAAAATATATTGTGTGCTTGATCTGAAGTATCAATTTGTTTACTAGCTGGATTATAAATAATAGAGCAATTAGCCTGATTATTAGGGTTTCATATTGCAGACGGTTTGTCATAGAACACCGTCAGCGATGACCTCAACAAACCCACACGCTTGTTGGAAAATTGGCGTGTTGGATCAGTGAACAATCACACACGATTTCCGGGCGCAAACTGTGTGTGTTAGAAAACCCATTCGCAAACGTTTTAATATAAAACGTGTGTGTGATGGACAGCCCTATGCCAAACAGTTTCTTCTAGGCACCGTGCGTGATGGTCACCCCTAACACAGACGATGTTAAGCAGAAAATTGTGTGTGATATACAATACGAACGGAAACGTATGTTTGGGTTTCACTGTGTGGGATGGTATGCACATCTCACACGATTTCTCCTAAATACCTGTTTGTGATAGTCCTTCCAATCGCACACGACATAATTTTGCCTATCGTGTGTGACCGGGAGCAGGCATCGCCAACGGGTTTTTCATGTCGTGTGCGATAGACCCCCCCCCCCCCCCCCCCCATCGCCCACACATGCAAGGCGACGGTTTGAAACTATGTCACGGAAAGGAGTTAAAAACCGTTTGTATAACAGGCGCCTGCACTAGTGTAAGGACTAAAATGAAACTCCACTAAGAATTACATTGTAATCCAATAAAACGAATACAGTGTAAATCCACTAAAATCACTGAGGATTACCGTTTAACTCCAATAAGAATTACACTGTAAAAACCAAGAGTTAGAGTACAAAACTAAAATAAGAATTACACAGTAAATTCAACTAAAACTACAGTGTAAATCCACCAAGAATTACAGTGTAAAAACCTACTAAAAATACAGTGTAAATCCACTAAAGAATTACATTATAGATGCACTAGGGATACTTTAGAAACTAAACCAGTAAATATCATAGAACAATAAGTTGAACCAGAACGTACAGAGTAGACTACACAGTAATCCATTTATAATCGGACTGTAAATTACTTGGATAGTACTTTGGATTCACATGATAGAACTCCATTTATTTTGACCTTGAAGGCATGATAGCAATCAAGAAGGATATGATTCAAAATTAATGTATCCTTGTAGGAGAATTACTTAAAATAATACAGAAAAGGCACTGAAAACAAACATGGATGCCAGGGTTTAAAATTACTAAAACCTTACAGGAGAATTACATTTCTTGTTACGCTGTAAATAATACAAAAAAAAACACATTGCAAACAAACAAACAAACAAACAGTAGTTTAGTATCAAAACTGGGAGCAGCAAACAACTTGGAGGTTGTGGCTCATTTACTACAGCTTTTCAGGGGAATTACAAGTCTTGTTGCAATGTAAATAATACAGAAGCACCACAGAGCAGTCAAATGTATCCTTATTACTAATTTCAGTGGAAAATGATATAGGGCAAATGGCTGGAACTGGAGCGTGGATTTGGGAGCGGGGTGGTGTGGGGATTAGGCCAACTCCAACGCTAGACCCCAAACGAACGTCCATTTTGTCCGGATTTCGTTCGTTTAGGGGTGGGAATGGGACCGTGTCCATCCGAATTTTCGTTTGGGTCGGTCGTGCGCCCAACGCGCGGCCGCATCTTGGGCCGCATATGTCCGCATAGTTTTCTTTGGCCTTGCTTTTTTATTAACGATTTTTGGGATACATTGGAATACATTCATCAAATCTTGGCTAGAATAGCAAGACCAAAGAAAACAAGAACCACAAGAAGACATTTTAAAAGATATCCAATTGTAAGTAAAACGATCCGGATCCGGAAGCACAATCGCAAGAACTATCTCACATACCCCATAATTTTTGCACTTGAAAAACACCCATCCGGGATGTTCCGGCGTGGTAGACACGCAGCGCAAGACCGTCAGTGGACAGTCGTCGCACTTTATGAGCGGCATCGGTGCGCGGACGAGCATGTGGGCTAGCACCGAGCCCGGACGACGGCCGTTGGTGTATTTTTCGGCGAACCGCCGATGGGGTAGATCCGAACGGCTAGAGGCGGAGTCAATACCTGCATGCGGCCTGGGGCCATAGCCGGGGCTGTGCAGACCGGTACCCGGCCAGTCCATGGCAGGGCGCGGCCTCCAGTGGCCTGACGCGCTCAAATCCGGCGACACTCTCTCCAAATCCGGCGAGGCCCGCTCGAAGGCGGGCGGGGGGTTGGACAAACAGCTTCTGTTTGGCAGCCACATTGTCGTGTTTGGCAGCTACACAGCCAAGATATGGCGGCGGAGGCGCCGGAGGCCGCGTAGGGGAGAGGGGGGAATGGGGGCGGGGTGTGCGGCCGGAGTTGGGGAGAGGGTGAATAGAAAAAGGGGCGGGGAGTGTCACCGACATGAGGGCCAGGGGAGGACAAGGGCACGCGTCGCGCCGTCCACGCGTGTCCGTTTGGCCGGAAACGCAGCCCAAACTTGGGCCGGGAATGGGTCGAAAGCGGACCGAAAACGGACACGTGTCCGTTTGCGGCCGCGCGTTGGGCCGCGATTTGTGTCCGTTTACCGCCAAACGGATGCGTGCAAACGATTTGGGAATCGTGCATTGGAGTTGGCCTTAGGTAGAGACGTGGAGTAGAATAGGAAAGACAGACAGACACGTCTGGACCTTACTAAAAGACCGGATATACCTAGTATCATGTACTCCCTCTGTATTGGAACACTGCTGGCTAGCTAATTAACCACCAGCTGGAGAACTATTTATTTATGGAGGGAGGAAAACGCATGAACGACCAATGCGGGCCGCAGAGAGAGAAACTTAAACGGGTTTCCCCGGAAAATGAGTGGACCCGAAAAAAAAAACACAACAGCTTAGAAAGAAGGATGTGACTAGCTGGCGCACGGGCGCCTGTTTGCGAGAGCGAGCGCTCTTTTAAAAAGGAAAGGAGCAAACCCACGCGCGACCAGAACAACCCAAAAAGGAAACTCGTACGTGACCTGGTTCTCTCCTCCAGCGCAATTAATTACTTTCCTTCATTTTTTCAAAAAGCTATATCTTTTGAACCAAATGTCAAAATGGAGATCCGTTTTCACGGTTGGTTTTCTCGCGACGAATGCTTCAAAACTAGATCTCATATGGATAGGTTTCGGCAAACTTATTTTATGGGCAACTTTGTGTGCAATGGAGGCAACTCCAGTGTTATAGGGAAGCAACTCCTTCTCTTTAGCCTAGTAAGGCTGCCTGTTATGCTTGTTTGTGTAAAAATAAAAAGATCATACGAAGCATGAGGCGCCTTTAGTGCTACATGCAATCAACTTCACTGGGCTATTTGTACCCGTGAATTTTTTCTAACATTATCCCAAATTGCCTATCACGTCTGCTCAATTTTTTACCGTTGTTCGTCAGTTGCCTATGGTTGAGTCTCAGTTGCTCACAAAGACTTTGAAGTTGCCTAGTATGGATGCCTAGTTGCTTGCTATTGGTAATTAGTTGCCTAACTTTGCTGCTCACTTGCCTAACTTTGCACATTAGTTACCTACAATATTATGAAGTTTTGTATCATTATTTTTCTAACTTGCTTACAAACATTATGAAGTTGCCTACTGGTGACGTTTAGTTGCCTGCCATTACTATTTCAGTTGCCTATAATACATTGAAAAGTTAGGATAATGTTAGTAAACTTAACAGGTACACATAGTGTAGTGAAGTTGCTTGTATCTAACACCAAGTCGCTTCATATTTTTTATGATTTTATCGTTTTTATACAAATCAACCAAATATGCAGTCCTACTCGGAAAAAAAGAAGTTGCTTCTCAATAACAGTAAAGTTGCCTCAATTGCACCCAAAGTTGCCAAAAAAAAAAGTTCGACGAAACCTATCCATACGGGATCTAGTTTTGAAGAACTCGACGTGAGAAACCTAATGGTGAAAACGGTTCTGAATTTTGATACTCGAGTCAAAAGTTATGACTTTTTAAATTTTTAAAACCCCACATTAATGCACATGCGGTGATGGTCGTGCGCGCAGTGAGACAGTGCATGGCTGCAGCGCGTGAGGTCCAATTAGTGCAGTTGCACTAATAAGTAGTATTTGGGTAGAAAGAAAACACGAATCTCCAGACAGAGAACGGACGGCTCACAAAACGGAAACCTAGCTCCTGTCCCGTGCGTGCCCCCTTACCACGGCGCCGTCTCCTCTCCTGTTCCCCTTCCGCCGCCGCGCCGCTGCCCAACCACAACGGCTTTTACGATCGGCGTCGCGGTCCGCACGCTCGACCCCGTGCCCCCCCGCCCCGCAAGGTCGCCGCCCAGCTCCCCGCCCCGCCGAAGGAGAAGGGGGAGGAAACCTTTCCTCCCTCGTCGCCGGACGAGGCGAGCGGCATGAGGAGCTTCCCGGTGTCCGGCGGCCGCAGCGTCTCCCTCGCCCTCTTCTCCGATGTCTCCAACAGCCGGTACGCTCCTCTCCCCACTCCTCCTTCGCCATTTGCTTCTGTGACCCCCGCAACTCAAGTTGTACGTACGTACGGCCGAACAGAGTTCTTGATTGGCCGGCTCACGATTACTGATGACGCCGGATGAATGAACGTGCAGGGAGCTCCTCGACCTGATGCAGTCGGGGAAGCTGGAGCCGGAGGCCGCTTTCCTCAACGCGTCGCTGGTACTGTGCCGCACTCCACCGTATATGCTAGTAAATCACACACAATCGCTGCAATTTAGGATACCAGTCAGTTAAGCCGATGCAATGTCAGGTGCCGGACGTGTTCCCGGTCCTCGCGGCGGCGCACAAGGCGCTGATCTCCAAGTCGAGGGAGGCGCTGACCACGAGGACCCTGCACTCGGAGCTCGTCTATAACTGCTCTGGTTCGAAGCATGTGGGTTACTCTGGCCGTTATTATTTTCTTCTCTTTTCAGAGAATTATTATTATTGCTCTGGATGTGCTTGATCTTGCATTACATGATGATGGCACTATACTAGCACCGCGTGGTGACAGTTTGCTTGGTTCTGTGTCTTTTAGATAACAGAGTCCCTGAAGCGATGTGGTATCGCCGATGACACACAGTATATCCTCGCAGCTCGGTTTGATGCTTCAGAGGAGGAGGTATGTAATGTTCAGGATGCATCCCTTGTTCCGTTATGGTTTTGAACCAGTTAGTTTCTTGCTAGTAACCGTGCTTGAACTGACTTTGAATCTCTCTTATGTACCACAAATCTGAAGTTTTCAACTTTCTTGCCCTGACGGTTGTAGTGTAGAAACTGGAAATTCTTTCAAGACCTGGTTGAAACTTTCTTGCTTTGGACATCTAGTATTTGTACTCTAACTCTAAGTATGGGCCTTGAATCAAGAGCTTCTTGTAATGACTCAAGATTTCAGTAGATAACTTGAAGCGTTTTATGTGCGTCACAGCCTGGTCCCTATTACCAATTATTGGGATATCTGAAAAAAAATAACATTATACCAAACCAAAAGTAGACTGATATCTTTGATTCCATATCTGGGCAAAAAGAAATTGCGGGGCCATCTTCGAGTTACTACAAAATAAGAAGTTCAAAAGGAACAGTTTGAAAGGCAAGCGTCTTCTCACAGATGTTTGATCATATAATATACCAAAATCACCTATCTTAGTAATGTGCATATCAGTCTGGAAGAACTTCAGAACATGCCTTCAAACAGTTTCTAAAGAACTGATGGGGCTCATCTCCCTCTCCTGCTCAATGCAGACCACTCTAAATGTGTCAGATGTGCCAAGAGATGAATCAACGAGTAGTGTTACTGTATGTGGTGCTCTCGAAATGAAATGTTACTTTCTGCATGCACCCTCAGCTTCATACCATTTATATTCCTTATATACACTGTTGTGGGTCATTATGATTCTGAATGGAGGAATTCAAACAACTATTAAGTGTGAAATGGTTACATCACAGATGAAAGCACTGGAAAAGCTCATCGACGGAACTGAGATTGATCTATCGGAACTGGAGACAAGAGCAAACCAACCAAAGATTCTGAAGGTTTTTTAGCTGAACTTGACACTAGCTATATGACTCCGAGTATCATAATTACTATTATTTTTTCCTTGACCGGATTTCCTTTTTCTCTACTGGCAGCAATACAAAATAACTCCACAGGAACTGTCAATATCCACACTGCCAGAGGCAATCGTGTGCAGGATCGCTGCTCGAGACGCCCTCTGAGGTCTTAGAACGATATCCAGGACGTTTTTTTCCCCAGTTGTGCGTGTCGAATTCTTCGGACGAACACTGCATCCATCGCACCTCTTTGTCATGGTCAATCTCGCGGCAGCAGGGTGTTTCAAGCCTGAAGTTAGGAATTGAGTCATGGTATCATGTAGTCCTGGGTTTTGTAGAGACGGATGAACATTTGTATGGTCAAGTCCCACTGATGAGCGTTTCAAAGATCATTTCGTTAATATTTTGTGCAAGCAGCCTGCAGAAATATTGTGATGTTGACTCAGATCCGTTGTTTCGGTGACGTCGCGGAACATGAGTAAAATCAGCGAAATATGTGCTGCCCAGCCTTCATTGGCTTTATGGCTTTATCATGCGCATAATGATGTATTGCTACTGGTATGATGTTGTCTCCATGTAATAGGTGCTTTTTACTCTTGGTTCACCTGTGTGTGTGTGTGTGTGTGTTCTGTCCAAATGAAGTATGGACAATGTGATGTTCCTGCAAGTTTGCCAGCATATCCTCATCAGCTGTTTCCTGCAAAATTTACATGAATATCCTGCATCCCAAAGATGTGGTCTCTGGCTTGGCTGTGTCTGTCAGTATCACTTGGCTGTTGCTAATTTGCTAGGCAACAAGATCTGATCTCTGCGGCTGAATTGTTCCCACTAGCAGCTCACTACACTTTCAGGCTTCTTTGTAGGCCATGGTAGCAGTTATTGCAGTTAGTTTTTTATTTTATTTTAGTGGATGCTCCATGGTATCCAAAAAAACTTCCTGGGAATATACCTGGAACAACAATCATAGACCACATGCAACAACAAACAACAAACAAAGCCTTTAGTCCCAAACAAGTTGGGGTAGGCTAGAGGTGAAACCCATAAGATCTCGCGACCAACTCATGGTTCTGGCACATGGATAGCAAGCTTCCACGCACCCCTGTCTATGGCTAGTTCTTTGGTGATGCTCCAATCCTTCAGGTCTCTCTTTACGGGCTCTTCCCATGTCAAGTTCGGTCTACCCCGGCCTCTTTTGACAATATCAGCACGCTTTAGCCGTCCGCTATGTACTGGGGCTTCTGGAGGCCTGCGCTGAATATGTCCAAACCATCTCAGACGATGTTGGACAAGCTTCTCTTCAATTGGCGCTACCCCAACTCTATCTCGTATATCATCATTCCGGATTCGGTCCTTCCTTGTGTGGCCACACATCCATCTCAACATGCGCATCTCCGCCACACCTAACTGTTGCACATGTCGCCTTTTAGTCGGTCAACACTCAGCGCCATACAACATTGCGGGTCGAACCGCCGTCCTATAGAACTTGCCTTTTAGCTTTTGTGGCACCCTCTTGTCATAGAGAATGCTAGAAGCTTGGCGCCACTTCATCCATCCGGCTTTAATTCGATGGTTCACATCTTCATCGATATCCCCATCCTTCTGCAACATTGACCCCAAATATCGAAAGGTGTCCTTCTGCGGCACCACCTGCCCATCAAGGCTAACATCCTCCTCCTCCTTGTGCCTAGTAGTACCGAAAGCGCACCTCATGTACTCGGTTTTAGTCCTACTAAGTCTAAAACCTTTCGATTCCAAAGTTTGCCTCCATAACTCCAACTTCCTGTTGACCCCCGTCCGACTCTCATCGACTAGCACCACATCGTCCGCAAAGAGCATACACCATGGGATATCTCCTTGTATATCCCTTGTGACCTCATCCATCACCAAGGCAAAAAGATAAGGGCTCAAAGCTGACCCTTGATGCAGTCCTATCTTAATCGGGAAGTCATCAGTGTCGCCATCACTTGTTCGAACACTTGTCACAACATTATCGTACATGTCCTTGATGAGGGTAATGTACTTTGCTGGGACTTTGTGTTTCTCCAAGGCCCACCACATAACATTCCGCGGTATCTTATCATAGGCCTTCTCCAAGTCAATGAACACCATATGCAGGTCCTTCCTTTGCTCCCTGTATCTCTCCATAAGTTGTCGTACCAAGAAAATGGCTTCCATGGTCGACCTCCCAGGCATGAAACCAAACTGATTTTTGGTCACGCTTGTCATTCTTCTTAAGCGGTGCTCAATGACTCTCTCCCATAGCTTCATTGTATGGCTCATCAGTTTAATTCCACGGTAATTAGTACAACTCTCAACATCCCCCTTGTTCTTGAAGATTGGTACTAATATACTCCGTCTCCATTCTTCTGGCATCTTGTTTGCCCGAAAAATGAGGTTGAAAAGTTTGGTTAGCCATACTATCGCTATGTCCCTGAGGCCTCTCCACACCTCAATGGGGATACAATCAGGGCCCATCGCCTTGCCTCCTTTCATTCTCTTCAAAGCCTCCTTGACCTCCGACTCCTGGATTCGCCGCACAAAAAGCCTGCTAGTATCAGCAAAGGAGTCGTCCAGATCAATGGTAGAGCTCTCACTCTCCCCATTGAACAGCTTGTCAAAGTACTCCCGCCATCTATGCTTAATCTCCTCGTTCTTCACCAGGAGTTGATCTGCTCCGTCCTTGATGCACTTGATTTGGTCAACATCCCTCGTCTTCCTCTCTCGGATCTTGGCCATCTTATAGATGTCCCTTTCGCCTTCCTTCGTGTCTAACCGTTGGTAGAGGTCCTCATACGCCCGGCCCCTTGCTTCACTCACAGCTCGCTTTGCGGCCTTCTTTGCCATCTTGTACTTCTCTATGTTGTCTGCACTCCTATCCAGATATAGGCGTCTGAAACACTCTTTCTTCTCCTTAATTGCCTTCTGGACATCATCGTTCCACCACCAGGTATCTTTAGCTTCTCTTCTACTTCCCCTGGACACTCCAAACTCCTCTGAGGCCACCTTACGAATGCAAGTCGCCATCTTCATCCACATGTTGTCTACATCACCTCCTTCCTCCCAAGGGCCCTCCTTAATGACCCTCTCCGTGAACGCCTGAGCTACCCCCCCCCCCTTGAGCTTCCACCACTTCGTTCTAGCGACTTTGGCACGCTTGTCCCGCTGGACACGAATCCGAAAGCGGAGGTCAGCAACCACAAGCTTATGCTGAGGGACAACACTCTCTCCAGGTATCACCTTACAGTCTAGGCATGCACGCTTGTCTTCTCTTCTCGAGAGGATGAAATCAATCTGGCTAGAGTGTTGCCCACTACTGTAAATCACTAGATGTGATTCTCTCTTCTTAAAGAGGGTGTTAGCTATGATCATGTTGTAGGCTAGCGCAAAGCTTAAGACATCTTCTCCTTCTTGGTTCCTGATGCCATAGCCAAAACTCCCATGCATCCCTTCAAAACCTGTGTTAGATGTGCCCACGTGGCCATTGAGGTCTCCTCCTATGAAGAGCCTCTCGCCAATCGGTACACTCCTAACCATGTCCTCTAGGCCTTCCCAGAACTCCCTCTTGGTGTTCTCATTGTGGCCTACTTGCGGGGCATACGCGCTGATAACGTTGAGAACTAAGTCCCCAACTACCAGCTTGACCAGGATAATCCGGTCCCCACGTCTCTTGACGTCTACCACTCCATCCTTGAGGCTCTTGCTGATCAAGATGCCTACTCCATTTCTGTTTGCAACCGTCCCCGTGTACCACAGCTTGAAGCCGGTACCCTCCACCTCCTTCGCCTTTTGTCCCCTCCATTTGGTCTCTTGGACGCAAAGGATATAAACGCCTCTCCTCACCGCGGTATCAACTACCTCCCGAAGCTTACCTGTCAGAGACCCTACGTTCCGGCTACCTAAGCGAATCCTCCTAGGCTCGGCTAGCTTCCTTACCCTTCGCACTCGTCGAGTCAAATGCGAAGACCCTTGCTCAATTTCCACTACACCCGGGCGCCGATGTAGCGCGCCACTAAGGATGCGACGACCCGATCCTCGCTCACTTGCCACCGTATCCAGATCAAGATACGGCGCGCCACCTGGGGGGTGACGGCCCGGCCCTTGCCCATTTTCCACCACACCCGGGCTCCGATGTGGCGCATCGCTGAGAGGGTTACGCCCCAACGAAAATCTTTTGGGTTTCATCTCCATAAGAGTGGCTGAGTTTTGACGTTGGCTCGCCAAGCCTATCACAACCCTCCTCCTTTATCCGGGCTTGGGACCGGCTATGTTGAGACAACATAGGCGGAGTTAATCATAGACCACATGAATGGGTAAAAATGACTCAGATCTGAGCTCTCGGCCAAAGCAATCAAAGAAGGAAAACAAATTAATGCATTATTGTACTGGCGTTGTAAGAGGGCTCACTTGACCAGCTAAATTCATTTTCTCAAATTACCCCTCGCTTTCTCACTTATTACCACTGCATTGAAAGCGCACTATTAGCATTATTGACCTCTTCTTACTTCTTATGCAGCAACAATTACTAATAGGCTCCAAGCATTTTTTGGATAGTACAGTACATATTATTCTCACCCCTCCGTCCCGAAATAAGTGACGATGCTTTAGTGCAAACCCAGCTGCACACGTGCACATCAGTTCCCGCAAAAAAAAAAAAAAAAAAAAAAAAAACTTGCGCATCGGTAGAGATTGGATTATGCGTGAAAGATTTGGGGTTTTTGCTTCCCGGGATCCCCATCCAATCATTAATCGCAGCACAGAAGAAGAAATTAGAGAAAGATAAGAGGGGAGATCTCGGAGGCAATTAAAAGCATATGCTCTGCAAAGTTCCCTCCAATATCCTCTTCTTCCCCAACGGAATATCCCCACAAACTCCTCCCGCTTCTCTTCTCTCCCTCTCTCTCTCTCTCTCTCTCTCTTATATACGCAGCCCCGAACACGCCGTCTTTCTTGCTCCCACACGCTTGGCTTGCAGCACCCATTCCAACACACACGCAACAACTGCAGCTTGGTGTGCTGTGAGGGCGGTGGCAGCAATGGCGATCGGCGCTGACGACCTGGAGGAGGCGCCGCCGCCGCTGCTGCTCGACGACGAGGAGGCCGCCTACCCGCGCCCGCGCCGCGTCGCGCTCTTCGTCGAGCCATCGCCGTTCGCGTAAGGAGGCTCGCCCACCCTCACAAGCTTCCTTTGTGAGGGCTATTTTGTTAGCAAAGCTCTGGTCTGATCTTTGTTGGGCCTTGGCATATGTGAATAAGAAAGTCTTGAGTAGCATCTTTGTTGGTTGTGGACAAAAAAATGTGAATTGCATTTTTGGAAACGGAAATGGTGAATTGCATCGATACTGATGGAGAACTCATTTTCTTTGTTAAATGGACACTGCTGATGGTGATTAAGCTGAGTTTCCATGTATGTTATCGCATTTTAGACTGATTTTGGGTGCTCTCTTCCATGCATGTGTTGCAGCTACATCTCGGGGTACAAGAACCGGTTCCAAAACTTCATCAAGCACCTGCGCGAAATGGGCGACGAGGTAGTACTACATTTCTTGCTGCCTTTGTTTGAGTACTACTGATAGTGGTGGGTTTGACACAACTACAGGACAGTGGATTAGTAGCATGTGCAGTGACTTAGTTTGGGACGTTTCTGATGTGTTTTGCAGGTCATCGTTGTGACTAACCATGAGGGGGTTCCCCAAGAGTTCCACGGTGCCAAGGTCATTGGTTCATGGAGGTAAATTCTCAAGATTTGTCTTAGCAAATGAATGAGTGTCAACGCTACATTAAAAATAAAACTTTAAATGCCTGTATGAACCATGAATTGCTCTGAAGAAATACTACATGTTTGGAAGCTTTAGGCCTTATGAGATTCTACCATTTGTAATTCAAGCTTATTGTCGAATCAAGTACCACTTGGGGGGAAAAAAACACTGCAATCATATACGTTCTGAAAGAGTGCTCCAGCTGTATGAATTTGACAAATGATGCAATGATCAATCCATAATAGAATTGGAGTGCTGTGATCGTTTCGATCGAACCACATGATCTGCTGCGCCTTTCGTGCCCTATTTATGCTTACAACCGTTTTCTGATCCTTTCCAGCTTTCCATGTCCACTCTATGGAAAGGTTCCTCTCTCACTGGCACTCAGCCCTAGGATCATTTCAGAGGTTGCAAGGTTCAAGCCTGACATCATCCATGCATCCTCACCTGGAATCATGGTACTCCCTAGATTTATCTGCACAATCATTTCGTCGATCATACCTTCTCCGGTGAGTGGTTAGCCGCTGCTAAGTATATATGATGACACCCGGCCTGCTTCCAATTTTCAGGTTTTTGGGGCCCTTGCTATTGCTAAACTTCTCAGTGTCCCCCTGGTGATGTCCTACCACACCCATGTCCCAGTGTAAGTTACTTAGGCCAACATTTATGTATAAGTACAACACCGACGTAAGTTAAAATTCTAGATTCAGTTTGTTGGATGATAATTATATATATATATTTCCCCTGCAGATACATTCCAAGATATACATTTAGCTGGCTCGTCGAACCGATGTGGCAAGTCATCCGTAAGCCATCCACTCCCGCTCAATCTGCGATTACTTCAAACAGTCAACTTTTATGTGACCAGAACACTGATTTAATCATATTTTTCTCACAGGGTTCCTTCATAGAGCTGCTGATCTAACTTTGGTGCCATCCGCTGCTATCAGCAAAGATTTCGAAACTGCCCATGTCATTTCAGGTTGGTTAATAATTCAGTCTACTACACTGTATTACCACATTACATGTCATGATGTTCTTATGGTTTCTCATGCTAATGATTTGGTTTGCATCATTGTTCAGCTAACCGGATACGCCTTTGGAACAAAGGCGTCGATTCTGCCAGCTTCCATCCCAGGTTCCGCAGCCACGCGATGCGCACTAGGCTAAGGTGAAATTCCATTTTCATTTCTTCTTGGATGGTTCTTTACAAGATAGGTTGACATTTAACTGCTGACAATTGTGATGTACTCTATTTCTTCTTGAATGTTCTGTACAAGTTGGATCGAGATTAACTGTTGACAACTGTGTTGTGTGATATATTGTTTTCAGTGATGGTGAGCCAGAAAAACCGTTGATAATTCACGTCGGACGCTTTGGGCGCGAGAAGAATCTGGATTTCCTGAAAATGTGAGCAATCTTTTTACCTTTGCACTCCGTGATTCGTATTATGTTTTGCCTTTTTAACAAGTGTCGAGCTTCTACCCGAAATCAGATGAATACCATTTCCATGTGTTTTGTGCCTTACAATATGTATTGAGTTGCTTGGCACTAATTCTGGTTTATGGTTGAGCAGGGTAATGGATCGGTTGCCTGGGGTAAGAATTGCATTCATCGGAGATGGGCCATATAGGACAGAGCTAGAGAAGATGTTCGAGGGGATGCCGGCGGTGTTCACCGGGATGATGCAAGGGGAGGAGCTCTCGCAGGCATACGCGAGCGGCGACATCTTCGTGATGCCCTCAGAGTCGGAGACGCTCGGCCAAGTAGTCCTTGAGTCCATGTCGTCGGGTGTCCCCGTGGTGGCGGTCCGCGCCGGTGGGATCCCCGACATAATCCCGGAGGACGCGGAGGGGAGGACCAGCTTCCTCTTCGCCCCGGGGGACCTCGACGATTGTGTGGGCAAGATCAGGCTGCTGTTGACGGACGACGAGCTCAGGGTCGACATGGGGAGGACCGCCAGGGCGGAGATGGAGAAGTGCGACTGGAGGGCCGCCTCCAAGACGATCCGCAACGAGTTCTATAGCTCGGCAATCGACTACTGGCGGAAGAAGCAGGCGGAGATTGTTCAGCCACTGCAATGGCTAGCACAGATGTTCATGCCGGCGGCGCCAAACCGGGTCATCGGCGGCATCAAGCAGTAGTGGTGGATCTTAGCCATGATCTAGGCAGGTGGGGGACTGGAAGATGGATGGACAATTCCATGCATTCCTTGTAAATTCTTGGTATATAGTGCAGTGTCAATAGGTGAGAGATACTTTCTGTTTTTTTTTATCTGTGTGGAATTGGGATACTGTGATTGGTTGTGAGTGTGATCCATCAGTGCATCAATATGCTGTTGTGGAAGCAAGTAGAATTCTTATCGGCCATTGAATGCCCACATATGTACTCCCTCCATTCACTACTGTAATATGTTCTAGCCTTTTTCATATTCGAATGTATACACGCATTTTAGTGTGTTTGTTCATCCATCTCAGTCTGTATGTAGTTTCGAATGCCTTCAGTCGAGTCAAACATGTCACCGCTTTGTGATGCCCTCGTCTAGAAGGCAAAACGAGGAAACAGCAACATATATGTGAGTAAACCACAGAAATAGCGTATGAATGAACATGGAGGCTGGCGTTTTGGCTCCCGGGTGCATTTGCACCCGTAAAAAATATATATTAAATGTATCCGAAAAATTCCGAAATTTTTTGTAGATGTTTGTGTTAGAGCATGCATGACAATTTTCATGCGAAACGGAGTGGCGATGTTTCGTCCGCAAAAAAAACAAATTTGGGGTGACATTTTGGTGTAACTTTTCGTGTTCAATTTGTTTTTTTTGCACAAGCCAAAATACTTAACCTTTTTGCCTCAAAATTTGCGGGTAGCATTTGAATGTGACTAAGTACACATAAAAAATTTGTCTTGATTTTTTTTTCATTTCAAAATGTTTTTTTTGGCCCCGGTCCTGGGAGCCAAATTGACTTTCTGATGAACATGAACCTTTCACTGCCGTCGCGATGGAAACCTTTTTACAACTCACGATGTTCATTGCATCATAAGATTCTGCATAGCACCTGTAGGAAGCTATCAAATTTGTTGCTTTCGTGTCCATTTCAAATGCCTTCAGTCCAGTCATATAACCAGATAAATAATACTCCCACCAAGAAAATCGCAACACTGGCATGCCAGTCCTTCAATCCAGTCGCAGAACCAGATGTGGGGAATGAAATGTGTTTTAAGAGCAGCGTGCACAGAGAAGAATGCATCAACACTCCCATAACATGGGAACAATACTTGGCAAAGTGGAAAGGGATCAGAAGACGCCCGTCCGGAAAGAAAAAAAAGCAGATGAATACGAAGACAAGGGGACACAAACAAGAGCAGCAGAAATTTTCTAAAACCACCAAAGTAACACAAAAGGTTCAACAAGAGGCAATAACCAGTGCAGCCCGATAACCAAGCAAGGCAGCTACAAGCTTCCCTATCACAACACAAATTGGAGCCTCCGATTACCAACAACCACGACGACCATTACAATCTACACTGAACAAGCGAGAAAGACAAGTTTCTGGATGCATATACAATGTTTTACTGTCCATCTCCAGATTCACCCTTGGGAGCATCCTTCATTTCTTCAGCAGCATCCTCCTGCAGCCAAGCAAAGCGGAATTTGCATATTTAGAATTGATTCAGTGAGAAAGATAGGAAGCGGGTGAGAGGTATGATCGGGAGGAATCAAGTACCGAAATGTCAGAAGTCCACAGCGTCAGGTTATCACGCAGAAGCTGCATGATCAAAGTGCTGTCCTTGTACGACTCCTCGCTCAGAGAGTCCAGTTCCGAGATGGCCTCATCAAAAGCCTGACATGAGCAACGCGGTGTAAGGTTACAATATAGCTCTATTATGTTGGAGAACATAAACAATTCTGCTTAATTGCCTTAAAAAGCCTACATCCGTAATTTTGTTGATCAGCCTATGACCAGTTACACTATGTGGAAGAGTCATTATTTCTTTATCAGTCTTTCAGGTTCAACAACACCCATTATTTGCCTATCCAACTGTATAGCGCGCAACACTGGTACCTTGTTAGCCAACACTTGTTATTCAATTATTAGTCAGATATCAAACCCAAATATCAGATAAAACTGTATTGACTTTGAATCATCTCAGATCCACATGGTTCTATTCAGTTCAGATGTACTGATAAATCATAATAGACCAGCACAACTGGTTATTGTAGAAAACAAACCTGCTTGGCGAGGTCGCAAGCACGGTCAGGAGAGTTGAGGATCTCATAGTAGAACACCGAGAAGTTGAGTGCCAGCCCAAGCCTAATAGGATGAGTCGGGGGCAGCTCTGCCAGTGCAATCTCCTGAAAGATTCAACATAAACTCAACTGAGCAAGAAATTCACCACCAAATAATTAAAGAGGATAAATCACGCATGAAACAGATTCCTTGCCAACAAAGTTCAATGTTAGAACCATGAAATCCAGGTCGAGCAAACTACCTGAGCAGCTTTGTATGCCACCATGGTGTTCTCAGCAGCATCCTTCCTCTCAGTTCCACTCTTGAACTCCGCAAGGTACCTATCACAAAAAATATTCAATCAAATCAATCTAATGTACAGTGAAGCAAACATGTGGGAACTCTATGCTGGACACTATTGTAATACCTGTAGTAATCACCCTTCATCTTTAGGTAGAAGACCTTGGACTCTGGAGCAGTAGATGAGGGGACAAGGTGGGAATCAAGAAGCTTGAGGATACCATCACAGATCTTAGTGAGCTCAACCTCAATCTTTCCACGGTAGTCCTTGATGAGTGTGACACGGTCCTCATTGCCACGGCTCTCTTCCTTCTGCTCGATGGAGGAAATGATGCGCCACGAGGCACGGCGGGCACCAATAACATTCTTGTAAGCAACTGATAGAAGGTTGCGCTCCTCGACGGTGAGCTCCTCGGAGTCAACTGTCTTGGCAACCTTCTCCATGAACTCAACCATCTCCTCGTACCTCTCAGCCTGCTCTGCAAGCTTAGCCATGTACACATTCTCCTCGCGCGAAAGCTCAGCAGGCTGCGCCATCTTCAGTGTCTGGTTTCTAACGGTCACCAAAGGTCAATCTGGAGTATTTGCGAGAAAATTCAGTTAGCTAAATGTCAGATACCATGTCATTACAACAAGCACATGCAAGCTTAAATCTAGCCATTGTTACTGAAGTAAACTAGCTCACCACTTCAATCAAACGATTTCACATTGCTCAAATCTTTGAAGCGAGAATTTTACACAATGATTCAAACCAACATAAGCAACATACTATATACTTGAGATCAAAATCAAGCAACCAGGATCCGGAGCACACAGATTTGGGGCCATTTCTCCCCAAAGCGGTTCCATGTGCCATGTGTATGGCACCCCATTTGTCCCCTGACACTTCGACTAAACTACCAACCCATCAGTACCCATACACCTATCCACATTTCCAGGTGACTTTATGACCTATCAGTACCAATACACCTGTCCATATTAGAACAGCATAATCCGACCACCTTGCAGTCCCACTCCATCTCTGTCGTGTCTCTTATCAATCAGCCCAACTTCCTGTGCTCACTCTTGTCCAGGCCAGCTGTTAGGCAAAACCAGTTGGATCACCCGCACTGCCCGCCTCCACCCTTATCGCCGCCATCACCCTCATCTTTCTTCTTAGGAGGGGGATGGTTAGGCATGTTCTGAAAGAACCCGATCGAGAACAGCGACAGGGACAGCTGGACCTGGTCCCGGCCCAGCCTGGCAGGAGGCTGCTGCCGCCTCCCCCTTCCCTGCCCAGGCGCACCAGCAGGGGCGGCACCGGCGCGGCGCCGCTGGATGGGCCGGATGGAGACGGCGTGCAGGCGGCGGAAGCCGCCAAGCGAGAGCACGACGGCGCGGAGCTGCTGCTCGGAGAAGCCGAGGTCGGCCCACTCGCGCACGCAGGCCGCCTCCCAGAGCCGCTCGTCCTGCGCGAGGGCCCGCCAGCCCCGGCTGACGCACGCCGCCGAGGCCAGCGTCCGCGCCTCCGCCCGACGCAGCACCTCGAACATCAGGTCCTCCCCCAGGTACGGCACGTCTCTCCCGTCCGGCGCAGGCTGCTGCTGCTGCTGCTGTGGAGGCTGTGAGGAGGAGGAGGAGGAGGTGGACGCCTCGTCGGCCTGGCTCGAGCTCGCCGTCCGCTGCTGCTTCTTGGCTGGCTCGCTGGATCCGCCGCCGCCGGAACCAGAACCGGAACCGGGAGGAGGCGCCCAGGGGTCGCGGCCGCCCGAGGAACCGGAGGGGCACTTCATGGCGGAGCGGAGAGGGGTCGATCTACTTGGGCCTCGCCGGATCCGCTTCCTGCCTGCGCGGGCGAGGGAAGGGGTCGAACACCTGCGGACACGACGGGGCGGATCTAGATCTAGAACGGTGTGGCCGGGCGTAGGAGGTCCCCTGTCTAGTGGGAGGGGTTTGGCTGGGAGAATCGCTGGGGGGAGGGAGGCTCGTCCGTACCTCGAGACGAACGGCGGAGCTGCGGCGTCGGCGGTGGCGTGGCGTGGCGCGGCGTCGGCGGTGGAGGGAGGGGACGGGAGCCGCCTTGGTGGTTGGTTGGTAGGTGGGAGGTCAGGGGCAGAAGAATGGTGTGGAGGAAAGTGGCTGCCGCTGCTGCTGATAATGGTCTTCGTCCCCGGCCAGCTGGGCAGCTGGGCTGGGCTGTCTGCCGGGCTGGGCCGCGTGATGGGATGGATGCACCCCGCCCACGCGAGGACGACGACGGCAGGAGCGAACCCGCTGGGAGCTGATCTTTAGTCCCACCTCGCCTAGCGAGGGCGCTTCGCACCGGTTTATAAGTTCCGCCCTGGCATCCTCATCGTCCCTTCGGGGACATCCGATAAAATTGGAACGATACAGAGAAGATTAGCATGGCCCCTGCGCAAGGATGACACGCACAAATCGAGAAATGGTCCAATTTTTTTTAAGGTTTCGCGCGCCGGTCCCTGGGTTTACTTTACAGATCCCTGGGTATCCTCGCAGATAAGCCCCCGCGCCGGTCCCTATCCTCGCAGATAAGCCCCCGAAGCCTTACTTTCACGCCCTCGTTTATCTCGGAGATTACAACCAGGTCCTTTTTGTGCCGTTTTCTGCCTGCGTACACCGCGGCCCCTGAGCCAGGTCTTAATTTGTTACAGGTTGGTCCCTGCTTTTTTTTTTCTCCACACAAACGTGTTGGTCCCTGCTCTTTTCTTCAGGCAAACCAGTCCCGTTGGAGCTTCACGTGCAAACTGGACCTCCACTCTTCTTTTTGTTGTACCTGTTTATTTGTTGTTGTACCTGTATGGTTTATTTGTGTGTCTTTGGGTGCCGCTCTCTTTGTGAGTTTAGTGGAGTGAGGTGGTGGCCGTGCCATGAGACCCATGAAAATGTATGCATAATTGAAGGGCATATATTTTCAGAAGTAGACCGCTGCCACCGTGGTGAAAGGGACTGGTTTGACACGACAAACTTTTGTACACGGGTTTTTTTTTTTTTTGAGGAACCGGCAGGAGCACTGCCTTTTCATATAAAAGAAGATCAGAAACGCAATATACAAAGGGGCGTACACTTTTGGGAACGTGGCAAAACCCAAAAAAACTTGGTACCTACTTAGCCAACGCCGACAGTTGGCAAGGCCCCAACAAAGGCCAGCTCGCGTTGCTTAATGTCCTCAAATGCGAGTAGAGCAACCTCGCGATGAGTCATCCGTTGACCTGTGAAAACACGTTTGTTTCTCTCTTTTCAGATAGCCCAAATGGTGTAAATGATCCTTCTCTTCGTCGACGTCGCACTTAGGCTGGCTCGTTTACCAGCATCTTGTTCCACCAGTCGGAAAAAATGCCCGGCCCCGGCAAGAAACCTGACACTGGAACGCCCTCGTTGGCCAAAGTGTTCACCCGATTCCAAACAACTAACGTGAAGGGATAGTCCTTGCACAGGTGGGTTGTTGTTTCTGGCTGCTAAAGACATAGCTGACACCTTGGGTCATGTGTCCATCCACGAATAGCCAACATGTCTGCTGTGAGAATTCTGCCATGAAGAACAAGCCACGGATGATGTACATGGATAGCCAGCATGTCTTTTGTACATGGATGATGTTGCTCTATTATGTGGAGGCAGCACTTCACACCTTCCGCCGCCCACAACTCCAGCCTTCTCTCTCTCTCTCTCTCTCTCTCTCTCTCTCTCTCTCTCTCTCTCTCTCTCTCTCTCTCTCTCTCTCTCTCTCTCTCTCTCTACGTGACACGTAATGACATAGCGAAATGTGCCCCAATTGAACACCCTAGACGAATGACACAAAAAACCAAGTTATAGACTAAGATGACAAAAAAGTTGGCTGGTCGATGACACATAGGATTCACATCTCAAAACAGAGAGATCTCTATTTCTATGGAGCTAAAGAGCATCTTTTGCATATCCCTCAAAAACTATATTTGAGGGGGATTTCAAACTGCTTTGGTGGTGTGGGGGCAACACACCATTAATACCGGTAATAAGAATACTGATGGCGTGTGTGCCAAGTGGAAACACGCCGCCGGTAACAGAAATCATTAGTGGCCTGTCATGACAGGAACACGCCGCTATATAATTTTTAGGCACAAAAAAATTACTGCCACTGCACTGTTATTCTAGCAAAATAGCTATTTTTTGGCTATTGTGGCAGCATTTTGATCCATTTGGCATCAAAATTAGAGCTTTTTCAGTTTAACATTAATAGCATATATAACATGCTCAACAAAGTACTAACATAGCATGACCATGAATTGTTATGTCGTGCCACACAGTGCTCACATATGGGCCCATTTTGTTAGTTTTTGGCATCAGAACGTGCTAAGCGGGCGATCAATGTGATTTGCAAAACAATAACTTTGCACATGGTGCATAATGCAGATAAAAAACTGAAAAATCGTATTTTCTACAAATCATGTCACAATTGTGGTGGTTCCGTGCAATTAACTCAACGAAATTCACTTGACGGGTATATCAGAAATCATCGTACTTTCGTTCGTTCTTTTACTTGAAATTTGTTCTCAAGTATCAATGACCAATAGTTTTATTATAACATTTAACATTTTAATGGTGTTTGAAAAATGTTTATGTGCTCATATTTTCCACAAAAACCTTACAAAATAGATTGCTGCTAGTTAGCCATGATATGTTTTTAGTCAGGGGCATTATAAACTTTTCAAAAGACAAATTAAATAATAAGCTTAGGCCAGAGAAGCCGAAAAATAGACCAATTTCTCGATGACTTATTTTTAGTGTTCTTTTTGTCAGCAACTAATTTAAGCTTCACTAGGCCCAACTGCGGCAAATGATACAACCGAATAAAGGGAGGCACGCGAACACGGAGCCCATGCTCGGAAGGGGCAAACGTGATTCCACATTGCTCGACGCAAGCTGCCCGAAAAGCAAAATGAAAGGATCAAAATTAAGTGATATCTTCTCCTATTGTGGCTAGTTTGCTTGCCAAATTGGCAGGGCGCCTCATTAGCTTCCCACCTACATGACCAGGAGAATAAGTCTGCAAAATTCACACTTAGATCCTTGATCTCTTGAAGGACATTTGAAATTTTCAAAAGATCGTACTTTGCCAGGTTCATGATTGACTCGTAACTACGACAGAAACGAGTTAGAATTTCAAAAACCAAATCCAGCCGTGTAACCATGTGTACCACGCCTGCTGATAATTGTCTCGTCCTCGCCCAGCTGCCCAGCTGGGGGGGGGGGGGAGGAGAAACCAGCTTGCCAATTGGGTTGCCTGCTGAGTTGGGTCACTTAAAGGGATACACCCCACCCATGCGAGGAGCGAGGCTGGTCGGGAGCACGGGGCGTTGGATGGAACAAAGTCGCTGATGTTTAGTACCACCTCGTCTGTCGAGAGGAGTTCTGCCTAGCTTATAAGCCCGCTCGCCACAGCTAAACTTGTCCCTTTGGGCACATCCGATAAAATTGGAACGTTACAGAAAGATTAGCATGGCCCATGCACAAGAATGACACGTACAAATCAAGCAATGGTCCAATATTTTTGTTTGAGATTTTGCGTGTTAGTCCTTCTTGTAAAAAAATGAAAAATATATTCAAAATAGGGTGCATCAACAAGGAAACAAACACCTAACCTTCATTCAAGGCATGCTAAAGGCCCGATAACCAACTAGGATAATAACACTATGAGATTTGTAAATGGTTTAGATCTAATATTACGTGTATTCATTTGATGTGAGGTCAAAATTTTGAAAAATTGCCTTAAGTGTTTCGGTATTTTTGTCGCAAATGAACCGATGAACCGATGGTCCTACTAGTAAAAACCTAAACCAACAGCCTCACCGGTTCGGTTGTCGGTTAGTTTTTTGAAACTATGAGTGTGTCGTGTTGTTCCCTTATTGTATGATTTGTGGTGTCGTTGTTTAAATATTCTTGGGCTTTTTGTGTTGTTGTTTTTGTGATTCTAGGGGAGGTGACCGCGGTGAGATCCGTCGAAAGCGTAGACATGGTGATTTTAATTTTGTTATGAATAGGTCCAGTGTTTTATTGCAATCACCGATTGTTTACTACGAAGTCATGTTGGAGCTTCACTAACTATGTTCTCCACTAGTTATTCGTTAGTAGTTGTTTATTCCTGTGGTTTTTTTTTGTGTTGTTGTTTTTGTGATTTTAGTGGAGGTGGCCGCGGTATGAGATCCATCGAAAGCGTACATGTAGATAGCTGCCACGAGCTTTAAACATGACTGGTTTGACACAACAACCTCTGTACACAAATGATGTTGCTTTATCATGTGGAGACGACACTTCACACACGCCGATCATAGTATGCCAGCCTTTCCGTTATCACCTCATACGCGACACATCGACATAATGACACGTGACTCTGTACACCCCAGACGAACAACATGAATAACCAAGTTGTAGTCATGCCAAGATGAAAAGAAATGGTGTTCCATCGATGATACATGGCATTCACATCTCAAAACGAAATATGAAAAAAAAACTGTGATAGCATATTTGTTACAGTTGGTAGCCGTTCACTAATAAATTTATGGGAAAATTTTGTTTTTGCCATTCTAGTTTTTGCCAATGTTCCTTATGCCACTCTATATTTTGACATTTCACTTTTGCCACTCTTAGCTTTTGACAATTATCATAATTTTCATTCCGTGGCAACAACAAAATAATTTTATTTCATTTTTGCCACTCTTAGCTTTTGACAATGTATCACAATTGCCACTCTGAAAATTTTGGTTATGCCAATGAATGACAATTGTAATAATTGTCAAAAGCTAAGAGTGACAAAAGTAAAATGTCAAAATCTAGAGTGGCATAAGTAAAATTGGCAAAAGCTAGAGTGACAAAAACAAAAAAAAATCCTAAATTTATGGTAGCTAACTAATAACCAGTTAAACAACACTGTATATTTTTGGTAGCTATTGATAATGAAGAAAGCGGAGACAAACAAGACATCGCAAACATATTACAACTTATATAAATGGAATGGGAAATAAATTATTTTAAAATCTTAAAATTATGTTTTAACAAGGGTGAGGTCAACACTTTTTTGCGAATCACGTACTTTATTGAGTTAAACAGTGAAAATGCAATCGTTTTGCAGACAGATCATTAGGAACAAATGGCTGAATTAAGCCAGTGACATCTTCCTTTGCATAGGTGGACCTCCTCATTAGCTTCCCGTCCAACATGAGCAAAAGAAATGTCTGCGAAACTCCTGCTTAGATCCTTGATCTCCCGAAGGATGCCCAAAAATGTATTGAACGCTCATACTTTGGCAGGTTGATGATTGTTTCGTAACTAGGGCACGTAAGAGAGTTAGAATTTCAAAAAATAGTTCTGATATGTAACTATGTGCACGTCACCGATATAATTATTTTCGGTATGAACGTATATAAAGTAGTTGCTATAGTTTGGAATCATACCACAATGGTCAGTATTCGTGTCCGTCACGCAGGTGATTCTCGTCGGAACACCGTGTGTGTTTTAACTGTTTCCTTTGTTTTTCATTTCTCAACTGTAAAATTTTCTAATGCTTGACAATGATATTTTTTATGTCCTTTTTCCTCCAAAGAATGTGCTCACCTAAAATATTGCACTAGATTTGCTGCAAGATGGATAGATGAACTTTTTTTTTTGAGGGAAAGATGGATAGAGGAACTTGTCCTTCCCTCAAAAACACTTCATGCCGAATGCACTCCATATTCATTTTTATTGTTTTTGATGTCTCATGATAAATCATGTGTCGCGGATAGAGGAACTCTTTGATGGCTCCACAAGAATACAATGTTTTATGTGGTCCTACAGAAAGAAGACATCCCTGCTTAACTCTTTGCCACTGCGAGATTTTCTTGAAGATATTACTCAATTTTTTCAGAAAGTTTATGTTAAGTAAGCTAAGTTTGCAATTTTTTCAGAAGATATCAATCAAGTCGTTGTAGTATAGTGGTAAGTATTCCCGCCTGTCACGCGGGTGACCCGGGTTCGATCCCCGGCAACGGCGTTTTTTTTTCTGTGTATTTTTACGTAGTTCCAACTTTCTACTGCATCTCATTCTCCTTTCTACTGCACGCATGCACGCCAGTCTTGGTTGCCCCATTTCGGCAGCATCCATCTATCCAGGGCCAGCAGCAGATCCAATTTTCCTCAATCAATCATGCCAACAATCAAATCGTCTCGCAGCCGTCTGTCAGACTGTCAGGCAATTTGGTGATTGCTTGTGACTAATCTTGCAGGTTTGGTTTTCATAAGACTATAATGTTTGGGTTCAGAAACGAAAAGAAGGCGTGTTTTTTATGTTCTGTCGAAATTTTGCCTCTTGTCGACACAGCCATCAAAAGTAGCTTGTTTGGATATGTCTAGGGTGTGATTAAGTGTGCTTTCAGTACAGTCGACACGACGAACCGACATATGCCTATTTAAGAGAACTGACTGTGGGCTGCCGGGGCATCTCTAGGACATCCTTCAAAACTTATATTTGAGGCAAAAAAATCTGATTAAAACATGTCTAGCATATCGCTAAACCAATAATCTCTCAAAAATATAGCTTTTTCATCTCTTGAAACGCAACCTTTCAGCCTATATTTGCTTTGGAAATGCATCTTCTCATGAAGACCTGGAGGGTTGTGTTCCATGGTTTTCTGATTTTGGGTGGTTCTTGTTGATCTCATCCTGTTGTTAGCTTTGGGTTTGTTTCAGGAGTTTTTGCACTGAATTGCATGGAGGCTTATTTGTTGTTGGCTTTTGTTTCCTCCATCTGTTATGGAGCTGTTAGAGCAACTCTAGCAGACCCGTATAAGTGGTCAAACCCGTAAAACTTTTGCGTTTTACAGTTTTGCTCGAAAATAGTGTCTAGAACAGAAACCGTAAAGTGGTCCAACCCGTAAAAAAATTTAAGGGGCACTGAAAATCCACACCCGAAAACCTTATATTTGAAGGTTGGAAGGCCGAACCGAGGGGGGCCGTATACCGGTCAAACCTCGTCGGAGCAAACACGTCGCCGCGGAGTTTGCCGGAATCCGCTGGACTGGAGGGCGTGGCTGGCGGGCGACGGGGCGTGGCCGGCGAGGCTGGGCGCGGCCGGCGTGGCGATGGGGTGCAGCCGACGGGGAGGGGGTGCGGCCGACGGGGTTGGGCGCGGCCGGCATGGCCGGCACGGCCGGCTAGGGGAAGGGGCGGCGGCCGGATTGGAGGAAGGATCTATTTATCTCAGTTTTACAGATTGTTTTACAGTTTCTGTTCGACCATAGCTAAAATGCACACTTAAAATGCCTTTTTTTTTACCCTTGTCCCAGTTTTACAGTTTACGATTATACGGGTCTGCTAGAGATGCTCTTAGCGGCGCAAGCGGCAGTTGAACCTTTTTTTTTTACCCTTAAGAGTCGCGTGTGACTCAAAAAGGCGCGGTGTTGTTCTTTCTTTCTTTTGTTGTTGTTTTTTATCATTTGGTAATGGAACCCGATCCAACTTTGAATCGAATGGAAAAAAAATCTCAGGATATTTACGCGGTCACCCAACATTTCTCTCGACACCGAGTGGCCTCTCGTTGTCGACGTCCATGTCGCCATCGGTAACTCTGTAACTTTCAATCACGACTTATATTAAAAAGACAATTCTATAATTTAAATATTAGCCACGATTCAATATTCAAATGAACATTTTAAGTTTTAAGTTTTAAATTTTAAATATTTTAATTATAAAAATATTTTCTTAAACTACATACTTGCGAGTTATAAAAATGTGTGTATAATTATGAAAATGTTTATGTGATTAAAATAATATTAACTAATTATAGTTTAGTTTTTTTCTATTATTTAAAATTATACAAACATTTTTTATTGTTGGTAGATTAGAATATATTAATATTTTAAATGACTACATGAACATTTTTTCATTTAATATAAGAGTGTATATTAGAAAAATTACTAATCATCATTTATATGTATGATATTTATAAGCCATGAATATCCAAACTATTTTTGTTGCTTATAGATGTTTTACAAGTATCTTAAAAAAACTAACGTGCGCAAAATGGGCTGCACTAACTGCAACCCATTTAAACCTAGCGAATGTCTAGATTATAGTACATTAAGTCATTTTATCTATACCGGAAATAAAAATGTGATGGATTAAAAAAATGATTTTCTTATTCGAATCTTGGAAACTATGGGTCCAATTTAATAAATGTCAATTATATATTTTTTGAGAAAAATCTCAATTACATACCCTGATCGTCCCCCTCCTAGGCCGAATTGTGACTCTTCGTCCACACATGGGCAAAAGAGGCCCTTTTCTTTCATGTTTGGGCCGAAGATCACTCTCCGTTCGTAGGAAGGCGGAAGAGTGGGTCTTCGTCCATGTAATGGAGGAAGAGTGGATGTTCCTGTTGGGGAACGTTACATGGGAAACAAAAAAATTCCTACGCACACACAAGATCTATCCATGGAGATGAGCATCTACGAGAGGAGAGATCGGATCCACATACCCTTGTAGATCGCTAAGCGGGAAGCGTTAAGAAACGCGGTTGATGTAGTCGAACGTCTTCGCGATCCAAATCGCAAGCCGTCCCGCGATCCAATCATGCTCCGTCCCGATCTAGCGCCGAAAGGACGGCACCTCCGCGTTCAACACACGTACAGTTCGATGACGATCTCTGCCTCCTTGAACCAGCAAGCGAGGGCGGAGAGGTAGATGAGTTCTCCGGTAGCACAACGGCGTGGTGGCGGTGGTGGTGAACTAATCCGGCAGGGCTTCGCCGAGCTCTACCGAACTAATCTAGAGGAGAAGGACGATCTAGGGAGAGAGAGGGGCGCCAAGGGCTTCGTGTGTCCTCTTGGGGCGCCCCCTCCCCTCTATATATAGGTGGAGGGGCGTGGAGATCAGCCCCCTCCAAGCCCTAAGGCGCAGCCAAGGGGAGGAGTTGGACTCCTAGTCCAATTCCCTCCCTTTCCATAAACAGGTGGACTTTCCACCTCTCCCAAGCCACATGGGCCTTGAGGGACTTGTGCGCCTGGCCCAATAAGGCCAGGGCGCCTCCGCTCAGCCCATGCAAACCCTTGGGACATGGTGGAACCCTTGGTGGACTTCCGGACTCCTCCGGAAGTTTCCGGAACCTTCTAGAAGCTTTCCGGTACAATACCGGAAAAACCCGAAACTTTTCCGGTAGCCAAAATATGACTTCCCATATATAAATCTTTACCTTCGGACCATTCCGAAACTCCTCGTGACGTCCGGGATCTCATCCGGGACTCCGAACAACCTTCGGTCACCAACATACATAACTCAACAATACCGAAACGTCACCGAACGTTAAGTGTGCAGACCCTGCGGGTTCGAGAACTATGTAGACATGACCGAGACACCTATACGGCCAATAACCAATAGCGGGACCTGGATGCCCATATTGGTTCCTACATATTCTACGAATATCTTTATCGGTTGAACCTCTATGTCAAGGATTCAGTTAATCCCGTATGCAGTTCCCTTTGTTCATCGGTATGTTACTTGCCCGAGATTCGATCGTCGGTATCTCTATACCTAGTTCAATCTCGTTCCCGACAAGTCTCTTTACTCATTCCGTAATACAAGATCCCGTGTCTAACTCTTTAGTCACTTTGCTTGCAAGGCTCATTGTGATGTTGTATTACCGAGTGGGCCCTGAGATACCTCTCCGTCACATGGAGTAACAAATCCCAGTCTTGATCCATGTCAACTCAACAGACACCCTCGGAGATACCTGTAGAGCACCTTTATAGTCACCCAGTTACGTTGTGACGTTTGATACACACAAGGTACTCCTCCAGTGTCAGTGAGTTACATGATCTCATGGTCATAGGAACAGATACTTGACATGCAGAAAACTATAACAATAAACTGACAGGATCATATGCTACATTCATAGTTTGGGTCTTGTCCATCACATCATTCTCCTAATGATGTGATCCCGTTATCAAATGACATCTCATGTCCATGGCTAGGAAACCTCGACCATCTTTGATCAACGAGCTAGTCTACTAGAGGCATACTAGGAACACAGTGTTGTCTATTTACCCACACATGTATTTGAGTGTCCAATCAATACAATTATAGCATGGATAATAAACGATTATCATGAACAAGGAAATATAATAATAACCATTTTATTATTGCCTCTAGGGCATATTTCCAACAGTCTCCCACTTGCACTAGAGTCAATAATCTAGCTCACATCACTATGTGATTTACATTGTAATGAATCTAACACCCATACAGTTCTGGTGCTGATCATGTTTAGCCCGTGGAAGAGGTTTAGTCAACGGGTCTGCGACATTCAGATCCGTGTGCACTTTGCAAATCTCTATGTCATACTGTAGATGCTTCTACCATGCTCCACTTGGAGCTATTCCAAATGACTGCTCCACTATACGTATCCGGATTGCTACTCAGAGTCATCCGGATAGGTGTCAAAGCTTGCATCGACGTAACCCTTTACGACGAACTCTTTATCAGCTCCATAATTGAGAAACATTTCCTTAGTCCTCCAGTTACTAAGGATAATTTTGACCGCTGTCCAGTGATCCACTCCTGGATCACTCTTGTACCCCCTTGCCAGACACGTGGCAAGGCACACACTAGGTGCGGTACACAGCATGGCATACCGTATAGAGCCTATGGCTAAGGCATAGGGGCCGACCTTCGCCCTTTCTCTTTCTTCTGCCGTGGTCGAGCTTTGAGTCTTACTCAAATTCATACCTTACAATACAGCCAAGAACACCTTCTTTGACTGATCTATTTTGAACTCCTTGAAAATCTTGTCAAGGTATGTATTCATTGAAAGTTTTATCAAGCGTCTTGATCTATCTCAACAGATCTTGATGCCCAATATTTAAGTAGCTTTATTCCAGGTCTTCCTTTGAAAAACTCCTTTCAAACAACCCTTTATGCTTTCCAGAAATTCTCCATTATTTCTGATCAACAATATGTCATCCACATATACTTATCAGAAATTCTATAGTGCTCCCACTCACTTTCTTGTAAATACAAGTTTCTTATAAACTTTGTATAAACCCAAAAGCTTTGATCTCCTCATCAAAGCGTATATTCCAACTCCGAGATGCTTGCTCCAGTCCATAGAAGGATTGCTGGAGGTTGCATACCTTTTAGCATCCTTAGGATTGACAAAAACCTTCCGGTTATGTCACATACAACCTTTCCTCAAGGAAACCATTGAGGAACCGATGTTTTGACATCCATCTGCCAGATTTCATAATCGAAAAATGCAGCAATTGCTAACATAATTCCAACAGACTTCAGCATCGCTACGGGTCAGAAAGTCTCATCGTAGTCAACTCCTTGAACTTGTCAGAAACTTCTTTGCGACAAGTCGAGCTTTATAAATGGTGACATTTACCATCAACGTCTGTCTTCTTCTTAAAGGTCCATTTTTACTTAACGGCCTGCCGTTCATCGGGCAAGTCTACCAAAGTCCATACTTGGTTTTCATACATGGATCCTTTCTCGGATTTCATGGCTCCTAGCCATTTGTTGGAATCCGGGCCCACCATCGCTTCTTCATAGCTCGTAGGTTCACTGTTGTCTAACAACATGACCTCCAAGACAGGATTGACGTACCACTCAGGGGCGGTACGAGTCCTTGTCGACCTACGAGGTTCGGAAGTAACTTGATATGAAGCTTCATGATCATCATCATTTGCTTCCTCTTCACTTGGTGTAGGCGTCGCAGAAACATCTTTCTGCGTCGTGCTACTATCCAACTGAAGTGACGGTTCAACAACCTCATCAAGTTCTACTTTCCTCCCACTCAATTCTTTCGAGCGAAACTCTTTCTCGAGAAAGGACCCGTTTTTAGCAACAAACACTTTGCCCTCGGATATGAGATAGAAGGTATACCCAACTGTTTCTTTAGGGTATCCTATGAAGACGCACTTGTCCGCTTTGGGTTCGAGCTTATCAGACATAAGTGTCGCATTCCCAAACTCTAAGAAATGACAGCTTAGGTTTCTGCCAAACCATAATTCATATGGTGTCATCTCAACGGAATTAGATGGTGCCCTATTTAAAGTGAATGTAGTTGTCTCTAATGCATAACCCCAAAACGATAGTTGCAAATTGGTAAGAGACATCATAGTATGCACCATATCCAATAGAGCACGACTACGACGTTCTGACACACCATCACACTATGGTGTTCCAGGTGGCGTGAGTTGTGAAACAACTTTCACATTGTCTTAAGTTGTATACCAAACTCGTAACTCAGATATTCACCTCCACGATCATATCGTAGACATTTTATCTTCTTGTCACGATGATCTTAAACTTCACTCTGAATTTGCTTGAACTTTTCAAACGTTTCAGACTTGTGTTTCATTAAGTAAATATACCCATACCCACTCAAATCATCAGTGAAGGTAAGAAAATAACGATATCCACCGCGCGCTTCAACACTTATTGGACCGCATACATCAACATGTATCATTTCCAATAATTCACTTGCCCGCTCCATCAAACCGGAAAACGGGGTCTCAGCCATCTTGCCCATGAGGCATGGTCCGCATGTCTCAACCGATTCGAAAGCGAGTGAGTCCAAAGATCCATCAACATGGAGTTTCTTCATGTGTTTTACACCAATATGACCTTAGCGGCAGTGCCACAAGTATGTGGTAATATCATTATCAACTTTGCATCTTTCGGCATCAATATTATGAACATGTGTATCACTACGATCGAGATTCAATAAACCATTCACATTGGATGCATGACCATTGAAGGTATTATTCATGTAAACAGAACAACCATTATTCTCTGACTTAAATGAATAACCGTATTGCAATAAACACGATCTAATCATGTTCATGCTCAACGCAAACACCGAATAACATTTATTTAGGTTCAACACTAATCCCGAAGGTAGAGGGAGCGTGTGATGGTGATCACATCAACCTTGGAAACACTTCCAACACACATCGTCACCTCACCCTTAGATAGTCTCCGTTTATTCCGTAGCTTTTACTTCGAGTTACCAATATCAGCAACTGGACCGGTATCTAATACCCAGGCGCTACTAGGAGTACTAGCAAGGTACACATCAATAACATGTATATCAAATATACTTTTGTTGACGTTGCCATCCTTCTTATCTACCAAGTATTTGGGGTAGTTCCGCTATCAGTGACCGTTCCCCTTATAATAGAAGCACTTAGTCTCGGGTTTGGGTTCAACCTTGGGTTTCTTCACTCGAGCGGCAACTGTTTTGCCATTCTTGAAGTTTCCCTTCTTGCCCTTGTCCTTCTTGAAACTAGTGGTCATGTTAACCATCAACACTTGATGCTCCTTCTTGATTTCTACCTTCGTGGCCTTAAGCATTGCGAACAGCTCCGGGATCACTATCTCCATCCCTTGCATGTTATAGTTCATCACAAAGCTCTAGTAGCTTGGTGATAGTGACTGGAGAACTCTGTCAATCACTATCTTATTTGGAAGATGAACTCCCACTTGATTCAAGCGATTGTAGTACCTAGACATTCTGAGCACATGCTCACCGATTGAGCTATTCTCCTCCATCTTGCAGGCAAAGAACTTTGTCAGAGGTCTCATACCTCCCAACACGGGCATGAGCCCGAAATTCTAATTTCAGCTCTCGGAACATCTCATATGCTCCGTGACGTTCAAAACGTCTTTGGAGCCTCAATTCTAAGCCGTAAAGCATGGCGCACTGAACTATCAAGTAGTCATCAGAACGTGTCTGCCAGACGTTCACAACATCCACAGATGACGCTTGAGGGGGTGGCGCACCGAGCGGTGCATCGAGGACATAAGCCTTCTGTGCAGCAATGAGGACAATCCTCAGATCACGGACCCAGTCCGTATAATTGCTACCATCATCTTTCAACTTACTTTTTCTCTAGGAACGTATCAAAAATACAGGGGAGCTACAGCGCGAGCTATTGATCTACAAAATAATTTGCAAAGACATTTTGACCATGTTCATGATAATGAGTTCAGTTAATCATATTACTAAAGAACTCCCACTCAAATTGACATCCCTCCGGTCATCCGAGTGTTACATGATCCAAATTCACCAACCCAAGTCCGATCATCACGTGAGATGAGGTGGTTTCAATGGTGAACATCTCCATGTTGATCATATCTACTATATGACTCATGTTCGACCTTTCGGTCTCTTGTGTTCCGAGGCCATGTCTGTACATGCTAGGCTCATCAAGTTTAACCCGAGTGTTCCGCATGTGCAAAACTGGCTTGCACCCGTTGTATGTGAATGTAGAGTCTATCACACCCGATCATCACGTGGTGCTTCGAAACGACGAACTTTCGCAACGGTGCACACACGGGGAGAACACAATTTTATCTTGAAATTTTAGTGAGGGATCACCTTATATTGCTACCATCGTCCTAAGCAAAACAAGGTGCATAAAAGGATTAACATCACATGCAAATCATAAGTGACATGATATGGCCATGATCTTGTGCTTTTGATCTCCATCTCCAAAGCACCGACATGATCTCCATCGTCACCGGCATAACACCATGATCTCCATCATCTTGATCTCCATCAACGTGTCGCCATGAGGTTGTCGCGCCAACTATTGCTTCTACAACTATTGCTAACTCATAGCGATAAAGTAAAGCAAAAAGGCGAAAATAAATTAAAGACAACCCTATGGCTCCTGCCAGTTGCCGTACTCATCGACATGCAAGTCATGATATTCTATACAAAACATGATCATCTCATACATCACATATATCTCATCATGTCATTGGCCATATCATATCACATCATACCCTGCAAAAACAAGTTAGACGTCCTCTAATTTGTTGTTGCATGTTTTACGTGGCTGCTATGGGTATCTATCAAGAACGATTCTTACCTACGCAAAACCACAACGGTGATATGCAAGTTGCTATTTCACCTTCTACAAGGACCGCCTTTGTCGAAACCAATTCAACTAAAGTGGGAGAGACAGACACCCGCCAGCCATCTTTATGCAACAAAGTCACATGTCAGTCGATGGAACCGGTCTCTCGTACGTGGACGAGTAAGGTTGGTCCGGGCTGCTTCATCCCACAATACCGCTGAATCAAGAAAAGACGAAGGAGGGAAGCAATCTGAATATCAACGCCCACAAACTCCTTTGTGTTCTACTCGTGATCTCATCTACGCATAGACCTAGCTCATGATGCCACTGTTGGGGAACGTTGCATGGGAAACAAAAAAATTCCTACGCACACACAAGATTTATCCATGGAGATGAGCATCTACGAGAGGAGAGATCGGATCCACATACCCTTGTAGATCGCTAAGTGGGAAGCGTTAAGAAACGCGGTTGATGTAGTCGAACGTCTTCGCGATCCCAATCGCAAGCCGTCCCGCGAACTCCCGATCTAGCGCCGAAAGGACGGCACCTCCACGTTCAGCACACGTACAGCTCGATGACGATCTCCGCCTCCTTGATCCAGCAAGCGAGGGCGGAGAGGTAGATGAGTTCTCCGGCAGCACAACGGCATGGTGGCGGTGGTGGTGAACTAATCCGGCAGGGCTTCGCCGAGCTCTACCGAACTAATCTAGATGAGAAGGACGATCTAGGGAGAGAGAGGGGCGCCAAGGGCTTCGTGTGTCCTCTTGGGGTGACCCCTCCCCTCTATATATAGGTGAAGGGGCGTGGAGATCAGCCCCTCCAAGCCCTAAGGCGCAGCCAAGGGGGGAGGAGTTGGACTCCTAATCCAATTCCCTCCCTTTCCATAAACAGGTGGACTTTCCACCTCTCCCAAGCCACATGGGCCTTGAGGGACTTGTGCGCCTGGCCCAATAAGGCCAGGGTGCCTCCGCTCAGCCCATGCAAACCCTTGGGATGTGGTGGAACCCTTGGTGGACTTTTGGACTCCTCCGGAAGTTTCCGGAACCTTCTAGAAGCTTCCTGGTACAATACCAGAAAAACCCGAAACTTTTCCGGTAGCCAAAATATGACTTCCCATATATAAATCTTTACCTCCGGACAATTCCGGAACTCCTCGTGACGTTCGGGATCTCATCCGGGATTCTGAACAACCTTCGGTCACCAACATACATAACTCAACAATACCGAAACGTCACCGAACGTTAAGTGTGCAGACCCTGCGGGTTCGAGAACTATGTAGACATGACCGAGACGCCTCTACGGCCAATAACCAATAGCGGGACCTGGATGCCCATATTGGTTCCTACATATTCTACGAAGATCTTTATCGGTTGAACCTCTATGTCAAGGATTCAGTTAATCCCGTATGCAGTTCCCTTTGTTCATCAGTATGTTACTTGCCCGAGATTCGATCGTCGGTATCTCTATACCTAGTTCAATCTCGTTCCCGACAAGTCTCTTTACTCGTTCCGTAATACAAGATCCCATGGCTAACTCTTTAGTCACTTTGCTTGCAAGGCTCATTGTGATGTTGTATTACCGAGTGGGCCCTGAGATACCTCTCCGTCACACGGAGTAACAAATCCCAGTCTTGATCCATGTCAACTCAACAGACACCCTCGGAGATACCTGTAGAGCACCTTTATAGTCACCCAGTTACGTTGTGACGTTTGATACACACAAGGTACTCCTCCAGTGTCAATGAGTTACATGATCTCATGGTCATAGGAACAGATACTTGACATGCAGAAAACTATAGCAATAAACTGACACGATCATATGCTACGTTCATAGTTTGGGTCTTGTCCATCACATCATTCTCCTAATGATGTGATCCCGTTATCAAATGACATCTCATGTCCATGGCTAGGAAACCTCGACCATCTTTGATCAACGAGCTAGTCTACTAGAGGCATACTAGGAACAAAGTGTTGTCTATTTACCCACACATGTATTTGAGTTTCCAATCAATACAATTATAACATGGATAATAAACGATTATCATGAACAAGGAAATATAATAATAACCATTTTATTATTGCCTCTAGGGCATATTTCCAACAGTTCCTTCACTTAACACACCTATACCGCAGTTGAAGCATCTAAAGGTGAATTTGGTGTATTTCTTGTCAGTAATGGGAGTAATCTTCCCTACCGTTATAAAATAAGAGCACCTGGCTTTGCCCATTCACAAGGACTCGATTCTATGTCCAAACATCACATGCCAACAGATGTAGTCACCATCATAGGTACTCAAGATATTGTGTTTGGAGAGGTAGATAGTGTAGGAGATATGCCCTAGAGGCAATAATAAATGTTATTGGTTATCTCCCTGTTCATAATTAGGTTTATGTTCCATGCTATAACTGCTATGGTTCTCGAGTCTGCAATAACCACGAGGCTTGGAGGAAGACTCATATGCACGTGTGGAATAATAAACGGTAAAATGTATTCCTAGTCTGGCCTCTAAGACTGGCTCAAGTATTGCATGATGATCCTGTTTTCCTGATCATGGGCATGGCTATGCCGGCAATTTTGAGGGCGCAATGTTGGTAGAACAGTTGTGTTGAATCGACCCGAATTGATGTTATGCTATGAGATACATTCGTCACAAGTTAATGGTTTATAACACAGAGATGGTTAACGTTTGCATGATTCCTTAGACCATGAGAGTATCGAGTTTCTTCATGCTTGCTTCATGAACTTTGGGGTTTGTTAATATCATCCATAAATGGGTGGCTATTACGGCGGCTTACAGGTTCATGGAAAAGTATGTCAAGTAACTTGATAGCTCAAGATTGGGATTTGCTCCTCCGACAATGGAGAGATATCTCTGGGACCTCTCGGTGTTACGGTATCCATCATCATCTGGCCAGACACTTTGTGATTTGATCACGGGGATGCCGGAACACGGGAACGAGAAAAGAGAACAATACCGGTAACGAGGTAACTGGCATAGTGGACAAGTTGTTGATCCATGGGGATGCCAACATGTCTCACCTCGGGTATTTGTAACATATCGCGAAGCAACAGGAATAGCACACGGCAACTGGAGGTTCACTCGAATATTCATTCGTGTGGGTATAGGGGTCAATATGGGTGTCCACGGCTCCGATGTTGATCATTGATCGGAAGGGGTTCCGGGTCATGTCTATACTTCACCGAACCTATAGGGTCACACGCTTAAGGGTCATCTATCTGCTGAATACTAGACAGGGAGTCTGAGAGAAAATCACCGGAAAAGTTTCGGACACCGGAAAAGTTTCGGACACCGGAAAAGTTCCGCAGAGAGAACACCGGAACAGTTTCGGTAAAACTGAAAAGTTGTTTCGGGGGATACCATTAAGTCAAATTGGTTTCGGCACATGCCTGGTAATTCTTGGAGGGTGCCAGAATCATTCTGGAAACTCCTGGGAATTTTCTGGAAGAAAAACCGGAAATGTTCCGGAGTTGCCGGAACCGCTTCGGATGCTTTTCGCAGATGAAAATCACTAATCCGGAATTGTTCCGGAACGCATTGAAAATTATTTTAGTGGGTACTGGAAATGTTCTAAGCCCACATAAATATTTTCAGTTCGAACGGACGCTGAAAAATGTCGTCGTGAATAGTGAAAGTGCTTTTTGGATATTTTTGGAAAACCACCTTTTGGGATATTTCCCAAAAGGCTTCTAGAAGGATGATGCAGGCATGGTGATGCAGGCATAGTGATGCAGGCATGGTGATGCAGGCAACACTATTTGGAGGCTTTCCCTTTATGCCCTTGTGGTGTGCTCACCTCATGGGCATTTTGGTAATTCCAAGTCCCATCCTACCCCTTGGTTTTCCTATAAATAGGAGGTGAGGGGGCAGCCCAAACCTCATCCCTTCTCACATACAAGTGCCATGCATGATCTGGCTTTCTCTCTCCCTCCCAGCGAAATAATTTTGTAGAGCCGAAAGGCGGTCTGGGTTCCGGTGGGAACTAGTTCTGGACGGCGAAGCCCTGCCGGATAGATGACACCGTATGTGTGCAACTCTGTAGAGAGATCGTAGTTTCGGTCTTAGTTCGAGAGTGCCTCCCGAAGGGCTGTCCGTGTGACCGTCCGAGTTTCGAAGGTCCTTCCGAAGGGCTGTCCGACTGATTGTCCGAGTTTCGGAGGTCCTCCCGAAGGGCTGTCCGCGACACCGTCCGGGGGACTGTCCGACCGCCTCCCGGAGGGCTGTCCGAGGGGCAGATGAGGGTATACATCCTCGCGGTTGGGAGGTTGTAAATCCTAGCTGCGGGGATCTGCACCGCCGATCGTCATCGACTCTACTTCCGCTGCGCTACGAGTCGGTAACGAAAATGATCAAACCTTGTATGCAGTCTCCATAGTGGTCCTGGGCTGGTGCGTAGGTCAGAATTTTTTTGTTTTCTGCTGCATTACCCTATAGATAGATAGGACGTAGTCTTGCTCGATCAGGACCCTAGCTTTATTGCTAGCCAAAACTAGTTCATGTAACACATGAAAGACTGGACATCCACCTAGCATGTGCACATCCCCTATACACCATAGCACCTCCTGGTCAAACCATAGTGCCACGAGGACCGGATCGACGAGTAGAATCTATTCGAATGAAGAACCACTTGAATCGTGCATTATGGAGGACAAATTTTGCCTTTCAATCTACATTGACCATTGTATGCCTGCATCGTCCTCGGTGAGAAATTTACGAATTAATTGCACACATCTACTCATCTAGATGTCACCAACATTCTATGTATTACCCCTCTTCAAATTGTTTTTATTATCGAAGTTGGTAACATCGGGTTGTTGGGGAACGTTGCATGGGAAACAAAAAAAATTCTACGCTTCACCAAGATCAATCTAGCAGATGACCATCTACGAGAGGAGAGATTGCATCTACATACCCCTGTAGATCGCTAAGCGGAAGCGTTAAGAAACACGGTTGATGTAGTCGAATGTCTTCGTGATCCAAATCGCAAGCCGTCCCGTGAACTCCCGATCAAGTGCCGAACGGACGGCACCTCCGCGTTCAACACACGTACGGCTTGATGATGCCTTCACCTCCTCGATCCAACGAGTGATGGTCAAGTAGTAGCCCGAGTCCTCCGGCAGCACGACGACGTGGTGAGGTGGTGGTGGTGACAGCTCAGCAGGGCTTCGTCGCGCGATATGAGGAGGAGAAGAACTACGAGGGAGAGGAGGGGTAGCGCCGTAGCACGATGTGGTGCGGCTGCCCTCTCTCTCCCTCTCTATATATAGGGGGAAGGGAGAAGGGGAGGGCGCCCTAGGGTTTCCCCCTAGGGGCCGGCGGCAAGGGGGTGCGGCTAGGGTTGGGTGGCCCCCCTCCTAGGCGCCTTGCCAACCAAGTTTGGGTTGGCCGGCGACCCTAGGGGGTGTGGCCCCTACCCAGCCAAGTGGGCTAGGGTTTGGCACGGCGCCCAACCCCTAGTGGGCTGGTGCGCCCCTCTCCTTGGCCCATGAGGCCCCCCAACACTTGCCCCCCCCCCCCCCCGAAACCCCTTTCGGTACTCCGTCGAACCCCTAGTATGCCCCGGAACACTTCCGGACTCCGACGCTCTTCATCCTATATATCAATCTTCACCTCTGGACTATTCCGGAGTTCCTCTTCACGTCCGGGATCTCATCTGGGACTCTGAACAACCTTCGGTCACCAACATAATAACTCGACTATACTTATACCGTCATCAAACGTTAAGTGTGTAGACCCTGCGGGTTCGAGAACTATGCAGACATGACCGAGACACCTCTACGGCCAATCACCAATAGCGGGACCTGGATGCCCATATTGGTTCCTACATATTCCACGAAGATCTTTATCGGTCGAACCTCGATGTCAAGGATTCAGTCAATCTCGTACGTAGTTCCCTTTGTTCATCGATATGTTACTTGCCCGAGATTCGATCGTCGGTATCTCCATACCAAGTTCAATCTCGTTACCGGCAAGTCTCTTTACTCGTTCCATAATACAAGATCCTGTGGCTAACTCTTTAGTCACTTTGCTTGCAAGCTCAATATGATGTTGTATTACCGAGTGGGCCCTGAGATACCTCTCTGTCACACGGAGTAACAAATCCCAGTCTTGATCCATGCCAACCCAACAGACACCCTTGGAGATACCTGTAGAGCACCTTTATAGTCACCCAGTTACGTTGCGACGTTTGATACACACAAGGTACTCCTCCGGTGTCAGTGAGTTGCATGATCTCATGGTCATAGGAACAGATACTTGACATGCAGAAAACAATAGCAATAAACTTGACACGATCATATGCTACGTTCATAGTTTGGGTCTTGTCCATCACATCATTCTCCCAATGATGTGATCCCATTATCAAATGACAACTCATGTCTATGGCTAGGAAACCTTGACCATCTTTGATCAACGAGCTAGTCCTGTAGAGGCTCACTAGGGACACAGTGTTGTCTATGTATCCACACATGTAACAATCAATACAATTCTAGCATGGATAATAAACAATTATCATGAACAAGGAAATATGATAATAACCAATTTATTATTGCCTCTAGGGCATATTTCCAACAGTCTCCCACTTGCACTAGAGTCAATAATCTAGCTCACATCACTATGTGATTTACATTGTAATGAATCTAACACCCATACAGTTCTGGTGTTTATCATGTTTTGCTCGTGGATGAGGCTTAGTCAACGGGTCTGTGACATTCAGATCCGTGTGCACTTTGCAAATATTTATGTCCTCCTCCTTGATGTAATCGCGGATGGAATTGAAGCGTCGCTTTATGTGTCTGGTCCTCTTGTGAAACCTTGGTTCCTTGGCTAGAGCAATGGCACTAGTGTTGTCACAGAATAGAGTCATTGGGTCCAGTGCACTGTGCACAACTCCAAGATCTATCATGAACTGCTTCATCCAGACACCTTACTTTGCCGTCTCCGAGGCAGCTATGTACTCCGCTTCGCATGTAGAATCAGCTACCACGCTTTGCTTGGAACTGCGCCAGCTTACCGCTCCTCCATTGAGAATAAATACGTATCCGGTTTGAGACTTAGAGTCATCCGGATCAGTGTAAAAGCTTGCATCGACGTAACCCTTTACAACGAGCTCTTGATCACCTCCATAAACGAGAAACATTTCCTTAGTCCTTTTCAGGTACTTAAGGATATTCTTGACCGCCGTCCAGTGTTCCACTCCTGGATCACTTTGAAACCTTCCGGCCATACTTATGGCAAGGCTGACATCTGGTCTTGTGCACAACATTGCATACATGATAGAGCCTATGGCAGAAGCATAGGGGATGACACTCATCTTCTCTCTATCCTCTGCAGTCACAGGGCATTGAGTCTTACTCAACTTCACACCTTGTAATACAGGCAAGAACCCCTTCTTGGACTGATCCATTTTGAACTTCTTCAAAACTTTATCAAGGTATGTGCTCTGTGAAAGTCCTATTAAGCGTCTTGATCTATCTCTATAGATCTTGATGCCTAATATGAAAGCAGCTTCTCCTAGGTCCATTGAAAAACTCTTGTTCAAATATTCCTTCACGCTTTCCAAAAATTCTATATCGTTTCAAATCAGCAATATGTCATCCACATATAATATTAGAAACGCTATAGAGCTCCCACTCACTTTCTTGTAAATACAAGCTTCTCCGTAAACTTGTATAAACCCAAACGCTTTGATCACCTCATCAAAGCGAAGATTCCAACTCCGAGATGCTTGCACCAGCCCATAAATGGATCGCTGGAGCTTGCAAACTTTGTCAGCATTCTCTGGATCGACAAAACCTTCTGGTTGCATCATATACAACTCTTCCTTAAGGAGACCGTTAAGGAACGCTGTTTTGACATCCATCTGCCAAATTTCATAATCGAAAAATGCAGCTATTGCTAACATGATTCTGACGGACTTAAGCATCGCTACGGGTGAGAAAGTCTCATCGTAGTCAACTCCTTGAACTTGTGAAAAACCCTTTGCCACAAGTCGAGCTTTATAGACGGTGACATTACCGTCCGCGTCCATCATCTTCTTAAAGAGCCATTTATTCTGAATGGCCTTTCGCCCTTCAGGTAATACTTCCAAAGTCCACACTTTGTTTTCATACATGGATCCTATCTCGGATTTCATGGCCTCTAACCATTTGTTGGAATCCGGGCCCACCATCGCTTCTCCATAGCTCGTAGGTTCATCGTTGTCCAACAACATGACCTCTAAGACAGGGTTACCGTACCATTCAGGAGCAGTACGTGTCCTTGTCGACCTACGAGGTTCGATAGTAACTTGATCCGAAGCTTCATGATCACCATCATCAGCTTCCTCTTCAACTAATGTAGGCTCCACAGAAACATCTTTCTGCGCTGCGCTACTCTCTGGTTGAAGTAAAGGTTCAACAACCTCATCAAGTTCTATCTTCCTCCCACTCAATTCTTTCGAGAGAAACTCTTTCTCGAGAAATGACCCGTTCTTAGCGACAAACACTTTGCTTTCGGATCTGAGATAGAAGGTGTACCCAACCGTCTCTTTTGGGTATCCTATGATGACGCATTTGTCCGCTTTGGGTTCGAGCTTTTTTGGTTGAAGCCTTTTGACATAAGCATCGTATCCCCAAACTTTAAGAAATGACAACTTTGGTTTCTTGCCAAACCACAGTTCATACGGCGTCGTCTCAACGGATTTAGATGGTGCCCTATTTAAAGTGAATGCCGCTGTCTCTAACGCATAACCCCAAAATGATAGTGGCAAATCGGCAAGAGACATCATAGAACGCACCATATCTAATAAGGTTCGATTATGACGTTCGAACACACCATTACGTTGTAGTGTTCCAGGTGGCGTCAACTGTGAAACAATTCCACATTGTCTTAAGTGATTGCCAAACTCATAACTCAGATATTCTCCTCCTCGATCAGATCGTAGGAATTTAATCTTCTTGTTACGATGATTCTCGACTTCACTCTGAAATTGCTTGAACTTTTCAAACGTTTCAGACTTGTGTTTCATTAAGTAAATATACCCATATCTACTTAAGTCATCGGTGAAGGTGAGAAAGTAATGATATCCACCGCGCGCCTCAATGCTCATCGGACCGCACACATCAGTATGTATGATTTCCAACAAGTCACTTGCCCGTTTCATTGTTCCAGAGAACGGGGTCTTAGTCATCTTGCCCATGAGGCATGGTTCACATGTGTCAAGTGATTCAAAATCAAGTGACTCTAAAAGTCCATCAGCATGGAGCTTCTTCATGCATTTTACACCAATATGACCTAAGCGGCAGTGCCACAAGAAAGTGGTACTATCATTATCAACTCTACATCTTTTGGCATCAATGTTATGAACATGTGTATCATCACTATCGAGATTCAATAAGAATAAACCCTTCACAATGGGTGCATGACCATAAAAGATATTACTCATATAAATAGAACAAGAATTATTCTCTGATTTAAATGAGTAACCGTCTCGCATTAAACAAGATCCAGATATAATGTTCATGCTCAACGCAGGCACCGAATAACAATTATTCAGGTTCATCACTAATCCCGACGGTAATCGAAGAGCGAGCGTGCCGACGGCGATCACATCAACCTTGGAACCATTTCCCATGCGCATCGTCACTTCTTCCTTTGCCAGCCTCCGTCTATTCCGTAGTTCCTGCTTTTAGTTGTAAATGTGAGCAACCAAACCAGTATCAAATACCCAGGCACTACAACGAGAGTTGGTAAGGTACACATCAATAACATGTATATCATATATACCTTGTTTGGTGTTGGCCGCCTTCTTGTCGGCCAGATACTTGGGGCAATTCTGCTTCCAGTGGCCAGTTCCCTTACAATGAAAGCACTCAGTTTCCGGCTTGGGTCCAGCCTTGGGTTTCTTCACGGGAGGGGCAACTGCTTTGCCACTCTTCTTGGAGTTACCCTTCTTGCCCTTGCCGTTCTTCTTGAAACTAGTGGTTTTATTGACCATCAACACTTGATGCTCCTTTTGGATTTCTGACTCAGCGACTTTCAGCATCGCAAACAGCTCGACAACTGATTTTTTCATCCCTTGCATGTTATAGTTCAACACAAAGCCTTTGTAGCTAGGTGGCAGTGATTGAAGAACTCTGTCAGTGATCGCCTTTGGCGGGAGAGTAATTCCCAACTCAGCCAGATGGTTGGAATACCCAGACATTCTGAGTATGTGCTCACTGACAGACCCGTTCTCCTCCATCTTGCAAGCATAGAACTTATCGGAGGTCTCATACCTCTCGATCCGGGCATTTTTCTCAAAAATAAACTTCAACTCCTGGAACATCTCATATGCTCCATGATGTTCAAAACGTCTTTGAAGTCCCGGTTCTAAGCAATACAACATAGCACACTAAACTATTGAGTAGTCATCCTGACGTTCATGCCAGGCGTTCGCAACGTTTGCAGACGACACTTGAGCGGGTGGCGCACCGAGCGGTGCATCAAGGACATAAGCCTTTTGGGAAGCCGTGAGGATAATCCTCGGATTACGGGCCCAGTCTACAAAGTTACTTCCATCATCTTTCAGCTTGGCTTTCTCTAGGAACGCATTGAAATTCAAGGGAGCTACTGCGCGAGCCATTGATCTACAACATAAATTTTGCAAAGATTACTTAGGCTATGGTTCAAGACAATGAGTTTAGTTAATCATATTACTAAAAAATCCCACTCAAATTGACATCCCTCCGGTCATCCGAGTGTTACATGATCCAAATTCACCAACCCAAGTCCAATCATCACGTGAGATGAGGTGGTTTCAATGGTGAACATCTCCATGTTGATCATATCTACTATATGACTCATGTTCGACCTTTCGGTCTCTTGTGTTCCGAGGCCTTGTCTGTATATGCTAGGCTCGTCAAGTTTAACCCGAATGTTCCGCATGTGCAACACTGGCTTGCACCCGTTGTATGTGAACGTAGAATCTATCGCACCCGATCATCACGTGGTGCCTCGAAACGACGAACTTTCGCAACGGTGCACACTCGGGGAGAACACAATTTTATCTTGAAATTTTAGTGAGGGATCACCTTATAATGCTACCATCGTCCTAAGCAAAATAAGATGCATAAAAGGATTAACATCACATGCAAATCATAAGTGACATGATATGACCATGAACTTGTGCTTTTGATCTCCATCTCCAAAGCACCGGCATGATCTCGTCATCGGCATAACACCATGATCCCCATCAGCATGATCTCCATCATCGTGTTGCCATCGGGGTTGTCGCGCCCACCATGCTTCTACTACTATTGCTACCGCTTAGCGATAAAGTAAAACATTACATAACGCTTAATGAGTGACACGCATGCCACATAATAATTAAAGACAACCCTATGGCTCCTGCCGGTTGCCGTATCAACATGCAAGTTGATATAAACTATTACAAAACATGATCATCTCATACATCAAATATATATCATCATGTCTTTGGCCATATCATATCACATCATACCCTACAAAAACAAGTTAGACGTACTCTAATTTATTGTTGCATGTTTTACGTGGCTGCTATGGGTATCTAGCAAGAACGATTCTTACCTACGCAAAACCACAACGGTGATATACAAGTTGCTATTTAACCTTCTACAAGGACCGCCTTTGTCGAATCCGGTTCAACTAAGGTGGGAAAGACAGACACCCGCCAGCCATCTTATGCAACAAAGTTACATGTCAGTCGATGGAACCGGTCTCTCGTACGTGGACGAGTAAGGTTGGTCCGAGCCGCTTCATCCCGCCATACCGCTGAATCGAGAAAAGTCTAAGGAGGGAAGCAATCTGAATATCAACGCCCACAAACTCCTTTGTGTTCTACTCGTGATGTCATCTACGCATAGACCTAGCTCTGATGCCACTGTTGGGGAACGTTGCATGGGAAACAAAAAAATTCCTACGCTTCACCAAGATCAATCTAGGAGATGACCATCTACGAGAGGAGAGATTGCATCTACATACCCTTGTAGATCGCTAAGCGGAAGCGTTAAGAAACGCGGTTGATGTAGTCGAACGTCTTCGCGATCCAAATCGCAAGCCGTCCCGCGAACTCCCGATCAAGTGCCGAACGAACGGCACCTCTGCGTTCAACACACGTACGGCTTGATGACGCCTTCACCTCCTCGATCCAGCGAGCGATGGTTAAGTAGTAGCCCGAGTCCTCCGGCAGCACGACGGCGTGGTGAGGTGGTGGTGGTGACAGCTCAGCAGGGCTTCGCCGCGCGATATGAGGAGGAAAAGAACTATGAGGGAGAGAAGGGGCAGCGCCGTAGCACGATGTGGTGCGGCTGCCCTCTCTCTCCCTCTCTATATATAGGGGGAAGGGAGAAGGGGAGGGCGCCCTAGGGTTTCCCCCTAGGGGCCGGCGGCAAGCGGGGTACGGCTAGGGTTGGGTGGCCCCCCTCCTAGGCGGCTTGCCTGATGGGGAACGTTGCATGGGAAACAAAAAATTTCCTACGCACACACAAGATCTATCCATGGTGATGAGCATCTACGAGAGGGAGAGTGAATCTACATACCCTTGTAGATCGCTAAGCGGAAGCGTTAAGAAACGCGGTTGATGTAGTCGAACGTCTCCGCGATCCAAATCGCAAGTCGTCCCTCGATCCGATCACGAACTAGTGCCGAACGGACGGCACCTCCGCGTTCAACACACGTACGGCTTGATGATGCCTTCACCTCCTCGATCCAGCGAGCGATGATGAAGTAGTAGATGAGTTCCGGCAGCACGACGGCGTGGTGATGGTGGTGAGGAACAATCTCTGCAGGGCTTCGCCAAGCACTATGGAGATTATGACGGGAGAACTAGAGGGTTAGGGTTGCCGACACATGGCTTGGGAAATCTTAATGTGTCCCGTGTGCTAGCCCTGCCCCTCTATTTATATGTTGAGCCTTGAGGTCTAAACTTGGAGTAAAAGCCTCCTCTAGGTCGGTTTTACACTTTCTTTTTTCTTGAAACTAGTGGTTTTATTGACCATCAACACTTGATGCTCCTTCTGAATTTCAGACTCAGCGGCTTTCAGCATCGCAAACAGCTCGGCGACTGACTTGTTCATCCCGTGCATGTTATAGTTCAACACGAAGCTCTTGTAGCTAGGTGGCAATAATTGAAGAACTCTGTCAGTGATAGCCTCTGGCAGAAGGGGCATCCCCAATTCAGCCAGACGGGTGGAGTACCCAGACATTCTGAGTACGTGATCACTGATAGACCCGTTCTCCTCCATCTTGCAAGCATAGAACTTATCGGAGATCTCATATCTCTCGATCCGGGCATTCTTCTGAAAGATAAACTTCAACTCCTGGAACATCTCATATGCTCCATGACGTTCAAAACGTCTTTGAAGTCCCGGTTCTAAGCCATACAATATTGCACATTCAACTATTGAGTAATCTTCAGAACGAGCCTGCCAGGCGTTCACAACGTCTAGAGACTCAACTGGAGCGGGTGGATCACCAAGCGGTGCATCAAGGACATAAGCCTTCTGGGAAGCCGTAAGGATAATCCTTAGATTACCGGCCCAGTCCACAAAGTTACTTCCATCATCTTTCAACTTAGCTTTCTCTAGGAACGCATTAAAATTCAGGGGTGCTACTGCGCGAGCCATGATCTACAACATAAATATAGCAAAGACAACTTAGACTATTGTTCTAGATAATGAGTTTAGTTAATCATATTACTTAAAAACTCCCACTCAAATTGACATCCCTCCGGTCATTCGAGTGTAAGATGATCCAAATCCACCAACTCAAGTCCGATCATCACGTGAGTTGAGGTGGTTTCAATGGTGAACATCTTTATGTTGATCATATCTACTATATGACTCATGTTCGACCTTTCGGTCTCTTGTGTTCCGAGGCCATGTCTGTACATGCTAGGCTCGTCAAGTTTAACCCGAGTGTTCCGCACGTGCAACATGGCTTACACCCGTTGTATGTGAACGTAGAGTCTATCACACCCGATCATCACGGTGTGTCTCGAAACGACGAACTTTCGCAACGGTGCACACTCGGGGAGAACACAATTTTATCTTGAAATTTAAGTGAGGGATCACCTTATAATGCTACCGTCGTCCTAAGCAAAATAAGATGCATAAAAGGATTAACATCACATGCAAATCATAAGTGACATGATATAGCCATGAACTTGTGCTTTTGATCTCCATCTCCAAAGCACCGGCATGATCTCCATCGTCACCGGCATGACACCATGATCTCCATCATCTTGATCTCCATCAACGTGTCGCCATGAGGTTGTCGCGTCGACTGTTGCTTCCACGACTATTGCTAACTCATAGCAATAAAGTAAAGCAAAACGGCGAAAATAATTAAAGACAACTCTATGGCTCCTGCCAGTTGCCGTACTCATCGACATGCAAGTCGTGATATTCTATACAACACATGATCATCTCATACATCACATATATCTCATCATGTAATTGGCCATATCACATCACAACATACCCTGCAAAAACAAGTTAGACGTCCTCTAATTGTTGTTGCAAATTTTACGTGGCTGCTACGGGTTTGCAAGAACCGTTCTTACCTACGCAAAACCACAACGTGGTGTAGTGATTGCTTTTTGATCTTCTAAAAGAACCCTCTTCATTGAAATTGATTCAACTAAAGTGAGAGAGACAGACACCCGCTAGCCATCTTTATGCAACGAAGTTACATGTCAGTTGAAGGAACCTGTCTCGCGTAAGCGTACGCGTAAAGTCGGTCCGGGCCGCTTCATCTCACAATACGCCGAATCAAATATCAACTAGTAACGGCAAGCAATATGTATACACCCACGCCCACAACTCGTTTGTGTTCTACTCGAGATCTCATCTACGCATAGACCTAGCTCTGATACCACTGATGGGGAACGTTGCATGGGAAACAAAAAATTTCCTACGCACACACAAGATATATCCATGGTGATGAGCATCTACGAGAGGGAGAGTGAATCTACATACCCTTGTAGATCGCTAAGCGGAAGCGTTAAGAAACGCGGTTGATGTAGTCGAACGTCTCCGCGATCCAAATCGCAAGTCGTCCCTCGATCCGATCACGAACTAGTGCCGAATGGACGGCACCTCCGCGTTCAACACACGTACGGCTTGATGACGCCTTCACCTCCTCGATCCAGCGAGCGATGATGAAGTAGTAGATGAGTTCCGGCAGCACGACGGCGTGGTGATGGTGGTGAGGAACAATCTCTGCAGGGCTTCGCCAAGCACTATGGAGATTATGACGGGAGAACTAGAGGGTTAGGGTTGCCGACACACGGCTTGGGAAATCTTAATGTGTCCCGTGTGCTAGCCCTGCCCCTCTATTTATATGTTGAGCCTTGGGGTCTAAACTTGGAGTAAAAGCCTCCTCTAGGTCGGTTTTGCCCGCACAAGGTCGGTTTGGCCCGCAGGGAAAGAGTCCAACTCGGATCCCTGCAGTACCGCGCACAAGCGGTAGTACCGCTCACGGGCGGTAGTACCGCTTGAGCGGTAGTACCGCTTCACACAAGCGGTAGTACCGCTTGGGCGGTAGTACCGCTTCACACAAGCGGTAGTACCGCTTACGCGGTAGTACTGCCTTTACCAGCGGTAGTACCGCCTAAGGTAGTAGCAAAACTTCCTTTTGCACTTTCCAATACCTCGTGGGTTTTACCCTTTTGGCCCGTATAGAGTGTTGTTGCACCCGAACACTTCGGTAAACATCCAGAACCCCTTCCGGTGAATTCCGGAACCCTTCCGAAGATCACAACACTATTATCACATATATTAATCTTTTACCTCCGAACCTTTTCGGAGATCCTCGTCATGTCCGGGATCTTATCCGGGACTCCGAACAACCTTCGGTTACCAACACAATAACTCAACTATACTAATCGTCACCAAACGTTAAGTGTGTAGACCCTGCGGGTTCGAGAACTATGCAGACATGACCGAGACACCTCTACGGCCAATAACCAATAGCGGGACCTGGATGCCCATATTGGCTCCTACATATTCTACGAAGATCTTTATCGGTCGAACCTCTATGTCAAGGATTCAGTTAATCCCGTATGCTGTTCCCTTTGTTCTTCGGTATGTTACTTGCCCGAGATTCGATCGTCGGTATCTCTATACCTAGTTCAATCTCGTTACCGGCAAGTCTCTTTACTCGTTCCGTAATACAAGATCTCGTGGCTAACACTTTAGTCACATTGCTTGCAAGGCTCATTGTGATGTTGTATTACCGAGTGGGCCCTGAGATACCTCTCCGTCATACGGAGTAACAAATCCCAGTCTTGATCCATGCCAACTGAACAGACACCCTCGGAGATACCTGTAGAGCACCTTTATAGTCACCCAGTTACGTTGCGACGTTGGATACACACAAGGTACTCCTCCGATGTCAGGGAGTTGCATGATCTCATGGTCATAGGAACAGATACTTGACATGCAGAAAACAATAGCAATAAACTGACACGATCATATGCTACGTTTATAGTTTGGGTCTTGTCCATCACATCATTCTCCTAATGATGTGATCCCGTTATCAAATGACATCTCATGTCAATGGCTAGGAAACCTTAACCATCTTTGATCAACGAGCTAGTCAACTAGAGGCTTACTAGGGACACAGTGTTGTCTATGTACCCACACATGTATTTGAGTTTCCAATCAATACAATTATAGCATGGATAATAAACGATTATCATGAACAAGGAAATATAATAATAACCAATTTATTATTGCCTCTAGGGCATATTTCCAACATTGCCTCCCAAGTTTGGGGTGGCCGGCGGCCCTAGGGGGTGTGGCCCCCACCCAGCCGAGTGGGCTAGGGTTTGGCACGGCGCCCAGCCCCTAGTGGGCTGGTGCGCCCCTCTCCTTGGCCCATGAGGCCCCCCAACACTTGCCCCCCCCCCCGTAACCCCTTTCGGTACTCCATCGAACCCCCGGTATGCCCCGGAACAATTCCGGACTCCGATGCTCTTCATCCTATATATCAATATTCACCTCCGGACTGTTCCGGAGTTCCTCGTCACGTTCGGGATCTCATCCGGGACTCCGAACAACCTTCGGTCACCAACATAATAACTCTACTATACTTACTCCGTGTAGACCCTGCGGGTTCGAGAACTATGCAGACATGACCGAGACACCTCTACGGCCAATCACCAATAGCGGGACGTGGATGCCCATATTGGTTCCTACATATTCCACGAAGATCTTTATCGGTCGAACCTCGATGTCAAGGATTCGGTCAATCCCGTACGTAGTTCCCTTTGTTCATCGGTTTGTTACTTGCCCGAGATTCGATCGTCGGTATCTCCATACCTAGTTCAATCTCGTTACCGGCAAGTCTCTTTACTCGTTCCGTAATACAAGATCCTATGGCTAACTCTTTAGTCACTTTGCTTGCAAGCTCAATATGATGTTGTATTACCGAGTGGGCCCTGAGATACCTCTCCGTCACACGGAGTAACAAATCCCAGTCTTGATCCATGCCAACCCAACAAACACCCTTGGAGATACCTGTAGAGCACCTTTATAGTCACCCAGTTACGTTACGACGTTTGATACACACAAGATACTCCTCCGGTGTCAGTGTCAGTGAGTTGGATGATCTCATGGTCATATGAACGGATACTTGACATGCAAAAAACAATAGCAATACACTTGACATGATCATATGCTACGTTCATAGTTTGGGTCTTGTCCATCACATCATTCTCCCAATGATGTGATCCCGTTATCAAATGATAACTCATGTCTATGGCTAGGAAACCTTGACCATCTTTGATCAACGAGCTAGTCCTGTAGAGGCTCACTAGGGACACAGTGCTGTCTATGTATCCACGCATGTATTTCAGTTTTCAATCAATACAATTCTAGCATGGATAATAAACAATTATCATGAACAAGGAAATATGATAATAACCAATTTATTATTGCCTCTAGGGCATATTTCCAACACGGGTTCACATCCTCGGATGGGGCAGATCATGGTGTGTGTGCGCGGCCGGTGACAAGAATAGTACGAGGGACAATGTCTATGAAGTTGGCACTATCTAGATGAGTAGATGTGTCAGAGTAATTGGAATATTTCTCACCGAGCACGATTCAGGCTTGTGATAGTTGGTGTAGACTGATAGACATAATTCATTCTCCATAATGAAATGATTTTTTATCATCGATAGAGTCGAGTTGACGTTAGGATTCGGCAAGGAGAGCTCCAAATCGAAGAGGTGTGCTTTTGTGTGAGGTATTCTAGTTACTCGTATTTTTCGTTTACCTATGAAGGAAGACTCACTCTTTGGTCTTTCTTGGAAATAAGAGTGCTCTTCGGCCCACACATGGACGAATAGGGCCTATTCGGCCCAGACGAGGACGAAGAGTCACTCTTCGACCCAGAGGAGGACGACGGGGTTATACAACTGATATCTTCTATATCGGTTTCATATTTTCAAGATTTCATAAAGAAGTTAATATTTTTTAAAGAAATCAAGATTGTGTGTGTGTGTGTGTGACTCGTAGGTCTCAAGTTTGATTCCTCGATGCCGCATTTTCTTGCGTTTATTTTCCCTTTGTAATGACATGCGAAACTCACCGCGCTGGTCGCTTTTTCGTGAAAAACAATGCGAGGGCGGTTTTTGCAAAATAACATGCACACACCTCCTCTCCACTGTCTAGTCGCTGACCATGGGTCCTCCCGTGCCACATTGACGCGCCTAGTGATTTTTTATCCAAACACAATTTACACCGTACGTGCCCGCCCAAGCCAAGTTCCGACACCAGTTCAATGTATGTCACAAATTTCAATACTAAATTGACTTTTCTAGTCTTGTTTAAGCACAGATAGTGTAATTAACTCTTCTAAGAACCGGAGATTTTCCTCTTTGCCTAACCGAGAGGAAGGAGAGCCGTGAGAGATTGGGAGAGATGCAAATGGCATTCTTCGATCTTCAGATCTGCCGATCATCTAACGGCTCATAATTTTTATGGATTTTTTTATCAACGTGGGATTTTTATAGGTAATTATCGAAAAGTCTATATTATAAAATTTTGGTCCCATCAAAATAAATAGTTCATAATTTCTAATGAACGTGAAAATCTGTAGGGAATGCCTAATGAGTACAATAGAGTAGATAGGTAGATGCCCCGGTTCACGGACGATTTGATCTGACAGTGGTAAAAAAAGAAACATGTGACGTGCTTCGCTAACCATGCCAGCGCCTGGCGTCACATCATTGCCGTAGCTGCAGCCATAGCCTTGCCTTGTAAGGGATAAGGGGAGTGGCGACTTACCTTGTACGTTTAGGGCCAACTCCAACGCACGACCCCAAACGGACGTCCGTTTTGTCCGGATTTCGTCCGTTTGGGGGTAGGAATGGGACCGTGTCCGCACGAATTTGCGGTTGGGTCGGCCGTGCGCTCAACGCGCGATCGCATCTTCGACCCCATCTTGCCCATGCATGCATGTAAATATAGAACCAAGGTTGTTGGCCGCGGCCGCGGTTCGCATTAGTTCACGCCGGCCGGCAACATCACCGGCGGCCTACAGTCTGGGACGCCGGCAACAAAGCCAGCGGCCGGCATAGGAGTCAGCCCTTAAAAAAGAACAAGTTTTTTATGCCGGCTTTTAAAGCCAACGGCCGGCACACTAGCCAGCCCTCAAAAAGAACGGTCGTCGTCCACGGCTAGTTCAGGCCGTCACGGGCGAACATCTCCTTCTGCCGATTTGCGAACCAAGCCTTCCTCTCCGGCGACATGTTGTTCTTGTCCACGCTCATGAACACGAGTGCCACCTCTTTAGCTTTGATGTCCGCCATGGTGGCCTCGATCTCGAGCTTCTTCAGTTGAGCGGCCTCCTCGATGTCAAGCTTCCTCTTCTTCGTTGCCTCCTCCATGTCAAGCTTCCTCCTCTCTACGGCGTCCTTCATGGCAAGCTTTTGGGTTTGGAGCTCTAGATACATCTTCAATTGCTCCTCCTTTCCTTTGCCCCTCCTCTCGTCCCTCATTTCCTTTTGGCTCATCATGTTCTCCAAAGTGCCTTGCAAGGCAATGGCCGACGCGTCACGCCTCTCATCGGCCTTGGAGTTTGTCTTGCCCCTCAGCCTCTTGAGCAGGTCTTCCTCATCAGCCACGACCTTCTTCCCTCCTTTCTTCTTCTGAGCGGCATATTGGTCTTTGAACTTGGCACAATCCTTGATGAGCGCCCAACAATGCGTGAGAGTAAACGGCTTGTTCTTGTGTCGGGCCTTGAAGGCTTCCAAAGATTGAAATGCCTATAAAGGCATTCATGATGACGGTAATGTCATAACAAAGGAAACAATATGTATGAAAATGGACACAAAATGAAAAGGCAAGAGGTTCATACCATGTCACCAATGTCAAGGCCACTCACGGGACGGGCTTGGACGCTCTCAAGACGACACCTTTTTGCTCGGCGCCTCTTATCGGATCTTCTCCTATTTCAATCCAACTCTCACAAATCAATTTGTCCTCTTTTTGGGTGTATGATCCCGTGCGAATGCTTTGCTTCCTCCTTTGTGCCTCGGCCCTTTGGGTGAGCTAATCGATAAACATCAATGGTTCTTGAGAAATGTTGACCTCCTCCTCCTCATATTCACAATACAAGTCATCATCATCATGCCATGACTTGCCATGGTCGTCCTCCTCTTCATCATCATGGCCGACGAAATTAGTGCCCTCATAGTGGCCGCGACCGTCCTGGCTCTGGGTCTCGTCGGGATCGAACATATGGCCTTGGCCGTCGACCTGGAAGGCCTCACCACGGCCCTCGAAGATGACGCTCTCCATGAACGCAGAGCAATCAGGGTCGTCGGCGGTGCCTGTCGGCTATGCCATTCCATCGAACAACTTGCGGACGCCGGCGAAGCCTGCCGTCGGACACGACCGGGGCTGCTTCCTTTGTGTCCCGTCAGACATGTGGCCAGCACCACTGTACCCCGGCGTGACGTTGAGGTCGATGACACCTGTGGGCGTGGCCGGAGCGACCACGCTGCCCTCCGGCGACGTGGAGAACCGTGTCTGCCCACGACCGTAAGGCGGCGGACCGGGTGTGGTGGACGAGCTTGGCGACCGGTGCTGAGGAGGGCGACCGGCCGACGATCCCGTGCTCGCCGCGGCCATGGCTGCGATCGAGAGGACGAACGGATGTGGTCGTGCCAACCCTAGCATGAGGAGGGCGTGCGCCTTGGCAACGACGGATTCTCTCTCGTCGGCGTCGGCCTGATTCTGCGCATGACGCCGCGCGGCGACGACGGCGGCGCGTTCCGCAGCGGCCTTCGCCTCCGCCACCTTTACCCGTCGGCCCTTCCTCTTCGCCGCTTCGGCGTCGAGTCGGGCGATCTCCTCCGGCGTGCACTCAGACCGAGGCTTCCTGGGACCCTTCTTCTTCGCCGCAGAGGGCGCGGCCGCGGCCGCATCGCCGAGGTTCGTCGGGTCGTCGTCCATGGAGGCGGGACGGGGGAGGGGTCGCGTGGGAGGGTTTGGATGAAATGGAGGGAAAGTGAAAGGTTGTGTCCCCGACGGGCGGGCCAGTGGGAGGACAAGGGCGCGCGTCCCACCCGTCCGCGCGTGTCCGTTTGGCCGCAAACACGGCCCAAACTTGGGCCGGGAATGGGTCGAAAGCGGACAGAAAACGGACACTTGTCCGTTAGCGGCCGCGTGTTGGGCCACTATTTGTGTCCGTTTGGCCCCAAACGGACGCGGGCGGACGATTTGGGGTCGTGCGTTGGAGTTGGCTTTACTTCGCTAGTAAGAGCAACTCCAACCGGGAAATCCACTTCGTCCGCGCGCGTTCGTTTGGGTTGCCGCAGAAAGAAAACACGGCCCAACGTGCCGACCCAAACAGACGCGCGTCCGTTTTTTGTTCACCCGTGACCCGTTCCACGCCTAATTTTGGGCCGCTTTTGCGTCGGCGCGGACACGAAGCGGACACGCGCGACGCCCGCCTTCTCTTCCCCTGGCCCGCCAGTCGGTGGCTCCTATGCTAGTCGTCTCTTCCGTCCTCGTCTCCAAATCACCCGCCTGCCTCACCCCCGTCTCCCACCCCACGCCGCCCACTTCCGCCGTCGCTGTCGGCCATCCGCCCGCTTACTCATCCTCCTCACCTACCGCCGCCGCCCAGCTCCGCCAGTTCCTCAGGCTCCTCTCTGGCCGGAGTCTTCCACAAACGCGCGCAAGGTGTTCGACGCTTTGCCCAAGGTACCAATGGACTCCAATGATGAGTATGTTTTCTACAACGTTCTATTGGATTCAGATGATTCTTCATCTGACGATGAGGAGATGGTGGCGGCTGCGTTGGTCGTCAATGACCACGTAAGTATGGAGCGGCCGCAGTTTAGGGGCTCCATACCGGGCTGATATGTCTCCAACGTATCTATAATTTTTGCTTGTTCCATGCTGTTATATTATCATTCTTGGATGTTTTACAATCATTTTATAGCAACTTTATATCATTTTTTGGGACTAACCTATTGACATAGTTGTAGGGGAACGCAGCAGAAAACAAAAATATTCGACCTACGCACCAGCCCAGGACCACTATGGAGACTGCATACAAGGTTTGATCTTTTCCGTTACCGACTCGTAGCGCAGCGGAAGTAGAGTCGATGACGATCGACGGTGCAGATCCCCGCAGCTAGGATTTACAACCTCCCAACCGCGAGGATGTATACCCTCATCCGCCCCTCGGACAGCCCTCCGGGAGGCGGTCGGACAGTCCCCCGGACGGTGTCGCGGACAGCCCTTCGGGAGGACCTTCGAAACTCGGACGGTCACACGGACAGCCCTTCGGGAGGCACTCTCGCACTAAGACCGAAACTACGATCTCTCTACAGAGTTGCACACATACGGTGTCATCTATCCGGCAGGGCTTCGCCGTCCAGAACTAGTTCCGGAACCCAGACAACCTTTCGGCTCTACGAAACTATTTCGCTGGGAGGGAGAGAGAAGCCAGACAAGTCTATGGCATGTGTATGAGAGCAAGTATGAAGTTTGGGCAGCCCCCTCACCTCCTATTTATAGGAAAACCAAGGGGTAAGATGGGCATTCAAAAATACCAAAGTACCCCCACTTTATGTCTCACATAAAGGGCATAAGGGGAAAAAGGAGTGTCATGTGGAGCTCCAAGGAGGAGCTCCACCCTTGGCCGGCCACCTTCATGGGGCCCCCCCTAAGGGGGTTCCTTCGTCCCTAAGTCCTTCTAGAAGCCTTTTTGCAAAAGCCCTAAAAGGTGGCTTTCAAATAAAGTAACCATAAAGCTGATTTCACTATTCATGACAACATTTTTCAGCGTCCGTTCGAACCGAAAATATTTATGTGGGCTTAGAACATTTCCAGTACCCACTAAAATAATTTTCGACGCGTTCCAAAACAATTCCGGATTAGTGATTTTCATCTGCGAAAAGCAAACAAAGCGGTTCCGGCAGCTCCGGAACATTTCCGGTTTTTCTTCCGGAAAATTCCCAGAAGTTTCCAGAATGATTCTGGCACCCTCCAAGAATTATCAGCCGTGTGCCAAAACCAATTTGACTTAATGGTATCCCCTGAAACAACTTTTCAGTTTTACCGGAACTCATCCGGTGACCTCTCTCTTCGGAACTTTTCCGCTGTCTCTGAAACTTTTTCCGGAGACTTTCTCTCAGACTCCCTGTCTAGTATTCAGCAGATAGATGACCCTTAAGCGTGTGACCCTATAGGTTCGGTGAAGTATAGACATGACCCGGAACCCCTTCCGATCAATGATCAACATCGGAGCCGTGGACACCCATATTGACCCCTATACCCACACGAATGAATATTCGAGCGAACCTCCAGTTTACGTGTGCTATTCCTGTTGCTTCGCGATATGTTACAAACACCCGAGGTGAGATTTTCTGCATCCCCGTGGATCAAAACTTGTCCACTATGCAAGTTACCTCGTTACCGGTTTTGTTCTCTTTTCTCGTTTTCGTGTTCCGGCATCCCTGTGATCAAATCACACTGTGTCTGGCCAGACGATGATGGATACCGTAACACCGAGAGGGCCCGAGAATATCTCTCCATCGTCGGAGGAGCAAATCCTAATCTTGAGCTATCTTGTTACTTGCCATACTTTTCCGTGAACCCGTAAGCCGCCGTAATAGCCACCCAGTAACGGATGACGTTTAACAAACCCCAAAGTTCACGAAGCAAGCACGAAGGAACTCGATACTCTCATGGTCTAAGGAATTATGCAAACATTAACTATCTCTATGTTATTAACCATTAACTTGTGACGAATGTATCTCATAGCATAACATCAATTCGGGTCGATTCAACACAAGTGTTCTACCAACATTGCGCCCTCAAAATTGCCGGCATAGCCATGCCCATGATCAGGAAAACAGGATCATCATGCAATACTTGAGCTAGTCTTAGAGGCAAGACTAGGAATACATTTTACCGTTTATTATACCACACGTGCAAATGAGTTTCCCTCTGGGCCTCGTGGATATTGCAGACTCGAGAATCATTGCAGTTATAGCATGGAATATAAACTTAATTAGGAACATGGGGATAAATAATAACATTTATTATTGCCTCTTGGGCATATCTCCTACAATAGTGCCAAAGTGCCAGTTGCTGTTTTTGCTTGTTTTTTACTTCGTAGAATATCAGTACCAAACAGAGTCCAATCGCGACGAAACTTTTTGGAGATTTTTTTTGGACCAGAAGACATCCAGTGGGCCAAAGAAGTGCCAGAGAGGTGGGCCGTGGAGACCACAACCCACCAGGGCGTGCCAGAGGCCCCAGGCGCGCCCTGATGGGTTGTGCCCTCCTCGGGACCCCTCTCCACCGCCTCTGACGCCTATAAATTCCCAAATATTCTAGAAAATCTAAAGGAGTCGACAAAAAACACATCCAGCTGCCGCAAATTCCAGAGCCTCGAGATCCAATCTAACACCATCACGGAGGGGTTCATCATCCTCATTGGTGCCTCTCCGATGATGCGTGAGTAGTCCACAATAGACCTACGGGTCCGTAGGCAGTAGCTAGATGGCTTCCTCTCTCTCTTTTGATTCTCAATACAATGGTCTCTTGGAGATCTATTTGATGTAAACTTTTGCGGTGTGTTTGTTGGGATCCGATGAATTTTGAGTTCATGATCAATTTCTATCCATGAATATTATTTGAGTCTTCTTTGATCTCTTATATGAATGATTACTTATAGCCTCGTATTTCTTCTTCGAATATTTTGGTTTAGTTAGGCCAACTAGATCGATTTTTCTTGCCATGGGAATAGGTGCTTTGTGATGGGTTTGATCTTGCGGTGTCCTCTCCCAGTGACAGAAGGGGTAGCGAGGCACGCATGTATCATTGCTATTAAGGATAACAAGATGGGGTCTATTCCTACATGAATAGATCTTGTCTACATCATGTCATCATTCTTATTGCATTACTCCGTTTTCCCATGAACTTAATACACTAGATGCATGCTGGATAGCGGTCGATGTGTGGAGTAATAGTAGTTGTAGATGCAGGCAGGAGTCGGTCTACTTATCTTGGACATGATGCCTATATAATGATCACCGCCTTGGATATCGTCATGATTATTTGATCTTCTATCAATTGCCCAACAGTAATTTGTTCAACCACCATGTGCTATACTCATGAGAGAAGCCACTAGTGAAACCTACGGCCCCTGGGTCTACTTTTCCAACATATTGCTTTCCGATCTATCTTTTCTGCTTTTGCTTTCAGATCTATTATTCCAAAAACCCAAAAATACCTTGCTGCACTTTTTATTTGTTCTTTTTATTTTGTGTTCTTGAGAGATCTATCTCTCCAATCTATCATATCCTAATCTATCTTTTTACAGTAGAGAGATTGACAACCTCTCTTTCGCGTCGGGTTGCAAGTATTTGTTCTTTGCATGCAGGTGTTGTTTATTAGGTGGTGGTGATCCTCCTACTGGTTCGATACCTTGGTTTCATAACTGAGGGAAATACTTACCGTCACTGTGCTGCATCATCCCTTCTGAAAGGACATGGATGTCGCCTAGAGGGGGGTGAATAGGCGCTTTAAAATAATTACGGTTTAGGCTTGAACAAATGCGGAATAAAACTAACGTTTAATATGTCAAGCACAAAACCTAAAACAACTAGGCTCACCTATGTGCACCAACAACTTATGCTAAGCAAGATAAACAAGTTGGCGCGCCCTGGTGTCTTGTGGGCGGCCTGGGCTCCCTCCTGGTTACTTCTTTGGCACTGGCCTTCTTCTGGTCCAAAAAAATTCTCCAAAAAGTTTCGTCGCGGCTGGACTCCGTTTGGTACTGATATTCTGCGAAGTAAAAAACAAGCAAAAACAGCAACTGGCACTTGGCACTATGTCAATAGGTTAGTCCCAAAAAAATGATATAAAGTTGCTATAAAATGATTGTAAAACATCCAAGAATGATAATATAACAGCATGGAACAAGAAAAAATTATAGATACGTTGGAGACGTATCAGCATCAACAAGCTTAATTCCTACTCGTCCTCGAGTAGGTAAATGATAAAAACAGAATTTTTGTTGTGGAATGTTGCTTAACATGTTCATCACATATTCTTTTCTTTTGTAGCATGGACATTTGGACTTTTAGATGGTTCAAAGCAATATTCTAGTTTTGACATAAAGACTTCAATACTCAAGCATGCCAACAAGCAACGATGTCTTTCAAAATATTAACACTAAAGAAAGTTATCCCTAGCCCATCATGCTCAATCATTGATACATTCATGAAACACACTCAAATATTAAATACACCCAATGCACAAGTATGATCATAGTGCCCCCTAGTTGGTGCTTTATAAGAGAGGATGGAGACTCAAATTAAAAATAAAAATTGCATAAAGTAAATAGATAGGCCCTTCGCAGAGGGAAGTACGGATTTGTAGAGGTGCCAGAGTTCAAAGTTTAAATTGAGAGAGAAAAATATTTTGGGTGGCATGCCTTTCCTGTCAACGAAAACGACAAAGTAGTTCTCAATACTTTCCATGCTAGATACATCATAGGCGGTTCCCAAACATAAAGTAAAGTTTATTCCTTTTTCCACCATTATTTCACAATCCATGGCTAGCCGTATCCACGGTTGCTTTCCATACCAACACTTTCGAAGGAATTTATTATTTGACAACATAAAGTAAATTTCTTTTTCATTTCAGGACCGGGCATCCCTATTACCGTCGTACTCTCGTGCAATGACAAGTGAATAAACACTCATCTTAAGAATAACACATCTAGCATGGAAAAATATTCGATACCCCCTACCATTTCATGAGCGGTACGAGCACACAAAAAGGAAATTTATTTTGAAAATTAGAGATGGCACATACAAATTTGCTTAGAACGGCATGGAAATACCGCATATAGGTAGGTATGGTGGACTCATAAGGCAAAACTGGGTTTAAGGATTTTGGATGCACAAGTAGTATTTCTACTTAGTACAAGTGGAGGCTAGCAAATAGATTGAGAAGCAACCAACCAAGAAACAAAAATTCACATAAACGGGCATTGAGCATAACTAACACCGAATAATGCACCATAAGTAGGATGTAATTTCATTGCATAACTATTAACTTTCGTGCTCGCATAGGGAATCACAAACCTTAGCACCAATATTCTTACTAAAGCATAATTACTCACCAACATGACTCACATATCACTATCATCATGTCTCAAAACTATTACAAGGAATCAAGTTTAATTTGTCCAATGATCTTCATGAAAGTTTTTATTATATCCCTCTTGAATATCTATCACTTTGGGACTAGTTTCATATATTACCATTGCTTTTGACAAGCTCAAACAAATTTAAGTGAAGAACATGAGCATAAAGATTTCATCTCTCAAAATAGTATAAGTGAAGCATGAGAGAATTTCCTCAAAAGTTACTAACTCTCAAATTAATCTAAGTGAAGCATGAGAGTATTTCTTCAATATTTCAAAGCACACTGTGTTCAAAAAGATATAAGTGAAGTACTAGAGCAATTCCATAGCTCAAAAAATTTAAGTGAAGCATATAGAGCAATTCTAACAAATCATAGCATAATTTTGGCTCTCTCAAATAGGTGTGTCCAGCAAGGATGCTAGTGACAAACTAAAAAGCAAAGCAAGCAAAGACTCAAATAATACAAGACGCTCCAAGCAAAACTCATGATATGTGACGAGTAAAAATATAGCTCCAAGTAAAATACCGATGGTCGTTAGAAGAAAGAGGGGATGCCACTCGGGGCATCCCCAAGCTTAGTTGCTTGTTTCTCCTTGCATATTATCTTGGGGGTGCTGTAGCATCCCCAAGCTTAGGTTCTTTTCACTCCTTATTCCTTCATCCATCGTGATCTCACCCAAAACTTGAAAACTTGAATCACACAAAACTGAACAAAACCTTCGTGAGATCCGTTAGTATAATAAAGAAAATCACCACTTTAAGTACTGTTGCAAACTCATTCTAATTTTATTATTGCATTATAACTACTGTATTGTAACTTTACCATGGCTTATACCCTTCAACACAAACCATAGACTCATCAAAACAAGCACACAATGCAACGAAAACAGAATCTGTCTCAAACAGAACAGTCTGTAGTAATCTGTACTCTAAGCATACTTATGTAAATCTAAAAATTCTGAAAAATTAGCACAACGTAAAGAATTTGTATAGAAACACTGTGTTAAAATTTCAGCTCATTATCACACTCCAGTAAAAAATTAAAATTCGCGCACTGGAGTCAAAGTTTCTTTTTCAGATTCAGCATTGTTTCTACTCATCTTATGAATCATCCTAAAGGCTTTACTTGGCACAAACACTAAATAAAACATAAAAACACAATCATAACAGTGGCATAATTGTGTCAACACTCAAAAACAGAAAGAAAAATATGAAAATAAATTTATTCATTGGGTTGCCTCACAACAAGCGCTATCGTTTTACGCCCTTAGCTAGGCATAAAGCATAGATTCAAGTATTGTCATCTTTGGTTTTTGCTACTTTTGTGAGGGCTTTCTTAAACCCGGGGGGCTCTTTGCGCTTCCCCAGATTTTCAGGAGAAGAGACCATCTTGAGATCTAAAATATCCAAACGCTTATTGCAAAGAGTAATCAAAGTATTCATGCGATTGAGGTTTCCACTAATATGTTTAAGAGGTTCATTATATTTTTGCAACTCGACCAAATGTTTATGTAAATCACCCAATTTGTCTAAAATTTGAACCCCCTCTTGTGTAAAAGAAAACCCCGTTTTTTATGGAGGAACCCCCAATATCCCTTCCAAAATTTCGTAAGCGGTGTTTGCGTCAAGCTCAATAAAGTTCCCTTTAGCGGCAAAATCCAAGAGTTGTCTGTGATGCAAAGCTAATCCTATGTAAAAATTTCGAAGCAAAATCTTTGCATCTCCTTTTAGATTGCAAATGCGATATGATTCCATTAGTCTATACCAGGCATCTTTCAAATTTTCCCCTTGTTTTTGTTTGAAGTATAGAACTTCAAAATCTGGTGACAAAGGGGGAGTAGTAACGCCAGTCATAGCAACAAGGTAGGCAAACAAGAGAACTGATGAGAAAAAGGGCAAACGAAAAAGAGGACGAATAAAACGGCAAATTTGATGAAGTGGGGGAGAGGAAAACGAGAGGCAAATGGCAAATAATTTAATTGCAAGGAGATGAGATTTGTGATTAGGAACCTGATAGATGTTGATGATGTCTCCTCGGCGCCAGAGATTGGCACGTTGAAGAGACTGCTTCCTCCCCGGCAACGGCGCCAGAAATTCCTTTGACGTGGCTTGAAACTGCGTCGGTATTTCCCCAACGAGGAAGGGATGATGCAGCACAGCGACGGTAAGTATTTTCCTCAATTATGAAACCAAGGTATCGAACCAGTAGGAGGATCACGCAACACTATGTAAACAACACCTTCACACAAAGAACAAATACTTGCAACCCGACGCGAAAGAGAGGTTGTCAATCTCTCCACGGTAAAAAGATAGATTAGGTTGTGATAGATTGGATAGATAGATCTCGCAAGAACACAAAATAAAAGAGGCAAATAAAAAGTGCAGCAAGGTATTTTTGGGTTTTTGGAATAATAGATCCGAAAACAAAAGCGGCAAAAAGATAGATCGGAAAGCAATATGTTGGAAAAGTAGACCCGGGGGGCCGTAGGTTTCACTAGTGGCTTCACTCATGAGTATAGTACACGGTGGGTAAAAAATTACTGTTGGGCAATTGATAGAAGATCAAATAATCATGACGATATCCAAGGCGATGATCATTATATAGGCATCACGTCCAAGATTAGTAGACCGAAACGATTCTGCATCTACTACTATTACTCCACACATCGACCGCTATCCAGCATGCATCTAATGTATTAAGTTCATGAAAAAACGGAGTAATGCAATAGGAACGGTGACAGGATGTAGACAAGATCTATTCATGTAGGAATAGACCCCATCTTGTTATCCTTAATAGAAACGATACATGCGTGCCTTGCTGCCCCTTCTGTCACTGGAAGAGGACACCGCAAGATCGAACCCATCACAAAGCACCTCTTCCCATGGCAAGAAAAATCGATCTAGTTGGCCTAACTAAACCAAAGATTCGAAGAAGAAATACGAGGCTATAAGTAATCATGCATATAAGAGATCAAAGAAGACTCAAATAATATTCATGGATAGAAACTGATCATGAACTCAAAATTCATCGGATCCCAACAAACACACCGCAAAAAGCCATTACATCAAATAGAGCTCCAAGAGACCATTGTATTGAGAATCAAAACAGAGAGAGGAAGCCATCTAGCTACTGCCTACGGACCCGTAGGTCTATGGTGGACTACTCACGCATCATCGAAGAGGTACCAATGAGGATGATGAACCCCTCCGTGATGGTGTTAGATTGGATCTAGCGATTCTGGAACTTGCGGCGGCTGGATGTATTTTTCGTCGACTCCTCTAGGGTTTCTGGAATATTTGGGTATTTATAGAGCTTAGAGGCGGTGGAGGAGGTTTCCGAGGCGGCCACAACCCACCAGGGAGCGCCCGGGGCCCCTGGCGCGCCCTGGTGTCTTGTGGACGGCCTTGGCTCCCTACTGGTTACTTCTTTGGCCCACTGGCCTTCTTCTGGTCCAGAAAAATCTCCAAAAAGTTTCGTCGCGATTGGACTCCGTTTGGTACTGATATTCTGCGAAGTAAAAAATAAGCAAAAAATAGCAACTGGCACTTGGCACTATGTCAATAGGTTAGTCCCAAAAAATGATATAAATTTGCTATAAAATGATTGTAAAACATCCAAGAATGATAATATAACAGCATGGAACAAGCAAAAATTATAGATACGTTGGAGACGTATCAGTCCTGCTCAGGAAGACGAGACAGTGGTGACTCCCTGAAGATGAAATAAGGTTCTTCATGCCCGACCCCTGTTTCGATGATGTGTTTAGCATCGTCGGAAGACCTGTGGAGGTGTGTCTCTAGCGGATCTCGCGGGATTTGGTCGGTGCTGGTCTTCGGTGGATCCTCCTGGATCCAATCTTTGTTCGTATTCGTTTGTGTGTCTACATGTTGAATTCTTTCGATCTATACTTCACTTCATGGACGACGGTTGCTATTCTGACGCGCTGGTCCTGTGGGTCCTTAGCATGATGGCTTCCCTATTGTCTAAGAATTCTTACCCTTCAAAAATCCTATAGATTTCCTTTCAATCAAAGGAGCCCTTACTCTATTAATTGGCAGCTATTCGGTGCCAGGTAGAGCACCCCTTTCACGACATCTCTAATCGATCTTCTAAATCTTTATAGGACGAAAATAGGCAACTAACCGTATTTGAGCGATCCCATAAACAGTTTGACGTGGCTTGAGACTGCGTCGGTATTTCCCCAAAGAGGAAGGGATGATGCAGCACAGCGACGGTAAGTATTTTCCTCAGTTATGAAACCAAGGTATCGAACCAGTAGGAGGATCACCACCACTACGTAAACAGCACCTGCACACAAAGAATAAATACTTGCAACCCGGCGCGAAAGAGAGGTTGTCAATCTCTCTACGGTAAAAAGATAGATTAGGTAGTGATAGATTGGAGAGATAGATCTCTCAAGAACACAAAATAAAAAGGGCAAATAAAAAGTGCAGCAAGGTATTTTTGGGTTTTTGGAATAATAGATCTGAAAACAAAAGCGGCAAAAAGATATATCGAAAAGCAATATGTTGGAAAAGTAGACCCGGGGGCCGTAGGTTTCACTAGTGGCTTTTCTCATGAGTATAGCACACGGTGGGTGAACAAATTACTGTTGGACAATTGATAGAAGATCAAATAATCATGACGATATCCAAGGCGATGATCATTATATAGGCATCATGTCCAAGATTAGTAGACTGAAACGATTCTGCATCTACTACTATTACTCCACACATCGACCGCTATCCAACATGCATCTAATGTATTAAGTTCATGGGAAAACGGAGTAATGCAATAAGAACGGTGACATGATGTAGACAAGATCTATTCATGTAGGAATATACCCCATCTTGTTATCCTTAAGAGCAACGATACATGCGTGCCTCGCTGCCCCTTCTGTCACTGGGAGAGGACACCGCAAGATCGAACCCATCACAAAGCACCTCTTCCCATGGCAAGAAAAATCGATCTAGTTGGCCTAACTAAACCAAAGATTCGAAGAAGAAATACGAGGCTATAAGTAATCATGCATATATGAGATCAAAGAAGACTCAAATAATATTCGTGGATAGAAACTGATCATGAACTCAAAATTCATCGGATCCCAACAAACACACCGCAAAAGTTTACATCAAATAGATCTCCAAGAAACCATTGTATTGAGAATCAAAAGAGAGAGAGAAGAAGCCATCTAGCTATTGCCTACGGACCCGTAGGTCTATGGTGGACTACTCACGCATCATCAGAGAGGCACCAATGAGGATGATGAACCCCTCCGTGATGGTGTTAGATTGGATCTCGCGGTTCTGGAACTTGCGGCGGCTGGATGTGTTTTTCGTCGACTCCTCTAGGGTTTCTGGAATATTTGGGAATTTATAGGCGTCAGAGGCGGTGGAGAGGGGTCCCGAGGAGGGCACAACCCATCAGGGCGTGCCCGGGGCCTCTGGCGCGCCCTGGTGGGTTGTGGTCTCCTCGACCCTCCCCTCTGGCACTTCTTTGGCCCACTGGATGTCTTCTGGCATAAAAAAATCTCCAAAAAGTTTCGTCGCGATTGGACTCCGTTTGGTATTGATATTCTGCGAAGTAAAAAACAAGCAAAAACAGTAAATGGCACTTTGGCACTATGTCAATAGGTTAGTCCCAAAAAATGATATAAAGTTGCTATAAAATGATTGTAAAATATCCAAGAATGATAATATAACATCATGAAACAAGCAAAAATTATAGATACGTTGGAGACATATCACAGTTACAGAAGTATAATTGTACTCCTCTTAAGTTTAGTCTGACTCCCAATTCTTCTATAATTTACTCCTTCGCGACGTTGCTCCTTAGAAGATTTCTCTTCGATTCTCTAGTTCGCCACTGCCGGAACCCACGTTGCCAACCAGGAAAGTTGGAACCCCCAACGCCCTTGCAACTCCGTCGACCCTCGCCGGTGCCGGAATGTCACCGACGGTGAGGATCTTCATAAAATTGTGTTGTTCATCCTCCCGCACCCTCTTGCGACCCACATGTTACCGTTTGCCCCCGCCGCATGACGTCGTTGCCTTGACCCCGTGCATGTGTGTGCTAATGAAAATACTATGTTCAATATAAATGAAATGGTGTAGCGTTGCCCGAACATATGCTATGTGAATGCTCTTATCGATTATGAGGTTCTTTAGGCACACAAGATTCCGCACAAAGTCCATCATATGGTAAGTACTCCCTCTGTCCAGAATATAAGACGTTTTTACAGGCTAAAATAACTTACAAAAACATCTTATATTATGAGACGGAGGAAGTACTTTATACAAAAAGAGCGTAGTTTCAAATGGTATAAGATAAGAAGATGGACAAAGTAAGACGCTCATATATAAAAGATCATATCACCGCAAGTTCCACAAACAAAGAAGCTCCTTTCTACATTCAACAACCACATGCCCATATTATTATTATTATTATTATTATTATTATTGTTATTGTTCTTGTTGTTGTTGTTGTTGTTGTTGTTGTTGTCATCATCATCATCATCATTATTATTATTAAATGCCATTTAAAAGTACCCAACAAATTAAATGACTACGAACATTAGTTGAGCAAAGTTTTGTTCACTACAATCTTTTTGTAATAAAATAAGAAGTAGCCGCAGATATGTACAAGGCTTGTAAGAACCTCTCAAGCACAGTGTTCTTGTGCTGCTCTTATGTTCATGAGATGACTCTTGAACAGATAGTACCATACCCATTAAATATACCAAAGAAATCAGGTCCATGAATTATATCATCCAATTGGATTAACACGTTGAGGAACTGGAGAAAAGCAACACACAATCATTCGAAATGAGATCAGGTTCTTAGAGACATTTTTGCACTGTTTGTACCTAACGTTTTTACTCGAGTTTTCTCCGTTCTTTTGATTTTCCTTTTCCTTTTCCTTTCTTTCTTTGTTTTTCATTGGTTTTGTGCTTCTTTCTTCGGTTTCCATTGGTTTTTTGTTTGTTTGGTTTCATTGTTTTCTTTTTAATTTTCTTTTTTTAAACATGTCTATTTTTTCATAAGCGTTATACATTTTTCGTATATAGCAGAAACATTTTTGTTGTACTCATTTAGCATTTATCAAATATGGAGTACATGATTAACATTGTTGCAAAATATATGTTTTATTTTCTACCTTTTCCATACACATTATACATTTTTCGTATACATCTAAAACATATTAAATATATGTTTAACATTTCAAAATATATGAGTTCACATTTAAAAAAAATACTTGTTTTGAATTTTTTTTTTGAATATAAGTTAAACATTTTTCCAAATACACGTTGAAGTTTTTTTTGAACTATGTGAACATTTTTTTACGTTCGATAACAAAATTTCCAAAAATGTCACAAACATTTTGTTTGAAACGCGTGAACAAGTTTTTTTTTAGAAATGCAACGTACTTCCTCTGTAAATAAATATAAGAGCGTTTAGATCATTACTTTAGTGATCTAAATGCTCTTATATTTCTTTACGGAGGGAGTACATTTTATCTGAATTAAACGAACATGTTTCTAAAAATGTCACGCACACATTTTTTAAACGCGAGAACATTTTTGAAATGCTCATACCCTTTTTGAATGGTAGAAGCATTTTCTAAAAGTGGGCAAACATTTTTTGTACACTGCATGTACATTTTTTTTACATTACATTTACTATTTTGTTTTCATAATAAATGTATTTTTTCCTTTTTCATTCAAAATATAAACAAAAGGAAAAAAAGAAAAAACACGGGTGACGTCAGCGTGGCCGGACCGTGTCGTAACTGGGCCGGCCCAGTACTAGCTAGTCGACGCTAGCGTGTGGCTCGCTGCGTGCGGCGCATAGCCGCGCCCGCCGTCGTCTCTCTCCCTCCCGCGCGACACGCCGCCGTCGCCGCCTCCGTTTTCGGCCGTCTCCGACGGCGCTAGCAGCCCCGGATCACCACTCTCCTTCCACCCCCAGCGGCGCCTCGTCGTTCCTCCCTCGCCCTCGCGCGCGGCCCTGCGACTAACCGTAGCCCCGAGGGTTCCCGCCGCGGCGTCGCCATGGACGCCGATGCCGCCTCCCGCCTCCTCCCCCGTCGTCTTCAGCGCGTCTCCATCCCGGACCCGCCTCCTTCCTGCGCCCCGGGCCCACGTCGCCCCTGGATGCCAAGGCGGCCGCCGCCTCCGCATCCTCCGGCCGCGTCCCGGCGCCTGCGGCCTTCGACGCGACCCTCTCCCTGCCAGTCCAAGCCAGCTCAGGTGGTGGTAGCAACGGTGGACGGAGGACGCTGCCTCTTCGTCCCACGAGGCAGCACAAGGAAGAACGGCGGTTTCCTGCCACCTCCATCCATGGCTCGCCTCCTCCATCCCCGCATCATAGATAGGTACACAAGTTTGGTCAGTTGATACAGATAAATTGATATGTCGTGGGGATCTAGGAGCAGAATCTGTTTGTACAATTAGAGCCTGCAGCTTGCTTGCTTTCTAGGAGTAGGAGATGGATCTTTGATCCTGTCTTTGGGTTGAATTTCAGAGTTGGCAACAAATGCCCTGGAATCAGCAATTTGTCTGCCTGGATGAACTGTTGTCTTTTCATCTTACACATGGGACTGAGTGAGAGGAAGCGGAAGGTTCGCTTGAACGTAGTCTCAAGGCAATTGGTAGGCAAGAAGCTCCTGCTCCATGAGCTCCATGCCCCAATCTGAATATTCAGCATGTCATCAAAGAAAAATCTCTCACAGCAACAATGGATGTGGCTCTGTGTTCTTTTAGCAGGAGGCCTGTACAGGTAATCCGTGTGTCAGTCCAAGTGATAGCTCATGGCTGCTTTGTTTTGCAACAAAGCTCTTATGTTTGATTTGCTTCAAGAAATGAGGAGACAAAAGGGAATAATACCATGGGAGTCGTGCATCCGCAAGGAAATGGGCCTGATTCATAAGCTGCAGGTAGTGATTGTCATTCTTATCTCTGTAAAATTTGAAGATGAATTCTTTGCAGCTTTAGATTACTTGGGCTAGGGGCGACGTATCAGTTATGTTATCGAACTTAAATTTTCATATGACATGTTGCCTGATACCAAATCTCTTCTGCATTTTTTGTTATTTTCTGTGCAACCTACTGAGAATTATTGGAGCAAACATCCAATTTCAGTAACATCATTTCCATGTGTTGTTAGTGCTACCGGTGTCTGTTTTCACATGGAGATTTCCAAGAAATCTGTGGGAAAATTCTTGCGCTGTTTGAGAGAATTCTATTGTCAGTATCAAAGAGATAAGGTGTACACTTGGGCTAACATGAATACATGATTCTCATCGGTAGCTACTGATTTATTGTTCGTTGAATCTATCGTATGATTTACCTTTCCAGGTACAGCATCAATCCAGGGGTAGCGTCAAACTGTTGAGTGTGATTGTTTTGATGGAACCTTAGAATTGGTTGAATATGTTTTTGGTAAGTGCTGTTGAGTTCATTCCTCCTCTGCTATTTCTTATGCTGTTCATAACATGTATACCCATGCTTGACTGTAAAAATATTAACCAAATTCTGATATGTTCCTACAGCAAGTGTGGATTTGCAACAGTGATCATAAATCATATTCCTACTGGTGTATCTATTTTTCTATATATTTTCTTGTTTGCCTTTCATTTATAGCCTGCCGAGCATCTGTGTAACTTAGCCTGTCCCCTTTTAGGGGCTGCAAGCTAAGCCTATCCAGAACAGGCCCAGAAGTTCAATACATGCACATCACTAAAGTGAACACATATGGATAAATACAAAGGCATATGGTTCTTATGTAGAACAAAATGTTGCACTCACGTTATTCAAAACAATACTAATGCAAGGACCATCTAAACAAGTCATTTTTCAGGAAAAGAACAGCAAAGAAATGCACCATTGAAAAGTAGTAACATTATACCAGGTGGACTAGACAAATTGGCTGGCATGGTTGGTCCAAAGGCGACAGATAATGGACCTTATTAACGAGCATGTTAAACTAGAGAGGTAGATAAGACGACAACAACGAAGCTGCAACCAGATGACGTGATAGAAACATGTTATAGGTTGGTTGACGAGCCGCCCCTCTGTGACTCAGGGACATCACCTTTATTACCATTGAACTGGGTGGGTTTGCTTGAGCCATCAGATTTGCTGTTATTTCTGTTGTTTTTCACTTGAGTGGAAGTTTGTTCCTGAGACTCTACTAAATCTTGTCCTTGTGTTCTCCCAGGTTTCTTGGTTCCAGACATTGGCGGTGCAGCTTCAGAACCTTGCTTCCCAATGCCTTGCGGTGATGTAATGGACTTGTCACTTTGCAACTGCTGTTGTCTCATGCTCTTCTCGGGGGCTGATGATGGCATTTCTCTGGATGTTTCTGAGCTGCGATAATACAATGCTTCATTTGTTTCCTTGCTATTATCCTTAGAAGATATCGGCTTACTCCCAGAACTATTGGGAGCTCTCCCACCAGGCTGCACATCAGGTGCCACTCTAGCGGTTTGACTGGCTTCATCAATACCAGTTTTCTCGTTCCTTCTATCAGCAAAAGAAGACGCTGCTGGAGCTTGGTCTGAAAGTTGGTCTGCAATATGATACCAATAAGCCACGATCAGTCCACAGATCATGATCAGTCCAATATGATACCAATATTATTTCATGCAGAGGATTTCTCTCATTAGCACATGGCTAAGGGATATGAAACATGGTTTTAGACTATGAATCAGCTATTCTAATTGGGACTGAGCTATAGTCTATAACTGCTACTGGTCAAATGTTAAGCATTCTAATAATGTGCGATGTGATAAAGGTTCTATGAGGGTTGAGAATGCTGAACTGTCGAATAAAAGCAGCCTTTTCCTATTATGTATTATAGGTGTGTATGAGATGGTTGGTGCATGAAAATTATGTTAATATCTGGAACTGGTATTTTCTGGAAGAACTTTGGTGCCTGGTTCGAGGTAACTATTTGATGCCTACTGCTGCCATATTCGCTAGTCGGTCTTACCTGCTGTCGTAGCCGTTTGACGTTGAGTTCCAGGAGGTGATGCTTGCAGTGGTGCAGGTGTTGCACTTTCACCAGTTGGTGATTGGCTTGGCATCTGTGGGGATGGTTGTTGCTCATTGGTGGATGGTGATTTTCGTGGCGGAGTGGCACCACGATCATCAGCAACCATCCCTCCTTTCGGCGGTGAAGTTGCTCTCCTTTCATCAGCTGTGACTGGAGTGCGAGGATCTCTTGCGCCAGCTGCCTGTACTGGAGGGGGTCGCATATCCGTCGACTGTGGTTCGAGTGCTGCTGGGTCACTTTGCTCAAGCATTTTTCTGAGCCTCTTAGTTGAGAACCGGTCATCTTCATTAATGGCACCCTCTTTCGTTGGTGCCGAGTCAGATACTTTCAGATCAGCTGGCGGTGCTTGAGGGGTATTTCGAGAACCCGGCGGTAGTTCCCTGGTTGGTGCTGTTGCAGCCCTCTTCTGATCAGCCTCTCTACCATCTTTGGTGCTGTCTTTGGCACCACGGCTTCTAGCTTGTGGCGCTGTTTCATTCTGAATGTCTCTGAATGCCACATGCTTTGGCAAATGAGCGGCATCTTTTTGATCAGCTGCTGCGGCCTTCTTCGCTTGCTCAGAGGGCTGTTGTGCATATGGAGTTTTGTCGGTGGGTTTGGGGGTTTCTTGTGAAAGCGTAGGTTTACTATGGGTTGCTGCCTCATCATCAGAGAGATGGAGGTTATCAGGAGCTTTTTTGGATGAACCTTGGCCGGGTCTGGTTGGAGATGAGGCATCTTTGGAGGTGGATTTGTCGGTATCAGTTCTCTGAGACATTTTGGTGGTGCTACGAGGGGCAGCTGGGGTAAAGAAGTTACTCGTAGTGCTTTGAACACTGCTAGGTGGTTTCTGAGTGGTGGAACTTCTTTGCTTTGAGGGTGCTGGTGTTTTCTCGGTGGTAGGAAAGAAGTTATTTTCTTTTATTTGGCCATGAGAGGTTGTTTCTGCAGGAAGAGGTTGAACTATGAAAGACGACGATGACATAGTACCGCCGCTGGGCGGTGGAACCAGTATTGTCCGTGACTCTGTGCCCGTCTGCTTTCGAGGGTCTATGCGGATGGTGCGGCCGCTATATGTTGCCGGTGGTTCCGGGCCTTCTGGCTGCCACTGCCACTGCTGCTCCAGCTGCTGCTGCTGCTGCTGCTGCTCAAGTTCTTCCATCTGGTACTGCTCCTCTACATCCTGCATATCCCTCATCACCTGCTGCCAAGAGTCCCGTGCAGAGATTGTGTTCCACCACCTCTGCACGTTCTTCCTCGAGTCATACAGGTAGGCGAACTCGTCGGACGTCACTATGTGGTGGGTGTTTGGCAGGTGAACAAGGTCGGCAAGAGTGAACTTGTTCCCAGCAAGGAATTCGCTCTCGCCAAGCCTTTGCTCGTAAACCTCCAGGACTTCCTCCAGCTTCCTCTTCTCCCTGTCGATGTCACTCATGTCCTCATCTGGGAAAGGGAAGGCCAGGTGGCAGAACAATGCCCGGCTCGGAGGATCGAAGGCGTGCTCCTCATGCCGGAGCCATTGTTCGATGGAAGCCCTCTCAAGGACATCCTTCCCCAGGAGGAAAGGATACCCACGCCGCTCGTAGGTTTCTGCTATATAGCGGCAGATTGCTCTTGACTCTGCAGTTTAGAAGATGGATTAGCTCTGTACTCTGAATATCTGATCGAAGTTGCATCATTTATTATTCTGGTTACTGAGTATCTATTAGAGAAGTCCTGCATAAACTTCACAGTAAAAACTGAGATAATGTAGTTATAAATTCTTAGGATTAGTACGCGGAAAGCACATCATTTTAGACTTACTAGCAAAATTGCAAATCCATGATATACTTGTATTTGAAATGTTAATTATTTTTCCAGTGTTTCTACTGAAGAGCTTCATGAAGCTATTCATTTACAAAACATGATCATGGAGCAATTTGAGGCTAATGCTGCATGCAATATTTTTTTTATCCAAGAGAAAGCTTTGTTGATTAATTAATAACCTTATCATAATCGTTTTGAAGAAGCATTGACACACACGCTAGGAACCTATTAAGTATAATATCCCCTACTACATCCTGCTTCACTAGTTTAGATATTGATGAGCAGGAATACACTGGTATGCATGGACTATTGATGTGGAGGAAATCCTGACTTTTTTTTTTTTTTTTTTTTTTGAGAATAATCCTGACTATTTTCACTCCAACTTGCACACAGAAACGAGAGAGGGTGTTGCTTTGGAAACCAGAATGCTAAAGAAACATATAGGCAGCTAAGCATGTTATATTGCCAGCCATGAACCTCCTGTCAAAACCTTCTTAGATCTCAAACTATTGTTTGTTATGTCAATTCTATTTAATTTTTGCAACAATTGTTTTTTGCAGGGCAGATTCACAAGGTATGACCTGAATTTATCTCACTGCGTTCAGGTGGGTGTTGTTACATCAACCTATCCTAGCTACTCCCTCCGTTCCGAAATATAAGTCTTTTTAGAGATTTCACTAAAGACTTATATACGGATGTACATAGACATACTTTAGAGTGTAGATTCACCCATTTTGCACTGTATGTAGTCCGTAGTGGAATATCTAAAAAGACTTATATTTAGGAACGGAGGGAGTACAAGGCATGCATGCATTCAGGCTATATCATTCGAGTGAGCGTGTATATAACTTGTAAACAAACCAATTTTCTTGTAACCAAACATGCTTAGCAACTAATCATAGAGTGCATCTCAACGAATTAAAATGGCTGAACTATGTAACAAGCAGTGTTACCTTGTCGAAATGTGGGTCCGTCGTAGAATGGAACTGGAACACTCCTCATGGACTGCAGAGGCAGAAAAGAAAAACAGAACTTGATATGAGATCAACTTGCACAGACTCAAGAAACTGCTGGTTGCACAATCTGGGTGTTCCAAAAAAAACCAATACAGCAAGTACCTGGAGTCTGAGTATGTCCTTGTACGAATCTTTGACGGTTTCAAACTCGATGTTTTTCTCATACAGGCAAGCAAGCACCCTCGACACATCAGGCAGGATCATGGACTTCTCATGGTACACCTTCACAGTAGGAGCTCCCGCCCCGGTGCCGAGCCCCGCCATGGTGGCCAGAGCTCTGTCTCCTCTGGTTGAAGAAGTGAAGCCGGAGCTCTATGCAAGTGAGTATCTTAAGCCCACCTCCATTTTTTTAATATATAAGAAGGTCATCTGCCTCCATGAAGAAGCAAAGAGAAGATGCTTAAAGTGAGAGCCTAGGGGGGTGAGTGTATGGGACGATGGAATTAGATAGAGGCAGAGATAAAGAAAAGGAAAAAGACAGAGAGAACAAAGGAGAGATAAAAGCAAAAGGTAAAGTGAGGTAAATCTGGAGGGTTTTGATTTCCTGTGGTGTGTTCTTTAGGCGTTGCCATCATGAGGTCACATCGGCAATGCAAAGGCACCGTCTATTTAAAGGGAAAAAAAGGGTGAAAAACAAAGTCGAAAGCTATTTCTTGGACACTGCCTCTTTTAGTAACCAATCGACGGACGGGGAACACCTCAAATGAAGTAACGGACACTGTCCTATTTGCTGGGTTGTGTCTCGCTTTATTCATTTCTTGGCCCTTTAACCAAAGGAGACGCAGAATGCTGGTACGGGAGCACGGAGGTTTTGTCTAGGAAGGCAAGTTTAGCATCGGATCTGTATGGCCACTTCCCTGTACCGGCCTCCCGGTCTACCAGACAAACGGGATGAGTGATGGGCATCCAGGGTGCCTTTGTTGTTTGCACCACCAGTCTGGCCGACATGGGACTTCAGACAGAGGATACCTCGGTAAATTACCAATCACAGGCCGTCTAGGAAGCGTAGGTGTGCGCGTTAGGGTTTCCTTTTTTATAACAGTTCATAGTACAAAGTGAATGCATGTGCTGCAACGTAGGTAGAATCATGTGTCGTCGAAGTGTGTGTGATTTTTGTGGAGTGAATTGGGTACTGAGTATTATGCTTCATTTTTTGTGGAGCAGAACCGGAACGAGTTGGAATAAAATGAAGCATAACACATTGCTGTTTAAGCAAAGTATGAAGCACTCAGAAAGTCTGCAGTCCTGCTGGAGCGATGAGGTTCCTGTTTTCTGTCCCTCTGGTAAATTCCTCCGTTTGTTCTTGTACGTAGCTTATTTCAAGGTATAACTATCACAAAATGATATTTCTTTTCCTTATTTTTTCATGATCTAGCATCTGGAGGCTGACCCTCTGTTTACCTCTCTGTCCCTGCACAACAAGGTATACAACATGTCTTTCTTCTGGTCTGGCTGCACGTGAAGCTTGCGTTGGGAGCTCACTCAAGTTCTCCTATAGATTCTGAGTGGGCACTCTTTGTACCTGTACCTGTCGAGGATTTCATATACGTGCGTCACGTCTGCAGAACTCTTTGAACTCTCGCCTTGTGACCTGGCACTTTTCAGCATTTGAGTGTTATCATCTTAGTTGTGTTGTGTGTACACTGTGTTACTCTTGTGGGTGTATGCTACACTTGTGTTACTTCAGAGTTTAGAGTGCCCCCCTGCTCCCAGTCCTTGTTACACGCTGAATATGCTACGGAACAACGTTGGAGTAGATCGCATGACGGTTTACATCTTTGGAATACTTTCTTATTTTGTTTTCAACAAATGTTGCATTCATTGATACACACATGTAATGCATGATGTAAATGCTGTATTCGGCGAGGTTTCAGAACCAGCCAACTTTGTGAGACATGTAGATCCATTGCTAGCATCATGCCGGCATGGGGAGGGAAGTACTTACCATTGTAAAACAAAGTGTACTGCAAGCTGATGTTGAACTGTTGAAGGAGCTGTTGGCTGGCATGACTGGGGCCAGGTAGGATAACAGGAGAGGGGGTGCACTCATGTTGGAAGCAGTGAGAGATGATGATACTGAAGACACATAGCCGGGAGATAGATAACAAAATAAAAGAGTATTTGTGTCCGACATGCAAGTGACACGGACACTAACAAGAACGTAAATGTTTTCAACTGTGTCCCTCGTTCTTCACCTCAATTTCTTTTAGTGCCTGACAAGGATATTTTGTGTGCCCCATTTTTTCACCATAGAATGTGCTCACATAAAGATATTTTCCCTAGCTTTGCTGCAAGAAGGTCAGAGGAATCTGTTCTTCCCTTAAACCTCCATCCCCAGAGCACATTCATTTTCATTGTCTTTGATGGCTCATGTCTCTTTGTTCTATCTATATACATGCATACGGTGTTGTCTTATCTTTTTTTTTTGAGGCAAACTAGCGAAACTTTATTAACCCGTCACAATGTTTACAGGGACGAAAGAAAGATCTCCCGGTTGGCCTAACCAAACATGGCGGCCTGAACTGAGAGAGAGAGCATGTTTCGCTAGATTGTGAGCCTCCCTATTGGAGCTCCTAAATTCATGAACAAAATTACAAAGCTGAAAATTTGATGAATGATCTAATATTTCATGTAATATTGCCCCATAGATCGCACTGCTTCCCTTCCGAAGGTCATCAACCACCAGCTTGCAGTCGGAAGAAACATGAATACGCCTTATATATAGGTCGTCCGAGAGTGCCAAGGCTTCTCTGATTGCCATTGCTTCTAATGTTTGAGGATCTGTGATGTACCTGATCGTCATAGTCGACGCTCCCATAAAACTTCCGTCTCCATCACGGCATACAGCCGCAATAGAACCAAAGCCTTCCCCAGCCGATACCGCAACATCTACATTAAGTTTGGCGCACCCCGCCACAGGCGGCACCCATTGTGTGGGTTTAGGCGCAGCCTGGGCTACCGGCGTTGGGGGTTTGTTGTTGCTGACCTCAAGTTCAGATAAATAGCTAGTAATGAATCCATGTGTCGCGTGAGGAGACTGAAAAATTTCTTCATAGATTGCCTTTCGGCGAGCTCCCCAAATTGCCCATGCGGTAACAACCAAGCAGATAAAATCTTTCTCGTTTAGCAGTTTATATGCATAGCAAAAAGCCACTCCTTCGGGTCATCATGTTGATTTTCACCGATTTTCTCGACCATCTCCTCTGGCGCTAGGGCCCAAATGCTCCTCGATAGTGAAATTAAGAAGGGCATGTCTCCAGGTGTTGTCTTATCTGGTTCTGCAGAAAACGCACATCGCTGCTTAACTCTTGGCCTCGGAGATTTTTCTCCGGCTCGATGTTCAACGCGCCATATTACTCAAGCTCGCTCTTCGAACTCTCTCGTTAACAAGGAAGGATTAAAACCTGTTAAGCATCCGAGTCGTTGTAGTATAGTGGTAAGTATTCCCGCCTGTCACGCCGGTGACCCGGGTTCGATCCCCGGCAACGGCGCTTTCATTTTTTGACCTATTTTTCTAGGTAAGTTCTGGACATTGATATTTTGCTTCAGCAAAGAAACAAGTTACTGAACCTCATCCTCCTCTGTTCGTGGTACACGCACGCACGTACGCGAATCTGCATTCCAAATTTCGTTTTCAGCTCTCACTCATTGTTCTCGCCCGAGCACAGCTGGGATGCCTATCGAATTGGGCCGCGTAGCCCTGATGTTTAGTACCACCTCGGCTATCGGCAGGTCTTTCACCCAGCTTATAAGCCCGCCTGCTGCTGCTAGAACCGTCTCTTCGGGGACATCCGATAAAATTGGAACGATACAGAGAAGATTAGCATGGCCCCTGCGCAAGGATGACACGCACAAATCGAGAAATGGTCCAAATTTTTTTAAGTTTTTTTCGCTCGCTGGTTCTTTTCCTTCTCGCAGATATGCCCCCGAATAGTGCTACACCAGATCATAATTTTCTTACAAACAGATCCCGGATTTAGTGCAATCACCGATTGTTTATTTTTATTTAACATAGCCTTGTTGGAGCTTCGCTAACGAACTGGCCCTTCACTATTGTTTATTTTTTAACACAGCCTTGTTGGAGATTCACTAACGAACTGGCCCTTCACTTTTCTTTTAAGATAGAAGTATAAAGTTCTCCAGTTCTCTTTTGACATGGAAGTATATGTGTTCGTGCAGTATGCCGTGTTGTTTTCTTATTTGTTACTTGTTTATTTAATGATGATTTTATGTTGTCAACTTTAGTGATAGTGACCGCGAGTGAGATCCAATGAAAGCATATACATGGTTGAAGAGAAAATGCTTTCACTTGTAGATAGCTACCACCAAATGAAGTAGAAATGACTGGTTTGGTGCAACAATATCTTACACAAATATTGTTGCTCTATTATGTGGAGTCAACATTTCACACACATCGCTCATAGTGCCAGCCTTTTCTCATGACCCATAAACACTCTAGATGATCAACATGAATAACCAAGTTGTAGGCCAAAGATGAAAAGAAATGGTGTTCCATCTACGCCGCATGGATTAACATCTCAAGACTAAGAGTTCTCTATCTCAAGGGAGCTTCAAAGTTGATGAAATATGACAAAATTGTGATAGCATATATGTTACTATTCGTAGCCGCTAATTTTTTTTACAATAGTTGCCTAGTAACTGGTTAAGCAACATGGTATATATATTTTGGTAGCTATTGATAATAAAAAAATGGAGACAAACAAAACAACGCAAATGGATTAAAAATTATATTAATGGAATTGTAAATGTTTTTAAATTTTTAATATTATGTTTTAACATGGGGTAGGTCATCATCTTTTGCGAATCATGTACTTTATCGAGTTAAATAGCGGAAATGCAATCGTTTTGTAGACAATCCACTAGAAACAAAGGATCAAAATTAAGCCAGAGTCATCTTCTCCTACGAACGCGCTTGCTTGCCACATAGGTCGACATCCTCATTAGCTTCCCGGCCAACATGACCAAGAGCAATATCTGCAAAATTCCCGCTTAGATCCTTGATGTCCCGAAGGACGCCCAAAAAAGTTCTAAACGCTCATACTTTGCCAGGTTAATGATTGTTTCGTAAGTAGGGCACGCACGCAAGTTAGAATTAAAATAGTTCAGCCGTATAACTGTGTGCATGCCACTGGTAGAATTATTTTCGGTTTGAACGTAAATAAAGTAGTTTGCTATGGTTTAGAATTATACCATAGTGGTCAGTATTCGTAACGCTTGTTTTTTTACTGTGTCCTTTCTTTTTCATCTCTTGACCATAAATGTTTCCAATGCTTGACAAAGATATTTTTTTGATGTCCTTTTTCCTTCAAAGAACGTGTTCACCTAAAATATTTCATTAGCTTTGCTGCAAGATGGATAGAGGAACTTGTCCTTCCCTCAAAAAATATTCATGCCCAGAGCACTCCACATTCATCTTTATTGTCTTTGATGTCTCATGATAAATCATGTCTCGTAGATAGAGGAACTCCTTGATGGCTCCACAAGCATACAATTTTTATCTGGTTCTACAAAACACAGACATCCCTGCTTAACTCTTCACCTCTATGAGATTTTCCTCAAGTTAGATGTTAGGTGCAAGATATTACTCAAACTCTTTAGAAAGTCTCATTAAGAGATGAGTTTGCAAATTTTTTTATCAACTATAAGTTGTTATGGTTTACAAACTAGTACTAGCATAGTATCTTAATAATTACTATCCATGTCTTATATTTTGAGACGGAGGTAGTAGTAACTAAACTAGGTAGTACTGACTTTTGAATTGACCAACTATGCAATATCTTACTAAAAAAGGAAAATAATTCATTAGTTTCTAACACTGATATTTTTCTAATTTTCTAGTGTGTATGTGTAGGAGATTTTTTTTTTTTGACGTTGTATGTGTAGGAGATTAAGTCAGGAATATCTGGCAAGTCATAATCAGCTCAAATCAATTTCGGTAGACACCGAAAACGCCGTCCATTTCAACAGTTTCAGGACCTGACGTGAAGAGGTGACAGCGGAGGCATGAAACGAGCCTTGTTGGGCGTGGACGCGTGAAGATTGCACGCACGCGCACCTTCACCCCCTTCTCTTTAGCCAGCAGCCACATATTTATACCCCGTGCTGCCCGCTCCATTGCTCATCAAGCAGCAGCTCCATCAACGGATCAACCACTCCTGTGCCTCACTCAACTCAGACACCAAGAAGAAGACGAAGAGCAAAATGGATGCCCAGAGCAAGGAGGTGGCCGCCCTGGTGGACAAGATCACCGGCCTCCACGCCGCTATCGCCAAGCTGCCGTCGCTCAGCCCATCCCCGGCCGTCGACGCGCTCTTCACCGAGCTGGTCACCGCGTGCGTCCCCCCGAGCCCCGTGGACGTCACCAAGCTCGGCCCGGAGGCGCAGCAGATGCGGGAGGGCCTCATCCGCCTCTGCTCCGAGGCCGAGGGCAAGCTCGAGGCGCACTACTCCGACATGCTCGCCGCCTTCGACAACCCGCTGGACCACCTCGGCGTCTTCCCCTACTACAACAACTACGTCAACCTCAGCAGGCTCGAGTACGAGCTCCTCGCGCGCTACGTGCCCGGCGGCATCGCCCCGGCCCGCGTCGCCTTCATCGGCTCCGGCCCGCTCCCGTTCAGCTCCTACGTCCTCGCCGCGCGCCACCTGCCCGACGCCGTGTTCGACAACTACGACCTGTGCGGCGCCGCCAACGAGCGCGCCGGCAGGCTGTTCCGCGCGGACACGGGCGTGGGCGCGCGCATGTCGTTCCACACGGCCGACGTCGCGGACCTCGCCGGCGAGCTCGCCGCGTACGACGTCGTCTTCCTGGCGGCGCTCGTGGGCATGGCCGCCGAGGACAAGGCCAGGGTGATCGCGCACCTGGGCGCGCACATGGCGGACGGGGCCGCCCTCGTCGTGCGCAGCGCGCACGGCGCGCGCGGGTTCCTGTACCCGATCGTGGACCCCGAGGACATCGGGCGTGGCGGGTTCGAGGTGCTGGCCGTGTGCCACCCCGACGACGACGTGGTGAACTCCGTCATCATCGCGCAGAAGTCCAAGGACGTGCTTGCCGGTGGACTTCGCGGCGGGCGTGCCGGTGATGGGCAGTATGCGCGCGGCGCGGTGCCGGTGGTCAACCCGCCGTGCAGGTTCGGCGAGATGGTGGCGGACGTGAACCAGAAGAGAGAGGAGTTCGCTAACGCCGAAGTGGCCTTTTGATCGATCGCCGCGAGGGAACGAATACGAGTGGGCGTGGGCTGCTTGATAGCTTATGCGGTCGTACGTGGTAATCATCCTCCTGCTACTTGATAGCTTATGCATTTAAAGTCTTGTGTTGTTCACTTGTTCGTACTTGATAATGTAAGAGTGGTGTTTACAGGCGAATGTCATGTAGTACGCCTTGTATGAGTAAGTGTTCGTAATAATGAATTTAAGTTCACAAATAGCATGAATGATTTGGTGTCGTACTCGTATGGGAGCACCGATGGGAATGCCACTCGTGAGCTAGAGGACACATCAATGAGGGTACAACAATTAGGTCTCGAACTTGCGGCAAGGAGCTCATCAAAGATATTTCCCTTCCTCGGCTTTGCTACAAGAAAAGAAAGCGCTTGTTCTTCTCTTCATCCTCTTTTGTTCAGTAGCACACGAGATCTCTCCTTACTTATCTTCATGTGTCGTGAGTAGATCAATCCATCGGACAGAAGAACTGAACATTCTGTTATTCGCCTTGGTCGCATATATATATCGATCCATCAGACAGAAGAACTAAACATCCTGTTCTTCGCCTTGGTCGCCTATATATATCGATCCATCAGACAGAAGAACTAAACATTCTGTTCTTCGCCTTGGTCGCCTATATATGCATCACATACATATTCAGTCCACACAAGCATGAATTAAGAACTGAACATTTTAGTGTTACATTACCGTATCTAGACAAATCTAGGACAAACTTTCTGGGGCAAAGTTAATACTTCATTATACGCATGAACCCGAATCTGTGGAAACGAAAACGGCATGGACAAGCTACAGTATTTGCATATATATATAGGACAAATGTTTGGTACGACCGGATGTAGTTACTCACTTTTGTTTCGTATGTTATAGGTAGTATCTATCATTCCGAAGTGTATGTATATGTAGTATGTAGTATATAAGAATGTTTAGGTAGTACATATACTATTTTTTAGATAGTATGTCTCATATTTTGAGCATACACTTTTTTACGTATAAATATGTACGTATTTTATAAATATAATAAAAATATGAGTCTACCTGTATTTTTTTTTTCATAGAACTCACTTTGAAGTATCTTAGATATAGTATACGAACATATTAAAAATAATAAAGTAGTATATATACTATCACATGGTAGTATATGAGATATGGGAGTAACTACACCCGATAGTAAGATGTATTTTCCCTATATATATATGTGTGTGTGTGTGTGTGTTATACCAGTTTTATGATGGTTGGCATTATTTTCAGCCGTTCGTTGACGTTGATCTAATGGTGCTAAAATAGGTAGTACTAGGTAGTATTAGTTCATAAGTACTCAAAAGTACTAATCCCGGTGGGGCCAGTACTGAAAATTTTGCGGGCCCCTTTAATAAGTTAGGGGTAAATTAGTCATTTGAAGGGCTCGCTTTTCCTCTCCCGGCGCGTCGCCGCTCTCGCCCAATCCAGAACCGCCGCCGCCCTTTCCTCTTCCATTGCCCTTCCTCTCATCTTCCATTGCCACACCACCGCCGCCCTCTCCTCCTGCATTTCAAATCCATTGCCGCTACTCTACTCCGCCGCTCCTCTCCTCTGCCATTGGAACACCAACGCCGCTACTCTTGTCTTGCATTCCAAAACCACCACAACTCCCCTCCTCTTCCATCCAATCCCACATCAAATCCCCTCTTCCATCCAATCAAAAACCTCGATGGAGGACGAGTACGTGCAGACTTCCGGCGGCGACGAGGTAAAATTAGCCAGGCTAAGGAAGATCGGTTCTTGGCTTGACAACAAGCGTCAGTTATTGGCGACCGTGTAGTTGATCAATACATATCTGAAACCGAGCGAGAGGGAGTCGATCCACCCGAGGGGAGTCGCGCGGCTGCACATAGAGCTCCTCCTCTGGGCCATGGAGCAAGCGGATTAACCGAAGGCGATCGTGAAGTGGAGGTGGTGGCACTATCGGTCCAAGATCGAGCATCCGGACGATGAAGAACCAGAGAGAAGCTACATTGTGTCATTTGTAAAGGTGACATTGATCCAAGAGCCGGTGAAGTCTTCGTCGACCAACCACAAGAGGAGGAAAGCATTTGTCGCGACGCCGCTTCCCCGTCATTCTCCACGGTTCCCTCGTCGTTCTCCTCGTCTCACGGGACAACTATCTGCGGCTGAGGAATAGTAAGTTTCGCACTCGATCTAATTTTTCTTCTCTTCATGATTACAATCATGGTGTGAGTGTTCAGATACAAGTTTTAGGGTAGTTGGATGTGAATTCTTTTGCATTTTAGAACATATTTGGTTGGCTGCAGTCTTGCTCCACTTTTCAATTACTGTCAAGTTGTGACTTGCTTCAATAAGTCTGCATCTAAAAATAAAAATAGAGGTCATGTCTTCTCCAAATATTAGGAGGACTAATTTTGCTAGGGATGTTGGCTTAGTCATGTTGTAGTGTTGTATGGCCTTTTGCTTCACTGTCTGTAAGTGCTTCTTGCATGTGCTATGGACTACATTTTGTTTCCTTTCATTACATGCCCATATGTGCCATGTTAACTTCCTGTTGCATGTTCTTTTATTGATTTCAAGTGAGCATGATAATGGTACTGGTCATATGAACCTCTATTTTTAACTAATTCCTAAATTGCAGCAGTAATTTTGCATTTTGTAAAAGTCATATTAATTTAACATTGACTTATGTGAACTTGGTATTCAAATTGGTATGTGTGTGTGGTTGTGACAGATTGTCTTGTGATTGGTATGTTAATGTTTGTGACAAATTGCCTTGTGATTTTTAAATTAGCATATTATGAGTTTTTCAACACCAAATATCATTATCTTTATATGTATTCAATCTGAAATTTTCCATTCTTTATATGCTAAAAGTGTGAGCATGGATATGTCGCTGAAGCTGATGGGCCTGAAAATGAAAAATCCCTTGCTCAACCTGAAGATCAGCAATAGTTTTGCATTTGTAGTTGTGTCGGTATTTCAAGTTATGTATTTCAAGACCAGAAATTATTATGCATTTGAAGTTCAGATATTTCCAGTATTTACAGTCTATGCTTTGTGTTCTCTGTTGTGTATTCTGATGTTTGTGTGCGCGCGCGTGTGTGGATATCACATTTTCATATGATGCCAAGTCAAAAAGATATGTTGTTATAAAAATCAAATATGGTTCTGATTCGTGTTTTGCTTTGTGTATTGTGAGTACTTTCTTATATGAATGTCATTTGAAGAATGCATCATGCTGCATCCGCCACCCGTGCCAACACACACACACACACACACACACACACACACACACACACACACACACACACACACACACACACACACACACACACACTGGGTGAGGAATAGTTATTCTTCACCCTCTCTATTTTACCACCAATGCACCATATTTTTACGTCCGTAATTTTTTTCTTCATACCTAAAAAGAGAAAGTAACAAAATAATAAATCACCGTAAAAAATATTATGCTACGTAAAGTTACGAACATAAAAACATGGTGTAAAATATACATAAAATGTAATTTTTCTGGTCTTATGACCTATATATTTGTTTTCTTATGCTAAATTTTATACATTGAATCAATATGCATGTAACTATTTGTATACAAAACGAAATTTATTTATGAAACAAACGTAAGATTACCTCGGGTGAAGAATAACTCATTCTGCACCCTAGGTGATGAATAGTATTAATATATATATATAATATATATATATAGTTTATTCTGCACTTATCTAGGACTAAGCATTTTCATCCTATTTTGCAGCCCCAATTGTTGCAATAAGTATATTTAATTCATTCAAGATCTACCACATATTGACATGTACAACAAACATAATTAAATAGCACATAGGGGGATTTTTTTGCCAACAAAGACCTCCTTTTGTAGCCAAACATGGTGCCATAGCAGCTTTTGCGAGCCAACATGTTAACTATGCTTCTATGACACCTTTTTGGGTTAAAAAAATATATTGTACCATCAGCAGAAAAATATGCCCACCCCAGTAGTCCACACAAAATTTGAACGCATACCGACAATGAGCGCACGTTGCGTCACGTCTGGGAAGTATTTTACGGTTTTATCTTTGCGAAAACCGTAGAAAATCCATACAACATCGAAAAGCTACGTAACTTGGTATGGATGCTTCTCATGTTGGTACAAGGTTGTATAAAAAAATTGTGTCTATTTGAAGGATGTCGAAAAAAAACCGTCCTTCGAGACGGATCTTTCCCTCCTACCCGAACGACCTTCGGTGAAGAAGGTCAATTTTTGGTCATCTTCAAAATGACACAAAATTTTGCGAGCAAGTGGGCATGCCCACCCGAGTGGTCTATACAAACCTTGAACGAATTCCGACAACGAGTGCACGTTGTGTCACCTCCGGGGAGTATTTTAGGGTTTTATCGTATCTAAAACCCTATAAAACCGATACAACGTCAAAAAGCTATGAAACTTGGCATGGATGCTTCTTATGTTGGTACAAGGTTGTAGAAAACAATTGGGCACATTTGAAGGATGTCAATAAAATCGTCCTTCGAGACGGACCCTTCCCTCCTACCCGAACGGTCTCCGGTGAAGAAGGTCAACTTTTGGTCATCTTCCGAATGACACAAAATTTTGCCAGCAAGTGGCATGCCAACGCTAGTGGTCCATGCAATATTTGAACGAATTCCGACAACGAGCGCACGTTGCATCACCTCTGGGAAGTATTTTAGGGTTGTATAGCCGCGAAAAACCTAGAAAATCCATACAACATAAAAAAAAACTACGAAATTTGCCATGGATGCTTGTCGTGTTGGTACCAGGCTGTAGAAAACAATTGGGTGCATTTGAAGGATGTAAAAGAAATCGTCCTTTGAGATGGGCCCTTCCCTCCTACCCGAACGGTCTCCGTTGAAAAAGGTCATTTTTTGGTCATCTTCAGAATGACACAAAATTTTGCCAGCAAGTGGGCATGCCCACCCCAGTGGTGCACGTAAAATTTGAACGAATTCCGACAACGAGCGCACGTTGCGTCACGTCTGGGAAGTATTTAGGGTTTTATCGTCGCGAAAACCCTTGAAAATCCATACAACGTCAAAAAGCTATGAAACTTTGCATGGATGCTTCTCATGTTGTACTTGCAATTAACAACTATTGGTGCATGTTGGCCCCCTTATAGCATGTGTGAGACCAATGAAAGCAATATTGGTGCATGTGAGCCAAAGATGGTATCGACACGTGCTAAGATGGTATCGACGTGTGCAATGTCAATAGCATTGTACATGTGGGCTCTCATATTGTCTGTCATTCCAATGAGACCAACACTTGTTCATGTCAGCCACTGTGGCATCTGTGTGTCGAAAAAGATCAAGATTGGTGCTTGTTCATGTGGGCCCAGATCTTATGGGTGAAAAAGAGAGTATGAAATGTTCATTTTTGTGGGCCCAGAGGCAGGAAAAATACATGTAATATTTGTAAAAAGAAACGATATAACCCTAAAAAAGGAGACGGAAAGAAAAGAAAAAACACACAAAAAAGAAAAGGAAAATGTGAACGTGCACCACGCGAGCACGACGCCACTCGTCCACTCTCGAGAACACCAAAGGACTTGGGGGAGAGAAAAGGTAACTCGTCTTTATTTAGGCGGTCGACTGCTTCATCTCTCCCACCTGCCCCCACCCGCGTCATTTTCTTCCCCAAATCAGGCAAAAAACAAAACGCGTTCCCACCCTCAATCCCAACCACGTACCGCACCACCACCCTCCTCCCTTCCTCCACCACCCTTCTCCCTTCCTCTGGCAAATATGAGCGTGGGCGTTAAGACGCCGCGGAGGAGCAGGTCACAACGGTGGAAGCATAGGAGTGTGCTGCCGCAGCCGCCGTCGGGGTGGGTGCGGATGAGCCTGCCATTCCGGCGACGGTTGACCCCGCGCCTGCTGGTGTGCCTGGTCCGGCCGCCATAGCAGAGGTCGTCCTTCCGGTCGACGAGCAGGAGGAGCAGGTAGCCGTGGATCTGGATGAGAAAGCCAAGCGCGAGTACACGCACAATTTAATTGAGAAGTTGTACGAGGAGAATGACTACAATGAGCTCGAAGAAATGAGGCTCGTTCGAGGAAGAGGTCAGCGTCGACTGCTCCGAGGTAGATTTGGGGTTTTGGGTTTTCTCAACTACTCTGTTTTTTGGTTTTGGGGTTTTCTTGTATTGGGGCTTTCTCATGGTAGGGATGTAGAATCTGATTCTAATTATGTTCTTATTATGATCAATTCATATCATAAAAAAGATTAAGATGAGGCCATTTGCTGATTTCAATCAGTAGTAACCCTCTTACATGTGTGCTCAATTATTACATAGTGGCAAACCATTATCTATTTTTCCTGCTAATGCAACTATGCCACATCGTCAAGTCATGCATGTGGTCATAAGTTCCAATTTGATCAACAGTTGTCTTAATGCAACTATGCCACCTCAACAATCATGCATGTGGTCATGTTATGTAGCCCCCACATTGACTTCAATACAATATTTCTCTTCTTATGGAAAACTTTATCACATGCTTCATATGCTTTACTGTCTTCAAAATATATACTGAGACTAATCTTTAATTTCGTTCTGCAATGGTACAAATAGGAGTAGTTGTTAAAAGGGAAAAAGAGCCTTACATAGATAGCATAGAAAAGAACAAGAAACAAAGCAAGGAATCGAACAAAATAAAATATAATACAAGAGGTACAAGTAGTGTCAATCATATAAATGATCTTTTCTGGTAATCGTATGATTAGAATGTACTTCCTACTGGTAAAAATAATTGACAGCATGTAAACAGTGGAAGCTATATTCTCAACATGATCTTGCGGCAAACAGTGGAAGCTATATGCTATATCTCGGCCATGTTCATGACATCATGTTTCTCAAATCAACTTTATTGCTGGCAAAACCTAAGGATGAAAAGACAACGGTTGTTATGCAGTCGCAGCTTCATAATTTAGATTACTAGGTGATATAAAAATCAAAGCCCTTTCATGATTTATTGGCAGCCCTGGAGAAGATTGTTGGTATCCCTTTTGTACTCTGTAGATAGTGATATTCTGTTGTGAAGATTAAACTTTCAAATTAAATGTAGCATAATAAATTAGCTGAGTTCTTGTGTGCTTACTAATTCACAGGAAGATGATGAAGATGTGGATTATACCAAGCACAACAGGGATTGCAAGAGCCGCTACACACTGAAGCATCTGAGGAATAGGGGAATCAAGTACCGTCTCTCCGGCAAGATATCATGCCAATGGCGTTGGCGCTAGATCAACTAAGAAGCATAAGGCCTGTACTATGGCTAAGAACGCGGCCTTCGGCGTCTTCCTCAGCAAGTACATGAAGGGCAATGAGCCCTACTACATTCCGCCGGTGAAGAAGGCCAATAAGTGATGCACTGCTTGCCTGCTACTGTTGCCCCAGTACCACCCCCTCTCCCCTCGGGTTTATGTTATGTATGTCTTTTGGTTGGTTGGCATGAAAACTTATATCCTATGGTCGTGTCTGAACTTATGCGCTGCGGTGGTTAATCTGCCGTTCAACTTAAGTGTTGCTAATACTTAGGTGATGTATGTTAAGAACTACTTGAGTATTTAATCTGCGGTGGTACTACTTTGGTGATATACATTAAGTTATTGCTAGTACTTATGTGACGCACGTTAAGAACTCAACTATGGTGGTCTACGTTATGTTTGCAACTGTTTAATCTGCTGTCTTAATTACGTGTTTGCTAGTACTTTGGTGATGTCTGTTAAGGCCCTGTACAATGTTAGGTGCTTACGGAGATGCTTAGAAAAATGAACCTGGTTTTTTAAGCACCAATGCCTATTTCTATAGGAGACACGCCTAATTAAGCATCTACCATGTACTAATAAGCGTCGGTGCTCAAGGAAACACTGGTTTATTTTTCTATGCACCTCCACTTACATCATTGCATTGCACAATGAATAATAATTCAACTATGGACATGTATAGTTAAATTTTGCCGTGAACTGAACATGTTAATGTTATATCTAAAACTGGAGATGTTCTGTTTCTAATTCAAGATGCTCGAGGTATAACTTGAACTGAATATGATCAGTTTTTAACTCAAGATTTTCAAGTCATATCTATGACCAGTTATACCAGAAGAATTTGCATGTATTAGTTGTTGTCAAAAGTAGATCATGCAAATGATTGCCAAGCATATCTACTGTAAGAAGTTGAAGCAAAATAAATGAGCATGCATTAGTTATATCAAAAAGTAGAGCACACACATGATTCCCAAAAATACCTATTACCAGTTTCTGATAAGAACCGAACATGTATCAGTCGTTGCCAAAAGTAGAGCACGTACACGATTGCCAAAAGTTCTATTGCCAATTAAAGCAAAAGAACTGAGCATGTACATGTTTGCTAGAAGGTATATTGTCAATTTAAGCAAAAGAACTGAGCATGTCTTAGTCATTGCCAAAAGTAGAGAACGCACATGATTGCAAAAACTACCTATTGCCAGTTTCTGATAAGAACTGAGTATGTGTGAGTTGTTGCCAAAAGTAGAGCATGCAAATGATTGCCACAAGCACCTATTGCCAGTTGTAGCAAAAGAACTAAGCATGTATTAGTTATTGCCAAAAAGTAGCCCAGGGGAGGGGCTGTTTGATGGATAGCAACATAAACATGAAATCTTAAAATAGCACTGCTTGCCTAACTAAGAACTGCATATCATAAGTGACATATGAAGCACAACTGAAATTTCCAGTGCATACATGCATACCTAAACTACCATCTCCATTAATTGAATGGGCTCAACAAAGCTGCTGATGGTCTGACGTCTCTGCGTGACCGTGATCATAACAAAGCCACATGTTTAGCTATGGTCTTGCTGTCAAATTGACGTTTGAGTTGTTCAAGACTTTTTGTTTTTGATACTTTCCCTTCATCGACAATCTTCCTCGGGCGTCCACGTCTCTCTTCCTTCTTGGGGAGCTAGGTGTACTGATACGTCTCCGTCGTATCTACTTTTCCTCACCCTTTTGCCCTTGTTTTGGACTCTAATTTGCATGATTTGAATGGAACTAACCCGGACTGACGCTGTTTTCAGCAGAACTACCATGTTGTTGTTTTTTTGTGCAGAAATAAAAGTTCTCGGAATTGGACGAAACTTTTTGGAGATTTATTTTAGAATAAATAAAAAATACTAGAGCCAAGAACCACCAGAGGGGGACCCCTGGCTGGGCAAGATACACCAGGGCGCGCCTGGGGGGCAGGAGCGCCCTGGTGGGTTGTGCCCACCTCGGGGCCCCACTGACCCTAATTCCGGCACTATAAATTCCTATTTTCGGAGAAAAAAATCAAGGAGAAAGTTTCATCGCGTTTTACGATACGGAGCCGCCGCCACCTCCTGTTCTTCATCGGGAGGCCAGATCTGGAGCCCGTTTGGGGATCCGGAGAGGGGAATCTTCGGTCTTCGTCATCACCAACTCTTCTCCATCGCCAATTCCATGATGCTCCCCACCGGGAGTGAGTAATTCCTTCGTAGGCTTGCTGGTCGGTGAGGAGTTGGATGAGATTCATCATGTAATCGAGTTAGTTTTGTTAGGGCTTGATCCCTGGTATCCATTATGTTCTGAGATTGATGTTTCTATGACTTTGCTATGCCTAATGCTTGTCACTAGGGCCCGAGTGCCATGATTTCAGATCTGAACCGTTTATGTTATCACCATTATATCTATGTTCTTGATCCGATCTTGCCTAGTCATATGCACCTATTACGTGTTATGATCCGTCAACCCCATAGTGACAATATTTGGGATACTTCACGGTGATGACCGTAGTTTGAGGAGTTCATGTATTCACTATGTGTTAATGCTTTGTTCCGGTTTTCTATTAAAAGGAGGCCTTAATATCCCTTAGTTTCCTTATGGACCCCGCTACCACGGGAGGGTAGGACAAAAGATGTCATGCAAGTTCTTTTCCATAAGCACGTATGACTATTTATGGAATACATGCCTACATTACATTTATGAACTTGAGCTAGTTCTGTGTCTCCCTAGGTTATGACAGTTATATGATGAATATCATCCAACGAGTTCACCGATCCAGTGCCTACGAGTTTTCCACTTATTGTTCTTGCTAAGTTACTACTGCTGCTGCTACTATTCCAACTGCTACAAAACTATTGCTATCACTGCTACCGTTACCGTTACTGCTGCTACTACTATCAAAACTATCATATTACTGTGCTACTGATCACTCTGCTGCAGATATTTAATCTCCAGGTGTGGTTGAATTGACAACTCAGCTGCTAATACTCGCAAATATTCTTTGGCTCCCCTTGTGTCGAATCTATAAATTTGGGTTGAATAGTCTACCCTCGAAAACTGTTGCGATCCCCTATACTTGTGGGTTATCATGTACCGGGATCCTTTTGGATGTTGGATGTGTCAGTTTTGTTGGAACCAAGAGGATCATTTATTTCTTGTACGTCGTCTTCTGAACCCTTAGGTTGCACTGCTTGCTGGGCTTCATACGTCTCCTTCTATAGAGCAGACAACGGTGCGTTCATTCAAACCATGACACATGAAATAAATAAAATATCATTGGTGTAGCCCTAACCGTTATGGGGTACTTGTACGATTCGATGCAAAGAGCGTTGCAATTTGAACGTAGTAGGGCTGAACATATTTTCTAGCTGAAAATATCTATATGTGTCTACATTTGATAAGCGACAAGTATGTCAGCATAGCGCTGAAGCCAAATAAAGTTAAAATTAAATTTAGTGTTTCACTAACATGGTCGAAGTTGTCAATCAATTTAACCCCGTTCGATGACAACATGTACTTTAGTGTGAACATCGCACATGAATTCCTGCAATGTTTAGTTTAAGTTTAGTAATCTTGGACGTGTAGGCGAAGAATAACTTAGGAGGTCATATGTAACCGTCCTTCTGTTGTGGTACGTTCTCATAGCGTACATTCTTCCAGTTGGCAAAATTGATGGGCTTGTCTGGTGTTATGGAGCCATCCTTGACCGATGCATCGATGCACATTTGAATCAACTCTACCTAGCGGACGACGAGTTATACAAAGGGTTACGGTATTTTGGGAGTTCATGTGTCATGCGATGGTAAAGAGGAGAAAGAGAACGCTTACAAGAGCATCTTCCTTGGTCTTGTCACAATATTCATTCAAGGAGTTTAGAAACTGAATCTCTTCTCTGTCAAAATTAAACATCATTAGCATCTAGTGGTTTTGGTGTACATTCAACGGGACGTGGACCTTCCATAAAATATAAGTAGGTTCATTGCACGGAAGAATTTAAATATGTTGTACAATTATGGTTTGGTGGACCACTGAAATGTTTCGTGTACATTATGTAAAGGAAATATGAAAGTGAGAAAAGTGTGTACCTTTCGGCGTCCTACAAATTTAATTGCTACACGAGGAACCACGTCCCTTTGGAATAACCCCCTTTAATTGTAACAACTTATTGTTTTCGATGGGGGATATGAGTGAGTTAGTATCATTTTCAATTTGGCTAATGCGAGCATATGACATAATAACCTGCCAAATTTGCAATCTTATAATAATAAGACAGTAGCTGGAATACTTGATGTAGACTGGAGTAAAAGAGGCTTACATCATCGTAAATGTATCCATTGGCAAAAATTGGCTTCAGTTTTTTAGTTGTGAGGGAAATGTCTCCGATTAGAGCTGCTTCAACAGGGTTGTGTGTTCCCTGAATGAAAACGACTGCCTCTACATCCTCATTCGTCAACACGTAATCATTATCAAAGGAGGCTTCATCGGAGTTAATTGTGGTTCCTCCATTTTTTGCATCATGTGTCTTGCACTTGGTGGAGTCGAAGTCCCTGTCGTGGATGCGTAAAACCTAGGAGTTTCTATAAAGGAGGCATTGCACACATCCGGTTATGGTACCTACAATTAAAAATGGCCGTTCATCATAAGTTTGTTAATTTTAGCTAATAAGTTGTTGGGACATAATGATCACCTTCACGCATGCTTTCTGTGACACTAATTGTCGACTACTTTTCAATTGGTCATTTAATTCTTGTAACAATGCAAATAATAATGATTAATGAAAATAATAAGCACAATATGACATACCTGGAGTTCCCTCCTTAAGTCTTTAATTTTGTACTCGGTCTTCGACAACCTATGATGACTCACAGAGTTTACTCTTTATGTCGATCAAGTCTTCGCTCATCTAGAGGATTTTGGAATCAAATCTGTGCTCTAGTTCCATTAACTATCTGCCTACCTTCTTTTCATGTTCAGAAAAACGCCCATTGATGGTTGCAACTAGCATTTCCATCTGTGTAAACAAAATAACTACCCGTTGAGAACAAAGCTAAACGAATGAGGTTCGTTGTGACCTCTTAGTGGTATTACAAAAACAAATTGTCTTTGGAGTACTTACTTGCTGGTTACTCATATGTTGACCTTGTGCTTTTGCTCGATACGAATCATGTTCATCCACATGTACATAGTTGTTGCCTGGAGGATTATTTGTATTCTCGGACGGTCGTACTGAAGCACAAATTTCCATCACAACCTTTAAATAAGTTAGAATGAATCATTAGTGGCAACTAAAAAACCAGTTATACAAAGGTCAAGTCTAGAAAGGACTAGTCCTTTATGAAGACCTCCTTTATCGTAAGCATCACTTCTTATTTTTGCCGAGCATTCGTCCCATCATGAGACCAATGGAGGGGTAAACTAGCATACATCAATCTACCAGCACACACGTGCTCCCACTACCAAAACTACACAAGACATTACTTCATCACCATACAGGGATATGCAACAGAACAATAATTATAGGATGTTAACTAGTGATTGTAGCACAAACCTGGAGCAGAATAAGATTTCCTTGTAGACTAACTTGATCTAGATTGTTAAATTTGTAAATGGACTTGAACAAGTAATTCAGTGTAAAACATCCCCAGTTCAATTTGTGAAGGTTTGCAAGATCCTTAACAAGGTTGAGATATTTCGAGTCCACATAATGTTGTGATGTTGGTTCTATAACAGTACCAATTGCGTACAGAATGAACCGCCTAAGGAAATCGTAGTCGAGAGCTTTGGAAGCTCGGATCGCCTTTTCAAGGTCACAAATCGAAATTACCCCCCTATTTTCATAGGTGTTAAACAATTGTGGGTCGATTGTGATTTCTAGATGTGCCTCTATATCCTCCCCTTCTATTGGAATGCCAAATATATGGTGCACGTCCTCTTTTGTTCTAGGAATGAACGTTTCACCTATGGTAATGGACTCTGTGTCACTATTGAAGCTCTTGGCTGGTCTTACCAACATAATGCGACGAAGATTCACTTCATGCATCTGGGTTAGACCGCCAAGACCAGTTTCATATATGATGTACTCTATGTCTTTTTTGATAACTTTTTCATGGTGGTGGCGAACTTTGAAGGTGAGCATGCTAACTTCACATGGGCATGCTTTGCAAAGAGTTCCTGGTACATGGCATTAGATTTTAGTACATTATTTTCGGAACGCCCATTTTTACGTACACATAGTTTTTTTATACTCGCTAAAATCTAATGCGGTGTACCAGGAACTCTTTGCGAAGCATGCCCATATGAAGTTAGCATACTCACCTTCAAGGTTCGCCGCCACCATGAAAAAGTTATCAAAAAAACACATAAAGCACTTCATATATGAAACCGGTCTTGGCGGTCTAACCCAGATGCATGAAGTGAATCTCCGGCGCATAATGTTGGTAAGACTAGCCAAGAGATTCAGTAGTGACACGGAGTCCATTACCATAGGTGAAACGCCCATTCCTATAACAAAAGATGATATGCAACATATATTTGGCATTCCGGTAGAAGGGGAGGATATAGAGCCACATCTAGAAAGCACACCCGACCCACAATTGTTTAACACCTATAAAAACAGGGGGCTAATTTTGTTTTGTGACCTTGAAAAGGCGATCCGAGCTTCCAAAGCCCCCGACAATGATTTCCGAAGGCGGTTCATTCTATACGCAATTGGTACTTCTATAGCACCAACAACACAGCATTATGTGGACTCGAAATCTCAACCTTGTTAAGGATCTTGCAAACCTTTGGAAATTGAACTGTTGATGTTTCACACTGAATCACTTGTTCAGGTCCATTTGCAAATTTAACAATATAGATCAAGTAAGTCTACAAGGAAATATAATTTTGCTCCAGGTTTGTGCTACAATCACTAGTTAACATCCTATAATTATTGTTCTGTTGCATATCCCTCTATGGTGATGAAGTAATGTATTGTGTAGTTTTGGTACTGAGAGCACGTGCGTGCTAGAAGATTGATACATACTAGTTTACCCCCTCCATTGGTCTCACGATGGGACGAATGCTCGGCAAAAATAAGAAGTGATGCTTACGATAAAGGAGGTCTTCACAAAGGACAAATAACTTTCTAGACTTGACTTTTGTACAATCGTTTTTTTTTAGTTGCTACTAATGATTCATTCTTACTTATACAAAGGTTGTGATGGAAATTTGTGCCTCAGTACGACCTGTGATAATACAAACAATCCTCCAGGCAACAAGTATGTACATGTGGATGAACATGATTCGTATCGAGCAAAATCACAAGGTCCACATATGAGTAGCCAGCAAGTAAGCACTCCAAAGACAATTTGATTTTGCAATAACAGTAAGAGGTCTCAGCGAACCTTATTCATTTAGCTTGGTTCTCAATGAGTAGTTATTTTGTTTACACAGATGGAAATTCTAGTTGCAGCCATCAATGGACGTTTTCTGAAGATGAAAAGTAGGTAGGTAGATAGTTAATGGAACTAGAGCAAAGATTTGATGCCAAATTCCTCACGATGAGCGAAGACTTGATCGACATAAAGGGTAAATCTGCCAGTCATCCAAGGTTGTCGAAGACCACAGACGAAATTAAAGACATAAGGAGGGAACTCTAGGTATGTCATATTGTGTGCATATTATTTTTAATAATGAATATGTTCCTGCACATTCATTATTATTTGCATTGTTACAGGAATTAAAGACCAATTTAAAAGCAACAGACAATCAGTGTCATAGAAAGAAGGCGTCAAGGTGATCATTATGTCCCAACAACTTATTAGCTAAAATGAACAAACTTATGACGAACGACCATTTTTAATTGTAGGTACCAGAACAAATGTGTGCAATGCATCCTTCACAACAACTCCTAGGTTTTACGCATCCACGACAGGGACTCCGACTCCACCAAGTGCAAGACACATGATGCAAAAAATGGAGGAACCACAATTAACTCCGATGAAGCCTCCCTTTGATAATTATTACGTGTTGATGGATGAGGATGTAGAGGCAGCCGTTTTCATTCGGGGAACACAACCCTGTTGAAGTAGCTCTAATCGGAGACATTTCCCTCACAGCTAAAAAACCGAAGCCAATTTTGGCCAATGGATACATTTACGATGATCTAAGCCTCTTTTACTCCAGTCTACATCAATTATCATAACTACTGTCTTATTATTATATGATTGCAAATTTGGCAGATTATTATGGCATATGCTCGCATTAGCCAAATTGAGAATGATACTACCTCACTCATATCCCCCACCGAAACCAATAAGATGTTACAATTAAAGGGGGTTATTCTAGATGGACGTGGTTCCTCGTGGGTTGCTCGTGTAGCAATTAAATTTATAGGACGCGGAAAGGTACACATTTTTTCTCACTTTCATAGTTCCTTTACATAATGTACATGAAACATTTCAGTGGTCCCCCACCATAATTGTACAATATATCTAAATTCTTCCTTGCAATGAACCCGCTTTTATTTTATGGCAGGTCTACGTCCCGATAATGTACACCAAAACCACTGGATGCTAATGATGTTTAATTTTGACAAAGAAGAGATTCAGTTTCTAAACTCCTTGAATGAATATTGTGACAAGACTAAGGAAGATGCTCTTGTAAGCGTTCTCTTGCTGCCTCTTTACCATCGCATGGCACTGAACTCCCAAAATACCGTAACCCTTTGTATAACTCGTCGTAAGCTAGGTGGAGTCGATTCGGTTGTGCATCGACTCATCGGTCAAGGATGGCTCGATAACACCAGCTAAGCCCATCAATTTTGTTGACTGGAAGAAAGTATGCTATGAGAACGTACCACAACAGAAGGACAGGTACGTACGGCCTCCTAAATTATTCTTCGCCTACACGCCCAAGATTACTAAACTTGAACTAAACATTGCAGGAATTCATGTGCGATGTTCACACATGGAATAGGATTAAATTGATCGACAAATTCGACCAGGTCAGTGAAACACTAAATTTAGTTTTAACTTTCTTTGGCTTGAACGCTATGCTGACATACTTGTCGCTTATCAAATGTAGACACAGATGGACATTTTCAGCTACAAAATATGTTCATCCCTGCTACGTTCAAATTGCTACACTCTTCGCATCGAATCGTACAAGTACCCCATAACAGTTAGAGTTACACCAATGATATTTTCATTTATTTCATATGTGTCATGATTTGAACGAACACACCGCTATCTACTCTAAAAAAGGAGGCGTACGAAGCCCAGCAAGCAGCGCAACCTAAGGGTTCAGAAGACGACGTACAAGAAATAAACGATCATGTTGGTTCCAACAAAACTGACACATCCAACTCCCAAAAGGATCCCGATACAGCCAACTCTCCAAGAAGGAAGAGAGCACGTGGATGCGCGAGGAAGATTCTCGATGAAGGGAAAGCATAAAAAACAAAAGGTCTTAAAGAACTCTAACGTCAATTTGACAGGAAGACCATAGCTGAACGTGTGGCTCCGTTATCATCACGGTCACGCAGAGACGCCAGACCATCAACAGCTTTGTTGAGCCCATTCAAGTAATGGAGATGGTAGTTTAGGTATGCATGTATGCACTTGAAATTTCAGTTGTGCTTCATATGTCACTTATGATATGCAGTTCTTAGTTAGGCAAGCAGTGCTATTTTAAGATTTCATGTTTATGTTGCTATCCATCAAACACCACCTTCCCTGGGCTACTTTTTGGAGATAACTAATACATGCTTAGTTCTTTTGTTACAACTGGCAATATGTGCTTGTGGCAATCATTTGCATGCTCTACTTTTGGCAACAACTCATATATGCTCTTATGGTAAACTAGCAATAGGTACCTTTTGCAATCATGTGTGTGCTCTCCTCTTTGCAATGACAAAGACATGCTCAGATCTTTTGCTTGAACTGACAATAGACCTTCTAGCAAACATGTACATGCTCAGTTCTTTTGCTTGAACTGGCAATAGAAGTTCTGGCAAGCATGTACATGCTCTACTTTTGGCAACAACTGATACATGCTCACTTATTTTGCTTCAACTTACAATAGATACGCTTGGTAATCATTTGCATGCTCTACTTTTGGCAACAACTAATACATGCTCAATTCTTCTGGTATAACTGGTCATAGATATGACTTGAACATCTTGAGCTAAAAACTTATCATATTCAGTTCAATTTATATCTTGAGCATTTTCAATTAGAGACAGAACACCGCCACTTTAAGATATAACTTTAACATCGTCAGTTCAGGGCCAAATTGAACCATACATGATCATAGTTGAATTATTATGCCTTGTACAATGCAATGCTCTAAGTCGAGGTGCATAGAAAAATAAACAAGTGTTTCCTTTAGCACAGACGCTTATTAGTACTAGATAGACGCTTAATTAGGCGTCTCTCCTATAGAAATAGGCACCTGTGCTTCAAAAAACCAGGTTTATTTTTCTAAGCATCTCCGTAAGCACCTAACATTGTACAAATCCTTAACAGACATCACCAAAAGTACTAGCAAACACGTAATTAAGACGACAGATTAAACGGTTGCAAAGACAACATAGACCACCATAGTTGAGTTCTTAACATGCATCACCAAAGTACTAGCAATAACTTAATATATATCACCAAAGTAGTACCGCCACAGATTAAACGCTTAACTAGTTCTTAACATACATCACCTAAGTATTAGCAACACTAAAGTCAAATGGCAGATTAACCACCGCAGCGCATAAATTCAGACATGACCATAGGACATAAGTTTTCATGCCAACCAACCAAAAGATATACATAACATAAACCCAGGGGGAGGGGGTGGTACTGGGGCTGTTGGGGAACGCGACAGGAAACAAAAATTTCCGGTATAGCGAGCACGCCCAGGACCACTATGGAGACTGCATACAAGGTTTGATCTGATCCGTACCGACTCGAAGCGCAGCGGAAGAAGAGTCGATGGAGATCGTTGGTGCAGATCCCCGCAGCTAGGATTTTAGAACCTCCCAACCGCGAGGATGTACTCCCTCGTCGGACAGCCCTTCGGGAGGCGGTCGGACAATCCCTCGGACGATGTCACGGACAGCCCTTCGGGAGGACCTTCGAAACTCGGACGGTCACTCGGACAGCCCTTCGGGAGGACCTCTCAAACTAAGACGATCACTCGGACAGCCCTTCGGGAGGACCTCTCAAACTAAGACCGAAACTACGATCTCTCTACAGAGTTGCACACATACGGTGTCATCTATCCGGCAGGGCTTCGCCGTCCAGAACTAGTTCCCACCGGAACCCAGACAGCCTTTCGGCTCTACAAAACTATTTTGCTGGGAGGGAGAGAGAAGCCAGAAATGTCTATGTCATGTGTATGAGAGCAAGCATGAGGTTTGGGGCAGCCCCCTCACCTCCTATTTATAGGAAAACCAAGGGGTAAAGTTGCCATTCCAAAAACCCAAAAATACCCATGAAGGAACACTTCCACAAGGGCATTTTAGGGAACTAATGGAGCAAGTGGGGCTCCACCATGGAGCCCACATGTGGCCGGCCAAGCCCTCATGGGGGGCCCCCAAGGGGGGCTTCCTTGGCTCCCAAGTTCTTCTAGAAACCTTTTTGGAAATATCCAAAAAGGTGCTTTCCCAAAAATATCCAAAAAGCACTTTCACTATTCACGACGACATTTTTCAGCGTCTGATCGAACTGAAAATATTTATGTGGGCTTAGAACATTTCCAGTACCCACTAAAATAATTTTCAATGCGGTCCGGAACAATTCTGGATTAGTGATTTTCATCTGCGAAAAGCATCTGAAGTGGTTCCGGCAGCTCCGGAACATTTCCGGTTTTTCTTCCGAAAAATTCCCAGAAGTTTCCAGAATGATTCTGGCACCCTCCAAGAATTATCAGGCATGTGCCGAAACCAATTTGACTTAATGGTATCCCGTGAAACAACTTTTCAGTTTTACCGAAACTGTTCCGGTGTTCTCTCTGCGGAACTTTTCCGGTGTCCGAAACTTTTTCGGTGATTTTCTCTCAGACTCCCTGTCTAGTATTCAGCAGATAGATGACCCGTAAGCGTGTGACCCTATAGGTTCGGTGAAGCATAGACATGACCCGGAACCCCTTCCGATCAATGATCAACATCGGAGCCGTGGACACCCATATTGACCCCTATACCCACACGAATGAATATTCGAGTGAACCTCCAGTTGCCGTGTGCTATTCCTGTTGCTTCGCGATATTTCACAAACACCCGAGGTGAGATTTTCTGCATCCCCGTGGATCAACAACTTGTCCACTATGCAAGTTACCTCGTTACCGGTTTTGTTCTCTTTTCTCGTTTTCGTGTTCCGGCATCCCTGTGATCAAATCACACTGTGTCTGGCCAGACGATGATGGATACCGTAACACCGAGAGGTCCCGAGAATATCTCTCCATCGTCGGAGGAGCAAATCCCAATCTTGAGCTATTAAGTTACTTGCCATACTTTTCCGTGAACCCGTAAGCCGCCGTAATAGCCACCCAGTAACGGATGACGTTTAACAAACCCCAAAGTTCACGAAGCAAGCACGAAGGAACTCGATACTCTCATGGTCAAAGGAATTATGCAAACATTAACTATCTCTGTGTTATTTAACCATTAACTTGTGACAAATGAATCTCATAGCATAACATCAATTTGGGTCGATTCAACACAAGTGTTCTACCAACATCGTGCCCTCAAAATTGCCGGCATAGCCATGCCCATGATCAGGAAAACAGGATCATCCTGCAATACTTGAGCCAGTCTTAGAGGCAAGACTAGGAATACAATTTACCGTTTATTATACCACACGTGCACATGAGTTTCCCTCCAAGCCTCGTGGTTATTGCAGACTCGAGAATCATTGCAGTTATAGCATGGATCATAAACATTCATTACAAACTCGGAGATACAAAATAACTGTTATTACTTCCTCTAGGGCATATCTCCTACAGTCTCGCACTTGCACTAGAGTCATAATCCAGTTACATGGCTTCCCTAACACCAATGGCTATCCGGTGTTGCTCATGCTTTGCTCGTGGTAGAGGCTTTGTCATCGGGTCTGACACATTCAGATCCGTGTGAACTTTGCGTACTTTCACTAAACCTTCTTCGACATGATGTCGAATGAGTTTATATTTGCGTTGAATATGCATTGTCTTATGGTGCGAACATGGCTCCCTTGCCTGGGCCACGGCGCCACTATTATCACAATAGATCTCCACCGGGTCCAGAGCACTTGGAACCACACCAAGGTCTTCAAGAAATTGCTTGATTCCGACAGCCTGCTTGGAGGATTCTGAAGCAGCAAGATATTCCGCCTCCGTTGTAGAATCCGCCACAGTCTTTTGTTTGGAACTTTTCCAATCAACTGCGCCGCCGTTCAATATGAAAACATAGCCAGATTGAGATTTAAAGTCATCTGGGTCAGTCATGAAGCCTGCATCAGTGTAACAACTTACAATGAGCTCTTCATCACCTCCGTACACAAGGAGTAAATCCTTGGTCCTTCTGAGGTACTTAAGAATACCCTTGACTGCGGCCTAGTGATCCAATCCAGGATCACCTTGATACCGGCTGCTAACACTTAGCGCATAGGAAACGCCCGGTCTTGTACATAGCATGGCATACATAATAGAACCAACTGCCGAAGCATATGTAATATCATTCATTTGTACTCGCTCATCGAGGGTCCGAGGACACTGATTCTTGCAAAGCACTGTGCCAGGTGACATGGGGAGTAGGCCTTTCTTGGAGTTCTCCATGTTGAACCTTTTCAACACCTTGTCAATGTACGTGCTTTGGCTAAGCGCTATCAGGCGTCTTGATCTATCTCTATAGATTCTGATGCCCAATACATATGCCGCTTCGCCTAAGTCTTTCATTGAAAAACTCTTCTTCAATGAGTCTTTTATTTCGCTAAGAAAATTTACGTCATTTCCAATCAACAATATGTCGTCCACATACAAGATTAGAAATGCTTTTGCGCTCCCACTAAACTTCTTGTAAACACAAGATTGTTCATCGTTCCTGATGAAGCCAAACTCTTTGACCACTTCATCAAAACGAATGTTCCAGCTCCTTGATGCTTGCTTCAGACCATAAATGGCTTTCTGAAGCTTACATACCTTTCCAGCATTCTTAGGATCGACAAAACCTTCTGGCTGTATCATGTATACATCCTTTTCAAGGTTTCCATTTAGGAAAGCCGTTTTGACATCCATCTGCCATATTTCATAATCGAAATAAGCAACAATTGCTAGTAATATCCGAACAGACCTAAGCATAGCTACGGGCGAGAAAGTCTCGTCGTAGTCTACCCCTAGAACTTGCGTGAACCCTTTCGCGACAAGTCTAGCTTTGTGGATAGTAATGTTACCATCCGCGTCCGTCTTTCTTTTGAAAATCCATTTACAACCAATGGGTTTTATGCCATCTGGAAGTTCTTCCAAGTTCCAAACTTGGTTTTCGTACATGGATTTCATTTCGGATTTCATGGCCTTGTGCCATTCCCTTGAGCTAGGCCCCGCCATTGCTTCCTTGTAGTGCGCAGGTTCATCGTCTTCAAGAATGAAGATTTCATTATGAAACCATTCAGGTGGCTGGATAGCCCTACCTGATCTGCGCGGTTCAGTTACAACATTGTCTGAAGTTTCCGCATCACATGCGACAACTTCCGGTTCGGTTGTAGGGATAATTTGCGGAATTACTTCCGGTTCCTTAGCCATATCAACGATTGCCGAAGATTCACTAATCTCATCAAGCTGTACTGTCCTCCCACTCAATTCTTTAGCGAGAAATTCTTTCTCAAGAAAGACTCCGTTTTTAGCGACAAACACTTTGTGCTCGGAGGGTAGGTAGAAGGAATACCCAACTGTTTCTTTTGGATAACCTACAAAGTTACATTTGTCTGATCTGGGATCGAGTTTGGTAGGTTGTAAATGTTTTACATGTACCTCACATCCCCAAATTTTAAGATGCGACAAACTGGGTTTCCTACCATTCCACATTTCATGTGGTGTCGTCTTAACAGACTTAGACGGTGCTCTGTTTAGTGTGTGAGCGGCAGTTTCTAGTGCGTGACCCCAAAAAGATATCGGCAGATCTGTAAGAGACATCATCGACCTTACCATGTCCAACAGGGTTCGGTTACATCTTTCCGATACTCCGTTTCTCTGTGGAGTTCCGGGAGGCGTAAGCTGTGAAACGATTCCACGGTCACTCAGATGTTGGCCAAACTCATGACTAAGATATTCGCCTCCGCGATCAGACCGCAGAAACTTAATCTTTTTGTTACGATGATTTTCTACCTCATTCTGAAATTCTTTGAACTTTTCAAAGGTTTCTGACTTATGCTTCATTAAGTAGATATAGCCATACCGACTTAAATCATCAGTAAAAGTTACGAAATAGAAATACCCACCCCGTGCGGCTGTGCTCATTGGACCACATACATCACTATGTATTATTTCCAATAATTCACCCGCCCGTTCAGGATGACCCGTGAACGGCGTCTTGGTCATTTTCCCCATCAGACAAGCTTCACATGTGTCAAATGATTCAAAATCAAAGGACGGTAAAACCCCATCTCTCTGGAGTCTTTGCATGCGTTTCTTTCCGATGTGGCCAAGCCGACAGTGCCACAAGTAAGTGGTGGTGGTATCAGCCTTCTTAAGGCGTTTAGCATTCACGTTAAAGACACCATTTTCACATTCAAGATTTAGTATGAAAAGGCCCCCAACAATGGGTGCAAATCCATAAAACATATCCTTACAATAAAGTGAACAACCATTGTTCTCAGACTTGTAGGAGTACCCATCGTGCACTAAACATGATCCAGAGATAATGTTTCTACACAACAACGGAACAAAATAACAGTTACTTAGTTCCAAAATAAATCCTGAAGGGAGACGTAGAGGCATAATGCCGACGGCTTGAGCGGCGATCCCAGCGCCGTTCCCGACACGCATCACGACTTCATTCTTTGCCAGCTTGCGCACCTTCTGAAGCCCCTGTATCGAGTTGCAAATGTGTGCAACCGATCCGGTATCAAATACCCAAGACTTAGAATTTTCGCTAGCAAGCAAAACGTCAATGACATTAACTTGTATAACAATTATACCTTTTCCGGTTTTCCCGGTCTTCTTATCTTCCAGATACTTCTTGCAGTTTCTCTTCCAGTGTCCTGTGCCCTTGCAGTAGAAGCACTCAGTTTCATTCTTGGCTTTGCCCTTAGATTTGCGTTGGAAGCCGGTCTTACCGGCGCCCTTGCCCTTCTTTGGCTTGCCCTTTTTGAACTGGCAGTTTTATTCACAAGCAACACTTGCTTGCGATTTTTCCGCAGTCCTCCTTCAGCAGTTTTCAGCATGGCAAGCACCTCATTAGGTGTTTTGTCCATCCCATTCATGTTGTAGTTCATGACAAAACCTTCGTAAGAAGGGGGGAGTGAACCGAGCAACATGTCCATAACATGCTCTTCTGGAAGTGGAAATTCCAGGGTTTTAAGCCTTTCAGCGTAGCCAATCATATTGACTACGTGCTCGCCAACTGAACTGCCCTCAGCCATCTTGGTCTCCATCATCATTTTCATGATATCAAAACGTTCAGACCGTGCATTAAACTTGTACAGAGCATCCAGATCCTTGATCATATCAAAGGAGCTATGGAATTCAAAACGTTTTTGAAGCTCTGAACTCATGCAAGACAGCATGAGGCACTGTACTAAGTTGAAATCATCATCCTTAGTGGCCCAGACATTTTGTTCATCTGCCGGGGCGGTTGCCGCCGGCTTAGGTGGAAGAGGTCCGTCAAGCACGTACACTTTCTTAGCACTCCTGAGGACAATCCTCAGGGTACGGACCCAGTCCGCATAGTTGTTTCCATTCGCAGCTAACTTCTCTTTCTCTAACATCGGGCCTAAGTTGAACGCGCTATTGCAAGCCATTTGATCTACAACGGAAAACACAAGTTCACTTAGACTTTGTTCATAATGATTTTTGCACTAGTTAATAAACAATTTTATTCTAAAGTGTGCTCCCACTCAAATCAATATCTCTCAAAATTGATTATGAGTGATTCAAGATCCAAATATCAATTCAACATCATAGAATCATCATCTCATGACGAGGATTTCAATTGGTAGGCCAACTTGCCGATCATATCTCTATATGACTCTTGTTCATCTTTCGATGCATGTGTTCCGAGCTCAGGACGATCTTGCCATGAACGTCAAGACAACCAAGTGATCTTGCTGCGAGGTCTAACCTCACCCGCCTTACATTTCTCCAATCGTTCATACCCATGCATCCATGGCGCACCCCGAAAGGATAGATGCTGTGACGGTGCTACACTTGGGAGAACACTAACTACTTGATATTTTTAGTGAGAGATCACCCTAATAAAAAGCGACTACCGCGCAATCAAGAAGGGTGCATCAAGAGGGATAAACATCTCAGGCAATTCATAATATCATGATATGGTATAGCCCCTTCTGACGGAGAAGTCAAGTATTTCTTCGTCTTCGGCATTCGCGTCGGTGTTCACCTTTGCGAAGATTGCCACCACCTTGTCGATGCACCAGATAATATTGCTATCTCTATAGCTAATAAAATAAGTGCATTACATAAGGTTGACACGCAGGTCATTAAAGTGCAATCATATGGCTCCAGCCATCATGCCGAATCATGACACGCAGGTCATGTTAATTACATCATATAGTCATCTCATACATAATCAAATTAATATGAGACTTGCTATACCACATCACATGCAAACCATCCTGCAAAACCAAGTTAGACGCCTCTAATCGGTTTATGCAAAATTTTATTTTACGTGGCTTCTAAGGTTTTGACTCAAACCGCAGTTACCAACGCTCATCATCAAGTATGATAATTCAAGTTGCTAGATTAACTTTCCAGGGTGTATGAAACACGAGATAATAAAATCTCGAGCCCCATACTAAACTTCGTCATACGCGTGACCCCCGTGCAGATCATATCTGCATTGCCCTTTCGTCTGCGAAACATCCATCTTTCTTTAACTATGGTGGAACCCAAAGAACTGTTAGCACTTCGTTGATCAGTCAATCAGCATACTCAGGAGCAGCATGAAAGGATCGTGGATTGCCAGAACTTTGTGAGATTCCACCATGCCGTCAAGATCAGGACTACGCAAATTCACGGGAAGCAACAGGAACATCGGGTAACAGATTTCATCTGCTACCCGCACAAATAATTTTCAGTAATAGATCTCATCTACTACAAAATTATACTATGCAATACCCATACATCTCATGTACTCTAGATCATAACATGCATCTACGCATAGCCTGGCTCTTGATGCCACTGTTGGGCAACGCAAAAGAAAACAAAAATTTCCGGTATAGCGAGCACGCCCAGGACCACTATGGAGACTGCATACAAGGTTTGATCTGATACGTACCGACTCGAAGCGCAGCGGAAGAAGAGTCGATGGAGATCATTGGTGCAGATCCCCGCAGCTAGGATTTTACAACCTCCCAACCGCGAGGATGTACTCCCTTGTCGGACAGCCCTTCGGGAGGCGGTTGGACAGTCCCTCGGACGATGTCACGGACAGCCCTTCGGGAGGACCTTCGAAACTCGGACGGTCACTCGGACAGCCCTTCGGGAGGACCTCTCAAACTAAGACGATCACTCGGACAGCACTTCGGGAGGACCTCTCAAACTAAGACCGAAACTACGATCTCTCTACAGAGTTGCACACATACGGTGTCATCTATCCGGCAGGGCTTCGCCGTCCAGAACTAGTTCCCACCGGAACCCAGACAGCCTTTCGGCTCTACAAAACTATTTTGCTGGGAGGGAGAGAGAAGCCAGAAATGTCTATGGCATGTGTATGAGAGCAAGCATGAGGTTTGGGGCAGCCCCCTCACCTCCTATTTATAGGAAAACCAAGGGGTAAAGTTGCCATTCCAAAAACCCAAAAATACCCATGAAGGAACACTTCCACAAGGGCATTTTAGGGAACTAATGGAGCAAGTGGGGCTCCGCCATGGAGCCCACATGTGGCCGGCCAAGCCCTCATGGGGGGCCCCCAAGGGGGGCTTCCTTGGCTCCCAAGTTCTTCTAGAAACCTTTTTGGAAATATCCAAAAAGGTGCTTTCCCAAAAATATCCAAAAAGCACTTTCACTATTCACGACGACATTTTTCAGCGTCTGATCGAACTGAAAATATTTATGTGGACTTAGAACATTTCCAGTACCCACTAAAATAATTTTCAATGCGGTCCGGAACAATTCTGGATTAGTGATTTTCATCTGCGAAAAGCATCTGAAGTGGTTCCGGCAGCTCCAGAACATTTCCGGTTTTTCTTCCGAAAAATTCCCAGAAGTTTCCAGAATGATTCTGGCACCCTCCAAGAATTATCAGGCATGTGCCGAAACCAATTTGACTTAATGGTATCCCATGAAACAACTTTTCAGTTTTACCGAAACTGTTCCGGTGTTCTCTCTGCGGAACTTTTCCGGTGTCCGAAACTTTTTCGGTGATTTTCTCTCAGACTCCCTGTCTAGTATTCAGCAGATAGATGACCCGTAAGCGTGTGACCCTATAGGTTCGGTGAAGCATAGACATGACCCGGAACCCCTTCCGATCAATGATCAACATCGGAGCCGTGGACACCCATATTGACCCCTATACCCACACGAATGAATATTCGAGTGAACCTCCAGTTGCCGTGTGCTATTCCTGTTGCTTCGCGATATTTCACAAACACCCGAGGTGAGATTTTCTGCATCCCCGTGGATCAACAACTTGTCCACTATGCAAGTTACCTCGTTACCGGTTTTGTTCTCTTTTCTCGTTTTCGTGTTCCGGCATCCCTGTGATCAAATCACACTGTGTCTGGCCAGACGATGATGGATACCGTAACACCGAGAGGGCCCGAGAATATCTCTCCATCGTCGGAGGAGCAAATCCCAATCTTGAGCTATTAAGTTACTTGCCATACTTTTCCGTGAACCCGTAAGCCGCCGTAATAGCCACCCAGTAACGGATGACGTTTAACAAACCCCAAAGTTCACGAAGCAAGCACGAAGGAACTCGATACTCTCATGGTCAAAGGAATTATGCAAACATTAACTATCTCTGTGTTATTTAACCATTAACTTGTGACAAATGAATCTCATAGCATAACATCAATTTGGGTCGATTCAACACAAGTGTTCTACCAACATCGTGCCCTCAAAATTGCCGGCATAGCCATGCCCATGATCAGGAAAACAGGATCATCCTGCAATACTTGAGCCAGTCTTAGAGGCAAGACTAGGAATACAATTTACCGTTTATTATACCACACGTGCACATGAGTTTCCCTCCAAGCCTCGTGGTTATTGCAGACTCGAGAATCATTGCAGTTATAGCATGGATCATAAACATTCATTACAAACTCGGAGATACAAAATAACTGTTATTACTTCCTCTAGGGCATATCTCCTACAGTCTCCCACTTGCACTAGAGTCATAATCCAGTTACATGGCTTCCCTAACACCAATGGCTATCCGGTGTTGCTCATGCTTTGCTCGTGGTAGAGGCTTTGTCATCGGGTCTGACACATTCAGATCCGTGTGAACTTTGCGTACTTTCACTAAACCTTCTTCGACATGATGTCGAATGAGTTTATATTTGCGTTGAATATGCATTGTCTTATGGTGCGAACATGGCTCCCTTGCCTGGGCCACGGCGCCACTATTATCACAATAGATCTCCACCGGGTCCAAAGCACTTGGAACCACACCAAGGTCTTCAAGAAATTGCTTGATTCCGACAGCCTGCTTGGAGGATTCTGAAGCAGCAAGATATTCCGCCTCCGTTGTAGAATCCGCCACAGTCTTTTGTTTGGAACTTTTCCAATCAACTGCGCCGCCGTTCAATATGAAAACATAGCCAGATTGAGATTTAAAGTCATCTGGGTCAGTCATGAAGCCTGCATCAGTGTAACAACTTACAATGAGCTCTTCATCACCTCCGTACACAAGGAGTAAATCCTTGGTCCTTCTGAGGTACTTAAGAATACCCTTGACTGCGGCCTAGTGATCCAATCCAGGATCACCTTGATACCGGCTGCTAACACTTAGCGCATAGGAAACGCCCGGTCTTGTACATAGCATGGCATACATAATAGAACCAACTGCCGAAGCATATGTAATATCATTCATTTGTACTCGCTCATCGAGGGTCCGAGGACACTGATTCTTGCAAAGCACTGTGCCAGGTGACATGGGGAGTAGGCCTTTCTTGGAGTTCTCCATGTTGAACCTTTTCAACACCTTGTCAATGTACGTGCTTTGGCTAAGCGCTATCAGGCGTCTTGATCTATCTCTATAGATTCTGATGCCCAATACATATGCCGCTTTGCCTAAGTCTTTCATTGAAAAACTCTTCTTCAATGAGTCTTTTATTTCGCTAAGAAAATTTACGTCATTTCCAATCAACAATATGTCGTCCACATACAAGATTAGAAATGCTTTTGCGCTCCCACTAAACTTCTTGTAAACACAAGATTGTTCATCGTTCCTGATGAAGCCAAACTCTTTGACCACTTCATCAAAACGAATGTTCCAGCTCCTTGATGCTTGCTTCAGACCATAAATGGCTTTCTGAAGCTTACATACCTTTCCAGCATTCTTAGGATCGACAAAACCTTCTGGCTGTATCATGTATACATCCTTTTCAAGGTTTCCATTTAGGAAAGCCGTTTTGACATCCATCTGCCATATTTCATAATCGAAATAAGCAACAATTGCTAGTAATATCCGAACAGACCTAAGCATAGCTACGGGCGAGAAAGTCTCGTCGTAGTCTACCCCTAGAACTTGCGTGAACCCTTTCGCGACAAGTCTAGCTTTGTGGATAGTAATGTTACCATCCGCGTCCGTCTTTCTTTTGAAAATCCATTTACAACCAATGGGTTTTATGCCATCTGGAAGTTCTTCCAAGTTCCAAACTTGGTTTTCGTACATGGATTTCATTTCGGATTTCATGGCCTTGTGCCATTCCCTTGAGCTAGGCCCCGCCATTGCTTCCTTGTAGTGCGCAGGTTCATCGTCTTCAAGAATGAAGATTTCATTATGAAACCATTCAGGTGGCTGGATAGCCCTACCTGATCTGCGCGGTTCAGTTACAACATTGTCTGAAGTTTCCGCATCACATGCGACAACTTCCGGTTCGGTTGTAGGGATAATTTGCGGAATTACTTCCAGTTCCTTAGCCATATCAACGATTGCCGAAGATTCACTAATCTCATCAAGCTGTACTGTCCTCCCACTCAATTCTTTAGCGAGAAATTCTTTCTCAAGAAAGACTCCGTTTTTAGCGACAAACACTTTGTGCTCGGAGGGTAGGTAGAAGGAATACCCAACTGTTTCTTTTGGATAACCTACAAAGTTACATTTGTCTGATCTGGGATCGAGTTTGGTAGGTTGTAAATGTTTTACATGTACCTCACATCCCCAAATTTTAAGATGCGACAAACTGGGTTTCCTCCCATTCCACATTTCATGTGGTGTCGTCTTAACAGACTTAGACGGTGCTCTGTTTAGTGTGTGAGCGGCAGTTTCTAGTGCGTGACCCCAAAAAGATATCGGCAGATCTGTAAGAGACATCATCGACCTTACCATGTCCAACAGGGTTCGGTTACATCTTTCCGATACTCCGTTTCTCTGTGGAGTTCCGGGAGGCGTAAGCTGTGAAACGATTCCACGGTCACTCAGATGTTGGCCAAACTCATGACTAAGATATTCGCCTCCGCGATCAGACCGCAGAAACTTAATCTTTTTGTTACGATGATTTTCTACCTCATTCTGAAATTCTTTGAACTTTTCAAAGGTTTCTGACTTATGCTTCATTAAGTAGATATAGCCATACCGACTTAAATCATCAGTAAAAGTTACGAAATAGAAATACCCACCCCGTGCGGCTGTGCTCATTGGACCACATACATCACTATGTATTATTTCCAATAATTCACCCGCCCGTTCAGGATGACCCGTGAACGGCGTCTTGGTCATTTTCCCCATCAGACAAGCTTCACATGTGTCAAATGATTCAAAATCAAAGGACAGTAAAACCCCATCTCTCTGGAGTCTTTGCATGCGTTTCTTTCCGATGTGGCCAAGCCGACAGTGCCACAAGTAAGTGGTGGTGGTATCAGCCTTCTTAAGGCGTTTAGCATTCACGTTAAAGACACCATTTTCACATTCAAGATTTAGTATGAAAAGGCCCCCAACAATGGGTGCAAATCCATAAAACATATCCTTACAATAAAGTGAACAACCATTGTTCTCAGACTTGTAGGAGTACCCATCGTGCACTAAACATGATCCAGAGATAATGTTTCTACACAACAACGGAACAAAATAACAGTTACTTAGTTCCAAAATAAATCCTGAAGGGAGACGTAGAGGCATAATGCCGACGGCTTGAGCGGCGATCCCAGCGCCGTTCCCGACACGCATCACGACTTCATTCTTTGCCAGCTTGCGCACCTTCTGAAGCCCCTGTATCGAGTTGCAAATGTGTGCAACCGATCCGGTATCAAATACCCAAGACTTAGAATTTTCGCTAGCAAGCAAAACGTCAATGACATTAACTTGTATAACAATTATACCTTTTCCGGTTTTCCCGGTCTTCTTATCTTCCAGATACTTCTTGCAGTTTCTCTTCCAGTGTCCTGTGCCCTTGCAGTAGAAGCACTCAGTTTCATTCTTGGCTTTGCCCTTAGATTTGCGTTGGAAGCCGGTCTTACCGGCGCCCTTGCCCTTCTTTGGCTTGCCCTTTTTGAACTGGCAGTTTTATTCACAAGCAACACTTGCTTGCGATTTTTCCGCAGTCCTCCTTCAGCAGTTTTCAGCATGGCAAGCACCTCATTAGGTGTTTTGTCCATCCCATTCATGTTGTAGTTCATGACAAAACCTTCGTAAGAAGGGGGGAGTGAACCGAGCAACATGTCCATAACATGCTCTTCTGGAAGTGGAAATTCCAGGGTTTTAAGCCTTTCAGCGTAGCCAATCATATTGACTACGTGCTCGCCAACTGAACTGCCCTCAGCCATCTTGGTCTCCATCATCATTTTCATGATATCAAAACGTTCAGACCGTGCATTAAACTTGTACAGAGCATCCAGATCCTTGATCATATCAAAGGAGCTATGGAATTCAAAACGTTTTTGAAGCTCTGAACTCATGCAAGACAGCATGAGGCACTGTACTAAGTTGAAATCATCATCCTTAGTGGCCCAGACATTTTGTTCATCTGCCGGGGCGGTTGCCGCCGGCTTAGGTGGAAGAGGTCCGTCAAGCACGTACACTTTCTTAGCACTCCTGAGGACAATCCTCAGGGTACGGACCCAGTCCGCATAGTTGTTTCCATTCGCAGCTAACTTCTCTTTCTCTAACATCGGGCCTAAGTTGAACGCGCTATTGCGAGCCATTTGATCTACAACGGAAAACACAAGTTCACTTAGACTTTGTTCATAATGATTTTTGCACTAGTGAATAAACAATTTTATTCTAAAGTGCGCTCCCACTCAAATCAATATCTCTCAAAATTGATTATGAGTGATTCAAGATCCAAATATCAATTCAACATCATAGAATCATCATCTCATGACGAGGATTTCAATCGGTAGGCCAACTTGCCGATCATATCTCTATATGACTCTTGTTCATCTTTCGATGCGTGTGTTCCGAGCTCAGGACGATCCTGCCATGAACGTCAAGACAACCAAGTGATCTTGCTGCGAGGTCTGACCTGACCCGCCTTACATTTCTCCAATCGTTCGTACCCTTGCATCCATGGCGCACCCCGAAAGGATAGATGCTGTGACGGTGCTACACTTGGGAGAACACTAACTACTTGATATTTTTAGTGAGAGATCACCCTAATAAAAAGCGACTACCGCGCAATCAAGAAGGGTGCATCAAGAGGGATAAACATCTCAGGCAATTCATAATATCATGATATGGTATAGCCCCTTCTGACGGAGAAGTCAAGTATTTCTTCGTCTTCGGCATTCGCGTCGGTGTTCACCTTTGCGAAGATTGCCACCACCTTGTCGATGCACCAGATAATATTGCTATCTCTATAGCTAATAAAATAAGTGCATTACATAAGGTTGACACGCAGGTCATTAAAGCGCAATCATATGGCTCCAGCCATCATGCCGAATCATGACACGCGGGTCATGTTAATTACATCATATAGTCATCTCATACATAATCAAATTAATATGAGACTTGCTATACCACATCACATGCAAACCATCCTGCAAAACCAAGTTAGACGCCTCTAATCGGTTTATGCAAAATTTTATTTTACGTGGCTTCTAAGGTTTTGACTCAAACCGCAGTTACCAACGCTCATCATCAAGTATGATAATTCAAGTTGCTAGATTAACTTTCCAGGGTGTATGAAACACGAGATAATAAAATCTCGAGCCCCATACTAAACTTCGTCATACGCGTGACCCCCGTGCAGATCATATCTGCATTGCCCTTTCGTCTGCGAAACATCCATCTTTCTTTAACTATGGTGGAACCCAAAGAACTGTTAGCACTTCGTTGATCTGTCAATCAGCATACTCAGGAGCAGCATGAAAGGATCGCGGATTGCCAGAACTTTGTGAGATTCCACCATGCCGTCAAGATCAGGACTACGCAAATTCACGGGAAGCAACAGGAACATCGGGTAACAGATTTCATCTGCTACCCGCACAAATAATTTTCAGTAATAGATCTCATCTACTACAAAATTATACTATGCAATACCCATACATCTCATGTACTCTAGATCATAACATGCATCTACGCATAGCCTGGCTCTTGATGCCACTGTTGGGGAACGCGACAGAAAACAAAAATTTCCGGTATAGCGAGCACGCCCAGGACCACTATGGAGACTGCATACAAGGTTTGATCTGATCGGTACCGACTCGAAGCGCAGCGGAAGAAGAGTCGATGGAGATCGTTGGTGCAGATCCCCGCAGCTAGGATTTTACAACCTCCCAACCGCGAGGATGTACTCCCTCGTCGGACAGCCCTTCGGGAGGCGGTCGGACAGTCCCTCGGACGATGTCACGGACAGCCCTTCGGGAGGACCTTCGAAACTCGGACGGTCACTCGGACAGCCCTTCGGGAGGACCTCTCAAACTAAGACGATCACTCGGACAGCCCTTCGGGAGGACCTCTCAAACTAAGACCGAAACTACGATCTCTCTACAGAGTTGCACACATACGGTGTCATCTATCCGGCAGGGCTTCGCCGTCCAGAACTAGTTCCCACCGGAACCCAGACAGCCTTTCGGCTCTACAAAACTATTTTGCTGGGAGGGAGAGAGAAGCCAGAAATGTCTATGGCATGTGTATGAGAGCAAGCATGAGGTTTGGGGCAGCCCCCTCACCTCCTATTTATAGGAAAACCAAGGGGTAAAGTTGCCAATCCAAAAACCCAAAAATACCCATGAAGGAACACTTCCACAAGGGCATTTTAGGGAACTAATGGAGCAAGTGGGGCTCCACCATGGAGCCCACAAACACCCGAGGTGAGATTTTCTGCATCCCCGTGGATCAACAACTTGTCCACTATGCAAGTTACCTTGTTACCGGTTTTGTTCTCTTTTCTCGTTTTCGTGTTCCGGCATCCCTGTGATCAAATCACACTGTGTCTGGCCAGACGATGATGGATACCGTAACACCGAGAGGGCCCGAGAATATCTCTCCATCGTCGGAGGAGCAAATCCCAATCTTGAGCTATTAAGTTACTTGCCATACTTTTCCGTGAACCCGTAAGCCGCCGTAATAGCCACCCAGTAACGGATGATGTTTAACAAACCCCAAAGTTCACGAAGCAAGCACGAAGGAACTCGATACTCTCATGGTCAAAGGAATTATGCAAACATTAACTATCTCTGTGTTATTTAACCATTAACTTGTGACAAATGAATCTCATAGCATAACATCAATTTGGGTCGATTCAACACAAGTGTTCTACCAACATCGTGCCCTCAAAATTGCCGGCATAGCCATGCCCATGATTAGGAAAACAGGATCATCCTGCAATACTTGAGCCAGTCTTAGAGGCAAGACTAGGAATACAATTTACCGTTTATTATACCACACGTGCACATGAGTTTCCCTCCAAGCCTCGTGGTTATTGCAGACTCGAGAATCATTGCAGTTATAGCATGGATCATAAACATTCATTACAAACTCGGAGATACAAAATAACTGTTATTACTGCCTCTAGGGCATATCTCCTACAGGGGCAGCAGTAGCAGGCAAGCAGCGCATCACTTCTTGGCCTTCTTCACTGGCAGCATGTAGTAGGAATGGTAGAGACCAGAGGAGCGATGTTGGTGTTCCAATGGCAGAGGAGAGGAACGGCGGAGTAGAGTAGCGACAATGGTTTGAAATGCAGGAGGAGAGGACGACGGTGGTGTGGCAATGGAAGAGGAAAGGAGGGGCAATGGAAGAGGAGAGGGTGGCGGCGGTTCTGGATTGGGCGAGAGCAGGCGCACTGGGAGAGGAAAAGTGAGCCCTCCAAATGACTGATTTACCCCTAACTTAACAAAGCGGCCCGCATAATTTTCAATACTGACCCATCTGGATTAGTACTTTTGAGTACTTATTATGAACTAGTACTACCTATTTTAGCACCGTTAGATCAACGTCAACGAACAGATGAAAATAATGCAAACCATCCTAAAACTTGTAAATAATTATATAAAGTGAGGTGGTTGGGGATGTCGATCCAATTGTTTAAAGGCTAACTGAGATAGAGAAACATGCTTAGGCAATTTAGGAACAGAGAGTCACATTAATTTTATTTTATAGTATATGCGACTCGTATTGCTACAATCTTTGCACAAATTCATGAAGTGAAACAAGCTTGCAAAATGTGACAGCAAGCTGAACCCGGTGACGGTGGCAAAGGAGGTGGCCATGGACGCGCCGGCGACGGGTAGCTCGCCGAGGTGCCCGACGAACATGATGTAGATGGTCTGGATCAGGTTCCGCATCAGGCTGCCGACGACGAGCGGGCCGGCGAGCCACAGCTGCCGCCTCACCTCGTCGCCCATCGCTAAGCTCTCCCCTCCTAGCTCCTTGCAGTTCCGGCTCCTCCTGGGCATCGACAGGAGGGCTTCCCCGACGCTTGCCTTGCTCACGTCGCCTTCCTCATCCTTTTGCTCGGGCCTCCCGCTCGTCGTCGGTCCACGTGTGTTATGACGACGAGGCCGGGGAAGGTGCGGCCGTCCGGCGGGGATCTGGCACATCTCGCCGCTGGAGGGGAGGCGCCGGCCGGCCTTGAGCTCGTCGAGCTCTCGGGGAGAGGCCGAGGCCGCCGTCGACCTTGGCAACTGGAACGGGTGGGCAGCGACCTCCATCTGGTACGCGGCCGATGGCACCGGAGAAGGACATCCATGAGGAAATGGACAACAGTCCGAGCTCAAACCCAAGCAGGGCCGGTCATGGCATTTCGGGGGCCCAGGGCGAAACTGAAATCCAAGGCCCATTGGGACAAATACTAATACAACAACCAATTTTTGAACGGCAATAAGCTCGGCACCGCTTGTTCAAGCGAGCTCGTGATGACTACCTATTAGAGCACTTATACACCAAGTTTCAACTCGAATCATCCAACCATGCATGAAAGACAGCGCTTTAAAATATCCGATATGTATACGTGAAACAATATGAATCAACAGTTAAAACACATCAAACAACGTTCATATCTTCCCTAATTAATAATAATAAAGTGACTATTGCTTCCGTCGGGTTCACCGTCGCGTACGTTTTGCAAAAAAATCCTTAATATTTTGTCCGTTTTCGTCCTTCAAACGTTTTGTTGTACGTCATCCACAATCCCGGAAACTCACGTCGGACCAAGCGTGTAAATCTTCCTCTTCCCTCCCTAATAATAATAATAAATCTTTCCCTAATAATAAAGCACGGATTGACTCCGTGGGTTCACCGTCACAATACGCTTTTCCCGTGAGTTTGCGCCTTCAGTTTGAATTTAAAACATATACGTGAGGTGGTACTAAAGGAAGGATTGTTTCTTCACTTTTTTTGTCCATGGTGGGACCATCAGTTTTTTCGTCCGTTTTCGGTTCCTATATGTCGCTGCCCTTCCTACATATCTGTTGCTAGCTCTGTTGGCTTGTCCGTTTTAAAGGAAAAAAAAGAAACAGAAAAACTGAACCGGACCATCAGTTTTTTCGTCCGTTTTCGGTTCCTATATGTCGCTGCCCTTCCTACATATCTGTTGCTAGCTCTGTTGGCTTGTCCGTTTTAAAGGAAAAAAAAGAAACAGAAAAACTGAACCGGAAAAAACATGACAACGGCAGGATTCGATCCCTGGAATACAATGTTCATACACGCGGTGCCAACCACCTCGGCTGGGCTGCCGTGAGTGATTTAATAAAGCGTTTGATTTAATTTGATACAATAGTATGCGTGCCGCTGCCGTTTGGTAATCTTTTACCGTTAGGTGATACCGTGACTGCTGCAAGGATTGGTGCATGTTGACATCCATGTTTATGTATGTTCTTCAAAATTCGTAGTTTCCATATTTTATTATGTTCTTTATTATTTATTGGTTGCAAAATGTTACTTTCTTAGGTAGATCTGTATCCTTTATTCTGGTCGGTGCTTGAGTCTTTCAAATGAAGTGCACTAAGTGGCTGTAATAGATATGCGATTTGTTTTCCTCTAATGTGCATTTGAATCACTGAATATGTTTAACTATAACATTTGTGGTAGGAGGAAGACATACATGAAAAAAGTGATTAATTAAATACATGGTATATGTTGTTTTTCTCACTAATTTGTTTTTTTCTATTTACATCCTTAATTTTTTAGAAGAGAATTAATCAGACGTTTCACTTGATTTTATGTGTTATTATTGGGCTAGGGTCTTATGATATTTTATGTAGTTTACTTATAAAGAATACTTTTATATTTTTTCTTCTTTCCACCGCCACTCTAAATATTTGAATGTACTGAATAATACTTGTTTCAATTCTTGAAAAATATCATAAAAAATATGTGTTTCACTTCCAAACTTTCTGTCTCGAATACTTATACTATATTTTTTATTTCAACCATAGTTGACATAATTTGCCTTGTTCACTGTAACATTTTTTTTGCGGAAACTGTAAAGAAAAATGGGTAAATATTTATCAGTTTAGATGTATTCCTTTCTTTAAGACGGAGGTTGGGTATGGGAATAACCTTTTTCATTGCAACGCACCCTAAGGTCTTTCGAATGAGGGTGCTAGAGTGTGATGGCCAAGATCATTGCCATGAGATTGTCATGTTCGTCGTGAGCTGGACAATGTGACTATGGTGGCGAAAAGAGTGATACCATGGATGGGACATTTGGAGCGTGCGAGGATTTTTTTTTTCTCCCGTTGCAACGCACGGGCATATGTGCTAGTAATAATAAAGTGACTATTGCTTCCGTCGGGTTCATCGTCGTGTACGTTTTGCAAAAAAGTCCTTAATATTCCTTCAAACGTTTTGTTGTACGCCATCCACAATCCCGGAAACTCACGTCGGACCAAGCGTGTAAAGCGAGGCCAATTTCTTTATGATTTGAATCAGAGTCCTTCACGTATAAGATCCCATCTTTAATCTGACTGTCTCACCTTGAATATATTTGAAGGATGAGGAGGTCGGCAGATTGTCGTGGGTTACGTCGATGGCGGCCCCGTGCGGCGGTGCGGGCTGTAGCAACCGTATGGGGTGTGGCCCGACGTAAGTTTCGTCGGCACCCTGGTCTGGAGCTCCAGCGGGAGGTGGGGCTGTCTGTTCAATCCCATGACGATTCAGTTGTACCAGGAATAACCCAATCTCCTTGATCGATCGCCAGTCCCATGACAGCCTATTAGTTTTGCTCGTGGAGGCCGAGTCCCGCCAAATCGCTGACGCCTCCCAAACTGCCGAGAACGATCTCATTGTCTCAGGGTGTTCCGCCATGGTGCAACCCGGCCATCCCATCAGGCCATCGTCGATCGCGTCCAGGGCTGCGGGCGTCCAGCGACCGGGCCACTCGATCCGGTCAAACGAGTTGCGTTGTGTTGTTCCTAGACATCGTCGGATCTTCATGTGCGACAAGGAATTCCAGCGGTTCAGCCTCCAGCGTGAGTGCGTGACTTGTGGATCCAAGAATAGAAAGGTCGACGAGGAGGCCGTCAACGATTCGCCGATCGCACCCGTGCCGTCGTGTGCCTCCTGTGATTCATTGTCTCATCCGGGATGGCTCCCTCCTCTTGCCTCTCGGTCTGAGGCTTTGTTGCGCCCCTGTCATTCGTAAAAGAACATGGAAAACAAGGTTACAGATAAACTACAGCCTACCATGTGCTCACCAGCATCGCTGCCGTGGAGTTGGTCCTGGTGCGGTGGTGCCTCAGCCGGGCACACCACTCCTTGCATGCACTTCAGCGGTCTCCAGTTTCATGTATGAAAACTTGAAGAAGGAAAAGTTGCCTCATGCATGCATACACCGTCTTAGGCCCTCATTCATCAGAAGCCATAAAAGCTTCAAAAACACCTATTTAGGAGCTTTTGTGGCTTTTTGACCAAAGTCGAAAAGCTGCAAAAGCCGAAGCTAAAGCCCAAACAAACAGGGCCTTAAGGAGCCAAGTACGAATGAAGACTTTAACTATTTGTTTCAGTGCATGCAACCATGCATACAGTGATAGTAGCGACATCATTATGGAGTGCTTTAGTTCAAACATGGCTGCTATCGAGGTAGTTTACTTCTTCAATGCTTTACGGTTTGATTCAGCTGGAACTTCTTCAGATAAGCCCGCCGTGATTTAGAACGTCAAAGCTAACCCAAAAAACTATGTTATTCGACCAGTCCTCTGCTTAAGCGAGACCGCCAAGATCCTGCTAAATCAATCCATAGACCCGTTTTTTATCCGGTAGTTCTCGGTCTCCGGTGCATATCATTGAATCTTCAAAAAGGCAGCAAAAGCTATTTTGATTGGTGTGTCTGAAGCGGCTATCGCTTCCGTCGGGTTTACCGTTGCCTTTTTTATGAAAAAGTCCTTATGTTACGTTTTTTTTAGACAAAGTCCTTATGTTACGTGTCTCGTTTGTCTGACTCTGCACGTTGTAATGGGCCAGTCTTGTGCGTTGTAATGGGCGGCGTGGGCCTTCTGATGGAAGCAGCAGCAAATAAAAGCTGGGTGGAATAGTTTGCTTTTCTACAGGGATCGAACCCATAACCTTTCATCCTGTATAAGAAGACACCAACCACTGAGCTAACATGTTCCACGTTTATTTGTCCCACCTCGGAATTATAAAGCGGTTCTCACCTGTTTATATACGGTCACAGGGTATCTACAATATCAACCAGCTGCCACGGGATCAACAAGGAGACGTGAGGACGGAGGAAAGGAACACCGTTGCGTGACTAAAGGACATGAGCTAATTAACCGGGATGGTTAGACTTGTTGTGTGACAATTGTGTGGGCTGCCTGAATAATTAAACGAATAGGATCGTTGAGGATGCATGAGATTGCGATGCGGTCTTGAAGGTCGACGCAAGAGAAAGAAAAAAATATAGCATCATTAAGTGACCCCGGGCCGCTGCTCGGCTCTCGCAAGAAACGGCACTCAAACATGTAGGTATGTGACCCGTCGCGTCGCGTGCGTCACCTTCATCAATAGCCTGTCATCCTGGTTGAATTTATTAACTTCTGCATAATTGGTTGGCAACCTAACCTTTTTTAGAGCATCAGTTCTTGCATATATAATGGCAGTCTGCAAGCTTATTCACTTTTAACCTTTTGTATGTAATGGAGATACACACAGAGTATCATATATATAATCCATTATTTTCGGCTTATGTGAGAGAAAATTAGTTAACCGGATTTAAGTAAATCATTAAATTCAGAATTTTTTGTACTAATAGAAAAAACTAAAAGCTAAGCAATATGTACATACACCCGAGTATACGTATGCATGCGTCTATATGTGTTGCAGGTAGAAAGTCTCCATGAATCACCATTTAGTGCCGAGAAGCTATCCATGTACTAAACATTATTTCAGAAAGCTGTTTTCATGGGATGTTGTTGTTCCATGGCAACACATGTTTACGGGTTTTGGTAAAGACTAAATATGAGACAGTTGTGAATGTATTTTGCACATACAATTCTAATTAACTTAAATATGCATTATTTTTTTCTCCCGATGCAACGCATGGGCATTTGTTCTAGTGAAATAAAAACATACCTCATGTAAACGCATCATCACGATGGCTTGTGGACGCAGTCTGTAGAGGTGTGGTCTCGAGAGTGGTTTTTCTACACCCACGCTCGGTGCACCCACGATGCATCCACGCAAAAAATCTTATCAAAACATTTTGAAAAAATCTGAAACTTTGTGGGAATGATCTTCAACAAATGTTATGGGCACCTGCAAAGTTTGGTGGTCAAATAACATTCGAGGAGCTCTGCACAAAAAAGACAAAATCACTGAAAAATAGTCAAAATGTAAGTACACTGTTTGAGCAGATTTTATAATTTTGTCTTTTTTGTATAGAGCTCTTCGAATGTTATTTGACCACGAAACTTTGCATGTGCCCATAACATTTGTTGAAGAACATTCCCACAAAATTTCAGAATGTTTTGAAATGTTTTGATACGTTTTCTTGTGTGGGTGCACCGAGCGGGGGTTTAGCCACTACTTTTCCGTGTGGTCTCCTCTCAGCGACTTGGCATCTCGCCTCTCGGTGTGGCCGTGCCGGAGGCGACGATGTTAAATCTCGGAATCACATGGCAGCACACACATCCTGAGGGATGGCCATCTATTTCGGGGAAAAAACAACCGTCAAGATTTGATTGCTTACCAGTCTAATTTGTTTAGCAAGTGTAATTCGCAAATTTGTGAGATAGGATCCAGCGAGACCTTACGCGTCCTCTAGAATTCAGTCAAATGTGCATCTACTACCCAACTCCAGTTGTGACCTTCTTGAATCAAATCTAGAACAAAAAAATTTAAAATATTGCTGCCTCCTGCGTCCTACTCCATCTCTTGTTTGATTTTGCTGCTGCTCCACGTGTGCCTCTCCTGAAACTTCATCATCAGCGCATGTTCACGACTCATGAGAGCAAAAAAAGATGTTAAGATCTTCCATCCTCATCACATAACGGGTATACATGTGCAGGCAAACAATCAATTAGCTTGCAGGTAGGAGGAAACATGCCATCAGGGTGGGTGGGTGGGCGTGGGGGGATCAGGAAGGAAGGAGTCGAGGAGGGTAGCTGCATGGATGGATGAACTTTACCCATGGATTTCGAAGTGCACCATCGGTGCGGCGGCGCAGGCTAGAAGAAGATATGGCTTGAGGGATATGACCTGATGTCCTGATCTCGTCTAATCCCAGAATTTGCGGCAGAATCCATTACGTTCGCTGGAATAGAGCGTCACGTACGCTTCGCCTGCTACCCTGACTTCGGGGGCCTTTGGACGGTTTTACCAAGCTGGACAGGGCCAGGTTGGGGCCCCTTGATTTCGGGCCCCCTCAGGGCCGGGCCTGAGGAGGCATCCACGCCTGCATCCTCAACCAGTCCAGGTGGAGCGGGAGGGACACGACCTCGAGACTACCGATGGTCGTTGCCGAGCTACCGACCATGTAGCCAAATCCCGACAACCGCCGACGACCATGCACCGCACCCGCGAGGAGAAGGACCTCATCGCTCGCAAGCACTGCCCGGACCACGCCTAACCCCACCTACACAAAGCATGAGCTCCGAACCCCCACGGGTCCAACCGGTCCACCCAAACGCGAGCCCCAGATCCGGAGCCGTCATCGCCGCACGATCCGCCGGAACTGGCCGTCCGGCACCAGGCCGGCCTCACGCCACGTTCGCCCATCACCAGGAGAAGAGGGGACACAACCACACCCCTGCGACACCAGCAGAGGCCCGGCAGCAGGGAAACACTACCACGCCAGACGCCAGCCCGCATCCCCCACAGCCAAACCACCGGATGCAGGCCACCACTGCCTGAGCAGCTGCCTCGCCGCCAGCACCGACCGGCACACGCCCGGCCCGCGCCGTCTGCGGGTAGCAGGTCGGAGGAGCCGCCAGCTCCAGATCTGGAGCGGGGAGACACCACCGACACCCCCGAGGCACGCACCACCAAACCCCAGCACGCAGCCACCTGCGCATCCACACCAGGGGGCCACCGCCGGACACCCAGCCGCAGCTGCGTTGCGTCGCCCTGCAGAGCGTCGCGTCCTCGCGCGATGACATCTTCCCACGCCAGCCCGCATCGTGAGGAAGGGAAAGGGGCCCGCCGCCAGCGACGCCGGCCGGGCTTTGCCCGACTGCGAGGGGAGGGCAGAGAGTGGGGGAGACCTCTGCCGGCGGAAGGGTTGGCCCGCCCTCGGGAGCGACGCTGGTGCGGGCCAGATGGGGAGCGACCTCAGGAACCGAACCGACACCCGTGCATTAATCTGCAAGTGCAAATACATAACCCGAATACCCGAACCGATACATACAAATGCGTACCCATATACACGGCTGGCAATTGTAAATACATACCCAAATATCCTATCACATATGTTTATATCTTTTTGAGAATTATAAAATAGTTACATATAAATAATCCATATCCTAACATTAATTGGACAAATTGTTCATTTTTATTGGACAAAAAGTAACAAAGGAACTATACTCGTGCGCCGCTGGCAAATGCAAATACACGTATCCAAATATGAAATATTCTATCATATTTGTTTGTATCTTTTCAGAAAATTTATAAAATAGTTACAGATAAGTAACAAGAAAGTTTTTTTGTCAATAATTCATATCCTAAGATTAACTGGGCAAATTGTTCATTTTATTCGGCAAAAAAAATACTTGCGTTTGACAAGATTCAAACTCAAGATCTATTCACACACGCTAGCCCACTATCTACCAGTGTGCTTCACCAGTTCGAGGCAGGACTGGGAGGTCTACCGTCAAAGGTTGTGGCGGTAGCCACTTGCCACGTCATCTTTGTCAGCAAGCATTAATCAAAAATCTATCGTCGTTGATCATGATGGTAGCCTATATATTTCTACCGCTAACCACTATGACGGTAGCAAAAGGATCTGATCGGAAAAAATTACAAATAAGAGTCAAATCGAGTTAAACTTTGATAAAGAGGTCAAAACAGTCACTTCTTTGTCCTCCATCAGGCCACAGTGCTGCCCTCGAACCAAGTGGCCTCCCAAGCTGCCTGCCCGATTTCGTCAGCACTCACCCGCCCATTCCATTCCCCGGGGCCTTGGTTGCGTGCATCTTGTGATGCAGATCCCACTCTGCTCGATCTAATTCTCCTCAGATTTCACAACTCAAAACCTGAACATCAATCCTACTACAGTTTTTTACCACGGGGAAATATCAGGTGCTCCCGGCGCACTTCTTCCAACACTACTATAACTATTTAACTATGTGTGAGAATCGATATCATCCCCCCGCGTCGCCCCTCCTCTGGCGACACGGGGGAACCCCTCGTCGTGCCGCCGAGTCCCCTCCCCCCTCCCTCCCCCTCCCTCCCCCCAGCCTCGCCGCCACCCGAGGAGGCCGCCGGCGAAGACCGCGCGCGCTCCAGGGAAGGTGGCGGCCGGGCGCTTCTTTTGTCCTTCGCGACCATCCAATCACCCGAGGAGGGGCGACGTGCCGCGTTGGATCTGGAGGCTGACCTCGGTGTCGGGCGGTGGCGGTTGGCCGTCGGCGGCGGCGGGGAAAGGAGGTGGTGGCTGAGGCTTCGTCGGTGGGGCGGCTAGGAAAGGCACGTCGGCGCGGCAGTGGGGGCGCCGGTGCTCCCGGACACAGGATGGCGCGGATCTGGTGAGGCACATCCATGGCGTCGGTCCTCCCGGGCTGCTGTACGTGCAGGATGGCAGGGGCGTCCACGTCGGCTGGCATCGGGGCTCTCGGGCTGCTGTACGGGCGGATCTGGCCCATGGTGGTCCGGCTTGGGGAGGTGCTGCTGCTGGAGGTGGTGGAGGCAGGAGGCGATGGGTGTTGCTGGTGGAGGCTGGTGGCGGTGGGTGATGCTGGTGGTGGATGGAGGGACTGCTGCAGCCGGTTCTCCACACCTTTGGTTGGTGCTGCGGCGCATCGGATCTGGTCTCCGGCAGGTGCGCGGTGGCACGCGTGGAGCGCGTTGGTGTTCCTGATGTTTGGCTGCAGCCCGGGACCATGGTGGTCCCTGGCCTCGGGCAGCGCTCCTCGGCTCCTCGCTGGCATGGTGCTCGGAAGGTTCTGCGGCTCGCGCTACGTCCCGTGGCCTTGCGTCCAGACGACCATTGGTGGATCTAGTGCCTAGTGCTGATGTTTGGCCGTCTACGGTCTCCGCGGGGTGCGGTTGGCTGTGACGGTTCGTCTTGCTTCTTCGAGAAGGGGCCAATGGTGGTGGTTCAGCTTCCGTCTTGCTGTAGAGATGTGCTCAAACTCTGGGTGAGAACCTTGCATTGACTATGTCGATGTCAACGGCAATGGTGTCTGTGGACGTCGTTTTCCTCGCAGGAGGTGCCGTTGTGGAGCTCCAGCACTTGCAATACTTTGTTTTGTGGTATCCAGGTGAAAACCTAAGACCCGACTTGCCGGATCGAATGACAGTCTTGTGTCCTTGTCGGCACTACCTCCTTGGAGGCGTCATCTTGGAGACCCAAACGACGGCTTCTGTGGCTGCATGTGGTCGAGGGTGCAGCGTTTGATGGTGGTGGTGGTGTGGCCAGCTTGGGATCAGATAGAGGGTCCAGTGGTGGTGCTGGTGGTGCGACTGGCTTGGAGTCGATGGTGGTTGTTCGGTGGTGTTCTTTGGGGTTCGGCGGCGGTGCCTTTAGCGCCATAGGGCGGCCATCTGTTTGCCCCTCGTGAAGGTTTCTCGCTATGCAGGCTCAAGATTCTCCCCTAGCAGCCAATGTGTTGCGGCGAGCATCGTGCTCTTGGTGATGTCTTGGTTCATCTTTGCTCTTTGATGGCGCAAGATGCCTCCCCAATTGCTAATCGTTCTGATTTTTCGTGGCGGGGCTCCCAGTCAAGGTTCGTGTTTTTGCACTCGTTGGTTGTGGACGCTCCTGAGTTGTGCCGCGGGGCTCGGTATGGACGCAATCCGGTGCGTTAGGTTTCTCGCAAAGTCTAAGTATTGTGATCCCTCGACGACACCCCACAACTACTTGTGTCTTTCGTGGTGATGGTCCTTTTAGTCTTCTAGTTAGGTCCTGCCTTTGTTGGGCGTTTGTTCTTCTCTTCTCCTGATAACCTTGTTACTTGTATGGTTTTCGGTACGGTTTTCCTTATAAACGGGCCAACTTGTCTAGGTTTTCGATCCGGTTTTCCTTATAAACTGGATCACTATTCTGGCATAATGGCCACTTTGAGTAATATATTCAGGTGGAGGGACTCCTCCCCCGGTGATTCTCAAAAAAAAAAAAATCATCGGCAATTCATTTCAGTTAGCTAGTCAGTTAGAGATCATAATCATCCCCTGAATGTTCATCAGAGTGACAGAGGCCATTCTTGTCTGGGAGTCCTACCTACCATTACCGAATCCTGCCTGCCAATCTGCTCTTCCTTTTTCCATCTCAACTGAGCCATCCCCTTCTCGATGCACATAAGTCTGACACTTTTAACTGTCCCACAAGTAATATGGAGGTTACGGGGATCTGACAAGCACAGATGCAAGTTAAAGCCACCTCATACTGTGAAGTCGAAGAAATGTTGGGCAGGCATGGAGTCTACCGATCTGTTGTTAAATGATGACGGCAAAAGTAGCAGGAAACACATGTTAAAAAAAATACAGAGCAAGAAGTGGTGCCGTCGAGCGAAAATAATCTGCTGAACCTCCTCATATCCTGTGTGGCACACGCACGCAAACAGTGTGATGAATCCTCCGTCCGTCCATTCGCCTGCCTCTGCCTCTGCCTGCAGCCCTGACAACACATGGCATGTCGCCGCACTTCCGATTTGCACGGCGATGGCGACGACGAACGGCAGCAGCGGCTTTGATCACGACCAGTTCCATCAGGCCCGCCACAGTGCGGTGCCCCTCTCTGCCTTGGCGCGGTTTGCAGGAGGAGCCAAGTTGCCTGCCCCATTTCGGCACCATGCATGCACCCCCTCCCTGGCGACGCCTCCGCCCGAACCAGATCCCAACTTTTGCTCGATCAGTCATCTCGCCTTCTGTTGTCGTCAATCATCTCTCTCGAATCGGTCAGGGATTGCTGCAGCCTGATCTCTTTTCGCATCCTCTTTTGTTCCCGCTAAACTCAACTTGAATCTTTTTGCCCAAAAAATAAAAAAAGAACTCAACCTGAATGTCAATGCCACTAACTTTCAATGCTACTGCTGCTATATTTAGCCTCTTTGGGCCACTTCTTTCAGTGCTACAGTGTTATTTGATTCAGTCTCGAACTCGATGTCCATTGCAATTCAGTTAGTTAGATATCAAGTTCATCAGAGTGATTGATGACTTTCTACTCTGGGAGGGCTACCATCACTGCCTCCTGCCTGCCTACCCATCCCTCTGCCCTTCCTTCCCGATGAGTGCTTTCACATTGCCTGGCCATCTGATTCAGATACTGGTAGCTGTAGACCTGTAGTACAGCACCGTTGCCAGTTGTGCAGTGCACCTTGTCAGCCGTCACAAAGTTCACCAACTTCATCTTATTTTTATCTTAATTAACCCTCCTAACTCTTTCTGTTACTTTTGGAGAATTGGTTCCTTTTAAGGCTCTCACCTTCAGGTTCACAAAGAAGAGAAAGGATGGTGTGCCTTTCTCTGCCGTGTGGAAATTCTGCTTTTGTCGACGGCGCAACGCGACCGTCAAGACTAACTGCCGTGTGGAAATTCTGCTTTTATTGACGGCGCAACCCGACCGACTAACTGCCGCCGGAATCCATGGCAGTAACTCGCCGTTTAAGGGTCTCCGAAGCACAGACGCAGGGTAAACTGTTAAAAGGGTCACCTTAAATTGATTGTCAAGATGAAGAAATGTTCGGCACAGAGTTTATCAGTATGTCTGTATTTCCACAGTTTGTGAATGACAAGAACAAAAGTAACAGAAGCACGGCGATGATGCAAAAGAGGCATCCGTCGTTACCGCCCGCCCGTAAATAATTTTTAGTTGTTTTTTAAACTTGTTTCAGGGTTCCTTTGCTGTGTAAAAGTTAATCCAGAAATGAACGGAAAATCGGTGTCCGTTTTATTTGGTGACTCCGGTTGGATGGACCGTGTCCGCAGACATTTGATGCCATCCATTTGGTTAGTTAGTTAGAGATTATAATCATCATGCTCATCAGAGTGATCGAGGCCTTTCTATTCTTGGAATGCCACAGTACTGACTCCTGCGTTCCTGCCTGCCTACCGATCTGTCCTTCTGCTGATGAGTTGTGGTTTATCTGAGATCCTGGTTGCTGCAGCGTCGCCAGATGTGCAGTGCACCACAACACCACCAATACCATGTCTGCATCACAAAGCTCACCAACTTTCCGTTTCCATCTCGGTCCTCCTGGATGCACATGGTTCATCGGTCTGACACTTTAATTGTTACTGTTATTTTTGGAGAGTTGGTTCCTTTTAACCCTTTCTCATCTTCGGGTTCAGAAACAAGAGTGAGCTTTTTTATCCTGTGTAGAAAATGTTTGCTTTTGTTGTCAGTGCAAACGACAAAAACTAACCGCGGCCGCAGGCCTGAAGAAATGCATACAGGTGACAAGGAAAGGCAGCAGGCCTGAAGAAATGCTGCTTGAAGAAGCAGCAACCACATCCATCACACCCAGAAGCTTCTAATGACACACAACAGTGCCTTACCTTACCTCCATCATCATCATCACCATCACCATCATCATCATCAGCAGAGTGGTTTTGTGTTTCTGCACTGCAACTTGCAGAAAAGGTGAGGCAGAAAAGCACAAGCACCCAGCACACAAGTTAGCCAAATAACAAAACATTTTGTGCCCAAGTGCTGCTCCCTGTGTCATTCTCTACTGCTTGTCACAGGGAGGGATCTGCCTCATATCTGTGGATTCCCTGCCTTTTCTCAATGAGGGAAAGATGAACAGGGCCAAAAAGGATAAAGCATGAGATGCCAAAGCTAGTGCAAGTCTGACTCATTTCCAATTCCATTGCTTGGTGGATCCAGCATCATCATCATCATCATCATCAGTTGTAGTAGTAGATGTTAGAGAAAGAGCAACTGACATTCACTGAGGGTCAAAGGCCATACATGTACATGTGTGGTAAAGTGCAAAAAAACCCTTATACAATGGGGATATACCGAAAGAGGACTATACACATCTAACACCCCCCTCCCCTCAAGCTCATGGTGGATCAACAACACTGAGTTTGGAAAGGAAAAAACCATGTTGCGCTCGAGTTTGTGCCTTCGTGAAGAAGTCCGCCAACTGTAACTCAGAAGGCACATAGTGAAGAGCAAGAGTCTGATCCTGCACAGCAGCATGCACAAAGTGGGCATCCACACCGATGTGCTTGGTGAGCTCATGCTTCACCGGGTCACGAGCAATACTGATAGCACCGGTACTGTCTGACAGTAAGGGAGTCGAGGTAGTAGTAGACACCCCAAAATCCTCAAGTAACCACCGTAACCAGATCACTTCAGCCGTCAACATAGCCATTGCTCGCAACTCAGCCTCTGTACTCGAGCGAGAAACTGCAGTCTGTTTCTTTGTCTTCCAGGCAATAAGAGAGCCACCAAGAAAAACACAGTAAGCAGACAGCGAGCGTCGATCAGAGGGATCACTAGCCCAGGTAGCATCAGAGTAGGCCTAGAGCTCGAGAGAGCTGGAGCGGGGAAAGAAAAGGTGATGAGAGATCGTGCCACGAAGATATCGTAGAACACGGAGGAGATGGCTATAGTGGACAGAGGTGGGGGCTGAAACAAACTGACTGAGGATATGGACAGGATAGGAGATGTCAGGGCGCGCGACAGCAAGATAGACAAGGCTCCCAACGAGGTGGCGATAGCGAGTGGGATTGGGAAGAGGATCACCATCAGAAGCACGAAGCTGAGCGTTGAGCTCCATAGGAGTCACAACAGTGCGCTCATCACCCAGAGCAGCTCGATCAAGAAGATCCTAAATATATTTTTCCTGGGAGATGAAAAAGCCATCAGAGGTCGAAGAAACCTCAATCCCAAGAAAATAGCGAAGAGGACCAAGATCAGTCATGAGCAACTGGTCACGAAGGCGAGCCTTAACAAAGGCGATGTAGTCAGAGTCGTCACCAGTGATGATCATGTCATCAACATATAGAAGGAGAAGAGTCCGACCACGAGGAGACGTGTGAACAAACAACGCGGGATCATGGTCACTGGGCAAGAAGCCGGCAGCAGTGACCACAGAGGCAAAACGCTCGAACCAGGTGCGAGGAGCTTGTTTAAGGCCATAGAGGGAACGACGAAGGCGACATACCATGCCATCAGGAGCATAGTACCCTAGTGGTGGCTGCATATAAACCTCCTCACGCAACTCACCATTGAGAAAAGCGCTCTGGACGTCAAGCTGAGACACAGACCAATGACGAACAGAGGCAACAACAAGGAGAGTGCGGACAGTGGTCATATGGGCCACAGGAGCGAAGGTCTCATCATAATCGCGTCCCTGCTCCTGTTGAAAGCCACGAGCCACAAGGCGGGCTTTGTAGCGCTCAAGAGAGCCATCAGAGCGAGTCTTAATCTTATAGACCCACTTGCAAGTGATGGGACGAACACCGGAAGGAAGGGAAACCAGATCCCATGTGCCAGAGCGCTCAAGAGCAGCAAGCTCCTCGGCCATCGCAAGCTGCCATTCAGGCTGAGTCATGGCAGTCCGATAGGAGGTGGGCTATGCAACAACAGAGAGACCATACCGATCAGGAGAGTAGCGATCAGGTGGGGGGCGAGGCCGAGCACGGAGGTTATGAACCGGGGGAGGCGTGGAAGGAGTGGCTCCGGAAGTGGAGGGAGCGTCAGTAGAATCATCCTCAAAACGAGGACGACGAGTGTAGTGAAGAGGAAAAGGAGAGAGAGGACGACAGACTGGAGAGGATGGGAGAGAGGTGGATGGAGGTGAAGGTGGTGGCTGTGGTGACAGTGGTGGAGGAAGAAGGGTGAGATGTGCCGGAGGAAGGGAGGAAACATGAGGCACAGGGGAGGATGTATCGGGAAGAAGAAGAAAAGAAATATCATCCACGGAGAAGCTCGAAGAGGAAGGACGCGGGTAGTAAGAACGAGACTCATCAAAAGTCACATCACGCGAAATGCGCAGCCGACGACCAACAGGATCCCAACATCGATAGCCCTTGTGCTCATCACTGTAGGCAAGAAAAACACACTCAACCGATTGAGCAGTCGGCTTAGTGCGTTCTCGTGGAGCAAGAAAAACATAGCACACACACCCAAACATTCGAAGAGCGGAGTAGTCAGGAGAACGACCAGTGAGACGCTCCATAGGAATACCACCCTGCAAGGCAGTCGATGGCTGAATGTTGATAAGATAGGTGGATGCAGAAACAGCCTCGGCCCAAAAGTTGTAAGGGAACGTTGCATGGGAAACAAAAATTTTCCTACGCACACGCAAGATCTATCCATGGTGATGAGCATCTACGAGAGGGAGAGAGGATCTACATACCCTTGTAGATCGCTAAGCGGGAAGCGTTAAGAAATGCGGTTGATGTAGTCGAACGTCTTCGCGATCCAAATCGCCGAGCGTCCCGCGATCCAATCACGATCTAGTACCGAACGGACGGCACCTCCGCATTCAGCACACGTACAGCTCGATGACGATCTCCCCCTTCTTGATCCAGCAAGAGGGAGCGGAGAGGTAGATGAGTTCTCCGGCAACGCGACGGCGGTGGTGGTGGAACTATTCCAGCAGGGCTTCGCCTAAGCACTGCTGAAAACTAGAGGACTTGATCTATCGGGAGAGAGGGCTGCACTATGGCCTTTTTTGGGTTGAAGTGCTTTTGCCCTCTCTCCCTCTAGTATATATAGGAGGGAGGGGAGGGGCAGGCCGGCCGAAATCTCCTCCTAGGAGTCGGCCGCAAGGAGGAGGAGGTGGAGGAGTCCACCTCCAATCCTACTCCTAGTAGGATTCCTTCCCTTCCCCCACTAGGACTTTCCTTTCCCTCAAGCCCACGCGCATCGTCACTTCATCCTTTGCCAGCCTCCGTCTATTCCGCAGTTCCTGTTTTGAGTTTCAAATGTGAGCAACCGCATTGGTATCAAATACCCAGGTACTACAAAGAGAGTTGGTAAGGTACACATCAATAACATGTATATCATATATACCTTGTTTGTTGTTGGCCGCCTTCTTGTCAGCCAAATACTTGGGGCAGTTCCGCTTCTAGTGACCAGTTCCCTTGCAATGAAAGCACTCAGTTTCTGGCTTGGGTCCAGCCTTGGGTTTTTTCACGGGAGGGGCAACTGCTTTTCCACTCTTCTTGGAGTTACCCTTCTTACTCTTGCCATTCTTCTTGAAACTAGTGGTTTTATTGACCATCAACACTTGATGCTCCTTCTGAATCTCAGACTCAGCGACTTTCAACATCGCAAACAGCTCAGCGACTGACTTGTTCATCCCGTGCATGTTATAGTTCAACACGAAGCTCTTGTAGCTAGGTGGAAATGATTGAAGAACTTTGTCAGTAATCGCCTCTGCTGGAAGGGGCATCCCCAATTCAGCTAGACGTGTGGAATACCTAGACATTTTGAGTATGTGTTCACTGACAGACCCGTTCTCCTCCATCTTGCAGGCATAGAACTTATCGGAGGTCTCATACCTCTCGATCCGGGCATTCTTCTGAAAGATAAACTTCAACTCCAGGAACATATCATATGCTCCATGACGTTCAAAACGTCTTTGAAGTCCCGGTTCTAAGCCATACAACATTGCACATTGAACCATTGAGTAATCATCAGAACGAGCCTGTCAGACGTTCACAACGTCTGGAGACTCAACTGGAGCGGGTGGATCACCAAGTGGTGCATCGAGGACATAAGCCTTTTGGGAAGCCGTAAGGATTATCCTTAGATTACGGGCCCAGTCCACAAAGTTACTTCCATCATCTTTCAACTTAGCTTTCTCTTGGAACGCATTAAAATTCAGGGGTGCTGCTGCGCGAGCCATGATCTACAACATAAATTTTTGAAAAACAACTTAGACTATTGTTCAAGATAATGAGTTTAGTTAATCATATTACTTAAAAACTTCCACTCAAATTGACATCCCTCTGGTTATTCGAGTGTCACATGATCCAAATTCACCAACTCAAGTCCGATCATCACGTGAGTTGAGGTGGTTTCAATGGTGAACATCTTCATGTTGATCATATCTACTATATGACTCATGTTCGACCTTTCGGTCTCTTGTGTTCCGAGGCCATGTATGTACATGCTAGGCTCGTCAAGTTTAACCCGAGTGTTCCGCACGTGCAACACTGGCTTGCACCCGTTGTATGCGAACGTAGAGTCTATCACACCCGATCATCACGTGGTGTCTCGAAACGACGAACTTTCGCAATGGTGCACACTCGGGGAGAACATAATTTTATCTTGAAATTTAAGTGAGGGATCACCTTATAATGCTACCGTCGTCCTAAGCAAAATAAGATGCATAAAAGGATTAACATCACATGAAAATCATAAGTGACATGATATGGCCATGAACTTATGCTTTTGATGTCCATCTCCAAAGCACCAGCATGATCTCCATCGTCTCCGGCATGACACCATGATCTCCATCATCTTGATCTCCATCAACGTGTCGCCATGAGGTTGTCGCGCCAACTGTTGCTTCCACGACTATTGCTAACTCATAGCGATAAAGTAAAGCAAAACGACAAAAATAATTATAGACAACCCTATGGCTCCTGCCGGTTGCCGTACTCATCGACATGCAAGTCGTGATATTCTATACAATACATGATCATCTCATACATCACATATATCTCATCGTGTAATTGGCCATATCACATCACAACATACCCTGCAAAAATAAGTTAGACGTCCTCTAATTGTTGTTGCAAGTTTTACGTGGCTGCTACGGGTATCTAGCAAGAACAATTCTTACCTACGCAAAAACCACAACGGTGACACAAAAATTGCTATTCAACCTTCTCAAGGACCGCCTTTGTCAAATCCGATCCGACTAAAGTGGGAGAAACAGACACCCGCCAGCCATCTATATGCAACGAAGTTACATGTCAGTTGATGGAACCGGTCTCTCGTAAGCGTACGAGTAATGTTGGTCCGGGCCGCTTCATCCCACAATACCGCCGAATCAAGAAAAGACCAAGGGAGGAAGCAATCTGAATATCAACGCCCACAAACTCCTTTGTGTTCTACTCGTGATCTCATCTACACATAGACCTAGCTCTGATACCACTGTAAGGGAACGTTGCATGGGAAACAAAAAATTTCCTACGCACACGCAAGATCTATCCATGGTGATGAGCATCTACGAGAGGGAGAGAGGATCTACATACCCTTGTAGATCGCTAAGCGGGAAGCGTTAAGAAACGCGGTTGATGTAGTCGAACGTCTTCGCGATCCAAATCGCCGAGCGTCCCGCGATCCAATCACGATCTAGTACCGAACGGACGGCACCTCCGCGTTCAGCACACGTACAGCTCGATGATGATCTCCCCCTTCTTGATCCAGCAAGAGGGAGCGGAGAGGTAGATGAGTTCTCCGGTAGCGCGACGGCGCGGCGGCGGCGGTGGTGAAACTATTCCAGCAGGGCTTCGCCTAAGCACTGCTGAAAACTAGAGGACTTGATCTATCGGGAGAGAGGGCTGCACTATGGCCTTTTTGGGTTGAAGTGCTTTTGCCCTCTCTTCCTCTAGTATATATAGGAGGGAGGGGAGGGGCAGGCCGGCCGAAATCTCCTCCTAGGAGTCGGCCGCAAGGAGGAGGAGGTGGAGGTGTCCACCTCCAATCCTACTCCTAGTAGGATTCCTGCCCTTCCCCCACTAGGACTTTCCTTTTGTAAGTGCATCTAGTGCCACTTAGTGATTTTGGTGTATTGAAGACTTATAGGTTAAGAGACTAATATGTTTGTGAGTGTACACAGGCTCTATAAGTCGATGAGGAGTTTGGTGTATTCGAATGATATCGACCCCTAAAAATGAATGTCTTCATGTGAAGACTTTGGTGAAGACTTTGCTGAAGACTTTGGTATTCTCTGAAGACTTTGATATTAAAGAAGACGGTGTGACCTTGAAGACATTAACGAGGAATATGAAGCATGAAGACTTTAGTTTTTATTGTTTCTTTTCTTTTCTTGAGTCATAGGAAACTCCGTACTGTTAAAGGGGGTCGAGGTAAAACTAAGGAAAAATTTCCAACTGATGCTCAACTCAAAAGCCTCAACATAAACCAATTCTTTGAGTGAAGCCTTTGGAAACCTCTTGCAGTTCAGTCAAGTTCTTCAGAGACAGAGACGGTGTTCTTCTGGTCTCTAAGGCAATTGGTCTGACTGGGGAGTTAGGATTTCGCCAGTGCGAATTGCCTACAAGTGAGGAATATGATAAGCCCTGAGGAATTTGACAGTTCAAATTTCGACTGTTGCTGTGCTTTGCGCCAGCTGTCCAGATATTCTATCCACCTAACGGTCATATCATTGGGGGGGGGGAATTTATGTCTTATCATGTCGGGATGCACCCTGGCTATAAATAGCCGCCCCCACAACCACTAGCTGGTTGGCTGCTCCGAGAGAGAACTTGACACTTGTCATTTGAGAGCATCCCATTCCTCGAGGACTTTGAGCGAAAACATCAGTGAGGAAAAACCCCAAACAACCAAAACCCATAGTGATTGAGCACCACTGAAGAAATTGTTCCTGTGTGGAACCGACACTTTTTACCTTTGAAGACTGTGTATCTTCCAGACGGTTAGGCGTCATGGTCTAGTGCATCCTGTAGTCAATTGGGGATCGCCGGGTGACCGTGGTCTAGAGCATCTAGCAGTAAATTGTGGATTGCCGGGTGACCAGTTTGTGAGGGTTTTGGAAGTCTACCCTGAAGACTTACCACGAGTGTTGGGCGAGGTCTGTGTGACCTTAGCTCAAGGAGAATACGGTAAGGACTGTGTGTCCTGGGACTGTGTGTCCTCTGGTTTAAATACCAGGCCGCTCCGAACCAGACGTATGACTGTGACAACAGTTGGAACTGGGTCATCAAATCATTGTCTTCATCGAGCCCCTGGTGAGGGAGTCCTGGATTAAGGGGTCCTCGGGAGGCCGGCCTATTTCTTATGGGCCGGACTATATGGGCCGTTTGCCGAGCACTGGATTGATCGAAGACCCTGTCTCCAGGAAGGAGGCTTCGAGAGTCATGGCGCGTCCTCCACGTTTAAGGTAGTGAATAGGCATGTTTATCCCTTCGACGTGTAACCGACCATGTGTAAACCCTAGGTACCCTCGGCGTCTATATAAGCCAGAGGGTTTTAGGTTGTAGGCCAAGAGAAGTCATCTAGGGTTTTAGTCATACGATCTCGTGGTAGATCAACTCTGTAACACCTATATCATCAATATAATCAAGCAGGACGTTGGGTATTACCTCCATAGGAGGGCCCGAACCAGGGTAAAACACTGTCCCCTTCGTCTCCTGTTACCATCGATTCTAGTCTCACAGCTCGGGACCCCCTACCCGAGATCCGCCGGTTTTGACACCGACATTGGTGCTTTCATTGAGAGTTCCGCTGTGATCGCCAGAAGAAATCGATGGCTCGCCTTGTCATCAATGAAGAGGTCCGCAATACGGACCCTTTCATCCCCGGACAGATCTTTGCTTTCGGCAGCATTGTGCTACACGCCGACCCGACCGGCCATCTAGGCCGTGTCGGAAGTTTCGCCCCTGATCAAGAGGTCAGATTCGGGAACTTAGAGTTCTCCGTAGACTCTCGGGGCGATCTGTCACTAACAGGGATAGCAGTCTCGCCTGTCACGCCCGAAGACTCCGAGGCTTTAACCTCAGATCCATCTTTCAGCCCCGCCCACGGAATCTACCCCGGCGAGGACCCGACTCTCAGTCCGGGCCCGGTCATAGTGCCAGACGACCGGACTCCCATTCTTGCCGAACACCCCCCCCGCGCGGACGCATCGGAGGTTAACTCCGGAAGCTCTGAGCGGGCCGACCCAATCGGGCTCTCGATTCTCAACGAGGCCCTAGATCGGATCTCGTCGATGAAAATTGTCGATGATTCAACCCCGATCTGTGCTCAGATCGGGCTTCAAGCCGGTCAGGACGAATTTTTCGCCCCACCCACCACCCACTTCATAGCCACTGTCGAGGATTTAACCGACATGTTGGATTATGCTTCTGAGGAAGCAGACTACATGGATGAGGAGGATCGCGCACTCACCCCCGTTAACACCGGACGGTGGACTGCCACCTCCACATACGACGTCTACATGGTGGACACTCCGAAAAACGATGACGACAAATCGGATGAAGCGCCGTCAAGACGCCGAAAGCCGCATACACGGTCAAAAGGAAAAAAGGGAAGAAAAGCTACCAATGGCACCGGGGACGGAGACACCCCGGAAGACCTCGGCGATCCCGAAAACCCCGAACACCTGTTAGAGGGTCAGGAGAGGCCGGAAGACCGGCGCAACCCCGACGATCTAGATGATCCCGAGGACGACGATTACCTCCGCTCTGTCGAGGGGGAGGACAATGCGGAAGCCGATGACTTCGGCATCCCCGATAATCCTGCAGATCAGGAACTATTCAGGCAACAGCTTATAGCCACGGCCCGCAGCCTGAAAGCAAAGGAACGGCAGCTTAAAGCCGAACAAGACGACCTCAACGATCGATGGACGAGAGTCCTCTCAGCCGAGGAAGGATACGGTACCGGTCTATCGGACCAACCTAAGAGCTACCCACGCAAAAGGCTGCTGCCACAATTCGATGACGAGCTCACTGATACGCCGTGTCCCAAACATACCCCATATGACAAGCCAGACCGCCCTCCCCGAGGACGGGACAGGACGGCTGACGACACCGGCTATAGGACGACGATACCCCGTCGACGAGGAAAAGAGCCACTAGAGCCCGATGACAGGTTCGACCTGCGACACGACCTGGACTACAGAGCAGGTCGTACGCGATCCATCTACGGATCCAGAGGGTACTCACCCGATAGACGGGAAGGGTACCGGCCTTGGTTCGACCGCAATAATGAAGGTCGGGAACGAAACCGGGCTAGGACAGACGCCGATCACCGGCGCGACATAGCTCGGGTCAGAGGCGCTGCCCACCCACTGTGCTTCACGGACGAGGTGATGCGGCATCAGTTCCCGGAAGGGTTTAAACCCGTAAACATAGAACAATATGATGGGACAACTGACCCAACTGTATGGATGGAGGATTTCCTCCTCCACATCCACATGGCGCGCGGAGATGACCTCCACGGCATCAAATACCTACCCCTGAAGCTTAAGGGGCCAGCTCGGCACTGGTTAAATAGCCTCCCCGAAAATTTCATTGGGTGCTGGGAGGACCTAGAAGAGGCATTCCGATCTAACTTCCAGGGCACTTATGTTCGGCCGCCGGACTCCTCCGACCTAAGCAACGTCGTCCAGAAGCCAGGAGAGTCCGCGCGGCTATTCCGGAATCATTTCTTGACCAAGAAAAACCAGATCGTGGATTGCCCGGACGCCGAAGCAATAGCCTCTTTCAGGCACAATATTCGGGATGAATGGCTGGCTCGTCAGCTCGGCCAGGACAAACCAAGGATAATGTCCGCCCTCACATCACTCATGACCCGCTTTTGCGCGGGCGAGGATAACTGGCTAGCAAGACGTAGCCACAACCCCGAAGACCCCGGAACCTCTGAAGTTTGGGATGGAAACGGGAAACCGAAGCGCAACAAGAACAAGCGCCGGCACAATAATAGTGATGCCGATGACACGGCTGTTAACGCCGGCTTCCGCAACTCCCGGCCTGGGCAGCGGAAGAAGCCTCCTAAAGGCAATCGCGACGGACCCACCCCGCTGGACAAGATCCTGGAGAGGCCTTGCCAGATCCATGGCACTCAAGAGAAGCCCGCTAACCACACCAACCGTAACTGTTGGGTCTTCAAACAGGCCGGCAAGCTCGCATCCGAGGACCAAGGCAAGAGCCCACGCAGCGAGGACGAGGATGAGCCCCATGGTCCGATCGGTGGCGGACCAAAGAAATTTCCTCCAGAGGTAAAAACAGTAAATATGATATACGCCACCCATATACCCAAAAAGGAGAGGAAGCGCGCCCTTCGGGATGTCTACGCCATAGAGCCTGTAGCCCTGAAGTATAACCCATGGTTGGCATACCCGACGACCTTCGATCGACGTGACCATCCGACCAGTATCCGTCATGGGGGTTCGGCCGCACTCGTCCTAGACCCCATGATAGACGGGTATCACCTCACTAAATTCCTAATGGACGGAGGAAGTAGCCTCAATCTGATTTACGCAGACACGGTGAAAAAGATGGGCATAGATCCGTCAAGGATCAAACCCAGCAACACTACCTTTAAAGGAGTGATCCCAGGCGTTGAAGCCCGGTGCACGGGCTCTGTAAGCCTGGAAGTAGTGTTCGGCTCGCCCGATAACTTCGACATCGTACCTTTCCGCAGCGGCTATCACGCCCTGCTCGGCCGTACAGCGTTCGCTCGCTTTAACGCCGTCCCGCACTACGCATACCTCAAGCTCAAGATGCCCAGCCCCAAGGGGGTCATTACTTTCAATGGCAACACAGAGCGCTCCCTCCGAACTGAGGAACATGCGTTGGCCCTGGCGGCCGAATTCCATTACACTGATGATCGGCAAGCACCGACATCTGCCGTAAAGGCACCCAAGGCTGGGAAACGAGCTCGGTCTCAACCCAAAGTACCAGAACCTTCTTCTCCCCATAAATAGGGACTCGCCCCCCATCGCACGGCCCTAGAACCGGCAAAGTACATGCCGAGGAGGCACAACTTCGCGCTCAAAATTCCATGGGCAGCGGTGGGGAAAAATTATCAAAGGGTAAGTGTTCGGCTAGACCGAACTATCACCATCAAAACGTCTTCGGACACACTACAAGTACCATAAAATACCTGCTAAGGCGTAAAGCTCATCCGCACTTCGGCGACTTCTCAAGATTTTTCTCCAAAGTCCACTCGCCGAACAGTACACCCACAGCGGTACACAACTCCTCTGGAGAGGCAGGATCGGACAAGCGACATGGCACATCGAGGACGTCAGGTCACCTATCGAAGACCCTTGGTACAACCCCTCCTGTAAGGCTTATATTTCATTTTTATTACCTGTAAACAGCTGTATCGGCAATTTGAATAATAAGAGTTGTTGAGTACAATACAGATGTATCATGCATGATCACCTCGCTGTTTTTGGCGTACTCTCTATTTCCCCTCTCTTCTTGTGAACCTGTTCGGTATACTTTACGATGCAACCGGCTAATAGACCGGGGGCTCGACCTTAAAAAATCGCCCTAAGCACAACTGATTTCGTGTTCGGCGTCTTGGAATTCCACTTTATATGCATTGGTTCCGAACTATGTCTTGGGTCAATAGTTGGGTTGCCCGGCTCCTGTGCTTGCCCCTTTATGTTCCGCTCGTCCGGCTAAAAGGGCAAAGGGAGAACCGCTGCGATTGTGCTTCCGGCTAGCCTGGTCAAGCACCTCAGCGGAGAAACCGAAAACTGACTGTCATGGTATGCGAGAACTGGTCTGCGAATCCGAGCTTAACTAAATCTCGTCAGAGGTTATTCCGTGTCATACGATGGGTTTGGTATTAGTACAAACCATGTGATATAGGCTTTGGCCACGGTTCATCCGAACATCACAAACCCCTGGGGGCTAGTCATCAGACCCTGCACTCCTTTCTCGCGCCCCTACGGCTAAGTGAAAGCAATAAAGCATTATGGTCCGATTGCCTTGTTCGCCCCACACTACCGCCTTCGGGTACCGATAGTTCGGCTAAGGGTCACTGTGCGTTGGCACAGACACCCCGCGTAGTATCTACATGGGGGCTGAAGCCGACGACTCGCAGCTTTCAGTTTTAACGGCCACACAAGAGTTATAAAGGATGCAAAAACATAAAAGACATGATAAACCATGCATTTTAAATATAAACGCGTTAAAAAGTCTTCGGACATATTACAACGCATTCACTCGTAAACGTTCTCTCCCGAACATTGAGCCTCTATTGCCCGAGCACCCTCCATTACTCCGGAGAAGTACAACTCAGGGCACCTATGCTCCTTTCCAGGAGGCGGAGGGGCGGTGGCTATCTTCATCGGATCCAGCCCCGGCCAATGCACCTTGGCCTTCGCAAAGGCCACCCGAGCTCCCTCAATACAGGAGGAACGCCTTAGTGCATCGATTCGGGGCGAGGCGTCACTCAGCTTCTGCACCAGGCCGAAGTAGCTGCCCGGCAGTGGCTCGTTGGGCCATAGCCGGATGCAGAGATCCTTCATGGCCGCCTCCGCCATCCGGTGTAGCTCCATCAGCTGCTTCATCCGCTCAACAAGGAGAGGAGAGCGCTCGGGGGCTTCAAACTGCGCCCAGAATAGACGAGCTTCATCTCCTTCTCCCCGCGAAGCATAGAACTGATTCGCGTCCGCTGTGTTCTTCTGGAGGTCCGAGCAGGCGCCTGAGGAACGCCATACTTGGGTAAGAAACTCGAACTTGCTATCCCCGAAGGCACACTGCAATAAATATGGCTTACCATCCATTATAGCCTTGGCCTGGCTGACTTGCTCTTCAAAAGACCGCCTATCCACCCGCTCCTTTTGGAGATTGGTTTTCATGGTGGATAGTTCGGCGGCCTGCTCTTTGCCTCTCCGCTCAAGGTCCTCACACTTTTGGTCGGCGTCCTTGAGCTCCTGCTGGATTTCCTCCACCCGAGCCTCATGCTTGTCGCTGGTAGCCGCTTCCTTGGCCACCGCCCTCTCAACCGCAGCCTCCTGCTTCGCCTTCTCAAGCTCGGCCTTGAGCTTCTCAATTTCCTTCGCCGAGGCTGCGTAAGCATTAAACATATCAAAAATACTGCGTTGACAGTAAGGTAATGAGGAATTTGGATACTCTAATCCGGCTTACCTTGCGCCTCGTCGAATCTCTTGTTCAGAGCGTCAAGCTCGTCTTCGGAGCTCTTGAGCTTCCGATTTAGCTCGTCCAGCTCGGCAGCATTAGCAGCCGCCGCCGTCGACGAAGCCTGTTAAAAACAAAACCATATCAAGTTACATGGGTTCAAAACCTCCGAACTATCATAAATATGATCCTATGTCCGGTCCTCTCAAGGGCTATTAGAACGTTCCGAACAAATATTGTCCTGTACATAGTTCGGATAATGATCTATGATTGACCCCCAGGTAAGTTTTTCCAAACTCACCTAGGGCTCGGGGGCTGCCATGTATATAATAATAACTCAAAGAAATTAATATTTCACAAACAGAGCATTACGCGGCTCACCTGAAAGCCCGTCAGGAGACCGTTGAAGGCCTCCTTCAGTCCGCTGTCTACGGAATGAATGCTCTGCAATACCGCACCCATAAGGGTGCGGTGCTCCTCGGAGATGGAGGCGCTTGACAGAGTCTCCCCCATAGCCGGCCACCCATTGGTCGGTGGTGCCGGTGGGGATCGGTTGACCCGATCTCCAACCAGGGATTGAACTGGTGCCTCCGGAGGCATGGTGCGCTCCGGAGACGACCTCTGAAGGGACTGGACATCCCCATGTCCGGTCTCCTCAGTATCCGGGAGGGGTTTTCCCCCCCGGTCTTCGGCGACCGAGGCGTTAGCCTCAACTATGACGTCGTCGCCCCCACCTCTGGTGTCCGGCTCCAAAGGAGCCTGTTGGGATGACACCTCCGCGGCATCCTTCGCGGCGCCTGGAGGAGAGGGGTGCGACGCGGTCCCGCTCTCCGCTAGCTCGACGGGCGGGGTCTCCCCGTCTGAGACTTGATCGGTGGGGAGAACTCGTGGTGGGCTGCAAGTCAATAAGCGCTCACATGTTAATCACGTTCAAAACTTAGCTCTAAATAGCTCAAGAAGTCTTCGGATCTTTAGCTTCGAGCTGGGGGCTTGACCCTGAGGTTCCTTTATGGAACCCTCTCAAAAGTCCTCGGACTCGGTATCCGAGTCCAAACTGTCGTCGGACAGGACTACCTGTGTCCGGCGCGCTTTCTTCGGGGTGGGAGGAGGTATATCCTCTGTGGCGTCCGATGACGCCGCCCTCTTTTTTGCGAGGGGGGAATTGCCTCCACCCTCGCCATCGCCCTCACCCTCGTGATCCTCCTCTTGATTCGAGGAGGCATGGGTTTCCTCGAACACAGCCCCCGGCTGGTCCCTGATGCGCGGGCCTGCTCGGCCTGGTTTCTTCTTCTGCTCCTTCTTCTCTGGTGCCTGGTAAGGCGCCACGACGAGCATCTCCGACAGCAGCTGGGACCTAGGGTCTTCGGGCTGCGGAGCCGGGCATTTGATGCCCGTGGCCTTGCTCAACCATTCCTGCGGAAGTGATCGAAAAGTGCTTAGATTTTCTTCATGAAAACGAAGCCGATCTAACAAAACTATGTTATACCTCGGAAGGGGGCTTATCGGCGCGCAGGCCCTGGTCCTCCTTCTTGGCCGGCCAGTTCTCCTGCGCCTTGAACAGCGCCTTCCATAGCTTCTCCCGTGTGGTGCGGAAGAGTTGACGAATCGTGGGCTCATCGTCAGTCCGATAAGTCCACATAGGAGAGCCCCGGCGCTGGCAGGGGAGGATGCGCCGCCGAAGCATAACCTGGACCACGTTGGTCAGCTCGATTCCGTCCTTGATCATGGAGGCGATGCCCCTCTGCAGGTCATCCACCTCTGTGTCCGACCCCCAGTCGAGGCCCTTTCGGACCCATGAGGTCAACCTGGACGGGGGGCCGGATCTGAATTCGGCAGGAACAGTTCCGCCCTCCTCCCTTGGCTCGGTGATGTAAAACCACTCTTTTTACCAAGTCTTGATGGTGTCGATGAAGGTGCCGGATGGCCATACTGCGCAGGGAAGCTTGTTGATGACCGCCCCGCCGCAGTCTGCGTGTGCGCTTGCAACACACTTCGGCTTGATGTTGAATATCTTGAGCCAAAGTCCGAAGTGTGGTTCGACTCGCAAGAAGGCCTCGCAGACGATGATGAAGGCCGATATATGCATGAAGGAGTTCGGCGGGTGGTCGTGGAAGTCGAGTCCGTAGAAGAACATGAGGCCCCTCACGAAGGGGTGGAGCGGGAAGCTCAGTCCTCGGATGAAGTGAGGAATGAAGACCACCCTCTCGCCTGGTTTGGGGGTGGGGATCACCTGGCCCTCCTCCGCGGCGCGGTGGAAGATGTTGGCGGGGAGGTAGCCGGCGTCCTTGAGGTCCCGGATGTCCTGGTCTGTGACCGTGGAAGCCTCCCACTTGCCATTGGAGCCTGAACCGGCCATGGCTGAGCTCGGAGGAGCAAGGGTGGAAAACCTAGATCTGGGCTCTGGATGCTCAGGAGATTGGGAAAGGGAGGGTGCGAATGGGAAGTGCGGTTAAGCCTTGGGGTTTTCTTTCCCTTTTATTGGGCTTGTCGCCGGTTAGCCTCCCTTCTGCGCCGTGAATCCCTCCGCTTCTCAAGGCGTGCGTGCCGTTATACGCGCATGATTAAACATATCTCGTGTGAAACGGAGCACGATCTGTGCATTGATGGGTCGTGCTGATGAAAACGGCCTTGAACCGCGAATCGAGCTTTTGTGACTGGTTTAGCGGTCGTGGTGGGCCGTGACCTTTCATCTGAAAGGTCGTCAGGAAGCACTGTTTACTCCTTGACGTTTGGCCTTCGGGGCCGGGTTATACATGATGTTCGGACGATCTATGATCGGGAAAACTACACGTTGACGGAGGCCGAGCTAAACTCGGCCGATCCTTATTCGGAGAAAGGAACTCGCCTCGCAAGCCGAAGACTCTGATCATTTGAAGCAGCTGGAGCTTGGACCCTTGGCGTTGGAGGCTAGTTCGGGGGCTACTGAGGGAGTGCTGGATTAAGGGGTCCTCGGGAGGCCGACCTATTTCTTATGGGCCGGACTATATGGGCCATTTGCCGAGCACTGGATTGATCGAAGACCCTGTCTCCAGGAAGGAGGCTTCGAGAGTCGTGGCGTGTCCTCCACGTTTAAGGTAGTGAATAGGCATGTTTATCCCTTCGACGTGTAACCGACCATGTGTAAATCCTAGGTACCCTCGGCGTCTATATAAGCCGGAGGGTTTTAGGTTGTAGGCCAAGAGAACTCATCTAGGGTTTTAGTCATACGATCTCGTGGTAGATCAACTCTGTAACACCTATATCATCAATATAATCAAGCAGGACGTAGGGTATTACCTCCATAGGAAGGCCCGAACCTGGGTAAAACACTGTCCCCTTCATCTCCTGTTACCATCGATTCTAGTCTCACAGTTCGGGACCCCCTACCCGAGATCCGCCGGTTTTGACACCGACACCTGGTTCCATTTCCTCAACCCTTTCATTTCCTCATATACCTGTTGATGAAATTGATCGTTACTATTTGAAGAATTTGACTGAAGACTTTCTCAATTTCCTCACCTCAAATTCTTCAGTTACCGTATCGTCTGCCTGCTTATCCTGTTCACGCTATTCATGCTCTGTGTATGTTTCATTTCATCATGATGACTATGCTATTAACATGTTTCACACGCACTTGAGTACTTATTCCGCTGCTAGCTGTTCGTCACTTAGCTAATTCCTCAACTAGTATTTCCTCAAGTGACGAATTTGTAAAAATCACCTATTCACCCCCCTCTAGTCGATATAACGCACTTTCAATTGGTATCAGAGCAAGGTACTCCCTTGTTCTGTGTGATTTTGGTTTAACCACCTGGAGTTTTAGTTATGTCGACTGCAGGCATGATCAAGATCTCAGCTGGGTGTCCTACCTTTGATGGGACGGACTACCCCTACTGGAAGAACAAGATGCGCATGCATCTTGAGGCAATTGGCAACGATCTCTGGTATGTTGTGGAAAATGGTATTCCCTTTGTCACCCCCACTATCAACGCTGCTGATGTGAAGAGATTCAAGCAACTTGACTCTCAAGTGAAGAATATCATATGTGGCCATCTGAGCAAAGGTCAGTATGGCATAGTGAGTGCTTTGGAGACTGCTAAGCTTATCCGGGATAGGCTGTCCAAAGTAAATGAAGGCATTTCAACTCAACGTGACTCTCGAGTTGATGTTCTTCGCAATCTCTTCAACCGCTTCAAAAGACTCGACAACGAAAATGTTCAGCAAACTTTTGATCGCCTCACTGATATCTCCAATGAGCTTCAGGCTCTTGGTGCCACTAACATCACCGACCATGAGGTGGTGAAGAAACTGCTGAGATCTCTTGATTCCTCATTCGATACACTTGCTTTGATGATCCAAGAACGCGGAGACTACAAGTCACTAGATCCTGCTGATATTCTTGAGAGACTCAATACTCATGAATTCCAACAAGCTGAGAAGAGAGACCTCTACGGGCCAAGTTATGGAAGATCTCGTGCTCTGAAGGCTAAGGCAATTTCCTCATCTGAAGACGAAGAATCTGATAGTAGTCTTGGTAATCCTGAAGAACTGAGTCAGGAGCTAGAAATGCTCATGAGGAAATTCCAGAAGTTCTCTAGGAGAGGTCGGTTTGGAAAATCATCAAAAAGTGGCATGAAGAAATCAGATTCTTCAAGCGACTACAAGAAGAGAACTTGTCACAATTGCAAGAAATCTGGTCACTTTATCTCTGATTGTCCTCTCTGGGAGAAAGAATCAAGAAAGAAGAAATACAAGGATGACAGTTCTGATGTCTCAAAGAAAAAGAAGAAATCTTCAAAGTCCTCATCTGCAAAGTCCTCATCTTCAAAGTCCTCATCGCACAAGAAGAACAACTTAAGGAAGGCTCGGGCACTTATTGGCAAGGAAATGGATTCTGAAGAAGAATCTGAAGAATATGAGGAAGAGGAGGAATCTAAGGAGGAGTCGGACTCTGGGGTGGCGAGCCTAGCTCTCGCTACTGCTTTCGTCAGCAAGTCCATCTTCAACGATGAAGAAAATGACAACTACAACGACTCTGACGTCAGCAATGATGACTATGCTCCCACCTATTGCTTCATGGCAAGGAGTGCCCAGGCAACCACAGTATGCCCCGTCTTTGATGGATCTGACTATCCCAAATGGAAAGTCCTCATGCGGAAGCACCTCATATTGAAGAACAGCGAGCTATGGACTGTTACTGAGCTTGGACTGACTGATCTCTGCAAAATGGCTAATGCTGATGACATTCTTAAGTACACACAGCTGGACGCCCTGGCGAAGAATATCATCTACTCTAGCTTGTCAAAGGTCATGTTCAAAAGCATCCCCCATCTTCACACTGCTAAGCTCATCTGGGACAGGCTCTCCGATGTTCATGAAGGCTATCGCACTCGTCAAGATCCCAGGTTCATCGAATACAAGAGCTTCCTCAAAACGAAGAAGACTGATCCAACTTCATCTTCCTCATCTATGTGCCTCATGGAAAAAGGATCAAAGGTACTCTCATACCATTCCTCTTCTGAATCAAGTGATGGTGAATCTGAGGATTACACAAAACCTAGCTATTCCAAACTTGCTACTATTGCTACTAAACAACAAAGTGTCATTGAAAAGCTTCAGAAACAGCTAGACAAAAGCGATGATCTGTTGAATGAGGAAGTGGATCATACTCAAACTTTGACTAAGGATCTTCAAAGTCTTCAGTCCAAGTATGATAACCTTCAAAGTCGTCATGAGGGTCTCTTAGTCAATCATGAGAAGTTTTCTTATGAATTTCTTCAGAGAAAGCAAGATCTTGAGAAACTAAGGGTGTCTCATGAAGATCTTCAAAGGGATAATGACTCCTTGCTTGCTCAACAGATCAGTACCGCTCAGGAAGATTTTGTTCCACCTTGCTTGAAATGCATCGAACGTGAAACTGCTCATTCTTCACCTGAGTGTTCAAATGCTTCTATTGGTGCAAATTCTTCAATTATTTCTGTGGTCACAAATTCCTCATCTTAGGATACCACTAGTATCACTGGCGAAAATGCAGGGTTGAAGGAATTGTATGTGACAGGCATATACAAAAGTCTCAAAGGGCATCAAACCCTTTGCGATGTGCTCAAAAAGCAGATTCTGGACAGGAACCCTAGGAAAGAGGGTATTGCATTTGAGAGGAAACTCAATGCTGATGGATCTTACTGGAAACCTGAGCAGTATCCCAAAACCTCATGGGTTGCTGCAAAAGGACCTCTTGTAGATCCATCCTCTTTGTCTGGCTTTACTTGTGAATCTTCATATTCCTCTGATGAGTCAATTGACTCCAACTATAAACTGTTCAAAAATCAGAATGGTGAAGTATTTGCTAGATATGTTGGAACTAACTGTAGGAATGGTCCCCCTCTGAAGAAAATTTGGGTCCCTAAAAGGTACCTTGAAAATCTTCAAGTGAATGTCCTCATGACACCACCAGTGAAGAATAGGATCCCCGGATCAAATTCTTCAGTTGGACCAAAGTCTTCACAAGGACCGAAGTCCTCACATGGACCAAATTCCTCATATGGTCAAAAATCATATCATTCTCGTGCTAATGCTTCTGTTTCGCAGGGAAAATCTAAGAGTCATGAATATGTTCATTATTCTTCAAATCATTATGTTCATAAGTCCTCAAAGAATTTCTCTGCTTATTCATATGAGTACTCTAACCCCCGTCCTGTGAAACGAAGTGCACTTGCTTCTATGCCACCCTTCTCATATGGTGCTCGCAGAAGGATGAAATCTTTGCCACCCCTCCAGATGTGGGTGGTGAAGAAATCGAACTAATCTCGTTTGCAGGGTCAGGTCTCCAGACGAACTTGAACGTGTAATGAATTTGCTGGAGACCTGAAGAAATGCTTGTAGGGACGCAAGCTAATCACGATGAAATGAATCATTCATTTCTCAAGTCCTCATATTACTTTGCTTGCTATATTATGTGATGAAATTCAATCTGATGAATTTGAAGTCATATTCTTCACTCTGAAGCATATGCGGTCGTAAGCTGTACTAATTCATCTGCAGGATGAAACTCCCAAAGCAACTGAGTGGGTCCTCGACAGTGGATGCACCAACCACATGACTGGTGACAAGAACCTACTGATGAATATCCCACTGGCTCCCTCTCATCTGAAGCATATCACCTACGCTGACAAAGGCAAAAGCAAGGTATTGGGTCTAGGTAAGGTTGCAATTTCAAAGGATCGACACATGGATAAGGTGATGCTTGTCGAGTCCCTCGGTTTCAACCTCATGTCAGTCTCAATGCTTTGTGATCTTGATATGGTTGTTGTCTTTGGCAAATATCGTTGTGTTGTCATCATGGAATCTGGCAAATCCATAGTCTTCGAAGGCTTTAGGAGAGGAGACTTATATATTGTTGATTTCTCTACAGGTTCACAGCCGGCAACATGTCTACTTGCAAAAGCTTCAGAAGGCTGACTATGGCATCGACGACTTGGAAACACTGGCATGAGGAACTTGCACACGCTCGCGAAGAAAAAGCATGTCATTGGAATTGAGGGTGTCAAATTCCTCAAGGATCACTTGTGTGGGGCTTGTGAGTCTGGGAAGATGACCAGATCCAAGCATCCATCCAAGACCATCATGACTACCACTCGTCCTTTTGAATTGCTTCATATGCATCTCTTTGGTCCCACTCACTATGCCACACTAACAAATACTCCATGCTTATATGGTTTTGTCATTGTTGATGATTACTCTCGCTATACTTGGGTGCACATTATTCTGTACAAATCTGAAGTGCAGAATGTCTTCAGACGATTTTCCTCAAGGGCCTCGACAAACTTCGGCGTCAAAATCAAGCATATCAGGAGTGATAATGGCACTGAGTTCAAGAACACTGGTCTTGATGAATATCTTGATGAACTTGGTATTACTCATGAGCTATCTGCACCTTATACTCCTCAGCAGAATGGCGTTGTGGAGCGCAAGAACAAGACTCTTGTTGAGATGGCTCGCACCATGCTTGATGAATACAAGACCCCTCGTCGCTTCTGGCCTGAGGCAATCAATACTGCTTGCCATATCATCAACAGGGTATATCTTCACAAATTCCTCAAGAAGACTTCATATGAACTCCTCACTAACAAGAAACCCAATGTGAGTTATTTCAAAGTCTTCGGTGCAAAATGCTGGATTAGAGATCCTCACCACAGTTCTAAATTCGCACCGAAAGCACATGAAGGTTTTATGCTTGGTTACAGAAAGGACTCGCACACCTATAGAGTCTTCAACACCTATCACAACAAGGTTGTTGAAACTGTAGATGTGCGGTTCGATGAAACTAACGGCTCGCAAAGAGGGCACCTGCCTCCTGTGCTAGATGAATTGCCTCCTGAGGAATCCATTAGGTTCTCAACCACGTGAATACTGAAGAACAACTGGCTGATGTCTTCACAAAGCCCTTGGATGAGAAAAGATTTTGCAAGTTGCGGTGTGAGCTAAATATCTTAGAATCCTCGAATGTTCTTTGAAAGGACACACATCCTAACACTTATGCAAAATTGATGACTTTGATGTGTAACACACGAAGTAACGTCGTTCTTCAATCAATGAAGACTGACACTCTAAGTGTGAAGAAATTAATGAAGAATTTGATTCTCAGAACCCTACGACAATTGTACGCGGTGTCTGAAATCATCATTCTTATACGGTGGTAACGCCACCAACAACAGTAGAAATTCTTCAAGTTTGAGTTTTTCATCATTTTGCAAATTCTTCAAATTTTCAATTTCTTCAAGTTTGCAAATTACTCAAACTTCAAATTCTTCACACTTTTCAACTGATGTTCCTCACATGAGTTTTTCTTCATTGACCATATATATATATATATATAAATATTGAGTTTTTCAATGTCCTCAACAGCATTCACTTATAGCTATTTCTTCAAGTTGATTTTCTACTAAGTGAATGTGATCGGACCCGTTCCCCCTCTATGCTAAACTCAACCAAGTCTGTTCACAAATTCTTCATATGCGTTCTACTTTGAAACCCGTTCAAAGTCTTCACTGTGTCCTTGACAGCTGAAGAATTTGCGAACGAAACTTTAAAATTTTCAATCTCAATTTTTGGCGGTTGCCGCTCAAACCATCCCAATTCCCACGACTGGATAACCCACGACCCCCCACGATCTCCACTACACAGTACGTGGGTGACACATGTCGTGTGGATGGCAAGGGTCAGGGGCATACTGGTCCAAAATCTTCGGACCAGTTGGTTTTTACTGCCGCTATAAATACCCCCTCCCTTCCACTTGCTCGGGTTATTCTTCACTTCCATCTCTCCCGAGCTCCAGACCTAGCGCCGCCACTAACCTCATCGTCGCCGGAGAGGAAGAGCTTCACTGCCTCGACCTCGCCGTCGTCGTACTCGCATCGGCCGCGGAAGTCTTCACCCCGCCGCCGCTGTAGCTGTCTCCCTCTGCCAAGCTAGGGCATGGGAGATCTGGACTGATGAACACCTTCACTTCCTTCTCTGTTCGTCATGTTCTTCGCTTACGGTAAATAAAATCTTATTTTACTGCATTTTTTATCATCATGATTCTCACAAAAACTTCAAACTGAGTTTATTCTTCAAGAATCCATCTCTCTAGATCCAATCAACCAATGTTCTCTTGAGAAATCTCCCTAAGTACCAATATTCTTCATAATTCCTCAATTGTGTGGATCTCACAATCTGCACAACTCTGGAACCTGAGACAAAAACACTTAGTGAAATTCTTCAAGACATCTCTGGTCAAATTCCTCAAACTTGATATTTTTTTGCAAAAAATTCTGAGAACGCATATGACCTCTTCAAATTCTTCGCACCTACACTCTATTCACATGTACAAAATGTCAGCTGATGAATCTCTAGGTTCTCATCAACTTAACTCATTTGCAGCATTCCTTGAAGAAAAATTACACACCTCTTCAGAATCCTCAAAAGTGCAAAATCCTCAGCCGAAGAAAATGGCTGATGGCAAAAGACCTCAGAAAGGAGGGAAGAGACCTGAAGTGCAAACTGCTTTTGAGATTCCGGATGATATCCATGAGGAATACTGTACACCTGATGAAGCAACTCATGGCAAAGAGACCAAACAACAGCGCAAAGTTCGCATTCAGAGGATTGAGAGGAGATGGATGAAGGAATGGAGGGAATATCGCTATGTTACCCCCAAGTACATGAAGAAATTTGCACTCAAGCCTCCATGCAGAAGAGCACCCTTGGCAGCAAGACAATGATACGTCTCCAACGTATCTATAATTTTTGATTGTTCCATGCTATTATATTATCGGTTTTGGATGTTTTATATGCATTAATATGCTATTTTATACTATTTTTTGGGACTAACCTATTAACCTAGAGCCCAGTGCCAGTTTTTGTTTTTTCCTTGTTTTTGAGTTTTACAGAAAAGGAATATCAAACGGAGTCCAAACGGAATAAAAATTTACGGTGGTTTTTTATGGACCAGAAGAGACCCACGGGACATCGGAGTTGGGCCAGAAGAGCCACTAGGCAGCCACAAGCCTAGGCCCCCCCTAGGGCGCGCCCCCCTGGCTTGTCGTCGCCTCGTGGCCCCCCTTGACTTGTTTCCGACGCCAAAAATTCTTATAAATACCCAAACCTCCAGAAAAAAACCTAGATCGGGAGTTTCGCCGCCGCAAGCCTCTGTAGCCACGAAAAACCAACCGGGAGCCCATTCCGACAACCTGCCAGAGGGGGAAACCATCACCGGAGGCCATCTTCATCATCCCGTCGATCTCCATGTCGAGGAGGGAGTAGTTCACCCTCGGGGCTGAGGGTATGTACCAGTAGCTATGTGTTTGATCTCTCTCTCTCTCTCTCTCTCTCTCTCTCTCTCTCTTGTTCTTGAGATGACATGATCTTGATGTACCACGAGCTTTATTAATATAGATGAATCATATGGAGTTTTCCCCTCTCTATCTTCTTGTGATGAATTGAGTTTTCCCTTTGAAGTTTTCTTATCGGATTGAGTCTTTAAGGATTTGAGAACACTTGATGTATGTCTTGCGATGGGATATCCGTGGTGACAATAGAATGTTCTATTGATCCACTTGATGTATGTTTTGGTGATCAACTTGCGGGTTCCGTGACCTTGGGAATCTATGCATAGGGGTTGGCACATGTTTTCATCTTGACTCTCCGGTAGAAACTTTGGGGCACTCTTTGAAGTTCTTTGTGTTGGATTGAACATGATGAATCTGAAATTGTGTGATGCATATCGTATAATCAAGCCCATGGGTACTCGTGGTGACATTGAAGTATCTAGGTGACATTAGGGTTTTGGTTGATGTGTATCTTAAGGTGTTATTTTAGTACGAACTCTAGGGCTGTTCGTGACACTTATAGGGATAGCTCATAAGATTGATCGGAAAAGATAACTTTGAGGTGGTTTCGTACCCTACAATAATTTCTTCGTTTGTTCTCCGCTATTTGTGACTTTGGAGTGAACTCTTTGTCGCACGTGAGGGATTTACATATGATTCAACTATGTCAGTATTGTTGAGAGAACTTGCACTAGTGAAAGTATGAACCCTAGGCCTTGTTTCTAAGCATTGCAATACCGTTTGTGCTCACTTTTATCATTAGTTACCTTGCTATTTTTATATTTTCAGATTACAAAAACCTATATCTACCATCCATATTACACTTGTATCACCATCTCTTCGCCGAACTAGTGCACCTATACAATTTACCATTGTATTGGGTGTGTTGGGGACACAAAAGACTCTTTGTTATTTGGTTGCAGGGTTGTTTGAGAGAGACCATCTTCATCCTATGCCTCCCACGGATTGATAAACCTTAGGTCATCCACTTGAGGGAAATTTGCTACCTTCCTACAAAACTCTGCGCTTGGAGGCCCAACACGAGTCTACAAGAAGAAGGTTGCGTAGTAGACATCAAGCTCTTTTTTGGCGCCGTTGCCGGGGAGGTGAGTGCTTGAAGGTATATCTTTAGATCTTGCAATTAAATCTTTTAGTTTCTTGTTTTATCACTAGTTTAGTCTATAAAAGAAAACTACAAAAAAAAATGGAATTGAGGTTGCCTCATATACTTCATCTTTATAATGTCTTTCGTGAAAATGATGGAAAGGAAAATTGTGCCAAAGTGTTAGAAGAAGAAGTCAATAAAATGTTTGGCACTAAATCTTTGTATGATGAGCATGATTGCAATGTTGTTAGTATAAATTCCTTGAATATTCATGATGCTAATGATATGCAAAGCTACAAGCTTGAGGATGCTATGTTTGATGAAGATGATATGTTTAGTCCCCCAAGTTTTGATGAGCAAATTTATTATGATGAAAGCATGCCTCCTATTTATGATGATTATTGTGATGACATGTATGCTATAAAGAATAATGATAACCATGAAACTTGTCATCATGATTTTAATTTTCTATTGGATTATGCTTCACATGATAGTTATTTTGTTGAGTTTGCTCCCCTATTATGAATGAGAAGAAAATTGCTTATGTGGAGAGTGAAAAAATTTCTATGCTTGTGGATCATGAAGATAATGCTTTATGTGATAGTTATGTTGTGAAATTCCTTCATGATGCTACTGAAAATTATTATGAGGGAGGAACATATGCTTGTAGGAATTGCAATAATATCAAGTTTCCTCCCTATGTGTTCAAAGTTTTGAATTTATGCTTGTTTTGCCTTCCTCTGCTAGTTGATTCTTGCTCCCAAAAATTATTTGCTCACAAAATCCCTATGCATAGGATGTGGTTTAGAATTAAATGTGCTTTTCATGAGATTCATGATGCTCTCTTGCTTGTTTCAATTACTATTCCTATACGAGCACCATTGAAATCATCGTGCCTAGCTAAAAGGCATTAAAGAAAAGCGCTTGTTGGGAGACAACCCAACACTTTTACTTTCTGTTTTTGTGTGTTCACATGATTAATCTACTGTAGTAATCATGTTTTATAGCTTTTGTTTCAATAAAGTGCCAAGTAAATCCTTTGGGATGACTCACAAGATGAGTAGAACTGATGCTGAACCAAAACAGAAACTTTTGACTCCAGTACAGGAATTTTCATTTTTTACTGGAGCGTGATAATGATATGAAATTTTTACACAGTATTGATATAAAAATTCTTCAGGTTTTCCTAATGTTTCATAATTTTTAGAGACAGGGAAGTATAGTTACACTACAGATCTTCACAGACTGTTCTGTTTTTGACAGATTCTGTTTTTCATGCATAGTTTGCTTGTTTTAGTGTTTCCATGGCTTATATTTGGTGGTATAAATTATGGGACTGATAGAATACAGTAGGTATCATGTGGGAACAATTATGAATCTTGTCTTGACAGTACCTAAGTGAATTATCTTTATTTATTATACTAACCCATCTCACCAAGTTCCGTTAAGTTTTGTGTGATTGAAGTTTTCAAGTTTTGGGTGAGACACCGATATGAGGAGAATAAGGAGTGATAAGAACCTAAGCTTGGGGATGCCCATGGCACCCCCAAGGTAATATTCAAGGAAGACTCAAGCGTCTAAGCTTGGGGATGCCCCGGAAGGCATCCCCTCTTTTGTCTTCAACATTAGCGGTATATCTTACTTAGAGCTATATTTTTATTCGTCACATAATATGTGCTTTGCTTGTATCGTCATTATATTTTGTTATTTTCTGTTAGATGTTATTTATCATCTTGTTTTTCAATAAAAAGTTCCAAGAATTGTCTTAGGATGCTTGGATTGCATGTTTTGATGTGTGCTGTGTAAAAACAGAAACTTTTGCTGTAGTGTTTGAATTTTTCATATTTTACTGGAATGTGGAACGTTTCTGAAATCTTTACACAGTGTTGTCATATAAATTATTTAGCATGTCCTAAATTTTCATAATTTTTTGAGTTACGGAAGTACACTGTTTTCATAAATTGCTACAGACTGTTCTGTTTGGACAGATTGCTGTCGTAGTTTTGTTATCTACTTATCCTCTAGTTTCCATAGCCTATATTGGTAGATATAAATTGTGGAAATGATAGTAAACAGTAGATGATGTTTGAAAATTATTGTGCAACTTGTCTTGGCAGTACATGAAGTGTTGATTTATTCTTATGTGTACTAACCTATCTCACGAGTTCTTTTCGAGTTTTGTGTGGATGAAGTTTTTGAGAATAGGTGAAACCATGATATGAGAGGATTGAACGAGATACAAAAGCTCAAGCTTGGGGATGCCCAAGGCACCCCAAGTAAATATTTCAAGAAGTCTCAAGCATCTAAGCTTGGGGATGCTACGCATCCCACCTCTCTTCATCAACATTTATTGGTTAACCTATGTTGAGCCTAAATTTTTATTCGTTCACATGATGCGTGCTATTCTTGGAGTGCTATTTTTCTTTTGCTTGCTGTTGAATAAATTACTTAAGATCTGAAATTATTAGATGAGAGAGTCTTCACATAGTTATTTAAATTTTTGACTACTCATTGATCTTCACTTATATATTTTTGGAGTAGTTTGTCAATTTGCTCTAGTACTTCACTTATATCTTTTTAGAGCACGGCAGTGGTTTTATTTTATAGAAATTGTTGAACTCTCATTCTTCACTTATATTATTTTGAGAGTCTCTAAACAGCATGGTAATTGGTTTAGGTTATGAATTTAGTCCTATTATAATGGGCATCCAAGAGGGATATAATAAAAACTTTCATATAAAGTGCATTGAATACTATGAGAAGTTTGATTAGTTATGATTGTTTTGAGATATAAAGATGGTAATATTAGAGACATGCTAGTGAGTAATTGTGGATTGGTAGAAATAGTTGTGTTAAAGGTTGTGATTCCCGTAGCATGCACGTATGGTGAACCGTTATGTGACGGAGTCGGAGCATGATTTATTTATTGATTGCCCTCCTTTGTGTGGAGGTCGGGATCGCGCGATGGTTAACTCCTACCAACCCTTCCCCTAGGAGCATGCGTGTAGTACTTTGTTTTGATAACTAATAGACTTTTGCAATAAGTATGTGAGTTCTTTATGACTAATGTTGAGTCCATGGATTATACACACTCTCACCCTTCCACCCTTGCTAGCCTCTCTAGTACCGCGCAACATTCGCCGGTGCATTAAACCCACCATATACCTTCCTCAATACAGCCACCATACCTACCTATTATGGCATTTCCATAGCCATTCCGAGATATATTGCCATCCAACTTCCACCGTTCCGTTTATGACACGCATCATCATTGTCATATTGCTTTGCATGATCATGTAGTTGACATCGTATTTGTGGCAAAGCCACCGTTCATATTTTTTATACATGTCACTCTTGAGTCATTGCACATCCCGGTACACCGCCGGAGGCATTCATATAGAGTCATATTTTGTTCTAAGTATCGAGTTGTAATTCTTGAGTTGTAAGTAAATAAAAGTGTGATGATCATCATTATTAGAGCATTGTCCCATGTGAGGAAAGGATGATGGAAGCTATGATTCCCTCACAAGTTGGGATGAGTCTCCGGACTTTATATAAAAAAAAGGCCAAAGAAGCCCACCAAAAAAAACAAAAAAATGAGAGAAAAGAGAGAAGGGGCAATGCTACTATCCTTTTTCCACACTTGTGCTTCAAAGTAGCACCATGATCTTCATGATAGAGAGTCTCCTATATTGTCCCTTTCATATACTAGTGGGAATTTTTCATTATAGAACTTGGCTTGTATATTCCAATGATGGGCTTCCTCAAATTGCCCTAGGTCTTCGTGAGCAAGCGAGTTGGATGCACACCCACTTAGCTTCTTTTTGAGCTTTCATACACTTATCGCTCTAGTGCATCCGTTGCATGGCAATCCCTACTCACTCACATTGATATCTATTGATGGGAATCTCCATAGCCCGTTGATACGCCTAGTTGGTGTGAGATTATCTCCTTCTTTTTTTTGTGTTCTCCACAACCACCATATTCTATTCCACCTATAGTGCTATGTCCATGGCTCACGCTCATGTATTGCGTGAGAGTTGAAAAGGTTTGAGAACACTAAAGTATGAAACAATTGCTTGGCTAAAACCGGGGTTGTGCATGATTTAATACTTTGTGTGATGAAGATGGAGCATAGCCAGACTAAATGATTTTGTAGGGATAACTTTCTTTGGCCATGTTATTTTGAGAAGGCATGATTGCTTTATTGGTATGCTTGAAGTATTATTGTTTTTATGTCAACATTAAACTTTTGTTTTGAATCTTATGGATCTAAATATTCATGCCACAATAAATAAAATTACATGGATGAATATGTTAGGTAGCATTCCACATCAAAAATTCTGTTTTTATCATTTACCTACTCGAGGACGAGCAGGAATTAAGCTTGGGGATGCTTGATACGTCTCCAACGTATCTATAATTTTTGATTGTTCCATGCTATTATATTATCGGTTTTGGATGTTTTATATGCATTAATATGCTATTTTATACTATTTTTTGGGACTAACCTATTAACCTAGAGCCCAGTGCCAGTTTCTGTTTTTTCCTTATTTTTGAGTTTTACAGAAAAGGAATATCAAACGGAGTCCAAACGGAATAAAAATTTACGGTGATTTTTTATGGACCAGAAGAGACCCACGGGCCATTGGAGTTGGGCCAGAAGAGCCACGAGGCAGCCACAAGCCTAGGGGGCGCCCCCCCTAGGGCGCGACCCCCTGGCTTGTCGTCGCCTCGTGGCCCCCCTTGACTTGTTTCCGACGCCAAAAATTCTTATAAATACCCAAACCTCCAAAAAGAAACCTAGATCGGGAGTTCCGCCGCCGCAAGCGTCTATAGCCAGGAAAAACCAATCGGGAGCCCGTTCCGGCACCCTGCCGGAGGGGGAAACCATCACCGGAGGCCATCTTCATCATCCCGGCGGTCTCCATGACGAGGAGGGAGTAGTTCACCCTCGGGGCTGAGGGTATGTACCAGTAGCTATGTGTTTGATCTCTCTCTCTCTCGTGTTCTTGAGATGACACGATCTTGATGTACCGCGAACTTTATTAATATAGATGAATCATATGGAGTTTTCCCCTCTCTATCTTCTTGTGATGAATTGAGTTTTTCCCTTTGAAGTTTTCTTATCGGATTGAGTCTTTAAGGATTTGAGAACACTTGACGTATGTCTTGCGATGGTTTTGGTTGATGTGTATCTTAAGGTGTTATTTTAGTACGAACTCTAGGGCTGTTCGTGACACTTATAGGGATAGCTCATAAGATTGATCGGAAAAGATAACTTTGAGGTGGTTTCGTATCCTACAATAATTTCTTCGTTTGTTCTCCGCTATTTGTGACTTTGGAGTGAACTCTTTGTCGCACGAGAGGGATTTACATATGATTCAACTATGTCAGTATTGTTGAGAGAACTTGCACTAGTGAAAGTATGAACCCTAGGCCTTGTTTCTAAGCATTGCAATATCGTTTGTGCTCACTTTTATCATTAGTTACCTTGCTGTTTTTATATTTTCAGATTACAAAAACCTATATCTACCATCCATATTACACTTGTATCACCATCTCTTCGCCGAACTAGTGCACCTATACAATTTACCATTGTAGTGGGTGTGTTGGGGACACAAGAGACTCTTTGTTATTTGGTTGCAGGGTTGTTTGAGAGAGACCATCTTCATCCTACGCCTCCCATGGATTGAGAAACCTTAGGTCATCCACTTGAGGGAAATTTGCTACTGTCCTACAAAACTCTGCGCTTGGAGGCCCAAAACGAGTCTACAAGAAGAAGGTTGCGTAGTAGACATCAAACAACGTGCTGATCCAACCAGCCTCAAAACTGGTGAGGATTTTCCACATGAATGGGAAAGGCGCCAGGCAAAATTGGCTAGGCATGCAAAAGAGGCAGTGAGGAAATTCAATGAAGACTCTGCTGCTGCTGCTGCCTCAGCCAAGACTTCTGTCAGTGGTTCTGCTCCCAAGAAGGCAATGGCAAAGAAATCAGCCATCAAGTTGAAATCCTCAACCCAAATATCTTCAGCCCCCAGTTCCTCACAGCATATGCCCCAGGCAAAATCATCAAGGGCTCCTTCTGTGGCTGAACAATCTTCGGCTGCCGCCGCAAAGTCCTTAACGCCCGTGCATCTTGCCACATTTCAAAGGATAGCAGGTTTCCCAATTGCCTCAGGGACATCAGCAAACTCCTCAAGCAGTCCCACTCTGCTGAAAAGGAAGACCACAGCTGGCCGAGGAAAATGTCCAAGTCCTCATGATAAGAAAGTGGTCTTTCAAGTTCCCTCACCATCTGAGGATGATGATGCAGATGATGAAGAATTAGCTGCAATTGTGAGGAATAAGCAAGAAAGAGTGGCCCAAGCCAAGGGCACTTCAATTCCTCTGCTACTTGATCCGAAGATCGTGCTAGATTTCATCGACTTGTGGCACCAGGACCCAAACACGCCTATCGATGATTTGACGCTCCCTCCGGGCCCAAGTCATGTTCTAGCTGCTTTCATTGGTGAAGAAAAATGGAAGCATGAGCAGATCAGAAGAACCAAGATTGCTAAACAAAGGAAGGAGAGGTTCATGAAAGAAAATTTCCTCAACCTGACGCCTGATCAACTCATCTCTGTTCAGAGAGATATCAAAGGCCTCAATGATAAGTACAACAGCCACCTCTCAGATTGGCAAGGAGCCAAGGGCAGATTCATCAAGATGGCTGACAAAGTCATCAAAGATCACAACACACGGGCTGCAGCACGAGCTCAAGCCTCAAACCCTCTGCCCAGCTCCTCTGCTCCACAATCTGAAGGAACTGCCAGGACAGTTGAAGAAACTGTTGTGCCTGAGGAAACTATTAGGGCAACTACGACAGTTATGCCTGAAGAAACTGATGTTCCATCTGCAACAGATGCGAAGAAAAGGAAGGCCTCAGCATCTGTAGAGTCCTCAGCACCTAGAAGTTGAAGACACTACCAAGTTCCTCAACAGAGCCAATCGATGCAACTCCACTGTCTACTATCCCAGCCTATGATCTGGTTCCATTTGGTGAGGATTATGAAATCCCAAATAACGAACCTGAAGAAAATCAGTCAGCTACTTCTGAGCCGGTGGATGAAGAAATTCAAATGGAGGAAAATGCTCCAACTCCAATAATTGAATCTCCCCTGCCTCAGGCTGACACTGAAGAAATGGAAGAGGAGGTGGACATTGGTAACACTACCCGTGTTATCAATGATGACTATTGGGAAACTGAACATCCCAACTCTCCTCTTACCACTCCTCTCACCCAAATTCCTCAGTCTCCAGCTGCGACTGAAGAAATACCAGCTGAGTCAGTACCTGAAGAAACTCATGCTGCCTCTACTAAAGTAATTATGAATGAGGAAACTGCTCCCACCAAGGCTGGTGAAGAATCTGCTCCGACAATTCCTCAAACTGCAATTGTTGCTGTTATGCCAAAGGAGATTCGTTGGCGCTTCAAGCCAAACCTTCAACCAAAGCCAGCTATGCCTTTCAAGAAGCGACCCAAATTCATCAAAGAAAATTTATACGATGAGCATCACTTCTTCACAGGAGCAAATCCTTATGACTCTCAAAGGTCATGTCATAAGAGATTCTGGACGCCTACTCAGGCTAATTTCTATGCAGCTGTGCTATTCCAGAAGGACAAGGTTTTCCAACATTATTCAATTCCTCATGCTGATATGGAAAATATCCCATGCTTCAATCCAGTACTCATTGTTCTTCATGATGCTGGGTTACTGCCCTTCTGTGTTGACATCTGTGATTGGAATGAAGAACTCATTCTTCAATTCTACGCCACTCTTCATATCTCTGGTGAAGCACAAGACATCAGCACTTGGATACTTGACTGGATGACAAGCAACACTCATTTTACTGCGCCTGCCTCTGAATTGCTTCGGGTTGTCCCTGTCAGTATTCCCTCAGCTGAAGCCAGATGCCTATATGATGAACCTGAGCTTCCCAATCACCTCATGCAAGTTCTTATGAAGCCTTTGAAGCCTGGTCAAGCACCCAGAACAACTTTTCTGGTGAAGGATTTACTGTATGTGCCTCGCGCAGTCTATCACATTATGACCAAAACCTTTAGCCCTATCAAAGGCCACAACAATGAAGAAGAAGAGGTGGTTGGAGTAATGAAGAATATGCTCTTCAACATAATTCATGGCATTCCCATAAATCTTCATGATTTCTTCTTGAGGACTCTGGCCAACATTGCACTGTCACCTTTTGAACTGAAGCCTTATGCTCCATGGATCATGAAGTTCATCAGGGCGAGATCCTCAATGCCTTATGAAGCAGACTTCCAAAATCATTTCAGTTTTCTGCCGCCAATTGAAGTCCTCAAGGACACATTTTCTTCAATGGATGGGAAAGGCAAAACTGTTATTGATGAAGGATCTCGACCACTAAATGGTCAATTTCGTGTTGCTGCCTCTTACTCAACAAATGATGACACTGCTTCTCAAGACTCAGTTGGTAGGGCCACTGCTCAAAGACCTCAAGAAACTGCTCCAGGGGTGATGACTGATCGTGAACTTCTCCTCAGTCTTCACCAAAAGGTGGATCGCAATCACAAGTGGGTCAAACGGCAGTTTGGTGCACTTCTTCGAGACATGACAGTCACTCACAATGTGGTGAGGAAAAACCATTACTACCTGCATGAAATCTTCGACCGCACTTGGGCTACCCTTGAACATCTCTATACTCCTGAAGAACTTGTGAAGATGGAATTTCAGCGGGACTTCGACTAGTCAATTCCACCAAAGAAGAAGTGGAAGAAAGTTCAAGTTCCTTAGCTGGTGACAAGCTCATTTTCTTCATCGCATAAGACGGATGAAGCTGAGGACATTGACGACACGGCTGCAGGCCCTGTCCACCAACCGACCCCGACAACGCTGGCGCTCCTCCACCACCTTCAAGATGAATTTCTTCAGGGGCGTTAGTCCTCTATTTCGTCCCTTTTGGTCACTGATGACAAAGGGGGAGAAATTTGAGTTAGTCTTCAAGCGGGTCTATATATATGGGCTGTTTTTGTTTAAGTTACAACTCTCGCTCTTTTGAAGCTTTTGTTGATTGAGTTGTAAACTTAAGTCCGATGGTGGTCTGATACTTTTGAACTGCTTTCTGCATGCTTATTTCCTCAAGTATCTTAATGCACGCATGCTGAATTTCCTCAGACCCCATTTTCCATCACGCATTTCAATTTCCTCATGATATATATAAAATGCGTGTATGGATTACAAGATATAGGGGGAGATCTCAAAGTTTTTATCCTGCCATGTGCATTTGCAGTCCAAAGCAAATTCCTCAAATATGCACATCTTCAGGGGTAGTTCCTCTATATCTTGCAATCAAATTCCTCAAACGCAGTACTTACACTTCATATGTTTATCCCCGTTGAAAACTTAACCTATTTGTCATCAATCACCAAAAAGGGGGAGATTGTAAGTGCATCTAGTGCCCCTTAGTGATTTTGGTGTATTGAAGACTTATAGGTTAAGAGACTAATATGTTTGTGAGTGTACACATTCTCTATAAGTCGATGAGGAGTTTGGTGTATTCGAATGATATCGACCCCTAAAAATGAATGTCTTCATCTGAAGACTTTGGTGAAGACTTTGGTGAAGACTTTGCTGAAGACTTTGGTATTCCCTGAAGACTTTGATATTAAAGAAGACGGTGTGACCTTGAAGACATTAACAAGGAATATGAAGCATGAAGACTTTAGTTTTTATTGTTTCTTTTCTTTTCTTGAGTCATAGGAAACTCCGTACTGTTAAAGGGGGTCGAGGTAAAACTAAGGAAAAATTTCCAACTGATGCTCAACTCAAAAGCCTCAACATAACCCAATTCTTCGAGTGAAGCCTTTGGAAACCTCTTGCGGTTCAGTAAAGTTCTTCAGAGATAGAGACGATGTTCTTCTGGTCTCTGAGTAAATTGGTCTGACTGAGGAGTTAGGATTTCGCCAGTGCAAATTGCCTACAAGTGAGGAATATGATAAGCCCTAAGGAATTTGATAGTTTAAATTCCGACCGTTGTTGTGCTTTGCGCCAGCTGTCCAGATATTCTATCCACCTAACGGTCATATCATTGGGGGGGGGGGGGCATTTATGTCTTATCATGTCGGGATGCACCCTGGCTATAAATAGCCGCCCCCCACAACCACTAGCTGGTTGGCTGCTCCGAGAGAGAACTTGACACTTGTCATTTGAGAGCATCCCATTCCTCAAGGACTTTGAGCGAAAATCATCAGTGAGGAAAACCCCCAAACAACCAAAACCCATAGTGATTGAGCATCACTGAAGAAATTGTTCCTGTGTGGAACCGACGCTTTTTACCTTTGAAGACTGTGTATCTTCCAGACGGTTAGGCGTCATGGTCTAGTGCATCCTGCAGTCAATTGGGGATCGCCGGGTGACCGTAGTCTAGAGCATCCAGCAGTAAATTGTGGATTGCCGGGTGACCGGTTTGTGAGGGTTTTGGAAGTCTACCCTGAAGACTTACCACGAGTGTTGGGCGAGGTCTGTGTGACCTTAGCTCAAGGAGAATATGGTAAGGACTGTGTGTCCTGGGACTGTGTGTCCTCTGGTTTAAATACCAGGCCGCTCCGAACTAGACGTACAACGATCACAGCAGTTGGAACTGGGTCATCAAATCATTGTCTTCATCGAGCCCCTGGTTCCATTTCCTCAACCCTTTCATTTCCTCATATACCTGTTGATGAAATTGATCGTTACTGTTTGAAGAATTTGACTGAAGACTTTCTCAATTTCCTCACCTCAAATTCTTCAGTTATCATATTGTCTGCTTGCTTATCCTGTTCACGCTATTCCTGCTATGTGTATGTTTCATTTCATCATGATGACTATGCTGTTAACATGTTTCACATGCACTTGAGTACTTATTCCGCTGCTAGCTGTTCGTCACTTAGCTAATTCCTCAACTAGTATTTCCTCAAGTGACGAATTTGTAAAAATCGCCTATTCACCCCCTCATCTAGTCGATATAACGCACTTTCACCTTTCCCTCAGGCCCAGCCGCATAGGCCTTCTTGGGCCGGCCGCCCAGCCCACCAGGGGCTGGTGCGCCACCCTTAGGTCCATGTGACCCACTTGGGGTGTGGTGGGCCCACTTGGTGGACCCCCGGAACCCATTCGTCGCTCCCGGTACACTGCCAGAAATGCCCGAAACTTTTCCGGAGTTCAAACACCAATTTCCTATATATCAATCTTTACCTCCGGACCATTCCTGAGCTCCTCGTGACGTCTGGGATCTTATCCGGGACTCCGAACAACCTTCGGTCACCAACATACATAACTCAACTATACCGAAACGTCACCGAACCTTAAGTGTGCAGACCCTGTGGGTTCGAGAACTATGTAGACATGACCGAGACACCTCTACGGTCAATAACCAATAGCGGGACATGGATGCCCATATTGGTTCCTACATATTCTATGAAGATCTTCATCGGTCGAACCTCTATGTCAAGGATTCTGTTAATCCCGTATGCTGTTCCCTTTGTTCTTCGGTATGTTACTTGCCCGAGATTCGATCGTCGGTATCTCTATACCTAGTTCAATCTCGTTACCGGCAAGTCTCTTTACTCGGTCCGTAATACAACATCCCGTGGCTAACACTTTAGTCACATTGCTTGCAAGGCTTGTTGTGATGTTGTATTACTGAGTGGGCCCTGAGATACCTCTCCGTCACACGGAGTAACAAATCCCAGTCTTGGTCCATGCCCACTCAACACACACCTTCGGAGATACCTGTAGAGCATCTTTATAGTCACCCAGTTACGTTGTGACATTTGATACACACAAGGTATTCCTCCGGTGTCAGTGAGTTGCATGATCTCATGGTCATAGGAACAGATACTTAACATGCAGAAAACAATAGCAATAAACTGACACGATCATATGCTATGTTCATAGTTTGGGTCTTGTCCATCACATCATTCTCCTAATGATGTGATCCTGTTATCAAATGACATCTCATGTCTATGGCTAGGAAACCTTGCCCATCTTTGATCAACAAGCTAGTCTACTAGAGGCATACTAGGGACGTAGTGTTGTCTATGTATCCACACATGTATCAGTGTTTCCAATCAATACAATTATAGCATGGATAATAAACGATTATCATGAACAAGGAAATATAATAATAACTACTTTTATTATTGCCTCTAGGGCATATTTCCAACAAAAGTGAGGTTGGAGGGAAGCACCGATCATCAGCGCACGAGCCGTCTCAAGCAAATGACGATGCTTGCGTTCCGCAATGCCATTCTGAGCATGGGCACCATGACAGGAGAACTGGGCAAGAGTACTGTGACGCCCCCGATCTTCGACCGTACGCTAATCATGCACACAATGCGTACGACCAAGATTAGGGACTCACTGATTGATATCACAACACAACAAAGGACACAAAATAAAGTCATACAGCTTCATATTACAAGCCAGGGGCCTCGAGGGCTCGAATACAAAGCTCGACAAAGCACGAGTCAGCGGAAGCAAATAATATCTGAGTACAGACATAAGTTAGACAAGTTTTGCCTTAAGAAGGCTAGCACAGACATAAGCACGGATCGAAAGAGGCGAGGCCTCCTGCCTGGGAACCTCCTAACTACTCCTGAGCGTCGGCGTTCTCCACGTAGTAGTAGGCTCCATCGGTGGTGTAGTAGTCGTCTCCGGCGTACTCCATCTCCTGGGCTCCATCGTCTGAACGCGGAATCGTATCGAGGGGGAAAGAGAAAGCAAAGCAGCGGTGAGTACTCATCCAAAGTACTCGCAAGACTGACATCAGAACTATGCTAAGTATGCATCATTGTCAAGGAGAGGGGGTTATATCTGGACTGACTGCAGAAAGCAAGAATAGGGAGAAAGGCCTAGTCCTATCGAAGGCTAGCATCTTCAGCATCTTGCAGCATTAGAAGAGAGTAGACTGGTATCTCCTATATAATCATATTATTGTAGCAATTTTATTAAGTAACCACGCCCAGAGATCCTTCCTCGACTCCCTGCGAGGAAGCAATCTCGGAGCCACAATTCATTTCAATTTTAATTCACAGTTATAGTTGTATAAGGTCAAGGTACAACTCCAAGTCGTCCTGTTACCGTGGACACGGCTATTCGAATAGATTAATCATCCCTGCAGGGGTGCACCACATTTCCAACACGCCTGATCACCTCCGGCCGGACACACTTTCCTGGGTCATGCCCGGCCTCGGGATAGCAGCACGTCGTCACCCCACCTAGCCTTAACGAAGAGGCCAGCCCGCCGGTCTACATCCTATGCGCGCAGGGGTCATGGGCCCAATCACCCTTTGCACACCTGCACGATGCGAGGGCGGCCGAGGCCAGTCCTAGCACCCCTTAGTAACAAGCGCAATGCCGTCGCGGACCACTCGGGCGCGCGCCGCTCCATTGCTAACGTCCGAAGAGCTTCGGCTGATACAACGACGCTGAGTGTCCAAAAATTTCCCACGTGATGGTTTGGTGCGTAAAAAGGCCAACGACCCAACTCAGATCAATTACCCAACCCATTAGCATTTTATTAATGCGGGGAAAGCGCGACCCATAAAGTGCGGTCCATCGCCCCGCCTCGAGGACCGTGGCAAGGGCCTCTCCTGCCCGTCCACGCCTCATCAACATCAAACCGTGGGTACCCCTCAGGGCCGACCCATCACCATCATGTTTCAGTAACCAGGTCATAGTAACTGTGTGTATAAAACATCAAGGCGAGAACTGAGGAATCACCCTCAATGGTCCCCGCTCGATGAAACCGTCAAGTTGGACTTAGAGGAATCACCCTCAAGGGTCCCACACTTGAGGGGTTGCATGACAGAGTCATCGTCGGGAGTGGTGAAGGATGAATCACCCTCGATAACCACGACCGACTAGCTCCACCACAGAGTTAGCATCATGAGTACTTCACGAGGTGTCACCCTCGGTACTCGATAGTAACTCTGTAGAGTCGTACAAATAAGGGGTGTGCAGTGATGTGAGGGGCCTGGCTTGTCGGTCGGTTGACCGAGTCTTCGGGTCTTCGGGTCGTCGAGGAAGAAGCAGGGGCAACTGGGACTAAGGGGTTACTGGGGATTTACTGATCAACCTATACTAAGCAGTTGATATGATTGCAGGTATAGTAGCAGTTTATCAAAACTAGGCTATGCATCAGAATAGGAGCTAACTAATACAGTAGCAAAAATCTAATGCAAGGATAAGAGGGAAAGGAATAGGCGATAACGGAATGCTCCAGGGGGTTGCTTGCCTTGCTGCTCTGCGGCAAAAGGCCTGCTCGTCAACGATGTAGTCGTACCCGGCAGCACCGTCAGTCTCGGGGTCTACCGGAGAGAAGAGGGGGGAAAGAAACAATAAATATAAAGCAGACAATTGCATCACGATGCATGACATGACAATATGCAGAGCTAGGTATGTACTAACACAGTACTACACGTGTTAGACGGAGCGGGAGAATATCTGACGATATTTCCCGGGTCTTTGGATTTATCGGACAGATGATCCGGAGGGGGGAAAGTTCCATGTTCATCATGCTAGGAGCATGTGACAGATGAACGGATGGCATAATCAGATTCGTGGGATTTTTCTGATCAACTTTCATATATAAATTATTTTCATCTGAGCTACAGATTATTTTCTATGATTTTTCAAAGTTTTAATCAATTTCTAGAATTAATTCTATTTATCAAATCCAACATTATCCAGAACAATGAATGATGATGTCAGCATGAGGTCAGCATTACATCAGCAGTCAACAGTCTTAGCTGACTGTTTGAACCTGACATGTGGGACCCACATGTCATAGACTCAGGGTTAATTCATTTTAATTTAAACTAAACAAAGACTAATTAGCAAGTGGGGCCCATCTGTCATAGGGTCATTAAGTTAAAACTAATTAATTTTATTAATCTAATTAACCAATTTATCAACTGACAGGGCTGGCCCACTGTCATAGGCACAGGGGTGAGGGGCCCCACTAGTCAGTGACTGGGCTGCCCAGTCAGCCAGTTGACCGTGGTCAACTGGTCAACAGGGGGGCCTGGGGACCCACTGGCAGTGACCCAGGGGGGTGGCCCCAGTCAGCCAGGTCAGCGGCCGCCGGCGTTTTGAACGCGGTGGCGCGCCGGAGTTACTCCGGCGAGCACCAGAATCGACGGCGACGCTCGGAAACGCAACTCCGCCCACCATTTCGAGCGCCGCGACCATCTACGAGACCCTGGCGGTGGCGCGCGTCGACCTGGGCCGTCAGCAGCGCCAGGGGTGGTCGGGAACGGCAGGGCCAGCGAGGCCGAGCGGCGGCCGGAGCTTGGTCTCGGCCAAAACGCGGCGGGAGGGGCTCGGGGACCTATCTAGGGGTCGGGATCGGTGCAGGAGGGGCTCTGGAGCACGCCGGTGGCATGCGTGGGTGCTCAGGAGCACGTACGGCTCGTGCGCGACGGCAATGGCGGCGGCGCGTTCGGGTGAACATCGGGGAAGGGGCTACGGGCCACGGCAGGACGTGCGAGCGGCGGCGTTGGGTTCCTGGAGAGCCCAGGAGAACGACGGCGCCACCGGACCGAGCAGAGGTGCTCGGGGGCAAGGTCCTCGTCGGTCATGGCGGACGGCGACCTTCGGTCACGGCGGGGAACGGTACTACGACGGCTAATCGAGAGCGGGGACAGAGGGGAAAGGTGGGCGGCCTCACCGGGATCCTGTAGGCGGGCAAAGCGGGCTCGATGGGGAGTCGAGGTCGCTGGAACTTGCGACGACGGGCGGCGGCGAACCAAGGAAGCAGACGACGCGGAAGCTCGTTGCGGGCCTCCGGGCTCGTCCTCGATGTTGTAGACGACGAGGGCGACGTGGAAGGGGCTTGCGGACGTGGCCCTAGGGCGCGGGACGGCCGGAGGGCGTGTGGTCGACGGCGGCCATGGCGGCAGCGGAAGGGCCGGGCGCGGAGAGGAACGTGGCGGCGCGAGGGGAAGGGAATGGGGCGACCTAGGGTTGGGGAGAGGAGGGGGAGCGACCGGGTTGGTCTTATCCACCCCGTGGCACCGTATCGACGGGCGGCGAGGTGGTGCGTCGGCGACGTGCGGGCGCGGCCTCGGTCGCCCCACTGTAGCGAGGTGGGGGATGACCGGGGGGGAGTTGGGCTGGGTCTGTGCGTGGGCCAAGACCCAGGGGAAGGGAGGGGGCCTTTTCTCATTTTCTTTCCTTTTTTTTGTTTTTGTTTTCCCTTTATTTATTTTCCTTTTCTGTTTTAATTTAGTGTTAGTAAACTACAAAAGTAGTCCCTAAGGTAATGTGCATAAATATGCTACTGCCCCATTAACTTTTGGGCATAAGAAAAATAGTTTAATATTTTATAATTTAGAGAAGGCATTTTAATAATTGTTTTAGTTGTTGTTTAATTTATTTTAGATCATCTAATCATTTTATAAAGGTGTGGTTTCTTCACCAATATTAATCATGACATATTTGCTACAACTGGAACATTTTAGTTTGGATATTTGAAAGCTTTTATCGTTTGACTTTATTTTAAATTTTGAATTCGAACGGGATTTTGGATTAACGCGAGATTAACAACAGTAACAGTGGTGACATGGCATCATTAGCATGGGATTACTGTAGCTTAATTATCTGGGCGTCACAATTCTCCTCCACTACAAGAAATCTTCTCCCAAGATTAAGCGGTGGAGTAAAGGGGGAAGTTCTGGTTACGAAATTCTAACGGGTCTTCTCGGTCTTGGTTGCCCTCATCGAAGAGGATGAGTCCTTTCGTTGATGTTTTCATTTCTCTGTTTCAGGTCATCGTGATCAAGTCGTCATCCTTTCTTCAGGAGTTTTATCGTCCTACGAACACGATAAGAGGGAAAACTCTGGAAGAACGCATCTCCACAAAGTTGGGCATCTGACGGTGAACTCGGGGAAGAAGACATGAATCATTTCTCGAGTTGTAACTTAGGGAACTCATTGAGTGTAATAAGCGATGGTACAAAAGTTTCAAACGGGTAGGCAATCATTTGATGCCTAATCTGAAAGCGAAAGGGGGTTCAGAGAAACGAGAATAAATATTGCGTCTGATATTAGAATAGATCATCCCTTGGACGGTGGCTCGGGAATAACCAACGAAGCCAAGTGCAAAAGATACCTTGGAATCACAGTGGTACAGGAGAGTCAGGTTTCGATCCTGTGGAACTATGGGTTATGGGCCCATCATGTGGATTAAGAGTAGGAAGAGTGGTGACATCTTGCACGGTCATGCTAGCAAGACATGTCAGAGGATAGTCTGTCAACTATGTCGGCAACAACATCAGTACCAAGGGCGGGGGACGAAGAGAACCATCTTCCTGCTCGTCGAAACGAGGCGGACCAATAGGCAAAGTTCTCGTGCACCGGCGGTTACCGAAATGTTAACAACAATAGTAACAGGGTCTTACTGACAGAGTAGTACACCGAGGTATTTACCTAAGCAGGGAATTATCACTGCTCAGATCAAATAAATCTCAAGAAAGGTTAAACAGACCAATGGAAAGGAAAATGTGATTACCACATTAAACAGACCAATGGAAAGGAAAATGTGTATACACGAGCATTAGGTGTATATCCTTTCCAAGGGCAAGCCGAGCGAGATAATCATGACAAGGCTCCAGGTAGGTAACCATTAAGACAAAGGGCAAGGAATTTATGAAGTTTACCCATACAACGGTGTTAGGAAAATTGATCAAGAAACATTTAGCATTATGCCTCCAAGGTCCTTGATGAAATTCTGAATACCACAGTCATGCTTCGAGGTAGCATCGGCATGGTCATCAGGTAAGGGCCGAAGTTTGGGAACAAAAAGGATCTATTAGGAACAACTTATAAAATTAAGTCATACAATTTTCTCATGGAAGAATGGCTAATCTTGCTGAACAAGGTACTATAACCATAGGCCCTCCTGCAAGGCATGCTAGCCATGACATCACCTTACCGAGTATATAGGGACCAAAATTATAATTCTTGGGAAAGTCCCAACCATCATATCTGACTGAGATTCAGATCTAGTAGATGTCTCGATACCCCAGACTCGGGATGCCGGAGAAGACAAGGGTCCAATACAAATAGACGAGATATCATTGCAAGATTCCTGGAATTGGACCATGGAAGCAAGCTCCGAAACAGGAGTCCATCATTAACCAAGAAGAAGATGAGAATGTGGCCGATGGGCTCAGCAACAATTCATCGGGATTCCATAAAGATGGATTTCCAGAATTATGTGACCAAGGCAGAACATCCACAATTTAAATATTCATAGAAAAGTGCACCTAGTAATAAGGATGGGTTAGCACGACCAATGTTAGAACAGACATAAGCTGGATAGCAAGGAACTCAAGATACAACACAAAACATGAACAAGTTTGTGTTGGAGGAAAGGCAATAATGTTGTTGATGATAACAGAAATAATCGAGGGGTAAGGATGGTATTTTTCATCATGAATTCGATTGATACCTGGAAGAGCCCAGAATGCCGATGATGATCACGACACATTTGTCGGGAAGTTTCATGAAGATGTAATCGATCAACGATGACATCAAGCAAAGGAATGGTGAAGCGAAAGGTTGTCGGAACCACAGTTAAGATTGTTAGCTCATAATCGAAATTGCCTTTCAAGACAACCAACATGACGTTGCAAACTCGATGTAAGCTTAGAGCACTGATGGAATTGTGTTCCGGGGATGAACGATATAAATAGCGTGGTCAAGCCTTAGCATGACGATGATGATGTAGCCAAACAGCTTGGAAAGACATGATCGAGCACAAACTCATAAGCAAAGAAGATTACTAAGAGTTGTTGAATTGCAGTGCGGACTCAATTCATTATTCAGTGTTCTCGGTTGACGACAACCCAGAACACGTGGAGTGACTATAACAGGGAAAAGTATTACTTCATCTAAAATTCATAAGATGTAGTGCAATGACATGATATCCTCGAGATACCAGGGGGTAATACTCGATGGTAGATCCAAAGAGAGGTTGGGCAGACGTATTGAGCTGCAGAAGACAAGGGCTTTAACTTGTCTGAGAAGTGAAATCAAAGAAGAACAATCATGGCCGAAACCACGGTTGCAAAGTACCAAAACATAGATACAAGATCAATCCATACAAAGAGAAAGATTATTGTTACAAGAAGCTCCATGATAAGTCATACACCAGGTCCATGTGCAAGAACACAAAGTTCAAGGTCGACTCCCACTTCTTCAAGGCATAACCTCTCATTCACTTCTCGCTTTCGATGAAGTTGCAGTGTTGAAATTTTATCGGGCTAAACAACAGAGAATATGACTCGTGAAAACTGTCGGGTTCACACAGATTAGGGAAAGCATAGGTTCAACCCATAGGGCATCTTAGGAACATATACCACAAACTTCAAGGGTGAATAACACAAGCTTGAAAGTAGAGCATGGTTGACAAAAGCAGAGGATACTCTCTACCAAAGGCATTATGTATAAGGGGAAGAATTCACAAGAATTTTGAATATGTATGCCACTGTCGGATAATAATCCACCAAAAGAACTAGCGGACTACATTTGATCCGATGTGAGTAACGATACTCAACCAAAAGAAGAAAGAATGCAAAGGCATCAAATCATTGAATTATCTAAATAACTCGAGTCTTGAATACAAAGGAATAACCAATCAAGGTTTGATTTACCTAGAACCAGCTCATGTTTTGTAAAGACGTCTGAGCCAAAAAGATAATTTATAAGGTTCAACTAAGGACTGCATGCATTCACACACACTGGTTTGAATCCATTAAATCAGATGACAATCACAAAGGATTGTAATAATTATTGCTAGACATATGGAATTAACCATAATGCAAGCAGGTAAAAAGGTCAAAAGCAAAAGGCTACTGAGGATTACGGAAGATTGAATAGCGTTTCAGAGAATTCCGTGAAACACATGATCAACCGAGGAAGAACGAATCTCCGGTAAGATAATTCGATGTACCTTGTAATAACAAGAGCAACTGGATATGAAAATATGAGCGACCATTGCACGTAGTCATCCATAGGGGTTGACGGCGGAAGGGAATCGCAAAAGCGATGAGCACAAGTCCTCGGGAGAACATCGGAGAGTATCTTCGAAGTCTTCTGATGAAGCAGGTGATCATCTGGAATGAGGGGCTCTCCGGGAGAAAGTAGTTACGAGAACCTAAGTTTAGAGTTAGCAAATCTTTAACCCGAAAGAGAAGAGAGATCAGAACCCAGAGTATAGACGAGAAATAAAAGATCCTAATACCACCCGATTGAGATGTGGGCCCGTAACCGACACAACTTATGTTAGCAAAAGTTTTTCAATGACTAGACTCAACTTCGGCCAAGGAGTTGGAAAGGGGGCTACCTACAGGCAATCGGCTTTGATACCAACTTGTGACGCCTCCGATCTTTGACCGTACGCTAATCATGCACACAATGCGTACAACCAAGATTAGGGACTCACTGATTGATATCACGACACAACAAAGGACACAAAATAAAGTCATACAGCTTCATATTACAAGCCAGGGGCCTCGAGGGCTCGAATACAAAGCTCGACAAAGCACGAGTCAGCGGAAGCAAATAATATCTGAGTACAGACATAAGTTAGACAAGTTTTGCCTTAAGAAGGCTAGCACAGACATAAGCACGGATCGAAAGAGGCGAGGCCTCCAGCCTGGGAACCTCCTAACTACTCCTAAGCATCGGCGTTCTCCACGTAGTAGTAGGCTCCATCGGTGGTGTAGTAGTCGTCTCCGGCGTACTCCATCTCCTGGGCTCCATCGTCTGAACGCGGAATCGTATCGAGGGGGGAAGAGAAAGCAAAGCAGCGGTGAGTACTCATCCAAAGTACTCGCAAGACTGACATCAGAACTATGCTAAGTATGCATCATTGTCAAGGGAAGGGGGTTATATTTGGACTGACTTCAGAAAGCAAGAATAGGGAGAAAGGCCTAGTCCTATCGAAGGCTAGCATCTTCAGCATCTTGCAGCATTAGAAGAGAGTAGACTGGTATCTCCTATATAATCATATTATTGTAGCAATTTTATTAAGTAACCACGCCCAGAGATCCTTCCTCGACTCCCAGCTAGGAAGCAATCTCGGAGCCACAATTCATTTCAATTTTAATTCACAGTTATAGTTGTATAAGGTCAAGGTACAACTCCAAGTCGTCCTGTTACCATGGACACGGCTATTCGAATAGATTAATCATCCCTGCAGGGGTGCACCACATTTCCAACACGCCTGATCACCTCCGGCCGGACACACTTTCCTGGGTCATGCCCGGCCTCGGGATAGCAGCACGTCGTCGCCCCACCTAGGCTCAACGAAGAGGCCAGCCCGCCGGTCTACATCCTATGCGCGCAGGGGTCATGGGCCCAATCACCCTTTGCACACCTGCACGATGCGAGGGCGGCCGAGGTCAGTCCTAGCACCCCTTAGTAACAAGCGCGATGCCGTTGCGGACCACTCGAGCGCGCGCCGCTCCATTGCTGACGTCCGAAGAGCTTCGGCTGATACAACGACGCTGAGTGCCCATAACTTTCCCACGTGATGGTTTGGTGCGTAAAAAGGCCAACGACCCAACTCAGATCAATTACCCAACCCATTAGCATTTTATTAATGCGGGGAAAGCGCGACCCATAAAGTGCGGTTCGTCACCCCGCCTCGAGGACTGTGGCAAGGGCCTCTCCTGCCCGTCCATGCCTCATCAACATCAAACCGTGGGTACCCCTCAGGGCCGACCCATCACCATCATGTTTCAGTAACCATGTCATAGTAACTGTGTGTATAAAACATGAAGGCGAGAACTGAGGAATCACCCTCAATGGTCCCCGCTCGATGAAACCGTCAAGTTGGACTTAGAGGAATCACCCTCGAGGGTCCCACACTTGAGGGGTTGCACGACAGAGTCGTCGTCGGGAGTGGTGAAGGAGGAATCACCCTCGATAACCACGACCGACTAGCTGCACCACAGAGTTAGCATCATGAGTACTTCACGAGGTGTCACCCTCGGTACTCGATAGTAACTCTGTAGAGTCGTACAAATAAGGGGTGTGCGGTGATGTGAGGGGCCTGGCTTGTCGGTCGGTTGACCGAGTCTTCGGGTCTTCGGGTCGTCGAGTCGTCGAGGAAGAAGCAGGGGCAACTGGGACTAAGGGGTCACTGGGGATTTACTGATCAACCTATACTAAGCAGTTTATATGATTGCAAGTATAGTAGCAGTTTATCAAAAACAGGCTATGCATCAGAATAGGAGCTAACTAATACAGTAGCAAAAATCTAATGCAAGGATAAGAGGGAAAGGAATAGGCGATAACAGAATGCTCAAGGGGGGTTGCTTGCCTTGCTGCTCTGCGGCAAAAGGCCTGCTCGTCAACGATGTAGTCGTACCCGGCAGCACCGTCAGTCTCGGGGTCTACCGGAGAGAAGAGGGGGGGAAGAAACAATAAATATAAAGCAGACAATTGCATCACGATGCATGACATGACAATATGCAGAGCTAGGTATGTACTAACGCAGTACTACACGTGTTAGACGGAGTGGGAGAATATCTGACGATATTTCTTGGGTCTTTGGATTTATCGAACAGATGATCCGGAGGGGGGAAAGTTCCATGTTCATCATGCTAGGAGCATGTGAGAGATGAACGGATGGCATAATCAGATTCGTGGGATTTTTCTGATCAACTTTCATATATAAATTATTTTCATCTGAGCTACAGATTATTTTCTATGATTTTTCAAAGTTTTAATCAATTTGTGGAATTAATTCTATTTATAAAATCCAACATTATCCAGAACAGTGAATGATGATGTCAGCATGAGGTCAGCATTGCATCCGCAGTCAACAGTCTCAGCTGACTGTTTGAACCTGACATGTGGGACCCACATGTCATAGACTCAGGGTTAATTCATTTTAATTTAAACTAAACAGAGACTAATTATCAAGTGGGGCCCATCTGTCATAGGGTCATCAAGTTAAAACTAATTAATTTTATTAATCTAATTAACCAATTTATCAACTGACAGGGCTGGCCCACTGTCATAGGCACAGGGGTGAGGGGCCCCACCAGTCAGTGACTGGGCTGCCCAGTCAGCCAGTTGACCGTGGTCAACTGGTCAACAGGGGGGCCTGGGGACCGACTGGCAGTGACCCAGGGGGGTGGCCCCAGTCAGCCAGGTCAGCGGCCGCCGGCGTTTTGAACGCGGTGGCGCGCCGGAGTTACTCCGGCGAGCACCAGAATCGACGGCGACGCTCGGAAACGCAACTCCGCCCACCATTTCGAGTGCCGCGGCCATCTACGAGACCCTGGCGGTGGCGCGCGTCGATCTGGGCCGTCAGTAGCGCCGGGGGTGGTCAGGAACGGCAGGGCCGGCGAGGCCGAGCGGCGGCTGGAGCTTGGTCTCGGCCAAAACGCGGCGGGAGCGGCTCGGGGACCTATCTAGGGGTCGGGATCGGTGCAGGAGGGGCTCTGGAGCACGCCGGTGGCATGCGTGGGTGCTTAGGAGCACGTACGGCTCGTGCGCGACGGCAATGGCGGCGGCGCGTTCGGGTGAACATCGGGGAAGGGGCTACGGGCCACGGCAGGACGTGCGACTGGCGGCGTTGGGTTCCTGGAGAGCCCAGGAGAACGACGGCGCCACCGGACCGAGCAGAGGTGCTCGGGGGCAAGGTCCTCGTCGGCCATGGCGGACGGCGACCTTCGGTCACGGCGGGGAACGGTACTACGACGGCTAATCGAGAGCGGGGACAGAGGGGAAAGGTGGGCGGCCTCACCGGGATCATGTAGGCGGGCAAAGCGGGCTCGATGGGGAGTCGAGGTCGCCGGAACTTGCGACGACGGGCGGCGGTAAACCGAGGAAGCAGACGACGCGGGAGCTCGTTGCGGGCCTCTGGGCTCGTCCTCGACGTTGTAGACGACGGGGGCGACGAGGAAGGGGCTTGCGGACATGGCCCTAGGGCGCGGGACGGCTGGAGGGCATGTGGTCGACAGCGGCCATGGCGGCAGTGGAAGGGCCGGGCGCGGAGAGGAACGTGGCGGCGCGAGGGGAAGGGAACGGGGCGACCTAGGGTTGGGGAGAGGAGGGGGAGCGACCGGGGTGGTCTTATCCACCCCGCGGCACTGTATCGACGGGCGGCGAGGTGGTGCGTCGGCGACGTGCGGGCGCGGCCTCGGTCGCCCCACTGTAGCGAGGTGGGGGACGACCGGGGGGGAGTTGGGCTGGGTCTATGCATGGGCCAAGGCCCAGGGGGAGGGAGGGGGCCTTTTCTCATTTTCTTTCCTTTTTTTTGTTTTTGTTTTCCCTTTATTTATTTTCCTTTTCTGTTTTAATTTAGTTTTAGTAAACTACAAAAGTAGTCCCTAAGGTAATGTGCATAAATATGCTACTGCCCCATTAACTTTTGGGCATAAGAAAAATAGTTTAATATTTTATAATTTAGAGAAGGCATTTAAATAATTGTTTTAGTTGCTGTTTAATTTATTTTAGAGCATCTAATCATTTTATAAAGGTGTGGTTTCTTCACCAATATTAATCATGACTTATTTGCTACAACTGGAACATTTTAGTTTGGATATTTGAAAGCTTTTATCGTTTGACTTTATTTTAAATTTTGAATTCGAACGGGATTTTGGATTAACGCGAGATTAACAACAGTAACAGTGGTGACATGACATCATTAGCATGGGATTACTGTAGCTTAATTATCCGGGCGTCACAAGTACCCTGTTCCGCGAGAAAGCCACGCAACATCTGGGTGATAAACTCTCTAGCGGAGTCAGCACGAAAAGTACGAATAGGCGTGGAAAACTGGGTGTGAACCATGGCAACAAATCGTTTGTATATGGAGAGAACCTCACTGCGAGATTTCATAAAGTAGAGCCACGTGTAGCGAGAGAAATCATCAATAAATAGAACATAGTAGCGATGACCACCTTTCAAATAAAAGGGAGCACGACCCCATACATCAGAGTGAACTAAGTCAAATGGACGCGAAGACACCGACTCACTATGAGGATAAGGTAACTGGGTCTGTTTTCCAAGTCTACAACCATCACAGTGTAAAGAAACATCTCCAGGAACAGACCCTAAGACACCCTGACGCACCAACGACGATAAGAGGGAGCCACATATGTGACCAAGTCGGTGATGCCACTGCTGGAAGGACGCAGAAGAGGAGGCAGTGAGAGCATGGGAACTGGCAGAGGTGGTGGCAGCGGAAGGAACATGAAGCCAGTCAACTTCCCAAAGGCCCTCTGAGTCACGGCGCCGAGGGCCAGAACCAACCAGGGCCTTGGTGCGGAGATCCTGAACAGAATAGGAGTCGGGATCAAGAATTACACGACAACCAGAATCAGTAAGTTGGGCAGCGGAAAAAAGATTCATGGTAAGACGTGGAACATGAGAAACGCTAGGAACTGAAAAAGAGAGAGTAGAGAGAGTGCCACGACTAGCAACAGAAAGGGATGTGCCATCGGCAGTAAGAACATTAATAGGGGAATCAAGAGGTCGAAGAGAAGACAAAGCGGGAGAATCAGAAGACATATGAAAAGAAGCTCAAGAATCGAGAACCCACGAAGATGTACCTGACGGTATAGGTGCCAGTGGTGATGGAGGGGTGGCAGCAGTCACAGCAGCAGCAGAACCAGTCGATGAAGATCCGAAGGAAGCCAGGAGGTGCTTGAGCCTCACAATGTCCTGATCAGTGAGTGACGGGGTTGAGGGAGACGCATGAGTCCCACTGGAAGAGGAGCGCCTTTTGGTCTCTCTGCTTCTGGCGACAATCGGACTCTGGGTGACCTTGCCGGGAGCAGTATGTTGGGGAACGTTGCATGGGAAACAAAAATTTTCCTACGCACACACAAGATCTATCCATGGTGATGAGCATCTACGAGAGGGAGAGTGAATCTACATACCCTTGTAGATCGCTAAGCGGAAGCGTTAATAAACGCGGTTGATGTAGTCGAACGTCTTCGCGATCCAAATCGCCGAGCGTCCCGCGATCCAATCACGATCCTTCCGATCTAGTGCCGAACGGACGGCACCTCCGCGTTCAACACACGTACGGCTTGATGACGCCTTCACCTCCTCGATCCAGCGAGCGATGGTGAAGTAGTGGTTGAGTTCCAGCAGCACGACGGCGTGGTGATGGTGGTGAGGAACAATCTCTGCAGGGCTTCGCCAAGCACTACGGAGATTATGACGGAGGAACTAGAGGGCTAGGGTTGCCGGCACACGGCTTGGGAAATCCTGATGTGTCCCGTGTGCTAGCCCTGCCCCTCTATTTATATGTTGAGCCTTGGGGTCTAAACTTGGAGTAAAAGCCTCCTCCAGGTCGGTTTTGCCCGCACAAGGTCGGTTTGGCCCGCAGGGAAAGAGTCCAACTCGGATCCCTGCCGAACCGTGCACAGCCGCGCACAAGCGGTAGTACCGCTTCACACAAGCGGTAGTACCGCTTGGGCGGTAGTACCGCTTCACACAAGCGGTAGTACCGCTCGGGCGGTAGTACCGCTTCACCAAGCGGTAGTACCGCTTACGCGGCAGCAAAACTACTTTTGCGCTTTCCAATACCTTGTGGGCTTTATCCCTTTGGCCCATATAAAGTGTTGCTGCACCCGAACACTTCGGCAAACATCCGGAACCCATTCCGGTGAACTCTGAAACTCTTCCGGAGATCGAAACACTATTATCACATATATCAATCTTTACCTCCGGACTCTTCCGGAGATCCTCGTCATGTCCGGGATCTTATCCGGGACTCCGAACAACTTTCGGTCACCAACATAATAACTCAATTATACTAATCGTCACCAAACGTTAAGTGTGTAGACCCTGCGGGTTCGAGAACTATGTAGACATGACCGAGACACCTCTACGGCCAATAACCAATAGCGGGACCTGGATGCCCATATTGGCTCCTACATATTCTACGAAGATCTTTATCGGTCGAACCTCTATGTCAAGGATTCAGTTAATCCCGTATGCTGTTCCCTTTGTTCTTCGGTATGTTACTTGCCCGAGATTCGATCGTCGGTATCACTATACCTAGTTCAATCTCGTTACCGGCAAGTCTCTTTACTCGTTCCGTAATACAAGATCTCGTGGCTAACACTTTAGTCACATTGCTTGCAAGGCTCAATGTGATGTTGTATTACCGAGTGGGCCCTGAGATACCTCTCCGTCACACGGAGTAACAAATCCCAGTCTTGATCCATGCCAACCCAACAGACACCCTCGGAGATACTTGTAGAGCACCTTTATAGTCACCCAGTTACGTTGCGACGTTTGATACACACAAGGTATTCCTCCGGTGTCAGTGAGTTGCATGATCTCATGGTCAAAGGAACAGATACTTGACATGCAGAAAACAATAGCAATAAACTGACACGATCAAATGCTACGTTTACAGTTTGGGTCTTGTCCATCACATCATTCTCCTAATGATGTGATCCCGTTATCAAATGACATCTCATGTCCATGGCTAGGAAACCTTAACCATCTTTGATCAACAAGCTAGTCAACTAGAGGCTTACTAGGGACACAGTGTTGTCTATGTACCCACACATGTATTTGAGTTTCCAATCAATACAATTATAGCATGGATAATAAACGATTATCATGAACAAGGAAATATAATAATAACCAATTTATTATTGCCTCTAGGGCATATTTCCAACAGTCTCCCACTTGCACTAGAGTCAATAATCTAGTTCACATCACTATGTGATTTACATTGTAATGAATCGAACACCCATGCAGTTCTGGTGTTGTTCATGTTTAGCCTTTGGAAGAGGTTTAGTCATCGGATCTGCAACATTTAGATCCGTGTGTACTTTGCAAATATTTATGTCGTCCTCCTTGATGTAATCGCGGATGGAATTGAAACGTCGCTTTATGTGTCTGGTCCTCTTGTGAAATCTTGGTTCCTTGGCTAGAGCAATGGCACCAGTATTATCACAAAACAGAGTCATTGGGTCAAGTGCACTAGGCACTACTCCAAGATCTGTCATGAACTCCTTCATCCAGACACCTTCCTTCGCCGCCTCCGAGGCAGCGATGTACTCCGCTTCACATGTAGAATCAGCTACCACGCTTTGCTTGGAACTGCACCAGCTAACCGCACCCCCATTAAGAATAAATACGTATCCGGTTTGCGACTTAGAGTCATCCGGATCAGTGTCAAAGCTTGCATCGACGTAACCCTTTACGACGAGCTCTTGATCACCTCCATAAACGAGAAACATGTCCTTAGTCCTTTTCAGGTACTTCAGGATATTCTTGACCGCCGTCCAGTGTTCCATTCCTGGATCACTTTGAAACCTTCCGACCATACTTATGGCAAGGCTGACATCGGGTCTTGTGCACAGCATTGCATACATGATAGAGCCTATGGCCGAAGCATAGGGGATGACACTCATCTTTTCTCTATCTTCTGCAGTCACTGGGCATTGAGTCTTACTCAACTTCACACCTTGTAAAACAGGCAAGAACCCCTTCTTGGACTGATCCATTTTGAACTTCTTCAAAATCTTATCAAGGTATGTGCTTTGTGAAAGTCCTATTAAGCGTCTTGATCTATCTCTATAGATCTTTATGCCTAATATGAAAGCAGCTTCTCCTAGGTCCTTCATTGAAAAACTCTTGTTCAAATATTCCTTTACGCTTTCCAGCATTTCTATATTGTTTCCAATCAGCAATATGTCATCCACATATAATATTAGAAACGCTATAGAGCTCCCACTCACTTTCTTGTAAATACAAGCTTCTCCGTAAACTTGTATAAACTCGAACGCTTTGATCACCTCATCAAAACGAAGATTCCAACTCCGAGATGCTTGCTGACGGACTTAAGCATCGCTACGGGTGAGAAGGTCTCATCGTAGTCAACTCCTTGAACTTGTGAAAAACCCTTTGCCACAAGTCGAGCTTTATAGACGGTGACATTACCGTCCGCGTCCGTCTTCCTCTTAAAGATCCATTTGTTCTGAATGGCCTTACGCCCTTCAGGTAATACTTCCAAAGTCCAGACTTTGTTTTCATACATGGATCCCATCTCGGATTTCATGGCCTCTAACCACTTCTCGGAATCCGGGCTCATCATTGCTTCTCCATAGCTCGTAGGTTCATCGTTGTTTAACAACATGACCTCTAAGACAGGGTTGCCGTACCACTCAGGAGCAGTACGCGTCCTTGTCGACCTACGAGGTTCGATAGCAACTTGATCCAAAGCTTCATGATCATCATCATTAACTTCTTCTTCAGCTAATGTAGGCTCCACAGAAACAACTTTCTGCACTGCGCTACTCTCAGGTTGAAGTAAAGGTTCAACAACCTCATCAAGTTCTATCTTCCTCCCACTCAATTCTTTCGAGAGAAACTCTTTCTCAAGAAATGTTCCGTTTTTAGCGACAAACACTTTGCCTTCGGATCTGAGGTAGAAGGTATACCCAACTGTCTCTTTTGGGTATCCTATGAAGACGCATTTCTCCGCTTTGGGTTCCAGCTTTTCAGGCTGAAGCTTTTTGACATAAGCATCACATCCCCAAACTTTAAGAAACGACAGCTTTGGCTTCTTGTCAAACCAAAGTTCATATGGCGTTGTCTCAACGGATTTCGATGGTGCCCTATTTAAAGTGAATGCAGCTGTCTCTAATGCATAACCCCAAAACGATAGTGGCAAATCGGCAAGAGACATCATAGATCGCACCATATCCAATAAGGTTCGATTACGACGTTCGGACACACCATTATGCTGTGGTGTTCCAGGCGGTGTTAATTGTGAAATAATTCCACATTGTCTTAAGTGACTGCCAAACTCATAACTCAGATATTCTCCTCCTCGATCAGATCGTAGGAATTTAATCTTCTTGTTACGATGATTCTCAACTTCACTCTGAAATTGTTTGAACTTTTCAAATGTTTCAGACTTGTGTTTCATTAAGTAAATATACCCATATCTACTTAAGTCATCAGTGAAGGTGAGAAAGTAACGATAACCACCGCGCGCCTCAATGCTCATCGGACCGCACACATCAGTATGTATGATTTCCAATAAGTCACTTGCCCGTTCCATTATTCCAGAGAACGGCGTTTTAGTCATCTTGCCCATGAGGCATGGCTCACATGTGTCAAGTGATTCAAAATCAAGTGACTCCAAAAGTCCATCAGCATGGAGCTTCCTCATGCGTTTTACGCCAATATGACCTAAACGGCAGTGCCACAAGAAAGTGGTATTATCATTATCAATTCTACATCTTTTGGCATCAATGTTATGAACATGTGTATCATTACTATCGAGATTCAACAAGAATAAACCCCTCACATTGGGTGCATGACCATAAAAGATATTACTCATATAAATAGAACAACCATTATTCTCTGATTTAAATGAGTAACCGTCTCGCAATAAACAAGATCCAGATATAATGTTCATGCTTAACGCAGGCACCAAATAACACTTATTTAGGTTCATCACTAATCCCGACGGTAATCGAAGAGCGAGCGTGCCGACGGCGATCACATCAACCTTGGAACCATTTCCCACGCGCATCGTCACTTCGTCCTTTGCCAGCCTCCGTTTATTCCGCAGTTCCTGTTTTGAGTTGCAAATATGAGCAACCGCACCGGTATCAAATACCCAGGCACTACAACGAGAGTTGGTAAGGTACACATCAATAACATGTATATCATATATACCTTGTTTGTTGTTGGCCGCCTTCTTGTCAGCCAAATACTTGGGGCAATTCCGCTTCCAGTGTCCAGTTCCCTTGCAATGAAAACACACAGTTTCTGGTTTGGGTCCAGCCTTGGGTTTCTTCACGAGAGGAGCAACTGCTTTGCCACTCTGCTTGGAGTTACCCTTCTTACCCTTGCCATTTTTCTTGAAACTAGTGGTTTTATTGACCATCAACACTTGATGCTCCTTCTGAATTTCAGACTCAGCGGCTTTCAGCATCGCAAACAGCTCGGCGACTGACTTGTTCATCCCGTGCATGTTATAGTTCAACACGAAGCTCTTGTAGCTAGGTGGCAATGATTGAAGAACTCTGTCAGTGATAGCCTCTGGCGGAAGGGGCATCCCTAACTCAGCCAGACGGGTGGAGTACCCAGACATTCTGAGCACGTGATCACTGATAGACCCGTTCTCCTCCATCTTGCAAGCATAGAACTTATCGGAGATCTCATATCTCTCGATCCGGGCATTCTTCTGAAAGATAAACTTCAACTCCTGGAACATCTCATATGCTCCATGACGTTCAAAACGTCTTTGAAGTCCCGGTTCTAAGCCATACAACATTGCACATTGAACTATTGAGTAATCATCAGAACGAGCCTGCCAGGCGTTCACAACGTCTAGAGACTCAACTGGAGCGGGTGGATCACCAAGCGGTGCATCAAGGACATAAGCCTTCTGGGAAGCCGTAAGGATAATCCTTAGATTACGGGCCCAGTCCACAAAGTTACTTCCATCATCTTTCAACTTAGCTTTCTCTAGGAACGCATTAAAATTCAGGGGTGCTACTGCGCGAGCCATGATCTACAACATAAATATAGCAAAGACAACTTAGACTATTGTTCTAGATAATGAGTTTAGTTAATCATATTACTTAAAAACTCCCACTCAAATTGACATCCCTCCGATCATTCGAGTGTAACATGATCCAAATCCACCAACTCAAGTCCGATCATCACGTGAGTTGAGGTGGTTTCAATGGTGAACATCTTCATGTTGATCATATCTACTATATGACTCATGTTCGACCTTTCGGTCTCTTGTGTTCCGAGGCCATGTCTGTACATGCTAGGCTCGTCAAGTTTAACCCGAGTGTTCCGCACGTGTAACATGGCTTACACCCGTTGTATGCGAACGTAGAGTCTATCACACCCGATCGTCACGGCGTGTCTCGAAACGACGAACTTTCGCAACGGTGCACACTTGGGGAGAACACAATTTTATCTTGAAATTTAAGTGAGGGATCACCTTATAATGCTACCGTCGTCCTAAGCAAAATAAGATGCATAAAAGGATTAACATCACATGCAAATCATAAGTGACATGATATGGCCATGAACTTGTGCTTTTGATCTCCATCTCCAAAGCACCGGCATGATCTCCATCGTCACCGGCATGACACCATGATCTCCATCATCTTGATCTCCATCAACGTGTCGCCATAAGGTTGTCGCGCCGACTGTTGCTTCCACGACTATAGCTAACGTTTAGCGATAAAGTAAAGCATTACATAGCGCTTAATGATTGACACGCAGGTCATACAATAATTAAAGACAACTCTATGGCTCCTGCCAGTTGCCGTACTCATCGACATGCAAGTCGTGATATTCTATACAAAACATGATCATCTCATACATCACATATATCTCATCATGTAATTGGCCATATCACATCACAACATACCCTGCAAAAACAAGTTAGACGTCCTCTAATTGTTGTTGCAAATTTTACGTGGCTGCTACGGGTTTGCAAGAACCGTTCTTACCTACGCAAAACCACAACGTGGTGTAGTGATTGCTTTTTGATCTTCTAAAAGAACCCTCTTCATTGAACCGATTCAACTAAAGTGAGAGAGACAGACACCCGCCAGTCACCTTTATGCAACAAGTGCACGCAGCGGTAAAACCAGTCTCGCGTAAGCGTACGCGTAATGTCGGTCCGGGCCGCTTCATCTCACAATACCGCTGAATCAAGTATCAACTAGTAACGGCAAGCAATATGTATACACCCACGCCCACAACTCGTTTGTGTTCTACTCGAGATCTCATCTACGCATAGACCTAGCTCATGATGCCACTGTTGGGGAACGTTGCATGGGAAACAAAAATTTTCCTACGCACACACAAGATCTATCCATGGTGATGAGCATCTACGAGAGGGAGAGTGAATCTACATACCCTTGTAGATCGCTAAGCGGAAGCGTTAATAAACGCGGTTGATGTAGTCGAACGTCTTCGCGATCCAAATCGCCGAGCGTCCCGCGATCCAATCACGATCCTTCCGATCTAGTGCCGAACGGACGGCACCTCCGCGTTCAACACACGTACGGCTTGATGACGCCTTCACCTCCTCGATCCAGCGAGCGATGGTGAAGTAGTGGTTGAGTTCCAGCAGCACGACGGCGTGGTGATGGTGGTGAGGAACAATCTCTGCAGGGCTTCGCCAAGCACTACGGAGATTATGACGGAGGAACTAGAGGGCTAGGGTTGCCGGCACACGGCTTGGGAAATCCTTATGTGTCCCGTGTGCTAGCCCTGCCCCTCTATTTATATGTTGAGCCTTGGGGTCTAAACTTGGAGTAAAAGCCTCCTCCAGGTCGGTTTTGCCCGCACAAGGTCGGTTTGGCCCGCAGGGAAAGAGTCCAACTCGGATCCCTGCCGAACCGTGCACAGCCGCGCACAAGCGGTAGTACCGCTTCACACAAGCGGTAGTACCGCTTGGGCGGTAGTACCGCTTCACACAAGCGGTAGTACCGCTCGGGCGGTAGTACCGCTTCACCAAGCGGTAGTACCGCTTACGCGGCAGCAAAACTACTTTTGCGCTTTCCAATACCTTGTGGGCTTTATCCCTTTGGCCCATATAAAGTGTTGCTGCACCCGAACACTTCGGCAAACATCCGGAACCCATTCCGGTGAACTCTGAAACTCTTCCGGAGATCGAAACACTATTATCACATATATCAATCTTTACCTCCGGACTCTTCCGGAGATCCTCGTCATGTCCGGGATCTTATCCGGGACTCCGAACAACTTTCGGTCACCAACATAATAACTCAATTATACTAATCGTCACCAAACGTTAAGTGTGTAGACCCTGCGGGTTCGAGAACTATGTAGACATGACCGAGACACCTCTACGGCCAATAACCAATAGCGGGACCTGGATGCCCATATTGGCTCCTACATATTCTACGAAGATCTTTATCGGTCGAACCTCTATGTCAAGGATTCAGTTAATCCCGTATGCTGTTCCCTTTGTTCTTCAGTATGTTACTTGCCCGAGATTCGATCGTCGGTATCACTATACCTAGTTCAATCTCGTTACCGGCAAGTCTCTTTACTCGTTCCGTAATACAAGATCTCGTGGCTAACACTTTAGTCACATTGCTTGCAAGGCTCAATGTGATGTTGTATTACCGAGTGGGCCCTGAGATACCTCTCCGTCACACGGAGTAACAAATCCCAGTCTTGATCCATGCCAACCCAACAGACACCCTCGGAGATACCTGTAGAGCACCTTTATAGTCACCCAGTTACGTTGCGACGTTTGATACACACAAGGTATTCCTCCGGTGTCAGTGAGTTGCATGATCTCATGGTCAAAGGAACAGATACTTGACATGCAGAAAACAATAGCAATAAACTGACACGATCAAATGCTACGTTTACAGTTTGGGTCTTGTCCATCACATCATTCTCCTAATGATGTGATCCCGTTATCAAATGACATCTCATGTCCATGGCTAGGAAACCTTAACCATCTTTGATCAACAAGCTAGTCAACTAGAGGCTTACTAGGGACACAGTGTTGTCTATGTACCCACACATGTATTTGAGTTTCCAATCAATACAATTATAGCATGGATAATAAACGATTATCATGAACAAGGAAATATAATAATAACCAATTTATTATTGCCTCTAGGGCATATTTCCAACACAGTAGCCACAGAATGTGTCACGACGCGATCGGCCCTTCTCAGCATAAGGAGGGCGACCCACCCCCCTGAAGGTGTGGGCAGGAGCGGTGGAGCGGTGAGACGAGCAGTCGACACAGGAGCCCTGGCAGCCAACACAGAAGGAACCACAAGCAACCCAGCAGAACGAAGGCGGGTCTCCTCAGCACGAAGCTCAGCAAGCACCTCCGAGATAGGAACACGACCACGAGCAAGTAAGTGAGCACGTCGAGGCTCAAACTCGGAACGAAGGCGAGATAAGAACTCATGGACACGCTGGAACTCCAAGTCGGACCTCGTAGTCTGGTAGCAACGGTAAGCACCACAAACAACTATGCGAAGAGAGTCAATCTGACGCCAGATGGCAGAACACTGAGTGTAGAACTCGTCAACAGAAGAGTCACCCTACTGAAGAGCGTGCTCCTGACGCACCACAGACAAATATAGAGCATCACCAGAGGGCTGATAGCGTTTACAGAGATACGACCATATTGCTGCAACTGTGCCGAGGCCCATGAACTCCGAAGCAAACTGAGGGAGAACACTCGCAGTGAGAACAGCAGCAGCTCAAGCATCATCATTGCACCACTGAGTGTAAGCAGACAGATCATCGCGGTAGACTGAAAGAGCATCTGAGTAAGCTGATACCTGCTGATCATAAGTGTTAACCGCAACATCATCAAGAGCCTTAGCTGCATCCCGATCAGCCTGGGAAGCGTCAGCAGCAAGAACCGGCGGTACCGGTGGTGTAGGAGCCACTGGAGCAACAGGACATGGCGGACAGGGGACCTCGCCAGAGAGAACGCCCCACAGAAGAAGGCCGCGCATATGGATACGCATGAAGCCCACGAACTCAGCATAGTTGGTGCCATCGAAGATCACCGAGCACCGAGGAACAACAACATAGCCCGAAGAAGACATGAGGAGCTCTTCTTCTTCTTCTTTTTTTTTGAAGTCAACCGCTGGGAACGAACCCGATCTGGATCGGGAAGCAGCTCACGCGCTTGAGGCAGCCCCCCCCCCCCCCCGATTCTGGATAGGGCAGGGGGCACTCGCTCAAGGCAGACCCCCCTATTCTGGATCAGGCAAGAGGGGGATGGGATGCGTCAGCCGAGCGGGCCGACGGTGGCTGCGGGGGCAGCAGCCTGGCGGCGGCTGCCTTGCGAAGAAGAGGCCAGGGGCGGCGACGACGGCGGCGGCAGCCTGGGGGAGAGGAGGCCAGGGGCGGTGGCTGCGGCGGCAGCAGCCTGGCGGAGCAGCGGCTGCGGGGGCAGCAGCCTGGCGACGGCAGCCTTGACGGAGAGGGCCGGCGGCGGCCAGGGAGGAGACAGCCGGAGGCGGCCAGGGAGGAGACGGCCGCGGCGGGGCAGGCTAGGTTGGGAGAGCACGGAGCTGCGGCGTGCGGGCGTGGGTGGCTAGCCTGGCAACTGATACCATGTTAGAGAAAGAGCAACTGACATTCACTGAGGCCAAAGACCATACATGTACATGTGTGGTAAAGTGCAAGAAACCCCTTATACAATGGGGATATACCGAAAGAGGACTATACACATCTAACAGTAGAGATCTATACAAGAGAAGGATTTCCTATTTTAATTAAAGGACTTAATTGCACACAAACAATGCCAAGGTCAATCCACAAGGTTGGAAAAAAATGGAGATGCAATCAACGAAAAAATTGACCAGATGAGCAAGGCAAGTAGTAAATGCTGGATGACTCACAGCAAACTCATTCTGGTTTCCCGTCAAAAAAAAGAAAAACTCATTCTGGTTTATCCGAAAAAACTACCCTCGCAAACATCGGACGGCGCAAGCACCGAGACAGGTTATATATGCAAGAAATTGAATGGATGATATATGTGGATAGGTATGTATGTGTGAGATGCTGCATGAGTAAAGTTTCCAATAACATGAGCTGACCAGAAAGCAGGATCCATGAAGATTGAAAATTAAGTCCACTTGACTATGTACATGATGAGTACTGAGCACTAGTATCCCTGTCTTTCTCAAGATACTACAGCATGAAGCAAGTCCTTGACATCCTTTTCCCCTTACATTCTCAGTATCAACGCCAACAATTACGGACTACTGTGTTCTGAAAATTCCCCATAATCATTTACTTACTTCAATAATAATACAGGCAGTGAAGTTACAACAAAGGCCATATTACACTAGACTTCTGATCCATGGCACGGAAATGGATCGACTTATTGCATCTTCTAATACAACATACTCCGGTTCGCAGCAAGCTGATCATGTAGAAGACCACACTGCAGTCCTTGATCTTACTGAAGGGCGCGCTCGCCCCGCCGTGCTGTTTGGTGTGGGCTGGCAGCAAGAACTGTCTTGTTGCCCCGCTGAGCCCGTGCGCTGCACTGGTTGATCATCGATTACTGGGACGGCGAGGGGGGCTGGTCGTCGGTCAGGTGAACTGTGGTGATGTCGTGGATGCTCGACCTCCTCGCCCCCGAGCCGAGCCTGATAAAGTACTTCTGCGCGTGGCTGGCAACCTGCGTGGGCGTCCTCGTCTGCACGAAGTTGCGGGATATGTTCCTCCAATCCCCTCTGCCGTACTGCTTGAGGCCTAAGAGGAACAACCTGGCCAGAGAACAAAGCATGATCAGCCTCAGCAACCAGTATGGATCATGAATTCTTGCTGCATGGCCATCACACATGATGCTACTACCTCCGTTCTTAAATACAAGTTTTTTTTAGGGATTTCACTACAGACTACATACAGAGCAAAATGAATGAATGTACATTCTAAACTATGTTTATATACATCCGTATGTAATCTATAGTGTAATCTCTAAAAAGACTTATATTTAATAACGGATGGATCATGACAGCCCCAATTCCTAGTGAACAAAAACAAATCACTTTCAAATTGCAGTTCTTCCATGGTTGAATCATTCCAACCTCCCAAGTTTTAAATGCTGGCATAGCCATCTGATGATGCAAATCCCATTGATTGATGGTGAATTCAAGAAAGAAAATTTATATCACTAACTAGTCTTGTGCTTGACATGGATAGAGAGCAGAGCGATCACTCTCACCACTATGATATGTGGTTAGTAGTACTCACCTATGCTCGTCCTCGCTCCACGGCACCCCCCTCCTCCTCTCCTGTCCCGGCGCCCGCACGCCGTGCCAGTTTCCGCAGCCGCCGCCGAACCGCCGTCGGGCCTGGATGGAGACGGCGTGCACGCGGCGGAAGCCGCCGAGCAAGGGCACGACGGCGCGGAGCAGCTGTTCCGAGAAGCCGAGGCCGGCCCACTCCCGCACGCACGCCGCCTCCCACAGCCGCTCGTCCTGCGCGACGATCCGCCAACCCGGGCTCACGCACGCCGCGGCGGCCAGCGTCCGCGCCTCCGCCCGCCGCAGCACCTCGAACACCCCGTCCTCCCCCAGGTCTGGCACCTCTCTCGCGTCCCCCGGTGGAGGCTTGGTCGAGCTGGAGGTCCGCCGCTGCTTCTTGTTGGCTGGCTCGCTGGAGTCGCCCCCGCGAGAAGCGGGAGGATCACGACCAGCCGAGGAATCGGAAGGGCACTTCATGGCGGGAGGAGGGATCGACAAGAATCTGATCTTGACGAGGACAGAGGAGATGAACAGGACAATTTACTGGAAATTAAACAACTGAAATAGTACAACAAGATAAGTAGATAAACTTTGGGCTTTTGATTTCTGTGCTTAACAATGATACAAGGAAAGACATTATATAGAGTCTGGGTCACATCGCATGAGAAATGACGCTAATGCCCTTAAATAATAAATAAATCCTTAACACTACACCATTAATCTATTACTCCCTCTGTAAACTATTATAAGAGCGTTTAGATCACTTTAGGGAGTACCTATCAATGTCACCGGTAAGTGACAAAAAACGTTTCGTTTTTCCTTTAAGTTAAATATATTGGAGTTTTGTCGTCGTTTTCTCACGACAGATGCCACGAGGTGGCTTATCGAGAGTGGTTGGGGCCGAAGGACGCCGACGGGCTCCGGGAGCGGGATTAGGTACAAGCGGTGAGGGACACACGATGTACCCAGGTTCAGGGCCCTCCGTGGGAGATAATACCCCTAGTCCTGCCGGTCTGGTTGATGAACCAAGGGGAGCTACAATGGTGCTCCTTGAGCTGTATGGATAGAGGAGGAAGAAGGGGCTAGCTCGCCCTCTCTGCCTCTCTATGTGGGTGTGTGTGTGTGTATGCGCTAGGGAAGAAGCCCCCTCCTGCATGGGGGGCTCCGGGAGGTTTTATAGACCAACCACCCGGAATACAATATGAGTAGAAGGCTCCGGAGGGCCCCAGCTGGCGGTCTGTCTAGCCGGCCGTGGGGCCCCCGGTTGAGGGGTCTCGTCGCTGGTAGGGCCCGCCGGCTGCGGGGTCCCGTCGGGAGCCGGAGGGGACCCGCCCGGCGGGCCCCTGTGCCCATCTCGTCGCGGCACGGATCGTCCTTCGGGGCGTCATCTTGTGGTAGCCGGGCGCGGTCAGCGGTACGGCCGGCCGCGCTGTAGCCATACCGGGGCAGGTAATGGAGTGGTTGAGGGCAGGCCGACACTGTGCCGTTCGCGAGGTCGCAGTCGGCCAGAGTCAGAGGCACTGTCGCCTCACTGTGGCCATGCGGGCGCTGACTCCCGATGCGACAGGGGCCTCTGCACCCACACGTGCTCTGACAGCAGTACCTGCAGCCCCGCCGGCTAGGGGGCTAAGCGTCTCCGCCCCTAGCTGACCGATAGGTGTAGCCGGCCGCGCGGCCCCTAGCCGGCCGATTGGCAGAGCCGGCCGCGCGGAGCCAGACTGCAGGGGGAGGCGGCTCGTCCTGCGGTCGTTTTGAAAAGTTGGAAGGAGTCGGCTGAGGCTACCCCGGGGTTATCCCCCCGTCAATAGTCCCCGAAGCAGGGGAGGCCCGCCAGCGAACGACGGCGGACCTCGCCGGCTTGAGTCTTGTCTTGTATTACGCACGGTCCTGGCGTCAGAGGAGGTGGGAGCGCGGCGGCCGGCTCGGTAGCCGGCCGACGCTTCGCAGGGCGCCTCGAGTGCCCCGCCGGGCAGAGGAGGCGCGCCACGTGGGGGGCGCAGCGGGCCGTGACCTGACAGGCCATGCGGGAGACAAGACCGGGCCGTGGGGCGGGGCCCACTTCGGCCGCGGCCTCAGCCCGTGGGCACGGATCTTCTGCGGCCCGGGCCGTCGGTTGGCGTTCCCGGAGCACGTTAATGCCTCTCCCGCGCGCGGCGGAAGTAGTGGGGGTCGTGCGCGACAGATCCGCTCCCCACTACCTCCGCGCGGGGGTTTAAATGGGGGGGGGGAGGAGCGGAACGGCACGCTCGTTTCCTCTGCCCCAGCGCCTCTTCGTCGTCGCCCCTCCCCTTCCCGCTCCGAGAGAGACATAGAGAGAGAAACGAAAACCGCGCGTTCGCCACGCCGCCGTTCGCCGCCGCCGTAAGCCGCACCGAGACCGGGCACTTGCGCTCCACCGCCGCGGCCACGAGACCCTCGAGGGTGATGGCGAGCAAAGGGGCGTGGGACGGCAGCGACGTCGATGAGCATTTCATCGAGCACCTTCGCCATCGCCGCAAGCTGCCGCCGGCGGAGCACCTGGAGGCGCGCATCGCCGAGGCGGAGAACGCGCCGACCCCGAGGGAGGGCGAGGTGGTGGTTTTTGTCGAGCACTTCCTCCGTGGGCTCGGCCTGCCGGCGAGTACGTTCTTCCAACGGTTCCTCACGTATTTCGGGCTGCAGCCGCACCATCTGGCCGCCAACGCCGTCCTGCAGTTGGCGGCGTTCGTCTCCCTCTGCGAGTGCTTCCTGGGGGTGGAGCCGCGCCTGGACCTCTAGTGCCAGCTCTTCTACCTCAAGCGCCAGACGGTCAAGGACCCGGCAACCGGCCAGAAGGTCATGACCGCCTGCGGAGCCGCCCTGATCCACTTCCGCGCCGGAGTCGGGTTCCCGCAACTCCCCTTGCAGGATTCGGTGAAGAACTGGCAGAAAGGGTTCTTCTATGTGAAGAACGTGAAGCCGGGGGAAGACTACATCAACCTCCCCGACTTCGTCAACCAGCCGCCGGTCGCGATGCTGAATTGGAGGACGCCTCCAGCCGGAGCGCCCGCGACGGCAGACCGGCTCTGCGAGCACTTGGCGGTGATGAACAGGACGGAGGGGCTGACGGCCGCGGACCTCCTGGCTACGATGGTGGCGCGCTGGGTGCAGCCTCTTCAGCGCCGACCGCACCTCATCTGCCAGATGGGAGGGCGGCGCGACCCTTGCCGGCTCTTCACCAAGGAGCTGAAGGCGGTGCAGGTGGCGAGGAGGGTGAACGCCATCTCAGCCGCCAAGATGAACGAGGGTGAATGGCGATGGGGGAAGGCCCCGTACAGCCGGGACCGTCTGGCTCCACGGGTACGTGGCGAGCCGTCCCCCACCCTTTTTCTTGTTGAAACCGGCTTCCCCCCACGGCCTGACGACGGGGGGCCCTTCATGTATGCAGGTTTTCCCGCAGTTGCAAGACTATGGCGTGCCGGCTGCCGACGTGGCGGAGTCGGACCCAGAGGAGGTCGAGGACACCGACGACGTGGAGCCGGGCGAATCGGAGCCGGCCGGCGCATCCGGCGTTGGCGGGCTGGAGACGGAGGCAACCGATACGGCGGGTGAGTTCCCTCCCCAGTCACTTTTGCGGGACTGGACCGTCGCCCGCCACCGAGGATAGGGAGCGCGAGGCGTGGCGGGACCTCGAGGCGGCCGAGCGGGAGCTGCGCGAGGAGGAACGTCGCCCATGGGAGGAGGCAGCGCGGAAACGGTCGTCGGGGCAGGCGAGCGCGCTGGCGGCCGGCCAGTCGTGGGAGCCTTTTCCCCCTGGCCGGGAGAGGAGATCCAAGGACAGGCACGACCCCGCACGGCGGCCGGAGGTGGACGCGCGGGTTGAGGAGGAAACGCGCGCGGCCCCGTCGGGGGCGGAGGACGTGCCACCGGGGGCGGAGGATTCCCCTGAGGTTGTCGTCTTGGACATGGAGGTCCCGGCTCCGGAGGTTCCGGCCCCGGAGGCGAGCCCAGCCGGCGCCGCCAGGGGCGGAGCGCCGGAGAGCGAGACAGCGGCGCCCGGGGGGGCGGACGCCCCGGGCTCATCAGCAGGGGCACCCGAAACCATGGCGCCGGGAGGGGCGGGTCCCCTGGTGACCACGGCGAAGGGCGCATTCGGTCTCGCCGACGGGGGCCGGCCACAGGAGACCTGGGCCACGGCCGGAGGCGTGGCCATCAACGACGCGCCGAGCGCCCTTGGGGCCGCGGTGGTTGCCGTCGTCGAGGAGTTTGCCGCCTGCCGCGCCCAGGTGGAGCAAGATGCCCAGGCCGCCAGCGACCGGCTGGTGCACCTGGAGCAATCCGTCGCGGTAAGGGCTCGAAGCCTTGTATTCGGCCTTGGGTTTTTCCAGTGGGGCCGCGCCAGCGCACCCACTGGGTGTAGCCCCCGAGACTCGGGCCGGCCTGGGACACAGGCGGGTCGAGTCTAACGGCGTCTTTGTTTCTGTTCTTTGCAGGCTGCACACGACCGTCGGGTGGCCGCGTACAACACGCTGCTTGGCTTGTATCGTGGAGCCGAGAGCCGGCTGGCTGTTATGTCCGCCGACCTGCGAGGTAAGGATCTTGCGAACTTTCAGTGGGGGCGCGCGAGCGCACCCACTGGGTGTAGCCCCCGGGATTCAGGCCGGCTACTCTGGAGGCGGGCTGAATCCCTTTCTTCGTTTGCTTTCTAACAGATGTGTCCGCATCCCGGGCAGCCACCCACGCCGAGACGGTCAGCCTCCGTCGCCAGGTGGTGCGGCTTGGGGAGCAGCGGGATCTCCTGACGGCGGAGCGCCACCGGCTCCGCCAGGAGGCGGATCGGGCGCAGGCGGAGAAGGGAACGCGCGAGGCGGCCCACCGCCGAGAGCTGGAGGAGCGGGAGGCGGCCCTTCGCCGGGAGTCGGAGGAGCAGGAGACGGCCCACCGCCAGGAGCTGGAGGGCAAGGACGCCTTGCTGGCGAAGGCGGCTGAGGAAGCGCAGGCGGCCCGGGCCGAGCACGAGCGCCGGCTCCAGGAGTGGTCGGCCAGGGAGGCCGCGCTGCAGGAGCAAGGGAACGAGGTGGACCAGCTCCTGGCCGGTAAGTTTCGATGTCTTGCATTTCCCTGCCTGCTTCTTTTAGGGTGCTAGGATTCTTTCATTGCTCATCCCGCTTCCCTTTCTCCCTTAGGGCTTTTCCCAGGCACGCAGGAGGTCGCGGAGGCGGCCGTGGAGGCCCACCGCGAGGACCAGCGGGCGCAGGGAGTCCCCATCGGGCAGGACGCCGCCTGGACGCTGGATGAGGTGGGAATCCCCGCCGGGGCGCGTCTGCACGAGGTGGTCCGGGCCCTGAAGCGGCTCCAGGCAGCCGGCACGGAGCTGGTCCGCACCCTCTGGCCGGATGCGGTGGAGCCGAACTCCATGAGCCGGCTGTCGAGGTGGCTGGAGTTCGGGACCGCACGGGTGAACGCCTGGAGGGCCTCCGCCGTGCGCGCCGAAGCGGCCATGGCGCTCCGCATCGCGAGGTCGTGGTACCCCGAGCTGGACTTGGGGCTGCTTACGGCCCAGCGCGCCGGCACCGATGCGGAGCTGGAGGCGGCTGCCGATGCGCTGGCCGTTCGGGCCAGCGATCTTGCCTCCTTCGCCGCATGGGACGAGTACGTCCCGGAGCGTATGGCAGACGGCGGGGTGATTCCGGAAGACCCGTACACGCTCGCCCTTGACGACCCGGAGGGTAGCGCCGCGGAGACGGGCGACGAAGACGCCGGGTCCAGCACCGACGACTACGCCGACTCCGAGCTGGCCCGCGACTCGGGCGTGGGGGCTGACACGGATCGCGTTGTGGCCAAGGACGGGGCCTCTACTTTAGCCGCCGCGGAGGATGCCGGGGGAGAAGACGGCGCTGCCGCTATTTAGGACTTTTCTTTCCTGCATTTTGTTTAGACTGCAATTCCACCCACTGGGGGGTGTAAATGTAATGAACTTGGGGCCGTGGGCCGTTTTGTATATAAGTTTGTGCTTTTGGTTGCAAAAGTTTTTTATGCGTGCCGACTCGACCTTAGCCCTTTCGCCCTTTTTGGCTCTGTCTACCCAAAACCTTGTCCCTTTTGGCATCGGCCCCGCCAGCCGGACAGCCGGGAGCCGGTCTGTAGCTGGGACGGGGCGTCCGCCTCGGGGGAGTCGGCCGTGAGTTTGAGAGCCGCGAGGATGTTTTGGCTAAGGTGAATGGCAGAGGCTAGAGAAAATTTCGGCTAGCCCTAGCCGGCGACCCCCTATGACCGCCTTCGTGTGTGCTAAGTTTTCCGTCCCGAGAACCCTCCAGCCGGACAGCCGGGAGCCGGTCTGTAGCCGGGAGGGGTGGTAGGGTGTTTCCTTAGTTCACATTACTTGACCGGCTTCGGGGAGCGATGTCAAGGCTAGCCGGCGAGCCCCCGAGACCGTGGAACCGGGTCCGGGAACCGGTGAGTGAGGCGAACTGCCTTGGAAGGAAACGAAAGAGGCGTGCCCCAAGAGCTGGCTTGGGGCACCCGTTGCATTCATAAGCCCAAAAGGGGAGGTGCATACATACACTGGACCTTTAGCAGTAAAACGGTCGGAGGAGCGCCGCGTTCCACGGGCGCTCCGTCTCCTCGCCGGAGGCGTCTCTCTTGCGCTTCTGCGGCTTCTGAGCGTCTATTAGATAGTACGCGTTGTTGTGCAGCGCCTTGCTGATGATGAATGGGCCCTCCCATCGGGAGGACAGCTTGTGCTGGCCGGCGGTTCGCTGGATCCGCCTGAGCACCAGGTCCCCCTCGCGGAAGGAGAGGGGCCGGATGCGCTTACTGTGGTAGTGCCGGAGCTTCTGCTGATAGATAGCCGTCCGGCTCAGCGCTAGCTCGCGGGCCTCCTCGAGAAGGTCGACGCCGTCCTCCCTTGCCTCTTTTGCGTTCGTCTCCGTGTACAGGGCGACGCGAGGCGAGTCGAACTCGATGTCCGTGGGGATGACCGCCTCGGACCCGTACACGAGGAAGAAGGGCGTGAAGCCGGTTGATCGGTTGGGCGTGGTCCTCAGGCTCAACAAGACGGCCGGCAGTTCTTCGATCCAGCAGCCGGCTGAGCGGACGAGCGGTGCCACGAGCCGGGGCTTGATGTCGGCCAGGATTAAGCCGTTAGCCCTTTCGGCCTGGCCGTTCGATTGCGGGTGGGCGACCGAGGCCAGGTCGAGCCGGATGCCTTGCTTGGCGCAGAAACGTGCTAGCGCGCCCTTGGCGAAATTGGTGCCGTTGTCGGTGATGATGCTGTGTGGTACGCCGTAGCGGAACGTTATGTCTTTGATGAATCGGATGGCGGTGGGGCCGTCCAACTTCTTGATGGGTCTGGCTTCGATCCACTTGGTGAACTTGTCGACGGCTACCAGCAGATGTGTCATGCCGCCTCGAGCGGTCTTGAATGGCCCCACCATGTCGAGCCCCCAGATTGCAAAGGGCCACGACAGCGGGATGGTCCTGAGCGCCGCAGCCGGCAGGTGACTTTGCGCGCGGAAACGCTGGCACCCTTCGCATTGTCGACGAGCTGCGTCGCCTCCTCTAGTGCAGTCGGCCAGTAGAAACCGTGGCGGAACGCCTTGGCCACCAGGGTCCTCGAGGCGGCGTGGTGCCCGCACTCGCCCTGGTGGATATCTCGGAGGATCTCCTGGCCTTTCTCGGACTCGGCGTAGCGTTGGTACACGCCGGTTGTGCTGCGGTGGACCAGCTCATGGTTGATGATGTTGTAGGTGGGGGCACGGCGCTGGATCTGCCGGGCTTTGTTTTCGTCAGGAGGGAGCTCGCCGCGCAAGAGGAAAGACAAGATTGGCTGGGCCCACGACGGAGCCGACACCGAGGCCGGCTCCGGCAAGGGCTGGAGATTCTGGGCAGCCGGAGCCCCCGGGTCCGTCGACGGAGCCCCCGGAACCGGCTCGCTAGGCTCGCCAGTCCCCGGGTCCGGCTGGTCGACAGCCATCATGACGGCCACGGGCTCGAGGCCGGTTGTCGCTGGAACGACAGCCGCTGGAGCCGGCGCGGCGGGCGTAGCCGGCGGAGCAGGTGGAGCCGGCCGAATCGTCGAAGCCGGAGGAGTAGGTGGAGCCGGTGGAACCGTCGGAGCTGGCGGTGTCCCCGGGCCCGTCGAGGAGCCGGCGGGATCCGCGGGTACGAAGATGGACTCCGACTCGGCGGAGGGTTTGATCGACGGCTTGCGCAGCTGCTCGAGGGAGACGCCAGCCGGGATGGCCTGGCGAGTGGAGCCGATTTTGGCCAAAGCGTCTGCCACCTCGTTGTCCACCCGGGGGACGTGGTGGAACTCGCAGCCTTCGAAGGAGCCGGTAAGCTGCTGGTCGAGGAAGCGGTAGCTGGCCATGTTGGCATCCCTGGCGTCCCACTCGCCAGAGACCTGCTGCACCACCAGGTCGGAGTCGCCGAAACACAAGATGCGCCGGATGCCGATCTCCTTGGCGAGCCGAAGGCCGTGGACGAGCACCTCGTACTCGGCCACGTTGTTGGAGGCGGCGAAGTGGATTTGGAGCGCATACTTGAGCTGGTCTCCTTTTGGAGACGATAAGACGATGCCGGCTCCCAGACCGGTCCGCATCTTCGAGCCCTCGAAGTGCATGTGCCAGTGCGTGGAGTCTGGGGGAGGCGGCACGAACTGGGTCTCAGCCCAGTCGACGAGGAAGTCTGCCATCGCTTGTGACTTGATGGCGGTGCGCGGCTCGTATCGGATCTCGTAGTCGGCGAGGGCGATGGCCCACTTGGCGATCCCGCCGGTGGCGTCCCGGCCGCTCATGATCTTGCCCAGCGGAGCCGTGCTCACCACGGTGATGACGTGCTCTTGGAAATATTGCTTGATCTTCTGGGCGGTGAAGTATATGTTGTAGCACATCTTCTGGTAGTGGGGGTAGTTTTGCTTGGAGGCGGAGAGGACTTCGCTGAGGTAGTAGACGGGACGCTGGACTGTCAGCGCTTTGCCCCTCCTCCGGCCGCTCCACGACCAGGACGACGCCGATGACGCGGGTGGTCGCCGCGATGTATGCGAGCAGGGGCTCCTTCTCAGCCGGCGCGGCCAGGATGGGCGCGCTGGTGAGGACTCGTTTGAGGTCGCGGAACGCCGCGTCCGCCTGGTCGGTCCACTTGAACTTGGCCGGCTTCCTGGTGGAGTCGGCGCCCGGCTCGACAAGCGCCGTCTTCCTCATGAGTTGGTAGAGGGGCAGGGCCTTTTCTCCCAGTCGGCTGACGAACCGGCTGAGCGAGGCGAGACAGCCGGTGAACTTCTGGACGTCGCGGAGACGGGTCGGCTTGGGCATACGCTCGATCGCCCTGATCTTCTCTGGGTTAGCCTCGATGCCGCGGGCGGACACGAAGAAACCCAGGAGTTGGCCGACTAGGACGCCGAAAACGCACTTCTCTGGGTTGAGCTTGACCTTGTACTCGCGCAGATTGGCGAAGGTCTCCCGGAGGTCGTCAAGGAGGCTGAAGTGCTTCTTGGTTTTGACGACGATGTCGTCAACATAGACGTGGATGTTCCTGCCGATCTGCGGCAGGAGGCACTTCTGCATGCATCACTGGAAAGTGGCGCCTGCATTCTTCAGGCCGAAGGACATGGTGATGTATCAGTAGGCCCCGAAGGGGGTGATGAAGGAGGTCTTCAGCCGGTCGGCCGGGTCCAGCTTGATCTGATGATAGCCTGAGTAGGCGTCCAGGAAGGACAGCAAATCGCAGCCGGTCGTGGAGTCGATAACTTGATCGATCCACGGTAGGGCGAATGGGTCCTTGGGACATGCCTTGTTCAGGCTCATGTAGTCGATACACATGCGCCAAGTCTTGTTTTTCTTCAGCACTAGGACTGGATTGGCCAGCCAGTCCGGGTGGAACACTTCCATGATGAAGCCGGCTGCGAGCAGCCGGGCAATCTCCTCTCCTATAGTACGCCGCTTCTCCTCGGAGAAACGGCGCAGGGGTTTCTTAACCGGCTTCGCATCCGGCCGGACATAAAGTCTGTGCTCGACGAACTTCCTCGGAACACCCGGCATGTCTTTGGGAGACCATGCAAAGATGTCCCGATTCTCACGGAGGAAGTCGACGAGCTCGCCTTCCTATTTGCTGCTGAGGTTGGCGCCGATGGTGACGCACTGCTGGGGGTTAGCCGGGTCGAGCGGCACTTGCTTGGTGTCCTTGGACGGCTGGAACGACGCTTCGCTGGCCGACTGGGACGGAGGAGCCAGCACGGCCGGCTGGTCGGATGCATGAGCCACGAGCCGGTCGAGCTGCCGCCTTTCCTCCGCTATCTCCAGAGCCTCGGCCAGCCGGCTGCCGTCGCGGGCGCACTCGATCGACATTTTGTAGTCGCCGGTGACGGTGATGATGCCCTTGAGGCCCGGCATCTTGAGCTTGAGGTAGGCATAATGGGGGATCGCCATGAACTTGACGAGGGCCGGCCTGCCCAGCAGCGCGTGGTAGGGACTGTCGAGGTCCACCACCTTGAACCATATCGGCTCGCGGCGGAAATGGCTCTTGTCGCCGAAGAGGACGTCGAGCTCGATCTTGCCGATGGGGGTGCAGGACTTTCCCGGCACGATGCCGTGGAAAAACGTCCGGCTTGCTCGCAGGTCTTTCTCCTTGAGCCCCAGCTTGAGCATCGTGTCGCGATAGAGGATGTTGATGTTGCTGCCCCCGTCGATCAACACCCGCGAGAAACGGCAGGTGCGCCTCTCGGAGACGATGGTGGGATCGAGGACGAGGGCGTAGCTGCCCGGGTTTGGCATCACGGCCGGGTGGTCCGTCCGGCTCCAGGTGACCGGCTTCTCGAACCAATGCATGAATTGGGGGACCGAGGGGGCGGTGGCGTTCACCTCGTGCCGGCGCTGGCGCATGCTGTGTTTGTCGGTTGCTTCGCTGGTGAAGACGATGTAGGACCCGTCCTGGTTAGGGAACTGGTCATGGAGGAGGCCGTCGTTAGCAACCGGGACCGGAGCAGGCGGCTGGGCCTGGGCTGGAGCCGGCTCGCGGGGAGCCGGAGGCGGAGGAGCCGGAAGGCCCTCGCCTCGGGCTAGCCGCTGGGAGAAGCTGCACTGCCGGAGCGTATGGATGGCCGGCTTGGCCCCGGAGTGGTGCTTGCAGGGTAGGTCGAGCATCTGCTCGAAGGTAAGCTTGGGCTGCCAGGAGGCCTTGCCGGTGCGCTGGCGCTGGCTGGGGGGCTGGGCAGCCGGTTGTTCCTCTTCGAAGGTGGCGACCTGCCGGCTCCCATAGCGGGGATCCGGCTGGTCAGGCTTGCGCTTGTTGTTCTGCTACTGCCGGTTGTCGGCTGCATTAGGGGGGCGTAGCCGGCCGACAGGCTGTTAAGCCAGGTCCGGGCCGAGCCGGTCAGCATTAGGGGGGCGTAGCGTACGGCTACGCGCTTGTTCACCCTAGCAATGCCGACCGCGGAGGTGTAGTCGATCAGCCAGTCCTCCGGCTTGGCGGTGCCGTTGTACTTCGGGGTGTCGCGAGGGAGCGTGAAGCCGGCCGGGAACGGTTCGCTGCGAATCCGGGGGCCGAAACACGCCGGGCCGATCGAGCCCTCCTCCTCGAGGAGGGCCGACTGCGCTAGCCGCTCGATGCGGGTCCGAGCGTCGTTCTCGCTCCGCGGGACTCGCGGGCCGAGCCGAGCGGCGAGCTCGGGGCGAACAGTCGGGGCAGGCGAGCGGGCACGTTCCCGCCGCGGGGGCGGGGTATGGTCCCGGCTGCGCCGGCTGCCTCCAGCCGGAACGTCGTCGCGCCGGCTGTTTACGGCCGGCTGCTCGGCTCGCAGCCGGCAGCGTCCGTTGTGAGACCCAGCGCCCCGCCGGCCAGAGCCGCGAGGGGAAGAGGCTTGCTGGACCGGCCGGCGCTGGCCAGCAGTAGGCAGAGCGTCCCCCTCGGGGACGGGAATTTCGGAGCCGGCGTTGATGCCGTCGAGCCGGGCCTGCTGGGCGTTGGCGGTGGCGATGAGGTCTTGGATGTGTCGGTCTTGCCGCTCCCGCTCTTCGCCCACCAGACCGGCGAGGTCGGCGTAGGCTACGTGGGCGGCCCTCAGGTTGGCGGCGGGCGTGTCGTAGGTGGGAAGCCTGCCGCCGAAGATTTCCGCAACCACACGGCCGTGGGTGTGGACATCACCGCGCCGGCTGGGCTCGTTGCCGGCGGGGGTGAGGCCGTAGGCGGAGTTGTACTCACGCTGCGCGGATTCCATCCAGTGCTTGGTGGTGGCGAGCGTGGTTTTCTCATCGAAAAGCAGCCAGCGAGCAGCCTCCAGCTCAGCCGTAGCCGTAGCTGGGTTCGCGGTAGGCGTGATGGGAGTGCCGAGGCCCCGAAGCATAGCGCCGAGGGGGTCGGAGGTGCCGACGCGAGCGGCCACGGCGGCCGCATCCGCCTCCGCCCTGGCACGGCCGGAGGTGCCGACGCGAGCGGCCACGGCGGCCGCATCCGCCTCTGCCCTGGCACGACCGGAGGTCATGGAGGAGCCAGTGGCCATTACCCCAGCGCGGACGCGGGGGTCGCCGGCCTTGCCCGGGGCGAGCGCGCCCACGGACGAGGGCGGGTCGAGGCAGTCGAGCACCAGGCTTGGGTATTCGTCGGCGAGGCTCAGCCTGCCGACGCACTCGGTGAGGTCGGTGATGTCGAACAGAGGGTCGCTGCCGAGCCGCTCAACGGAGAGGCCAGCAGCATCGCCCGCAGGGCCAGCGGGGGCGGGGTTCCGCCCCGCAGGAGCAAGCCCCACGAGCGTGCTGTTTCGCCCGGACGCGGGGCGGCCGGGGGAGGTGGTGAAGGGTCCCTCCCGGAGAGTGACTCCGGCCGGCGCCGCGTTCGGCCCCACGGTGGGCGCCAACTGTCGTCGTTTTCTCACGACAGATGCCATGGGGTGACTTATCGAGAGTGGTTGGGGCCGAAGGACGCCGACGGGCTCCGGGAGCGGGATTAGGTACAAGCGGTGAGGGACACACGATGTACCCAGGTTCAGGGCCCTCCGTGGGAGGTAATACCCCTAGTCCTACCGGTCTGGTTGATGAACAAGGGGAGCTACAATGGTGCTCCTTGAGCTGTATGGATAGAGGAGGAACAAGGGGCTAGCTCGCCCTCTCTGCCTCTCTACGTGGGTGTGTGTGTGTGTGCGCTAGGGAAGAAGCCCCCTCCTGCATGAGGGGCTCCGGGGGGTTTTATAGACCAACCCCCCGGAATACAATATGAGTAGAAGGCTCCGGAGGGCCCCAGCTGGCGGTCTGTCTAGCCGGCCGTGGGGCCCCCGGCTGAGGGGTCTCGTCGCTGGTAGGGCCCGCCGGCTGCGGGGTCCCGTCGGGAGCCGGAGGGGACCCGCCCGGCGGGCCCCTGTGCCCGTCTCGTCGCGGCACGGATCGTCCTTCGGGGCGTCGTCTTGTGGTAGCCGGGCGCGGTCAGCGGTACGGCCGGCCGCGATGTAGCCATGCCGGGGCAGGTAATGGAGTGGTTGAGGGCAGGTCGGCACTGTGCCGTTCGCCAGGTCGCAGTCGGCCACAGTCAGAGGCACTGTCGCCTCACTGTGGCCATGCGGGCGCTGACTCCCGATGCGACGGGGGCCTCTGCAGCCACGCGTGCTCTGACAGCAGTATCTGCAGCCCCGCCGGCTAGGGGGCTAAGCGTCTCCGCCCCTAGCCGGCCGATCGGTGTAGCTGGCCGCGCGGCCCCTAGCCGGCCGATTGGCGGAGCCGGCCGCGCGGAGCCGGACTGCAGGGGGAGGCGGCTCGTCCTGCGGTCGTTTTGAAAAGTTGGAAGGAGTCGCCTGAGGCTACCCCAGGGTTATCCCCCCGTCAAGTTTTGTTTTAATTTCTTTGTCATGGTCACTTTGATGCTTAAATTTGTAAAATACATTAAATTGGTGCTGCAACTTGTTTGGCCGTGCAAATACGGCGCTTCCTTCCGTATTCGGACATACGCCCTACCCATGTGCCATGCCCGTGTGGCAGTGACCCACATGTCGGTGGTTGAGAGCAAGGAGGCGCTGGGTGAGCCTTGTAATTGATTATTTTCAGAAAAGACACTAAATTTATCTTAACCTCGTAATAAACAGCCCAAAAATTCGAACATAAAAATAAATAACTACATAGAGGATCAATCCTGGGACCTCATTTACAGGCATTGCTTAATCTGTACTACCTATCCATCAGGCCAACTCATAGTTGGTGACATTCACGAGCTAGAATGTTATATATAGCCTCGCGTGTATATCTTGAGGCGATCTTTCTTTACTTTTACATATGGCGCTCCTATGGGCCTGCAGAAATTTCTTTTAATATTTTTCAGGTTCATGTTCATTTTTCTTTTTGGTATTGTTTTTCCCGTTTGAAAGATAGAAATGTAAGAAAAACATTACAATTGCATTAATCAAAAAATTGACAACATGTTTTTAGAAAACATTCAAACATGTAATATATGTTCGTTTAAAAAATGTTTTGAAAATACAATGAACATATACAATAATTGTTTGTGGTTGTTGTCACGAAAGAAGATACCTCAATTTTACAAAATAATTGTTAATACACACCACAGATTTTAGAAAAAGTTCATGTTTACCTCTTTAAGGTACACAATAATGAAAATAGCATAAAGATTGAAAGTACAAAATAATTATATATTTATAATTATTTTATTTTCTATACAGGAAAATTTATGTGAAAACTAAACCAAATTAGCAAAAGCAAAAAAAATACACTAGAGAACGCATCAGGGAAATTGCAAAGCTATACGTGAAATTGCTGCAAAGCAAAAGCGATAGGTGGCCAGCTCGTCCACACAGTTAACCAGGATGTCCTCCCCCATTCGAACTCTCCATCCAGTTTATTTTTCTTTGCTGATCTAAAAAAAGTTTATTTTTCTTTGTTATTCTCTCTAGCGTACTGACTGATGGGACCACCGGCCTGTAAAAATAAAATCAGTAGATAACGCCTCAAAGTAAAAAAAGTTTATTTTTCTTTGTTATTGATCGAGCAGGGTTGTCTTTATAGATTTTCAGTTAAATTTCTATCCAAATTCTAGTTAGGCCAGGAGGTCAGATCGCGCCAGGTATAAACCAGGAGGTTTTTGGTTCGACAACCCTCGATGTAGTTTTAGTAAAATATGAGGGGTTTCTGTTAAGAAAATCCTCACATGCGGGATACCCGGCGCCTCCTCGTTCTCAGCCATTGACATGTGGGCCACTACCATGCTGGCACGCCACATATGATGGGCGTACACGCGAATACAGGAGGAGGCACCGTATATGCACGACGGGACAAGTTGCATCATCAGTTTCATGTATTTTGCAAGTTTAGGTATCAAAATAACCGCGTCGGACAAGTTAGGGCATCCCTAGCGTATTTAACTCTTTTTCTTTTAATCGCCGCCCGTCGTGTTAGGTTCATGTACAACTATCCCGTAATTAATCATAACAGAACAAGAGCCCAATTGGCTAGAGCGTTGCTCTTCCATCAGGGAAACCTGAGTTTGAGTCCCACTTCTCTCTTTTTTTTTTTGCCTTTCTCTTTCGATTTTGGTTGACGTAAGATAGATGCCTCGTCCAAGCGATGCTTAGCAGATGGGCTGCAAATAATTTTGGCCCAGCTTAATCTTTTTGTTTTGGCAGATTCAAATACTTTTTCGTGTCAAAAAAAAGATTCAAATACTTCTTAAAAAATTACATCTTCCAAAACTCTAACTTTAAATTTAACTTGTTATATATGAAAATCACTCAAAAAAATGTAAATTTCAAATATGATATTATCTTGCATGTTCATCATTCCTAAAATCATGTTTATGATGCACACTTAATTAATACTTTCTTATATGAAGTATTTGAAAATGTGTATATTACATATGTTTCCTACCCATTTAAATTGACTAGCCATTTTGATTGGAAACGAGGCCAACAAGAGGATGGATTACGAGGCTCTATTGCATCTCGGTAAGTCAGCACCGCAGGTGACGAGGGTGAAGCGCATGTGAGTCTCCATTGATGCACTGGCTTGAACTGGATTGCACGTAGTACCATTAATTCATGCTTATGTTCACTGCAATTCCGTTGATTGTAAAAAGGATGGTAGCGTATCCGCACGCACACCAATCTGAGTCCTCCGTCCGTTCGCCTGCCAACACATGGCATGTCGCCGTACCCATCCTTCACGACGGCTATGACAAACGGGAGCAGGACCATTTTGATCCGATTCCAAGTTGCCTGCCCGATGTCGGCAGCACTCACCCGCCCATTCCATTCCCCGGCCGGGGCCTTGGCTGTGATGCAGATCCAACTCTGCTCGATCAATCATTCTCCTCAGATTTCACAACTCAAACCCGAACGTCAATCCTACTATCTGGTACCATGGGGAAAATATCAGGTGCTCCCGGAGCACTTCTTCCAGCGCTACTATAACTAGTTAACTCTGTCTGAAAATGGATATCATCATCGGCAATTCAGTTCAGTTAGCTAGTTAGTTAGAGATCAAAATCATCACCTGAATGTTCATCAGAGTGACAGAGGCCATTCTATTCTGGGAGTGCTACCTGCCATTACTGAATCCTGCCTGCCCATCTGCTCTTCATTTTTCCATCTCAACTCAGCCCTCCCCTCGATCCTCGATGCACAAGGTTCATCAGTCTGACACAGTGACACTTTTAACTGTTTCACAAGTAAGATAAGATGGAAGTTTTACAGGGATCTGACAAGCACAGAGACAAGTTAAAGCCACCTCATATTGTCAAGTCGAAGAAATGTTGGACAGGCACGGAGTCTGCTCATGGTGTCTCCGTGAGCCCGAATCCGTTGTTAAACGATGGCATCCAAAATAGCAGGAACACATGTTAAAACAGAGCAAGAAGTCGTGCCGTCGACGAAAAACATGTGTTCCCCATAAGTCTACTAGTACAACAGAGATGAATTTCTCCATAGAAGATAAAACATAGTATATGATGGTGATATGTTAATTTTAAGCTAAGAAGAAGAAGAAGAAGAAAATATGCTGAACCTCCTCATCATGTGTGTTGTGGGTGTGGCACACGCACGCAAACAGTGTGGTGAATCCTCCGTCCGCCATTCGCCTGCAACCCTGCACATCACATGGCATGTCGCCGCACTTCCCATTTGCACGGCGATGGCGACGACGAACGGCAGCAGCACCTCTCACCACCAGTTCCACGGAGCCACAGACACAGTGCCTTGGCGCGGTTTGCTGGAGGAGAGGATCCCAACCAGATGGCCTGCCTCCCAAGTTGCCTGCCCCGTTTCGGCAGCATGCATGCATCCTCTGGCGAGTGGCGACGTCTCCACCCGACCCAGATCCAACTTTGCTCGATCAATCAACCATGCCACTTGTTCCTCCCCGATTCGTTGCTGCCGATGCCGAACGAAATGAGCAAAGGAAATCAGTTTTGTTTCGCCAAACGTCAATCATCTCTCTCTCTCTCTCTCTCTCTCTCTCTCTCTCTCTTCTCTGATTTGCTGCTGCTACTGCTGATGATGATGACGCTGAAGGAAACCAGTCCAGGAACCAGCGAGATGAGTTTCGCGCCTTGTGTCGATCAGCCTAATTTCTTTCCGCAGCTTCTTTTGTTCCTGCTAAACTCAACATGAATCTTTTCGGCAGAAAAAAATAACTCAACCTGAATGTCAATGCTACTACTTTTCCGTGCCACCAACTTTCAAAGCTTCCGCTGCTACATTTAACTTCTTTGTAGGTAAGCACATGTTTTTCGGTAGATGAGTTTACCGATATGTCTGTCTTTCCACAGTTTGTGAACGACAAGAACAAAAGTAACAGAAGCACGTGTTTTATGGTAACAGCGGCGCGGCGATGATGCCAAAGAGGCATCATCCACCAGGTAAAGAATTTTTAGTTGTTTTTTCAAACTTGATCCAGGGTTCTTTTGCTGCGTAAAAGTTAATCCCGAAATGAACGGAAAACCGGTGTCCGTTTTATACGGTGACTCCGGTTGGATGGACCGTGTCCGCAGACATTTGATGCCGTCCATTTGGTGATCCCCGTTGTTAGTTAGTTAGTTAGTTAGAGATCAAAATCATCATGTTTATCAGAGTGATCAAGGCCTTTCTATTCTGGGAATGCTACAGTACCGATTCCTGCCTGCCTGCCTGCCTGCCCATCTGTCCTTCCTGATGAGATCTGGTTTATCTCAGATCCTGGCTGCTGCAGCGTTGCCAGATGTGCAGTGCATCACAAAGCTCACCAACTTTCTATTCCCATCTCAGTCCTCCTGGATGCACATGGTTCATCGGCCTGACACTTTAACCGTTACTGTTATTTTCGGAGAGTTGGCCCCTTTTAAGGCTCTCTCATCTTCGGGTTCAGAAACAAGAGTGAGCTTTTTTATCCTGTGCAGAAAATGCTTGAGTTTGTTGTCAATGCAAACGTCAAAAACTAACCGCGGCCGCAATTGGCGCGATAGACTTACCGGTTACGGGTCTGAGAATTGCAGACGCAAGTTAAGCTGTTAAAAGTCACCTCAGATTGTCAAGACGCAGAAATGTTCGGCGCGGGGTTTACCGACCCGCCTGCGTCTCCATGAGGCTGAAGCTGTTGTAAAATGACAGCACAAGTAGAAGAAACACATGTTTCATGGTAAAAATATCGTCGTCGACGTAAACCATGCTTTCCACTTTGATTGGTCATGTCTCCATCGATAATTTGGAAAAGAACGCATTGCTACATGATACATCAGAAAGAAAAGAATGATATACATACAGGTGAGAAGGAAAGGCAGCAGGCCTGAAGAAATGCTGCTTGAAGCAGCAGCAACCACATCCATCACACCCAGAAGCTTCTAATGACACACAACAGTGCCTTACCTCCATCATGAATTCATGATCATCACCATCACCATCACCATCATCATCAGAGCTGAGCTGAGCTGAGCTGAGTGGTTTTGTGTTTCTGCACTGCAACTTGCAGAAAAGGTGAGGCAGAAAAGCACAAGCACCCAGCACACAAGTTGGCCAAAAAACAAAACATTTTGTGCCCAAGTGCTGCTCCCTGTGCAATTCTCTACTGCTTGTCAGTCACAGGGAGGGATCTCCCTCATATCTGTGGATGCCCTGCCTTTTCTCAATGAGGGAGAGATGAACAGGGCCAAAAAGGAGTCAGGGAAAGATTTGCAAAAGTTGATGGAAAAAGGAGGCAGCCAAAGCATGAAATGCCAAAGCTAGTGCAAGTCTGACTCATTTCCAATTCCATTGCTTGGTGGATCCAGCATCATCATCATCATCATCAGTATTAGTAGTAGAGATCTATACAAGAGAAGAATTTCCTATTTTTTAATGGACTTAATTGCACACAAACAATGCAAAGGTCAATCAAGATTAGAGCTGCAATCAAGCAAAAAGTTGACCAGATGAGCAAGACAACTAGTAATTGCTGGATGACTCACTGCAAACTCATTTTGGTTTATCCGAAAAAATTACACTCGCAAACATCGGACGGCGCAAGCACCGAGACAGGTTATATATGCTTGAATGAATGGATGGATGATAGATGTGGATAGGTATGCATGTGTGAGATGCTGCATGAGTAAGGTTTCCAATAACATGAGAGCTGACCAGAAAGCAGGATCCATGAAGATTGAAAACAAGTCCACTTGACAATGTGCACGATCAGTACTGAGCACTAGTATTCCCTGTCTGTCTCAAGATACTACAGCATCAAGCAGGTTCTTGACATCCTTTTCCCCTTACATTCTCAGTATCCACACCAGAAATTATGGACTACTACCAAGCATCACCAGCATCATACCCCTCTCTCTCTCTCTCTCTCTCTGCTATGTTCTGAAAATTCCTCATAATCAATTTACTTACTTCAATAATAATACAGGCAGTGAAGCTACAGCAAAGGCCATATTACACTAGACTTCTGATCGGTGGCGTCGAAATGGATCAACTTATTGCATCTTCCAATACAACATACTCCGGTTCGCAGCAAGCTAGCTGATCATGTAGAGGACCGCACTGCAGGCCTTGATCTTGCAAACCCATGCCGTAGCTCGGCATCCCCAGCGTCCGGCTCGGTGAGTTGTATGGCGCATTCGCTCCGCCGTGCTGCTTGGTGTCGGGTGGCAGCGAGAACTGCCCGGTTGCCGAGCTCGGAGCCGGTGCGCTGGACTGGGTGATCATGGATGACTGGGACGGCGAGGGGGGCTGGTCGTCGGTCAGGTGCACCGTGGTGATGTCGTGGATGCTCGACCGCCTCTTGTCCTTGCCGCCGCCGGAGCTGAGCCTGATGAAGTACTTCTGCGCGTGGCTGGCCACCTGCGTCGGCGTCCTCGTCTGCACGAAGTTGCGCGAAATGTTTCTCCAGTCCCCTTTGCCGTACTTCTTCAGGCCTAGGAGGAACAACCTGGACAGAAGAACAAAGCATATGATCAGCTTCAGCAAGTGGTGTTATTGATCATGAATTCTTGCTCTACATCAGGCTACATGACCATCAAACATCATGCTACATATGACTGTCTCAATAATTCATAGTGAACAAAGACAATTAATTCAGTTTCAGATAGCAGTTTTTTCCATGGTTGAATTGAATTATTCTTTCAATTTGGCAAGTTTTAAATTCAAGAAAGAAAATTGATATCGCTAGCTAGTCTTGTGCATGACATGGATGGAGCAGAGCAATCACTCTCACTACGATATGATATGGAGTTGCAGTTAAGAATCATGGTGGTACTACTCACTTGTGCTCGTCCTCGGTCCACGGCACCCCCTTCTTCCTCTCCTGCTCCGGCGTGCGGCCGCCGTGCCGCCTCACGCCGCCGCAGCCGCCGAACCGGTACCCGTGCCGGAAGTCCCCGGCCCCGGCGTGGCCCCCGCTGCCGTCCCACTGCAGGGTGAAGGCGGCCGCCGCGCCGCCACCGCCCGCGCCGGGGCCGTAGCCGGGGAAGGGCACCATGCCGGACTCGATCTGGCGGACGTCGAGCTCGAGGCTCTTGAAGTGGTCCATGACCTCGACGACCGTCTTGCCGGTGGCGTGCGCCACCTTGTCCCAGTCCGGGCGGCGCAGGTCGAGCCCGGCCAGCGCCCGCTCGAACTGCTTGTTCTCGTCCGCCGTCCAGGCGCGCGGCGGCGGCGCGAACCAGCCCCGCGGCCCGCCGTAGTGGCCCATCGCCGTCGGCGGCAGCACCTCCATCCACGACTCCCTCGTCATCATCGCCGCTCAGCTCGGCTCAGCTCACCTGCAAGAAGAAGAAGAAAAACCACACGGATTCAGCCACAGAGGCGCGATTATCGCTAGGCATCTCGCAAAAAAGCTGGGATTCGGACGACAGAGGTGCGCGGAAGCTCGAGATTTCGCTGGCAACGCCCCTCTGATCTCTGATGTGAATCGGATAAGGCGGGCATGGAATTTGGCGGCGAGATTTGGGGGGAAAAGGCCGCCGGCGGAATCTTTGTGACTGTGCGACATGATTGACGAGCAAGCTGCAGGGCCGGGATGGATTCAGGAACAGTGCCGCACCAACCAGAACCCGGAATTACTCCGCCCGAAAGCTAAATTCAGGCCTCCCCCGAATTCGACGGAAAAGGGGCGGAATTTCACCGCCGCGCCAGCACGGCGGCCCAAGAACGCGCGGGGTAAGAAGAGAAAATCGAGGGAATCACTCACCTCCTGCCGATCTCCGGAAGCTGGCGAGGCGGTCTCCCTCGGTTCTTGCTTGCCGGGGCTGTACTCAGTCTGCTCGCCGGCGAGCTTCTCTCTCTCCCTGTCTCGCCTGAGCGCTGGAAAAGAGAGAGATGGATCTCCGCAGGCAGGGCAGCCAAGGGGAGAGTTCTTGGGAGGCAGAGGGAGGGGGAGAGTGTCAGCTGGTGATTGGGTGGAGCTCGTGGCCGACTTTTCTGGTGCATATATACCCGTATAGGAAAGGGAGGCAAGCAAATGGCAGCGGGCAGCATATTTGTGCGTGCGTGCTCACACACACACACACGCTTGGAATCGATCTTGGCTTCACCACTTTTTAGTTTTTACTCCCCACTACCACCTGCCGCCGCTCCCCTCCTCTGCTACTTGCCCCCCAAAAATTTCACCTGATTGGGCGCATTTTTTCATCTCATTGAATACACCTTCTTTTACTTGCGGGGTAAATACGCCGTCTTTTACATTGCAAACATGAGTTTTTAAGTTTATGCGAAAATGATACTACTACTAAGTAGAGCGGGCTGCGCAAAATTGGCCCTCTAACATCCGCGAACCCGTTTACTCGGTGTCTGGGTGCCGTTCGTTTTCAAGCCCCATTTGTCCGTCCATGTAGCTATGGTCTCATGTTCTCTTTACAAAAATATAATGCTACCAATTAGAGCGGGCTGCGCAAAATTGGCCCTCAACGAATGCGTTTACTCGGTGTCCGGGTGTCGTTCGTTTTTAAGCCCCCGTTTTGTCCGTGCATGTAGCTATGGCCCCATTTTTCTCTTTGCATGTCCAGTCACATGCACATGATTGGTTGGGACGAAGAAAGAGAGGAAAATGGAAGATGAACAAATTAAGAGAAAATGTGGTCTATGATGGGTCAAATCCTTTGTGGCAACAGCCCAGGTACGGCCGGACGCTCCTCATATGGCCCCCACATATAGGCTGAGTATGAGGCTTTACAGGATAGCCCGGACATATGACTATATGAGGACAAAGTGAGGGGTTTGATTGGGTCAGCTTTTTTCCTTCTCTCTCATGCCCGTTCAGTGACCGGGGGCGTCCGCGGGGTCAATTTGAGGGGATCGGCTGTACATGCGCTTGCATATTTGCTAATCCATCCATCCCGAGGGCATATTAGATTATTATTTTCAAAGTTAAACTTTGTAAACATTGATCCAGTTTATGGGAAAAAAAGAACATCTAGAATATGCCAATTTAGGCTCAATAAGTCAAGAGCCTTGTTACGCTTTTGTGGGCCAAGACTGTCATCGAGTCGTTGAAGCGGTCTTCCTAAACCCCGCTTGTCGATAAGCTCATCACTTAGCTACGTTCTTAGTTAACTATAAACAAATGATGGTAAGTAACAATCACTCATTGACTCCTAGGGTATTCGGATTTGGGTGCTTAAGTTGTGGAATTTTTGATGATGATTAGTTGGGGGCTTGAGAGTTGCAAGTGGTGGGGTTGTGGCATTGGTGTACTTTGTGGCCATGATTGGTCGCCGTTGACAAGTAGCCATTACCTATAGCTTAGGCCAGTTAGCTATGGCGATTGGGGACGGCAGGCACGTTTTGATGTTGCTATCAGGCGTTTGGTAAAGCGTGTGCATGATTAGGTTGCTGGTCGACGAGGCGTTGGGCGGTCATTGTTTTATGGTATGGGATGCAAATTCACACGTTGCTTTCTCCTTCTTCTTCTTCTACATGTAGCTAGCAGCAGCTGGTGTCACTCTTGTTTGCTTCCACCTGGTTTACTCGTCGGTCGACTTCGATCGATTGCCTTAATTAATTATCGTCGGCAAAAAATTAAAGTTGTTGCTGGTTCACACCATCTGATGATCTAGTTTAATCTTTAACACTTCATGTTTAATTAGCTCCATCATGGAGCATCAATCTTTTTGCTGTTTCAAAACGCACTAGAAGTAAACTTGCAAGCTACTCCCTTATATTTTGATACAGAGGGAGTACTATGTGCCCAGTTTACGTACATTGTGTTAAGCCTTACATGTGTGATTTTTACTACAAATAAACTAAAAATGTTTTTACGTTGGTTAATGTGTTTTGACTTTAGATTTTTGTCTGGAAATATTGCAAATTGTCATTTTAATAGTTTGTCCAACATAAATACACATACAAGAGAACAAACAAAGGCACATGTTGGATTTCCTCATGGACAAGTCTTGTTGTTGCCATGCATGTTCATCACATGAAAGACCAAACTTTTAGCCCTCTTTTTGGATTTCCTTTGCAAGAATTCACATCGATTTGGCCGACATAACTTCGACTAACAGCTGATTCTACTCTACTTGTCTTTGGAGCAGGTGTTGTAATTAAGGCCTTGAAAGGGGTGCAGTTCTCCGCCGAAGTTTTGTTTGCGTCGCTGCCACACAAAGTGCTTTGCAGTTGCAAGTGACTAGATTCTGAAAATTATGGCTTGCGCCTTCGCTTTGCATGCTTAATTCACAGGATCTCCACGAGTGGCATCAATCTCTTTCTCCTTCTCGAAAGCGAAAGGAGAGAACGAGTGGTTGTGTTCATCCCTCGTTGTTGGTGTAGAGGCCGGGCGTAAACTTCCCCCCTGTAAAAGAGAAGGAGAAGAAAAACAAGTGAAGATTAGTCTTGGTCAATTCTTGCCAAGGGAGATATAAAAATATGAAGATTAGTATGAAAATAAGTGAGATATACAAATATGAAGTACTAGTAGTATTAATTTCTTGCCATTCTTGACTAGAAGCGGTCTCCTGACTCCTGATAGTTTTTTCCATTCTCCTGATAATACTTCACTATAATTTACTCACAACCACTACAGCTCAATTAGCATCAGAACAGAGCTGGCATATTCTTCTACTGGACTTCACAAATTTTATAATCCCATTCATGGCAGATGCTTGCTTGACTGCACAACATGACCAGATGTCCAGATGACCAGATGAGATCGCCACGAAAGCAGGAGCAGGAGCCATAGAAAAAAACCACGGAGGTACGGCCGAAACGGGGGACGGGAGCCTCCTTCTGAATCTGACCATGAGCAAGCTAGCTAGCTTGGCTAGCTCATCATAGAGATGTCAAGATCTGCAACCCGAGAAAGAATATATTTTTATGGAAAGGGTAACAATTCAACAACGGCCTAGTTTTGATTTCAAGCGACGCAACAACAATCTTTTTATGCCTCCCTTTGGAACCTTGACCAATCATACACGCACAGATGTACGCGAATAGGCGCGGCGTGGACAGGGGGGAAATGCTGCGGAAAGAGGCAAAGAAAGCGACGCAAACCGTCGAAGAACTGTTCCGTGGGTTCCTCTCTGTATCGTTTCAATTTTGTCAAATTAGACGAGAATATAAGAATGATGTTAGCGAAGAAAGAGACGTAGATTATCGAAGAACTTGTTCCGCGGGCTCTTCTTTGCGGTTCCAATTTTATGGGACGGGGCGACGGAATAGATGAAGTATGATATGGGTTTTTGTGTTGCTTGTGATTAATCATGCACTGTGCTGTGTTTTGATGGGTTGTTTTCTCTCTACAGCAAGGGAACAAAGTGCAGAAAAATGGTATCTGTTGGACCACAAATGATTGCTTTCATAGGATGCTCTCTCTTTTTTCAATATATTATGTATAGGAAACTTGTATCATTCTGGTCACAAGCCACAACTAAGTAGTATCAGGGTATTAAGAAAATTCATAGTACTACGTAAGTAACCAACCAAATTTCCTGGCACGTTGGCATTTTGACCTTCTCTTTCTTCTGTACACACAAAAGCTAATTAGATTAAGTTAACCCCGAGTCAACAGTGCAAATCATCTCTATTCGGTTCCACACACACATTGTAGAATTCTCCAATAAACTACTGGCTTGCGGTCCATTTATGTATAAAGAATTGGCTTGAGGTTTGAACGCAAGCTTGATGCAGGGTTAGGAGTCAGATTAAGAACACAAGAGGCGTTTTATGGGCAGGGGTGAAACAGGAGGCACTGTCTCTTCCGTGCACCATGAGCCACTGTTACGTTGTAACCCTGGCTTGGCTTCCACAAATAGGCCACTGCCCCTTGCTTAATCAGGGCACATCTCGATCCCATTTGTTTACATTATGTGCGTACACTTTTGGTCTCCTTCGAACTCCAAGAAATTGGTTAATTAGGCCTCGATCTTGATTTGGTTGCGCCTTATGTATTCCAACTTGTGTGAGTTTGCTTGTCATGTTTGTTTTATCTTGCGGTGGTGCGGTGAGGTTGGTACCAGCATGTGTGCTGTGTTTGTAGGATGTTCGAGTACTGGTCTTCGTGGTTCGATGTGGATCTCACCTATCATCTTGTTTTCGAAACGGGATCTCGCCTATCATCGCTTGAAAGATGTTTACTAACCGTCATTCGCGTAAAATGTGTAGCTATAGCTATGTGCGAATCATCCGTTTTAGTGTGAAAAATATACAATGGGGATTTCACCTCGAATTGAGGTGGGGGTGATTTTCTTATTTTATTGAAAGTTTTATGGAATTCGTTTTTTTGGCAGATCGGCTGGCAGTGCAAATCCACAAAATTATGAGAGATTTGTAACATTTTTTGCTCGCAAGACATGTATAGTCCATTTCAGTGTGGAGTAAAACCTACCACAATTGAAGCTAGGTTCAACACGAAAACACCGGATTTGGTGTTTAGGAAAAACACCGTCTGGGACACATGGTGCCACATATACAATTGTAGATTGACGGAACTTTGATAGCCGTTCTGACTAGTGGAATCCAACTATCAAGGCTGAGTATGGGGAGGGGTGAAACAAGCAGTGTCTCTTCCGTTCGCCATGAGCCACGATTACCTACCTCTATGTTAGCTTCTACAAAGAGGTCATTGCTCCTTACTTAATTAGGGCATTTCGATCTCATTTGTTTATGTATGTGTACGCTTTTGGTTTCCCTTGAACTCCGAGAAAGTGGCACATGTTTAACTTGATCAACATCGTTAACTGGGCTTTGATCTTGATTTGATACTTGAGTGAGTTATTTCACCCTCTTTGTTTATTTCGTGGCGGTGCGGTGAAGTTAGTTAGTTAACATTGTCATGTGTGTTGTGTGTTGTGTGTTGGATATTCAATTGGTAGTTTGTGTTATTTAATACAAATCTCACCTATCATCACGTAAAATATGTTGCCTAATCGTCATTCACATCAAATGCATAACTTTGTACGATTCATCCATTTGAACAGAAAATCTATAAGAGCATCTCTAGCAGACCCCGTATAATGCTGACCCGCAAAACTTGTTTACAGTTCGCGGAAAAAGGGTTTGCGGGCTGCGGCCGAGGAGACCCCGCAAAGCGGACCCGTAAAAAGGGATATTCGCGCGTCAGCCCGCAAACTGAAAACCCCAGATTAGTCAATTTGACAGCGATTCCGATGAGTGAGTTCAAATTCGAATAATAAAAGCATAGTTCGCGCGCAATAAAAGCATAGTTTTCTACGACAAACGCAAGAGGACTTCATGCAAAAGCAACGACCACGTCCAGAATAGATCTTGGTTGCTTTTCACCCGTCGTCATGATCTTCACTCGACACTTCTTCCAACTCCGGCACCGAAAGCATCAGCGGCACTGGTTCCAACTCCTGATGGGAAAACATCACCGGCATCAAAACATCCACCGGCCGCCACTAGCATCCTCCTCTTCAAGATGTCCCTCCTTGCCATATCATGCCATTCTCTGCTGATGTCGTCCATGTCATCGAAGTTCATTGTCATGATTCTATTCTCCTCGGCAAGAAGCTTGGCCATGGCTTTGGTCTCATCGGCAAAGACTCTTCTCTCCTCAATGGCCGCATTGCGCAACCCCTCGGACTTGAGCAATTGCCATTTCTCCTGCTTCTCTAGTGCCTTTTTCTCTGCCAACTCTTTCTTTACCTCCAATGTCTTTGCCAACATCAACTCATTTGATTGCACCATGGAATCTATCTTGTCCCGCAAGCTCGATGCCTCGCGTTCCCTCTTGATCTTCTCCTTTGACTTCTTGTCTCCATCGGGCTTGTTCAAGTTTCGTGGGCCATCATCATCTTCATCATCATCCATGTTCGTGAGTGAACCTCTCTTCGATGGGGATTTCTTTTCAATCAACTCCCACTTCTCACAGTTTTTGAGCAATTCCCAACAATGCTCTAGTTTAAAGAATTTGTCTTCGAAAGCTTCCATGTCTTTGTATCTGTGTTGGGCAATTTTTTCCTACACAATTGAAACAATGTCAAAATGATGCAATCACTACAAATGCTACAAACGATTTGCACAACTCCGAAAGTGATAACGAACTCACATAGTCAGCTTTCACGGCTCCACTTGGAGGTGCATTGCGAACTTGTTCCAAGCAAGCTGCCCAACGGCTACAAATCGGCTTGATCACGTCCCAACGACCTTGGAGTGACCGAAAGGTGCGAGGAGTCCTATTGGGAAACTTTGCCGTCATGCGTAAGAATTGATCTTCAATCCTTTGACAATACCTCTTGGCGGTTTGAGAAGTGCCGACACACGCATCAAGAGACACCGTACTCCAAGCCTTGATCAACATTTGGTCTTCGAGCTCCATGTAGTTCTTCGATCTCGTGTTTTTTTTGCTTGCGTTTGATCATACACCTCCGCGTCTATCTCCTCTAACTCATCTGCAACACCATGATCATCCACGCCACCATCCAATTCATTGTAATCGAATTCACCGATCGGAACATCATCGATGTTGACGGTGTTGGTGTCCAACAAGCGGACGAACTCGGTGGTGCCATAGTTTGAACCGGCGCTACAACGAGTATCGTCAATTCACGAGGTCCGCACACGCCGAAAACCAAAGCAAGTAGAAGAAATCGAAGAAACATACCTTCCGGCCATTTCATCTAACACCTCGCTTGCGGTGGAAGCAGCGCCGTTCAAGGGTATCGTCATGTTACCTCTTGCCGGGGCGGACTGAGAGGATGAAGCCGCCGGCCTTTTCGTATGAACCTTCTTGCGCTTCACGCCCGAAACCTTGCCCTTCTTCTCCGGTGGCGGCCGGGCAGATCGATCGGCGGCGGCGCTGGGCGCACGCGGCTTCCCAGCGGGGCCCCCCGGATTCCCGCCCTGCTGCACGAGAATGTTGCCCTGCCGCTTGCGGACAGGCGCGGTGGTGCTTGGAGCGACGATGTGGGTGACTTGGCCGGCGACGAGATCTACCGGAGGTACTCGCGCGTGGTCGACTTCCACGGTGATGGGGGACGGCTGGGAGGCTTCCATGGCGGCGAAGAATGGACCGGAGCGGGCGGAGACGGGGCAATGGCGGCGAAGGAGGGTTGGAAGCCGGTACGCCCGCGCGGAAATTTCCCTCTCGCCAAATCTCGCTGCGGATAGGGGTTGAGCTCGGGTCGGCCTCCCACCCCGTGAATCTAGAGGTTGATGGCGAACTTTTGCCGCGCCCTGCAAAAATTTTTACAGGCCGTGGCCCGATACGGGGTCTGATCGGGCAGGTTTTTTTCGCTCGGACCCATATTTTGGCGGTTATTTTGCGGGTCGGGGCATTATACGAGGTCTGCTAGATATGCTCTAAGGGTGCCCGGACATATTGTGTGGTAGAATTTCATTTTGAACCGAGGATAATTTCTATTCTAGTTTTCATCTTATTCTATTTGAATGATTACTCCACAAAATTAAATGAGTTGTAACATTTTCTGCCCTGAAGTAGGCACAAACTTTCCCGCAAAAAGAAAATAGAAGTAGGCGCAAATTGCTAGAAGTGGTGTGTTCCTTGTGAGTGGGATAGAGCCGATGAACTTATTTTTTGCAAAGAGATCAGATGTCACTTCTCCTTCTTATTTCGCAACGATGCATGTAAGACCATAATTAACTTGGGTCAGGGCATCTCCAATGCGGACCCTCAAACCGCTCGGAAGTGTCCGGACCGAGCTGTCTGGACGGACATTGTCATCCAACGTGGTCCCCAATCGTTTTGCGGACCGGTCCGGACATCCGTTTTTGTAACGCCCAAGATGCGATCCTATCCCTATTTTGGCTCGAGGGCCTCAACACGGATAGAAGCGCATCTCGTCGTTTTGCAAGAATGGATATCATTACAAGTACATGTAAAGAAGAGATGAGTATATGGAATTGGTTTGCACTCGTCACAAGCTAAATCAAGATCACATTAATACAACAACATATAAAATCATCATATAGAAGAGCAGGGTCTGTCTACGGACGAAATCAAACAATAAAATGACATCCATCCTTGCTATCCCAGGCTGCCGGACTGGAACCCATCCTATGATCGAAGAAGTAGAAGAAGAACTCCAAATCAAGCAAGCATCGCGCTCACGTCAAATCATCGCATTACCTGTACCTGCAACTGTTGTTGTAGTAATCTGTGAGCCACATGGACTCAGCAATCTCATTTCCAAGGGTATCAAGACTATTAAAGCTTAATGGGTGAGGTATGGTTAAGTGGTGAGGCTGCAGCAAGCACTAAGCATTTATTTGAGTGGCTAACTTACGAGTACAAGAACAAGGGGGGGGGGGTGATCGTCGTATAAACGGACGTGAACTAATAATGATCACTAAGTGATCCTGAACACCTACTTACGGTCAAACAAAACCCCACTGTGTTCTCTCTCGGTTCGGAAATCACGAGAAGAGACAGTCACGGTTACGCACACGGTTGGTGTATTTTATTTGAGTTTACTTCAAGTTTGCTATGACCGGGTGTTAAACAAAGTTTCCAAGTTGCCACATAACCGCGGGCACGGCTTCCAGAAAGATTTAACCCTGCAGGGGTGCTCCAACTCATCCATCACAAACTAACCACACGCCGCGGGAATAATCTCGACCACGAAACCTGTGATCTCCTTGGATATTCCGTTGGAAAACCCCAACCTCGAGATAGCCTAAAGTATCATCGGAATCCCGCGCACAAGACGTTCGAGAAAGGTAAAACAAATCCAGCAAGGCCGCCCGGCGTGTTGATGAACCCGATAGGAGCCGCGTATCTCGTTCTCAGGACACGACCAGATGAGCTAGTGTACAGTGGCCTGATAGACATCACCCGAGTTGCCCCGGGGTGGCCCCGCACAGTGCTCTATTTTGGACCAACACTCATGAGGAGCACTGGCCCGGGTTGTTGATTAATTTTCCGCGGGTGCCGGCGGGTCCCTATGCATTTTTATTAGTTATTAGGCAAATGTAGTACCAATGTTGGGCCTTGCCAGACGAGTTTTATCCCAAAACAAAAATCAAGGGGGTCCCCATAACAACCCGGAGCATGTTAGGAGCGCTCAATATGGAACATAACACCGGTACACAAGTAACTAGGGCGGCAAAAGTGGAACAAAACACCGAGCAAAAGGCCAAGCCTTCCACCTTTTACCAAGTATATATGTGCATTAAATTAAATGGCAATAATATTGTGATATATCAAAATATCCATGTTAGCACATGGAAACAATTTTCACCTGCAACTAGCAACGCTATAAGAAGGGCTGAGCAAGCGGTAACATAGCCAAACAAAGGTTTGCTGGGATGTGGAGGGTTAGAGGCTTATCACGTCATTTTGGGAGGCTAGACAAACAAGTGGTAGGTAGCGAGACAAAGCGATAGAAACGAGACAACTAGCATGGCAATGATAGTAATGGTATCCAGGGAAATGGTCATCTTGCCTGAGATCCCGCCTGGAAGAAGATCGAGCCGATGAAGAAGACGAACCAACGTAGTCGAACGAATCCTCACACACCGAACGCTTTCGGAACTCTATCGAGAAGAAGCAATCCGAAAACAACAATCAACACACGATAAATACCACAACATATTCTTGACATGATGCGCAAACAAGTATGATGCATGTCCGGTTTAAATATGCTAGGCATGGCAAGCACAACAATCAAACACTACAAATTAAGTGAAGTTCAATATGCAACGAGTTGCATATTGACGAAACTCCACACTTGAATTACTTAGTTCATTCTCGTTTAGGTACACGGCAACATAAAAATGTTGTTAAACATGGCAAGAGGTGAAGCATAAATAAACTACACTATCTAGGCATCTTAAATGAGGTCGGAAACAACTTATAGTATTTCCGAAGCGACCCCACATGCAAATTATGAGTTTGTCCAGATCTGTCCTAAACACATTTTATATTTATTAAACAGCAAAATAAATAGGACCACGTGATTCTACACGTTATTCTAGTCGATTTACATACATGGATCATACGAAACGGAGCTACGGTCTAAAAGATATGACCAACACAAGATGAATGTGACATGAATGCAAAACGCATGCAAACAACAATCATAAACATGTCAAATCATGGATGCAAGAAGATATTATGAAACTACATGAGATTCTAAGCAAGTTTCATGTGCAACATGTTCAAAACGGAGCTACAGTTCAACCACAACAACCAACACAAGTTTTAGTTCAAATCTGTCCAAAACAGCAACATGGCATTTTGCACATATGAAAACAACAAGCTACAAGATTCTACTATGCACAAACAAGACATGGGGCTGTAGCCTACATGATGCACAACAATTCATATCATCACAACAAATTGAGTAGAAGCATGGATCACTAGGAAATAGCTCACAAGACGGCAATAAAATATAATAGATTAGGACTTAGTGAAAATCATAGTATTTTTAACAGAGCAGTTTTATCACGAAGGCATATTGGCAGCAGTAAAACTATATGCTACAGGTCATATATTGGCATGAAACTTAATATCATGGTAGAGTACATGATGCACTACAATTCATTCCATTATGGCAACATCAAATTATGCACAGATTCATGGCAAACATCAACACAACATGGCATTCTGAAATAACCAGATTCTCAGACTTGGTGAAAATTAGATTAGACATGAGCAGCAGTTTTTTTTAACAGATTGGCATTTTGGACAACAGAATTAATTATGATGCTAAACCTCTACATGAGAACAAATGGCACAACATGGCAGAGCATAACATGCTTAACAAAAGACTCCATGGGGGCAACCACAAAAGAGTCCTAGAACACTAGCAAATCACATGGCAACATGACAACAAAATAATCCAGTTTCAGACTTAGTGAAATTTAACAATCTCCCAAAACTGCAGTTTGACTAGGCATATTGACATGGCAATAACAGTAGCATAGCAATCATTTATAGGCATGGCAAGGACACTAACAGCAACTAGACATAGCACACTTCAAATCATACCATTGGCACATATACAAAGGAGGCATGTTTTGCTTAATATGATGCTCACAAAACGGAACTTTTCGTTAACAGATTTCAGTTTTCGACGATTACGATGAGATGCACTTTTGCAACACAAATTTGAACACCTAGATGGATCCCTATATGCATGCAAACGATGCCATGCTGTAGAGCACGAAGAGTAGATGCATTTACATATTAAAATCATTGCAATCCGATGCTTGTGCAAAAAGTTATAGCAGTCACAAAATGCATATATGAGTTAAAAATTCGGGGACTTAGGAATTTATACCCTGCGGAAAAATGGGACGAACCGGATCTGGGACGGGGCTGTGCAAGCGCTCCCGGGGCGTTTGGATCGGGGACAGGGCCCGTACCGGGACGAGCCCGTCCCGATCTGGCGGAGGGGCGGCCATGGCCGTGGCGGGCCGGCGACGGCGAGCACGGCGACGGCGGCTGCGGGGCATGGGAGGTTGGATCCGCCCCGATCCGAACCGGGGCAACGATGGCGAGGCGATGGGGCGGCGAGGCAAAAGTCACTGGCGAGGACGCAGGCTGCAGGGTGGCTCGGGGTCGAGGTCGGCAAGGGCGCGCTCATGGCGGCGACGGCAACTTCGGCCGGCGGCGGGACTCCTCCAGGGCACGGCAGAGCGGACCTTGGGCGGCGGGGGCACCGAGGCCACTCCGGTAGGGCGGCCACCCTCCGGCGAGGCGGGGCGCTGGCGGCCTGGCACGGCGGCGGCGGCGGCGGTCGCGGCCGGCGCGGGTGCGGCTAGGGCAGCGGGCGAGCGACGAGGCGCGGGCTGGCGCGCGGCCCGGTCAGGCCCAGGGCGGGCCGGCTACGGGCCGGGAGGGCCGCGGTGGTTGGGGCATGGGGAGGCCGATGTGGCGCGCCCCGATTGGCCGCGGGCGGCGGCTGGGAGGCGGCCCAGCGAGTGGAATGGCGCCAAGTGGCGTTGGAGGGCTGGCCGGCGCGGATCCCGTGGAGTGGCGGCTGTAGGCTGCGGCTGGTGGCGGGGAGCTGGTTGGCTGGGCACGGAACTCGAGGAAGGAGAGAGGGGCGCTTAAAATGGCAGGGGAGGGTTCCTTTTATATCAGGGACTGATTTGGGGGGCTAGGGTTAGGGATTTCATCAGTTTTCGGACCGTTCGATCGAGATCGGACGGTCCGGCAGCGAGGGTGGGCTAGGGTTAGGTGGGCTGGGCTGTGTAGGTGGTTTGGGCTGAGAAGAGAGGGAACATGTGGCCCGCGGCAGAGTTTTAAAACAACGAAACGTCCGATAATTAAACCGATACGGTGCCGCTACGGTCGACCGTTCAGGTACCAAACGACCTCCGATTGCGACGAAATTTGGCAGACGGTCTACCTTCAATATAATAAGACCGCACGCCAACTTTCATCTCATTCCAAGAACATTTTATACACACTTTTAAAAGCAATATTTTAAAGGTGTCGCGGGCGCGTGCGTGTGTGGTTGGTCTCGAAACGGTCGTCGAAGAGAACGGAGAGAACCGGCAACTACGAACGGATGCAGTTTTCAAAACGAGTGACAATGATATGCACATGATGCGAATGATGATGTGATGAATGCGACAACCAAAAGAATCAGACGACGAGAAAGGAAATAAAAGGGGAATCTTCTGGAGCGTCGGTCTCGGGCTGTTACAACTCTCCTCCACTTACAAGAGATCTCGCCCCGAGATCTTAGGATGAGAAGGGGAAGAGAAAAAGAAGAGGTAAAATTTAGTTGCTTGTCTGACACACGAGTGAAACCAAAGAAGCTTGAAGGTTTCAACGAGATGATGAATGACATGAGGAACAAGCAAGAATTCAAAAGAAATTTGGGCAGCACTTTGGTAGGAAAGAGAAGCAAAACTTGACAAGATGGAAAGAATTGAAGAGAGGACACAACACTCCGGTTAAATGAATAAGCAAGGAAAAAACATGATCTTGACAAAATGAGACGATGGACGAAGAGAGCACATCACAATGCCTCCGGAACAAAAGAATAGAAGCTAGATCGTTGGGAAGAAAAGAACGGAAAAGAAAATGAAAACTTCTACCACAAATGAACTGAAAGCATAGATTGAACGGAGTTGTTGGAAAATCAACAACGAAAGAATAAGCTTGTTGTGGGCTTATGGAAAACATCTCAAAATTATGAGGTGACAACCGGCCATTAAAGGAAACAATTGATTGCTTGGGGGCAACAAGATATGCAAAACTTCTTTCACCAAGAGGATACATTGTGAACTTGGATCATTGATAAGCACCATGATAGCAACAATCCTTAGGAAATGCTTTAGGTGAAATCCAATCCAAGACAGCTCCAATGAAGAAGATGACGGGTTTAAATATCTCATTCTTGACAAATTCTCCTCGAGACTCCTCATAATCAAGAATGCTATAACACCATCTCAAAAGATAAGGGAGAATGACTTGCACTTTGAAATGCAAGATAAGGAATACTTGAGCTCCTCCAACAAGAATCTTAAAGAACACTTTGAGAAAGAATTAAATCCTTGACAAACCACCATGATGAATCTCCGTATACAAAAGAATGATCGAAAGGAATGCAGGTTGAAAAGAAATGATTATGACCTTGCAAAGATTTAGATGGAACTTCGCGATGAGATACTTGGGAAAACTTGGAACTCCGGAAAAGAAAAGCTGAGAACACTTGAAATCGAGAATTTGATATCATGAACAACCTCCGAAAGAAGGATTGAAATCACTTGATGAAACAAGAATAAGAATTATGTTATGCTTATCCTTCATCAAGTTTAATTGATGACAAGCAACGGATTTGGCATACTACTTATTCTTCTTGAAAAGATTGAAGAGAGATACACAAGCTTGAAGATGTCTTGAACGAAACACCGGTAAGAACTTGAAACGAATGAGGATACATGAATGACTGGAATAGATGGGAGTGAAGAGATCATGATCCGTCTAGCAGAAAACTTCCACAAGGCTTCGGAATAATTGAGATACGAACTAAGATACAACAATTGAGAAGAATTTGAGAACGAAAGCTGAAAGCTGAGAACGAAAAAAATCTTCTGAAATGATGGCCTTTGGAGGATCGAGAAACGAACAACTCTAAAATGCTTCGGATAGATAGGGGAGGAATTTCTGATGATCGAAAACAATTAGAGAGGATAGCAACAAGCTGAAACCATGAATCTTCAGAAGAACGGACAAAGATTTAAGAGAAACTCTTCTTCGGTCTTCAATGATGAGAATGAAGACGAGAAACACCACCAAGAATTACTGAGACACTCTATGAATAAGGAAAGGTTGAGGCAGCGATGAAAATGATTTAGAAGCGATCTTCGAGAAGGAATATCACTGATGAAAATCATTCTTACGTCATATTTGAAAAGAAATTGAGATCTCCGGAGAAAGATTAGAAGAGCCAGGTAAGATCCTGAGAAAAACCTGTGGGTTATGAGCCCACTCAAAGAGACCACCGTTGAAATGATTGCTTAGAAAGATATTGCACCGGTACAATTGAAACTTGATGAGGTGCGAACCTCGAAATAATTGAAAGGATCTTTAATGGAAACACGAATCTTCTGAGATATCTTGCCACTCCGGATAGAATAGAGAGAGGTGAACAACAAGAGAGGCTTGAATAAGAATTCCAACACGGGAAAACGTTTAAAGGATGCAAAGGATATGATGAAGCTCGAAATCTTGAATCGAATCCACCGGAGAAGAATACAACAAGACAAAGAATATGAGGATGGATCTTGAAACTAAAACTCCTGAGAATCTCCACAAGAAATCATCGGATACAATACGGAAGAAAAGATAGCGGAAGCATTGATGAAGAGAAAGGCACCTGGACGATAATTTAATCATTGAAGAAAAGGGCGGGAGGGTGGGGAAAAACAAAGACAACTTAAGACGGATGAAAAGAACTTCGGAAAGAAATATGAGGATTGATCTTGCAAATATTGGAAGGATTGAATCATCTTGAAAAGAAGGACACTGGTTGAAAAGAATTTCATGATAACTCCGGTCGATCAAAAGGACTAGCATTCCCATAGAAATATGAGAACACCTCTTAGGGAAGATATGAAGTCCACACTTGACATCAAAGCAACTTGAATTACCATACTTCAACAAAACAAAGGATGGGGCTTGCCAAAAAAGCCAGAAACAAATTCAGGACAGAGATTCCGTCCGATATTTACGTGGTAAGGCTCGCACGGGCTCGATCGTACATCGGATTGTCATATTGAAATGACGCTCAAATATGCTCCCTAGGTGTAGCGAACTACAAGGCTTGACGAAGCATACCGAGACTGTCCTCTGTAAGAAAGACCGTGAACAAACGAACCACTAGATGTCGAACCCCAACCTCACATCATGCATTTGTTGAAAGATAAGCTAGGTAACTACTTGAATTCCCACCTAAGGACTCCTAAAATCTTTTTGGTTATGCAATCTGGTCCAACGGATACATGGATCAATTACTGAATAAAACACTCAACTCCTAGCAATAATACTACCAAGCAGTGTATCACATCCGTCAACACATAACCAGATAAACCTCGGAAACTCATCTACCTTAGACCCTCGTAATCACAACGATACTAAACATGGCAGTACATGTGATCCCGCTCCCCAGTACTGGGTGCTGCCACACTCTTTGCACCACGAATAGTATTGAAGCAATTTCGAACATCCGCGTCCTGAGATACTGAGGAAGCTGAACGATAGCGATGTGTCAAGAACCCCTTGGAGCTCAACTTCCTGGGTCCAATCCATATGTACGGGAGGCACCAAGAACAGAGTTCCGGTCACATCGACATCATAGAGGTTCCAAGATACCCGCGTGATCCTAAAAAAAATTGAGTGAGAAGAGGGATAGAATTAAAATTCCTACGCCAGGATTCCTCACCAGAGCATAGAAGAGGAGCAAAAGAATCTTACTCTCCGATATATAACTAGACTCAAAATAGTTTTTTTTCCTAGACTCGACTTGGCCAAGTTCGATCAATCAAGGGGGCTCCTAGGTCGGAACCTAGCTCTGATACCAACTTGTAACGCCCAAGATGCGATCCTATCCCTATTTTGGCTCGAGGGCCTCGACAGGAATAGAAGTGCATCTCGTTGTTTTGCAAGAATGGATATCATTACAAGTACATATAAAGAAGAGATGAGTATATGGAATTGGCTTACACTCGCCACAAGCTAAATCAAGATCACATCAATACAACAACATATAAAATCATCATACAGAAGAGTAGTGTCCGTCTACGGTCGAAATCAAACGATAAAATGACATCCATCCTTGCTATCCCAGGCTGCCGGCCTGGAACCCATCCTATGATCAAAGAAGTAGAAGAAGAACTCCAAATCAAGCAAGCATCGCGCTCACGTCAAATCATCGCATTACATGTACCTGCAACTGTTGTTGTAGTAATCTGTGAGCCACAGGGACTCAGCAATCTCATTTCCAAGGGTATCAACACTATTAAAGCTTAATGGGTGAGGTATGGTTAAGTGGTGAGGCTGCAGCAAGCACTAAGCATTTATTTGAGTGGCTAACTTACGAGTACAAGAACAAGGGGGGGGGGGGTGATCGTCATATAAACGGACGTGAACTAATAATGATCACTAAGTGATCCTGAACACCTACTTACGGTCAAACATAACCCCACCGTGTTCTCTCTCGGTTCGGAAATCACGAGAAGAGACAGTCACGGTTACGCACACGGTTGGTGTATTTTATTTGAGTTTACTTCAAGTTTGCTATGACCGGGTGTTAAACAAAGTTTCCAAGTTGCCACATAACCGCGGGCACGGCTTCCAGAAAGATTTAACCCTGCAGGGGTGCTCCAACTCATCCATCACAAACTAACCACACGCCGCGGGAATAACCTCGACCACGAAACCCGTGATCTCCTTGGAGATTCCGTTGGAAAACCTCAACCTCGAGATAGCCCAAAGTATCCTTGGAATCCCGCGCACAAGATGTTTGAGAAAGGTAAAACAAATCGAGCAAGGCCGCCCGGCGTGTCGACGAACCCGATAGGAGCCGCGTATCTCGTTCTCAAGACACGACCATATGAGCTAGTGTACAGTGGCCTGATAGACATCACCCGAGTTGCCCCAGGGTGGCCCCACACAGTGCTCTATTTTGGACCAACACTCATGAGGAGCACTAGCCCGGGTTGTTGATTAATTATCCGCGGGTGCCGGCGGGTCCCTATGCATTTTTATTAGTTATTAGGCAAATGTAGTACCAATGTTGGGCCTTGCCAGACGAGTTTTATCCCAAAACGAAAAACAAGGGGGTCCCCATAACAACCCCGAGCATGTTAGGAGCGCTCAATATGGAACATAACACCGGTACACAAGTAACTAGGGCGGCAAAAGTGGAACAAAACACCGAGGAAAAGGCCAAGCCTTCCACCTTTTACCAAGTATATATTTGCATTAAATTAAGTGGCAATAATATTGTGATTGAAAGTGCTAGTTATCGACTAGAGGGGGGGGTGAATAGGGGATTTTTATGAAAGGCTTCGAAACAAAGAATGTATTCGAAGTATGCGGAAGCGATACAGGATCAGGCAGGGATAGTAATCAATGATCTAGTTAAGGCATGCAATGCAGTGAAGACATACATGCAAGTTAAGCATTATCATCATGCACACTAAGATGAGTCGAAGACAAACTTAGATAGAATGAAGATAAACAACAAATATGAATGTCTTCAGAATAAGTCTTCAAACAATGAACAAGCAAAGGATTCACGATACAGAACAGGAATGTAAGAAAGTGAAGGATATAACCAGTTGCTTGGCGAAGACACCGAATTTGTTGGACCAGTTCCAGTTGCTGTGACAACTGTACGTATGGTTAGGGAGGCTGAGATTGAACTCAGAAGACCTCGTCTTCACCTTATTCCCCTTGAGCCGAAGTCACTTAGACAGCGCCCAATCACTCTGGTAAGTCTTCAGGGGAGACTTCCGAAACCCGTACAAACTTGGTCACCCGGCAGTGCACAATGACTCTTGGACACTCTAGACCCAGACGCCTAACCGTCTGGAAGATCACAGTCTTCAAGTGTAATAGGTCTTCAGTTCTCTCAGAACAGAATGACTTCGGTGATGCTCAAACACACTAGCTCTAGGTGTTTAGGTGTATCCTCGCAGGATATTTCTCTCTCAATGTCTTCGAGGTGGGTTGCTCCAAAACGACAACAGCCGTATCTCTCTCTGAGCAGCCACCTTCATATGGTGGAGGGGGTGGGCTATTTATAGCCAGCAGGCAACCCGACCTGATATGACCGAAATGACCCTGGGTCACTGGCCAACCGACACGTGTCACAACGGTCGGATTTCAAACGCATGCGGCAGCTTTACTTGGGCTACAAGTAAAGCTGACTCAACCAACTCTGGAAGAGATTTCCTCTCATTGTCTTCGCTCGAAGACATAGGTATGGGTTGAGCATCACGTCAGCATCTGACTTCAATCACATTGACCCCACCTAATAGTACGGTGGTTCCTATGAGTCAGGAAAGAAGAAACAAAACTACCGAAATGCACAATGAAAAATGGGCATCTGCAAAATGACCTTAAGCGCATGAAAATAACTTGAGGAAGCGCCAAAGAGTACGGTAAAATAAAGTGCGGACGTCCATCAGGACTTAAGTTTTACAACCCAAAACAGCAAATGTTCAGAAAACGAGAGTTGTAAACTTAGCAAAAGATAACACCCAGCCCATATTAGTAGACCCGTTTGAAGACTATCATCCAATGCTTCTCCCCCTTTGTCATCGAATGACCAAAAAGGGACGAAGACATTGAAAAAACTACACGTCCCCAGCAGGTGTCGATGAAGACGGTGCAGTGGAGTCTTGGGGTGCTGGTGTAGTTGAGCTTGGTGCAGTGTCGCGACGCCGAGTCGATGGAGGCAGGGAGGTGGCATTATCAGCTTCATCGGCAAGCCTGACGTTGACGGAGGGAGCTGAAGAGGAGAAATCACTGTCTTCGAGGGATGGAGTCTTGCGCCATTTCTCCGCACTGGGAGGTGGTGCACCAAATCTGTAGCGAGGGTGAAATCCATCTTCTCAAAGCTCGTCCTCAGGAGCCAGCATAGTCAGAGTCCTCCATGAGCGGCGACTGGTTTCATAAGCCACAAATGCATTTTTGGTGGCGAGGTTGCGAACGTGATTGACATCTTGCATCATGGAATGCATCTGACGCCGAGTCCATTCATGGTGCCTATCTTGCTTTTGGATCAGAGAAACAAGAAGTTCACGATCAGTGAGTGCATGTTCTCTTCTTGGTAGGCGTTGGCGAGGCAGGGTACTGGCAGTGGCGTCAGTGTTGGTAGCACCGGATCTTGGTTGTCGAAGAGCACCAATAAGTCTTGCCCTTGATGGATCAGAGGGAATGTGAAGACCTTCAATATCAGTAGTGCCACTAGTGCCTTCGACAATTGGATTCTTGCTCTTGGATGGATACAGATCTGCTGGCACAACTTCAATATCTGGAAGATAAACACTATGGTTGCGAGCTGAGGGAAGAAACCTGGTGTTGGTTCTGTACTTGATGAAGCGCATGATCCAGGGAGCATATATCTTCGGCTCGAGGACATTGAAGCCATTTGCAGCGAGGTTTCGAAGGAACACGTCTCGAAGATTGAACCTGATGCCATACACAATGTTTTAGAGCAGTGTCTTCAGAGGCCCTTCAATCTTGCGAGATGAGTTGTGCCCTTTAATTGGCCAAATGGTGTGCCGAAGAATGTGGTATAGAGTCCGGGGCAAGTACTGAAGATCATCCACGAAGAATGAAGTGGGAAAATCTGCATCTTGAGCCAAAGGTTGCATCATTGTGAGCATCTCAGTCATGTTGGGTTCTCGCATTTGGAATAGGCTTCGAGTGGCAGCCACATAGGCTTCAGAGTGAGGATCCAAGTCTTCACCAGAGGCAGCAAGTGGTGTTGCAGGAAAGAATTCCAATGGTGAAGCAGTGACATGTTCATCCCGTATCATGAAGTCCATCTGCCAAGTGTTCACATCATGACCAAAGCCAGAGATGTGGAGGGTTGCGTAGAACTGGAGGATGAGTTCCTCATTCCAGTCTTCATGGTCGGTGCAGAAGGGCAGCAATCCCACATCTCGAAGACAATCCAGAGCATGATCAAAATGTAGGGTAACGCAGCAGAAAACAAAAAATTTCCGACCTACGCACCTGCCCAGGACCACTATGAAGACTGCATACAAGGTTTGATCTTTCCGTTACCGACTCGTAGCGCAGCGGAAATAGAGTCGATGACGATCGGCGATGCAGATCCCCGCAGCTAGGATTTACAACCTCCCAACCGCGAGGATGTATACCCTCATCTGCCCCTCGGACAGCCCTCCGGGACGCGGTCGGACAGTCCCCCGGACGGTGTCGCGGACAGCCCTTCGGGAGGACCTTCGAAACTCGGACGGTCACTCGGACAGCCCTTCGGGAGGACCTCTCGAACTAAGACCGAAACTACAATCTCTCTAGAGAGTTGCACACATACGGTGTTATCTATCCGGCAGGGCTTCGCCGTCCAGAACTAGTTCCTGCCGGAACCCAGACAGCATTTCAGCTATACGAAACTATTTCGCGGGGAGGGAGAGAGAATCTAGACAAGTCAAATGGCATGTGTATGTGAGAAGGGATGAGGTTTGGGCAGCCCCCTCACATCCTATTTATAGGAAAACCAAGGGGTAGAGTTGCCATTCCAAAAACCCAAAAATGCCCCCACTTTATGTCATACACAAAGGGCATAAGAGGGAAAAGGGATGCCATGTGGAGCTCCATGGAGCTCCACTCACCCTGGACGGCCACCCCCTTGGGGGCCCCCCATGAGGGGCTTCCTTGGCCCCCAAGGCCTTCTAGAAGCCTTTTGGGAAATATCCCAAAAGCTGGTTTTCCAAAAATATCCAAAAAGCACTTTCACTATTCACGACGACATTTTTCAGCGTCCGTTCGAACTGAAAATATTTATGTGGGCTTAGAACATTTCCAGTACCCACTAAAATAATTTTCAATGCGTTCTGGAACAATTCCGGATTAGTGAATTTCATCTGCGAAAAGCATCTGAAGCGGTTCTAGCAGCTCCGGAACATTTTCGGTTTTTCTTCCGGAAAATTCCCAGGAGTTTCCAGAATGATTCTGGCAACCTCCAAGAATTATCAGGCATGTGCCGAAACCAATTTGACTTAATGGTATCCCCTCAAACAACTTTTCAGTTTTACCGAAACTGTTCCGGTGTTCTCTCTGCGGAACTTTTCCGCTGTCCGAAACTTTTCCGTTGTCCGAAACTTTTCCGGTGATTTTCTCTCAGACTCCCTGTCTAGTATTCAGTAGATAGATGACCCTTAAGCGTGTGACCCTATCGGTTCGGTGAAGTATATACATGACCCGGAACCCCTTCCGATCAATGATCAACATCGGAGCCGTGGACACCCATATTGACCCCTATACCCACACGAATGAATATTCGAGTGAACCTCCAGTTGCCGTGTGCTATTCCTGTTGCTTCGCGATATGTTACAAATACCCGAGGTGAGACATGTTGGCATCCCTGTGGATCAACACCTTGTCCACTATGCTAGTTATCTCGTTACCGGTATTGTTCGCTTTTCTCGTTCCGTGTTCCGGCATCCTCGTGATCAAATCACAAAGTGTCTTTCCAGACGATGATGGATACCGTAACACCGAGAGGGCCCAGAGATATCTCTCCATCATCGGAGGAGCAAATCCCAATCTTGAGCTATCAAGTTACTTGACATACTTTTCCATGAACCCGTAAGCCGCCGTAATAGCCACCCATTTACGGATGACGTTTAACAAACCCCAAAGTTCATGAAGCAAGCATGAAGAAACTCGATACTCTCATGGTCTAAGGAATCATGCAAACGTTAACCATCTCTATGTTATTAACCATTAACTTGTGATGAATGAATCTCATAGCATAACATCAATTCGGGTCAATTCAACACAAATGTTCTGCTAACATTGTGCCCTCAAAGTTGCTGGCATAGACATGCCCATGATCAGGAAAACAGAACCATCATGCAACACTTGAGCTAGTCTTAGAGGCCATACTAGGAATACATTTTACCGTTTATTATCCCACACGTGCATATGAGTCTTCCTTCGAGCCTCGTGGTTATTTTTACATCCCATGGAATACATGATTAATCCAAACACGAAGGTGTGTGGAATCTCCATCATGTATTTTGCTCATCAGTGTTTTTGGGACACCGAGTCTTGCAAAAACTCTTTCCATGTGACTTCGGCAAGAATCACTCCTTGGCGTTTTAAATGCTAAAAAGTTTTAGCATCTTGTCAATATGTATCTTTGCTCAGCCCCATTAGGTAAATCTATCTCCATAGATCATCATCCCTAATATTAAGGCTATTTATCCCAAGCGTTTCATCGAAAAACCTTTTTCAAATGAAGTCCTAATTCGTGTCAAGAAATTTATTTCCAATTAACAATGTGTCAAGCACACAACATTTTTAGAAATATTATTATGCTCCCACTTACTTTCTTGAATCACAAGCATCTTCGTTACCCATTGATGAAGTTAAAACACTTTTGACCATTTCATCAAAACACGAAGATTCCAACTCCATTTTGCTCTCTTCTGTCCATCGCTGGATCTCTGAAGTTTGCATACTTACTAGCATCCTCTGGACTGGAAAAATACCTTGGACTGTAACACATGCAAGTCCTTGGTTTCATTTCCATCAGATGGAAATCATTTCGTCATCCTTGTTTCATATCTCCTGTTTGAAATATGTATTAATTGCTAGTTCAACCCGAACCGACTTTAAGCATCGCTACGGTGAAACAACCTCATCGTAGTCAACTCCTTGAACTTGTTATTGCAACAAGTCGAGCTTTATGGATAAAACATTTTTATCCGTATCAGTTTTTAGTTCCATAAATATTCGTTAGACTCTAAGTCTTCCGAAAGGTGTATCAAGATTTTAATCTTGAATCACTTATATGGAAACTATCTCGGATTGTATTGGCATTTAGCCAATTCCGGAGTCAGGGCCCATCAACGCTTCCTTGTGTGTCGTAGGTATACTGTTGTCTAACAACAATATCTCGTATGCGCACCTGAGAGGTTTGCACGAGTTTTTCCTACGTGGTTCAGCTTCAAGTTCGACCGAAGTCCATACATCTCATGTAGAGGCTTCCGTATCAGTCGCAATAGGAAACTCTGGAATCACTTCCAAGGTTCCTTTCCTTTGATCTGATGACGAAGATACTGGTTATCTCGTCGAGTTGCACTGTCCTCCCACTCACCTTTTGCAATAACTATTCTCATTAAAAGCATACCATTTTGTGGCAAAAACCTTTGCCTCGGTATAGTGGTGGGGGAATACCCAATGACTTGGGATAACCTACAAAGTAGCACTTGTCTGATTTGGAATAAGTTTCTAACCTTTTACACAAGCCCCATATTCCAAATGTTAAGAAAAGATATAACATGGTTGGGCGTACCATACCATGGCGTCATTTCAACAGACCTGATGGAGCTCTTTTCTGTGTAAAAGCCACAGTCTCTAAAGCATCACTCTTTAAAAGGGATAATGGCAAATTTATTTATGTCATCTTTGATCTTACCATGTCATAAATGGTTCGATTACGTCTTCACGGACTTTCAACTTGCAGTGGTGTTTTGGGAGGTGCAAGTTATGAAACCCCTTTCATAACTCATCATACATTCGCTAAACTTGTAACTCAAATATTCCTTTCTGCAATCGAATTGTAGAAACATATTTTTCTTCTTACAATAACTTCTACTTCATTTTTGAAAACCTTTCGAATGATTTCAAAAGATCCAGACTTGTGTCTCATCAAGTAAATATCCATATATCTACTTGAGTCATTTCTGAAGATAGATAAATCCACTACTTGCAATAACATTTATTGAACTACACACATCAAAAATGTATGATCACCAATAAGTTTGTTGCTTGTTCTTTATGGATTGTGAACGGTATTTCAGTCACTTCACCTTTCGGAGGAAAGTTGCAAGTGTCAGATGATTCAAAATCAAACGACTTCAAAATCCATCATAATGGAATTTTCCATGCGGGTTTCTCCAATGTGACCAAATGCTGTGCCACACATATGTGGTATTCTTTTAGTCTTGCGACATTTAGCGTCAGTGTTATGGATGTATCATATTACCATCAATATTCATAACATACATCCCATCCTGGATGGAAGCATGGCCCATCATCTTATTCATAACACCGAACATCAAAAGATCTCTTATGAATAACCTTCTTGCAAGATACCTTATGCAAAAGGGCTAGAGTATCTGAAACTCTAAATGAATTATGAAAGTAAATATAGAGGTAATGTATTATTATCAATATTCATAACATACATCTCATTCATAATGAAAGTATGGCCCTTATGTTATTCATATCACCGAACATCAAAAGTTCTCTTATGAATAACCTTCTTGCAAGATACCTTATGCAAAGGGCTAGAGTGTATGAAACTCTAAAATGAATTATGAAAGTAAATACATAGGTAATACACCGATGAAAGGTATAGTAACTTTTACTATGTTTCCAGTGTGTATCAAAACCTCATTCCTGGCTAGTCTTTCAGGCCATAGTATTTCTTACATCGAGTTGCAACATAATGCAATCGAGCGGGTATCTTTGTGATCAACTCACAATACCCAAGAATTAGTGATTAACATGTTTAACCATAATTCCCAAGAACTATATCTTTCACTAGCCTTCTATACATCAAAAACTTGTATGGCATTCATACATGAGCTGGATATTCCAGTCTTCTTTCTTTTTGCCATTATACTTCTAACAGTTTAACTTTCAGTATTTCTCCTACTCTCAAAAGAAGCACCCAACTTAAGAGTGGCGTTAGCCCCGGATTTCCTAGGCGTGAAAGTTTCACTAACACCCTTCGGACACTTCCTTTCTCGTTAAGTTGTTGTTTTATTCACCTTCATATCATCATATGACAGGCGTTCTTCTGGATCCCTCTCTTATCAGTCAAATGCCCAGTAAACACTTTTACTAATATTTTGCGAACAAACATTGCTTTGGATATCTCATATATTTTAGCCTTTGTCTGTCTTTGAAAATGATTTTCAGATTCCATGAATATCACATAACTATCCAAACTTTCGAAGTTCGGGTCTCATGGAAGCAAACATATTTCACTTGACCGTAACGGAATTTTAGCTTTTGGATCGAAGGACAAGAGTCACATGATCCATATCATTAGCGGGAGAATACCGAAAGCATGCGATAGGACAAAGTCCTTCTCGGCACTCTTGAGGACAATCCTCACATTACATTACCAACCATAAAGTTTTAACTAGATATTTTACAGCTATTCAATTTTAATAGGGAAGGTGGAAACGCGAGCCATTATTCTACAACTATTATGCAATTTACACTTAGACAAAGTTCACAATTAATTGCACTGAGAATTGAAAGAATTAATTCTATAGTGCGCTCCCACTCAAATCAATATCTCTCATAATTGATTGTGAGTGATACAAGACCCGCATTTAAATTGTTCGCCATTGGTGTAACACCACTGATGACGAAAATCTCAACCGGTAGGCCAACTTGCCAATCACATCTCTATGTGACTCTTGTTCATCTTTTGATGCGTGTGTTTCGAGCTCATGACGGTCATGCCTGAACGTCAAGACAACCAAGTGATCTCGCTGCGAGGTCTCAACTTACCCACCTCACACTTCTCTAATCGTTCGTACTCGTGTGACACGGCGCACCCTGAAAAGATAGGTGCCGTGACAGTGCTACACTTGGGAGAACACTATCAACTTTGATATTTTTGTGAGAGATCACCCTAATAAAAAGCGACTACTGCGCAATCAAAAAGGGTGCATCATAAGGGATAAACATCTCAGGCAATTCATAATTGCATGATATGGTATAGCCCTTCCTGACGGAGAAGTTTTGTATTTCTTCATCTTCGGCATTCACGTCGGTATTCACCTTCGCGAAGATTGCCACCACCTTGTCGGTGCACCAGATAATATTGCTATCTCTATAGCTAATAAAATACGTGCATTACTTAAGGTTGACACGCAGGTCATTAAAGTGACAATCATATGGCTCCAGCCATCATGCCGAATCATGACACGCAGGTCATGTTAATATTACATCATATAGTCATCTCATACATAATCAAATTAATATGAGCATTGCTATACCACATCATATGCACATGCAAACCATCCTGCAAAACCAAGTTAGACGCCTCTAATCGGTTCATGCAAAAACTTGTTTTACGTGGCTTCTAAGGTTTCGAAACAAACCGAAGCTACCAACGTCCATCATCAAGCATGATAATCCAAGTCGCTAGATTAACATCGCGGGGTGTATGAAACACGAGATAATAAAATCTCAAGCCCCATACTGAACTTCGTCATACGCATGACCCCCGTGCAGATCATATCTGCATTGCCCTTTTGTCTGCGAAATTTCATCTTTCTTTTTAACTACGGTGGAATTCAATGAACTGTTAGCACTTCGTTGATCAATCAGGATCGCGGATTGCCAGAACATTGAAACTCCACCATGCTGTTATCAAGATCAGAAATATGCAAATTCCAGGGAAGGAACAAGAACATCAGGTAACAGATTTCATCTGCTACCCGCACAAATAATTTTCAGTAATAGAACTCATCTACTACCTAATTATATTGTGCAACACCCATACATCTCTATGTATTCTAGATCGCAACCTGCATCTACGCATAGCCCGGCGCATGATGCCACTGTAGGGTAACGCAGCAGAAAACAAAAAAATTCCGACCTACGCACCAGCCCAGGACCACTATGAAGACTGCATACAAGGTTTGATCTTTTCGTTACCGACTCGTAGCGCAGCGGAAATAGAGTCGATGACGATCGGAGGTGCAGATCCCCGTAGCTAGGATTTACAACCTCCCAACCACGAGGATGTATACCCTCATCTGCCCCTCGGACAACCCTCCGGGAGGCGGTCGACAGTCCCCCAGACGGTGTCGCGGACAGCCCTTCGGAAGGACCTTCGAAACTCGGACGGTCACTCGGACAGCCCTTTGGGAGGACCTCTCGAACTAAGACCGAAACTACGATCTCTCTACAGAGTTGCACACATACGGTGTCATCTATCCGGCAGGGCTTCGCCGTCCAGAACTAGTTCCTGCCGGAACCCAGACAGCCTTTCGGCTCTACGAAACTATTTCGCAAGGAGGGAGAGAGAAGCCAGACAAGTCAAATGGCATGTGTATGTGAGAAGGGATGAGGTTTGGGCAGCCCCCTCACCTCCTATTTATAGGAAAACCAAGGGGTAGAGTTGCCATTCCAAAAACCCAAAAATGCCCCCACTTTATGTCATACACAAAGGGCAAAAGAGGGAAAAGGGATGCCATGTGGATCTCCATGGAGCTCCACTCACCTTGGCCGGCCACCCCCTTGGGGTCCCCCATGAGGGGCTTCCTTGGCCCCCAAGGCCTTCTAGAAGCCTTTTGGGAAATATCCAAAAAGGTTGTTTTCCAAACATATCCAAAAAGCACTTTCACTATTCACGACGACATTTTTCAGCGTCCGTTCGAACTGAAAATATTTATGTGGGCTTAGAACATTTCCAGTACCCACTAAAATAATTTTCAATGTGTTCCGGAACAATTCCGGATTAGTGATTTTCATCTGCGAAAAGCATCCGATGTGGTTCCGATAGCTCCAGAACATTTCCGGTTTTTCTTCAGGAAAATTCCCAGAAGTTTCCAGAATGATTTTGGCACCCTCCAAGAATTATCAGGCATGTGACGAAACCAATTTGACTTAATGGTTTCCCCTGAAACAACTTTTCAGTATTACCAAAACTGTTCCGGTGTTCTCTCTGCGGAACTTTTTCGCTGTCCGAAACTTTTCCGGTGTTCGAAACTTTTTCGGTGATATTCTCTCAGACTCCCTGTCTAGTATTCAACAGATAGATGACCCTTAAGCGTGTGACCCTATAGGTTCGGTGAAGTATAGACATGACCCGGAACCCCTTCCGATCAATGATCAACATCGGAGCCGTGGACACCCATATTGACCCCTATACCCACACGAATGAATATTCGAGTGAACCTCCAGTTGCCGTGTGCTATTCCTGTTGCTTCGCGATAATTTACAAATACCCGAGGTGAGACATGTTGGCATCCCTGTGGATCAACACCTTGTCCACTATGCCAGTTACCTCGTTACCGGTATTGTTCTCTTTTCTCGTTCCGTGTTCCGGCATCCCCGTGATGAAATCACAAAGTGTCTGGCCAGACGATGATGGATACCGTAACACCGAGAGGTCCTAGAGATATCTTTCCATCGTCGGAGGAGCAAATCCCAATCTTGAGCTATCAAGTTACTTGACATACTTTTCCATGAACCCGTAAGCCGCCGTAATAGCCACCCATTTACGGATGACGTTTAACAAACCCCAAAGTTCATGAAGCAAGCATGAAGAAACTCGATACTCTCATGGTCTAAGGAATCATGCAAACGTTAACCATCTCTGTGTTATTAACCATTAACTTGTGACAAATGAATCTCATAGCATAACATCAATTCGGGTCGATTCAACACAAATGTTCTGCTAACATTGTGCCCTCAAAGTTGCTGGCATAGACATGCCCATGATCAGGAAAACAGAACCATCATGCAACACTTGAGCTAGTCTTAGAGGCCAGACTAGGAATACATTTTACCGTTTATTATCCCACACGTGCATATGAGTCTTCCTCCGAGCCTCGTGGTTATTGCAGACTCGAGAACCATAGCAGTTATAGCATGGAACATAAACCTAAATATGCTCCCTAGGTGTAGCGAACTACAAGGCTTGACGAAGCATACCGAGACTGTCCTCTGTAAGAAAGACCGTGAACAAACGAACCACTAGATGTCGAACCCCAACCTCACATCATGCATTTGTTGAAAGATAAGCTAGGTAACTACTTGAATTCCCACCTAAGGACTCCTAAAATCTTTCTGGTTATGCAATCTGGTCCAACGGATACATGGATCAATTACTGAATAAAACACTCAACTCCTAGCAATAATACTACCAAGCAGTGTATCACATCCGTCAACACATAACCAGATAAACCTCGGAAACTCATCTACCTTAGACCCTCGTAATCACAATGATACTAAACATGGCAGTACATGTGATCCCGCTCCCCAGTACTGGGTGCTGCCACACTCTTTGCACCACGAATAGTATTGAAGCAATTTCGAACATCCGCGTCCTGAGATACTAAGGAAGCTGAACGATAGCGATGTGTCAAGAACCCCTTGGAGCTCAACTTCCTGGGTCCAATCCATATGTACGGGAGGCACCAAGAACAGAGTTCCGGTCACATCGACATCATAGAGGTTCCAAGATACCCGCGTGATCCTAAAAAAAATTGAGTGAGAAGAGCGATAGAATTAAAATTCCTACGCCAGGATTCCTCACCAGAGCATAGAAGAGGAGCAAAAGAATCTTACTCTCCGATATATAACTAGACTCAAAATAGTTTTTTTTCCTAGACTCGACTTGGCCAAGTTCGATCAATCAAGGGGGCTCCTAGGTCGGAACCTAGCTCTGATACCAACTTGTAATGCCCAAGATGCGATCCTATCCCTATTTTGGCTCGAGGGCCTCGACAGGAATAGAAGTGCATCTCGTTGTTTTGCAAGAATGGATATCATTACAAGTACATGTAAAGAAGAGATGAGTATATGGAATTGCTTACACTCGCCACAAGCTAAATCAAGATCACATCAATACAACAACATATAAAATCATCATACAGAAGAGTAGTGTCCGTCTACGGACGAAATCAAACGATAAAATGACATCCATCCTTGCTATCCCAGGCTGCCGGCCTGGAACCCATCCTATGATCAAAGAAGTAGAAGAAGAACTCCAAATCAAGCAAGCATCGCGCTCACGTCAAATCATCGCATTACATGTACCTGCAACTGTTGTTGTAGTAATCTGTGAGCCACAGGGACTCAGCAATCTCATTTCCAAGGGTATCAACACTATTAAAGCTTAATGGGTGAGGTATGGTTAAGTGGTGAGGCTGCAGCAAGCACTAAGCATTTATTTGAGTGGCTAACTTACGAGTACAAGAACAAGGGGGGGGGGGGGTGATCGTCGTATAAACGGACGTGAACTAATAATGATCACTAAGTGATCCTGAACACCTACTTACGGTCAAACATAACCCCACCGTGTTCTCTCTCGGTTCGGAAATCACGAGAAGAGACAGTCACGGTTACGCACACGGTTGGTGTATTTTATTTGAGTTTACTTCAAGTTTGCTATGACCGGGTGTTAAACAAAGTTTCCAAGTTGCCACATAACCGCGGGCACGGCTTCCAGAAAGATTTAACCCTGCAGGGGTGCTCCAACTCATCCATCACAAACTAACCACACGCCGCGGGAATAACCTCGACCACGAAACCCGTGATCTCCTTGGAGATTCCGTTGGAAAACCTCAACCTCGAGATAGCCCAAAGTATCCTTGGAATCCCGCGCACAAGATGTTTGAGAAAGGTAAAACAAATCGAGCAAGGCCGCCCGGCGTGTCGACGAACCCGATAGGAGCCGCGTATCTCGTTCTCAGGACACGACCAGATGAGCTAGTGTACAGTGGCCTGATAGACATCACCCGAGTTGCCCCAGGGTGGCCCCACACAGTGCTCTATTTTGGACCAACACTCATGAGGAGCACTGGCCCGGGTTGTTGATTAATTATCCGCGGGTGCCGGCGGGTCCCTATGCATTTTTATTAGTTATTAGGCAAATGTAGTACCAATGTTGGGCCTTGCCAGACGAGTTTTATCCCAAAACGAAAAACAAGGGGGTCCCCATAACAACCCCGAGCATGTTAGGAGCGCTCAATATGGAACATAACACCGGTACACAAGTAACTAGGGCGGCAAAAGTGGAACAAAACACCGAGGAAAAGGCCAAGCCTTCCACCTTTTACCAAGTATATATTTGCATTAAATTAAGTGGCAATAATATTGTGATTGAAAGTGCTAGTTATCGACTAGAGGGGGGGGTGAATAGGCGATTTTTATGAAAGGCTTCGAAACAAAGAATGTATTCGAAGTATGCGGAAGCGATACAGGATCAGGCAGGGATAGTAATCAATGATCTAGTTAAGGCATGCAATGCAGTGAAGACATACATGCATGTTAAGCATTATCATCATGCACACTAAGATGAGTCGAAGACAAACTTAGATAGAATGAAGATAAACAACAAATATGAATGTCTTCAGAATAAGTCTTCAAACAATGAACAAGCAAAGGATTCACTATACAGAACAGGAATGTAAGAAAGTGAAGGATAGAACCAGTTGCTTGGCGAAGACACCGAATTTGTTGGACCAGTTCCAGTTGCTGTGACAACTGTACGTATGGTTAGGGAGGCTGAGATTGAACTCAGAAGACCTCGTCTTCACCTTATTCCCCTTGAGCCGAAGTCACTTAGACAGCGCCCAATCACTCTGGTAAGTCTTCAGGGGAGACTTCCGAAACCCGTACAAACTTGGTCACCCGGCAGTGCACAATGACTCTTGGACGCTCTAGACCCAGACGCCTAACCGTCTGGAAGATCACAGTCTTCAAGTGTAATAAGTCTTCAGTTCTCTCAGAACAGAATGACTTCGGTGATGCTCAAACACACTAGCTCTAGGTGTTTAGGTGTATCCTCGCAGGATATTTCTCTCTCAATGTCTTCGAGGTGGGTTGCTCCAAAACGACAACAGCCGTATCTCTCTCTGAGCAGCCACCTTCATATGGTGGAGGGGGTGGGCTATTTATAGCCAGCAGGCAACCCGACCTGATATGACCGAAATGACCCTGGGTCACTGTCCAACCGACACGTGTCACAACGGTCGGATTTCAAACGCATGCGGCAGCTTTACTTGGGCTACAAGTAAAGCTGACTCAACCAACTCTGGAAGAGATTTCCTCTCATTGTCTTCGCTCGAAGACATAGGTATGGGTTGAGCATCACGTCAGCATCTGACTTCAATCACATTGACCCCACCTAATAGTACGGTGGTTCCTATGAGTCAGGAAAGAAGAAACAAAACTACCGAAAGACTTCGTCTTCGCGTTTCATTGTCTTCGGGCGAATGTCTTCGCATACCACCAATGGCTTCAACCGTCATCAATGTCTTCGGACATTTTTGGGGGTCGTCTTCGACGGCTAAACCAAAACTCCAGGGACTTCTATCTGTGTTAACCTGCGAACTCTCACAAACACATTAGTCCCTCAACCACGTTTGTCTTCAATACTCCAAAACCAACAAAGGGTGGCACTAGATGCACTTACAATCTCCCCCTTTTTGGTGATTGATGACAAACTGGTTGAACTTTTCAACGGGGATAAATATATGTGAAGATAAGATTTTGAAGATTTTGATTACAAGATATAGAGAGGTCCCCCTGAAGATGTGCATGTGAAAATTTTGCTTTGAATGCAAGTGCACATGGTAGGTTGTAGTTTGTGGAGATCTTCCCCCATATCTTGTAATCCAATCACTATGCATTAACAGATATGTCGAAGATAATGAAATGCACAATGAAAAATGGGCATCTGCAAAATGACCTTAAGCGCATGAAAATAACTTGAGGAAGCGCCAAAGAGTACGGTAAACATAAAGTGCAGACGTCCATCAGGACTTAAGTTTTACAACCCAAAACAGCAAATGTTCAGAAAACGAGAGTTGTAAACTTAGCAAAAGATAACACCCAGCCCATATTAGTAGACCCGTTTGAAGACTATCATCCAATGCTTCTCCCCCTTTGTCATCGAATGACCAAAAAGGGACGAAGACATTGAAAAAACTACACGTCCCCAGCAGGTGTCGATGAAGACGGTGCAGTGGAGTCTTGGGGTGCTGGTGTAGTTGAGCTTGGTGCAGTGTCGCGACGCCGAGTCGATGGAGGCAGGGAGGTGGCATTATCAGCTTCATCGGCAAGCCTGACGTTGACGGAGGGAGCTGAAGAGGAGAAATCACTGTCTTCGAGGGATGGAGTCTTGCGCCATTTCTCCGCACTGGGAGGTGGTGCACCAAATCTGTAGCGAGGGTGAAATCCATCTTCTCAAAGCTCGTCCTCAGGAGCCAGCATAGTCAGAGTCCTCCATGAGCGGCGACTGGTTTCATAAGCCACAAATGCAGTTTTGGTGGCGAGGTTGCGAACGTGATTGACATCTTGCATCATGGAATGCATCTGACGCCGAGTCCATTCATGGTGCCTATCTTGCTTTTGGATCAGAGAAACAAGAAGTTCACGATCAGTGAGTGCATGTTCTCTTCTTGGTAGGCGTTGGCGAGGCAGGGTACTGGCAGTGGCGTCAGTGTTGGTAGCACCGGATCTTGGTTGTCGAAGAGCACCAATAAGTCTTGCCCTTGATGGATCAGAGGGAATGTGAAGACCTTCAATATCAGTAGTGCCACTAGTGCCTTCGACAATTGGATTCTTGCTCTTGGATGGATACAGATCTGCTGGCACAACTTCAATATCTGGAAGATAAACACTATGGTTGCGAGCTAAGGGAAGAAACCTGGTGTTGGTTCTGTACTTGATGAAGCGCATGATCCAGGGAGCATATATCTTCGGCTCGAGGACATTGAAGCCATTTGCAGCGAGGTTTCGAAGGAACACGTCTCGAAGATTGAACCTGATGCCATACACAATGTTTTAGAGCAGTGTCTTCAGAGGCCCTTCAATCTTGCGAGATGAGTTGTGCCCTTTAATTGGCCAAATGGTGTGCCGAAGAATGTGGTATAGAGTCCGGGGCAAGTACTGAAGATCATCCACGAAGAATGAAGTGGGCAAATCTGCATCTTGAGCCAAAGGTTGCATCATTGTGAGCATCTCAGTCATGTTGGGTTCTCGCATTTGGAATAGGCTTCGAGTGGCAGCCACATAGGCTTCAGAGTGAGGATCCAAGTCTTCACCAGAGGCAGCAAGTGGTGTTGCAGGAAAGAATTCCAATGGTGAAGCAGTGACATGTTCATCCCGTATCATGAAGTCCATCTGCCAAGTGTTCACATCATGACCAAAGCCAGAGATGTGGAGGGTTGCGTAGAACTGGAGGATGAGTTCCTCATTCCAGTCTTCATGGTCGGTGCAGAAGGGCAGCAATCCCACATCTCGAAGACAATCCAGAGCATGATCAAAATGTAGGGTAACGCAGCAGAAAACAAAAAATTTCCGACCTACGCACCAGCCCAGGACCACTATGAAGACTGCATACAAGGTTTGATCTTTCCGTTACCGACTCGTAGCGCAGCGGAAATAGAGTCGATGACGATCGGCGATGCAGATCCCCGCAGCTAGGATTTACAACCTCCCAACCGTGAGGATGTATACCCTCATCTGCCCCTCGGACAGCCCTCCGGGACGCGGTCGGACAGTCCCCCGGACGGTGTCGCGGACAGCCCTTCGGGAGGACCTTCGAAACTCGGACGGTCACTTGGACAGCCCTTCGGGAGGACCTCTCGAACTAAGACCGAAACTACAATCTCTCTAGAGAGTTGCACACATACGGTGTTATCTATCCGGCAGGGCTTCGCCGTCCAGAACTAGTTCCTGCCGGAACCCAGACAGCATTTCAGCTATACGAAACTATTTCGCGGGGAGGGAGAGAGAATCTAGACAAGTCAAATGGCATGTGTATGTGAGAAGGGATGAGGTTTGGGCAGCCCCCTCACATCCTATTTATAGGAAAACCAAGGGGTAGAGTTGCCATTCCAAAAACCCAAAAATGCCCCCACTTTATGTCATACACAAAGGGCATAAGAGGGAAAAGGGATGCCATGTGGAGCTCCATGGAGCTCCACTCACCCTGGACGGCCACCCCCTTGGGGGCCCCCCATGAGGGGCTTCCTTGGCCCCCAAGGCCTTCTAGAAGCCTTTTGGGAAATATCCCAAAAGCTGGTTTTCCAAAAATATCCAAAAAGCACTTTCACTATTCACGACGACATTTTTCAGCGTCCGTTCGAACTGAAAATATTTATGTGGGCTTAGAACATTTCCAGTACCCACTAAAATAATTTTCAATGCGTTCTGGAACAATTCCGGATTAGTGAATTTCATCTGCGAAAAGCATCTGAAGCGGTTCTAGCAGCTCCGGAACATTTTCGGTTTTTCTTCCGGAAAATTCCCAGGAGTTTCCAGAATGATTCTGGCAACCTCCAAGAATTATCAGGCATGTGCCGAAACCAATTTGACTTAATGGTATCCCCTGAAACAACTTTCCAGTTTTACCGAAACTGTTCCGGTGTTCTCTCTGCGGAACTTTTCCGCTGTCCGAAACTTTTCCGTTGTCCGAAACTTTTCCGGTGATTTTCTCTCAGACTCCCTGTCTAGTATTCAGTAGATAGATGACCCTTAAGCGTGTGACCCTATAGGTTCGGTGAAGTATATACATGACCCGGAACCCCTTCCGATCAATGATCAACATCGGAGCCGTGGACACCCATATTGACCCCTATACCCACACGAATGAATATTCGAGTGAACCTCCAGTTGCCGTGTGCTATTCCTGTTGCTTCGCGATATGTTACAAATACCCGAGGTGAGACACGTTGGCATCCCTGTGGATCAACACCTTGTCCACTATGCTAGTTATCTCGTTACCGGTATTGTTCTCTTTTCTCGTTCCGTGTTCCGGCATCCTCGTGATCAAATCACAAAGTGTCTTTCCAGACGATGATGGATACCGTAACACCGAGAGGGCCCAGAGATATCTCTCCATCGTCGGAGGAGCAAATCCCAATCTTGAGCTATCAAGTTACTTGACATACTTTTCCATGAACCCGTAAGCCGCCGTAATAGCCACCCATTTACGGATGACGTTTAACAAACCCCAAAGTTCATGAAGCAAGCATGAAGAAACTCGATACTCTCATGGTCTAAGGAATCATGCAAACGTTAACCATCTCTATGTTATTAACCATTAACTTGTGATGAATGAATCTCATAGCATAACATCAATTCGGGTCAATTCAACACAAATGTTCTGCTAACATTGTGCCCTCAAAGTTGCTGGCATAGACATGCCCATGATCAGGAAAACAGAACCATCATGCAACACTTGAGCTAGTCTTAGAGGCCATACTAGGAATACATTTTACCGTTTATTATCCCACACGTGCATATGAGTCTTCCTTCGAGCCTCGCGGTTATTTTTACATCCCATGGAATACATGATTAATCCAAACACGAAGGTGTGTGGAATCTCCATCATGTATTTTGCTCATCAGTGTTTTTGGGACACCGAGTCTTGCAAAAACTCTTTCCATGTGACTTCGGCAAGAATCACTCCTTGGCGTTTTAAATGCTAAAAAGTTTTAGCATCTTGTCAATATGTATCTTTGCTCAGCCCCATTAGGTAAATCTATCTCCATAGATCATCATCCCTAATATTAAGGCTATTTATCCCAAGCGTTTCATCGAAAAACCTTTTTCAAATGAAGTCCTAATTCGTGTCAAGAAATTTATTTCCAATTAACAATGTGTCAAGCACACAACATTTTTAGAAATATTATTATGCTCCCACTTACTTTCTTGAATCACAAGCATCTTCGTTACCCATTGATGAAGTCAAAACACTTTTGACCATTTCATCAAAACACGAAGATTCCAACTCCATTTTGCTCTCTTCTGTCCATCGCTGGATCTCTGAAGTTTGCATACTTACTAGCATCCTCTGGACTGGAAAAATACCTTGGACTGTAACACATGCAAGTCCTTGGTTTCATTTCCATCAGATGGAAATCATTTCGTCATCCTTGTTTCATATCTCCTGTTTGAAATATGTATTAATTGCTAGTTCAACCCGAACCGACTTTAAGCATCGCTACGGTGAAACAACCTCATCGTAGTCAACTCCTTGAACTTGTTATTTCAACAAGTCGAGCTTTATGGATAAAACATTTTTATCCGTATCAGTTTTTAGTTCCATAAATATTCGTTAGACTCTAAGTCTTCCGAAAGGTGTATCAAGATTTTAATCTTGAATCACTTATATGGAAACTATCTCGGATTGTATTGGCATTTAGCCAATTCCGGAGTCAGGGCCCATCAACGCTTCCTTGTGTGTCGTAGGTATACTGTTGTCTAACAACAATATCTCGTATGCGCACCTGAGAGGTTTGCACGAGTTTTTCCTACGTGGTTCAGCTGCAAGTTCGACCGAAGTCCATACATCTCATGTAGAGGCTTCCGTATCAGTCGCAATAGGAAACTCTGGAATCACTTCCAAGGTTCCTTTCCTTTGATCTGATGACGAAGATACTGGTTATCTCGTCGAGTTGCACTGTCCTCCCACTCACCTTTTGCAATAACTATTCTCATTAAAAGCATACCATTTTGTGGCAAAAACCTTTGCCTCGGTATAGTGGTGGGGGAATACCCAATGACTTGGGATAACCTACAAAGTAGCACTTGTCTGATTTGGAATAAGTTTCTAACCTTTTACACAAGCCCCATATTCCAAATGTTAAGAAAAGATATAACATGGTTGGGCGTACCATACCATGGCGTCATTTCAACAGACCCGATGGAGCTCTTTTCTGTGTAAAAGCCACAGTCTCTAAAGCATCACTCTTTAAAAGGGATAATGGCAAATTTATTTATGTCATCTTTGATCTTACCATGTCATAAATGGTTCGATTACGTCTTCACGGACTTTCAACTTGCAGTGGTGTTTTGGGAGGTGCAAGTTATGAAACCCCTTTCATAACTCATCATACATTCGCTAAACTTGTAACTCAAATATTCCTTTCTGCAATCGAATTGTAGAAACATATTTTTCTTCTTACAATAACTTCTACTTCATTTTTGAAAACCTTTCGAATGATTTCAAAAGATCCAGACTTGTGTCTCATCAAGTAAATATCCATATATCTACTTGAGTCATTTCTGAAGATAGATAAATCCACTACTTGCAATAACATTTATTGAACTACACACATCAAAAATGTATGATCACCAATAAGTTTGTTGCTTGTTCTTTATGGACTGTGAACGGTATTTCAGTCACTTCACCTTTCGGAGGAAAGTTGCAAGTGTCAGATGATTCAAAATCAAACGACTTCAAAATCCATCATAATGGAATTTTCCATGCGGGTTTCTCCAATGTGACCAAATGCTGTGCCACACATATGTGGTATTCTTTTAGTCTTGCGACATTTAGCGTCAGTGTTATGGATGTATCATATTACCATCAATATTCATAACATACATCCCATCCTGGATGGAAGCATGGCCCATCATCTTATTCATAACACCGAACATCAAAAGATCTCTTATGAATAACCTTCTTGCAAGATACCTTATGCAAAAGGGCTAGAGTATCTGAAACTCTAAATGAATTATGAAAGTAAATATAGAGGTAATGTATTATTATCAATATTCATAACATACATCTCATTCATAATGAAAGTATGGCCCTTATGTTATTCATATCACCGAACATCAAAAGTTCTCTTATGAATAACCTTCTTGCAAGATACCTTATGCAAAGGGCTAGAGTGTATGAAACTCTAAAATGAATTATGAAAGTAAATACATAGGTAATACACCGATGAAAGGTATTGTAACTTTTACTATGTTTCCAGTGTGTATCAAAACCTCATTCCTGGCTAGTCTTTCAGGCCATAGTATTTCTTACATCGAGTTGCAACATAATGCAATCGAGCGGGTATCTTTGTGATCAACTCACAATACCCAAGAATTAGTGATTAACATGTTTAACCATAATTCCCAAGAACTATATCTTTCACTAGCCTTCTATACATCAAAAACTTGTATGGCATTCATACATGAGCTGGATATTCCAGTCTTCTTTCTTTTTGCCATTATACTTCTAACAGTTTAACTTTCAGTATTTCTCCTACTCTCAGAAGAAGCACCCAACTTAAGAGTGGCGTTAGCCCCGGACTTCCTAGGCGTGAAAGTTTCACTAACACCCTTCGGACACTTCCTTTCTCGTTAAGTTGTTGTTTTATTCACCTTCATATCATCATATGACAGGCGTTCTTCTGGATCCCTCTCTTATCAGTCAAATGCCCAGTAAACACTTTTACTAATATTTTGCGAACAAACATTGCTTTGGATATCTCATATATTTTAGCCTTTGTCTGTCTTTGAAAATGATTTTCAGATTCCATGAATATCACATAACTATCCAAACTTTCGAAGTTCGGGTCTCATGGAAGCAAACATATTTCACTTGACCGTAACGGAATTTTAGCTTTTGGATCGAAGGACAAGAGTCACATGATCCATATCATTAGCGGGAGAATACCGAAAGCATGCGATAGGACAAAGTCCTTCTCGGCACTCTTGAGGACAATCCTCACATTACATTACCAACCATAAAGTTTTAACCAGATATTTTACAGCTATTCAATTTTAATAGGGAAGGTGGAAACGCGAGCCATTATTCTACAACTATTATGCAATTTACACTTAGACAAAGTTCACAATTAATTGCACTGAGAATTGAAAGAATTAATTCTATAGTGCGCTCCCACTCAAATCAATATCTCTCATAATTGATTGTGAGTGATACAAGACCCGCATTTAAATTGTTCGCCATTGGTGTAACACCACTGATGACGAAAATCTCAACCGGTAGGCCAACTTGCCAATCACATCTCTATGTGACTCTTGTTCATCTTTTGATGCGTGTGTTTCGAGCTCATGATGGTCATGCCTGAACGTCAAGACAACCAAGTGATCTCGCTGCGAGGTCTCAACTTACCCACCTCACACTTCTCTAATCGTTCGTACTCGTGTGACACGGCGCACCCTGAAAAGATAGGTGCCGTGACAGTGCTACACTTGGGAGAACACTATCAACTTTGATATTTTTGTGAGAGATCACCCTAATAAAAAGCGACTACTGCGCAATCAAAAAGGGTGCATCATAAGGGATAAACATCTCAGGCAATTCATAATTGCATGATATGGTATAGCCCTTCCTGACGGAGAAGTCTTGTATTTCTTCGTCTTCGGCATTCACGTCGGTATTCACCTTCGCGAAGATTGCCACCACCTTGTCGGTGCACCAGATAATATTGCTATCTCTATAGCTAATAAAATACGTGCATTACTTAAGGTTGACACGCAGGTCATTAAAGTGACAATCATATGGCTCCAGCCATCATGCCGAATCATGGCACGCAGGTCATGTTAATATTACATCATATAGTCATCTCATACATAATCAAATTAATATGAGCATTGCTATACCACATCATATGCACATGCAAACCATCCTGCAAAACCAAGTTAGACGCCTCTAATCGGTTCATGCAAAAACTTGTTTTACGTGGCTTCTAAGGTTTCGAAACAAACCGAAGCTACCAACGTCCATCATCAAGCATGATAATCCAAGTCGCTAGATTAACATCGCGGGGTGTATGAAACACGAGATAATAAAATCTCAAGCCCCATACTGAACTTCGTCATACGCATGACCCCCGTGCAGATCATATCTGCATTGCCCTTTTGTCTGCGAAATTTCATCTTTCTTTTTAACTACGGTGGAATTCAATGAACTGTTAGCACTTCGTTGATCAATCAGGATCGCGGATTGCCAGAACATTGAAACTCCACCATGCTGTTATCAAGATCAGAAATATGCAAATTCCAGGGAAGCAACAAGAACATCGGGTAACAGATTTCATCTGCTACCCGCACAAATAATTTTCAGTAATAGAACTCATCTACTACCTAATTATATTGTGCAACACCCATACATCTCTATGTATTCTAGATCGCAACCTGCATCTACGCATAGCCCGGCGCATGATGCCACTGTAGGGTAACGCAGCAGAAAACAACAAAATTCCGACCTACGCACCAGCCCAGGACCACTATGAAGACTGCATACAAGGTTTGATCTTTTCGTTACCGACTCGTAGCGCAGCGGAAATAGAGTCGATGACGATCGGAGGTGCAGATCCCCGTAGCTAGGATTTACAACCTCCCAACCACGAGGATGTATACCCTCATCTGCCCCTCGGACAACCCTCCGGGAGGCGGTCGGACAGTCCCCCAGACGGTGTCGCGGACAGCCCTTCGGAAGGACCTTCGAAACTCGGACGGTCACTCGGACAGCCCTTTGGGAGGACCTCTCGAACTAAGACCGAAACTACGATCTCTCTACAGAGTTGCACACATACGGTGTCATCTATCCGGCAGGGCTTCGCCGTCCAGAACTAGTTCCTGCCGGAACCCAGACAGCCTTTCGGCTCTACGAAACTATTTCGCAGGGAGGGAGAGAGAAGCCAGACAAGTCAAATGGCATGTGTATGTGAGAAGGGATGAGGTTTGGGCAGCCCCCTCACCTCCTATTTATAGGAAAACCAAGGGGTAGAGTTGCCATTCCAAAAACCCAAAAATGCCCCCACTTTATGTCATACACAAAGGGCAAAAGAGGGAAAAGGGATGCCATGTGGATCTCCATGGAGCTCCACTCACCTTGGCCGGCCACCCCCTTGGGGTCCCCCATGAGGGGCTTCCTTGGCCCCCAAGGCCTTCTAGAAGCCTTTTGGGAAATATCCCAAAAGGTTGTTTTCCAAACATATCCAAAAAGCACTTTCACTATTCACGACGACATTTTTTAGCGTCCGTTCGAACTGAAAATATTTATGTGGGCTTAGAACATTTCCAGTACCCACTAAAATATTTATGCGTTCCGGAACAATTCCGGATTAGTGATTTTCATCTGCGAAAAGCATCCGAAGTGGTTCCGATAGCTCCGGAACATTTCCGGTTTTTCTTCAGGAAAATTCCCAGAAGTTTCCAGAATGATTTTGGCACCCTCCAAGAATTATCAGGCATGTGACGAAACCAATTTGACTTAATGGTTTCCCCTGAAACAACTTTTCAGTATTACCAAAACTGTTCCGGTGTTCTCTCTGCGGAACTTTTTCGCTGTCCGAAACTTTTCCGGTGTCCGAAACTTTTTCAGTGATATTCTCTCAGACTCCCTGTCTAGTATTCAACAGATAGATGACCCTTAAGCGTGTGACCCTATAGGTTCGGTGAAGTATAGACATGACCCGGAACCCCTTCCGATCAATGATCAACATCGGAGCCGTGGACACCCATATTGACCCCTATACCCACACGAATGAATATTCGAGTGAACCTCCAGTTGCCGTGTGCTATTCCTGTTGCTTCGCGATAATTTACAAATACCCGAGGTGAGACATGTTGGCATCCCTGTGGATCAACACCTTGTCCACTATGCCAGTTACCTCGTTACCGGTATTGTTCTCTTTTCTCGTTCCGTGTTCCGGCATCCCCGTGATGAAATCACAAAGTGTCTGGCCAGACGATGATGGATACCGTAACACCGAGAGGTCCTAGAGATATCTTTCCATCGTCGGAGGAGCAAATCCCAATCTTGAGCTATCAAGTTACTTGACATACTTTTCCATGAACCCGTAAGCCGCCGTAATAGCCACCCATTTACGGATGACGTTTAACAAACCCCAAAGTTCATGAAGCAAGCATGAAGAAACTCGATACTCTCATGGTCTAAGGAATCATGCAAACGTTAACCATCTCTGTGTTATTAACCATTAACTTGTGACAAATGAATCTCATAGCATAACATCAATTCGGGTCGATTCAACACAAATGTTCTGCTAACATTGTGCCCTCAAAGTTGCTGGCATAGACATGCCCATGATCAGGAAAACAGAACCATCATGCAACACTTGAGCTAGTCTTAGAGGCCAGACTAGGAATACATTTTACCGTTTATTATCCCACACGTGCATATGAGTCTTCCTCCGAGCCTCGTGGTTATTGCAGACTCGAGAACCATAGCAGTTATAGCATGGAACATAAACCTAATTATGAACAGGGAGATAATCAATTACATTTATTATTGCCTCTAGGGCATATCTCCTACACAAAATAGGGAAGACCTTTCATAGCTTCAAAGCTGAGATGTTTGTGGGGAAAGATCCTGTTCTGACCATAGAGCACACACATGTAGTACTGACGTTGTGGAGCACTCCAGAACCTGTCAGACTGTATTCTTTCACGCTTGTATGGATTGCGATCGGAGTCAAAGAAGGTGTTTTTCAGCCTGAACCTTTCCAACTCGAAGACCAAAGGTCTTGCAGGGCCAGACTGGCGGAGACATGGAAGACGTGGCATGGGGTTCATGACATTGGGGCGTCGATCAAGGTGGAACTCATACTGAGGTCCCATTCTTGGTGGTGCAACAAGGCGAGGCCATCTTGTAGGAACCATCTCGCCTTCCCGATTGCGAGCCATCACAATGTTTTCTTCATTGTCTTCAGTGGATGGTGTGGCTGGTGCATGAGGGGATGGGGCATTGGCTTCGCCCATGGTGGCATCGGCAGTAATGTCTTCAGCGGCCATGCCTTCTGGTGCAGATTGGCTGGGAGGAACATCTTCAATCCTCAACACTTCTTCGACTGGTGCAGTCGGTGAAACACGTACTTCATCTTCAGGAATAGGAGACATGAGAGCTCGAGGTCCTCGACGAAGACGTTTTAGTGGTGAAGAGCTGGTGGTGGTTTCAATCTCAAGTGGAGCAAACGGAGATTCTGGTGAGGTTGACACTGGTGGGAAGAAAGGAGGTGATGGTGTACCGGGCTCAGCTTCAGGTACGTCTGGCCGGAGAGGAGTCCCGATGTCCACAAATTCACTAGTTGGTTGTGGGGAGGGAACCATTGGGGCATCCACCTGTGGAACATGTTCTGGCTCAACATTGTCTTCAGTGCCAATGTCTTCATGAGCAAAGTCTTCAGCTGCTGCAGTGTCCTCAGCAGCTGGAATATCCTCTGGTTTCTGAGTCTTCGTGGAAGCAGACTCATGCAGAACGACATGTCTCTCTAGGTTTTCTGATGCTAGAGGAGCCACTGAGATAGGCTTAATGAGCAGGGGCTCTTGTTGAGGAGCATGGGTTGACGACGGAGCAGTAGGGGGTACTGGTTCTGGAGCTGGCTCTGAAGACTTGGATTTTCTTGTCTTCAACCTCTTCGGAGGTTGGGCTTCAGAGGCAGCAGCCTTGCGCTTCTTGGCTTCATCTTCGGCTTTCTTGGTCTTCTTGCTATCAGCAGCAGAGGAAGACGGAGGAGCACAAGGGCCAGAGAAGCCAGCCGGAAACACAATGCCACGATGCTCAGACGGTGTGGGAGTAGGCACATCCGAAGACATTGAAGCTTGCCTGGAGCGTGCAATGATTTCGGGAGCAAGAGGAGGCTGACCAAGAGCCTTTCTTTTCAGCATGTCGTTGTGAGCTTGGACCATAATCGTAGTCTTTCTCTTTAGGCGCGCTAGGGCACCTTTAACAGCTTCACACTTCCTCTCAAATTCAGCTTTGAGATCTGCCATCATCAGTTGATATCCCTGAATCTGAGGAGCGGAGAGCCTGTGCACATTCTGCTTGAACAACTCCTTTTCATGGCTAATCTTGGCCTTCATCTGCTTGGATTTCTGACCCACAGTCAGTTCCTCATTCACCAGCCCTTGGAAGGTGACACTTAGTCCAATTGGAAGCTAGAGGGCATCGATGGTGAGAGAGGGATCTGCGAACCATTCATCAATGAAGTGTTCGAAGATCACAGGATCAATTAGAGGTAAGTCTTCGAGCATCTTGGCTTCCTCTTCTTTCTGCTGGAAGAGCCTAGCTAAGGCTTCATCGTCGAACTCATCGTCAGATAGCTCAATCATATTTGCGGCGTCCATCAATGAGAGAGTTGGCTTCGGACCTCTGGAAGCAGCAACTTTCCTTTTCAAACGCCCGTGAAGGCGATCTTCTTCCTCAGGCTCTTCTGGATTGACAGAGGGAGAATGCGAAGCTTGAGGTGAGGGGACAGTCGGCTTGGGAGGCTTTGAAGCTTTGGGCTTTGAAGCTTTCGACTTCTTCAAAGGCTTCGGCTTAGGAGCTGGTAGATTCTCTTCATCATCTTCATCAGAGTCAGACTGTGTATGTTCTGGGCAGCCAAGAATGCTTGATGGATGAGGATTGCTAGGCATTGGGGGCCTAAACATGCATGGGTAGAATCCCATATTGATGGCTTCTGCCCTAGTCTTCGGATGAAGATTTCTATAGACAATGTCTGTCCATGGTGCTTTTTCAGCACACTTCTCAACATACTCCTTAGTCACAAAGCGGTAGTTGAACCACTCCACACTCCAATATCTTCGAATCCATTGGATTCGAGTCGTGCGCTGATGATAGGTTTCCCCTTCATCTGACTTGTATTGCTCATATAGATTTGGAGGAAGATCCTTAGTTGTATTCTTTCGTCTCTGCTTCCCTCCCTTCTTGACTGGTTTACCATCTGCCATTGGCTTCGACAAAGGCTTCACAGGGGTGCGCAGATATGAACAAGTACCAGGAGATTCCAGATGTATCTGCAAGTAGTCTGCAAACGAATTCAGACTATGAGATCCATGTGATTCTGCTGCGGACATGTACCTGTGAAAGAGTTAGAGACGCGAGGGAAGAGGAGAGGTCATATGCATTCTCAGAAGATTTGGAAGATAGCACAGTGTTTTGAAGACATTGACCTTTTACCAAAGACATTCACTTTTATAGTACATATGGTGATTTCAGATTTGTACAAGTCCAAGGATTCATACAAGTGAGGAATCAAACCAATCTTTAGACCAAAAAGTGAAAGTATTGGGCAAATAGAGATCTAGATCTAGATGCGGTTGAGTGGAAAGTGAAGAAACAACAGCCGACTATTTTCAGTAAGAATTTCAGATCAAAGCATGCAGTATAAATAACTTTTTATTTACCGTAGTGAAGAACGCGACGAATAGCTCGACGAGACGGAGAGGCCGAGATGTTCGATCTGCCTCACCCTAACTTGGTGGAGACAGACAGCTACGGCGGCGGCGTGAAGGAGATGTACGCGGCCGGCGTGAGTACGTCGTCGTAGAAGGCGTGGTAGCTAAGCACTTCGTCTCCGGCGGCGATGGAGTCCAGCGATGGTGCTAGGGTTTGAGCACGAGGGTGGCGGAGGTGGAAGGTAATAATGGAGCGGTGGCACTTGCATTTATAGAGGTGAAAAACATCCGAACCGTTTGGACAGATATACCCCTGACTCCTCGGTTTAAGTGGACACGCGGCATACATGCAACCCACCTGACAACCCACTACCATAATCGAAGCGGCGGCGCGGGAGTTGTTGCTAAAGACACGGAGACAGTTGAGATTTTAGAATTAATTATGTGGTTGATTTGTCTTCGACTGACAAGGACACAGTGAAGACAGTCAACACGTGTCAATATAGAATGCATATGACTGGATTAGAACAGACTTAGACGCGGTAAGAATAGATGAGAATGTCGGGTCCGATCACATTTGCCTAGGAAAAAGTTGAAGACAAAGCTATAGGACAAATGCTGTATAGGACAAAGCTCTAATCCAAATGTAGATTTCCAAATAGTTTTCAGCTGAAACACACGTGCAAACATTTTTTTTTGTTCCGAAGACATTCAGCTTTCGAAGACATGTGAAGAAGATGAGATAAAAACAATGTCTTCGAGTTTGGTTGGTGGCGTTACCCACCGTATAAGAATGTTTGACTCGGACACGGCGCACAATTATCGTGGCGCTCTGAAGTCATATTCTTCGTTAATGTGTTCACACTCAGATTGTAAGTCTTCATGAATTGAAGACATACGTTACATCGTGTGTTGTGCATCAAAGTCATCAACATGCATAAGCGTTAGGATGTATTCCCATTCAAAGGACATTTGAGGATTCTAAGATATTTAGCTCACATCGCAACTTGCAAAATCTCTTCTCATCCAAAGGCTTCGTGAAGATATCCGTCAATTGATCTTCAGTGTCATCATGCTTGATGTTGATGCCGCCCTTCACCACGCGATCCCGAAGAAAATGATGTCGTATCTGAATGTGCTTTGTCTTCGAATGCTGTACAGGGTTGTAGGAGATCTTGATTGCACTCTCGTTGTCGCAGTAGAGAGGTAAATGCTTCAAGTTGATGCCGTACTCCTTGAGAGTCTGCTTCATCCAGAGAAGCTGAGTACAGCATGCTCCAACAGCAATGTATTCGGCTTTGGCAGTGGATAGTGAAACACAGTTCTGCTTCTTCGAAGACCAACATACAAGAGATCGTCCAAGAAAGTGACAAGTGCCTGATGTAGACTTGCGATCAACTCTGTCGCCAGCGAAGTCAGAATCTGAATAGCCAATCAACTCAAACTTCAAACCCTTTGGATACCATAATCCTAGCGTTGGGGTGTGAGCCAGATATCTTAGTATTCGCTTCACAGCAAGGTGATGCGACTCCTTTGGTGCCGCTTGAAATCGGGCGCACATGCAAACGCTAAGCATTATATCTGGCCTAGATGCACATAAGAACAATAACGACCCAATCATGGAGCGATATACCTTCTGATCAAAATCTTTACCATTTTCGTCAGTGCAGAGGTGACCATTGGTAGGCATAGGCGTCTTGTAGCCTTTGGCTTCATTCATGCCAAATTTCTTGAGACAGTCCTTAAGGTACTTCTCCTGTGATATGAAGATGCCATTTGGTTGTTGTCGAATTTGAAGCCCGAAGTCAATACCGTCGACCTGTGTGTAACCTTGGGCCACAAGTCTGGCCTTGTTTCTGACGACTTTGCCGGACTCATCTTGCTTGTTGCGGAAGATCCACTTGGTACCGATGATGTTGTGCTTCCTTGGATCAGGACGCTTTACGAGGGCCCACACATTGTTCAGCTCGAACTGGTGAAGCTCCTCCTGCATGGCTTGAATCCATTCTGATTCCTTGAAAGCTTCATCTACTTTGGTGGGCTCTGTGATGGATACAAAAGCAAAGTGCCCACAAAAGTTTTCCAATTGAGTAGATCTTGAGCGAGTGAGTGGACCTGGTGCATTTATGCCGTCAAGCATTCTCTCAATTTGGACTTCATTTTCCACACGTGGATGAGAAGGGCGAAGACTTTGTTCTGGCTGCTGAGCATTGTCTTCGTCAGCAGCATTGTCTTCAGGTTCAGCATGGTCTTCGCGCTGAGTGGATGGAGGAATGATGACCTCTTCAATCACGGGTTCTTCAGGCACAATTTCTCCAGTGCCCATCAGTCTGATAGCTTCATCGGAAGGCAATTCATCTAGCACAGGAGGTAGGTGCTCTCTTTGAGAGCCATTAGTTTCATCGAATCGCACATCTACAGTTTCAACAACCTTGTTGTGGAAAGTGTTGAAGACCCTGTAGGTGTGCGAATCCTTTCCGTAACCAAGCATGAAACCCTCATGTGCTTTCGGTGCAAATTTTGAAGTGTGGTGTGGATCCCTTATCCATCATCTTGCACCAAAGACTCTGAAATAACTTACATTGGGTTTCTTACCAGTGAGAACCTCATATGATGTTTTCTTGAAGAACTTGTGAAGATATACTCTGTTGATGATGTGACATGCGGTATCAATGGCTTGAGGCCATAGCTTCCGTGGTGTCTTGTATTCATCAAGCATGGTGCGAGCCATCTCAATAAGAGTCATGTTCTTGCGTTCCATGACGCCATTCTGCTGAGGAGTATATGGAGCAGAGAACTCATGAGTGATGCCAAGAGTGTCAAGATAGGTGTCCAGGCATGTGTTCTTGAATTCAGTGCCATTGTCACTCCTGATGTGCTTGATCTTGATGTTGTAGTTGTTCATACACCTATTTGCGAAGCGCCTGAAGACATCCTGCACTTCAGTCTTATATAGTATAATATGCACCCAAGTGAATCGAGAATAGTCATCAACAATTACGAAGCCATATAGATTTGCAGTAGTAGAGAAGGTGGAATAATGAGTAGGGCCGAATAAGTCCATGTGTAGTAGCTCGAAGGGACGAGTGGTCGTCATGATTGTCTTCGAGGGGTGTTTGGCCCTGGTCATCTTCCCGGCTTCACAGGCACCACAAAGGTGGTCCTTCTTTAACTTGACACCCTCGACGCCAATGATGAGCTTCTTCTTGGCGAGTGTGTGTAAGTTCCTCATCCCAGCATGTCCTAGCCTTCTGTGCCATAGCCAGCATTCCGAAGCTTTTGCTAGAAGACATGAGGCAACCTGTGGTCCTGTAGAGAAATCTACCATGTACAAATCACCTCTTCGAAAACCTTCGAAGACGTTGGTTTTGTCAGAGGCCATTAGTACCACACATCGAAATTTGCCGAATATGATGAGCATATCTAAGTCACAGAGCATTGAGACAGACATCAAGTTGTAACCAAGGGATTGGACAAGCATGACATTTTCCATGTGCCGGTCCCTTGAGATAGCAACTCTACCTAGCCCCAATACTTTGTTGCTGCTCTTGTCAGCAAAGACGATGTGATCTTTTGTTGGAGGTCGAAGAGTTTGCTCCATCAATAGGCTTCGATCACCAGTCATATGACTTGTGCATCCACTGTCCATAATCCATTCAGTGGCATTGGATTTGTCTTCCTGCATTGAGAATTACTCGAGTTCACCAAAGCATGTAAGAGTAACATGCTAAGATGAAGATATAGCAATAGACAGTGGTAAGTATTCTGAACGAGGTATGCATTAGTTTTCTTGCGTTCAGACAAGAATGTTTTCGGGTCTCCAGAGATGTTCTTCGGGGTAGGCTTCTTCCTATCTGGAGACCCGATGCTGCATAGAAGATATTAGTTCTTCTTAACCACCCACATGCGAAGGGGCGGCTTAGAAGCAATCAGACGTAAGGCAGCATCAGAGAATTTAGGCAAAGATGCCCTAATAGTACGTTTCACAGGAGGGTTAGTGTACTCAAATGAATAAGCAGAGAAATTATTGGATGGATGAACATAGCGGTTCATGCCATTGTGTACATATTCATGAGTCATCTGAGTCTTTTCCTGCGAAACAGAATGGTTAGTGCCATCATATGAAGACTTATGTCTTCTCGAAGACCTTGATCTAGAGTTTGTCTTCTTCTTGGGAGATGTCGTCAGGACATTCACGCGAAGCTTCTCAAGAAGACATTTGGGAACCCAGATTTTCTTCATAGGAGAACCATTCCTGCAATTAGTACCAATAAACCTGGCAAATACTTCACCATTTTGGCATTTGAACAGTTTATAGTTGGAATCAAAGGATTCATCAATAATGAGAGGATTCGCACTGTTAAAGCCTGATAATGAGGAAGGATCGACTGAAGGACCTTTTGCAGCAACCCATGTGATTTTGGGGTACTGCTCACGTGTCCAGTAGGATCCATCAACATTGAGGTTTCTTTAGAAACCCACACCCTCTTTCCTAGGGTTTTTGTTCAGTATAGTCTTCTTCAGGACATCACAAAGAATCTGATGTCCTTTCAGACTCTTGTACATGCCAGTTTCAAGCAATGTCTTCAACCTGTCATTGTCATCGGTGATAGCAGTGGCTTCCTCAGATGAGGGGTTAGGTGCCACAGAGACAGTTGAAGATAAAGCATTTGAACATTCAGCAGTTGAATCATTAGCTTCACGGGCAATACACTTTAAGCATGGAGCATCAAATTCATCCTGAGTGGTACTGATCTGCTCTGCTAGGAGTGAGTCGTTTTCCTTCCGTAGGTCATCATGTGCTTCCCTCAACTTTTCAAGATCAATCTTTTTCTGAAGATATTCAAGAGAAATCTTTTCATGATCAGTTGAGAGGGCATCATGACAACTTTGGAGATCCTCAAACCTTGAACGAAGACTACGCATGTCTTCAGCCATAGTTTCGTTCAGACTCATCTCTTTGCGTAACAGGTCATCGCTTTTTTCTAGAGTAGTTTGCATTTTCTCCCTGGCATGTTGTTGCTTGGTGGCAATTTTTACAAGTTTAGCATAGCTAGGTTTCATGTCATCATCAGATTCAGCTTCAGATTCAGAGTCATGACGTGAGGATTTTGTGGATACCTTGGAGGCTTTTGCCATGAAGCAGTAAGCAGGACTAGCATCATCATCACTGGCTTTTGTGTGGAGGAAGGAGCCATTGTCTTCGGGTTCGAAGACAGACGTGGAGAGATATGCCGAAGCCATTGCCAGTCCAGCTACTTCAGCGTCAGATTCCTCCTCAAATGCTTCCTCGGCCTCAGAGCTAGACTCAGACTGTGAATCCATCTCCTTCCCGAAGGCATGTGCTTTGCCAGTGGAGCTCTTCTTATGTGACGAAGACTTTGCATACTTCTTCTTCTTGTCATCCGAGTCATAGCTCTTGCTCTTCTTCTTGGATTCCCTTTCCCATTGAGGACAATCAGCAATAAAATGACCAGTCTTCTTACACTTGTGACAGGTTTGCTTCTTGCTGTCCTTCGAAGATATTTCTCCAGTCCTCTTGGAATCACGCCTTGAAGATTTTGCATAGCGTTTTGACTTGGCAAATTTCCTAAATTTCCAGACAAGGAGAGCAAGTTCCTTTCCAAAGTCTTCAGCACCAACAGAACTGCAGTCAGAGTTGTCTTCAGATGAGGACACAGCCTTGGCCTTCAATGCACGAGAGCGATTGTAGCTGGGTCCGTAGATATCTCTCTTTTCAGCTTGTTGGAATTCATGCGTGTTCAACCTCTCGAGGATATCGGCTGGATCCAAACTCTTGAAGTCAGGGTGCTTTGGATCATGAGTGCGAGAGTATCAAAGGAATTGTCGAGTGATCTGAGTAGCTTCTTCAGGACTTCATGTTTGGTGATATCAGTGGCGCCAAGTGCATTCAGCTCATTTGAGATGTCGGTGAGTCGATCAAATGTAAGCTGAACGTTTTCGTTGTCGAGTCTCTTGAAGCGGTTGAACAGGTTGCGAAGCACATCAACACGGGAGTCTCTTTGAGATGAGACACCTTCATTTACTTTGGACAGCCATTCCCAGATTTGCTTAGCAGTGTCAAGTGCACTCACACGGCCATACTGTCCTTTGGTCAGATGACCACAAATGATGTTCTTGGCGGTGGAGTCCAGTTGTGCAAACCTCTTCACATCAGCAGCAGTAACACCTTCGCCAACTTCGGGAATGCCCGCCATGACGACATACCATAGGTCATTGTCAATGGCTTCGAGATGCATACGCATCTTATTCTTCCAGTAGGGGTAGTCAGTGCCATCGAAGACAGGGCACGCAGCGGAGACCTTGATTATCCCTGCAGTCGACATAGCTAAAACTCCACGGTGGTTAAACCGAAACACAGAACAAGGGAGTACCTTGCTCTGATACCAATTGAAAGTGCTAGTTATCGACTAGAGGGGAGGGTGAATAGGTGATTTATATGAAAGGCTTCGAAACAAAGAATGTATTCGAAGTATGCGGAAGCGATACAGGATCAGGTAGGTATAGTAATCAATGATCTAGTCAAGGCATGCAATGCAGTGAAGACATACAGGCAAGTTAAGCATTATCATCATGCACACTAAGATGAGTCGAAGGCAAACTTAGATAGAATGAAGATAAACAGTAGATATGAATGTCTTTAGAATAAGTCTTCAAACAATGAACAAGCAAAGGATTCACGATACAGAACAGGAATGTAAGAAAGTGAAGGATAGAACCAGTTGCTTGGCGAAGACACATGATTTGTTGGACCAGTTCCAGTTGCTGTGACAACTGTACGTCTGGTTAGGGAGGCTGAGATTGAACTCAGAAGACCTCGTCTTCACCTTATTCCCCTTGAGCCGAAGTCACTTAGACAGCGCCCAATCACTCTGGTAAGTCTTCAGGGGAGACTTCCGAAACCCATACAAACTTGGTCACCCGGTAGTCCACAATGACTCTTGGACGCTCTAGACCCAGATGCCTAACCGTCTGGAAGATCACAGTCTTCAAGTGTAATAAGTCTTCAGTTCTCTCAGAACAGAATGACTTCGGTGATGCTCAAACACACTAGCTCTAGGTGTTTAGGGGTATCCTCGCAGGATATTTTTCTCTCAATGTCTTCGAGGTAGGTTGCTCCAAAATGACAACATCTGTATCTCTCTCTGAGCAGCCACCTTCATATGGTGGAGGGGGTGGGCTATTTATAGCCAGCAGGCAACCTGACCTGATATGACCGAAATGACCCTGGGTCACTGGCCAACCAACACGTGTCAAAACGGTCTAATTTCAAACGCACGCGGCAGCTTTACTTGGGCTACAAGTAAAGCCAAGTCAACCAACTCTGGAAGAGATTTCCTCTCATTGTCTTTGCTCAAAGACATAGGTATGGGTTGAGCATCACGTCAGCATCTGACTTCAATCACATCGACCCCACTTAACAGTACGGTGGTTCCTATGACTCAGGAAAGAAGAAACAAAACTACCTAAAGACTTCGTCTTCGCGTTTCATTGTCTTCGGACGAATGTCTTCGCATACTACCAATGGCTTCATCCGTCATCAATGTCTTCGGACATTTTTCGGGGTCGTCTTCGACGGCTAAACCGAAACTCCAGGGACTTCTATCTGTGTTAACCTGTGAACTCTCACAAACACATTAGTCCCTCAACCACGTTTGTCTTCAATACTCCAAAACCAACAAAGGGTGGAACTAGATGCACTTACAGTGATATATCAAAATATCCATGTTGGCACATGGAAACAATTTACACCTGCAACTAGTAATGCTATAAGAAGGGCTGAGCAAGCGGTAACATATCCAAACAAAGGTTTGCTGGGATGTGGAGGGTTAGAGGCTTATCACGGCATTTTGGGAGGCTAGACAAACAAGTGGTAGGTAGCGAGACAAAGCGATAAAAACGAGACAACTAGCATGGCAATGATAGTAATGGTATCCAGGGAAATGGTCATCTTGCCTGAGATCCCGCTTGGAAGAAGATCGAGTCCATGAAGAAGAAGAACCAACGTAGTCGAACGAATCCTCACACTCCGAACACTTTCGGAACTCTATCGAGGAGAAGCAATCCGAAAACAACAATCAACACACGATAAATACCACAACATATTCTTGACATGATGCACAAACAAGTATGATGCATGTCCGGTTTAAATATGCAAGGCATGGCAAGCACAACAATCAAACACTACAAATTAAGTGAAGTTCAATATGCAACTCGTTGCATATTGACGAAACTCCACATTTGAATTACTTAGTTCATTCTCATTTAGGTGCACGGCAACATAAAAATGTTGTTAAACATGGCAAGAGGTGAAGCATAAATAAACTACACTATCTAGGCATCTTAAATGAGGTCAGAAACAACTTATAGTATTTCCGAAGTGACCCCACATGCAAATTATGAGTTTGGTCCAGATCTGTCCTAAACACATTTTATATTTATTAAACAGCAAAATAAAGAGGACCACGTGATTCTACACGTCATTCTAGTCGATTTACATATATGGATCATACGAAACGGAGCTACGGTCTATATGACCAATACAAGATGAATGTGACATCAATGCAAAACGCATGCAAACAACAATCATAAACATGTCAAATCATGGATGCAAGAAGATATTATGAAACTACATGAGATTCTAAGCAAGTTTCATGTGCAACATGTTCAAGAGGGAGCTACAGTTCAACCACAACAACCAACACAAGTTTTAGTTCAAATCTGTCCAAAACAGCAACATGGCATTTTGCACATATGAAAACAACAAGCTACAAGATTCTACTATGCACTGAAAGTGCTAGTTATCGACTAGAGGGGGTTGAATAGGCGATTTTTATGAAAGGCTTCGAAATAGTGAATGTATTCGAAGTATGCGGAAGCGAAACATGATCAGGTAGGGATCTATATCAAGGATCTAAGCAGGGCATGCAATACAATGAAGACATACAAGCAAGTTAAGCATTATCATCGTACACACTAAGATGAGTCGAAGACAAACTTAGATAGTATGAAGATAAACAGCAGATATGAATGTCTTCGGGGAATGTCTTCAGTCAGAGGTATTCATGTAATAGCTTCATAGTTCAATACAGAATGTAAAGAGTGAAAGATAGAACCAGCAGCTTGATGAAGACACAGGATTTGTTGGACCAAATCCAGTTGCTGTGACAACTGTATGTCTAGTTAGGGAGGCTGAGATTCAACTCAGAAGGCCTCGTCTTCACCTTATTCCCCTTGAGCCAATGTCACTTAGACAACGCCCAATCACTCAGGTAAGTCTTCAGGGGAGACTTCCGAAACCCATACAAACTTGGTCACCCGGCAATCCACAATGACTCTTGGATGCTCTAGACCATGGTCACCCGGCAATCCACAATGACTCTTGGATGCACTAGACCACGACGCCTAACCATTTGAAAGATCACAGTCTTCAAGTGTAATAAGTCTTCAGTTCTCTCAGAACAGAACGACTTCGGTGATGCTCAAACACTCTAGCTCTGGGTGTTTAGGTTTATCCTCGCAGGATGTTTCTCTCTCTCAATGTCTTCGAGGTGGGTTGTTCCAAAATGACAACAGCCGTATCTCTCTTTGAGCAGCTACCATCTCATGGTGGAGGGGGTGGGCTATTTATAGCCAGCAGGCAACCCGACCTGATATGACCAAAATGACCCTGGGTCAATGGCCAACCGACACATGTCACAACGGATGGATTTCAAACACACGTGGCAGCTTTACTTGGGCTACAAGTAAAGCTGACTCAACCAACTCTGGAAGAGATTTCCTCTCATAGTCTTCACTCGAAGACATAGGTTTGGGTTCAGCATCATGTCAGCGTCTGACTTCGATCACGTCGACCCCACTTAACAGTACGGTGGTTTCCTATGACTCAGGAAAGAAGAAACAAAACTACCAAAAGACTTCGTCTTCGCGTTTCATTATCTTCAGCCGATTATCTTCGCATACCACCAATGGGTTCGGCCATCATCAATGTCTTCGGACATTTTTAGGGGTCGTCTTCGACGGTTAAACCGAATCTCCAGGGACTTCTATCTATGTTATCCTGTGAACTCTCACAAACACATTAGTCCCTCAACCACGTTTGTCTTCAATACTCCAAAACCAAACAAGGGTGGCACTAGATGCACTTACAATCTCCCCCTTTTTGGTGATTGATGACAAACTAGTTGAAGTTTTCAACGGGAATAATATATGTGAAGATAAGAACTTGGAGATTATGATTGCAAGATATAGAGAGCTCCCCCTGAAGATGTGCTTATGAAGATTTTGCTTGGAATGCAAAAGCACATGGCAGGTTATAGTTTGTGGAGATCTCCCCCTATATCTTGTAATCCAATCACTATGCATTTAAAGGATATTTCGAAGATAATGAAATGCATAATGAAAAATGGGCGTCTGTAGTATGACTTCAAGCGCATATGATAAAACTTAAAGTAGCGCCAAAGGTACGGTAAATATAAAGTGTGCATACGTCCATCAGGACTTAAGTTTTACAACCCAAATAGGAGGTGTTCCGAAATGAGAGTTGTAAACTTAATTAAAAGACAGCACCCAGCCCATATAGGTAGACCCGTTTGAAGACTATCACCAATGCTTCTCCCCCATTGTCATCGAATGACCAAAAAGGACGAAGACATTGGGCACTACACGTCCCCAGCAGGAGTTGAAGACGATGGTGCGGTAGGGTCGACGTTTGTTGGTGCAGGTGAGCTTGGTGCAGTGTCGCGATGTGCAGTGGACGGAGACGAGACATCATCTGAGTCATCATTGGCAAGACGCGCATTCACGGATGGAGCTTCAGAGGAGAAGTCACTGTCTTTGAGAGAAGGTGTCTGACGCCATTTCTCAGTGCGAGGTGGCAGAGCACTGAAGTGAAAGTGTTGCCTGTAGCCATCTTCACGAAGATCATCCTCAGTAGCTAGCATGGTCAATGTTCTCCAGGCACGGCGGCTTGTCTCATGAGCAACAAAAGCATTCTTGGTTGTGAGATTTCGAATTCTGTTGATGTCGTGAACCATAGAAGCCATTTGTCTTCGAGTCCACTCATGATGACGATCTTACTTCTAAATGAGAGAGACAAGAAGCTCTCTATCTGTCATTGCACGTTCAGTCCTGGTACGAGCTTGGCGAGGCAAAGTGCTGGTAGTGGCTTCAGTGGATGTTGCACTTGGTTGAGGTAGTCGAATGGAGCCAATGAGCCTTGCACGGGATGCATCAGATGGGATGTGAAGACCTTCCTCATCAGCTGTGCCACTGGTCCCTTGCATCAGGGAATTCTTGCTCTTTGAAGGGTAGATGTCAGTGTGAATGACTTCGACATCAGGAAGATATATCCCATGATTGCGAGCTGATGGCAAGAAGCTTGTGTTGGATCTGTACTTGACGAAACGCATAATCCATGGTGCATAGATCTTGGGTTCAAACAAGGTGATGCCATTTGCAGCCAGATTGCGCAGGAAGAGATCTTGAAGATCAAACCTGATGCCATAGACGATGTTGTAAATCAATGTCTTCAAAGCACCTTCAATCTTTCTCGAAGATGAATGCCCTTTGATCGGCCAAATGGTGTGACGAAGAATGTGATAGATAGTCTTTGGCAGATACTGAAGATCATTGACGAAAAATGATTGTGGCAGATCTGCTTCAGGTGCCAATGGTTCCATCATTGTGAGCATTTCAGTCATATTTGGCTGGGGCAGTTGGAAGATGCTGGGCATGACCTCATCAGAGGATGCAAGAGGTGTTGCTGGAAAGAATTCTGCAGCATCAGTTGTAACATATTCATCGCGAATCATCAAGTGCAACTTCCATGTCTTCAGGTCTCGCCCAAAGCCAGAGCTGTGGAGGGTGGCGTAGAACTGTAGAATGAGCTCCTCATTCCAGTCTTCATAATCAGTGACAAAAGCTAGGAGTCCAACATCTCGAAGACAATCAATGGCTTGGTCAAAACATGGCAATCCCTTCATGGCTTCAAGACTGAGCCTCTTGTGTGGGATGCTCCAGAACCTATCAGACTGAATCTTCGAACAGGCATACGGATTGCGGTCGGAGTCGAAGAAGGTGTTGTTGAGACGAAATGACTTGACGCTGAAGATATGAGGACGAGCACGTCCTTGTTGGTGAAGCATAGGTAGCCTTGGCATAGGATTCAGAACATTGGGGCGCCTTTGAAGATGATATTCATATTGCGGACCCATCCTTGGTGGAGCTACCAGTCTGGGCCATTTGGTAGGAACCATTTGCCCTTCTCTGTTACGAGCCAACACGATGTTGTCAGCATTGTCGTCGGAGGAAGGCGTCGCAGGAACTGGAGGATCATCAGGGGATGGGACATTGGCTTCGCCCACAATGTTTTCTGCTGCATTGTCTTCAGCGGCAGGGGCTTCATTCTCTGGCACGTTATGAGGAACGTCTTTGATTCTGAGGACTCCATCAACAGGTGTAGTGGGAGACACGCGGACCACGTCTTCTGGGATGCTCTGCATCGAAGATGTATCCAATCTGGGTCCACGGCGAAGCCTTTTGAGAGGCGACGCACGCTCCGTGGGTTCAACTTCTCTGGCCACAAATGGAGACTCAGGTGTTCTGGGCACAGGAGTTGAAAATGCAGATGGTGGAGTACTTGGGATGTTCTCTGGCACTGAGGGCCTCAGAGGAGTGCTGATATCAACATACTCACTGTCATCAGGTGCATCAGTGTTCATCATGGGGTTTTCTCCCTCTACATTGGCTTCATCAGCAGGAGCATTGGGAACAATGTCTTCAGCTAGGATGTCTTCACCAGCTGGAATGTCATCAGCAGTAGGAGTCTTTGTAGTAGCAGACTCGTGTAGTATCACTTGCCTCTCTTGATTTTCAGAGGCAGGAGGAGCCATGGAGATAGGCGTCACTTGCAGTGGCTCCTGTTGAGTAGCATGGGTGGTTGATGTAACATGTGGAGGTGGAGGTACTTGAGCAGACACAGGAGGCAGGAGCTTCTTTGTCTTCTGCTTCTTCGGAGGTTGAGCTTCAGAAGCAGCGGCCTTGTGCTTCTTGGCTAGGGCTTCGGCTTTCTTTGTCATCTTACTAGAGACAGCTGGGGAAAGCGGAGGTGCGCGAGAGCCAGAGAAGCCAGCTGGAAACTCAATACCTCGTCGTTCAGACTTTGATGGGGAAGTTTGGTCCGAAGACATTGAAGCCTGTCGGGATCTCTCAGTGATCCGTGGATCAAGAGCAGGTTGTCCAAGAGCCTCGAGGTCTTTGATAACCTTGGATCTAGTCAGCCTTGAGCTTGTGGACATTTGCCTTGAAGAGGGCCTTCTCATGGCTTATCCTCTCTTGAGTTGAACAGCCTTTTGTGCCATAGTTAGCTCCTCATTTACGAGCCCTTGGAAGGTGACGCTGAGTCCAATGGGCAGCTGTAAGGCATCGATGGTGAGGGAAGGATCAGCAAACCACTCGTCAATGAAGTGCTCGAGTATTGCTGGGTTGAAGAGAGGTAAGTTTCAAGACGTTTAGCTTCCTCTTCCTTTTGCTAGATCAGTCTTGCCAGCGCTTCATCATCAAACTCAACATCGGAGAGCTCGATCATATTAGCAGCATCCATCAGTGAGACAGATGGCTTCGGTCCTCTGGAAGCGGCAGCCTTCCGTTTCATCTGTCGAAAAAGACGAGCCTCCTCTTCTGTGTCTTCAAAATCAACAGATGGTGACCTTGAGGCCTGTGATGTTGTTCCAACAGCCTTGGAAGTCTTTGAAGCTTTTGGCTTCGAAGCCTTTGACTTCTTCATAGGCTTTGGATCAGGAGCTGGAGGATTCTCTTCATGTCCATCCTCAGACTCAGTAGGTTCAGGACAGCCACGAATGCTAGAGGGATGTGGGTTTCTGGGCATTGGAGGCCTGACCATGCACGGAAAGAAGCCAATCCTTATAGCTTCAGCCTTAGTCTTCGGATGAAGATTCTTATAGATAATATCTGTCCACGGTGCCTTCTCAGCATTTTTCTCAGCATACTCATCTGTAACAAACTGATAATTGAACCACTTTTCTACCCAATATCTTCGAATCCATTGGATTCGAGTTTTGCGTTGTGCATAGGTTTCATCTTCATCAGACTTGTAGCGCTCATACAGCTCGGGGGCAAGATCCTTGGCAGTGTTCAGACGTCTCTGTCTACCACCTTTCTTTGGAGCATCATCTCTGGCCATAGTCTTCAAAGGCTTCGGGTTGGGCAAAGGCTTCGAAGACTGATTCAAGTGTGAGCTTGCTCCTGGCGAGTGCAAATGAATCTGCAAGTAGTCTGCAAACGAATTGAGACTATGAGATCCAAGCAATTCTGTTGCGGGCATGTACCTGTGAAAGAGTTAGAGATGCGAGGGAGTGGAAGAGGTCATATGCATTCTCAGAAGATTTTAAAACTAGATATCGTGGTATGAAGACATTGACCTCTTTCACCGAAGACTTTCACTTTTGCACACAGATAGGGAGGTTTCAGATTTGTGCAAGTTCGAGAATTCGCACAAGTGAGAAATCAACCCAGATTTGCAACATAAGCAAAAGTATTGAGCAAATAGAGGTACAAGTGTGAGATCCATTGAAGTGAAGGTGGAAAAACAGATCTCGAAGATATATGGTAATTTGCAAAGATCAAAGGCGTGGTAAAAATTCAGTTTTTATTACCACGGTGAAGAACACAGAGAACTAGTCGACGAAGGCGGAGAGGCCGACAGTCCAATCTGCCACACCCTAGCTTGGTGGTGGCAGACACCTACGGCGGCGACGGACAAAGGTGGTCGCGGCCGGCGTGAGTACGTCGATGGAGGAGTTACGGCAGCTAAGCGCTCCTTCTCCGGCGACGATGAGATCCAGCGACGGTGCTAGGGTTTGGTGCTTGGAGGTGGCGGAGGAAGAGGAAGGTAATAATTGAGCTAGGGCACATGTATTTATAAGGATGGAAACATCCGAACAGTTTGGACGTTTATGCCCCGGACTCTTCGGCTCAAGTAGGACACGTGGCGTGCATGCAACATGACTGACAGCCCACAACACGACCGGAAGCGACGGTGCGGGAGGTTTGTTGCTATAAGTGCGGTAACGACAAAAAATAGGAATTTTAAGCGGTGGTTGGATTAGTCTTCTACTGACAAGAACACAGAGAAGACAATCAACACGTGTCAAGTAGAATGCATATGACTGGAGTTGAATAGAGTAAGACGATATTAGAATAGACAGGAATAGTGGGTTCGATCACATTGGCCTAGGAAAGTTCGAAGATATAGCTATAGGCTCAATGCTATAGAGTACAAACTCCAAGTATACTAAATATATTCAACATTACGAGATATGCAAATTCAAATTAGTTCGAAGACAAACACACTTTTCGAAGACATGAAGAAATACGAAGATAAAAGCAATGTCTTCGAATATTGTGGTGGCGTTACCCACTGTATAAGAATGTTTGACTCAGACACGGCGCACAATTATCGTGGTGCTCTAAAGTCATATTCTTCATTAATGTATTCACACTTAGAGTGTAGGTCTTCATGAGGTTGAAGACATACATTACTTCGTGTGTTGTGCATCAAGAGTCATCAACCATGCATAAGCGTTAGGATGTATTCCCATTCAAAGGACATTTGAGGATTCTAAGATATTTAGCTCACACTGCAACTTGCAAAATCTCTTCTCATCCAAAGGCTTCTTGAAGATATCCGCCAATTCATCTTCAGTGTCAGCATGCTTGATGTTGATGTCACCCTTCATCACGTGATGCCGAAGAAAATGATGTCGAATCTGTATATGCTTCGTCTTCGAATGTTGTACTGGGTTGTAGGAGATCTTGATAGCACTCTCATTGTCGCAGTAGAGAGGTACATGCTTCAGGTTGACGCCGTAGTCCTTGAGAGTTTGCTTCATCCAGAGAAGCTGAGTGCAGCAAGCGCCAGCAGCAATGTATTCGGCTTCGGCAGTGGAGAGTGATACATAGTTCTGCTTCTTCGAAGACCAACATACAAGAGATCGTCCCAGAAAGTGGCAAGTGTCTGATGTAGACTTGCGGTCAACTCTGTCGCCAGTGAAATCAGAATCTGAATAGCCAATGAGCTCAAACTTCGAACCCTTTGGATACCATAATCCTAGTGTTGGGGTGTGAGCCAGATATCTAAGTATTCGCTTCATAGCTAGGTGATGCGACTCCTTTGGTGCCGCTTGAAATCGGGTGCACATGCAAACGCTAAGCATAATATCTAGCCTAGATGCACATAGGTACAATAAAGAGCCAATCATGGAGCGATATACCTTCTGATCGAAATCTTTACCATTTTCGTCAGTGCAGAGGTGACCATTAGTTGGCATTGGCGTCTTGTAACCTTTGGCTTCATTGATGCCAAATTTCTTGAGGCAGTCCTTAAGGTACTTCTCCTGAGATATGAAGATGCCATTGGGTTGTTGTCGAATCTGAAGCCCTAGGAAGAATTTCAGTTCTCCCATCATCGACATTTGGTATTTTTCTTTCATCATAAAGGCAAACTCATCACTGTATCGATTGTTAGTACAGCCGAAGATAATGTCATCCACATAGATTTGACACACAAATAGTTCACCGTCATAGGATTTAGTGAAGAGAGTGGGATCGAGTGAACCGGGTTTGAAGCCTTTCTTCTTGAGGAACTCCTTGAGTGTATCATACCAAGCTCTTGGTGCTTGCTTGAGGCCATACAGCGCCTTGTTGAGCTTGTATACTTTGTCAGGATGCTTTGGGTCTTCAAACCCTGGTGGTTGAGCAACATATACTTCTTCCTCAATCTTACCATTGAGGAATGCACTTTTGACATCCATTTGATATAAGCATATGTCATGATGGTTAGCATAAGCAAGCAATATGCGAATAGCTTCGAGTCGAGCAACAGGAGCAAATGTTTCACCGAAATCAATACCCTCGACTTGTGTATAACCTTGGGCCACAAGTCGAGCCTTGTTTCGGATGACTTGACCAGACTCGTCTTGCTTGTTGTGGAAGATCCACTTCGTGCCAATGATGTTGTGCTTCCTTGGATCAGGGCGCTTCACGAGCTCCCACACATTGTTGAGCTCGAACTAGTGAAGCTCTTCTTGCATGGCTTGAATCCATTCTGATTCCTTGAAAGCTTCATCTACTTTGGTGGGCTCTGTGATAGATACAAAAGCAAAATGCCCACAAAAGTTAGCCAGTTGAGTTGCTCTTGAGCGAGTGAGTGGACCTGGTGCATTTATGCTGTCTAGCATTCTCTCAATTTGGACTTCATTAGCCACGCGCGGATGTGCAAGGCGAAGACTTTGTTCTTGCTGCTGAGCAGTGTCTTCGTCTACAGCAATATCTTCAGTTTTAGCATTGTCTTCATGCTGGGTGGATGGAGGAATGATGACTTCTTCAACTTTAGGCTCTTCAGGCATGATTTCCCCAGTTCCCATCAATCTGATTGCTTCGTCAGGAGGTAGTTCATCTAGCACAGGAGGTAGGTGCTCTCTTTGCGAGCCATTAGTTTCATCGAATCACACATCTACAGTTTCAACAACTTTGTTGTGGAAAGTGTTGAAGACTCTGTAGGTGTGTGAATCATTTCCATAACCAAGCATGAAACCCTTGTGTGCTTTCGGTGCAAATTTTGAAGTGTGGTGTGGATCCCTTATCCAGCATCTTGCATCGAAGACTTTGAAATAACTTACATTGGGTTTCTTACCAGTGAGAAGCTCATATGATGTTTTCTTGAAGAACTTGTGAAGATATACTCTGTTGATGATGTGGCATGCAGTATCAATGGATTCAGCCCATAGTTTCCATGGTGTCTTGTATTCATCAAGCATGGCACGAGCCATCTCAATAAGAGTCCTGTTCTGACGCTCCACGATGCCATTCTGCTAAGGAGTATATGGAGCAGAGAACTCATGAGTGATGCCAAGAGTATCAAGATAGATATCCAAGCCTGTGTTCTTGAATTCAGTGCCGTTGTTACTCCTGATGTGCTTGATCTTGATGTTGTAGTTGTTCATACACCTATTTGCGAAGCGCCTGAAGACATCCTGCACTTCTGTTTTATAGAGTATGATATGCACCCAAGTGAATCGAGAATAGTCATCAACAATTACGAAGCCATATAGATTTGCAGTGGTAGAGAAAGTGGAGTAGTGAGTAGGGCCGAATAAGTCCATGTGTAGCAGCTCGAAGGGACGAGTGGTCGTCATGATTGTCTTCGAGGGATGTTTGGCCCTAGTCATCTTCCCGGCTTCACATGCGCCACAGAGGTGATCCTTCTTGAACTTGACACCTTCGACGCCAATGATAAGCTTCTTCTTGGCGAGTGTGTGTAAGTTCCTCATCCCGGCATGTCCTAGCCTTCTGTGCCATAACCAGCATTCTGAAGCCTTTGCTAGAAGACATGAGGCAACCTGTGGTCCTAGAGGGAAGTCTACCATGTACAAATCACCTCTTCGAAAACCTTCGAAGACTTTGGTTGATGACAACACATCAAAATTTGCCAAAGATGACAAGCATATCTAAGTCACAGAGCATTGAGACAGACATCAAGTTGTAGCCAAGGGATTCGACAAGCATGACATTTTCCATGTGTCGGTCCCTTGAGATAGCAACTCTACATAGCCCCAATACTTTGCTGCTGCTCTTGTCAGCAAAGACGATGTGGTCCTTCATTGGAGGTCGAAGTGTTTGCTCCATCAATAGGCTTCGATCACCAGTCATATGACTGGTGCATCCACTATCCATAATCCATTCAGTGGGATTGGATTTGCTTTCCTGCATTGAGAATTAGTCTAGTTCACCAAAGCATGCAACTGTAACATGCATTGATGAAGATATTGCAGTGCATAATTGTATGAAGATATTGGATGATATGAATGGTACCACCATTCACATTAGTTTTCTTGCGTCCAAACAAGATCATTTCTAGGTCTCCAGTGATTATCTTCAAGATAGGCTTCATCCCATCTGGAGACCCGATGCTGCATGAAGATATTAGTTCTTCTTAACCAACCACATGCGGAGGGGTGGCTTAGAAGCAATGAGACATAAAGCAGCATCAGAGAATTTGGGCAAAGATGCCCTAATGGTTCGTTTCACAGGGGGGGTTAGAGTACTCAAATGAATATGCAGAATAATTCTTAGTGGGATGAACATAGCGATTCATGCTATAGTGCACATATTCGTGAGCCCTTTCAGTTCTTTCCTGTGAGACATAGGTGTTAGAGTGATCATATGAAGACTTTGATCCATATGAAGATTTTGGTCCATATGAAGACTTTGGTCTGGAGTTTGTCTTCTTCCTTGGTGGTGTCATGACATTGACTGGAAGCTTCTCAAGAAGACATTTGGGAACCCAGATCTTCTTCATAGGTGAGCCATTCCTGCAGTTAGTTCCAATATACCTGGCAAACACTTCACCATTCATAGATTTGAACAACTTATAATTGGAGTCAAATGACTCATCAATGATGACAGGGTTAGCACAGTTAAAGCCAGATAATGTGGATGGATCCACGGAAGGTCCTTTTGCAGTAACCCATGTGGTTTTGGGATACTGCTCAGGAGTCCAGTAGGAACCATTAGCATTGATGTTTATTTCGAAACCCAAACCCTCTTTACTAGGGTTTTTGTTCAAGATTGTCTTCTTTAGGACATCACAAAGAATCTGATGTCCTTTAAGACTCTTGTACATGCCAGTTTCAAACCATGTCTTCAACCTGTTATTGTTGTCAGTGATGGGAGTGGTTTCCTCAGATGAGGGATTAGTTACCACATGTACAGTTGAAGATAATGCATTTTCAGAAGCATTTGAACATTCAACAGTTGAATCATAAGCTTCACGAGCAATGCATTTTAAGCATAGAGCATCAAATTCATCCTGAGCGGTACTGATCTGTTCTGCTAGGAGTGAGTCGTTTTCCTTCCGTAGGTCATCATGAGCTTCTCTCAACTTCTCAAGATCAATCTTTTTCTGAAGATATTCGAGAGGAAGCTTCTCATGATCAGTTGAGAGGGCATCATGACGACTTTGGAGATCCTCAAACCTTGAACGAAAACTACGCATGCCTTCAGCCATAGTTTCGTTCAGACTCATTTCTTCACGTAACAGGTCATCGCTTTTCTCTAGCGTAGTTTGCATTTTCTCCATGGCACTTTGTTGCTTGGTGGCAATTTTTACAAGTTTAGGATAGGTTGGTTTTATGTTATCATCAGATTCAGCTTCGGATTCAGAATCATGACGTGAGGGTTTTGAGGATACCTTGGAGGCTTTCGCCATGAAGCAGTAGGCAGGAGCAGCATCATCATCACTGGCTTCGGTGTTGGAGAAGGAGCCATTGTCTTCGGGTTCGAAGACAGAGGTGGAGAGATATGCCGAAGCCATTGCTAGTCCAGCTACTTCAGCGTCAGATTCCTCCTCAGATGCTTCCTCAGCTTCAGAACCAGATTCAGACTGTGAATCCATCTCCTTTCCGATGAAAGCATGTGCCTTGCCAGATGAACTTTTCTTGTGTGATGAAGACTTTGCATACTTCTTCTTCTTCTTCTTCTTGTCATCTGAGTCATAGTCCTTGCTCTTCTTCTTGGATTCCTTTTCCCATCGAGGACAATCAGCAATGAAATGACCAACTTTCTTGCACTTGTGACAGGTTTGCTTCTTGCTGTCTCTTGAAGACATTTCACCACACCTCTTGGAATCACGCTTTGAAGATTTTGCATAGCGTTTTGACTTGGCAAACTTCCGAAACTTCCTGACAAGCAGAGCGAGTTCTTTTCCAAAGTCTCCAGCACCATCAAAACTGCATTCAGAGTTGTCTTCAAATGAGGACACAGCCTTGGCCTTCAGGGCACGAGAACGACTGTAGCTGGGACCGTAGATATCCCTCTTCTCAGCTTGTTGGAACTCATGTGTGTTCAACCTCTCGAGGATATCGGCGGGATCCAAACTCTTGAAGTCAGGGCGTTCTTGGATCATGAGTGCGAGTGTGTCAAAGGAACTGTCAAGTGATCTGAGTAGCTTCTTCACGACTTCATGTTTGGTGATATCAGTGGCGCCAAGTGCATTTAGCTCATTTGAGATCTCGGTGAGACGATCAAACGTGAGCTGAACGTTTTCAATGTCGAGTCTCTTGAAGTGGTTGAACAGATTGTGAAGCACATTAACACGAGAGTCTCTTTGAGATGAGACACCTTCATTCACTTTGGACAGCCATTCCCAGATTTGCTTTGCAGTGTTAAGTGCACTCACACGGCCATACTGTCCTTTGGTCAGGTGACCACAGATGATGTTCTTGGCGGTGGAGTCCAGTTGTGCGAACCTCTTCACATCAGCAGCAGTAACACCTTCACCAACCTCAGGAATGCCTGCCATGACGACATACCATAGGTCGTTGTCAATGGCTTCGAGATGCATGCCCATCCTGTTCTTCCAGTAGGGGTAGTCGGTGCCATCGAAGACAGGGCACGCAGCGGAGACCTTGATAATCCCTGCAGTCGACATAGCTAAAACTCCAGGTGGTTAAACCGAAACACAGAACAAGGGAGTACCTTGCTCTGATACCAATTGAAAGTGCTAGTTATCGACTAGAGGGGGGGTGAATAGGCGATTTTTATGAAAGGCTTCGAAACAGTGAATGTATTCGAAGTATGCGGAAGCGAAACAGGATTAGGTAGGGATCTATATCAAGGATCTAAGCAGGGCATGCAATACAATGAAGACATACAAGCAAGTTAGGCATTATCATTGTACACGCTAAGATGAGTCGAAGACAAACTTAGATAGTATGAAGATAAACAACAGATATGAATGTCTTCGGGGAATGTCTTCAGTCAGAGGTATTCATGTAATAGCTTCACAGTTCAGTACAGAATGTAAAGAGTGAAAGATAGAACCAACAGCCTGATGAAGACACATGATTTGTTGGACCAGTTCCAGTTGCTGTGACAACTGTACGTCTGGTTAGGGAGGCTGAGATTCAACTTAGAAGACCTCGTCTTCACCTTATTCCCCTTGAGCAGAAGTCACTTAGACAACGCCCAATCACTCAGGTAATTCTTCAGGGGAGACTTGCGAAACCCGTACAAACTTGGTCACCCGGCAATCCACAATGACTCTTGGATGCTTTAGACCATGGTCACCCAGCAATCCACAATGACTCTTGGATGCACTAGACCACGACGCCTAACCATCTAGAAGATCATAGTCTTCAATTGTAATAAGTCTTCAGTTCTCTCAGAACAGAACGACTTCGGTGATGCTCAAACACTCTAGCTCTGGGTGTTTAGGTTTATCCTCGCAGGATGTTTCTCTCTCTCAATGTCTTCGAGGTGTATTGCTCCGAAACGACAACAGCCGTAGCTCTCTCTGAGCAGCCACCATCTCATGGTGGAGGGGGTGGGCTACTTATAGCCAGCGGGCAACCCGACCTGATATGACCAAAATGACCCTGGATCAATGGCCAACCGACACGTGTCACAATGGTCGGATTTCAAACACACGTGGTAGCTTTACTTGGGCTACAAGTAAAGCTGACTCAACCAACTCTGGAAGAGATTTCCTCTCATAGTCTTCACTCGAAGACATAGGTTTGGGTTGAGCATCACGTCAGCGTCTCACTTCGATCACGTCGACCCCACTTAACAGTACGATGGTTCCTATGACTCACGAAAGAAGAAACAAAACTACCAAAAGCCTTCGTCTTCGCGTCTCATTATCTTCAGGCGATTAACTTCGCATACCACCATTGGCTTCGGCCATCATCAATGTCTTCGGACATTTTTAGGGGTCGTCTTCGGTGGTTAAACCGAATCTCTAGGGACTTCTATCTGTGTTATCCTGTGAACTCTCACAAACACATTAGTCCCTCAACCACGTTTGTCTTCAATACTCTAAAACCAAACAAGGGTGGCACTAGATGCACTTATATGCACAAACAAGACATGGAGTTGTAGCCTACATGATGCACAACAATTCATATCATCACAGCAAATTGAGTAGAAGCATGGATCACTAGGAAATAGCTCACAAGATGGCAATCAAATATAATAGATTAGGACTTAGTGAAAATCACAGTTTTTTTTAACAGAGCAGTTTTAACATGAAGGCATATTGGCAGCAGTAAAACTATATTCTACAGGTCATATATTGGCATGAAACTTAACAGCATGGTAGAGTACATGAAGCACTACAATTCATTCCATTATGGCAACATCAAAATATGCACAGATTCATGGCAAACATCAACACAACATGGCATTCTGAAATAACCAGATTCTCAGACTTAGTGAAAATTAGACTAGACATGAGCAGCGTTTTTTTTAACAGATTGGCATTTTGGACAACAGAATTAATTATGATGCTAAACCTCTACATGAGAACAAATGGCACAACATGGCAGAGCATAACATGCTTAACAAAAGACTCCATGGTGGCAACCACAAAAGAGTCCTAGAACACTAGCAAATCACATTGCAACATGACAACAAAATAATCCAGTTTCACACTTGGTGAAATTTAACAATCTCCCAAAACTGCAGTTTGACTAGGCATGTTGACATGGCAATAACAGTAGCATAGCAATCATTTATAGGCATGGCAAGGACACTAACAACAACTAGACATAACACACTTCAAATCATACCATTGGCACATATACAAAGGAGGCATGTTTTGCTTAATATGATGCTCACAAAACGGAACTTTTCGTTAACAGATTTCAGTTTTCGACGATTACGATGAGATGCACTTTTGCAACACAAATTTGAACACCTAGATGGATCCCTATATGCATGCAAACGATGCCATGCTGTAGAGCACGAAGAGTAGATGCATTTACATATTAAAATCATTGTAATCCGATCCTTGTGCAAAAAGTTATAGCAGTCACAAAATGCAAATATGAGTTAAAAATTCGGGGACTTATAGGAATTTATACCCTGCGGAAAAATGGGACGAACCGGATCCGGGACGGGGCTGTGCAGGCGCTCCCGGGGCGTTTGGATCGGGGACGGGGCCCGTACCGGGACGAGCCCGTCCCGATCTGGCGAAGGGGCGGCCATGGCCGTGGCAGGCCGGCGACGGCGAGCACGGCGACGGCGGCTGCAGGGCACGGGAGGTTGGATCCACCCAGATCCGGGCCGGGGCGACGACGGCGAGGCGGTGCGGCGGCGCGGCGAAGCTCGCCGGCGAGGACGCGGGCTGCAGGGCGGCTCGGGGTCGAGGTCGGCAAGGGCGCGCTCATGGCGGCGACGGCAACTCCGGCCGGCGGCGGGACTCCTCTAGGGCGCGGCAGAGCGGACCTTGGGCGGCGGGGGCGCCGAGGCCACTCCGGCAGGGCGGCCACCCTCCGGCGAGGTGGGGCGCCGGCGGCATGGCACGGCGGCGGCGGCGGCGGCGGCGGCGATCGCGGCCGGCGCGGGTGCGGCTCGGGAGCGGCTAGGGCAGCGAGCGAGCTACGAGGCGTGGGCTGGAGCGCGGCCCGATCGGGCCCGGGGCAGGCCAGCTTCGGGTCGGAAGGGCCGCGGTGGCTGGGGCACGGGGAGGCCGATATGGCACGCCCCGATTGGCCGCGGGCGGCGGCTGGGACGCGGCCCGGCGAGTGGAACGGCGGCAAGTGGCGCTGGAGGGTTGGCCGGCATGGATCCCTAGGAGTGGCGGCTGGAGGCTGTAGCTGGTTGGCTGAGCACGGAACTCGAGGAAGGAGAGAGGGGCTTAAAATGGCAGGGGAGGGTTCCTTTTATAGCAGGGACTGATTTGGGGGGCTAGGGTTAGGGATTTCATCAGTTTTCGGACCGTTCGATCGAGATCGGACGGTCCGGCAGCGGGGGTGGGCTAGGGTTAGGTGGGCTGGGCTGTGTAGGTGGTTTGGGCTGAGAAGAGAGGGAACATGTGGCCCGCGGCAGAGTTTTAAAACACCGAAACGTCCGATAATTAAACCGATACGGTGCCGCTACGGTCGACCGTTCGGGTACCAAGTGACCTCCGATTGCGACGAAATTTGGCAGGCGGTCTACCTTCAAAATAATAAGACCGCACGCTAACTTTCATCCCATTCCAAGAACATTTTATACACACTTTTAAAAGCAATATTTTAAATGTGTCGCGGGCGCGTGCGTGTGTGGTTGGTCTCGAAACGGTCGTCGAAGAGAACGGAGAGAACTGGCAACTACGAACGGATGCAGTTTTCAAAACGAGTGACGATGATATGCACATGATGCGAATGATGCCGTGATGAATGCGACAACCAAAAGAATCAGACGACGAGAAAGGAAATAAAAGGGGAATCTTCTGGAGCGTCGGTCTCGGGCTGCTACAGTTTTCCCGCGAACCAAAAACAAACTGGGGGAGGGGCAGCTTGGCGGAAGTTCAGACCACCACCATGTAGGACTCCGACACCCTCGGCACACCCAAATCCCCCTCCTGGTCCACTTTTATTCCACTCCGCCCCTAGTCCCCCCTTTCTTTCATCTACACCCTCCTTGTCTGACGCCGTCGATGTACCTCTCCGCCCGTCGCCCAGCTATCCTTGGACGACTGTAGCCCCCACCCTCACGTCTACCTCCCTTCGACTACGTCGCCGTCCATCCAAGATCTCTCTGCAGCCATGTACCCCCTGCCGACGCTGTCCATGGCGGACACCATGCCCAACAGGTGTTCGATCAAATGCCATTGAGATTTTTGTTGAATTCTTGTTTTCTAGTGATGGTGGGGTACTCGGTGACCGAGGATGAGTTGTTGTTCGATGCGTGGTTGGATGTATCTGTCGACTTTGTAGGAATGAGGTAAGAAGGCTCGGCCTTTTGGCAAAACGTGCATACATTTTTTCATGAGTAAAACAAATTCACGCCTTGTGACATGCACGTCATCCATGAACGCGATGCGAAGTCGCTATGGCATTAGTGGTACACCTCCAACTCCGTCGTGAAGTTTTGAGGTGCGGTTGCATGAGTGGAGAAAATGTGGCCATCGGGCTCGTCAACCATGAAAATTGTAAGTTTTGCTCTTGTTGCTCAACATGTTGGTCAATTCATTGATTCACACAATGTTACAACTTGATAATCATCATGTTGTATAGCTTGCACGCGCTATCATGCCATACCACAGGAGTGAGTGCAGGTCATTTATGCTCATGCATTGTTAGATGAAACTCAAGGAAAACTATGTGTGGGATGACATGTGTCGGTTCTGACTTTAGTATCGTTAAATTTGGAATCGATGAATTCGAAAAACTTATTGAAGATCCAATTATCTAGGATATAATATTTACATTTGAACTATTGTTGTACCGGGGTCCAGGGATATTTGCATGTTATTTATGGATGAATTGTGCTTTTATAATTATTTTAAGTGTTGCAAAATTAGAAGAAGAAAAAGGCGGACATTTAGGGGACATAGTTGGATTGCCGGCTTCTGCATCAGTGTCCGTGGACTCGTCCGAACCATTCAGCGCACAAATAGTGGGTCCGTTTTCACGTCAACATTGGAGATGCCCTTACAACTTTAATATAAGCTATTTTTTACCCTAAAGAAAAAAATGTTGCATCTTATAATTATTCTTTCATCGAACAGCTGTAAAATCTCAACGTAAATGTGACCCTGACTCAAATATTTTGTAAAATTCACATCATCTAGCTTCAAGTTTCAACAGTACAAAAATGCATGATATCAAATATTACATGCGCGTATATCAGGCGGCCCTACAAACTAGTGCCATAGTGTGGTGCAGTTAGCATAAAATCCACGGTACGGAACATGGGGACAGTGGTAGCCTGTCATAGTGAGTGGCCTTAGCACTGAATCGGTGGGGTCCTTATGCTCGTCATGTAGGGTCCACTATGCAGGGATGAAAGGATGTGGATGTCGCCTAGAGGGGGGAGTGAATAGACGCTTTAAAATAAGTACGGTTTAGGCTTGAACTAATGAGGAATAAAACTAACGTTTAATGCTTGAACTAATGCGGAATAAAACTAACGTTTAATTAGTCAAGCACAAAACCTAAAACAACTAGGCTCACCTATGTGCACCAACAACTTATGCTAAGCAAGATAAACAACTAAGTGATAGCAAGATATATAATAAGAAACAATATGGCTATCACAAAGTAAAGTGCATAAGTAAGGGCTCGGGTAAGAGATAACCAAGGCACGTGGAGACGATGATGTATCCCGAAGTTCACACCCTTGCGGATGCTAATCTCCGTTCGGAGCAGTGTGGAGGCACAATGCTCCCCAAGAAGCCACTAGGGCCACCGTAATCTCCTCACGCCCTCGCACAATGCAAGATGTCGTGATTCCACTAAGGGACTCTTGAGGGCGGTCACCGAACCCGTACAAATGGCAACCCTTGGGGGCGGTCACCGAACCCGTACACTTTGGCAACCCTTGGGGCGGTCACCGGTACCCATACAAATTGCTCGGGGCAATCTCTACAACCTAATTGGAGACCCAACGCTTGCCTGATAAGTCCATTTTGCATCATGATTCCCCACTGTTATTTATAATATTTTGTTGAATAATAATGCTTTAGGGAGTGATTATAATGCCTTTTCTCTCATAATATGCAAGGTTTACACAAAGAGGGAGAATATCGGTAGCTGGAATTCTGGACCTGAAAAAGCACATTAGAGATACCTATTCTGCACATCTCCAAACAAGCTCAAACTTTACGGAGAATATTTTTGGATTATATTAAAAATACTGGAGCAAATAACTACTGGAGGGGGCCACCCTGGTGGGCACAAGACACCGGGGCGCGCCAGGCCCCCCAGGCGCGCCCTGGTGGGTTGTGCCCTCCTCGGCCCACCTCCGGTGCCCATCTTCTGGTATATAAGGTCTTTTGACCTAGAAAAAATAAGGAGAGGACTTTCGGAATGGAACGCCACCATCTCGAGGCGGAATTTGGGCAGGAGCACTTTTGCCCTCCGGCGGAGCGATTCCGCCGGGGGAACTTCCCTCCCGGAGGGGGAAATCGAAGCCATCGTCATCACCAACATCCCTCTCATCTTTGGGAGGCCAATATTCATCAACATCCTCAACAACACCATCTCCTCTAAAACCCTAGTTCATCTCTTGTGTTCAATCTTTGTACCAGAACCTCAGACTGGTACCTGTCGATGACTAGTAGTGTTGATTACATATTGTAGTTGATTACTATATGGTTTATTTGGTGGAAGATTATACGTTCAGATCCATTATGCTATTCAATACCCCTCTGACCTTGAGCATGAATATTATTTGTGAGTATTTACCTTTGTTCTTGAGGTCACGGGAGAAGTCATGTTGCAAGTAATCATGTGAATTTGATATGTGTTCGATATTTTGATGATATGTATGTTGTGATTCCCTTAGTGGTGTCATGTGAACGTCGACTACATGACACTTCACCATCTTTGGGCCTAAGGGAATGCATTGTGGAGTAGTTATTATATGATGGGTTGCTAGAGTGACATAAGCTTAAACCCTAGTTTATGCGCTACATCGTAACGGGCTGATTTGGATCCAAACGTTTAATGCTATGGTTAGATTTTATCTTAATACTTTTATCGTAGTTGCGGATGCTTGCGAGGGGGTTAATCATAAGTGGGAGGTTTGTTCAAGTAAGAACAGCACCCAAGCACCGGTCCACCCACATATCAAATTATCAAAGTAACGAACACAAATCAAACCAACATGATAAAAGTGACTAGATGAAATTCCCGTGTACCCTCAAGAACACTTTGCCTGTTACTAGAGACTGATCTGGCCTGCCCTTTGCCACCAAAGGATTGGGCTACCTTGCTGCACTTTATTTATTGTTGCCATTACTTGCTTGTTACCAATCATCTTGCTATCAAACTACCTATTACCTACAATTTCAATGCTTGCAGAAATTACCTTGCTGAAAACCGCTTGTCATTTCCTTCTGCTCCTCGTTGGGTTCGACACTCTTACTTATCAAAAGAACTACGATTGATCCCCTATACTTGTGGGTCATCAAGACTCTTTTCTGACTCTGTTGCCGGGGAGTGAAGCACTCTTGGTAAGTGGAAATCGGTAAGGAAAAACTTATACTACGTGCTGAAATTTATTGTCACTTACTACTATGGAAAACAATCCTTTGAGGGGTTTGTTCGGGGTGTCTTCACCTCGAACGGAACCACAATTAGTTGCCCCTCAACCTACTGCACCTACTGAAAATATTGGTTATGAAATTCCTTCGGGTATGGTAGAACAAGTGCTTGCTAAACCTTATGCAGGAGATGGAACTGAACACCCTGATATGCACCTATTATATGTGAACGAAATTTGTGGATTATTTAAGCTTGCAGGTTTACCCGGAGATGAAGCTAAGAAGAAGGTTTTCCCTTTATCTTTGAAGGGAAAAGCATTGACATGGTATAGGCTATGTCATGATATTGGATCATGAAACTGGAATCGATTGCAATTGGAATTCCATCAAAAGTTTTATCACATGCATCTAGTTCATCGTAATCGGAATTATATATATAATTTTTGGCCTCGTGAAGGAGAAAGCATTGCTCTAGCTTGGGGGAGGCTTAAGTCAATGTTATATTCATGCCCCAATCATGATATCCTAAGAGAAGTTTTTATTCAGAATTTTTATGCTCGGCTTTCTCATAATGATCAATCCATGCTCGATACTTCTTGTGCTGGTTCTTTTATGAAGAAGACTATTGAATTCAAGTGGGATCTCTTAGAAAGAATTAAACGCAACTCTGAAGATTGGGAACTTGACGAAGGTAATGAGTCAGGTATAAAGCTTAAGTTTGATTGTGTTAAATCTTTTATGGATACCGATGCTTTTCACAAGTTTAGAACTAAATATGGACTTGACTCTGAGATAGTAGCCTCTTTCTGTGAAGCATTTGCTACTCATGTTGATCTCCCTAAGGAGAAGTGGTTTAAATAGCATCCCCCTATTAAATAAGAAATTAAATAACCGGTCATAGCTAAAGATGAAACCATCGTTTACAATGTTGATCCAGTTGTACCTACCGCTTATATTGAAAAACCGCCTTTCCCTGTTAGGATAAAGGAACATGCTAATGTATCAACTGTGGTTCGCAAGAGTAATATTAGAGCACCTAAGCCCCCTGAGCAAATTAAAGTAGAACCTAGTGTTGCTATGGTTAAAGATCTCTTGGTAGAAAATATTGATGGGCATGTTATCTACTTCTGTGATGAAGCTGCTAGAATTGCCAAACCTGATGAAAAAGATAAACATAGACCCGTAGTGGGCATGCCTGTTGTCTCAGTCAAAATAGGAGATCATTGCTATCATGGTTTATGTGATTTGGGTGCTAGTGTGAGTGTTATTCCTTTTACCTTATACCAAGAAATTATGAATGATATAGCACCCGCTGAAATAGAAGATATTGATGTTACTATTAAACATGCTAATAGAGACACCATCACAACACTTGGGATTGTTAGGGATGTTGAAGTCTTGTGTGGGAAAGTAAAATATCCTACTGATTTTCTAGTTCTTGGTTCCCCACAAGATGACTTTTGTCCTATTATCTTTGGTAGACCTTTCTTGAACACCGTCAATGCTAAGATAGATTGTGAAAAACAAACCGTCGGTGTCAGTTTTGGTGATGTGTCTCATGAGTTTAATTTTTCCAAGTTTAGCAGACAACCTCGTGATACAGGACTATCTAGTAAGGATGAAATAATTGGTCTTGCTTCTATTGCCGTACCTCCTACCGATCCACTAGAACAATATTTGCTTGACCATGAAAACGATATGCACTTGCGTGAAAGAAATGAAATAGATAAAATTTTCTTTGAACAACAACCTCTCTTGAAACACAATTTGCCTATTGAAACCCTTGGAGGTCCTCCTCCACCTAAAGGTGATCCTGTGTTTGAATTAAAGCAATTGCCTGACACTTTGAAGTATGCTTATCTTGATGAGAAAAAGATATATCATGTTATTATTAGTGCTAACCTTTCAGAACATGAAGAAGAAAGATTATTAAAAATTCCGAGGAAGGACCGGGCTGCTATTGGATATAATCTTGATGATCTTAAGGGCATTAGGCCCACTCTATGTCAGCACAAGATTAATATGGAACCTGATGCTAAACCCGTTGTTGATCACCAACGGCGATTGAATCCTAAGATGAAAGAAGTGGTAAGAACTGAAATACTAAAACTTTTGGAAGTAGGTATAATCTATCCCATAGCTGATAGTAGATGGGTAAGTCCCGTTCATTGTGTCCCTAAGAAAGGAGGTATTACCGTTGTTCCCAATGATAAGAATGAACTCATTCCATAAAGAATTGTCACTGGCTATAGAATGGTAATCGATTTTAGAAAATTAAATAAAGCTACTAGAAAAAATCATTACCCTCTGCCTTTCATTGATCAGATGCTAGAAAGATTATCTAAGCACACACACTTTTGTTTTCTGGATGAATATTCTGGTTTCTCTCAAATACCTGTATCACAATCTGATCAAGAGAAAACCACCTTTACTTGTCCTTTTGGAACCTATGCCTATAGACGTATGCCTTTTGGTTTATGCAATGCACCTGCTACCTTTCAAAGATGTATGACTGCTATATTCTCTGATTTTTGTGAAAAAATTGTGGAGGTTTTCATGGATGATTTTTCCGTTTATGGGACTTCTTTTGATGATTGCTTAAGCAACCTTGATCGAGTTTTGCAGACATGTGAACAAACTAATCTTGTCTTGAATTGGGAGAAGTGGCACTTTATTGTTATTGAAGGTATTGTCTTTGGGCATAAAATATCTGAACGAGGTATTGAGGTGGACAAAGCTAAAGTTGATGCAATTGAGAAAATGCCATGCCCTAAAGATATTAAAGGTATTCGAAGTTTCCTTGGTCATGTTGGTTTCTATAGGAGGTTCATTAAAGACTTCTCTAAAATTTCTAGGCCTCTTACTAATCTTTTGCAAAAGGATATCCCTTTTGTTTTTGATGATGATTGTGTAGAAGCCTTTGAAACACTCAAGAAAGCCTTAACCTCTGCACCTATCGTTCAACCACCTGATTGGAACTTGCCTTTTGAAATTATGTGTGATGCTAGTGATTATGCTGTTGGTGCTGTTCTAGGACAAAGAGTAGATAAGAAATTGAATGTTATCCATTATGCTAGCAAAACACTATACAGTGCCCAACGAAATTATGCTACTACTGAAAAAGAATTTTTTAGCAGTTGTGTTTGCTTGTGATAAATTTAGATCCTACATTGTTGATTCCAAAGTAATTGTTCACACTGATCATGCTGCTATAAAATATCTTATGGAAAAGAAAGATGCTAAACCTAGACTCATTAGATGGGTTCTCTTGCTTCAAGAATTTGACTTACATATCACTGATAGGAAGGGAGCTGATAACCCCGTAGTTGACAAGTTGTCTAGGTTAGAAAATATTCTTGATGACCCACTACCTATTGATGATAGCTTTCCTGATGAACAGTTAGCTGCAATAAATGTTTCTCAAAACACTCCTTGGTTTGCTGATTATGCTAACTACATTGTATCTAAATATATACCACCTAGCTTCACATACCAACAAAAGAAAAAATTCTTCTATGATTTAAGACATTACTTTTGGGATGACCCACCTCTTTATAAAGAAGGAGTAGATGGTATTATTAGGCGTTGTGTACCTGAGCATGAACAGGAACAAATCCTACAGAAATGTCATTCTGAAGCTTATGGAGGACATCATGCGGGAGATAGAACTGCTCACAAGGTATTGCAATCAGGTTTTTATTGGCCTACTCTCTTCAAGGATGCCCGCAAGTTTGTCTTGTCTTGTGATGAATGTCAAAGAATTGGTAATATCGGTAAGCGTCGGGAAATGCCTATGACTTATTCACTTGTTGTTGAACCGTTTGATGTTTGGGGTTTTGATTACATGGGACCTTTTCCTTCCTCTAACGGGTACACTCATATTTTGGTTGTTGTTGATTATGTCACTAAGTGGGTAGAAGCTATTCCAACTAGTAGTGCTGATCACAACACCTCTATTAAAATGCTTAAAGAAGTTATCTTCCCGAGGTTTGGAGTCCCTAGATATTTATTGACTGATGATGGTTCACACTTTATCCATGGTGCTTTCCATAAGATGCTTGCTAAATATGATATTAACCATAGAATTGCATCACCCTATCATCCTCAATCTAGTGGTCAAGTTGAACTTAGCAATAGAGAAATAAAATTAATATTACAAAAAACTGTCAATAGGTCTCGAAAGAATTGGTCTAAGAAACTAGATGATGCACTTTGGGCCTACAGAACAGCTTATAAAAATCCTATGGGTATGTCTCCATACAAGATGGTATATGGGAAAGCTTGTCATTTGCCTCTAGAGTTAGAACATAAAGCATTTTGGGCAATTAAAGAACTATATTATGATTTCAAACTTGCCGGTGAGAAGAGGCTATTTGATATTAGCTCACTAGATGAATGGAGAACCCAAGCCTATGAAAATGCCAAACTATTCAAAGAAAAAGTAAAAAGATGGCATGACAAAAGAATCCAAAAGCGGGAATTCGAAATAGGAGACTATGTTCTTTTGTTCAACTCTCGTTTAAGATTTTTTGCAGGTAAGCTTCTCTCCAAATGGGAAGGACCATATATTATCGAAGAGGTTTATTGTTCTGAAGCTATCAAGATCAATAATGCCGAAGGTACCAACCCGAAGGTGGTCAATGGACAAAGAATTAAACACTATATCTCAGGTATGCCTATTAATGTTGAAAGTAATGTTATCCAAACCATGACACCGGAGGAACACATAAAAGAAACCTTCCGGAACACTCCAGAATTCTGAAAAATAGGAGGTACGTGATACGGTAAGTAAACAGACTCCGAAAAATCAAAAAATATTTTCTGTCAGTTTTGGAATATTAGAAAAAGTAGAAAAATAAGAAATAAACCGGAAGGCAACCGAGGTGAGCACGATACACCAGGGCACGCCAGCCCTGCCAGGCGTGCCCTAGTGGGTTGTGCCCACCTCGGACACCTTCCTGACTCCGTTTTCCTTCCATATGCTTGCTTCCCAAGAATAAAAATTCTCTATATTTACCCCCGACTATTTTGACGACCGCATCGCAGAAAAATCCTATGTTCTTGTTTCGTGTTGTTTTCTCGTCAGATCTAGATCTCCATGGCTCCACCAAGCTCCTCCAAGGACAAGTTCTTTGAGAAGGTCATCAACCCGTACTTGCCGGAGGTGATGAAGCACCCTCAAGTCATTGACATGCGAGAGGGGGTGCTCCACATCCGCGATGTTCAAGGGCCCAAGAGGACCGGAAGCGTGGAAGCTAGGCTCGAGGCAGTGGAACAAGACATCTTCAAGTGCCAAAGGATGGTGTAGCGTGGACTTAGTGCCAATCACTCCATGATCACGGAATTCACCCGTGATCAGATGGTGGATGGCCGGTCTGTGAAGGACACCATCTTCACCCTCAACGAGCAAATCAATTTTCTGCAAAGTCAAATTTATGATCTTCAAAACCAAGTTTTTGAATATGACGCAAGATTTAAAGCTATGAGTTTAGCTGCCAGTTGCAGGACTCAGGGGGCTCGTGCGTCAACTTTTGATGGTGAGCCTTTGCCTTGGAAGCTGGAGGACAAGCCTACCACATCATCGCCACCACCTTCTTCATCACCACCACTAAAGGAGACTTGAGCACACGGGTATGGGCACTCCCCTTGGCTTGAGCCAAGCTTGGGGGAGGTGCCCCGGTATCGTATAACCATCACTTTTATTCGCCTTTATCTATTTTAGTTCGATCTTTAGTTTCCTTTTGATTTAGTTGAATAAAAGTTTAGCATGATCTATTTTTGTGTGTTAGTTTCGTGGTCTATCTATCTATGTAATCGAGTGAGAGTAATATAATAAAGTTTAGTTGGAGCTTTTGCTCCTTTATTTTCTTGTTGCAATCAAAATAAAAGAAAAGAGAAATAAATAAAAAGAATCATTTGCTAATCTTATGGTAAGTAATGACATCACATAAGGAAAAGTATAAGTGGTAAAATTTATTGGAGATTGACAAACATAGCATTGGTCAATGATGCAATTCATGAAGGAATTAATAAGGGAAGAGAAGATTCACATGCAAATACACCATCTTGGACATCTTTTATGATTGTGAGCCCCCATTAAAAATTATATGTCAAAATTGTTGACGTTGGACAAGGAAGACAACGTAATGATTTATGTTTGTTCATATCCACATAGAAGTTATATTGTCATAGATCCTTCAACATGTGGTGCTTGCTCAATATCTTTGCTAGCCAAAAAAATTCCGCACTAAGTAGAGATACTGCTTGTGCATCCAAAAACCCAAAACCCAAATTCATGCTTTGAGAGTCCACCATACCTACCTACGGATCGAGTAAGATCCTTCAAGTAAGTTGCCATCGGTGCAATAAGGCAATAAAAATTGCTTCCAAATGTGTTTTGCTCAATTAGTGTAAGAGAAAATTGAGCGCTATACGAACTTATGATGGCAAAGTAATAAAAGCGACGGACTGCATAATAAAGGTTAATATCATAGGGGGCAATATAGCGTGACGTTCTTTTACATTAAGGGATTAGGCATACAAACCAAAAAGCGCATGACAACCTCTGCTTCCCTCTGCGAAGGGCCTATCCTTTACTTTTATGTATTTACTTTTATGCAAGAGTCAAAGTATTCTTCCCTATTCCTTTTTTTTACTTTTTCTTTTGCAAGCATCATCTGGTGAGGAAAGATCTAGGCACATATATCCAGTTGGATGTGAGTGAGCATGAGTTATTATTGTTGACATCACCCTTGAGGTGAATACGTTGGGAGGCGAAACTATAAGCCCCTATCTTTCTATGTGTCCGGTTGAAACTTTTTGCTCATGGGTATGTTGTGAGTGTTAGCAATCATGGAAGACTAAATGATGGCTGAGTATGTGGACTTGCCAAAAGTCTCCGAAACGAGACCCTTCCTGAAAATATGATGAACCGTAGTTGCAAAGTTGACTGAGAATATAGTTTGTTGGTTTTCAATAAAGTTTATGCTTTATACTTCTATGTTGTGATGAATTGTTACTTGTTCATGAGAAGTTATATGATAAAAGTTTATGAATAAGATTTATGATAGAGTTTGTTGCTGTTATGATAATAAGCATAATGCTACTATGTCCGTATTTTGTTTTTATCGACACCTCTCTCTCAAACCATGTGGACATGCTTTTCAATATCGGCTTTCGCTTGAGGACAAGCGAGGTCTAAGCTTGGGGGAGTTGATACGTCCATTTTGCATCGTGATTTCCTACTATTATTTATAATGTTTTGTTGAATAATAATGCTTTAGGGAGTGATTCTAATACCTTTTCTCTCATAATATGCAAGGTTTACACAAAGAGGGAGAATACCAGCAGCTGGAATTCTGGACCTGAAAAAGCACATCAGAGATACCTATTCTGCACATCTCCAAACAAGCTGAAACTTTACGGAGAATATTTTTAGATTATATTAAAAATACTAGAGCAAATAACAACCGGAGGGGGCCACCCTGGTGGGCACAAGACACCAGGGCGCGCCAGGCCCCCCAGGCGCCCCCTGGTGGGTTGTGCCCTCCTCGGCCCACCTCCTTTGCCCATCTTCTGGTATATAAGGTCTTTTGACCTAGAAAAAATAAGGAGAGGACTTTCGGGACGGAATGTCGCCGTCTCGAGGCGGAACTTGGGCAGGAGCACTTTTGCCCTCAGGCGGGGCGATTCCGCCGGGGGAACTTCCCTCCCGGAGGGGGAAATCGAAGCCATCGTCATCACCAACACCCCTCTCATCTTTGGGAGGCCAATCTTCATCAACATCTTCAACAGCACCATCTCCTCTCAAACCCTAGTTCATCTCTTGTGTTCAATCTTTGTACCGGAACCTCAAATTGGTACCTGTGGGTGACTAGTAGTGTTGATTACATCTTGTAGTTGATTACTATATGGTTTATTTGGTGGAAGATTATATGTTCAGATCCATTATGCTATTCAATACCCCTTTGATCTTGAGCATGAATATTATTTGTGAGTAGTTTCCTTTGTTCTTGAGGTCACGGGAGAAATCATGTTGCAAGTAATCATGTGAATTTGATATGTGTTCGATATTTTGATCATATGTATGTTGTGATTCCCTTAATGGTGTCATGTGAACGTCGACTACATGACACTTCACCATCCTTGGGCCTAAGGGAATGCATTGTGGAGTAGTTATTAGATGATGGGTTGCTAGAGTGACAGAAGCTTAAACCCTAGTTTATGCGCTACTTCGTAAGGGGCTGATTTGGATCCAAACGTTTAATGCTATGGTTAGATTTTATCTTAATACTTTTCTCGTAGTTGCGGATGCTTGCGAGGGTGTTAATCATAAGTAGGAGGTTTGTTCAAGTAAGAATAGCACCCAAGCACCGGTCCACCAACATATCAAATTATCAAAGTAGCGAACACAAATCAAACCAACATGATAAAAGTGACTAGATGAAATTCCCGTGTACCCTCAAGAACACTTTGCCTATTACTAGAGACTGATCTGGCCTGTCCTTTGCCACAAAAGGATTGGGCTACCTTGCTGCACTTTATTTATTGTTACCGTTACTTGCTTTTTACCAATTATCTTGCTATCAAACTACCTATTACCTACAATTTCAGTGCTTGCAGAAATTACCTTGCTGAAAACCGCTTGTCATTTCCTTCTGCTCCTCGTTGGGTTCGACACTCTTACTTATCGAAAGGACTACGATTTATCCCCTATACTTGTGGGTCATCATTTCCCGGAGCTTTACACCACCAACCGTCTAGGGCGCCAAGGCACCCAAGAGGAACAAGCTCTAGGGTGCTCAAACACCCAAGAGTAATAAGCTTCTCAAACTTCACTTCCATGTATCACCGTGGAGAACTCAATCCTATGCACCAAATGCAATGGCAAGGGCACACAGAGTGCCCAAGTCCTTCTCTCCCAAATCCCACCACAACAACTAATGCTATGGAGGAAAATGAGAGGAAGAACGAAGAAGAACACGAAGAACTCCAAGATCTAGATCCAAGGGGTTCCCCTCACATAGAGGAGAAAGTGATTGGTGGAAATGTGGATCTAGATCTCCTCTCTCTTTTCCCTCAAGAATTAGCAAGAATCATTGGAGGGATTGAGAGATAGCAAGCTCGAAGAAGGTCAACAATGGGGGGCAAACTCGAGCTCAGAGGATAAGAACCATTGGGGAAGAAGACCCCCTTAAATAGGTGGGGGAAAATCCAACCGTTACCCCCACAGCCCGCACACAAGCGGTACTACCGCTTCGGAGAGCGGCACTACCGCTCCGGAGAGGGGTACTACCGCTTATAAGCGGTACTACCGCTTGTTACAACCGCTCGGGTGGCACAGGGCACCAGACAGGAGTCTGGTGGCTGGCGCGGGTGCCAGAACCACCAGAGCGGTACTACCGCTCCGTAGCAGCGGTACTACCGCCAGAGTGCAGAAAACTGTCCAGAGAAAGATACTGCCATAACTTTTGCATACGAGCTCCGAATTGAGCAAACTCAAGCTCGTTGGATTCAGGACGAGATACAAGGTTATATTAAGAAGAGGCAGTATAAAAATGCCAATGATATAAAGATGTGAAACCTCTATCAATGAAGAACCGGCAAAAACTCCAACATCAAAAACATCATAGAAGATGGATATGGACTCCGTTTTCGATGAACTCGAGCTTGTCATGAAGATGACCATAAGCTCGAAAACTCACAAAGAGAAACACCAAACAAGAACCAAGAAAGATGATGCAAGGATGCAAATGGTTTGAGCTATCAACGAACAATACGATCGAGCTACTCACTTGAGAGCCCCCCTTGATAGTACGGCAAACGATCCTATAACCCGGTCTCTCAACTACCACCATGAAACCGGTAAAATAGAAAACCTATCAAGGGCAAACCTATACCTCGCACATAGTCCACTTGATCTAGATGATGATGATCTTGATTTTCTCAAGATGGACCACCTTTCTTGATTGCGTTGGCTCGATGAAGACTAGTTGATTGCTCCCCCATACTCCACTATGGGTGAGCCACTCTTCGGCACATCTTCACAAGTCCATTGTCACCACAATGAACGGCAAGCTTCAAGCATGATCTCTTCGTGATGCTCCACTTGAACTTGCACAGTGCAATCTTGATGACGATCACTGTGACGCCCTGGAATTGCAGCTACAGTAATCCGTGTAATTGAGCTATGTAATGACCTTGATCAAGCTTAATCATTTTGCTAATCCAGTTACGGTCACTGTTGGAATCAACCCGGATTCAAATTTCCCTTGCAATTCAGATTCATTTCGAAGGTGGATTTAAAAGTTTTGCAAACTTCAAATTAAAAATCATGCTTAGGTTGCAATTATTCCCTAAGCTATTCTAAAATTGGAACCAACATTTTATCATGTGGTTATGTGCCTCAAAACTATTTTAACAGATGCCAAAACAATTATTAAATGCCTTTTGGGATTATAATATTTTTCAAATGTTTTCAAAGGGCCTTCAAAATTATTGAGACTATGCCAAATATTGCATTGCAAATATTGGGCATGCTCTCTTCTTTTTGTAAAGGTATTTTATAAATACTATAATAAAAAGCCTAAAAATAAGAAAATAGAAAACCCCTTCCCCACTGGGCCGGCCCCAACCGGCCCACCTACCCCCCAACCGGCCCACGCCGGCCGCCTACACCTCCCCCTCCCCCGCACCGAACCCTAGCCCCCACTCCCCCCACTCGCCCCTGAGCCCCTCGCTCCTTCCCTCCCCCTCCCCGATCCAGATCGGATCGGGGGAGAACCCCGCGTCGCCGACCCGCCGTCGCCCTCGTCGCCTCCCCGTCAACGGAACGCTCCCGTCGCCCTCCATCGCGTCGCCTGCCTTTCCCCTCCATGGCCATTGTGAGCCCCCCCCCCCTCTCTCCTCTCCTTTCCCCTCGGCGCACCGCCGCGTGCCCCCACCACCACCGCCGTCGCGCGGTCACCGCCGCCGATCGCCGCCCGTGCCCCCCCCCCCCGCTCGCCTCCTGTCCTGCACCGCCGCGCCCGCTGGCCGCTGCCTCGTGCGGCCCCGCTCGCCGCGCGCACTGACCCCCCCCCCCTCCGCAAGCCAGGGGCCGCGCGCCCGTGGCCTCGCCGTCGCCCCGCTGTGTCCGGCCGCGTCGCCGCCCCCGCACCCCTGGCCGTCGGCGAACCACCGGCGAGGCCCTACCTCCCCTCCGGCGCCCGATCTGGATTAGTGGGCTGGTCACCCACTAATCCCCCCGGCCCACTGAACGCAGGGGCCCACGCCCCTGTTAACCCCACACAAAAAAAGGAAATAATAAATAATATAAATAAATAAATAGTTAGATTAATTAATTAAGTTGTTAATTGATCTGTTAATTAACTTAATTAGGTTAATCAGATTAACTAATCACGTTGTTAAGTTAATCAGTGATTGACATGTGGGCCAGGCCCCCATTAACACTAATTAAACATGCTAATTAATTCTGATAATTAATATATTTTAATGTGTCACTTACAGGTGGGTCCCACCCCCTAATTAATTCTATTTAATAATAATTAAACCTGTGTCTATGACAGAGGGGCCCCACTGGTCAGTTTGACCAGTCCACAGCCCTGTTGACTGCTGACATCAACATGACATCATGCTGATGTCATATTTGGATTTATTGAATTAAAATTAATATATTTAATTTCTGGATATTAATAAAACTTTAAAAATTAATATAAAATAATCCGTAACTCGGATGAAAATAATTTGTACATGAAAGTTGTTCAGAAAAATCCCACGAATCTGAATACGCGGTCCGTTCGTCTGTCACGTGCTTCTATCCTAGCGAACATGGAACTTTTCCATCGCTTTCCTCTGTCCGGTAGTAGCCCGGGACCTGGAAAATATCGTCAGATATTCTTCCGGCCCGTCTGCGACGTGTAATACTGCGTTAGTGCATGCCTAGCTCTGCATATTGCCATGTCGTGCATCGTGGTTGCATCTGTGCTTTGTATTTATTGTTTCTCCCCCTCTTCTTACCGGTAGACCCGGAGACTGACGGTGCTGCCGGGTACGACTACACCATTGACGATCAGGCCTTCGTGGTAATGATAATGAGTTTAGTTAATCATATTACTTAAAAGCTCCCACTCAAATTGACATCCCTCCGGTCATTCGAGTGTCACATGATCCAAATTCACCAACTCAAGTCCGATCATCACGTGAGTTGAGATGGTTTCAATGGTGAACATCTTCATGTTGATCATATCTACTATATGACTCATGTTCGACCTTTCGGTCTCTTGCGTTCCGAGGCCATGTCTGTACATGCTAGGCTCGTCAAGTTTAACCCGAGTGTTCCGCATGTGCAACACTGGCTTGCACCCGTTGTATGCGAACGTAGAGTCTATCACACCCGATCATCACGTGGTGTCTCGAAACGACGAACTTTCGCAACGGTGCACACTCGGGGAGAACATAGTTTTATCTTGAAATTTCAATGAGGGATCACCTTATAATGCTACCGTTGTCCTAAGCAAAATAAGATGCATAAAAGGATTAACATCACATGCAAATCATAAGTGACATGATATGGCCATGAACTTGTGCTTTTGATCTCCATCTCCAAAGAACCGGCATGATCTCCAACGTCACCGGCATAACACCATGATCTCCATCATCTTGATCTCCATCAATGTGTCGCCATGAGGTTGTCGCGCCAACTGTTGCTTCTATGACAATTGCTAACTCATAGCGATAACGTAAAGCAAAACGGCGAAAATAATTAAAGACAACCCTATGGCTCCTGCCGGTTGCCGTACTCATCGACATGCAAGTCGTGATATTCTATACAATACATGATCATCTCATACATCACATATATCTCATCATGTAATTTGCCATATCACATCACAACATACCCTCCAAAAACAAGTTAGACGTCCTCTAATTGTTGTTGCATGTTTTACGTGGCTGCTACGGGTATCTAGCAAGAACAATTCTTACCTACGCATAAACAACAACGGTGATATGCAAATTGCTATTCAACCTTCTCAAGGACCGCCTTTGTCGAATCTGATCCAACTAAAGTGGGAGAAACAGACACCCGCCAGCCATCTTTATGCAACGAAGTTACATGTCAGTTGATGGAACCGGTCTCTCATAAGCGTACGAGTAATGTTGGTCCGGGCCGCTTCATCCCACAATACCGCCGAATCAAGAAAAGACCAAGGGAGGAAGCAATCTGAATATCAACGCCCACAAACTCCTTTGTGTTCTACTCGTGATCTCATCTACACATAGACCTAGCTCATGATGCCACTGTTGGGGAACGTTGCATGGGAAACAAAAAATTTCCTACGCACACACAAGATCTATCCATGGTGATGAGCATCTACAAGAGGGAGAGTGAATCTACATCCCCTTGTAGATCGCTAAGCGGAAGCGTTAAGAAACGCGGTTGATGTAGTCGAACGTCTTCGCGATCCAAATCGCAAGCCGTCCCGCGATCCCATCATGATCCGTCTCGCGATCCAATCACGATCCGTCCCGCGATCCAAATCGCAAGCCGTCCCGCGATCCCATCACGATCCGTCTCGCGATCCCATCACGATCCGTCCCGCGATCCAATCACGATCCTTCCAATCTAGTGCCGAACGGACGGCACCTCCGCGTTCAGCACACGTACAGCTCGATGACGATCTCCGCCTTCTTGATCCAGCAAGAGGGAGTGGAGAGGTAGATGAGTTCTCCGGTAGCGTGACGGCGCGGCGGCGGTGGTGGTGGAACTATTCCAGCAGGGCTTCGCCTAAGCGCTGCTGAAAACTAGAGGAATCAATCTATCGGGAGAGAGGGCTACACTATGGCCTTTTGGGTTGAAGTGCTTTTGCCCTCTCTCCCTCTAGTATATATAGGAGGAAGGGGAGGGAGGCCGGCGCCCCTAGGGCTGCCCCTTTGGTGCGGCCGAAGTGGGGAGGTGGAGGAGTCCAACTCCAATCCTACTAGGAGTAGGATTCCTCCTCCCCCACTTGGAAACTCTTTCCACCTTTGGGTTTTCCCACCCCAGCCACATGGGCCTTAGTGGGGGGTTAGGCCAGCCCACTAGGGGCTGGTTTAACTCCTCCCACAGCCCATGAGGCCCTTCGGGGCGAAAGGCCCCTCCCGATGGTCCCCCGGTACTCTCCCGGCACTCCCGGTACACTACCGAAATACCCGAAACTTTTCCGGTGACCAAAACGGGACTTACTATATATCAATCTTTACCTCCGGACCATTTCGGAGCTCCTCGTGACGTCCGGGATCTCATCCGGGACTCCGAACAACCTTCGGTCACCACCATACATAACTCTATACTACTGAAACGTCACCGAACCTTAAGTGTGCAGACCCTGCGGGTTCGAGAACTATGTAGACATGACCGAGACACCTCTACAGTAAATAACCAATAGAGGGACCTGGATGCCCATATTGGTTCCTACATATTCTATGAAGATCTTTATCGGTTGAACCTCTATGTCAAGGATTCAGTTAATCCCGTATGCTGTTCCCTTTGTTCTTCGGTATGTTACTTGCGCGAGATTCGATCGTCGGTATCTCTATACCTAGTTCAATCTCGTTACCGGCAAGTCTCTTTAATCGTTCCGTAATACAAGATCCGGTGGCTAACACTTTAGTCACATTGCTTGCAAGGCTTGTTGTGATGTTGTATTACCGAGTGGGCCCTGAGATACCTCTCCGTCACACGGAGTAACAAATCCCAGTCTTGATCCATGCCAGATCACAGACACCTTCGGAGATACCTGTAGAGCATCTTTATAGTCACCCAGTTACGTTGCGACGTTTGATACACACAAGGTACTCCTCCGGTGTCAGTGAGTTGCATGATCTCATGGTCATAGGAATAGATACTTGACATGCAGAAAACTATAGCAATAAACTGACACGATCATATGCTATGTTTATAGTTTGGGTCTTGTCCATCACATCATTCTCCTAATGATGTGATCCCATTATCAAATGACATCTCATGTCTATGGCTAGGAAACCTTAACCATCTTTGATCAACGAGCTAGTCTACTAGAGGCATACTAGGGACACAGTGTTGTCTATGTATCCACACATGCATTTGAGTTTCCAATCAATACAATTATAGCATGGATAATAAACGATTATCATGAACAAGGCAATATAATAATAACCATTTTATTATTGCCTCTAGGGCATATTTCCAACAGTATCCCTCTACCGCGTGCCTGCGCGCTGCCTAGTTGTCTAAGTTAATTTCATGCCGGACCTATCGTCTATTTCGTAATGAACTTATGGTTTGTAATAGAACTATGTATGGATCTGTGTAATGAATTTGAACTACTATGTTGAATCTATGGCACTTCTTTCTTTGTGCAATTTACTTCATGAATGATTCATTGTCTTTGCAATTACCCAATGTTAAACTACCACTATTAAAAATTTGACAGAATGGTTAGGCCGGCTGGTCGTGGTCGTGGTGCGCCTGAACCACCACCGCCACCTGAATACATGGCTGGAATGATGCAGCAGTTTGAGCTGAACCGCCAGTTTAAGCAAGGGAACATTGATTAGTTCCCAAGGCCGAATATGAATCAGCAGCCAGCCCCAATGACTCTGCAGGACTTCATGCGTCTCAACCCTGCGATCTACCGCAGCTCAACTCAGCCGCTTGACGCAGATGACTGGCTCCGTGACATCACTTATGAGCTGGAGTCTTCAGGCGCCCCAGTGGCTAGCTATGTCACCTTTGCCTCGTACCTTCTGAAGGGTCCCGCTGCTCAATGGTGGGACAGTCACAGGCGCTCACAGCCTGTTGGAACAATCATCACCTGGCCGGAATTCCAAACTACATTCCGTGCTCGTCATATTCCTCAGGGACTGATGGACAAGAAGAAGCATAAGTTCCACAATCTCATCTAGGGCAACAATACTGTGGATGCTTATCAGCGGGAATTTCTGGACTTATCTCGCTATGCTGAAGAATACGTTGCAACTGATGCTCGTAGACAGGAGAAGTTCCGTGAAGGCCTTCACCCTGATATCAAACTGGCGCTCCTTGTTCAGGACTTTGACAACTTCGCCATCTTGGTGAACAAGTCCATTCAAGTGGAAACAGGTCTGCAGGACTACAAGGACAGCAGCAAGCGCAACCATGACATGGGCTCGTCTTCGGGCTCATCTGCTCAGAAGCGCAAGATCTAGATCCCCCACAACATGTACCATGCACCGCCTCCTGCTCCAAGGTCGTCCTATGCTGCACCTCGTCTGCCTCCACCCCCACCTAGGCAGCCGAGGCTCCCAGCTCCGCCACCACGAGCTCATGTTCCCCCTTCTCGTCCTGAGGATGGGTTGTGCTTTAAGTGTGGTCGTCCAGGACACCGTGCTAGAGAATGCAGGCAGAATCAGAATCAACTTGCACTGCCTTCCAACTAGCCCCGCAACAACAACACCAGGCCTGCTCAGGGACGTGCTCAGGCTAACAATGTTGATCTGAGTGAAGTTCAAGACCAGCCTGCTACTGCGATGGGTACTCTTCTCGTCAACTCAGTACCAGCTTATGTATTGTTTGATAAAGGAGCATCGCATTCTTTTATGTCTGAAGATTTTGCATACATGCATGGCATTAATTACGAGGAGATGAACATTCCAATAGTGGTAAACACCCCCGCGGGCCAATGTCGAACCTCCATGGTTTGTCGCGATATCCCCATTGAAATAGAAGGACTGGAATTCCATGCTTCCCCCATTATATTGAAGTCTTCCAAGATCGACCTTATTCTGGGAATGGATTGGTTGAAAGCACATACTGCTTCGATCATTTGTGCCACCAAAACTGTCCACCTTCTGCATCCTTCGAATGAGATAGTCAGCTACCATGCTCATCTTGTTCGAGATGCTGAAGCCCGATTATATGCCTTGAATGCGTTAAATGTGTCGCCTCTTGAAGGGATTGAAAACATTCCAGTTGTCCAGGATTTCCAAGATGTCTTTCCGGAAGAACTTCCAGGGATCCCCCCTGTAAGAGCTGTCGAGTTCGTCATCGACTTAGTGCCGGGCACCACCCCTATAGCTAAGCGGCCATATAAGATGCCTCCTCATGAACTCCTTGAGCTAAAACAAGAAATCGATGATTCGCTTCGTCAAGGGTTCATTCGTCCAAGTTCCTCTGCTTGGGGAGCACCTTCTCTCTTTGTCAAGAAGAAAGATGGTACGAATCGATTGGTCCAAGATTACCGTCCCATCAACCAAGCAACGATTCAGAACAAATATCCGCTTCCTCAGATCAACGATCTGTATGATCAACTTGCTGGTTCGTCAGTGTTTTCAAAACTCGACTTGAGGTTGGGTTACCATCAGATCCGGGTTCGTGAAGAGGATATCCCCAAGACTGCATTTGTTACTCGCTATGGATCATACGAGTATACCGTCATGTCCTTCGGCTTAACCAGTACCCCAGCAACCTTCTCTCGCCTGATGAACTATATATTCATGGATTACCTCGACAAATTCGTTGTGGTTTATCTGGATGATATTCTGGTTTATTCTAAGAATAAAGAAGAGCATGCTGAACATCTTCGTCTTATACTGGAGAAGCTTCAAGAGCATCAACTTTATGCAAAGTATTCAAAGTGTGAGTTCTGGATGGACGAACTAACCCACCTTGGTCATGTGATCTCCAAGGATGGTATTGCGGTCAACCCTGAACGAGTTCAGGCTATTCTTGACTGGACTCCCCCGAAGAATGTTAAGCAAGTCAGAAGTTTTCTCAGACTCGCCAGCTATTGCCGTCGATTTGTCGAGAACTTCTCCAAGATTGCAAATCCCTTAACCAATCTGCTTCACAAAGGTGTTAAATATGAGTGGACAAAAAAATGCCAGGAGAGCTTTCAGGCACTTAAAGACAAACTGACGTTTGCTCCAGTGTTTGCTCCTCCGGATACTCAGAAGGACTTCGTCATATATTGTGATGCTTCACGTCAAGGAATGGGTTGTGTCCTAATGCAAGAGCGCGGAGTAGTTGCTTATGCCTCTCGTCAATTGCGTCCTCATGAGGAGAACTACCTAGTTCATGACCTTGAACTTGCTGCAGTAATTCATGCACTGAAGGAGTGGCGACATTACCTTGTTGGTAATCGTTGCGAGATCTACACCGATCACCAAAGTCTGAATTACCTGTTTACTCAGCCAGATCTGAACCTCCGTCAACAAAGATGGATGGAGCGCATAGCAGATTACAACGTGGGTATTTCTTATACACCAGGCAAGGCTAATGTAATGGCTGATGCTTTGAGCCACAAGTCATACTGCAACCACCTTCAGGTTCACAAGGTTCACCCCCTTCTTCAAGAAGAATTCCGCAAGCTGAACCTCCATATTGTTCCTCAGGGTTTTCTCGTTCCCCCTCCACCGGAGTTTCGCAAGATGAACCTTCGTGTTATTAACCAGGGTTCTTTGAGTAACCTGGTTGCTGAACTAGATCTCGTGGGCAGCATCAAAACTATGCAACACTATTGCAGTGAAGTCGAAAAGATTAAACGCTATCTTGCGGAAGGAAGACCTTCTTGTTTCACTGTTGCTGATGATGGCGCAGTATACTTCAAGGGTCGTCTATTCGTTCCAACTAGGAAGGAAAACCTGGATATGACTGGGAGAATACTGAAAGAAGCTCATGATACACCTCTGTCTATTCATCCGGGTAGTACCAAGATGTACCAAGACATCCGTCAAAGATTCTGGTAGACAAACATAAAACAAGACATTGCACGCTATGTTTCAGAATGTGACATTTGCCGTCAGATCAAAGCAGAACATCAAAAGCCTGCTGGAACTCTGAAACCTATTTATATTCCTGAGTGGAAATGGGACCATGTTGAAATGGATTTCGTCACTGGTTTTCCCAGATCGCGGAAAGGTAATGATGCTATTCTTGTCGTCATTGACCGGCTGTCCAAAGTTGCACATTTTCTGGCTGTCAAAGAAACTATTACTGCTAGTCAGCTAGCAGATCTATACATGTCCAGAGTTGTTTCACTCCACAGTATTCCATTGGTGATTAGTTCAGACCGTGGCAGTTTATTCACTTCAAGATTCTGGGCAAGTTTCCAGGAAGCTATGGGGACTCATTTGTCCTTTAGCACCGCTTTTCACCCTCAATCCCAGGGACAAGTTGAAAGAGTCAACCAGATTCTCGAAGACATGCTTCGAGCTTGTGTCATTTCTTTCGGCAAGAAATGGGAGGAATCTCTCCCGTATGTTGAGTTCTCCTACAACAATAGCTATTAGGCTAGTCTGAAGATGGCTCCCTTTGAAGTGTTATATGGACGTAAGTGTCGGACTCCTCTGAATTGGTCAGAAACTGGGGAACGTACACTTATCGGACCAGATATTATCCAACATGCCGAAGACCAAGTCCGCATTATTAATGCAAATCTGAAGGCGGCTCAGTCTCGTCAAAAGAGTCAGTATGACCGTCATCACAAAGATATGGTCTATCAACCTGGCGAAAAGGCTTATCTTCGAGTCACGCCAATGAGAGGTGCCCACCGCTTTGGGATCAAGGGCAAGCTGACTCCTCGATACATTGGTCCTTTCACTATTCTTGAAAGGCGTGGTAAAGTGGCATATCAATTGCAATTACCGTCAAACCTTTCTCAGGTTCACGATGTGTTCCATGTGTCACAGCTTCGTCGCTGCTTCAAGGATCCTATCCGAGCAGTGGATCATGATATGCTTGAGCTGCAACAAGACCTTTCTTACAAAGAGCAACCGGTCCGCATTCTTGATGAAACTGAACGCCGGACTCGTCAGAAGGTTACCAAATTCTTCAAAGTGCAGTGGGCAAATCATTCTGAAGATGAAGCCACTTGGGAACGCGAAGATCATCTTCGTGCCGAATACCCCGGGCTCTTCCCTTCTACTTCTTAATTCTCGAGACGAGAATTCTTTTTAGTAGGGGAGACTTGTGACGCCCTGGAATTGCACCTACAGTAATCCGTGTAATTAAGCTATGTAATGACCTTGATCAAGCTTAATCATTTTGCTAATCCAGTTATGATCACTGTTGGAATGAACCCGGATTCAAATTTCCCTTGCAATTCAGATTCATTTCGAAGGTGGATTTAAAAGTTTTGCAAACTTCAAATTAAAAATCATGCTTAGGTTGCAATTATTCCCTAAGCTATTCTAAAATTGGAACCAACATTTTATCATGTGGTTATGTGCCTCAAAACTATTTTAACAGATGCCAAAACAATTATTAAATGCCTTTCGGGATTATAATATTTTTCAAATGTTTTCAAAGCGCCTTCAAAATTATTGAGACTATGTCAAATATTGCATTGCAAATATTGGGTATGCTCTCTTCTTTTTGTAAAGGTATTTTATAAATACTATAATAATAAAATAACTAAAAATAGGAAAATAGAAATCCCCTTCCCCACTGGGCCGGCCCCAACCGCCGTCGCCCTCGTCGCCTCCCCGTCGCCGGAACGCTCCCGTCGCCCTCCATCGCGCCGCCTGCCTTTCCCCTCCACAGCCATTGTGAGCCCCCCCCCCTCTCTTCTCTCCTTTCCCCTCAGAGCACCGCCGCGTGCCCCCACCACCACCACCGCCGCGCGGTCGCCGCCGCCGTTCGCCGCCTGTGGCCCCCCGCTCGCCTGATGTCCCGCACCGCCGCGCCCGCTGGCCGCTGCCTCGCGTGGCCCCGCTCGCCGCGCGCACCGAACCCCCCCCCCCTCCGCAAGCCAAGGGCCGCGCGCCCGTGGCCTCGCTCCCGAGCGGCCTCGCTGCCGCCCCGCTGTGTCCGGCCGCGTCGCCGCCCCCGCACCCCTGGCCGCCGGCGAACCACCGGCGAGGCCCTGCCTCCCCTCCGACGCCCGATCTGGATTAGTGGGCTGGCCACACACTAATCCCCCCCCCGGCCCACTGACCGCAGGGGCCCACGCCCCTGTTAACCCCCAAAAAAGGAAATAATAAATAAATAAATAAATAGTTAAATTAATTAATTAAGTTGTTAATTAATCTGTTAATTAACTTAATTAGGTTAATCAGATTAGCTAAGCACGTTGTTAAGTTAATCAGTGGTTGAAATGTGGGCCAGGCCCCCATTAACACTAATTAAACATGCTAATTAATTCTGATAATTAATATATTTTAATGTGTCACTTACAGGTGGGTCCCACCCCCTAATTAATTCTGTTTAATAATAATTAAACATGTGTCTATGACAGAGGGGCCCCACTGGTCAGTTTGACCAGTCCACAGCCCTGTTGACTGCTGACATCAACATGACATCATGCTGATGTCATATTTGGATTTATTGAATTAAAATTAATCTATTTAATTACTGGATATTAATAAAACTTTAAAAATTAATATAAAATAATCCGTAACTCAGGATGAAAATAATTTGTACGTGAAAGTTGTTTAGAAAAATCCCACGAATCCGAATGCGCAGTCCGTTCGTCTGTCACGTGCTTCTATCCTAGCGAACATGTAACTTTTCCATCACTTTCGTCTGTCCGGTAGTAGCCCGAGACCCGAAAAATATCGTATGATATTCTTCCGACCCGTCTGCGACGTGTAATACTGCGTTAGTGCATGCCTAGCTCTGCATATTGCCATGTCATGCATCGTGGTTGCATCTGTGCTTTGTATTTATTGTTTCTCCCCCCTCTTCTTACCGGTAGACCCCGAGACTGACGGTGTTGCCGGGTACGACTACGCCGTTAACGATCAGGCCTTTGCCGCCGAGCAGCAAGGCAAGCAACCCCCCTTGATCATTCCGATATCGTCCAGTTCCTTTCTCTCTCATGCTTGCATTAGATTTTGCTACTGTACTAGTTTGCTCCTATTCTGATGCATAGCCTGTTTTTGATGAACTGCTATTGTACCTACTGCTTTCATAAACTGCTTAGCGTAGGTTGATCAGTGAATCCCTAGTGACCCCTTAGTCCCATTTGCCCCGCTTTTAATATCAGTTACTCGGTCATCATGATCGACGAGCCAGGCCCCTCACATCACCGCACACCCCTTTAGTTGTACGACTCTACAGAACTACTATCGAGTACCGAGGGTGACCCCTCGTGAAGTACTCATGATGTTAGTTCTGTAGCGTAGATAGTCGGTCGTGGTAAACAGAGGGTGATACCTCTCCGCCACTCCCGATGTCATCTCTGTCGTGCAACCCCCTCAAGTGTGGGACCCCCGAGGATGATTCCTCTAAGTCCACCTTGACGGTTACATTGAGCGGGGCCCATTGATGATGATTCCTCAGGTCCCGCCTTGATGTTTTATACACACGGTTACTATGACTTGGTTACAGATACATGTTGGTGATGGGTCGGCCCTGAGGGGTACCCAAGGTTTGATGATGACGAGGCGTGGCCGGGCAGGTGAGGCCCTTGCCACACATCCTCGAGACGGGGCGACGGGACCGCACATCATGGGTCGCGCTCGTCCCGCATTAATAAAATGCTAATGGGTTGGGTATTTGATCTGAGTTGGTCGTTTGACCTTTTACGCACTAAACCTTCACGTGGGACAAGTTATGGGTACTCAGCGTCGTTGTATCAGCCGAAGCTCTTCGGACGTCAGTAATGGTGCGGCGCGCGCCCGAGTGGTCCGCAACGGCATTGATCTTGTATTAGTGATGCTAGGACTGACCTCGGCCGCCCTCGCATCGTGCAGGAGTGCAAGGGGTGAGTGGGCCCATGACCCCTGCGCGCTTAGGATTTAGACCGGCGGGCTGGCCTCGCTATTGAGCCTATGTAGGGCGACGACGTGTTGATATCCCGAGGCCGGGCATGACCCAGGAAAGTGTGTTCGGCCGGAGGTGATCAAGCGTGTTGGAAATGCGGTGCACCCCTGCAGGGATGAAATTAACTATTCGAATAGCCGTGTCCACGGTAACAGGACGACTTGGAGTTGTACCTTGATCTACTACAACTAAAATTCTGACTTAAAATTGAAATGAATGTTGGCTCTGAGATTGCTTCCTCGCAGGGAGTCGAGGAAGAATCTCTGGGCGTGGTTACTTAATAAAATTTGCTACAATAATATTGCTATATATGAGATACCAGTCTGCTCTCTTCTAATGCTGCAAGATGTTGAAGATGCTAGTCTTCGATAGGACTAGGCCTTCCCCCTCATTCTTGCTTTCTGTAGTCAGTCCAGATATACCACTTTCTTTTGATACTGATGCATATTTAGCATAGTTCTGATGTCAGTCTTGCGAGTACTTTGGATGAGTACTCACCGCTGCTTTGCTTTCTCTTTCCCCTTCGATTCGATTTCTGCGTTCAGACGATGGAGCCCAGGAGGTGGAGTACTCCGGAGACGACTACTACACCACCGCCGGAGCCTACTACTACGTGGAGGCTGCCCCCGACCAGCAGTAGGATAGGAGGTGCCCAGGCAGGAGGCCTCGCCTCGTTCGATCCGTTGTTATGTTTGTGCTAGCCTTCTTAAGGCAAAACTTGTTTAACTTATGTCTGTACTCAGATATTTTTTGCTTCCGCTGACTCGTGCTTGTCGAGCTTTGTATTCGAGCCCTCGAGGCCCCTGTCTTGTAATATGAAGCTGTATGACTTTAATTTGTGTCTAGTGTTGTGTTGTGATATCAATCAGTGAGTCCCTAATCTTGGTCGTACGCATTGCGTGTATGATTAGCGTACAGTCATAATTGGGGGCGTCACAATCACCTCTTGATGTCATCCTGCATGGGTTGTATGAGATCTTTCTCTTGACGCAAGCCCATGGAAACATACCTAACCCCACATAGAAGTCTCACGTAGACCATGGGTTAGTACACAAAGCGTAATGGACACTACTTACCGTACCATGAGATCACTTGACCCCTCTCGGTACATCTTGTACGCTTTGTATGTTGATCAACTTGATTCACTCTTTGACTTAGTCTTGATCAACCTTGTATCTTATCTTCTCTCTTCATAAAGATGATATCTTGAAGGTAAACATGAATGCTCACACAATCTTCTTCTTTAAGATATGCTTGCAATAAGCTCAACTCTCACATGACCAATCTTTGGATAAAACCTTAAATACCACCTTACTCACCATATAAACTCCTTGAAACCAATAGATGGACTTCAAGAAGTGCCTATGGACAAATCCTTCGAATATAACTCAAGGCAACCATTAGTCCATAGGGATTGTCATCAATTACCAAAACCACACATGGAGAAATGTGCTCTTACAAGGGACCCCACCAACAACCAAAGTTGGGTCACTTATCAAGCATGAGTGCTTCACTTATTTATTTATTTTTTGAGAAAGAGTGTTCCACTTTTTTAGGGGTAGGTGTTCCACTTATTTTTGAGGCAAGCATGAGCGTTCCACGTGAAGAGGGAGGTCCCGCGAAGAGGGAGGTCCCGCGAACAAAACAAAACAAAAAAGGCTGAAGAGGGAAAAAGCAAAGCCTCAGTTCACAAAAATGGGCCTGATACTAATACACTGTGATGGACTGGACCTGATGAGCTGAACCGGCCAGACCGGCCAGAGACAACAGAAAGACCGTGTAATAAATATAAAAATCCTATTTGACGCCTGTAGCGCTCGTTAAAGGCAAACTAGTACACAGCGCAACCCCCTGTTCCCCTTCGCAATGTTTAGTGGGCCGGCCCATCTAAGCATGCACGTGTATGTAAAGCTTCTGGGAGGTTTCGAAAAAAAACAGTTATTCTAAGCTTTCGGTCTGATTTATTTTTTACGTTTCAGGTTTTTTTATATCAGGTTTATGTTCTTTTTTTCATTTACTACTTTTTCGTTATTTTTTTCCTTTTATCTTACCTTTTCCAATACATGAACTTTTTCCAATATTGGCTTCCCAAAATAGTAAGGATTACACAATTCGATGTTTTTTAGAAATTTCATGAAATTTTACCAATTAAAAAACTTTTTCAAATTCATGAACATTTTTTAAAGTTCAAGATTTTTTCAAATTTACAAAAATTTCCAAAATTTTGTGACATTTTCTCAACTTCGTGAACTATTTTTAAATTTATGAAAGTTTTACAAATTGTGAATTTTTCTAAAATTCGTGAACTATTTTTCCAAAGTATTAAACATTTTTAGAATTCATAAAAAAAAATTCTCGAATACATAAACATTTTTTAGATTCAGGAGCTTTTTCTAAATCTTTTAACTTTTTTTCAAATTCGTGAACATTTTTTAAAACCATAAAATTTGTAACCTATGAACTTTTTATAAACTCGCGAATTTTTTTCTAATTTGTGAAAAAAAAATTAAGTGATTGGCTATTAGACTTTTTGTAAACAAAACAGTAGCAGAAGAGAAAACGGAGAGAGAGAGAAAAGAGAGTAAATGAAACACAAAACTGAGCTACTTGGAACTAGCGACACAAGCGGTCAATGCGAGGCCAGCAAGTGAGCTTACTTGGGTCGCAGCCTGCTAGGACGAGCGTCAGCGCCAACTTTCTTTCGGGTTATTAAGACTCCCAACTGGAGGCCTCTAATAAATATGGTGTAAATATTCACAAATAATATGTCAGGCTTAATGCGAAATATCTTGTCGTCTCAGCTTGGTGCTGACCTGTGCGTAGGCCGGACCAATAAAGCAATTTTTGCAAGATTCTACAGATCCGTACAAACCATTTTAGAACCTTTTGTGCAGTTTATTTTTCCATGTGTTTCTTTATCTGTCTTTTAAGTTTTCTCTTTTCTGTTGGTTTTTAGTATTTATTTATTAATGTTTATTATTTATATATATTTTCAACTTTTCTAAATAGAAATTGATATTTTTCGTATAAAGGTTGTACATTTTAGATACATTAAAATAAAATAAAATACATATGAATAATTTATAAAATATCAAGAAATTGTTTTAATGTCATGAACGTTTTTCTGAAATTGATGGGCATTTTAATTTCATAAAAACGTATGGTCATTTTATGATATGCAGTGAACATTTTTTACAATTAATCAAAGTAAGTAAGAAATAAGAAAACACGCAAGCCTCGCTAAAAAGGAAAAATGGATAAAGGATCCCAACTAGACTGGTTAGGGATGCCATATTTAAATATGGGTCCGTCCTCATTCCTTCATTTTTTTTTGAAACGGAGGCAAAAGCTTTGCCTCATCCATTACATAAGAGAGAATAGAATTTGTTTGTTACATAACACCCAAACACATGGCATGCGGATCACTCACGCGAAATAAAAGACCCTAACTTTTTTGCACCGGTGATGACCCAAAGGTTGGCCTCGGTATGGATAGAGGCGAGCAAGATAGGCGGTGGAGCGCTTTTGTGCTTGAAAACCCTCGCGTTTCGCTCGTTCCATAAAGTCCAGGAGATGAGCATGGTTAGGGAGGCCTTGGCTTGTCGGTTTGGTGTATCGTCGGCACAAGTACTTGCCCACCACGCCTCCACCGAGTCGAACAAGGGCCAAGCGGAAGTCTCGAGCCCTTGCAATTGGAATTTCCCGATGACCAAAGACCATAGCCGTCGAGTGAATCAACACTTGTAGAAGAGGTGAGATCCACATTCTTGCACCCTCTTGCATAGAGGGCAAAGATCACAATTTGGCCACCCACGCTTTGCCAGTCTATCCGCCGTCCAAATTCTATCTTGAATAGCCAACCAAGAAAAGAATTTTACTTTTCGAGGCGCCCAAGCCTTCCAAACCATCTTATCCATGGGAGAAAGGACCATCCCAAGAAATTGTGCCTTATACGCGGAGGCTGCCGAGTAGTGCCCACTAGTCGCATGCTTCCATACGATGTCGTCCTTGGCGAGCTCGTCAAGATGGGCCTCATTTAGTAGTATCCAGAGGGCGAAGAATTGGGAGATGTGCTCGGCGGAGATGTTGATGGGGGGTTTGATCTTTAAAATCCACGCGTTGAGCTTGAGGGCCTCCCTCTCCTTCCATTTTTTCCTCATGGACGCTTCATAGATGAGCGGGGCAATGTCCTTTGGCATCCGCCCTAGGAGCCAAGGGGAGTCCCAAAAGGGGGTCCTTGCGCCGTTACCCACGACGATGGTGGTGGAAGCATAGAAGAAGTTAAGGTCGTCCTCATCACACGGGTTTCCCATGCCCACCCACAGCTTGGTGGGCTCCTTCCATTCGTACCACGGCCACCGCAAACGGAGAGCTCTTGTGAACTTGTCGGTGTTGAGCACCCCGAGCCCTCCAAACTCAAGAGGCCGGCAAACATTCTCCCAATTCACCTTGCACTTTGGCCCCGTTATCTTATCTGAACCAGACCATAAGAAGGCTCCCTCGAGCTTATTTAAGTTGAGGAGGATGGTTGGCGGGATGACCAACGGGGTGGCGGGATAGACCACTTGGGAAGTGATCACCGACTTGACAAGAGCCGTTCGCCCGATGGTGGTGATGTTTTGGCCATCATATGTTGATAATTTGCGCGCAACCTTGTCGACGAGAAATTGGAAATCCACTAACTTTAGCTTCCAAACGGAGAGGGGCAGCCCCAAGTATCGCAATGGGAATGAGGCCCGTGCAGCCGGTAAACTTTGGGTCAAGCTACCCAAATCAAGATGGTTGCAACGAATGGGAACCACGGAACTATTTTGGAAATTGGTGCAAAGGCCTGTTACTTCCCCAAAACCCTGCAAAATGCTTGCAAGGTTGTCAACATCCTTTTTGATCGGAGCCAAGAAGACGGCCGCGTCGTCCGCGTAGAGAGAGGTCCTCATCATGGTGCCCCTACCACGGATTTTGTGGAGGATCCCCTTCCTTGTAGCCACGTCTAGGATTTTTTGGAGCGGGTCAATGGCGATGACGAATAGAAGCGGAGATATGGGGTCCCCCTGTCGAAAGCCCTACCCATGCTTGATCAAGCAAAGGAGGGCCGCGATCCAATCTCTGAATTTACTAGGGAAACCCCGCCGCTGTAGGAGATCAAGCAAGTACTCCCACCTGACGGAGTCAAAAGCCTTTCGAATATCAAGCTTGAAGAGGAGGGATGGGGTCTTCCTCTAGTGAAGGCGTCGAGCAAGATTGCGAACATACAAAAAATTGTCATGGATGGATCTCGTTTTGATGAAGGCGCTTTGGGCGTTGGAGACAAGCTTGGACATATGAGGGCCAAGCCGCAAGGAGAGCACCTTCGCAATGATCTTCGCGATTGCGTGAATGAGGCTAATGGGTCTATAGTCGGCGATCCCCTTTGCCCCTTCCTTCTTAGGCAAGAGCACCACATTTGCGGAGTTGAGCCAATGGGGATTTGATGTGTGCAGAGAGTCGAAATGCGTAATGACCCTCATGAGGTCAAGCTTGATAATGTCCCAACACCTCTTGAAGAAGAGGCCCGTGAAGCCGTCCGATCCTGGCGCCTTGTTGCTTGGCATGTCGTTGATCGCGTCGAGGACCTCACTTTCGGTCATTGGGGAGCCCAAGCTATGCAAATCAAGTGGTTCCAAATTTAGCTCATCCCAGTTGAAGTCTTTGCTGCTTCAGGGGCCTCTCTTCATGACCATGGAAAAATGATCATGGATAAGCTTTTCTTTGGCGTCGTGCTCAGTGACCCAACCTAGCTCGTTCTTGATCCTATGGATATGGTCTTTTTCCTCCTCGCGTTTACTCGGCGGTGGAAGAATTTTGCGTTGGCGTCCCCTTCTTTAAGGTTGGAGATTCTAGCACATTGCCTTTTGCGTGATCGCTCGAGCACGGCCAATGCTATGACTCTTCACTTGAGCCTAGACCGGAGATCAAGCTCCTCTATGGAGAGCAGCCTTTCCTCTTGGGCGATGTCGGGGCGGAGAATCACCAAAAGGGCGGCCTGGTGATGAACTTTGGCCTTTGAGAAAAGACTCCACTCGGAGAGACGTAGCGCCGTCTTTTTGAGCTTGTGGTAGAGGATTTGGTAAGGCTCAGTGTGTTCGACCCTCTCATTCCAAGCATGTTGGACCACCTCGTTAAACCCTGGCATTGATGTCCAAAAATTCTCAAATTTGAAGACCCGAGGTTTTCTTGGACCCTTGTCGTCGGCAAGCAGGAGCGGACAATGGTCGGAGAGGGAGGAGGATAGCGCATTGAGCACATGGGTGTTGAAGGAAGTGTCCCACTCGGCATTGCAAAAAAATGAGTCAAGCTTGCATAAAGTTGGGTTTGCCCTCTCGTTGCTCCAGGTGAAACGCCGGTTTTGGAGGTGGATTTCTTTGAGCTCACAGTTTTGGAGCGGTGCCCTGAAACGATTTATCCTTCCGCGGTTGACATTTCTCTTATTTTTGTTGCGCGCCCGATAGATTTGATTGAAATCACCGGTGGCAAGCCAGGCCATCCCTAACGGCGGCTTCTCAGCAAAGAGCTCGGCAAAGAAGGCGTCTTTGAAAGAGTAGTCTGTGAGGCCGTAGACAGAAGTGATCTTGAAGCGCACGTCGGTCCCTCGGACATGGACCATGGCGGAAAGGCAATACGTCGTGTAGTTGACGCAGGAGACGTCCACAAGTAGATCGTCCCAGAGCATCAACATGCCACCCCTAGTACTAGTTGCCGGTCGTTGCGCGAAGCTACGAAGCATGTGCCCACCTAGGAAAGCGGTTGTGAACTGATCAATGGCGTCGAGCTTAGTCTCTTGGAGACACATGATATGACACGACGATGAAGCGATCATGGCGCTGAGTACTGTTCAAAAAATCTTCCGATTCAGCGATTTATCGTCCGATTTATCACTACTCATGGGGTGACCGATAAGATTATGCCTTATCTTCACCGTTTATCTTTTGGGCCGATTTATCACTCTCACAAGCGATTTATCAGGAATCTACCAATAAATCAGGCCTATTCCTAGCACTATGTTTGCAAAAAAACTGTGTTTATTTGTGTTTTTGTCGACCTTGTTATGCAATATGTACTATTGCCCTATTTTTTGTCATTATACGAGGATTCAAGGGCTAGGAATCAAGGTAACACTTCTATCAAAAAAAAATGATGTTGAATATAGTATATTTCAGTGTTGGGAACCTGGGATTTGCAAAAAAATGGCCGATTAACAGTCAACCGATAAAATCGATTAATCGGCCGATTTCTGATTAATCTCTTATCTCCAGCTGACCAAGACGCTAACGATAAGCGATATCCTCAACATTGGCGCTGACCGTGGAGCGACGGTCTGGGCAGTTGAGCCCCCTCACGTTCCAACACAGGAAATTGATCGGTTGTTCTAACATAGGAAACATGGGGCGCCTTGAGCTTTGTCCACACAGGAGAGACACTGGGACTGGGAGCAACCATCATATAGATTTGTCATCCAGAAGCAGCAAGCAACAGACCCAGTACAGATACATGGCCGCAGGCAAACACAGCTCCTGCTCCTAGCATAGTGAGCACCCGTGCACATATTTCTGCTCCTAACATAGTGAGCACCCGTGCACATATTCCTGATCCTAACATAGTGCGCACCCATGCACATAGACCGAACAGCTAACATGATAAGAGGTTGTGCTAACATGGGAAAACTAAATGACCCAGCTTGATGATCAGCGGCTCCAACGCTCAGGCAGCCGCCTGCTGCGCCGCGGCGCTAGCGTCCAAGTCTAGCGCACCTTCTCCTCCATGGGCAATGAGGGCCTCCTCCACACCCGCAGCGCTGTCATCGTCGAGTTTGAACAGCCCGCGCATGGCCACGATGACGTCCGGCAGCAACTGCTCCTTGAAGTGCTCTGCGAATGCGTCCAGCGCCGCGGCTATCTTTGAAAATGCCAAGAGTGCGACACACTAGCAACTCGGCCGCCCTGGTCACCGGAGCCGCCTTAGGACGGCTGACCGAGCGAGTCCTGGTGATTGAGAACCCTCCCCCAGGGCCGCCCTTGCATATGTTAAGGCCAGCCATGGTCTTCCTATGGTTTGGCGGTGCCTTGGCCGGAGTTGGAGCAGGGAGAGGCAGGATGGCGTCCTGGCGCGCATCGAAGAGCGGCGCGAGACACTGCAAGCCAACCGCGCCTTCAACCGCGATGGCCCCCCTACGCAGCCGCACCGGAGAGGGGGTACGTCGCAGCAGACTGCTGGAGATCAGGGGGGCGTTGGAGAGGCCTCAAAGCCCGGTGGCCTCACAGGAGAGAGCAGCGGCGACTGTAGGGAGACCGGCGCGCACAGCCGGAGCAGCGCCTCGCTCCGGCGGGCCTGCGAGAGCGGGGAAGGGCGGTCCTCGCTTCTCCTAGAGCGCGGCGGGGGCGTAAGCACCGTTGTAGGCGACAACGGGGGAGAGGCAGGCGGTGTGAGGTCCTCCTGGGAACGGCGGCGAGCTCCCCGTGGCGAGGACTGGCGCGTCGGGCTACGGCCACAAGCACCGGCATCGACTCCATGATGCGGGCCGCGTCACCACTTGCGGAGCCAGAGCCCCGGAGCACCGCAGCGTGCCCTACTGCCAAGCTCGGCTCGGCCGAGCGACGACGGCCACCACCTTCACGACGACCGTCCCGCCCCTCATCGCGATGATCCCGCGAGGCATCCCGAGGTGGATGCCGCGAGAGGCTGCGCCTGAGGCGATCGCCCCATCCCTCGCGTGACCGCGAGCTGTCGTGGCCGCGGCGGTCGTCCCCCTCGCGACCACGTCCAGGGTCGTCGTCATGGTCCCTCCTATGGTGCTGAACGGGGCGAGAGATGCGCTCGCGCGGGTCGCGCGCCTGCCGCTCGCCGTCGACGATCCCCTTCTGGTAGTTGTAGCCCTTGGAGATGATACGGGGCCCTTGAGTGGGGTCTTCATGGATGGAGAGGTGGATGATCACCCGATGCTCCAAACCGCGACGCCCAAAGGCCGGCTGGCCCCCGGCGCGTGCCGGCAGGGTCACCCAGTTCACCCGCGGGATGTTGGCCGGCGATGCCGTCCACGCCCACACGCCCAGCACCTCCGTGTCGGTCTTGAGCTTGGAGGCGGTCTCAATGTAGTCGATGAAGCACCCCGGCCCGATGGCCTGCGCGACGGAGACATCGTCCCACGCCTGCAGCGGGAGGCCGTCCAGGCAGAGGCGGACGTGGTGGATGAGGTCGACGTTCTTAGAGTGTGCTTCAAGCCGCCACGGGCGCATCTGCAGCCTGGTGTCCTGGAACGGCAGGTCCCGACGGCCGGTAGCGTCGACGCAGTGGTGTTGGTGGAAGAAGCGCACCAGGAAGGCCTCCGGGAAGTGCTTGACAACCGACACATTGTCCGCCAGCATGCCCATCTCCAGGACGATGGCAGCGGCGATTTCCTGCGTGGAGGCCCGGATGTCGTGGTCGAGCCAAGCCACGACGACGTTCGAGCCAATGAGCGCCACCTCCTGGTGCAAGGCCGGCGTGCTGTGAATCACCGTAAAGACCTCGGCAGGCCGCTGGGAGTGGTCGCCAGACTAGGCCATGGTGCGGTGGAGGGCTTGGGGACGAGGCGGAGCCGCAGGGGTCGCTGGAGCAGGTGCTCGACGCACCGGAGGCAGGCGGTTGGGGCGCGCAGGAGGTGCGCCCGGTCGGAGGTGGGGGGCAGGTTTGTTGAAGCAGCTCCTTGCTTTGTGGCCGGGCTGGAAGCAGCGGCGGCAGGTTACTTGGTTGCGGCATCCAGCTTGGTGATGGAGTGGATATAGGCAGCGGAAACAGAGCCCTTTAATCCAGTCGGGGACGGGTTGGCGCGGCATAAATGGTGCAGCAGGAAAAGCCGATCGGCGCGGCCGACGGGACTCGACGGTGACCCAGCCGCCCATCGCCTCGAGCCCCGCGGCAGTCCCCCGCGATGAATGCGCACCCGGGGCGGCGTTGCCCCGAACGCGGCCAGCCCAGCTGCAGGAGTTAAAGCGCGTCTCCTGCCCAGCCGCTGCGGCATTGAAGGTGAGCGCGTGGTCAGCGGTAGCCTGGCGAGACGCGGCGCAAAGCAGCTCGGGGGGAGTCTCAGGAACACAAGACAAACCCCGCGGATCGCGCGACGACGGCCCGCCCGGCGGCGGGGGCGGAGGGGTGGCCAATCCCCAATCCAGATCCGGATCCGGCGTGGCACAGCAGCGGCTCCCCCCGGGGCAGGGGACGGGAAGCCCCACAGCAGCATGGGCGCGGCGAGGCCATTAGGGTGGCACCGGGAGGAGCTTGGGTGGGTGGCCGGCAGCGCCAGAGCAGCGGCTGCCGGGGATAGCTGGTGGGCTACGGGGCTGGGGCTGCCGCGGGGGCGAGGGTGCGGACGTGTCATGCTCAGATCAGTTTTGGAGGACGTCCGTCGAAGAAGGAGGAAGCAGTCTGGTAGAATGTGACTGATGGGTATACGGTACAGATGTGGTGGGTTTTCTAAAGACAACAGAAACGCGAAGCAATATGTATCCAACACGGAAGCTATATCTCCAAAATAACTAGTTAAGGGTATATCTGGGCATATGCCGGGCCGGGCCAAAAAAAACCGTTGTTGAAAACCTAGGTCCGAGCCCGGCCTGGCCCGATCGTCGGGCCTAATAAATTGGGCCCGAACCCGACCTGAGACCAAAAAAGCCTGACACGGCCCGGCCCGACTGTGGCTAAAATTCAATTTTCCTGAAGCCCGAACCCGGCTCGGCCCGATCATCGGGTTCAATTCCCACGCCCGAGTTCGGCCCGATGGGACTATTAGACCCAGCCCGACCCGGGATTTTCGGGACGGGTCGGGTCGGGCCGTACGGGTCGGGCTTCCCATGGCCAGGTATAGTTAAGGGTTATTCTTTGCAAAGTACACTCCCACTTTTTCAGGCGCTCCAGTTGACGCACTGCAAGTGCGTCTCTTGTCATAACTTGAAAGTTTTTTTTCCTTTTTTCATAGGTTCGTTTATTCAGAATGTTTTATTTTTCGAACCGTGCGTCCAATCCCAAACTAGATCTTGTGTTGAGATTTTAGGAACTAGATCTTATGTTAATAAGTTTCAATTAACTTTTTCAAAAAAAATTGAAACAAAAAAAAAACAAAAAATGATTAAAAACTGATAACCGAAAAAAGGAATGTTGAAAAAAACATAGCCGAAAGCATCTTTTTTAATACTTGTGAACTTTTCAAATCCTATAATGTTTCCATTCACTGTAGAGATTTTTGAATATCTTTTAAACTATAAGCACATAGCATCTGAACTCCTTTCTGCCAGATTTTCCCAAGACCCTAGGATTAATCAACAACACAAGAATCTTCAAGTCAGAAGTCACAAATCATATGATCAGAGATGATCCCACCTGGACCATCACTCCGGCGCTTGCTTGACCCATGGTGGGCGGCGACTGTCACAAGGATTTCACAGTAATATGCATGATTTTGGGATTTTTTTGGAGGCAAGGCACACATGGAAGATCTACGTACTGAGATTTCAAATAGTAGAGGTTTTACCCAGGTTTGGGCCCCATGTTCTAGGGATAACACCCTACTCCTGCTAGATGTTTTCTATCTTGTGTGAACGATGTGTCTATGATATGATGTGTGAGTGATCTCGTAGATCTCGGTAATTGTAATGACCTTTTTAGATTCTATTTTAACTTGGAATTATATAGGGATGTCGAAGAAGAGAATACAATGGTATTATCGCTACAACTTGGTAACGGCGCGATCAGCGACAAGGACGATAATGATGGATGTCAGTATAAAAAACTAGTGATAATAGCACGTAGCCGCCGCCGCCTCCTCCTCTCCCAAGCTTAGGATTTTTCCGCCTTCCGTCGGTCTGCCTCGTCTCTGGTGGCCTTAGGGTCACGGGGGCGCGGTGGATCCTAGCCTTAGCACAACGACTTCCCGACTGTCTACTACAACAAGTTTTGCCCGGCTCCGGCAAGGGAGGAGCAACGACGGCGGCGCCTTCGGTTCGCTTCAGTTATTGTAGTTGTCGCTAGGTGCTCTATGAATATGGATGTATTTTTTTTATTTCTGGTGTTCGTTGTACTGCCTTGATTCAAGATGAATAGATCGAAAGTTTTCCTGCAAAAAGAACTTGGTAACAACACAATTAAGTTGGTCATTACGAGGGTCATGATGATGTCATGGTGTAATTTGTTTTTTTATGTTGTTGGTAATGTCCATCTTTAATGGCAAACGACCGGTTCAGTTGGATGAACGTCGTGGTGCGATCTAGCCAGGCGAGCTTGAGGCCGTTTATTGAGGTTTATGAGACGGTCCCTTCATATTGTTTCCAAGAAATTAAAATCAATGTCTGTTTACAAAATCAACCACATAAATAACTTTAATATGTCTGCTTGCAAACTAATATCACTAGTGGAGAAACGGTCTTTAGTCCCGGTTGGCGGAGGCCTTTAGTCCCGGTTCGCCAACCGGGACTAAAGGCCCTCACCCTTTAGTCCCAGTTCGCCACGAACCGGAACTAAAGCCCTCCACGTGGCCACCTGCGCGCGCCGGGGGCTGGAGGACCTTTAGTCCCGGTTGGTGTCACCAACCGGGACTAAAGCGGTGGTGATTTTGTTTTTTTTTGTTGGGGTTTAGGGGGTTTAGGGGTTTATGGTTTATTTTTTCTTTTCATTTTGTGTTTTCCATTCAATTCTTTTTTATTTCAAACATATTTTACGCTACTACATATTGTACACGTTATGCATATATAATATAATTTCTCATATGACCATACATATATCATATAATTTCTCGTACGACCATGCATGCATATATATATATATATATATATATATATATATATATATATATATATATATATATATATATATATATATATATATATATATAATTTGTTATATACAATTTCTCCTACAGTTTGCAGATCATTACATGAAGGCATTAGACGCCATAATGGTATTCACCTCTTTCATCTATGACCTCCTCCAGCAAAAATCTCACGATTTCCTCTTGAATTGCTTTTAGACGCTTCTCTGGCAGGAGCCTATCCCGCATCTCTGTCATCTTTAAAGGAGATCAATATGAATATATTAGTTGTGTGTGTATATATATTAGATCATGATAAAAACAAATTGTGAATAGTGTTTACGTACCCGAAGTGCTCTTTGATCTCTGCGCCATTCGGTCGTCATGCGAATGTTCTCGCAAACGTAGTATGCACATAAATTCGTCCCCTTTGCTTGTTTCAAGCTCTATGCGAGAATAGAATTCAATCAGATAACAATCAAGCATGATAATGGTATTGATACTGGAATTAAAGAGGTACGCGGACCTAGCTAGTACTACTTAATTACCTTGTCCCGTCGCCATGTCGGCTTCTCTTTCCAATCACCGACAACCTCTTTGGTGAACCGGTTCCAAACCCTGCCCCGCAAAGAAAATGAATAAAGGAGTTATTAATTACTTGATATCAGGAAATGAACGAAAGAGGCCTATACTGATTGAAATTACCTGTCAAGCATCGAATGCAAGCTTCTGTATTGTTCTTGGTCTTTAACTAGTGAGTCAAAGACTACAACAGTTCCAGCGTCAACTTTAATATCCAACAGGATCCAGTGGAACCAGCGCACACGTTTATATAAGCAGGCATGCATAACTCAACTACACTTAACATCGAGTAAGCAAAATAGAATTTGTAGTACAAGACAGTAACACTCACTGGAAGTTGTAAGAAAATAGTATATCTGTTTTGGTATTTTGTTCCTTGAAAAACATTAGTAAGTTATCCTCTGTTTCATCGGCGAATTCCGTTACCACCATTTCATGAATGATATATGGGTCAATGAACCCAATGTCAAAGATTCCTTGTTTTCGGCATTCGAGAATCTTCATTCTGCATAATAGCGTACAAAAGAATATAGTGAGGATAATTATAGGCAATGAACGAGCCGAGCTAGAGACTTAAATTACAGAAAGAAATCACTTATAGACAATAGCAACTGACGATAGATTTGTCGAGTGCGTCTAGATTGTATAACTGAAAATTTTCTGAAAACTCAATCATTATCAATGATTCAGTGAAGAACTGGTCTTTCTTGACCCTCACCATGAGCATCTGTCGCCCCTGCTTTACTTCTCTCATGTACCACTCATGCAATCTGCGCATTCGTGTTGATAGAAGATCGACCTGCTCAGGTTTGACCAGAGTTTTCCCGGGTACATATTTCCTTGCTAATTCAGCCATGGGGAATTCCTCGGTGCCTCGGAGTTGTTCAACAGTGCAACCAAATTCTTTAGCAATGTCGGCCGTTACCTTATCGGTACTCACCTTAAGCGGGGGGATCGACTGCACTGCCTATTCTCCGAGCTGGGGAACTATTTTCCCGCTTTTATTACCACTAGTCAACGAGCTTCGCACTTGTTCATGATATTACTTGGTAATAGCTCGTTCATAGTCTGAAGGCCTATTCAGTACATGTTGAGGGGGTCGCTCTAGAAGTTCCAGAAAGTGCTCTACGGTTTTCTCTGGTATTTTCTCCTTCGGCGGGGGCACCTTCGGTGCAAAATGGGCCTTCACTTGGGCAGTCACGATCGCCGCGTTTTCCTCATCATTCATGTCGTAAGCTAACTTCTTTTTCGCAGCAGGCTCGGGTTTTTTCTTTGGTGCTCTCTTCTGCTTGCCCTGCTACTGCTGGGGCATAAGGGGTGGAGTTGGTTGACGCGGTGCAGATCGATGTGGCGGAATCGCGCCGTATCAAGGTGGGGTGAAGTCGGCTGACGCGGCGGATTTAGAGGTGTATTGCTAGGTGGAGTCGCAGGCTGACGTGGCTTGAGACTGCGTCGGTATTTCCCCAAAGAGGAAGGGGTGATGCAGCACAGCGACGGTAAGTATTTCCCTCAATTATGAAACCAAGGTATCGAACCAGTAGGAGGATCACCAACACAATGTAAACAACACCTGCACACAAAGAACAAATACTTGCAACCCGACACGAAAGAGAGGTTGTCAATCTCTCTACGGTAAAAAGATAGATTAGGTAATGATAGATTGGATAGATTGATCTCTCAAGAACACAAAATAAAAGAGGCAAATAAAAAGTGCAGCAAGGTATTTTTGGGTTTTTGGAATAATAGATCTGAAAACAAAAGCGGCAAAAAGATAGATCGGAAAGCAATATGTCGAAAAAGTAGACCCGGGGGCCGTAGGATTCACTAGTGGCTTCTCTCATGAGTATAGCACGGGGTGGGTGAACAAATTACTGTTGGGCAATTGATAGAAGATCAAATAATCATGACGATATCCAAGGCGATAATCATTATATAGGCATCACGTCCAAGATTAGTAGACCGAAACGATTCTGCATCTACTACTATTACTCCACACATCGACCGCTATCCAGCATGCATCTAGTGTATAAGTTCATGGAAAACGGAGTAATGCAATAAGAACGGTGACATAATGTACACAAGATATATTCATGTAGGAATAGACCCCGTCTTGTTATCCTTAATAGAAAAGATACATGCGTGCCTCGCTGCCCCTTCTGTCACTGGGAGAGGACACCGCATGATCGAACCCATCACAAAGCACCTCTTCCCATGGCAAGAAAAATCGATCTAGTTGGCCTAACTAAACCAAAGATTTGAAGAAGAAATACGAGGCTATAAGTAATCATGCATATAAGAGATCAAAGAAGACTCAAATAATATTCATGGATAGAAACTGATCATGAACTCAAAATTCATCGGATCCCAACAAACACACTGCAAAAGTTTACATCAAATAGATCTCCAAGAGACTATTGTATTGAGAATCAAAAGAGAGAGAGGAAGCCATGTAGCTACTGCCTACAGACCCGTAGGTCTATGGTGGACTACTCACGCATCATCGGAGAGGCACCAATGAGGATGATGAACCCCTCCGTGATGGTGTTAGATTGGATCTCACGATTCTGGAACTTGCGGCAGCTGGATGTATTTTTCGTCGACTCCTCTAGGGTTTCTGGAATATTTGGGTATTTATAGAGCTCAGAGGCAGTGGAGGGGGTCCCCGAGGCGGCCACAACCCATCAAGGCACACCTGGGGCCCCTGGCGCGTCCTGGTGGGTTGTGGGCGGCCTGGGCTCCCTCCTGTATACTTCTTTGGCCCACTGGCCTTCTTCTGGTCCAAAAAAATTCTCCAAAAAGTTTCGTCATGACTGGACTCCGTTTGGTACTGATATTCTGCAAAGTAAAAAACAAGCAAAAACAGCAACTGGCACTTTGGCACTATGTCAATAGGTTAGTCCCAAAAAATGATATAAGGTTGCTATAAAATGATTCTAAAATATCCAAGATTGATAATATAACAGCATGGAACAAGAAAAAATTATAGATACGTTGGAGACGTATCACAGGCCTTGGCGCCGAGTTTGGAAACACGATGCATTCCTTTCTCCATACAATGACACTGCGTATGACTTCTCCCAGTGTCCGCTCCCCTTCACCTCCAGGGAAGTCAACCTCGAGTGAGGCATATTCCGACAGAACTTCATCCACCCCGACACGAGCATAGCCAGCTGGAATCGGATTGCCATGGATGGTTGCTTCAGGTGCATTCAGTAAAGCAAAGCCGACCGCCACCTTCATGGATATGTTCTTCAATTTCATGGGTAGCTCACAACTTGTCCTCTCTTTGATATCATCCACGGGGTAGCGAGCCAGCAGTGCATCATCGGCCGGGACCCCCGTGGAACCCACGTTGCTTTTCTGCAAAGACGGGACGGTACTATCCAATGGTGGACCTGCAGCTTGCTCCTGCCGCGTAGACGGAATTTGCTGGGTAATGGTGGACAGTTGCTCGTCATGCCGCTTACACATGCGTTCCAACTCCGCATTCTTTCTTTCTAAATTTTGAAGCCGGTCTGCATCCTGCTTCTTTTTTCTCGGACGGCTTCTGTAAGTGTCGTTCCGGTCTGCAAATCCCTGAACCCACGGAACAACGCCTTTGCCTCGTGTTTGTCCTCCATGTTCAGGATTCCCGAGGGCGCGTGTAAGCTCGTCGTTCTCTCTCTCGGGGATGTACACCCCCTTTTGAGCATCATCTATTGCTTTAAGTAAAGCCTCCGAGGCTACTTGAAGAGATGCCAGTTCAATAATCTCCCCAGTTTTTGGATCCAACTTTCCCCCATGCGCATAAAACCATGTCCTGGCCCTCTCGGGCCAATTCTGTGTTTTTGGAATGACCCCTTGAGCAAGCATCTGGGCCTCAGATAAATCCCACTTAGGCATGCCTGTCTTGTAGCCACCTGGCCCCAGAACATGGTGATACTTTTTTTGTCAGCATTTATCTTATTTTTTCTCGATCTTTCCTTAGCTTCATGCGATTCCTTGTACTTCACAAATTCGTCCCAGTGATCTTATGCTTTCTCTAGTGCTCCAGTGAATTCTGGAGTCTTCCTTTCTGCCTTGACGTATTCGGCGTATAATCTTTTCTTCCAGGTCTGGAATTGTGTGGCCATCTTCTTAAGAGCCCACTTCTTTACCTTCAACCAATCGCCATCTGTGAAACCCTCTGGTAGGTTGAAATGTGATATTAGCGCTTCCCAAAGACCATCTTTCACTCTTTTGTCGACATAAGAAACTCCTCGACCTTCCTTTGGCTTATTCCATTCTCGAACAGTGATCGGGATGGTGTCCCTAACAATAACTCCGCATTGATTTATAAATTTACGGGCATTGTTTAAAGGCGCAATCGGTTCGCCATCTACTTTGAATTCATCGAGGTTGTACTTTATCCATCAGGCAACTTTTTGGCCTGGCCTCGTACTACTCTGCTTGTCGAAGATTTGCTCAAATCGGAGGGCTAAAAGAAGAAGAAAGATTCATTAATATATATATATATATATATATATATATATATATATATATATATATATATATATATATATATATATATGCAAATCAATTAATACATCTAATGATCACCAGAGGCCTAATATATATACCTCACCGGACTTTGTTAATTGGAGAAAATTTTCTTCGCCATCATTGTTTGGTTCCCCTTCGTCTCTTGGTTCTTCCTCAATTCCCTCACTGGATGCGTTAAGATCTTGTGAGCCATCATCTACTTCTTCATTCTCTTCATTTCGGGGGGAGCGTATCATGTCGAACATGATATCCTCTTGATCATGGTCTCTGCCGCTATCGTCCATAGCTTGACTAATCCAGAAGAAAGATAAAACAATTAGAATCATAGTATCGAGAAGAACAATACGGGAGATGCAATCAATACACAGCAATGCAACAATATGATCGTATAATATTATCATATAATATCACTAATACATCGTCTCGAATAATCCAGTTAATGCATCATCGAATATTATCACTAATATATCTCGAATATTATCATATAATATCACTAATACAGATCGAATATTATCGAATAATCCAGTTGACTCGCGGTTCCTGAGCCGTGGGCGGTGGACACCTGATGACCCACAAGTATAGGGGGTTAATCGTAGTCCTTTCGATAAGTAAGAGTGTCGAACCCAACGGGGAGCAGAAGGAAATGACAAGCGGTTTTCAGCAAGGTAATTTCTGCAAGCACTGAAATTGTAGGTAACAGGTAGTTTGATAGCAAGATAATTGGTAACGAGCAAGTAACGGTAACGGTAAATAAAGTGCAGCAAGATAGCCCAATCCTTTTGTGGCAAAGGACAGGCCAAAACAATCTCTTATACTAAACAAAGCGTTCTTGAGGGTACACAGGAATTTCATCTAGTCACTTTCATCATGTTGGTTTGATTTGCGTTCGCTACTTTGATAATTTGATATGTGGGTGGACCGGTGCTTGGCTGCTGTTCTTACTTGAAAAAACCTCCCACTTATGATTAACCCCCCTCGCAAGCATCCGCAACTATGAGAAAAGTATTAAGATAAAATCTAACCATAGCATTAAACATTTGGATCCAAATCAGCCTCTTACGAAATAGCGCATAAACTAGGGTTTAAGCTTCTGTCACTCTAGCAACCCATCATCTAATAACTACTCCACAATGCATTCTCTTAGGCCCAAAGATGGTGAAGTGCCATGTAGTCGACGTTCGCATGACACCACTAAGGGAATCACAACATTCATATCATCAAAATATCGAACACATTCACATGATTACTTGCAACATTACTTCTCCCGTGACCTCAAGAACAAAGGTAACTACTCACAAATGATACTCATGCTCAAGATCAGAGGGGTATTAAATAGCATAATGGATCTAAACATATAATCTTCCACCAAATAAACCATATAGTAGTCAACTACGAGATGTAATCAACACTACTAGTCACCCCCAGGTACCAATCTGAGGTTCCGGTACAAAGATTGAGCACAAGAGATGAACTAGGGTTTGAGAGGAGATAGTGATGTTGAAGATGTTGATGAAGATTGACCTCCCAAAGATGAGAGGGTTGTTGGTGATGATGATGGCTTCGATTTCCCCCTCCGGGTGGGAAGTTCCCCCGGCGGAATCACTCCGCCGGAGGGCAAAAGTGCTCCTGCCCAAGTTCCACCTCGAGACGGCGGCGTTCCGTCCCGAAAGTCCTCCCCTTATTTTTTTCTAGGTCAAAAGACCTTAAGTACCAAAAGATGGGCACGGAAGGTGGGCTGGGCTGACCACAACTCACCAGGGCGCGCCTGGGGGACCTGGCGCACCCTGGTGTCTTGTGGTCACCAGGTGGCCCCCCTCCGGTAGTTATTTGCTCCAGTATTTTTTATATATTCCAAAATAATTCTCCGTGAAGTTTCAGCTTATTTGGAGATGTGCAGAATAGGTATCTCTCATATGCTTTTTCAGGTCCAGAATTCCAGCTGCCGGCATTCTCCCTCTTTGTGTAAAGCTTGCATATTATGAGAGAAAAGGCATTAGAATTACTCCATAAAGCATTATTATGCATAAAAACATTATAAATAACAGTAGAAAATCATGATGCAAAATGGACGTATCAACTCCCCCAAGCTTAGACCTTGCTTGTCCTCAAGCGAAAGCCGATATCGAAAAACATGTCCACATGGTTTGAGAGAGAGGTGTCGATAAAAACAAAATACGGACATAGTAGCATCATGCTTATTATCATAGCAGCAACAAACTTTGTCATAGGACTTTGTCATATAACTTTTACTATATAACTTCATCATATAACTTCTCATGAACAAGTAACAATTCATCACAACATAGAAGTATAAAGCATAAACCTTATTGAAAACCAACAAACTATGTTCTCAGTCAACTTTGCAACTACAATTCATCATCTTTTCAGGAAGGATCTCGTGTCGGAGCCTTTTGGCAAGTCCACATACTCAACCATCATTTAATCTTCTATGATTGCTAACACTCACAGCATACCCATGAGCAAAAAGTTTCAACCGGACACATAGAAAGATAGGGGCTTATAGTTTCGCCTCCCAACGTAGTCACCTCAAGGGTGATGTCAACAATAATAACTCATGCTCACTCATATCCAACTGGATATATGTGCCTAGATTTTTCCTCACCACATGATGCTTGCAAAAAGAAAAAGTAAAAAGGAATAGGGAAGAATACTTTGACTCTTGCATAAAAGTAAATACATAAAAGTAAAAGATAGGCCCTTCACAGAGTGAAGCAGAGGTTGTCATGCGCTTTTTGGTTTGTATGCCAAATCTCTTAATGCAAAAGAACGTCACGCTATATTGCCCCTTATGATAGCAACCTTTATTATGTAGCCGTCGCTTTTATTACCTCGCCATCATAAGTTCATACAACGCTCAATTTTCTCTTACACTAATTGATCAAACACATTTAGAAGCAATTTTTATTGCCTTAGTGCACCGATGACAACTTACTTGAAGGATCTTACTCAATCCATAGGAAGGTATGGTGGACTCTCAAAACATGAGTTTGGGTTTAGGGTTTTTGGATGCACAAGTAGTATCTCTACTTAGTGCGGAATTTTTGGCTAGCAAAGATATTGAGCAAGCACCACATGTTGAAGGATCTATGACAATATAACTTCTATGTGAATATGAACAAACATAAATCATTACGTTGTCTTCCTTGTCCAACGTCAACAATTTTGGCATATAATATTTAATGGGGGCTCACAATCATAAAAGATGTCCAAGATAGTGTATTTGCATGTGAATCTTCTCTTCCCTTATTAATTCTTTCATGAATTACATCATTGACTAATGCTATGTTTGTCAATCTCCAATAAATTTTACCACTTATAATTTTCCTTATGTGATGTCATTACTTACCATAAGATTAGCATATGATCCTTTTCATTTATTTCCTTTTTATTTTGATTGCAAATAGAAAGTAAAGAAGCAAAAACTCAAACTAAACTTTATTATATAACTCTCACTCGATTACAAAGATAGATAGATTACGAAACTAGCACTCGAAAATAGATCATACAAAACTTTTATTCAACTAGATCACAAAAGAGCTATAGATCGAACTAAAATAGGTAAAAGTAAATAAAAGTGATGGTGATACGATACTGGGGCATCTCCCCCAAGCTTGGCTCAAGCCAAGGGGAGTGCCCATACCCGTGTACTCAAGTCTCCTTTGGTGGTAAAGATGATGAAGGTGGTGGTGATGAAGTGTCGGGTTTTAGCCTCAATAGGTACTCCAATTTACTGATGATGCTCTGAAGGGTGATGATGTGCTCCTCTAGCGAAATATTTTCACGAGTGAGAAATTTATTCTGAACACGAACCACTTCGAAAGTCCTAAAAGCTTCAATTTCAGAAAGGGTGAGATGATTGTAATAAGGTCGAAGGATATCCTCTTCTTCCTCCTCTTCTGTTGGCATGGACTGCCCTCCTTCTTGAGCTTGATCCCTCATAGCTTCCTTGCCCTTGTCTTCATTGTTGGCTTCTTTTGGCTCCTCTTTCTTCAGCTCAATCTTCATCAACCAAGCATCTTCTTCTACGTTATTGGAGGAGGGAGAAGACATGATGCCTGGCTTGATGATCTGATAGGAAAACAGCACAAAACAAGAACAGGGGATTTTTGTGCGATGCGATGGTCAAAACAATCGGGGGTTTATATAAAGATTTTTTATCTTGGGAAACAAGAATATGGAAGGAAAACGGAGTCGGGAAGGAGCCCGTGGGAGGAACAACCCACCAGGGTGCGCCAGTGAGGGCAGACGCGCCCTGGTGTATCGTGCTCACCTCGGTTGCTTTCCTGTTTATTTCTTATTTTCTTAATTTTCTAATATTCCAAAACTAACAGAAAATATTTTTGCGGATTTTTCGGAGTCCGTTTACTTACCGTATCACGTACCTTCTCTTTTTCAGGATTCTGGAGTGTACCGGAAGGTTTCTTTTATGTGTTCCTTCGGTGTCATGGTTTGGATAATATTGCTTTCAACATTAATAGGCGTACCTGAGATATAGTGTTTAATTGTTTGTCCATTGACCACCTTCGGGTTAGTACCTTCGGCATTATTAATCTTGATAGCTCCAGAATGATAAACCTCTTCGATAATATATGGTCCTTCCCATTTGGAAAGAAGCTTTCCTGCAAAAAAATCTAAAACGAGAGTTGTACAAAAGAAAATATTCTCCAACTTTGAACTCCCGCTTTTGGACTCTTTTGTCATGCCATCTTTTAACTTTTTCTTTGAATAGTTTGGCATTTTTATAAGCTTGGGTTCTCCATTCATCTAGTGAGCTAATATCAAATAACCTCTTTTCACCGGCAAGTTTGAAGTTGATACGTCTCCGTCGTATCTACTTTTTCTCACACTTTTGCCCTTGTTTTCGACTCTAATTTGCATGATTTGAATGAAACTAACCCGGGCTGACGCTGTTTTCAGCAGAACTACCATGGTGTTGGTTTTTGCGTAGAAATAAAAGTTCTCGGAACTGGACGAAACTTTTTGGATATTTATTTTACAATAAATAAAAAATACTGGAGCCAAGAACCACCGGAGGGGGGCCCTTGGCTGGGCACAAGACACCAAGGTGCGCTGCCCCCCCCCCCCCCCCCGGCACGCCCTAGTGGGTTGTGCCCACCTCGTGGCCCCACTGACCCTAATTCCGACGCTATAAAATGCTATTTTTGGAGAAAAAATCAAGGAGAAAGTTTCATCGCATTTTACGATATGGAGCCTCCGCCACCTCCTGTTCTTCATCGGGAGGCCAGATCTGGAGCTCGTTTGGGGCTCCGAAGAGGGGAATCTTCGGTCTTCGTCATCATCAACCCTTCTCCATCGCCAATTCCATGATGCTCCCCACCGGGAGTGAGTAATTCCTTCATAGGCTTGCTGGTCGGTGAGGAGTTGGATGAGATTCATCATGTAATCGAGTTAGTTTTGTTAGGGCTTGATCCCTAGTACCCACTATGTTCTGAGATTCATGTTGCTATGACTTTGCCATGCTTAATGCTTGTCACTAGGGACCGAGTGCCATGATTTCAGATCTGAACCGTTTATGTTATCACCATTATATCTATGTTCTTGATCCGATCTTGCTAGTCATATGCACCTATTACGTGTTCTGATCCACAAACCCCGGAGTGACAATAGTCGGGATACTTTCCGGTGATGACCGTAGTTTGAGGAGTTCATGTATTCACCGTGTGTTAATGCTTTGTTTCGGTTCTCTATTAAAAGGAGGCCTTAATATCCCTTAGTTTCCGTATGGACCCCACTGCCACGGGAGGGCAGGACAAATGATGACATGCAAGTTCTTTTCCATAAGCACGTATGACTATTTACGCAATACATGCCTACATTACATTTATGAACTGGAGCTAGTTCTGTGTCGCCCTAGGTTATGACTGTTATATGATGAATATCATCCAACGAGTTCACCGATCCAGTGCCTACGAGTTTCCCACATATTGTTCTTGCTAAGTTCATATTGCTGTTGCTACTGTTCCAACTACTACAAAACTATTGCTATCACTGCTACCGTTACTGTGACTGCTGCTATCAAACTATCATACTACTGTGCTACTGGTCACTTTGCTGCAGATATTTAATCTCCAGGTGTGGTTGAATTGACAACTCAGCTGCTAATACTCTCAAATATTCTTTGGCTCCCCTTGTGTCGAATCTATAAATTTGGGTTGAATACTCTACCCTCGAAAACTGTTGCGATCCCCTATACTTGTGGGTTATCAAGACCTTTTTCTGGCGCTGTTGCCAGGGAGCATAGCTATATTTGGTGAGTCACTTGGGATTTATATCAATTGATCACTATGAAGAATCTGAAGGATCCAAAGACCAAGATTTTTCCCTCTAAGACGAGGGGATGTAAGGAACTGCCATCTAGCTCTACACTTGATTTGCCTTCTGTTATGAGTAATTTTGCAACACCACCACATGCTAGTAATCCTGATATGTCGCAAGTTATTGATGATGCTACCTCTGCTATGAATGATGCTTATGATGATGCTAGTACCATGCTTGATGATAATGTGCCACTAGGTGAATTTCTTGATGAACAAATTGCTAGAGCTACAGAGAATGAAATTACTGAAACTGATGAAATTGTTGAAACTGAAGAAGCCTTTGAAACTAATGACTATGAAACACCTATTAGTCCTAGCTCTCCTAGATTTGAAATGTCTAAGATACGTGAAGGTTATGTTTTAGATGGAGAGATAGCTAGAGAAATTCTTTCTTGCGAGGATAGAAACGATCTTAAGAAATTGCTACGCAAGTATAAGGAAAATACTTTGAATGCTAGAATGAAATGTGATCCTAAATTTGCTACTTCACCTATCTTTGTTACCTATAAGGATTATGAATTCTATGTCGACCCAGAGTTAATTACTTTGGTTGAATCTGATCCTTTCCATGGCTATGAAACTAAAACTGTAGTGGCACATCTTACTAAGCTGAATGATATAGCCACCCTCTTTGCTCATGATGAGAAGATTTGCTACTATTATATTCTCAAGTTATTTCCGTTCTCATTAAAGGGAGATGCTAAGACATGGTACAATACTCTTGCTCCTGGTTGTGTGCTTAGTCCCCAGGATATGATTTACTACTTCTCTAAAAAATATTTTCCTGCTCATAGGAAACAAGTTGCCTTACAGGAAATATTTAACTTTGTGCAAATTGAAGAAGTGAGTCTCCCACAAGCTTGGGGGAGGCTTCTCCAATTGCTTAATGCTCTGCCTAATCATCCTCTCAAGGAAAATGAAATACTTGATATCTTCTATAATGGACTAACTGATGCTTCTATGGACTTCCTAGATAGTTGTGCTGGTTGTGTTTTCAGGGAACGAACTGTTGTTCAAGCTGAGGAATTATTGAATAACATATTGAAGAATTATGATGATTGGACTCTTCCTGAACCACCGCCTAAACCAACTCCGAAGAAGAGCGGTATCCTATTTCTCAGTCCTGAAGATATGCAAGAGGCAAAAAAAACTATGAAGGAAAAAGGTATTAAAGCTGAGGATGTTAAGAATTTACCACCTATCGAAGAAATACATGGCCTTGACACACCACCACTTCCACAGGTGGTAGAGGTAAATTCTTTATTAAACTTTGATGAAGGTGATATACCTTACAATAAACATCCTAGTCAATGCTTATATGAGTTTCACAACTATATTATGAAACAAGATCACTTCAATGCACATGTTCTGAAACAATTGAAATATAACTCTGATATGATTGCTCGCTTGAGTAACTTGCTATTTAGAATCAGTAATGATGTTAGAGGTGTAGGAAAGCATGCCTCTATGGTTGAAACTCAGTTAGAACAAGTTGCTAAGTCTCAAAAAGAATTGCTTGATGAAATGAATAATAATATGAATGATTTTGCTGCTAGAGTAGTAACTAGAGGAGGTAGAATGACCCAAGAACCTCTTTATCCTGAAGGTCATCCTAAAAGAATTGAACAAGACTCTCAGAGAATTAATACTGATGCACCTAGTCCTTCTTGAAAGAAAAAGAAAAAGAGAAATGATAGGACTTTGCATACCTCTAGTGAACCTGAGATACAAAAACCGCCTGATAATAATGATGTCTCTATTTCCGATGCTGAAACTCAATCTGGTAATGAACATTCACCTAGTGATAATGAAAATGATAATGATGATGTTCATGAAGATGCTCAACCTAACAATGATAAAGAACCAGATAATGATGTTGAAATAGAGCCTGCTGTTGATCTTGATAACCCACAACCTAAAAATAAACGTTATGATAAAAGAGACTTTGTGGCTAGAAAACATGGTAAAGAAAGAGAGCCATGGATTCAGAAACCCATGCCCTTTCCACCTAAATCATCTAAGAAAAAGGATGATGAAGAATTCGAACGCTTTGCTGAAATGATTAGGCCAGTCTTTTTGCGTACCCGCTTAACTGATATCCTAAAGATGGTCCCATATGCAAAGTACATGAAAGACATCATCACTAAGAAAAGAAAGATACCTGAAGCTGAAATCTCCACCATGCTTGCTAATTATTCTTTTAAGGATGAAGTACCTAAAAAACTTGGAGACCCGGGAATACCAACTATACCTTGCTCCATTAAAAGAAACTATGTCAAAACTGCTTTGTGTGATTTGGGAGCCGGTGTTAGTGTTATGCCTTTCTCCTTATATCAAAGACTTGATTTGAATAAACTCACACCTACTGAAATATCATTGCAAATGACTGACAAATCAACTGCCATACCTATCCGTATTTGTGAGGATGTGCCCGATGTTGTTGCGAATGTTACTATCTTAACGGACTTTGTTATTCTTGAGATGCCTGAGGACGACAACATGTCGATTATCCTTGGTAGACCCTTTTTGAATACTGCAGGGGCTGTTATTGATTGCAATAAAAGCAAAGTCACTTTTCATATCAATGGTAATGAGCACACGGTGCACTTTCCGAAGAAACAATTCCAAGTGAATGGTATAAATGTTATTGAGGAATCTCCGACACTCACTATTGGAAGTTTTCAATTACCTACTGCCAAAAAGAAATATGATATACTTATTGTTGGGGATATGCACATCCCCATTGAGGTAACTTAGTGTTTTACGAAAGTTCTTCGGTTTCAGGCTAATCGGAAGTGGTTGTTAATAAGACTTGATCAACCTTATTAACGGATCACTTTTGAGAGGTATGAAGTCGATGAATCTAGTAGGCACAATCTTCTGCTCCCACCTTTTATTTTCTGTTTAACTTAGTCAAATAAAATGAAATGACATGTTTACCCTGTTTTCTGTTTTCTCCGTGCAAATAAAAAAATGACCCAAAAATAAAAGTTCTCAGAATGTTCTCAAAATTTGATACGATTTTTTTTCTGAATATTTCTGAATTTCTGGTGCAAATAATACCAGAGGGGGGAGCACCTGGTGCCCACAAGACACCAGGGCGCGCCAACAACCCTAGGCGCGCCCTGGTGGGTTATGGCCCCCACGTGGGCCCCCTCACTTATTCCCTTAGCCCACATCATCCCCTACCTCCAGAAAAAAATCACCATAGCTTCCATTCCCATGTTCTTGCTCTCAAACCCGTGGATTTCGATCTCTTTGCTCGAAGCTCCATTTCCGAAACTGTTTGGAGGGATTGCTACTTGGTATGTGACTCCTCCATTGCTCCAATTAGTTTTTGATTTAGTGGGTTATCTTTAGAGTAATTAGCTACTCTTGGTGCTGCTGTAGATGAGCTTGCATGTTGAATTCTTAGAGTTCTAAGTAGTTTGAATGCTTAAAGTGGCCTCTATGCATCCTTGGGAGTAGTTGCTATCAATCTTACAGAGTTCTGTTGACAAATTTTTTGTAGGCTAAAATTTTCAGAGATTTTATTATCGGAATAAGATGGATTTCTTTAGGAAGTTTTCCTCCAAGAAAAATGCCAAAGGAGTCATTGGGGAATCATCGGATAATGATCTTCACACCCCGAGAACTGTGGAGGTGCGGCCGTGCGAATGGCCGCATGATGCCTTCATGGAGGAGGCCGGGTTCCATCAAGAGTTTGCTCAATTTGTTGCAAATGCTGGGCTGACCGAGTTCCTCACAGCTAAGTGTGACCAACACCACATCCTTACAAATTCCTTTGTGCAAAGTTTTCATTTTCTGAGAAAGAATAATCCTCGTGAAGTGCAGTTTAAGCTTTACGCTGAAACTCACAAGATGCCGCTAACTGACTTTTGCAACATATGCTTGATCCCCTCTGACGGGGAATTGAGAGAACCTAGACCAGCGGAGTTTGAGGATTTTCTCCTCACTTTAACAGTGGGTGAAGATAGAGGCGTGTCGAATGCTACTGCTACTAGTTTGCAGTTTCCTTCGGTGCATTGCTTTGCTTTGTTCATCGCAAAGTGTTTAACCGCTAGGGAGAAGGTTGGCGCACTCAGTGCGCCCGACCTCGCTATTTTACGCCGTGCACTGTACAATGATCACACATTTAGTATGGAGGCTATTATCGCACGTTGTTTACACCTTAACAGGACTAAGGGCAAGATACATGGTGGTATTTATGCTACTCGTTTAGCGAGACACTTTAATGTTCAGATTCGTCCACATGATTATCTCTTGTCCCAAGTTTATTTAGATCACAAGGCATTGTAGGATCACCAATTTATTGAGGCAACTGATTCTTTCCATGACATTCATTACAACTTAGTGTTCAGCGTCAAAACCCGTGATGTTATTCCATTGCCTGCACCTGCTCTGTTTGATTCTATTGCCAGGAACGGATACAAGATCATGCCAGATGACATTACAACCTACCGGAACAACCTAGCAGCTGTTGAGGAGGAGCCCCAGGGGTGGGACGCTCAGGTGCCGCCTCCACCTCACTTCAACTTGGGACCGGATGGCTACCACGGATGGTGATTACCAAGCTAGGCCAAAAGCCTAAGCTTGGGGGAGTACGTATTTCCACCGACATTACATTCATGTTCACACTTTTCATTCCAGTTATCGGTGTTCACACTTTTTCATTGTAATATCCATGCTAAATTTGTTTTCTCGCTTTTTTGTGTGTTTGAAAAACTTTGAGAAAACCGAAAAACATTTCCTACTTCTTTTTAGTTTTTATTTCTAGTTTAGTTTAATTGTACTATCGAAAGAAAACCCAACAAGATTTCTCGTTTCGTCTTTTTCTTGTTGGGAGCTCTCCCGTGTAAATAGTTTTTCTCGTTTTTGTTTTTTCCCCTTTAATTTGCCTTCTTCAAGAAAAACCAAAAACTCCAAAAATATTTCAGTGTGTTTCTCTGAAATTCTTTTCTTTTTTTTGTTTGAGTCTTACCAAGGAGAAGACCACGATGAAAATGTTGAGTGGCTCTCATATGCACTATTGTTAATCTAATAAAGAGCCCATGTTACCTTGTTTTCTCCTCTTGAATAAAATGTTGCAGATTCCAGCTTAGTCCACTGCACTCTTGCATTATTATTATTTTCATATCATTCGGTTGTGCAAATGAAAGGCAATAATGACGATATTTGATGAAGTGACTGTGGCAGAGAAAAGAGGGTATGAACTCAACTTGTTTTTGTTTTTGTAAATATGTTTAACCCAGTATCCCTTGATTCAGCTCATTATGATCAAACATGTTTGCAATGACCTTTAGAGATTATAGTTGTTCATGCCATGCTTAAGTAGCTAGGAGTGGATAATGATTTATCTTGGGTGTCAACATGCATTAAAATGGTTGTGATGCGGTATGATGATATGGTATCCTCCTCTGAATGTTTCAAGTGGCTTGACTTGGCACATGTTCACGCATGTAGTTGAATCAAAACCAACATAGCCTTCATGATATTTATGTTCATGGTGTCCATATCCTACTCATGCTAGTATTCAATGTTGATTATATGTAATGCATGTTCATGACCGTCTTCGCTCTCTAGCTGGCCGCTTCTCAATCTAACTGCTAGCCTTCGCCTGTACTAAGCGGGAATACTGCTTGTGCATCAAAACCCTTGAACCAAGTTATGCCAGATGAGTCCACTATATCTACCTATATGCGGTATCACCCTGCCGTTCCAAAGTAAATTTGCATATGCCACCTCTAAAATTTCAAATAAACATCTGTTTTGTGTGCCTGGACCGCTCATGGAGCGACAGGGGGCGGTCAGTATCTTCCATGCTAAGCGGGTTATTCTCATGACGAGTGTTTATTCACTTGTCCTTACACGAGAGGGGCGGTAATAGGGATTCCCTGTCCCGAAATCAAAAATTACAAATAATTAAACAAAACTCCCCCAGGATTGTTGTCGGTATGGACGGTACCCGTGGATTCGGCTAGCCGTGGAGTGTGATTGTTGGTGAAGGGGGAGTAAACCTTTACTTTTACCACTTGGGAACCGCCGCTAATGTGTTTAGCATGGAAGATATTGATAACTCTTGGTCGTAATGTTGACAGGAAGGGTGTACCTCCCAAAATTATATCTATCTCTTATTTAAACCTTGAGCTCTGGCACCTCTACAAATCCCTGCTTCCCTCTACGAAGGGACTATCTATTTACTTTTATGTTGAGTCATCACCTTCTCAAATAAGCGCCAGACCTGAGAGCACTATTGTCATCCTCATGCATTGTGTATAGTTAATGTTGGGTGCAGCATGACTGGATCTTTTCTACCATGAATTACAATGTTTAGTCGCTGCTTGAACTTTGGAGGTGCTCTGCATTTATGTTTTGCGGTCTCAAAAAGGGCTAGCGAGATACCACTATTGTCATATTATATCACGATTGTTTTGACAAAGTGTTGGCGCTTGAGATATCTTATTATTGCTCGCTAGTTGCTTATGTCATTGATATGAGTTAATATAATTTCTAAGAGTTATTGCTGGCATGGTTAGTCATAATCTTTGCTGAAAACCTAGGTGCTACCTAAGCATATATATGTAAACAAGAACAAAAGAGTTCGTAAAAGTTTTTCTTTATCACTTTCAGTTTGTCAACTGAATTGCTTGAGGACAAGCAATGGGTTAAGCTTGCGGGAGTTGATACGTCTCCGTCGTATCTACTTTTCCTCACACTTTTGCCCTTGTTTTGGACTCTAATTTGCATGATTTGAATGAAACTAACCCGGACTGACGCTGTTTTCAGCAGAACTACCATGGTGTTGGTTTTTGTGCAGAAATAAAAGTTCTCAGAACTGGATGAAACTTTTTGGAGATTTATTTTACAATAAATAAAAAATACTGGAGCCAAGAACCACCGGAGGGGGGCCCCTGGCTGGGCACAAGACACCAGGGCGCGCCAGCCCCCCCCCCCCCCCCCGGGCGCGCCCTAGTGGGTTGTGCCCACCTCGTGGCCCCACTGACCCTAATTCCGACGCTATAAAATTCTATTTTTGGAGAAAAAAATCAAGGAGAAAGTTTCATCACATTTTACGATACGGAGCCGCCGCCACCTCCTATTCTTCATCGGGAGGCCAGATCTGGAGCCCGTTTGGGGCTCAGGAGAGGGGGATCTTCGGTCTTCGTCATCATCAACCCTTCTCCATCGCCAATTCCATGATGCTCCCCACCGGGAGTGAGTAATTCCTTCGTAGGCTTGCTGGTCGGTGAGGAGTTGGATGAGATTCATCATGTAATCGAGTTAGTTTTGTTAGGGCTTGATCCCTAGTATCCACTATGTTCTGAGATTGATGTTGTTATGACTTTGCCACGCTTAATGCTTGTCACCAGGGCCCAAGTGCCATGATTTCAGATCTGAACCGTTTATGTTATCACCATTATATCTATGTTCTTGATCCGATCTTGCTAGTCATATGCACCTATTACGTGTTCTGATCCGGAAACCCCGGAGTGACAATAGTCGTGATACTTTCCGGTGATGACCGTAGTTTGAGGAGTTCATGTATTCACTGTGTGTTAATGCTTTGTTCTGGTTCTCTATTAAAAGGAGGCCTTAATATCCCTTAGTTTCCTTATGGACCCCGCTGCCACGGGAGGGTAGGACAAAAGATGTCATGCAAGTTCTTTTCCATAAGCATGTATGACTATTTACAGAATACATGCCTAGATTACATTTATGAACTGGAGCTAGTTCTGTGTCGCCCTAGGTTATGACTGTTATATAATGAATATCATCCAACGAGTTCACCGATCCAGTGCCTACGAGTTTCCCACATATTGTTCTTGCTAAGTTACTATTGATGTTGCTACTGTTCCGACTGCTACAAAACTATTGCTATCACTGCTACTGTTACTGTTACTGTTACTGCTGCTATCAAACTATCATACTACTGTGCTACTGATCACTTTGCTGCAGATATTTAATCTCCAGGTGTGGTTGAATTGACAACTCAGCTGCTAATACTCTCAAATATTCTTTGGCTCCCCTTGTGTTGAATTTATAAATTTGGGTTGAATACTCTACCCTCGAAAACTGTTGCGATCCCCTATACTTGTGGGTTATCAGAAGTCATAATTGAGTTATTTAATTGCCCAAAATGCTTTATGTTCTAACTCTAGAGGCAAATGACAAGCTTTTCCATATACCATTTTGTATGGAGACATACCCATAGGATTTTTATAAGTTGTTCTATAGGCCCAAAGTGCATCACCTAGTTTCTTAGACCAATTCTTTCGGGACCTATTGACAGTTTTTTGTAATATTAATTATATTTCTCTATTGCTAAGTTCAACTTGACCACTAGACTGAGGGTGATAGGGTGATGCAATTCTATGGTTAACATCATATTTAGCAAGCATTTTACGGAAAGCACCATGAATAAAGTGTGAACCACCATCAGTCATTAAATATCTAGGGACTCCAAACCTCAGGAAAATAACTTCTTTAAGCATTTTAATGGAGGTGTTATGATCAGCACTACTAGTTGGAATAGCTTCTACCCACTTCGTGACATAATCAACAGCAACCAAAATATGAGTATACCCATTAGAGGAAGGAAAAGGTCCCATATAGTCAAAACCCCAAACATCAAATGGTTCAACAACAAGCGAATAGTTCATAGGCATTTCCCAATATTAACCCACAAGTGTAGGGGATCGTTTGTAGCCTTTTTCGATAAATAAGAGTGTCGAACCCAACGAGGAGCTAAAGGTAGAATAAATATTCCCTCAAGTTCTATCGACCACCGATACAACTCTACGCACACTTTAACGTTTGCTTTACCTAGAACAAGTATGAAACTATTTTGTAGGTGATAGGATAGTTTGCACGAATAAAACTAGAAGTACTTTGCGGGAATAAAACTATGAGTAAATTACAAGATAATAAAAGTTAGTTGTTTAGTAGAAAGATTTTGTCAAACAAGATGGTTATTTGTTCCTAGGCAATTGATAACTAGACCGGTAATCATTATTGCAATTTTATATGAGGGAGAGGCATGAGCTAACATACTTTTCATACTTGGATCATATGCACTTATGATTGGAACTCTAGCAAGCATCCGCAACTACCAAAGATCATTAAGGTGAAACCCAACCATAGCATTAAGTATCAAGTCCTCTTACTCCCATACGGAACAACCCACCTTCTCGGGTCTGTGCTTTTGTCACTCACGCCACCCACCATAAGCAAATCATGAACATATTGCAACACCCTACAGCGAGGATCCCTCACGTTTGCGCGACATGGAGGGCACCATAGGACAGCACCAAAATAAAACATACAACTCATACCAACCACGATCATCAATTAGCCCATAGGACAAAACGGATCTACTCAAACATCATAGGATAGCCACATATCATTGGGAAATAATATATGGAGTTGAGCACCATGTTTAAGTAGAGATTACAGCGGAGAAGAGAGGTGTTACACCGCTGCATAGAGGGGGAGAGGGTTGGTGCTGACGGTGGCGAAGTTGTTGGTGTAGATTGTCGTCATGATGATTGCCTCGGCGGCGTTCCGGCGCCACTGTGAGAGAGGGGGAGAGAGCACCCTCCTTCTTCTTCTTTCTTGGCCTCCCCCTAGATGGCAGGAGAGTTCCCCCTCTGGTCCATGGCCTCCATGGTTATGGAGGGGCAGGAGCCCCTTCGAGATTGGATCTCCCTCTCTGTTCTCTTCTGTTTCGCGTTCCTGTTTTCTGGCCGAAAACCATTTCTTATATTCCTGGAGATCCGTAACTTTGATTGCGCTGAGATTTTAACACGATTGTTTTCCGGATATAAGCTTCCTTGCGCCTGAAGTAGAGCAGCAACTACCTTACGAGGTGACCACAACCCACCACGGCGCGCCAGGACCCTGGGGCGCGCTCTGGTGTACTGTGGGGGTTGTGGGCCTCCTTTTGCGTTGATTCCAACTCTCAAAAATCACATATATTCCAAAATAATTCTCCATAAATTTTTATCGCGTTTGGACTTCATTTGATATGGATATTCTGCGAAACAAAAAACATGCAACAAACAGGAACTAGCACTGGGCAGTGGATCAATATGTTAGTCCAATAAATCATATAAAATGTTGCCAAAAATATGTGAAAGTTGTATAATATTGGCATGAAACAATCAAAAATTATAGATACGACAGAGACGTATCAGCATCCCCAAGCTTAATTCCTGCTCGTCCTCGAGTAGGTAAATGATAAAAAAAAGATAATTTTTTGATGTGGAATGCTACCTAGCATAATCTTGATCATATATCTAATCATGGCATGAATATTAAGACATGAGTGATTCAAAGCAATAGTCTATAATTTGACAAAAAGACATTAATACTCAGGCATCCCAACAAACAATCATGTCTTTCAAAATATCAAGGCTAAAGAACGTTATCCCTACAAAATCATATAGCCTTGTCATGCTCTGTCTTCTTAACACAAATTATAAATCATGTACTACCCCGGTGTCAGCCAAGCAATTGGTTCATACTTTTTAACGCGCTTTAGCATTTTCAACTCTCACGCAATACATGAGCGCAAGCCATGGATATAGCACTATGGGTGGAATAGAATGCGGTGGTAGACATTAATATAGAGAAGACAAAAAGAAAGATAGTCTCACATCGAAGCGGCTAATCAATGGGCTATGGAGATGACCATCAATTGATATCAATGCGAGGAGTAGGGATTGCCATGCAACGGATGCACTAAGAGCTGTAAGTGTATGAAAGCTCAAACTGAAACTAAGTGGGTGTGCATCTAACTCTATAATGAGAAATTCCCAGTAGTATATGAAAGTGACAACATAGGAGACTCTCTATATGAAAAACATGGTGCTTCTTTGAAGCACAAGTATGGAATTAGCATGCCCCTTCTCTCTTTGTCTCTCTTTTTCTTTTCTTTTTTTTCTTCTTCTTTTTTTTCTTCTTCTTTTTTTTTCTTCTCTTTTTTTCTTCTTTTTATATTTGTCCGGAGCCTCTTCTCGACTTGTGGGGGAATCATAGTTTCCATCATCCTTTCCTCATTGGGACATGCTCTAATAATGAATAATGATGATCATCACACTTCTATTTACTTACAACTCAATATTACAACTCGATAGTAGAACAAAGTATGACTCTATATGAATGCCTCTGGCAGTATACCAGGATGTGCAATGATCTAGCGTAGCAAAGATATCAAAAAACAGACAAGCCATGGAAACATTATGCTAACTATCTTACGATCATGTAAAGCAATATGACAATGAATGCTCAAGTCATCAAAACGGAAGCAGTGGAAGTTGCATGGCAATATATCTCGGAATGGCTATGGAAATGCCATAATAGGTAGGTATGGTGGCTCTTTTGAGGAAGATATAATAAGGGTTAGGTGTGATAGAGCGTATCATATCACGGGGTTTGGATGCACCGATGAAGTTTGCACCGACTCCCGAGGTGAGAAAGGGCAATGCACGGTACCATAGAGGCTGGCAAATTGCGGAAAGGTAAGAGTGCGTATAATCCATGGACTCACATTAGTCATAAAGAACTCACATACTTATTGCAAAAGTTTATTAGCCCTCGAAGCAAAGTATTACTACACATGCTCCTAGGGGGGAGGTTGGTAGGAGTTAACCATCGCGCGGCCCCTACCTTCACACAAACATAGACAATCGGGGATAAATTGTGCTCCAATTTCCTGGCATAACGGGAGACTATACGTGCATGCTTCGGGAATCACAAACCTTAACACCAATATTCTTACTAACCACAACCGTTTACTAGTACCTCCCACATATTATCATCTCTATATCACAAAACTATTGCAAGGAATCAAACAAATCATATTCAGTGATCCATAAGTTTTATGTAGGCTTTTATGACTAACCATGCAAATGACTAATTCCTGTTGAATCTCTTAATAGATATAAGTGAAGAAAGAGAGTTTAATTCTTTATACAAAAGACCATGCACTAATAAATATAAGTGAAGAAAAAGAGCATTCTACAAATAACGGTTTTCTATGTGAAGAGAAATAGGCAATCCAAACTTCAAATGATATAAGTGAAGCAGATGAAGCATTCTATAAAGCCATACTCAAAAGATATAAGTGAAGTGCAATGAGCATTCGATAAATCAACCATGGACTATCTCATACCAGCATGGTGCATAAAAGAAAAGTGAAAACTAAACACAAAAGACGCTCCAAGATTTACACATATCACATGAACGAAACGAAAACGAAAACATACCGATACTTGTTGAAGAAAGATGGGATGCCTTCCGGGGAATCCCCAAGCTTAGACGCTTGAGTATCCTTGGATATTTACTTGGGGTGCCTTGTGCATCCCCAAGCTTGAACTCTTGCCTCTACTCCTTCTCCTGATATCGAGACCTCCTCAATCTTTGAACACTTCATCCACACAAAACTTAGCAGAAAACTCGTGAGATCCATTAGTATAATAAAGCAAATTACTACTTTAAGTACTGTTGCAAACCCATTCATATTTTATATTTTCATTATCCCTGGTGTATTATAACTTCTCCATGGCTTATACCACCGATAAAATCGATAGTTTCATGAAAACAAGCAAAACAATGCATCAAAAACAGAATCTGTCTTAAACAGGACAGTCTGTAGTAATCTGAACTTTGACCATACTTCTGTAACTCCAAAAATTCTGAAACATTAGGAAGAAATAAACATTTTGTATAGAAATACTTTGTAAAAATTTCAGAAACTTCTGACGTTCCAGTAAAAAATGTAAATTCACGTACTACAGCCAAAGTTTTTGTTTTTACACCGCACATACCAACAAGCAATCTAATCATCCTAAAGGCAAATCTTGGCACATTATTTTTATAATACAATGGATTGGTACAAGGGGATAATTATTTTTGTTGAAAAGTTTCTATGATTCAAGATTCACAAAGTTTCCTTGGGCATGAACAAAGTTCAAGGAATTCCCCCACTTTCACGATGTTCGTCTTTCTCACTTTCACTTTTCTTTTTGCGAAGTTTTAGGTTCCCCTCTATATTATTTTTTTGTTTTTAAACTTTATAAAAGCACTCAACAGAATAAAATGACTCTCTAAAACTTCTGGGTTGTCTCCCTGGCAGTGCTTTCTTTAAAGCCATTAAGGGCATAAAGTGCTCAAGTAATGGATCCACCCGGATCCCAAGGTATATCAAAGCCAATTTTAATTAACAATGGTTTGTAATTTAGTAGTGAGCACAAAGCAACATATATCATGCAATGACGAAGTCTAACTCTCTTCCTATGCATCGGCATGTCATAAAAGAACAATTCATGCACATCAACTAAAGGCCAATTCATAGTATAAACAGTTTCTTGCAATTTTATCGTATTGGAAACATAAAGAGGTGGAGATGTAGTTCCTCTCTCGTAATAATTGCAAGTAGGAGCAGCAAGCACATGCATATTATATTCATCAAAATCATCATGTGTAGTAGCAAAACGCAACCCATCAATATAATCCTTAATAAGAGCAAACTTCTCCGATATAATGTAGTTGGGAGAATTCAAAAAGATAATAGGACTATCATGTGTGGGTGCAATAGCAACAATTTCATTATTAACATAAGGAACTATAGCAAGTTCATCTCCACAAGCATAATTCATATTGGCATCTTGGCCACAGGCATAGCAAGCATCAAGTTCATCAAAAAGGGGTATTTCAAAAGAATCCACGGGATCATAGCAATTATCATAGCATTCATCCTTCCGTAAGCATGAAGGGAAATTAAATAATGTATGAGTTGAAGAGTTACTCTCATTAGAAGGTGGACACGGGTAGCTAATCCGCTCTTCCTCCTTTTGTTCTTCGCTCTCCTCCTCATCTTTTTCAACTAATGAGCTCACAATTTCAATAACTTCCTCTTCCATAGATTCCTGCAAAATATTAGTCTCTTCTTGGACAGCGGAGGAGTCCTCAATATATTCTTTAACATAAGCATTGGAAGCATAGTTTTCATAGTAGTATTTAAGTATGGCAAAATTTTCAAATTTGTAAAGAGTAGCATCATACTTTTCAATCAAAGAAGCAATTTCATAGGCACCCTTAAAAGCAACAAATTCTTCAATTTGTTCGATATCATAGTAATTATAAACACCCTTGGCATAAGAAGATACAATTCCATTATCCTTAAACTCACATTGGAAGAAAAGGTGTTTCTTAGGGCCTTCGGAACAACAAGTAAAATCATGTATTTTGCATAAATTCAAAGCATAGCAATACAAACTATTAATATGATGCCACAAAAGTTTCCCTTTTTGAGATAAGCGGTGTCGCACAAAATAAGCATGCTCATTTAATGATTTTCCCTCAACTAAGCTAGTTGGGTTTTCAGCACGAGCACAAATGGATCGAAGATGATCCAAATAGAAAGTTTTAGTAGTATGATAGATTTTGGGTGGTTCTTCAACCATTGGTTTAGTAGGTACAACTATTTTTTTTGGTATTTTACGTTTCCTACCCATAACTAAAGATAGAAAACAAGAGCACAAAATAAAAACTACTTAGTGATAAAGCAAACAAGCACACACGAGAATATTCACCCCATGCTATTGCTCCCCGGCAACGGCACCAGAAAAAGGTCTTGATAACCCACAAGTGTAGGGGATCGTTTGTAGCCTTTTTCGATAAATAAGAGTGTCAAACCCAACGAGGAGCTAAAGGTAGAACAAATATTCCCTCAAGTTCTATGGACCACCGATACAACTGTACGCACACTTTAACGTTTGCTTTACCTAGAACAAGTATGAAACTATTTTGTAGGTGATATTATAGTTTGCACGAATAAAACTAGAAGTACTTTGCGGGAATAAAACTATGAGTAAATTGCAAGATAATAAAAGTTTATTGTTTAGTAGAAAGCTTTTGTCAAACAAGAAGGTTATTTGTCCCTAGGCAATTGATAACTAGACCGGTAATCATTATTGCAATTTTATATGAGGGAGAGGCATGAGCTAACATACTTTTCATACTTGGATCATATGCACTTATGATTGGAACTCTAGCAAGCATCCGCAACTACCAAAGATCATTAAGGTAAAATCCAACCATAGCATTAAGTATCAAGTCCTGTTTACTCCCATACGCAACAACCCACCTACTTGGGTTTGTGCTTCTGTCACTCACGCCACCCACCATAAGCAAATCATGAACATATTGCAACACCCAATAGCGGGGGTCCCTCACGTTTGCGCGACACGGAGGGCACCATAGGACAACACCAAAATAAAACATACAACTCATACCAACCACGATCATCAATTAGCCCATAGGACAAAACGGATCTATTCAAACATCATAGGATAGCCACATATCATTGGGAAATAATATATGGAGTTGAGCACCATGTTTAAGTGGAGATTACAGCAGGGAAGAGAGGTGTTACACCGATGCATAGAGGGGGAGAGAGTTGGTGTTGACGGCGGCGAAGTTGTTGGTGTAGATCGCCGTCACGATGATTGCCCCGGCGGCGTTCTAGCGCCACCGGGGGAGAGGGGGAGAGAGCCCCCATCCTTCTTCTTCCTTGGCATCCCCCCTAGATGGGAGGAGAGTTCCCCCTCTGGTCCATGGCCTCCATGGAGGCGGAGGGGCAGGAGCCCCTCCGAGATTGGATCTCCCTCTCTGTTCTCTTCTGTTTTGCGTTCCTGTTTTCTGGCCGAAAACCGTTTCTTATATTCTCGGAGATCCGTAACTCTGATTGCCCTGAGATTTTAACATGATTTTTTCCGGATATAAGCTTCCTTGTGCCCGAAGTAGAGCAGCAACCGCCTTACGTGGTGACCACAACCCACCATGGCGCGCCTGGGCCCTGGGGCGCGCCCTGGTGTACTGTGGGGGTTGTGGGCCTCCTTTTGCGTTGATTCCAACTCCCAAAAATCACATATATTCCAAAATAATTCTCCATAAATTTTTATCGCGTTTGGAATTCATTTGATATGGATATTCTGCGAAACAAAAAACATGCAACAAACAGGAACTCGCACTGGGCACTGGATCAATATGTTAGTCCAATAAATCATATAAAATGTTGCCAAAAATATGTGAAAGTTGTATAATATTGGCATGAAACAATAAAAAATTATAGATACGATGGAGACGTATCACCTGACGCTTACCAATATTACCAATTCTTTGACATTCATCACAAGACAAGACAAACTTATGGGCATCCTTGAAGAGAGTAGGCCAATAAAACCAGATTGCAATACCTTGTGAGTAGTTCTATCTCCCGCATGATGTCCTCCATAGGCTTCGGAATGACATTTCCGTAGGATTTGTTCATGTTCATGCTCAGGTACACAATGTCTAATAATACCATCTACCCCTTCTTTATAAAGATGTGGGTCATCCCAAAAGTAATGTCTTAAATCATAGAAGAATTTTTTCTTTTGTTGGTATGTGTAACTAGGTGGTATATATTTAGCCACAATGTAGTTAGCATAATCAGCATACCAAGGAGTGTTTTGGGAAACATTTATTGCAGCTAACTGTTTGTCAGGAAAACTATCATCAATAGGTAGTGGGTCATCAAGAATATTTTCTAACCTAGACAAGTTATCAGCTACGGGATTCTCAGCTCCTTTCCTATCAGTGATATGTAAATCAAATTCTTGAAGCAAGAGAGCCCACCTAATGAGTCTAGGTTTAACATCTTTCTTTTCCATAAGATATTTTATAGCAGCATGATCAGTGTGAACAATAACTTTGGAATCAACAATGTAAGATCTAAATTTATCACAAGCAAACACAACCGCTAAAAATTCTTTTTCAGTAGTAGCATAATTTCTTTGGGCACTGTCTAGAGTTTTGCTAGCATAATGGATAACATTTAATTTCTTATTGTCCTAGAACAGTACCAACAGCATAATCACTAGCATCACACATAATTTCAAAAGGCAAGTTCCAATCAGGTGGTCGAACAATAGGTGCAGAAGTTAAGGCTTTCTTGAGTGTTTCAAAGGCTTCTACACAATCATCATAAAAAACAAAGGGATTCTCCTTTTGTAAAAGATTAGTAAGAGGCCTAGAAATTTTAGAGAAGTCCTTAATAAACCTCCTATAGAAACCAGCATGACCAAGGAAACTCCGAATACCTTTGATATCTTTAGGACATGGCATTTTCTCAATTGCATCAACTTTAGCTTTATCCACCTCAATACCTCGTTCAGATATTTTATGCCCCAAGACAATACCTTCATTAACCATAAAGTGGCACTTCTCCCAATTCAAGACGAGATTAGTTTGTTCACATCTCTGCAAAAGTCGATCAAGGTTGCTTAAGCAATCATCAAAAGAAGTTCCGTAGACAGAAAAATCATCCATGAAAACCTCCACAATCTTTTCACAAAAATCAGAGAATATAGCAGTCATACATCTTTGAAAGGTAGCAGGTCCATTGCATAAACCAAAAGGCATACGTCTATAAGCATAGGTTCCAAAAGGACAAGTAAAGGTGGTTTTCTCTTGATCATATTATGATAGAGGTATTTGAGAGAAACCAGAATATCCATCCAGAAAACAAAAGTGTGTGTGCTTAGATAATCTTTCTAGCATCTGATCAATGAAAGGCAGAGGGTAATGATCTTTTCTAGTAGCTTTATTTAATTTTCTAAAATCAATTACCATTCTATAGCCAGTGACAATTCTGTGTGGGATAAGTTCATTTTTATCATTAGGAACAACAGTAATACCTCCCTTCTTAGGGACACAATGAACGGGACTTACCCATCTACTATCAGCTATGGGATAAATTATACCTGCTTCCATAAGCTTTAATATTTTAGTTCTCACCACTTTTTTCATCTTAGGATTCAATCGTCGTTGGTGATCAACAACGGGTTTAGCATCAGGTTCCATGTTAATCTTGTGCTGACATAGAGTGGGACTAATGCCCTTAAGATCATCAAGAGTATATCCAATAGCAGCCCGGTGCTTCCTCAGTATTTTTAATAATCTTTCTTCTTCATGTTCTGAAAGGTTAGCACTAATAATAACAAGATATATCTTTTTCTCATCAAGATAAGCATACTTCAAAGTGTCAGTCAATTGTTTTAATTCAAACACAGGATCACCTTTAGGTGGAGGAAGACCTCCTAGAGTTTCAATAGGCAAATTGTGTTTTAGGAGAGGTTGTTGTTCAAAGAAATTTTTATCTATTTCATTTCTTTCATGCAAGTGCATATCATTTTCATGGTCAAGCAAATATTGTTCTAGTGGATCAGTAGGAGGTACGGCAATAGAAGTAAGACCAATTATTTCATCCTTACTAGATAATTCTTTATTACGAGGTTGTCTACGAAACTTGGAGAAATTAAATTCATGAGACACATCACCAAAATTAACACTGACGGTTTCTCTCTTGCAATCTATCTTAGCATTAACAGTGTTCAAGAAAGGTCTACCAAAGATAATGGGACAAAAGTCATCTTGTGGGGAACCAAGCATTAGAAAATCAGTAGGATATTTTATTTTCCCACACAAGACTTCAACATCCCTACCAATTCCAAGTAGTGTGATGGTGTCTCTATTAGCAAGTTTAATAGTAACATCAATGTCTTCTATTTCGGCGGGTGCTATGTCATTCATAATTTCTTGGTATAAGGTAAAAGGAATAGCACTCACACTAGCACCCATATCACATAAACCGTGGTAGCAATGATCTCCTATTTTAACTGAGACAACAAGCATGCCAACTACGGGTCTATGTTTATCTTTTTCATCGGGTTTGGCAATTCTAGCAGCTTCATCACAGAAGTAAATAACATGCCCATCAATATTTTCTACCAAGAGATCTTTAACCATAGCAACACTAGGTTCTACTTTAATTTGTTCAGAGGGCTTAGGTGCTTTAATATTACTTTTGCGAACCACAGTTGATACCTTAGCATGTTTTTTTATCCTAACAGGGAAAGGTGGTTTTTCAATATAAGCAGTAGGCACAACTGGATCAACATTGTAAATGATAGTTTCATCTTTAGCTATGACCGGTTCTTTAATTCCTTCTTTAATTGGGGGATGATATTTAAACCACTTCTCCTTAGGGAGGTCAACATGACTAGAAAATGATTCATAGAAAGAGGCTACTATCTCAGAGTCAAGTCCATATTTAGTGCTAAACTTGTGAAAAGCATCGGTATTCATAAAAGATTTAACACATTCAAACTTAAGCTTAATACCCGACTCATTACCTTCGTCGAGTTCCCAATCTTCAGAGTTGCGTTTAATTCTTTCTAAGAGATCCCACTTGAATTCAATAGTCTTCTTCATAAAAGAACTAGTACAAGAAGTATCGAACATGGATCGATCATTATGAGAAAGTCGAGCATAAAAATTCTGAATAATAATTTCTCTCAGGAGCTCATGATTGGGGCATGAATATAACATTGACTTAAGCCTCCCCCAAGCTAGAGCGATGCTTTCTCCTTCACGAGGCCAAAATTATATATATAATTCCGATCACGATGAACTAGATGCATAGGATAAAACTTTTGGTGGAATTCTAATGGCAATCGATTCCAGTTCCATGATCCAATATCATCACATAGCCTATACCATGTCAATGTTTTTCCCTTGAAAGATAAAGGGAAAACCTTCTTCTTAACTTCATATCCAGATAAACTTGCCAGCTTAAATAATCCACAAATTTCATCCACATGTATTAGATGCATACCAGGATGTTCAGTTCGATCTCCTGCATAAGGATTAGCTAGCAGTTGTTCTACCATACCCAAAGGAATTTCATAACCAATTTTTTCACTAGGTGTAGTAGGTTGAGGGGCAACTAATTGTGGTTCTGGTCGAGGTGAAGATGCCCGGAACAAACCCCTCAAAGGATTTTTTTTTTCCATAGTAGCAAGTGACAATAAATTTCAGCACGTAGTATAAGTTTTTCCTTACAGATTTCCACTTAGCAAGACTGCTTCACTCCCCGGCAACGGCGCCAGAAAAGAGCCTTGATGACCCACAAGTATAGGGGGTCAATCATCATCCTTTCAATAAGTAAGAGTGTCGAACCCAACGAGGAGCAGAAAGAAATGACAAGCGGTTTTCAGCAAGGTAATTTTTGCAAGCACTGAAATTGTAGGTAATAGGTAATTTGATAGCAAGATAATTGGTAACGAGCAAGTAACAGTAACGGTAAATAAAGTGCAGCAAGATAGCCCAATCCTTTTGTGGCAAAGGATTGGCCAAAACAATATCTTAGACTAAGCAAAGCGTTCTTGAGGGTACACGGGACTTTCATCTAGTCACTTTCATCATGTTGGTTTGATTTGTGTTCGCTACTTTGATAATTTGATGTTTGGGTGGACCGGTGCTTGGGTGTTGTTCTTACTTGAACAAACCTCCCACTTATGATTAACCCCCCTCAAAAGCATCCGCAACTACGAGAAAAGTATTAAGATAAAATCTAACCATAGTATTAAACATTTGGATCCAAATCAGCCCCTTACGAAATAGCGCATAAACTAGGGTTTAAGCTTCTGTCACTCTAGCAACCCATCATCTAATAACTACTCCACAATGCGTTCCCTTAGGCCCAAAGATGGTGAAGTGCCATGTAGTCGACGTTCACATGACATCACTAAGGGAATCACAACATTCATATCATCAAAATGTCGAACACATATCAAATTCACATGATTACTTGCAACATGACTTCTCCCGTGACCTCAACAACAAAGGTAACTACTCACAAATGATACTCATGCTCAAGATCAGAGGGGTATTAAATAGCATAATGGATCTGAACATATAATCTTCAACCAAATAAACCATATAGTAGTCAACTACGGGATGTAATCAACACCACTAGTCACCCCCTGGTACCAATCTGAGGTTCCGGTACAAAGATTGAGCACAAGAGATGAACTAGGGTTTGAGAGGAGATGGTGCTGTTGAAGATGTTGATGAAGATTGGCCTCCCAAAGATGAGAGGGTTGTTGGCGATGACGATGGCTTCGATTTCCCCCTCCGGGAGGGAAGTTCCCCCGGCGGAATCGCTCCACAGGAGGGCAAAAGTGCTCCTGCCCAAGTTCCGCCTCAAGACGGCGGCGTTCCGTCCCGAAATTCCTCCCCTTATTTTTTCTAGGTCAAAAGACGTTAAGTACCAGAAGATGGGCACCGGAGGTGGGCTAGGCTGACCACAACCCACCAGGGCGCGCCTGGGGGGCCTGGCGCGCCCTGGTGTCTTGTGGTCACCAGGTGGCCCCCCTCCGGTAGTTATTTGCTCCAGTATTTTTTATATATTCCAAAATAATTCTCCGTGAAGTTTCAGCTTATTTAGAGATGTGCAGAATAGGTATCTCTGATATGCTTTTTCAGGTCCAGAATTCCAGCTGCCGGCATTCTCCCTCTTTGTGTAAAGCTTGCATATTATGAGAGAAAAGGCATTAGAATTACTCCATAAAGCATTATTATGCATAAAAACATTATAAATAACAGTAGAAAATCATGATGCAAAATGGACATATCAACACCCAAAGAGAAGGAACCATCACAGGATCATAACTCGGGTGAGATCCGTGAAGAACCTGCCAGGTATTGGAGAACCTGATGTCCAACGCAACCATGTAGCGACGGACGTGCCCGTACTCCTCCCTGCCACGGCGACGTACCGCCTCCGCGGGGGCCAGCTCCCTCCGCACCGATAGTGGCCCACACGACCGCCACCAAAGAACCTTCGGGTCGACGACGAGACCCCGATTCCTCACCAAGCTGCGCGCGCCGGAAGGTAGCACCTCCCAGTGCCAGGCCGGCAGAGCGTAGTCCCGGACATGGCGCCTCTCAAGGATGTCGCCGCCGAGTCGACGACGAGGATGCGGGTCGGGCATCATCGACGTCGAGAACAAATTCCTATGAAAAAAAAATGACTAGTGGTGACCTATTCAAAAACAAAAAGCTTGGTCAGTGGACGATAGGATTCCATCAGAAATGTCGCTGGAGCTAACTATGCGTTTAAAACAAGCATTTTAATATTCATCCCTTGATCTATAGTAAATGAAAACCAAAGTATTCCCATCGATGGGCAAGCCATACTACAGTTTCTTAAAACCAGTATTTTTCTCAGTTTTGCATGTGTTTGGCTGGTGATGTTTTATCAAAGTTTTGACCAAGTACTTAGCGTCAGTGGTGACTCCACTAGGGAGGCTTCAATAGGCTTAAGCCTACCCTCCAAAAACCTTATTTCAGCTAAACATACTACTTGACAATTATACTAAGGTGTTTAACATGTAAATTGCAACGCATTTGCTAGTTAGACTTAGAAACTTGATGTTTTGAGCCTACCCTTCAATTGTGTGCTAGATTCGCCACTGCTTAGCGTGAATGACTAACTAATTGACGGCTTGATTCGCTCATGTCTGCAAAGAAGAGATGGAGCCTCGCACGTGAAGCCGGCTGGAAGAAGGAACTTGTGCACATATTACATAGAACTTAGATATTACATATTACATAGAACTTGCATTTTTTTTATATAATGACAAAATAAAACACATATATCATGTCCACTGTGATCACAAGCAAAACAAAATGACTACAAAATAAAACAAAATGATTACAAAATGATTACAAAATAAAACACATATATATTAATTTCATCAAAAGTTCACAAAATGGGCTCTCGGAGGGGCTCGGCTGTCGCCGGAGTTGGCTGGAGATGGGAGCGGCGTCGGCGTCAAACATGGATGTGGCTGGAGTTGGCCGGCGTCGCCCTGCGGTGTTGGTTTGGGCGGCAATCAGTGACGGAAGGAGGGGAAAAAAGAAGGCGGGGCTCACAGCGGGCGGGACGGCGTTGGCAAGCGGGGCGGCGTCGGCGAGCGGAGGTTGAAGACGAGCGGCCTGGCGGCGTGGCTGTGGTTCTCGATCTATTCCGGGCGGTGGCTGGCCTCGGGACTTATATAGGCGTGAGCCTTTTGTCCCAGTTGCCATCACGCACCGGGACTAAAGGTTGGACCTTTAGTCTCGGTTGCCACCACGCACCGGGACTAAAGATTATTTTCGTAGGCGGCTCAAATTAAGCGCGGGAGGAGACCTTTAGTCCCGGTGCGTGGTGGCAACCGGGACTAATGGTATTTTTCATGTTGTTTTTGTTTTTTCCTTTATTTTCTTACTTTGTTTCTACTTACAGGAAATATTTAGAGTTTTTTAGTTGGATAAATTTTATTTAATTCTAAGTTAATATTAATTTGATCATAATTTGGGAATTTTTAGGATATTTTAAATAGGTGTTTTAATCAAAAATAGATTCTGTTTAACTCTTTTAGTTTTATACATTTTTCCTTTGTTTCTGTTTTTAGGAATTTTTGGGATATTTTAGTTTCTGTTTTCTTGTTATTGTTTTTCCAAATTATATTATGTTTCTGTTCTTCAACATGAGGAGTTTTAATTTTAATTTTCAAAAATTAGTTGAGAGATTCAATTTTACGAAATGAAATTAATTCTTGTAAAATGCATAACAATTTGAAAACTAAACCAAATGAGTTGGACATAATTGCATTGATTAACTCCTCACAAATCATGTTTCAAATGCCAAAATTCCCTAGCTCTTACAAAGATTCCCTTCGGTTTGTCCGAAGTGGGACTTTCCAGCTATAAGTCCGGAAACTCACTAGAGAAAAGGGATGACAGTGAAGCCGCGGTCACATCCCAGAGTGTGATCCTAGGGTATAAAACTTTTTCTTCGCGTGTGTCCCTTGCTTATGATTGCGCAGTAATCATGGAGAATCTTCATCATTTAACAGGATGCTTGGCTCAGTCTTCACCCTGAAGGGAGGAATTTCCTAAAACTTTTCATAATCTTCTGACATGTCTGTCTTGTCCTCCACTCCCACGATGTTTCTTTTACCTGAAAGAACTATGTGGCACTTTGGCTCATCGTATGATGTATTCGCTTCCTTATCTTATCTTTTTCTCGGTTTGATAGACATGTCCTTCGCATAGAAAACATGCGCCACATCATTGGCTAGGACGAATGGCTCCTCTGTGTACCCAAGATTGTTGAGATCCACTGTTGTCATTCCGTACTACGGGTCTACCTTAACCCCTGTCAGATTGACCCATTTGCACCGAAACAAAGGGATCTTAAAATCATGTCCATAGTCAAGTTCCCATATCTCCTCTATGTAACCATAATATGTGTCCTTTTCCCTATTGTTGTTTGTTGCATCAAAGCGGACACCACTGTTTTGGTTGGTGCTCTTTTTATCTTGGGCGATCGTGTAAAATGTATTCCCATTTATCTCGTACCCTTGGAAACTCAATACAGTCGAAGATGGTGTCCTGGCCAAAGAGTACAACTCATCTCCAACAGTGTCGTTAGTCATGAGATGTGTTTGCAACCAACCGCCAAAAGTCGCCATGTGGGTACGTTTAATCCAGGGGTCAGACTGCTCCGGGATCTTGTAGCGTACAATATCCATGTGTTCCTCGATATACGGAGCCACCAAGGCGGAATTTTGTAGAACTGTGTAGTGTGCTTGAGTGAAATAACGCCCGTCCATACATATTACTACTTTCTTTCCTAGCATGCCTTTTCCATTCAGTCTCCCCTCATGCCGCGATTTAGGAACACCAATCGGCTTAAGGTCAGGAATAAAGTTAACACAAAACTCAATAACCTCCTCTGTTTCATGGCCCTTGGAGATGCTTCCTTCTGGCCTAGCACGGTTATGAACATATTTCTTTAATACTCCCATGAACCTCTCAAAGGGGAACATATTGTGTAGAAATACAGGACCCAGAATGCTAATCTCTTCGATTAGGTGAACTAGGACGTGCGTCATAATATTGAAGAAGGATGGTGGGAACACCAACTCGAAACTGACAAGACATTGGACCAAATCATTTTGTAACCTTGGTAGGATTTCTGGATCGATTACCTTCTGAGAAATTGCATTGAAGAATGCACATAGCTTGGCAATGGCTAATCGAACATTTTCCGGTAGAAGCCCCCTCAATGCAACCGGAAGTAATTGCATCATGATCACGTGGCAGTCATAAGACTTTAGGTTTTGGAATTTTTTTCTCTACCATATTTATTATTCCCTTTATATTCGACGAGAAGCCAGACGGTACCTTCCTACTGAGCAGGCATTCAAAAAAATATTTCCTTCTCTTTTTTGGTAAGAGCGTAGCTGGCAGGACCTTGATACCGCTTTGGATGCATGCCGTCTTTTTCGTTCATACGTTGCTGGTCCTGCCGTGCCTCCGGTGTATCTTTTGTCTTCCCATACACGCCCAGGAAGCATAGTAGGTTCACGCAAAGATTCTTCGTCACGTGCATCACGTCGATTGCAGAGCGGACCTCTAGGACTTTCCAATAGGGTAGCTCCCAAAATATAGATTTCTTCTTCCACATGCGGGCGTGTCCGTTAGCGTCATTCGGAACAGATTGACCACCAGGACCCTTTCCAAAGATTACTTTTAAATCCTTGACCATATCAAGTATATCATCACCAGTACGGTGGCCAGGCTTCTTCCGGTGATCTGCCTCACCTTTGAAATGCTTGCCTTTCTTTCTTAAGAGATGCTTGATCGGAAGAAACTGATGATGTCCTAGGTACACAACCTTCTTACATTTATCCAAATATATACCTTCACTCTCATCTAAACAGTGCGTGCATGCATTGTATCCCTTGTTTGTCTGTCCTGAAAGGTTACTAAGAGCAGGCCAATCATTGATGGTTACAAACAGCAACGCTCGTAGGTCAAATTCCTCATGTTTGTGCTCATCCCACACACGTACACCTTTTAAATCCCACAACTGTAAAAGTTCTTCAACTAATGGCCTTAGGTACACATCAATGTCGTTGCCGGGTTGCTTAGGGCCTTGGATGAGCACTGGCATCATGATGAACTTCCGCTTCATGCACAACCAAGGAGGAAGGTTATAGGTACATAGAGTCACACGCCAGGTGCTATGATTGCTTCTCTGCTCCCCAAAAAGATTAATGCCATCTGCACTTATACCAAACCATAAGTTCCTTGCGTCATCTGCAAAATATGGCCACTCTCTCTTGATTTTTCTCCACTGTGACCCATCAGCGGGTACTCTCAACATCCCGTCTTTCTTACGGTCTTCTTTGTGCCATTGCAACAACTTGGCATGCTCTTTGTTTTGGAACAAACGTTTCAACCGTGGTATTATAGGAGCATACCACATCATCTTGGCAGGAATCCTCTTCCTGGGGTGCTCGCCCTCAACATCACCAGGGTCATCGCATCTGATCTTATAGCGCAATGCACCGCATACCGGGAATGCATTCAAATTCTCGTACTCCTCACCGCGGTAGAGGATGCAGTCATTAGGGCATGCATGTATCTTCTGCACCTCTAATCCTAGAGGGCAGACAGCCTTCTTTGCTTCGTACGTACTGTCGGGCAATTCGTTGTCCTTTGGAAGCATATTCTTTAACATTTTCAGCAACTTTTCAAATCCCTTGTCAGATACACCATTATGTGCCTTCCATTGCAGCAATTCCAGTGTGGTACCCAGCTTTTTCTTGTCATCTTCGCAATTTGGGTACAACAATTTTTTGTGATCCTCTAACATGCGCTGCAACTTCAACTTCTCCTTTTTACTTGCAGTTTCTCTTTGCATCAGCAATGGCCCGACCAAGATCATCAGCGGGCTCATCTGATGCCTCTTCTTCAGCTTCTTCCCCCATTGCAGTCCCATCGTATTCAGGGAACCCAGGATAGTTGTCATCATCCTCTTCTTCTTCATTGTCTTCCATTATAACCCCTCTTTCTCCGTGCTTGGTCCAACAGTTATAGCCGGACATGAAATTGGACTGAAGCAGGTGGATGTGAAGGACTTTTGAGGTAGAGTAATTCCTATCATTCTTACAGACAGCACATGGACCACACATAAAACCTTCCCGCTTGTTTGCCTCAGCCGCACGCAGAAAACTATGCACGCCATTAATGAACTGGGGAGAGCGTCGGTCATCGTACATCCATTGCCGACTCATCTTCATTACACAACATCGAAGTGACCAAATTAATACAAGTTCATACATAAAGTTCATACACACTTATTCTCATAAAAAACATACAACTATCTAGCTAAAGCATTTAAACGCAACAACAAATGCGATCAAAATTGCAACTAAGGTAATAATTGATCCAACAGCATAATGATACCAAGCCTCTTTATTAATGGCATATTTTCTAATCTTTCTAATCTTCAAGCGCATTGCATCCATCTTGATCTTGTGATCATCGACGACATCGGCAACATACAACTCCAATTTCATCTTCTCTTCTTCAATTCTTTTCAATTTTTCTTTCAAATAATCGTTTTCTTTTTCAACTAAATTTAACTTCTCGACAAGAGGGTCGGTTGCAATTTCTGGTTCACATACCTCCTAGATAAAAATATCTATGTCAACTTGATGGGCATAATTGTCATAAAAACACGAAATGAAACAAAATAGTTATAAAAGATAATATACCACATCCGAATCATAAACCGGATGAGGGCCGACGGAGACGGATATCAAAACCATGGCACTATATATAACAAACAATCATACAAGTAAGAAAATTATACAAGTTAATTTGAGCTCAAATTGCATATAAATCAAATAAACTTCACATAATTACTCCCAAACTAAAACCCACAAATCACTATACTTATAGAGCATGAAACAAGCTAAACTAGCAATGAGAGATGAAAGGATGAAGTTGCTAACCTTTTAGAACGATGGGGTGCCTCCAATCTTGACAAATCTTGGCAACAATGGATGATGAGCTCGAGCTAGGGGAAGGGAAGAACAGAAAGGAGAGAAAGGAGAGCTTGGGCTCGGGCTGGAAGAAGCATCTATATATAGAGACATCTTTAGTCCCTGTTGGTGATACCAACCGGGACTAAAGGTCCATCTCTAGTCACGGTTGGTGACACCAACCGGGACTAAAGGGTCTCGCGGGGGCCCAGCCTGGCGCAACCCTGACACAACCCTTTAGTCCCAGTTGGTGTCACCAACCGGGACTAGAAGTCCCTCACGAACCGGGACTAGAGGTGGCCCTGCCCCCGTCCGCTCCTAGCCGTTGGAACCGGGACTAATGGTAATATTAGTCCCAGTTCTAAACCCGACCGGGACTAAAGCTACGGACAAAAGGTCCGTTTTCTACTAGTGTATTGAGGTACTAAATTTTGATTCTGCGATGTGCATGCGTGTGTGCCTGTGTGTGCGCGTGAGCGCGCGCCCATTTTGGGTACATGTGGATTTATGGCTACATTTATAACAATGGTCTACAACCAAAGCTGATAATAATGTCAAATCAACCTATGTTGTTCATCATTAAGATTTTATGGTGTATTTAAGATTGTGAGACGTGTACCCGAACCAAACAATTCAAATTTATTTATGGTACCAACTCTGGTTTAATTAATAATATATGTTGAAACAAACCAACTGCATGCTAAGCTGGTAAATACATTAATTGGACTAGCTCACATGCCATGCTCATCACTCATGCAATTTGTGGCTACATATAGTCCACTATATAAAGATCACAATGTAGGTACACAAGCATCGAAAACATAAGGGTCGTATATTTCATAGTTAGTACACAACAATTTACTCTAGTGGGTGTGCAACCACTACATCATGAGATTGCATAAACTATATGTACATCAATCCTAAATAGGAAAAGAAAGCATGGAGAAATGAGAAGAAACCACATGGTTAAGAACCAGAACGAGAGATGTTGGATGCGCTACATTGAGGCGGTGTCTTAGAACCAGAGAATATTGAGAGACCACCATGTGAACAAAGAATACAAAATTATGAGTACAAAGGACATTTTTATTTGTCTCTTTTGTTTAGATTATATAGTAAACATTCACACATATGTAGAAGACATCTAGATGCACATTTGACACCAAAAAAAGTATTGCCTCTCTTTTTCGTGGAATGAAAAATATATTACTTCTCCATTGGTTAAAACTTGTATGTTGGTGTGAGATGTATATAATTCTTATATTGCATTATTTGCTTTATTTTGTGGGACATGCTAGGTGCAAGTCAACTGACTTTTGTTCATTGGTCAGTCGACTGACCAAAAACTTTTTCAGTCGATTTGCTCCTGTATCTACATGCAGCCAACTTCCTACTCGAGCGTTCCTATGTAGTACATGCTCACTTCATCACCCAACTGCTCATTTCAAGCATGCATATATTTATTTCTTCCTGCGTCTGGGCGTATGTACCAAATCTGTTATTAGATGAAAACAATATGTGCCTAATCTTATTCTCAAGGTGTCAATCATATGTACGTAACCTGTGTCAATCATATGTACGTAACCTAATCTAATTTTTGGATTAAGGTTTCAAGCGGCAATCATGCACGTCCCTACTAAATCGACGCTAAAATAGAATTAAAGTTTTCTAAGAAATAATGAATTAATGGCATTCCTACTATCCTATAACAAGAAACAAAAAAAAATAACGAAAAAATTTATGCACAATTTACACATAAATTGTAGAGTTTTATAATACGCAACAATAAAAATATAAGAGTGTAATATTTGCAAAAAACATATATAAGAAAGAATGAAGTACTCCCATTGTTATTACCCTTAAAAACAAAGAAATAAAATATAAGATTTAAAAACTAAAATAATAAAGTTTCTCATGAAGAATGAATTACGGAAATGGCGGTATTGATATTAACCTTTAAGAATAAATAAAATAAAAAATGATGAAAAAATGCACACAATTTACACAATTATACGTATAATAGAGGAACTTTCACAACAAAAGATTAATACGAAGTAATGAAGTGACACTGTTATTACCCTTAAGGACAAGAGAGAATGAAATAAAACTAAAAAGAAATCAAAATAATGAAATTCCAATGGAAGAATGAGTTAGTGACATTGATAATACCCTTTAAGAAGAAACAGAGTGAAAAGCAAATAATTACCAAAGTTGCACCCAATTTGCACAAAATTTGCCCTTTTTATAATACTCCCTCCGTTCCACAATGTAGTGCGCCCGTGCTTCCCGAGATCTAAGTTTGACCATACATTTAACCACTGAATTCGTATTTCGATAGAAATTCAGTGGTATAATTTTTGTTCCCGCTGCAGTCGGTCTCGTTGGTTAAATGCATGGTCAAACTTAGATCTTGGGAAGCACGGACGCACTACATTGTGGAACAGAGAGAGTATGCAGGAATAAGCATATAATATTGGAATTTTTCTAAAATGTAATTTCCTAAAAAATAATAAATTAATAGCATTGGTATTATCCTTAAAAAATAGAAAGGAAATGAAATAAAAAGTTAAACTAAATGAAAATAATGATTTTTCTAATAAAAAATAATGACTGGTATTGGTATAACCCATTAAGAAAAGGGAAATAATAACATATTAAACGGAATAATGCCAAAATTTTCACATAATTTACACATAAATTATGATTATTTATAATGGTTAAGAATAAGCATATAAAAGTAGAAATTCGCAAAAATGAATTTTTCTAACACGGAATGAATTTGTTGCATTCATTTTATAGTTAAACCAAAAAAGAAATAAAAATTATTTTTTTTATTAAAATTTCTAAGGAGTAATGAATTAGTGACATTTGCATTTCCCTTTAAGAGAACAGAATGTAAAAAATATTAAATCAAATAATGACAAAATGTTCACACAATTTACATAGAAATTACACCTTTCTATAGTATGCAAAAAAGAAGCATATAATTGTGAATTTTCACAAAAAGGATGTTTCCTAAGAAGGAATGAATTAGTGGCATTGATAGTATCATTAAAGGAAAAAATAAATGAAACAATACAAAAAAACAATATCAAAATAATGGGGAAAATATATAGGAAAAATACATCCTACCACCTAGGGGTAGTTACCCCATATGTCTTTTATACTACCACGTGGTAGTATATATACTACTTTGTCATTGTAAGTATGTTTATATACTATATATAAGATACTTCAAAGTGAGTTATATGAAAAACTTGCAGGTTGGCCCATCGTTTTATTATATTTGTGAAATACGTATATAAATGTACGTAAAAAAGAGGACACTCCAAATACGATACATACTATCAAAAAAGTAGTATATATACTCAAAAGTGCTCTTCTGATCACGAGCTCATGTGAGCTCATTTGAACAGTAAAATCGAAAAAAATAGTAAAACATTTCAAAAAAATCTGAATTTTTTTTGTGAGAAACATTGATGTTTTTCCCACATGCGTGCAAATTTTCATCACCATATGACTTTCGTGGAAAATGCAGCAAAAAAACAAAATCGATGCTCCAAAATGCTACAAAAAACAGACTTTTTGGAACATCGTTTTTGTTTTTTTTGCCACATTTTCCACGAATGTCATCTAGTGATGAAATTTTGCAAGCATGTGGGGAAAACATCAATGTTTCTCACAAAAAAAATTCAGATTTTTTTGAAATGTTTTACTATTTTTTTCGATTTTACTGTTCAAACGAGCTCACATGAGCTCGTGATCAGGACAGCTGCGTCCTATATATACTACCTAAACATTCTTATATACTACATACTACGCATACATACTCTCCGTTTTGAGAGATACTACATACAACATACAAAACTCATATGGTGGTAACTACCACTGGGTGGTAGGAAAATATATATATATATATATTGACCCAAGAGCCAATCAAACACACGTTCATGTCTTGAAGGTTGAGCACACCCATGCCTCCAAACTCCTTTTTCATGTAGATGGAAGACCAATTAGCTAAGTGTATTTTACGGTTTCCCTCACTGTCACTCCACAGGTAACTTGCCATGTGGGAGTTAATAAGTTGGAGATCCCACTTGGGGAATTTAATAAAAGAAAGCAAATAAATTGGAATGCTAGCTAAGCAAGATCTAATGAGAGTGATATTGCCTAAATATGACAGAAGCTTACCCCTCCACCCAGCTATTCTGGCTAGAATTTTATCTATCAGAAATTGTAGATCTTGTTTACTCAGCTTATTATAGTGCAAGGGTACCCCTAGATATTTAATGGGGAAATCCCAAAGAACACATTGAAAAATATCTGCAAAAGGTCCCACCTCCTCAGAACCCATGTTAATAGGAATCAAAGCACCTTTATGATAGTTAATTCTCATCCCTAAAACCTGCTCAAAACATGTGAGAATCTATTTCAAGTTCAGAGCAACTTTACTTTCATTCTGCAGGAAGAGCAGTGTGTCATCAACATACTGTAAACACATGACACCTCCCTGCACTAACTCAGGACACAGGTCACTCACCAACCTTGCTCTACTACCCTTGACCATCATCCTAGAGAAAACATCTACCACTAGATTGAACAAAAGGGGTGAGAAAGGATCTCCTTGCCTCAAACCTTTGCCTGTGAGGAAAAAATCACTTTCTACTCCATTCGGTTTGACTCCTGCAGATCCATGTTCAGTTAAGCTCTTAACCCAACCAATCCTCTTGGGGCCAAAGCCTCTCAAAGCAAGAACTTCATACACGAAATCTAAATTTACTTTATCATATGATTTCTCATATTCTATTATGAAAACTAAACCCTTCCTTCCAGAAGAATGAAATGCATGAACAATCTCGTGAGCAGTAACCACACTCTCCAGGACGTACCTACCTCTAATAAAAGCAGACTGACAATCAGAAATCAGTCTACCAATAATCAGAGCAAATCTATTAGCAAGAACTTTAGAAAAAAAATCTTAAAACTACAATTAAGAAAACTAATAGGCCTGAATTTATTCATAGTTCTAGCATCATTTTGTTTAGGAAAGATGGTTATCATAGCAAAATTAAGCCTAAAAATATCTAAATCCCCCTCAAACCAAGCATCAACATATTGGTCAGGTATCTTTCACAATATCCCAGAATTCCTTGAAGAACATGAAAGGAAGCCCATCAAGGTCAGGTGCCCCATTAGAGTAGGACCCAAAGACAGCATCTTTGATCTCCTTCTCAGGAAACTTAGCTTCTAGACTATCGTTCTTCAGCTCAGTAATTTTCTCCTCTTCAGAAAAGAAATCCTCTCTAAGATTAATATTGGGCCTAGGTTCCCACTCAAATATATTTTTGTAATAATCCACAACAATTTTCTACATCCCAGCAGGATTAGAGGTGGGGCCATCAATCCCTTCTAAAACATGAATAGTTTTCTTCCTCCTTCTCTGATTAGCTACCGTATTAAAATATGCAGTATTCCTATCTCCTTCTAGGATATCCCTATCTCTGGCCCTCTGCCTAGCTTTAATTTCTTCTACTTGCCATATATTTGACAGCTCCTTAAAAACATCAGCCATCATATTTTTATCTATTTCTGTGAGATCCCCAGCTTGAGCCTTAAAGCATCATATTCAGCCATCAGCTCTTTTTTGTTTTTCCTAAGAAAAGCTTCTACGTTCCTACTCCATCCTTTGGACAAATTCCTAACTTTATGTTGCTACACATCCACTGGATTACCACTATCACACCTGCTACTCCAGGCCTTCACAACCAACTCCCTGAAATCAGGTCTGGTGATCCACCATTTCTCAAACTTAAAACTCTTATTTTTAGGAGGCAGACCCACACCAGAGTCCCATACAATGGGAGTATGATCACTACCAATTCTAGGCAGAGCCCTAGCAGTAGCCATGGGGTATTTAGCATCAAACTCCATGGAGCAAAAATTCTTATCTATCTTGGACATAATTAAATTCTCCTGATTATTAGCCCAAGTGTACATTCTACCAGACATGTTAATCTCCAACAAAGATCACATATCTATCCAAATATTAAATTTATCTACCCATCTGTAGTTCACATTCCTATTATTCTTATCCTTGGGACACCTAACCAAGTTAAAGTCACCCCCAAATATGCAGGGGCCAGACCACCCTAGACATAGCTCATGCACTTCAGAAATAAAAGATAGTTTCTCTTCTTCATATGCAGGCCCATATACTATAGTAACCCTAGCTACAAATCATTGCTCTTGTCTTTAACTACAACACTAACATAATATTTCTTAATTTCCCAACTAATAATATTGAAAACATCAACATCTACTCCAACCAAAATGCCTCCAGCAGAGCCAATGGAAGGAAGGAAATTCCAAGAAAAATTCCTATTACCCATTAGGTTTTTAATGAAAGTTTTAGAAAAATCACCCTGTTTGGTCTCCTGAAAACCCACCACAGAAGGTTTCAAAGGCCAAATTGTGCCCTCAATACACTTCTTCCTGCCAGGGGCTAGAATTCCCCTGGAATTCCAAAAGATGTACTTCATTAGAACTTTTTCCGGGGTGCTTGCCCCCATCTACTTTTCAGCCCCTGTGACCAATTCCTAGCTAACTCCTTGTCATCCTCATTAAAGGAACTCTCTACCATATCTGGAGTTTTAACCCCCCCCCCCCCCTCTGCATTAATATCAAATCTACCATTTTCTATGTTGTCACTCATTTTTTCAGTAATCACCACACCAATAGTGTGAGTCATATATATTAGTTCATGAACAGGAAGAACATTGAAAGGTTTGGTAGCAACAATACCTTTAATGTTGGGGATTTCCAGATTTTTCTTCATTTAATTAGCTTGACCTTCTCCATGACATGCTGAGATCCCAAGTTCCTGGCACTCCCCCACACCTTCTGTTTCTTCCCTTTCCTTGCAGCGCCACTAACATCATCAGTCTATTTTTGAACCTCCTATTCCATTCCCATCTGACTGCAATAAGGCATAATTTCATCAGTGAGACAGCTATCCACTATTCCAGGTTCCACACCCTGTTTGTCTATGTTCATGATCTCCTCCTCCAGAGTCACTTCCTGTTCCAGTCCATCCTCCTCTTGCTGGAGCTCAGTGAAAATGAACCTTGTTGCTTCTTTTTCAGGATCCTCCCTTGGCATCACAGACCCACAGTCTAGCCCCTCTTCCAACTCAACAAATCCATGCTCATGATCATGTACTGTTATATCTTCAGCCTCTCTTTCCACCTGATCCAACACACACAAAGTATTTTGCCTCCCTACATTACTATTGCCAGCTCTGTTACTCAGAGCACTCCCTATTAAAAGAACTATTGGAATTGCCATTGGTTCCTCCATGTCCTTTATCGGTGTCAATTTGTACCCTTTGCTAGTCCTCATCTCCATCTCAACTATCACTAGCCGTTGTCTTACTCACCTCATCTTCTTTCCTAACTAAAGGCACTTCCACAGTCAATTGCACCTTGAAAGTCTTGCCCCAATCTCAAATAGTCTCTCAGAAGGAATTTTGGATGGGTCTCTACATTGAATCTTAACTCTAACATGCTCAAACAGACACTGAAACATCCCCTACCAATCCATCTCCTTCAATAGACCAAAGGCCGAAATACACTGATCTAACACATCCCATTCACATCACCTTGGCAGCAGCCCTCTCACCTGAACCCAAACTTCCACCAGCTCATATAAATTAGCCAATTCTTCTTTCCACACCTCCACATTAGCAGTAACATCCATGGAAGGTAGCCGAAAACAGGGGGGTACCCAGCCACTTGCTCAACTGAGATGCGAGGTGGGAATGTAACCAGAAAAGAATCCTCATCAATCTCTCTAATCGGCAAAGGCCAATTTGTCTTGTAAATGCCAGATAATTCTTTGGCCAGCTCCTCTGTGCTCACATGCCCAGATTCAATGAACAAAATCCCACAGATCTTCAGCACACCGATGAAGTTGACACCCATGTCAGACATCTCTAGGTGATAGAAACCAAGACCAGAGGCAGCACTCCCAATATACTTGGCCATCTGATGTGGTCTTTTCTTGACAGGGCAAGCATCTACCCGATGTGCAGAAGATTTGCAGATGAAGCATTTCTTAGCCCTCTCACACATTGCTTGTGGTGTCCAGGATCCCCACAGTTGTAGCAAGTCCCTTGTGGGTAGTCACTGAAATCCTTGGGATGATTCAAGTGACCAGCTCCATCAGAGTTACTTCCCACACTATTCTTCTCGTGAGATTTCTTCTGCTTCTCCTTCTGTTGCCCGGGGTTTTGAGCCTGAATCTTCCCCTGCCCCCCCCCCCCCCCCCCCCCCCTCCCCAGGGATGGAGCTGGTATGCTAGCACTGGGGTCAGTTGACCCCAGTGGAATTCTGAAATCTCTTCATCACTTAATACTAACTACTACCTATTTTAGCAAGATGACCCTCTCAAATTAGAGATAACATAGAGATGACCCCAATGAGAAAATTTTCTAGCTTCGTCCCTGTGCCCCCCTGAGCTCCACCTTGCCTACCCCTTTGTTGCTGCTCTCCTCCAAAGCCTTGGTTGTTTTCCCACTGGTTCCCAGGCAACATTGGAGGGGGGTAGGGGTAACCACCCGTGAACATCCATGGCGGAGGAGCCCCTGGAAATCCATAGAACAGAGGGTGGGTAGGCAAACTGCGGGACTCCTCCCTCCGACGGACCTCCTTGCACCTGCATCTGCATAGGAGGAGGACGAGCAGCACCCCTCCCCTTCCCTCTCCCCTTGTTACTCTCAGCCAAGATAAACTCGAGCAGCTGAAAGCCATCGGAGTCTGGAACTCCCTGTCACTCTCCTTGGCAACGAAGCAATCCTCCACTGCAAAACTCCTCTCAACCAATTTCTCTGTGTGGATCCAAACCAGCACTCTCCTATGGGTAGGGTTCTTCGCCCTCCTAGCTCTCTTGCACACGATGCATGGGGTTTGGGGGAGAAGGGGAAAGTCCCCCTTCCCAAAGCTGGCCAAAGTAGGTGGCATCTGCCTCGCACCCAGTGCCAAGCGACCCCACCGTTCAGTGACTCAACTGCTTCTCCCCCCACCAGCTCCCACCTCAATGAATTCGAAACTGCGCTCACCGATCCCCTGCAGCCGAAGCAATGAAAGCTCGAAAGCAGTCTTCAGTCCGATCTCCGATGTCGGTGGCGGGGAGAGGTATGGTAGAGGATCCATCGGCTCCGGGAACGGCGACGTGCTGGTTAGTGAGAGCCCCAACACACACACCCATCTCGCCTCCCGTCGTGGATCTCCAGATTTCGCCTCCCCCTTAGCCCAATGCACGAACTCCACCGACAGTGAGGAAGGAAATGCAGGCATCAACTCCCTCCCCTCCGCGGTGGCCTCGAAATGAATCCGCCTCGCGAGATTCTTCTCCTCCCGAACTGCCTGATTGCGACAGACCTTCACGAATCTCACAGCCAACACCCTCGAGCTCGGATTTGCTTCCTCCTCGAGCGCTTGTTCCGCCTCCCTCCATTCCCGCACGCACAAGGTCCCCGACATGGAGTCGTCGCGGATCCGCGTCGCCCGGTCCCCCCACCTCTGCTCCCGTGTCACCATGAGCACCTCCTGCGGCACCAAAGAGATCGGCCTCGACAGCTCCGGGAACGCCTCGTAGACGAAGGGGAGCACCAGCGGAGCGGAGGCCGGCGGCGTCTGCGACCCTGGACAACGCGGAGGCGGCGTGGGGTGGAGGTGGTGGTGGGATCTTCGGTGGCAATGTTGATGGCGAGGGAGGGGCGAGAGTTCGCGAGAGCAGCGCGGCTCATTCCATCTTAACTTTTTTTCTGCCGGATTTTTCCAAGACCCTGGAATTGATCAACAGTACACAACACTCCTGAAGTCACAAATCACACCATGCATTTCATTTCCTTCCCATAATTTCACCTATCTGAACTCTGAAGTTGCAATCCTTGCTTTCTTCTCCATTCAACAATCTATTCTGTCATGTCTCCTGAACACACGCACACATTCAGACACGAACTGTTGCAGCCAGAGCAAGTCACTCACTCACTGGTCGTGTGAGTCGTCAGCTCCTCCTTTTGCGTCCGGGAAATCTCCGGCGGTTTTCTTGTAGGTGTACCAGCTGGCGATGAGCAGGTAGACGGCGAAGTTGACGAGGCTCAGGGCCGCGAGCAGCCAGAAGAAGTAGTCGAGGTGGCCGACGTTGAGGTTGTCCGGGATCCACCCTTGCTTGCCTCCCCTGGTGGTCACCTTGGCCACCACCGTGACGAGCAACGTGCTGAGGTAGTTCCCGAGCGCGACGGTGGTGAGCGACAGCGCGGAGCACATGCTCCTCATGGCGTCGGGCGCCTGGTCGTAGAAGAACTCGAGCTGGCCCACGAAGGTGAACACCTCGGCGGCGCCGATGATGAAGTACTGCGGCACCTGCCAGAAGATGGAGATGGGCACGATGTCCTTCTCCCCGTACAGCCCGTGCTGCGCGATGGTCCGGAGGCGGACGAGCTCCAGCACGCCGGCGGCGAGCATGGCGAACATGGAGACGACGAGCCCGATGCCCATGCGCTGGAGCTGGGTGAAGCCGCGCGGGCGGCCGGTGATGGAGCGCACGGCGGGGACGAGGATGCGGTCGTAGACGGGCACCCAGGCGATGACGCTGAGGGTGTCGAAGATGGAGAGCGAGGCGGAGGGGATCTTGAACTTCGGTCCCATGGAGGCGTCCAGGGTGTTGCCCTGGAGCACGAACATGGTGCTCATCTGCCCGTACACCGTGGCGAAGACGATGCCGCTCGCCCAGATGGGCAGCAGGCGCACGACGCTCTTGAGCTCCTCCACCTGCGTCACCGTGCACAGCCGCCACGGCGACGGCGCGGCGGCCGTCCTGTCCGCCTGCGTCTCCACGGCCGCCTTGTCGAGGAACCTGAACTGCTCCGTGTGCTCCAGCTTGCGGCTCCCCTCGATGCCGGACTCCTTGTCGGCGGTCTCGTGCAGCGCCGACCCGTCGACGGTGACGCCGAGCTTGCGCGTGGCGGCGACGAGCACCTGCGCGATGCGGGTGAGCGGGCTGCCGCCGGGGCGCTGGTGGCGGTACAGCGGCGTGCCGACGAAGAAGCTGCCGACGGCGATGGCCATGACGACGGCGGGGATGCCGAAGCCCCAGCTCCAGCCCACGTGCGTCTGCACGTACACGAGCACCGACGAGGCCACGAGCGCGCCGATGTTGATGGAGAAGTAGAACCAGTTGAAAAAGGAGCTCTTGCTCTTGCGCTCCACGTCGTCGTGCTCGTCGAACTGGTCGGCCCCGAAGGAGGAGACGCAGGGCTTGATCCCGCCGGTGCCGAGCGCGATGAGGTAGAGCGCGATGAAGACGGCGGCCGACTGGCCCGCGGTCGGGTCGCAGACCCCCTTGGAGGCGCAGGCGGGCACGAGGCCGTGCACGGAGGTGGCCATGGTGAGCAGGCCGAGGCCGAAGATGTAGATGATCATGAAGGAGGCGATGGTCCAGAAGCGGCCGAGGTAGGCGTCGGCGAGGAAGGCGCCGATGAGCGGGGTGATGTAGCAGGTGCCGCCCCAGTTGGTGACGTTGTTGGCGGCCGCCGCGTTGGCCATGCCCATCCGGTCCTTCATGAAGTTGACCAGGTTGGTGCTCATGCCGTAGTAGGCCAGCCGCTCGCAGCACTCGTTCGCTGCAACCCATCATCGACGCCATGAGCACCAAGAGAGGTGCAGAGCATGAAAACAGAGCAGCAATGGAGTGTGCGCGTACCGAGGATGTAGGGGCATGCGCGCCAGTTGCCGGTGTTCTTCTTGAGGGCCGGGTTGCCCTTGATGTCCACGGTGCCGTCCTGGGTGTACATCTCTGCCGCGACCTCCCCCATGGCTGCTGGCTGACCTTGCTGCTTGTTGCTCGCCGCTCAGTCAGACTAGGCGCTCCAGCAGCTCAGAGGAACAGCCTCCTGCAAGTTTTTTTTTTTAAACAGTGATCAATAATGCGGCCAAGACGCATTGGGACAGACTGGTTGTTGTACTACATACATAATACTAATTAAGGTGGAGCTTGTGATGCAGCCTAGCAAGAAAAGCAGTATGCTTCTGGTTCTGGATAATAGAAGAACTGAAAATGGCATGCTCTAGTTGCAAACGAGGAACAGACAGACAGACTCCATCATGAGAGCAGAAATCAAATCGAGCTGACAGCCAGTGCAGAACCGGTGCTAATTTGAAACTTGCAACGGGGATTTGCAAAATTAGAGACTGCGTGGTCCTGGTCACTGAGCCTGACGAGCACTGAAGCAGGGAACCGCCAGATTCAACCGTGGCATGGAAGAATCAAACCACGGGATTGTCGTTGGAGCTACATAACATACCTGCTCAGACCGCTGTGGCATCCATTGGAAAATGACGCGAGTCGGGCAAGATGAGATGAACAGAGGACGGATATCTCCAGCGAGCTAGGACTAGGAGGAGAGGATAGCAATGGACTGCCTACCTACCTACCTACCTTTCCACGACTAGAAAGACGACGGGTGCTTTGGCTGCGCGTAGGAAGGGGAAGCGGAGGGATCTTCTTCTCCACCCGGAAACAGAGGACGGCCAGCATGTGTTGTGCGGGAGCTGAAAGTGGTGGCGGAGGGATGCGGCCAGCCACACTGATCCTATCCATCTCTCGGGGTGGGGTGCGTGGTGTGGGGCTGAGGGGGAGAGAGGGAGAGCATCTTCCTAAAATCATTGCTATTGACTTGTTTAAGCGGGTGAGATGATGCTACTCCCTCCGTTCCAAAATATAGTGCGTCTTCGGTTTTCGCGCTTCAACTTTGACCATAAATTTGACCAACGAGACCGACTGTGGCTGGGGCAAAAATTATACCAGTGAATTCGTATTCGAAAGAAGTTTTCAATTATATAATTTCTGCTCCCGTCACAGTCGGTCTTGTTGGTTAAATTTATGGTCAAAGTTGAACCTCGGGAAGCGAGGGCGCACTATATTTTGGAACGGAGGGAGTACTACACTACACTGATAATATGATGTGAAAGGTGAGTCCCCCACCCTCAAATCTGATAATATGATGCATACTTTCTACTAGTATTATTACTGCATACCTCCAAATTCAGCTGTTTTGTTTGTCTTGTACTCCCTCTGTAAACTAATATAAACCTTCTTATATTATTTTTATTCGTCCACGGCAGACTAGACGAGATCTTCTTCTTCGTGCTCCCGTCCAAAGACGTTGAGGTCGGTCGACAAGGAGTCTGAAGGAGACGAAAGCCCTCCGCAACTGGCTTCCGGCGGACCGCCGACGTGACGGCGCATGAAAGAGGGGATGAAGACGAACACGGCGCTTGATTGATGTGCACGTGACGGATTTTCAAGGACAGCGAGTTCACATTATCGATTGGTTTGGGTGGATGGCATGGCATGTGAGTGAGCCAGTGACGCCGACCTTGGGAGAGAACTAGTCATGCTAGCAAGCACCGCAATTCCGTTGATGGTCTTGACGGGAAGAGAATCTTTGGGTCAAACCAGCTGATTAATTAGTAGTACTAGTGCTTTGAAACACGCAATCACTTGCGGATACTCCTCCGCTTTCCTCTGGGCACCTGTCTGCAGTCGACCTTATCGGTCGAGCTGCCATTAACTACTAGTGGCTGTGCTAGGAGTATGTACAGGAGCATGAAGGAGTAGATTAATTGGGCGAATATTTGCCAGCGACGCGCACACGCACGCAGGAAGAAAGGGGGTGCCATCCGCACGTGAGGAAGAAAACGCCCGTGCTGCTGGCTGACTCAAGTTTCGGCAGGCATGTTTCAACACCACAGCACAGGTATCTGAATCTGAATCATCCACGTTTCAACACCCACGACGCCGACGCCGACGCCGCCGCCGCCTTGTGAGAGTCACGTACGATGTGTCTATCGATCGTGACGATGATAATCTCGGACCCCGAGGAACTTGAAAGCCCCTCGACCTCGAGACAAGATCTCTCGCAGTCTCGCTCTCTAAATCCGATCCATGCCGGCCGGGCCTGTGTGGCGAGTACTACGTAGTACGAACCAGGCCGAGGCGAAATCTGCATCCGTTACGTACCTTGGCCCGACGGGTGTCGACGAGCGGCGGCACGGCCGGCGGGGGGTCGGATCCCTCTGCTCCAAGCTCCCTCCCTCCCGCGCCCGCTCGCCCAGTCTATGGCTGTCAGTCTGTGTGCGCGACGATGTGTGTGTGACTGTGGACGAGCCACATATGGCTTTGGCCTTGGAGGCACTGCTCTGACCCCGACCGGTATTTATAGCCAGGGACGACGACGCGCACCGCAACACTGGCGTCTGGACGGATATGGACGCTCACCCATCCGGTCGCTGCCTGGCTGCCTGGTTTCCCACCGCGACAAGGACACGCTCCGAAGCTCCGGTCCAAAAAACGTGACCCTGCAGGCACGGCCACACCGGGATTGCGTATCGCGTCTTCACATGACAATTGATTACCAAATAAATACTCCTACCACCACAGGAATCTCAAAGCTAATTCGTCGTTTGATTGGAGATGGATGACCTATGAGCCTATGAGGGACTGCGCTTCGATGCCTTAAGGCACCTGCCTTTGTGTCAATGACGTGTGGGCCCAACAGGTGGCCGGCCCACATGTCAATGACTCAAAGGCAGGTGCCTTTACGGCACGGAAGCAGGTAGCGGCTATGAGTGAGTCCGTGACATTGACCTTCCGAGAAAAAACTAAGCACACGTACTACTATACTACTCTTGCAGATATCTCTAAACTACTGTACGTACTACTTTTCCGTTGATGGTGACGACAGGAATCTTCCGGTCAACACGACGTGATTAAGATCATGAGCAATCCCTTGCAGATATATACTACATACCCTTTGTCTTCGCCTTCACCTATTAATCTTGAGCAACAGCTAACCGTATGAACTAATGACTGGGATTCGGTGACTAGATTGCACTGACTTTGAGTATGTCACATGTCATGCACTCAAAGTCAGGCGCGCTTAGGTCATCAAATCTGCATCGGTGTCTAGAACATGAGGGATGTCGACCAAGGGTTACCAATGAAATTAAGCAAGCGACGGGGGACGCACGGTTATGGTACATGGAGAGTAAACCTGGGCATGGACAGTCCGGCCAGAAAAAACCGGGCTTCAGGCTTCGGTCTTGGCATTCGGGCCGGGCTTAGGCTTCATTTTCCAGCCCGAAAGATAGTTCGGGCCGGGCTTGGGCTTTTTTTAAGGATTTCGGGCCGGGCTTACATGTGCAAACAATAAAAAATAGCATCTGAACCGGGCTTTCGGGCTTCGGGTCTAGCTTCAGGCCGGACTTATACGTGCAAACAATAAAAAATAGCATCCGGGCCGGGCTTTCGGGCTTCGGGTCGGGCCCGGGCTTGGGATTTTTTTCGGGCTTTGCAAAGCCCGGCCCGAACCCGACCCGTCCCGACCAATGATCAGAATGCCCTTCGCCTTTAGTACTTTTCTTTTTCCTTTGACGACAGTAGAAAGAAATGGCTCTGCTCGCTTAGAGAAGGGGCTCCGCGCTCTATATGCATTTTCAGAGTATCGATTTTGATTTTTTTTCCACGCCTTATAGGAATGTTATTTCAGGCCAAATTTTTACACGCACTTAGATATTTTGTCAATGTTGTTCACGAAAAAAATTCAGAATTTTTTGAACATTTTTCGATTTGTTTTCGATTTTACTGTTCACCGAGCTCATTTGAGCTCGGGAGCAGAAACTTCATGCCATATTTGGCTTCATTTATCAATCTTGAGCAATAGTAGCGGACTGTATGAACTAGTACTGTCTAGTACTTCCTCCGTCCTAAAGTAAGCGACTCAATTAATATAAAGTTGAGTCATTTATGTGATACAGAGGGAGTAGTATTCAGGACATGAGTGATCATCTCTAGCACAGAGGTAATACTGGTTTTGAGCAATACTAGTAGCGGACTGTATCCCGCTTTGTCCAATCAAATTGATAGCCTAAAACGTATTATATTTCGATACAGAAGTAATACTAGTTTGTTCACCGAACTGTCACTCTTATGGCGCCGATCACCATGGCTACTAGGTGTGCTGGGCTGGGCATGTGTATCTGTTGCCGGCGCGTGCGGGTATAACTTTGTTTAATTTCTGGCCATTTGTGTGAGGATTGATAACTGAAGCAATGTTCAGTACTATGACGGGCTCCTGACTGAATGTATGCTTGGGACAGAAGTGGTGACGCCCCGGCAGTCAGGCATGATTAATACTACGTGCCAGGTGTTGCCCGGCGATAATGAATTCGGTATATGTATCCGAATGATAATCTCAATTCTTAGGATCGAAAATCCACCTCAAGATCTCTCAATTATAGACAGACACGCGCACACACACGCTCTTAAGAGAAAACGAAGTGATTAATTCAGAGATGGGTGTAGCGAGCCATGGCACTGCATGCATGATTACTGCAGGGGGGAGGGGGGCCGGTGTGCGTACGTAAGCACCAGTCGTACGTACCTCTGTTGGTCGGTGTCGACGGGCGGCGGCGGCCGGTGTGCCCCTCGGCCGGCCGGGGATCGAGTCCGGTCGGAAGGGATCCCCGGGCGCCTCAGTCGTTGGCGCGCGCGAGATCCCCTCTGGTCTGGTCGAAACTCGGTCTGGGGCTGAGCTCCCCCTCCCTCGGCAGGCCTCTGTCTCTGTCCGTGTGCTTGTGTGTGTGTGCCACAGCCACAGCCGTGCCGTGCTAAGAGGCACGGTAGAGGAGCCGGTTCCCCTTTGGAGGCTCCTGCTTTGACCAGCCGGGTATTTATAGACAGGCCTGGACACCTGCGCAACAGGCATACCGCATGTAAATAACCCTGGAAATCGCAGCCAGCCGGCGAATCCAAACCAAATCAAACCACCGGAAAGTGAACCCGCAGCTCGTTCGTTTCCGTTCCGTATGGTTTGATTGATTGGTAACGTACGCGCGCTACTACCACTACGATGTAGACAGGGGATCCTGTCAATGTTGTAGAGTAGGAGTACACGGCCGGGCGTCAGGGTCACGGCGCCGTTCTATACCGGTATTAATTTCTCCTTGGTGTGAGCACCCAATCTTCCTCCTCGGCTCCTCCTCCTATTCTTCATCTCCTCTTTGTCCGAGTCCATGCATGATGATCCGTCGACAGCGATGGGGCGGATCGGAAGGAGATCGGTAGAAAGAAGTTAACGGCGGTGACAGCGACGACGACGACCTTCCCTTCCGTTTCCACGGGACCGACGACGCGCGGGCCATCGCGTGCACACGGCCGGACACGGCGTGCACACGCCCGCGGAAAATTACAGAGACGCCGCAGCGGCGTACGCAACGCACGCATCTGGCCGCGGTTTCGGGCCCGATTCCGTCCTGTATCCACGCGCACGCGCACGCCGGCATACGGTCAGCGACCGTGGCCCTTTTTTTTTTTTTTTTTTTTGCGAGAAACTTCCAATCTATTCATCGCGACCGTGGCCCCTGCCTCTACTACCTGCGCTGGTGTGCTAGCGGCTAGCGGTAGCGGCAGCAGTGGCATGGGCGGCGTTTGCCCATGGCACGCGACTACTGCCACGGCATGTGTACGTATGGCTGTGGCACGCCGTCTCATGCAAAACCACAAAAGATTCCACCGTTGTCTAGCCGTTGACGAACCACGCTAGCAAGTTGCATCGATCATCGTCGTGGTGCATCACCAATTCTATAGAGCCTTTTGTTTCCTCCCAGCATGCTTTTGCGGGCTTCTTTCAGTTATTTTCTGAAACATGCAAAGGCAACGAGGGCTTTCATTCGCTTTGGACGCGTTTGGTAGGCTGCATTTAAGTCCAATTTTGCCCGCACGACGCAAAACATTACTCGTTTGTGTGTGTGGACTGCATGTGTCTCATGGAGGACACGAACCTTAAAGCATATCCTGACTTGGCTCCATAGGAACGTTAAAATACATAGTTTTCAACTAGTCAGACCCGAGCGATGCGATGCAACCTAGCTCATTGGGATGGGTCTTTGGGAGCAGGCAAGTGGAGACTGGTAGAAAGAATTTAACGGCGGTGACAAGGATATTTTTGTTGGAACCAGTTTTTTGTTTTGCTTCAAGTGAACATCGAAAGTTTTTTTTTTAGACTGTGATGTGTTCTTCGCTGGAACACGGTGGTGCAAGTTGATGTCTATTACAGAAATTTCTTATTATCGACTTTGTTGGGCCTTCAAACACAGAGTTTTGTAGGACAACAACAAATTTTTCTCAAGTGGATGATTAAGATTTATCAATCTGTGGGAGATGTAGGATGAAGATGGTTATCTCTCAAACAACCATGCAATCAAATAATAGAAATTTCTTGTGTCCCCAAAACAACCAATATAATTCTCAATAGTATAGGTGCACTAGTTCGACGAAAAAAAGGTGTTAGATGGTCGTGCCTCTCGGAAACGAAAAAATGTGTTTTTTTTCGTGAGAGGCACATGTTTGCTTCCACAAGAGGCACGGTCGTGCCTCTAAAAAACGAACCCCCCCCCCCTTTTTTTGCTTCCGCAAGAGGCATGGCCGTGCCTTTAGGCACGGGTTTGCTTTTGCAAGAGACATATATTTGCTTCCGCGAGAGGCATGATCGTGCCTCCTAGAAATGGAAAAAAGACGCATTTTGTTTTGCTTTCGCGAGAGGCACAGTCGTGCCACTTTCGAAAAGGGAAAAAATCATGCTCTCGGTTCGGGTTTTTTCGTGAAATAAAAGTTCATCAAAATCTATGGACATGGGATCTACTTTTGAAGATATCGACGCGACGAATTCAATGATGAAAACTGTTCAAGATTTCGACGCATGATTTAAGTGATAAAACATTTTAAATAAATAAATTTATGAAAAAGGAAAAACCTCCTGGTTGCGACAAGTGAAGCACATGCAACGTGCCACTTGTTGCAAGCTAGAAAGATGGAAGTAACCTTTGAAAGGAGGAGCCCTCAATTAGTAATTTCGGGGTTTTCCTTTAAAAGGCGTTATAGGACTCGGAGCCAATTGGGCGCCCTAACCGCTCCTTAAAGACAATTTTGTACAGGGCGCACAACCCGTGTATACATGATCTAGTAGCGGACAGGCCCATATTCTTCCGATTTCATTATTTTGTTGTGTTCTGCCCTTGGGTTTTCTACGTTCCATTTTTTTTCCTTAAAGTGTGGCTTTTTTAAGATATAATGATTTTTTTCAAAATTGATAATTTATTTAATTTCTTTATTATTAAAATTGGAGTTTTTCTTATATTTTAGTAAGTTTTTTAAGTCTGTGAACTTTTTCTAAATCGATCATTTTAAAAATAAATCGTGATAGTTTGGTTTTTAAATTGATGCACTTTATAAGATTCGTGAACTTTTTTCAGAATTTAATGATTTATTTTCCAAAATTGAAGGACATTTTGAAATCCGTGAATTTTTTTAAAATTCGTGAACTTTGTTGTCAAAATCATGAATTATTTTACTTTTTTTTGTGATATATTCTGAATTTGCGAACTATTTTTGATCGTTTTGGCTATTTTGGATTTTTCTATTTTTTCTTTTACCAATAGTTAATGATTATTTGACCATTCAATTATTCAACAGTGGACCTGTCAACTATCAAACGAGACGAACCAGACGCGCACTGAGCAAGCGATCGGCTGTGCGTCTGATGCGACAGACCATTTATGATTGTGCATGGGCGCCAGATTCCCTAACCGGCGCCAAATAGGATTTCGATATTTATTACTCAGTCTTTTGTTATTTCTGGCCGTTTCAGCTCTCCAGGCCAGTCCATCACATTGTACTCGTATGAGGTCCATTCTCGTGAACTAAGGCTTTGCTTCTTCACTCTCCATTGTTGAAAAATCAAAATGCTTCTTCCCTCTTCAGGCATTTTGTGTGTGTTCTTTGCGGGGCTCTGTTCACATGACACACATATGCATGATACGTAGCCTAGAAAATTATGCATGATACATGACCCAACTTTGCTCTCGTGGTTCGAGAGAAATGTCCATACGTTCTAAGAGAATGTTCAGGACATTAAAAAAATCCCATGATATTTTATAACGTTATTCATGCACTGTTAATAAAAACATGCATAATGTACAAGCCAATTTTAATGACACTAAAAAAAATTAGACAAAGGTTGAAACATGTGTTTAAAATTGGGTTTTTGTATGTTAAGAAAATGCTCAATGTGAAATTTGCAAATGTCAAATATATATTTGGAAGAATATTCAATATTTATTTATTTTAAATGTATCTATTTTTTTAACCTTTATACCAAAAATATTTATGATAAGATGATAAAGTATTTGAAAAAAACATGATAAATAAATAAACAATAGAATTATGGGAAAACTAATAGAAAACAAAAACCTAAAGAAAACCGATAAAGAAAACATATTAAGAGAAGGTTCTCGAAAAGTTCTAATATGGTCCATACAGATCTAGTGCTGAGACGATGATATATTTTGCAGTACGCCATATATATCATTTTTGAATATTTATGCATATCGATTATTTATGCATATTTTTAGAGACCTCCTCTTTGTAGCCTTAAGGGCCCCCAAGAAAGTTGGCGCTCACGCTTATCCTAGCGGGCCGTGGCGCAAGTAAGCTCTCTTGGTCGCATCGTTGTGACCACTCGCGCCGCCAATTTCAAGTAGCTTCTTTTTTTCTTCATTTGGTCACTTTTTTTTATCTCGGTTTGCTCTTCTACTTTTTTTGTTAACTGAAAAACAACTGCCAGCATTCTAGAATAAACGAAATATTCATAAATTGTAAAAACGTTCACGAGTTTTTTAAAAATTCCAGGAGTTTTGTAAAATGTTCACTAACTTCAAAAAAGTTTAGGAATTTGAGAAAATAGTTTATGAATTTCAAAAATGTCCATAAGTTTGAAAAATATGTATTAATTCGAAAAGGTTACGAATTTGGAAAAATTTCATGAATTTTTAAAATGCATGAGAATCTTAAAAAACTTCACAATTTAAAATTAATTTGTAAATATGAATTGTCTCGCAAAATTTAGAATATTTCCTAGAAATTGAATTTTTTCATGAAAGTTGGAATATATTCATGAATTTTAGAAAAGGTCACGAGTTTGAAATAAGTTTCGCTATTTGGGAAAAGTTCATGAAATTTGAAAAAAGTTCATGAATTTTTGTAAGTTTTAAGATTTCAAAACAATTTTGGAAAAACGATCATGCATTTCAAAAATTAACAAAATGAATAAAAAATAAAATACAAAGGAAAACAAATGCAAATGGAAAAGGAAAGAAGAAAAACTGGGCCGGAAGAAATAGATACGTTAAAAATAAATTAGACAGCACATCCGTCTCTGGACAGTGTAGTTCTTCAGGCCGAGTACTAAAAAGAAAAGCTCGCCAGCCCAGTCATCACACTGTACTCGTATCAAGCCTAGTTGCTTCTTCTCGCTTCAGGCTTTTTGTTTTGTTTGGTTTACGGGGACCTCCCTCTTCACATGGAACCCTCATGCATGATTTCATTGATTTGTGACCCAACTTTGGTTGTTGGTGGGGTCCCTGCATAGTGGACCCTACACATGACGAGCATGTGGAACCATCACAGTTCAGTGTTAGGGCCACTCACTCTGATATTCTACCATGTGTGTCTCCCGTACCATGCATGCTATGCTACTTTTTTTTCTTTTGCGGGGTGAAAAAGAGTTTTATTTCAAAATTATAGAGTTACAGTGCATAGGCGAGAATTCTTCGGTACATGGAGGCCCTCTGTGTAGCCAAACAGCTGTGCTACATTCAATATGACTATACCTCGCTAAACAATCTGTCACTTTATTCTGAGAACGATGAAGCTTTTGTGGAATAAACTCCCGTACCTCTCGTAAAGCTAGAATCTCCAACGCCAGGTGTCTCCCATAAGAAAGAAAAAGAATAATTTTACTTACCAATCGATCGCAACTGTCCCTCGCCAGCCTGTGCGCAGATGAGCACCACGTGCGGCAGGGAAACACCCTGGATGCCTCCATGGTCTATGACACCCTCAGACCAACTCCAACTTGTCCACCTTTTATCCATTTGGGTCGACATGTCCGTCCCGTTTTTCGTTTGGGTCGATCGTGCGTCCAACACGCCGATCCATTTTTCGTCTGCGCGGCCGGCTTGTGACCAATTTTTTGATCGTTTTGCCACATATGTATAAAAGACCCTAGATTAACATAGTTCAATAAAAAAATACAAATATTGCATAGTTTGAGAACCACATAAATATCTCATAGTTTACAAGCCAAATAAATATTAAATTGTCTAAAATACATTTGAAAGAAAAGGTGTCCGATACATCTATTGGTTGCCAACATGAACCCACATATGTTCAATCAAATCATTTTGCAGCTGAATGTGAGTTTCCCAATCACACATCTGATGATGAAACTCGGTGAACTGTGCAAATGTTGTCGCTCCTCCATGCTCAGGCATAACATTGTCACCCTGAAACTGAAACCCTTGATCGTAGAGACGTTCTGGGCGCTCATCCTCTACGATCATGTTATGCATGATCACACAAGCAGTCATCACCTTCCAAAGCTTCTGGGTGCTCCAAGTTCTTGCAGGATACCGAACAATGCCCCATTGAGATTGCAGAATACCAAAGGCACGCTCCACATCATTCCTAGCACTCTCTTGCTCTTGGGCAAATCTCTCTCTCTTCTTTCCTACATGGTTGGGGATTGTCTTGACAAGAGTAGTCCACCGTGGATAGATATCGTCATCAAGATAGTATCCATTATTGTAGTGGTGGCCATTGATCTCAACATTGACCTCCGGACAATTGCCTTCTGCCATCCTAGCAAACACTGGAGAGCGCTAGAGCACATTGATATCCCTGTGAGATCCGGCGATGCCAAAGAAAGAGTGCCAAATCCAGAGATCTTGTGAAGCAACGGCCTCAAGTAGCATAGTGCAAGCTCGGACATGGCCCTTATACTGCCCCTGCCAAGCAGAAGGGCAGTTTTTCCACTTCCAGTGCATATAATCTATGCTACCAAGCATCTCCGGGAAGCCCCTGCTGGCATTCATCGCCATCAACCGTGCTGTATCAGCAACAATTGGCTCTCTCAAGTACTCCATCCCAAACACAGCTATGACAGCCTTGCAGAACCTATACATGGACTCATGACAGATGGACTCACTCATCCGGACATACTCATCAATGAGATCACCGGGAACTCCGTATGCAAGCATCCGAATGGCAGCAGTGCATTTCTAATAAGAGGAGAAGCCAATCTTTCCAAGGGCATCGGTCTTGCACTCGAAATAGTTATCGTGCCCCACCATCCCTCCCGAATACCGTTGAACACATGCCTAGCCATACGGAAACGGCGCCGGAACATGTGATGTTTGAAGAGCGGGTTGGGGTTCTCGAAGTAGTCATTGCAGTGTAGGAAATGGCCACTCTCTCGGTTGCGATTCAATGCTGGCGTGTGCCTCGGTATCGAGCCCCTAAACATCGGCCGCTGCCTACTTAGGTGGTCATGGACGACCAATGCGGCTGTCACGATCTCCTCATCATCGGATGAAGAATCATTCGAATCGCAAAGAACGTTGTAGAAAAAGAACTTATCTTCGGAGTCCATTTGTACCTTGCGAGCAAACCGTCGAACAGCTTGATGCCGTCGTGGAAGAAGCCGGCCGGTGAAGAGCCTCGCGCACCACCGAGACAAGGTAGCGGAATTGCGCGGCGGCGCCGAGAGATGAGGCGCCCGGGAGGTTGACCTATCTATGGATGGATGGCTGGCGGCATCGGTGTAACTGGGCGGGGGCGGCGGGAGGTGGGGTGGCCGGGTAAGTCGGGGGCAAAGGGAGGAAGAGGAGACTGGCCTGCGTGCCACCGACTAGCGGGCCAGGAGGAGGAGAAGGGCGGGTGTCGTGCGCGTCCATCCGTGTCCGCGCCAACGCAAATGCAATCCAAATTTGGGCCTGGAATGGGCTGCAGGCGGACAAAAAACGGATGTGCGTCCGTTTTGTTCGCCGCGTTGGGTCGAGTTTTCTGTCCGCGACGAACCAAACGGACACGCGCGGACGAAATGGATTGCCCAGAGTTGCTCTCAGAGTCATCGTCTAGGTGCCCGTCTACGATCGCATTCTTGTCCCCGCCGCGCGCTCCGTCACCGGCGGCCCGTGCGGCCTCACCCAGCTCGGCAGCTCCAGCGCATGGGCATCGACCTCGTCGTCTCCATGTTCGCCACGCTCGCCGCCGGCGTGCTCGAACGACGCGGGCTGTACGGGGAGGCGGACGTCGTGCCCATCTCCATCTTCTGAAAGGTGCCGCAGTACTACATCATCGGTGCCACCGAGGTGTTCACCTTCGCGGGCCAGCTCAAGTTCTTCTACGACCAGGCGCCCGACGCCATGAGGAGCATGTGCTCCGCGCTCTCGCTCACCACCGTGGCGCCCGGGAACTATCTCAGAACGCTGCTGGTCACGGTGGTGGCCAAGGTGACGACCAGGGGAGGCAAGCAAGGGTGGATCCCGGACAACCTCAACGTCGACCACCTCGACTACTTCTTCTGGCTTCTTGCCGTGCTCAGCCTCGTCAACTTCGGCGTCCACCTGCTTATCGCCAGCTGGTACACCTACAAGAAGACCACCAGGGCGCCAAAGGAGGAGCTGATGATTCACATGACAAGTGATGAATGAGTGACTTGCTCTGTCTGCAACAAACAGTTTGTGTCTGAATGTGTTCAGGAGACAGAACAAAATAGATTGTTGAAAAAAGAAGAAAGCAAGGGTTGGGACTTCAAAGTTCAGTTAGGTGAAATTAAGGGAAGGAAATGAAAGGCATGGTGTGATTTGTGACCTCAAGAGTGTCACATGTTAGGTACTTTAGTCTCGTGTGCAGCACTTGATCTAAAGCCTTCTACAGTTGGTAGAATATTATAGGAGTTTAATTTTTTTTACAGCAAGGTTCATAAACGCCACCCAAAGTTTTGAATAACTTGTTGTATGGTCGTCACGCAAATATGCCATTTCCATCTCTGGTTAAACCCACAACATCACAATTCTTTTTGAAAAATATGTTCTCGCTTAAGCTTACCAATATATATTGATGGTGACCGGTAAAGGTATCTAGAAAGCTTTTAAATTTCAATCAATCAATTGTATCCATGGTGAAGTCCCTGCTCCTTAATAATCGTGGTCTCTTCAATTGAGTTGTACTGTTTTGAGAGGCAAGGATAAATATCATCGAGACGACCCCTAGAAATTACTTCAACAATTATTATTTTTGTTATCTTGATGGATATTATGAATTCTCACAGATACCCATTGGACTGAAAGATCAAGAAAAGACTACCTTCACTTGTCCTTATGGTACCTATGCTTTTCGCAGAATGCCATTTGGTTTATGTAATGAACCACCTTGTTTTTAAAAGTGTGTCTCTAATTTTTTTTCCTGATTTCATATAGTTTTTTTCGTAGTTTATTCGATTGATGAGTCCATGCAATATATATGTGCTTTGCTAATGAAAAAATGCAGCCACCTCTACAAAATAAAGTAAATAATGCACTATAAGAATTATATGCATGTCGCACCAACATACAATTTTAATAAATAGAGAAGCAATATTTTTTCATCCCACGGAAAAAAGAGGCAATACAATTTTTGGTGTCAAATGTACATCTAGATGCTCTACTGCAGTAAAAACAGAGGGGGGTGGGGGGGGGGGGGGGGAGTGGACTGGTTGCTGAGTGCTGACCCAGGACCTACAGATGTGTCGAGTGAATTCAATCGCCAATTGATATAGTGTCAACAAGAGTTGGCGCGTTACCTTGAAGCCTCGGCAAGTCAACAATTCATCAAACACCTACAGTGCATTGCTCAACAGACAGAAAAAGTGTGGGATTATGAGGAGGAGGGGGGATTAAGAAAGGTAGAGGGTGCATACCATGTTGTGGGCGGGACAGAAGAGCAGTGCACTTGGAGCTCGATCCCGTCGGCGTTCACCGGAGCTAATGCCAACTGCTACAGGCCACTCCTCCTCACCCTTGATTGCTCTTGGTTTGGCTTTACATGTGGAGAGTGGAGAGCAATGGGATGAAATAGACACGGCCAGGGAGGGAGGTGGCAGCCGCGCGCCAACATGAGGAAATTAGCAGCAGAGAGACGGAGAGGCAGAGGCGAGGAGACGGAGGAGAGAAGCGGTGTGAGAGTGGTGGCTGCGGATGAGATCGTGACGAGTGCTGCTTGCCGAGGCCCGAGTTGGGTAAAAACTTTGCGCTGCAATCAAAATCGATGGCTGGTGAAAATGGAAGCAAAATTCGGATGGCTAGTCAACATATTTACAAATGTACACCCATTTGTAAATGTTTACTATGTAATCTACACAAAAGAGACAAAATGAAGTTTGGTCTTCTTTATTCTCTCGAAATAGGCTTTCGTCCCGCTTTATAGATAAAGCACCAAACCAGAGTTCACGGCCGAACGAGACAATGTCTTCTTTGTTCACATAGTGGTTTCTCAATATTCTCTGGTTCTTACCGCATCAACGTAGCGCATCCAACAGCAGTCGTTCTAGTTCTTAACCATGTGGTTTCTCCTCATTTCCCGGTGCTTCCTTTTCCTATTTAGGATTGTTGTACATATAGTTTATGTTGTCTCATGATGTAGTGATTGGACACCCACTAGAGTAAACCTTTGTCTACTAACTATGAAATATACGACCCTTATATTTTCGATGCTTGTGTACCTACATCATGATCTTTATATAGTGGATTATATGTACCCACAAATTGCATGAGCATAGCATGGGAGCCAGTCCAATTAATGTATTTACCAGCTTGGCATGCAGTTGGTTGATTTCAACATATATTGTTAATTAAATCAGAGTTGGCACCATAAATAAATTAGAATAGTTTAGTTCGTGTAGGCGGTTCACAATCTTAAATACACCAGAAAATCTTAATGATGAACAACATTGGTTGATTTGAAATTATTGTGAGCTTCGGTTGTAGACCATGGTTAGAAATGTAGCCATAAAACCACAGGCATACCCAAATTGAGTTTGATTCACTGTCCAAGCATCGTCATAATGAAATGCCTAGTTACATAAAAGGAGCAACTTGACACACAAAAAGAAAACCGGAGAATCAAAATTTAGTACCCCAGTATCAGTTTTCAAACAGACATATTATACAAGGTCAATTTTGTAAAAAGGCATTGGTTTTTCATTTTCAGAAACAATATGAAAGGACTGGCACGTAAGCCCTAGAAAACACCCTGTTAGATCTTCTAGGCAACATGTGCACAAAGAGTTGCATAGTTAAGTTGTTCCTTGTGGATTCCTTTGTGTTCCGAAGTCCGATCTTTACTCGATGACCATCTCAATGCTGCTCTGAAACATGATTGTGGTATAGAACATCGCGGACAACATTATAAAGGAGTTCTAAATGCCTCTCGGTTGTTCAACCTCGTCAACTTCGTCGTCTACCTACTTATTGCTAGTTGGTACACCTACAATAATACCGCCGGAGATTACCCGGACGCCAAAGGAGGAGCTAATGATGCACATGACCAGTGCGTGACTCTGCCTGTGGTTGGTGTCTGAATGTGTTTAGTAGACAGAACATAATAGATTCCTGAATGAAGAAGAAAGCAAGGATTAGGACTTCGGATAGGTGAAATTAAGTGAGGGAAATGCATGGTGTCATTTGTGACTTCGAGAGTGTTGCCTTGTTGCTTAATTCTAGTGTCTTGGAAAAATATGGCAGAAAAAGTGTAGATGTCATGTATTCTACTTTAGTTTGGCGTGCAATGCTTGATCTAAAGCCTTCTACAATGAGTAGAAAAATTATAAGGGTTTAAAAGAATTTACATCATGTTCACAAACGTCGCCCAAACATGCCATTTTCATCTCTATAAAACCAAAAACATCAGAATATTTTTTCAAAATTGATCTTGATTAAGCCTTCCCATATACTCCATTGTAATGTTGGTGGCGACTCCAAGAGGTACCTAGAAACCTTTTAAAATTCAGTTTAAATCCATGTAGTCACTTCTACAAAATAAAGCAAATAATGCATCATAAGAGTTATACACATCTCGCACCAACATACAATTTTTAACAATACAGAAGCAATAATTTCTCATCCCACGAAAAAAGAGAGACAATACTTGTTTTGGTGCCAAGTGTACATCTAGATGTCTTCTACACATTTGTTAATTTTTACTATATAATCTTCACAAAAGAGACAAAATGAAAATGTTCCTTTTACTCATAATTTTGTCTTTTTGTTCACATAGTGGTTTCTCACTATTGTCTGGTTCTAGGACACCGCCTCTACGTAGCGCGTCCAACATCAGTCGTTCCTGTTCTTAACCGTGTGGTTTGTCCTCATTTCTCGGTGCCTCCTTTTCCTATTTAGGATTGATGCACGTATAGTTTATGCAATCTCATGATGTAGTGGTTGGACACCCACTAGAGTGAACTGTTGTGTATTAACTATGAAACATACATCCCTTATGTTTTCGATGCATTGTGTAGCTACATTGTGATTTCTATATCTTGGACTATATGTAGCCAAAAATTGCATGAGTATGTCATGGAAGCAAGCTCCAATTAATGTATTTACCAGCTTGGCATGCAGTCGGATGGTTTCAACATATATTTTTAATTAAATCAGAGTTGGCACCATAAATAAATTAGAATAGTTTGGTTCGTGTGCATGACTCACAATCTTAAATACACCAGAAAATCTTAATGATGAACTACGTAAATTGATTTGACATTATTGTCAGCTTCGGTTGTAGATCATTGTTAGAAATATAGCCATAAAACCACAGTGTACCCAAATTGGGTTTGATTCATTGTCCAAGCATCATCATAATTAAATGCCTAGTTACATAAAGGAGCAACTTGACACACGCACAAAAAAAATCACATAATCAAAATTTAGTACCTAGGTATCAGTTTTCAAGTAGAGATATTAAAGTTATTTACAAGGTTGATTTTGTAAATTGGCATTGATTTTAATTTTCGAAAACAATATGAAGGGACCGTCTCATAAGCTATAGCAAACACCACGTTAGATCATGTAGACAACATGTGCACAAGAGTTGCTTAGCTAAGATGTCAGCGGTACTAATACTGAAGCATGAGTGATTTTATTGGGCACCAATGCTTAAGAAGTGGCAACATATTTTCCTAATATGATCCTTTAGAGTTCATATAGAGAAATTGGACACCAATGCTTAGGAATGCCTCCTTTTCCTATTTAGGATTGATGTATGATGGTGGGATCCACCGAGTTGGCCCCTGTTGAGGCTATGACCCAGTAGGCCCTCGCCGCCGAGTCTTCTTTGTGCAAGTCACTAGGCTGGGCCAGCATCCTTAAGCCCACTTGGCTAAATCGCACCACGATGTTCATCTGGTTGAATAGCAGAAAAGATTGACGTCACCAACAACATTATAAAACCTCAATTACACCATAACATCATCAAGACCCTGGTAACTACCAACTTAATTGCACTGTTACCATGACTCAACCGTAATACCATTGTATTCTTTGCTTCGCCAACCCTATATAATGCAAAGTTAAAATAGAATCCAAAAAAGGTCATCAGAATTGCCGAGATCCACTAGATCATTTGTACATTATATTGTAACCGCATCGTTCACACAAGAGAGAAACATCTAGTAGGAGTAGGGTGTTATCCCCGGAACAAGGGGCCCAAACCTAGGTAAAACCTTCACTGTTTGAAATCCCATACCTAGATCTTCCACGCGTGCATGGCCTCTACAAAAAAAAACCCAAAATCATGCATATTACCACGAAATCTCTGTGATGGTTGGACCCTACCATGGCGCAAGCATGCACTAGAGTGACGGTCCAGGCGGGATTATCTTTGATCAGATGATTTGTGACTTGTGCCTTGAAGAGTCTTGGGTTATTTATTATATCTAGTGTCTTGGAAAAATATGGTAGAAACAAGTTCAGATGTTATCTACTTTAGTTCAGAAAAAATTCAAAAGTTCCTGATGTGAGTGGAAAAAATATAGGATTTTAAAATAATTTACAATAGGTCCATAAACGTTGACCAAAGTTTTGGATGACTTGTTGTAGAGACGTCCCCCAAACATGTCATTTTCATATCTCTTAAACCCATAATATCACAATTTCTTTAAATATGTTCTCGATCACTAAGCTCCCATAGATTGGAGCATTTTTATTCAACTAAGGGTAGCAATTGCAATCTTGGTGGCCGGTTTTAATATGAGGAGTCTAGGTGTACATAAGGACACATTTGAGGGGCCCTTCGGTGCCGCCCGAGGTCGTGCCCAGACACGTTCGCGGACGTATATGGGGGTGTATTAGCTGGGTTCGGTTGTAGATGTACAACACGATCCGACGTTTCTAGTGTCGGTAGAAAAATTATTAAGAGTTTAAATGAATTTACAACAAGTTCATTCACGTCACCCAAACATTCTGTTTTCATCTCTGTCAATAAAGAACATCACTTAATAAAAATGTTGCTCAATTAATGCTTCCCATATACGTATATTGATGGGAACTCGAAGAGATTTTTGGAATCCTTTTAAAATTTAGTAAAGCTGAAGCAATTGTAACAGTTTTGAAATCCCTAGCTAAAAAAAGAATTTTGTGGCGGAGTCCATGACCCTTCGTAAATTGTGCTATCTTCAATTGCATTGTTCTAGAGTTTTGAGATGCAAGGGCTAATACCGAGTTGAGATGACCCCTAGAAACTTAGTTCTTTTTTGTAGTTTATCCGATTGATGGGTTCATGTAATGTACACATGGTTTGTAAATGAAAGCCTTTTGCAGTCGCTTTTTAATATGAACTATATAATATATGTGCCTGGAATAAACTAAATAATGTTGTATATCATTATATGCACCTCTCACAAGCATACAATTTTTAACCAATACAAAAGCAACACTTTCTTCCAGTGAAAAAAGAAGCAAAATTTTCTTTTTGCCAAATGTGCATCGCAGATGTCTTCTACATATTTGTAAATGTTTAGTACAAAATACATCAATCTATAATCTACACAAAGAACAAAATGAAAATTTCTTTTTTACTCTTAATTTTGTGCTCTTTATTTACATACTCATTTCTCACTGTTTCCTGGTTCTAAGGAACCACTTCAATGTACTAACTCCAAGCTTCTTCTTTCAAGTTCCAAACCACGTTGTTTCTTCTCATTTCTTGATGCCTCCTTTTCCTATTAAGGATTGATGTACATACGGTTTATGCAATCTCATGAGGTACTGGTTGGACACCCATTAGAGTGAACAGTTGTGTACTAACTATGAAATATACATCCCTTATGTTTCCGATGCTTGTGTAGCTACATTGTGATCTTTATATAATGGACTATATGCAGCCACACATTGCCTGAGTATGGCATGGGATCTAACTCCATTTAATATATTTACCAGCTTGGCATGTTGTTGGTAGGTTTCAATAGATATTGTTAGTTAAACCAAAGTTGGCACGGTTAAGAAAATAGAAAAGTCTTCTTTCGTGTACATGGCTCAAAATCTTAAATACACCAAGAAATCTTAATGGTGAACTACATAGGTTGATTTGGCATCATTGTCAACCTCAGTTTATGCCATTGCTAGACATGTAGGCGTAAAACCACAATGTGCCCAAATTGGATTCAATTCGTTGTCCAAGCATCGTCACTATGAAATGCCTAGTTACAGAAAAGGAGCAACTCAAGGCACAAACAAATCATAAAATAAAAAATGTATGCCTAGTTACAGAAAAGGAGCAACTCAAGGCACACACAAATCATAAAATAAAAAAATTATGCCTTAGTTACAGAAAAGGAGCAACTCAAGGCACACACAAATCGTCACTAGTCGCGCGCTGGTTCGCTGGGCCAGGCCCGCGTGAGCCACATCACCGCCCGGCAGATGCGTCGTGACGTGGTGAAACATTACGGCTCCAAAGTTCAAACCCACTTAATAAACGGTTTTGCTAAAGCACATCTAGATGTGCCATAAATATTGCACATCTAAGTCCTATATCATTAATCTTACACGAAGATTTGTGTGAGTATTTTCTTTTCCATTTTTCTTTTTATATTTGATTAACTCATTTAGATGTGTAATAACTATGACACATGTAGATGTGTCCTAGACACAGCCAGAAAGTTCATCGACTAAAACTTAAACATACCGTGTATTAGGTGACGGATATATACTTATACCTAGCCAAAAGAAGTTGGATCGATAGCCACGGAGGCCAAGGAAGCTGGCAACATGAGCGCCTGCCAGTACGGGCAGATGGCGCTGGCCGCACGGCTGCTCAAGCGCGTCGCATCGGAAAGAAGCAGTGGAAACCTCATCTTATCACCGCTGTCCATCCACGTCGCGCTCGCGCTCATGTCGGCCGGCGCCGGGGTGACACACTGGACGAGATCCTCGCGATCGCCGGTGCTCCATCTCGGGGCGAGCTCGAGGCGTTCGTCAAGGGCGTGGTGGTGGAGCGCGTCCTCACCGACCGGTCAGGCATCGGCGGACCGACCGTGGCGTTCGTGTGCGGCGCCTGGAGCGACAAGAGGTGGCCGCTCAAGCCCACGTACCGTGACACCATCGTTGGCACGTACAAGGGCAAGACATGAACCTTCGGGATAAGCGAGTCATCCACAGTTTCCTCCGGTCCGATGTCACCTCTACCAACCCCCGCGAACGCACCGTTGCCAATGACCGGGACCACCAGCCACCAGGTGCAGCGGGAGAGATCCTGCAACGGGAAGGAGATCCACCGGCAACTCGCTGTCCACGCGGTCAAGACGCTGTTCATCCACCACCCACGAGCGCCGCCAGTACTTCATCATCGGTGCCAACGAGGTGTTCACCTTCGCGGGCCAGCTCAAGTTCTTCTACGACCAGGCGCTCGACGCCATGAGGAGCATGTGCTCCGCACTGTCGCTCACCACCGTGGTGCTCGGGAACTACCTCAGCACGCTGCATGTCAAGGTGGTGGGCAAGGTCACCACCAAGGGAGGCAACGAAGGGTGGATCCTGGACAACCTCAACGTCAGCCACCTCGACTACTTCTTCTGGCTGGTCGCTGTGCTCGGCCACGTCAACTTCACCGTCTACCTGCTCATCGCCAGATGGTACACCTACAAGAAGACCGCCGGAGATTACCCGGACGCCAAAGCCAAAGGAGGAGCTGATGAATGATGATGCACATGACCAGTGAGTGAGTGAGTGAGTGACTTGCTCTGGCTGCAACAGTTCGTGTCTGAATGTGTGCGCGTGTTCAGTAGACATGACAGAATGGATTGTTGAATGAAGAAGAAAGCAAGGATTGGAACTTCGGAGTTCAGATAGGTGAAATTATGGGAGGGAAATGAAATGCATGGTGGATTTGTGACTTCAAGAATCAAGAGTGTTGTGTTGTTGATTAATTCTAGTGTGTTGGAAAAATCTGGCAGAAAAAAGTTCAGATATTATGTACTTTGTTAGTTTCGTGTGCAATGCAATCCAAAGTTTCTACAGAGATGAGTAGAAAAATTATAAGTTTTAATTAATTTTTCAGCATGGTTCATAAACGTCACCCAATGTTTTGGATAACTTGTTGTATGGACGTCAACTAGACGTATCATTCCTAGAGCATCACAATATTTATAAAAAAATATGTTCTTGATTAAGTCTTCCCATATATGTTGTTGCCGACCTGAAGAGGTACTTAGAAACCATTTAAAATTGCGAACCAACTTGTGGTCAGATGGTTAGGAGGCAGTGGTATCCTGAACCCACCAGAGTTCAAGTCCTAGACTTTGACATTGGTGTTCGTATTTTTCTGAATTTATTTCAAGCCTTTCGGATATGTGCATTCAGTGGGAGGAGACGTTGTGTTGATGATTAATTCTGGTGTCTTGGAAAAATCTGGTAGAAAAAAGTTTAGATGTTATGTACTTTAGTTTGGTGTGCACTGCGCTTCAGTATAAAAACCAATAAGAGTTTACAAGAGGTTTAGACACGTCACCCAAACATGCTATTTTCAAAGATGTTGGCGAAGAAATCACAGTTTTCAAAAATAGGTCAAACGTTTCCTATATTTATCGATGGTTGGTATGTAAATGGCGCAATAGCTTTTGATAGCTCGATAGTCCATTTCTTTTTAAAAATTTATTGAACTGTTAGACCGACAAGCGGGTTTAAACGACAGTTTGGAGCTCATAAACTCATTCATTCATGCGCTCCAAAAACACATACACCAAAACAAAAACGTCAGGGATACGAAAGGCTCCTCTAAACCAAAATATAACCCGCTCCCAGTATACAAGCAAGCATACAAACACACCGCTATAGGATTAGGCGTGCTGTAACTACCCAGACCTGGTAGGATCCGCAGGCTTCTGGAGGGGACCACAACTAGTTGAAAATCCCAGATGTGAAACATGGAGCAGAATTACCCAGGTTCGCTTCAAAACAAGATCCCATGTTGACATGTTTCAACGATTTTTTTTGGCCGCATTTAGTTACCATATTATGTGAAATTATCTTAACGTAGTTGCCATGTTATAAGTAAATGGTTGCCAAAATAATTGTGTGTACTTATCGACCATTAGTTTTGTATGTTTTTAGACATCCCAATATTATATAAAGGTAGAGAGTGAATATTCAAGTGTTAGCAATAGGGAAAGAGAGTCCTCAACCACACAAGTACCATAAAGCAAGTCTTCTAGTGGTATACACTGGCATTCAACAACCAGGCAACCAAGTTAATTTAATCTAACAACTCAGTGCCTCGTAACCTGACAAGTATCGATGAAAAAATGTTGTCAAAACATAACGACATGTGATCAAGTTTTGAAGTTCTCACTGCAAGGGAATCGATGGCGAAAGCGGATTATCAGTCAAGATATCGGTTTGAGAGACGAAGCTTTTTAAAAATTCAAAATCAAATGAATCATTGTTGATGCCATGCCTATATTGTTGCATACATGCAAGAGAGAAGAGGAAATATGCCGCCACATGGGAAAGCAGCCATGGGGCGCCGCTACCTAGCCGTGCTTATTTGTACCGACATTAAAAAATAAATACGTTGGTAAAAGAAAGTGTACTTAGAGAATAGTTGTTAAGTACCATCAAAAATAAAATTTAACATCGTAATTTTTTTTTAACATGATCCACAATGACGCACATCAGAGAGAATTATCTCAAAGTCATCATAGCAACAATGAAGCGTGTTCTTCCATCTTTCACATCTCTCCTTAAAAGATCGAAGTTCATGCTCCGTGGAAACTGGAGATCTGAAATTTCATATATAGTGTACATATGTTACCACCAGCTGAAATGCAGCATGAACTAAATGGTTCCATAGATGTTAGTAATGGCGATAGATTTGACAGAATTGATTATCCTTACAAATAAAATAATAAACGTTTCCTCTGTATTCTCATAAAACAACATAACAATAATGAACTTGGCCATGAGATTCCTAAAAAAAAACCATAACAACAGAAAGTCATTGTTTGTCTTAATTTCGTACCGCATATGATATTCAGCTTCAAGTTGAACATAGTCCGTTGAGCCTATCGAGAATCTTTTCTATGGAAGGTCTCTTCTGCCGATCGATCTCCACACATTCTAGTCCAATTTCGATGCATTTTTTTATTTGCTGAAGGCGATCCCCGTCAAGACGTGAGCACTGAGACACTATGTGCTCATCCGTCCAACTATCACGTACCTATGTACAAAATCAGATTTATGACACTTAAAGATAATATAAATCAATTGTAACGTAAGTTTTTATATATCCCAGTCATTTAGAATCAAGTAATAATTTCTCTTACACTTTTTATAAATTGCATTGCAGATGGTTCGTTGTTAGAACAATTTTTCTGAACTGTGGTGGTCTCCAAGATTAATAAGCCCAAACTATATATATCAGACTTGGTGGAGATCTCACCTCTGTATAGATATTCAGGAGCTATGTAGCCACTGACAACAAAGATTTTAGTAAGTATTGCCGGAGATAATAAAATGTAGTTCACTTCATAATGACGGAAAAAAATGTTAACGGATTTGATGTTTCACTTACTACGACCCAACAACATTTTGTGTTCTCATCCGTGTTTGTTCTTGACCGAAGAGCCTCGAGAGACCGAAATCGGCAATTTTCGGGATCATCTTATCATCCAGCAATATATTCTCTGGTTTAAGATCCATATGGACAATGTTAATGCTGTGTACGAAGGCTAAACCTTGGCAGATCCCCTTGATGATTTTGAAGCGTGTGTCCCAGTCCATTACATCGGATACTTCTGAACAAGTGAAACATTGCATAATATAAGTACTCAAAGATAATAACTTCCAGCAGTACCAAAAACCTGTTAGTATGATAACATTTCCTTTGGATAAACAGAATGTTACTGCCTTTTCTTGTCAATGTATAGCATTGAAAACTTTATAGAATATGCAGATGCCCAAACACAAATTCATAGTTTGATTTTTTGTCAGAAACTTAAATACAGTTTAAAAATTAAAATGGAAAAGAATTATATACCAAAAAGATTCTTCTGAAGGTTCCCCTTCGGCAAGTACTCGTAGCAGAGTAAACTTTCAACAATGTCTGCAACAATATATCTTCCATTGTTCTGCACCACTTTCTTTTGGGCTTCATGGCAGTAGCCGACCAAGTTCACCACATTCTCATGATGCAGAGCCATAATATTCAGAACCTCGTTAGTAAATAGTTTGTCACGCGGGATTGGTGAGTTTTCCGCAAGTTTCTTCACGGTAATTTTTTGCCCATCCGGCGCAATCCCCTGTTCAAGCTCAAAAATACTTTTTTCAGCAAATATTGGTATCTAGTTGGCACGAAAATATAAAGGCACACATGACCATATTGCCATATAAATAGTTCCAAATGTGCCTATACCAAGTATGCGCTCCTGCGAGAACTGCTCGGTGATAGTCTTGAGAAAGTCTAATGGCAGATCCTTGGGTAATGTGCTCAGAACGCTCGGCTGACCTCCGCTAGGCCCAGTCGCCATTTCTGATGGTTGAACAAGCTTTCAGCCTTTCAGGTGATCGAGCTGCTGCAAAGGCACAAGCTATGGATGGTCACAAATCCTTGTTTACCAGAGCAAGATAGATCTGTTTTTTTTTTTTTTTGAGAATAGACAGATCTGTTTTAGAGAAGAGGCAAACAGTCCAACGGCAAATTAATGAAGTCATCAACCAGCTCCGTCGCCTAGTCGGCCGAGCCGTGGCCGGAGGGGAGACCACTATCTCCCCTCGCCCACCGCCGGCAGCCAAGGAGGAAGAGGAGCCAAACCAACAGAGCCGGCACCCAGCGTCACGACTAAACATGCATGGATCGATCTCTAGGATGCTAAGCTATAAACATACTACATGGTTGCTGTAAGAACATCAGAAAACAAGCAGCTTCTCAATTAAAAAGCACTGACCTGGAGAAGATCGAACGATTGGGGGATCCTCTCTACCACAAGACGAACGAAACGAGGAGGCCGGGGATGAGGCTCGTGAGAAGAATCGCTTCCTTGCTAGCTAGCCTCGGCTTGATTTATACTGTAGAAACTAACCCAGTTGAGAGGGTTACAGGAAAAACTGGATGCACTTCGTGTACAAACTGGACAATCTCTTTCGAAGTATCAGGGTTTCGGACGAAAACACGTTTATTACAAAGGGATTTCAATTCTTCACATGGAACTGCAGTGATATTCTAGATGAAAGCCATCATCAGAATAGTTGTGAAGAGAAAGTCTTCACTTTTTCTTCGCGTGTGTCCCTTGCTTATTGCGCCGTAACCATGGATAATCTTTATCCTTTAACAAGATGCTTGGGTCAGCCTTCACTTTGAAGGGAGGAATTTCATGAAACTTTTAATAATTTTCAGACATGTCTGTCTCGTCCTCCACCCTCACGATGTTTCTTTTCCCTGAAAGAACTATGTTTCGCTTTGGCTCATCGTTTGATGTATCCGCTTCCTTATCTTTTTTTTCTCGGTTTGGTAGACATGTCCTTCACATAGAAAACCCGCGCCACATCATTGGCTAGGACGAATGCTTGGTCGGAAGAAATCGACGATGTCCCAGGTACACATTCTTCTTGCATTTGTCCAAATATATACTTTGGGTATCATCTAAACAGTGCGTGCATGCGTTGTATCCCTTATTTGTCTGTCCTGAAAGGTTACTAAGAGCAGGCCAATCATTGATGGTTACAAACAGCAACGCTCGTAGGTCAAATTCCTCTTGTTTATGCTCATTCCACACACGTACACCTTTTCCATTCCACAGCTGTAAAAGCTCTTCGATTAATGGCCTTAGGTACACATCAATGTCGTTGCTGGGTTGCTTAGGGCCTTGGATGAGCACTTGCATCATAATGAACTTCCGCTTCATGCACAACCAAGGAGGAAGTGTTGGAAATATGCCCTAGAGGCAATAATAAATTGGTTATTATTATATTTCCTTGTTCATGATAATCGTTTATTATCCATGCTATAATTGTATTGATTGGAAACTCAAATACATGTGTGGGTACATAGACAACACTGTGTCCCTAGTAAGCCTCTAGCTGACTAGCTCGTTGATCAAAGATGGTTAAGGTTTCCTAGCCATTGACATGAGATGTCATTTGATAACGGGATCACATCATTAGGAGAATGATGTGATGGACAAGACCCAAACTACGAACGTAGCATATGATCGTGTCAGTTTATTGCTATTGTTTTCTGCATGTCAAGTATCTGTTCCTTTGACCATGAGATCATGCAACTCCCTGACATCGGAGGAGTACCTTGTGTGTATCAAACGTCGCAACGTAACTGGGTGACTATAAAGGTGCTCTACAGGTATCTCCGAGGATGTCTGTTGGGTTGGCATGGATCAAGACTGGGATTTGTTGCTCCGTGTGACGGAGAGGTATCTCAGGGCCCACTCGGTAATACAACATCACAATGAGCCTTGCAAGCAATGTGACTAAAGTGTTAGCCACGAGATCTTGTATTACGGAACGAGTAAAGAGACTTGCTGGTAACGAGATTGAACTAGGTATAGAGATACCGACGATCGAATCTCGGGCAAGTAACATACCGAAGAACAAAGGGAACAGTATACGGGATTAACTGAATCCTTGACATAGAGGTTCGACCGATAAAGATCTTCGTAGAATATGTAGGAGCCAATATGGGCATCCAGGTCCCGCTATTGGTTATTGATCGTAGAGGTGTCTCGGTCATGTCTACATAGTTCTCGAACCCGCAGGGTCTACACACTTAACGTTTGGTGACGATTAGTATAGTTGAGTTATTTTGTTGGTGACCGAAGGTTGTTCGGAGTCCCGGATAAGATCCCGGACATGACGAGGATCTCCGGAAGAGTCCGGAGGTAAAGATTGATATATGTGATAATAGTGTTTTGGTTTCCGGAAGGGTTCCGGAATTCACCGGAAGAGGTTCCGGATGTTTCCCGAAATGTTCGGATACGAGAACACTTTATTTGGGCCAAGGGGTAAAGCCCACGAGGTTTAGGCAAGGTGCAAAAGGAAGTTTTGCTGGCGTCTGGGGCGGTACTACCGCTTATCGTAAGCGGTACTACCGCTACGGGCGGTACTACCGCTTATCGTAAGCGGTACTACCGCTTGTGCGCGGTACTGCAGGGATCCGAGTTGGACTCTTTCCCTGCAGGCCAAACCGACCTTGTGCGGGCAAAACCGACCTGGAGGAGGCTTTTACTCCAAGTTTAGACCCCAAGGCTCAACATATAAATAGAGGGGCAGGGCTAGCACACGGGAGACATTAAGATTTCCCAAGCCGTGTGTCGGCAACCCTAACCCTCTAGTTCTCACGTCATAATCTCCGTAGTGCTTGGCGAAGCCCTGCAGAGATTGTTCCTCACCACCATCACCACGCCGTCGTGCTGCTGGAACTCATCTACTACTTCATCATCGCTCGCTGGATCGAGGAGGTGAAGGCGTCATCAAGCCGTACGTGTGTTGAATGCGGAGGTGCCGTCCGTTCGGCGCTAGTTCGTGATCGGATCGAGGGACGACTTGCGATTTGGATCGCGGAGACGTTCGACTACATCAACCGCGTTTCTTAACGCTTCCTCTTAGCGATCTACAAGGGTATGTAGATTCACTCTCCCTCTCGTAGATGCTCATCACCATGGATAGATCTTGTGTGTGCGTAGGAAATTTTTTGTTTCCCATGCAACGTTCCCCAACAGGAAGGTTATAGATACATAGAGTCACGGGCCATGTGCTATGATTGCTGCTCTACTCCCCAAAAGGATTAATGCCATCTGCACTTAAACCAAACCATATGTTCCTTGCGTCACCTGCAAAGTCCTCCCACTTTCTCTCGATTTTTCTCCACTGTGACCCGTCAACGGGTGCTCTCAACTTCCCGTCTTTCTTACGGTCTTCTTTGTGCCATCGCAACAACTTGGCATGTTCTTTGTTTCTGAATAGACGTTTCAACCGTGGTATTATAGGAGCATACCACATCACCTTGGCAGGAACCCTCTTCCTAGGGCGCTCGCCCTCAAAATCACCAGGGTCATCTCGTCTGATCTTATACCGCAATGCATTGCATACCGGGCATGCGTTCAATTCCTCGTACTCACCGCGGTAGAGGACGCAGTCATTAGGGCATGCATGTATCTTATGCACCTCTAATCCTAGAGGGCAGAGAACCTTCTTTGCTCCATACGTAGTGTCAGGCAATTCGTAATCCTTTGGAAGCTTATTCTTCATTATTTTCAGTAACTTTTCAAATCCCTTGTCAGATAAACCATTCTCTGCCTTCCATTGCAGCAATTCCAGTGTGGTACCGAGCTTTGTGTTGCCATCTTCGCACTTTGGATACAACCCTTTTTTGTGATCCTCTAACATGCGATCGAACTTCAACTTCTTCCTTTCACTTTCGCATTCTCTCTGTGCATCAACAATGACCCGGCGAAGATCATCATCGGGCACATCATCTGGTGCCTCTTGATCTTCAGCCTCCCCCGTTGCAGTATCACCGTATTCAGGGTACATAGGACGATAGCTGTCATCATCCTCTTCTTCTTCGTTGTCTTCCATCATAACCCCTCTTTCTCCGTGCTTGGTCTAAACATTATAGTGTGGCATGAAACCCTTCTCAAACAGGTGGAAGTGAAGGGTTTTAGAGTTGAAGTAATCCTTCGTATTCTCACAGTCAGTACATGGACAATACATAAAACCATTTTGCTTGTTTGCCTGAGCCACTTCGAGAAATTTATGCAGGCCCTCAATGTACTCGGAGGTGCGTCGGTCACCGTACATCCATTGCATGTTCATCTGCGTGCATTATATAATTAAATGTATCAAAAACCATTACAGAACATCACGAATAGAGAAGTGATCAAATTAATACAAGTTCATCATCACATTAAAACCAAAGTACAGTAGTGATCAAATGTTATTACTGAAAAAATAAATACATAAAGTTCATACATATAGTTCTCATAGAACAACATACAAGTAAGAAAATTATACAGTATCTATCTAAATTATACAAGTAAGAATTTTTTTTTCTTTTAAAAAGAAGATAAGAACAAGAGGCTCACCACGGTGGTGCCGGCGACGAGATCGGCGCGGCCGATCGACGGCGGTGAGGACGGGGACGGGGACGGCACCCTACACATGTGCAGACTCTAAGAAGTTAATTTCAGCTCTAATTGTGCGTCTAAATCAAAAGAACTCCCACATACACTCCTCCACTAAAACCCACAAATCACACTCTACTTCTAGAGCATTTGAAATGAGCTAAACTAGCAATGAGAGATAAAACGATGAAGTCGTTAACCTTTTAGAACACTTGTGTAGTTGGTGCACCGCCAAACCTAAACAAATCTTAGGGAAAATGTAGCTTGGAGGTCGAGCTTGGAGAGGAGAAAACTTAAGTGTGGCTCCGACATTTCATCGAACACCTCATGTGCATAGGAGGTGAGAACAGAGAGCAACACACCTCCCAAACGCCGGCCGGCCAAAAAACAGAGGAGTGAGCGGGCAGGGGCGAGCATTTATATAGGCGTTGTATAAGTCCCGGTTGGTGGCTAGCACCGGGACTGAAGGTGCCTCTTTAGTCCCGGTTCCAGCCACCAATCGGGACTAAAGGGACTGGGCCAGGAGCGAGGCCCTTTAGTCCCGGTTCGTGTCTGGAACCGGGACTAAAGGGGTCATACGAACCGGGACTGGTTCCTGCCGAGGCTCAGCCGGCGCCCTGGCCTCATGAACCGGGACTAATGCACCCATTAGTCCCGGTTCGTAACACGACCGGGACTAATGCAATATTCTGGCCCGTTTCAAAGCCCTGTTTTCTACTAGTGTAGTGGTTGGACACCCACTAGAGTGAATTGTTGTGTACTAACTATGAAATATACAACCCTTATATTTTTTATGCTTCTGTTGCTACATTGTGATCTTTATATAGTGGACTATATGTACCCACAAATTGCATGAGTATGGCATGGAAGCCAGTCCAACTAACGTATTTACTAGCTTGACATGCAGTTGGTTGGTTTCAACATATCTTGTTAATTAAATCAGAGTTGGCACCATAAATAAATTAGAATAGTTTGGTTCGTGTACATGGCTCAGAATCTTAAATACACCAGAAAATCTTAGTGATGAACTACGTAGGTTGATTTGACAATATTGTCAGCTTCGGTTGTAGACCATTGTTAGATATGTAGCCATAAAACCACATGTGTACCCAAATTGGGTTTGATTCATTGTCCAAGCATCGTCACAATGAAATGCATAGTTACAAAATAGGAGAAACTTGACACACAAAAAGAAAATTGTAGAATCAAAATTTAGTACCTTGTTATCAGTTTTCAAACAGACATATTATACAAGGTCAATTTTGTAAAGAAGCATTGGTTTTTCATTTTCGGAAATAATGTGAAAGGATTGACTCATTGATACGTCTCCAACGTATATATAATGTTTTATTGTTCCATGCTATTATATTATCATTCTAGGATGTTCTTATAGTCATTATTTGATGTTTTATATTATTTTTGTGCACTAACCTAATAACCCAGTGCCAAGTGCCAGTTGTTGTTTTCTGCATGTTTTTGGCTTTTCAGTTTTACAGTACCAAACAAAGTCCAATTGCCACGAAACTTTAATATGATTTTTTCTGGACCAAAAGAAGACCGGGAAGCTTCGGGAGAATGCCGGGAGCCACACGAGGGACCCACAAGCCAACATGGCGTGCCCAGGGGGTCGGCACGCCCTGATGTCTTGTGGGCGCCCTGTGGCTCTCCCGACTCCGTTCTCTGGCTTATAAATTCTCATTAATCCCAAAAACCCTAGGAGAGCTCCAAAACACTTTTTTCGTCGCCGCAAGTCTCTGTTCAGTCACGATCTCAAATGGAGCCTTTTTCCGGTGCCCTGTCGGAGGGGGAATCGATCATGGAGGGCGTCTACATCATCCTTGTTGCTCCCATGGTGATGTGTGAGTAGTTCACTACAGACCTATGGGTCCGTAGTTAGAACCTAAATGGCTATCTCTCTCTCTATGTTCTTAATTGTCATGATCATCGCGGTTCCCGCGGTGATCTACCCTATGTAATCAATCTTTACGGTGTGTTTGCTGGGATTCGATGAATTATCGGTTTATGTTCAGATTATTCATGATAAAATATTTGGTTCTTCTCTAAATTATATTTGCGTCATTATCATAGCTTCGTATTTCTTTCCGATCTATCCATTTAGTTTGGCCAACTAGATTGGTATTTCTTCAGTGGAAGTGGTGCGTTGTAGTGGGTTCAATTTGGTGGTGTGTTGCCAGAAGACTTGATCTCTTGGCTGGCAATACAAGGTAAACCGTTTGCTCTGAGCTCGTGTGCCACAAATCATGACCAGTATTATGAGGCACTCCTTTGCTCTCATGAGTAGGCTCTCCATCTCTTTGCCAAATGTCAAGTTTTAGCTATGCATTCATGGCAAGTGCCTTTATGTCTCTACAATGTTATATGAAATTTATGTTTCTTTTCACTTGCATCTCAGTTATGGTTTAGATGAGACCCTAAAGACTTGTGCGGTGCCATCGAGCGTGTTTGAAAAGAGCAAGTCAACATACAATTTGTTTCTTATGTTTTTGTACATTTTTCTGTTTATTATGAATCATGATTCGAGGGGCACATTATTGTTGGTTACCGAATACCAAGTGTAAAAAATCGAGTTGTAAACTTGCGCTCCTTGTAGTGATTATTACTAGCTCAAGATAGTGATTTTTTTCCCTCAATGGATGCATCATCACTTAGTACAAACTAATATTTAAGGTACAAAGCTTGTCATTTTTACAATATAATTATTTCAGATTCTATTACAGATTTCTTGGAAGGTGATATATGTGAAATGTATACCTTTAGTTTTCTAAAATCATTTGAGGGGGTCCTTTTTTATGGGAACTTAACAAGTTTTAAGTTGCATGCCTGCATGTATGGTGATTTTAGTGATTAGGAAAACTACCCCATGAAAAACTATAGGCTTCATGTGGAGATATATCTGGCTAGAACAGAATAGCGGGTACAAGAGAGTAATGGCGATTGTGGGTGACGATAAAATAATTATGGATATGAGGTCTTTCGAACACATAATTTATCACGGTAACCAAAGACGTGGTAGAACAAGGTCGGTCATAGAAACCAGTCGTCGCCCGCCAAGTGGGGGAATTGGGGTGAAGGCGTATGAATTTTACCATGTTACTATCCTCCCATAATTATCCATATTTAAGTTGAGGTGCTTAATAGCCATGAACTGTGAGGATATTCTCCAGATCTGTAGAAAGCATTGTTGTGCGACGAACAATGTTGAATGCAGCATGACAATATCTCAACAATGATGGAATGGAGGGAAAAGACTATGAATATTTGATAATCTAAAGAATGATAGAACACATTGGCCTATTTGATAATGTATATATTTTTCCAGACTAACTCTTCAAACTTTGATGACTATGTGTTTCAGACCTTCAGCTTCAATTGGTTGGCCATTTGTGTTTTGCAAGATTTATTTATGCCATTTTGTCCAAGAGGTAATACTCCCAGTTTCAGATGTGCTAAAAATTCTCATGGTCACAAACTCCTTCAAGGTATCCAGTCTTCTATTCATTTTGTTTCAACATAACCCTATATATATGCCACTCTCGTATTTTTTGTTAGACATACATGCTTGCACTCCTCAAAAGTTTATTGCTCTAGACAAGCAGCAACAAACATTGTTGAATGTAATTTTTCATTAAAAATGTGGTACAGGGAGCCTCTACTATACCATGGGAAAACATATTATACGTTCCTCTGCAACAAGCCATTATCATGGTTATTCCTCGCCCATGTGTTTTTGGTTCGTAGCAAAGCACATACACTTATTGTAACAAGTGGTAATACATGGAGAGGGGAAAAAATCATTGATCCACCAGTACCCGTGAGAAAGAATTGGTGTGGAAGGGGACATACTGGTATGCGAATAGAGGATCTACTACGATGAGGTAGTCATAACCTTATTGGTGGAATCCTCATCCGGCTTGGAGGTGTCTTGAAGAATGAAAAAGTGGTTAAATGGATAAAATGTAACTAGTACTTTTCATAATTAGACAACCTATGCAAGAGTAACCTGAATCTTTTGTAACTTATCAGGGAAAAGATAACATGAAAGAAAGATAGAAAGATCTTACAACTAGCTATAATAAAGTAGCTCTATGCAATGTGACAGTATCAGAGCGACTCAGCAGACTAGAAAGTTATGCCAAAACATCATGTACTGTCCATGTATACTTGCTTATTACATGCACTATCAAATTTTACAACAGATTAGCAACATATAATCTCCATGTATTCCCGCTTGTTAGAGTAAGCTCAGGTGTACGGATGAAGATTCGTTTAGAGTGTAACCGCTTTTCCAATTGCCAAGAAAAAGAAAGATTGCTCAATTTAGAACTGAAAATGGCATCATAGCCTGCAATTTTAAATGTAGAAGGTGAGATGCAAATCAGTGAAGGAGAATCCATTATTGACTGCATACAATCCTTCCCCATGTGTTTTATTTATCATCACCCTGCTATAACTCAAATATGACTACATACACCCTCTTATCTAACATAGGACCCACACTATTGTCATTAGATTCTGAATGCGTTAGTTAGTCCAAGTGCCTTAACTAGAGGGAGCAACTGAAAGAGCATCTTCCCTAAGCCAGTGTGGGAGCCAAGCATGCCATTGATGTCGGCGAGCAAGACAGGCACACCGATGCACTGCACCTTGGCCAGCTTAGAGATGCCCGCCTCCTGCGTCACGTCTGCACCTCATCCTCTAGCCAACGGTTCATCGTGGACACAAACACTATAGACGCATCGCTCCCGTGCCTCCCATGTACACCACCGTGGAAGGGTTACGAGCTGGTTGATAACCATCCAAGCCGAAGGAGGAACACCATGGGTGGGGAGCGGGGGGGGGGGGGGGGGGTCTGGTTGTTGGTTGCAGGGAGAAGCAGCAGCGGCACTAACGCCGCGTGCAGGATGGGGAAGAGAGTGGCTGTGATGTGAAGTCAGTTGTTATGAGGTGGGGAAAGAGGGTGAGACTTTTTTTCTCCCCGAAGCCTAGAATAATTTTAGTTTCATAACTCAACAAAATTTAATTATATTGGATGATCATGGTAAATTCTTAGACCGTGGCAACGCATGGGCGTTCTACTAGTATTCGTAAATGTTCACTATGTAATCTACACCAAAGAGACAAAATGAAGTTTTGTCTTCCTTGTCCACATAATTGTTTCTCACTGCTCTCTGGTTCTAAGACACTGCATTTACGTAGCATATCCAAGATATTTCGTTCTTGTTCCTAATCATGCGGTTTGTCCTCATTTCTTGGTGCCTCCTTTTCCTATTTTGGATTGATGTACATACTCCCTACGTACAATATTAAATATATACAATATGAAAGTACATCTTGTGATGCATCTGATGATAAGTATTTGGTATTCTATATGTATATGTTTTTCTTCACAAACTTGATCAAAGTTAGTAAAGTTTGACTATTCAAAAATTCTATGCGTACTGCATTGCGGAACGGAGTTAGTATAGTTTATGCGATCTCATGATGTAGTGGTTGGAACTCATTAGATCGAACTGTTGTGTACTAACTATGAAATATACATCCAATATTTTTTCGATGCGTATGTAGCTACATTGTGTTCTTTATATAGTGGACTATATGTAGACACAAATTGCATGAGTATGACATGGGAGCTAGCTTCAATTAATGTGTTTACTAGTTTGGCATGCAGTCGGTAGGTTTCAACATATATGGTTTATTAAATCAGAGTTAGCAGTATAAATAAATTAGAGTAATTTGGTTCGTGTACATGGATCACAATCTTATATACACCGATAATCTTAATGGTGAACAACATAGGTTGATTTGACATTATTGCACTAAAAACACTTCCGTGATAATACGTGTTTGTCACAGTAGGTTACGTTTTCTGTCACGCATGTACATCCGTGACGATTTTATGTCAGAACCAAGATAGTCATTCATGTCTTGTTGTAGAAGTGTTCCATGATAATACTCCTTTTATCATCACGAAATTGTTCACTTCCGTGTCGATAAATGGTGCGTCATGGAATTGATTTCGTTAAGGGTAATTGACACGTGGCAGCCACCGTAACGGGTCGCTGTTAAGCTACCGGGTGTTGGTTTTGGATCCAAAACCCATTAACAGCCATGACCAATGGCGATTTTCCACGTCTTAATTTCTCATTCGCCAAAGAAACCACGTGTCAGCTCTGCATTGCGACAGATGTCATCCATCCATTGGACGAGAGGCATCTATGATACATCGACATGTGGCATGGCCCAACAGTGGCCCCTTTAGTATAAATAGGCCAACCCAATAACGACCTGCTTGCACATGGCCCATTTACAGCCACAACCCAAAAGGAGGGTATCAATTCGTTCCATCACCGACCCGTTTTCGATTCGACATCATTGCAACTCATCGGCATATTAACAGTCCATTATATTTATGTGACCAATGAGTGAGCGACTTGCTCTGTCTGCCGTTGTGTCTGAATGTGTGCGCGTGTGTTTAGGAGACAGAACAAAATGGATTCTCTTGAGAAAAGAAGAAAGCAGCGATTGAACTTTAGAGTTCAGATAGGTGATATTAGAGTATTTCTAAGAGCATCTCTAGCAGACCCCCTATTCTGCGAAACTGTAAACGCAGTTTACAGTTCGCGCGGAGGGGTGTATACGGGCTGAAAATCAGTGCGGCAGAGCAGAACCTGTATCTCAAACCGTAAATTTTGAAAAAAAATCTTTCGCGCGAGAAATTTAACGGAAAAGATGGCTGGAGCATCGATCATTCAACAGTACATATCATCGATCATTCAACAGTACATAACATTGAACCTTTACATACCATAGAGCTCACTGGAGCTAACTACCCCTACCGCACTAAGCTAAATAGAGCTCACCGGAGCTAACTACCCTACCGCACTACGCAAAATAGAGCTCACCGGAGCTCGTGCAGTAGCTGTCCAGCGGCAGCGCTCAGTCCTCGTCATCGGAGGAGGTGAGGTCGACGTAGATGCGCGCCTGCTCAGTGGCTTCACGGCGCCACTCCTCCACCTTGTCGCCGAAGGCACGGGCCGACGCGACACCCTTCTCGTAGAGCACAGTGTTGATCTCGTCGTCCCTTCGGCGGCATTGCCGGTCCTCTTCGCCGGGGGGAGGAAGTCCTCCGGCCCGACGACGCCCCCGGCACGCCGCTCCGGCCCCGCCTCGGCCTCCGGCTCCCTATTCACCGGGGGGAGCTGCTCTAGCCCTCTCTTCACCGGGGTGAGGGAGGAGCACGAGCTCGACGCGCCGGAGGAGCTGCCAGTGCCAGAGAAGAGGCGGCCGCGCGCGCGGTTGTATTCCTCCGTCTCGCGACGGAGGAGCGACGGCGGCGGCGACCGGGCCCAGCACGTGTACCGCAAGGCGGCGCGCTTCCGCGCCACGTCGGATCTGACGCAACGCGCCCTCTCGGGATCGTCGTTGGCCATCTCCGACGGTGGATTGGAGGGGACGGGCGGCGGAATGGATGCTCGCGTGGCGAATCTGAGTCGCCGGCGGTGAGGGGTGGGGGGTTTTCGCGACGGCGGAGGGATAGGGTTCGGACCCGTATCTAGCAGCCGAACCCGTACATATAGTGGTCGCGGGGTCTCGTTTTCGGGCCACCGAAAAAAATTTACGGGCCGGGCTGCGTTTGTGGTGTCTCTTTTGGCAACTAAAACGGCCCAAAACCGTATAATCGCCGGAATTTTACAGTTCCGGCGATTATACGGGGTCTGCTAGAGATGCTCTAACAGACCCCTTATCGCATGGACCCTTAAAGTCGTTATAAGGGCTGAGAAAAATGTGTTTTCAGGGTCGATTTTAGCCGCGGCCGAACAGATCCTGTATAATCAAGCCGTAAAAATGAATATTCTTTAAATATACCAAGTTTATCAAGCAAGGCCCACAGCTGGCCCACTTTTTTTTTCTTGGTCGTCCTCTTCCTCACGCCCTTTCCATCTACACCTCGATGTCGGCACGACCCCATGCAACTACGATTCAGGAACGTTCCTCGAGGTTAGTGCGGCGAGCAATAAGGATGGGGATGCTGCCACCTTCAGCCAAGGAGACGCGGGCGATCCACACGCTCTGAACCCCTGAGACGTGGTGGCCGACACGGATCGGTGCGGGCGGAGGTCTAAACTGAAGTGGAGAGACGCGGGCGGGCAGGCAGGCGGCCGGCGGACGGGCGGACGGCGACCTAAACTGCATCGGGAGAGACGCGGGCGGGTGGGTGGTGGCCAGGGGGCCGGGGCGTGCGGTCGGGGCGCCGGTAGGGGCGGCGCGGACGGCGGACGGCGGACGCGGACGAGTCATGAAGATGTTTCTGTGGCAGTTGGGTTCCCGCCAACTGCTTTCTCCCGATACAGGGCATCAGAGAAGCGGACGCGGAAACTGTGTTTTTGCATATCAGAAGGAACTTTTTACCATACCCCTTAGGCCCCTCTCAATGCTCCACCTTGTACATGTGCTGAGCATGCCATGTAGACCATAAATCTGATGTGGCAAGGTAATTAAGAGGAGAGAGCTGAGTGTGGTGACCCCAAGAAGAAACAATGCCAAGCACGTGAACCTAGACAAAACATTTAAATGAAAGAAATCGACCAATGCATGAAGAACTTTAGTTGCTAAATCATTAAAGAAAGGAAGCTTAGCTACAAGAAGTTAACCACCTGTGCATTGGGGAGTATAGTTGCTAAGCTATTTAATGTGCTTAGCATCTCATCTAAGCGCCAAAGCATTGGCAGCAGCCTTAAAACAAATTAAAGATCGAAGGTGTATAAGGTATCTGTTCGGGCTATTTTTTCCGTCCAAAACTGAAAACTGACGGTTATTTTACAGTTCGGTGGGATATAAGGGGTCTGCTAGAGATGCTCTTAAGGGAGGCAAATTAAATGTATGGTGTGATTTGTGACTTGAAGAACCACGAGTGTTATGTTGTATTCTTAGTGTCTTGGAAAAATTGGCAAAAAAAGAACAGATGTCAAGTACTTCAATCTGATGTGCAGTGCGTTATCAGTATAAAACTAACAAGAGTTTACAACAGGTTCATACACGTCACCCAAACATGCTATTTTCAAACATGTTGACTAATAACACCACACTTATTAAAAATATGTTGAAGGCTTTCCATATTTATCGATGGCTACCCAGATTTTTTTTATGAACATCTATGATGGCTTGTACATATTTGTAAATGTTTACGAAAATACATAAATGTATAATCTACACAAAAATGAAAATGCCATGGCGACTCAATTTTGTCACAAAGTTCATATGCTATGTACTTTATTAGTTACTTTAGTGTGCAGTGGGATCCAAGTTTCTACTGCCAGTAGAAAAATTATTGCGATTTTAAATGAATTTAAAACAGGTTCATAAACAACACCCAAACATTCCATTGTCATCTCTATTAATAAATAACATCATTTTTTTAATATGTTGCTCGATTAAGGCTTCCCATATACGTATATTTATGGGAGCTCGAAGAGGTTTCTGAAACCTTCTAAAATTTAGTCAAGCTGAGCAATTCTAACAGTGGTGGAGTCCCTAGCTCCGAAAAAATCTGTGGTGGAGTCCCTACTCCTTTGTAATTGCGGCATCTTCAATTTAATTCTACTAGAGTTTTGAGATGCAACATGCAAGGACCAATAACAAGTCGAGATGACCCCTATAAATTAATTCTTAGTTCCTTTTTGTAGTTTATCCGATTCATGAGTCTATGCAATGTACCTGTGGTTTTTAAATGGAAAACTTTTTTACAATCACTTCTAAAATATATAGTAAATAAATTTTTTCAGAAATAAACTAAATAATGGCGTAATTATTTACACCTCTCACAAGCATACAATTAATAACCAATACAAAAGCAAATTTTTCTTCCCGCTGAAAAGAAGAAGCAATACTTTCTTTTTGTCAAATGTACATCTCGGGTGTTTCGACATATTAGTAAATGTTTACTACAAAATACATTAATCTATAATCCAGACAAGAGACAAAATGAAAAATTCTCACTGTTTCCTGGTTCTAAGGCACCACCTCAACATACCGGATCCAAGCTGCTTCATTCATCTTCCTAACCACGCGGTTTCTCCTCATTTATCGGTGCCACCTTTTCCTAGCTATTTAGGATTTACATGCATACTGTAGAGAGATAGTTTGGCAATACAATAATCTATGTATTGATAGGGTGCCGGTGCACGTATATATAGAGTACAAGTGGGCCTCTACCTCAGCTATATACAACTAGGAGGTGGGCCAGATTATACACAAATACATGCAACATATATATTCAACACCACCCCGCAGTCGAAGCGTCGCCTGAGACACAGAGACTGGACCTAAACTCCTTGAAGACGGGAGTAGGCAATCCCTTAGTCATGACATCAGCAAACTGTTGCGTCGTCGGCACGTGGAGAACCCGAACACGGCCAAGTGCAACCTGCTCACGAACGAAGTGAATATCGAGCTCAATATGCTTCGTACGGCGATGGTGCACCGGGTTGGCAGAGAGGTAGACCGCGCTGACGTTGTCGCAGTAGACAAGTGTGGCCTTGTGAACATCACAAAGCAACTCCTGTAGCAGCTGACGAACCCAAGAGCATTCCGCCACGGCATTGGCGACGGCCCGATACTCTGCCTCGGCGTTGGAGCGGGAGACCGTGGGCTGTCTCTTCGAGGAGCAAGAGATCAACGAGGGCCCAAAGTAGACGCAATAGTCGGACGTAGAGTGCCGGGTGTCGGGGCAGCCAGCCCAGTCGGCGTCCGAGTAGGCGACGAGGTCGGTGGAGGCGGAGGCCGTCAGGGTGAGACCCAAGGACATGGTGCCGCGTATGTAACGGAGAATATGCTTCACCAGGGTCCAATGGGAGTCACGCGGGGACTGCATGTGGAGGCACACCTGCTGAACAGCGTACTGTAGGTCCGGGCGGGTCAGCGTCAGGTACTGTAAGGCACCAACAATGGAGCGATAAAACGCTGCATCGGACGCGAGAGACCCCTCCAGAGGAGAAACCTTCGCCTTCGTGTTGATCGGAGTGGGCGCCATCTTGCAGTTAAGCATGCCAGCGCGCTCCAGAACCTCGTGGGCGTACTTCTGCTAATGCAGAAAGAAACCGTCAGCCCGACGGACCACCTCGATGCCGAGGAAGTAATGCAGAGGCCCCAAGTCCTTGAGGGCGAACTCAGCTCGAAGACGAGCCGTGATCCGCTGAAGGAGCTTGGTGGCGGATGCCGTGAGGATGATGTCGTCGACGTAGAGTAGCAGATATGCAGTGTCAGCGCCCTGATGATACACGAAGAGCGAGACATCGGAGCGGGTGGACCGAAAACCCAGAGACTGCAGGAAGGCAGCGATACGCTGGTACCAAGCCCGTGGCGCCTGCTTCAGCCCGTAAAGAGAGCGGGAGAGCAAGCACACGAAGTCCGGATGCTCGGCGTCGACGAAGCCTGTGGGCTGCTCACAGAACACCTGCTTAGCAAGATGACCGTGCAAGAAGGCGTTGGAGACGTCCAACTGATGCACATGCCAGGCTCACGAGACCGCCAACTGAAGCACGGTGCGGATCGTGCCCGGTTTCACAACCGGAGCGAAGGTGTCGGTGAAGTCCACTCCTGCACGTTGTCGAAAGCCACGAACCACCCACCGAGCCTTATAGCGCTCAAGAGAACCGTCCGGGCGGGTCTTGTGGCGGAACACCCACTTGCCAGTGATGACATTGGCACGAGGGGGTCGCGGAACAAGATGCCACATGTGGTTTCGCAGCAAGGCGTCGTACTCCTCATGCATCGCCGCGAGCCAGTGGGGATCCCGAAGAGCAGCACGAGCGGAGGAAGGGATGGGTGACGGTGTCGACGTCGAGGCAGTGCACACATACTCGTCGGAAGACTAGCACGTGCTCGGGCGGAACACACCGGCCCGGGCGCGGGTCGTCATGCCGGGAGCCGGACCAGCGGCGGCGCTCGTGCCCGCGGTGGCGGCGGGTCCCTTGGCAGCGGCGGCCGAGCCCGTGGTCGAACCTGCAGCAGCTGGAGAGGCGACGGGCGAGGAGGATGTCGAGCCCGTGGCCGGAGAGGCGGCGCCGACCGGGGTGGGAGGCGGTGTATCCGCCATGGCGCCGGGGTGGGAGTCCGACGCATCCTCGTAGGAGGGAGTCGGGACCCAGGGGTCCGGGCGGACTCGACCTCGGGGGAGGGAGTCGGGAGCCCGGGCGGCGGCAGAAGGCGCCTGGCCGGTGGGGCTGCCGGAGGTCGCGGCCGCGCGTCACGCCAAGTAGGAGGCGCAGGGGTCGGCGCCGAGGGAGCCGGAGCCGGAGAGACCTGAAAAAACGGGAACACCGTCTCGACGAAGTACACATGTCTCGAGGTGTACACGCGGTGAGAGACAGGATCATAGCATCGGTAACCTTTGGTGTTAGAGGGATAACCAAGAAAGACGCATGGGAGTGATCGTGGTGCGAGTTTGTGTGAAGCGGTGGACGCGGTGCTAGGATAACAAAGACACCCGAAGATGCGAAGGCCGTCATAGGACGGCGGTGCACCGAAGAGAAGGTGGTGAGGGGCGTAGTTCCACCGAGGACGACACGGACGGATGTTAACTAGAAGATTGGCAGTGGCAAGAGCATCAGGCCAAAACCGGGCGGGCACGTTAGAGTGAAAGAGTAACGTGTGAACGCTGTCGTTAAGAGTGCGAAGAATGCGCTCGGCGCGGCCGTTCTGCTGGGAGGTGTATGGACAAGTTAAGAGGAAGGTGGTGCCGTGGGAGGCAAGAAGGGTGCGGAGAGCAAGGTTATCAAACTCTTTTCCGTTGTCGGTTTGGAGTGCAAGTATGGGGCGACCAAACTGTGTGGTGACATAGGAGAAAAAAGACGTGAGTGTGGCTAAGGCATCGGATTTGCGACGAAGAGGAAAAGTCCAGTAGTGAGAATAATCATCTAAAATCACCAGATAGTATAGGTAGCCCGTGTTAATCGCAACGGGAGACGTCCAAACATCACTATGAAGTAATTGAAATGGAAAAATGGAAACAGTTGTAGACGCACTAAAGGGAAGACGAACGTGCTTGCCTAACCGGCAAGCCTCACAAGTATGCTCGTCGAGCTTATTACATGAGAAAGAAAAACTCCTAAGAATTTGACGCAAAACGGCGGGGTTGGGATGGCCCAAGCGAGCATGCCAAAGGTCGACGCCGGCGGCGAGGGCGACGGGTGTGGAGGTGGAGGCGCCGGCGTGCACGGGATAAAGCTCATCGGGGTTGTCACATCGGTGAAGTACCATCCGGGTACGGGCGTCCTTCACAGAAAAACCAACACCGTCAAATTCAACAGTAAGTGGATTCTCACGAGTAAGACAACGAACGGAAACTAAGTTCGTGACTAAGTCAGGCGATACGAGAACATTAGACATAGTGATGGGTGTGGAAGTGGAGGGAAAACTAGTGCTACCGATATGAGTGATAGGTAAGGAAGAGCCGTTGCCAACGGTGATACGAGTGGGTGTATGAACGGGAGTGGAGGAGGTCAGGTTACCGGGATGAGCTGTCATGTGCGCAGTAGCACCGGAGTCCATGTACCAGTCGCCTCCACCGCCGTAGTTACTCGGCGACGGCGCGGAGTGCAGGGCGGCCAGGAGGGAGGGATCCCTGGGCCCAGAAACCGGCTGCTGCAGGAGACCCCTGTAGGGCGGCGCCGGGGCGGGCGGACCGTAACCGCCGAGAGGCGACGGCGCGAGGGGGGCGCCGTAGCCGGCGCCGGCCGGCTGGTAGGGCGCGCCGAGGAACGCCTGGTGGCTGGCGGGGCTAGGACCAAGGATGCCCGGCACAGGAGCCCGTGGGACGGGCATGTGATAGGCATGCACGACGCCCGTCCACGGGTTCTGTCCGGCTGCCCACGGCGGAGGGGGCTGCTGGAGGCGCGGCGCCCCCTCGTCACCCTGGGTCGGCTGCTACTGCTGTTGCTGGCGGCGACCCCCGCCGGTTGCGCCGGCGCCCTCCGCCTTGCTGCTGCTGGGGAGGCGCGGGCGGCAGCGGGTAATACCCGGCTGGTGCAGGAGGGCGCGACTGGGTTGGCGCGGCCGGTGGAGCGGGACCGCCGCGGGTGGTGCCGGCGGCGAGGGCGGTGTGCTGGACCCGCTGCTTCAACTTCATCATCCGGCGCTCCTCGAGCTTGAGGTACGCGACAACGCGCTGAAAAGTGGGCTTTGGAAGCAAAGTGAGGTTAGAATCCGCGTTGCCGAAATCCTCGTTGAGGCCGGCGGTGAGGGTGCTCAGCATGAGGTCGTCGTCGACTGCGGAACCGATGTCGCGAAGCTCATCGGCGAGCATCTTGAGCCGCATGCAGTACTCATCGATGGTGGAGTTGTCCTGGTGACAGCCGAAGAACTCCTGCTGCAAGAAAACAAGGCGCTGAAGTTTGTTGTCGGTGAAGAGCGCGTTGATCTTGGTCCACACGGCGCAAGCATCGTCGTTCTCGGCGACGACCGTGTGGAAGATGTCCTTCGAGATGGTTTGATAGAACCATCGGATGAGCGTGGCCTCAATAGCGGACCACTCCGGATCGCCCTTCATGTAGTCGCCGTCCATGGAACCATCGATGTGCTCGGTGAGATAGTACTCGCGGAAGATAAGGTTGAAGTAGGTCTTCCATGCGAAGTATGAGGAGCTGGAGCTGTCGAGGCGGACGGGGACCCGGGCCTCGATGTTGAGGTCACGGATGACGGCGGCGGAGGGCTCGGGGCCGGCGAAGGGGTTCAACGAACCGGTGGTGGAGGAGTGCGGGGAGGCCATGGCGCGGCTAGGGTTAGGGTTTGGAAGGAGGGGTGCAGCGGCGGCGGGGGGTGCGGCGGCTACGAGGGCCACCGGAGAGGTGGCAGCGGCGGCGGGTAGGGATGGTGGCGCGAAGGGGCAGCGGCGGCGGCGCGGGAAGGAGGAGGCGCGGCGGCGGCTGTAGATCGGCGTGGGAGGGAGGAGCGGAAGCGGTGGCGGCACGGGACAGCGGCAGCGGCAGGGGAGACCGCGGCGGCGGCGAGGTGCGGCGGTGGTGGGAGGGCGACGGCGGCGGCGGCACGCGCGAGAGGGCGCGGCGGCGGCGGCGGCTTACCCTAGGGCAGGACCTTGAGAGGTGATACCATGTAGAGAGATAGTTTGGCAATACAATAATCGATGTATTGATAGGGTGCCGGTGCACGTATATATAGAGTACAAGTGGGCCTCTACCTCAACTATACACAACTAGGAGGTGGGCCAGATTATACACAAATACATGCAACATATATATTCAACACATACAGTTTATGCAATCTCATGAGGTAGTGGTTGGACACCCATTACAATGATTCAGTGAACTATTGTGCTAACTATGAAATATGCATCCCTTATGTTTCTGATGCTTGTGTAGCTACATTGTGATCTTTATATAGCGGACCAGCCACACATTACATGAGTATGGCATGGGAGCTAGCTCCATTTAGTGTATTCTTTGCCATCTTGACATGCAGTTGGTAGGTTTCAATAGATATTGTTAATTAAATCAGAGTTGACACCATAAAGAAATTAGAAAAGTTTGGTTTTGCGTACATACATGAGAAATTGTGAGTGATAAGGTTGGCAACCCCCTGTTGTTAAGTCAGGGAGGTTAACTATCAAGAGTTTCATGAGTCATGACAACAATGATTGGCTATAGCAAGTAGTGTTGTGCAGATGCAGCAATCAGCAAGCTTCGGAGCAAGTAATGTTGTGACTTTTTTTGTCTGTGTTTTTTTTCTTCTATCGTCCTTTGCAAGAACAACCACAAGGATGAGGCCCAAGAACAAGGGGTGGGTATTGGTGGGGAGGCTCTAGTGGGCCGGAGAGAGGAAATGCAGCGAAAAATAGAGATAAAACAACAACAACATTAGGCAAAGACAAACAATGAGGCCACAATCAGGGTGCTGAGATCAATTTTGTAGTGACATAAGTATGTCACATTTAGATGAGCAGACCCGTTAATTTTTTTATAACATTGACCAATCAATTTCATTAACAAAAACCAATCAAGAAGGTTAACTTTTGTAACCGATAATCTTCTAGGTACTACTAGATAAAAAACAACATATAATAGCACGTGATTTCCATATAATTCTAGTGAGATGCTTCCAAAACTAAAAAGTAACGTTGCACGGTTCCAGGAGTCTAGTCTTCCTTGGTAGGATCGAGCACATGCCCAGCAAAGACAACGGTGCCTGAAGTCTCCTCGACGATGAAGAAGGCGAACGGGTGGTCGGCGACGAAGTCCACGGTCGGAGGTGGTGGCACGTACTCGTAATCGGAGTAAAGCGAGAAGCCCATGTCTTCGTCCGACTCCACGGTGACGGCGGCGGCCTCGCACCCCTCCTCGTTCATCTCCACCACCGCCTTGTGGACAACCTCGCTCACGCACAGCGGCACGGCCGAGTCGCCCTCCCCGACGATCCCGGCCATGTTTGCCAGAAGGCGGTCGAAGGGCAGCCGGAGGCCCAGGTCCTTGAGAACGCGGCGGATGCTGTTCATGTACGTGAGCTTGAACTTGGGCAGCCGGAACTTGCCGACGGGGACATGGTCCCTCGGCAGGTGCTCGCGCAGGAACTCCGGGCGGGCCGTGATCCTGTCGACCAGGCTCCACAGGCCGTCGCGGTCCTCGGGGAGGAAGACGCACATGGAGAACTCCGGGAGGCCGTTCCTCAGCTCGGAGCGGTACGCCGGCAGGCTGTCGTCGCCGAACGCCTTGTACGGCAGCTTGAGCACCCTGAAGCCGTGGTGGCACGCGATCTGCTGGTACATCCTCCACGGCCTCCGCAGGAAGGGCACCTTGTCGACGGTGCCGCCGTCGAGCAGGTGGAACTCGTCGTCGACGGTGTCGTCCTTGTCGAAGGTGTTGCGCCACTCGCCCTTGAAGTAGATGGCGTTGGCGACGACGTGGAGGGTGTCGCTGACGTCGTACGGGTCGAGCGCCTCCGTGATCAAGTTCCTCGTCGCCTTGGCCACCCATGCGTTGATCTCCTTCCTTGATTCCACTGCCTGCACGCACGTAAGAGACTTTTGTTATAAGACCAGAACAATGAGATCTGATCTGAATTGGAAGATGAGACATGCATGATGTATACACGCAACGTACGTACATGGTTGTGGAAGTCGACGGCCCATGTGTCGCCCTTGTACGTGCCGACGACGGTGTCGCGGTACGCGGGCTTGAGCGGCCACCTCTTGTCGCTCCAGGCGCCGCACGCGAACGCCACGGCCGGCCCGCCGATGCCGGACCGGTCGGCGAGGACGCGCTCCACCACCACGTCCTTGACGAACTCCTCGAGCTCGCCCCTGGACGGAGCGCCGTCGACCGCAAGGATCTCGTCCAGCGTGTCGCCCCCGGCGCCGGCCGACATGAGCGCGAGCGCGACGTGGATGGACAGCGGCGAGAATATGAGGTTTCCGCTGCTTCTTTCCGCCGCGACTCGCTCGAGCAGCCGCGCGGCCAGCGCCGTCTGCCCGTGCTGGCACGCGCTCGTGTTGACACCTTCCTCTGCCGCCATGGCCATCGATCCAACTTCTTGGCTAGATGTATCGGTAATCTGTAAAGAAAAATACACAGTACGTTTAGGGTTTAGTCAATGAACTTTTTGGCTATTTATTAAGCGGGTTTGAACTTTGGAGCCGTGATGTTTCCCCGCGTCACGCCGCATCAGGCGGCGATGTCGCGACGAGGACCTGGCCCAGCAAGCCAGCGTTATTTCGATCGATTTGGCCCAGCGAAACAGCGGGCCACGACACGAGCGAGGCTCCCAGCGGGGGGCGCCCCTATGTCTCGCTTTAAGCGAGCACAGCGGCAAGCCTCGCGTCGGGGAGCCCAGATGGGCCGGCGAGCCGCGTGGGAGGCCAGTCCTGCTTTTTCTTGCTTGCTTTTTTCTGTTCCATTTTTTGCTTTATTTTACTTTTCGTTATACTTTAAAATATTATACATATATACACAAAAAACACTCTTCAAAAACACATTTAAAAAGTTTTGAACAAGTATTAAAAAATGTTAAACAAGTTTTAAAATTTTTGAACAAGTATTTGAAACATGTTGAATAAGTATTAAAAAATGTTGACCAAGTATTTCAAAATATTAAATATAAAAAATGTTGAACGAGTAATTGAAAAAGGTTGAAGGAGTATTTAAATTTTTTGAATAATTATTGAAAATATATTAAAGAAGTATTAAAAAAGTTGAGCAAGTATTTGAAACATGTTGAATAAGTATTACAAAATGTTGAACGAGTATATGAAAAATATTGAATAAGTATTAAAAAATTAAACAAATATTTAAAAATATTGAATAAGTATTAAAAAAATGTTTGACATCATTATCAGATTCATTCTTATCATTAGGTGGAGCATCATTATGATCATCATTGACATCATTCTCTACCTAATAATAAAGCACGGAGTGCTTCTTCCCGTTCACCGTCGTAATACGTTTCTTCCCTCAAATTTACGCTTTCTCCCATGAATTTTGTGTGTCAGTTTTTTTCTTTGGCACACACATAAAAAAGATGGTAATCCCACCCGGGCCCAAACCGGACCATGCCGCCGCCCGCAGCTCTCTCCTGCCTGATCTACCCTCGCGCCCGCGAGCCGCCCCGTCGCCGGCGACCTTCTCCGACGTATCTCCGGCCGCTCCGCCGTCTCGCCTCCCTCCAGTTTCCTCCTTCCTCTCGATCTCCTATCACCTCTCTCCCTCTTTCTCGCTGAACAAGGACCTCTGGGAGGGCCATGACGCCGCCGACCCTAAATCTCGCTGATCCGGCCGCCTCCACACCAAATCCGCCGAAAATAGATCCACCCCGTCCAGATCCGACCGGGCCTCGCTGTCGTCACCACCGGAGTATCACCCCGCTCAACCTGCTGCCCGTCGTTGCCTGCCCCAGCCCGTCCGGCATCAAGCCAAGGCCCAACCCAAGCCGAGCTGTGGCCGTACTAAAAAAATCGGACCATGTCGCTGCCCGCAGCTCCCTCCTCCCCGAGCTACCCTCGCGCTCGCGAGCCGCCTCGCCGTCGACCCCACACCTCCGCGACGCCCTGCCGCCGGCGACCTTCTCCGTCGTACCTCCGGCCGCTCCGCCGCCTAGCCCCTCTCCCGTTTCCTCCTTCCTTGGCCACCATTCTCGACTGACGCCATCTGTCCGCTACGTCGCTCTCTAGCAACGTAAATCGGTCATTTTCGCTTCAGGTGAATCCCCACACATTCTCCGTATGCGGCCTTGAGGCTAACCTTATCCACTTGGGTTGCTACCGTGTTGTCTCCTTGGATGCCGGCATGGCTCCCCCAGCTGGACCTCCTCGACGTCGTTCATGTGGTTTAGACCATGTTATTTGGCTACGAAGTGTGATTTTTTTCTCCCGTTGCAATCCACGGGCATTTGTGCTAGTAATTACCAATACCATTATTACTAGGCATACAATCATCACCAGATTATGCTCTAACTTGCTACATCCACCCGTGTTGCAAGAATGGAGAGCCCGGGCTTCCGGCCAGGAAATAAACCTTACCGTCTCAAATGATAGCACCAGATCCTCTCAAACCACTGTCACTAACAAATACTCTCCCTGTTTCTAAATATAAGTCTTTTAAGAGATTTCAATAGAGACTATATATATAGACTTATTTTAAAGTATAGATTCATTTATTTTGCTCCTTATGTAGTCCACATTGAAATCCCTTAAAAGTTTTGGGTTTTTATCATTTATGCCACTAGTTGTGTCCCACTACTCAGTTTTGCCATTAGAACTTACAACTGCTCAAAAATGCCATCGTTCCGTGAGATGCTTGCTCAAAAATGCCATTAGATATCTCAAAAATGCCATTGTTCATTAGATGTTTGCTCAAAAATGCCATTAGACATCATTATTTTCAGGTCAAACTCGTTGACCATGTTATATGATGAAAATACCCCTATACCCACATGTCAGCACTCTCTATCTCACATTTATAAGTGTGGATCCCACTTGTCAGGAGTAAGCAAGCGAATAAGTTTAGAGGAAAATAAGAACATTTTTGGTATCAAGTGGGGCCCACACTTTATTGTAGTGAGATAGAGGGAGAGTTGACATGTTAGTCTACAGGTATTTTGGTCATTATAACATGGCAAATGAGATTTGAGCTCAAAGTAATGGTGTCCAGTTGCATTTTTGAGCATGCACCTAACGAAGCGATGTCATTTTTGAGTTGTTGAAATTCCTAGTGGCAAAACTGAGTAGTGATACACAACCGGTGGCATAAATGATAAAACCCCAAAAGTTTTATATTTAGGAACGGAGGAAGTACATTGTCAACATCCAGTTTTAAGAGGTCTCCTTTTGGCTTCTGCTAGGGGTGTGCACCTTGGTCCCTCGGCTAATCCACCTTTCGACTGACTTTCATATTAACGATAGTTTCATCGTGCTGAGAAGGTCGTAACACAACCGAGTCCCGTATGAGCGGCTTCCTCGGACCAAAAAACCTAACGAAGCCTCCACCACAGATCCTTCTAGTGATGCATATCTTGCCCGAGCTACAGACGATTTGTGGGGTGCATGCTTTGCCTCCGTCGATGGAACATCTGGACTCACTAATGACTCAAGTATGGTTATGCAGTCACCCACACCACCATCTGCAAGACCAACCAGGCGCTCGTCTTTGTGGAGCATGGAGGGTTGGGCGCCTGCTGTCTTCCATTCGCCCGAGCCCATCGGCCATGTGGTTCCTGCGAGTAACGAGCTTGTGGCGTCCAATGCACAGACGCCTGTTTCTGAGGCTATTTTCACTAAAAAGTTTCAAGAATTTATCATCAAACAAGTGGATCTGACAATTACAGGTGGTTGTCTTCTGAAAGAGAAGGCAACTAGTGACCAAAGCAAGAGGGTTCTCTAGCCATCGATCTGACATCTTGAAGAAGAATCTTGTTGGGAGCAAAAGTAAGAAAAGTGACACCATAAAGAAGGCGCCAGCGGCTGCTTGGTGGGCGATTCTCTTATTCTCAGGTGGTTGTGTTTGATGTCATTGTCGATGTGTTTATGATGATGTTTCTTTCAATGTTGCGATTCGTGGATTGATTTGTGGTTATAATGGATTGGGGACATATATTCGTCTGCTTGGATGGTTACGGAGATTCATGTTTTCGAAGTAGACCACACATGATCATATTATAGTGATTTTCGTCTGATTTTTATTAATTAATCAGACAGTCATTTCTAGTACTTAATTAATCGCCGAGGCAATTCTTTTACTTCCTTTTACGAAAATCTCTTCGCATGGTGAGAAAGGGTGCGGCGGCGTGCGAGAGCGAGAGGGCAGCGAACACACACGTGCGTGCGCACGACCGACCACCGGGGCCCACCTGGCGGCGACACACCCGCCCGTAGACGGCCCGAGAATTCCCCACTTTGATTGAGGCTAAAACAACCGTGAGATCAGATTCGGGCAGGCCGCGGAGGAGTCGTCGTCGTCGCCGAGCTCGATCCCCACCCCCACCCCCACCACCCGTCCCGCGCCGGCGCCCCCCCGGAGATCGGAGCGCCCCACGGCAGGATCCCGATCTCGCCATGAATCCGGAGTAGTAAGTCGCATCCCCTCCCCTCCCCTCTGGTTGAATGAATTTGGGGCCTGTGTGGCCGGGATCTCGCGGGATCTGGCCCCGATCCCGGCGGTTCCTGTTTGGATGCAGCGTGATCTCGGAGTTTGCATTCGGCGGATTTCGACGTGATCCTTGGTTTTTGTCATGTTTTGGGGCGCCTAGGAAAAGTAGCGTTCGTGTAGTAAGATTTTCCCTCGGTGCGTTTGGAACACGGGAGCGAGCCTAGGGGAATCCACATGAATACCATAGGATTCGTTTCTCTCTCGATCGCGTAGCAGAGGCACTGCCGGGCAGCCGAGCCTAGGGAAATTCACAGGGTTGTAGTACCAGAGATTTATTTCACCAAATAATTAGAGGCAGCTTCAGTGACATGGCAAGCGATGAACCTTCTGTTTGGCAGTGGTTTAGCCATGTTATTATTACTTCTCCCGTGACTGCCCGATTCCTGTGTTTCGTTACCAGTATGCTTGCTCTAAACTTATTTTGAGGGGTGACTGACTACGGTGATAGGCCCATGAACGATCTGAAAACGCATCTCGTTGTTGTACGGATAAGACATTGTTGGTTGCAATGTCGGTAGTGTGACCCTACGATGCTTAGTGCATCCATATGCTTTTGTGATCGTATGCTTGCTCAATCCGGTCAGTGATGTTTTTGTGTTGTGCACATGGGTATTGCTTCTGTACCTTGTGAATGTAAATCATCGGAGTTATTCTCTTGGTTAGTATTGTAGTTGTTGTTTAGCTTCACTATATTTCACACTGTTCCAAATATCGGCCAGTTAACTACCGATATGGTCAGTTAACTGCTATTCGGAACGTGCTATTCGAGCCATTAACTGGTAGGTCCAGTTAATTTGTCTGACAAGCCGATGTATCAGCTGTCATTCCGAATTACGGCTGGGCCAATTAACCGCTAGGCATTTTTTAGACCAAAACTGGCCCGTTCCCTCCCGACTTTTCAACGTACAGGTTTATGGCCTTCCAGATCAGTTGCAACATCATCGGAACACCAAGGCAACAATTTTCCTTGTTGACATGTAGCCTAGGATTGCATATTTAGACACTTAGTACCACTGTTCAAAAAAGCGCTATTAGGCGCTCGCCTAGGCGCGCTTAAGCGCTGGGCGTTGGCCTAGCGCCTCGCTTTGGCCCAAGGCGCTCAAAAAAGCGGCCGAGAGGTCCTCCGGCGAGAAATCGGCCTCTCCAGCGAGGAATCACGTTTCTCAGGCGAGAAATCAATCCCCCCGGCGAGGATTCTACCTCCCTTGTGAGGATTCATCCTAGCTGACGAGGGATTCAGCTACTCCGACGACAAATTGACTGATTCCGGTCAGGGATCAGGCTTCTCTGGCGAGGGATCGAGCTTCTCTGGCAAGGGACAGAGGAAGAGGGAGAGAAGCAGCCTCGTGTAGCAAGGGAGAAAGGATGAGGGGAAGAGGCGGCGTGAGGAGGAAAACCTAAATTTCCTGCCGACTGCACCATACAAGAGCTTTAGTAGGAGGATATGAAGATGGGCCTCTGGTTTAATGGGCTAGGCCAGCCCATCTAGCTTATTTCTTCATCCTACAGTACTAACGCCTAATTGCGCCTAATTTCGCCTAATCGTGCCTAAGCTAGAAAAGCGCAAGTAGGTGGCCAAACGCATAATTAACGCCTAGCACTTTTTTGAACTTTGCTTAGTACATTGCATGTTGTTATAGCCTAGGATATATAGATATGACCCTAGTTAATCGCCCGATAAATAGGTTACCGATGAATTCAGTTAAATGGTCGATTTGCCGATTAATCCCTACTCAGCACCCAACCAATATGGTACCAGTTACCGATATCCTGAACATTGCTAGTATTTCATCTTAGTTATGTATTGACATTGGAAACTATTACTTATCTATTCAACTTTTTTTTATCTCTTGAGACAGAGTAACTATTCAGAATTTCTAACGTGCACTGCAGTACTACAACTGAATCAAATCTCTTTAAAGACTTATATTTAGGAACGGAGGGAGTAGTTCCCTTTGATCCCTATGCACTAGTGTGTGATAGCATCTAAAATAGTCCCCCTTGCAGCATTAAGATATAATGATATTGTAACATTGAATGAGTGTTACAGCCCAAGACTGTATACAACATGAACAAACAAGCATTTGGTACTGAATTTGCCCGAACAAACAACCATTTGGTCATGCTTGTAAAGGTTGTTAAGCAGACTTGGGCACTCTACAAATATGCAAATTCGATCCATAATTTAGCCTATTTTGTTTATAGAAAAAAGCGTATAACCCCCGATCCCTACCTGTTGTAGAGAATCTATCGTCTAAACTCTTTTGTGCCATTTGCCGCCTAATACACTATTTCAGTATAATGTTGTTTGCTGGTTCATATCTCTTGATTGATTATTTATTGGTTATTAAGATAACAGTATCAATAACTAGAATACTCTACACTCATCTGCACTATGGAGATGGATTGGATGCAACCCGCTTTTCCTTTCCTTTTTTGGAAGGAAAAATAAAGTGATTGCAAAACTAGAGATGGTGCAAGTGATATTAGCATACATAATTCACCAAAATCAACCTATTCTCTTTGTGTAACCAAACTTGCCTTGTTCTTTTACTGCCATTAGATAGTAGAAATCCGAAATCCACAATAAACACCTCTGGAAACACTAACCAAGCAAGAAAAAGTACATCTACCCAGCGGCATCCAGCGAGATAGGTCCAGACAGCAACGATTTAGCATCGAATCCCACCTAATTTAAAATGAACTCGCCTAGAAACGTTGCATTCCCCTCATGGACGTGATCCAGACAAAAAAAGAAAATGCGACAATTTTGCTTGGATCGAGAGTCAACTCTCCCGCGCGCTAGATCTGGCGAGATCTCAGCCTAAAGCCCCAGCCCCGATCGGACTTGCTGGGGGCGAAACAGAGGATGGGGATCGGACTTACTACTCGGGATTCATGGCGGGATCGGGGTCCAATCTGGCAGGCGGGAGGACGGATCCGTTTGTCGGCGGGGATCGAGATCGAATCCGCAGAGGCAGGCGGCCTCACGACGGACTTGCCTGAGTTCTTGGCGTCTCGCTTTTCCTGTCAATCAATCTGACAATATGTGAATGTGTGGGGAAAGGACCAAGCTCCACCAGGCCAGGCTGATTTTAGACCAACTGGCCAGACGCGTGGAAACTCTTCCTTTTGTCCTTTTTTTACAACAACAACATGGCACAGAGACTAACTAAATAAGCACATGGCATGGTTGCTTAAACGAACCATGCTGCTTATTTGGTTAGTCTCCGTGTCTCGTTATTGTTGTTGTTGTAAAAAAAGGACAAAAAGGAAAGAGTTTCCACGTGTCTGGCCAGTTGGTCCAAAATCGGCCTGGCCTGGTGGAGCTTGGTCTTTTCCCAGCGCATTCACATATTGTCATATTGATTGACAGGAAAAGCGAGACGCCAAGAACTCGGGCAAGTCCGTCGTAAGGCCGCCTGCCTCTGCGGATTCGATCTCGATCCCCGCCGACAAGCGGATCCCCGTCCTCCCACCTACCAGATTGGACCCCGATCCCGCCATGAATCCCGAGTAGTAAGTCCGATCCCCATCCTCTGTTTCGCCCCAGCAAGTCCGATCGGGGCTGGGGCTTTAGGCTAATCTCGTCAGATCTGGCGCGTGGGAGAGTTGACTCTCGATCCTAGCAAAATCGTCGTGTTTTCTTTTTTTTGTCTGGATCGCGTCCATGAGGGGAATGCAACGTTTCTAGGAGAGTTTATGTTTAAATTAGGTGGAATTCGATGCTAAATCGTTGCTGTCTGGACCTATCTCGCTGGATGCCGCTGGGTAGATGTACTTTTTCTTGCTTGTTAGTGTTTGCAGAGGTGTTTATTGTGGATTTCGGATTTCTACTGTCTAATGGTAAAAGAACAAGGCAATTTTGGTTGCAGAGGATAGGTCAATTTTGGTGAATTATGTATGCTAATATCACTTGCACCATCTCTAGTTTCGCAATTACTTTGTTTTTCCTTCCAAAAAAGGAAAGGAGAAGGGGGTTGCATCCAATCCATCTCCACAGTGCAGATGCGTGTAGAGTATTCTATTTATTGATACTGTTAGCTTAATAGTCAATCAATAGATATGCACCAGCATACAACATTATACTGAAATAGTGTATTAGGCGGCAAATGGCACATAAGAGTTTAGATGATAGATTCTCTACAACAGGTAGGGATCGGGGGTTATACGCTTTTTTATATAAACAAAGTAGGCTAAATTATGGATCGAATTTGCATATTCGTAGAGTGCCCAAGTCTGCTTAACATACTTTACAAGGATGACCAAATGGTTGTTTGTTCGGGCAAATTCGGTACCAAATGCTTGTTTGTTCATGTTGTATACAGTCTTGGGCTGATATAACTGTTCGTTCGGTTACTGCTATAACACTCATTCAATGTTACAATATCATTGTATCTTAATGCTGCAAGGGGGGGTATTTTACATGCTATCACACACTAGTGCATAGGGATCAAAGGGAACTACTCCCTCCGTTCCTAAATATAAGTCTTTAAAGAGATTTCACTATGGACTACATACGGAGCAAAATGAATGAATCTACACTCCAAAATATGTCTATATACATCCGTATGTAGTCCATAATGGAATCTATACAAAGACTTATATTTAGAAACGGAGGGAGTACCAGCTTAGCAAAACTGACATTCTGGCTGAGTATTAAACAGCAAAATATCTGTTCATCTGTCGCTGCTTAGTTGTCTAAGCCTGACAATATTGTTCGATCTAATTGTTGCGTGTTATTATCTTGAATACATTGCTGTTTGAATTTATTTTTCAGTCTTGCAAGCCTGGAGATAGTTACTGTATCTTATTATCATCTAGAAAATGCCATCACTACTCGGTTTCTTCTCTGCACACTGTGTTTGATGGAGACTAACATTCTCTTATTTGATCTTGCAGTGATTACCTCTTCAAGCTTTTGCTTATTGGAGACTCAGGTGTTGGCAAGTCATGTCTTCTGTTAAGATTTGCGGTAAGAATCTCTATCTCAAGCACGATCCATTTTGCTATCTATGTATGCCCTTGAGGACAACCAAGTATAGTTACTAATAAATGTACACATGCTTTTTATGTGTTTGCCTCTCTTTAATATTTTGACTCTCTTGGCAGGATGACTCGTACCTGGATAGTTACATCAGTACTATTGGAGTTGATTTTGTAAGTACATTTACTTTCTGCATTTTTTTTGGCTGCTACAGATCCTTCTATTGAACTTAGCTCCTTTAAAAAAATGTTGACAGAAAATACGGACTGTGGAGCAGGACGGAAAGACTATCAAGCTGCAAATCGTGAGTCTAGCTTATCTCATGATTTACTTGATATTCATGATGTTGCTAGTAACCAAGCATGCCTGTGCAAGTACCATTGAGTTGTGATTTTGTTGATGATCTGTAAAACTTCATTGAGACATAGTTCTTCCAGTGACCACTATTATTTTGTGGGATGCAAATCATGATTGTTAGTTGAAGTCGATTGATATGAAGCAGACACAATCAACCGCTTCTCCTGAATATATATGAACTCTGTTATCACTTTGTGGTTCTCTTTAATCTGTCCAGTTAATATAACCGGACCATTAGATGTTTTCATTATTTGGAAGTTTAGAAATGAAAAATAGATGTAGCTCAGTTTGAACGTGAGGGATGGCAATCTTGCAGCTTATGTGTATGTGCTGTTCGGATTGGGCAATTCCTCTGTTTTTCATCTTCCACTTCCGTTGCGGTGATACAGGCTTGTATTATCCTTTTCAAAGTTATTAAACCCCTTCATTCTACAACCTTTTTTTCAGTGGGACACTGCTGGGCAAGAACGTTTTAGAACTATTACCAGCAGCTACTACCGAGGGGCCCATGGAATTATTGTAAGTCCGCTTATGCAAACTTCATTTTAGTCAGATTACAAAATTTACATTTATGATTGCTTGACCGGAATATTCAAATGATATTGCAGATAGTCTACGATGTGACAGACCAAGATAGCTTCAACAATGTGAAGCAGTGGCTGAACGAGATTGATCGCTATGCTAGTGAGAATGTGAACAAGCTTCTCGTGGGGAACAAATGTGATCTCGCTGACAAAAGAGCTGTATCATATGAAACAGCAAAGGTACCAACATTATTTTTAGCTGTTCACTTCACAATCTGCAGATTTCAACCTTTCATTCACCGAAGGCATTCTCATTGCTATTTGTGTTTTTTTCTTATGTGTGTATATATAGGCATTTGCTGATGAGATTGGCATTCCATTCATGGAGACCAGTGCAAAGAACGCCCTGAATGTTGAACAGGCTTTCATGGCCATGGCTGCTTCGATCAAGGATAGGTTTGGACCCAAACTGAAACTAGCATTCATGATGGTTTATATTAATGTGCTAGTCTAAGAACTTTAGAGATGAAGAACTTACTGAAAACAATGCCCTATGTTTTCAGGATGGCTAGCCAGCCAGCCGCAAACAACGCTCGCCCAGCGACTGTACAGATCCGCGGGCAACCTGTCGACCAGAAGACCAGCTGCTGCTCTTCTTAGAAAACCATGCAAACTTGATGATGCTCCATCACCTCTATACATGTTTTCTTATTTGTTTTTACTTGTTATATCTTTGTTCTTTTCTTTCTAGTGTACCTGCCTTCTGAAATTGTGTAACTTGGATGAATATCTTATATTCGCAGTTGTTTTTATGGTTAACTTGGGATGACACTGCTGGTCATAGTACTCGATCTGTATCTATACAGTTCCATTGCTAACGATATTATATGATAACTGGATTCTTTTTTCCCCTCTCAGCGAGAGACAAACAAATAGAGGCAATATGATGATTTTCTTTTTGGCAATTGGAGTATGATTATCTGATCTTGTAATATGGTTGACTCCTGAATTATCATTGTGTAAAAAAGTCCACTACGAGTATGCTTTCAGGCCGTCGCGCATTTCAATGAAGTGAGCTCCCTGAATTTGTAAAATTGATCAATTGTTATTTGTAACACTGAGGAGGTCATTGTCTGCATGAAGTCCTGGGTCTTCACCTTTTTCTTCTTGGGGAAAGCCTTACATATTACTTTGGCAGTTTTTATTACTTGCAAATAAGGATACATCATTTTTAGATTACATCAACTAGAAAATCAGGAGGCTCATCCTGTCAGGTAAAAGTACTGCCGTATTGGAGCCTTCTGCTTTACTAGCTAACAGACCAGCTGCCATATTTGCCTTCCTGAGACAGTGGTTAAACAAAATATAGAGAAATTTGCGGCATAATAATGTGCATTCTCATAGACCGTTGTCGCCTGTCAGATAGAATCGTCACCATTCAGCGGGGGAGGCATTTAACCCCGAAAATAATAGTAAATGTTTTCAAAAAATTCTGATTTTTTTTGTAGACGTTCGTGTTAGTGTCGCAAGTATGCTTGACAATTTTCATGCGAAACGGGGTAGTGGTGTTTCGTCGGTGAAAAAAAAAACAAATTTGGGTGTCACATTTTGGGGTAACAATTGATGTTCAATTTATGTTTTTTTGCGAGAAAATGCTTAACCTTTTTGCCTAAAAATTTCCAGGTAGCGTTTGGATGTGACAGAACACATACAAATTTTGTTGGATTTTTTTATATATTTTAAAATTCATTTTCCGTGGACAGGAGCACGTGCTCCCAGGAGCTGAATTGCATTTCCCCCATTCAGCGTGACTTCTATAACTTCCATACAATGCCTTCACATTAACTTACTACATCCGTCAGTATTTGCAAGAATGAGCCCACCTCTGAGAGCCTGGGCTTTTGCGGTACCAACATCTTCAATGAAGGGAATAGCACTCACCAGGATAGCACCAGATCCTCCCAAACCACTGTCACTAACAAATGTAGTGTCAACATTCAGTTTAAAGAGGCCTTCTTTTGGCTTCTGCTCATGTCTTGGATTTGCACCTTGGTCCCTTGGCTAATCCACCTTCTGAGCCGTGAGATTCATATTAATGATAGTTTCACCATGCCAAGAAGGATGTAACAAACCGAGCCCCCGTATTGCTCCTATGCATGTGAGCGGCTCGGGTGGACGAAAAAAAACCTAACGGAGCCTCCACCACAGTCCCTTCTGGTGATGCACATCTTGCTCGAGATGCACACGATGTGTGGGGTGCATGTTTTGCCTCTGTCGATCGTGTATGACCTTGAGTATGGTTATACCACCACCCACTGCACTAGTGCCAGACCAACTAGACGCTCGTCTTTGTGGAGCATGGAGGATTAGGCGATGTTGTCTTCCACTCGCTTGAGCCCATCGGCCAGGTGGTTCCTGCGAGTGATGGGGTTGCGGCGTCCAATGCATTGGCACCTATTTTCGAGGCTATTTTCGCTAAACAGTTTCAAGAATTAATTGCCAAACGGGTGGATCTGGCAATGACGGGTGGCTGCCTCCTGGAGGAGAAGGCAACTAGGGACAAGAGCAAGAGGGTTTGCTCTGGCCATTGTTCTGACATCTTGAAGGAAAAAACTTTTGGAAGCAAACGTAAGAAGAATGACACAATAGAGAAGGCGTCAACGGTTGCTTGATAGGACAAATATGTTATTGTCCAATTGTCATGTTCAATGCCACTGTCTATGTGTTTATGATGGGGTTTCTTTGCAATGTTGTGATCTATGGGTTGATTTATGGTTATAGTGGGTTTGGGGCATATTCGTTTGCTTGGATGATCATGGAGATTCATGCTTTGGGAGTGGACCACACGTGATCATTTGTAATGGTTTTCGCCTGATTTTTGTCATTAATTTAGACAATTCTATTCTATTTAGTTAATCGACGAGACAAATCTTTCACTTCCTTTAAAGAAAGGCAATTCTTTCACTTCAAACCACATAAAGGCTATGGACAGGAAGAAGTGCATCAAGAAACAAGGTTGGTCGAAACCTCCCGAGGGCTATTTTAAAATGAATATCGATGCTGCTTTCTGTCTTCAGGGGGAGAAGGGGGCTACTAGAGTTGTGGTCAGAGATGACCATGGACATTTTGTGGCGGCAAGTAACAACATAATTGAACATGTAAACTCAACAGCTATTGCTGAAGCTAGAGCATTGAAAGACGGGCTCGTCCTGACATGTCAAGTTGGATGCGAAAAGATAATGTTCAACTCAGACTGTTTGAAAATTGTCCAAACTATGCATGATGGAAGTTTTTTAGCAACTGAAGCTTACGAAAAGCGTGTATTCTTATCTAGAAATTTATTTCATGTAACCATAGAACATTGTCCGAGAGAGAGGTTCATTTGTTAGCTGCCCATGTAGAGGGATCTCATACTTGTGTCTCTGACGCGAGATCCTTTGGCTTTCGTTGTACATAGCCTACTGGACGATGTAACTATGTTAAAAAATGAATAAGGAATTAATAAAGGCTTTTCTATTAAGAAAAATGATGCGGCGGTGTGCGAGAGCGAGAGGGCAGCGAACACGCACGTGCGCACGACCGACCACCGGGGCCCACCTGGCGGCGACACACCCGCCCGTAGACGGCCCGAGAATTCCCCACTTGGAGGCTTCTTAGAAAAACAACCGTGAGATCAGATTCGGGCAGGGCCGCGGAGGAGTCGTCGTCGTCGTCGAGCTCGATCCCCCACCACCCGTCCCCCGTCGGCGCCCCCTCCGGAGATCGGAGCGCCCCACGGCAGGATCCCGATCACGCCATGAATCCGGAGTAGTAAGTCGCATCCCCTCTCTTCCCCTCTGGTTGAATGGATTTGGGGCCTGTGTGGCCGGGATCTCGCGGGATCTGGCCCCGATCCCGGCGGTTCCGGTTTGGATGCAGCGTGATCTCGGAGTTTGCATTCGGCGGATTTCGGCGTGATCCTGGTTTTTGCCATGTTTTGGGGCGCCCCGTTTGGTTACGGGAAAAGCCTAGGAAAAGTAGGGTTCATGCAGTAAGATTTTCATTCTCTGCGTTCGGAACACGTTAGCGAGCCCAGGGAAATTCGGTAGGATTCGTCAGCCGGGCCTAGGGAAATTCACAGGGCCGATGTGGTTTCAGTGACGATGGCAAGCGATGAACCTTTGTTTGGCAGTGGTTTAGCCATGTTATTATTACTTTTCCCGTGACTGCCCAATTCCTGTGTTTCGTTACATGTATGCTTGCTCAACTATGGTGATAGGCCTATGACAGATCTGAAAGCACTTCTCGCTGTAAATTTTACGGATAAGACATTGTTGTTGGTAGTGTGACCCTACGATGCTTAGTACATCCATATGTACATTCTACAAACACGATGTTGTTGGTAGTGTGGCCCTACGATGCTTAGTACATCCATATGTACATTCTACAAACACGATTGTATACTTGCTCAATCCTGCCGGTGATGTTTTTTGTATTGTGCTCATGGATATTGCTTCTGTACCTTACAAATGTACATCGTCGCTCTCCGAATTGTTCTCTTGGTTAGCTTCATTATTTCTGTATTTCATCTTAATTATGTATTGACATTGGAAACTGTTACTTATCTATTCAACTTTTTTTTATCTCTTGAGAGTAACTATTTAAAATTTCTAACGTGCACTGCAGTACTACAACTGAACCAAATTTACTGAATATTGTGTATATAGAATAACAAAATACCTGACTATGCATCGATGCACAAACTTCTAAGCATCAAGATGTTGATTCTATCTAATTTTGGCATATAGTTGTCTTAAATTTTTTGATCTTTGTGTTGCTTCTCAATGTTCTAAGCATGGATATAATATCCTGCTACTGTGTCTCATTTTGGTATTATTTCCATGTAAATGTTGCCTTGTTTATTTCCCATAGTACACTTGATTGAGACTAATATCCTGTTACTTGACATGGCAGTGACTATCTCTTTAAGCTTCTGCTTATCGGAGACTCAGGTGTTGGCAAGTCATGCCTTCTCTTAAGATTTGCCGTAAGAATTCTTATCTAAAGCATGATTTGTTCACTATCTTTTCTAGGTCTTCCCTTTTCTAATATGCATCTTCTTCTTAAAAGTTAGATGTAAGTTGTCTTTGGGATATCATAGGATCTGTCAATTTGTTTTTAGGCTTAATAATCTGTATGATCTCTCAAAAACTACCACAATTTAATATGAATAAGGAGTTCATTGTCGGTAGCTACTGTTTCTTAACAACGTGGAGAGGATCCCAATAATTGTGTTGTTAATAGTTCATTTACTCTGGCCTCCTTAACATTATTTACCCTGTTGGCAGGATGACTCATACCTGGAGAGTTATATCAGTACTATTGGTGTTGATTTCGTAAGTATATTTACTTTCTTGGTTTGAGTGTTAATGTTCTGGCTACTTTAGTTAAACTTGGATCCTTGTTTTCTTCCAACTTTGTTGATAGAAAATACGTACAGTGGAGCAAGATGGAAAGACTATGAAGCTGCAAATCGTGAGTCTATTCTTTCTTGTAGTTATTTGATCTTTGCATTCCTATGGTCAAGCTCAAGCATAGCTTTTCTTTATGTCCAGTATGCATGTACCATCAAATCCAGATTTGACAAAATAGAAGACTTTATTGGGACACATTTCTTTTTATTGCCCTCTTTTATTTTGTGGAGTTTGCTGAATTTTTCCCTTTGCATAATACATCATGTCGTATTCAGTATTTATGTGGTTGTTGGTTGAGGTCAGTTCACAGGAAACAGAAACACCAATGCATGAATATGTCGGCAACCGCACAAACACTTATCACCTTGTGGATTTTTTAGTTCCATCCATTTAAATTTGTTAGTCCATTAAATGTTTATATTGATTGTCTTCTTTCGCATAAAGAATCATGCTTTCAAGATGTTTTTATATACCAAACAGATGTACTCCATTTTGAACAATCATATCTAGGAGCCTGATGGTATCTTATTTAAATACTTTGATGGTACGGTAGCTCATGCTGCACCTACTGTTAGCATTTGGCGATTCTTCCTTCCTTTTGTTACATTTAGTGATACAAGCTGTCTTTTCCTTTTCTGTACACCCCTCTTTGGCACCTTTCCTTTTTATCAGTGGGACACTGCTGGGCAAGAACGCTTCAGAACTATTACTAGCAGCTACTATCGAGGGGCTCATGGAATAATTGTAAGATTGTTTACAAAATCTCTATTTTGACATGCTATTTAATGTGCATGAATGTTCCGCTTTTTATATATTGTGAATGTGAATACATATATACAAATGGCATTGCAGATTGTCTATGACGTGACAGACCTGGACAGCTTCAACAATGTGAAACAGTGGTTGAACGAGATTGATCGCTATGCTAGTGAGAATGTGAACAAGCTTCTTGTAGGGAACAAATGTGATCTCACTGACAAAAAAGTTGTATCGTATGAGACAGCGAAGGTATCTTATGCTTTACTCATATCTGCCGAAGCATTCTTTCTGCTCTTCTTGTTTACATTTGGTGTGTGCAGGCATTTGCTGATGAGATTGGCATCCCATTCATGGAGACCAGTGCAAAGAATGCCTTGAATGTTGAGCAGGCTTTCATGGCTATGTCTGCTTCAATCAAGGACAGGTGTGTGCTCCCAGACAGTTCAATTAGCACAGGGCCTACACTCCTTAGCATGTTGCTGTTAACTGCTTTATGTTATTCCACTTCCTTAGCTACAACAATTTGTACCGAGTTTGATGTGTTCCCCGGACCCAATCTAGTGAACTTGGTGGTTTATATAAATAATCTCATATGATGTTGTTCTATAAACCTTAGAGAAAGATCATATAATAATGAATCAAACATCTTGGTTTTCAGGATGGCGAGCCAGCCAGCCGCAAACAGCGCTCGCCCAGCCACGGTGCAGATCCGCGGGCAACCTGTTGAACAGAAGACGAGCTGCTGCTCTTCTTAGAAATGCAGGCAGCCGCCGTCTGTGTTACCCTAATGGAGACGCAAACTTGGCCGCGCCATCCTTCAGTCCATGCTTCTACATAGGCCTACTACATCTTACACCTTCATTCCATTCTTTCTAGTGTACTTATTAGCTCTTGAATTGTTGGACTTGTAACACCGGACGGAGTTTGGAGACAGTATCTTCTTCTAGTTGTGTATCTTCAATGGTTATGTTACGATTTGCAGCTGTTGCTTTTCTTCCCTAAATTTAAGATGATTTCTACTTTCACTTGATCAAAATGGTCCGTTGTTCAAAGTATTGTCCGACAGTATGCTTATCTCTATGGTATAAAAAGTTCCTGATTATAATTTCCAAGGTGCACTTGTTGATTGTTGAAGGCAGCATTAGGAAATGTGAAGACTCGGTTGCTGCGCACAACATGGCAAATTGCAAACATTAGATCAATTGGGAACTCTGCTCAAGTCCAAGGACTGTCTGCTTCACCATCAACACATTTCTTGTGTAAGACGTGTGTTCCAATTGCGCCTTTCAGAGAACACATTTGCACAAATAATACATGTTCAACTGGATATATCCTTCTTTTTCCCCATATTGCATAGAGTTTCCTGGCTTGGTGCAATCCGAGAGCAAGTAGTCTAGCTCCTTCGAAGAGGAGGAATACCAGAACTTCCCTTCCCGCTCCAGCTAGCAAAGCCGGTGGAGGAGAGGAGAGCAGGGGAGAGAAGATAAGTGAGCCCGCTATTGATGTTGGAGCATCTTCAACAACAGCCTTATTTTTGGGCATACGAAGTTTTTAGGGCATGAGATGGTAAAAATCAGTCTCCAACAGTTGCCCAATCCTAAAAAAAAAAAACAATTTTTTGGGCAGCCCAAAAAAAGGCTCCTCGTGTAGCAAATATAGGGCAGTTGGGCAGCTGGCCAAAAACGCGAGGCTGATTCCAGATGCCCGCCCGCGGCTGGAAACCCTCGTATCTGCTCGCCCGCCGGCCAGTGGTTGCCATGGCCGCCTCCTCCGGCCCCTATACGCTCACCGAAGCATTTTTGTCCTATTTCGTGCCCAAAAAAGCAATTTTGTGTCCTATTGTAGGGTTGCCGTTGGACATGGCGCTTGCTCGTGAAAAAAAAGCGTTTTTGTGACCTAAATTTTGTACTCCACCATATTATCGTGACTAAAAATAGGGCTACTATTGAAGATGCTCTTATAGGAAACAAATCATCAAAACACGTTAGGAGCTTCAAAACACGATCATCGTATCTAAGTCATCTCGTCACTCGGTGGATACGATGCGGTAACAAGTAAAGAAGACACGATCATATGTAGGTCATGTCTTGCCACCCCGGTAGATGTGATGCGGTAAGAGCATCTCAACCTGACGCCCAAACTGTCCTCTGCATGTCTGAGTGGACAATCTGAACATGTATGATAGCCAGTGTTTTCTTTATCTTTTGACCCTTTTACAGTAGTTGAGGCAGATATGACCCCGGTTGGGATTTTTTTTTTGAGATTTGACCCTTTTTCCTACCGCCGGGGTCCCTGACGGTAGGGTTAGATAGCCTACCGTCGAGCCCTCCGGCGGTAGACGACTTATCCACGTCAGCAATCAGTGATGGCTGCCGTGACTTCCGTTCGCCCCCTACCGCCACCCGGCCCGGCGGTAGCCTGTCTAACCGTACCGCTAGGGACCCTGGCGCTAGGGTCCTGGCAGTTATAAGGGTCGAGGCGCCGGTTCACCCTCCCCCTTTCTTCCCCACCCCGCCGCAAGAAAAGAGGAACTCCCTCTTTCTCCCTCTCTCATCTCCTCCACTCCCCCTCGGATCTCTTCTGATTCTCGACGGTTTTTGCGGATCGAGATGGCTCCAAAAAGAGAAAAGTAAGCTTCTCCAATCCCTCCAATTAGTTTTAGTCAAATAGCTTCCGATTCGATGCATTATTTGCTTTAAATCAACCCTATTTTTGAACTAGATTTACGTTTTTTTGATCCTAGGTTTGTTTTAGGTTGATTCTAGATGTTCTATGGGGTTGAATATTAACTCTAGTCACTAGTTGGAATGGTAGTGTGAAGAAGAACCCTAGTTCATGATTTTTTTTGAAAAAAATGATGATATGATGCATGTTGGAGGAATTAACTCCTATGTTTGTTTTGATATGATGCTTGTTGATATGATATGATGCATGATGTATAGTGGATGTTGTTGGAGGAATTATGCTTCAGATGAACCCTAGTTCATGTTTTTGTATTTTGCAAAAATGATGATATGATGCATGTTTGAGGAATTAACTCCTATGTTTGTTTTGATATGATGCATGCTATATATTAGATGTTGTCGGAGGAATTGTGTTTAAGATATTTATTTTATCTATGCTTATGCTTATAATGCTTATGTTTATGCAATTTTATTTAGGCGGCCACCTCTTGCGGACAACATCGACACTAGGTACTCAATGCTTGACCCTGCGTTCGACAAGGGTCATCGTGCCCGTTTCATAGAGAACGGAGTGGTAATTACTATGATCCAAATATCGATCCAAAGCTTTCGAATTGATGAAAATAAGTTACTAATTTTTGGCGTTTACATTTTGACAGATGCTCCCGCCACTGCGCATGAGGGGTCACACGAATGTCGTGAAGATGCAGTACGACGAGCGCTACACGTCGTACTTCAGGAAAGCCCGACTGTTGGGTTTCGTCCTGCAGTTGAAGCGTTTGCCGCCGACGCTCGTCCACTCAGCTCTCACAGCTTTGGTGGACCGGTGGCAGCCCGAGACGCACAGTTTTCATCTCCCATGTGGTGAGATGATGGTGACCCTCGAGGATTGGGGGATGATCACGGTGTTGGGTTATACCGTAGGTGCATCGCATGCAAATTAAAATTTCGCAGAACATCCAAGAACATGCTACAAAGATGGATCACAGATCGTTACCACTAGACACACAATGCCGTGCAGCGGAAGTAGAGTTGGGGCAGCGCGTCCGTGAGGTCCGTTTCCTCCTCGTCCGATCTCCCTCGAACAACCGGTCGCCGGATCCCACGTATAGGTTCGCTGGAGCGGCGCAAGTGCACCGCCTCTAATGGTATCCACGCGTGCAGGAGGAACACCGTGCGGCGGACTGCTAGGTCCAATCACACAGTTCGGCGGTGAGTGGAGGTGGCTAGTTGCAACACATGCAAAGCCTTAATGACGGCGCCGAAACGATCAACCAGATGGGTGTGCTGCACCTCCACTATATATAGGCATCCGTCGCGGGCTCAACTCTTGGGCCTCGCTGTTGGGGAATGTTGCATGGGAAACAAAAAAATTTCCTACGCACACGCAAGATCTATCCATGGTGATGAGCATCTATGAGAGGGAGAGTGGATCTACATACCCTTGTAGATCGCTAAGCGGGAAGCGTTAAGAAACGCGGTTGATGTAGTCGAACGTCTTCGCGATCCAAATCGCAGCCGTCCCACGATCTGTCCCGATCTAGTGCCGAACGGACGGCACCTCCGCGTTCAGCACACGTACAGCTCGATGACGATCTACGCCTTCTTGATCTAGCAAGAGGGAGCGGAGAGGTAGATGAGTTCTCCGGCAGCGCGACGGCGCGGCGGCGGTGGTGGAACTATTCCGGCAGGGCTTCGCCTAAGCACCGTCGGAATCTATTTGGTGGAGGAACTAGGGAATAGAGAACTAGCACGTGGACTTGTGTCTTTGGGGCCTATATTCCTCTAGTATATATAGGAGGGAGGGGAGGAGGCAGCCTCCCTAGGGTTTCCCCTAGGGGTTCGGCCGAACCAGGTGGAGGTGGAGCCTCCACCAATCCTACTCCTAGTAGGACTCCTTCTTCCTACTTGGAAACCTTCTCCACTTGGGCCTTTTTCCCCTTTTCCACTTCCTGGCCGCATGGGCCTTATGGGGCTGGTTTGCCCAGCCCACTAAGGGCTGGTGCACCACCCCTCAGGCCCATGTGGCCTCCCGGCGTGGGTGGCCCCTCCCGATGGCCCTCCGGCACTCCCGGTACACTGCCGGAAATACCCGAAACTTTTCCGGTGACCAAAACGGGACTTCCTATATATCAATCTTTACCTCCGGACCATTCCGGATCTCATCGTGATGTCCGGGATCTCATCTGGGACTCCGAACAACCTTCGGCCACCACCATACATAACTCAATACTACCGAAACGTCACCGAACGTTAAGTGTGCAGACCCTGCGGGTTCGAGAACTATGTAGACATGACCGAGACACCTCTACGGTCAATAACCAATAGCGGGACCTGGATGCCCATATTGGTTCCTACATATTCTACGAAGATCTCTATCGGTTGAACCTCTATGTCAAGGATTCAGTTAATCCCGTATGCTGTTCCCTTTGTTCTTCGGTATGTTACTTGCCCGAGATTTGATCGCCGGTATCTCTATACCTAGTTCAATCTCGTTACCGGCAAGTCTCTTTACTCGTTCCGTAATACAAGATCCCGTGGCTAACACTTTAGTTACATTGCTTGCAAGGCTTGTTGTGATGTTGTATTACCGAGTGGGCCCCGAGATACCTCTCCGTCACACGGAGTAACAAATCCCAGTCTTGATCCATGCCCACTCAACAGACACCCTCGGAGATACCTGTAGAGCATCCTTATAGTCACCCAGCTATGTTACGACGTTTGATACACACAAGGTACTCCTCCGGTGTCAGTGAGTTGCATGATCTCATGGTCATAGGAACAGATACTTGACATGCAGAAAACTATAGCAATAAACTGACACGATCATATGCTACGTTCATAGTTTGGGTCTTGTCCATCACATCATTCTCCTAATGATGTGATCCTGTTATCAAATGACATCTCATGTCTATGTCTAGGAAACCTTGACCATCTTTGATCAACAAGCTAGTCTACTAGAGGCATACTAGGGACACAGTGTTGTCTATGTATCCACACATGTATTAGTGTTTCCAATTAATACAATTATAGCATGGATAATAAACGATTATCATGAACAAGGAAATATAATAATAACTACTTTTATTATTGCCTCTAGGGCATATTTCCAACAGTCTCCCACTTGCACTAGAGTCAATAATCTAGCTCACATCACTATGTGATTTACATTGTTATGAATCTAACACCCAATGAGTTCTGGGGTTTGATCATGTTTTGCATGTGAGAGAGGTTTTTAGTCAACGGTCTGCAACATTCAGATCCGTGTGTTCTTTGCAAATCTATATGTCATACTGCACATGCTACCACGCTCCACTTGGAGCTATTCCAAATGGTTGCTCCACTATACGTATCCGGATTGCTACTCAGAGTCATCCGGATAGGTGTCAAAGCTTGCATCGACGTAACCCTTTATGACGAACTCTTTATCACCTCCATAACCGAGAAACATTTCCTTAGTCCTCTAGTTACTAAGGATAATTTTGACCGCTATCCAGTGATCCACTCCTGGACCACTCTTGTACCCCTTGACAGACTCATGGCAGGGCATACACTAGGTGCGGTACACAGCATGGCATACTATATAGAGCCTATGGATAAGGCATAGGGGACAACCTTCGTCCTTTCTCTTTCTTCTGCCGTGGTCGAGCTTTGAGTCTCACTCAACTCCACACCTTACAAATCAGGCAAGAACTCTTTCTTTGACTGATCTATTTTGAACTCTTTCAAAATCTTGTCAAGGTATGTACTCATTGAAAGTCTTATCAGACGTCTTGATCTATCTCTATAGATCCTGATGCCCAATATTTAAGTAGCTTCATTCCAGGTTTTCCTTTGAAAAACTCCTTTCAAACAACCCTTTATGCTTTCCAGAAATTCTACATCATTTCCGATCAACAATATGTCATCCATATATACTTATCAGAAATTCTATAGTGCTCCCACTCACTTTATTGTAAATACAAGTTTCTCATAAACTTTGTATAAACCCGAACGCTTTGATCACCTCATCAAAGCGAAGATTCCAACTCCGAGATGCTTGCACCAGTCCATAAATGGATCGCTGGAGTTTGCAAACTTTGTCAGCATTCTCTGGATCGACAAAACCTTCTGGTTGCATCATATACAACTCTTCCTTAAGGAAACCGTTAAGAAACGATGTTTTGACATCCATCTGCCAAATTTCATAATCGAAAAAATGCAGCAACTGCTAACATAATTCCAACAGACTTTAGCATCGCTACGGGTGAGAAAGTCTCATCGCAGTCAACTCCTTGAACTTGTCGGAAACTACTTTGCGACAAGTCGAGCTTTATAAATGGTGACATTTACCATCAGCGTCCGTCTTCTTCTAAAACATCCATTTGTACTCAACGGCCTGCCGTTTAACGGGCAAGTCTACCAAAGTCCATACTTGGTTTTCATACATGGATCCTTTCTCGGATTTCATGGCTCCTAGCCATTTGTTGGAATCCGGGCCCACCATCGCTTCTTCATAGCTCGTAGGTACACTGTTAACAACATGACCTCCAAGACAGGATTAACGTACCACTCAGAGGCGGTACGAGTTCTTTTCGACCTACGAGGTTCGGTAGTAACTTGATCCGAAGTGTCATGATCATCATCATTAACTTCCTCTTCATTCGGTGTAGGCGCCACAGAAACATCTTTCTGCGTCGTGCTACCATCCAACTGAAGTGACGGTTCAATAACCTCATCAAATTCTACCTTCCTCCCACTCAATTCTTTCGAGAGAAACCTTTTCTCGAGAAAGGACCCGTTTTAAGCAACAAACACTTTGCCCTTGGATCTGAGATAGAAGGTATACCCAACTGTTTCCTTAGGGTATCTTATGAAGATGCACTTTTCCGCTTTGGGATCGAGCTTATCACACATAAGCGTCACATTTCCAAACTCTGAGAAATGACAGCTTAGGTTTCTGCCAAACCAAAATTCATACGGTGTCATCTCAACGGACTTAGATGGTGCCCTAATTTAAAGTGAATGTAGTTGTTTCTAATGCATAACCACAAAACGATAGTGGCAAAACGATAAGAGACATCACAGTACGCACCATATCCAATAGAGCACGACTACGATGTTCGGACACACCATCACACTATGGTGTTCCAGGTGGCGTGAGTTGTGAAACAATTTCCACATTGTCTTGAGTTGTATACCAAACTCGTAACTCAGATATTTACCTCCACGATCATATCGTAGGCATTTTATCTTCTTGTCACGATGATCTCAAACTTCACTCTGAATTTGTTTGAACTTTTCAAACGTTTCAGACTTGTGTTTCATTAAGTAAATATCCCCATATCTACTCAAATCATCAGTGAAGGTAAGAAAATAGCGATATCCACTGCACGCTTCAACACTCATTGGACCGCATACATCAACATGTATCATTTCCAATAAGTCACTTGCCCGCTCCATCATATCGGAAAATGGGGTCTTAGTCATCTTGCCCAAGAGGCATGGTCCACATGTCTCAACCGATTCGAAATCGAGTGAGTCAAAAGATCCATCAGCATGGAGTTTCTTCATGCGCTTTACACCAATATGACCTTGGCGGCAGTGCCACAAGTATGTGGTACTATCATTATTAACTTTGCATCTTTTGGCATCAATATTATGAACATGTGTATCACTATGATCGAGATTCAATGAACCATTCACATTGGGTGCATGACCATTGAAGGTATTACTCATGTAAACAGAATAACCATTATTCTCTGACTTAAATGAATAACCGTATTGCAATAAACATGATCTAATCACGTTCATGCTCAACACAAACACCAAATAACATTTATTTAGGTTCATCACTAATCCCGAAGGTAGAGAGAGCGTGCGATGGTGATCACATCAACCTTGGAAACACTTCCAACACACATCGTCACCTCACCCTTAGCTAGTCTCCGTTTATTCCGCAGCTTTTATTTCGAGTTACCAACATTTAGCAACTGAACCGGTATCTAATACCCAGGTGCTACCAGGAGTACTAGTAAGGTACACATGAACAAAACGTATATCAAATATACTTCTGTTGACGTTGCCAACCTTCTTATCTACCAAGTATCTAGGGTTGTTCCGCTTCAGCGACCGTTCTCCTCATAATAGGAGCACTTAGTCTCGGGTTTGGGTTTAACCTTGGGTTTCTTCACTGGAGTAGCAACTGGCTTGCCATCCATGAAGTTTCCCTCCTTGCCCTTGCCCTTGTCAAAACTAGTGGTTTTACTAACCATCAACACTTGATGCTCCTTCTTGATTTCTACCTTCGCGGTGTCAAACATCGCGAATAGCTCAAGGATCATTATTTCCATCCCTGGAATTTTATAGTTCATCACGAAGCTCTAGTAGCTTTGTGGCAGTGACTTGGAGAACTATATCAATCACTATCTTATCTGGAAGATCAACTCCCACTCGATTCAAGTGATTGTAGCACCCAGACAATCTGAGTACATGCTCACCGATTGAGCTATCCTCCTTCATCTTGTAGGCAAAGAATCTTGTTGGAGGTCTCATACCTCTCAACACGGGCACGAGCCTGAGATCCCAATTTCAGCTCTTAGAACATCTCATATGTTCCGTGACATTCAAAACGTTTTGGAGCCTCAATTCTAAGCCGTAATGCATGACGCACTGAACTATCAAGTAGTCATCAGAACGTGCCTGTCAGATGTTCACAACATCTACAAACGACGCTTGAGGGGGTGGCGCACCGAGCGGTGCATTAAGGACATAAGCCTTCTGTGCAGCAATGAGGACAATCCTCAGATCACGGACCCAGTCAGCATTATTGCTACCATCATCTTTCAATTCTATTTCTCTAGGAACATATAAAAATTCAAGGGAGCTACAGCGCGAGCTAGTAATCTACAACATAATTTGCAAAGACATTTTGACTATGTTCATGATAATGAGTTCAGTTAATCATATTACTAAAGAACTCCCACTCAAATTGACATCCCTCTGGTCATTCGAGTGTCACATGATCCAAATTCACCAACCCAAGTCCGATCATCACGTGAGATGAGGTGGTTTCAATGGTGAACATCTTCATGTTGATCATATCTACTATATGACTCATGTTCGACCTTTCGGTCTCTTGTGTTCCGAGGCCATGTCTGTACATGCTAGGCTCGTCAAGTTTAACCCGAGTGTTCCGCATGTGCAACACTGGCTTGCACCCGTTGTATGTGAACGTAGAGTCTATCACACCCGATCATCACGTGGTGTCTCGAAACGACGAACTTTCGCAACGGTGCACACCCGGGGAGAACACAATATTATCTTGAAATTTTAGTGAGGGATCACCTTATAAGGCTACCATCGTCCTAAGCAAAATAAGATGCATAAAAGGATTAGCATCACATGCAAATCATAAGTGACATGATATGGCCATGATCTTGTGCTTTTGATCTCCATCTCCAAAGCACCGGCATGATCTCCATTGTCACCGGCATGACACCATGATCTCCATCATCTTGATCTCCATCAACGTGTCGCCATGAGGTTGTCGTGCCAACTACTGCTTCTACAACTATTGCTAACTCATAGCGATAAAGTAAAGCAAAAATGGCAAAAATAATTAAAGACAAGCCTATGGCTCCTGCCGGTTGCCGTACTCATCGACATGCAAGTCGTGATTATCTATACATAACATGATCATCTCATACATGACATATATCTCATCATGTCATTGGCCATATCATATCACAACATACCCTGCAAAAACAAGTTAGACGCCCTCTAATTGTTGTTGCATGTTTTACGTGGCTGCTATGGGTTTCTATCAAGAACGATTCTTACCTACGCAAAACCACAACGGTGATACACAAATTGCTATTCAACCTTCTTACGGACCGCCTTTGTTGAATCCGATCCGACTAAAGTGGGAGAGACAGACACCCGCCAGCCATCTTTATGCAACAAAGTCACATGTCAGTTGATGGAACCGGTCCCTCGTAAGCGTACGAGTAAGGTTGGTGCGGGCCGCTTCATCCCACAATACCGCTGAATCAAGAAAATACCAAGGGAGGAAGGAATCTGAGCATCAACGCCCACAAACTCCTTTGTGTTCTACTCGTGATCTCATCTACGCATAGAGCTAGCTCATGATGCCACTGTTGGGGAACGTTGCATGGGAAACAAAAAAAATTCCTACGCACACGGAAGATCTATCCATGGTGATGAGCATCTACGAGAGGGAGAGTGGATCTACATACACTTGTAGATCGCTAAGTGGGAAGCGTTAAGAAACGCGGTTGATGTAGTCGAACGTCTTCGCGATCCAAATCGCAGCCGTCCCACGATCCATCCCGATCTAGTGCCGAACGGACGGCACCTCCGCGTTCAGCACACGTACAACTCGATGACGATCTCCGCCTTCTTGATCCAGCAAGAGGGAGCGGAGAGGTAGATGAGTTCTCCGGCAGCGCGATGGCGCGGCGGCGGTGGTGGTGGAACTATTCCGGCAGGTCTTCGCCTAAGCACCGTCGGAATCTATTTGGTGGAGGAACTAGGGAATAGAGAACTAGCACGTGGACTTGTGTCTTTGGGGCCTCTGTTCCTCTAGTATATATAGGAGGGAGGGGAGGAGGCAGCCTCCCTAGGGGTTCAGCCGAACCAGGTGGAGGTGGAGCCTCCACCAATCCTACTCCTAGTAGGACTCCTTCTTCCTACTTGGAAACCTTCTCCACTTGGGCCTTTTTCCCTTTTTCCACTTCCTGGCCGCATGGGCCTTATGGGGCTGGTTTGCCCAGCCCACTAAGGGCTGGTGCACCACCCCTCAGGCCCATGTGGCCTCCCGGCGTGGGTGGCCCCTCCCGATGGCCCTTCGGCACTCCCGGTACACTATCGGAAATACCCGAAACTTTTCCGGTAACCAAAACGGGACTTCCTATATATCAATCTTTACCTCCGGACCATTCCAGAGCTCCTCGTGACGTCCGGGATCTCATCCGGGACTCCGAACAACCTTCGGCCACCACCATACGTAACTCAATACTACCGAAACGTCACCAAACGTTAAGTGTGCAGACCCTGCGGGTTCGAGAACTATGTAGACATGACCGAGACACCTCTACGGTCAATAACCAATAGCGGGACCTGGATGCCCATATTGGTTCCTACATATTCTACGAAGATCTCTATCAGTTGAACCTCTATGTCAAGGATTCAGTTAATCCCGTATGCTGTTCCCTTTGTTCTTCGGTATGTTACTTACCTGAGATTTGATCGTCGGTATCTCTATACCTAGTTCAATCTCGTTACCGGCAAGTCTCTTTACTCGTTCCATAATACAAGATCCCGTGGCTAACACTTTAGTTACATTGCTTGCAAGGCTTGTTGTGATGTTGTATTACCGAGTGGGCCCCGAGATACCTCTCCGTCACACGGAGTAACAAATCCCAGTCTTGATCCATGCCCACTCAACAGACACCCTCGGAGATACCTGTAGAGCATATTTATAGTCACCCAGTTACGTTGCAACGTTTGATACACACAAGGTACTCCTCCGGTGTCAGTGAGTTGCATGATCTCATGGTCAAAGGAACAGATACTTGACATGCAGAAAACAATAGCAATAAACTGACACGATCATATGCTACGTTTACAGTTTGGGTCTTGTCCATCACATCATTCTCCTAATGATGTGATCCCGTTATCAAATGACATCTCATGTCTATGGCTACGAAACCTTGACCATCTTTGATCAACAAGCTAGTCTACTAGAGGCATACTAGGGACACAATGTTGTCTATGTATCCACACATGTATTAGTGTTTCCAATTAATACAATTATAGCATTGATAATAAACGATTATCATGAACAAGGAAATATAATAATAACTACTTTTATTATTGCCTCTAGGGCATATTTCCAACACTCGCACAGATCCTAAAACCCACGTGTTCCTTCCCTTAAGCATGCGACCCCTTAGGTTCTCGTTCACTTGGTCGCGAGTCAGATCACATCTCGGTCGACCAGTCGGTAGCAGCCTCTAGCAAAGCGTGCCGACTCCAAGTGTCCGATGAAGCTGGTTAGGCAAACCTGTACTTCCCACTTCTGTTCCCTTTGCCACACGATATATTTTGTCATGCTCAAGGCGACATGGTCATCCTTGTTGCCGCACAACCTCTTTCTCATTTTGGTGAATCCGACCAACACTTCGGATTATCTCATAATCCTCATCGCATGGCCATGCTTATCCAGGTCGAATCACCCGAGGGGCCTAGAGTATATCTCTCCTCATCGTAGGGGCAAATCCCATCTTACTCGACCACGTCTCGCAGCATGGGTCTGGACAAGCCCGAAACCTACCTTTATAACTACCTTGTCACGGAGTAGCGTTTGGTCGGCCCAAAGCAAGTCTATCACCATCCCGAGTACATGCGCTAGCTCAGGTCTTAGGACACAGAACGTATGTTGTACTAGAGACTCACAGATGACCTATCGTTGTGTCTCATAGTTGGGTCTGTCCAACTCATACCTTATCTCGATTCAGATCCTACTACGTCGAATCCGACCAGATCTTTCTGAGTCCATATTATCCGGCTAGCATGCAATGCGACATGGTCAGTGAGATCGGACCATCCACCGTGTCATATGCTAGTCTAACTGGTTGCGCGTCCACACAACCCTTTTGACTATGGACTCTTTAGGACAGTCATCATACAATGCATAGTCTCACAAACAAGTCACGTACTTGTTAATACACATCATTGATAATGTCCAAGGACTATCTTTATTCATAAACACATAGGAATATCATCATACATGATTGCCTCTAGGGCATATCTCCAACAGTCTCCCACTTGCACTAGAGTCAATCAAATAGACATCGAATGCCCATAGCTCTAACGTGCCCCTCATGCTTGGGTTGTGGAAGCGGCTTAGTCAACGGATCTGCAACATTTTCATCCGTATGAATCTTGCATAAATTAGTATCACCATTCTTTACGAGCTTTCGTATCAGGTGATACTTTCGGTCTATGTGTCCGGCCTTGTGGTGTTGTCTCGGCTCCTTGGCCTGTGCGATGGCACCTAAATTGTCGCAATAAAGGTCCAATGGTTTTGACCAGTCCGGGAACACACCAATATCCTCCAGGAACTTCTGAATCCAAATACCTTCTTTTGCGGCTTCACAAGCCGCAATGTATTCGTCCTCTGTTGTGGAATCGGCCACCGTATCTTGCTTGGAACTCGTCCAGCTCATTGCTCCTCCATTCATGACATACACGAATCCAGTTTGCGATCGACAATCATCCCTATCGGTTTGGAAACTAGCATCAGTGTAACCCTTTACGTAGAGCCCCTCCTCACCTTCATAAACTAGGAACATCTCTTTCGTCCTTTTCAGGTACTTCAGGATAGTTTTCACTACTGCCCAGTGACTCTCACCTGGGTCAGCCTGGTATCTGCTTGTTAAGCTTATTGCATAGGCAACATCAGGTCGAGTACATAGCATGGCATACATGATGGATCCTATTGCCGAAGCATACGGAATCCTACTCATCCGGTTTTGCTCATCAGAAGTCGTAGGACTTTGAGTCTTGCTTAGCCTTATGCCATGTGAGATGGGCAAGAACCCTTTCTTGGCCTCACTCATGTTGAACCGCTTCAACACTTTGTCTATGTACGTGCTCTCGCTTAAGCCGAGTAGCCTCTTCGATCTATCTCTATAGATCTTGATGTCTAAAATGTATACTGCTTCTCCAAGGTCTTTCATCGAAAACTTGCCATTCAATGATTCCTTGACTGAGTTCAGCATCGAAACATCATTTTTGATCAGCAGTATGTCATCCACATATATGATCAAAAATACTACCGAGCTCCCACTAGACTTCTTGTATAAACAATAGTCCTCTTCGTTCTTGATGAAACCAATGTCAACGATGACTTCATCAAAACGAATGTTCCAACTCCGAGCTGCTTGCTTCAATCCATAAATGGATCTCTTGAGATTGCATATTTTACTAGCATTATTTGGATCGACAAAACCTTCAGGCTGTATCATGTATACATCCTCCTTTAAATTTCCATGAAGGAAAGCCGTTTTGACATCCATCTGCCATATCTCATAATCGAAATATGCAGCTATAGCTAGTATGATCCTCACTGACTTTAGCATCGCTACCGGCGAGTAGGTCTCGTTGTAGTCAATTCCTTGAACTTGTCCATAACCTTTAGCGACAAGCCGAGCTTTGTGGATCTGAACATTTCCATCCACATCGGTTTTCTTCTTCAAGACCCATTTGCATCCAATGGCAATTACGCCAGGTGGCCGATCAACCAAGTCCCAGACTTGATTATCATCCATGGACTTTAACTCGGATCTCATGGCCTCCAGCCATGCCTCGGAATCTGGGCTCACCATCGCTTCCGCATACGTGTCCGTCTCGTCGCTTTCTAGCAACAACACATCGCGCACTCTGCGCAATCTTTCCGACCTCCATGGCTCCGGTGCTGATTCCACTACGGGTTCCCTAACCAACTTCGGTATGATCTCATCACTAGCCGAGTCGTCCCTGACTGACTCTCAAATTTCTTCGAGTCGCACCGTTCTGCCACTGGCTTCCCGACTAAGAAACTCTTTCTCTAGGAAAACCCCGTTCTGAGCAACAAACATTTTGTTCTCTTCTCGGTTGTAGAAGCTGTATCCCAAGGTTTCCCTCGGATATCCCACGAATATGCATTTAGCCGACTTGGGTGTAAGCTTGTCCGACATGAGTTGTTTGACAAATGTTTCACAACCCCAAATCTTTAGAAAAGACAAACTAGGACTCTTCCGAGTCCACATCTCATGTGGTGTCTTATCTACGGATTTTGATGGTGCCCTGTGAAGTGTGAAAGCTGCAGTTTCTAGAGCGTATCCCCAGAATGACAAGGGTAAATCCGATTTGCTCATCATTGATCGGACCATGTCCAACAAGGTTTGATTTCTCCGTTCTGACACGCCGTTTCTCTACGGCGTACCCAGAGGTGTGAGCTGAGGTACTATACCTCGGCTTTTCAGATGATCATCAAACTCCTGGCTCATGTACTCACCTCCAAGATCTGATCGTAGAAGCTTTATTGTCTTGTCGAGCTGATTTTCTAACTCGTTTTTTAACACCCCAAAAATCGGGTTATCGATTTTTGTGCTGTTATTCCTTCCTAGCTTTTCTCTCCCAAATTTTTCCTCTGGAATCTGGTGAATGTCTAGGTGAATCCAGACAGTCCTCAACCTCTCAGTGCCTGCCCATGCTCTTGTGCCAGGCAACCCTCCGTCAGTAAACCCCGAATCTCATTCAAACCCTCGTTCCAAAATATTGGAACTGGAAATCCTGCCTTTGTGTTTACAAAGGAGCTATCATTTTCCTTGCTCTGTTAATTCTCCCAAAATTCCCAGAGATCCTCCTTCACTCATAAACCCTAGATGTGCAAAAATATTGCTAAGTCATATGTAATATTTCTCATCCAGAATTAATTCCTTTTTTCTGCCTTTCTGAGGAAATAAATCTAGGAAAATATCTATCCATCTCCAGAGCTCATGAAAACTTGTGGAGATATTCTTTGTGATCATATTGAGATCTCATAAAAATATTGGTCATAATTAAATAGTGAAAATTGTATTTTCCTATTTAAAGCCAATATCTCAATTTGGGGCCTTTCCAAAGGAACTACCATTTTGGTAGCTAGAAAAAATCCCAAATAATTTATGGAGCTTTCCCAATCCATATATTCACCATTTCCATCAAAATATCAAGTTCCACAATTCAAAAGTTGAGCACAACATCCATTTCCAAATTCTGTCCAGATTTCCTGTTTGTAAAGGAAGTGCTTGATTCCTTGATCTCCTTGGGCTGAAATATTGCAGGGTGATTCATTATGATAAATTAGCCTTGTCCACCAAAAATTAGCCCATCTCATCTAGCCAATCTTCCTCAGCAAATTATCTAAGATTCTGCTCAGATCAAAGCACTGTGAAGGAAGTACCATTTTTATTTATGCAAATGGTATGAAATCTTTACAGTGCTTCCACAGGCCTAAAATATTGGTCTCCTCCAAAAATCATCCAAATCCATTTAGCCATTTTTCCCCAGCATCCTCATCTTCATTTCTGTCCAGTCTGGCACTTTGCAAAGGAGGTGCTATCTAGAGTGGTCCAGGGGAGCTGAAACTTGGTCAAGTTAGTCACCTTAGTAGATGATCAACCCCTGCCCAGGATCAGGCCAAGGTGAGCACTGTGGTGGCCACACCACAGCACAAACAGGTTGCTGTTGGCAACTATTTGACCTTGGACCTGTCACCTCAGACCTCTCTAGAGCTAGTCAGATGCATGGGTCAACTCAGTGTTGCGTGGAGAACCTCCTAGACATATTAATTTGGCCTCGTGTGCTGCGTGGCAACGCCGTGGCCACATGGTGACCACGGCCAGAGCATGACAAACTGGTGCTCTGTGCATTGGACCCTTCGGGAGTTGTCTCCGGCGAGCCGCGGCTTGTCCAGGAGCGTCTGCGAGTTGCCCACTGCGTGCGTGAACCCTCCAGAGCCCTCTCCCCCTTGTCCCCTAGCTGGTGGAGCCCTGTTGAGACGCGGCCACAGCGCCGCCGTCTCGGAGCTTCGGCCGCCGCCGCGAAGCTTCCTCCCCGAGCTATTTAAGCGTGCCCCGAGCCCCTTCCGTGGAGCAGCAAGCCCCAGTCCTCTCCATCGAGTCCTAGCCCCCCCTCGAGCTCTTGCAGCTCCAATGGCCGAGCGCCGCCGCCGTTCCCCTCGGTCGATTCCGGCCATGTGGCCCTCCCCCTCCTCTCCATTCCTATGCACGGCCTCCCCGGAAGCCTGCGAGCCCGCCGCCGTCTTCCATTCCTCCAGGGACGCGCTGTCGGAGCCGCTCCTTGAGTGGCCATGGCCGCCGCTTCTGCCGCTCGTGGGCATCCCCCTCCAGGGCCCCTTTGTCTCCCTAGAGACCACCTACGGGCGTGGTACGGCGCGGCCGAGCCGTTGTGCTCGCCGGCCGGCCCTCGGGGGCAGCGAGGCTGCGAATCCCACCGGCGGCCCGGCCTCCTCTGCTCCACCGCGGGAGCAAGAAGACGAGCCAGGGGAGGGAAGAGAGAGAGATAGGGTGGGGTCCACCCGTAAGTGAGTCAGCCCTGGGCCCGCACGTTTTTAAGTGAAAACGTATTTGCGCGAATACGCTTTCGGCTTCATGAAAGCGTACTCTGCCCGGAGGCGCTTACTGTTTTAGCCCCAGGGGCCTGTTTGTAGCAATTGTTTTTACAGATTGGTCTCTAGTGCTTAAACGCACGTATCTTCGCAACCGTAGCTCCGATTGAGGTAAAACCAACGCCCACTTCTTCGTCTCGTCGAGCCCGTTCCGATGACATTATTTTCATAACGTGTTCACACAGTATAAATAACCATTTTGCCCTTCCCTATATCTGCCCCCTCTGTGAGGAAACCCTTTCCGGCAAATTCTTCCGCGAGGTGATCGCACTTCTTCCCGACGTATTCATCGACCCCCAGGCAAGCCAACCTCTTATCATGAGCTCCGGACTTGCGTGATGACTTTGCTTGCACCCTGTGTGTTTATCTATATCACATGTTAGTCTGCATTTGCATATACCTGTGATGACATCAGCACTAGATACTAGCATTACTTTTCATCTAATGCCATGCCTTATCTCCATATTGCCATGCTAATAATAATAATATTGTTAATAACATTGACATGTTAGTACTATGGTTTGATCCCATGCCAAGGCTATCTATAAGCCCGGACAGGTGACTCAAGATCAACCACTAAGTTTAGTTTATTAATCCAACTCAACATATCCATCATCGTACCACTTCATCGACAATTATGAGTGCTAGCAGAGCAAGATCATAGTACTGATAGCCATGGCATGGGATCAAACCATAGTACTAACATGTCAATGTTATTAACAATATTATTATTATTAGCATGGCAATATGGAGATAAGGCATGGCATTAGATGAAAAGTAATGCTAGTATCTAGTGCTGATGTCATCACAGGTATATGCAAATGCAGACTAACATGTGATATAGATAAACACACAGGGTGCAAGCAAAGTCATCACGCAAGTCCGGAGCTCATGATAAGAGGTTGGCTTGCCTGGGGGTCGATGAATACGTCGGGAAGAAGTGCGATCACCTCGCGGAAGAATTTGCCGGAAAGGGTTTCCTCACAGAGGGGCCAGATATAGGGCAAGGGCAAAATGGTTATTTGTACTATGTGAATACGTTATGAAAATAATGTCATCGGAACGGGTTCGACGAGACGAAGAAGTGGACGTTGGTTTTACCTCAATCGGAGCTACGGTTGAGAAGTTACGAGCGTTTAAGCATCAGAGACCAATCTGTAAAAACAATTGCTACAAACAGGCCCCTGGGGCTAAAACAGTAAGCGCCTCCGGGCAGAGTACGCTTTCCTGAAGCCGAAAGCGTATTCACGCAAATACGTTTTCACTTAAAAACGCGCGGGCCCAGGGCTGACTCACTTACGGGTGGACCCCACCCTATCTCTCTCTCTTCCCTCCCCTGGCTCGTCTTCTTGCTCCCGCGGTGGAGCAAAGGAGGCCGGGCCGCTGGTGGGATTCGCAGCCTCGCTGCCCCCGAGGGCCGGCCGGCGAGCGCAACGGCTCGGCCGCGCCGTACCGCTCCCGTAGGTGGTCTCCAGGGAGACAGAGGGGCCCTGGAGGGGGATGCCCACGAGCGGCAGAAGCGGCGGCCATGGCCACTCAAGGAGCGGCTCCGACAGCGCGTCCCTGGAGGAATGGAAGATGGCGGCGGGCTCGCAGGCTTCCGGGGAGGCCGTGCACAGGAATGGAGAGGAGGGGGAGGGCCACATGGCCGGAATCGACCGAGGGGAACGGCGGCGGCGCTCGGCCATTGGAGCTCCAAGAGCTCGAGGGGAGGGGCTAGGACTTGATGGAGTGGATTGGGGCTTGCTGCTCCACGGAAGGGGCTCGGGGCACGCTTAAATAGCTCGGGGAGGAAGCTTCGCGGCGGCAGCCGAAGCTCCGAGACGGCGGCGCTGTGGCCGCCTCTCAACAGGGCTCCACCAGCTAGGGGACAAGGGGGAGAGGGCTCTGGAGGGTTCACGCACGCAGTGGGCAACTCGCAGACGCTCCTGGACAAGCCGCGGCTCGCCGGAGACAACTCCCGAAGGGTCCAATGCATAGAGCACCAGTTTGTCATGCTCTGGCCGTGGTCACCATGTGGCCACGGCGTTGCCACGCAGCACACGAGGCCAAAATATGTCTAGGAGGTTCTCCACGCAACACTGAGTTGACCCATGCATCTGACTAGCTCTAGAGAGGTCTGAGGTGACAGGTCCAAGGTCAAATAGTTGCCAACAGCAACCTGTTTGTGCTGTGGTGTGGACACCACAGTGCTCACCTTGGCCTGATCCTGGGCAGGGGTTGATCATCTACTAAGGTGACTAACTTGACCAAGTTTCAGCTCCCCTGGACCACTCTAGATAGCACCTCCTTTGCAAAGTGCCAGACTGGACAGAAATGAAGATGAGGATGCTGGGGAAAAATGGCTAAATGGATTTGGATGATTTTTGGAGGAGACCAATATTTTAGGCATGTGGAAGCACTGTAAAGATTTCATACCATTTGCATAAATAAAAATGGTACTTCCTTCACAGTGCTTTGATCTGAGCAGAATCTTAGATAATTTGCTGAGGAAGATTGGCTAGATGAGATGGGCTAATTTTTGGTGGACAAGGGTAATTTATCATAATGAATCACCCTGCAAAATTTCAGCCCAAGGAGATCAAGGAATCAAGCACTTCCTTTACAAACAGGAAATCTGGACAGAATTTGCAAATGGATGTTGTGCTCAACTTTTGAATTGTGAAACTTGATATTTTGATGGAAATGGTGAATATATGGATTGGGAATGCTCCATAAATTATTTGGGATTTTTTCTAGCTACCAAAATGGTAGTTCCTTTGGAAAGGCCCCAAATTGAGATATTGGCTTTAAATAGGAAAATACAATTTTCACTATTTAATTATGGCCAATATTTTTATGAGAGCTCAATATGCTCACAAAGAATATCTCCACAAGTTTTCATGAGCTCTGGAGATGGATAGATATTTTCCTAGATTTATTTCCTTAGAAAGGCAGAAAAAAGGAATTAATTCTGGATGAGAAATATTACATATGACTTAGCAATATTTTTGCACATCTAGGGTTTATGAGTGAAGGAGGATCTCTGGGAATTTTGGGAGAATTAACAGAGCAAGGAAAATGATAGCTCCTTTGTAAACACAAAGGCAGGATTTCCAGTTCCAATATTTTGGAACGAGGGTTTGAATGAGATTCGGGGTTTACTGACGGAGGGTTGCCTGGCACAAGAGCATGGGCAGGCACTGAGAGGTTGAGGACTGTCTGGATTCACCTAGTCATTCACCAGATTGCAGAGGAAAAATTTGGGAGAGAAAAGCTAGGAAGGAATAACATCACAAAAATCGATAACCCGATTTTTGGGGTGTTACAAACCTTCCCCCCTTAGAAGAATCTCGTCCTCGAGATTCCTAGGGTTAGCTTAAATATTACGCCTCCTGGAAAAACCTCTGGGTTGGGTCTTAACCCTGTGGTTGAAAACAACCGAGTTAAGGGTACCGAAAACTGGTACACCCAGATCGAGATACGGATATCGCGGGATCTATCCACAGGTAGGGGCAGCTGGGTTGCCCTGACATTTTTAGAAAAAGCAGAATTTCCTTTTTCCAAAAATGCTCAGGGTACCATAATGAACAGTGGCCTCTCTCGCTGTCAGGTGGGCCTAGGGTCCACTGGCAGCCTTCTTCTTCTACCTCCAACCAACGACTCTCTCTCTCTCGCGCTGTCCTGAGTGCGGCTATGCACTGCGCACGCCTAGCTCCTGGGGCATAAAGCACCCTATGACGATAGCGCGCGGCGTGCACGAGACCAACGCAGAGAGCACTCCCATCGCGGGCCAGCACCGGCCGTCTCTGCTCACGGATTCGCCTCCTGGACTCCGGTGATCGAGCAACGCGCGGTCTCCTGGACCTTGCTCACCGTACACCAGGCTGGGGCTATAAAAACGACCGCAATTTTCTTCTCTCTTCCACCTCGCACCCTGCCTCACTTCTTCTTCCTCTTTCCTTCTCCTTCTGGTTGCAGGAGCGCGAGGCAAAGCGTTAATGGCGGGCGTGGGCTCGGAGCTGATCACCATCCTCTTGGCTGGAATGCTGGCGGCATTGGTTGGTGGGTCGCTGCTGCTGTGCGCGATGATCCTTGATGATCGCCGCGATGCCGCTGCTAGAGGGGTGGCTGGAGGTCATCTACGTCGTCTCAGGCCGGTGGAATAAGCGCGGCTGCGGCGGCGAGGGGGGGGTGGTCTATCAACATCACACAGGACAGAGACAGAGGTGCCGCTGGGTCTGGGGTTTGTGTGGTGCAGTCAGCGGAGCTATACCAATGTGGAGGCCACGCTGCTGGTTGCTCCTCGCTGAACGACATCCACAATGAGTGGGTGTTGGGGGAGAGTCAAGGTTTAGGTCTTGGACTAGAAGGGTTGTACCGGTCTATGCTGCAATAAAATTTCCTAGGATTTCTCCGAGACTGCAACTGGCGTGCAGACCTTGCTTACACGATACACATGCAATCTACTCAGACTTGTATGCAGGCAAATGCAGAATGCACTTAGTAGCAAAATACAGGCAGAAGAAACAAACATATCGAGCATGTTACACTAAGGTGTTTTAATGCTAGTGGGTGTATGTACTCCTGGTATACATACACCTACACCAGCTCGCATTTTATTAGAGACTCCTGGCGAGTCCGTTGTTATTAGGTGTAAGTGCTCTACTGACTAAAATCTTGTTAAGAGTCCACTGCCAGCTCTGTTAAACATTTCTGCTTAACAGAGTGACAGACGAACCGAGCACACAGAGCAAACAGGCATACATAACATTACAACAGCACACAAGCACAAGCAGTACAAGCAGCACACTCATACAACAACGCGCAACCTTACTAGGCGGCTAACAGCAACACTCACTCCGGACTACAGAGTCCTAATCCTAGACGCAGGCACAGAAATAGTCTGCGCCACACACATACTCGCGGCATCTCCTGGCTTCGATCACTGTCGGAGCCGCAGGTGGGCCTACTTCTACCGGGGCTCTCCTAGGGGACAAAGGCTGAGCCAACTTCCGTCTTCATCGTCGGACACCTCTATGGGTTGGGGCTCAACTGCTGGAGCTGCAATGGGATCTCGACGGAACACATCCCGACAACGAAGTTTCCGGATGGCTCCTTGAATGGAATTTGGGTGGATGTTGACTGGTCGATAGAGGTCCACAGATTGCGAGGGTGGTACTAGCTGTGACGGTGACATTGGGTTTGGCAACAGGGAACGGGTGGTCTGGGATGCAATTTCACGGGCCGCACGGTATGCTCCCGTAACAACCCGTGTAGTGTCTTGGTCAATGGCTTGGAACTCTCTAAGAATGCCGGAGAGCAGAAGTCCCTGGGCATCAATATACTGGACTAGGCGAGCTATTGTTGGGTCAACATCTCCAACTATGCTGGAGAACTTGCCACCCATGTCGGACGGAGAGGGAAAATAGCGGAACTCGTGGATCTCCGCTACTTGCAGAAACTGGATACGAAGACGGGTGATGACTTCTGCGGCAGCTATCTGGACCGCCAACGCGGGAGTGGGCAGGGGTTTGCCCCGAAAATTCATGGGCTTCCCATCCGTTGTTGGACTTGGGCTGATATACACCTTTGCATAGAATCGGCAAAGGTGGGGAACAGGGTCCGACTGGAACACCAGATACATCGAAGGGTTACTACAGCCAAGGGCTTGAGTGAGCATCCTCGAAAGGATGCGCAGAAAGCCGGGACAATCATCAGCCAAGGTTCAGCTATGGAAAGTGGGTGTGCTGGGCGTTTTGGAAGAACTGGCCATGGCTGCTGGTTTGGGGATACTGGCCTGGGTTCTCTTGCAGGGATCTGGCTTACTGAATGGGGATGGCTGCGGCTCACAAGTGGGAGGGGTTAAATAGGCAGTCGGTTGGAACACACCAGCATGGCGTGGATCCTTCTCGTGCCGGGTAGAAGATACGTCGGCACGGCCGACAGCTAAGTAGGGTCACGGTCCAATCTAGAGTGGCTGGGTGGGCGGACAGCTGGGTAGGGTCACGTCCATTCCGACTGCGCCGCCTGTTGATCCACAGTGGCCATGTCGGATGCCAGAGACGGGTCAACTCTATTGGGCTCACTACTGGTTGAAGATAGGGGTGGTTTGGGGGTAGGGTAACCTACAGCCAGCCTGGCTCTGATACCAAGTCTTGTGGCACCCCGATAGAGGGCCGACGCACGCCAGCCCCAGGATAAGACCTGGCGCACGTCAAAGACATGATACAACAATTCCAGGCACAAAATGGCTTTATTAAATATAATGGAGTATTACAATATTGTTGCTTACAACAATATTACATAGCTCCAAGGCTAACTAAATGGTAGCAGAGGTCTTGGTTCAGCGGCAACGACGTCTCTGGCTGGGCTCCATAACTCACAGGACTGGCTGGGTTACGATCTAGCACGACGGACCTTCTCCTGCAACTGGCCACGTGCAAGGCCAGGTGAGTACTTTGAATGTACTCGCAAGACAACCAAATACATAGCATCCGAACAAACAGATGACAAAGCAAGCCCTATGCTTATATAAGAATCTATTCTAAACATGGCATGGAATTAACAAGATAACAAGAATCAGGCATATAACCTACATAACATAGCATAGCATGATCACACTGGGTGCGTACAGTACTTACTGTTACCGAATACCAACTTACCCTCTTCGGGGTTGTCCCACAACCCTCGAAATACTCATGATCCAATGGGTACTTCCGAACCCAAGACAAGTTCTTCCATCATTGTTATCACTTGTTACGGTTGACCACCTAATGAGGTCTGGACGGGCTGTCCAATACCGTGGACGCGGCTATTCGAATAGATTTTACACTCTGCAGAGGTTGCGCACTTTACCCACACCATGGAGCACCTGACCTCGTGATGCCATTCGGATGGACCAGCGTTGCTCCAACAAAACCTGCCTGACCCGTGACTCTCCCATCGTACCACCGGCATTCATCCTCCCGCGGAGTCCTGCGCTGGGTGGCCCCTGTGTCCTCATGACATCTGCCACCGTCGTGGCCAAACAAAACTGTCCCAAACGGGGACGGGCCCAAACAAACAACTGGGCTCACAGGGTTATCGCCGCCTACCTGATCAGGGTAGCGCACGCGCATAACCCTCCCTCTTTGGAGGTACCGGTGAAAGAGCATGCGATCAGACCAAGTCAAGGCTGTCCCATACCGGCAAATGTGGTTGCACGAATAAGCCCGGACAGGTGACTCAAGATCAACCACTAAGTTTAGTTTATTAATCCAACTCAACATATCCATCATCGTACCACTTCATCGACAATTATGAGTGCTAGCATAGCAAGATCATAGTACTGATAGCCATGGCATGAGATCAAACCATAGTACTAACATGTCAATGTTATTAACAATATTATTATTATTAGCATGGCAATGTGGAGATAAGGCATGGCAATAGATGAAAAGTAATGCTAGTATCTAGTGCTGATGTCATCACAGGTATATGCAAATGCAGACTAACATGTGATATATATAAACACACAGGGTGCAAGCAAAGTCATCACGCAAGTACGGAGCTCATGATAAGAGGTTGGCTTGCCTGGGGGTCGATGAATACGTCGGGAAGAAGTGCGATCACCTCGCGGAAGAATTTGCCGGAAAGGGTTTCCTCACAGAAGGGCTAGATATAGGGCAATGGCAAAATGGTTATTTCTACTGTGTGAACACATTATGAAAATAATTTCATCGGAACGGGCTCGACGAGATGAAGAAGTGGGCGTTGGTTTTACCTCAATCGGAGCTACGGTTGCGAAGATACGAGCGTTTAAGCACCAGGGACCAATCTGTAAAAACAATTGCTACAAACAGGCCCCTGGGGCTAAAACAGTAAGCGCCTCCGGGCAGAGTATGCTTTCCTGAAGCCGAAGTGTATTCGCGCAAATATGTTTTCAGTTAAAAACGCGCGGGCTGACTCACTTACGGGTGGACCCCACCCTATCTCTCTCTCTTCCCTCCCCTGGCTCGTCTTCTTCCTCCCGCGGTGGAGCAGAGGAGGCCGGGCCGCCGGTGGGATTCGCAGCCTCGCTGCCCCCTAGGGCCGGCCAGTGAGCGCAACGGCTCGGCCACGCCGTACCACGCCCGTAGGTGGTCTCCAGGGAGACAGAGGGGCCCTGGAGGGGGATGCCCACGAGCGGCAGAAGCGGCGGCCATGGCCACTCAAGGAGCCGCACCGACAGCGCGTCCCTGGAGGAATGGAAGACGGCGGCAGGCTCGCAGGCTTCCGGGGAGGCCGTGCACAGGAATGGAGAGGAGGGGGAGGGCCACATGGCCGGAATCGACCGAGGGGAACGGCGGCGGCGCTCGGCCATTGGAGCTGCAAGAGCTCGAGGGGAGGGGCTAGGACTCGATGGAGAGGACTGGGGCTTGTTGCTCCACGGAAGGGGCTCGGGGCACGCTTAAATAGCTCGGGGAGGAAGCTTCGCGGCAGCGGCCGAAGATCCGAGACGGCGGCGCTGTGGCCGCGTCTCAACAGGGCTCCACCAGCTAGGGGACAAGGGGGAGAGGGCTCTGGAGGGTTCACGCACGCAGTGGGCAACTCGCAGACGCTCCTGGACAAGCCGCGGCTCGCCGGAGACAACTCCCGAAGGGTCCAATGCATAGAGCACCAGTTTGTCATGCTCTGGCCGTGGTCACCATGTGGCCACGGCGTTGCCACGCAGCACACGAGGCCAAAATATGTCTAGGAGGTTCTCCACGCAACACTGAGTTGACCCATGCATCTGACTAGCTCTAGAGAGATCTGAGGTGACAGGTCCAAGGTCAAATAGTTGCCAACAGCAACCTGTTTGTGCTGTGGTGTGGCCACCATAGTGCTCACCTTGGCCTGATCCTGGGAAGGGGTTGATCATCTACTAAGGTGACTAACTTGACCAAGTTTCAGCTCCCCTGGACCACTCTAGATAGCACCTCCTTTGCAAAGTGCCAGACTGGACAGAAATGAAGATGAGGATGCTGGGGAAAAATGGCTACATGGATTTGGATGATTTTTGGAGGAGACCAATATTTTAGGCATGTGGAGGCACTGTAAAGATTTCATACCATTTGCATAAATAAAAATGGTACTTCCTTCACAGTGCTTTGATCTGAGCAGAATCTTAGATAATTTGCTGAGGAAGATTGGCTAGATGAGATGGGCTAATTTTTGGTGGACAAGGGTAATTTATCATAATGAATCACCCTGCAAAATTTCAGCCCAAGGAGATCAAGGAATCAAGCACTTCCTTTACAAACAGGAAATCTGGACAGAATTTGCAAATGGATGTTGTGCTCAACTTTTGAATTGTGGAACTTGATATTTTGATGGAAATGGTGAATATATGGATTGGTAAAGCTCCATAAATTATTTGGGATTTTTCCTAGCTACCAAAATGGTAGTTCCTTTAGAAAGGCCCCAAATTGAGATATTGGCTTTAAATAGGAAAATACAATTTTCACTATTTAATTATGGCCAATATTTTTATGAGAGCTCAATATGATCACAAATATAATATCTCCACAAGTTTTCATGAGCTCTGGAGATGGATAGATATTTTCCTGGATTTAATTCCTCAGAAAGGCAGAAAAAGGAATTAATTCTGGATGAGAAATATTGCATATGACTTAGCAATATTTTTGCACATCTAGTGTTTGTGAGTGAAGGAGGATCTCTGGGATATTTGGGAGAATTAACAGAGCAAGGAAAATGATAGCTCCTTTGTAAACACAAAGGCAGGATTTCCAGTTCCAATATTTTGGAATGAGGGTTTGAATGAGATTCGTGGTTTACTGGCGGAGGGTTGCCTGGCACAAGAGCTTGGGAAGGCACTGAGAGGTTGAGGACTGTCTGGATTCACCTAGTCATTCACCAGATTCCAGAGGAAAAATTTGGGAGAGAAAAGCTAGGAAGGAATAACAGCACAAAAATCGATAACCTGATTTTTGGGGTGTTACAGTTTTGAAACTCTTTGAACTTTTCAAAAGTTTCTGACTTGTGCCTCATCAAATAGATATATCCATATCTACTCAAGTCGTCGGTAAAAGTCACGAAGTACTGATAGCCACCTCTTGCCATTTTGCTCATTGGACCACACACATCACTGTGTATAAGCTCCAACAACTCGGACGCCCTTTCGCAACTCTTTGCAAAAGGGGACTTAGTCATCTTGCCGAGCAAGCATGATTCACATGTCTCGAACGACCCGAAGTCGAACGAAGTTAGGAGTCCATCATCACGGAGTTTCTTCATGCGTTTCAGACTAATATGTCCAAGCCGGCAATGCCAGAAGTAAGTCGGATTTATCTCATTAGGCTTATGCCTCTTGACATTCATGTTATAGACTGGTTCCGTTTCCAGATTCAAAGTAAATAGCCCATCTATAATGGGTGCATAGCCATGGAACATTCCATTCAAATAAAATGAACAACCATTGTCCTTTAAATTGAATTCATAACCTTGACTCATCAAACATGAGGCAGAAATAATGTTCCGACTAAGTGCAGGAATGTAATAACAATTATTCAATTCCAAAATGAATCCAGAAGGAAGCTGAAGCTGCAACGTGCCGACCTCCAACGCAGCAACTCTTTCTTTGTTGCCGACCCTGATGTCAATCTCCCCTTGTGCCACACACCTAGTTCTTACCAGCCCCTGCATCGAGTTGCAAATATGAACAACCGATCCGGTATCTAATACCCAAGAGCTACTAGGTATGTCAGCAAGGTAAATGTCTATAACATATGTAACAAGTGTACCTTTGCTCGAAGTCGTACTTCCAGCCTTCTTGCCATGCTCGGCAAGCCACTTGCTAAAGTTCCTCTTCCAGTGACCAGGTTCCTTGCAATGAAAGCATATGGTCTTTGAGTTTGGTCCTGACTTTGGCTCCGCGGCAGAGACAACCTTCTTTGTGCCCTTAGCCTTTTTCTTGGACCAACTCTTCTTGAACTTAGCCGATTTCTGCACCATCAACATTTGATGCGTGCCTTTCTTAATATCCTGCTCTGCCACCTTGAGCATCCCATGCAATTCAGTGAGCTTCTTATCCATGCCGTGCATATTATAGTTCGAGATGAACATCCCATAGCTAGGTGGAAGAGAACCAAGAATTGCATCCGTGGACAGCTCGTCCCCAACTGGGAAGCCTAACCGATCCAAAGCTTGCACGTACCCGATCATCTTGATCACATGCGGCTCAGTGGATCACCCTCTTTCAGCTTACAATCCGTCAAGGATAGACAGACGTTGAACCTTTCGGTCGTAGCCTGCACCTGAAACATGCTCTTGAGACTCTCGATCATATCGAAAGCCACAATGTTTTCGAAATGCTGTTGCAAATCGGGCTCCATACAAGCCAGCATGAGGCAACTGATCTCGTTTGATTCATCAACGAGTTTCTGGTGGGCATTCTTGGTTGTGGCACTAGCATTCTCGGCAGGTTCCTCTGGAAGTGGATCCTCTAGAACATGTTCCTTTTTATCGTGCTTGAGAACAATTCTCAAATTTCTATACGAGGTGGTAAAGTTTGTTCCATTTGGTTTATCATTTTCAGAATTGATTTCAATGCAAAGTTGGGTTGAGCAGGTGGTGCCATTGATATACAATAGAAAATATGCAATCACTAAGCAATGTGTTTATGTAGAGTAATTCAAGCCTTAAACAGAAATACTCCCACTGAAGTCAGCATCCCTCCGCAAACTCTCAGTGATTCAGGACCCGTCTAGCGCGAGCGACTAGTGAGCTTTAGCATCACTGCTAGCCAACTTGCCTATTCGGTAAGCAACTCCTTGCTAATCGTATCTTTATACGACTCCTGTCGGTCGGGTAGGTATCTCATACCCCGACTCCCGACCTTCTTTGCCACAAGGCCCAAAACCGTTTTGATAGCCTTGTCAAGTTAACCTGATGCAGTGCATGTCCGTGTCCGACACGAACCCTCCAGTTCAAGGACACCTAGTGACACCTCAATTTTATGAGACCACCACTAGACGTACTTGACGTGCGAAGGTGCAACATCCGGAATGGCAATGTGATTGATATTAACGAGGGATCTTTCTACCATTTTAACATGCATAGAAACAAGAAGCAATATCAATCACATATAAACATAAATATGTGAAATAGTATGGCTCCTTCATGGACATCCTTCCAGGCCGGCTCCAACTCCGATGACCAAGGCAGAACTCCATCTTGTTTGTCACACTAGGATGCCAAAGCCTCAAACTTGATCTCTGTTCTGCAACTACTACAACTAGTAATGAATTTACAGAGAATCACAAGTCAACACGCAGGTCGTTATACAATATAATGACAGCACTTGGGCTCCTGCCGGCTGACAATCATGACACGCAGGTCATGTTAAATTACACACATGCATCACATACATATGAGCCATACTATTCACATCAAACAAAGTTGTGCATAGAATCGCATTCTATCGGTTTGTGTATCGTGTACGAAATACAAGGTGCTACGCACACGGCGGTCCCTTGTGGGTGCGGGCAGCGCCCGGCATTTTTAGAAATCACAGATCGAGTATGTATTCCGATCACGCCGAATTTTCTGATCTGACCGATCTTATCGGTCATTGCGAACCCGATTCGGATTTACGTTTCACTGTTAACCCCGATGGCAGATACCGGCCGGTAGGGGTAGGTTGTGTCATGACCTCGTCGATTCCGATTGATAGAAAAGATAGCCTCAACGATCCCCATGTGCAGTTGATCTCATCAACTTTGCACATAGCCGATCTCATGAACGACAATAGATCTCATCTATCGCCTCCACATATCAAATATGCATCCAATATGAAACCAAAATCTATAGCAGAGGCTCTGATACCACTGTTGGGTTCTACCGTAGGTGCATCGCATGCAAATTAAAAATTTCCTACGCGCAGAACATCCAAGAACATGCTACAGAGATGGATCACAGATCGTTACCACTAGACGCGCAGTGCCCTGCAACGGAAGTAAAGTTGGGGCAGCGCGTCTGCGAGGTCCGTCTCCTCCTCGTCCGATCTCCCTCGAACAACCGGTCACCGGATCCCACGTACAGGTTCGCCGGAGCGGCGCAAATGCACCGCCTCTAATGGTATCTGCGCGTGCAGGTGGAACACCGTGGGGTGGACTGCTAGGTCCGATCACACAGTTCGGCGACGAGTGGAGGTGGCTAGTTGCAACACATGCAAAGCCCTAATGACGCCACCGAAACGATCAACCAGATGGGTGCACCGCACCTCCACTATATATAGGCATCCGTCGCTGGCTCAACTCTTGGGCCTCGAACGGATCCTAAAGCCCACGTGTTCCTTCCCTTAAGTGCGCGACCCCTTAGGTTCTCGTTCACTTGGTCGTGAGTCAGATCACATCCGGTTCGACCAGTCGGTAGCGGCCTCTAGCAAAGCATGCCGACTCCAAGTGTCCGGTGAAGCTGGTTAGGCGAACCTATACTTCACACTTCTGTTCCCTTTGCCACACGATATATTTTGTCGTGCTCAAGGCGACATTGTCATCCTTGTTGCCGCACGACCTCTTTCTCATTCCGGTGAATCCGACCAACACTTCTGATTATCTCATAATATTCATCGCATGGCCATGCTTATCCAGGTCGAATCACCCGAGGGGCCCAGAGTATATCTCTCCTCATCGGAGGGGCAAATCCCATCTTTCTCGACCACGTCTCGCAGCATGGGTCTGGACAAGCCCGAAACCTACCTTTATAACTACCGTGTCACGGAGTAGCGTTTGGTCGGCCCAAAGCAAGTCTGTCACCATCCCGAATACATGCACCAGCTCAGGTCTTAGGACACAAAACATATGTTGTACTAGAGACTCACAGATGACCTATCGCTGCGTCTCATAGTTGGGTTTGTCCAACTCAGACCTTATCTCGACTCGGATCCGACTACGTCGAATCCGACCAGATCTTTCTGAGTCCATATTATCCGGCTAGCATCCAATGCTACATGGTCAGTGAGACCGGACCATCCACCGTATCATATGCTAGTCTAACTGGTTGCGCGTCCACACAATCCTTTTGACTAGGGACTCTTTAGGACAGTCATCATACAATGCATAGTCTCACAAACAAGTCACGTACTAGTTAATACACATCCTTGATAATGTCCAAGGACTATCTTTATTCATAAACACATAGGAAATATCATCATACATGATTGCTTCTAGGGCATATCTCCAACACACGGCCCTACCTATCGAGGGCCATGCTCTCACTGGGCGAGTGGAGAGGAAGAACTGGCATGAGAGGGTTACCTCCCTTATCGGCGACTGCCCCCATGGCGCTAAGGGTAACCGGATATCTGGTGTACCGTCCCCTGGCTCATGCTGCACCGGAGCAAATGCTCGGAAGATGCAGATGGTCAGACCGTAGAGTGGTACGCGAGGGCCTACCTATGGTATCTTCTCACGGAGGTCGTGTTTCCGGATTGCTCAGGGGACACTGCCCTATGGATGTATCTCGACTTCCTAAAGGACTGGGATGGAGGGTACAGCTGGGGGTCCGCCGGCCTCGCCTACCTATACCATTCGGTAAGAGAATATCTCACTGTTTTTATGGACGTATGCCGCTTTAAATTGTGTTATTTGATCATCAATTGGTATTTTATAGCTTGACGACATAACCCAGAGGGCAGAAGAATTGTCCGGTATGTGTGGATTTGTCTGGGCCCTCTCCATTTGGATGTGGGAGCGCTTGCCGATGGGGCATCCAGAGAAAATGCCCCGACACCAATGGACTGACTATGGAAAGATGGCGAGGACGCTCGATACCCGACTGCCGCGTATGCTTGGGACAAGGTGAAGGTCTACACAGGCAAATCCAGTGCTTTGTACAAAGTCTTCACCAATGAGCTGGGCACTTTGACGCCTTACCAGGTATATAAACTAGCTCACCTATCTTTTTGACGCCACTTTCATCGGGGAGCTTACCAATTTTTTCGTAATAGGTTAACTAGTGGCCGTATCATGACCGAGAGTGGGGCACTATTAGAAAACATGCCTTTGGATTGAAGCATTAGTCCCGGTTGGCTTCTGGACCGGGACTAATGCTGCCAATAGTCCCGGTTCATTAGGCTAGGCATTAGTCCCGGTTCGTGAGGATCCTCTAGTCCCGGTTGGTGTTACCAACCGGGACTAAAGGGGTGGTGGCAGGGTTGCGTCAGGCTGGGACCCCACGAGACCCTTTAGTCCCGGTTTGTAACACCAACCGGGACTAGAGATGGACCTCTAGTCCCGGTTCGTGTAACCAACCGGGACTAAATGTATCCCTATATATAGTTGGTTCTTCCAGCCCGAGCTCATCCTCTACATTCTCTGTTCTTCCCTAGCTCAAGCTCATCCCTCCATTTTTGCCAAGATTTGTCAAGATTTGAGGCACCCCAATCCATCCAAGTGTCCACAAAGGTTAGCAACTTTGTCCTTTCATCTCTTATTGCTAGATCAGCTCGTGCAATGCTTTATAAGTATAGTGATTTGTGGGTTTTAGTTTGGGTGTAATTATGTGGTAGTTTTTTTGATTTATATGCAATTTGAGCTCAATTAACTTCTTAGTTTGCATATGTGTAGGTGTGGTTTACTTAGTGTGCCTTCCCGTCCCCGTACTAACCACCGTCGATCGCCCGCACCGTCCAGTCGCCGGCACCACCTTGGTGAGCCTCTTCTTGTGTTCTTATCCTTTTAAAAAAAATCGTATTTGTATGATTTAGATAGTTACTTGCATAATTTTCTTACTTGTATGATTGTTGTTATATATAGTGCCATGGTTATGATATCCGTGCCTGTCGGCCCTTGTCCGGTTTACGATTCGGATGTGGTATATTCTCTTTTATAACTATTTGTTGCATTTCATGTTAATGACAATTATGCCCATCAAGTTGACATAGATATTTTTATCTAGGAGGTAGTTGAACCGGAAATTCCAACCGACCCTATTGTCGAGAAGTTAAATTTAGTTGAAAAAGAAAATGAGGTTTTGAAAGGAAAATTGAAAAGAGTTGAAGAAGAGAAGATGAAATTGGAGTTGTACGTTGCCGATGTTGTCGATGATCACAAGAGCAAGATGGATGCAATGCGCTTGAACATTAGAAAGATTAGAAAATATGCCATTAATAAAGAGGCTTGGTATCATTATGCTATTGGATCAATTGTTACCTTAGTTGCGATTTTGATCGCATTTGTTGTTGCATTTACATGTTTTAGCTAGATAGTAGTATGTTGTTTTATTAGAATAAGTGTGTATGAACTTTATGTATGAACTTGTATTAATTTGGTATTTTCGGTGTTGTGTAATGAAGATGAACCGGCAATGGATGTACGATGACTGACGCTCTCCCCAGTTCATTAATGGCGTGCATAGTTTTCTACGTGCGGCTGAGGCAAACAAGCGGGATGGTTTTTTGTGTTGTCCATGTGGTGTGTGTAAGAATGATAAGACTTACTCTAGCGCAAAACAAATTCATGTCCACCTTTTTACGTCCGGTTTCATGTCCGGCTATAATTGTTGGACCAAGCACGGAGAAAGAGGGGTTCTAATGGAAGAGAATGAAGAAGAAGAGGATGATGACAACTATCCTGGGTTTCCTGAATATGATGGTACTACAATGGGGGAAGAGAATGAAGAAGAAGAAGCTGAGGCATCAGATGAACCCGCTGATGATCTTGGTCGGGCCATTGCGGATGCAAAGAGAAACTGCGAAAGTGAAAAGGAGAAGTTGAAGTTGCAGCGCATGTTAGAGGATCACAAAAAGGGTTGTACCCAAATTGCGAAGATGACAACACAAAGCTCGGTACCACACTGGAATTGCTGCAATGGAAGGCAGAGAATGGTCTATCTGACAAGGGATTTGAAAAGTTGCTGAAAATAATGAAGAAGAAGCTTCCAAAGGACAATGAATTGCCCGACAGTACATACGAAGCAAAGAAGGTTGTATGCCCTCTTGGATTAGAGGTGCAGAAGATACATGCATGCCCTAATGACTGCATCCTATACCGCGGTGAGGAGTACGAGAATTTGAATGCATGCCCGGTATGCGGTGCATTGCGATATAAGATCAGTCGCGATGACCCTGGTGATGATGCTGAGGGCAAGCACCCGAGGAAGAGGATTCCTGCCAAGGTGATGTGGTATGCTCCTATAATACCACGGTTGAAACGTTTGTTCCAAAACAAAGAACATGCCAAGTCGTTGCGATGGCACAAAGAAGATCGTAAGAAAGACGGGAAGTTGAGAGTACCCGCTGATGGGTCACAGTGGAGAAAAATCGAGAGAAAGTGGCCGGACTTTGCAGATGACCCAAGGAACGTATGGTTTGGTTTAAGTGCAGATGGTATTAATCCTTTTGGGGAGCAGAGCAGCAAGCATAGCACATGGCCTGTGACTCTATGTATCTATAACCTTCCTCCTTGGTTGTGCATGAAGCGGAAGTTCATTATAATGCCAGTGCTCATCCAAGGCCCTAAGCAACCCGGCAACGACATTGATGTGTACCTAAGGCCATTAGTTGATGAACTTTTACAGCTGTGGAATAAAGAAGGCGTACGTGTGTGGGATGAGCACAAACAGCAGGAATTTGACCTACGAGCGTTGCTGTTTGTAACCATCAATGATTGGCCTGCTCTTAGTAACCTTTCAGGACAGACAAACAAGGCATACCATGCATGCACGCACTATTTAGATGAGACTCAAAGTATATATTTGGACAAATGCAAGAAGAATGTGTACCTGGGACATCGTCGATTTCATCCGACCAAGCATGCCTTAAGAAAGAAAGGCAAGCATTTCAAAGGTGAGGCAGATCACCGAAAGAAGCCCGTTCTCCGTACTGGTGATGATATACTTGATATGGTCAAGGATTTACAAGTAATCTTTGGAAAGGGTCTTGGCGGACAATCTGTTCCGATTAACGCTGACGGACACGCCCCCTTGTGGAAGAAGAAATCTATATTTTGGGAGCTAGAATATTGGAAAGTCCTAGAGGTCCGCTCTGCAATCGACGTGATGCACGTCACGAAGAATCTTTGCGTGAACCTACTAGGCTTCCTGGGAGTGTATGGGAAGACAAAAGATACACCGGAGGCATGACAGGACCAGCAACGTATGAACGCAAAAGACGGCATGCATCCAAAGCAGTATGAAGGTCCTGCCAGCTACGCTCTTACCAAAGCAGAGAAGGAATTTTTGTTTGAATGCCTGCTCAGTATGAAGGTCCCATCTAGCTTGTCGTCGAATATAAAAGGAATAACAAATATGGCAGAGAAAAAATTCCCGCTCAGTATGAAGATGAGTTGTACTTGTTGGCAAAGAGACCATCTTCGACTATATTGACTTTCCAAGGATACGAGATAAATGGGAATACATTTTACACGATCACCCAAGATAAAAAGAGCACCAACCAAAATAGTGGTGTCCGCTTTGACGATGCAGCAAACACCAATAGGGAAAAGGATACATATTATGGTTACATAGAGGAGATATGGGAACTTGACTATGGAAGTGATTTGAAGGTCCCTTTGTTCCCGTGCAAATGGGTCAATTTGACTGGAGGAGGGGTAATGGTAGACCAGTAGTACGGAATGACAACAGTGGATCTCAACAATCTTGGGTACACAGAGGAACCATTCGTCCTAGCCAATGATGTGGCGTAGGTTTTCTATGTGAAGGACATGTCTACCTGCTACTTCTTGAGCTTGCGTTGGTTTTCCCTTGAAGAGGAAAGGGTGATGCAGCAAAGTAGATAAGTATTTCCCTCAGTTGTTGAGAACCAAGGTATTCAATCCAGTAGGATATACAAGCAAGTCCCCAATCTTCGCACCTATACAAACAATCAAACTCTTGCACCCAACGCTAAAAGGGGTTGTCAATCCCTTCACGGTTATTTGCAAGGATGAGATCTGATAGAGATAGATATAAAAGATTGCTAAAACGAAAAGTAAAAAGATTGCAGCTAAGTATTTTTGGTTTATATATCTGAAAATATAATATGGAAAATAGACCCTGGGGCCATAGGTTTCACTAGAGGCTTCTCTCATGAAGGAAAATAATACGGTGGGTGAACAAATTACTGTCGAGCAGTTGATAGAAAAGCGCATAGTTATGACGATATCCAAGGCAATGATTGTGCATATAGGCATCACGTCCGTGTCAAGTAGACCGAAATGATTCTGCATCTACTACTATTACTCCACACATCGACCGACTCCTGCCTGCATCTAGAGTATTAAGTTCATGAAGAACAGAGTAACGCATTAGGTAAGATGACATGATGTAGAGGGATAAACTCAAGCAATATGATGAAAACCCCATCTTTTTATCCTCTATGGCAACAATACAAATACGTGCCTCGCTACCCCTACTTTGTCACTGGGTGAGGACACCGCAAGATTGGACCCAAAACTTAGCACTTCTCCCATTGCAAGAATTACCAATCTAGTTGGCCAAACCAAACAATTAACTCGAAGAGACTTGCAAAGATATGAAATCATGCATATAAGAATTCAGAAAAGACTCAAATAATATTCATAGATAAGCTGATCATAAACCCACAATTCATCGGATCTCGACAAACACACCGCAAAAGAGTATTACATCGGATAGATCTCCATGAAGATCATGAAGAACATGGTATTGAAGAACAAAGAGAGAGGAGAAGCCATCTAGCTACTAGCTATGGACCCGAAGGTCTGTGGTGAACTACTCACGCATCATCGGAGGGGCAATGGAGTTGATGTAGATGCCCTCCGTGATCGAATCCCCCTCCGGCAGATTACCGGAAAAGGCTCCAAGATTGGATCTCACGGGAACAGAGGCTTCCGGCGGCGGAAAAGTATTTTCGTGGCTCTTTTTGGTATTGGGGGAATATTTGGGAATTTATAGGCCGAAGAATAGGGTTAGGAGAGCTGCTGGGGGGCCACAAACCAGGAGGCCCCCCCTAGGGGCGCGCCCTGGTGGCTTGTCGCCTCCCGGCAGGTCTCCTGCCTTCATCTCCAAGTCTGGCATGTTTCTTCTGGTCTAAGAAAAATCATTCCGAAGATTTTATTCCATTTGGACTCCGTTTAATATTCCTTATCTGCAATACTCAAAAACAAGGAAAAAACAGAAACTGGCACTAGGCTCTAGATTAATAGGTTAGTCCCAAAAATAATATAAAATAACATAATAATGCATATAAAACATCCAAAACAGATAATATAATAGCATGGAACAATCAAAAATTATAGATACGTTGGAGACGTATCACTACCAAACCAAGAAAAAGAAAAGATAGGAAAGCGGATACATCATACGATGAGCCAAAGCGCCACATAGTTCTTTCAGGGAAAAGAAACGTCGTGGGAGTGGAGGACAAGACAGACATGTCAACAGATTATGAAAAGTTCGATGAAATTCCTCCCTTCACAGTGAAGACTGACCCAAGCATCCTATTAAATGATGAAGATTATTCATGGTTACGGTGCAATAAGCAAGGGACACACGAGAAGAAAAAGTTTTATACCCCAAGATCCCACTCTGGGATGTGATTGGCTTCACCGTCATCACTTTTCTTCTATAGCGAGTAGCCGAGATGGTCCAGTTTGTACACGAAGTGTATCCAGTTTTTGTTGTATCCCTCTCAACTTTTTAACACATGCTATGTGGGTGAAATGATGATACCATGCCAAGTTTCAACCTTTCCAGAGTTCATTTGTTGTGTTTTTTAATTTCATGGTCGTTTAGCTCAAAAAAATCATTAAATGCATGAAAAATAGCAAATGAAGTTAGAAAGGGTTGAAATTTCAAGATGTGGCTTAGAATGGTGCATATTGAATGCACAAAAAGTCTGGAGTTGAAATAAGTAAAATAAAAATAAAATGCCTTTGTAACAGATGAGTTTTCGTCCGAAACCCTCATACTTTGAAGGAGATGGTCCAGTTTGTACACGAAGTGCATCCAGTTTTTGTCGTAACCCTCTCAACTTTTTAGCACATCCTATGTGGGTGAAATGATGATACCATGCCAAGTTTCTACCTTTTTAGATTTCATTTGTAGTGCTTTTTAATTTCAGGGTCATTTAGCTCAATTTTTTTTTCATTAAATGCATGAAAAATAGCAAATGAAGTTATAAAGGGTTGAAATTTGAAGATGTGGCTTAGAATGGTGCATTTGAATGCACAAAAAGTCTGGAGTTGAAATAAGTTAAAAAAATGAAATGCCTTTTTAACATATGAGTTTTCGTCCGAAACCCTCATACTTCAAAGGAGATGGTCCAGTTTGTACACAAAGTGCATCCAGTTTTTGTCGTAACCCTCTCAACTTCTTAGCACATCCTATGTGGGTGAAATGATGATACCATGCCAAGTTTCTACCTTTTCAGAGTTCATTTGTATTGCTTTTTAATTTCAGGGTCATTTAGCTCAAAAAAATAATTAAATGCATGAAAAATAGCAAATGAAGTTAGAAAGGGTTGACATTTGAAGATGTGGCTTAGAATGGTGCATATTGAATGCACAAAAAGTGTGGAGTTCATTTGGGTGATTTTGATTAAAACAAATGAAGGTATAAAACTAAAAGAGTTAAACATAATCTGGATTTGATTAAAACACCTATTTAAATTATCCTAAAAATTCCCAAATTTAACATAATGATAAAAAACACTTATATTAAACAACAGGAAAAACAATCAGTCAAAAATCTATTTTTAAACTAAAGTTATTCACAAACTAGTGATTCACACAAATTTCAAAAGAATTCAAATTTAACCATTTAAATTTGAAAACTGCTGGCGAACAGAAAGTTTGTAATTGTTTTGACCTAAAGCAAAAAGATTCATTAAAAAACTATAAATATTCTAACAGTTATTCCAAATCTAAAAACAGAAATTAGAAAAACAAAACAAAATAAAAAAGAGAAAATACAGCTTTAGTCCCGGTTGGTGATAACAACCGGGACTAAAGGTCCCTTCCCGCGCGGAATTTGGGCCGCCGAAAAGATGGGCCTTTAGTCCCGGTTGGTGGGTCCAACCGGGACTAAAGGGAGGACCTTTAGTCCCGGTTAGTCCTGGTTGGAGCCACCAACCGGGACTAAAGGTCCTGGGGTATTTAACCCCTCCTTCTTCCTCCCCAAATCACTCCGTCTTCACGCCCGCTCGACGATGCCGCCTGGCTGCCCCGCGCACGCCCTCTACGTCTCCGTCTGGCCGCTCTGCTCACAAGTGCCGCCCGAGCCCGCGTCGGCGCCGCCACGCTGCCCACCGCCGCCGTGTCCTCCTCGGTCCCTGAGCCCGTGCCCGCGCCCTCGACGTCGCCGTCTCCGGCCGGTGAGCCTCTCCTCCTCCGTCCCCGAGCCCATGCCGGCGCCGCTCCTCCCCGCCTTCGGCGTCCTCCTCCGTCCCCGAGCCCGCGCCCGCGCCCTCGACGTCGCCGTCTCCGGCCGGTGAGCCTCTCCTCCTCCGTCCCCGTCTCCTACAAATTTTTTTGCAAGATTTTATATATATGTTGTAGTTTGTGCAATAAACACGTGTTAATTTTTCTGCAAGTAAAGGATGATAACATCACGCCTTGTTCAAAATCCAAGTTCAAAAAAAATTGTACATGAACATTTTAGAATTGTACATGGGAAAAAAAATTGTACATGAACATTTTAGAATTGTACATGAACATCACGCTTCTATGAGTTTTTGTTGCGACATGTTCAAACTTAGGATAATTTCAAACATGTTCAAACTTAGGATAATTTCAAACTTAGGATAATTTCAAACATGTTCAAACTTAGGATAGTTTCAGACCCGCAAATCTGACTATTTCAAACTTAGGATAATTTCAAACATGTTCAAACTAAGAAATGCTTCAGTGGTTACTGATTAAGTTCTAGCAGTCATTCTAATTATAAAATCATGCAATTGTTTATAAGTTCTCGACATCGACACTGCCCATCCCGCATCCTCATCGTCGACAACCACCTGCTTGAGAGGCGCCATGTCCGGGACTGGGCTCCGTCGGGATGGCACTGGGAGGTGCTGCCTTCCGGGGCGCGGAGCTTGGTGAGGAATCAAGGTCCCGTCGTCGACCCGGAGGTTATTTGGTGGCGGTGGCGTGGACCACTTTTGGTGCAGAGGGAGCTAGCCCCCGCGGAGGTGGTACGTCGCCGTGTCAGGGAGGAGGACGAGCACGTCCGACGCTACATGGCTGCGTTGGACGCCAGGTTATCCAATACCTGGCAGGTTCTTCAGGGATCACACCCGAGCTATGATCCTATCATAGTTCCTTATCTTTGGGTGTCCACCGCCTGCGCCGCGAGATGTCAACTAGATCTGTATTAGTGATATTATATTCGAGATGTATTAGTGATAATATTCGATGATGTAATAGTTATATTATATAATAATATTCGAGATGTATTAGTGATACTATTCGATGATGTATTAGTGATATTATAAGATCATATTGTTGCATTGCCTTGTATTGATTTGCATATCTCCGGTTTTGCTTATTGAATGCATTCTAATTGTTTTATATTTGTTCTGGATTAGTTAAGCTATGGACGGTAGAGACAGAGACCGTGATCAAGAGAATGCCATGTACAACTTGATACGCTCCGGAAACGAAGAGAATGAAGAAGTAGATGATGGCTCACAATACCTTAACCCATCCGGTGAGGGAATTGAGGAAGAACAACCAAGAGACGAAGGGGAACAAACTGACAATGATGGCGAAGAAATTTTTCTCCATCATCAGAAGTCCGGCGAGGTATTAATTTGCCCTCTGATGATCATCAGAAGTATTGATTGATTTGTATATATTAACGAATCTTTCTTCTTTTAGCCCTCCGAATCGAGCAAATCTTCTACAAGGGTTAAATGTGGCCCGACAAAAAAGTTGAAACAAGGCATAAAGTACAACATCGATCAAATCAGAGCAGATGGCGAACCGATTGCTCCTAAAATTAATGCAGACAAATTTATACGTCAATGCGGAATTATCGTTAGGGACCAAATCCCGATCACCGCTCAAGAATGGAATCAGCCAAAAGATCGCGGAGTTCCTTTTGTCAGCCAAAGAGCAAAAGATCTGCTTTGGGAGGAGCTCATGAAACATTTCACCCTACCAGAGGGTCTCACAGATCTCCAACGGGAGAAAGTCAAGAAGTGTGCTCTTAAGAAGATGGCCACACAATTCCAGACTTGGAAGAAAATATTATGGACCAATTACGTGAAAGGAGGAAAGAAGACTCTAGAATTCAAAGGAGAATATACGAAGTTAAAAGATGACTGGGACAAATTTGTGCAGTTCAAGGAATCAGAAGGAGCTAAGGAACGGTCGAGAGTAAACAAGATAAATGCCGAGAAAAAAATGTGGCACCATCATCTGGGGCCAGGTGGCTACAAGTATGGGTTGCCTTTGTGGGAAGAATCCGAGAGGAACATGAAGGCTGCAGGGGTCACTCCAGAAACAGAGAATTGGCCCGACAGGTGCAGGACTTGGTTTTATGCACATGGGGGAAAGTTGGACCCAAAGACAGGGAAGGTTCTTGAACAGGCAAGTCTTAAAGAAGCCACGAACGAGTTACTTAAAGCAATAGAAGAAGCTCGAATGGGTCTGTACCAGCCCGAGAGAGAGAACGACGAGCTTACACTCGCCCTCAAGAATCCTGAACACCCGGGACGAACACGAGGCAAAGGCCTTGTTCCGTGGCTTCTGGGGTTTGCAGATTGGAACGACAGTTACAGAAGCCGTGAGAGAAAGAAGAAGCATGAAGTAGACCGGATTCAAATGGCAGCAGGAGCAAATCAACAAACTTTGCCAGCAAGGCGCGTCTCAATAGCAGGAGCATCCAGATGCAGCATTGGATGGTACCATTCCATCATCTATGCCGAAAAGCATCGTGGGTTCCATGGGGGTCCCGGCCGATGATGCACTGCTGGCTCGCTACCCCGTGGATGATATCCTAGAGTCGACAATATGTGAGCTACACGTGAAACTGAAGAACATATCCATGAAGGTGGCGAACGGCTTTGCTTTACCGAGTGTACCTGAAGCGAGACGGAGCGCAGGGCGAGTCCTCCAAGTCCACCGCGTCAGCAGACTCCAACCCACCTCGAGACGGAGCGCAGGGCGAGTCCGCCATATCGATCTCCACCACGTCAGCATAGTCCATCCCACCCCGAGACGGAGCCTAGCGCGAGTCCGCGATATCGATATCCGCCGTCTCCAAAGCGGAAGAGAGCACAAAAGAAGAAACCCGAGCCTCCTGTCAAAAAGAAGTTAGCTTATGAGATGACTGAAGAGGAAATCAAAGAACAAACGGCTAAGGAATTGCAGGCCCATTTTGGACCGAAACCGCCCCCGCCGCCAAAGGAGAAAATACCTGAGGAAGTCGTACAACACTTTTTGAATGCAGCTAAACCGACCGAGAAAAGGCCGCTATCAGACTATGAACGCTCTATTAGCAAGTCCTATCATAAACAAAAAAAAACAGAAGTCAAGCGGTAGTAGTAAATGCCGGAAAACTGTTCCACAGCTCGGAGAACAGGCAGTGCAATTGATCATCCCGCTCAAGGTGAGTACCGGTAAGGTGGTAATAACCGACGCTGATAGAGAGAATGCTAGACAGCTCGGTATCACTATTGAACAACTCCTAGAGATCGAGGAATTCCCACCGACGGATCCAAAGGAACTAGAATGGGCATATGTCCCCGGGAACCCTCTCGTGAGTCCTGAAGATGAGAAGCTTCTATCAACGAAAATGTACAACTTGCATGAGTGGTACATGAGAGAAGTAAAGAGCGGGCGACAGAGCCTCATGGTGAAAGTCAAGCGAGAGCATTACATCCATGAAAATGATTTGTGGATTGAAAATGAAGAATTCTTCCAGTTATTCAATCAAAAAGCACTCGACAAATCTATCGTTAGTTGCTACTGTCTGTAAGTGATTTCTTTCTGTAATTTGATTAAGTCTCTAGCTCAGCTCGTTCATTGCCTGTAATTATCCTCACTATATTCTTTTGTGTGGTATTGTGCAGAATGAAGATTTTTGAATTGGAGAGAAATGGAGTCTATGGCATTGGGTTCATTGACCCAAATACCGTTAATGAAAAGGTGTTAACTACTTACCCTAAAGACACGGAGAAAATGTTGCTAAGGTTTTTGAAGGCCCTAAATACCAAACCAGAAATACTTTTACCTTACAACTTCAAGTGAGTGTTACTTTTACCTTACTTTTACCTTATATATATATATACTCAATGTTAAGTGTAGTTGATGAGTTATGCATGCCCGCTTATACAAATCGTGTCCGCAGCTACCACTGGATCCTGCTAATCATTAGAATTGACGATGGAACTGTTGAAGTACTGGACTCACTAAGTAAAGACCCTGAAGAATACAGAAGCCTGCATTCGATGCTCGACAGGTAATTTCAATCATTTACGCACTATGTCGGCCTTTTTAGTTCTTTTCCTGATATCAAGTAATTAGTAACTCCTTTATTCATTTTCTTTGCCAGGCAGGATTTGGAAAAAGTTCACCAAAGATGTTAGAGGTGAATGGAAAGAGGAGCTGAAATGGCGAAGGTCCAAGGTATTTAAGTAGTACTAGCTACGTCCGCGCATCTCTTTAAGTATAGTTTCAATACCATTATCATGCTTGATTATTGTCTGATTGAATTATATTCTCATAAAGTGCATGAGGCAGGAACAAGGGACTAGTTTATGTGCATATTACGTTTGCGAGAACATTCGCATTATGACCGAAAAGATCAGAACTACAAGAGATCCTTGGGTACGTAAACACCATTCACATTTTTTTTATCATGATGTAATATATATACAGACAACTAACATGTTCATTTTGATCTCCTTCTTTAAAGATGCACGAGATGCGGGATAAGCTCCTACCAAAGGACCGCATACGAGCAATTCAAGAGGAAATTGCGGGTTTTTTGCTTGAGCAGGTCATATCTCCCAACGGAGAATACCATTACACCTAATGCCTGCATGTAATGATTTGCAAATTGTAGGAGAAATTGTATATACCAAATTGTACATATGTGTATATGCATGGTCGTACGAAAAGTTCTATGTATATGATTGGTTCTACGAGATATTCTATTATATATGCATAACGTGTACAGTATGTAGCAGCGTAAAATATGTTTGAAATGAAAAAGAATTAAACCAAATACACAAAATTAAAAGGAAAAATAAACAATAAAATCTAAACCCATAAACCCCAAAGCCCCTAAATCTTTAGTCCCGGTTGGTGTTACCAACCGGGACTAAAGGTTCCCATCCCCTGGCGCCCGCTACCGACCACGTGGCAGGGGTTTAGTCCCGGTTCGTAGCCAACCGGGACTAAAGGCTTGGACCCTTTTGTCCCTATACATTAGTCCCGGTTGGGGAACCAGGACTAAAGGCCCTTCCCAACCGGGACTAATGGCCTGTTTTCTACTAGTGGGGGTTCGAGCTGAACGTGATGAGCGCGCATGACAAGACTAGCTGGCGGTGCATTGTGCCAATGTTATGTGTGTACATTGTTGAGTGGCACTTGCGACAGTGCGTGGACGTGCAATTTGGTATGTTCCAACATACCCCACCGGGCTTGCCCAACGAAACCGGTGGCCACGACCTCCACTTGTGAGTGCATTGTTCCTTCCTACCGTGTTTTCGTTTCATTTGACATCCTTATGATGTTTTCGTTGCTTATGCCTAAGGAGAGGGGCATAAAGCTCGTGTGACGGAGTGGAACCATCAGAGATATCACAAAGATGGGGAGAAAAAACTGCTTGACTGGGGTGAGTACGACCAACACATGAAGTGGTACGACAATGGCGTGAAGCACCTTCTTTGCCTTAGGCCCCAATGGACGACAGAAGATATCGCGGAGCTGGAGGAGGATGACTCCGAGGATGAGGTCTACCGTGAGGGCGTCAGAGAACTGAGTGGATTTAGGGAGTATGCACCCCTGATGAACAGAGTGGCAAGTTGTGTTCGTCTGTTTTTAACCAGCGATTGGATGTAATCTATTTTATTCGTCATTGTGACCCACTTATTCCTTTGCAGTCCTCGGAGCTGAACAAATGCATTTTTGATGGCTCGGATGCGTTAGGTGGTGTCCCCGAAACCCGAGATTCTGAGAACAAGTCGAGGAAAACGGCGAAGATAACATAGAGCCTCCTAGACTTACCTTATGTTCGAGTGACCTAAAATTGGATCCATGCCATGTTATGTTCTTGTTCATTTGTAATCATAAATTTGATCCGTATTATGTTCTTCTTTCATTCTTATTGCAGAAGTTCGTGAAGCGTTGTCGCAAGCTGGTGGGCCTGCTTGGGTGCGCTAGCTCTGCTGAAGCTCATGTTCCTGCAGGCCCGATGCGTACCCTCGCTTCATCGAGCCATGCTGCCTCGTCGTCTAGGTTGGTTGAGGAGGACGAGGAGGAGGATGATGAGGAAGAAGATGAAGAGGAAGAAGACGACGAGGAGCGAGCAGAAGAAGAACACGAGGAAGAAGAGGAACTGGGTGATGATGATGAGGAGGAGTACGACGACGATGACGGACCTCCACCAACTCAGACAACCCAGCTTGAGAAGAGAAAGGTGCCGAAGAAGGATTGGCAGAGTCCATCCCAGTTTCAGAAACCGCGTCCTCGTCAGCGCAAGAAGAAGGTTGATGAGACTCGTTCAAAGAACAATGAGGACCGTACCTCCAAGAGGGGAAGGAGCATGTGAAGTTGCTGCCGTTGAACTTCTCGCTTAGTTAACTATTTATGTTGACTTTGTCGAACTATTTGCTATTTGCTATGTGGAACCGTTTGCAACTATTTGCTATGTGTGATATGTTTATTAGTTGAACTATTATTTATATCGAGGTGTGATACATGTTATATTGTGTGAGATCTGCATATTTTATGTTTTTAAGTCTATAATATTGCTGTGGCAAAATTTATGAAAAGAAACATACGAGTTATGTCCAAAAATTGCATCATGAGCACACCCTACCGTCAAGGATCCTCGCAGTAGGGTGTGTAACCCTACCATAAATTTTCGGCGATTCCAGGTTCCAGTACGCAGAACTGGAAAAAGCCACCCTACCGCCGGAGTCCTTGACGGCAGGTTCTTACATCCTACCGCCATAGACCCTAGCGGTAGGGCATACACCACGTCAGACTTGAGCCGTCAGTTGACGGTTGCTGCCATTCAACCTACCGCTAGGGACCCTGGCGGTAGGCTATGTAACCCTACCGCCGAGCTCCCTGGCGGTAGGAAAATGATGAAATCTCAAAAAACTTCCAGACAGGGGTCATATCTCGCTAAACTAGGGCAAAAGGGTCGAAACATGAAATTTTGTGAGGGAGGGAGGGAGGGAGGGAGAGATTGGGTTGACCGTAAAAGCTCCATACGCTCCATATATATAGAGAAAATGAATGATAGTGTATCACTCGTGTCCAGGCAGTCCGTCATGTGGATCCGACCCACCTCAGACCACTTTCTCCTTTTTTTTATATCCATGTGTCAATTTCATATTTTAGGAAAAATAGTTGTGTACATGGACAAATGTGGGTTCAAAACAGACACGTCCAAACACTGTGCACACGCCGCACAAACATACATGGGGTCAAATTAGCACAGTCCGGTTGAAGATACTCTAAGTAAAGGCCATATGGATGGTGCAAGCATCTAGGTTCCCAAGTAAATTAGGGGAAGAAAAAGTTTCCAGGAAGGGGTGGAGCTAGCATTAGGTTACACCTAGGGCTAAGCTAGCTTGTGCGATGCATTCTAACAATATTTTATACTTATGCTTATGTGGCATTTTGCTTAGGTGGTTTGTAAATATGCTCTTTGGCAAATATAATAAATATGAAGAAAAAAATAGGGAGAAGGTAAAAGATTTACTAGTCTAAGGGCATCTTCGACACCGTCCAATGCCGTCAATCAAATCGGACACCCCAAACGTCCACGGACACGTTTGCACATTAAACCAAACTCCTTGGACTTCATCAAGCTTTCTCTACTCGAGCTTGAACTTCTTCATCGGCGCATGTTGTTCACCAAGATGGGCTCCTCCTTGAGCTTCATCCAACAATGTGTCAAAGTGAAGGGATTGCCACCCATCCTTCGGTACATCGAGACATCGCGTGTAGGCTATACAATGATGTGATCATCAAGTTGCAGCATTGAGTGAATCCAAGAATTGACCAACACGTAGTGCAACAAGAAGATAAACTTTCAATCTTCATGATTGACGCTTCCGTTGGACAAAACCATTCCACTTGTGCAATCACACTGCAATACTTCATAACGGCGTTTGAAATGGTATACCATCGATGGAGTTATGACTTTTGTATTTCGATCATGGATCACATTCAAATTGTAGGATGCGTAGTGCTTGTGCTCATGAACCAAGAATGCACTTGTTGACAAAATATCGTGGCCCTTTCATTCATGCCTACAAACCCTGCATTTGTAGCCAACCACGCATGGCACAACCGTGCATCCTCTCTCACCGAGTAACTCGCCATTGTGCTTGCTTCATGTTAACCAAGAAAGGAAAAAATAATAATTCTAAATGCATTTGAGGTGTTTAATTTACGATCCGGTTGTACAATGGATTATTTGAGACTTAACCGGTAACTGTTTGCGGACGCGTCCGTGGGCATTTGAAGGGTCAAACTTGTCTAAGTGCTCAATTCAGATCTAAATGAAATAAACACCACATGCCAACTTGCCAATGTTGCCATCACTTGGCGTGTCCGGTCGTGTACGCCATCAGAGTTTCCGCCGGCCGATCGAAAAAGACACGCGAGGCAGACACGCTCGTCGTCGTCGTTAAATCCAACAACCATTCACCATCTAGTCCGGTTGATTTGATTTGTAATGTGTGATATATATATATAATGTTCGGTACTATCCAAGCCATCTTCTTCGGATTCCTCCTCCTTAATTGTAACAAAAGTTGCTACTCTGAGCAGCAAAGAAGTAGAGTAGCAATGGGGGAGGTTGGTGCTACAGACATGATCTACACCCAGGATGGCACCGTGGACATCAAGGGCAACCGGGCCGTCAAGAGCAACACCGGCAACTGGCGCGCCTGCCCCTACATCCTCGGTACGTACAAACAAAGGACTCCATTGCTGGCCTGCTCTTAAGCTTGAGCCATGGCGCTGATGGATCACCTGATGGGTCGCAGCGAACGAATGTTGCGAGCGGCTGGCGTACTACGGCATGAGCGCCAACCTGGGCAACTTCATGAAGGACAACATGGGCATGAACAACACCAACGCCGCCAACAGCGTCACCAACTGGGGCGGCACCTGCTACGCCACCACCCTCATCGGCGCCTTCCTCGCCGACGCTTACCTCGGCCGCTTCTGGACCATCGCCTCCTTCGTCACCATCTACATCATCGGTCTGGGGCTCCTCACGGTTGCGGCGTCCGTGAAAGCTCTGGTGCCGACGTGCGCGGCCAAGGGCGTGTGCCACCCGACGGCGGGGCAGACGGCCGCGGTATTCGTCGGTCTGTACCTCGTCGCTCTGGGCACGGGCGGGATCAAGCCCTGCGTGTCCTCGTTCGGGGCCGACCAGTTCGACGAGAACGACGACGGCGAGCGGCGGAGCAAGAGCTCCTTCTTCAACTGGTTCTACCTGTCCATCAACATCGGCGCGCTGGTGGCGTCGTCCGTGATGGTGTACGTGCAGGAGCACTACGGCTGGGGCTGGGGCTTCGGCATCCCCGCCGTCGTCATGGCCATCGCCGTCGGCAGCTTCTTCGTCGGCACGCCGCTCTACCGCCACCAGCGCCCCGGCGGCAGCCCGCTCACCCGCATCGCGCAGGTGCTCGTTGCGGCCACGCGCAAGCTGAGCGTCCCCGTCGACGGATCGGCGCTGTACGAGACCATGGACAAGGAGTCCGGCATCAAGGGGAGCCGCAAGCTGGAGCACACCGAGCAGTTCAGGTTCCTCGACAAGGCGGCCGTGGAGACGCCGGCGGACACGACGCCATCACCGTGGCGGCTGTGCACGGTGACGCAGGTGGAGGAGCTCAAGAGCGTGGTGCGGCTGCTGCCCATCTGGGCGAGCGGCATCGTCTTCGCGGCGGTGTACGGGCAGATGAGCACCATGTTCGTGTTCCAGGGAAACACCCTCGACAAGCGCATGGGCGCGCACTTCTCCATCCCCTCCGCCTCGCTCTCTGTCTTCGACACCATCAGCGTCATCGTCTGGGTGCCCATGTACGACCGCCTCCTCGTCCCGGCCGTCCGCTCCGTCACCGGCCACCCCAGCGGCTTCACGCAGCTCCAGCGCATGGGCGTCGGCCTCGTCGTCTCAATCTTCTCCATGGTCGCCGCCGGCGTGCTCGAGCTCGTCCGCCTCCGCACGGTGGCGCGGCACGGGCTGTACGGGGAGGATGACATCGTGCCCATCTCCATCTTCTGGCAGGTGCCGCAGTACTTCATCATCGGCGCCGCCGAGGTGTTCGTCTTCGTGGGGCAGCTGGATTTTTTCTATGACCAGGCGCCGGACGCCATGAGGAGCATGTGCACCGCGCTGTCGCTAACGGCGATAGCGCTGGGGGGCTACGTGAGCACGCTGCTGGTGACAGTGGTGGCGAAGGTGACGACGAGGGGTGGAAAGGAAGGGTGGATCCCGGCCAAGAACCTCAACGTCGGCCACCTCGACTACTTCTTCTGGCTCATGACTGTGCTCAGCGTCGTCAACTTCGCCATCTACCTGCCCATCGCCAACTGGTACACCTACAAGAAGACCGCCGGAGCCGGAGACGACCCGGACGCCAACGAACTAGGTGATGATTCACCTGAATCAGAAGACGTAACAAAATAGATTGTTGAAAGCAATAATTTGCACTTCTCTTGGAAATACTTGATTTGACAGAAAAATGCGTTAAAATGTTATTTAAATAAGAGTTAAAAAAGAAAATCATGAATCATTCATGTTTTTTTCCTTTTCGAAAAGGATCCAGATCTGTTATAAAGTTTCACCAAAAATGCAAAGCATCCTAAACATAATTAAAACTACATCGAGTTCCATGGACCACCGAACGACCACTGTTGCTTTCATATCGGAGCCGGCTTGACCTTGTGCATGACAGTCGGAAACTCTTTATGCGCATGCACACAAGGACTAGCGATCGAAGTCACAGTCATCGTCGTTGAACCCTGAATTGATCTGAAGAACCTCACATCAAATTTCACCATCGCGTACGCACGACAAGAAACAATAACCTCGCCGCTCCAAGAAGTTGGCAAGAATCTACACCGGAGCTCCGTCTAATCCTTCCCGGCACCGGTTTTCCGAAAAATAAAATCCCAGAAATGATTCTCGTGTCATCACCATCCCCAGTATTACCATTCGCTGGTGAACACTTCCTTGATATAGAATTCCAAGCAGTTGCAAGAATTTGAGCATAAGACCATAAAGATCCATTGAGTACAACAATGATTTCCAGTGACGGATGACAGAAGCGACTCGTGGATCTCCAACGTCGATGAGATTCCATTCCCACATAAACGGCTGACCTGGATAACTCCTATCTCGTGTGGCTTCTATCTCCGATTCCATCGCCAACTGGTACACCTACAAGAAGACCGCCAGAGCCGGAGACGACCCGAACGCCAAAGAAGTAGGTGATGATGATTCACCAGAATCAGGAGACAAAACAAAATAGATTGTTGAAAGCAAGGATTGCTACTTCTCTTGGAAAGATTTGATAGAAAATGTGTTAAAATTTTCTTTAAATAAGAGTTTAGAAAAAAGAAACTCATGAATATGCATTCATGCTTTTTTTTCCGAAAAGGATCCAGACATGTTATAAAGTTTCACCAAAATTGCAAAGCACCTTAAACAAAATTAAAACTACATCGAGTTCCATGGACCACCGAACGACCACTCTCATTGCTCTCGTATCGGAGCCGGCCTGACCTTATGAATGGCAGTCACGAGGTATTCATGCACGTGCACATAAGGACCAGCGACCGAAGCCGCAGTCATCGTAGTTGAACCCTTGAACTGACCTAAAGAACCTCACACCAAATCTCACCATCACGTACGCACGACAAGAAACAATAACCTCGCCGCCCCGAGGAGCTGTCAGGAATCTGCACTGGAGCTCCGTCTAATCCATCATGACAGACGAATTTAAGGAGGATCGGATCCTGAAAGATTGGCTCGAAGAAGAAGATATGTCATCCTACTGCCCGCCGCCCCTGCAAGGGCTGAAATCTACCTATCCCCTAGCCGGAGCCAGGCACCATGATTCCCCTCCTGACCATCGACATCAGCAGCCGGAGCGACAAGCAAAGGGGAGGCGAATCAACTGACTCGTTGGTAGAGTTTAATTTAGGGGTGGGCGGTAGTCTTTTTTTGCGGGAAAATTTCCGATCTATTCATCTTCAATCATGGCAGTACAACGAATACCAGAAATAATAAAAATTACATCTAGATCCGCAGACCACCTAGCGACGACTACAAGCACTGAAGTGAGCCGAAGGCGCGCCGCCGTCATCGCCCCTCCATCGCCGGAGTCGGGCACAACTTGTTGTAGTAGACAGTCGGGAAGTCGTCGTGCTAAGGCCCCGTAGGACCAACACACCAGAACAACAACCGTCGCAGATGAAGAATAACATAGATCAGAAGGATCCAACCCGAAGACACAAGAACGTAGACGAACAACGACGAGATCCGAGCAAATCCACCAAAGATAGATCCACCGGAGACACACCTCCACACGCCCACCAACGGTGCTAGACGCACCGTCGGAACGGGGGCTAGGAGGGGAGACCTTTATTCCATCTTCAGGGAGCCGCCGCCGTCTCGTCTTCCTGAGCAGGACACAAACCCTAGCAAAACTGAAAGAAACGACTAAAAACGGAGCCCTTCCGCCGGCTCTTGCCGAGATCAACCCCGCCCCCATGGCCCTAGGACCACCGGAGTGGAGGCGGACCTGCGGCGGCGCCGGCGGGAGGCAGAAACCCTAGCTTTTTTATGGAGGAGGAGGAGGCGGCTAGACGTAGGCAGGTAGTCTTTGCGCTAGCCATCTTGCGAGAGGAGAAAGAAAAGCACCTGAATATTCATCCACATTGCCGAAACAGCCCAACCTGGTTACAAAGAACTTGACAGATTTCAGACAGTACAAGCAGAACCTGAACGTGCCACTGGTTGCAATGAGAGAGGATGGTTGCATCCATGTCGTGTCGTTAAAATACAAGGCAAATGGTAAAAAGAAAGAGTACAAACAATTTTATGTCTATCTATATACCTTATTTTTTTTTTACTAATAAAGCAAGGTGATATTCTTGGTTTCGCCCCGCGATTAGGATTTTTTTTTTCAGCGGCCCGTCCGTCCTTTTTTTTTGAAAACAAACCGTAAACTTTATTCATTAGATATAACCAATACATCGTTTGTGAGCATCGTTACAATTTCACATAAGGGTTCCTCAAACCATTCTGAGGTCAAAGAAAATCTAGCTAATCTAGCAAGTTCATGAGCTACTTTATTTGCTTCTCTATTACAATGTTCAAATCTTGAAATAATAAAATCACACGCATAATGAAAACAATCATCGAAAATCGCCGCCGCCGCTGTCGCCGACTGTCCTCCGTCCTGCATAGTTTCGATCACCTCCAGGTTGTCCGAGTTAATAATTAGGCGATTACATCCCGCTCTTTGCGCTACTTTTAGACCAAATTTGAGAGCTAGAGCTTCCGCCATTAAAACATCCGCGCAATAGTCTATCTTCCCATTTCCTCCAGCGATGAACCTGCCTTTGTCATCTCTTAGAACCGCCCCCATTGTGCTCCTAAGAAGGTCGTGGTCAAAAGAAGCGTCCACATTAAGTTTAACAAACCCCTTGGGGGGACATGACCAACCCCCCTTTTTCATAGAAGCCTTTGTGGACGAAGCATTAACGTAGTTTGCCGTGATGGCTAGAATCCCCATTGAAATTTGTTGTGCATTTTGCGCAGTCTCCTTATACACCATATTTCGTCTTTCCCACCATAGTTACCATGCTGCGATAGCTATCATTTCATGCATATTATGATGACCCAAAATACTCAGTTCTTGATTTGGCAGGAGTAGCAGGTATGCCAGCACCTCTTCTCCAGCACGATCAATCTTGCACGCTTTCTCAATGATATCAACCATTCCTAGTCTTTTCCAAACCTCCTTGGCTTTCATACAAAGGAAGAGCATGTGCTTCGTGTCTTCTAGGCCCTCTGAACAAACAGGACAAATGGGCGAAATCTTCATATGACTATTTGCAAGCGTAACCCGGCAAGGAAGTGTGCCATGAAGCGTACGCCATAAAAATATTTTTACTTTTGCCGGACAGGATAATTTCCATATATTAGTCCAAATAGGGCTTGTTGTGGTTCGTCCCATCCCATTAGTATATCTTAATTTACTTCCATACTGGTGATCCCACTCCACAACGTAGGCAGACCGAACCGAGAACATACCATTTTTCGTATAGCTCCAAGCAATGAAATCTTCCATATCATGTTGTGGGAGTGGAATTGAAAGAATCCGTTGTACATCAATGGGCCACATTGTTTGTCGAATGAGGTCCTCATCCCAGGTATTCGAGACAGGGTCAATCAGGTCACCTACCTTAGACAATAATTGTCCCCCCTTAGGAGTCAAAATTTTCCTTGTGGCGCAATTAGGGATCCATGCATCCTCCCAAATCTTGATATTATGCCCATTCCCTACACACCAAATATATCCACGTTTTAAGGTTTCTGTCCCTGCCATAATACTTTGCCAGGTAAAAGATGATCCTTTCTTTAGCTTGGTGTTCAACAGATCTCCATCCGGGTAATACTTTGCTCTTAGGATAGTAGCACACAGAGAATCAGGATTATCAATAAGACGCCATGCCTGTTTGGTGAGTAATGCCAAGTTGAAACAATGAATATCACGAAATCCCATCCCTCCTTGATTTTTGGCACACACATTTTCCACCAAGCCATCCAATGCATCCTCCTCTAGTTCTCCTCGTCTCCCCACCAGAAATGCGCTATCGCGTCAATGATTCCTTTACAATTTTTTTTAGGAACTTTAAAGACGGACATTGCATAGGTGGGTATGGCTTGGACAACCGCCCCTTGAGCAGGATCTCCTCCCCCCTCCCCCCCCGCTGACAATAATTTTTCCTTCCAACCACTTATTTTCTTCACAATACGTTCAATTAGAAATTGGAAACATTCTGTTTTGTCTAATCCCACAATTGCTGGCAACCCCAAATACTTATCATTGAGGGCCTCAGTCATTATATTCAACGTCATACACATTTGTTCTCTAATATCCACCTTAGTGTTTGGGATAAAGAAAATGTTGGATTTTTCAACACTTACCAATTGCCCCAATGCCGCACAGTATAAGTCTAGCGCCGATTTCAAGGCTACCGCATTATTTTGGTTAGCTTTCATGAGAATCAAGGAGTCATCCGCAAAGAGAAGATTTGTGATAGACGAGGCCTCTCTACATACCTTTACTCCTGAGATATTTTCACTTTCCTCTGCATGTGTAAGTAAAGGATTCAACCCCTCAGTACACAATAAGAATAGATATGGTGACAGCGGGTCTCCCTGCCTCAACCCCCTTGTAGGCTTAAAACTCTCACTTTCTTACCCCATTAATCCTTACTGTGTATTCGACTGTTGAGACACATTGCATAATAAGTTTCACCCAATCTTGACGGAAGCCCAATCTTAACATAATCTCCTTCAAGAAAGGCCATTCAACTCTATCGTAAGCTTTGTGCATGTCGAGTTTTATGGCACATAGGCCTTCTCTACCTTCTCGCTTATTCTTGATAGTATGAAAACACTCATAAGCCACTAAAATGTTGTCCGTAATCAATCTTTCGGGCACGAAGGCACTCTGAGTTGGGCTAATAATTTCTGGTAGAAAAGCCTTTACACGAGAAGCCACCATTTTTGCAATAATTTTATATACTACATTACATAAACTGATCGGCCTAAATTGGGTCACTTTCGTTGGAGTATTAACTTTTGGAATCATCACGATCGCAGTGTCATTCCAACCCGCAGGTATAGTGCATGTATTAATTGCTTGTAGAACCTCCTCTATTAGATCACTGTCGTGGGAACGAGTCTGACAGTAGAAGGTAGGGGTACGTAAGGAGAGGGCAGAGTCCTAGCTACGGCGAGGGTGTACACACAAATGTATGAGTTCAGGCCCCTCTCGTGGAGGTAATAGCCCTACGTCTCAGGTGCTCGGGAGCTCTTTGTCGAGTGTAATAGGAGTATCGTTACAGGGGGTGTGAACCAACCCTTATGCCAGAGGGGAGGGGTGGCTTATATAGAGTGCGCTGCCCCTTATAAGTGTCCGGCATCTAAGGGTCAGATCGTGGTTATAAAGACGTACGTTACTGGTAACGTACAACATAAATGCTATTAATGGTCTTGATGAACGCCTGCCCGTTAGCCTCCCTGGGGTGACTTCTGGGTTTCTGTGGTCGACTCTCTTCTGGTCCTTCCGAGTGAAAGGTAAGCGTCGAGTGAAAGGTACCTCCGAGTGTATATTGTCGAGTGACTTGTATGTCTTGGCTATTTCAGTCGGAGACTTCCTTGTAGCTCTTAAGCTTTCTGGGGCAGTGCCCTTAGGTAGGGCATGTAGGTCAGGCCTATGACCCTACCCTAGGTACATATCCCCATCATTAGCCCCCGAATGGATCGGGGTTCGAGTGTAAAAAGTGTCAATGCAGGTTCTGACAAGACACAAAAATTCCGAGTGCATTTTGAGGCTTCTTAGAAATCTGCGTCGATTGGAACCTTTATCGTTCGCCCTGATCGATTCTGTCTTGAAGTATATCCGAGTGAAACTGAGCTCGAAATCAGGTCCGAGTGAAACTGAGCTCAAAATCAGGTTCGAGCTATCTGCAGAGTCTTCTGATGTGACGGTTCGCTCCGTCGGTTCCGGATTTTACGGGATTCGAAAATTGGATAAACGCGCGCTGAGCGGGGATGACGCAACCGCAAAGGCAAGTGGGGGCAAGACGCCTCGATTACCGCGCCGCCAAAATCGCCACGTACCGCGCCTCTTCTGGGTTCGGGATACCCAGAGATCTGGCGGGCCCACAGGCCAGTGACCCACACGGGCGGATATAAGAGGCGACGACGCCGGTGCTGGTACAGTACTCTTCCCCCAAATCTGCTCTTCTCCTCCTCTTCCTCCTCTGCCCAGCTCCGTTCCAACGACCGCCGCCGCCATGACGAAGGGCAAGACGGAGAAGCTCGAGCGCACCAAGAAGGGAGGAGCCAAGGCGAAGAAGCCGTCGGGCGCCCGGTCGACGGTGCCGCCGGGGTGGATCCAGGGGGATTTCCTCCAATCGACGGTCACGGCGGAGGATGTGTAAAATCTCGTCGTCGACGGGTTGATAACTGCGGGGTCCTGGAGATTGCCGAAGGGGGAGACCGAGCCGGAGACACGCGACGGCGAGCGAGTTCTGCTTCTCACCCACGTCAAGCGAGGTTTCTCCATGCCACCCCACCCGTTCATCCGTAGTTTCCTGAACTATTTCGGAGCGCAGCTCCACCATTTCCCTCCGAATGCGATTGCCTATCTTTCCTGTTTCATAACTTTGTGCGAATGTTTCCTGGGCTGTCCTCCGCATTGGGGTTTGTTTAAACACATATTCTCTGTTAGATCTCAATCCGTCAAGAAAGCCAATCCCAGTGATAGCAAAACCCACGTAATCCAACTGTGTGGTGGCTTAGGGATCCAAAAGAGAGGTAGGAGTGCATTTCCCTCTATGACCTTTCCTGATTCTGTCCGGGGTTGGCAGTCGACATGGTTCTATTGCAAGGATGTTGCATCACCAAATATGTCGACTGGACTTCCTCCTTTCACCTTGGATCGACCTACCACCCCCAAACCACTGTACGTGACAAAGGTAGAGAAAATCCAGGTAGGGATCCTAGTGAACGCTGTATCTGATCTCATCCGCGGCGGAGTGACTGGCTTGGATCTCCTTGAAACGTTTCTCAGTCGACGGATCCAGCCTCTCCAAGCCCGGGATCACACCATGTGGCATTACTTGGGCCCTGAGGATACCACTCGGACTCATCCTGAAGAAGTTTCCGACGAGACCGTTTCTCAGTGGCTCAGGAGCATCACCGGAGCCTGTGATAATCCCGAGGGAGCCAAGCGAATTCCACCCTTTTCTGCTTTGAACCCACCAAAGAACCTGGTGAGTTATACCTCTGTCGATTGTTTTAATATTTGTCGAGTAACTGGATCTTCAGTCGACTGACTTTGAAGCTTGTATCTTGCAGGAATTTACAAACATGTACTCGCCCGTGCCAAACGGAGAACAGCCTGACGAAGAAGAAGGGAGCGTAGATGACAGCGCAGACGGCGATTATGCCAACGACAGTGAGAGCAGCGATGACGACCTGGAGGAAGGCGAGGTGGAAGCTCAGGTCTCTCTGCGCACCGGGCGTCGCACCAAGCAGCAAGAAGACCCAGAGGTTGCTCCGAGCAAAGCTGTGGCGTCGAGCACAAGGAACCCAAAGCGTGACCGTGCCGCAACATCGGGGTCGACTGAAAAAGCTGCGAAACAACTCAAGCCGGACGCGCCAAAACCTCGGAAGGCCCTGCCTCGTATCAAGATTGTTGTGCCTGTTGCCTCAACGTGAGTGTTTATTTTCCCGCGATTGTGATTGTGGCACTTCATGTCTCTGCTGACCGAGTGGAGTTTATCCGCCAGAGCTGCTACCTCTGTGACGTCGCCCCAGCGGAATGATGGGGACCATATGGAAGTGGTCACTCCTGATGCGGCCACCTCCCAACGAGGTATAACAAACCCACACTCTACTCTGTTTTTTGAAGAATAATCGTCGAGTGACTTGATTAAAATTGCCGATTGATAGCTGACGAAGTCATCGAACTGGAAGATGACGAGGAGCTGCAGCGAGGAACGCAAGATGAAGCTGTGCCTCTGGAGGCTCCACACGTACGCACTCGGAGAACACCGTCAGGACAGACGCCCCATGGGTCGACTGCTGCGACACCTCCAGCCCTTGTGGCCCCGCTGTCGAGTGCTCCGCCAGCCACTTCAATTCTGGTGGCTTCAGCACTTATTGGACAATCTAAAGCACCTCCTGCTGCCTCAGTTACAGCACCAACTCATTCGACGCCCGCATACCCTTTGTATCACGTCCCGGAGGACCAAACTGGAGCTGCCAAGGAAGCCATGATTCAGGCTGGGCAGATGATGCTGCGCACAAAGGAGGCGTATGAAGCCAGCAAGTTAGCCTATGATGCCAGCTCAGCGCTTCAAGCCAACGTCCGAGTAAGTGCTATTGTAAGTTCATTTCCGATTGAATTCCTGTCCATCTTGATTTTACACCCACTGGGTGTTTTCTTTGCAAGTAGATCAGGTAGTTTCTGGTCTAGTGGGGGCACGCTGAGTGCACCCACTGGGTGTAGTCCCCGAGACCGATGTCGAATGACGAAGGCATCGGCAGGGGTCTTAGAGTTGATTTGAATGTTGCTTGTCACTCGATAGGACGGGCCTGGTCGAGTGATAGTAGGTCCAGTGGGGGCACGCTGAGTGCACCCACTGGGTGTAGTCACCGAGACCGCCGTCGAGTGCTTGTATCGACGGGGGTCTGATAGAGACAATGTTCGCTTGCTTGCTTCTTTGTTTATACTCTGACAGGCCAGACCTGGTCGAGTGTTTTTGTATCCAGAGGGGGCACGCTGAGTGCACCCACTGGGTGTAGTCCCCGAGACTACTGTCGATCGTTGACGATGGGCAGTAGTCTTAAGAACCATTCTGCAGGTTTCATGGACATCATTTCCATCAACCACGATATGACGCTGTATAGGGTTGTGGGGTGGGGCGGCAGGCCGCCTTTCAGTCGACTGCACTTGTACTTTTCCACTCGGGAGTAGAGAAATATCCATGTCGACTGAACCCCGTCTTTGCTGATTTCAGAAAGCCTGTGGGCTCGGGACCAAGTACGTTGAGCTGGAGAAGGAAAAGAATCGACTTCTGCTGGATCTGGAGCTGACGAACAACAACCTAGACCATGCACAGACCGAATTGAAGACTTTGGGAGGTAATCCTTGTCAACCAATTGCATTATCACTTTCATCTTCCGTCCTTTGAACCGAGTGAATCCACTCGAACAGATGTACGTGATGAGAACCGTCGTCTCCGAGCGCGACTCAACAATGTTATTTCTTTAGATACCATGAAGAAGGCGCTCGAGGACAAGGACAAATCACTTGCTGATGCTCAGAAGGAAGCGAAGGAGAAAACTGAAGCTGCTGAGAAGAAACTTGCTGCAGCTAGTAAACTGGAAGAAGACAACGCCAAACTCAAGCAGGAACGATCCGACTGGATCAAAAAACTTGAAGTGCAGACCAAGGGAAAGAGTGCTCTGGAAAAACACTTAGGAGACTTTGCGAAGAAAATGTTCAGCATGCTTGAAGGTGACTTTCTTCTGTCAAATGAATTTCTTTGATTTCCTCAGAACGGCATTGTGATCACCTTTTCCCTTTCTCTTCATGCAGAATTCTGTCAAGACTTTGAGAAGGAAACCGAAGAAATCGAGCCCAATCTAGACCCCACGAAGTCACTCGTCGGAGACACCGTGGCCATGGATATGTTTCGACTCGAAGCTCGTCTTAAGAATGTCCAGGGACATGTTTCTCGGCTGAGGGCTGCATTCGAGAAAGTCGACAAGGAATTGTGGCCTGAAGACCCCCTCCAGACTGACCTCGAGTATATGATGACTCGCCTCAATGAAATTCCAAGTCTAGTGCAGGCGTGGAAGAAGTCTGCTGCCCGTTGTGGTGCCGATGTGGCACTTTCACTCATCAGGGTCCATTGCAAGGAGGCCAGGGAGGACAAACTGAAATCCCTCCGAGTGATCAACACAAAGAAACTTCAATTTGAAGATTTCATGGAGACTTTCATCGAAGCAGCTACTCGGATCGCCGACGAAATTGACCTGGATACCTTTGTAGAGCCTTCAAACCCTACCGGAGCTTGAAGAAGTATGTTGCTTTCAGTTAAAACTTTATTTGCCTCGGTATGCCGAGTGATGGTGTAACCGATTAAAACTTCGTTCAGGCCTTAAGCCTGAGAACTTCCCTTTGCGCGAACAAGTTTTTGCTGCGCTAGAGATTCTAGTCTTACTCGCATTTTGCTTTCCAACATTTTGCTTGGCTGAATTTAGGGCTTAGGCGAAGACTGGTTCGCAGCTAAGTTTCGAGTGTTAGGAATACCTTACACTCGGAAGGATTTTTTAACTTAGGTGAAAACTGGTTCACAGCTAAGCCTCCGAGCAAGAGGGTTGCTCTTCACTCGGAGAAGATTTCTGAACTTAGGCGAAGACTGGTTCGCGGCTAAGTCTCCGATTGTATTGAATGTTATACACTCGGAAGGGTTTTTAACTTAGGCGAAACGGATTCGCAGCTAAGCCCCCGAGCAAGAGGGTTGCACTCCACTCGGAGAAGTTTTCTGAACTTAGGCGAAGACTGGTTCGCGGCTAAGTCTCCGAGTGTATTGAATGTTATACACTCGGAAGGGTTTTTAACTTAGGCGAAACGGATTCGCAGCTAAGCCCCCGAGCAAGAGGGTTGCTCTCCACTCGGAGAAGTTTTCTGAACTTAGGCGAAGACTGGTTCGCGGCTAAGTCTCCGAGTGTATTGAGTGTTATACACTCGGAAGGGTTTTTAACTTAGGTGAAACGGGTTCGCAGCTAAGCCCCCGAGCAAGAGGGTTGCTCTTCACTCGGAGAAGTTTTCTAAACTTAGGCGAAGACTGGTTCGCGGCTAAGTCTCCGAGTGTATTGAATGTTATACACTCGGAAGGGTTTTTAACTTAGGCGAAACGGGTTCGCAGCTAAGCCCCCGAGCAAGAGGGTTGCTCTTCACTCGGAGAAGTTTTCTGAACTTAGGCGAAGACTGGTTCGCGGCTAAGTCTCCGAGTGTATTGAATGTTATACACTCGGAAGGGTTTTTAACTTAGGCGAAACGGACTCGCAGCTAAGCCCCCGAGCAAGAGGGTTGCTCTCCACTCGGAGAAGTTTTCTGAACTTAGGCGAAGACTGGTTCGTGGCTAAGTCCCCGAGTGTATTGAATGTTATACACTCGGAAGGGTTTTTAACTTAGGCGAAACGAATTCGCAGCTAAGCCCCCGAGCAAGAGGGTTGCTCTTCACTCGGAGAAGTTTTCTGAACTTAGGCGAAGACTGGTTCGCGGCTAAGCCCCCGAGCAAGAGGGTTGCTTTTCACTCGGAGAAGTCTTTGAATGCGAAATTGTGCGATCGGAATCGACAATAGATTGCGGCAGTCATAACTTAACAAACGACATCGTCTGGAGCCCTCTTATTACATCAAAACAACTCAGTCGTCAAGTATAAAAGCGTCGAAGCAAATCTGCGTTCCAGGCGCGTGGCTCATCAATATTCTTCTTCAAGTTGAAAAGATGGTACGCTCCGTTGTTCAGCACCTTGGTGACGACGAATGGGCCTTCCCACGCTGGGGCCAACTTGTGGGGCCGCTGCTGATCCACTCGGAGCACCAGATCATCTTCGTGGAATGAACGGCTCTTGACGTGTCTCGCATGGAAGCGGCGAAGGTCTTGTTGATATACAGTCGACCGGATCAGGGCCATCTCTCGTTCTTCCTCTAGGAGATCCACACCATCTTGTCTAGCTTGCTCAGCTTCGCCTTCAAAGTATAGATCCACTCGGGGGGAATTGTGAAGGACGTCACTTGGCAAAACGGCTTCAGCTCCAAACACAAGGAAGAAAGGAGTGCGTCCAGTCGACCGGTTCGGAGTCGTCCTCAAGCCCCACAGAACATACGGCAATTCAGTGACCCAAGCTCCAGCAGCATGATCAAGATCTCGCATGAGCCGAGGCTTCAGTCCTTGGAGGATAAGGCCATTCGCTCGCTCAGCTTGACCGTTAGACTGGGGGTGCGCAACGGATGCGTAGTCCACCCGAGTGCCTTGAGAGGAGCAAAAGTATCTGAACTCTTCCGAGTCAAAGTTGGAGCCATTGTCTGTAATGATACTGTGGGGGACTCCATATCTGAAGGTTATTTCTTTCATGAATTTGATAGCAGTGCGGGCGTTCAGCTTCTTGATGGGTTTAGCTTCAATCCACTTAGTGAACTTGTCGACTGCAACCAGTAAGTGAGTGAATCCACTCTGGCCTGTTCTAAGGGGTCCAACCATATCCAAGCCCCATACAGCAAACGGCCAGACGAGTGGAATAGTCTTCAAGGCAGACGCAGGTTTGTGTGACAGGTTCGAATAAAACTGGCATCCTTCGCAGTGATCGACTATATCTTTAGCCATCTCATTGGCGCGTGGCCAAAAGAAACCCGCTCGGTAAGCTTTGGCAACAATTGTCCTAGAGGACGCATGATGACCACAAGTTCCTGAGTGAATCTCCTCCAAAATCAGTCGACCTTCTTCAGGAGAAATACACCGCTGAATCACGCCAGTCACACTTTCTCTGTAGAGTTGTCCATCCATAACAGTAAAAGCCTTGGATCTGCGGACTATCTGTCGAGCTTCATCCTCATCATCTGGGAGTTCTCGCCTCAGAATATACGCAATATAAGGAACAGTCCAGTCGGGGATGATCACTAAAATCTCCATAACCAGATCAATAACTGCTGGGACATCGACTTCAGTCGGATCTGAGGCGCTCTTTGCCTGCGGGGACTCTTCAGTGAAAGGATCTTCCTGCACCGAAGGAGAATGAAGGTGCTCGAGAAATACATTGCTGGGGACAGGTTTCCGAGTGGATCCAATCTTTGCCAGCTCATCAGTTGCTTGATTTTTCACTCGGGGAACATGATGGAGTTCCAAACCTTCGAATTTCTTCTCAAGTTTCCTTACTGCATTGCAGTATCCTGTCATAGCGGGGTTCCTGACATCCCACTCTTTCATCACTTGATTGACCACCAAATCAGAGTCGCCATATACCATCAGGCGTCGGACGCCGAGTGAAATGGCCATACGCAACCCATACAAGAGTGCTTCATATTCAGCTTCATTGTTGGAGGAATCAAAGTGAATCTGCAAGACGTAACTGAGTTTGTCGCCTTTTGGGGACACCAGTACTACGCCAGCACCAGACCCATTCAGCATCTTCGAGCCATCAAAGAACATGGTCCAGTGTGCCGAGTAAACTTGGGCCGGCTACTGCTGTTCAGTCCACTCGGCCAGGAAATCGGCGAGGGCTTGAGACTTGATTGCTTTCTTTGCTTCAAACTTGATGTCAAAATAGAGGAGCTCAATAGCCCATTTGGCCACTCGACCAGACGCATCTCGATTGTGGAGAATTTCAGACAATGGAGCATCATTGATGACTGAAATTGAGTGATCTTGAAAATAATGTGGCACCTTCTTAGCTGACAGATATATACCGTACACGAGCTTCTGGTAATGTGGATATCTTTGCTTTGAAGGAGTCAACACTTCAGAGACGTAATAAACAGGACGCTGGACTTTGTAAGCTTTACCTTCCTCTTCCCTCTCGACAGTGAGAACTGTACTGACGACCTGATTAGTAGCCGCTATGTACAATAGCAATGGCTCCTTACTGTGCGGAGCAGCAAGCACCGGCTGGGTGGAAAGCAGAGCTTTGAGCTCGACAAATGCTGCTTCAGCTTCAGGAGTCCACTCGAATGTATCAGACTTCTTCATCAGTCGGTATAAAGGCAATGCCTTTTCACCGAGACGAGAAATGAATCGACTCAATGCTGCCAAGCAACCTATGAGCTTCTGGACATCGTGCACACGCTCAGGGCTTTTCATTCGGGTGATGGCACCGATCTTTTCAGGATTAACGTCGATTCCCTTTTCAGAAACGAGAAAACCGAGTAATTTGCCGCCAGGAACACCGAAAGTGCACTTAGTCGGATTTAGCTTGATATCATATCTCCTCAGATTGGCGAATGTTTTAGCTAAGTCAGACAACAGGTCGGAACCTTTGCGAGACTTGACGACAATGTCATCCATGTACGCTTCAACATTCCGAGGAATCTGATCGAGTAAACATTTTTGAATCATGCGCATGAAAGTAGCGCCAGCGTTCTTCAAACCAAAAGGCATGGTGATATAACAGAAACACCCGAAAGGGGTGACGAAGGCTGTCTTTATTTCATCCGGACCAAACAGACGGATCTGATGGTAACCAGAGTAAGCATCCAGAAAAGATAGACGCTCACACCCCGCAGTTGAGTCAACAATCTTATCAATACGTGGGAATGGAAAATGATCTTTCGGGCATACCCGATTGATATGTTTGAAATCAATACACATGCGGAGTGACTTGTCCTTCTTAGGGACCATAACGACGTTCGATAACCACTCGGAGTGGTAAATCTCACGTATGAACTTAGCCGCCAAGAGACGAGCCACCTCCTCGCCGATTGCTTTTCGCTTCTCCGTTGCCGACCGACGCAAATGCTCCTTCACAGGCTTGGCCTTCGGGTCAATTCTCAATCGGTGCTCAGCCAGTTCCCTGGGTACACCAGGCATGTCAGCAGGCTTCCATGCGAAGATGTCCCAGTTCTCACGGAGGAACTGGATGAGCTCGGCTTCCTATTTGCTGTCGAGTGTCGTCGAGATGTTGGTCGGGGCAGCAATTGGATCTGACAGGTGAATGTTCACTTTCTTCACTTCTCCTGCCGACTGAAAAGCTGACTCAGAAGCGTGCTTCTTAGCGCGAAACAGGTCAGAAGGATCAGCGTTTTTCTTGTATTCTTCCAATTCAACCATAGCCATCTGATGATCGGTGATCTTGGAGCCCTGCTGAAGGCACTCCTCAGCCCTCTGTCGATTGCCAGTGACTGTGATCACACCCTTGGGTCCGGGCATCTTCAGCTTGAGATACACGTAACATGGACGGGCCATGAAACGGGCATAAGCCGGACGACCAAGGATGGCGTGGTATGCGCTCTGGAAGTCCACCACTTCAAATGTCAATTTTTCCTTGCGAAAATGCTTATTGTCACCAAACACAACATCCAACGCTATTTGACCGAGTGAACGGGCCTTTTTCCCAGGGATGACGCCATGGAACTGCATGTTGCTTTCACTGAGTCGGGACATCGGAATGCCCATCCCCTTGAGGGTATCTGCATATAGGATGTTCAGACCGCTCCCACCGTCCATCAAAACCTTGCGGAGTCGAGTGCACCCCACAACTGGGTCCACCACCAGCGCTTGCCGCCCGGGGGTTGCAATATGTGCAGGGTGATCTGACTGATCAAACATGATAGCAGTCTGAGACCACTTGAGATATGTGGGGGTAGAGGGAACCGCCATGTTAACCTCTCTGTTGATAACTTTCAGTCGACTCTTGCTCTCAACATCAGCAAAAATCAACAGAGTTGCATTGACTTCAGGAAACTCTTCTTTATCTTCTTCATCCTCCTTTTCAGGATCTTTCTCACTCGACTGGCTCTCTTTGAATTGCTGGATCAGCAAACGGCACTGTCGAGTGGTATGTTTTGGTAATATTAAATTGCCCTCTTCATCTTTTCTCGTGTGGATTGCACACGGTGAATCCATAACATCTGTACCCGACTGATTCTTTGACTTCCTGGGGGTGAACTTAGCTTTGGACTTTCCTTTATTTTTGGCCTGAGCCGCCAGAGCTGCCGCTTCTGCCGGAGCAGGGGGATCAGCCTTGCGCTTCTGCTTCCGATTGGAATTTCTGCCTGCATCATTGTCGACTGCTTTTCCTTTACCGCTTCGGAGGCGGTCCTCTTCTTCACCATTGGCGTACCGAGTGGCAATCTCCATCATCTTGCTCAGAGAAATATCACCAGTGCGACCAAATTTCAGATAGAGCTCTCTGTATCTAACACCAGCCTTGAAAGCACAAACAGCCTGATGTTCGGAAACATTCTCCACCGTGTGATGCAGGGTGGACCAGCGCTGAATGTAGTCTCGCAAGGTCTCATTGGGCTTCTGAACACAATGCTGCAAATCAATCAAACCAGCCGGACGTTTACAGGTGCCTTCAAAGGTTCTGATAAACACTCGGGCCAAATCCTCCCAACAATAGATGCTAGAGGGAGCCAAACGATTCAACCAAGCTCTGGCCGAACCATCTAACATCAGGGACAAATGCTTCATGGCTATGTTGTCGTTTCCTCCACCAATCTGCACAGCCACTCGGTAATCATCTAACCATGTCTCGGGCTTTGACTCGCCAGAAAACTTGCTAATACAAGCCGCCAACCTGAAGTTGGGGGGAATTTCTGCAGAGCGAATGGCTCTGCTAAAACACTCGGGCCCAGAAACAACAGCACTGCTTCCACCCGGATAGTCTCCGTTATAACCATCTCTGTGGGCTCTGCCTCTGTCGACCCGCCTTTGAGCAAGGATATCTCTTGCGTCAAATCCAGGATTCCGCTCATCACCGAACGGGCGCCTATCATCATTGTGCCGGGGCACATATGAACCACTCCGCGGAGGAGAAAGCACTCGACGGCGGTCATCACGGTGATAACGGGGAGCAAGCTGATCTCGCCTCTGATCTCTGTACCGATCTTCACGGTGACCTCCGCCTATGTGGCGCAGAGGTGACCTAGGGCTGTGGGCCGACTGAACTGTCTCCGCCCCGGGCGAATTGTTGTGTAATCTGTTCTGTGACTGAGAAACAGCCGCATTCTGCTGTTGCGCTGCCTCGAGCAACGTTCTGATCTGCTGCAAACCTCTACCAGCCTCTGACCGAGACGGCTGGATAGAATCTGCAATCCTAGCAGCAGCTGCAACATTCAATACTGGAGTACGGAATACCTCGACGTTATTCCGAGACCCACTCGGAAACAACTGTCGCTGATGTCGATTGGGATGCGGCGGACGCTGTCGAGCACGCTCGTCGAGTGCCTTCTGCATCTCTTTGAGTCGAAGGCGAGTCGCCTCCATGGCCTGGGCCTCAGCAGTCGTGCCGACGATGGGAGTATGGAGAACATCCTCATCCCGGCGCTGCTGTTCACTCGATGTTCCACCAATCTCGTGCTTGGTGTGGTTGAAGCCAGGCGGCGGACTCTGATGAGAGCCAGCCATAAGAACTTCAGCCGCAGGATCGCAGCTCCCGCACTCGGAGGGAACGCCAGACCGATCTGACGCCGAGTCGAACACGCCGAGAAGTGACTCGGCGGGCTCGATGGCCGCAATCTGCGGGGACGAAGCCTGGCGGGCCGCCGCATGTCGAACCCAACGCTGTAGCCGTGAACGACCGGATCGCTTGCGGCGACGAACAGCATGGAGGGCCGACATGTACGGAGTCGACGGCTGAAGGAGAAGAACACCGCAGGAGCTTGCGCAGAAGTGCGTCGCTCCGCGTATTGGGAGCGCCTCAACATCTAGAGGCGCTTCCTGGAGCCATGCTGAACCGTCGGCGATGAAGGTGAGCGCCCCGAGACGGATCTCGCGGCCTAGGAACCAATCACCGCCGGAAGACATGACGAAGGAGAAAACAATGCAACCTCGCCGGAAGTCGCTTAGACGCCTGCCCCACGGTGGGCGCCAACTGTCGTGGGAACGAGTCTGACAGTAGAAGGTAGGGGTACGTAAGGAGAGGGCAGAGTCCTAGCTACGGCGAGGGTGTACACACAGATGTATGAGTTCAGGCCCCTCTCGTGGAGGTAATAGCCCTACGTCTCAGGTGCTCGGGAGCTCTTTGTCAAGTGTAATAGGAGTATCGTTACAGGGGGTGTGAACCAACCCTTATGCCAGAGGGGAGGGGTGGCTTATATAGAGTGCGCTGCCCCTCATAAGTGTCCGGCATCTAAGGGTCAGATCGTGGTTATAAAGACGTACGTTACTAGTAACGTACAACATAAATGCTATTAATGGTCTTGATGAACGCCTGCCCGTTAGCCTCCCTGGGGTGACTTCTGGGTTTCTGTGGTCGACTGTCTTCTGGTCCTTCCGAGTGAAAGGTAAGCGTCGAGTGAAAGGTACCTCCGAGTGTATATTGTCGAGTGACTTGTATGTCTTGGCGATTTCAGTCGGAGACTTCCTTGTAGCTCTTAAGCTTTCTGGGGCAATGCCCTTAGGTAGGGCATGTAGGTCAGGCCTATGACCCTACCCTAGGTACATATCCCCATCAATCACCCCCTAACATAGGCCAAAACCTTTTATAGAAGATAGCATGGAGACCGTCTCGCCGTGGAGCTTTTAAGTCCCCAATATCAAAAACTGCCTGACGAACATCTTCAGCATTATACGGGGCACAAAGAACATTATTCATCTCAGTAGACACCCTCCTATGGACAAGGGATAACACATCTTGATTCAGATGTTGCACTTCCGATGTGAATAGCTTAGAAAAATAATTAGTAACGTGATCCTTTAACTCCTTATTTTCTTTCCAGACTCCCGAATCATCAAGTAGCTTCTTTATACTGTTTCTTTTTTCCTGACCGTGGCTACATTATGGAAAAACGAAGTATTACGATCCCCGTGCATCAGCCAGTTTGCCCGCCCTCTTTGTATCCAGAAATTTTCCTCTTGATCCAACAGATTCTATTAGCACAATAATTTCCTTCTGACGACATGGGGATTCCATACTCAAATGGCCATGCCTTAATCTCTCTAACTCCTTTAATTTATTTATTCTCCGCTTGGGGCCTTTGAGAGTTTCCCGATCCCAGGAGTGCAGATCGGCATGCACCGCTCTCGTTTGATCAGCAAGAGAGGGGCCGATACCTGCGAGCTTAGCATTCTCCCAAGACGCCTTGACTATTTCATTTATTGTCTCTTCCTTTAACCACCTCGCTTCGAATTGTTTCACACGCCCTTTTGGTCGATTGAATATGTTGGCATCCAGATAGTCCATGTCCAAGACCAGCAGACGATGGTCGGAATGAATATGTTCTTCGTTAATTACCGCCGCTCGAGGAAATTTATGTGCCCAAGCTATGTTACAAACTACACGCTCAAGTCGTTCACGAATATCACCTCTTCTCCAGGTGAAAGGGCCCCCGATGTAACCTAGGTCCTCCAGCACACAATCCATAAGGCATTCGCGAAAATCTCTCATCATTCCATTTGGTCTCGCATTACCGCCTTCTTTTTCCGAAGAATATAAAATTTCGTTAAAATCACCCAAGGGTGGTCGCCCTTACTGTGCAAATTGCGTATATCATTCCAAGACAAATTGCGTTCGTTCCAATTCGGATGACCATAAAAACCCGTAAACCTCCACTGTACAGTATCATCATGTATAAAAAGAATATCAATAAAGTGAGGCGAAACATAGTTCAAGTCAATTTTATTCAAGTTTTGATAAAATAGAACAAGGCCACCGGCCCGACCATCACTTTCCACTACAAACATAGAATCAAAATTTAGGACACGGCGCAGCTCATCGGCTTTACATTTATTGAAATGAGCTTCCGAAAGGAAAACTAAATCTGCCCTTACGCGCTCCTGGAGGTCCAAGAGCTCACGAACTGCCGTGTGGGAGAGCATACCACGACAGTTCCACCCTAGGATTTTCATTTGGCCCGGCGAACCTCCTCATCAGAGGTCGCCGATGCGTCATTATCACCTTTCTTCTCGCCAACCGATTCCACCCCTTGCTGAACATCTGCCTCTTCTTTCTCCTCAGTCTCCTTTGCCACATGCTTGACCCCACCCTCCACATCCTGTACTGTTTCAACTCTACCAGTACACACCCTCTTGGATGAAACCATTACATCTCCATATAGAAAGCGCTCATAGCTATCTAGGGATTTCTCAAAAGAGAACTCTATATCACTCCCCGTAGGCGTAGCTTCAGAAAAGCGCCCTCTTTTTTTACCTAAGACTAGCATGCGTGCATCCTCAGATTTCCCTGTTTTCCCTTTCTCTCTCTCTCTTTTCTCCCTTTCTTTCTCAGATGACTCTGCGTATTTTCTTTCGCAGCACTAAACTGAAAGCCTGTAGTATCACCACCTTCAGCTGCTAATCTGGCAGCCACTGCTCTAGATAGGGCCTCCAGCACCCCTGGCTGGAATAGGAGTTGGTCAGCACCTGTAGCAGCCGAGGGTACAAACTTGTCCCCAGCCACCATTTGCTCTCCCTGGTAAGACTGGCCAGCCTTGCAAACCTGTGTAAAAGGAACAACAGCAGTGTACGTGAAGGGAGGAAACACCCCCAGGCGATGCATGTCCTCCTGACTTTGCACCCGCTTTGTTTCCTCCATCACCAGACCCAGGCCCTCCTGACCTAGGCTGGCAACAGCAGCTGGCGCGGTCGCCCGGTCCTCCTGACCATGCTCGGCACCGAAGCGAATGATCATAGGCGTCCCCTGGACCCGGCCCTCCTGGCCGAGCGGGAGAATGGGTTTGGCCGGCGCCCTCGCCGCCGCGGTAGTCGTCAAGGTATGGTCAGCAGCTCCCTTGTCGGAGACCGTAAGACCATTTACAGCCTTGGCCACCCTGACGACTTCCATGGCCTTGGCATTGTTGTTGATGTCGGTGCCAATAGCCGGAATCTTGTTGCCACGAGAAGAACTCCCAAGAATCAGCCCTCTCCTGCTTGCTCCATAGCCTTTCCAGTAGGCCTCTACACTAAGGTTCTTAGGAAAGCTAGCAACTCTCTTCTCCCTTGGTATTTTACAAAATCTGTCTGAGGTATGGCCTACACTTCCACAACACTCGCAATACAGAGGTAATTTTTCATATCTAACATCATATTTGCAGATCTTTGAACTACCCAAAGGAGTAAACTCTACTGTGCTCTTAAGAGGCTCGTGCAGTAAAATTTCCATACGCACACGCAGATATTTTTCGACAATGACATGGTTGCTATGTGACACCTCTAGCACTTCCCCTAGTTGGTCCCCTAGGGTCCAACCCATGCTCTCCGTCTTGAGCATGAATGGGAGATTGCGTACCTGGGCCCAAATGGCCATTACGCCGAGGTCGACCTCAGCCGGATCGCCCTCGCCGTCGAACTCGGCGAAGATGATGCCGTCCCGCTTGTAGTGCCACGGCTGCGCCTTAAGCACAAATCGTCAATCCCCTTCGGCGGCGAAGTTTAGGACGAACCTCCCGTCGTCGCACGCCACCTCCTGGATGGTCACCCCTCCTTGGTGCTTCCATGCTGTGGCCCGGAGATCATCGACAATGACCCGTGGGTTGACCTGAAAGTGGGATAGGAGGCGGCCGACAACCAGATGGCCAGTAACAGCCTTGCGGGCAGCCTCCATGTCAATGATGAGGGGAGCCCTGGTCTCTAGGACACCTCGGCGCCGCCATGCCGTGGAAGTCAGGGGTAACCGGAGACAGGGAGGTTCCCGCCCCGATCTTTGCCGGCGAGGATCGCACCCCCTCCGCTGTGGCTGGCACCCCTGTCAAAGTCGCCACGCTACCCTGGGCCACCTCCACTGGCCTCTCCTTCTCCACACCCCGGTTCGCCATGACAGACTCCCCTGGTTTCGCAGTTGCAGGAGAGGAGGAAGTGTGCAGGGATCTTTGTTCTGATGAACTATGTGAGAGCCAGAACCCCTCCCGATTACCACCAATATAGTACTCCGAAACCCCACACCTCGCAGCCTTTAACCCCAAATTAATGTTATTGCCAACTGAAGAATGGCCATAATGCTGCAGTTTCCTACTCATCCCCGCGGGAATCACTCTGTTGCCTTCCATAAACCTAAATTCGGCAGAATCAAAAGGATGATCCGCTGACACAGCCTCTTCCATAAACTTAAATGCGGCCCGTCCGTCCTATTTTGGTCACGTACGATGTGGTACTAAATGTTGCTTAATCTCATCTTTGTGCCCGTTGCTAGGTGACTGGGCCTCAGCGCCTGAGATGGGATCAAGCTCAGGACCTCGTCTTCAAAATATAAGGCTAGCACCAACTGAACTAGATCACATATGTGGTAGAAAATAAGGTTCGACTTGTAATGGATAATACCACATCGCTTTTCTGCATTGAATCACATCTACTTAAATATACATGGGTTCAGAAAATCAACAAGCTGGGACATCAAACCGAGGAAAGGGAGCAAGGAGGTCAGGTGGGGGAGCAAGGAGGAGCACCGGCAAACTTGATCTGGAAACAAAGAAAGAATTAGGGCGCTCCGGCGTGCTTGATTCCCAGGTCTCCTCCGCATCGACGAGCTTGACCTCCAGCCGCCCTGATCTGATCTCACGAGGAGCCCACGTATCACGGCATAGCCAACAGCCAACAGCCGCCGTTCTCTACATCACTGCCGTGGTTGCGCAGCCCACGTACCAGAAGGCGCCTGTTCAGCTGCAAGAGCACGAAGAGGTGGCGCGCGCCTTTGGGAAGGCTCGGGCAGAGGTGGATTCGTGGTCATCTGTGCGTGGGGATTCAATCCATCGGATTGAGAAAGAAAGAAGCACATGTGTTGGTATGGCCCTCTATCCTGCCGGTGCATATATACACATAAAAAACTATAGCTGTTTGTAAAATAAAAAACTGTACCTTTCGAAGGTAAAATTTCTGGAGACATGAAACGTGCATGCTCAAGATGAGAAAATTAACTATACATTTGAATATGGGGTGACATTCAAACGTGCATGCTCTAAATGAAAAAAAAAACATTTGAGTATCTTTTTCTTTTTGCCACAAACATAGCCGTCATTTCGGGTATAATGACCAAGGAAGATCATCTGAGAAACCAGACTCCCGTTTAGAAAAGTATAACTCACATTGACAAAATAAAATTTGTATATGGGGTCACCTAAAAAAATAATTAGTCTCCTTAGATTTCTTCAATTACAAATTGAAACAGTAGGTAGGATTTCAACATACAGATTTTTTTTAATGGATGCCAATAAATGAGGATTTTAGTGCTAAAAAAGACCCTTATTTTTGTGCACAAAGAGTACAGCTATATGCTTGAAAATCCACAAGCAGTAGAATTCTAGAGTTGATTTTGCAGAAGGATAGACACTTAAGTGTAGATACTCTATAAGTTATCACTGATAGATTAATTTTTCCATGCACTATAATGTATTGTGCACATATAATTCTTATTAAATTTTAATATATGTTTCAACGCACGGGCAGATGTGCTATCTCCCCGAGGCGTCGCCATCGTTTACTGTAGTGCAGAATCCATCGCTAAACTGAACACCTAAATTTGTGAAGAGTCTGCAGATACGTACAAGTTCAACACAACCTAGAAAAGTGTATACACAAAACCTATATGGGGTTACAGTGAATAATGATCGACCGAGGGAAGCAGCACATACTATTTCCAACTTCAAATATGTTTTCTTTGCAGTCAGCATCCTACAAACACCACCTGACGGAATTTAATGCTTATTTCTAGAAACTTTTTTTGTGGAGGCAATGAAAGAAGCACCCAATTCCTGTAATGAACGTCTTCACGGAATTTTCTTCCTAGAAAGAGGGCCGGTAGACTGAAGAGGCAAAACTAACGCGCGGGGGGGGGGGGGGGGGGGGGGGGGGGGGGGGGGTTAAAAGGGCTATGGAGGGGCGGTGAACAGAGGGCTACGGAGGGGCGGTGAACAGATACTATGGATGGTGATGAGTTTTCGCTGGACAAAAGCATGCAAGCCACGTCTGGTTCCATCTCAGACACGTGCTTCCTCTACTCATTAATTTTACTTTATTTAAAATATCTTGTGTTCCTTGAATTAAATGCATGATCCCCGTCCACTATAAATATATTATATATATGATCTTACAGTGTACAAAAATGAGAGTGTGCAAGTTATTTTGTTTTCTCGTTGCAACGCACGGGCAATTTTCCTAGTTTATAGGTAATGGAGATGGCATATATGATCCGGAAACACTATGTATCTATAGTCTGAAAAGATGCCAGCACCAAAACCACTTGAATGTCGTCGATTCGATTGAAATCGGACGCTCAAGGTTCTGCTTCTTATGTAAAAAAATTAATAATTTAAAAATCCCATCAGACTAACCAACCGCAACCCAAGCCCGTAAACTTCTCTCCCTAATCTTGCATGCAGCGCCCAGCTTTTCCTCCACCTCGAAAGCATCGCCTCCAGCTTGCCTCGCCCAGCTCCCCTTTTCCCCCGCCTCGCACACAGCTGATTCCTCTCCTCTTTGTCCAGCTGCTCGGAGATCCCACCGGCCAGCTCCGCGTCCCTGGTCAGCGATGAGTTCGCAACCTAACTCGTCGTCGCGCTTATCTCCACCGGAATCAGGCCCCGCTCCACTTGCCGTTCTTGACTCCTGTCCAAGAACAAAGCAAGCACGAACAGAGTATCATAGGTTCGCCCACCACATCCTCATCAGACCTAGGGTTTGAGTCCTCTCGTCTTGTACTTTTTAATGATGCAGTGCTAGTTGATTCCTAAAATAATTGTTTTCTGATTTCAGTTGATATCTAGATGCCAATACCTTGGTTTATGCCATGTTTATGGGCGTGAATTTGTGTCGTCTAGTATGTATTGGATCACTAAATCAACCACAATTTTTCTGTGAACTGGGTAGGTGCATTACACAAATATGCCTTCTCGGTTGGCAGCAATATTAGTATTTGTGCCTTTTTTTCGATTTTCAATGCTTCCAAGTAACAATACATATGTACCCAACGCACGTTTTCATGCTGCTTTGTCAAGAAAATTACTTCCATTGGTCACCAAAAAATGGTTAAATTTTTATGTAGGCGACACGAAATCACACACCCTCATGTTGGAAGCAATCTTAATTGTTTCCATTATCAATTTCTATGCTTCCGACCAATACGAATAATGTTGAGCTGTCATATATTTCCATGCTTCTTACGAATTGACATACTGTGTTTACTAACTATTTTGGTACATAGGATAAGCTTCTTAATTCCAATGTCTTTGTTTCCATACACTTATTTTCAGTGAACATCTTCATGTCTCGATTTATTCCTTCAATTCCCATATTTTGACACACACAAATGAACATGTCGAAACATATTGTATGCTCAAGAATCGATATGCGGCACTTCGGCTCAGTGATGTCGTCTTAGATTGAAGGGTGTGTGACCTTACCAAACCAACAAATAGTTTCGATGAAATTGTGTTTCTAGATCTAAAAGAATTGCACTCGCGTATTGGTGGCAAGCATGGGTTATCCTCAATTTCAAAGTACTGTTCTTGAAGTATGTACAAGCTTTGTTGAGGCTGTATGAATGTGATGCTTCCAAATACCCACGCTTCATATGCATCATACTTGTGCTTCTTCACTATGTAGAGTGTCTGACATTCTAATTATGCTTCTATTTTTATAATCTTGTTTTATGTTGAGATAGCATGGAATTGATGCTTCAAAAATCCATGGTTCCTAAGCATCATAGATCTGCTTCTTCAATCTTGGTAATTGGCGGCGATAGTCCACGATCAATTTGCTAAAATAGTTTTCTTACTGAAAATATATAGTTTAGTCTTGTTCATGTTTGCGGTTATATTCACAATATTCTATGTTCATATTAGTTATGATTTTATATTTTAATTCAATTATGACCTAATCATGCTAGCGATCAAATTTGTTTGCTTCCAGGTGTCTTATATATGGTGCGATATAATGAAACTATGCTTCCAATCCACGTGCTTCTCCTTTAATTTCCTGCATATTTCTATCTAATGTATTTTTGCTTTGATCATTGTAAGTGTGTGCCACTTTTATACATTTTTTTGCTTCAACCATTATCATAAGATACCAACATATGCTTCAACTAATACTAATGTAGTTCAACCATTACCGGTGTTGTTTCTGTTAGTAAATTTTGTTGTACAATTATTTTGCTTTGTTTAGTCATTTTTTACCACTACAATGTATGCTTTCTTTTTTCTCACCGGATGCTTCTATTGTACAGATAGTTTGCCACACATGATTCCAGCTGTTCTTTCGTTGTTACCAACATACTCGCAATGATCTTCTAATGCTTTGAGTATGTATGAGATGTGAACAAGTTCTAAGTTGTCGGTTGTGCAGTGAACGGCGTAGAGCTCGTGGCATGTGCGGATCAGGCCATCATGATCAGAATATCCAGTGCCCTCCGCCACATTAGCTACGACAATGCTAAAACAGTGTTGTAATAGTCTTTTAGTTTTGTTGCAAAACAGAGTTGTAATTGGTTCCAAAGGAAATGTTTCCATTATATAGAGAAAGAGTGTTCCTTTTAGATAAAAATGTTGGTTCTGAAGCTCTTAGAAACATAGCATAGATCAGATGCTTATGTTGTCCAATATGTTTCTGCTGCAGTACAAATTATTTGCTTTGGTCAAACGGAATGCTTTCATGGAAGCACACAAATGCTATGTTTGCATAGAAATACGCCTTGGATTTTTTTAGTTACTATATTTATTTGTAATATTTCCATGAATCAAAGGAATGCATGCATTCCACATCCATGTATGTTTTGTAGCATAGAATGCATCTGGAAAAACAAAATTTCGTACTAGATTTCAGTTTGTTTGAAACTAATCATAATTAACCAACATTATTTCCACATGGAAGCAAAGTTTTGATACGTCTCCAACATATCTATAATTTTTTATTGTTCCATGCTATAATATTATCATTCTAGGATACTTTTAATTATTTACTTGCTGATTTATATTATTTTTGAACACTAACCTATTAACCCAGTGCCGAGCGGCAGTTGTTTTTTTCTACTTGTTTTTGGCCTTTCAGGAACATTGTACTAAACGAAGTCCAAATACCCCGAAACGTTTTGATGATTTTTTCTGGACAAAAATAAGAGCTGGAAGCTTCGGAGGGAGACCGGAGGCCACACGGGGTGCCGCCAAGCCAACAGGGCGCGCCCAGGGGGGTGACCGAGCCCTGATGGCTTGGGGCCACCTCCCACGGCATCTGGCCCTCATCTCTGGCTTATAAATTCTCTAATATCCAAAAAACCCTAAAGAGCCTCCCAAAACACTTTTTCCGCCGCCGCAAGTCCCTGTTCCGCCATGTGCCCATCTGGAGCCTTGTTCCGGTGCCCTGTCGGAGGGGGGATCGATCACGGAGGGCCTCTACATCAAACTTTTTGCTCCCATGGACCTACTTGTCTGTAGTTAGTGCCTAGATGCTATGTCTCTCTCTATGTTCTTCAATGCAAAGATCACCGCGATTCCCGCGGTGATCTATCCTATGTAATCATCTCTGCGGTGTGTTTGTTGGGATCCGATGAATTGTGGGTTTATATTCAGATTATTCATGAAAATATATTGAATCCTTGCTGGTTATTTATATGCATGATTATTATAGCTTTGTAATGCTCTCCGATCTATCGCTTTGGTTTGGCCAACTAGATTGATTTATCTTCAAATGGGAGTGGTGCGTTGTAGTGGGTTTAATCTTGCGGTGCTCAATCCCAGTGACCGAAAGGGACATGACACGTATTGTATTGCTGCCACTAAGGGTAAAAGGATGGGGTTCATTCATATTAATTGGATTTAATTTGTCTACATCATGTCATCATCCTCCAAGCATTACTCTGTTTTTACTTAATACTCGAGATGCATGCTGGATAGCGGTCGATGGGTGGAGTAGTAGTAGTAGATGCAGACAGGAGTCGGTCTACTTGCTTATGGACGTGATGCCTGTATACATGATCATTGTCATGAATAAATATTACATAACTATGCGCTTTTCTATCAATTGCCCAACAGTAATTTGTTTACCCACCACATGCTTTCTTCGAGAGAGAAGCCTCTAGCGAACACTATGACCCCCGGGTCTCCTCACTAATATTATTACAAAAGTCCTAAAATATTGCTGCCATTATTTACTTTATTTTTATTTGCAATTTATTTATAAATTTATTTATCTATCACTAGTTATCGCTTGCAAGTAACGATTGCAAGGGGATTGACAACCCTCTTGCTTGCGTTGGGTGCAAGTGTGTGCTCTTTTGTGTGTAGGCGTTGAAGATGGGAATTTGCGTGGTTCTCCTATTGGTTTGATAACCTTGGTTCTCACTAAGGATAATACTTACCTCTATTATGCTACATCAACCCCTCCTCTTCAGGGAAAATCTCAACGCAGTTTACAAGTATCAAGTTTCATTCAACATGGAAGCAAAGTTTCATTCGAGATGGAAGCAAATTTCTAGTTGTCAACTGCTAACAAGCAACACAGTGTCTTTATATCAAAACACATTTTGTTTGCGCTCGATGCAATTCGAAGGAATACTGGAAACAAGAAGTGCTTCGTAAGGAAATAAACTGTGATTCATAAGGCATAACATAACCATCAGGTACATCAATCAATTTAGGCCTAGAAGGAGTTCTAGGTGCAGTAGGTGTTTCAGTAGTTTCAACAGTTTCAGCATTTTCAAGTTCTCTAGGTTTAGCAATATGAGCATCAAGAAATTCACCCAGTGGCACAGTTTCATCAAATAGAGTAGTATTATCAAGCACAATACTAGCTTCATCATAAGCATCATTCATAGTAAAAGCGGTGTCTATTTCTTGCGACATATCACCTTGGATAACAGGTGGTGGTGTCGCAAGCTGACTTAAAACAGAAGGCGAATCAAGTGTAGAGCTAGTTGGTAGTTCCTTACCTCCCCTCGTCTTAAAGGGCATAATCTTGGTTCTTGAGTCTTTCAGATTCCTATGGTGATCAACAAATAGATAATTCCCAAGTGAACTCAATAAATAGAGCTATGCTCCACGGCAACGATGCCAGAAAATAGTCTTGATGACCCACAAGTATAGGGGATCACAACAGTCTTCGAGGGTAGCATTTTATCCAATTTATTGATTCGACACAAGGGGAGCCAAAGAATATTTATGAGCCTTAGCAGTGGACTTGTCAATTCAACCACACCTGGAAAACTAAATATCTATAGCAAAGTGTTTAGTAGCACAATAGTATGATAGTTTGATAGTAGTGGTAAAATTAACAATAGTAACAATAATGGTAGTAGTAGCAGTTTGTAGTGATTGTAACAGCAACAACAACAGTAGTAACTTAGCGGAAACCAATATGAGAAAAATGTAGGCATTGGTTCGGTGATGGATATTTGGATAATTGGATGACATTCATCATATAACAGTCACAACCTAGAGCGACACAAAACTAGCTTCAATTCATCAATGTAATGTAGGCATGTATTCCGTAAATAGTTATACATGCTTATAATAAGAACTTGCATAACATCTTTTGTCCTGCCCTCCCGTGGCAGCGGGGTCCATAAGGAAATCTGAGGGATATTAAGGCCTCTTTTTAATAGAGAACTGGAACACAACATTAACACAGGGTGAATACATGAACTCCTCATACTACGGTCATCACCGGAGTGGGTCCCAACTATTGTCACTTTGGGGTCTACGGATCATAACCAGGGACGGATTAAGGGGGGACATGGGGGGTCAAATAGCCCATCATATAGGAGACAAAGAGGCCTGTTAGTACCAGCACTCAGCCATGATTTGAATGGGCACACACATAACACTAATTAGTTCATTGGCTACTGCGATCGGATCTCTAGGTTAGGGTAGTTTCCTATAGTGCATTACAACTTCTAACCCCAAGACCGAAACTACTGAAGGGGCAAAGGCAATCCATAGGTTGCGCCGATGCACGTATGACCAACTGCTACCTAACATAATCCTGGACAAATGTCTAATCATGGCATGAATATTAAGATACAGGTGATTCAAAGCAATAGTCTACCGTTTGACATAAAGACATCAATACTCAGGTTTACTAGCAAACAATCATGTCCTTTCAAAATAACAATGCTAAAGAATGCTATCCCTATAAAATCATATAGCCTGTCATGCTTGGTCTTCCTAGCATAAAGTATAAATCCTGAGCACCCCGGTGTCAAACCAAGCAATTGGATCATACTTTTATCGCGCTTCATATTTTTATTACTCACGCAATACATGAGCGTGAACCATGGACATAGCATATAGGTGGAATAGAATATGGTGGTAGGTTTCAAATGGGTAAAAGTGGAGAAGAAAGTTGATACTTATGATCTGCGTTGGGTTTTCCGTGAAGAGGAACGGGTTATTGTAGCACAAAGTGGGTAGGTATTTCCCTCAGTTATGAAACCAAGGTTTATCGAACCAATAGGAATATCAATCCTCAACCGTCTTCAGCGACTACACACAAAAGAGCAAACAACTTGCACCCAACGCGGGCAAGAGGGTTGTCAATCCCCTTGATCTCGTTATTTGCAAGCGAATGAGTTGTGGAGATAATTGTAGATAATTGTAAATTGTAAAATAAAATAGAAGGTAAATAATAACATTAAGGTAATAATAGCTTTTGCAAATATATAAGTGAATAGACCCCGGGGCATAGTGTTCCCTAGCGGCATCTCTCATGTAGGCAACATACGGAGGGTAAACAAATTACTGTTGGGCAATTAATAGAAAACCGGATAGCTATGCGATTTTTACGGCAATGATCATATGTATATAGGCATCACGTCCATAAGCAAGTAGGCCAACTCCTGCCTGCACCTATTACTATTACTCCACCCATCGACCGCTATCCAGCATGCATCTAGAGTATTAAGTAAAACAGAGCAATGCTTGGAGAACAATGACATGATGTAGACAAAGTAAACTCAATCAATATGAAAAACCCTCATCATTTTATCCTTAGTAGCAGCGATACAAATACGTATCTTGTCCCTTTCTGTCACTGGGATATAGAAATTCGTCAGGTTAAACCTACCACAACGCACCTCTCTCACCGAATAAATATCAATCTAGTTGGCCAAACTATTTCAATAGATCGGAGAGAATGATGAAGCTATAATGATCATGCAATTAAGAGATGTAATAAACATCAGAGATATCAAAAATACTTTTCATGAATGATCTGAACATAAACCCACAATTCATCGGATCCCAACAAACGCACCGTACAAAAGGATTACATCGGATAGATCAAAGCGAAGATGCGATGATCATTGTATTGAAGATCAAAAGAGAGACAGATTGCCATGTAGGTACTAGCCATGGACCCATAGGTCTATGGTGAACTACTCACACATCATCATGAGGGCAGCAAGGTTGATGTAGAGGCCCCCTGTGATCGATCCCCCCTGCGGCAGGGTGCCGAAACGGAGCTCCAGATGGGCTCCCGACGGAACTGAGACTTGCGGCGGCGTAAAAAGTGTTTCGTGGCCTCCTATAGGGTTTTCACGATATTGAAGAATTTATAGGCCAGAGAACGACATCGGGAGGGCCACCAGGGGACCACAAGCCATCAGGGCGCCCCCCAGGGGCGCGCCCAGATGGCTTGTGGGGCCCTGGTGCGGCTCCCGGCCATCTTCCGAATCTTTTAAGTCTTGTTTTTGTCCAGAAAAAATCGTCAAAAAGTTTCGTGGCAATTGGACTTCATTTGGTATAGTAAACCTGCAAAGTGAAAAACACGCAGAAAACAACAACTGGCACTGGGCACTGGGTCAATAGGTTAGTGCTCAAAAATAATATAAATTGGTAAATAAATATCCAAAAAGTATCCTAGAAAGATAATATATCAGCATGGAACAATCAAAAATTATAGATACGTTGGAGACGTATCAAAAGTCTCGCATCAACTCGGTGTATCAATGGGCTATGGTGATGCCCATTAATAGATATCAATGCGAGGAGTAGGGATTGCCATGCAACGGATGCACTAGAGCTATAAGTGTATGAAAGATCAACTGAAGCTAAGTGGGTGTGCATCCAACTTGCTTGCTCATGAAGACCTCGGGCATTTGAGGAAGCCCGTCATCGGAATATACAAGCCAAGTTCTATAATGAAAATTTCCCACTAGCATATGAAAATGACAACTCAGGAGACTCTCTATATGAAGAACATGGGGGGCCACTTTGAGGCACAAGTGTGGTAAAGGATAGTAGCAAAGTCTCTTCTCTCTTTTTCTCTCATTTTTTTAGGTGGGCACCTTTTGCCTCCCCCTTTTTCTCTTTTTTATGGTGGGCTCATTTGGCCTCCCCCATTTTTTCATTTTTTGTCCGGAGTCTCATCTCGACTTGTTGGGGAATCATAGTCTCCATCATCCTTTCCTCATTGAGACAATGCTCTAATAAAGATGACCATCACACTTTTATTTACTTACAACTTGATATAACAACTCAATGATGATATAATATGAATCTATATGAATGCCTCTGGTAGCGTACCAGGATGTGCAATGATCTAGCGTAACATGTAAACAATGATGAACAGTGGCTTTGCCACAAATACCATGTCAGCTATATGATCATGCAAAGCAATATGATGATGAACACACAAGTCATGTGATGTAACGGTGGAAGTTGCATGGCACTATATCTCGGAATGGCTATGGAAATGCCATAATAGGTAGGTATGGTGGCTATTTTGAGGAAGATATAAGGTGGATTATGTGCAACAGAGTGTATCATGTCGCGGGGTTTGGGTGCACCAGCGAAGTTTACACCAATCCTCGAGGTGAGAATGGGCAATGCATGGTACCGAAGAGGCTAGCAAATATGAGGTGGTGAGAGTGCGTTCATCCATGGATTCACATTAGTCATAAAGAACTCACATACTTATTGCAAGGTTTTATTAGCTCTCTCGAAGCAAAGTACTACTCGCATGCTCCTAGGGAGGATATTGGGAGGATTTAACCATCACCCCCCGATTATAACAGCACAAAGGATTTCAATCAAGGGTAAAGTATGATCCAACTTCATCGCATAACTAGAGACTATTCGTGCATGCTTCAGGAATCACAAACCTTAACATCAATATTATTACTAGACCAAAACCATTCACTAGTACCCCTACATATTACCATCTCAATATCACAAAACTATTGTAGGGAATCTAACATATCATATTTAGTGATCTACAAGTTTTAAGTAGGATTTTATGACTAACCATGTAAATGACCAATTCTTGTTATCTCTAAATAGGTATAAGTAAAGCATGAGAGTTTAATTATTTCTAGAAAATACCATGCTCTAATAAATATAAGTGGAGCAAAAGAGCATTCTACAAATAACGGTTTCTATATGTAGAGAAACAGGCATCCAACTTCAAATGATATAAGTGAAGCACATGAAGCATTCTATAAAGCCATACTCAAAAGATATAAGTGAAGTTCAAAGAGAATTCTATAAATCAACAATGGAATTTCCTATACTAGCATGGTGCATAGTTAAAAGGAAACTAAAAGTCACACGACGCTCCAAGAATTTTACGCATATCATGTGAGCAATGCAAAAACCAAGACATACCGGTAATTGTTAAAGAAGAAAGATGGGATGCCTTCCGGGGCATCCCCAATCTTAGACGCTTGAGTCTCCTTTAATATTTACTTGGGGTGATTTGGGCATCCCCAAGCTTGAACTCTTTCCTCTCCTTATTCCTCTCATATCGATACCTACTCGATCTTCGAACACTTAATCCACACAAAACTTAACGAAACTTTTAATAGAAAGGTTAGTACATATAACACCAAATCCCATCATGTCTTGCCATCACATTATTGTATAATTATAATAAACATTACCTACTATATTATATCACAATTCTATGGCTCCCAAGTCAATGGGGCTCAACAAGAACTCAAACGTAAGCAGTCAAAGCAACTATAACAACAATCTATGAAAAACAGCACAATCTGTAAAGATGCAGATGAAACCTATACTTCCATAAGTCAAAAAATCCTGAAAAATTAGGACATAGTAACAACTTTGAATAAAAGTACTTTGTACAAATTTTAGAATTTTTTCACTCTCTAGTAAAATATGAAAATTCAAACACTACAGCAAACGTTTCTGTTTTTACACGGCACATATCAAAAGAGCAATTCAAACATCCTAAAGGTAAATCTTGCCACATTATTTTTATAATACAATGGATTTGTACAAGGGGATGATTATTTTTGTTGAAAATTTTCTGTAATCAAGATTCACAAAGTTTCCATGGGCATGAACAAAAGTTCAAGGCTAGCCCCCACTTCAACGGTGCTCGTCCTTCTCACTTTCACTTTTCTTTTTGAAAATGTTTTAGGTTCCCCACTTTATTTTTTTGTTTTTAATTATTTTAAAAGCACACAACAGAATAAAATTACTCTCTAAAACTTTTGGGTTGTCTCCCTGGCAGCGATTTCTTTAAAGCCATTAAGCTAGGCATATAGTGCTCAAGTAATTGATCCACCTGGATCCCAAGGTATATCAAAGCCAATTTTAATTAACAATGATTTTTAATTCAGTAATGAGCATAAACTAATATATATATCATGTAACAAAGAAGTCTAACTCTCTTCCTATGCATTGGCATGTCATAAAAGAACAATTCATGCACATAAAGTAAAGGCCAACACATAGCATAAGTGGTTCCTTGCAATTTTATCGTATTGGAAACATAGAGAGGTGAAAATTTGGTTCCTCTCTCATAATAATTGCAAGTAGGATCAGAAAGCACATGCATATTATATTCATCAAAATCATCATGTGTAATATTAAAACACAACCATCAACATAGTCCCTAATAAGTACAAACTTCTTCGATATAGTGTAGTTGGGAGAATTCAAAATGATAATAGGACTATCATGTGTGGGTGCAATAGCAACAATTTCATGCTTAACAAAAAAGAACTATAGCAAGTTCATCTCCATAAGCATAATTCATATTGGCATCATGGCCACAAACATAGCAAGCATCAAGTTCATCAAAAAGGGATATTTCAAATGAATCTAAGGGATCATTGCAATTATCATAGCATTCATCCTTCGGTATATGCGAAGGGAAATTAAACAATGTATGAGTTGAAGAGTTACTCTCATTAGAAGGTGGGCACGGGTAGCTAATCCGCTCTTCCTCCTTTTGTTCTTCGCTCTCCTCCTCATCTTTTTCATCTAATGAGCTCACAGTTTCAGCAATTTCTTCTTCCATAGATTCCTGCAAAATATTAGTCTCTTCTAAGGCAGCAGACATTCTCTCAATAAATTCATTAATATCAAAATTGTATTCATAACTCTCATAGCAATATTTAAGTATGGCAAAATTTTCAGATATGTAAACATCATCATCATAGTTATCATACTTTTCAAAGAACGATTCGATTTCATAAGCACCCTTAAAAGCAACAAATTCTTCTATTTGTTCCACATCATAGTAATCATATATACCCTTATCATAAGAAGACAAGGTTTCATTATCATTAAATTCACATTGAAAGGGCAGGTGTAGACCCTTAATCTTAGAGCAACAAGTATAATCACATCTCAAGCATAAATTCCAAGCATACCAACACAACATTTTAATTTGATCCCATAAGTGTTTCCCTTTTTGAGACAAGCGATAATCTCTAAAGTACTCACGTTGATCCAACGTGCCTCCCATTATCAAGTTGAATGGGGATTTCTCAGGATTATCAAAGTACTATTTAATGTTTTTTACACAATGAGCATTGGGGGTTTTAGGGGGTTCCCCATCTCCATGAGTAGCAAGTACAACTATTTTTTTTGGTGTTTCATGTTCCATATCCATAACTAAAGATATAAAACAACTTATAACAGAAATAAAAATTACTTAGTGATAAAGCAAACAAGCACACATGAGAGTATCAACCGCTACACTATTGCTCCCGACAACGGCGCCAAAAAAAGGTCTTGATCACCCACAAGTGTAGGGGATCATTTGGAGCCTTTTTCGATAAGTAAGAGTGTCGAACCCAATGAGGAGCTAAAGGTAGAATTAATATTCTCTAAAGTTGTCAGGGATATAGCCCCGCGATATAACCCGCCCTATTGGGCCGGGTTAATATGTTGACGGCTCTACAGTCAAGGTTAAGATGAGTCGTGTCATGAAGACAAGACAAGCAAGGCGGTGGCTGATTAAGTCGCCGGGCGAACCAACACCTGAAGATGGCGGCTCAAGGCCCACAGGGCGGGAGATGCCGGCCGGATTGCCTACATAAGGAGCAACGCGAGTTAGAGACATTATAGGTTATGAGTCACGATATGACTAGGACTTTATTGTAAACCCTAGGGTCTTGAACTATATATAAAGGCAAGCCCCCAGGACCAAAAGATTTAAGTCACACTCTCTCAATAGCTAGGTTAGCGATTCCGCACCCTTGTAATCGAGATCTATCCATCAATACACTCAAAGCATGACGTAGGCTATTACCTCCATCGGAGGGGCCGAACCTGGGTAAACCCGACTCTCCTTCCCGTTCAACCCCTTTGAGTCACCACCTAGCGGCGATGGCCTCACACCTAAGTCCTTGATCGAGGACATCTGCCGTGACAAAACCACGACAGTTGGCGCCGACTGTGGGTCCCTCGCCCGGTGGAGTTGAGTTCTCAAAGGGAGCCCTTCCAGGGTTTGGGAGCTATGCAGTCGGTCGTATGACTAAGAGTCGCCGCGGCAAGATCTACATCGACGACTCTGGCTAGGGCCCTGAAACCGACTCGATCGAGTACGGCTACCGGGTCCCCTTTGGCAAGATCCACGTCTTCATTGGCAAGATCAGCGTGTCGGTGCCCGAGCCGGACATCTGCACCGACATCATCGAGCCGGCTTGGCGCGCCCAATTCGGCTGGCGTCAAGCCGGCCAACGTCACGACGTGGTCGGGCTCTCTCGGCAGGTCAGTCCCTCGGACGAGCTGGCTGTTAAGGAGGCAATCGTCATCAATTCGGATGGCAGGCTTGGGGGCTCATTTGAAACAGAGGCCCCCGAGGAGCTTCGCGATTTCCCCCCGTAGGCCTCTATCAGTGCTACGGTAAATATGGCGGCGCAAGCATCGCTCGCGTTTGGAGCACCAGGTGGCTCTGAGAGGGTGCACGGCGACTCAGGAATAGAGCTTCAGCAGCATGATAGTCAAGGTGTCTTCCAGAAAAATCTGAAGCAGCTGAACTGTGGTCAGTACCATGTGTTCACCACCAATACCTGCAAGCGGGACAACAAGGTCAAGAGTAGGGCCGTCAACATGGCTGAGCCGACGGTACCCAGGTACCTTAACTGGTCCGAACATGCGATTACATGGAGCAGGGAAGATCACCCCCCGGGTTGACAATCCAGGCGGCTTAGCTTTGGTGGTGTCTCTTCAAGTTGGCAGGTATACCCTGACCAAGGTCCTGATGGATGGAGGCGGCAGCATAAACATCTTATATTACGAAACCTTTTGCCGGATGAATCTGTCGGAGGGCAAGTTGCTTCCTTTGACGACAGTTTTTCATGGAATCGTCCCTGGAAAGTCAGCTTATCCAATCGGGCGGATTAAGCTCGATGTGGCCTTCGGAGATGAGTTCAACTACAGATGTGAACCTTTGATGTTCGAAGTTGTCAAAATAAAGAGCCCTTATCATGCTCTCTTCGGACGGCCGACTTAGGCTCGCTTCATGGCCCGCCCGTGCTATGTCTATCTCAAACTCAAGATGCCGGGACTTAAAGGCACCATAACCGTGGACGGAAGCCGGAAGATAGCTCAGGAATGCGAGGAAGGAGATGCAGCCTATGCCGAGTCAGCTTGCGCAGCAGAAGAATTGAAGTTCTACACAACCAATGTTGACCCGGCAGACATGAGCCCGCTCAAAAAACCCAATACTGAGTCGGAGCCTCCGCTAAAATTTAAGCCTCCGAGGATACTAAGGAAATCGACTTCACGCCCGGTGACTCGTCCAAGCAGTTCACTATTGGGACCGGCTTAGATCCCAAATAGGAAAGCACGCTCATCAAGTTCATCCGTGAGAATCGGGACATCTTTGCATGGAAGCCATCTGACATGCCTGGAGTCTCGAGGGAACTTGCTGAGCACCACCTCAATGTGGATCCCAAGATGAAACTAGTGCGCCAGTACCTCCATCATTTTAATGAGGAGAGGCGCAAGGCCATTCGAGAAGAAGTGGCCCGGCTCCTAGCTGCCGGGTTTATTGTGGAGGTTTTTCACCCTGAATGGTTGGCTAACCCGGTGCTTGTTCTAAAAAAGAACGGCACTTGGCGCATGTGTGTCGACTACACAGGTCTCAACAAAGCTTGTCCTAAGGATCCTTTCACCCTCCCGCGTATTGATCAGATCATTGATTCTATGGCGGGTTGCGAGCGTTTATGATTCTTAGATGCGTACTCTGGGTATCATCAGATCAAGATGGCTATTGAGGACCAAGAGAAGACGGCTTTCATTACTCCCTTTGGGGCTTTCTGCTATGTGTCCATGCCCTTTGGGCTCAAGAGCGCCAGGGCGACTTATCAACGCTGCGTCTAGAACTGCCTTCAGCCACAAATTAGGCGCAACGTTCACGCCTACGTTGATGACATCGTGGTGAAGTATCGGAAGAAAGAGACGCTCTTTGGATGACATCAAGGAAACCTTTGACAACCTTCGAGTATATCAGATGAAACTTAACCCGGCAAAGTGTGTCTTTGGTGTCCCTACAGGCAAGCTACTAGGGTTCTTGGTTTCTGAGCGAGGCATTGAAGCCAACCCAGACAAGATCAAGGTGGTAACTTTGCTGTCTGAGACGGCAAACGTAAATCAAGTCCAGCGTCTTGTAGGTCGCATCGCGGCTTTAAGCCAGTTTATAAGCCGCCTGGGAGAAAAGGTGATTCCTTTCTACCAGTTGTTGAAGAAGTCGGGCGACTTTAAGTGGACGGATGCTACTAATGAAGCCTTTGAAGCGCTCAAGCAACAGCTTGTTAATCCGCTCATCTTGGCTGCTCCCGCTGACAAAGAGCCTATGCTCCTGTATATTGCTGCCAACTCCAAAGTGGTAAGCGTTGCAGTTGTGGTCGAGCGGAAAGAGGAAGCAAAGGAATATCCGGTTCAGCATCCGGTTTATTTTGTCAGCGAAGTTTTAACTCTGTCCAAGCAGCGGTATCCGCATTGGCAAAAGTTGGTCTTCGGGATCTTCATGGCGAGCCGGAAGTTGAAGCATTATTTTTAGGAACACCCGATCACCGTGGTCAGTTCGGCGCCTCTCCGTGACATCATACAAAACCGGGAGGCCACGGGTAGGATTGCTAAGTGGGCTATTGAGCTTGGCGACCACCATTTGAAATATGTGCCCCGAACCGCTATCAAGTCCCAGGCGCTGGTGGATTTCAACAACGATTGGACAAAGATACAGATTCCGGAAGATAGGCCAGATAACACGTACTGGACTATACATTTTGACGGGTTGAGGCAACTGGAGGGCTCGGGGGCTGGAGTCATATTGTCTTCTTCGAAAGGTGACAAATTTTGTTATGTCTTACAGCTCATGTTCCCGTGTACTAACAATGCAGCTGAGTACGAAGCCCTCTTACATGGGCTCAGAATAGCTAAAGAGATGAATCTTAGCCGGGTCAGATGCCTGGGTGACTCAGATTTGGTGGCTTAGCAAGTTTCAGGGACTTGGGATTCTAAAGACCCCATGATGGAGGCTTACCGACGGGCAGTCTCTGATGTGGTGGGTCACTTCCAGGGTTATCAAGTCGATCATATAGATCGCCGGCTTAATTAGGCAGCCGATGCCCTGTCTAGACTCGGCTCGCAGAGAAAGCCGGTACAGCCTAACGTCTTTTTGGACGTCCTTCACAATCCGTCGGTCAAATTGCCGTCTGAGGTGGACATAGCTATTCCTGACTCGGAGGCACACTTGGTGGCGGTTCTACACGCTACCCCTGACTGGACTATACCGTATTTGGCTTACCTGACTCAAGGGGAGATCCCAAAGGAGGAAATCATTGCTCGACAAATTATCCGGCGGTCGAAGTCAATGACAATCATCAATGGCAAGTTACATCGTCGAAGCAGCACTGGTGTGTTTCAACGGTGTGTTTTCCCTGAAGAAGGCCAGGAAATACTTAATGAGATTCATGCCGGCGATTGCGGACATCATGCCGGCTCGTGATCACTGGTGGCCAAAGCTTTCCGGCATGGTTTTTATTGGCTGACACCTCATGCTGACGCCGAGGAGATTGTGCGCAAGTGCGACAGGTGCCAAAAGTTTGGTCGACAGGCTCATGTACCAGCTCAGGTGTTGCGTATGATCCCAATTAGTTGGCCATTTGCGGTCTAGGGGCTAGACATGGTTGGTCTGTTTAAGCCGTCTTCTGACAAGAAAACCCACTTATTGGTGGCGGTTGATAAGTTCACTAAGTGGGTCGAAGCAGAGCCGGTCATCAATTGTGATGCAGAAACTGCGGTCAAATTCTTGAAGAAATTGATTTTCCATTTTGGCTACCCTCACAGCATCATTACTGATAATGGTACCAATCTGTCCAAGGGAGCCATGGAACAATTTTGCCAACGAGAGCACATCCGGCTCGACTTAGCAGCAATTGCGCACCCACAGTCCAATGGGCAAGCTGAAAGAGCCAACCAGGAGATCCTGAGAGGAATCAAACCCCGGCTCCTGGTGCCCCTTGAACGCACGCCGGGTTGTTAGGTTGAAGAACTCCCTTCAGTACTTTGGAGTATTCGAACAACTCCAAATAGATCCACAGGATACACTCCTTTTTTCCCCGTTTACGGAGCCAAGGCGGTTTTACCAAGCGATATTCGCCATGACTCGCCTCGAGTTACTGCCTATGTTGAGACGGACAATGAGGTAGCATGACAAGACTCCCTGGACGCCTTGGAAGAAGCACATGACTTAGTGGCAGCCAGATCCGCCATATATCAGCAAGACCTGCGTCGTTATCACAACCGTAGAGTCCAAAGCCGCACTTTTCAAGAAGGCGACTTAGTGCTCCATCTGATTCAAGATCAAACAGGGATGCACAAGCTCTCCCCACCTTGGGAGGGTCCTTTCGTCATCAGTCGAAACCTCAATAATGGTTCGTATTACTTGGTCGATTTACGAGAAGGACCATACACTTCTGAGGACGAGACAACCCGGCGCTGGAATATTGCACACCTGCAGCCTTATTACACCTAAGAGCCATGGGCTCACTTTTTGTAATCCCCCCTCTGCAAAATTCTGTACATACTAATTTTATGTTCAAATATAGTTAAGCCGGCACCCCCGAAACTCGGGGTCTCTATAGTTTCAGCCTACAAATTGAGCATGAGTCTTTATTGTTTGGAACATAGGTCACTTGGGGGCTTCCAACTCATCAAGTTTAGCTTTCTCACCATCTTGACCCGGCAAAAACACCATTAAATATGGTTAAACCTGCCTGTATGCTTGATGCGACTCCGATTAGATGACCCCATGTACTCTTAAAAAGTTAATCCTTTTGGACCCTGAACTTTTTAAGGTTAAAACAATGGCTTGAGTCATGTGAAAGCCGGCATACAGAGAGGTAGGACAAACCATGGGTTATCATACCCGCTTCACTAAAGAAAGACTTGTGCCTCGAAAGCCAGTCTCCTTTTTCTGAGTCTCATTGAGCCGGCCTATCAAATAATTATTTATATTCATAACTTTCAGGTACAAAATTATCCTTATTACCGGATCATATTTAAATGACCGGGTTACATAACTGAGTTCATATTATGACCAGTTTCCAAATTGTCCATCTTCAATATCATTGAAGGAGAATTTGATGGACTTGAGTCTCGAAAACCAAGTTATTTTGCCGGCATATTCCTGACCTGCCTTGTAGATGAGATAAGACTCATTGAGCACGAAGCAAGAAAAATGCAAGGACAGGTAATAAGAATATCATAAACATATTAACAGAAGCTCAACAGATTGGAGTTCTGCACCAACAAAGGTGCCAACATGCACGATGGCACGACAGAGAAATTCTGAACTTTTCAAAACACTACTCCTATTACAGGCTCACGATTGAGGCCACACAGTTCTTAAGGGTTTTTCCTTACACAAGGGGGCTCGCTCTGTAGGGGCGATCCATCCAGCCTCCGAGATTTCTTCATGCTCTATTGTCAGCCACCTCTGGATCTGAGTACGCTGGCTCATCATCATCAACCTACTAACCCCTCTGTTACCATCGGATTGAGACCAAAGATTCAAAATTTGTTGTTCCTTCAAGAAGAGATGATGCATCAACGTCAGGAGCAAAACTTCTCTTACGTCGAGGAGGCACCAGGTCAGACGGATCGTCCTTGGGCGCGTTAACACGCTCGTTGTCGGAAGTGTATGCAGGATGATATTTCGAGACATCAATCTCCTCAGCTATTAACGATGCCAGTGGCCGAGTCTCCGTGATGCACTTCGCGTAATCTGAATGAGTGAATGAGGAGCCGTCGAGTTTAAACTTTGGGAAGCCTCCTTTTAGGAGCTCCACGTCCAATTCAGGCAGATATGCTTTTGCTCGAGCGAGTGCCATGTTTGCCCCTCCTTGAGCCACCGATTTTCGGGTTTCAATCACACACTGTGGCACGGTGGAAAGTTGCTTCAACATGTCCTTGATATTTGTGGGTGTTTCAGATTTTTCACTGCCATGATGGAGTAAACAGAGCCTATGAAAAGCTGTTCTACGTATGTGAAAATAGCCTTCAATTTCACAATTGGTAGCTCTACAAGATTATGATCTTTTCGCCCTGAAAACAAAAGAAAAAGAGAAGGTACAATAAGCCGCCGTACAGTCATAAGCTGGTAAACTGGCAAAAGAGGGACGAAACACATACCAAAGATTGTTGTCAAAATTTTGTTGATCTGTTTCACAAGAGTGGCATATCTTTCCTTCAAGGGGTTGAGTTTCTTTTCAGCCTTTTCTGCACGTTTTGTAAGGATGGCCTTTTCCGCCTCAAACAACTTTATGGCTTGTTCAAGACGTTCATTAGCCTGACGTGCAGAATCTTCAAAATGAGCCGTCATGGACTCAGCTTCAGTTTTCAATTTTCTTTCTTCTTTGAGCCGTTTCTGTAGTTTCACGGCAACCGACTCAGCATCCTCAACATATTCCTGATAGATGCACAAGAAGAATCAGCAAATATTTCTACAAATAACTTCATGCCGCCTTAGGACGGCTTACTTCTTTATCAAGTCCCAAGAAGATTGCAAGCAATATCCTTGACACTTGGGGGCTAATGCATATCAGTTCTTTTGAAACTAAAATATGGAGAAGACCCGACTCATCTCAAGAAGAAGAGCCGGCCCTTGGGGGCTACAGGTCGGATTTCTTCAATCATCAAGACCCGACTCATCTCAAGAAGATGAGCCGGCCCTTGGGGGCTACAGGTCGAATTTCTTCAAACATCAAGACCCGACTCATCTCAAGAAGAAGAGCCGGCCCTTGGGGGCTACAGGTCGAATTTCTTCAATCATCAAGACCCGACTCATCTCAAGAAGATGAGCCGGCCCTTGGGGGCTACACTGCTATAGGCCTTAGTTATTTTATGAAACTAGCTTATCATAACAAGCTGGTCTTTGGAAGCTAATGATAGTATACAAGATAATGGTAAAATGAGAGGATTACCTCATATTTCTCCTTCATAGCATTTATCATGCTCATTTCAATTTCTCGGCTCTCAGATAGTCGGGTCAAGTATTGTTGGTATAAATCCTCAACACCAAGCGCAGCCAGTTCCGGAAATTCAATCTTGGCCTTTCCTTTGTCCAAATTTACTGGTTCATCCTTGGTCACGATTTTAGCCAAGGAGGTGGAAACAGTTGGGGCCTGGAAACTTTCTTTGACAAATACAACATCTGAAGTGTTGCGATCAACCGACGGCATAGGTTCATCTGCATGGGCCGAGTTGGGCGGAAGGATGGATGACTTAGTCTCAGGAGGAGCATCCATGAAAACCGGCTCATTTGGTTGGGACGTCTCAGTGGCAGCTGCCGGCTCCACCTCCATATCAGGCTCCTTTTCAACAGAAGGGCCAACCTTCATGGCTGTTTTTCCTAGCGTAGGGATCGGAACTTCTTGGCCTGCTGTGCCAGAGGACGACCCGCCAGCCCGTTTGGACACAACAGCTTTGGCCCTATGAATTGTCAGTAAACAAAAGTTATGTCAAGTCGGGTTAAATAATGGAAGACATAAAGCAACACTGCAAAGAAAGAAGCTTACCCACGATTTACATTAAAAGGGGGAGGTTGTGATGCACTTGAGTCGCTCGACGATGGAGGAGAAGCCTGATAAAGGGAATTTGATGGGCTGAGAGGTTGTTTAAACAAACCGGCTCTAGGATGAGAATCAGTTGGGCTATGGGGCACCTCGAGGCGTGGTTTGCGAGCTGGCGGTGCGTGAGACAAACTAGGGTCTACGTCGCCCATATCACCCCGGGTCTTGCATTTTGACGAGCCGGCAAACTGTGCTTTCTTCAAAAGAAAATCAGGAGCCAAATGAGCTTTTGGGTGTGACAATTTAACTTTCTGTACGGTTTGTCTTGGTTTTCGGGGAACAAACATTTCTGAATAACTGGGGGAGATTGGAGTTACCTCAGTTTCGCCGGCTTGGCTAGACTCCGAGTCACCCTGACAAGAAGGCGTGTCAGCAAGCTCATTAAACAGGCGGCCGAGAGAGTCGAGTTCTACCTCAGATTCCTCCCCCGAAGACGACACAGAGGTCGAGGTATTCTTTCTACCCGTCGAAGGAACAGGAGCTTGAGGCGTAACTTTCCAAAAAATAGAATCAGCCTGCAAATACACGAAGTATATGGTAAATAATGGCGAGTCAAAGGTAACATCGACAAAAGATAATAAAAGTGATCAATACCTGAGGCGGCGGGTTGAGAAGATAGAATGGACCCAAGCCGGTGATGCTGCATTGCTCTTTTGAGTCGGAGAAGAACCTTTTGGTGTCTTTGGTAAGGGCGTCGTCGGAAAGATTTTCACGAGAAAAGCGCTGAGGATCGTTTGAGGCGCCTGAATAATCGCACATCAAGACGTCCCTCAAACTAACAGGTTGGATTCGCCACTTTAACCAGCAACGAATCAAATCTATCTCGGTTAGGCCATGTGCAGTCAGAGCTCTTAATTTTGCATGAAGAGGTGCTAATGGAGCTCTCTCTTCGTCTGTTAGCCAACCCGGAAATTCCACCTTTCCACTGAGTCTTTCCAATCTGAAATCCGACAGGGGATTTTCTCCTTCAGGTGCAGTATTTTTACAATAGAACCAGGTTTTGTTCCATCCCTTCGGGTGACTCGCCAGTTTTGATTCTGGGAAGGTGCTGTTTTTCCTCTTCTGAATGGAAACGCCACTAAGTTCACAGGCAGCACCGTTCTTCACCTCAGTTTGGCGGTTAAGATAAAAGAATTCCCTAAAAAGGGTCACAGACGGATCGACCTGAAGGTACACTTCACATGTCACTTGAAACTGACAAATATTGGTCATAGAATTTGGACCAATATCTTGAGCCTGAGCTTGAAGAAATGCAAAAGGTCCCTAAAGACCTTTGAGCCGGGAGGACGAAAACCCCTATGCAAATGACCAGTGAAGATCACAGCCTCCCCTAGCCGCGGTTGTGGGAACGGCTCCTTGATGACCCACAAGTATAGGGGATCTATCGTAGTCCTTTCGATAAGTAAGAGTGTCGAACCCAACGAGGAGCAGAAGGAAATGACAAGCGGTTTTCAGTAAGGTATTCTCTGCAAGCACTGAAATTGTCGGTAACAGATAGTTTGGTGATAAGATAATTCATAACAGATAGCAAGCAACAATTGTAGCAAAGGTGCAGCAAGGTGGCCCAATCCTTTTTGTAGAAAAGGACAAACCTGGACAAACTCTTATATAAAGCAAAGCGCTCCCGAGGACACATGGGAATTTCTGTCAAGCTAGTTTTCATCATGCTCATATGATTCACGTTCGTTACTTTGATAATTTGATATGTGGGTGGACCGGTGCTTGGGTGCTGCCCTTACTTGGACAAACCTCCCACTTATGATTAACCTCTCTCGCAAGCATCCGCAACTACGAAAGAAGAATTAAGATAAATCTAACCATAGCATGAAACATATGGATCCAAATCAGCCCCTTACGAAGCAACGCATAAACTAGGGTTTAAGCTTCTGTCACTCTAGAAACCCATCATCTACTTATTACTTCCCAATGCCTTCCCCTAGGCCCAAATAATGGCGAAGTGTCATGTAGTCGACGTTCACATAACACCACTAGAGGAGAGACAACATACATCTCATCAAAATATCGAACGAATACCAAATTCACATGATTACATATAACAAGACTTATCCCATGTCCTCAGGAACAAACGTAAATACTCACAAAGAATATTAATGTTCATAATTAGAGGAGTATTAATTATCATTAAGGATCTGAACATATGATCTTCCACCAAGTAAACCAACTAGCATCAACTACAAGGAGTAATCAACACTACTAGCAACCCACAGGTACCAATCTGAGGTTTTGAGACAAAGATCGGATACAAGAGATGTACTAGGGTTTGGAGAGGAGATGGTGCTGGTGAAGATGTTGATGGAGATTGACCCCCTCTCGATGAGAGGATCGTTGGTGATGACGATGGCTTCGATTTCCCCCTCCGGGAGGGAAGTTTGCCCGGCAGAACAGCTTCGCCGGAGCCCTAGATTGGTTCTGCCCAAGTTCCACCTCGAGACGGCGGCGCTTCGTCCCGAAAGCTCTCTTATGATTTTTTTTCCAGGTCAAAACCCTCCATATAGCAGAAGATGGGCACCGGAGGGCTGCCAGGGGGCCCACAAGCCACAGGGGAGTGCCCTGGGGGGTAGGGCGCGCCCCCCAGGCTTGTGGCCTCCTGGTGGGTCCCCTCTGGTATTTCTTTCGCCCAATATTTTTTATATATTCCAAAATAATTCTCCGTAACTTTTCAGGACTTTTGGAGTTGTGCAGAATAGGTCTCTCATATTTATTCCTTTTCCAGTCCAGAATTCCAGCTGCCGGCATTCTCCCTCTTCATGTAAACCTTGTAAAATAAGAGAGAAAAGGCATAAGTATTGTACCATAATGTGTAATAACAGCCCATAATACAATAAATATCAATATAAAACCATGATGGAAAATGCACATATCAACTCCCCCAAGCTTAGACCTCGCTTGTCCTCAAGCGAAAGCCGAAATCGATAAATATGTCCACATGTTTAGAGATAGAGGTGTCGATAAAATAAAATACGGACATGAGAGCATCATGATCATCTTTAGAACAACAATACTTATTGATATATAATTTCTTATACTAGAGTAACAATTCTTTCACAAGGTAAAGTATGAATCAAGAACTCTATTGAGAACCAACAAACTATGATCTCAGTCATTGAAGCAATTGCAATTTATCATAACATCGGAAAGAGTCAATATAAGAGCTTGTAAAGCAAATCCACATACTCAATCATCTTTTAGTCTTTCATAATTACTAACACTCACGCGGTACTTATGAGGTCAAAACTTCAATTGGACACAGAGAAAGATAGGGGCTTATAGTTTTGCCTCCCAACTATTTACCTCAAGGGTAATGTCAACAGAAATAACTCATGATCACCCACATCCGAGTGGATATATGTGTCTAGATCATTCCCCAACACATGACGCTTGCCAAGAGAGAAAGGCAAAATAAAGGAAGTGGTGAAGATCACCATGACTCTTGCATAAAGGTAAGTACTAGAAAGTAAAAGAAACAGATAGGCCTTCGCAGAGGGAAGCAGAGGTTGTCATGCGCTTTTATAGTTGGATGCACAATCTCTTAATGCAAAAGAACGTCACTTTATATTGCCGCTTGTGATAAAGAACTTTATTATGCAGTCTGTCGCTTTTATTTCTTCCATATCACAGGTTCGTATAAAGTTTATTTTCCTCACACTAATAGATCATACATATTTAGAGAGCAATCTTTATTGCTTGCACCGATGACAACTTAGTTGAAGGATCTTACTCAATCCATAGGTAGGTATGGTGGACTCTCATGGCAAAACTGGGTTAAGGGTGTTTGGATGCACAAGTAGTATCTCTACTTGGTGCGGAAGTTTTGGCTGATATGGGGTGGAAGCAAGCGTCACATGTTAAAGGATCTATAACCATATAACTTCTATTCGGAAATAAGCAAACATAACCCATTATGTTGTCTTCCTTGTCCAACATCAACTTCTTAGCATATAATATTTTAATGAGTGCTCACAATCATAAAAGATGTCCAAGATAATATATTTATATGTGAACCTCTCTTTCTTTATTACTTCCTTTTAATTGCAGCAATGACCAATCGCTATGTTTGTCAACTGACAACAAATTTCAATCGACATACTTCTTATATGTGAAGTCATCACTCCCCATAAGATCATCATATATACTCTTTGCTTTTATTCTATACTTCTTTCTATTTCTTTTTCTCAAGATCATAGCAAGCAAGCAAAGCCCTCAACTCAAAACTACTTTTTATTATATAACTCTCGGACTCGCTTACATAGGGGAAACATAAGGCAAAACTCAAAACTAGATCACACTAAAAACTTTATTCTACTAGATCAAGATATAGCCAAAAGGATCGAACTAAGAAAAAACGATAAAAGTAAAAGATGTGATGGTGATACGATACCGGGGCACCTCCCCCAAGCTTGGCACAAGCCAAGGGGAGTGCCCATACCCATGTGTTTAGTTGTCTTTCTTCGGAGGTGGTGATGTTGGAGTAGTTGATGAGGTTGGAAGCTTGTCCTCCGTCTTCCAAGGCATAGGCTCACCATCGTAAAAAGATGAACGAGTCTCCGGGATCCTCAAATCTGCAGCCAAACTCATTCTCTTAAATCTGTATTCATACTCACAGTTCTGGTTTTGCAGGTCATAGATCTGGGCTTGGAGATGCTCAATTTTCTCGTAAAGCTTGAAGATGTGCTCCCCGATGTCCTTGGCGTCCAGCTTGTGCTTATGGGTAAACTCCGCGATCATCATGTGATTGGCATTGAGTCCACGTTCCACCATCCCTTGGCACTTGAAGACTTGCTGCTCCATTGCTTCGAGCCTTGTCTCCACGCTTCCGCTCTTCTTTGGCCCCTCAACATCACGGATGAGCAGCACCCACTCTCGTATCTCAATGGTTTGAGGGTGTTGCGGCACCTCCGCAAGGTAGGGTTTGATGACCTTCTCGAAGAACTTCTCCTTCGAAGCACTTGGGGACGTCATGGTGATCTAAATCTGTCCGGAAAACAACTCGAAACAAAAACAGGAGATATTGTTGTGATACGAAGGTCAAAACCTTCGGGAGATTATATAATGAATTTTAACCGACCTAAAGGAGTATACCACAAGAAAACAGAGTCCGGAGGGTACACGGGGTGGCCGCAAGCCACAGGGGCTCGCCCAGGGGGGTAGGGCGCGCCCCCCTGGCTTGTCACCTCCTCGTGCACTTTTCGGACTACTTTAAATTTTCCTAATTTATTAAATATTCCAAAACGGAGAAAAATTGCTATTGGAAAAGTTTTGGAGTCGGTTTGCTTACCGTACCACATACCTATTCCTTTTTGGAGTCTGAAACGTTCTGGTAGGTCTTCCTAATGTACTCCTCCGGAGTTATGGTATTGATAATATTGGTTTCAACATTTATGGGAGTACCTGAGATATAATGTTTGATTCTTTGCCCATTTACCACCTTTGGATTTGTGCCTTCGGCGTTGTTGATCTTGATGGCACCGGAACGATATACTTCCTCGATAATGTAAGGCCCTTCCCATTTAGAGAGAAGTTTTCCTGCAAAAAATCTTAAACGAGAATTGTATAGCAAGACATGGTCACCTACATTGAATTCACGCTTTTGTATCCTTTTATCATGTCATCTCTTAACTTTTTGTTTAAACAACTTAGCATTCTCATAGGCCTGGGTTCTCCATTCATCAAGTGAGCTAATGTCAAATAACCTCTTCTCACCAGCAAGTTTGAAATCATAGTTGAGCTCTTTGATTGCCCAATAAGCTTTATGTTCTAGTTCAAGAGGTAAGTGACATGCTTTACCATAAACCATTTTATACGGAGACATACCCATAGGGTTTTTGTAAGCAGTTCTATAAGCCCATAATGCATCATCAAGTTTCTTAGACCAATTCTTTCTAGATCTATTAACAGTCTTTTGCAAGATCAATTTCATTTCTCTATTGCTTAACTCTACTTGACCACTAGACTGAGGATGATATGGGGATGCAATTCTATGATTAACATCGTACTTAGCAAGCAATTTACGGCAAGCACCATGAATAAAGTGTGAACCACCATCAGTCATTAAATATCTAGGGACTCCAAATCTAGGGAAAATAACTTCTTTAAGCATTTTAATAGAAGTGTTATGATCAGCACTACTAGTTGGAATAGCTTCTACCCACTTAGTAACATAATCAACAGCAACTAGAATATGAGTATACCCATTGGACTTTGGAAAAGATCCCATATAATCAAAACCCCAAACATCAAATGGTTCAATAACAAGTGAGTAATTCATAGGAATTTCCTGACGTCTACTAATATTACCAATTCTTTGACATTCATCACAAGACAAGACAAACTTACGAGCATCCTTGAAGAGAGTAGGCCAATAAAAACCAGATTGTAATACCTTGTGTGCAGTTCTATCTCCAGCGTGGTGTCCTCCGTAGGCCTCGGAGTGACACTTGTGTAGGATCTGTTCATGTTCATGCTCACGCACACAACGTCTAATAACACCATCTACTCCTTATTTATAAAGGTGTGGATCATCCCAAAAGTAATGTCTTAAATCATAGAAGAACTTTTTCTTTTGTTGGTATGTGAAACTAGGTGGTATAAATTTAGCAACAATGTAATTAGCATAATCAGCATACCAAGGAGCATTACGTGAAGCATTTATGACAGCTAATTTTTCATCAGGAAAGCTATCATCAATAGGTAGTGGGTCATCAAGAACATTTTCTAACCTAGACAAGTTGTCTGCTACGGGGTTCTCAGCAACCTTTCTATCAATAATATGCAAATCAAATTCTTGTAGCAAAAGAACCCATCTAATAAGTCTAGGTTTAGCATCTTTCTTTTCCATAAGGTATTTAATAGCAGCATGATCACTGTGAACAGTTACTTTGGAATCAACAATATAAGGTCTGAACTTATCACAAGCAAACACAACTGCTAAAAATTCCTTTTCAGTGGTAGCATAGTTTCTTTGAGCACTGTCTAGAGTTTTACTAGCATAATGGATAACATTTAATTTCTTATCCACTCTTTGTCCTAGAACAGCACCAACGACATAATAACTAGCATCACACATAATTTCAAAGGGTAGGTTCCAATCAGGTGGTTGAACAACAGGTGCAGAAATCAAGGCTTTCTTAAGGATTTCAAATGCTTCTACACAATCATCATCAAAAACGAATGGAACATCTTTTTGCAAAAGATTAGTGAGAGGCCTAGAAATCTTAGAGAAGTCTTTAATAAACCTCCTATAGAAACCAGCATGACCAAGGAAACTTCTTATACCTCTGATATCCGTAGGACACGGCATTTTTTTAATAGCATCAACTTTAGCTTTATCGACTTCAATACCTCTTTCGGAGATTTTGTGCCCCAAGACAATATCCTCATTAACCATAAAGTGGCACTTCTCCCAATTCAAGACAAGATTAGTTTCTTCGCATCTCTGCAAAACTCGATCAAGGTTGCTCAAGCAATCATCAAAGGAAGTTCCGTAAACGGAGAAATCATCCATGAAAACCTCAACAATCTTTTCACAAAAGTTAGAGAATATAGCAGTCATGCATCTTTGAAAGGTAGCAGGTGCATTGCATAAACCAAAAGGCATACGTCTATAAGCAAAGGTACCGAAAGGACAAGTAAAAGTGGTCTTCTCTTGGTCCTCTTTTGACACGGGTATTTGAGAGAAACCAGAATAACCATCTAGAAAGCAAAAGTGTGTGTGTTTGGATAGTCTTTCTAGCATTTGATCAATAAAAGGTAGAGGGTAATGATCTTTCCTAGTAACTTTATTTAATTTCCTAAAATCAATTACCATTCTATATCCTGTAACAATTCTTTGCGGGATCAATTCATTTTTATCATTAGGAACAACGGTAATACCTCCCTTCTTAGGGACACAATGAACGGGACTAACCCATCTACTATCAGCAATAGGATAAATTATACCTACCTCCAGAAGCTTTAATATTTCATTTCTTACCACTTCTTTCATTTTAGGATTTAACCGTCGTTGGTGATCAACGACTGGTTTGGCATGAGGCTCCATATTAATTTTATGCTGACATAGAGTGGGACTAATGCCCTTAAGATCATCAAGAGTATATCCAATAGCAGCACGGTGCTTCCTCAGAGTTTTCAATAATCTCTTTTCTTCATGCTATGAAAGGTTAGCACAAATAATAACATGATATATCTTCTTTTCATCAAGATAAGCATATTTCAGAGTATCCGGTAATTGTTTAAGCTCAAACACGGGATCACCCTTGGGTGGAGGAGGATCCCCAAGTATTTCAACAGGCAAGTTGTGTTTCAAAATAGGATGCTGATCAAAGAAAATCTTATCTATTTCATTCCTTTCATTCATATGCATATCGTTTTCATGGTCTAGCAAATATTGTTCTAAGGGATCAGTAGGAGACACAGCAATAGAAGCAAGACCAACAATTTCATCTTTACTAGGCAATTCTTTATCATGGGGTTGTCTACGAAATTTAGAGAAATTGAACTCATGAGACACATCCCCAAAACTTACAGTAACAGTTTCTTTCTCACAATCTATTTTAGCATTAACAGTATTCAAGAAAGGTCTACCAAATATAATGGGACAAAAATCATCTTGTGGGGAACCAAGAACAAGAAAATCAGTAGGATGTTTTATTTTCCCACACAAGACTTCAACATCTCTAACAATCCCAACTGGTGCTATAGTATCTCTATTAGCAAGCTTAATGGTAACATCAATTTCTTCTAACTCAGCTGGTGCAATATCATTCATAATTTCTTGATATAAGGTAAAGGGAATTGCACTCACACTAGCACCCACATCACATAAGCCATGATAACAATTATCTCCTATTTTAACAGAAACAACAGGCATGCCAACAATAGGTCTATGTTTATCTTTAGTATCAGGTCTAGCAATTCTAGCAGCTTCATCACAGAAATGAATAACATGCCCATCAATATTATCAACCAAGAGATCTTTAACCATAGCAATACTAGTTCAACTTTAATTTGTTCAGGGGGTTTAGGTGTCCTAACATAGCTGTTACGAACCACAGTTGAAGCTTTAGCATGTTCCTTTATTCTAACAGGGAAAGGTGGTTTCTCAATATAAGCAGCAGGAATAAAAGGATCAACATTATAAGTAATAATTTCTTCTTCAACTTTAATAGGTTCAACTACTTTCACTTCAATGGGAGGATGATATTTAAACCACTTCTCCTTAGGGAGATCAACATGAGCAGCAAAAGATTCACAGAAAGAAGCAACTATCTCAGAGTCAAGTCCATATTTAGTGCTAAATTCACGAAAAGCATCGGTGTCTATAAAGGATTTAACACAATCAAACTTAAGGTTTATACCTGACTCCTTACCTTCGTCGAGTTCCCAATCTTCAGAGTTGCGTTTAATTCTTTCCAATAAATCCCATTTGAATTCAATATCTTTCTTCATAAAGGAACTAGTACAAGAAGTATCGAGCATGGATTGATCATTACGGGAAAGCCGAGCATAAAAATTCTGAATAATAATTTCTCTTGAGAGCTCATGATTGGGGCATGAATATAACATTGACTTAAGCCTCCCCCAAGCTTGAGCAATACTTTCTCCTTCACGAGGCCAAAAATTATAAATATAATTCCAATCACGATGAACCAGATGCATAGGATAAAATTTCTTATGAAATTCCAATTTCAATCGGTTGTAGTTCCATGATCCAATATCAGCACATAGCCTATACCATGTCAATGCCTTCTCCTTCAAAGATAAAGGAAAGATCTTCTTCTTGAAATCATCCTCGGGCAAACCTGCAAGCTTAAATAATCCACAAATTTCATCCACATAGATCAGATGCAAATCAGGATGTAGTGTTCCATCTCCTGCATAAGGATTAGCTAGCAGTTTCTCTATCATACCCGAAGGAATCTCATAATAAATATTTTCAGTAGGTTCAGTAGGTTGAGGATCAACTCTTTGTGCTTCCGGTCGAGGTGAAGATACCCCGAACAAGCCCCTCAAAGGATTATTTTCCATAGTAACAAGTGACAGTAAATTTCAGCACACTATATAAATTTTTCCTTACCAAATTCCACTCACCAGAGGTGCTTCACTCCCCGGCAACGGCGCCAGAAAAGAGTCTTGATGACCCACAAGTATAGGGGATCTATCGTAGTCCTTTCGATAAGTAAGAGTGTCAAACCCAACGAGGAGCAGAAGGAAATGACAAGCGGTTTTCAGTAAGGTATTCTCTGCAAGCACTGAAATTGTCGGTAACAGATAGTTTGGTGATAAGATAATTCGTAATAGATAGCAAGCAACAATTGTAGCAAAGGTGCAGCAAGGTGGCCCAATCCTTTTGGTAGAAAAGGACAAGCCTGGACAAACTCTTATATAAAGCAAAGCGCTCCCGAGGACACATGGGAATTTCTGTCAAGCTAGTTTTCATCATGCTCATATGATTCGCGTTCGTTACTTTGATAATTTGATATGTGGGTGGACCGGTGCTTGGGTGCTGCCCTTACTTGGACAAACCTCCCACTTATGATTAACCTCTCTCGTAAGCATCCGCAACTACGAAAGAAGAATTAAGATAAATCTAACCATAGCATGAAACATATGGATCCAAATCAGCCCCTTACGAAGCAACGCATAAACTAGGGTTTAAGCTTCTGTCACTCTAGCAACCCATCATCTACTTATTACTTCCCAATGCCTTCCCCTAGGCCCAAATAATGGCGAAGTTTCATGTAGTCGACGTTCACATAACACCACTAGAGGAGAGACAACATACATCTCATCAAAATATCGAACGAATACCAAATTCACATGATTACTTATAACAAGACTTATCCCATGTCCTCAGGAACAAACGTAACTACTCACAAAGCATATTAATGTTCATAATCGGAGGAGTATTAATTATCATTAAGGATCTGAACATATGATCTTCCACCAAGTAAACCAAGTAGCATCAAGTACAAGGAGTAATCAACACTACTAGCAACCCACAGGTACCAATCTGAGGTTTTGAGACAAAGATCGGATACAAGAGATGAACTAGGGTTTGGAGAGGAGATGGTGCTGGTGAAAATGTTGATGGAGATTGACCCCCTCTCGATGAGAGGATCGTTGGTGATGACGATGGCTTCGATTTCCCCCTCTGGGAGGGAAGTTTCCCCGGCAGAACAGCTCCGTCGGAGCCCTAGATTGGTTCTGCCCAAGTTCCGCCTCGAGACGGCGGCGCTTCGTCCCGAAAGCTCTCTTATGATTTTTTTTTCCAGGTCAAAACCCTCCATATAGCAGAAGATGGGCACCGGAGGGCTGCCAGGGGGCCCACAAGCCATAGGGACGCGCCCTGGGGGGTAGGGAGCGCCCCCAGGCTTGTGGCCTCCTAGTGGGTCCCCTCTGGTATTTCTTTCGCCCAATATTTTTTATATATTCCAAAATAATTCTCCGTAACTTTTCAAGACTTTTGGAGTTGTGCAGAATAGGTCTCTCATATTTGCTCCTTTTCCAGTCCAGAATTCCAGCTGCCGACATTCTCCCTCTTCATGTAAACCTTGTAAAATAAGAGAGAAAAGGCATAAGTATTGTACCATAATGTGTAATAACAGCCCATAATGCAATAAATATCAATATAAAATCATGATGGAAAATGGACGTATCACTCCTCTTTGGGAGCCCGCCACAAACTTCAATCACACAAAACTTTTTGGTGATTCCGAGAACTTTCATTTTCTGGACCAGAAAATGAAAGTTGTCGGAATCGCCCGAAACTTTTTGGTGATTTTTTCTGGACCAAATAGGCAATATTGGAGCGAAGAACCACCGGAGAAGAGACACGAGGTGGGCACAACCCACCAGGGCGCGCCAAAGGGCCCAGGCGCTCCCTGGTGTCTTGTGCCCTCCTCGTGGCCCATCTTGGTGTGAAACCGACGCCCAAAAAATCCTATAAATATAGAAACCATCAGAAATAACCCTAGACTCTCGGCTCCTCCGACGCAACTCTCCGTGTCGATGAAAAAACAATCTGGAGAGAAAAACAGTACCCTGCCGGAGAGGGGAAATCATCTCCGGTGGCCATCTTCATCATCCCGGAGGAGGCCATGACGAGGAGGGAGTAGTCCACCCTCGGGACTGAGGGTATGTACCGGTAGCTATGTGTTCAATCTCCCTCTCTCGTGTTCTTGAGATGTCATGATCTTGATGTATCACGGGCTTTGTTAATATAGTCGGATCATATGATGTGTTTCCCTCTCTATCTAGTTGTGATGAATTGAGTTTTCCCTTTCAGATTTCATTATCGGATTGAATACTTTTATGGATTTGAGAGCACTTGATATATGTCTTGCATGCGAATATCCGTGGCGACAATGGGGTGTTCTATTGATTCACTTGATATATGTTTTGGTACTCAACTTATGGATTCCCACGGTGACATTGGGGTAATCTATGCATAGGGGTTGATACACGTTCTTGTCCTACTTTCTCCGGTAGAAATCTTGGGGCACTCTTTGAGGTTCTTTGTGTGGATTGAGTATTATGAATCTGAAATTGTTTGATGCATATTGTATAATTAACTCATGGATATTTGTGGTGACATTGGAGTATCTAGGTGACATTAGAGTTGGTTGATGTGTATCCAAGCAAAACTCATATTATGTGACGAATAAAAATATAACTCTAAGTAAGATATACCGATAGTGTTGAAGACGAAAGAGGGGATGCCTTCCGGGGCATCACCAAGCTTAGGCGCTTGAGTCTTTCATGGATATTACCTTGGGGGTGCCTTGGGAATCCCCAAGCTTAGGTTCTTGTCACTCCTTATTCTCCTCATATCGGTGTCCCACCCAAAACTTGAAAACTTCAATCACACAAAACTTAACGGAACTTCATGAGAAGGGTTAGTGTAATAAAGATAAATCATTCACTTAGGTACTGTCAAGACAAGATTCATAATTGTTCCCACATTATACCTACTGTATTCTACCATTCACATAATTTATATCACTGAATATAAGCTATGGAAACGCTAAAACAAGCAAAGTATGCATGCAAAACAGAATATGTCAAAAACAGAACAGTCTGTGAAGATCTGTAGTATAACCATACTTCCCTGTCTCAAACAATTCTGAAAAATTAGGACAAACTGAATGATTTGTATATACTCACTGTGTAAAAATTTCAGATCATTATTACGCTCCAGTAAAAAGTGAAAATTCCTGTACTGGAGTCAAAAGTTTCTGTTTTGGTTCAGCATCAATTCTACTCATCTTGTGAGTCATCCCAAAGGCTTTACTTGGCACTTTATTGAAATAAAAGGCACAAAACATGATTACTACAGTATCTTAATCATGTGAACACACAAAAACAGGAAGGAAAGGTGTTGGGTTGTCTCCCAACAAGCGCTTTTCTAAAGCCTTTTAGCTAGGCATGATGATTTCAATGATGCTCGCATAGGAATAGTAATTGAAACATGCAAGAGAGCATCATGAATCTCATGACAAGCACATTTAAGTCTAACCCACTTCCTATGCATAGGGATTTTGTGAGCAAACAATTTATGGGAACAAGAATCAACTAGCATAGGAAGGCAAAACAAGCATAACTTCAAAACTTTGAACACATAGAGAGGAAACTTGATATCATTGCAATTCCTACTAGCATATGTTCCTCCCTCATAATAATTTTCAGTAGCATCAAGAAGGAATTTCACAATATAACTATCACATAAATCATTCTCTTCATGATGCATAAGCATAGAATTTTCATTACTCTCCACATAAGCAAATTTATTTTCATTCATAATAGTGGGAGCAAACTCAACGAAATAACTATCATGAGGTACTTGATAGACATAACCACTTTGAATATTAAAATCATGACAACAAGTTTCATGGTTGTCATTACTCTTTATAGCATACATGTCATCACAATAATCATCATACATAGGAGGCATGCTTGGATACATATCAACCAACTCTAATGTCACCTAGATACTCCAATGTCACCACAAATATCCATGAGTTAATTATACAATATGCATCAAACAATTTCAGATTCATAATACTCAATCCACACAAAGAACCTCAAAGAGTGCCCCAAGATTTCTACCGGAGAAAGTAGGACAAGAACGTGTATCAACCCCTATGCATAGATTACCCCAATGTCACCGCGGGAATCCATAAGTTGAGTACCAAAACATATATCAAGTGAATCAATAGAACACCCCATTGTCACCACGGGTATTCGCATGCAAGACATATATCAAGTGCTCTCAAATCCATAAAAGTATTCAATCCGATAACGAAATCTGAAAGGGAAAACTCAATTCATCACAACTAGATAGAGAGGGAAACACATCATATGATCCGACTATATTAACAAAGCTCGTGATACATCAAGATCATGACATCTCAAGAACACGAGAGAGAGAGATTGAACACATAGCTACTGGTACATACCCTCAGCCCCGAGGGTGGACTACTCCCTCCTCGTCATGGCCTCCGCCGGGATGATGAAGATGGCCACCGGAGATGATTTCCCCTCTCCGGCAGGGTACTGTTTTCTCTCCAGATTGTTTTTTCGTCGAAATGGAGAGTTGCGGCGGCGGAGAGGAGAGTCTAGGGTTATTTCTGATGGTTTCTATATTTATAGGATTTTTGGGCGTCGGTTTCACGCCAAGATGGGCCACGAGGAGGGCACAAGACACCAGGGCGCGCCTGGGCCCTCTGGCGCGCCCTGGTGGGTTGTGCCCACCTCGTGGCTCTTCTCCGGTGGTTCTTCGCTCCAATATTGCCTATTTGGTCCAGAAAAAATCACCAAAAAGTTTTGGGCGATTCCGAGAACTTTCATTTTCTGCACAAAAACAACACCACAGTAATTCTGCTGAACAGCATCAGTCCGGGTTAGTTCTAAATAAATCATATAAAGTGCATCAAAACCATATAAAAGTATTGTAAACATAGATGAATATGGCATGAATACTTCATAAATTATTGATACGTTGGAGACGTATCATAGGCACATTTCCACAACACTTAGCAAAGATGTTGGGTCACAAACAAGTTTCTACGAAAGTACCCCTTACGGACAGATCTGATTAAATGAGGAAAAACAACGAGATATATGTTCTAGCTGACGGAAAGACCGATACTACGGCATTCAAAGGATAATCCCGGATGGCTCATTTTAGATGTGCTTATGAGGAAAATAAGGCGGAGATCATACCAGAACTACGTGGCAATGAGTGGATAGCACGTGGATCTACTAAATATGTCTCAGACTAACACGATGAGCACAGCAAGAACACCGGAAATATCGAACCCTAAATGGAGGGGATTCATACCAGATTGCGTTGGAGCGAAGACGAAGGTGATCGCGCTCGCTCTGGCGGTCGCGAGAAGGCTCGATGACGTCGACAATGGAGTCACTTCGGCAGGTCTGGCGGTGCTCGGTCGACGGAGGAGCAAGAGGAAGAAGACGATAGGAAATTTACTGTGCGAGCTCAGTGGACTTATTTATAAAGAGGGAAAATGAAACGGCGCCGAGAAAGATGAAACGACTGCGGTAAATTTGTGGCTAGGAGCGCGCCTCGATTTTCGCGGCTGCCTAGATTTGGCGCAGTTTTCGAAGGGGTGCGTTATGATGACTTTGGAGGACAACGGTCAACAAGGATGACGTAATTAACAGACTGACACCGAAGAAATGACAAGTTTGGAAGCACTACAAGCCGGCGTTATGAGATCCATGAAAGACACAGGTCCAATAATGAGTCATCAAAGAAGAGGAGAAATTGACATGAATAGATTCAAATCAATCTGGGGCCTAATGTCGGGGATATAGCCCTACGATATAACCTGCCCTATTGGGCCGGGTTAATATGTTGACGGCTCTATAGTCAAGGTTAAGATCGGCCATGTCATGAAGACAAAACAAGCAAGGCGGTGGCTGACTAAGTCGCCGGGCAGCCCAACACCTGAAGACGACGGCTCAAGGCCCACAGGGCGGGAGATGCCAGCCGGATTGCCTGCTTAAGGAGCAAGGCGAGTTAGAGACATTATAGGTTACGAGTCACGATATGACTAGGACTCTATTGTACACCCTAGGGTCTTGACCTATATATAAAGTCAAGCCCCCAGGACCGAAAGATTTAAGTCACAATCTCTCGATAGCTAGGTTAGCGATTCCGCACCCTTGTAATCGAGATCTATCCATCAATACACTCAAAGCAGGACGTAGGCTATGACCTCCATCGGAGGGGCCGAACCTGGGTAAACCCGACTCTCTTTCCCATTCAACCCCTTTGAATCGCCACCTAGCGGTGATGGCCTCACACCTAAGTCCTTGCTCGAGGACATCTGCCGTGACAAAACCACGACACAAGTTCTATCGACCACCGATACAACTCTACGCACGCTAATGCTTACTTTACCTAGAACAAGTATGAAACTACTTTGCAGGAATAAAACTAGATTTACTTAGTAGGTGTAATAGATAGTTTTGCAAGGTAATAAAGAACGTGGAAATAAAAGTTAGGTGTTGTTTTAATACATATTAATTATGTTAGTTGTTTAGTAGAAAGCTTTTTGTAGCGCAAGAGAAAGATTGTCCATAGACAATTGAATATAACATGATAGATACTTGTCATATGCAATGAGGGAGAGGCATACGCTAACACACTTTCCATACTTGGATCATCTGCACTTATCATTGGACTTCTAGCAAGCATCCGCAACTACTAGAAATCATTAAGGTAAACCCAACCATAGCATTAAACATCAAGTCCTGTTTACTCCCATACGCAAACAATCCCCTTACTCAGGTGTAAGCTTTTGTCACTCTAGCCACCCACTATATGAAATCATGAACATATTGCAAACCCTTGATAACCCACAACTATATAGGATCACAATAGTCTTCGCGGGTAGTATTTCACCCTGATTTATTGATTCAACACAAGGGGAGCCAAAGAATATTTATTGTCCTTGACAATTGAGTTGGTAATTCAACCGCACCTGGGTATCTCTCTGCAGCAAAGATTTAGTAGCACGACAAATAATAGTAGTATCAGTAACAATAGTAGTGACAACAGTAATTTTGTAGCAGTTGTGACAGTAGCAGCAGCAATAGTAACTTAGTAAGATTCAGTATATGTAAAGCGTAGGCACGTGGCTAGATGATGGATAATGATTTAGATGACATCAACCATGTAACAGTTACACACTAGGGCGACACAAAACTAGCTCAAATTCATCAATGTAATGTAGGCATGTATTCCGTATATAGTCATATGTGCTTGCGATAAGAACTTGTATAACATCTTTTTTCCTACCCTCCCATGGCAATGGGGTCCTATTGGAAACGAAGGGATATTAAGGCCTCCTTTTACTAGAGAACCGGAACAAAGCATTAACACATGGTGAATACATGAACTCCTCAAACTACGGCAATCACCGGAAAGAATCCCAATTATTGTCACCTTGGGGTATGCAGATCAAGACACGTAATAGGTGCATACAACTTGCAATATAAGATCCAAATCACTTTTATATTCATGAAAACATAATAGGTTCAGATCTGAAATCATGCCACTCGGGCCCTAGTGACAAGCATTAAGCATAGCAAAGTCATAGCAACATCAATATTAGAACATAGTGGACACTAGGGATCAAGCCCTATCAAACTTAACTCGATTACATGATCAATCTCATCCGATCCCATCATCGTCCAGCAAGCCTACAAAGGAATTACTCACTCCCGGTGGTGTGCATCATGGCGGTGTTGATGAAAAAGGGTTGGTGATGACGACGGCGACGAATCCCCCTCTCCGGAGCCCCAAACAGACTCCAAATCAACCCTCCCGGGGAAGAACAGCAGGCGGCGGCGACTCCGTCTCGTGAAACGCGATGAAATATTCTCTCTGGTTTTTTGCTCTGAAGATGTGAATTTATAGGAGTGGAATTAGGGTCGGGGGAGCCACGTGGGCCCCACAAGTCATCAGGGCGCGCCCTGTTGGCTTGTGGCCCACAGGCAGCCCCCCTCCGGTGGATCTTCGCTCCATAATTCAGTATTTATTTAATTCACAAGAAGTTTCGTCCAATTTCAGGAACTTTTATTTTTGCACAAAAATAACACCAAGGTGGTTCTGCTGAAAACAACCTCAGTCCGGGTTAGTTCCATTCAAATCATGCAAATTAGAGTCCAAAACCAGAGCAAAAGTGTTTGGAAAAGTTGATACGTTGGAGACGTATCAACTCCCCCAAGCTTAACTCGTTGCTTGTCCTCAAGCAATTCAGTTGATAAACTGAAAGTGGTAAACAAAACTTTTACAAACTCTTTTGTTCTCGTCATTATACACATGCTTATCTAGTGTTCAAGTTTTCAGCATAAATCATAAATAACCATATCCATGATAACAATTAAACATCATATTCACTCATGGCAATACGTAACCAACTAGCAAGCAATAATAAGATATCTCACATGCCAACAATTTGTCAAAACGATCATGTGATATAATATGGTGACATGGTATTTCGCTAGCCCTTTCTGAGACCGCAAAACATAAATGCAGAGCACCTCTGAGGTTCAAGCAGCGACTAAACATTATAATTCAGGGTAGAAAAGATATAGTCATGCTCACATCCAACATTAACTAGACTCAATGCATAAGAATGACAATAGTGCTCTCCGGTCTGGTGCTTTTAGTAAGAGGGTGATCACTCAACATAAAAGTAAATAGATAGGCTCTTCGCAGAGGGAAGCATTGATTTGCAGAGGTGCCAGAGCTCAAGGTTTAAAATAGGATTGAAATTATATTTTTTGGGTGGTCCACTTTTCCTGTCAATGTCACGACAAAGGATTTCAATATCTTCCATGCTAAACACATTATTGGCGGTTCCCAAGCGGAATTGTAAACTTACTCCCATCCACCATACACACACAAGCCATGGCTGACCGAATCCACGGATGCCCTCCAACATTTCAACTGTCTCGGGAGTTTTGTTTAATTAATTTTGTTTTGCGGGATGGGGCATCCTTTTTACCAGCCTCTCTCATGTAATGACAGGTGAATAAACGCCCATCTTGAGAATAACCCACTTAACATGGAACATACTGACCGCCCCGTCGCTCCATGAGCGGTACGAGTGCACAAAACATTTGTTTATTTGAATATTAGAGTTGGCACATGCAAATTTACTTGGAACTACAGAGTAATACCGTATATAGGTAGGTATGGTGGACTCATGTGGAATAACTTGGTTTATGGATTTTGGATGCACAAGCAGCATTCCCGCTTAGTACAGGTGAAGGCTAGCAATAGATTGAGAAGCGACCAGCTAGAGAGTGATAACGGTCATAAGCATGCATTGTGAATAATTAACATTGGACATAACATGAATAGGATATGAACACTCTGAATTTAAACAACATGAAGGCTGCATTGGTGCTGAATCAACTACATGTTTGCACATGGGCCAAGTCAAGCCGCTCGAATTACTCAGAGGGAAATACCATACTACCATACCACATCATAACCATTTTAATGCATGTTGACACATAAGATAAATCATTATCCACTCCTAGCTATTTAAGCATGGCATGAGAAACTATAATCTCTAATTGTCATCATAAACATGTTCACTCATGATATACTGAATCGAGATCAAACGAGCTAAACATATTTACAAAAATGGAAAACAAGAAGAGTTCATACCAGCCTCCTTTACCACGATCACTTCATCAAATATTGTCATTATTGCCTTTCACTTGCACGACTGAATGATGTGATAATAATAATAGTGCAAAAATGCCGTGGACTAAGCTGGAATCTGCAGGGCAGTTTTATACAAAGGAAAAAGTGCCCTGCAGTACTAAATATTGGCTCTCTGTTAGATCAACAATAAAGCATATGGGAGCCACTCAACATTTTCATTGTGGTCTTATCCTTTCAACGACTCAACAAAAAGAAAAGAAATTCAGAGAAACACATTGAAATATTTTGGAGTTTTTGTTTTTCTCAAGAAAGCAAATAAACAAAGGAAAAACAAGAACAAGGAAAATTATTTACACGGGAAAGCTCCCAACATGCAAAGGAAATCTTTTTGGGTTTACTTTTTAGTACTGCAATTAATTTAACGGGAAAGAAAAAACGAAAAGAAGCGAAAAATATTTTTGGATTTTCAAAGTTTTTCAAACACACAAGAAGAAGGCGGAAAAATAAAGTTAACATGGATATACAATGAAAGAGGATGAACACCGGCAATTTATATGAAGTGTATGAACATGAATGTAATGTCGGTGTGAAATACCTACCCCCCAAGCTTAGGAGTTTGCCTAACTTTGTGATCACCATCCGAAGAATCCATCTGGTCCTGGGGAAAAGTAGTTGGGCTGAGCCACCTGAGCGTCCCACTCCTGGGATGCGGCCTCCGCTTCGGCCAACTCGTTCTGGTAAGCAATTATTCCTGGTGACATGATGGTGTATCCGTTCCTGGCATGATAGTTAAACAAAGAGGGTGCAGGCAACACAATAATATCGCGAGTATCCTCGTTGGATACTGAGTTGTAACGAATGTGCTGCGGTGGCTGAGGTTCCTTGATGAACTGGTGCTCTAGCATAGACTGGTGATCAAGATAAACTTTAGGCAACAAGTAGTCAGTGGGGCATATGGCGACATTAAAACGCTTTGCTAAGCGCATGGCATAAATACAACCATGAACCTTGCCCTAGGTTCGGTTAAGATGCAAGCAGCGCGCGACAATAGCTCCTAAGTTGTAAGTGTCATCACCATAAAGTGTGTGGCGCAAAATAGCAAGGGTGTGGACACTGAGACCACCATCCTGCTCCATAGCAGTTATGCATTTTCCTATAAACAAAGAAAAATAATGCACAGACGGAAAATGCAAACTTGTGGCCCTAACGTTTGATACGCCCCTAGTTTCTCCCACAGTTAAAGTGAGGAGGAAATCCTCGAATTCCTCAGGCTTAGGATCACGCATTCCCCCGTCAGTGGGAAGCAAGCATATTTCACAAAACTCATCTAGAGGCATTTCATAGTTTGTTGCATATAAATCAAAGCGCACTATGGGAGCACCGAGCCTATTCGAGAAGTAAAAATTTTGCACGAAGGAATTAGTGAGGAGATAGTATTGGTCACACTCATCTGCGAGGAAGTTGGTCAGCCCGACATTTGCAACGAATTGCATAAATTCTTGATAGAAACCCACTTCGTTCATGAAGGGTGTATGTGGCCATTCACAGGGCCTAAAGTTCGTGTGTCGAAAAATGTTGATGTCACGATCTTGAGTCCTCCCAACAACTCCCTTGGGGCTCCGGCTCGAAGAACCCTTCCTGAGGAGCTTCATTTCCCTAAGCACAAATTTCTGAAATTTTTGAGCCACAAATTTATGTCAAGAAAACTTTATAAGATTGATAGCAAATACTCATATAGGTACCTAGAGGCCATATCAAGCATTCATACTACTTAGAACTCAAAGAATTCAACATGCAAGCTCATTTTCTGTGGCACCAAGTGCAGCAAAATATGAAAAATATAAACCACTAAACCACAAACTAATTGGAGGAATGGGGGAGTCAGATACCAAGGAGCAATTCCTCAAAACAGTTTCGGAAATGGAGTTCCGAGCAAAGAGATCAAAAATTTCAGTTACTAGAGGAAGAACACGGGAGAGAGAGAGAGAGAGAGAGAGAGAGAGGGAATTTTTGCTGGAGGTAAGGGATGAAGTGAGCCGAAGGGATAAGGCAAGGGGGCCCTGTGGGCCCCACAAGCCATCAGGACGCGCCCGGGGGGTGGGCGTGCCCTGTTGGCTTGTGGCCCACATGTGCATCTCCCTGATGTATTTTCAGCACCAATAATTATTAAATATTCCAGAAAAAATCATGTTCAAAGTTTGTGTCAATCTGAGACTTTTTATTTTTGGGTCATTGTTTATTGCACGGGGAAATCATAAAACAAGAAAATCAAGCTATTTTATTTTTCTTAACTAAAAATAACAGAGGATAAACTTGTGATACAAAGAGTTGTGCGTACTAAATTCATCAATCACATGTCTTTCAAAAAGGATCCATTAATAAAGTTGATCAAGTCTTATTAATAACTGTTTCCGATTGACATGAAACCGAAGAATTTTCGTATAACACTAAGTTACCTCAATGGGGATTTGCATCTCCCCAAACATAAGATTATAATACTTCTTCTTGGCAGTAGGTAGAGGGATTTTAAAACCTCCAATGATAACCATGGCACTAGGCTCAATGACGTTAATATTATTAACCAAAGTTTGCTTCTTCAGAAAAAGCACAATATTTTGTTTGCCATTGACATGAAAAGTAACCTTGCTTTTGTTGCAATCAATAACAGCCCCTGCGGTATTTAGAAAGGGTCTACCAAGGATGATCGACATGTTGTCGTCCTCGAGCATATCAAGAATAACAAAGTCTGTTAAGATAATAACATTTGCAACCACACCAGGAACATCCTCGCAAATTCCAATAGGTAAAGCAGTGGATTTATCAGCCATTTCCAAAGATATCTCGGTAGGTGTAAGCTTATTCAAATCAAGTCTTTTATATAGAGAGAAAGGCATAACACTAACACCGGCTCCTAAATCACATAAAGCAGTTTTAACATAACTTTTTTAATAGAGCAAGGTATTATAGGTATACCTGGATCTCCGAACTTCTTAGGTACTCCACCATCAAAAGAATAATTATCAAGCATGGTAGCAATTTTAGTTTCAGGTATTTTTCTTTTATTGGTAATAATATCCTTCGTATACTTAGCATACAGAGGCATTTTCAATATATCAGTCAAGCGACTGCGCGGAAGGATGGGTCTAATCATTTCAGCAAAGCGTTCAAAATCTTCGTCGCCCTTACTTTTAGAAGACTTACAAGGGAATGGCATGGGTTTTTGAACCCATGGCTCTCTTTCCCTACTGTGTTTCCTAGCAACGAAGTCTCTTTTATCATAGCGTTTATTTTTAGGATGTGGGTTATCAAGATTTTAAGCGGGTTCTATTTCCACATCATTATCATGTTCTTTATTATCATTTGGTTGAGCATGTACGTGAACATCATCATTATCATTATCATTTTTATTATCACTAGGTGCATGTTCACTACCAGATTGTGTCTCATCATCAGAAATAGAAACATCATTATGTTTCTCAGTAGGTTTTTCTATGACGGGATCACTAGAAGCATGCAAGGTCCTATTATTTTTCTTTTTCTTTTTCTTCTTAAATGGACTAGGTGCATCATCATTAATTCTATGAGAATCATGTTCAATTCTTTTAGGGTGACCCTCAGGATAAAGAGGTTCCTGAGTCATTCTACCTCCTCTAGTCATTACTCTAACAACATGATCATTCATGTTATTATTTATTTCAGTAAGCAAATCATTTTGTGACTTAGCAACTTTGTCTAGTTGGGTGTGAACCATAGAGGCATGTTTACCTAGACCTTTCACATCATTAGCAATTCTAAACATCAAGTCACTCAGGCGATCTATCATCATGGCATTACGTCTTAATTGACCCTTATATTAACATTATTATTGAAGTGCGCTTGCTTACCAATGTAGTTATCAAATTCATCCATGCATTGACTAGGAGTCTTAGTATAAGGTATATCACTTTCATTGAAGGTACAGAGAGAATTTACCTCTACTACCTGTGTCGGGGTGTCAAGTCCACGTATTTCTTTGATAGGTGGTAATTTCTTGACATCTTCAGTTTTAATACCTTTCTCTTTCATAGATCTTTTTGCTTCTAGCATATCTTTAGGACTGAGGAATAAAATACCTCTCTTCTTTTCAATAGGTCCCAGAGGTGGTTCAGGAAGTGTCCAATCATCGGCATTTTACAATATGTTATTCAATAGTTCTTTAGCTTGTCCAACAGTTCTTTCCCTGAAAACACAACCAGCACAACTATCTAGGAAGTCCCTAGAAGCATCAGTTAGTCCATTATAAAAGATATCAAGTATTTCATTTTTCTTAAGAGGATGATTAGGCAAAGCTCTAAGTAACTGGAGAAGCCTCCCCCAAGCTTGAGGGAGATTCTCTTCCTCAATTTGCACAAAGTTAAATATTTCATGTAAGGCAGCTTGTTTCTTATGAGCAAGAAAATATTTTTCAGAAAAGTAATAAAGCATATCCTGGGGACTACACACACAACCAGGAGCAAGAGAAAGGAACCAAGCTTTAGCCTCGCCTTTTAGCGAGAAAGGAAAAGGCTTAGGGATATGATAGTAGTGTATCTTTTCCTCACTAGTAAATAAAGCAGCAATATCATTCAACTTCATGAGATATTCAACAAGAGTTTCATTTTCATAACCATGGAAAGGATCATACTCTACTATAGGACTCAATTCAGGGTCTATAGAGAATTCATAATCCTTATCAGTGACAAATATAGGAGAAGTAGAAAATTTAGGATCATGTTTCATTTTCTCCATCATGGATTTTTCTTTTAGTTTGCATAGTAGTTTCTTCAAATCATCTCTATTCTCACAAGCAAGAAAGTCCCTACCTACCTCTCCATCCATAACATAACCTTCAGGTACATAAGGCAATTCATATCTATTAGGAGAGCGAGGTGTAACAGGTGATTCAAAATCTTCATCAGTTTTAGCATTCCCAAGTTCTCTAGCATTAGCAATATGAACATCAAGTAACTCACTCAGTGGAACAGTTTTGGTTTCATCATGTGTAGAAATAGTATCATCATTAATTTCAGAAGTAGCATCATCAAGTTCATGTGACAAATCAGGACGATCAACAGGTAGTGATGTAACAAGCTGATTCAAAATAGTAGGCGAATCAAAAGCAGAGCTAGATGGCAGTTCCTTACATTCTCTCATGCGAGAGGGGATGATCTTAGTTCGAGTATCTGATTTTTTTTCTCCGAAGATATGAATTTATAAGAGTGGAATTAGGGTCGGGGGAGCCACGTGGGCCCCATAAGCCATCAGGGTGCACCCTGTTGGCTTGTGGTCTACAGGCAGCCCCCTCCGGTGGATCTTCGCTCCATAATTCATTATTTATTCCAAAAATAATTCACAAAAAGTTTCGTCCAATTCCAGGAACTTTTATTTCTGCACAAAAATAACAGCAAGGTAGTTCTGCTGAAAACAGCATCAGTCCGGGTTAGTTCCATTCAAATCATGGAAATTAGAGTCCAAACCAGAGCAAAAGTGTTTGGAAAAGTAGATACGTTGGAGATGTATCAACCCTCCAGCGGGATTCCCTCACGTGTGCGCGGCACGGAGGGCACCTTAGGACAGAGATTACAACGGGGGAGAGAGGTTTTACACCGCTGCATAGAGGGGGAGAGAGTTGGTGGTGACGGCGGCGAAGTTGTTGGTGTCGATCGCCGTCACGTTGGTTGCCCCGGCGGCGCTCCGGCGCCACCGGGAGAGAGGGGGAGAGAGCCCCCCTCCTTCTTCTTCTTCCTTGGCCTCCTCCCTAGGTGGGAGGAGAGTTTCCCCTCTGTTCTATGGCTGCCATGGCTCCCGGAGGGCAGGAGCCCCTCTGAGATTGGATGTATCTCTTTGTTTCTCTTCTATTTTCACGACAGTTTTCTCACCCCTTCACCGTTTCTTAAATATCCGGAGATCCGTAACTCTGATCGGGCTAAAATTTTGAGGGGATTTTTATCGCGAAAATATTGTTCTTGCGGCGAAATTAGGGCCCCAACCAACTTAAGGGGGAGGCACAAGCTATCAGGGCGCGGCAATGGGGAAGTAATAACCCGAAAAATGACTAGGTTACTCTCGTTTCCCTTTTTCTTTACTTCATGTTTGGCTCAATTTTTAATTAGAAAAATTCATGCCTTTACAACTAAAGAATTAAGAATAACAAAATCTGCATACATAAAGTTGTAATTAGGGAATATTCATGACATGTCAAGCAAGGTTTTGCATTGTTTATCCCCTCCGGTTGTAGAAATATTTAGTTCATTAACCATTGAATTGCTTTTGCATTTGTTTTATCGTAACTTTTAGTAAAAAATTAATTGTTCAAAGCCTCGACCTTGTTTCTTCCTTTGATGAGGATTTTCTTTCATTAAACTTAGCTACAAACACTTCTACACTATTTTTTTTCTTCCAATCATTCTTCACATAAGAGGAAAAAGCTCGCCCCCTATGTTAGAATCCTGGCTCCATCCCTGATCATAACACATAATATGTGCATACAACTTGTAAGATAGGATCCAAAACACTCTCATATTCATGGAAACATAATAGGTTCAGATCTGAAATCATGGCACTCGGGCTCTAGTGACAAGCATTAAGCATAGCAAAGTCATAGCAACATCAATCTCAGAACATGGTGGATACTAGGGATCAAATTCTAACAAATTGACTTGATTACATGATAAATCTCATCCGAATCCATCACCGTCCAACAAGCCTACGAAGGAATTACTCACTCCGGTGGTGAACATCATGAAATTATTGATGGAGAAGGGTTGGTGATGATGATCACGATGAATCCCCCTCTGCAGAGCCCCGATCAGACTCCAGAATCGCCCTTCCGATGAAGAACAAGAGGTGGCAGCGGCTTCGTATCGTAAAACGTGATGAAAACTTCTCTCTGATTTTCTTAGGAAAACAACATTTATAAGCTTGTAATTATGTCAGACGGTCGCTTGTGGCCCCCACAAGACATCAGGGCGTGCCCGGGGAAGGGAGGCGCCATGTTGTCTTGTGGGCAACAGGTGGCCCCCCTCCGGCAGGTCTTCATTCCAATATTTTTTTATTTATTCAATAAGAAATCTCCGCAAAGTTTCATCCGATTCCGAGAATTTTTGTTTGTGCACAAATATAACACCATGATAGTTCTATTGAAAACAGCGTCAGTCCGGGTTAGTTTCATTCAAATATGCAAATTAGAGTCCAAAACAAGAGCAAAAGTGTTTGGAAAAGTAGATACGATGGAGACGCATCATCCACCCCACCCACATAACAGTTTGTCAAAGTAGTGAACGCGAATCGACTAAAACATGATGAACGTGACTAGACAAAATTTTGATGTGTCCTCGAGAATGTTTTGATCACTATAAGAAATACTCTTGGCTTGTCTTTTACAATATAAGGATTGGGCCACCTTGCTGCACCTTATTACTTTGGTTACTAGTTACTTGCTACGAATTACCTTACTATCAAACTATCATTTATTATTTTTTTACAACACTTGCAGAGAATACTTTGCTGAAACCGTTTATCAATTCCTTCCGCTCTTCGTTGGGTTCAACACTCTTACTTAGCGAAAAGACTACGATTGATCCCCTATGCTTGTGGGTCATCAAGACTCTTTTCTGGCGTTGTTGTCGGGGAGTGAAGCGCTTTTAGTAAGAGGGATTTGGTAAGGAAACATTTATATTACATGTTGAGTTTTATCTTCACTTGTTATTATGGAGAATAATCATTTGCAGGACTTGTTCGGAGTATCTTCACCTCGACCGGAAGTGGTAAGGTACGCTTCCGTTTGAATTGCGTTTTAAGACAGTTGGGTGACAGTTTCTTGATCATGTTATTTGTCCAGACGTTTAAGGGTGTTTGAGGTCCGCTCTAGCGATCTGACCTGGCCAGATGGGTCGGCATGACCCACTAAAGCACGCCTAATTCAGGGGCCATGCCGGGTCGACACTTGTGTCGTGCTCCCTAACCCAAGCACAACACAACAAGAAAACGGGGCGGCCTAGCGATACGTTTAGCACACCTGCTTTGGGCGTTTTTGGACCTATTTGGGCCGTTTTACGGGGTTAAGGGCAACTCCAACGCACGACCCAAAATAATTTGGACGCGTCCGTTTGGGAGTAAACGGACAGAACATGCAGCCCAACGCGCAGGAGCAAACAAACCAATGTTCGTTTTCGATCCACTCTCGACCCATTCCCGGCCCAACTTTGGGCCACGTTTGCGGCCCAACGGACACACGCAGACGGGCGCGACGCGTGCCCTTATCCTACCCTCGCCCGCCCGTCAGGGACACGTGCGCCCATTTTTCTGTTCCCCTCCCCCACTGCAGCCACACCCCTACCCTTGTCGCAGCTCCCGTTTTCTCGACACCCCGAGTTGTCCAATCCCGACCGTCTAATTTCAGCGCATCCAGCGACCAGATTTGGAGTGGATCCAACCGGATTTGAGCTCACCCGGCTGCCGGAGGCCGCGCAGTGCCAAGGACTGTCCGGGTACCGGACCGCACACCCTCGGCAACGCCCCTAGGCCACATGCAGGCATTGACTCCGCCTCTAGCCGCTCGGATCCACCCCGTTGCCGGTTCACTGGCAAATACACCGACGGCCGTCGCCCGAGCTTAGTGCTGGCCTAAAGGCTCGTCGGCTCACCGTTGCCACTCGTAAAGTGCGACGACTGTGCACGAAAGGTCGTGCATCACGTGTCTACAACGACGAAACATCCCGGATGGGTGTTCGTCAAGTGCAAAAACGATGGGGTATGTGCTAGTTTAGTTTCGGTTGTACTCCTGGATTCGGCGCATTTTGCTTATACTCAAATTTTTATTGTGTAGGAAGGATGCAACTTTTGGTATTGGGAAGAAGAATACATTGATCTATTGATAGAACGAAGTTTGATAGATGTCCGTGCACTTGTTGCTAGAATAGAGGCTAGAAATGAGACTAGATGCGAAGAAGCAACGTCTACTTCTTTACACTCGAAGGACAAAGAAGCATGCAAGATCGAGAATCTGCAGATCAACAATGAAGGCATCGAGAAGATATTAATCCAACTTGCGGGAGCGTAAGTTGAATATGTTTTAAAATGTCTTTTTGTGGTTCTTGTTTTCTTTGGTCATGCTATTCTAGTCAAGATGTACTCCAATGTATAAAAAGAACCGCTGATGAAAATAATAAGAAATGCGGCGAAAAAAATGTATGCGGTCAAGATGCGGCCGCGCGTTGGGCGTACGGCCGGCGCATCCATAAATCCGACTGCCGCCGCCCCATTGCCACCCCCTAACATACGAAATCCGGAAAAAACGAAAGTCCGTTTGCGGCCGTACGTTGGAGTTGCCCTAATAAAACAACTGAAGAAAAATAAACGGGCTGTGTCGTGCTGGCTCTCGGCCCGATCATAAGCATGCCAGGCCAAGGCCAGGCCTACTGCGGGCCGGGCACGCGGTCTATGGGGCCAGTACGCCACCCTAGCGGCCTGTTCGGGCCACCTTCGCTAGCGATTACGCTTCGAGTCGGAGTCGGGTGTTCCCCGGTCAACAAAAGCGCTCGCTTGCTCGAGGCCAGCGGCAGAGAGAAACAGAGCAAACTGCCCGCGTCCCGTGCCGCCGCATCAACCAAATCGCCGCCTGCCCTGCCATCGCCCGTCACGCCTTTCCAACCGCGAATCTAAGCCGCTGCCAAACCTCGTCTCACACCGTTTTTCCCCAAAAAAAGATCACATCTTTCTAATTCCCCAAATCCTATCCTAGCTCACCTCCAGATCCATGGCGCGACCCGCCGTTCCCGTCCGGGCGTCCGCCCTGACGGGCTCGCCGCGCTCCGACTGCCCCGACTGGGTCTTACTCAACAAGACGGGCCGCATCTCCCACGACCGGAACGAGACCACCGCCGAGTGCCGCACATCGGAGGGCCAAGCAGTCGAGGTGTCCTTCTGCCTCGCCGACCCGCCGGCCGTCTCCCATTTCTCCGTCCACTGCCCCGGCCTCGAAGGCGACGACTACTCCGACACCCCGCCCCTGCTCATCTGCGCCGAGGGGGCCTTCGTGCTCTTCTCCGTCACCCTCAACGTCCCCGAGTGGGGCTCCATCCACCACTTCGTCTACTCCGCCCGCGGCCCGTCTGGTAAGCGCCCGTCACTGCACCTGCTTCCCGAACCGGACGCTCAGATCCAAGCCTTCCAGTCCCAGCAGCTTGGCATCTTGCCCTGCGGCGGCGGCCACTACGCCGTCGCTTTCCTCGATCGCAACTGGTTTCCCCATCGCAACTGCTGGGGGTATCACGCCTACGTCTTCTCCTCCACCACAGGGGCATGGAGCAGAACCAGGCCGTCTATGCCGCAGGACTTGTCCGACTCTGACCAAGTGTATCTTGAGAGACATCACAGCTGCAAGCAGATCACTGTCGGAGCAAGCTCGCTGGGCTGGGTTGATCTCTTGTGCGGTATTCTCCTCCTATGCAACCTCTTCGACAAGTGTCCCGCCATCGAGTTCATCCCGCTCCCTGTGTCCGTCGACGAGGGCGGTGGCGCGGACATTGCAGCCGAGCACTTATGCGACGACTGCTACGGCAGACTGCTCAGGTACATGCGGTTCCCCGTGTCCAAGGTTCCCTCCAGGGTTCCCCTCGCCGACGAGGACGGTGTCGCAGACAATGCTGCGAGGCAGTTATGCGTCGGCTGCTGCGGCGACCTGATCGACTACATCCGGTACCCCGCGTTCAGGGTTTCCCTCGTAGACGAGGACGGTGTCGCGGACATCGCTGCGGAGCACGTGTGCGATGTCTCCTGCTGCGGCGACCTGATCAAGTTTGTCCAGATAGATTTCGATGAACCTGACTACGGAAGCAGTGGTGTAGCTTGGAAAGCCACCACATGGAACAGGAAGCTCTCTTGGGTTGATTGGCGCAACGGCCACACGGTTGATGTTGCTGAAATCTCGGTCGACAAGAGTTATTCTACTCTATTGCCTGAGCTACTGGATGATGAGATCAAACAATTGGAACTGAAGAATCTCATTGTCATGAACCCCACCCTGAGCATCCAAGATGACGATCTTCTCTACATAAGGACCAAGGTAAAGGCTGAAGATGACACGTCATGGGTCCTCGCTCTTGACATGAAACATGCCTCTCTCAATGCACTAGTCCCAGTGACACAACCCTTCTGCGGCGTTACCATTTTTCTCTCCATGCGCCTTCCCCAAGTACTACCTCGACAACATGCCAGCAGGTCTGTTAATTATTCTGCCCTTTTTTCCATTTTCATGCCCAAAATGTTGTTTATTTACCAACAATTAATATAGTATATGATGTTGTTTTTTAGATTCTTGATCATTTGTTGGTTATGTGTGCTTGCGTACCAGAATGTACGTTTGAATATTGGCACTGTTGACATTAGATTGTTTAGCTGCTCGTCGATCTTGAAAATCAGCAGGTTTGTATTGAGTCAACTCATTTCGTTCATCCAACGAAACACAACAGAGGCAAGGAACTGTAAATGCTAATTGAAATCCATTCCTAGAACCAAATTACAGTATGAACACTTTGTCCTCAAGTGGCTTTTGCACCACAAATTACCATAACACAACTGTCTCTGCTACAAAATGACTCAACCATCATGACATCTAAACCTCGTCTAACTGCAGTCGGCTAGATCCATTATGTCGGTCCTTCCTGGCATGTCTGGTGGTCAAGTCTCTGCCCTGAGACACCATTTTGCCGCTGTGGGATGGCCTTAGCTGTTCTGTAGCACCACGGCGTATCCTATGATGGCCCTGAGACAACTGTCTTTTACTCTATCCCGAAACAGAATAGGCTCATGATCTTATTGCGCGATCCTATGGTGGCTTTGAGAAGTTATATGCCTTTGCTTCCCCGTCTTCCAGATCTAACAGCTTCCTTTGTTAAATTTTGCAGAGGCAGACATGGCCAAACCAGTGGTCAGGCATCTATACGGTGCAGATAAAAGATCTCGCAGGAGGCAGCAACGGATACTCAACCCCAATAGGTCTCAAGGGAATCTGTTGGCACAGTTAGAGCGAGCTAGAGGCCAAGAGCGACCTTTTTCGGTTCTGGAATTTCTGTTTCTGCATCGCCGGAACATTAACTTCTTTGTCTTCATAGTAGTGATCATGGCAAAAGTGTTGTCTTATATCTACTCGATTGAATAGAGTCGATGCCTGAATCCCTTTTCCTAGTTTAAGTGCAAACTGATGTTGCTTCTGCTCTGACTATGTAAAAACAAAAGCATATCAGTGTTAGTAGGAGGGCCCTCCTCTAAGCTGTGGTTATGTTTATATATGTATAAAATTGCTGCAGTCTTTTTTTATTATGAATCAGGTTTGCAGATAGCATTGACAACCATCATTGCTTTATCTGTCTGTTTAAAGTTACTAGCTATGTGCCAGTGCGTTGCCACGGAAGCCGGTCTTTTTACACCACAATAAAAGAAAGATACATGTGTAAATCCTGATGCCCGGACATTTTCCTGGATCCATTCTTACCTAAATGGATGAATGAAGAAGGGGGCGAGCAGATACGACGGCCACACGCACTTCTTTTTAGCCGAATAAAGCTGGATCTACTACACGAATAGGATCAGAGAAAGATTAAGAAAGCAAGATCAACCCTACTCTACTTTCATTAATCAATAACTTTCTAACATCATCCTGATACATATCAACATTAGAAGTCTTTATCGGTTTATCAATATCCAACAGCTTAGCGTATCAGCACCACTTCAGCTAGGTTCATTTCAAGCAGGAGCAGTTCTAAACACTTGCCTGCATCATTTTAACCATTACTACCTCTATAACTTGAACTGCAAACATGTCTTACATTAAGTTACAGTCTTACAGAGGTAGTACTAGTGAAGAAAACCACATGTCCCAGAAGACAAAGTTCAAGTGGCAAAAGACAGATCATGAATATGTCCACAATCAGCCTGCTAGAGTTTGTGTTGCTTTTCTTTGAAGCATCGTACTTAGAAAAATTGTTCTAAAAATGGGAAAACCCTATTCGCCGCTCTCTGCGGCGAATTGTCGGCCTTTCGCACGCGGGCGCCGAGACTTGGGCCGGCCCACTTACAGTGCGGCCGTTTGCTGCCAACGGCCGGGTTTTCCCCTGTTTTCAGCGGCTTTTCTCGATTTTCTTTCGTCTTTTTCTGTTTTTGTTTTTTCTTTCTTGTTTTCTTTCTATTTTTTTATTTTCCTTTCTTCTTTTACCTTTTTCACGCTTTTCTATCGTTTTTCAAAAATATATTCAGAAATTTCAAATTTTGGAAAATGTTTTTTTTTTTACAATTTCGTATTCTTTTCCTTTTCTTTTCTTCGTTTTGCTGTTTATTTTTCTTCTTTCTTTTTTCTTTTCTCTCCTGTTTTGTATTCTTTTTTTATATATGTTTTATTTTTCGCAAGTTTATTTTTTAACAAATGTTCAGTCTCAAAAATTGTACATTTTTTTAAAAATAAAATAAAATTTGTTCACAATTTGAAATATGTTCACGGTTTCAAAATTTGTTCACAATTCGAAAAATGTTCACAATTTTATAATTTTATTCATGAATTTGAAATTTGTTCATGTTTCAAAATTTGTTTACCAAAATGTTCTCTGCTTCTGAATTTGTTCACAATTCGAAAAATGTTCACAATTTTATAATTTTGTTCATGAATTTGAAATTTGTTCATGTTTTAAAATTTGTTCACAATTCGAAATTTTTTAATAATTTTATAATTTTGTTCACCAATTTGAATTTTTTTCATGTTTTAAAATTTGTGAAGAATTCAAAAAAAAATCAAATTTCGGAAAATGTTCGCAATTTTATAATTTTGTTCACGAATTTGAAATTTGTTCATGTTTTAAAATTTGTTCACAATTCGAAAAATGTTTACGGTTTCAAATTTTGTTCACAATTCGAAAAATGATAATAATTTTATAATTTTGTTCACGAATTTGAAATTTGTTTATGTTTCAAAATTTGTAAACAATTCGAAAAATGTTCACGGTTTCAAAATTTGTTCACAGTTCAAAAAGTGTTCACAATTTTATAATTTTGTTCACGAATTTGAAATTTGTTCACAATTCAAAAAATGTTCGCCGTTTCAAAATTTGTTCACAATTCGAAAAATGTTCATAATTTTATAATTTTGTTCAGAAATTCCAAAAAAAAGAACTTCAATTTGTTTTGCTTATTTTCGAGAAATGTTCGTATATTTCAAAAAAAATCGCGTTTTTCAACATAATGTTTGTAATTTCAAAAAATGTTCGCGCTCTCGAAACAATGTTTCCTATTTTCAAAAAATATTCAAAAGTTCAAAAATATGTTCGCAGAAATAAAAAAATGTTCAACGTTGTTGGAAAAGGGTTCGCATATTTGAAAAAATGATCATGTTTTCAGAAAAATATTCAGTTTCTGAATAAGATTTTCATATTTTTTTAAAAAGTGTTTGTGCTTTTAAATGAAGTTGGATTTTGGAAAAGGTTCGTTTTTTACAAAATGCAGTAGCCACACTATCATTTGCGCAGCTACGGATGTCCGTACAAGTAGATAATTCTTAAAGCACTGCGCTACTTGTAAAAAATAAAATTTTAGCTGGTCTGTTGGCTATTGTCGCGCGCACAACCACTGGAGGTCGAGGGTTCGATTCCAAGTATGCTCGCATGTTTTCCTTTTTTTTACTGTATTTTAGATCCCGCGCTACAGTACACTCACTACTGGGCTGGCCCAGGTCAGACTCGCCCTGTGCTTTTGCTCTGCAGTCGGACGCAGAACGCATCGTATAGGAGGTCCCCTAAAAATGCTCCAGATTTTAGGTGATTGATGTTTCCGTACAGGTAACAAGAGGTGTAAAAAGTGCAGATTGATGTTTTCGTAGCATTGACAACCATCCATCATTGCTTTATTTGTCCGTTTAAAGTTATTTATAACAAGCATTGGTACCGAAACCAACAAGCAGTTTCCAACTTTCCGAATCCCGCATCTCAAAAGAAAAAAGCCCAAATGCAGGGCCGCGTGCCACTAGTAGAAAACAGACCTTTTGTGCCGGTTCGTAAGGGCCTTTAGTGCCGGTTCTCCAACCGGCACTAAAGGGTGGGGACTAAAGCCCCCCCCCCCTAGTCCCGGTTCAACACGGCCCGGCACTAAAAGCCCACCACGTGGCACCTGCCGGCGCCGTGGGCTGGGGGACCTTTAGTCCCGGTTGGTAACACCAGCCGGGACTAAAAGTATTTAATTCTTTTAATTTTGGTTTATTTTTCCTTTTAATCCTTTAGGGGTTTATGAATTAATTATGGTTTATTTTTCCTTTTAATTTTGTGTTTTCCATTTAATTATTTTTCATTTCAAACATATATTACGCTAGTACATACTGTACACGTTGTGCATATATATATATAAATAGAATTTCTCGTAGAACCGATCATATATATATATATATATCATTGAATTTCTCGTACGACGACCATTCACATACATATATATATACAATTTGGTATATACAATTTCTCCTACAATTTGCGGATCATTACATATGCAGGCATTACTGCTTGATCTTGTAATGGTATTCTCCTTTGGGATCTATGACCTGGTCGACCAGAAATCCAGCTATTTCCTCTTGAATTGCTCGTACGCGAGCCGTTGGTAGGAGCTGGCCCCGCATCTCCGTCAGCTATAAGAAAGAGATCAAGATGAATATATTAATTGTGTGTATATATATTAGCTAGATCATGATAAAAAAATTATGGATAGTGTTCTGGCAAACGTACCCAAAGATTTCTTTCGTTTCTGCTCCTTTCAGACGTGATCATGCGAATGTTCTCGCAAACGGAGTATGCGCATAAACTATTCCCCTGCTCCTGCCTCATGCACTTTACGAGAATAAAATTTAATCAGGTAATAATTAATCAAGCATGATAATGGTATTGAAACTAGAATTAAAGAGATGCACGGACGTAGCTAGCTAGTACTACTTAATTACCTTGGGTCGCATCCATTTCAGCTTTTGTGCGAAGTCACCTGGGACCAGTTTGATGAACTTGGCCCAAGCCCTGCCCGCCGGCAAAGAAAATGAATAAAGGAGTTATTAACTAGTTGATATCAGGAAATGAAGTAAAGAGGCCGACATAGTGCGATAATGATTGAAATTACCTGTCGACCATCCCCCTCACGGTTGCGTATTCGGATGGATTCTTATATAGTGAGTCCAGTACTTCAACTTTTCCCTTGTCAACTTCAATGATTAACAAGATCCAGTGGTAACTGCATGCGCACACGTTTTGTATAATTAAGCGGGCATGTGCATAACTCATCAACTACACTTATTAACATCTAGTAAGCAAAAAATAGAATTTGTAGTACAAGATATAGTAACACTCACCCGAAGTTGTAAGGAAGTAGTATTTCTGGTTGGGTGTTTAGTTGCTTCAAAAACTCTAGCAGGAATCTCTCTGTGTCTTTTCTCGAATATTCATCTTCCCATATCGCTTGATTAACCGTATTTGGGTCAATGAACCCAATGCCATATCGTCCAGCTTTTTTCATTTCATACATCTTCATTCTGCATAATACCACAGAAAAGAATATAGTGAGGATAATTACAGGTAATGAACGAGAGCACAGCTAGCTAGCTAGAGACTTAAATTACAGAAAGAAATCACTTACAGACAATAGCAACTGACGATAGATTTGTCGAGTGCGTCTTGATTGAATAACTGAAACAACTCTGAATAATGAATCCACAAATCTTTTTTATGGAAGTAATGCTTTCTCTTGACTTTCACCATGAGGGACTCTTGATTGGTATTTGCTGTTTCTTGCATGTACCACGTATGCAAATTGTACAATCTCGTTGGTAGAAGCTTGACATCGTCAGGCTTGACCAGAGGTTTGCCGCGGACATATTGGTATTTTACTTCCTCCTCTGTAATCCCGGGGATTTCCTCAAGGCCTAGGAGTTGTTCAACAGTGACACCGGCCTCTTTAGCCTGCCTTTTATGATCGTCGGTTATTACCAGCCGATCGGCGGTACTCACAGGTGTTTGTACAATGAGCGGGGGGATCGATTGGACTGCCTGTTCTCCCAGCTGGGGAACAGTTTTCCCGCTTTTTTGCCAACTGCTTTGCTCGAGCTCGAGCTCGACTCCTTTTGTCCTGCTAAATATGACTTCTTGATAGAACGCACATAGTCGGAGTCCTTCTGATTGTCAGCCGGTCGAGCCATATCAATAAAGTGTTGTGAGACATGCTCAGGTACTTTCTCCTTTGGCGGCGGGGGCTGTTTCGGTCCAAAATGGGCCTTCAATTGGGCATCCACTACTGTGTTGAGTTCCTCCTCAGTCAGGTGGTAAGACAACTTCGGAAGAGTCTTGAGGCTTGGACCATATTTGAAATTCTTGCCTGTTGTACCGCTAGCCGTCGTAGCTGCGGCCTTTCTCTTCCGTTGTTGCTTAGGCGACGGAGCACGCTGAGTCGGCGGAGACGGCAGACGCGGTGTCGGACTTGGAGGAGGAGTCGGCTGACGCGGTGCCGGCGGACTTGGAGGAGGAGGAGTTGGCTGACGTCGTGCCAGACTTGGAGGAGGAGTCGGCAGACGCGGTGCCGGACTTGGAGGAGGAGGAGTTGACTGACGCGGCGACGGACTTGGAGGAGGAGGAGTCGGTGGCCTTGGAAAGACGATGCAATCCTTTTTCCATAGAATGATACGATGTATGGCCTCTCCTAGTGTTCTCTCCTCGTCACCTCCAAGAATGTCAAGTTGTAGCTCGTGATATCCTGACATCACTTCATCAACCCCGACACGAGCATAGCCAGCTGGAATGGGATTGCAATGGAAGGTTGCTTCAGGGGGATTTGCTAAAGCATAGCCGTCCGCCACCTTCATGGATAAGTTCTTCACTTTCATGTGTAGCTCACAGTTAGTTCTGTCTTTGATATCATCCACAGGGTAGCTAGCTAGCAGTGCATTATCGATATCGGCCGGGGCGGAACCCACGCTGCTTCTCGGCATAGATGGGATGGTGCTATCCAATGCTGGATCGATCTGCTCATGATGCCGCTGAGATGCCCTTTCCTGGCTGAGTGAGTCGATCTGCTCCTGCTGCCGCCTGACAAATCGTTCCAACTCCAGGTGCTTTGATTCTAGGCCTTCAAGGCGGAGTGCTTCCTCCTTCTTCTTCTGCTCCTCCTGCATCTTCTTTCTCACACGGCTTCTATAGTCGTCGTTCCAATCCGCAAACCCCTCAAACCACGGAACAACACCTTTGCCTCGTGTGTTTCCCGGGTGTTCAGGATTCTTCAGGGCGCACGTAAGCTCGTCGTTCTCTCTGTTGGGCGTGAACACCCCCGTTCGAGCTTCTTCTATTGCAATAAGTATTTCGTCTGTCTCTTCTTTAAGACTTGCCTTCACCATAACCAGCCCTGTCTCTGGGTCCAACTTCCCCCCATGCGCATAACACCATGTCCTGCACCTGGGGGGGCATGTCAATGTAACTGGAGTGACCCCTGCACTAATCATCTTTTGCTCAGATTGATCCCACTTAGGCAGGGCCACCTGGTAGCCACCTGGCCCCAGAGTATGGTGCCACTTCTTTTTCGCAGCATTAATCTTGTTTTTTCTCGACCGTTCCTTAGCTTCTTCCGATTCCTTGAACTTCACGAAAGCGTCCCAGTGATCTTTTGCCTTCACCAGTGCTCCCGTGAATTCTGGAGTCTTGTTTTTTGATTTGACGTACTTAGTCCATGCATTTTTCTTGAAGGTGTTGAATGCGATCGCCATCTTTTTAAGAGCATAGTTTCTGACTTTCTTCAGATCTGCATCTGTCAAATTATCTGGTAGGGTGAAATGTTCCATGAGCGATGTCCAAAGCACATCTTTTGCTCTTTCGTCGACAAAAGTAACTCCTGCTCGATCTTCCTTTGCTGGCTTTTTTCCATTCTTGAACGGAGATCGGGATTTGGTCCCTGACAATAACTCCGCATTGATTCTTGAACTTTGTCGCATTTTTCCTAGGTTCAAGCGGTTCGCCAGTTGATGTTTTGATGGAATCGATGTTGAACTTTACGCCAGGATCCAACTTTCTGGCCGGGCCTCGAACTACCCTGTCGCTTGTAGAAGATTTGCTCGATCCGGAGGCCTAAAAGAAGAAAGATCGATTCGTTAATACATACAAATCAATTAAGACATGTAATGATCACAGGATGGCTTATATAATAAATATACCTCGCCGGTCTTTGTTATTTGAAGAACATTTTCTCCGTCAAGATTGTTGTCGTCGCCTTCATCTATTCGTTCGTCTTCATGAAATATCATACAACCCTCACCGGAATTGTTCAGATATTGCGAGCCGTCATCATCTTCAGGTTCATGCTCTGGGCTCGGGGAGGAGCGTATGATGTCGAACATAGCCTCTTCTCCTTCTCTGCCGGTATTGTCCATAGCTTTTATTTAACTATTCCAGAAGAAAGATAAAACAATTTAGTATTCAAATTAGAATGCATGCAATCAATAAGGAAAAACTGAATCATAGTACATAATATGCATCTCGAATAATTCATATAATATGCATCATCAAATATAATCTCGAATAAATCGTCTCGAAAATTATCGAATATAATCTCGAATACATATCGAGTATTATCACTAGCTAATACAGATCGAATATTATCGAAGAATCTAGTTCACTCGCGGTTCCTGAGGCGCGGGCGGTGGACACCCAAAGAGAAGGAACCATCACAGGATCATAGCTCGGGTGAGATCCCTGAAGAACCTGCCAGGTATTGGAGAACCTGACGTCCAACGCATCCATGTAGCGACGGACGTGCTCGTCCTCCTCCCTCACACGGCGACGTACCACCTCCGGCGGGGCCGGCTGCCTCCGCACCAAAAGTGGCCCACGCGAACGCCACCAAAGAAGCTCCGGGTCGACGACGGGACCCGGGGCCGGGTTCCTCACCAAGCTGCGCGCCCCTGAAGGTAGCACCTCCCAGTGCCAGCCCGGCGGAGCCCAGTCCCGAACGTTGCCCCTCTGAAGCAGGACGTCGTCGCGAACGAGTCGACGACGAGGATGCGGGCTGGGCATCGTTGACTCCGAGAAGAAATTCTATGCAAATTTAACATTTTTTAAATGCTTGATTGTGATTTCTTATATACGAGGAACCTTGAGAATCCTAACGGATTCTCTTAACCTTTAAGGGATTTAACAAAATGGCGCCATTGTGGATGTGCAGAAAATGGTCCATATTTTTCCTGATCTCATCTACCCTTCTATATGTCACGTTGTCTAGCTAGTGTCAAAGGAAGAAAACCATGGCTTCATCATTAGCCGGAAGTAACAGGCGCATGATGGTACGAAGCTGTCCAAAGTTGTTTTGGAACGGAGTCCCGGATAGGATAATTAGCTTTTTGGTACGAAGTTCAGCAAGAGCCTTCCGAATATCGCTATTTGGAAGGCCTTTGCTGAACTTCGTACCAAAAAAACTAATTATTCTATCAAGAACTCCGTTCCAAAACAACTTTGAAAAGCTTCGTACCATCATGCGCCTGTTACTTCCGGCTAATGATGAAGCCATGGTTTTCTTGAATCCTTTGACACTAGCTAGACAAAACGTGACATATAGAAGGGTAGATGCATGAGATCAGAAAAAAATTGGATCAACTTGTGCACATCCATAATGGGGGCATTCTTGATAAATCCCTTAAAGGACTAAGAGAATCTATTGTATACATACATATACTAATTGCAAATGAAAGAACATGTGCTGCCCCCATGTTTGGTTTTGGTAATTGATGACAATCTCTATGGACTAATGGTTGCCTTGAGTTATATTTGAAGGGTTTGTCCATAGGCATTGCTTGAAGACCATTTGTTGGTTTCAAGGTTATTAGAAGAAGAATATGTGTTGACCAAGGTTATTCATGGAGTTATCCAAAGATTGGTCATGTTGATCAACACACAAAGCATAGAAGATGTACCGAGTGGGATCAAGTGATCTCACGGTATGGTAAGCATTGTCCATTACGCTTTGTGTACTAACCCATGTTCTATGCGAGAGTTTTATGTGGGGTTAGGTATGTTTCCATGGGCTTGCGTCAAGAGGAAGATCTCATTCAACCCATGGAGGATGACATCAAGTGGTGATCGTCATCAACATTGCGGTGTGCAAGTTCAAGTGGAGCATCACGAAGAGATCACATGCTTGAAGCTTGCCGTCCATTGTGGTGACAATGGACTTGTGAAGATGTGCCAAAGAGTGGCTCACCCATAGTGGAGTATGGGGGAGCAATCAACTAGTCTTCATCGAGCCGGCGCAATCAAGAAAGGTGGTCCAACTTGAGGAGGTCAAGATCGTCATCATCTAGCTCAAGTGGACTATGCGCAAGGCAAAGGTTTGCCCTTGATAGGTTTTCTATTTTACCGGTCTCATGGTGGTAGTTGGGAGACCGGGTTTTAGGATCGATAGCCGTACTATCAAGGGGGGCTCTCAAGTGAGTAGCTTTATCGTATCATTCGTAGAGAGCTCAAACCATTGCATCCTTGCATCATCTTTCTTGGTTCGTGTTTGGTGTTTCTCTTTGTGAGTCTTTGAGCTTTTGGTCATCTTCTTGACAAGCTCGAGTTCATCGAAAACGGAGTTCATATATGCATCTTCTATGATGTTTTCGATGTTGGAGTTTATGCCGGTTCTTCATTCATAGAGGTTTCTCATCTCTATATGTTAGGCATATCTCCCCTGCCACTTCTTATTATAACCAGTCGCTGTTGGATAGTATTTGTCGACATCTATCCAATAAGCTTGAGTTTGCTCAATTCGGAGCTCATTTGCAGAAGTTATGGCAGTTCTGGTTTTATTTGTATCCTCTGTTTTCTGTGGATTTTCAGTAGCTTGCAAGCGGTAGTACCGCTGGTGCCCACGGTAGTACCGCTTATGCGGTAGTACCGCTGGTACTTCCGTGGCACTACCGCTTGGGGTTTCCCCGAGCGTGCAACTCTCTGTTGCCAATTTGCCATTCACGGTAGTAGAGCGGTAGTAGCACGGTAGTACCGCTCTGGCGGTACTACCGCCCTTACTACCGCCGCCACTACCGCTTGCGGGGTTTCCTTCTGTGCACGTCTCTGTTGCCGTTTTCTGTTAAACGGTAGTAGTGCGGCAGTAGTGCGGTAGTACCGCTCAGGGCGGTAGTACCGCTCTGCTGGGCGGTAGTACCGCTTGGTGCGGTACTTCCGCCCTCCACTACCGCTGCTACTACCGCTTGTTTTTCGCAGAGTGTGCAAGCTTCTGTTGCTCTTTTCGCTTTAGCGGTAGTACCGCTTAGTTGAGCGGTAGTACCGCTTGGTGCGGCACTACCGCTCCAGTCCCGTGTTCTCGCCTGCTGTTTTTGAATTACTACCGCTTAAGCGGTAGTACCGCTCGCAAGAGCGGTAGTACCGCTTGTACGCGTCCAGCACGGGTAACGGTTGGATTTGGGGTGGCCCTATAAAAGGGGTCTTCTTCCCCAACGGTTATCTTATCCTTTTGAGCTCATTTCTCCCCCATTGTTGACCTTCTTGAGCTTGCCTATCTCTCAATCCCTCCAATGATTCTTGCTCCTTCTTGAGGGAAAAGAGAGAGGAGATCTAGATCCACATTTCCACCAATCACTTTCTCCTCTAAGTGAGGGGAACCCCTTGGATCTAGATCTTGGAGTTCTTGGTGTTCTCCTTGTTCTTCCTCTCACTTTCCTCCATAGCTTTTGTTGCTTTGGTGGGATTTGAGAGAGAGGGACTTGAGCACTTCGTGTGTTCTTGCCATTGCATTAGTTGCATCGGTTTGAGTTCTCCACGGTGATACGTGGAAGTTAGTAGTTGAGAAGCTTATTACTCTTGGGTGTTTGAGCACCCTAGAGCTTGTTCCTCTTGGGTGCCTTGGCGCCCTAGACGGCTTGGTGGTGCCTCGAAGCTCAATCATTGTGGTGTAAAGCTCCGGGCAAGCGCCGGGGTCTCCAATTAGGTTGTGGAGATCGCCCCGAGCAATTTGACGGGTTTCGGTGACCGCCCCCAAGGGTTGCCAAAGTGTACGGGTTCGGTGACCGCCCTCAAGGGTTGCCATTTGTACGGGTTCGGTGACCGCCCTCAAGGGTCCCTTAGTGGAATCACGGCACCTTGCATTGTGCGAGGGCGTGAGGAGAATACGGTGGCCCTAGTGGCATTGTTGGGGAGCATTGTGCCTCCACACCGCTCTAACGGAGATTAGCATCCGCAAGGGTGTGAACTTCGGGATACATCGTCGTCTCCGCGTGCCTCGGTTATCTCTTACCCGAGCCCTTTACTTATGCACTTTACTTTGTGATAGCCATATTGTTTCTTGTTATATATCTTGCTATCACTTAGTTGTTTATCTTGCTTAGCATAAGTTGTTGGTGCACATAGGTGAGCCTAGTCGATTTAGGTTTTGTGCTTGACAAATTAAACGCTAGTTTTATTCCGCATTTGTTCAAGCCTAAACCGTAATTATTTTAAAGCGCCTATTCACCCCCCCCCTCTAGGCGACATCCACGATCTTTCAATTGGTATCAGAGCCTCGTCTCTCGTTATTAGGCTTAACCGCCTAGAGAGTAAAGATGTCGACTAGGGGATTAGGATTCTCTGACACTCTTAGTTTCAATGGCACAAATTTTGATGTTTGGATAATTCGCATGCTTAATCATTTCCGGGCCATTGACCCATGTTTAGAGCGAATTGTAGATATGGGTTTTTCTCCTCCAAAGGATTCTCAACACATATCTTTAGAGGATGAGAAAAACTCTTATCTCAATGCTCAAGCTTCTAATGTGCTTTTCGATGCTTTGAGCAATGTAGTTATATTTCAACTCATGCCGTTTCGGGATGCTCATGAGTTGTGGACAAAGCTTCAAGACAAATATGGCGTGTCCAAGATTTGTAGGGATGATTGTTCTCCCTCCACCTCCGGTCGTATTGCCTTCTCAACTTCATCTACTTCACCTACATGTGGATTGCCACAAGGTAATGATATGGTGAGTAGTGGTGATCATTGTAATGTTGATAGTGGGATAATTGTTGATGATCCTTCATCGCTATCTTATTGCAATGCTTCATCTTTGGACTTCAACACTTTGAGCACTCTAAATGTTCCACATGCTTGTGTTGATAGTTCTTGCATATCATGTAGAAATTACTTTACTAAATCTCATGATGATATGCTTGCTATATCTTGTTGCCATGATAAAAATGTATCTATTTCCTCGAATTGTTGTGCTAACAATGTAAAGGAAACTCAACACTCCATGGAACAAGATGTGGTCTTGAATGGTGCCTCAAGGGATCCTACATCATCATCCATTGCTTTTTGCCTTATGGCTAAGGCTTCAAAGGTATCTCCTACTTTGAAACCTAATATATCTCATGATGATGATGTTGATGATATTGAGGATGAGGATAATGATGAAGAGAATGATAATGTTGCATCCTTAAATATTAAGGGTGAAATGATTTTTAAAGCTCTTCATAGGAATAAAATTGCTTGTTCCAACTTCATGGAAATCATGACTATTGCCATTGAGGGCAAGAAATATATTGAGGAGTTGGAATCTCATCTCGAGGAGCATGAGGCCACCATTGAGAAAATGGAAAGTCATGAGCGTGATTACGCTAATGAGATTGCGGAGCTATCTCAAGCTCTTGAACTTGAACAAACCACCAAGGAATCTCTTGAGGAGACCTTTGCTCTAGAATTATCTAGATTAAAGGAATCCCATGAAAGAGCTCTCAAGGTGGCTAATGATTTTAGAACTAAAAATGATAAGCTTGAATTTGTGCATGCTAAACTCCTTGAGGACTTTGAGCACCTCGAAAATGGCTCAAGGGTCGTTAAGAGTTCGCTCATTGAACTCACCGAGTCTCATGCTCAACTTCAAGCTTCATATGCTAAAGAGCTTGCCAAGTTGCCTTCTCCTCTTGTTGTTAATGATGATGCTTGTGCTACTAACTCTATTTCTTGTGAAGCATCCATATTGAAGGAGAATGTTGAGCTAAGGGCTCAACTTGAGTTGCTATCTAGCAATTATGGGAAATTGGAAGAAAGTCATGAAAAGCTCTCGAGCTCTCATGGTGATCTTCTAGTATCCCATGATGTGCTAAAGATAGTTCATGAGGCTTGTACTACTAAGGTAACATCTAGTGAGCCTCATGTGGACATTAGCACTACATCTAGTAGAAATGCTTTATTGACATGTGCTAGTCCTCGTAATTCATCTATGCATAACATTGGTACATCTTGTGATGAATTACTTTCCTTGCCTTGTTGCTCTAACAATGATGCTTATACTTCCTCTAGTACTTGTGTTGATACTAACCATGTAGAGGAAATCAAAGAGCTCAAGGCCCAAGTCACTTCTTTGAAGAAAGACTTGGAAAAGAGTCATGAAGGGAAGTCCACACTCAAGAATATTTTGAGTGTGCAAAAATCCCCCAATGACAAAGGTGGACTTGGATTCAACTCCAATAAGAAGAAGAAGTCCAAGATCAACAGGAAGAAGGGCCAAGAACAAGTCGAGAATTCGGCCAAGATTGTTTGCTTCAAGTGCAAGGTTGAAGGGCATCATGTTAGATCTTGCCCATTAAAGAAGAAGCCTCATAGCGACAAGCAACAAGGGAAGCGGCCACAAGTTCAATCTCATGCTCAACCTCAAGTTGAAGAAAGGCCTCTTCCCAAGAAGACTCAAGTTAATACTTCTCAAGTTGAGAAATCAAGTGAGAAGAATGTGAAGAGTAGACGTTGCTACTTATGTCGTGAGAAAGGTCACGTCGCTTCTTCTTGCACTAACGGTAACTTATCCAACCCAATCATTATTGATGATATCTATTCTCTTGGGAAGGATAAGCTTGGCAATGTGTTTGCCAAATTTATTGGTACTCAAAGTGGTGTCAAGAAAAGAACCATTTGGGTAGCCAAGCCTATTGTGACTAACCTCTTAGGACCCAACTTGGTTGGGGACCAACAAGCTCAAACTTGATCAATAGGTGTTGTTGGAGGGCATTGGAGACTTGGCTATCTTATGAAGAATTAAGGGGACTTCACCATTCATATTGTCTCCGCGTGCCTCGGTTATCTCTTACCCGAGCCCTTTACTTATGCACTTTACTTTGTGATAGCCATATTGTTTCTTGTTATATATCTTGCTATCACTTAGTTGTTTATCTTGCTTAGCATAAGTTGTTGGTGCACATAGGTGAGCCTAGTCGATTTAGGTTTTGTGCTTGACAAATTAAACGCTAGTTTTATTCCGCATTTGTTCAAGCCTAAACCGTAATTATTTTAAAGCGCCTATTCACCCCCCCCCCCCTCTAGGCGACATCCACGATCTTTCAGCAAATACATAAAAAACTTTTGCAAATACAACATTAAAATATGCAACTTTTGCAAATACTAATTGCTATACATTGGATCAAATGTCAAAATTCATCAACTTTTTTCTATACATTGTATTCATACATATATATATACTAATTTCTATACATATTGGATCAAAATGTAAAAATTCCTCAAATGTCAAAATTCCTTCACTTTTTTTCTATACATCTAATTAATCATCTAGTGAAAAAAAATGTCAAAATTCTTGCATCTATATATGTCAAAATTCCTCAAATGTTAAAATTCCTTAACTTTTTTCTATACATCAAAATTCTTGCATCTAATCATCTAATCATCTATACATCTAATCATCTAATCATCTAGTGTGTGTGTGTGTGTGTGTTCATGCATATACGTGTGTGTGGGGGGGGGGCTCGGGGAGGGGCCGACGGCCGCCATGGCGGCACAGGGGGCGAGGGAGAGGGGGGAGAGGGGGGAGCTCACAGCGGGGCGACGGCGAGGCGAGGCGAGTCGGGGGCGGCGACGGCGAGGAGCTCGGGGCCGGAGGAGCGGGCGCGGGCAGCGTCAGGCCGGGCTCGGGGAGGAGCGGGCACGGGCGGCGTCGGGGATCGGCGCGAGGAGGCGCGGGCGGCCGGCGTCGGGGGCGGCGACGAGCTCCGGCGTCGGGGAGGCGAGACGGCGACGGCGCAGCGATGTCGAAGAGGTCGAAGAAAGCAGAGGAACTGAAATTTGTTGAAGTGTTGTATATATATATAAGGAGGCCTTTAGTCCCGGTTGGAGCCACCAACCGGGACTAAAGGTGAATTTCACCAGCCGAAGCGGCGGGAAGCGACCCCCTTTAGTCGCGGTTGGTGGCTCCAACCGGGACTAAAGGGGGGCCTTTAGTCGCGGTTGGTGGAACCAACCGCGACTAAAGGCCTGGCTTCCCGTATTGAAATGTTTAGTCCCACCTCGCTAGTTGAGAGGAGCTCGCACCGGTTTATAAGCCCCGACGCGGCTACCGTGTCGAGCTCCTCTCTAATGCAGGCCTACTGGGCCTTATACACCTCTGCCGCCCAGTGGGGCCTACTGGGCCGTACGGCCTGCATCCTGTCCCAACTAGAGGTTGGGTTTCTAGTCGTATGCAGGCCGTGGCGGCCCAATAGGCGGGCTTTTTTTTAATTTATTTATTTTTCTGTTTTTTTTCTGCTTTATTTATTTTCTTTTGTTTCTGAGTTCTTTTTTTGCTTTATTTAGAGTTTCTTTGTGAATCTTTTTGCTTTAGGTAAAAAAAATTATAAACTTTTTGTTAGTGCCAGTAGTTTTCAAATTTGAATAGTTTAAATTTGAATTATTTGAAATTTGTGTGAATCACTAGTTTGTGAATAACTTTATTTTAAAACTAGATTTTTCAGTGATTCTTTTTTCTGCTGTTTAATATTAGCGTGTTTTATCATTATATTCAATTTGGTAATTCTTAGGTTATTTAAAAAATGAAATGCCTTAGTAACAGACGAGTTTTCGTCTGAAACCCTGATACTTCGAAAGAGATTGTCCATTTTGTACACGAAGTGCATCCAGTTTCTGCCGTAACCCTCTCAACTTTTTAGCACATGCTATGTGGGTGAAATGATGATACCATGTCAACTTTCAACCTTTTAGGAGTTCATTTGTAGTGCTTTTCAATTTCAGGGTCATTTAGCTCAAAAAAATCAGTAAATGCATGAAAAATAGCAAATGAAGTCAGAAAGGGTTGAAAATTGATGGCATGGCTTCGAATGGTGCATACTGAACACACAAAAAGTCTGGAGTTGAAATAAGTTTAAAAAAATGAAATGCCTTAGTAACAGACGAGTTTTCGTCTGAAACCCTGATACTTCGAAAGAGATTGTCCATTTTGTACACGAAGTGCATCCAGTTTTTGCCGTAACCCTCTCAACTTTTTAACACATGCTATGTGGGTGAAATGATGATACCATGCCAACTTTCAACCTTTTCAGAGTTCATTTGTAGTGCTTTTCAATTTCAGGGTCATTTAGCTCAAAAAATCAGTAAATGCATGAAAAATAGCAAATGAAGTCAGAAAGGGTTGAAAATTGATGACGTGGCTTTGGACATAATATTTCGACGCGTTTCAAATACCAAAACACATAATTACACTACTATTACAAAGATTCCCTCCGGTTTGTCCGAAGTGGGACTTTCCAGATATATAAGTCCGGAAACTAACTAGAGAAGCCGGTCACATCCCAGAGTGGGATCTTTCGGTATAAAACTTTTTCTTCGCGTGTGTCCCTTTGCGTCGTAACCATGGACAATCTTCATCGTTTAACTTGATGCTTGGGTCAACATTCACTCTGAAGGGAGCAATTTCATGAAACTTTTCATAATCTTCTGACATGTCTGTCTTGTCCTCCACTCCCACGATGTTTCTTTTCCCTGAAAGAACTATGTGGCACTTTGGCTCATCGTATGATGTATTCGCTTCCTTATCTTTTCTTTTTCTCGGCTTGGTAGACATGTCCTTCACATAGAAAACCTGCGCCACATCATTGGCTAGGACGAATGGTTCGTCTGCATACCCAAGATTGTTGAGATCCACTGTTGTCATTCCGTACTGCGGGTCTTCCTTTACCCCGCCTCTTGTCAGATTGACCCATTTGCACCGAAACAAAGGGACCTTAAAACCAAGTCCATAGTCAAGTTCCCATATCTCCTCTATGTAACCATAATATGTGTCCTTTGGCCTATTGGTGTTTGCTGCATCAAAGCGGACACCACTGTTTTGGTTGGCGCTCTTTTTATCTTGGGCGATCGTGTAAAATGTATTCCCATTTATCTCGTACCCTTTGAAAGTCAATATAGTCGAAGATGGTAACTTGGACAGCAAGTACAGGTCATCTGCAACAGTGTCGTCATGCATGAGACGTGTCTGCAACCAACCGGCGAAAGTCACCGTTTGTTCATGTGTAATCCAGTCGTCAGACTGCTTCGGGTGTTTGGAGCGTAGAATATTCTTGTGTTGCTCGATATACGGAGGCACCAAGGCGGAACTTTGTAGAACTGTGTAGTGTGCTTGTGCCAAAGAATGCCGTCCCGGCATATTACTGAATTCTTTCCTAGCGTGCCTTTTCCACCCAGTCTGCCCTCATGCCGCGATTCAGGAACACCAATCGGCTTAATGTCAGGAATAAAGTCAACACAAAACTCAATGACCTCCTCTGTTTCATGGCCCTTGGAGATGCTTCCTTCTGGCCTAGCACGATTATGAACATATTTCTTTAAGACTCCCATGAACCTCTCAAAGGGGAACATATTGTGTAGAAATACAGGACCCAGAATGGCAATCTCCTCGACTAGGTGAACTAGGACGTGCGTCATGATATTGAAGAAGGATGGTGGGAACACCAACTCGAAACTGACAAGACATTGCACCAAATCATTCTCTAACCTTGGTAGGATTTCTGGATCGATTACCTTCTGAGATATTGCATTGAGGAATGCACATAGCTTCACAATGGCTAATCGAACGTTTTCCGGTAGAAGCCCCCTCAATGGAACCGGAAGCAGTTGCGTCATAATCACGTGGCAGTCATGAGACTTTAGGTTCTGGAACTTTTTCTCTGCCATATTTATTATTCCCTTTATATTCGACGAGAAGCCAGACGGGACCTTCGAAGAAGATTTCCTTCTCTTCTTTGGTAAGAGCGTAGCTGGCATGACCCTGAAACTGCTTTGGATCCATGCCGTCTTCTCCGTGCATATGTTGCTGGTCCTCCCGTGCCTCCGGTGTATCTTTTGTCTTCCCATACACGCCCAAGAAGCCTAGAAGGTTCACGCAAAGATTCTTCGTCACATGCATCACGTCGATTGCAGAGCGGACCTCTAGGTCTTTCCAATAGGATAGGTCCCAAAATATAGATTTCTTCTTCCACATGGGTGCGCGTCCGTCAGCGTCATTCGGAACAGATTGTCCGCCAGGACCCTTTCCAAAGATTACTTTTAAATCCTTGACCATATCAAGTATATCATCACCAGTACGGTGGCGAGGCTTCTTTCGGTGATCTGCCTCACCTTTGAAATGCTTGCCTTTCTTTCTTACGGGATGCCTGCTCTGAAGAAATCGACGATGCCCCAGGTACACATTCTTCTTACATTTATCCAAATATATACTGTCGGTATCATCTAAACAGTGCGTGCAAGCGTGGTATCCCTTGTTTGTCTGTCCTGAAAGGTTACTGAGAGCAGGCCAATCATTGATGGTTACAAACAGCAACACATGTAGGTCAAATTCCTCCTGTTCTTTCTCATCCCACGCACGTACACCTTTTCCATTCCACAGCTGTAAAAGTTCTTCAACTAGTGGCCTTAGGTACACATCAATGTCGTAGCCGGGTTGCTTGGGGCCTTGGATGAGCACTGGCATCATAATGAACTTCCGCTTCATGCACAACCAAGGAGGAAGGTTATAGATACATAGAGTCACAGGCCATGTGCTATGATTGCTGTTCTGCTCCCCAAAAGGATTAATGCCATCTGCACTTAAACCAAACCATACGTTCCTTGCGTCCTTTGCAAAGTCCTTCCACTTTCTCTCAATTTTTCTCCACTGCGATCCGTCAGCGGGCACTCTCAACTTCCCGTCTTTCTTACGGTCTTCGTTGTGCCATCGCATCAACTTGGCATGCTCTTTGTTTTGGAACAAACGTTTCAACCGTGGTATTATAGGAGCATACCACATCACCTTGGCAGGAATCTTCTTCCTGGGGCGCTCGCCCTCAACATCACTAGGGTCATCGTGGCCGATCTTATAGCGCAATGCACAGCATACCGGGCATGCATTCAAATCCTCGTACTCACCGCGGTAGAGGATGCAGTCATTAGGGCATGCATGTATCTTCTGCACCTCTAATCCTAGAGGGCAGACAGCCTTCTTTGCTTCGTACGTACTGTCGGGCAATTCGTTGTCCTTTGGTAGCTTCTTCTTTAACATTATCAGCAACTTTTCAAATGCCTTGTCAGATACACCATTCTTTGCCTTCCATTGCAGCAATTCCAGTGTGGTACCCAGTTTTTTCTTGTCATCTTTGCAATTTGGGTACAACAATTTCTTGTGATCCTCTAACATGCGCTGCAACTTCAGCTTCTCCTTTTCACTTGCGCAGTTTCACTTTGCATCGGCAATGGCCCGACCAAGATCATCAGCGGGCTCATCTGATGCCTCTTCTTCAGCTCCTTCCCGCATTGCCGGCTCAGCTTCTTCCCCCATTGTTGTACCATCGTATTCATGGAACCCATGGCCAGGATAGCTGTCGTCATCCTCTTCTTCTTCATTCTCTTCCATTAGGACCCCTCTTTCTCCGTGCTTGGTCCAACAGTTATAGCCGGACATGAAACCGGACTCAAACAGGTGGACGTGAATGGTTCTTGAGTTAGAGTAATTTCGATCATTCTTACAGCCAGCACATGGACAATACATAAAACCATCCGCCCGCTTGTTTGCCTCGGCCGCAACCAGAAATGTATGCATGCCATTAATGAATTGGGGAGAGCATCGGTCATCGTACATCCATTGCCGGCTCATCTTCATTACACAACACCGAAAAGACCAAATTAATACAAGTTCATACATAAAGTTCATACACACTTGTTCTCATAAAACAACATACAAACTCTCTAGCTAAAGCATTTAAATGCAACAACAAATGCGATCAAGATCGCAACTAAGGTAACAATTGATCCAACAGCATAGTGATACCAAGCCTCACTATCAATGGCATATTTTTAAAATTTTCTAATCTTCAAGCGCATTGCATCCATCTTGATCTTGTGATCATCGACGACATCGGCAACATACAACTCCAGTTTCATCTTCTCTTCTTCAACTCTTTTCAATTTTTCTTTCAAATACTTGTTTTCTTTTTCAACTAAATTTCACTTCTTGACAAGAATATCTATGTCGGTTGCAATTTCCGGTTCACATACCTCCTAGATAAAAATATCTATGTCAACTTGATGGGCATAATTGTCATAAACACGAAATGCAACAAATAGTTATAAAAGAGAGTATATACCACATCCGAATCATAAACCGGACGAGGGCCGATGGGGACGGATATCAAAACCATGCCACTATGTATAACAAACAACCATATAGGTAAGAAAACTATACAAGTAACTATCTAAATCTTACAAACATGATTTTTTTTATAAAAAGGATAAGAACAAGAGGCTCACCAAGGTGGTGCTGGCGACGGGACGGTGCGGGCGATCGACGGTGGTTAGGACGGGGACGGGAAGGCACTAAGTAAACCACACCTACACATGCAAAGTAAGAAGTTAATTTGAGCTCAAATTGCATATAAATAAAATAAACTACCACATATAAATACTCCCAAACTAAAACCCACAAATCACTATACTTATAGAGCATTGCAAGAGCTAATCTAGCAATGAGAGATGAAAGGACAAAGTTGCTAACCTTTGTGAACACTTGGATGGATGGGGTGCCTCCAAATCTTGACAAATTTTGGCAAAAATGGAGGTGAGCTCGAGCAAGGGGAAGAACAAAGGAGAGGAAGAAGGGGAAAAACAGGGAGGAGTGTGCTCAGGCTGGCCGGAGGGTTCAAATAGGGGATCTTTAGTCCCGGTTCGTGACACAAACCGGGACTAAAGGTGAGCCTATAGTCCCGGTTCGTGGCACGAACCGGGACTAAAGGTGATCATGGGGCCCCAGGCTGACACCAGCCTGCCACCACCCCTTTAGTCCCGGTTCGTGTTACGAACCGGGACTATAGGTCCGGAACGAACCAGGACTAATGATGCCCATCCCGAACCGGGACTAATGGTCACATTAGTGCCGGTTCAAAACCAGACCGGGACTAATGCTTTGGACAAAAGGTCTGTTTTCTACTAGTGTGCGCTATCCAGCAAGATGGAGCGGCCGCTCGACAGCCGTTGATCTTACACGAGATCATGACACGCGGGGGCGGGGCGACCGGCCTGTTGGGATAGGGCGAGATGGTCAGACTCGCCCTGTGCGTTTGCTCGGCAGTCGGACGCAGAACGCGTCGTATAGGAGGTCCCCTAAAAATGCTCCAGATTTCAGGTGATTGATGTTTCCGTACAGGTAACAAGAGTTGTAAAAAATGCAGATTGATGTTTTCGTAGCATTGACAACCATCCATCATTGCTTTATTTGTCCGTTTAAAGTTATTTATAACAAGCATTGGTACCGAAACCAACCAGCAGTTTCCAACTTTCCGAATCCCGCATCTCAAAAGAAAAAAGCCCAAATGCAGGGCCGCGTGCGCTATCCAGCAAGTTGGAGCAGCCGCTCGACAGCCGTTGATCTTACACGAGATCATGACACGCGGGGGGGAGGGGGCGACCGACCTGTTGGGATAGGACGAGATGATGTGATCTGTGGCTTTCCCCTCACTGTTCTGTCCTGGCCTTTCCCCTCTCCACTCCATCTCCACACGACGAACGGGGGAGAGAAATCCCCTAGGTTCCCAATGAGCGCCGGCAAGAGCCCAACGATAAGCAGCGGTGCCGCGGTAATTTCTTGATCTACAGGGTAGTGGATTATTTTGGCTGACGCGTCGTCGCCATCAATGGCAAACGAAGGGGGAGGGGCGGTGGGCGGTAACAAATTGGAGATGGGAAACTCAAAATTCTATGCTTAATCAGAATAGAGAGGGGCATAGCGCCACCTTGCACCTAAATTTTGATCCAATTTCTGCCTTATGTTGCGCCCATTTCTTTTCCTGCAAGTTTTTGCTGGACGGGAGCACAAGAGGGCTACAATCATCCATGGCAAAATCTAGCTCTCCTGCGGCGAGGGTTTTCAAAGATGCAGCATAGTCATGGAGAAGGGGTTAGGGTTTTCACGAAGGTTACAGTAAGACATCGCCAGATCGAGAGGCATCCATGTTTTTGCATCAGCTCGAAGTGCACTCTCCATTTTCAGAATGTAGGCAACAAAATAAAGGAGTAATTTTTGGTAGGCAGCATGATGTAGACAACACATCGAGGGATAAGTGGAAACACATCGGATGTAGGAAAAAAACACAGATATAGAAAAGAAGGATGTAAAGCACAATTTTTAGGGATTGGGGCTGGCAATATTTGTGTACATCAGGCAATAGTGCAACATGGTCACTGCTAAGGACATCCATCACCCTATTACTGAACGACGGGGGATGAGTCGGCCGTTGTCGAAGTGCTCTTTTTTGGTGGATGCAAAATGTAACAATGAAAAGCAGGGCCAACACTCTAGATCTTCTTCGGAGCCAGAACTAAATCCACCACCTGCTCAGCCCTTTGCCTTAAAGATTGATCCTCCATTCATGGAACCAATTAGATCGGTCCCCCCAGATGATTTCGAGCGTTTTCTGTTTCAATGCCTTTCTTGAGCGGGCTACCAGGATCCACGGCGATTAGTGCTCCTGGCACGAATGTGTTCAGGAATGGAAGCATGCTCTCGAAGGGGTCGTACCAGACCCAAAATCTAGCAACTATTGACGACGATTTGCTAAGGTATGTAAGAGCCAAGTTGATCGCGAGCTTGGGAACTTGTCCAGGAGGATTTACTTCGAGGCATCCACTTCAGACAGGGCAAGGATGCCTAGCATGCCACCTGCATCGCCAAAGTACTTACTCGAGTGGGCACAACGCAAAGCAAAGTCAAAAGACGGAGCTCGGGCCATGAGGTGGGAGTGCATCGAAGGCAAGTTGCCAACTACTCCCTCTGTACCTAAATACTCTAGGTCTCTCCAACCACAAGTATTTAGGTACAGAAGGAGTATGTCGAACAAGAATCCCCAACAGCTGAGATGTCCCCTTTTTTGATAAGTATGCTCAATAATAGATTTAGTGCATCTAGATAGGCAGTTCTATCCGTGTGGAGCGTGGCAACCAATGTAACTTTGATCTAGAATTTTTTGGGTACTTTTGGATTCGCAGCTCAACTATGTAACCAGATTGATATGCATGTAGCATGTCATTCTTTGTAATGATTTAGTGTCATGAAAATGTACTGCAACGAGTATTGAACCTTAAACTTTTTTTTGGAAAAGGAAATTGAACCTTAAACTAGATCAATAGTTCATAAAGAAATGTTCTCCCTTCCATGCTTTTTACCCGTTATTCTTTTATTTGGTATTACATATGTGCAATTTCACCACACCAACATATACAATCAAGAGGGAGTGAGAATGTGGGCAGAAATTAGGAAGTCACCTTTGAGACCACCCTGAAGTTGCTTCTCCACAAGCGTCGTCCTCTAAACAATTTGCTTCGAACACATGCCCGTTGTCTCCTACCAGCATGCTAGATCCAGAAACCGTACGAGCTCGTGCCGCTCGATCGGCCTCCAGAAGACCATCATTATGGAGCACTCCGGCGCTATGCGTTGCAGTCCTACTTTGGTGGCAAGCACCCACAAATGCAACGTCTTCATGGCACGCCCTGGATGAACCCGATGAACACTGAGAATTATGAATGACAAATCCAACATCGAACTCCAGCTCAGCAACTCCGTGGGGGATTAGACTCGCAGTCGACCTGCCCAATCGTCCGATTAGAAACTGACAATCGAATAAAAAAACACTCTATTCGAATAACTGTACCTTATGTCACGTGGGCAATAAGAACATATTTTCTTTTGAACTAGGATGGTTCGAGAGAGGGGGGGTTGAACCTCATAGCTACAGAATAGGCTAAAGAGGTTGGCGGGGTTCAAATATTGATAGATGGCAGAACAAAATCAGACACTTACGCCAGTATTTGAGAGGATGGGCAAAACATCACAGTGGTTTATACAAAGAAGAAAAGGAGATGCTTATTTAGTTGATTGCTGAGTTAGATATGAAAGCTAAGTCTAATGTTCTTAACATCACTGATAGAAATGTTAAGAATAAAGCTGAACAGAGACTTCGTGCCCTTCTTCGAGAGGAAGAGATAAAATGGGCACTTAGAGCTAAGATCACAAAAGTTGTCCAAGGGGATGATAACACACAATTCTTTCATATGACCGCTAATGAGAAGCGCAGAAAGAAAAAAAATCAGCTTGAACAGGATGAGGGTACAATAGTAGGACATGAGAACCTCAAATTGTACATATCGAATTATTAAAAAAATCTTTTTGAGGCGCCTGAGGCTAATCATGTGGTGCTAGATGAGCGCGCAACAGGCGACATCCCTCAACTCCAGGACGAGGAGACCGAGGTGATGTCAGCTCCATTTACTGAGAAAGAGGTGTTTGATGCGATAACGCAAATGAAACACAATAAAGCTCCCAGGCCGGATGGTTTTCCGGCTGAGTTCTATAAGAGGTGTTGGCATATTATTAAGGGCGATCTGATGCCTATGTTCCGTGATTTGTTTAACGACCATTTACAGCTTTTTCACCTAAATTTTGGAACTATCACGTTGTTGCCAAAGAAGGTGGAGGCTATACGCATTGAGCAATTCAGACCAATATGTCTGCTTAATGTCTGTTTTAAAATATTCACTAAGGTTGCTACGAATATGTTGACACAGGTAGCCCATTCGGTAGTTCAACCCACACAGACGACTTTCATGCCAGGGAGACACATCCTAGAAGGGGTTGTGGTCTTGCATGAAACCCTTCATGAAATACATTCAAAGAAACTCTACGGGGTTGTGACGCCCCCCAATTTTGACCGTACGCTAATCAAACACGCAATGCGTACGACCAAGATTAGGGACTCACTGATCGATATCACAACACAACACTAGACACAAATTAAAGTCATACAGCTTCATATTACAAGCCAGGGGCCTCGAGGGCTCGAATACAAAGCTCGACAAGCACGAGTCAGCGGAAGCAAATAATATCTGAGTACAGACATAAGTTAAACAAGTTTTGCCTTAAGAAGGCTAGCACAAACATAAGCAGCGGATCAAAAGAGGCGAGGCCTCCTGCCTGAGAACCTCCTAACTACTCCTGAGCGTCGGCACTCTCCACGTAGTAGTAGGCTCCAGCGGTGGTGTAGTAGTCGTCTCCGGCGTACTCCATCTCCTGGGCTCCATCGTCTGAACGCAGAATCGTATCGAGGGGAAAAGAGAAAGCAAAGCAACGGTGAGTACTCATCCAAAGTACTCGCAAGACTGACATCAGAACTATGCTAAGTATGCATCAGTATCAAGGGGAGGGGTTATATCTGGACTGACTGCAGAAAGCAAGAATAGGGAGAAGGCCTAGTCCTATCAAAGACTAGCATCTTCATCATCTTGCAGCATTAGAAGAGAGTAGACTGGTATCTCATATATAGTCATATTCTTGTAGCAATTTTATTAAGTAACCACGCCCAGAGATTCTTCCTCGACTCCCTGCGAGGAAGCAATCCCGGAGCCAACATTCATTTCAAATTTGAGTCACAGTTATAGTTGTATAAGGTCAAGGTACAACTCCAAGTCTTCCTGTTACCGTGGACACGGCTATTCGAATAGATAATTCATCCCTGTAGGGGTGCACCGCATTTCCAACACGCCTGATCACCTCCGGCCGGACACACTCTCCTGGGTCATGCCCGGCCTCGGGATAGCAGCACGTCGTCGCCCCACCTAGGCTCAACGAAGAGGCCAGCCCGCCGGTCTAAATCCTAAGCGCACAGGGGTCATGGGCCAATCGCCCTTTGCACTCCTGCACGATGCGAAGGCGGCCGAGGTCAGTCCTAGCACCCCTTATGACAAGTGCAGTGCCGTTGCGGACCACTCGGGCGCGCGCCGCTCCATTGCTGACGTCCGAAGAGCTTCGGCTGATACAACGACGCTGAGTACCCATAACTTCTCCCACGCGATGGTTTGGTGCGTAAAAAGGCCAACGGCCCAACTCAGATCAAATACCCAACCCATTAGCATTTTATTAATGCGGGTCAAGCGCGACCCATAAAGTGCGGTCCCGTCACCCCGACTCGAGGATGGCAAGGGCCTCTCCTGCCCGTCCACGCCTCAACATAACCCTTTGGATGCCTTACCGACGCATCCCACCACATCTCACACACGGGTACCCTTGGGGCCGACCCGTCTCAAGACTGTCGGGAACTCAGGTCCATCTCAACCAGGGTGGTACCGCCTGTCCCTCCAGTCCCGTCCTTCACATGTAAATAATGTCAAGTTAAAGTAACTGTGTGTATAAAACATCAAGACGGAACCTGAGGGATCACCCTCAATGGTCCCCGCTCGATGAAACCGTCAAGGTGGACTTAGAGGAATCACCCTCGAGGGTCCCACACTTGAGGGGTTGCACGACAGAGTCATCGTCGGGAGTGGTGAAGGAGGAATCACCCTCGATAACCACGACCGACTAGCTGCACCACAGAGTTAGCATCATGAGTACTTCACGAGGTGTCACCTTCGGTACTCGATAGTAACTCTGCAGAGTCGTACAACTAAGGGGTGTGCGGTGATGTGAGGGGCCTGGCTTGTCGGTCGGTTGACCGAGTCTTCGGGCCTTCGAGTCGTCGAGTCGTCGACGAAGAAGCAGGGGCACTGGGTCTAAGGGGTCACTGGGCGTTCACTGATCAACCTATACTAAGTAGTTAATATTATTGCAGGTACAGTAGCAGTTTATCAAAAACAGGCTATGCATCAGAATATGAGCTAGCTAATGCAGTAGCAAAATCGAATGCAAGAATAAGAGGGAAAGAAATGGGCGATATCGGAATGCTCAAGGGGGGGTTGCTTGCCTTGCTGCTCTGTGGCAAAGGCCTGATCGTCGGCAGTGTAGTCGTACCCGGCAGCACCGTCAGTCTCGGGGTCTACCGGTAAGAAGAGGGGCGGAGAAACAATAAATATAAAGCACAGATGCAACACATGCATGTCATGACAATAAGCAGAGCTAGGCATGCACTAACGCAGTATTACACGTCGCAGGCGGGTCGGAAGAATATCTGACGATATTTTCCGTGTCTCGGGCTACTACCGGATAGACGAAAACGATGGAAAAGTTCCATGTTCGCTATGCTAGGAGCACGCGACAAACTAACAGACTGCGTATTCGGATAAGTGGGATTTTTCTGATCAACTTTCATGTATAAATTATTTTCATCTGAGTTGCGGATTATTTTATATTAATTTTTAAAGTTTTATTAATATTCAGAAATTCAAATAGATTATTTTAATTTAATAATCAATTATGACATCAGCATGATGTCATGCTGACATCAGCAGTCAACAGTGGGGTTGACTGGTCAAACTGACCAGTGGGCCCCACATGTCAATGACACAGTTTTAATTAAAACTTAATCTAATTAAACAGATTAATTAGGTGGGGTGGGACCCACCTGTCATAGACTGTTTAGTTAATTAATAGATTAATTAAGTTAATTAGTTCATTAAGTTAATTAAACTTAATTAGTTAATTTAAACAGAATTAATTATTAAATTAATTAATTAATTAATATTTATTATTATTTATTTTCCTTTTTAATTCCCTTTTTTTTAAACGTTCTGGGGCAGGGCCCCCATGTCAGTGTCTCGAGGGGGGGGGGGGTAGTGGGCTAAACCCCACTAAACCGAATCGGGGGGGAGGCCGGGGCATGGCCAGGGCCTCGCCGGCGTCCCGCCGGCGGCCGTGGCCGGCGGTGGGGGTGGCCAGCGGCGGCGGCGCGACGAGCTGTAGGAGGGGAGGTGACGGGCAACGGCGGCGCGAGCGCAGAGCGGGCCGGTGAGGCCAACCGCAGCGGCGGCGACGGAGGAGTGAGCGGAGCGAGCGGGGTGGCGCGGCAGCGGCGGCTGGGCGAGTAGGGGCGGGCGGCGACGAGACCGGTCAGCAGCGGCCGACGCGGGGGCTAGCAGGGCGGCACACGGCGGCGGCGGGAGGGGGGGTAGGCCGGCCGGAGGGGAGGGGAAGAGTGGGGGGAAAGGGAGGAGCCCGTAGGGGCTCACCGACGCGGGGAAGAGGCAGGGGCAGCGGGCGCGGGGAGGTGCGTGAGGAGGCCGGCGGCGGTGCGGCGACGGTGGCGCAGCGCCAGGGACAGGGGCCGGCGGTCGGGGAAGGCGTCGGCGGGGCGGAGCGACGCGGTGGCGTCGGGGGTGCGTCGCGATGGGGAGGAGGGTGAGGAGGTCCGGGGCGACGGGGAGGCGACGTGGCGCCTGCGGGGGAGCCGGCTGCCCGATCCACCAGATCGGGGAGGGGGAGGGAGATGGTTTGGTGGAGGGGTGGGGGTGTTATGGCCCCGGGTGGGCCGACGGGGTAGAGGGGCCGGCCAGTTGGGCTGGCCCAAGGGGGAGGTTTTTTTTTTCCTTTTCTTTTTATTTAGTTTTTGTTTTCTTTTTATTTATTTAGTTAATTATTTTTAGTTAGAAAATACCAAACCAAAAATATACCACATGTCCCAATATTCCAAATGCAATATTAGATAGCAGCATAAAAGGTTTGTAGGCCGTTTGAAATTATTTGAATTTTATAATTCAAAAAGGGCATTTAATAATTTGTTTTGCCATTGTTATAAATGTCTTAGAGGCACTAAACCAATTGATAAAATGTTGGTTCCAATTTTAGAATAGCTCAGGGAATATTTGAAACCTAAGCAAGATTTTTATTTTAAAGTTTGCAACACTTTTAAATTCACCTTTTAATTGAAATTGAATTTCAAAGGATTTTGAATCAGGGTTTGATTCCAAGGCCGACACCCATGCGCTGGAGCTGGGTGAACCCGCGGGGGTTGCCGGTGAAGGAGCGGACGGCCGGGACGAGGAGGCGGTCGTACATGGGCACCCAGGCGATGACGCTGATGGTATCGAAGACAGAGAGCGAGGCAGAGGGGATGGAGAAGTGGGCGCCCATGCGCTTGTCGAGGGTGTTTCCCTGGAACACGAACATGGTGCTCATCTGCCCGTACACCGCCGCGAAGACGATGCCGCTAGCCCAGATGGGCAGCAGCCGCACCACGCTCTTGAGCTCCTCCACCTGCGTCACCGTGCACAGCCGCCACGGCGATGGCGTCGTGTCCGCCGGCGTCTCCACGGCCGCCTTGTCGAGGAACCTGAACTGCTCGGTGTGCTCTAGCTTGCGGCTCCCCATGATGCCGGACTCCTTGTCCATGGTCTCGTACAGCGCCGACCGGTCGACTGGGAGGGCGACGCTAAGCTTGCGCGTGGCCGCGACGAGCACCTGCGCGATACGGGTGAGCGGGCTGCCGCCGGGGCGCTGGTGGCGGTAGAGCGGCGTGCCACCGAAGAAGCTGGCGACGGCGATGGCCATGACGACGGCGGGGATGCCGAAGCCCCAGCCCCACCCGTAGTGCTCCTGCACGTACACCATCACGGACGACGCCACGAGCGCGCCGATGTTGATGGACAGGTAGAACCAGTTGAAGAAGGAGCTCTTGCTCCGGCGCTCGCCGTCGTCGTTCTCGTCGAACTGGTCTGCCCCGAACGAGGACACGCAGGGCTTGATCCCGCCCGTGCCCAGGGCAACGAGGTACAGACCGACGAACACGGCGGCGGTCTGCCCCGCCGTCGGGTCGCACACGCCCTTGGCCGTGCACGTCGGCACCAGCACTTTCACCGAGGCCGCAACCGTGAGGAGCCCCAGGCCGATGATGTAGATGGTGACGAAGGAGGCGATGGTCCAGAATTAGCGGCCGAGGTAGGCGTCGGCGAGGAAGGCGCCGATGAGGGTGGTGGCGTAGCAGGTGCCGCCCCAGTTGGTGACGCTGTTGGCGGCGGCGGTGTTGTTCATGCCCATGTTGTCCTTCATGAAGTTGCCCAGGTTGGCGCTCATGCCGTAGTACGCCAGCCGCTCGCAGCATTCGTTCGCTGCGATTCATCCATCAACGCCAGCAATGGAGTCCCTCCCTTGTACTATGTACGTACCGAGGATGTAGGGGCAGGCGCGCCAGTTGCCGGTGTTGCTCTTGACGGCCGGGTTGCCCTTGATGTCCACCGTGCCATTTCGGGTGTAGATCATGTCTGCAGCACCAACCTCCCCCATTGCCACCTCTGTGCTCAGAGAAGCAACTTTTGTTACAGTTAAGGATGAATCCGAAGAAGATGGCTCAGATAGTACCGAAGATTATATATATCACTACTATTAAAGTACGGAGTGCTTCTGCCCGTACGTTATTGAAATTGCTCCTGAAGTTGCAAAATATTACCCATCAATGCCACCTATAAGTTATAAAAAACGTTTCACATAGAAAAATTCGGACTGGGCCGGCCCATGTTAGAATCTCTTATACTGCACACTGCACACAAGAAAAAGACACAGCTCGCCTGGGCCGGCCCATATATGGGAAACCAATTTCTATTTTTTTGTTTTTATTTTCCGTCATTATTTTTTCTACTTTAAATAATTAAATTTTTTTAAAAAGTTTCGAAAAATAAAAAATTAGAATTTTGAAATAAATGTTTAATAATACATAAATATTTGTGGCTTCAGAAATTTACGATTTTTAAATAATATTAGCAAATTTTCAAATAAATGTTCGGAAAATAAAAATACGTTAATGAGTTTTTCTAAAAAAGTTCATGTATTAAAAAATGTTTTGAAATTTCAGAAATTTTAGCCAATTCAAAAAACAATCATGTATTAAAAAATAGCATAAAAATTCAAAATGTTCATAAATTAAAATATATAGTTTATTAATTCACAAAATATAGGCTGATTCAAAAAAAATCATGCAGTTCAAAAAAGTTCATTAATTTAGAAAATTGTTTCATCAAATCCAAAAAAACTGTTAGTCGATTCTAGAAATATTCTCCGATTAAACAAAAATGTTTGCAAATAGTATAATATGTTCATGAATTCAAAAAACGTTCTTGATTTTACAAAATGTTTGTGAATTTTAAAAATGTTCACAATTTTAAATATGTTCACGAGTTTAAAAAAATATTCATGACTTTTAAAAATTGTTCACTATTTCACAAAAATAAGAGTGATAGGGTATCTCGATGATGTAGTAAAATGTGGTCATTGCCATTTGAGATTATGAATTTTTTTCACCCGTTGCAACGCACGGGCATGTTTGCTAGTATATCACAAATTACAAATCAAATCAACCGGACTAGATGGTGAATGGTTGTTGGATTTGACGACGACGACGAGCGTGTCTGCCTCGCGTGTCTCTGTCGATTGGCCGGCAGAAACTCTGATGGCACACACGCGAAGTGATGGCAAGTTGGCATGTCGTGTTTATTTCCTTTAGATCTGGAAGTACAAGGGTACATTAATATATAAAGAAGTTTTTTTTGCGAAAGAATACAATATAAAGAAGCTGGCCAATGAGAGAATGTTCCCTGTGAATGGTTTTCGGAGCAAGCAATGTGTGATTCATCCAATCCCGCGTGTGCATCACAACGCGGTGACACGCGGTGAGAAGCAGCACCGACGAACGTGTTGCCCTCATTTCTCGGTGCCTCCTTTTCCTACATAATCCTAGCTATATGAATATTATGCACCTACAGTTAGACAGTCGATCGATATCTTACAACAGTGGTTGTACACCTAGTAGTTGAACAGTTGTACACTAACCCTATATATCTATCCTTCTGTCAACTCCCCCCCCCCCCTCCCCCGCTATATATCTTTTCTATTTCGGTTGCTACCGCAGCTAAATTGTGAACATTATATATGCATAGACTATATATAGTCCCAAACCGCATGAGTATTGTTGAAGAGCTAGCTCCAATTAATGTATGTACCAGCTTGGTACGCAATTGTTAGGCTTCAACATATGTGGTTAATTCGGAGTTGGCATGGTGAGTTAAACTAGAAGAGTTCGGTCCCACATCATTTGAATTTGAATCTGCCCCACGATATTAGACAAAGCGTTGTTGCTAAGTGGTGTATAAAATTTCTATGCTTTTAACTGATGTTTATTGTTTTGAAGTAGCATAAAGGTGTATTTATAGATTGAAAAAATCACGATGTTCATTGCACAATTGCTTGGACTACCATGCTAGTTCTTACTAATAATAATTTTTAAATCTCATTGTTCATTTTTGTAACATATTTTTTTGTACAACTGTTTTTACTACTTCCATCTAGCTTCTTCCAGAATCTTGAGAATCGAACCTCCATCTAGCTTATTCTAGAATCTTGAACCTATATTTACTTTGATAATCATAGATGTTTACATCCTAACTACCTAGGATTCTAAAAATAAAATATATGTTCAAGATTCTGGAAGAAGCTGGAGGGGGTGGGGGGGGGGGGGGAGGCCCTATTCTCAAGATTCTAAGAGAATCGGCCAAATGAACTGGTGTCGTGGTTTTCTCATGACAGATGCCATGGGATGGCAAAAAGAGGTGAGAGCAATGCTACGGTGGAGATCCGGGACGGGATTTGGCAACAACACACGGTGGTTTACGCAGGTTCGAGGCCCTCGCGGGGAGGTAACACCCCTAATCCTGCATGTCTGGTGTATATGCGGTGTATATGGCAGTACATGGTTGCTTCTGGAGCTGTATTTGAGGAGGAAGAGGAAGTTGTGAGCTCCTTTCCTTGGCCTCATGTGTGCGTGTGTGTGTGTGTGTGTGTGAATGAGAGGGAGAGAGTGTGCGTGAGTGGGCATGGTGCCTCTCCCGAGTGTGAGCTCCCCTGGTGCCTCTTATAAAGGGAGGCCCAGGGGACAAGAAGTGGCCCACATGACCTACTACACTATTGGAATGGACATGCGAGATGACGCATGATGCAGGCTATAGTGCATCACTATTGGAATGTACATTCGAGGTGACAGTGCGCCACTATTGGTTAACAATGCTGGACTATTGGAGCACAGTGAAGTGATGCGGCTATAGTGTCTTCATGTCGTGTCTGACGGGACGTAGCGGTCGACCTCGCGCAGTAGGCCGGCTGGAGCAGACGGACGGGGAGCCGGCCGGAGCAGCCGACCGGAGCAGCTAGGCGGGGAGCCGGCTGGACTGAGGAGCGCGGGCTGCCCCGATGTTTTGAAACACCGTCTTGTCTTCTTGAGCCTACCCGGGGATCATCCCCCGACAGTAGCCTCCGAGCCTTTGGGCGACTTGGAGAGTCGGGCGGAGGGTCCTCGCTATCGCGGCAGTAGGGTAGTCGATGACAGCAGGCTGCGGGCCACAGCCGGCGTGGCTTGCTTCCAGTGGGGGCGCGCCAGCGCACCAACTGGTGTAGTCTCCGAGCCTCCAAGTGACTCAAAGAGTCAGGCGGAGGGTCTTGTTGTTTGTTGTAGCAAATGTTGTCGATGGCGGCCGGCACGGCTCTCTTCCAGTAGGGATGCGCCAACGCACCCACCGGGTGTAGCCTCCGAGCCTATGGGCGACTCGAAGAGTCAGGCGGAGGGTCTTGCTGTCTGTTGTAGCAGATGGTGGTGCCGAAGATGCCGGTTGCCGCTGGCGGCGGGCCTACAACCGGCGCAGCATTTTCCCAGCGTGGTGCGCTGGCACACCCACTGGTTGTTTGCCTCCAGGCCCCCGGGCGAGGAGCGGGGTTGCCCACGGAAGTGATCGTGCAAAAGACAAGGTTAGTCGGGGTATATATATCAAATGTTTAGTTTTGGCGGTGCAAGTTTTATGCCGAGGGTGCCGACTCGGTTTCGACCGAGCCCCGTGTCGAGGGGATGAGCCTGACAATAGTACAAGGGGGTACGAATGAAAGGGCGGAGCCTAGCTACGGCATAGGTGTAACACTCAGATGTACGAGTTCGGGCCCCACTCGGGAGTGGTAAAGACCCTACGTCTCGAGCCCTGAGGCTTAGTGTTTGCTTATGGGGGTGTGTGATTATAAAAAGGTGTTGAACCCCTATAGAGTGCGCCACCACCGGCCGAGCGCCATTACAAGGGCATTAATTGCTAGTACCAGAAACTGCTGCTTTAACTATGACATTACAGGTAACGCTGGTCTTCACATCACTTCATCTGAGTTATTAAGTCCCTCGAACGTTGCAGCTTCCATGTCGTCTCAGCTTCTGTCGCCCGAGTGATGCTACTTGTCCGACTGATGGAATGACGTCCGAGTGGCTTGAAGGATCCTAGTGAATCTTTGTGTGCATCTGAATGCATCTCTAGTCCACGGACTTTAGTGACAATGTGTGACCCCTGGTGGGCCTTGGATGCCAGGTCTGTGACCCTACCTCTAGTAGGTGACCTCATTTGTAGCCCCCATATTGGTTGAGGTTTAAGGAGACGAGTGAACGACACTCGGGAGTGCCGTTGGCGCCTCGGAGGTGCCGGGAAAACGATTTAGAATGCTTCCCACTCGGTCTCGAAACCATGGCGGATTCAGGATTTTGAAATTCCGATTGATCTGACAAATTTCGTTGTTTAACACCGTGACGGTGACGGACTGACTCTCGGGAGAAACCATCCGAGTGTTCGGTAATTCCCCCGACTATCCCACAAAACAGCATCGAGCTCTCGGCGGCCTGACGCGAGTCGAGGGGAGTCTTGTGAGCACGGGGCTCGCTTGGGCCACGACGCATTGAAATTTTTGCTTGTTTGAAATCGTGGGAGACGTGCGTGCGTGCGCGTAGGAGCGGTTGCTTCACGGTAGTGGGGCATGTGGGGCGTGATACGTCTCCAACGTATATATAATTTTTGATTGTTCCATGTTGTTATATTATCATTCTTGGATGTTTTACAATCATTTTATAGCAACTTTATATCATTTTTTGGGACTAACCTATTGACATAGTGCCAAGTGCCAGTTGCTGTTTTTTTACTTGTTTTTTACTTTGCAGAATATGAGTACCAAACGGAGTCCAATTGCGATGAAACTTTTTGGAGATTTTTTTTGGACCAGAAGAAAGCGAACGAGCCAAAGAAGTGCCCGAGAGGGGGCCCAGGCGGCCCACAAGACACCAGGGTTGTGGCCGCCTCATTGAAAAGTACTTCATCAACCCAAGTGGAAGCTCCTACCTCGCGTCAAGGCGACCCACAAAACGACATGGAGGTATCCACAAGTGGTACACGACAAGATGAAGAAGAGGAGGAAGTACATCATGAAGATCCACCACAAGCTCCTTCACCACCACCTCAAGGAAACGACACCTTCAACAACAACGAAGATGAAGGAGATGATGATGAAGAAGCCCCACCATCCAACAAGCAAAAGCTACCCCGAGTTCGAGCAAGAGTGACCAAGCACCATCCTCTAAACCAAATCTTCGATGACATACAAATCGGGAGAATCACTCGCTCTAAAACTCGCTTAGCAAATTTTTGTGAGCATTAATCTTTCATCTCTAGCATTGAACCCTTGAAGGTTGAACAAGCACTTGAAGACCCGGATTGGGTGAACGCTATGCTTGAAGAGCTTCACAACTTCGAGAGGAACGAAGTGTGGACACTCGTGGAGAAGCCCAAGGACGAGCACAACATCATCGGTACAAAATGGATGTTTCGGAACAAGCAAGATGAAGACGGTCAAGTTGTACGCAACAAGGCGCGTCTCGTAGCCCAATGATATACGCAAGTCGAAGGTATGGACTACGGTGAGACCTATGCCCCCGTTGCTAGACTTGAAGCTATTCGAATTCTTCTTGCTTATGCCAATCACCATGATATCACTCTTTACCAAATGGATATTAAAAGTGCATTTTTAAATGGAGAAATAGAGGAGGAGGTCTATGTTAAACAACCTCCCGGATTTGTGAATCCTAAGAAACCTAACCACATCTACAAACTTCGCAAAGCTTTATATGGTCTTAAGCAAGCTCCCCGTGCTTGGTATAAATGCTTAACGAAATTTCTCATTGAAAAGGGTTTTGAGATTGGTAAAATTGACGCAACCTTATTCACTAAAAGAGTTAATCGTGAACTATTTGTGTGCCAAATTTATGTGGATGATATTAACTTCGGATCTACTAACCCACAATTTAGTGAGAAATTTGGAAGGTTGATGTCAGAGAAGTATGAGATGTCCATGATGTGTGAGCTGAAATTCTTCCTTGGTTTGCAAATCAAGCAAATGAGAGAAGGAACTTTCATCTCTCAAACCAAGTATACCAAGGACTTGATCAAGAAGTTCAACATGCAAGAGTGTAAAGGTATGAAAACTCCTATGCCTACTAGTGGACATGTTAATCTTACCAAGGAGGATGAACCGGTTGATCAAAAGGTTTATCGATCTATGATTGGTTCATTGTTATATCTATGTGCCTCCCGTCCCGATATCATGCTTAGTGTTTGCATGTGTGCTAGATATCAAGATGCACCTAAAGAGTGTCATCTTTTGGCCGTGAAATGTATTGTGAGATATTTGATACAAACATCAAACTTTGGCATTTGGTATCCCAAGGGATCTTCTTTTAACCTTGTTGGCTATTCCGATTCGGACTATGCCGGTGAAAAGGTTGATAGAAAATCCACCTCGGGTACATGTCAATTTCTTGGTAGATCTCTTGTGTCTTGGTCCTCCAAGAAACAAAACTCGGTATCTCTATCTACCGCCGAAGCTGAGTACATTGCCGCCGGATCGTGTTGTGCACAATTGCTATGGATGACACAAACGCTTAAGGATTATGGAATCCATGTGAAAAATGTTCCATTACTTTGTGACAAGGAAAGTGCTATTAATATTGGTCATAACCCCGTGCAACATTCTCGAACTAAACATATTCAAGTTCGACATCATTTCATTCGTGATCACGTTGCCAAAGGAGATATTAATCTTAAGCATGTTCGTACTAACAAGCAATTAGCCGATATCTTTACTAAGCCAGTTGATGAGAAAGTGTTTTGTTACTTGGGGAGTGAGTTGAACATCATTGATGCTTCAAACTTGAGCTAGACTCACTCGGATGCATGCACGGGGGATGAGCTTACTTGACCATTCCATGCTATCATTACCATGAATTTCATATATCTTGGAATTCTATGCTCCCTTGTATTGCATCTAACCCTTTTGTAGGTACTTGGAAGAACAACACTCCACAAGATTGCCATCACCTCATATCTTAAGCAATGTTGTCATGGCCAAGTATCCACAACCCCTCTTGGTGATGGAAGGAAGAGTACAACAAAACATATCCTTGACACATATTTGAATTTCTCAATTGGTATCAACTCACAATTGGTATCGTCTCATTTTGATATATCATGTTCTTCCTTGCGTAACTAACCTATGTAGGTGATAAGTGAACCAAAACAAGAAGGATTGCTCCCAACTCAAGATGAACTTCATCAACCTCGAGCATCCTCATCAAGTTCACCTACAAGCCACGTCATCAACATCACTCAAAGGTATGTACTCATACCCTTGATATAGCTTTACTCCAAGTCATGGGATAAAGCAACTCAAGCGATATGAAGACATTAAAATGCTTAAACAAAAAATGGTAACCCCATTTCGAGCTTAACGATGAGTATGACCTATGATCAAGTATTCTTGCTTGACTCCTTAAGTCAGTGTACTCTAACAAAGGTGACCTAGTCACCGCCCATCATCTAGTTATAAGAATTGAATGGAGAATCTTTGTTTTGTTGATCATTGACATTTCCATTCAACTCTAACCTAGATGAAAATTCTTTGCAAATCTTTATGAGAATTCATTGAAAATCTTTGTGACTCTTTTGAGACTTTCTAAAAAGCTACATTTGACAAAAATGGCCAAAAATCATTTTGACAAGTTTCTGTTTTCTATCTCGGAGTCTCCGATCCCAAAAAACTCGGTCTCACCGATATAACAGTAACACTGCAAAATCACATATCGGTGCTACCGACCCCTTTTGCCTCGGAGCCACCGACTTTTTGCAAAAACTTCTATGCATTTTGTCTGTTTTGGTCTTATGGTCAGATCAATGATCCCACAATGATGTAGGGGGAGAAACATCAGGAGAAACATCAAGAGGTATAATTTCAAATATTCAAGGATCTCTACATCAAAGAAGGAGAAATCTTAAAAGCTTTCAGATCTTAAGGGGAAGAAAACTGTTTTCAAGCAACCCTTGTCTCCAATGCTCTCAATGACCCTCATTCTCTAGGATCCTTTCCTACTCAATGATTCCTTTTATCTGACCCTTTGTGTGACCCTTTATGGAAATTAATGCCAAAGGTGGAGAAATATCAAAGCTTCAAAGCTTATACTCATACCAAAGGGGGAGATAATATTAAAGGGGAGAAATATCTAAGCATTCATGCTTCAGGGGGAGAGATAATAATGAAAAGTAGAAGTGTACACTTAACAAGATAAAGGGGAAGAAATATCAAGGATCCCTTATCTAAGAAACACTTCTTAAGGAAAAGAGAGCAGAATAAATCTGATTGAATTTGATTCTTATCTTTTTTAGACTTTTCTCAGCCCTACCTACTCTCAATATCTACATGCTATGACTCTAGCGGAGAAAGTTCTAAATGTTCTTGGAGACATATCAATCTTAAGGAATATTATCTTCTATATGTTCTCCACATCTTGGTACTATTGAGTTCTATTGCTTTTTGATTGGTAGAATACTCTTGTGTTTCCTAACATTGTTTTCTCAAGTGTGTTTCTACTACTAGAATGCTCAAGAACTCAAGGTAAGTATATGCATCATATCCTTGATCAAGATGATCTCTTGCTTCTTGCACATATTGTTTGCAAGAGTGAAGTCTTGAACAAGGATGTAACTCATTCACATATATTTGATGCATATAGCTAAGATACACATGACTCATTTTATCCTTTCTACTATATGTATGTCCATGCATTCCAAAGCAACTATCCTTTAAAGGGATTGCACACATTTAGGGGGAGCAAGTCTTAGTCATGTGTCTCTCAAAGTCTTCATTATATCTATGCATATCTTTATTTGAAGCTTTGATTGTATGTTGTCATCAATTACCAAAAAGGGGGAGATTGAAAGCACAATATGCTCCCTTGGTGGTTTTGATAATTCATGAAAACATACATTGTCTCTTGGACTAATACTCTTATCTAGTGTATTTCAGATAAAGTCCACAAAGAGTGATGGCAAAAGGATTGTGGAGAGACCCCTAGATGCAAGGAATAGGATTGGCAAAGCTTCAAGCTAGAAGACTCTACATTTTACTTTGTGAGAAATCACTTTGAGTCTATAGGAAATCCAATACTATTAAAAGGGGGTGAAGTATTGATGGTGAACAAAATGCTCCACGTGCACAAGTGATATTCACCAAAAACACCCACAAGCTCTTCCACAAAAGTCTGTCAAAAGCCTATCATGCAAAATCGATGCCACCAAATTTTCCCACTCGGCCCTACCGATTTTCACCTCAGACAGATCCCAGCCAAACCCTAAGTTTTCGGTACAACCGATTCCGCATCGGTGCCACCGAGTTTGAATTGCCAACTTTCTGTTGCCCCTTTTCTTAAATTCGGAATTTCTGAGTTTTTGGATCGGTGCCACCGAGTTTGCATTATGACCGTTGGTCACCTTTGTCGGTACTGCGAGAACTATATATCGGTCTCACCGAGATTCAAAAGTTGCTACCTTTTGAGCAACTCGGTACCACCAAGTTTTATACTTCGGTGTCACCGAGTTGGTCAGTAAAGGTGTAACGGTTGGATTTTTGGAGATGTCTATATATACCCCTTCACCACCACTCACTCGACAGAGAAGCACTCAGAACTATTCCATACTTGCCCCATCTGATTTTCTGAGAGAGAGAGAGCCACCTACTCATGTGTTGAGATCAAGCCATTCAACTCCAACCATATGAATCTTGATTTCTAGCCTCCCCAAGTTGCTTTCCACCCAATCAATCTCTTCCACCAAAGCCAAAACTGTGAGAGAGTGATTGAGTGTTGAGGAGTCTATCATCTTGAAGCACAAGAGCAAGGAGTTCATCATCATTATCGAGCCTATTACCTTTTGGAGGGTGGTGCCTCCCAGATTGGTTAGGTGTCGCTTGGGAGCCTCCTACTTCGTGTTGTGGAGTTGAACCAAGAAGTTTGTAAGGGCAAGGAGATCGCCTACTTCGTGAAGATCTACCCACAGTGAGGCTAGTCCTTTGTGGACGGAAGCCGTTATGGAATAGTCAAGGTTGCTACTTCGTGGACCCTTATGGGTGGAGCCTGACGTGGCTTGAGACTGCGTCGGTATTTCGCCAAAGAGGAAGGGATGATGCAGCACAGTGACGGTAAGTATTTCCCTCAGTTATGAAACCAAGGTTATCGAACCAGTAGGAGGATCACCACCACCCAATAAGCAGCACCTGCACACAAACAACAAATACTTGCAACCCGACGCGAATGAGAGGTTGTCAATCTCTCTACGGTAATAAGATAGATTAGGTAGTGATAGATAGGAGAGATAGATCTCTCAAGAACAAAAAATAAAAAGGCAAATATGCAGCAATATGATTTTGGGTTTTTGGTTTTGTAGATCTGAAAATAAAGATTGCAAAAAAGAAGATCGGAAAGCGATATGTTGGAAAACTAGACCCGGGGGCCGTAGGGTTCACTAGTGGCTTCTCTCATGACTATAGCGCATGGTGGGTGAACAAATTACTGTTGGGCAATTGATAGAAAATCGAATAGTCATGACGATATCCAAGGCAATGATCATTATATAGGCATCACGTCCAAGATAGATAGACCGACTCCTGCCTGCATCTACCTCTATTATTCCACACATCGACCGCTATCCAGCATGCATCTAGTGTATTAAGTTCATGGAAAAATGGAGTAATGCAATAAGAACGGTGACATTATGTTGACAAGATCTATTCATGTAGGAATATACCCCATCTTGTTATCCTTAATAGCAACGATACATGCGTGTCTTGCTGCCCCTTCTGTCACTCGGAAAGAACACCGCAAGATCGAACCCATCACAAAGCACCTCTTCCCATGGCAAGAAAAATCGATCTAGTCGTCCTAACTAAACCAAAGATTCAGAGAAGAAATACGAGGCTATAAGTAATCATGCATATAAGAGATCAAAGAAGACTCAAATAATATTGATGGATAGAAACTGATCATGAACTCAAAATTCATCGGATCCCAACAAACACACCGCAAAAGTTTACATCAAATAGATCTCCAAGAGACCATTGTATTGAGAATCATAAGAGAGAGAGAGAAGAATCCATCTAGCTACTGCCTACAGACCCGTAGGTCTATGGTGGGCTACTCACGCATCATCGGAGAGGCACCTATGAGGAAGATGAACCCCTCCGTGATGGTGTTTAGATTGGATCTCGAGGTTCTGGAACTTACGGCGGCTGGAATTGTGTTTCGTTGAGTCCCCTAGGGTTTTTGGAATATTTGGGAATTTATAGGCATCAGAGGCGATGGAGAGGGGCCTCGAGGAGGGCACAACCCATCAGGGCGCGCCGCCCCCCCCCCCCCCCCCTGGCGCGCCCTGGTGGGTTGTGGTCTCCTCGGCCCATTCCCTCGACACTTCTTTGGCCCACTGGGTGTCTTCTGGTCCAGAAAAAATCTCCAAAAAGTTTCGTCGCGATTGGACTCCGTTTGGTATTGATTTTTTGCGAAGTAAAAAACAAGCAAAAACAGGAACTGGCACTTTGGCACTATGTCAATAGGTTAGTCCCAAAAAATGATATAAAGTGGTTATAAAATGATTGTAAAACATCCAAGAATGATAATATAACAACATGGAACAAGCAAAAATTATAGATACGTTGGAGACGTATCAGAGCCCTCCGTGGACTCTCGCGACCGTTACCCTCCGTGGGTTGAAGACTCCATAAACGTGGATGTATGATAGCGCCACCTATCGGAACCACGGGAAAAATCCTTGCGTCTCCAAATTGCGTTTGATCTTCCTATCTCTACTCTCTCTTACATGTGCTTGTCTTACTTTCCGCTGCCATACTTGTTGACTAGCATGTGTAGGGTGCATTAGACTTGTTATAATTGCTAAAACTGCACACCAATTAACTTGGGAAAAGGTTAGGTTTTAATTTGTGCTAGTAGTCTATTCACCCCCCTCTAGACACACACTTCTAGTGATCCCTCAGGCACCTACACCAAGTGAAGAGGAAGCTAACGATGATGATCATGAGACTGCAGATCAAGTTACTACTGAGCCTCGTAGGTCGACAAGGAATCATACCACCCCTGAGTGGTACGACAATCTTGTCTTGGAGGTCATGTTGTTAGACAACAGTGAACCTACGAGCTATGAAGAAGCGATGGTTTGCCTGAATTCCAACAAATGGCTAGAGGTCATGAAATCCGAGATAGGATCCATGTATGAGAACAATGTGTGGAATTTGGTGGACTTACCATATGATTGTAAGGCCATATAGAATAAATGGATCTTTAAGAAAAAGACGGATGTGGACGGTAATGTCACCGTCTATAAAGCTCGACTTGTTGCAAAAGGGTTTTCGCAAGTTCAAGGAGTTGACTACGATGAGACTTTCTCTCCCGTAGCGATGCTTAAGTCCGTCAGGATCATGTTAGCTATAGCTGCATTTTTCGATTACGAGATCTGGCAGATGGATGTCAAAACAACATTCCTTAATGGTTTCCTTAAGGAAGAGTTGTATATGATGCAACCAGAAGGTTTTGTCGATCCTGAAAATGCTGACAAAGTGTGCAAGCTCCAGCGAGCATCTCGGAGTTGGAATCTTCATTTTGATGAGGTGATGCTAGCTTTGACACAGGTCCGGATGACTCTAAGTCTCAAACCGGATACGTATATATTCTGAATGGTGGAGCGGTAAGCTGGTGCAGTTCCAAGCAAAGCATGGTAGCCGATTCTACATGTGAAGCGGATTACATCGCTGCTTCGGAAGTGGCAAAGGAAGGAGTCTGGATGAAGCAGTTCATGACAGATCTCGGAGTTGTGCCGAGTGCACTGGATCCGATGACTCTCTTTTGTGACAACACTCGTGCTATTGCTCTAGACAAAGAGCCCAGGTTTCACAAGAGGACCAGACATATAAAGCGATGCTACAATTCCATCCGCGATTACATCAAAGAGTAGGACATAAATATTTGCAAAATACATACGGATCTGAATGTCGCAGACCCGTTGACTAAGCCTCTTCCACAAGGAAAACATGATCAGCACCAGAACTGTATGGGTGTTAGATTCATTACAATGTAAATCACATAGTGAAGTGAACTAGATTATTGACTCTAGTGCAAGTGGGAGACTGTTGGAAATATGCCCTAGAGGCAATAATAAAGTGATTTTTATCATATTTCCTTGTTCATGATAATCGTTTATTATCCATGCTATAATTGTATTGATCGGAAACTCAGATACATGTGTGGATACATAGACAACACCGTGTCCCTAGCGAGCCTCTGATACATCTCCAACGTATCTATAATTTTTGTTTTTTCCATGCTGTTATATTATCATTATTGGATGTTTTATAATCATTTTATAGCAAGTTTATATAATTTTTTGGGACTAACCTATTGACATAGTGCCTAGTGCCAGTTGCTGTTTTTGCTTGTTTTTTACTTTGTAGAATATCAGTACCAAACGGAGTCCAAATGCCATGAAACTTTTTGGAGATTTTTTTATACCAGAAGACAACTTGGGAGCCAAGGAAGCAACTGGGGGAGGCCTGTGGGGCCCACGATACACCAGGGCGCGCTAGAGGCCCCTAGCGCGCCCTGATGTATCATGGGGCCCACGGAGGTCTTTTCCACCGCCTCTCAGCTCTATAAATCCTTAGAAATTCCAGAAACCCTAGAGGAGGAGACGAAACACAATTACAGGCGTCGCAATTTCCAGAACCACGAGATCCAATCAAACACCATCACGGACGGGTTCATCATCCGCATTGGTGCCTCTCCGATGATGCGTGAGCAGTCCACCATGGACCTACGAGTCCGTAGGCAGTAGATAGATGGCTTTCTCTTTCTCTTTTGATTCTCAATACAATGGTCTCTTGGAGATCTATTTGATGTAATGACTTTTTGCGGTGTGTTTGTTGGGATACGATGAAGTTTGAGTTCATGATCAGTTTCTATCCATGAATATTATTTGAGTCTTCTTTGATCTCTTATATGCATGATTATTTATAGCCTCGTATTTCTTCTTCGAATCTTTGGTTTAGTTAGGCCAACTAGATCGATTTTTCTTGCCATGGGAAGAGGTGCTTTGTGATGGGTTCGATCTTGCAGTGTCCTCTCCCTGTGACAGAAGGGGCAGCGAGGCACGCATGCATCATTGCTATTAAGGATAACAAGATGGGGTCTATTCCTACTTGAATAAATCTTGTCTACATCATGTCATCGTTCTTATTGCATTACTCCGTTTCTCCATGAACTTAATACACTAGATGCATGCTGGATAGCGGTCGATGTGTGGAGTAATAGTAGTAGATGCAGAATCGTTCCGGTCTACTAATCTTGGACGTGATGCCTATATATTGATCATTGCCTTGGATATCGTCATGATTATTTGATCTCGTATCAATTGCCCAACAGTAATTTGTTTACCCACCGTGTGCTATTTTCTTGAGAGAAGCCACTAGTGAAATCTATGGCCCCCAGGTCTATTCTTTTAATATATTGCTTTCCGGTCTATCTTTTTCCGCATTTGTTTTCACATCTATTATTCCAAAAACCCAAAAATACCTTGCTGCACTTTTTATTTGCATCTTTTATTTTGTGTTCTTGTGCGATCTATTTATCCAATCTAATACAAACCAATCAATCTTTTTACCGTGGAGAGATTGACAACCTCTCTTACGCGTCGGGTTGCAAGTATTTGTTCTTTGTGTGCAGGTACCGTTTACATAGTGTTGTGTGTACCTCCTCCTGGTTCTATAACCTTGGTTTCATAACTGAGGGAAATACTTACCGTAGCTGTGCTTCATCATCCCTTCCTCTTAGGGGAAATACCGACGCAGTCTCAAGCCACATCAAAAGGAATTTCTGGCGCCATTGTCGGGGAGGAGGTACGAAAGTAGTCTCCTGTCAACTTGCCAATTTCTGGCGCCGTTGCTGGGGAGACATCGTCAATATCTATCAGGTTCCTAATCACAAATATCATCTCCTTGCAATTTACATTATTTGCCATTTGCCTCTCGTTTTCATCTCCCCCACTTCACAAAAATTTGGCGTTTTATTCGCCCTCTTTTTCATTTATCTTTTTCTTGTGAGATCTGTTGTTTGCTTGCAATATTGTTTGCGTAGTCATGATGCCTCAATGAAAGTATTATGATGTTCCTTACCCCAATATTTTGCTTGAGATTGAGAAAAGCACCAAGGAATATATGACTACACAATTTGAGCATAATAAGTATTTTACCGAGGAGCTTAAAGAACACTCTACAGTACTAGATGCCATAACAAAACAGCTAGATGATATTAGTAGAGAAGATTCTAATCTCCAATCTAAGTATGCTCATGCTGAAAATCTGCTAGGTAAAATATCTGACGCACAAGCTACTTTAGTAAATCAAATGGCCGCTAAACCAGTTTCTCTAGAGGATAAAAATGATGAAGATCTTAAAGTGATTGGTGTTTCTTCTATTGATTCCTTGTTTAGTAATATTAAAATTGATGATAGAGGGACTGAAGAAGAGTCAACTTTAGCTATAAGGCGTCCCAATGATTTGGAGGGTGAAAATCTTGATGAAAAAATTGATGAAAGTGGGTTTGGACAGGTCAAAACTTTAACTAGTGATGCGCCCACTATTTTGGATTACAAACACTTTAATTATGATAGCTGCTCTTTGATTGAATGTATTTATTTGTTACAATCCATGATAAATTCACCCCATGCTTATGACCAAAATAAAGCTTTTATTAAACATATTGTTGATGCCATGATGAAATCTTTTGAAGAAAAGTTGGAGCTAGAGATTTCAATTCCTAGAAAATTACATGATGAGTGGGAACCTACCATTAAAGTCAAGATTCAAAATTATGAGTGCTTTGGTTTATGTGATTTGGGTGCTAGTGTTTCCACAATTCCGAAATCTCTATGTGATGTGCTTGGTCTTACCAATATTCAAGAATGTTCTCTTAATTTGCACTTGGCGGATTCTACTATTAAAAAGCCTTTGGGAAGAATTAATGATGTTGTTGTTCTTGCAAATAGGAACTATATGCCCATAGATTTTATTGTTCTTGATATTGATTGCAATCCGTCTTGTCCCATTATACTTGGTAGACCGTTTTTACGCACTATAGGTGCCGTGATTGATATGAAAGAAGGAAATATTAAATTTCAATTTCCACTAAGAAAGGATATGGAACACTTCCCTAGAACAAGAATTAAGCCACCATATAAATCAATCATGAGAGCATCCTATGGAGCAAAAAATAAAAATGACGTCACTTGAATCTATGAATTATGCCTAGCTAGGGGCATAAAACGATAGCGCTTGTTGGGAGGCAACCCAATGAATAAATTTTATTTTTGCCTTTTTATTTCTGTTCTCTAGTGTTTGCACAATTATGCTACTGTTATGATTGTATTTTTATGTTTTAATTAGTGTTTGTGCCAAGTAAAGCCTTTGGGATCATGTTGGGTGATAGCTGATTTGATCTTTTTGAAAAACAGAAACTTTTGCGTCCAGTAGCAGAATTTTCAAACATCACAGAAGTGACGAAAAATTCTGAAGTTTTTACACAAGGTTTTCATACAAATTGCCGACGTTGTCCTAATTTTTCAGAATTTGTTGAGTTACAGAAGTATGGTTAGAGTACAGATTACTACGGACTGTTCTGCTTTTGACAGATTCTATTTTCGTTGCATTGTGTGCCTATTTTGATGAATCTATGGTTTGTATTGGAGGGTATAAGCCTTGGTAAAGTTAGAATACAGTAGATATAATGCAATAATAAAATATGAATGGGTTTGCAACAATAATTTGAGTGGTGATTTGCTTTATTATACTAACGGGTCTCACAAAGGTTTTGTTAAGTTTTGTGTGATTGAAGTTTTCAAGTTTTGGGTGAGATCATGATGGATGAAGGAATAAGGAGAGAAAAGAGCATAAGCTTGGGGATGCCCATGGCACCCCAAGATAATATCCAAGGAGAAACAAGCAACCATGCTTGGGGATGCCCCGAGTGGCATCCCCTCTTTCTTCTAATGACCATTTATGTGAATTTTCGTTTCTTGGTTGGTTGCTTCTCAATCTATTTGCTAGCCTCCAGTTGTACGAAGTAGAAATACTACTTGTGCATCCAAAATCCTTAAACCCAGTTTTTCCATATGAGTCCACCATACCTACCTATATGCGGTATTTCCATGCCGTTCCAAGCAAATTTGTATGTGCCATCTCTAATTTTCAAAATGAATTTCTTTTTTGTGTGCTCGTACCGCTCATGAAGCGGCAGGGGGTGGCCAATATTTTTCCATGCTAGATGTGTTATTCTTAAGATGAGTATTTATTCACTTGTCATTGCACGAGAGTACAACGGTAATAGGGATGCCCAGTCCCGAAATGAAAAATAAATTTACTTTATGTTGTCAAATAATAAATTCCTTGGAAAGTTTTGGTATGGAAGGCGTCCGTGGATACGGCTAGCCATGGATTGTGAAAGAATGGTGGAAAAAGGAATAAACTTTATTTTAGGTTTGGGAACCGCCTACGATATATCTAGCATGGAAAGTATTGAGAACTACTCGGTCGTTTTCGTTGACAGGAAAGGCATGCCACCCAAAATATTTTCTCTCTCAATTTAAGATTTGAGCTCTAGAAATCTCTACAAATCCCTACTTCCCTCTTCGAAGGGCCTATCTATTTACTTTATGCAATTTTTATTTTTAATTTGAGTCTCCATCTTCTCTTATAAAGCACCAACTAGGGGGCACTATGATCATACTTGTGCATTGGGTGTAGCTAATATTTGGGCGTGTTTCATGAATGGATCAATGATTGACCATGATGGGCTAGGGATAACTTTCTTTAGTGTTGATATTTTGAAAGACATGGTTGCTTGTTGGTATGCTTGAGTATTAAAGTCTTCATGTCAAAACGAGACTATTGCTTTGAACCATCTAAATGTCCAAATGTCCATGCTACAAAAGAAAAGAATATGTGATGAACATGTTAGGCAGCATTCCAAATAAAAAATTCCATTTTTATCATTTACCTACTCGAGGACAAGCAGGAATTAAGGTTGGGGATGCTGATACGTCTCCAACGTATCTATAATTTTTGATTGTTCCATGCTGTTATATTATCATTCTTGGATGTTTTATAATCATTTATAGCAACTCTATATCATTTTTTGGGACTAACCTATTGACATAGTGCCCAGTGTCAGTTGCTATTTTTTGCTTGTTTTTTTACTTCGCAGTATATCAGTACCAAACGGAGTCCAAATGCCACGAAACTTTTTGGAGATTTTTTTGGACCAGAAGACAACTTGGGAGCAAAGGAAGCACCTGGGGAGAGGCCCGTGGGGCCCACAATATACCAGGGCGCGCCCTGATGTATCGTGGGGCCCACGGAGGTCTTTTCCACCGCCTCTCAGCTCTATAAATCCTCAGAAATTCCAGAAACCCTAGAGGAGGAGACGAAACACAATTCCAGCCGCCGCAAGTTCCAGAACCATGAGATCCAATCAAACACCATCACAGAGGGGTTCATCATCCTCATTGGTGCCTCTCTGATGATGCGTGAGTAGTACACCACAGACCTACGGGTCCGTTGGCAGTAGCTAGATGGCTTTCTCTCTCTCTCTTTTGATTCTCAATACAATGGTCTCTTGGAGATATATTTGATGTAATGACTTTTTGCGGTGTGTTTGTTAGGATCCGATGAAGTTTGAGTTCATGATCAGTTTCTATACATGAATATTATTTGAGTCTTCTTTGATCTCTGACGTGGCTTGAGATTGCGTCGGTATTTCCCCAAAGAGGAAGGGATGATGCAGCACAGCGACGGTAAGTATTTCCCTCAGTTATGAAACCAAGGTATCAATCCGTAGAGGAAGATCACACACCCACGCAAACAACACCTGCACACAAATAACAAATACTTGCAACCCGACGCGAAAGAGAGGTTGTCACGCTCTCTACGGTAATAAGATAGATTAGGTAATGATAGTTTTGGCAAATAGATCTCGCAAGAACACAAAATAAAATTAATAAACAAAAAGTGCAGCAAGGTATTTTTGGGTTTTTTAGATTAATGGATCTGAAAACAACAGATGCAAATAGTAGCTCAGAAAGCAATATGTTGGAAAAGTAAACCCGGGGGCCGTAAGTTTCACTAGTGGCTTCTCTCATGAGTATAGCGCATGGTGGGTGAACAAATTACTGTTGGGCAATTGATAGAAGATCAAATAAGCATGACGATATCCACGCAATGATCATTATATAGGCATCACGTCCAAGACAAGTAGACCGAAACAATTCTGCATCTACTTCTATTACTCCACACATCGACCGCTATCCAGCATGCATCTAGTGTATTAAGTTCATGGAGAAACGGCGTAATGCAATAAGAACGGTGACATCATGCAGACAAGATCTATTCATGTAGGAATAGACCCCATCTTGTTATCCTTAATGGCAACGATACATGCGTGTCTTGCTACCCCTTCTGTCACTGGGAAAGAACACAGCAAGATCGAACCCATCACAAAGCACCTCTTCCCATGGCAAGAAAAATCGATCTAGTTGGCCTAACTAAACCAAAGATTCAAAGAAGAAATACGAGGCTATAAGTAATCATGCAAATAAGAGATCAAAGAAGACTCAAATCATATTCATGGATAGAAACTGATCATGAACTCAAAATTCATCGGATCCCAACAAACACACCGCAAAAGTCATTACATCAAATAGATCTCCAAGAGACCATTGTATTGAGAAACATAGAGAGAGAGAGAGAGAGGAAGCCATCTAGCTACTGCCTACGGACCCGTAGGTCTATGGTGGACTACTCACGCATCATCGGAGAGGCACCTATGATGAAGATGAACCCCTCAGTGATGGTGTTAGATTGGATCTCGAGGTTCTGGAACTTGCGGCGACTGGAATTGTGTTTCATCGACTCCTCTAGGGTTTTTCGAATATTTGAGAATTTATAGGCTCGATAGTCGGTTGGGGGGACACCCGAGGTGCCCACCCTCTACCAGGCCGCGCTAGGGGCCTCTGGCGCGCCCTGGTGGAGGGTGGCCATCCTGGGCCCCCTCTTCTGGTGATCTTTGGCCCATCTTCTTTCTTGTGGTCCATAAAAATTCCACAAAAATGCCCGCAGCATTTGGGCTCCGTTTGGTACTGATTTTCTGCGAAGTAAAAAAGAAGCAAAAAACAGCAACTAGCACTTTGGCACTATGCCAATAGGTTAGTCCCAAAAAATAATATAAAGTTGCTATAAAATGATTGTAAAACATCCAAGATTGATAATATAACAGCATGGAACAAGCAAAAATTATAGATACGTTGGAGACGTATCATCATCCCCAAGCTTTATTCCTACTCGTCCTCGAGTAGGTAAATGATAAAAACAGAATTTTTGACGTGGAATGCTGCCTATCATGTTCATCATATATTCTTTTCTTTATAGCATGGACAATTGGACTTTTCATATGGTTCAAAGCAATAGTCTAGTTTTGACATAAAAACTTTAATACTCAAGCATATCAACAAGCAACCATGTCTTTCAAAATATCAACGCTAAAGCAAGTTATCCCTAGCCCATCATGCTCAATCATTGATCCATTCACAATACACACTCAAATATTAGCTACACCTAATGATCAAGTACGATCATAGTGCCCCCTAGTTGGTGCTTTATAAGAGAATATGGAGACTCAAATTGAAAAAAATAAAAATTGCATAAAGTAAATAGATAGGCCCTTCGTAGAGGGAAGTAGGGATTTCTAGAGGTGCCAGAGCTCAAGTGTTTAAATTGATAGAGAAAAAATATTTTGGGTGGCATGCCTTTCCTATCAACGAAAACGACCGAGAGATTTCAATATCTTTCCACACTAGATGCATCATAGACGGTTCCCAAACAGAAAATAAAGTTTATTCCTTTTTCCACCATACTTTCACTTTCCATGGCTAGCCGAATCCACAGTTGCCTTCCATACCAACACTTTCCAAGGAATTTATTATTTGACAACATAAAGTAAATTTCTTTTCTTTTCCGTTTCATTTCAGGAATGGGCATCCCTATTACCGCCATACTCTCGTGCAATGACAAGTGAATAAACACTCATCTTGAGAATAACACATCTAGCATGGAAAAATATCGGTCACGCCCTACCGTTTCATGAGCGGTACGAGCACACAAAAAGGAAAATTTATTTTGAAATTTAGAGATGGTACATACAAATTTGCTTGGAACGGATGAAAATACTGTATATAGGTAGGTATAGTGGACTCATATGGCAAAACTAGTTTAAGGATTTTGGATGCACAAGTAGTATTTCTACTTAGTACAAGTGAAGGCTAGCAAAAGATTGGGAAGCATCCAACTAAGAAACGAAAAATCACATAAGCGAACATTAAGCATAACTAACGCTGAATATTGCACCATAAGTAGGTTGTAATTTCGTAGCACAACTATTGACTTTTGTGCTTGCATAGGGAATCACAAACCTTAACATCAATATTCTTACTAAGCATAATTACTCATCAACATAACTCACATATCACTATTGTCATGTCTCAAAACTATTACAAGGAATCAAGTTAAATTTGTCCAATGATCTTCATGAAAGTTTTTATTATATCCTTCTTGAATATCTATCACTTTGGGACTAGTTTCATATATTGCAATTGCTTTTGGCAAGCTGACATGGATATAAGTGAAGAACATGAGCATACAAGTTTCATCTCTCAAAATAGTATAAGTGAAGCATGAGAGGATTTCTTCAAAATTACTAACTCTCAAATTAATATAAGTGAAGCATGAGAGCATTTCTTCAAACATGTAAAAGCACGCCGTGCTCAAAAAGATATAAGTGAAGCACTAGAGCAATTCCTTTGCTCAAAAGTTTTAAGTGAGGCATAAAGAGAAATTCTAACAAATCATAGCATATTTTTGGCTCTCTCAAATAGGTGTGTGCAGCAAGGATAAAAGAAAACAAAGCAAAGATACAAGACGCTCCAAGCATAACTCATGATATGCGACGAATAAAAATATAGTTCCAAGTAAAATACCGATGGTTGTTAGAAGAAAGAGGGGATGCCACTCGGGGCATCCCCAAGCTTAGTTGCTTGATAATCTTTGGATATTACCTTGGGGTGTTGTAGCATCCCCAAGCTTTGGCTCTTCTTACTCCTTATTCCTTCATCCATCATGATCTCACCCAAAACTTGAAAACTTCAATCACACAAAACTTAACAAAATTCTCGTGACATGAGTTAGTATAATAAAGCAAATTACCACTTTAGGTACTGTTGTAAACCCATTCATATTTTATTATTGCATTATACCTACTGTATCCTAACTTTACCATGACTTATACCCCCCGATACAAGCCATAGATTCATCAAAACAAGCACACAATGCAACGAAAACAGAATCTGTTTCAGACAGATCAGTCTGTAGTAATCTGTACTCTACCCATACTTCTGGAACTCTAACAATTCTGAAAAATTAGGACAACGTAAGGAATTTGTATAGCAACACTTTGTTCAAATTTCAGCTCAAGATCACCTTCCAGCAAAAAATGAAAATTCATATACTGGACACAAAGTTTCTGTTGCAGATTCAGCATTGTTTCTACTCATCTTATGGATCATCCTAAAGGCTTTACTTGGCACAAACACTAAATAAAACATAAAAACACAATCATAACATAAGCATAATTGTGCAAACACTCAAAAACATAAAGGAAAAGATAAAAATAAATTTATTCATTGGGTTGCCTCCCAACAAGCGCTATATTTTTACGCCCCTAGCTAGGCATGGTGATTTCAATGATGCTCACATAAAAAGTAGTAATTGGAATATGCAAGTGAGCTTCATGAATCTCATGATAAGCACATTTAAGTCTAACCCACTTCCTATGCATAGGGATTTTGTGAGCAAACAATTTATGGGAACAAGAATCAACTAGCATAGGAAGGCAAAACAAGCATAACTTCAAAACTTTGAACACATAGAGAGGAAACTTGATATTATTGCAATTCCTACAAGCATATGTTCCTCCATAATAATAAATTTCAGTAGCATCATGAAGGAATTCAACAATATAACTATCACATAAATGATTCTTTTCATGATGCACAAGCATATAATTTTCATTACTCTCCACATAAGCAAATTCCTTTTCATCCATGTTAGTGGGAGCAAACTCAACAAAATAACTATCATGAGATACTTGATTGACATGACCACTTTGCAAATTAAAACCATGATGATAAGTTTCATGGTTATCATTACTTATTATAGCATACGTTTCATCACCATCATCATGAATAGAAGGCATGCAATCATCATAATAAAATCGCTCATCAAAACTTGGGGGACTAAAAATATCATATTCATCAAACATAGCATCCCCAAGCTTGTGGCTTTGCATATCAATAGCATCATGGATATTTAGATAATTCATACTAGCAACATTGCCATCATGATTTTCAATCAAGGAGCTATCATGAATCACCTTACAAATCTCTTCTTTCAACACTTCATCAAAATTTTCAGATTCATGATTTTCAAACAAAACTTCATGGAGATAATCAAGTGCACTCAACTCACTAGCAATTGGTTCATCATAATTTGGCCTTTTCAAAAGATTAGCAAGTGGATGAGGATCCATATCAATAGATTTTTAGCAAGCGAAGATGCAAGCAAATAGAAGGCACATGGCAACACAAGCAAAGATAGCAAACATGAGATCTGACGAGAAAAAGGCAAACAGAAAAAAGATGGCGAATAAAATGGAAAATTTGTGAAGTGGGGGAGAGGAAAAGGAGATGAGGTTTGTGATTAGGAACCTGGTAGATGAGATCGCTTCCTCCCCGGCAACGGCGCCAGAAATTCCTTTGACGTGGCTTGAGACTGCGTCGGTATTTCCCCAAAGAGGAAGGGATGATGCAGCACAACGACGGTAAGTATTTCCCTTAGTTATGAAACCAAGGTATCAATCCGTAGAGGAAGATCACGCACCCACGTAAATAGCACCTGCATACAAACAACAAATACTTGCAACCCGACGCGAAAGAGAGGTTGTCACGCTCTCTACGGTAATAAGATAGATTAGGTAATGATAGTTTTGGCAAATAGACCTCGCAAGAGCACAAAATAAAATTAATAAACAAAAAGTGCAGCAAGGTATTTTTGGTTTTTTTGGATTAATAGATCTGAAAACAAAAGATGCAAATAGTAGATCGGAAAGCAATATGTTGGAAAAGTAGACCCGGGGGCCGTAGGTTTCACTAGTGGCTTCTCTCATGAGTATAGCGCACGGTGGGTGAACAAATTACTATTGGGCAATTGATAGAAGATCAAATAATCATGACGATATCCAGGAAATGATCATTATATAGGCATCACATCCAATACAAGTAGACCGAAACGATTCTGCATCTACTTCTATTACTCCACACACTACTAGGAGAAACCCTACTAGTAGCGCTTGAAAAACCTATAGTAGTAGCGCTGGGTCCAGCGCTACTGCTAACACGCTACAGCTAAAGTGTAGCAGTAGCGTGTGTTCGCCCGCGCTGCTGCTATACCTACTTAGCAGCAGCGCTTTTTGTAGAGAGCGCTACTGGTAGTTACTAGCAGCGCACCTCTCTACCCGCGCTACTACTATTATTACGTATTTCTTTTTTGTTTTATGTCGTATATTCATACGCCATTATACAAGTTTTCATACAGTATCATCATAATACATCATTGTCCTATAACAACTCCTCATCATCATCATTTTCGTCCATGAGACATCATATAACAACTTGGTCACTAGTTATAATAACAACTCCTCATCATCATCATCATCATCATAGTACTCATAATCACTACTCCTCCTCCTCAGCATTACCATCAACTCTAACACATTGTAGCACATAATAAAAACTTCTCATCATCATCATAGTCATATATAATCAGCACTAACTAATTGTTCTTAATACCTAGGACCTACTCCTACTGCTCTCTCTCAGGTAAAATAGCATAAAACATGTGTAGCACTCCTGCTTCATCATATTGGAGAATGCAGATGAACCTATCTCCTAATTCTGGGCTGCGCTTCTGATTGCTGCCCCCAAGTACTTCTCTGCTGCGATCCTTCCCAATTTTGCTCCAGTCTTTGACTATTAAGACTTGCTCGCTTCGAGAAATGATGAATGCACTCATGTGCAATACAGGATATCTTGGCCGTAAGCTAACCATTGTCATGCGACCTTTAGACTCGATCCAACGAGGCACAACACTCATCGGGAGTCCCTGTTGAAGAACATCGTAGTAACATACTTAGCAATGAAGTTTAGCTTAAAAAATAATGTATGCAAAAGATGCACTGAGGACAAATAGTAAAAATCTTACCATCTTTCCTAAATAGATGTGACCGTAGTTCAATACGCACACTAGTGGTCGCACGTTTTGAGTACTAATATCTCGAAGTCCAGGAAAATAACCTGTCTTGACAGTATCAAGATCCTCAAGCCATGAAACATAATGACCTATCTCCTCGCAGTTTAGTTCAGCCCCGGGACAGTAGTAGGTGCTGTCTACCAAGCGCTGGACATGTTTGCTTGAATGGAAATAAGCTGTCAATAGAAATTAGTTGTCAACTATTTTTAAATAAACAATATAAATTACTTAATAAATATGGTTGAGAAACTCACATAATGGTAGAACTGGAGGCGTCTGCACATCGACCCAGATGTCGATATTACCTTCAATTTCATCTTCCGGACGAATATCAAAGGTGATAAGCATATTAGGCTCAAATGCGTAAGCCTTGCATAGTGCTCTCCAATTTTTGCATTCAAAATAGGAGTAGGTGTCTGCATTGTACAATTTTACGGCAAAAGTATAACCATGCTCGGTCCTCAAGTGAACTCTCTTTACCTCCATACTTTTTTTAGTACTGAAACCAATCTTATCCAAGACATAAATTCTTGCATGGCAGGGGATACGCTAGTAGAATAGTAAAAAAATTAAAATTATAAGTTGAAGCAAAAGAAGCAGAAGTCATGCTTAATTACGAAAAAAGACTTGTCGTTGTGACTTACTGTATCCACTTCGAAGGTCTCATCCAGCATGATGCTGAAGCGCCTACCACCAACTAGGTGAGGCTTGTCGCACAGGCCGCGCTCGTCTTCACAGCATTCGCACATAACGAATTCCCTTTCGTCGTCAGACATTTCCTATGTTCATAGTTGAAACATTTAAAATCGATCGAAGGCAACTACCAAGAAACTCAACACACAGATCACTATTACTCAATATGCAACGGGTTGACTTTAGGTCTGTCGAGTCTTCCTTCCTAAACTCTTATCTCACGTATATGGTGGACACTCCCTCACCGATTTTTCGACCGTCGATGATGGTCGCTACTCCTCCTTCCCCTAGTGCATAACAAATATCTAGCACAAGGAGAAGAAGGAGAAGCGACCCCCACGACAACAGTCGGCATTCTTCTTCTCTCATATATGGTGGACACTCCCTCACCGATTTTTTGACCGTCGATGATGGTCGCTACTCCTTCTTCCCCTAGTGCATAACAAAGGTCTAGCACAAAGAGAAGAAGGAGAAGCGACCATTATACAAGTTCTATTAAGCACTTACTATAAATAAACTAGTTCTATTAACCACTTCCTAAATAAACTATTTCTATTAAACACTTACTAAAAAACAGTAAAAAAACTACATTATACAAGAACAGTAAAAAACAGTTTAGGGTTTAGGAGAGATGGTGGGAGGAGGGGGTGGGAGGAGGGAGGAGGAGGAGGGAGGAGAGAGGAGGGCGGTGGGAGGAGGGAGGAGGAGGAATGAGGAGGGGGTGGCAGGAGGGAGGAGAGAGGAGGAGGGGGAGGAGGGCGGTGGGAGGAGGGCTGCCGGCGGAGGGCTTGGTCGGAGGAGGAGGGAGGAGGGAGGAGGGAGGAGGAGGACCAGGAGCGTCGGCGGCGGCGGGCGATGACGGTGGTCAGGGAACGGCGGCGGCGGCGGACGACGGGGGGTGCAGGGAGAGTGAGAGTGGAGTGGAGAGGGGAGAGTGAGGGGCGGCCGGTTGGAGAAGTTGGAGAAGATAAGCTTTAGCAGTAGCGCTCTTTGGGATAAAGCGCTGCTGCTAAACGACATAGCAGCAGCGCGTTTAGGAAACATGCGCTGCTGCTATACCTAGTCTAGTGGCAAGGTCGTGGCAATTGTAGTAGTAGCGCTGTTTCCTCCTGACGCGCTACTGCTATGCGGGTAGCAGTAGCGCGGTCTGTTGTAGCGCGCTACTGATAAGTAGCAGTAGCGCCTTTTTTAAACCGCGCTACTGGTAAGATCCTGTCTATAAGGTTTTCCCTAGTAGTGACACATCGACCGCTATCCAGCATGCATCTAGTGTATTAAGTTCATGGAGAAACGGAGTAATGCAATAAGAACGGTGACATGATGTAGACAAATCTATTCATGTAGGAATAGACCCCATCTTGTTATCCTTAGTGGCAACGATACATGCGTGTCTTGCTGTCCCTTCTGTCACTGGGAAAGAACACCGCAAGATCGAACCCATCACAAAGCACCTCTTCCCAAGGCAAGAAAAATTGATCTAGTTGGCCTAACAAAACCAAAGATTTGAAGAAGAAATACGAGGCTATAAGTAATCATGCAAATAAGAGATCAAAGAAGACTCAAATCATATTCATGGATAGAAACTGATCATGAACTCAAAATTCATCGGATTCCAACAAACACACTGGAAAAGTCATTACATCAAATAGATCTCCAAGAGACCATTGTATTGAGAAACATAGAGAGAGAGAGAGGAAGCCATCTAGCTACTGCCTACGAACCCGTAGGTCTATGGTGGACTACTCACGCATCATCGAAGAGGCACCTATGATGAAGATGAACCCCTCCTTGATGGTGTTAGATTGGATCTCGAGGTTCTGGAACTTGCGGCGGCTGGAATTGTGTTTCGTTGACTCCTCTAGGGTTTTCCAAATATTTGAGAATTTATAGGCTCGATAGTCAGTTGGGGGGACACCCGAGGTGCCCACCCTCTACCAGGCTGCGCCAGGGGCCTCTGGCGCGCCCTGGTGGAGGGTGGCCACCCTGGGCCCCCTCTTCTGGTGATCTTTGGCCCATCTTCTTTCTTGTGGTCCATAAAAATTCCACAAAAATCCCCGCAGTGTTTGGGCTCCGTTTGGTACCGATTTTCTGCGAAGTAAAAAACAAGCAAAAAACAGCAACTGGCACTTTGGCACTATGTCAATAGGTTAGTCCCAAAAAATGATATAAAGTTGCTATACAATGATTGTAAAACATCCAAAATTGATAATATAACAGCATGGAACAAGCAAAAATTATAGATAAGTTGGAGACGTATCAATCTCTTATATGCATGATTATTTATAGCCTCGTATTTCTTCTTCGAATCTTTCGTTTAGTTAGGCCAACTAGATCGATTTTTCTTGCCATGGGAAGAGGTGCTTTGTGATGGGTTCGATCTTGCGGTGTCCTCTCCCAGTGACAGAAGGGGCAGCGAGGCACACATGTATCGTTGCTATTAAGGATAACAAGATGGGGTCTATTCCTACATGAACAGATCTTGTCTACATCATGTCATCGTTGCTATTAAGGATAACAAAATAGTACTATTCATGGGAAAATGGAGTAATGCAATAAGAACGATGACATGATGGAGACAAGATCTATTCATGTAGGAATACACCCCATCTTGTTATCCTTAATAGCAACGATACATGCGTCCCTCGCAGCCCCTTCTGTCACAGGGAGAGGACACCGCAAGATCGAACCCATCACAAAGCACCTCTTCCCATGGCAAGAAAAATCGATCTAGTTGGCCTAAGTAAACTAAAGATTCGAAGAAGAGATACGAGGCTATAAATAATCATGCATATAAGAGATCAAAGAAGACTAAAATAATATTCATGGATAGAAACTAATCATGAACTCAAACTTCACCGGATCCCAACAAATACACCGCAAAAAGTCATTACATAAAATAGATCTTCAAGAGACCATTGTATTGAGAATCAAAAGAGAGAGAGATAAAGCCATCTAGCTACTGCCTATGGACCCGTAGGTCTATGGTGGACTACTCACGCATCATCAGAGAGGCACCAATGAAGATGATGAACCCCTCCGTGATGGTGTTAGATTGGATCTCGCGGTTCTGGAACTTGCGGCAGCTGGAATTGTGTTTTGTCGACTCTTCTAGGGTTTCTGGAATTTCTGAGGATTTATAGAGTTGAGAGGCGGTGGAAAGGACCTCCGTGGGCCCCACGATACATCAGGGCGCGCCGGGGGCCTCTGGCGCGCCCTGGTGTATCATGGGCCACACGGGCCTCCCCCCAGGTGCTTCCTTGGCTCCCAAGTTGTCTTCTGGTCGAAAAAAATCTCCAAAAAGTTTCGTGGCAATTGGACTCCGGTTGGTACTGATATTCTGCAAAGTAAAAAACAAGCAAAAAACAGCAACTGGCACTATGTCAATAGGTTAGTCCCAAAAATGATATAAAGTTGCTATAAAATGATTATAAAACATCCAAGAATGATAATATAACAACATGGAACAATCAAAAATTATAGATAGTTGGAGAAGTATCAGTCACCAGCCACCCGATCGATCAAGCAGCCAGCTTCGTCAGCCATATGATCACCAGTGCGTCCTGGCCCATGAGCCATCCCTTTCACAAATCGTGATATCTTGGGCCCGAGATACGAGTGGTTTGTTTCATGTACGTAACGTGTAGTGATCTAGCTAGCTACTCTGTTTAGGAAAAAATTTACCTTCTCCTAGTCCCTGTAAGAAAATTTGAGAAAAATTTCCTTCTCCCAGCACGAAAAATACCCTTCTTCCTGCAGAACATATGAGAATATCTAGTGAAAAATGGTCGCAACATACACGATATGAAAAAAATGTTGCCATGGATGGTCATTGGATTAATCTCGTCTTGCGGCCAAATTATATGCGATTGTACCTAGCACCGGCACCGCTATGCGTGAGTTGCCATCACTGCCGATGAAAAAGCTCGTCCACAATGGTAACGTCCGATTCTGGAGCATGCAGTCTGGCCATGCAGCAGCAAAGAAAAATGATAACTGGCCTTGTAGCATCACGCGTCAAGATTGCAACATTCGGTTGTCCTTGCGCTGTTCGCATGGTTGGCTTTGCAACATCCCACATCCGACTTATACTAGTGTTGATTGTCCTTGTAGCGTCCACGCATCCGGATTTCAAGTGTCGCATGTCCCGCTTGCAATGTTGGCGGGTGATCTTGTGGTGTTGCGTGTTCTTCCTTTCACATTGGTAGCCGACCTTGCAACATCACATGTTTTGCATGCATCAACGATGTTCCGATCCATGTTGCGTGTGCCTCGCATCAGGGCTAACCAACATTGAAGCGTCACACATCTCTCCTTTAATGCAATGGTCGTCTTGATAGCGTCACATGTTTCGCTTGCAACAAAGATACGAGATTGATATGGTGTGTGGCTCCGCAACAGGGCTAATTGGCATTGTAGCATCACACATCCTGCCTTTAACGTCCGCGTTCAGCCTTGCAACGTCACATGTTTTGCTTGCGTCAATAATGCCAGACCAATGTTTCGTGTGTCACACAGTTAGTTTAACCCACATTGCAATGTCGCACATTTTGCCTTTAACTTCAGCGCGGACGGCCTTGCAACATCACATGTTTCACTTGTAGCAACGATGCCAGGACGATGTTGCAGTATGACTATCCGACATTGAAGTATCGCATGTTCCACCTTTAACTTTGGCGGTCTACCTTGCAGCGTCATATATTTCTCTAGCAACAATGATGTCAGACTATGTTGCATGTGGCTCACAACAGAGCTAACCAGCATTGCAGCGTCATGTGTCCCGCCTTTAATGTCAGCGGTCAGCCTTGAAACATCACATGTTTTGCTTGCAACAAAGATGCCAGACTCATGTTGGTGTGGCTTGTAGCACGACTAACCGCGCCCTGTGCCGTCCTACTTGCAACAAAGCCGGCCTACCTTGCAACATCGTGCAGTGGGACAACATCCAAAAAACAACGCCGACTAGCTTACAACATCAATGTACTTTCGGCTACGCAACAACGGGAGATGAGGCTTGCGGCATCGGCGTGCTTCCAGCTTTTGCTGCTGCAATGTTGCCAGTGTCGCATGTTTCCCTTGTATCAGCAGTGTCTAGTGTTACAATGTCACATGTCCAACTGCAGTGGCAGTACGCCATGTGGTAACGTCTTGGTGTCGGACGGTGGAGCTGGGTGGCTACATGCACGGGCGCGAGGCATAAGCAGCAGCCGACGAGCGTGTAAAGGCATCTCCAATGCCGACCCGCAAACCGCCTGCATCCGTCCGGATAGTGCTATCCCGACCGCAGAAGCAATCCAATGCGGTCCTGTGTCAGTTTGCGGAGCGGTCCGGACGCGATTTCTCCCGCAAACCAGAGAAAAACATGGGGGGTGGGATTTGCGGGAGTCCGAACCGCTTCCAAGCTCGATTCTGACTGCCCTGGGCCACCCAAACCACCCACCCACCCTTTCCGCGCTTTCCATCCCACCGCCGCACCGCGTACCGCGTCGCATTCATGCCGCGCCCTGTTGTGTGCTGGGGCCCACGAGGCTCCTCCGACCCTGATTCCAGTCCTATAAAATCACATCTTCGGAGAAAAAAATTAGAGAGAAGTTTTCATGTTTCACAAGATGGAGCTGCCGCCACCTCCCGTTCTTCTTCGGGAGGGCCGATCTAGAGTCCGTTTGGGGCTCCGGAGAGGGGAAATCGTCGCTATCGTCATCACCAACCCTTCTCCATCAACACCTCCATGATGCTCACCACCGGGAGTGAGTAATTCCTTTGTAGGCTTGCTGGACGGTGGTGGGATTGGATGAGATTGATCATGTAATCGAGTTAAGTTTGATAGGGCTTGATCCCTAGTATCTACTATGTTCTGAGATTGATGTTGCTATGACTTTGCTATGCTTAATGCTTCTCACTAGGGCCCGAGTGCCATGATTTCAGATCTGAACATATCATATTATCTCTAAATATAAGATTGATTTGAATCCTATCTTGCAAGTTGTATGCACCTATTACGTGTCTTGATCCGCATACCCCAAGGTGACAATAATTGGGATTCTTTCAGGTGATTGCCGTAGTTTGAGGAGTTCATGTATTCACCATGTGTTAATGCTTTGTTCCTATTCTCTATTAAAAGGAGGGCTTAATATCCCTTAGTTTCCAATAAGACCCCGCTGCCACGGGAGGGTAGGACAAAAGATGTCATGCAAGTTCTTATCGCAAGCACGTATGACTATACACGGAATACATGTCTACATTATATCGATGAATTGGAGCTAGTTCTGTGTCGCCCTAGTGTGTAACTGTTACATGATTGATGTCATCTAAATCATTATCCATCACCGATCCACGTGGCTACGCTTTACATATACTGAATCTTGCTAAGTTACTATTGCTACTGCTACTGTCACAACTGCTTAAAAATTGTTGTTGTCACTATTACTGTTACTTTTGCTACTACTATCTCCCGTGCTACTAAACCTTTGTTGCAGAGAGATATCCCAGGTGCGGTTGAATTGACAACTCAACTTTCAAGGCCATTGAATATTTTTTGGCTCCGCTTGTGTCGAATAAATAAATTAGGGTGAAATACTACCTGTGAAGACTGTCGCGATCCCCTATACTTGTGGGTTATCAAGACCTTTTTATGGCGCCGTTGCCGGGGAGCATAGCTCTATTTATTGTGTTAACTTGAGGATATCCAATTGCCACTATGAAGAATCTAAAAGATAATCGAACTAAGATCGTCCCCTCTCGCACGAGAGGAGGTAAGGAACTGCCATCTAGCTTTGCTTTTGATTCACCTACTGTTTTGAATCAGCTTGTTACACCACCACCTGTTGATCGTCCTGATATGTCACCTGAACTTGATGATGCTACCTCTGAAATTAATGATGATACTATTGCTACACATGTTGAAACTGAAACTGTGGCACTGAATGCGCTACTTGATGCTCATATTGCTAAAGCTAGAGAACTTTAAAATGCTAAAAATGATGAGTACTTTGAATCACCTCTTACACCTCGCTCTCCAAATAGATATGAATTGCCTCATGTACCTGAAGGTTATGTCATGGATAAGGAAACATCTCGGGATTTCTTTGCTTGTGAAAATAGAGATGACTTGAAGAAACTGCTAGGTAAACTAAAAGAAAAATCTATGATGGAGAAAATGAAATATGATCCTAAATTTGCCACTTCTCCTATATTTGCTACTGATAAGGATTATGAGTTCTCTGTGGACCCTAAGTTAATTCCTATAGTAGAATCTGATCCTTTTCATGGTTATGAAAATGAAACTGTTGTCGAACACCTTATGAAACTAAATGATATTGTTGCTCTGTTTACCAATGATGAAAAGATATGCTATTATTATATCCTTAAGCTTTTTTCCTTTCTCGCTAAAAGGTGAGGCCAAGGAATGGTTTCTTTCTCTTGCTCCTGGTTGTATGCGTAGGCCCCAGGATATGCTCCATTACTTTTCTGAAAAATATTTTCCTGCTCATAAGAAACAATCTGCCTTACAGGAAATATTTAACTTTGTGCAAATTGAAGAAGAGAATCTCCCTCAAGCTTGGGGGGGGGGCTTCTCCAGTTACTTAGAGCTTTGCCTGATTTTCCTCTTAAGAAAAATGAAATTCTTGACATCTTTTATAATGGACTGACCGATGCTTCTAGGGACTTCCTAGATAGTTGTGTTGGTTTTGTTTTCAGGGAACGAACTGTCAGTCAAGCTGAATAACTATTGAATAACATATTGCAAAATGTCGATGATTGGACACATTCTGAACCACCTCCGAAACATATTCAAAAGAAAAGAGGTATTCTATTCCCCAACCCTGAAGATATGCAAGAAGCAAAAAGATCTATGAAGGAGAAATGTATTAAAATTGAGGAAATCAAGAAACTACCACCTATTGAAGAAATACATGGACTTGATACCTAGACACAAGTAGTAGAGGTAAAATCTCTCCATTCCATTAGTGAAAATGATATACCTTACACAAAGACTCCCGAACAATGCATGGATGAATTTGACAACTACGTTGTTAAGCAAGAACACTTCAATAACTATGTAAAGGATCAATTGAGACATAATGCTATGATGATAGACCGCTTAAGTGACTTTATGTTTAGAATTGCTAATGATGTAAAAGGACTAGGCAAACATGCTTCTATGGTTCACACTCAACTAGACCAAGTTGCTAAGTCACAAAATGATTTGCTTGCTGAAGTAAATAATAATATGAATGATCATGTTGTTAGAGTAATGACTAGGGGAGGTCGTATGACCCAAGAACCTCTCTATCCGGAAGTCCATCCTAAAAGAATAGAACAGGATTCTCAGAAAATTAATGGTGATGCACCTAGTTCCTCTAATAAGAAAAAGAAGAAGAAAAACGATAGGAACTTGCATGCTCCTAGTGGAGCTGTTATAGAAATACCTACTGAGAACCATATTGATGTTTCTATTTCTGATGCTGAGACCCAGTCTGGTAATGAACATGCACCTAGTGATAATGAAAAGGAAGATGAAAATAATATTGTGCATGTAGATGCTCCACCAGATAGTACTAAAGAACATGATAACGATGTAGAGATAGAACCTGCCGAGGATCTTGATAACCCACCTCCTAAAAATAAACGTTATGATAAGAGAGACTTTGTTGCTAGAAAACATGGAAAGGAAAGAGAGCCATGGCTTCAAAAACCCATGCCATTCCCTCGTAAGCCTTCTAAAAGTAGGGGCGATGAATATTTTGAGCGCTTTGCTTAAATGATTAGACCTGTCTTTTTGCGTACTCGTTTGACCGATATATTGAAAATGCCTCCGTATGCTAAGTATATGAAAGATATTATTACCAACAAAAGAAAAATACCTGAAACTGAAATTGCTACTATGCTTGCTAATTATTCTTTTGATGGAGGAATACCTAAGAAGCTAGGAGATCCTGGTATACCCACAATACCTTGCTCTATTAAAAGAAATTGTGTTAAAACTGCTCTATGTGATTTAGGGGCCGGTGTTAGTGTTATGCCTTTCTCCCTTTATAAAAGACTTGATTTGAGTAAGCTTACACCTACTGAAATATATTTGCAAATGGCTGATAAATCCACTGCTTTACCTATTGGGATTTGCGATGACGTTCCTGTTGTGGTTGCAAATGTTACTATCTTGACAGACTTTGTTATTCTTGATATGCCCGAGGACGACAATATGTCGATCATCCTTGGTAGACCCTTTTTAAATACTGTAGGGGCTGTTATTGATTGCAATAAAAGCAAGGTTACCTTTCATGTCAATGGCAAGCAACATACCGTGTATTTCCCGAAGAAGCAAACTTTGGTTAATAATATTAATTTCATTGAGCCTACTCCCACGGTTATCATTGGAAGTTTTGCAATTCCTCTACCTACGGTCAAGAAGAAATATTATAATCTTATTGTTGGGGAGATGCAAATCCTCATTGAGGTAACCTAGTGATATACAAAAATTCTTCGGTTGCATGTTAATCGGAAACGGTTGTTAATAAGACTTGATCAACCTTATTAATGGGTCCTTTTCGGAAGACATGTGATTGACTAATTTTGTACTCACAACTCTCTGTATCAAAAGTTTATCCTTTTTTATTTTTAGTTTTTATAAAATAAATTAGCTTGATTTTCCGTTTTTCTGTTTTTCCTGTGCATAGAAAAATGACTAAAAATAAAAGGTCTCAGATTGCCACAAAATTTTAACATGATTTTTTTTGGAATATATAAGATTTTTTGGCATAAAAATTGCAGGAGGGGAGTGCACCTGTGGGCCACAAGCCAACAGGGCGCGCCCCCTAGGCCGCGCCATGATGGATTGTGGGGCCCATAGCCCCCCTGCCTTATCCCTTCAACCCACTCCTTCTCCTACCTCCAGAAAAAATTCCCTAGCTCTCTCTCTCTCTCTCTCCCGTGTTCTTCCCCTAGAAACTGAAATTTTCGATCTCTTTGCTCGGAACTCCATTTCCGAAACTATTTGAGGAATTGCTCCTTGGTATGTGACTCCTCCACTCCTCCAATTTGTTTTTTTTTAGTGGTTTATATTTTGCATAATGTGCTGCACTTGGTGCTACAGAAAATGAGCTTGCATGTTGAATTCTTTGAGTTCCAAGTAGTATGAATGCTTGATATGTCCTCTAGGCATGATTATGAGTAGTTGCTATCAATCTTGCAAAGTTTTATTGATATAAATTTGTGGCTCAAAAATTTCAGAAATTTGTGCTTGGGAAGATGAGTTTCTTTAGGAGGAGCTTCTCAAGAAGACTCAACGCGGGTGAGTCATCTAGTGAGATCTCGGTACGACAAGCTTACATTGAACCCCAGGACAACCAGATAGTTATGGCTGATGCCAAATCATGTCGATGGCCAAGTGAAGAATTCATGAGCGGTGCAGGTATCAAGGAGGAATTTGATTGATTCATTGATAATACCGGCCTCACCAATTTCCTTGCAGATAATTGTGTCCAACACTATGACCTTACCCGTACATTCACGCAAGGATTTCGCTATCAATCACATGCTTCTAGAAGGGTTATTTAAACTTTATGATAAATCCTTTATCACGACTCTAGAAGAATTCTCGGTTGCTTGCAAACTTCCACTTTGGGGTTCGCCCGAGAAACCTTCAAAAACTGATTATAATATGTTCCTCGAGAGTCTTTGCGTTGGAGAAGATAGGGGAGTAACACATGCATGAATTAAAAGCATACAGTTTCCCTTTGTTCGTTACTTTGCACTATTTAATGGGACAAGATTGCAGTGCCTTATGTGCCCCTGACTTGAGCCTTACTCACACTGCTGTAACTAGTGAACAACACTATAACCTTGGTGCAATTGTTGCGCGAAGGTTGAACTCTAACTCTAGCAATGGTGATTTGTATGGAGGAATTTATGCCCTGTGTAGCTGCATGATGGCTACTACGCAACTTTATTCTTGTAGACTTTGTTGGTCCTCCAAGCGCAGAGTTTTGTAGGACAGTAGCAATTTTCCCTCAAGTGGATGACCTAAGATTTATCAATCTGTGGGAGGTGTAGGATGAAGATGGTCTCTCTCAAACAACCCTGCAATCAAATAATAAAAAGTCTCTTGTGTCCCCAACACACCAAATACAATGGTAAATTGTATAGGTGCACTAGTTCGGCGAAGAGATGGTAATACAAGTGTAGTAATGATAGTAGATATTGATTTTTGTAATAGTAACAATAAAAAACAGTAAGGTAGCAAGTAACAAAAGTGAGCACAAACGGTATTGCAATGCTTGAAAACAAGGCCTAGGGTCCGTACTTTCGCTAGTGCAATCTCTCAACAATGCTAATATAATTGGATCACATAACCATCCCTCAACGTGCAACGAAGAATCACTCCAAAGTTCTTATTTAGCGGAGAACATAAGAAGAAATTGTTTGTAGGGTACGAAGCCACCTTAAAGTTATCCTTTCCGATCGATCTATCCAAGAGTTCGTACTAAAAATAGCACCAAGTTATCCTTTCCGATCGATATATCTAAGAGTTCGTACTAGAATAACACCATATGATATGCATCAACCAACTCTAATGTCACCTAGATACTCCAATGTCACAACAAGTATCCATGAGTTAATTATACGATACACATGAAACAATTTCAGATCCATAATACTCAATCCAACACAAAGAACCTCAAAGAGTGCCCCAAGATTTCTATCGGAGAACATGGTATGAAAATGAGCAATCAACCCCTATGCATAGATCCCTTAGGTCACCGGAATCCGCAAGTTGATGCCTCAACATATATCAAGTGAATCAATAGAATACCCCAATGTCACTATGGGTATCCCACGCTAGACGTACATCAAGTGTTCTCATCCAAGATATTCAATCCAACATAATGACATCTCAAAGTGAAAGATTCAATTCATCACAACATGATAGCAAGGGAATAACATCATATTATCAGACTATATTAACAAAGCCCGTGATACATCAGGATCGTGACATCTCAAGAACACGAGAGAGAGAGATTTTGAACACATAGCTACTGGTACATACCCTCAGCCCCGAGGGTGGACTACTGCCTCCTCGTCATGGCCTCCGCCGGGATGATGAAAATGGCCACCGAAGATGATCTACCCTCTCCGGCAGGGTACTGGAACGCCTCCAGATTGGTTTTACATCGATACAGAGAGTTGCGGTGGCGGAATGAGGAGTCTAGGGTTATTTCTGGTGGTTTATATATATATATATATATATATATATATATATATATATATATATATGATTTTTGGGCGTTGGTTTCACGCGAAGATGGGCCACGAGTGGACCACAAGACACCAGGGCGCGCCAGAGGGGCCTGGCGCGCCCTGGTGGGTTGTGCCCACCTCGTGGCTCTTCTGGCCCTCCAACAAAGCTTCTAGTGCCTCTTTTTTTCCAAAAAAATCGTCAAAAAGTTTCGGGCGATTTCAACAACTTTGGTGTTATTTTTGTGCAGAATAACCCGGACTGACGATGTATTCAACGGAACTACCTTGGTGTTATTTTTGTGCAGAATAAAAGTTCTCAAAATTGGATGAAACTTTTTGTGGAATTTTTCTGGGATTTATAATAAATTATGGAGCGAAGAGCTGCCAGAGGGAGGCCACCTATGAGCCACGAGCCAACAGGGCGCGACCCCCCTAGGCCGCGCCCTGTTGTGCTGGGGCCCACGAGGCTCCTCCGACCCTGATTCCAGTCCTATAAAATCACATCTTCGGAGAAAAACTTAGAGAGAAGTTTTCATCGCGTTTCATGAGACGGAGCCTCCGCCACCTTCTGTTCTTCCTCAGGAGGGCTGATCAGGAGTCCGTTTGGGGCTCCGGGGAGGGGAAATCATCGCCGTTGTCATCACCAACCCTTTTCCATCAACACCGCCATGATGCTCACCACCGGGAGTGACTAATTCCTTTGTAGGCTTGCTGGACGGTGGTGGGATTGGATGAGATTGATCATTTAATCGAGTTAAGTTTGATAGGGCTTGATCCCTAGTATCTACTATGTTCTGAGATTGATGTTGCTATGACTTTGCTACGCTTAATGCTTGTCACTAGGGCCCAAGTGCCATGATTTCAGATCTGAACATATTATATTATCTCTGAATATAAGATTGATTTGGATCCTATCTTGCAAGTTGTATGCACCTATTACGTGTCTTGATCCGCATACCCCAAGGTGACAATAATTGGGATTCTTTCCGGTGATTGTCGTAGTTTGACGAGTTCTTGTATTCACCATGTGTTAATGCTTTGTTCCGGTTCTGTATTAAAAGGAGGCCTTAATATCCCTTAGTTTCCAATAGGACCCCGCTGCCATGGGAGGGTAGGACGAAAGATATCATGCAAGTTCTTATCGCAAGCACGTATGACTACATACGAAATACATGCCTACATTATATTGATGAATTGGAGCTAGTTCTGTGTCGCCCTAGTGTGTAACTGTTACATGATTGATGTCACCTAAATCATTATCCATCACCGATCCACGTACCTACGCTTTACATATACTGAATCTTGCTAAGTTACTATTGCTACTGGCTACTGTCACAACTGCTACAAAATTGCTGCTGTCACTATTACTGTTACTTTTGCTACTACTATTTGCCATGCTACTAAACCTTTACTGCAGAGAGATATCCCAGGTGCGGTTGAATTGACAACTCAACTATCAAGGCCAATAAACATTCTTTGGATCCCCTTGTGTCGAATCAATAAATTAGGGTGAAATACTACTCGTGAAGACTGTCGCGATCCCCTATACTTGTGGGTTATCAGCGGCTATTTAAACCGCGCTCTGGTGCCGTCCAGAGCACCACACCGTCCTCCTCCCCATCGCCGAGTCTTTCCTTCTCTCCGACCTCTACATACTCTCCGAGCCTAGCAAGTGGTGATGCCGAAGTCCTGGTTCTCCGTGCCGGCAAGCGGCACCGGTGGAAGCTCGTCGTCTGGTGGATCGTGGCACCGTCGGCCTCGCTCACCGGGGCCATCAGCATCCACAATGACAAGCTTCTTCGGCAAGGAGGAGATACTAATCTCCATTGGCGACGAGGAGGAGCAGCTGTGTCTGCTATCGCAGGCGGCTCTGATGTGGAGGTTTGGCATGAATACATGTGTGAAGGTTTGATGTGTGGCTCCCAGACTCCGTGCGGACGTGCGTGCTCGCCCGACGTTGGCGCTACGTCTGGACGATTATCCCACGCCCACGCATCACTGACGTCGACGTGTTTCGGAGTGTGGAGAAGTTGAATGGGTTTCGTGGACCGGCTGCTTTTGCCCTGCAACCGCGGCTCCGTGCTGAACAAGTGTGAGTTCAATCTGTATGGGTTCTTGTGGCTGGAGGATGCACTGGTTGACCTATGGATCCTCCGTGTTTTGAAGTGCCATACCCGGCTGATGCAGGTTCATCTCTATACTAATCTACCAGCCATTCAATAGCCATTTGAATCGTTCGTCAAACTGGCCAACCGACCCCTCTTCTCCCAGCACCTATGGCGATTAGAGCTCAATTGTGTCTACTTGGAAGATGGCTTTCTTGATTTTTCGAGCTGCTCGGTGTTGAAAGATCTACAGAGCACCAATTATGTCATCGCTACCGATCAGATCCTGTCCCAATCCTTGAAACAACTTAGCATCATGGGATGTGAGCTTTGTTGGCAATTTCACCCACTCTTATATCTGCTCCAAGTATTATTTCACTCTAGCTAAATGAGTCTATCGGTGTGACTCCGGTGCTTGAAAGCATTTCACATAGCTTTTTGGCATGAATACAGGTGTGGAGGTTTGATGTGTGCAGACGGCCTGGCGGTAAGTTAATGTCATCTCAAGGTTTTATGGAAGTTCATCAGACTTGAGCTGAGCCATCAATCTATCAAAGTGAGAGTCATGAAATTCTAAATCATCACCAATGCCATTACCAGGCTTTTCGATCTTAGGCCCGGTGTGTGCAATGTGTATGAAATCGCACTTTTTGTCAAACATATCCTCGCTTGCTTGATGGCAGGGCGCAAGGTCACTAGGATTGATCTGACAAGTCATATAGTTCATCAAACATGTCCTCGTTTGCTTGATGGCAGGGTGCAAGGTCACTAGGATCTAACAATTTGCACAGTTCATCAAACATATCCTCGTTTGCTTGATGGCAGGGTGATGGTAGGAAGGGCGGCTCCGGAGATGGCATCACTTGAGGTGCATGAGGTACACTCTGACCCCTACGGTTGATCGTTGTTGGAGAAGCATGCATCATGTATGTCACAGCCACTTCCTCATCTATGCCCAGACATTTCCTCTTCTCTCTTCCCACTCTAATATCATCTGCAAATTCAGCATGCCGTGTCCGAACGCCAACAAATCTACTGGCCTTGATGTGTGGCTCCCAGACTCCATACTGCAGCACACGCTTGGCTTCCTCGTGGCACATGAAGCCATGCAAACGTGCGTGCTCGCCCGACTCTAGCGCTACGTCTGGAGGATCATCCCATGCCCGCGCATCACTAACGTCGATGCGTTTTGGAGTGGGGAGAAGCTGAACGGGTTTTGTGGACCGGCTGCTTCTGCCCCGCGACTGCGGCTCCGCGCTGAACGAGTGCGAGTTCAATCTCTATGGGATCTTGTGGCTGGAGGACACATTGATTGACCTTTGGATCCACCGCGTTTTGAAGTGCCATACCCGGCTGCTGCAGGACCATCTCTACACTAATCTACCAGCCATTCAATAGCCATTTAAATCGTTTGTCAAACTGGCCAACCGACCCCTCTTCTCCCGGCACCTATGGCGATTAGAGCTCAATTGTGTCTGCTTGGAAGATGACTTTCTTGATTTTTCAAGCTGCTCGGTGTTGAAAGATCTAAAGATCACCAATAGTGTCATTGCTACTGATCAGATCATGTCCCAATCCTTGAAACAACTTGGCATCATGGGATGCGAGCTTTGTTGGCAATTTCACCCAACTCTTATATTCGCTCCAAGTATTATTTCACTGTAGCTAAATGAGACTATCGACGTGACTCCAGTCCTTGAAAGCATTTCACATAGCTTTTTGGCATCAATACAGGTGTGGAGGTTTGATGCGTGTAGCCGGCCTGGCGGTAAGTTAATGTCATCTCAAGGTTTTGTGGAAGTTCATCGGACTTGAGCTGAGCCATCAATCTGTAAAAGTCAGAGCCATGAAATACTAAATCATCACCAATGCCATTATCAGGCTTCTCGATCTCAGGCCCGGTGTGTGCAATGTGTCCGAAGTCGCAAACTTTGTCAAACATATCCTCGCTTGCTTGATGGCAGGGCGCAAGGTCACTAGGATCTGACAAGTCGCGTAGTTCATCAAACATGTTCTTGCTTTATTGATGGCAGGGCGCAAGGTCACTAGGATCTGATAATTCGCACAGTTCATCAAACATATCCGAAGATGGCAGGGTCATGGCAGGAAGGGCAGCTCCGAGATGGCATCACTTGAGGTTCATGAGGTACACTCTCACCCCTATAGTTGATCGTTGTTGGAGAAGTATGCATCCTGTATGTCACAACCACTTCCTCATCTGTTCCTAGACATTTCCTCTTCTCTCTTCCCACTCTAATCTCATATGCAAATTCAACATGTTGTGGCTGAACGCCAAAAAATCTATTGTCCTTTGTAACACCCCAAAAATTTAAACATGATTTTATTAACTAAAATTTGTCCAGTAATTTTTTTTTGAATTATAATAGGTCCTTTAATGATTTTAGAGCCTTTTCTGTTTCTGGCTTTCAAAATTCTTCTCTCCATGTAGAATTTTTGTACATCATTGTGGCATTTGCTAGCTTTCTTAAATCATTTCATTCTAATAACAGTAGGAATTATTTTCATAATAAAAATTTCCCAAAACAATTCATTAGAAAGGCTTTTTCAATTCTTTAAATGCCTCTGTTGCACTACAACCATTTTAGAAAATTCTTTAAAAATTCCACAAAAATTATGGGAGATCATGTGAGGCCTACATACCGATTTTATGCAAAAAAGCTAACTTGATCTTTTGGAAATTTTGAGCACAACATCTTCTTTTCATTTCTGTCCTGTTTTTGAGTTTCAACTAAAACCCTAATTTCTATTGCTCAAATGACTCTAATTTTTTTCCCACTCATAGTTCTTACAACCAAACCCTTAAGTCCAGAAGATCAGCTCCATTTGCATCTTGGAAGTCCACCAAATACCCCTCTGAAGTTTCTGTCCAGAAATGAATTTCAGTAAAACTTGCACTTCCAAGTTTTTCTTCTGGTCAAACCAACCATGTCACACTCTTTATCACCTAAGGAGACACCACCCTGGAAATTATCACAACCAACAAATATTCCTAGATGACCATAGCATTTTATCAGACAGGTCATGTGCATGACCGAATCTTTGCCTCTTTCCTAACTACATTAGAGACTTGATGTTCTGGCCAAGAAAACATGTCCATAATTATTACCATCCACACTAGCACCACCCTGTTAATTTGCAACTTGGTTGGGTCCCTGTAGATGCCACTGGCATATGCTCGAGCACTTGGTGTGCATGCAGAGAGCACGACCAGAGTGCGTGTTTTGCACCGTTGGCATCGACTCCTGCCACTCCCTCTGCTGCCTCCCCTGCTCGCCCGAGTCTTCCCCTGGATCACCGCGTCACCCCTGGTCCTCGCCGACACCCTCTCTTGTCGCCTGGCGCCGTCCAGCGCCGAAGACCACCGACTAGAGCCGCCGCCGTCGTTTCTCACTTGGACACGGCACCGCCCGAGCCGCTCGATTCCGCCAGCGCTTCCCCTCCTTAACTGCTAACCACCTGGTCTTATCCGCAGCTCGACGACCTCCCCACCAACCCTCACCGGCCACGCCTACCTCGCCAGCTACCTCGACGGTGCCATGAATGGCCTCCGCCGCCGTGTCCCGATTCGGGAAGCCACGGGCACAGCCACCTCATGCTATTTAAGCTACCCGAGCTCATCAGAATCAAGGGAATCACTTCTTCCACAGCTATGAAGCCACCGAAGCACCCAATCGACCGTGGGAGGTCATTCCCCTCATCTCCGACGAAAGCCTCCGCCGCCCCTGTCTTATTGATTCTGGCGCCACACGTATCCTCCCTCTCCAATTATCTTCACCAACAACCTCCTGGAGCTTCCGCAGATCCATCCCCGCCGCCAATTTCACCGGAGACAGCACGTAGGCGAAAGCCCTCTTCGAGCTCCGCCGGAGCCCTTCGGGCAAGCTCGTCGCCGGCGGCCTGGTGCTCCCCGGAGGCCGTGCCGCACACCGACGGGACCGCGCCGGCCTCCTGAGCTCGAGGGTGGGCTCAGCTCGCCGAGGGATGCCTCCAATCGCCGGAACACCGCCCTGTTCTGTCGCGGGAGGAAGGCGACGCCCCCAGTCAAACCTGACTGGTGGGCCCCCTCCGTCAGCGGCTCAGGCCGCAGCAAGCTGCGCGGCTGAGCAGCTAGGCTCGGCCCAGTAGCCCGTGCGGCTATATAACGCTCAGGGCGCTCGCCCCCCCCCCCCCCCTTTCTGTTTTTTTTCTCTTTTCCAGTATACTTCAAAGAATTCCTCAGCCACCAATTCAAATCCAAACTAGATGATTCAAATTTCTACAGTCTTATAAAATCATGTCCTATTTATAAAAATAGGTTAAACATTTTTCCTCAACACTTTTTGTCTACAGGATTTATTAAATAGTCTTTTTCTTCATTTCTTTCCAACTTAGAATTTCTCTAAGTAAATCATATTGACTCCAAATGATTTAATTATTTGTCTGAAACTCCTCATATTTCATCAAGGTTATTTTAGTGTTCATTTCAAAATTTTCCAAACAACTTTTGGTACTATTTTTGCTATGTGTAGTAATTCAAATATTTTTGAAATAGGAATGGAGGGAGGATAGGATTTTCAAACTTTTGGAGTACACCAATATTTCTGCATATTCAAGGCAAGCATCTTGAACACTTGATATGGTGATTGCATGAATAACTGTTGCTAAAATAAATTATTCATGCATGAGTTGAATTTGAGTAGAATTTGCACATGGCTACTTTGCATGCATGATCCCTAGCTAATTGTTGCTGTCATCCTTAAAACTTGATGTATGAGTAAGCATGGTTACTTTTACGTGTCATATATATGCATGTGTGATCCGGACTAAACTCCAGGAAAGAATCAGTCACAAGTAAAGTGACCGTGAGACTGAATTCTCGTGATGACAAGAATGATCAGTAAGGGCATGACAGGACATGTCCAGGTAGTGACCCTATTGGGTACTACCGAGAGATTATGTTGTGCTAATCACTACAGGAAAACTTAACCTCCTGAGTCGACCGTAGATCGAGTCTTGTTCCGGTAACCCCCATACTTGATCTGTGCTGCCACGGGTCCTTCCGCAAGGAAGGTATGGTTCAGTAAGTTGATAACCCCTGTCCAGGTACACACTACATAGAGGGCCACGATGAGGGTTTCCACGCATGGACTAAATCCTGTCATCGGGTCAGGGGGCATGGGTGTTTCCGGTTGGTAGCCGAGAGGGGGGCACCCCTTGTAATCCGCGCGTATGAATAGTGATCCCATGCAGGACGTTGGTCTCCCCGTCTTAGAGTTTTACCGAACAGATACCCTGGGTGATTCCTGGCATCCGGACGGTTAAGCTGGTGTGTGCTGGTCAGGTGTGTTTCAACCTAAAGACCGTAATGGGAATTAGCCAACGTCTCGGTGCTGGCTAAAGAAATCCTTTACTTGTGGGTAAAGAGTACACCCTCTGCAGAGTTATATCTATTCGAATAGCCATGTCCGTGGTTAAGGACTACAGTCTGGGTTGGTCAAGTGTCGGTCTTAGAGTCGGTCTCCGGAGGAAACAATGAAATTGATCATGGTCTATATTGCAGGATAACTATTGCTGCTAGTGTTACCATGAATATTATTGATGCTATGATTATCATTGTGGACTAACCCAATTCACTTATTTTATTTTCTGAGTGTCTCAGGGGCTAGTTAGACTATCCCGGGCATTCGATTTTATTTTCAAGACCTCTCGTGGCGTACCTCAAGTTCTCGGGCGGTCTTGTCTCGCCCGACTCTCTTGTGGACACCCGACTGGCATTTCTTTTCAAGACCTCTCGTGGCGTCGCTTGAGATCTCGGATGGTTCTGTCTCGTCCGATTTCTCTTTTAGACACCCGTTTGGCATTTCTCTTCAAGACCTACCGTGGTGTCACTTGACATCCAACCGGCATTTCTTTTATATTTTCTTCGGATTCTCGGATAGTTCTGCCTCGTCCGATTTTCCATCAACCTTCTTTGTTTGTCGCTAACTCGTTACTTCAGCACATGCTAATATGTCATCATGCCATGATTTAATTCCTGTCAGCATGCATATAATATAGTCCAGCATGAGCATAATCAAATAGTTTAGTTCACGATGATCATATATTATCTGTTGCATTCGGTATATCATTTGTTCATAATGTTTGTGAGTACATTCAAACGTACTCACTGGCTTGTCCCTGGTTATTTCATTGGCCAGGTCAGAAGAGTATTATGACGACGTCCATACGGAGCCTAGGATAGCAGCCACGCGGGATAGGAGTTATCCAGGTCAGCCGTTCCTGTGGGAATGGAGCCCCATCGACGCTGGAGAATTCTCGAATCGCTTCCGTCATCCATCACCAGAAATCATTATTGTATCATTAGACATTTACGGTCTTGTATCCAATTCATGTAATTGCTTGGAAATCTATATCGAGGAGGTGTCCACCAGCAAACAGAAATCCTGGGGCTGGTGATGACACGAGGGGTTAATTTATGGGATATTGTGCCCCGGAAATCCGGCCCCGACATCCTTTGCTTTGGAAGCCTTGTTCCTGCTTTTCGCGTGCTTCAATTGCCCGTTGCGCAACAATCCTACTTTTTCTTCCGAATTGGAAGTTCCCAGCCATTCTTGCCTAGTGCCATTCCTGAGCTCTCCACTTACCGCACGTCTCGCGGTAGACACCTGGGTACATGGACGGCTCCTTCGTCCTGGTGCGGACTATATCAGAGATATACTCCATGACTACAGTCACTGTTGGTGTTGAGCTTGCGAACTTTGTTTGGGAAATTCTTCTTTTTGTCATTGCAAAGATGAATGGCTAGGGCGTCATAGGCACTGGCAGCCAGCTTTGCGTTATCAAATGTACCAATCTAGACGCCACATATTTTGGCCCCGTACTTACTAGAGGATGATATTCTTGTTACGCCTCTATATTTCGGAGACAGTGTGTCTCTGCAAACTGTCGATGAATGTCAACCGGGTGTGCAAGTCGTGGCCGACGCTCTCGGCACCAGTTTTTGCGGCAATGCGGATAGCCCGTAGGCATTGCCGTTGGTGGTTGACGGTGGCGGATTGGGCACTGTCTTTGGGAGGGCGGGAATGTCAGAAAGATTCCTGCTCGTGAACAATGCCGACGACATGGACACCGGGTTTGGTGTGAGGGTGTAAAGCAGCGGGATAGGAATCAGAACTGTGTTGCCGCTGGTGGCTGATATCGGCGGCCTGGGCATTGGGTTCAGGGGGAGAGAGGGAATGGCGCAAAATGTATGGCTCCATTGAGTGGAGCCACGCCCCCTGCTTCTCGTGTGCTTCAATTGCCTGTTGCGCAACAAGTCCTACTTCTTCTTCCGAATCGAAAGTTCCCAGCCATTCTTGCCTAGTGCCATTTCACACCTGAGCTTTCCACTTGCCGCACGGCTCGCGGTAGACACCTCGGTACATGGACGGCTCCTTCGGCCTGCTGCAGACTATATCGGTGATATGCTCCATGACTGCAATCACTCTGTTGGTGTTGAGCTTGTGATCTTCGTTTGGGAAATTGAGCTTCTTTTTGTCATTCCAGAGACGAATGGCTAGGGCGTCATAGGCACCGACAGCTAGCTTTGCGTTATCAAATGTACTAATCCAGACCCCACATATTTAGGAGCGTAGTTACCAGAGGAGGATATTCTTGTTATGCCTCTATATATTTTGGAGATAGTGTGTCTTTACAAACTGCCGATGAATGTCTATCGGGTGTGCAAGTTGTGGTCGGCGCTCTCGGCACCAGTTTTTGGGGCAATGCGAATAGCCCGTAGGCATTGCCGTTGGTGGTCGACGGCGACGGATTGGGCACTGTGTTTGGGAGGGCGGGAATGTCAGAAAGATTCCCGCTCGTGAATGATGCCGACGGCATGGACACCGGGTTTGGTGGGCGGGTGTAAAGAAGCGGGATAGGAATCAGGACCGTCTTGCCGCTGGTGGCCGATGCCATCAGCCTGGGCACCGGGTTCAGGGGGAGGGAGGGAATCATGACCGTATGGCGTTGAGCTGGATCTGCATTGCCACTACGTGGATGGCGCCGGCTGCCAGTGGAGCCGGTTTGGGTAGTGGGGCGAGTGTGTAAATCTCTGGGCTTTGAACCGGTGCGGCGTTGCCGCTGGTGGATGACACGGGTAGCCCGGATATGAGATTTGGGCGGGGGGTGAAGGGCTGGTAAACCTGAAAATTTTGAAACGCAGCGACATTGGAGATGATGGACAACGTCGGCGGCCAAGGTGCCAAGTTGGCAGAGAGTATGGGGATCTGGTAAATCGGAAATGCGGGTGTGGATGCCGGTTGCGAAGGCACCAAGTAGGGGTGGAGGGCCAAGAGCGTGTAAATGTGTGAGCTTTGAGGCGACGCGGCGTCACCGCTGGTGGTGGACACGAGCGGCCCAGATACCATGCCGATTGATGAGATCGGAGCTTCTTCGTCGGCACGCCGCTCTACTGCCACCAGCGCCCCGGCGACAGTCCGCACGGCTTCCCGTGCCTCTAGGAAGCCAAGCGTGTGCTTCCCTTTTTGAAGTCATCTCCGCCGACGTCTCCAGGGGGGGGGGGGGGGGTGGGGCGGCCGTCCCTGCCACCTCGGCATGCCAAGGGGCCCCCAAGTATGGTTTCTGCTCTTCTATGGGCCTATCTCTTGACCCAAATGGCAAATGCTAAACAAATTCATCCGTGAAAAATGAGCATAGATTGTTTTCCTCTGATTTCTTTCCTGTTACGACTGAATTTGAGATCCCACTGCTAAGATTGATGAATGAACCAGTTATTGCATGCGAATAATTAGGAGTGAGGCACTACTCTGCGCCGGCACACCGGCGCAACATTTTGTCCGATCGTCCTAGGACCGTATGATTTCACGCACGTGAACGTCCAGGATCTGCTTCGTCCGTTGACTGAAAAAAATCCCCACCCACCCCGCACCTCCTCCGCCATGCCATGGCTTGCCATAAAACAAGCTGTCATTCCCCAGCGTCCTTACGTTCGTCGTCAGACGCAGCTCGCTGCACCCCTCGTCGCAACTCGCCGTCGCCGGACGCCCTGCCAATCACGTTGTCGATTTCCAGCGCCACCCACTTGTTGGACGCAACTCTATCGAAGCCTACTGCAGCTTGCGGTCAATTCGGTTCCACCAAACTTGTGCACCCATTGAATCACAGCGCCGCCGTCCTCCCGGCTCACCGTCCTCAACAAATCATAGTATTGCATTCCAGCAAAAAAATAAAGGGTAATTTGTGCACTAAGAAATGCCAGAAAAGCCAATTGAAGCAAAAAAAAAGCAGGTTCTAGCAAAAAAAATTGCAGGTTCCAGCAAAAACATGGATTGTCGTCCTCCTTGCCGGGTCCATGCATGCAACAACTTTCGCCCCGCGGTTGCAGTTCTCTCATTGGCGATGGCAGCTCCGTTGGATGGCCGCAGCTCTGATAGCGCCGGTGGCAACACCCCGTCGAAAAGCTCGTCAAAAAGGGACTCTCTTTCGGATTTGCTGGTGCCTGGTGGCACCAAAAATGTCTGCCGGTAGTAGCAAAAAATTATGCTGGTTCCAGAAAAAATAGCTCGTCGGTGCCGCCACCACGCCGCCATTGTAGCCAAATTGATTGCTGATTGTAGCTTTTGTGATTGCTGGTTGTAGCAAAAAATAAAAGAGGTTCCAGTAAAAACTAAATGTAGCAAAAATCATGCGACGACGGCAACACAATTCTCTTGAATTGCAGCAAAACTGAAAAACGGTTCCAACAAAAATCTCAAGATGTTCCAGCAAAAATTTCATGGCGGGGCACCACTGTCACCGCCCACAACCATCTTCGCCCATTGCAGAAAGTCAAATCATGATTCCATCAAAAAATAAAAGTGGTTCCAGCAAAAATTTAATGTAGCAAAAATATCATGGCAGCAACACACCACCATCTCTCTCAAATTTGCATCAAAACGGAAAGAAGGTCCATCAAGGAAAATTATTCAGCTCATCGTTGTATCGTTGTAGCAAAATTTGGTGACTTTCCCAGCTTGTCGCTGCCATCGTTGCAGCTCGCCACAGTTGCTCAACAGCTCGCCGCGACCACTCATGATTGGCACCTGGCACACCATGAGATGCGGCACTAGTATGTATTGGGGTTGCGAGCGCGGGGGGGGGGGGGGGGGGGGGGGGGGGGGGTCTGATGGACATAATCGGGATGGGAGTGATGAGGTGGAGGGAGTAGGGAAGCTGTGTGACCGGCGAGGAGCGGCGAGATTTCAGGGGCGGGGAAGAAACATGAATGAAGAAGAATATACGTGAGGGGATAAGGCTAAGGACGAAAGCCGTCGTGTAGGACCCACTGGGCAACGTGGCGTGTGCGTGCGGAGCCGCATGCTATTCCTATCGAGCAACGTGCGTGAGTCCGGCCAAAAGCTTCGGCCGGCCTGCCGGCTAGAAATGTTTTCCTTTGGAGTTGTTACCAAAAAATCTCCTGATTTCCAGCCTTATCCACCAACCGAAAATTGTGCATCCAATTCCTTCGACCGGTTTTCCTACTTCCGGGTGTGTGCACACACACCTTATCCTAGCCGCTGGTGGCAGGGTGTGTAGCCTCGAGATATGAACTTAGCTCTGACGACCGAGAGTGTTTACAGATGACCTGTACAGCGCACCATCTTGATTCCTGGTAGGCCACTGTACATGACAGCCAGGTCCCCAGACAGGTCTGAAAGGTGGTGGACAGGGGATAACATGTCGGCCCATGAGTCCATTTATTTGTTTAATCCAGATCGATGGCCACTCCTCTCTATTCTTCTTCCCCTTTTTCTCAGATGAGATGGTGCGCTGGTGCTAGTTGTTGCCACCAAATTTTGACACGGTACAAAATGCAGTTGAGATGATTTTAAATGAAAAGGTATTCAACATGAAAAAGTTCTGCATCGTCAAATTGAACAACTTTGATATTTAGGTCATCACTTCCCAACCCCATCTTAAGGGCCGAAATTACACTCGAAGTGTCAGGATTTAACTTCAAGAGTGTTATTCGGCCGATTAAGCTCCCAAGACCATCTCTTATGGGAAAATGTTCAACATGGATTGTCTTCGTCTCGTCGAAACGATCGATTTTGATATCAAAATCATCTCAATCCGAGTTCATATGCAAAAGTTAGAGCCATTGCAGTGCAACCCTATCACAAGATAGAAACTGACGCGAGGGATCAGACACTCACCAAGAAGATGTCTGATGGGTTGCGTAAGCTATTCGGCCCTCAAGACGGCCTCGAATGGAAAAACTTACAACATGAAAAAGTTTTGCGTCATCGAGCCGATCGATTCTGATATATAGTTCATCTCAATCCGAGGTTGTATGCAACCTGCAGAAATGATACAAGATTCAAATAGTCCAGTCAGCTGCAAGACCGAGTCCGACTAGAAGTTGAAGATGGCCTCGTAAAGTCTTCAAGATGGCTTCGGTTGGAAAAGTGATCAATAGAAGACTTGTTCGTTTCGTCGAAACGATCGATTTTGATATAAATATCATCTCAATCGAAGGTCATATGCAGATTCTGCGACCCGCGCAAGGAGCAAGACAGAAGTTTGAGCCAGATTCGGGCTGAATCCGAGTTTAACTAGAACTAGGATTCTAGGACGTGATTTGGTGTAATTTTCTTATAAGGAAAACCTAGATGAATCATTTTCTTGTACAGGAAGTGCAGCCGCCTCTTATATATATTGGAGGTGACGGCCGATTGAAAAAACACACAATCGAACAAATCAATCTATACCACTTTTTCATCTACGTTTTATCTCTCCATCGTTTTTTCTCTCGTTCTTCATTGTTCCTCGGGTTTGAGAGCTGCGAATCCCGAGGCTCTAGGGGCAAGCGAATCGACCTAGAGCAGCCCATAGCCGCCGCACTCCCTGACGGGGTCCCACCCGGGCGTGCGGGATTTCGGGTCTGCAAAAGGGTCCGCTGGCTGTCTGGCGTATCGCGCTGCCAGACGGACCTCCTTCGACGTGAGCTGCGGTGCATCACCCCCGGCGTCGAGGGTACACGGTGACATGTTCGTGTGTCAACACACTTTTTGGCGACTCCGCTGGAAACTAAAGATCAATCATCATCATCAACCATCATGTCTGATCTTCCTAAGCCATCTGAGGTAGATGCCGATAACATCATTAAGCCCAAGCTTGATGAACTATTGGCCGATCATCGCCAAGCTTATGAGGAGTATAAGAAGGCGCGGGAAGAGAAGGAGCTGCAGGAGTTCCTTGCAAAATTCAAGAAGGATCGCCAAGGCAATATCACTCCGATTGGAGAAATCAAGTTCCCTCCTCTTCAAGCCGAGCAGGTTAAACCCGCTGTGAGTACCACTTTTTCTCCTAAGCAGTGGGCTGAGATTGAGAGTCGTATTGCCGATGGTAACAATCTGGTCTATCAATCTTTTTTAGAAAATACTAATGCTCAGAAGAATATGCCTCAATCATCTACTCATAATATTGGTGTGCCTACTAGCGTAGAAAGCCCTAATTTGTCTTTACCTATTTCATCGGTGCCTCCCATGCCGATGAATTATTATCCTGCTCAAACAAATCAGATGGTGGCTGCACCTATTAGTCCTATCATGAGCATGCCAGGTTCGGCGGCAACGCCAAACCAAGCATTACCTGTAGGTGCAAACGCTGCTAGAACACTGCTGAACTATGGTTCGACATACACGCCACCTGCAGCTAATAATCCTACTCCTCCTATGCCACTGTAGCAAACTTCATCGTCTACTATGGACGATGCCCTAACTAATTTTAAAGAAGAGATGGCTAAGATGTTTCTGGAGAATTTTGGTGTTGAGTTACCTAGGAATCGGATTTACCAAAACCGTATCCTGAATACTTTGATGCAATCCAGTGCCCTCCGGGATATAAAATTCTAGATTTTGTTAAATTCAATGGAGAGGGCACGAAAACAACATGGGAGCATGTTAGTCAATACTTAGCTCAGTTAGGTGAAGCAGGCTCGTTAAATGAATTGAAAGTGCGTTTATTTCCTTTGTCCTTAACTGGTACCGCATTTTCATGGTTTTCTTCTTGACCACATGGTTCTATTCGTGTGTGGTCGTAGCTAGAACATAAATTTCATCACTTCTATAGCGGCGACAATGAACTTAAGTTGTCACATCTTACATCGGTTAAGCAAAAGCATGATGAATCGGTCTCTGATTACGTCAAGAGATTTAGAGATACAAAAAACCGGTGTTATAGTTTGGTGATAACCGAGAGAGACTTGGCAGACCGGTGCTTAATGGTTTGAGAACTCACATAAGAGAAAATCTAGAAGGCTATGAGTTTTTAAGTATCAACCAAGTCTTGCAAAAAGCTTTGGCTCGGGAAAGCCGAAGCAAAGATCTTAAAGAAGTGCATAGATATAAAGCTGATCGCCCAAAGATGAATATGGTTGAATATGATAGTGATCGCTCGGACGATGAGGGTGATATTTATGCTACTGAATTTGTGTGGCCATCAAAGGCCAAACCATTTACTTGCAATGATCTGAAACCAATTCATAAGAATCGTGATAAAGAGATGAAGTTTACTTTTAACATTGCTAAGTGTGATAGAATATTTGATGCTTTGTTGCAAGCTAAGATTATCATAATATCGCATACTTTACCGCCATTTGAAGAGCTGAAACGGCGTGCTTATTGCAAGTATCATAATTCTTTTTCTCATGCTACTAATGATTGCAATGTTTTTCGACGACAGATACAATCGGCCATTAATGACAAACGATTGAACTTTTCTGAGATGCAAGTTGATAAACAACCCTTTCCTATGAACACCATGGATATGGAGGGGAAGAAGCTGCTCATTCGGCCAGAGGTAGCCGAATCTGCTAATAAGTCCAATGTTGTCATAGGTGAGCCCAGGAAAAGCAAGGAGGGCGACAAGGTCTTGGGGAGACAAGTTGTGCTTGACAAACAGCCCGGTGGCAAGGAGATAATTAAGATCACCATCAATAATCCTACATTCGGGGGGCAACCGCAAGCACAAGAGAACACTCATGTCAAATTTGTTAAGCCCAAGAGTCCAGAGGTTGGCAGGTGGAAGACAAATGAAGCTAAAGTGCATCGCAGGAGAATCAAGCCAACTTTTGATATGTTGCTATCAAAATATGCCAATCAAGCGACCGATTCTAGCTCTAACCGGTCATCAAATTTGAAACGTTCAAGATCACCTCCGAGGCAAGAATTTCAGCATCACGCAAGACCATATGGGTCGTGGGCACCAGGACCATGGATGGCGCCACCCCTTATGTGCCATGCCACGTGGGAAACTTCAATGGAGGATGGGGGCAACCTCCTATGGCCCCTTATGCATTTCATCCAGGGTGGGCAGAACCAAGAAGGCCCATTCATGAGAGGCTTTCTTACCCCGTACGAGGCCGTTTGAACAATGGTGTCAATCGACGAATGCAAGATAATCAAAAGGGGTTCAGCAATCAAGTGTGGTGTGCTAAGTCACCTAGTACTGCAACAGTCGAGTCAAGAAAAAGCAAGGAAAAAAATCAATGCCGACTCACTCACCTTGGGCGCCAAAATATTTACCGTACCGTAGCCGACTGGCATAGCAACCCGACTGAGCTGATACTTGCTATCGCGCCAAAGCACTCGGCTAATGATCATGAAGCAAGCACTAGCCAAGCAAAGCCACAAGACCCTAAATACACTCAGCCGAAGTGGTGTCCTCCAGGGCTAACAAAGACACAAAAGAGGAAACTACAGAGGCTGAGGAATCAAGAGATGCAGAACAGGAGGCCGAGAAACAAAGAGATAAATTATTCAATGACACTCAGCCCATGATTCCTACAAAACAAGTGTGGAAGCCTAAACAAATACAAGATGCAGTGGCTTCTACATCTATCACAACAACACCTACACCACCAACAGAGGATGATGCAGCTATGACATCGTCTCCATCACCTATTACTTCCTCTACACTCAAACATATTTCAGATTCCATGGACGCACCCGAGGAGAAGATGATATGTTGGACTATGGGTCAACACCAGTTCATGAACGTATGGATATCAATTTGGTGTATTATTTAACCGCTGAGTTTCATGCTGTAGATGAAGAAGGAGAAGCGGCTCAGCTGGATTTTGGTCCTAAAAATGCTATCTTCGAGAAACCAAAAGAGCCGGTGACGCACTTGAAACCATTGTACCTCAGAGGTCATATTAACTGGTCACCGCTTGCTCGGATGCTTGTTGATGGTGGTGTTGTGGTGAATCTTATTCCCTATTCGGTCTTCAAGAAATTGGGTTTGCCTGATGAAGAGTTGATAAAGACCAATATGGTGCTTAATGGATTTGAAGGCAAAGAGAAAACTGAAGCCAAAGGGGTGATGTATGTGGAGCTTACCGTCGGAAGCAAAACTTTGGCTACTGCATTCTTTGTCGCCAAGGTGCAAGGTAACTACAATGTTATTCTAGGCCGCGATTGGGTTCATGCAAACCAGTGTGTGCCATCTACTATGCACCAGTTTTTAATCCAGTGGGTCGATGACGAAGTGGAAGTCATTCATGTGGATAATTCGGCTTGTGTTGCTTTGGCCGATGCATCGGTGGATTGGCAACATCCCAATGCTACTTGCTTGACGGGGCGTGACCTATCAGAGTTTGATTTTCTCAGCGCTACAAAGAATGGTTTTGTGCCCGTTTCTTTAAAGCCGGTTGGTGCCAATCGGCTCCAAAACATAATGTAATTAAATGGATCCTAATTCTGAGTGGTTGCAAAAGAGACTTACAGAATATCGGTCCAATGAGAACGATATGTATGAGTCCATAGAGGAGTTAGATGATATGGATAAACTTGGACAAGGTTTCACGTCGGCTGATCCATTAGAAGAGATAGATATAGGAGATGGTTCAATTCCTAGGCCAACATATGTAAACGAAAATTTAAAAGCCGATCATAAAACTAAGTTGATCGAGTTATTGAAAGAATATGTTTGCTGCTTTGCATGGGAATATCATGAGATGCCAGGTTTAAGCCGAGAGCTAGTGGAGCATCGGTTACCTATAAAGGCCGGTTTTAGACCTTATAAGCAATCGGCCAGAAAGTTTAATCCAAAAACAAATGACCGGATCAAGGAAGAGATTGGTCGTTTGCTCAAAGCTAATTTTATTAGACCTTGCAGGTATGCCGAGTGGATTTCTAACATTGTACCCGTAGAGAAGAAAGGCTCCGGCAAGTTGAGGGTGTGCATTGATTTTAGAGATTTGAATAGAGCTACGCCCAAAGATGAGTATCCCATGCCTATAGCTGATATGCTTATCAATGATGCTTCTGGACATAAGGTCATTAGTTTTCTTGATGGTAATGCGGGGTATAATCAGATTTTTATGGCCGAAGAGGACATGTCCAAAACGGCTTTTCGGTGCCCCGATTTCCTTGGTTTATTTGAGTGGACAGTAATGACCTTTGGATTAAAAAATGCTGGTGCCACATATCAAAGGGCTATGAATTTGATTTTTCATGATTTACTCGTTGTTATACTTGAGGTTTTTATTGATGATATTGTTGTCAAATCGGATGCTTTTGAGTCTCATCTAGCCGATTTGCGTTTAGCCTTTGAATGAAGAAGTATGGTCTGAAAATGAATCCTTTGAAATGTGCATTTGGCATGTCAGCTGGTAAGTTTTTGGGTTTCATTATTCATGAAAATGGTGTAGAGATTGATCCTAAAAAGATAGAAGCTATACAGAAAGTGGAGGCTCCAACATGTAAGAGAGATATGCAAAAATTCCTTGGCAAAGTCAATTATTTGAGGAGATTCATAGCCAACTTGTCAGGGAAAGTTGATGCTTTCAGTCACATCCTTCGATTGAAGAACGATGCCAATTTTACTTCGAGGGGCAAAACAGCAAGAATCATTTGATACGATCAAGAATTATTTGTGCACTCCTCCGGTGATGAAAGCACCCAAACATAGGGAGCCATTTAAGCTTTACATTGCAGCAGAGGAAGGTGTTATTTGTGCTGTTTTAACTCAAGAGACCGAAGGAAAAGAGCATGCCATTACATATCTGAGTTGACGTTTATTGGACGTCGAGACAAGGTATACATTTATTGAAAAATTATGCCTGTGTTTATATTATGCTTGCACAAAACTAAGACATTATCTAGTGTCGAGTGCCTACATAGTAGCTTGTCAAACCGATGTCATTAAATACATGTTGCATAGACCAATTCTTAGTGGTAGAATTGGTAAATGGGCTTATGCCTTAATTGAATATGATTTGGCCTATGAATCTCTAAAATCTATGAGAGGCCAAATAGTTGCTAGTTTTATTGTTGAGCATCGGATTAATGACAAGCATAGTGTTGATATAAATATTGTCTCGTTAGTACCATGGAGATTGTATTTTGATGGTTCAGTTTATAGCAATGGCCAAGGTGTTGGTGTTGTTTATATATCTCCTCATGGTGCTGTTTTTGAAGCCTCATGTCGCTTAGAATATTTTTGCATAAATAATCAGGCCGAATATGAAGCATTGTTATTCGGCCTAGAGATGCTGCTGGCTATAGGTGCTACACATATTGAGGCTTTTGGTGATTCGTTATTAGTAGTACAACAAATATCCAGAGTTTTTTAATGTTTTGACGAATCACTTAATGTTTATCTTGATAAATGTCTAGATATAATTTCTACTTTGGATTCTTTTAGCATTGCTCATATATCTAGACATGACAATTGGAGAGCAAATGATTTGGCACAGCAAGCATCCGGCTATCATGTTGATCATGGCATGTTTCATATTTCTCAAAAGCCAATGTTTAGCTTTGCCAGTATGGGAGAGGCCGAACCGGAACCCTCCACTTCGGCTGCTAACAAAGAGTCTAGTGCAGGTGAAAATCTAGACTGGAGGAAACCCATTATTGATTACCTGCGTGATCCGAGTACAAGGGTGGACAGGGCTGTTCGGCGCATGGCTTTCAAATATACAATGAGAGATAATGACCTTTATCGCCGAACAGTTGATGATATTCTTTTGAAGTGCCTGGACGAAGACCAAGCTAGAGTTTCCATGGGAGAGGTACATGAAGATATTTGTGAAACTCATCAGTCGGCTCCCAAGATGAAGTGGTTGTTGCGACGTGCTGGGTTTTATTGGCCGACGATGATTAATGACTGCTTCAGATATTATAAAGTATGTGAAGCTTGTCAAAAGTTTGGTGATATTCAATTGGCTCATGCTGCCATGTTACATCCTATTATCAAACCGTGGCCTTTTAGGGGGTGGGGTTTAGACTTCATTGGAGAAATTCATCCATCTTCCTCAAAGGGGCATCGGTTCGTGTTGGTGGAAACAGATTATTTCACTAAATGGTCTGAAGCAGTACCTCTCAAGAACATGACACATACGGAGGTAATTCAATTCATAACCGAGCACATTATTCATAGATTCGGTATTCCTCAAACATTAACTACAGATCAAGGTTCATCTTTCATTTCACATCAAGTTAGAGAATTTGCCAAATCTTATAAGATAAAGTTGCTCAATTTCTCTCTGTATTATGCCCAAGCTAATGGACAAGCTGAGTCTAGCAATAAAATATTAATCAAGCTCATCAAGAAGAAGATTGAGGATAATCCAAGGAAATGGCATGAGCTGTTGTCTGAAGCTTTGTGGGCACATAGAATCTCAAAGAACGGTGCTACAAAGGTAACCCCTTATGAGCTAGTATATGGCCAGGAGGCCGTTTTACCAGTGGAAGTGAATTTGAGTGCTTTGAGAATAGCCAAACAAAATGATTTATCGGCCGTGGACTTTTATAACTCAATGATGGACAATATTGATGAAGTTGCTGATAAACGTTTGGCTGCTTTAAAGGCCATAGAGAGAGACAAGTTAAGAGTGGCAAGAGCTTATAACAAAAAGGTCAAGTTGAAGAATTTCCAAGTTGGCGATCTCGTATGGAAGGTGATCCTGCCGATTGGTTCAAGAGATAGAAAATTCAGGAAGTGGTCTCCAAACTGGGAAGGTCGTTTTAAGATTGCGAGAGTAGTTCCTGGAAACTCATATTTGGTGGAGTCAATTCAAGGGACAATGCTACCTCGAGCTCTCAATGGCAAATATTTGAAAAAAATATCACCCGAGTGTGTGGCAAGAAGCCTAAGTAGGCAATGGCCGATATACATTATCGCCCTTAGCATAAACATGGCCGATATATAATTATCGCCCTGAGAAATATGAATGGCCGATGGAGTGTTTACATCGTCCTTAGAACAAACAAAGATGCAACATATTTTTCGGCATACAAATTTTGCCCAAAAACAGGGGGGCATGTGTTGACACCAGATTTTGACACGGTACAAAATGCAGTTGAGATGACTTTAAATAAAAATGTGTTCAACATGAAAAAGTTCTGCATCGTCAAATTAAACAACTTTGATGTTTAGGTCATCACTTTCCAACCTCATCTTAAGGGCCGAAATTACACTCGAAGTGTCAGGATTTAACTTCCCGAGTGTTGTTCGGCCGATTAAGCTCCCAAGACCACCTCGTATGGGAAAATGTTCAACATGGATTATCTTCGTATCGTCGAAACGATTGATTTTGATATCAAAATCATCTCCATACGAGTTCATATGCAAAAGTTAGAGCCATTGCAGTGCAGCCGTGTAACAAGGCAGAAACTGACGCGAGGGATCAGACACTCACCAAGGAGATGTCTGATGGGTTGCATAAGCTATTCGGCCCTCAAGACGGCCTCGAATGGAAAAACTTACAACATGAAAAAGTTTCGCGTCGTCGAGCCGATCGATTTTGATATATAATTCATCTCAATCTGAGGTTGTATGCAACCTGCAGAAACGATACAAGATTCAAATAGTCCAGTCAGCTGCAAGACCGAGTCCGACTAGAAGTTGAAGATGGCCTCGTAAAGTCTTCAGAATGGCTTCGGTTGAAAAATTGATCAACATAAGAATTGTTCGTTTCTTCAAAACGATCGATTTTGATATAAATGTCATCTCAATCGAAGGTCATATGTAGATTCTGCGGCCCGCGCAAGGAGCAAGACAGAAGTTTGAGCCAGATTCGGGCTGAATCCGAGTTTAACTAGAACGAGGACTCTAGGACGTGATTTGGTGTAATTTTCTTGTAAGGAAAACCTAGATGAATCATTTGCTTGTACGGGAAGTCTAGCCGCCTCTTATATATATTGGACGTGACGGCCGATTGAAAAAATACACAATCGAACAAATCAATCTATACCACTTTTTCATCTACATTTTATCTCTCCATCGTTTTTCTCTCTCGTTCTTCGCTGTTCCTCGAGTTTGAAAGTTGCGAATCCCGATGCTCTAGGGGCGAGCGAATCGACCTAGAGCAGCCCATAGCCGCCGCACTCCCTGACGGGGTGCCTTCCGGGCGTGCGGGGTTTCGGGTCTGCAAAAGCGTCCGTTGACTGTCTTGCGTATCGCGCTGCCGGACGGACCTCCTTCGACGTGAGCTGCGGTGCATCACCCCCGACGTCGAGGGTACACGGTGACGTGTTCGTGTGTCAACACTAGTCAATAAACCGCTTCGTTCGATTTTCAAGGGAAGAAAAAAATTCGTTGTTCATGGAATCACTCATTCTCTGTTCATCGATTTACCTTTTCTGGCTTCTTGTTTTCTTTTTTTATCACGGGAGCTTCCACACCGAACACGCAACTTCCCCTCATACCAACAAATATGTTGGAAAACAAGAAAATGTCACTTGACTGCACCCATGGCAATGTCCAGTAAACACGGTGCATAGTTTTGATACATGGGCCAGCGCACCACGTATACTTGAATGGTCAACATTGTAGTTAACAAAGATTAAAAAAAAGAGATAATATCATTGGCGGTCACAAAACTTGCATCTGATGTTCGGTTTAGTGCTAAAACTTGTAAAATACGTCGTTGTGGTCACTTAACTTGCGTGTACGTGCACGTGCAGTCAAAAATCCCGTCTCGCCCCGTATGAGCTTCTGCCGTGGCATACATGGCCCACTGTCAGCATCACATTCGGCCCGGAGCGGCGCGCGCCTGCAGTTTTTACAGAGAACCCCCTAGCCCATTTAGTAATTAAGCAAAAAAGTCCCTGCTGACAGTGGGCCTTTTATCGGTGTACACCTTACCCCTGTTCCCAAATCCCTCACTCTGGTCATATCCGAATCGCTAACCCTAGGTGTGCGACGGGGGGCTGTGGCGGCTCGCAGCGACTTGTGCCGGCGACGGGATCTGTTGAAGATGGGTGGCGCCGGTGCAGAGAAGCGGGAGCCAGAGGAGGAATAGAAGGCGGAGGAATGGAAGGCCACGGCGTTGTATCACTGGGGATCGAAGAACAGCTATGAGGTAATAGATCCGTCTGGCTCATGTACGATTTGTTACCCTGTTTTTTCTCAGAAATAATTGGTTGTTAGGAGGAGGAGCTGCTGGAATGCTCGCTGGATCGACCTCGCATTGATGCAAAAGAAGGCAGTAGGTTCTTGGGATGGCAGAATGAGGTAAAGTAGGAATAAACACAACGAAAAATGAAATGTAGCAGTGCATAAGTGTCTTGAAGCTTGCATTATTTGTGCAGGATTTGAGGAGTGTTATTTGTGAGCTGGATAGGAAGAGCAAGCTGCTGCAGAAAAAGGTTGAAGAACAAGATGCAGAAGAGCAGGCTGAGAGGGATAAGCATAAGATAGAAAAGAAGATGATTGCAAGGATTAACAAGGAAAAATTTATGTGTAGAGATAGGATGCTAGTTTTTGCAACAGCCATATGTTTAGGCTTGTTTGCAATTCTCTTTGCATTAGCTGTAAAATAGCTTCAAATTTGTGGCTGGATGTAGTATGAATGTGGTGTTGGTACTCTATCTTTCAGTGAAATGATGATTTCAGTTGGATTGGCAGTATTTCAGAATTGAGTTATGACAAACTAAAGACTATCATTAGCTAACAAACCTACAAACATAGCTTAGGGACTAACTGAACATTGCATAGCGACTGAACATAACTAGCTTAGTGATAACTGGAGATAGGACAAGAGAACTACGCCTCATCATCGCTTGAGGAGATGTTGATAATGGGGTTGTTGGACACCCTCTGCTGCGCGGCATTGCGTATTATGTCATCTGCCTGTGCGGTGGTGCGAGACGCAGCGAGTACAGCGTCGTCGAGGTTCTGCTGCGCGGCGCGAATTGTATCCTCTGCCTGCGCTATGAGCAGAGAGGCAGCAATCGCTGGCGCAGGCAGCCCGAAAACAACACGGTCGGGAGGCAGGAACTCGTCGTTGTCGTCGTAGGCGCGTGCAGTGGCGTGCCGGCGGGCCTGTGTCACCTCAAAAGCACGCTCCTCCTCCGCTTCTTCCTACTCCTTCTCCCTAACCACGTACGTGTGAGATGACGAACATACCAGGGAAGAGATGATGAAAAAGACAGAGGGGGAAATGACTAACCATACGGCGGCGCTGGATCGCCTCATGCTCGACGATGGGGGTCGCCCATGTCCTACGACGACGGCCGCCGTGCCGCTACCGCCTTGGAGGAATCGACGGAGGCAGAGGAGGAAAACAGAGCAGGGAGACGAAGTGGTGAGCAGTGGGAATGAGCAGGTACAGATTTTCGGGACCTTTGGGTAAAAGTACGAGGCCTACCGGTGCCCACTGTCAGCAGGGACTTTTTTGCTTAATTACTAAATGGGCTAGGGGGTTCTCTGTAAAAACTGCAGGCACGCGCCACTTCGGGCCGAATGTGACACTGATAGTGGGCCATGTATGCCACGGCAGTGGCTCATACGGGGCGAGACGGGATTTTTGACTGTACGTGTATTTTACAAGTTTTAGCACTAAACTGAACATCAGATGCAAGTTTTGTGACCGATATTACCTTAAAAAATATATGGTCAGCACTGTTGGATAGGCTAGTAAGACAAAGGCGAGGCTCGAGGCATTAGCTAGTGATGTGATAAGGTGTGTCAGTTGCCACCGTTCTGCGTGAATGATGGCACCGCCTCCCACAGGGCTACCACCTAGCACGGCACATCTAAGCTAGGAACAGGGAAACATGTCTAGTAAACCGAGATGACCCCTGCAAATGACCTGCACCGTGCCAGCATGCAATACGAATCTTTGACCTGACCCCTGCAACAGGATAAGGTGTGTTGGTGCATCCGAGAATAGCGGCACCTTTCCGAATTCTTTTGTTTTGAGATGTGCGCCTAATTGACTAACTAGTAGCGTACAGCCAGGCCATCTGGATCGAGAGAGATAATAGATCGCTCCCTGATATCCATCTCCCGTAGAGCCCCGAGTTAGGGCAGGGCCGAACCGCCGGAGTTAGCCATGTCGCTACCTCCCACGCAGCCACGCCGTCTCACCGAGAGGCCTCACACTATGACGGCGAGATTACAGTTGCAGAGAAGATAGGTATGCCTTTGATCTCTGTTTATAACTTTGTATAGCTAGTGTATGCCGTATGGAAGTTTATCAGGATGATTTATCAAAAGTTATAAATGTTCATAAAAATTTCCTCTGCGTCGGTGCAACTGGGCCACTGATAATCTATCCATTAGATATTGCTTATGTATAGATGTTATTGGGGCTATAATATTTGAGTTTGCCGACTCACTGATAGTTGCTATGGAGTAATAAACCACAGATTTACAAATTCTAATCTAAACGAGAATTAACAAAGACTCATCTAACTCCACTATTTGATGAATCAAGGAAAAAAGAAGAAAATTATCATGAATCTTCGTGTAAAATCAAGTGGGGTAGGTGTTAGATGCTACTCATTTAAATCTCATCTAGATGAGAGCTAGTCAAATCCATAAACTAATATTGATTTAGAAGACAAGGATTTTGCATATTACGATGTTGACATCAAGATGGATAATAACAATGTGAGTGATCTTTGGCTTTTAAATCACCTGCTAGTCTTAGGAGGTACCAGCTTTTACTATGGACGCTTATGATATAAGAAATTGGGGTAATCTCGATGATATAGCTATTGGACATACTATTGAAGAAGAAGAGACCTATATAAAACAAAAAAATCACTGTATTTCGTTTAGCTAACAGTTCAATATAGGTTTTTATACTCTTTTATGGTCTACATTAAGGGCCCTGAGTTATACTTTCGCCCTGGCCCCCTGAATTTTCAGGACCGGCCCTGCTTCTCGGTGTGCTCTAGCTTGAGGCTCCGCTTGATGCCGGACTCCTTGTCCATCATCTCGTAGAGCGCCGACCCGTTGACAGGGACGTTCATCTTGCATGTGGCAGCGACGAGCACCTGCGCGATGCGGGTGAGCGGGCTGCCGCCAGGGCGCTGGTGGCGGACGTGGATTTTTAGAGCTCATGCACCCGGTCCTCACTATCCTGGCTCTCTAATGTTGCTTTGAGATATGTGCTACACAACTAAATTAGCACATGAAATTTTTCTTTTTCGTTTCTCTCACATGAAACATGTCTTGAACTTCAAACTTTGCAACCCAGCATAGATTTCCAACTAGAATGTGGGATAAAAATTTCAGATTTTTTGGTTCAACATAAATATACGCAATGAGAATTTTTAGATGAAAAAATCTCATTTCGTACATTTATGTTGGACCAAAAAATCTGAATATTTTATCCCACATTCTAGTTAGAAATCTATGCTGGACTGTAAAGTTTGAAGATCAAGACATGTTTTATGTGAGAGAAACGAAAAAAAAAAAAGAAACATACTTGTATGGATCACGATGCAGTGAATGGATGGCTAGATAAGAGGGACCCGAACACACATGCTCTAAAATATGTTTCCGTGCTGGTGGCGGTAGAGCGGCGTGCCAACGAAGAAGCTGGCGATGGCGATGGCCATGACGATGGCAGGGATGCCGAAGCCCCAGCGCCAGCCATAGTGCTCCTACATGTACACCATCACGGACGATGCCATGAGCGCGCCAATGTTGATGGACAGGTAGAACCAGTTGAAGAAGGAGCTCTTGCTCCGCCGCTCGCCGTAGTCGTTCTCATCGAACTGATTGTCTCCGAACGAGGACATGCAGGGCTTGATGTCGACCATGCCCAGCGCGACAAGGTACAGACCCACGAACACGGCCGCCGTTTGCCCCGCCATTGGGTCACACACACCCCATTGGCCGCGCACATCGGCACCTGTGCTTTCACCGAGGCCGCAACCGTGAGTAGCTCCAGCCGATGATGTAGATGGTGACGAAGGAGGCGATGGTTCAGAAGCGGCCGAGGTAGGCGTCGGCGAGGAAGGCGCCGATGAGGGTGGTGGCATAGCAGGTGCCGCCCCAGTTGGTGACGTTGTTGGCGGCGGCGATGTTGTTCATGCCCATGTTGTCCACCATGAAGTTGCCCAGGTTGGCGCTCATGCCGTAGTACGCCAGGCGCTCATACGGAACAATGTTCCATAGTGAAATCTTAAATAATACTTATATTTAGGAACGAAGAGAGTACTATGTACGTACCGAGGATGTAGGGGCAGGCGTGCCATTTGTCGCTGTTGCTGTTGACGGCCCGGTTGCTCTTGATGTCCACCGTGCCATCTTGGGTGTAGATCATGTCTGCGGCACCAACCTCCCTCATTGCTACTTCTTTGCTGCTCAGAGGAGCAAATTTTGTTACAATTTAATTAGGAGGAATCCGAAGAAGATGCAATGGGCAAGAAAACAAAGATGGCTTGGATAGTACCGAAGATTATATATATATCAGAAATCACAAGTGAAAATGGTTGTTGGAATTAATGACGACGACGAGCGTGTCTGCTTCGCGTGTCTTTGTCGATCGGCCGGCGGAAACTCTGATTCCAAAACACACGCACACGGCCGGACACGCCAAGTGATGGCAAGTTGGCAGTATTACCCTGTGAATGGTTTTCAGAGCGAACGATGTGTTATACACCTAGCAAGTTGAGCAGCTGTACATTATTCCGGACATATCCTTTCTGCTTCGGTTTGCTAGTACAACTAAAATGTGAGCTTTTTGTATATCCTTTGATCTGCTTTGTTGGAGGCCTCCCTCACCACATTGTATCGTCTGGTCATATACTTTGTGATGTTGCTTTCTATATATAAAGCAGCACGAAAGCATGTTCAAGATCGAATGTATATAGCCGCACATTGCATAAGTAGTGTTCAAGAGCTAGCTCCAGTTAATGTATTTACTATCTTGGTATGTAGTTGGTAGGATTCAACATATCTTGTTAATTAGATGGACGGTGAGTCAGACTGGAAGAATTCGGCCCCACATCTTTCAAGTTTAAAAGTTCCTTACAATATTAGCTAAAGGCGTTGTTGTTAAGTGGTGTATAAAATTTCAATGTTTTCAACTGAAAATTATTGTTTTGAAGTACCCTAAAGGTGTATTTATAGGGGACAAATCACGATGTTCATTGCACAATTGCTTGGACTACCATGCTAATTCTTACTAACACTTCCTGTTTTCTATAGTATACTGCATATAAATTTTTTGCAAAGTCAAACTTTGACCAAGTTTATAAGAAACACTATTGACATCTACAAAACCAAATGCGAATGGAGGCCGAACACCTCATAGGCCGGTACCCTGAACCTTCTTTACAAATTTGTAAGCAATGTCATCTCTGAACCAGTGTTGAACAACGCGACAAGAGTGCATACACCGATCACCGTGTTCCTTTATTTGTCGGCTCAGAGATGGCTAATTTGTGAAAGGAGGCGTAGTCGTCCGGAGTAATGTTGAGGGAGTCGATAATCATCCTCGAGACCACGACGGCCTAGGAATCGAGCAATGTATGAGAAAATGCGTTGTTCATTCTGCTTCTGTACAACATAGACAAGCTTCAGTGGAGTCGTATCGCTTGCCGGTAACTACACACATTAGTGAACAACTAACATCTGCTTGTGTGCGAGCCTAAGAAACATTCAACGCCCCTCGGGCGTAGAGTTAATTTTCGAAATAATGCAAAAGGATCACCCGACACTGAGGAAAAAGCAGTTTCATAGGCAGCCGCAGTAGAGAGGGCTTTGTCATAAATCCCGCCGGTTCGGATGTGTTTGATAGTAAAGATTATATATGACTTTGGGTGTGTTTGATCATGCTCTTCACATTAATTTTCCTTTTTGGACACGAACAATTTCGACCAAAATCTTAAAACCATGGTAAATAAAGTTTCCTCTATATTTCGATCATTTACCTATCTATTTGCTACAAGCTTATTTGATTATAAGAATGCCATTTTCCATGTGCTGATCGCTACACCATGGCCGAATAGATAGTTGGTAGAGGATGCAAGGTTTGTCGTCATTAGTGGAAGGGATTGATGATAACTCACCAGTATACCTGGACAAAACTCGGGCCGGGACGGGCTTCGGTCCGGGCCTAAAACAGCCCACGGTACAAAACTTAGGCCCAGGCCCGGCCTGGCCCGACCGTCGGGCCTAGTTTCTAGGCTCAAGCCCGGCCCGACATAGTCATAAAAAGTTTTTTTTGCAGGCCCAAGCCCGGCCCGGCCCGACCTTCGGGCTTGATTCTGAGGACCAGGCCTGGCCCGTTTCGGGAATTTTGGGTCGGGTCGGGCCGGGTTTCCCATGGCCAGGTCTACTCACAAGCCAAGTACTCAATAGAAGACTGATGGTACTTGTTCATGGAACCCAAGTTTTATCATCATATTCCTTAAGAAGATCGACGGCAGAAGCCCGTCATTGGGCTGGCCTCAAGGTCCAGAAGGCCTGGTAATGTTCACTGGATGATATGAGGCCCGATTTCCTGATAAACACCTTCTTGGTGTTCAAGCCAAGGCCCTCTCGAGGCGAGGTTGGTTTGGGATCTTGTAAATCCTAGCTCTGATCCTCCTTTATAAGGGAAGGCTACCATGAAGATGCTTAAGGGTATTTTTTGTAAATGGAATATTTTTGGCCAAGCCAAAAAAAAAAAAAGCCTACCTATTATACTGTATACTTTACCTAGATTGACATTGTTCTTCCTCATCTGTTTCACCTGATCCTTGATGCGCACATCGATGTGCCTGTCTGATTGCAAGTGCAGTTTCTCCCCGTAATTTCCGACAATATGTGATTGTGCTCCGACCTTTGTCCGTTATGTATCAACCATTGTCGTCCGTCCTCAGTAGCCTAATCATAGTTCTGCAAGCACACCTAGTTGATCTGCTGTTGTCAGCAGGTGGCTTGCCATGTATGCATTCAGGCAAAGGAATGGTTATCTACAATATTAGCAGTGAACTAGTGATTCCAAATGGCTATAGGTTAACTTCGTGGACCAGGCCCAACACAGAGATCGAATGATTGTGGGAGAAAAATTTCGGTTACCTGTCTGTCTCCTTCATGGAATAAGAGCTCAAGGCCATCCATCCTACCTGATCAACGCCGCCGCCGCCCGTTCACCTTGATCTTTGCTGAATGGCGTTTGCCGCCACGCATTTCGCCAAATTTGGGGGAGGATGAGGGCCAACTGAACGAATCACTACCGGAATAGAGCTCGACGCCGACGGCCTAATCTATGCCGACGGCGGCCGTAGGCATCGTCGATTCTATCCCGACGGCCTTGGCAAAACCGTAGGCGTAGAAAAGCCGTCGGCGTCCCTTTGGCTATCCCGACGGTGGCCGTAGGCGTAGAAAAGCCGTCGACGTAGCTACAACTATCCCGACGGTCTCTGCCGGCATAAACGAGCCGTCGGCGTAGAAATGCCCTAGACAGCCCGGGGACGAACGTCGAGCTGACGACGTTAGAGCTACGCCGACGGCTTTGACAGCTGTCGTCGGCGTAGCTACGCCGACGGTTAAACCGTCGGCGTAGCCTTTGTCCACGTCATCGATCCGCGGCACGTGCCACGTCATCGATCCGAGGCGCGTCTGTTGGGCGTCGCTGGTTCATCGCTACGCCGATGGTTAAACCGTCGGCGTAGTATTTGTCCACGTCATCGATCTGCTGCACGTGCCACGTCATCTATCCGAGGCGCGTCTGTTTATCTGTTTTCTGATTTTTCCTGTTTTTAAGTTTTTATTATTTTCCTAAATTAATTTTTGATTAACTTAAATGTGCCTTATCTAAACATAAACATATATAAATTATATATCGATTTGGTGTAGAATTTTCCATAGATTATGAATTGGTGGTTTGTATTTGTTTTCGAGTATGTTAGTAATGTGACCTCATGTTCTTTTGCATATAGGTCCCTATTTTGACAAGTTTTATATGTTTTTTACAAGAATCTTGAAAGTGCTAGATCCGTCGGTCAACTGTGCCAGTGTTTGACACGGGACGGGGGACTTTCGGGGGTAGCTAGCGCTATGCCGCGAGGTCTTGCGCTGGGCCCTCTTACACGTCCCGAAATGTGGTGGCGGGTGTAAGCACCCGGAACGCGGCTCCGTAGCGTGACCCCCATCACGGACGTCGCTGCCGCCGTCACACGAAGGATGGAAACGACCACGTCGGGTAGACACGGAGGGAATCTTGCGGTGGGTTGGGCCCGGACATTGATCCGAAGTGTACCTATGGGCTCGCCTATCACAGCCAGGTGGAAATGTCCCTCGGTCAAATCCCGTCCGGTGAAAGTCAAAGGGGTAGATCCGTCCGGTCAACAGTGTCAGGGTTAGACGGGACGGGGGACCTGGAGGGGGGCTATGCCGCGAGGTCTTGCGCCAGGCCCTCTTACACGTGTGGAAGAGTGGTGATAGGTGTAAGCACCCGGCACGCGGCTCCGTACCGTGCCACCCATAACGGACGTCGCTGCCGTCGTCACACGGAGGGTGGAAACGGCCACGTCGGGTAAACACGGAGGGAATCTTGCGTTGGGTTGGGCCCGGACCTTGATCCGAAGTGTACCTATGGGCTCGCCTATCACAGCCAGGTGGAAATGTCCCTCGGTCAAACCCCGTCCGGTGAAAGTCAAAGGGGTAGATCCGTCCGGTCAACAGTGTCATGGTTAGACGGGACGGAGGACCTGGAGGGGGGCTATGCCGCGAGGTCTTGCGCCAGGCCCTCTTACACGTGTGGAAGAGTGGCGACAGGTGTAAGCACCCGGCACGCGGCTCCGTAGCGTGCCCCCCATCACGGACGTCGCTGCCGCCGTCACACGGAGGGTGGAAACGGCCACGTTGGGTAGACACGAAGGGCATCTTGCGGTGGGTTGGGCCCGGACCTTGATCCAAAGTGTACCTATGGGCTCGCCTATCACAGCCAGGTGAAACTGTCCCTCGGTCAAACCCCGTCCAGTGAAAGTCAAAGGGGTAGATCCATCCGGTCAACAGTGTCAGAGTTAGACCGGACGGGGTACTTGGGGGGTGGTGGCAATGCCGCCAGGTCTTGCCCTGGGCCCTCTTACGCGTCTGGAATGTGGTGGCGGGTGCAAACAACCGGCACGCGTCTCCGGAGTGTGACCCTCTTCACGGACGGCGCTGCCGCCGGCACCTGGAGGGGGGAAACGGTGGCATCGGGTCAATACCAAGGGAATCTTGCGATGGGTTGGGCCCGGACCTTGTGCTAGGATGTTGCTATGGGCTAGCCTATCACAGCCAGGTGAAAATGTCCCTCGGTCAAACCCCGTCCGGTGAAAGTCAAAGGGGTAGATCCGTCCGGTCAACAGTGCCAGGGTTAGACGGGACGGGGTACTTGGGGGTTGGCAATGCCACCAGGTCTTGCGCTGGGCCCTCTTATACGTGTGGAAGTGTGGTGGCAGCTGTAAGCACCCGGCACGCGGCTCCGTAGCATGACCCCCCTCACGGACGTCCTTGCCGCCGTCACACGGAGGGTGGAAACGGCCACGTCGGGGAGACACGGGGGGAATCTTGCAGTGGGTTGGGCCCGGACCTTGATCCGAAGTGTACATATGAGCTGGTCTATCACAGCGAGGTGGAAATGTCCCTCGGTCAAACCCCGTCCAGTGAAAGTCAAAGTGGTAAATCCGTTCAGTCAACAATGTCAGGGTTAGACGAGACGGGGGACCTGGGGGGTGGCAATGCCGCCAGGTCTTGCGCTGGGCCCTCTTATACGTCTGGAAGTGTGGTGGTAGGTGTAAGCACCCGGCACGCGGCTCCGTAGCGTGACCCTCCTCACGGACGTCGTTGCCGCCGTCACACGGCAGGTGGAAACGGCCATGTCGGGGAGACACGGGGGGAATCTTGCGGTGGGTTGGGCCCGGACCTTGATCCGAAGTGTACCTATGAGCTGGCCTATCACAACCAGGTGGAAATGTCCCTCGGTCAAAACCCGTCCGGTGAAAGTCAAAGGGGTAGATTCGTTCGGTGAACAATGTCAGGGTTAGACGGGACGGGGTACTTGGGGGGTAGCGATGCCGCCAGGTCTTGCGCTGGGCCCTCTTACACGTCTGTAAGTGTGGTGGAAGGTGCAAGCACGCGGCACGCGGGTCCGTAGTGTGACCCCCCTTGCGGACGTCGTCGCTGCCATCACACGGAGGGCGGAAACGACAACGTTGGGGAGACACGAAGGAATGTAGTTTGTTTTTTAACACTCATACACATGTATATCATGTACGTATGTGTAATAAATAAACAAAGTATAATCCTAAAAAAGTATCTGAAATAACCCTGAACAAAGTATAAAAAGTAATTAAAATATGAAATATATATGCCGACGGTTAAACCGTCGGCGTAGCTCCACCTTATCCACTAACCTTATCCCCTCCCACGTGCTCTCCACCACTTATCTCTCTCTCCCTCCCAGCGCCCGACCCCCCTCACCCCCCGCGCCGCCGCCGTCGCCCGCCCCCACGCCGGCTAGCCCCGGCTCCGGCTGGCCCCGCCGTCGCCCCTGGCCCCTCCCCCCGGCCCGCTGTCGCCCCGGCCCCCTCCTCCCGCCCCGCGCGCCGTCGCCCCCGACCCCCTCCTCCCGCCCCGCCGTCGCCCCCGGTCGACTCCTCCCACCCCACCGCCGCCTCCGCCGTCGCCCCCGGCTCCCTCCTTCCGCCCCACCGCCACCTCCGTCGTCGCCCCCGGCCCCCTCCTCCCGCCACACCGCCGCCTCCGCCGTCGCCCCCGGCCCCTCCTCACGCCCCACCATCGCCCCGGCCCCCTCCTCCCGCCCCACCGCCCGCCGGCATGCTGCCTCCCCTCGGTGAGCTCCCCCACCACCTTGCTCACTTTTTTTTGTTTAGTGCAATTTTAATAGATAGATAGAATTTGTATTGTGTAGATAGATTGATAGATGGATAGATGGATAGATTGATGATGAATGTATTGGTCTACATGATGAATATATATGACATGATGAATATATTGTTAGTGTTGTTAGTTTTTTTGGTCTACATGATGGTGTTGCTACAAAATAATGATGAAACTTTAAATGGATGAATTTATTTTGTATTGCTCATCTAGTAAATAAATCTATGAAGGCATTAGTCCGTGATCTAAGTTTTTGACAGTTGATGATCTAAGTTTATTTGTCGGTAAAATTTACAGGCTTAGTGGTGTTGCATATCTTTGGATTTATCGTCGTCAAAGGCATTGGTCCGTGATCTCGTCGCTGTTTGACTACTTCCTCTACAGCCGAGGGTGAGCTAAGAATCCATCTTAATAATCATGTCACTAGATTTTCTTTTCACGTCAAGTCGCGTAACCTAGGCGTCTCCCGTCCGAAATGGTTGCATGGATAAATATGCATTCAATTGCATATTTATCACCGCAATTGTTTCGGATTGTCCAGCGTTTTCCACGGACAGCCCGAGGATGTGTAGATTGGGTACGTTTTCCATGCTCTACCCCGTTCCAAGACAGGATTTCGGCGGCGCCTCCCCGTTGTTCTCCGGATGCACATTCTCTCGGATTTTTGCCGAGACGTGTATCTGGAGAACAGCGGGGAGGTGCTGCCGAAATTTTGTCTCGGAACGGGGTAGAGCATGGAGAACGTACTCAATCTACACATCCTCGGGTGGGATTAGGACCCTCTTTACCTATTAGAGATGTAGGTGGATTCAGTGCCATCAACGCGGTAGAAAATAAATATTTGATGTGATTAATTCAAATGAAATCTTAATTTTGTTGTGTGGCTCCCAATAAAGCAGAGGATGGCAGATAATCAGTGGATGTATAATGGTTTTACCCGTGGGAATCGAGTAACATCAGAGTGGATTTCCAAAACCGATGTGTTTTTGAGGGAGACATTCCGTGGTCCAATGAGAATGATCCCACATTGCCCGTGTGCGAGATGTGGCAGACGTCACTCTAAAGGCAAGGACGAAATGACCTTGCACCTTCGCACGTACGGATATATGAAAAACTTTGACATGCCGATAAACTTTGCCGAGCGGGACCGTGGTAGAGAGGAGGTGATGCGGCAACGCATCGGTGGTTATGTGGACGACGGGGTCAGAGACATGCTAGATGATGTCATTACTGCAGAGGCGACACATGCGACACCTTCAGAGAATGAACCAGAGGAGCCGGAGGAGCCGGGGGAGCCAGAGGAGCCGGAGGCAACCGCAAAGTCCTTCTTGGAGATCTTGGCTTCATCAAATAAGCCTCTTTATGCGGGTGCCAAACTCTCTCAGCTAGATGCCATCTCGCAACTGATGGCAGTTAAGGCTGAGTACGGCTGTAGCCAAGCTTGCATCAAAGCATTTCTGGGAGTATGGGCTAACAGCCTTCCCGATGGTCATGAACTGCCGGAAAGCATGTACGCCACAAAGAAAATCATGAAGACACTCTCTATGGATTATGAGAAAATACATGTCTGTCCGAAGAATTGCCTTTTGTTTAGGCACGAGTATGCGGATGACAAGTATTGTAGGAAGTGCGGTTCCTCTCGGTACCTTGAGGTGGTCGGTAAGGATGGTCAAAAGAGGCAGCTACGCATCCCCGCAAAGGTTCTTCGATATCTTCATTTAATAGAAAGACTGCAGCGCCTTTTCATCACGGAGGAGTCTGCCAAAATGATGAAGTGGCACAAGCAAGGGAAAAGGTACCATACAAATAAAATCGTACATCCATCGGGAGGTGAAGCATGGAAGTCATTCGATAAAGAATACCCCGAGGAAGCAGCCGAGGATGGGAATGTCAGAGTTGCAATAACAGGTGATGGGGTCAATCCATATGGTATGTCGTCCAATTCATACAGCTGCTGGCCCGTGTTTGTTATTCCGCTCAATCTCCCTCCCGGTGTCCTAATGCAACGCAACACCATGTTCTTGTCGCTGATCATTCCAAGGCCTGAATACCCGGGGAAGAATTTGGCAGTGTTTATGCAGCCGCTGGTGGATGATTTGCACCATTCTTGGTACTTCCCAAGGTTGACATACGACCGACATCTGCAGAAAAATTTCTTGATGAAAGTTTGGTTGATGTATTGCATGCATGACTTTCCCGGCTATGCCCTATTCTGCGGATGGTGTACAAGTGGTAACATGCCATGCCCAGTTTGCATGCAGGCTCTACATTTTATTTGGCTGCAGAAGGGTCGCAAGTATGTAGCCTTTGACCAGCACCGCCAGTTCCTCCCTCCAGACCATCCAGACAGGAAAGACAAGAAGAACTTCACGAAAGGTCGGGTTGTCCATGAAGTAAACGAGATTCCAACATTTTCGAGGGCAGATGTTCTTGCTCAGCTAAAAGCTCTCAAGCCTGAAGTCAAAGGGAAAGGCAAAGGGAAACGCTTCGAGGGACATGGTGAGACGCACAACTGGACTCACATTAGCCCATTCACGAAGTTTCCCTATTTCAAGGACCTCAAACTTCCTTATAACATCGATGTGATGCACATCGAAAAGAATGTCGCAGAGTCCCTTTTTCGCACGATCCTCAACATTCCTGATAAGACAAAGGATAACGTTCAAGCTAGAGCCGATCAAGAAAAAATTTGTGATAGACCACATCTAAACATGCAACCTCCCACAGGCGGTCGAAAAAACTGGTTCAAGCGAGAGGCTGACTTCGTCCTTAAACCGCCAAAAAAGAAGGAGGTACTTATGTGGCTCAAACACATTGTGAAGTTCACTGATGGTTATGCATCGAATATAAGTAATGGAGTCAATCTTTCAACGGGCAAAGTTAACGGGCTCAAGAGTCATGACTATCATGTATGGATTGAGCGGTTAATGCCGGTGATGGTTCGAGGCTATGTCCCCGAGCGTGTCTGGCGAGTGCTTGCGGAGCTAAGCCATATCTTTCGCACGCTATGTGCTAAAGAAGTATGTCCCGAGGTGATTGGACAATTGCATAAGAAGGCACCGGAGTTGATATGCAAGCTAGAGAAGACCTTTCCGCTAGGCTTCTTTACTCCGATGACACATCTCATTTTGCACCTCGCGAAAGAGGTATTGTTGGGGGGCCCTATGCAGAATCGTTGGCAGTACGGCCCTGAGAGACAGAACAAGCATCTCCGAAAGAAATGTGGAAACAAAGCTAAGATTGAAGCTTCCATAGCTGAGGCAGTTATCCTTGGGGAGGTGTCAGACCTCAAGACATCGTACTATCCAGACCACGTTCCCAGTCTACATAATAAGGTGCCTCGATACAATACGGAAGAGCCCAAGTATAAACCCAAGCTCGATCTATTCAACGGGCAAGGTGGCAGGGCTGGGTGCTCGAAATCTTATAACATGCCAGAACAAGAGTGGGAGGACATCATGTTCTATGTCTTGCATAACATCAAGGAAGTTGAGGAGGAGTGGATGAGGTAGTACCACCACACCATTCCTTTATGTCTTGCACAACATCATGTTCTATCTTCTCTTAGTCTCGGCCTAAACACCGCTTTTCTTCTTTCAGTCAATTCATTTATGAGGAGTGGAAGGGAATGATTCATCCTACTCAGGCGGAGGCACTTACTCTTCTTCGGCATGAAAACCCTGGAAGGCAAAATTTTGTTGCTTGGTTCATGGCTAAAGTAATTTTTCACATTCCCCTATTAAATACCTAGTTGAACATTTACTAGTTAACCAAACTAATGCACCCAACAATTTCAATTAAACTTGTAGGGAAAAGATCGGAACATATCTATGGATGACGAATTGAGATGGGTTTCCATGGGTTTTAACCCTTCGGTCATGACATGTGAAAAGTATGATGTGAATGGGTATCGCTTCCATACAGAGGAGCACCAGAACAACCGGCCTGATCCCAAAACTATAAATACTGGAGTGTACACCCCAGGTCAAAATGGAGTTCAGTATTACGGAAGGGTAGGAAAAATATACGAGCTTTCATTCAGTCGTGGCCGCGAAACCCTAAGTCTCCCTGTGTTCAAATGCCGATGGTTCGACCCAGTAAAGGGGCTGAGACATACGCCTTCCTATGGTTTGGTCGAAGTTAAACCATCAACCGTCTATGCTGGAGCCGATCTCTTTATTGCGGCTACCCAAGCCACACAAGTTTATTATCTGCCTTACCCATGCCAGAAAGAGTACCTAAAGGGTTGGGAAGTTGTGTTCAAGGTGTCGCCACATAGTAAGCTACCGGACCCGAACGATGACCATTATTACAACATTAACCCCATGATGTACGAGGGAGTGTTCTTTCAAGAGCAACCCGATGATGATGATGATGTGGTCAGAAGCGATTACGCTGACTCCTTGGGTGATGATGATGTGGATCCAAACGATGACGATGCACAGAATGATGGTGAGACCATTGTTAATGAAAAAGACATACTTATGCTAGAAAAGTTGTTAAATGAAGACGATGACGACGAGGAAGAGCCTCCACCTCCGTCCGACAATGAAGATGATATGTGTGATAGTGATAGTGACAGTGATGATTCGTATGGGTCCTAGTAGATGTACGTTTCATGTCTTTTTACTATGGTTTATTAATATGCTTATTTATCAATGCCTTTTTTCTATGGTTTTTTTCTTCATTATTATTATACTAATTGTTTATTCTCTTTTCAATGCAGGTTTGCTAAGCATGGGCAAGGGCAAGGCCGATGGCATGGGTTTACTAAGCAAACTCACATCGATTAGTAGTCGGAGTGGTCGAGCCCGTACTGTTCCGTCTCGACTACTTGAGGATGCCTCCTCACAGGGAGGTCTGGGGAGAGGTGCCCCTAAAGGTGGAGGGGTGCGGGGAGAGCCACTAGAGGTGGAGGGGGTGCGGGGAGAGCCCCTAGAGATGGAGGGGGTGCGGGGAGAGCCCCTAGAGATGGAGGGGGTGCGGGGAGAGCCCCTAGGGCGGGGTCGGGGCCAGAAACAACGCTCCCTCACCGACTTAGGGGTGTCATTTACAAGGTCCTCCTGTAGTGAGGTACCCTCCTCTAGTGAGAGACCCTCCTCTAGTGAGGTACCCTCTACTGAGGAGGAGGAGCTTCGCGAGGAGGTTAAGGAGGAGGAGGAGGAGTTTCGCGGGGAGTTTGAGGAGGAGGAGGAGGAGGAGGTTGGTGGTGGCAGGGAGGGGGAGGAGGTTGGTGGTGGCAGGGAGGGCGAGGAGGTTTGTGGTGGCAGGGAGGGGGAGGAGGTTGGTGGTGGCAGGGAGGGTGGTGGCAACAAGGGGTGGCTGCATGGTCGTGCAAGACCCCCCCCCCCCCCGAACCTGATACCGAGGAGCAGAAGTGGATCATTACGCCAGTGGGGAAAGAGTAAGTGCCCCTTAATCATATTTTAATTCTTTTGCTTGTAAACATGCTCATATTTTCTATCTTTTGTAGGGGCTGGCAAGTTGCTCCAAAAGTCCGTGTTCCAAACGTTATCCTCACTATCTTGCTGAAGGAATATTGGCCGGGGTTGTTCGCTCCGGACCCAGTCAGGCACCCGAAGCGCCTGGTTTTGGCCATGACCTGGGACCACTACGAAGCGGCTCCCCATGCGGACTATGTGACACATGCTAAGGCCGTGAAAACAAATTTTTGGGTAAGTTCTCTTCTGAAGCATGAGTCTTGAGTTTCGTCCATAGTTTATCATCGAACGGTTTAACTCATGGCTTCTTCCATTCTGTTTTTATGAATAACTGTAGAAATACTATCGAGTTCTTGAGGAGAACAAGCTCATAGCCGACAAGTTGTTTCAGAGCGCTGCGAGGAAGCAGGCCCGCCAGATGCAGTACGAGGTGCGCTGGGTAGCCATCTCGCAATATTATTACAACTACCGTAACATGAAGATGCCCATGGAATTCGCACGGGAGGAGCAGCTTACCTTGACTAGGGAGCAATACCTGTTGGTAAGTATAACAGACTTTTCATTCCGATGTTTGTGGTAAATTTCATTGTTTCGTGTCGACATGCCATTATGCTTTCATTATGTAGGCGTGTCCTGGTTGGTGTTATGGAAAAAGGGAATCATGGGCGACATTGGTTGATAAGTGGCTCGGTGATGATGAAAAGTTGGCTGCTAAAAGCATCCAAAACCGGGCTAATCGAGGGACTGACGGAACACATTGTCAGGGAAACTGGAACCACTGGAGCCACAAGAAAGTTCAGGTATATCTATGTACATGAAACATTCTTCTTCTTCTATGTATGACTAACCTCTGTTTGGTGGTGTTTGGTGGTGCAGGAGGAGAAATTGAAGCGGCCGCTCTGAGACATGGAGGCGTGGGAGATAGCCCATGTGCGGACTAAGCCCAAGGATGGCAAGGGCAAGTACTACGGCGAGTCCGGCAAGCACCTTGAGACCTACAAGGAATTGTATCTGGGGTACAATCCTGACACACCTGACCCCATAAAAGAGGCTACAGACGACAGGGCGGTGGTCGGCATAGGGCCGAAGAGTCATGGTCGGCAGGCAGTTCTGGATGCTGTGGTCACTCCTTCTATCTCCTACACACAACTTCGAGTTACCAACCCGAGCCTGAGCTCGCACACGAGCACGACCCGTGCTCACTCAGAGTCCCTCCTAGCCCAGCAACACTCTGTAAGGATTTTCCCTCTTATCTTCCTTTTTTCTCACTTTATTTTCCACATCGAGATGTTTTTATGAGTTTCATCATGTCATATTGTAGGCCTTCATGGAGTACACACGTCAGGAGACCATGGCGTGGAACGCGAGAGCTACAGCAGTCGCGGACCACAGCAGTCGCATGATGAAGGTTAGTTTAGCCCCTTTCATTTGACTTTCACATTTGCACTTTCATTTCTTCTGACCTTCGTGTTTTCTTGCTCAACTAACATGCAGCTCGTTTTTGACTCCTTGGCGGACGGCACGGTTCCTGTAATGGAACCACCACCACCACCTGCTGGACCACAACCAGTGCTGCCTACGTTTGAAGAATTTCTGGCACAACGTTGTCCGACTCCGGTTTGTACATCCCCAAACTATTCAACCATTACTTATCATTTATTCAACACAATCATATATCTCTTTAACATCTCTTTTCAAACATGCAGGGAACCGGTGGATCATCCATTGGTGGTGGTGCCAATCATGGCATCACTCTCGAGTCACGGAGCCCGATCACTCCGATCCACCGAGGTGGCGGCGGTGGCGGTCTTGACGGTAGCGATGCCGGTAGCAGTGATGACCTTGGCTTTGGCGGTCTTGGCGGTGACGAACTTGGTGGTGGATGTCCTAGCGCTTAAGCCTCTGGGTGCTGGTGGTGGTGACTTGTATCTTATATGCATCTATATTATGGACTTATGTCGTGTTGTTCGACTTATATTGTGTTGTTTCGACGTATGTTTTGTTGATTCCACTTATGTTGTGATGATAATACTTATGTTGTGGTGATAATGATGTGGATCTGTGATATATATATATATATACTGTTTATTATCTGTGATATATTTGTGTATATTTGTGATGTATATTATCTGTAAATAAACAAAAAATAAATAAACAGTAGAGATACCGACGGTTATGCCGTCGGCGTAGCCTGTCCCAGGATGCACCAGCAGCTGCCACGTGGCAGCGCTATGCCGACGGCTACACCGTCGGCGTAGTCCCTGATGTATGCCGACGGTATAACCGTCGGCGTAGCCTTGCCCCAGGGAGCGCCAGGAGTTGACACGTGGCCGGGATATGCCGACGGCTACACCGTCGGCGTAGTTCCAGATGTATGCCGACGGTATAACCGTCGGCGTAGCACTCCCCCAGGGAGCGCCAGGAGCTGACACGTGGGTGCGTCTGGTTGGTTGACGTCCTCCGACGGCGCCGTCAGCCACCGTCATGTGAAAAGGGTGCCGACGGTATCTACGCCGACAGACGGACGTCGGCATAGGAGCGTATGCCGACGGTTTCCCTATGCCGACGAAACTGATCGGGTACGCCGACGCTCGCGATCCCGACGACCCTACGCCGACGGTGGCCGTCGGCATAGCCCTACGCCGACGGTGTTCGGGCCTACGCCGACGGATTCCGGCCGTCGGCATATGAGGCGATTCTGGTAGTGAATGGATTAATTCCCAATCACAGACCATAACTCATTCCACCGCCTAGACAACCAGGTCCACCCGGATCATCACTGAGTTTTTAAAAAAGATGGCTCGTGCGCCAGCACATGGGGTGGAACATGTATACTGTTGGATTATAGATGGGTTTAAGCCCATATAAGACAATAATCCCTGGTTAATCTCTATGGCCCATGTGGGTGTTCGGCAAGTGGTGGGAAGCGTGGAAAGTTTAGTACCATACTGCTACAGTATTAAGAGTGAGACCACTTTATAAGGACTGCTCTATCACTTGCCATTGAAATCTTGGGAAGAGGAGTTGTACACGCGCGCTCCTCCTCCTCCGCCGCCCGCCTCGCCTCGCCTCACCACACCACGATCCGTCCCCGCCTTCGTCCTCCTCTGCTTCGACTACTTCCCCTGCATCGACACCATGGTCGACGACGCTGCCGTCGCTGCCGCTGCCAAGAAGAAGGCCGCGGACGACGCCGAGGCTGCTGCTGCCGCCGCCGCGTTGGCTTGGCCAACCGAAGGGTATGATTTGTTCATCCCTCATTTACTCGTTCTCGTGATAGCCGTATATGTCATGTTCATAGATATTCCGTTTTTATGTACTGTACGTGCTTGTATGCTTAGGTATCAGTATGAAGTGCATACCATATTTAGCATGCTTGTTATTTACTCGTGGATTAGCCTAATCGGAAAAATGCTAATATTTCCAACATATACAACACGTATTCTGTTCTCCGAACATCAACGAAGCTCACGTATTGCATGCCATGTGAAAACAGAAAGGATAGACAGGAGGATATAGGAGCTGTTTTGGACCGTGGTGATAACGAGCTCAGATTTTTTCTGAGACAACCAAATATGATTTTTGGCAAAGAGGGGTCCTTGACAGGCAGCAAATCAATTACTCCATACTATGCAAGCTGGCAATGACGTGGGCAAATGCGACATGATGGCCATTCTTGCTTCTAAGCATGCTTAAAGTGTTTTAAAAAAAATCTGATTTTTTTTTTGTGGATGTTCGTGTTACTGTTGCATGCATGCTTGGCAATTTTTATGTGAAACGGAGCAATGGTGTTTTGTCGGTGAAAAATACAAATTTGAGGTAACATTTGGTGTTCAATTTGTTTATTTTGCACAGTCCAAAATGTTTAACCTTTTGCCTAAAAAATTACGGGTAGTATTTAGATGTGACTATGAATAAATAAAAAAGTTGTTAGGATGTTTATGACATTTCAGAAATCATTTTGGCGCGCAGGAGCACGTGCTCCCGAGAGCCAAATTGCATTGGATCTACGACCTGGTAACCTGAGACGACCGTTCTAAGATCTTGGCCTCTCAACTCAGCCAGATTAGCCTTTTTATTAAACTACGTTCCCTTTCACTCCCTCAACGGCGTGGCAGTGCTCCTTTCTCGAACCAGAACAACTCTGATCGTTAGGGAAAATAAGGGAAGACCACCTGATCTAACCTACCGAAGGGACTTTACTTATCCGAACCGAACATTAGCAACAACTTCACGAGAGAGAAAGAGCGGATCTCTTCGCATACCGACCTGCTAATTCCGGGATTAGCTGTTCTCAATGACTGGTGGATGCCTCTTTTCTACCTTAGAAATCGTTTTTTTATATACCTTCTCCCTCTACACTTTTTTCGCGAAATATGTACGTACAGTTAGGCGATCCATGTGTTACAGTAGTGGTTGTACATCTAGTAACTTGAGCAGTTGTACACTAATACTGATATATCCCTTCTGTTTCGATTGCTAGTGCAGCTAAATTGTGAAGTTTATACATGCATAGACTATATATAGCCGCGCCTGCAGAGTACTGTTCAAGGGCTAGCTCCAATTAATTTACTAGGTTGGCATGCAGTTGGTAGGTTTCAATATATCTTGTAAATAAGATCAGAGTTGGCATGGTGAGTTAAACAAGAAGAGTTCGGTTCCGACCACGCGACTAGCGTGGTATAATCAAATCCCAAACATGCAAAAAAGAAGAGTTCAGTTCCGCATCTTTTGAATTTAAATCTGCCCACGATATTAGCTAAAGGATTTGTCGCTAAGTGTTTCATAAAATTTCAATAGTTTTAACTGAATTTTCTTTTTTTGAAGTAGCCTAAAGGCATTTAAAAAAATCATGAAGTTCATTGCATAATTGGTACCCCCTCTGCTACGTCGATATCGGCACAAAGTGCTACTTCCTTGCTCGAGCAACCTTGACAGTTTCACTCATGCCACAACATCCACGACCCATTGACAGTTCTGTTGCCTAGGGGGGTGGGGGTGGGGGTGACAACCCGTCGGCTTAGAACCTTCGACTTCTTCTCCAGTTTGACCATCCGTGCCACTACCATTATGACTGCAGGGGATGTCAGTCTATATTTGGTAGAATATGATTCATATCTCTCTCTACCTTACAAAAAAAGAAAGATTAAATTGGAAGGGAAAAAGAAAACAGGAGAGAAAAAGAGAAAGGAACAAAAAAACAAAACGTAGAAACAGAACACAAAAAACACGAAAAAGGTCCGGCCCATTCCTGGACGACCTGTGCGAAGCTCTGACTATTTGATGCACCATACAGCCATTAGGGTTTTTCCAGCCGCGTGGGTAGGAAAATAAATGGTCTGGCTTCGCAGGGCCACATAACGTTTTGCCCATGTATGAAATTTCGGAGAAACCGTTTTTCCTTTTCTAGCAGACGGATGCACACAAATTTAATATCACCATGGATGAAAAAATATATCTTTTCGATGGTAAACGGATAAAAAAATCAAAGACATGCATCTTACTTTATTAGTAGATATAGATTTGGAAGCAATGTCATAAATAAACAAGCGTGGAGAGAAGAACAACACGGCCTAAGAGCATTTACAACCGGACCCCTCATATAAATCCCAAACGCCCGGACGAGTTGCCCGGTCTATGTCCGAACGCAAAAATGTCATCCAACTGGCTTTCCCATAGCTAGCCCAAACGCCCGGACTGACCAGCACTCTCCATATCTAGCCCAAATATGGAGATAATATGGGGACGCCTGGACGTTCCCGGGCACGCCTCCATGTCGGCCTGACTTGGAGGACCCGCCCGCAATTCACCCGTATTCATCCCCCGCCCTCCTTGACACAGAAGGTCAACACCACCAGACTTATAAAGAATTATGTTCATCGGTGTACCCTTTCAGATTCAAACGAAGATGCCAAAAATGATTTTTTTTTCAACAAGACCATCAATGCTCGCTTTGTAAGGCATATGGACAGTTGAATCTTCCCTGTCTATGAACAGAGAAAAGATTCAAAATAACAATCCACGACCTTTAGAAAATTTATGTTGAGGACCGAAACTTACCGTTCTAGGATGACACGGCTATTTAAGGCGGCCGTGTTGATGGGGTTATGTACCTAGGGTAGGGTCATAGGCCTGACCTACATACCTTACCTAAGGACAGTGCCCTATCAAACTTAAGGACTACAAGGAAGTCTCCGACTGAAATCACCAAGACGTACAAGTCACTCGACAACATCCACTCGGAGGTTTCTTCATCCACTCGACGGCTACATTTCACTCGACAAGAACTAGAAGACAGTCGATCACAGAAGGTCAGAAGTCACCCCAGGGAGGCCAACGGGTAGGCGTTTGTCTAGATCATAAGTAGCATTTATTACATACGTTACCAGTAACGTTCATCTTTATAGCCACGATCGGACCCTTAGATGCCAGACATTATGAGGGGCAGCGCACTCTATATAAGCCACCCCTCCCCTCTGGCACAAGGGTTCGCACCCTGTAACTCCTATATTCCACACGACAGAAAAGCTCCTGAGCACCTGAGACGTAGGGCTGTTACCTCCACGAGAGAGGCCTGAACTCATACATCTGTGTGTACACCCTCGCCGTAGCTAGGACTCTGCCCTCTCCTTTCGTACCCCTATCTTCTACTGTCAGGCTCATTCCCACGACACGCGTCACTCCTTACGCGGCGAGGTGAGACTAAACCCCTAACCAACCCAGCCCAACACTCAAAATCTCAAGTACAAAAAAATATTTGGTGTTTATAAGAACCCAACCGGCCTAACACAGACAAAATCATTGACATGCATGTCCGTGTATGTATTTGATGTTTTGAAAATACTGTTTGTGATTGCAAATGCTAAATATTGAGGCCCGCCCGGTCACTGTCCGGACGCGGACGCGGACATATAGGGAGCCGGAATAGGCAATTCCGGTTGTAAATGCTTTAAACTACCATGGACACAGAGTAGTGTGAAAATCCTCGAAAGTGTTGTTCTAGTCCCGAGCTCATGTGAGCTCGGGTGAACAGTAAAATCAAAATAAAATGAAAAAAGTTTTAAAAAAATCTGATTTTTTTTGTGTGAAACTTTAACAAATGTTTTGATAGCTCGCAAAATTTCAGTTCCTGATGACATTCGTGTAAAATGTGGCAAAAAAAAAAATGTGATGCTCCAAAATGTGTTTGAAAATAACATTTTTGGAGCATCTGTTTTGTTTTTTTTGCCACATTTTACACGAATGTCATCTGGTGATGAAATTTTGCAAGCTATCAAAACATTTGTCAAAGTTTCATACAAAAAAAATTCAGAATTTTTTTAATTTGTTTTGATATTTTTTTGATTTTACTGTTCACCCGAGCTCACATGAGCTCGGGATCATAACAGCCGCTTCCGAAAATCCTAGCCTAGACACGGTAGCTAACATCAGCACTGATGTGGTCGATCTTCGCGGTCTGATCCTTCACCTCTTTGACAATGCCACGAGCTGCTCCTTGAGATCTAATTCAACCATGATTTCTGTGACCTTGCAGAGCTTGGGCGCCAGGATTGGAAGGCGATACCAATGTCACGCTCAATCTTTCCCTAATATAATATAATAATAATAATAAAGCAGCTACTGCTTCTGCCGTACGTCGCGGTCAAATTTGCAGAAACACCCCTCGCTTTTCCGGTATTCAACCCGCAGTACGTTTTTAAGTTAAAAAAACGTTTTATTTTTTTACATAACCCCCCCTCCCCGGCTTATCCATTCCCGTCCTGAGGAGGGGCCTTCTCGCCGGCGACGGGCCGGCGACGGGCGAGGAGGCGATGGGCCGGCGACTACCCGGCGACGGCGCGCGGAGGCGACGGGCCGGAGACGGCGCGTGGAGGCGGAGAGGGCCGGGCGTGACGAGCGTGGCGATGAGGACGGCCGGGCCGACACTGGGCGGCGCGGGAGGCTAGCGGGCAGGGGCGGCGCGGCGACGGGGATGGCCGGGCCGGAACGGGGAGCGCTGGCACTTGGCCGCGGGCGGAGTGGCACGCGGGGACGGCCGGAGCGGGGAGCGCTGGCACTTGGCCGCGGGCGGAGTGGCGCGCGGGGACGGCCGGAGCGGGGAGCGCTGGCACTTGGCCGCGGGCGGAGTGGCGCGCGGGGACGGCCGGAGCGGCGGAGCCGGCGCGGGAGGCAATGCGGGCGCGTGGAGACGGAGTGGGCGAAGCCGCGCGCGGCCGCGGAGGCGCTCGGGAGATGGAGGATGGAGGCCGCCTTGCCGGTGCTCGGGCGCGGCAGCACGGCGGGCGCGCTTGGGGCAAGTGCTCCACAGGCAAGAAACTTGCTCTAATAGTACCACCTTGCTCCTTTAAATCAACTACTACCAACTTATATACGTTTTCAGTTGCAAGAATTAAAGCCAAGACACCAACCAAAAAAGATGAGATATATGCCCAGCTCGGGAGCAGAGAGACACAAAGAACCAGCGAGAAAGGAAGCAAAAATGACATGTGTGCCTCATTCATACTCTACTCCTGGAAGAGAAGAGATTTAACAGAGAGAGAGAGAGAGCCAAGGTAGCCAGCAGCCTGATGAAGCATATACCGGGCGGACGGATCGAGGCGGAGGCCGGTGGAGAGATGGCCGGAGGCGGGTGAGCTCCAAGCCATGCCAAGGCAGGCGGGGTGATGCAATTCCAGATTGACGACGACTTCACGGGCAGACGACAGGGCTAGGCAGGCGACGGATCCGGCGGCAGGGCGGACGGATCGATGAAGAGGTGGCCGGAGGCAGCGGGGTGCTGCAGTTCCATGGCGACTACCTTCCTTGGACTGGAGAAAACAGAGATTAGAGAGAGGGGGTGGATCCGTGGGAGAGGACGAGAGGAGCGGCGGGCGGCAGTTGAGAGGCGGCTCACGGCTCGGGGCTCAGACGCTCCAGCCACGGTTGGAGGAGGCAGCGTTGGGGGGAAAAGAAAATCTGTGAAGGGTGAAATGGGATAGAAACGAGTGGTGGCCTTCGTCCTAAGAGATAAGATTGACTAAAAAATAGACATAAGGTTGCGTAGTGCATACGACTACACACGTTGCCAGATATTTGTGTTCTTAGGTTCGATTTTGCTTTGTTTGTTTCCCCCTATTAGGACTTGAATATTGGAAGACTAAACAAAAAGTATAGACCAAGGAAAAAATATAGCGTGCACGTCCAATGAATATAAATTGCCTCTAGGCCTTGTTGAGCCCGGTTCATAAAAGTGCAAAATAAACCTTCAACGTCAAAACACAGATGTTTACATGTCATGGCAGTTGAGTCTTTAGTCGATCTCAGTGAAGCCAGTACGATAATTAATCTGTTGCTGTGATACATTTTTTCACCCGACATCGAGGATCGGATCTTTTTATACTGAAGTGAGACGAAAAATGTTGTCTGTATAGCAGTGCTCTTACTTCATTATCGCTTTTCTACTTCGTAAATTGTTAATTAATCCATGTTTTTGTTATCAGTATAGTAATCCAAAGATAGCATTGTTCATCTGATTGGATGACTATGATTTATGTTTCATGTTTCGAACAAGCATCCAAGAGAATCCTATTGTTCAATTATCCATTATTTTTTCATCAACAAACTTATCCTTTAACCGGCCAACCTAATTCGTGACATTTGGTGTTTATTTTGCAGCGAAGCACATCAATTTGTTTTCCCCCGTTGCAACGCACGGGCATATTTGCTAGACTAGATGAAGGGACGATGTATGGAACATGTGTGTGGAGGGACTCACGAGCAGGCGGAGCGCACACACCGCCGCGTCGGATCTTCCTACATTCATTTGCACTGGCGCGGTCCAATGAAAGGTGTTACGTGCGTTTGGATTGACCACGTCTAGACGCATTGTCATCTTATGGACACCTCGGCTACGGGCCGCGAGGGTGGAAAGGAGGACTTGCATGGGGACATGAGTTAGGATATATGTGTGTGTGATATTTATATTCCTCTCTTGCAACGCACGGTCATGTTTGTTATTATATATCTCTCCCTAATAATAATCTATATCTATATACCTACTATTAAAGTACGTAGTGCTTCTGCCCGTACGTCATTTAAATTGCCCTTGAAGTTGCAAAATATTACCCACCAATGCCACCTATAAGTTATAAAAAACGTTCCACACAGAAAAATCCGGATTGGGCCGGCCGATGTAAGAATCTCCTATACTGCGCCCTGCGCGCTAGAAAAAAAAACACAGCTCGCCTGGGCCGGCCCATATATGGGTCACCAATTTTCAATTTTTGGTTTTTCTTTTTCGTCATTGTTTTTTTCTCCGTTAAATAATTTTAGAATTTAAATTTTTTTTCGAAACTAAAAAAAATGAGAATTTTGAAATAATATTTAATAATTCATAAATGTTTGTGGCTTCATATTTTTTTTGCGTTTTTTAAAAAATATTAGCAAATTTTCTAATAAATGTCCGGGAAATAAAAATACGTTTATGAGTTTTTCTAAAACAGTTCAAGTGTTAAAAAATGTTTTGACATTTCACAAAATTTCGCCAATTCAAAAATATCCATGTATTAAAAATAGCATAAAATAAAACTGTTCATAAATGAAAATATATAGTTTTTTAATTCACAAAATACATGCTGATTCAAAAAGATCATGCAGTTCAAAAAATGTTCATTAATTTAGAAAATTGTTTCATAAAATCCCAAAAAAAATGTTAGTCGATTCTAGAAATGTTCGCCGATTAAACAAAAATGTTTGCAAATAGTATAATATGTTCATGAATTCAAAAAACGTTCTTGAATTTACAAAATGTTTGCGAATTTAAAAAATGTTCACAATTTCAAATATGTTCACGAGTTTAAAAAAATGTTCATGATTTTTAAAAATTGTTCACGATTTCACAAAAATGAGAGTGATAGTGTATATAGATGATATAGTAAAATGTGATCATTGCCATTCGAGATTAAGATTTTTTTCTCCCGTTGCAACGCACGGGCATGTTTGCTAGTAATAATAAAGAAAATAATGCTTCAGGTCGTCCGTCATGAGATTGCCCTCGAAGTTTGCATAAATTACCCACTATGCCACCTATAAGTCATAAAAAAACGTTTCATACAGGAAAATATCCAGACTGGGCCGGCCCATATCGGGACCTCCTATATTACGCTCTGCCGTTGGGAGCGGACGCAGCACACCCGTATGGGCCGGCCCATGCACGGGCCCTGGGTTTTTTAGTTTCGTTTTTTATTTTTATTTTCAATTCCGTTAGAAAATCAAAAAACTTTACAACTTTTAAGAAACTGAGAATTTTGAAATGAAATTTTCAAAAAAAACATGCAATGTTTGTGAATTTCAAAACTGCTTGGGATTTTTGAAAAATGTTCGCATATACAAAAAATTGTTCGCAATTTTGAAAAAATGTTCATAAAATCAAAAAAAGTGCATGATTTTAAACAAAAGTCTGTGTCTTAAAAATTATTAATGAAATTTAACAAAATGTTTGCTAATTCAAAATATGTTCTTGCATTTTTTTAAAAATTCCTAAAATTTTAAACACAGTTCGTTCCTGTTTTTCTAGTTTCGTTTTTTATTTTCATTTTTCAGGGCTGTTTTTCTTGTTTTTTCTACTTTAAATAATTTAGAACTTCAAAAACTTTTGCAATTTAAAAAAAATGAAAATTTTGAAATAAAATGTTGAAGAAAACATCCAATGTTTGTGAATTCAAAAAATGCCCGGGATTTTTGTAAAAATGTTCGCAATTTTGAAACCAATGTTGGTGAAAACAGAAAAAAGTCCATGATTTTGAAAAAAGTCCGTGTATTATTTTTTAATGCAATTGAACAAAAACAATTCTAATTCAACAAATGTTCATGCATTTCAAGAAATGTCCTAAAAGTTTAAAAACACTTTGTGAATTACGAAAGAGTTTATTGATTCAGAAATGTTCATGCATTTAAAAAAATATTCGTGATTGTTTTTTAAAAACACCAAATTTGAAAAATATGTTCGTCTATTCTTGAATTGTTCGCCAATTCAAAAAACAATATTTAAAAACTGTTCGCAATATAAAAAATGTTTACAATTTTTTAAAAATGTTTGTAAATTGTAAAAAAGGTACTTGATTTCAAAAATGTTCACAAATATGTAAAAATGTACACGAATGATCGAAGGTATATAGTTAAACAATAATGTTTCTTAGTCTTTATGACAATATACCCGTGTGAATTTTGAAGAGTTAACGGCCGGGGTGGATCGGAATATTATAGTATGTGTTCAAAAACAAGTTTTTTGAAATTCAGAATAATTCTTTGAATTGCCAAGTTTTTTGACAACCATGATATTTTGTCGAAAATGTGAACATTGCTTCAACTTGTGAATAAATTTAAAAGAAGAAATATTTTCTTACATTTGTGCACAAATTTTAAAAATAATGCGATGAGATGTGAACATAATGTGGTCATCATCATTGAAGATTATGATTTTTTTTCTTCCGTTGCAACGCACGGGCCCTTTTGCTAGTTCACTGCTATGCAATTAACATTCAACTGTGGCAAATCTGGTACAACTTGGTGAAGAGAATGGGGATTGAGAGTCGAGGGAGGAAGAAGAGTAAGGGCAACTCCAAGGCGAACCCGCAAACCTCCTACAACCGTCCGGCCCACGCGACGCGATTTCTCCCATAAGTCGGAGACAAACACGGGGGTGGTTTGCGGGAGTCCGAACCGCTACGTCACACGATTCTGACCGTCCTGGCCCACCAAAAACCCTTCTCCCCTCCCGTCCAGCGCCAGCTGCCCGCATTCATGACGTTGTAGAGCGGCCGCTCCCTAGAGCAGACAAGACCTCTCACTGGCGCCTACATTGAAGCGTCTCGTCGGCCGAGGGCGCTGCCCGCGACGCGTCTTCAGTGTCCACGCCTGTTCAATGCCGCAGACGCGTGACTGGACAGGACGAGACATATATCTAGCACGCCCGTTCAATGCCCAGTCCATCCGTATGCCACCATTACGCAGGCTCGCCGGCCGATAAACCCACTCCGGCGTCCCGCATTGACGCTTGGTGCTACTTGTGGGCTGGGTTGAGTTTTTCCCCGAAGAGGAAGGGTCAAGCAATATAGTAGCGATAAGTATTTCCCTCAATGAGAACCAAGGTTATGAAACACGTAGGAGAATCACAACAAATTCTCGTAGTCAGCACCTACACACACAAAAGCAAACACTTGCACTAAAGCGGGCAAGAAGGTTGTCAAGCCGATTGAACTCGTTACTTGCAATGATTAATTTTGATAGAGATAGATATATAAAAAATAAAAGGAAATAAAAAATAAAATAATTGCAGCAAGGTTTTTAGGTTTTTGGCAATATGATCTAGTATACCCGGGGTCCATAGTTCTCACTAGAGGCTTGTCTTTCAAACACATAGCATACGATGGATAGATAAATTACTGTTAGGCAATTGGCATAATAGCACATAGTTATGACATGTTATTCACAGCAATGATCATGTATATATGCATCACGTCCATAAAAAAGTAGACCAAAATGATTCTGCATTTACTACTGTTACTGCATTTCAAGAGCGTTTCTATGCTTGTCTCTCTAGGTATTAAGTTCATGACAAATAGAGTAATGCTTGGAGCAAGGTGACATGAAGTAGACAAAGCACACTCAAGCAATATGAATAGGCCCCATCGTTTTATCCTTAATGTCAACAATACAAATATGTGTCTTGTCCCTTTCTGTCACTGGGATATAGAGCAACACAAGATTGAACTCATTACAACGCATCACTCCTACTGAAGATAAATCAATCTAGTTGGCCAAACCAAATAGATTTCAAAATAAACTCAATTACTTTCAATGAATAATCTGATCATAAACCCACAATTCATCCGATCCCAACAAACACACCGCAAAAGAAGATTACATCGGATAGCACACTGCGGGAATCGCGGAGAACATGGTATTTAAGATTAAAGAGAGGGAGGAAGCCATCTAGCTACTAGCTATAGACCCGTAGGTCTATGGGAGACTACTCACACATCATCATGGAGGTAGCAAGGTTGATGTAGACGGCCTCCATGATCGATTCCCTCTCTGGCAGGGTACTGAAAAAGGTCTCCAAATGGGATCGCAGTGGAACAAAGATTGCGGCAGCGGAAAAAGTGTTTCGGGTGGCTACCTGGTGTTTCTCGTAAATTTAGGATTTATAGAACTGGAATTAGGCTAGGAGGGTTTACGAGGGCCCCACGAGCTCGGAGGTCGAACCCTACCCCCCCCCCCCAGGGTGCGCCCTCCAGGCTTGCCGCTCCCTCCTAGGTCTTCTAGCCTCCTCCTAAAGCTTCTAGGGTCTCTTTTGGTCCAAAAAAAATCACCGTAAAGTTTCATCGCGTTTGGACTTCGTTTGGTATTACTTTTCTAAAAAATGAAAACACGCAAAAATAGAAACTGACTCTGGGCATTGGGTTAATAGGTTAGTCCCAAAAAACGATATAAAATAGCATATAAAGTATCCAAGATTGATAATATAATAGCATGAAACAATTAAAAACTAGACAAATTCCCGCACGTGAATTGGTGGCATTATGTTTAGATGATACTTGATTGAATGTAACCTGAATATTTTAATTAACAATATGAGCATGAAAATACAAATATAAGCAATTTATTGTACTTGATTAGTTTATTGTTGCATGGCGTTGGAACATATAAGTAGCATAACGTGGGTTTATAATTCCATGGATTTGTCCATCCGGTTGTCTTCTTCATCGAATACAATTTGGAAATGTTAAAATCATTTCTTAATGTACTCGAAGATGTATTTGATGGACCTGAATGGACTTTCCTAGAGCGTTCCAGCGGGAATTTTGAGCAACTAACTTCAAAGAAAGAAATACCAACTATATTATATACATGTGATGGCAAATAATATACTATAGTGGAAAAGCGATTTATGCATTATTAGCACATCAAATGGTGTGATTCAGACACATGAGAATAAATTTTCAAGTCAAACAAAACCTTTGAGTTGTTACAGTCTTGAACACGTTTATATACATCACACTTACATAATTCTTGCAAGACATAAAAAATAAAATGGGCATGTTGCATTGGTTAATATTCTGCACATGCATAGGTACATTTTGGTAATCACTAAATGGTCTTCCTGATAAGTACAGTTAGCAGCATGCAAACTTGAATGACGGACACGTCTCAAAGCCCTCAAATCACCAAAATAACTTAAGTGTACCAAGTTTCTTCTCCGCCTCCACTTCAATCTATCTGTTGGCTGATATATTAGATGGATGCCTACGGAACAAAAAAAAATGCTACCAGCAAATATGGGAAAAGGGTTATTGACACCTCAAACCAAAACTCTCTTTGGCTACTTGTATCTAGCCTTTTAAAAACGTGCATCTTTTTATTTTTGTTTATTATACTGCTGCGTATGTAAAATAACACTCCTACAACATGTGGTATAGTCGAGTCAATGTTGATTTGGCACGCTTGTGCAGAAGTGCATGCCTGGGAAAAAAGTGAAAAATTCTTAAGAGCTAAAGAATGAAGGCATGACTGCTGTTAAAAAAAAGGTAGTCAGCACTGAGCCTTTGAGGAGACAAGAAGATAGAAAAACCCGACAGCTCGTGCTGTGGCTTGCTCTTGTTGTTCGGTTTTTTCAGATTTTAGTCTTGTGCGGCTTGCCTATTCTGCACATATACTATAATAGCCCGGCATCCGTATTCAACACAACAAACATAGAAGGTAGGTCTTGATTGTAAAAAGACGACAAGATCTTCTCATTCTTATCTATGGCCATATGGTTTCCCCTCATTTTCTGGTGCCTCCTTTTTCCTACATATATGATTGCTGTACATATAGTTAAACAATCTCATATGGTAGTGGTTGGACAGTAGATTGAATGGTTGTACACTAGCCCTCATATATCCTTTCTATGTTTGTTGCTAACTCAGCTGAATTTTGAATATATGTGTGTGGACTATATATAGCCACACACCCACAAGTACGGTAGAGCTAGCTCCAATTACTATAGTTACTAGCTTGGCATGTACTTGGTAGGTTTCAATATATCTTATTAACTACATTATAGTTCGCACCATGAATAATTGTTAAAAGTCCGGTTCCATATCTTTCGAATTAAGTCTACTGGAAGATCACAACAAACAACATGTGTTGATTTTAGATTGCTGCCAGGTTCAAATGTTGACCCTTATTACCAATGTAGGCATAAAACCATGCTATAACCATACTGATTATGATTCACTGTCCAAGGTCCGCCTCCATGAATACCCAGCTGCAGAAAAATGAGCAGTTTTAGGCATCAAAAAGAATTCATGAAATCGAATTTATACCATGACATCAGTTTTAAATTATTATATTAAAAATATTTACAAGGTAAATTTAATTAAGAGTGTGAGGAAGTGTTCATCACATACACCACAATATCAGTGTGAGGGAGTGCGCAGCATATACACCATGAGATATGTGAGTTTTTCAGGGAAGCCTTGACAGACCGAAAGTCAACTCGTGATGTAGTGATCTGTGTGCTGAGTTTCTGGTATAATTGCCGTTGATTTTTAATCTTTGATCATGAACATAGGAAATGTCTGACGACGATAGGATCCCTGAATGCGATTACTGCACCGACGACAAGGCTATGTGCGACCGTTTTCCTCATCTAGACAACGGTAGGTCCTTCACCGTCACGCTAAAGGAGGACTTCGAAATTATTATGGTACGTAATGACGGCATGTATTTTTTCGATAAATGACACTTTTATTAACTCAAAATGTAGCATCAAGTGGATATAATTCATAATGAGCAACACCCGATCTCTTCACAGCTAGGATGCACACAACCAAACACACTGAAAAAAATAAAGATTAAAAAGACGGACATATCGGCACCAGCAGAGTCAAATAGGACCGTCAATATGCCTATGTCGAAAGAGATGATGGACGGAGGTTATGCTGTCACCCATGTTTGAAAAAAACCCTCTATGGCCACCCGCTCCAATTGTGTACACAGCACCTTAAACAGCGATTGGTACTCCGTACGGTGAAGTATAGATCACGTACGAAACAAGTGCGTACATCGGAAAATAACCTGCAAACGAGAAGAGTTTTTATCATTAAAATCAGATTATTTCTACATAGTCAAAGCGACCATAATAAAGGTATCTTTTTAGGAGATACACTTATATATTTGATGTAAACCGATTTAGTTGGAAGTCTCTCTCTCAACGGACTCTGGACACCGCCTAAGTCACACTGAGGGGCGACCGGCAAAACCTTAGTCACCACCCTACCTTGTTCCCTACTTGATCGCTCGCCTCGCTGTCGCCGGAGGAAGCCATCGGGCAAATCGAGCATGGTGGAGGCTCGTCTCCTTGCGGTATAGGAGCCCTCACAGCTGAACCATTGCAACAGCCTCCGAGACAACTCCATTGTAGTTGCGGGATAGCGCGACAACCGGTCGGCGAGTCTCTATTTCCCGACCGTGCGATGACACATCTTTCCCGTCCTAGGCAGGAGGCCATTTGTAGACTTGTGTGGTGGGTTCAACCCAATCGGATGTGGGCCAAATTCAAGGAGTTCGCGCGCATGTCGACTACTTCACTTTAGGCTACATGATCACATGCTGCTAACCATCTCCGCCGGGCGCGTTCCCGGAGGTGCGTTCTAGCGACTGGCTGTTCCTGCTCGGTATAAATGTTGCAGTGCTTGACATGGCCGGCGAAGCCGATGACAGATCCGACGACTCTACTTCTACGCCTTCATGACGCCCTACGTGAGCAAGAACCCCAGGGAGGCGTACGTCAACTACAGGGACCTCGACCTCGGCAGGAACGTTGTTGTGGACAACGTGACCAGCTACACGGCCGCAAAGGTCTGGGGCGACAAGTACTACAACTCTACAAGGGTAACTTCAAGAGGCTCGCCATGGCCAAGGGCAAGGTGGATCCTGACGACTATTTCAGGAACGAGCAGAGCATCCCACCACTAGAGGCAACAAATTAATTAAGTCATCGATCAACATGCCGTGCTGCGCTCAAACTTGTATCTTGATATTATTTTGAATGGCCGACGTGGCAATTCTAGCCGTTTCTACATTGTGTTTCATGCATGCAACTCCTAGCTTAAAAAATGAGTTGCCCGTTTTTTGTTTTTGTTTTTGTTTTTTTGCAACACATTTGTTTGCCGATTTGAAAATCCATAAATGTTTAGAAATGTTTATCAATTTGGAAAAAAAATGTACATTTATCAAAAACCTAAAAAAAAACATAATGGAATGCAGAGTGTAGCTGGTGCTATGCCAAAAGTTTTCTAGTCACACTTTTTATTTAGTTTTGAAGATGTAAGAACAATTATATTTGGTAATGTTTTATTTGTAAATTATCTGTGACAAAATTCGGTAAAACCAAAACGAAAAAATAAACTACCTTGAGAAAATCATTTCAACAGGATGGGAAATTCGGTAAAACCAAAACGAAAAACTAGCGAAAAGGCTAAAACGGGAGCGCTACAGGAGCTACAACCATCGCACTCTATGCAGATCTGTGCGCCCTGCATTCAGGGGGCCCTCCACTCAGCTGGCCCACCTTTTTTTCTTTTCTTTTTCGGGGAATGTGTAGGTTTAATTCCTTGGTTTCTATTACAGTCTGCTAATACAACTTCAACTACACTCTCACGCATATGGCGCAATCAACAAACGGTGCTATCACCAAAACGGTCAATATTAGCTAGACTATGAGCAACTCTATTTTGACGCTCGATTTTCTGTGAAATAAATCCACGCAACTACATAAGTTTCTTGATCTCCAAGATAAGGTGTTCATTGCCGAAGCTGACCCTCTTCTCGTATGATCTAAAGCTGGTGGAAAAGTTTCATATGGACTAGCATAGCCCTGAGTACTTATTCTATTTTGTTCACATGAGTAAGTGGCCTTGTCTAAAAAAACTCATAAGTGGCCTTTGAAGGGTTTTTGTGACAAATCACCTTCCCCTCTCCTCCACCGCTTTGCCCCCGTTGAGTATCAGCTCCTGCTTTTCTTGCCCGGCCCGATCCCGAAGCCATACCGTCAGCGTTTTCGGTCAGAGTGCGATGGGGCAGGTGCCCAGAGTGCCTATGTATATAGTAGATGTAGGTCTTTCTTAGGTTGTTTCTTAGTCGTCTTCATCCTCGTGCTGTTGTCGAGCTCCTCTCCAGCGTCAGCGAGCGGCAGCTGGCAAAAGTCATCTCTAGCCTTCAGTAGGAATCCATGGCGGATGACGATGATCGGGGGCGGACATGGTGGGAGCTCGCCAAATAAGCTCACCATTGTACCAAATCGAGCCATGGTTTCCTCTCCTTCCATTCTTCCATGTCGCCATGGTCCTCCTATCCTTCCATGTCGCCATTGTGGAGGACGGGCATTAGGTGGATAGATCAGTCATGGTTTGGCCATCTGATGTCTGTTTGCATCAGAGCAAGGAATCCGAGGTAGGATCTGGAGCACTTGCAGCAGCACACGCTCCTCTCTGCTGTTATTCTCGACGGCATTCAGGTTTTGGCAACCATCGTTCCATCTAGCGTCCTTCTTGGATGACTGTGGGTTCAGTCGTTGCGGCGCCATTGCTCTGAAGATTCTGTTAGAACTGATGTGGAGCGGATGCGTCTGATATTCACGGTAGTAGGAGTAGAGATGGTGTATTACCTTCTCCTTGGCTTGAGGAGCTCCCACCGGTGACCATAGTGGGATGGTGTCGGCTGTGATGGCAGAGAGGGGTGAGGTGGTGGCGGTGACGATGAGTGGCGGTGGCGGCGGAGCTTCCCGTCACTCTCAGCGCTAAGACCTAGATCGGGTCGGGGTGTATCGGTGGGGAGCCTGGCAACGCGGTGAACCTCGTACTGCGTGCCGCCGGCCCCCACCTCTCTTTATAGCGCTGCGTGACAGGGGCCCACCAACCATAATGGGTTGGGCGCCCCCGATCAGGGCGCAGATCATAGGGCCCGGTGGGCCGTTTGGCCCACTCGGTGGAGATCAACCTAACATTCTCCCCCTTGATCTCAACTTTACCTTTAACCATATACTTTTTACTTTACTCGTTTCATCACAGATCAATATATAGAACATGTTTCATCGTCATAGCTCAATTGCCGATAGAATCAGAAAGCTACAACATATCTCTCTGTTTTGAAACAAATTCTGTTTCTTTTGGGCCTCTCATGATCCAGGAATCATAGGCTTTTCCTTAAACCCATGCCGGCTAAGTGTTCCTTGAACACATTGGGTGGTAAGCCTTTCGTAAGCGGATCCGCAAGCATATCATTTGTCCTTATATGCTCGAGACTTATAGTGTGATCCTGGATTTTATCTTTCACAACATAATACTTTAGCTCTATTATTTTGGCAGCATTACTCGACTTGTTGTTGTGAGCGTAGAATACTGCGGGCTGGTTGTCACAGTACATCTTTAGTGGTTTGTGAATACAACCTACCACTTTCAAGTCGGGTACAAATTTCTTTAGCCATATCGCCTGCCCCGTGTCCTCGAAACATGCTATAAATTCTGCATACATCGTGGACGATGCAACTATTGACTGTTTGGAGCTTCTTCACGAAATAGCCCCTCCAGCGAGAGTGAACACGTATCGTGACGTGGATTTTCTATCATCTCTGTCCCCCGCAAAATCTGCGTCTGAATACCCTCTTATCTCTAGGGAATCAGATCTCCTGTATGTTAGCATGTAGTCCTTCGTGCCTTGCACATAACGCAATGCCTTCTTTACCATCTTCCAGTGCTCCATGCCTGGATTATCTTGATATCTACCGAGTACCCCGGTGACAAAAGCTAAGTCAGGGCAAGTGCACACTTGTGCATACTGTAAGCTTCGAACAGCCAAAGCATATGGTACTGCTTTCATTAGATCGATCTCGTACTGGTTCTTGGGACATTGGAATCTGCCAAAACTATCGCCATTGACTATAGGAGCAGGTGTGGCTTTGCTCGCATGCATATTATACTTTTGAAGAACCTTTTCTAAATATGCCTTCTGCGATAGTCCTAAGACTCCATTGTTCCTATCTCGGTGAATTTCTATGCCCAAAACATATGACGCATCACCAAGATCTGTTATATCAAAATTCGAGGATAAGAACTTCTTTGTTTCTAGTAGTAGACTAACATCACTGCTAGCAAGCAGGATATCATCCACATACAAGATTAGGAAAATATATTTCCCATTTTTAAACCTTGCATAAATGCAGTTATCCTCAATATTTTCTTTAAATCCAAAACTTTTAATCGTTTGATTAAAATTTAGATACCACTGTCTAGAGGCTTGCCTTAATCCATAAATAGATTTCTTCAGGCGGCATCCCATATTTTCCTTGCCTTCCATGATAAAACCCTTGGGTTGTTTCATGTAGACCTTTTCTTTTAAATCACCATTCAGAAATGCCGTCTTGACATCCATTTGATGTAACTCTAAATCAAAATGTGCAACTAATGCCATTATGATTCTGAAGGAGTCCTTACATGAGACTGGGGAAAAAGTCTCATTATAATCTATCCCTTCTCTTTGTGTAAATCCTTTTGCCATAAGTCGGGCTTTATACTTTTCTACATTCCCATTAGGGTCATACTTAGTTTTGTAGACCCATTTGCAGCCTACTGTTTTGGCTCCTTTAGGAATTTCTTCTAAGTCCCAAACATCTTTGGAACTCATCGATTTCATCTCATCTTCCATTGCCTCTAGCCATTTTGATGATTGCGGGCTTCTAATGGCTTCTTCATATGTAGTGGGGTCAACTTCCATATGAACCATTTCTGTATTATAAACTTTATAATCAGTAGAAATAGCTGATCTTCTTGTTCTATTAGATATTCGAAGAGCCCCAGTTTCTGGCACATTCTGTGCCTCAACTTCTGGCACATCTTCTACAATTGGCTGCTGCACCTCCCTTTCATGATCAACAACGGGTTCAGTCGGCTCCTGACGGACAGGTTCCGTGACTTCTCCCACAGTTGTCATGGGTGGAGTTACAGCTGGTAGTGAGAAAAATGCCTCCTGAATCATCGGATTAGGTGCATGCACCCTCTTCTCCTCAAGATCAATTTTCCGAGCTACCATGCTCCCCCTCATCATTTCGTCCTCTAAGAAGACTGCATGTCTTGTTTCTACAAACTATGTATATCTGTCTGGACAGTAGAAACTAAAACCCTTTGATCTGTCTGGATAGCCAATGAAGTGGCAACTCACTGTTTTGGGATCTAACTTTGCAATGTTTGGATTAAACATTTTGGCCTCAGCAGGGCACCCCCACACCCTGAAGTGTTGTAGAGAGGGCACTCGTCCTGTCCACAGCTCGTACGGTGTTTTGGGCACAGACTTGCTTGGCACTCTATTGAGAATGTGAATGGCGGTTTTAAGCGCCTCCATCCACAATCCCAATGGCAAGGTGGAGTAACTCATCATGCTGCGCATCATATCCATCAGAGTACGGTTATGCCTTTCAGCTACCCCATTTTGCTAAGGCTCGCCCGACATTGAATACTGGGCTACTATGCCAGTGTCCTGTAAGAACTTTGCAAAAGGTCCAGGGACTTGGCCATATGGAGTGTGTCGACCGTAGTACTCCCTCCCCCCACGGTCAGATCTTACTATCTTTATTCTTTTATCATGCTGATTTTCAACTTCAGCTTTGAATATCTTAAATTTATCCAACGCTTCAGATCTTTCTTTGATTGGATAAATATAACCATAGCGAGAGTAATCATCTGTGAATGTTATGAACGAGTCATATCCAACCACACTTTTCACCGGAAATGGTCCACAAATGTCAGTGTGAATGATTTCTAGTGTGCCTGTGCTATGGATTGCACCCTTTTTGATTTGTTTTACATACTTTCCTTTAATGCAATCTATGCATTGTTCTCTTTCTTTTGACTAGTCTTTCTATTCTCCCCCTAGAAATATGGCCCAAACGACAGTGCCATAATTTCGATGAGTCATGAGTTCTCTTTCTTTTCTTTTGTTCTTTATTCGACGCGGAAACCTGCTCATTCACATTACACACAGAATGCACTTTTTCACGGAGTGATAATAAATAAAGCTCATCGTGTAGGAAAGCAACACCCACATGAGTATTATTAAACCATATGGCACATTTTCCATGTCCAAAATGACATTCATAATAATCTTTATCCAAACACGAAACACTAATTAAGTTTCCGTGACATGAAGGAACATATAAAACATCTCTAAGTAGAAGCTTGAATCCATCAGCTAACTCCAAGGAGATGTCACCGACAGCTTCAACTTCTGCTTGAATTCCATTTGCAACTTCAATGCATCTTTCGCTTCTTTGCGTAGTCCGCGTCGAATGGAATCCCTGTAAAGAATTTGCAACATGAACAGTTGCACCTGAGTCAATCCACCAAGTAGATTTCGAAAACTGTGTATACAAGGATTCATTTACAAAGGAAACAATGTTGTTACCAATCTTTGCCATTATTGACTTTAGCCAATCAGGGCAGTCTTTTTTGTAATGCCCAGTCTTCTTACAGTGGAGGCAAGTATCTTTGTCCACTGAAAAAGACTTCTGCTGATGCTGATGCTGCATGTGAGATTTTCCATGTGCCTTTGAAGGGGAACCTTTGCTATTTTGATTGTAATTCTTTTTCTTGTTATCCTTCACATAGTTCAGAGAACCACCATGTGAGGCTTTAAGTCTTTCCTCTTCTTGGACACACATGGCTATAGTCTTTTCAATGTCCCATTTTTCAGGTGACATGTTGTAGTTGACAACAAAGGTGTCAAACTCGTTTGGCAGTGAAGCCATAACCAGGTGGACCAGGAGCGCAGGTTTGAGCTCCAAATCCGCATCCATGGGCTTAAGCTTAGCTGCCATGTTGCTCATCCTGAGGATGTGCTCTCTTATGCCATGACCACCGCCTGTGTAGTTTTCTGTCACCAGTTGCTAAAGCAACTGGGTGGCATATATATTTGAAGAACCAGTGAACTGGCTCTTTATCTTTGCAAGAAACTCCCCTACGGAAGTGCACTCTGCAATTGAGCCCACAATGGCGTTCTCAATTGTGTTCTTTATGAAGGCCATACACTTTTTGTTGGCGGTGTACCACTTTTGGTTGTCGAGGGTATATGACATCTCCAATGGAGCATAATTCCTCCTCTTTTTGTCCCACGCAGCATCATCATCAGTTGCCTCTCTGACTGGCTCTGTAGGTCTGACCGGCTGTGGAGTGTCCATAACCCAGTCCACCTCAGCACAGACAAAGGCTAAATCAACTTTCTTTCTCCATTCGGTGTAGTTATCACCTCGGAGTGTTGGAACATCTTTTACGCAACTCATCAAGTGGTAACCTCCTGAAAAGACAATTGAAGTGAGATCAAAGTAACAATTGCATGCATTAATCTAACGTTGGTCAAATTAAACATACAACTGTCTATGCAATTAAATCTATATCACCATTGGGCAGAAAATAGAAATAAATGCACATATTTCAACAATAAACCATGATTATGTTATTAACAACGTTGGTCATAAAATAACAAAAACATAATTATCACTTTAACATGCTCTTTAAATTTTAATTATCATTAAACTTTCATTTTCTTTGTAAAAGAGCACTATTATTTATTTTGCAGCGGAAAAAATTATGAATATAAAATTCATGAACTTTTTAGACTTTTCAGAAACTTTTCTTTTAATAAAGAAAAAAATCATGAACTTTATTATTTTCTTTATAAAATTCATGGACTTTTCTTTTTCTGAAACTTTCCTATTTTCTGAAACTTTTCTTTATAAAGAAACTTTTCTATTTTCTTTTCTATTTTCTAAACAAATTTTCGTTGGATTAATTTGAATAGAAAAAAAAATAATCGACACTATATAATTTTTTTGCCTAAAACTGGACAAAAAAAATAATAAAGAAAAAATGGCCAGGGCTCTCTGGGCCGAAACCGGCCCGGTCACCCAGCGCCCGAGCCGCCCGAGCCTGGCCAAGCTTTGGCCTGGGCCGCCGGCCGTGGCCTAGGGCGGGCCTGCTCTTCTTTTGGCCCAAGGCCTGCTGCAGCGGTTAGGGTTTCAATCTCCGCCGTCCCTGATGATCGGACGGTCGCCCATGGACATCGGTCGATCAAAAGCAGTGAGCGAGGGGGGGGGGGGGGCGAGCGAAACCCTCGGTCATTCCCCTCCTCCCCCCGCGCCGCTCGCTCTGCCCTCTCTCGGCCTCTCTTCCCCGCGCCTCTCTCTCGCGCAGGCTGGCCGGTGGCGCGCCGGCGCCGGCGAGCTCGTGCCACCGCGGCCGCCCAGTCTTCTCTCCCCTCCCCACTTTTTGCCCCAACCACCACCAGCGCACTGTGACCAGAGGCGGTGGCCGGACGGCGGCGCCCCCTTGACCCTCTTGCCGGCGTGCGCGTCCACCCTCGAGTGAGCGCGTCGTCGTCAAGTGGCCCCAGCGGCGACGCCATTTGCCCCGGTGATCTTTCTCTTTGCCCCGTGAGGGGTTAGTCCTTCTTCCGACGGCTCGGCTTGCCGATGCGCATCGAGATTGAGAGGGGCGGCGCGGCCTTGCGGCGGTGCACTTTGCCGGCGACGATGGCCGTCCGGTGAGTTCTTTTTCCCATTGCCCTTTTGACTTTTGGGGTTAGGGATTTGGGGTAGGTCTGGGAGAGGATTTTCTAGGGTTTGGGTCTTTCCTTTGATTTCTTTCTACCGCAAATCTTGACGCAAGGATGGCTCTAATACCATTGTTAGAACTGATCTGGAGCGGATGCGTCTGATATTAACGGTAGTAGGAGTAGAGATGGTGTATTACCTTCTCCTTGCCTTGAGGAGCTCCCGCCGGTGACCATAGCGGGATGGTGACGGTGGTGATGGCAGAGAGGGGTGAGGTGGTGGCGGTGACGATGAGTGGCGGTGGCGGAGGAGCTTCCCGTCACTCTCAGCGCTAAGACCTAGATCGGGTCGGGGTGTATCGGTGGGAGCCTGACAACGCGGTGAACCTCGTACTGCGTGCCGCCGGCCCATAGCGCTGCGTGACATGGGCCCACCAACCATAATGGGTTGGGCGCCCCCGATCAGGGCGCAAATCATAGTACCCGGTGGGCCGTTGGGCCCACTTGGTGGAGATCAACCTAACAGATTCTTGTTGCCGAAGGGTGACACATCGGGGTGCCGGCACCGTCTTCTTGCTTCCGCCTCCATATTCTCTTCCTCCCGACCTCCGTGTCAGATGGGAGGTAGTTCAACTTCAGGTCGACGTCCGTAGCTCAAATCTCCGGCAGTCAGCGGTGTTGTTGTGGCGGTCTCTTCGCTCCTAGTGGTTCTGTCCCCGACATCATTGAGATTGGTTCGTTACTGGAGTTGCTTCTGAGAACAAGGACCACATTGCATATGAAACTTTTTGTCTGGGGTCCTTTCAGCATTCTTCAAGGATTGTATTGTATTGTACTTTATTTCTTTTGAAGTCTTTGGAAAGGTTGTCTGTGTTCCATGTGATAACTTATGGAAATCATAAATTCCAAACGTTTTGGATTTTCCCATAGCAAATTGAACGGTTTTATGGCAACTTTAGTTGACGTGAGGATGGTAAATTTAGTCGACAAGCACGCAATTTCATGGCAAAAAACAAACTGCGGATGGCACTGCCATACTTAGCAACTAAACTTTCACTCCCTAGTGTATATAAATTTCTACATTTTTTTTTTTTTCCATGGGAAAATCCCTAATGTTCGGGACTTATTAGGCGTCCATAATTTAATGCAACTCTGGGTACTTCCGGGCCCTTCCTCATGTTCAAAAAAAAAGTAAGTGGCCTTTGAACCGTGTGCCTTGGCCGCAAAGTAAGTCATTGTGACTTCATAATGTTGTACAGAAAGCATGTGGTATATGATTATATATTTCTTTCTCATTTGTTTTGTGTGTGATTATATACTTCTCTCGCCTATATAACGTTGAACCAACAAAATCGCACTTGAGCACAACAATAAAAGAAACTAATTTTATGTCAATGGTGATTTGACAGACTTGTGCAAAAGTGCATGCCTGGGAAGGAGATGAAAATGTTGAAGAGCTAAAGAATGAAGGCATGATTGCCGTTAAAAAAAAGAGGTAGTCAACCCTGAGCCCCTGAGAAGACAAGAAGATTGAAAAACCCGACGGCTCGTGCCTTGGCTAGCTCTTGTTGCCCGGATTTTTCAGATTTTAGTCATGTGCGGCTGGTCTACTGTGCGCACATCTACTCTGATAATCGGTCATCTGTATCCGACAGAATAGATAGAAAAGGTAGGTCTTGATCGTAAAAAGGGGACACGACCTCCTCGTTCTTGTCTCCGGTCATATGGTTTCCTCTCATTTTCCGGTGCCTCCTTTTCCTACATATATGATTGATGTACATATAGTTCAACAATCTCATATGGTAGTTGCACAAGCAGTAGATTGAGTGGTTGTACACTAGCCCTCATATATCATTTATATAATTATTTTTTGCTACAGCTAAATTTTGAATATATGTGTGTGGACTATATATAGCCACACACCGATAATTACAGTATAAGAGATAACTCCAATTAGTACAGTTACTAGCTTGGCATATACTTGGTAGGTTTCAATATATCTTATTAATTACATTACAGTTGGCACCATGAATAATTGTTAGAAGTCTGGTTCCATATCTTTCGAATTATGTCTACTGGAAGATCATAGAAAACAACATGTGTTGATTTTACATTGCTGCCAGGTTCAAATTGTTGACCCTTATTACCAATGTAGGCATAAAACCATAGTATAACCATATTGATTACGATTCGCTGTCCAAACATCGCCTCCATGAATACCCAGCTGCAAAAAAATGAGCAGTTTTAGACAGCAAAATAATTCAGGAAATCGAATTTATACCTTGACATCTGTTTTCAATTGTTATATTAAAAGTATTTACAAGGTAGATTTAATTAAGAGAAACTTAAGAAATAATTGCAAGGGGCAGCCTCCCTAGCAAGCATCCCCTTGGGACATGTACACTGGAAGTGCATGAATAGATGCTTAGCAAAATAAACTGGCATTTTCTTCCACGTTTTTTTTAGAAAAGGAGAAATACCTCCGGCCTCTGCATCAGTGCGATGCATGCAGCCCCTTTACTAATGAAAGCAATCAAATAATCCGCGGTTACGAAAAATCTCCAAAGGAGCAGCAAAGTAATTGAACAAAAAAATGTGCCACAACCGGCTAAAATAGGCCTAGATGCCTAACCATCTATCCTAACATTTGTGCTTACTTTGAAGCATGTGTTACTTATAAGACACTACTGCTTGAGAAGTGCTAATATGTGTAACATACAATAAGATGTTTAAGAACCAACTAGGAAGGCCTTGCATCCAGTGGAGTAGATCCAAATTGCATGCATACGCATGACGGACGTGAGTCTTAATAATGATCCATATCGTTATCTCTTATCCTTAAGTTACTTAACTATGGTTAATTATTATTTTATGATCTAAATGCATCTGATCACATGGTCAGAGTCCTTTTTTGGCAGGAAATGGTGAAGTCCTTCCGGCTGACCATTGGCGCTTTTTGATGCATCTGAACTCTGAAGCAAGTCACTTATATCGTTTTACAGTGGATTTTTTTGTAGCGGAGGTGCGGCAATGAAAGCGACAGTCAACCCCCCCCCCCCCCCCCCCCCCCCCCCCCCCCCCCGCGTTTCACAGGCAGCATCGAACGCGAACGAACGACGACGGTTAGCGAACCACAACATGGATAGAATGTTCTTGTTTTCCTTGTGTGATTGAGCATGTGTTTATGGCTGCACAACTTTGAGTCATTCCATCGGATAGGGCATGGATGACAACTAGGTATGAACGTCCCTCTAGTGCAAGCAAAAACATGGTCAGATTCGTTCTACCGACCATGTGGTGCAGAAGGATCGGAAGGCAAGACATGGGCAACTAAGTCACTGAGAAACTAGCGGTCAAGAGATTAAAGATGGGATATCTCAATATTCATGGTGCTATGGATCTATAGTTTATGGGCCGAAGGGAAATCCCATGATAGGACGCAGCCTCCAGTCTTTCATGTAGTTCGCTACTAATTCTAGACTTGAAGCAGAAAGCTTGGCACTAGGAGTTAAAGAGTAAATCTCACGTTTATTAGATTGTACAGAGGTTTACATATATGGAGTAACCGACTCCAGTACTCACGCACGCGCTATGGAGGTCCTATATTCCAGGAGGTGGACTCGGGAAGTTACAACACACACACGTTACATACACGTAATACATATACAACTTAACACCCCCCCCCCCCCCCCCCCTCAGATGGAACGTTGCCTTGCAAGACGTTCAAGCTGGACCGGAAGTTGAGAAACACTTGGGATGGTAGTCCTTTTGTGAAGATATCCGCAAACTGAGAGCTGCTGGGCACATGAAGGACTCGTGCTTCACCGAGGGCCACACAGTCTCGAACAAAATGTAAATCAATCTCCACATGCTTGGTTCTCTGGTGCTGCACCGGGTTGGAGGAAAAATACATGGCGCTGATATTGTCACAATAAACAATAGTGGCACGGGATGGAGGTCGATGCAACTCATGTAGTAATTGTCGCAGCCAGCATGACTCAGCAACGCAATTTGCAACAGCCTGGTATTCCGCCTCGGCGCTGGAGCGAGAGACAGTGTGTTGCCGCTTGGACGACCAAGAAATGAGGTTGGATCCAAGAAACACACAAAAGCCAGAAGTAGACTTGCGAGTGTCCGGACATCCCGCCCAATCGGCATCGGAATAAGCAACAAGATCATGGTTGGTGGACTTAAAGAAACGAAGACCATAGTGAGAAGTGCCCTTGAGATAGCGTAAAATACGTTTGATCAACTGATAATGGCCCTCACGAGGGTCATGCATAAACAGACACACTTGTTGCACGACATAGGCAATGTCTGGACGGGTGAGTGTGAGGTATTGTAGTGCAGCAGCAAGGCTGCGATACAAAGAAGGATCATGCATGGGTAGCCCGGAATTGGAGGACAGTTTGGCATGGGTGTCTACGAGGGTGGATATGGGGTTGCAGTTCAACATGCGAGCACGGTCAAGAATCTCAAGGGTGTATTGTTGCTGTGACAAGAAGAGTTGATCATGAGAGCGTGTCACATTAATGCCCAAAAATGATGGATGTCACCAAGATCACTCATGGCAAACTCGGCTTTGAGAGAAGAAATAATGGATGCAAGGAGGGTGGACGTGTTGGCGCTGAGGATGATGTCATCGACATAAAGCAAAAGGTAAGCCGTGGAAGACCCATGGTGAAGAATGAACAAAGAAGAATCACATTTGGATGCAACAAAACCCAATGTCATGATGAAAGACTTGAACCTAAGAAACCATGTGCGAGGTGCTTGTTTGAGGCCATAAAGAGACTTGTTTAAGCGACAAACAAAATCCGGACGAGCAGAGTCAACAAAACCGGATGGTTGAGCACAAAAGACAGTCTCATCAAGGGTGCCATGAAGAAAGGCGTTCTTGACATCCAACTGATGGATCGGCCAGGAATGTGAAGTTGCAAGACTGAGCACCACGCGAATGGTTGCCGGTTTGACAACCAGACTAAATGTCTCACCATAATCAACACCCTCACGTTGTGTGAAACCACGAACCACCCATCGAGCCTTGTAGCGAGCCAACGAGCCATCAGTGTTGAATTTATGGCGAAAAATCCACTTGCCCGTGACCACATGCACACCTGCAGGACGAGGAACCAAAGACCAAGTGTCATTCTGCAACAATGTGTTAAATTCGTCAAGCATAGCATTGTACCAGTGCGGATCCTTTATAGCCACTTTATATGAGGATGGAATGGGCGAAATTGAAGTGGAAAGGGTAAAGGCAGAATCCTTTTTACGCATAAAATAGCCGAATTTGCCACGGATGCGCATTTGGTGTGCATTTTCGGGTGGATCTACCGGAATGGAGTGGGGTGGCAGTGGAGGCTCACTTGGCGCGCATGCAGTGGTGGAGGAGGGAGCGTGCATGGGGGGGGGGGGGGGGGGGGGATGCATGTTCATGTGTGGGGCTGTTGGTCTGGTCCGTGGGAGGCAGGGTTGGCTGATTGGCGCTAGGCTGGTGGCATGAGGTGCGGGCATGGGAGTTGCTGGAGGTGTGATTGTTGGTGGGAGGCGTGGTAACGGGCGACTGGAGGGAGGAACCGTTGGGGGGTGAAGATCCCGAGGTGGACTGGTTTGGCCGGTACGAGGTGTGCGAGCGTGGATTGTTGATGTAGATGGGGATAAACAGTGCGGCATGTGGGGGATCCGATGCGGCTGGGTGTTCTGGTGGCTCAGATGTGGCATCACCGTAGGGAAAAGATTTTTAATCAAAGTTGACATGGCGTGAGATGATCACTTTGCGCGTGGCGAGGTCAAGGCACCGGTAGCCCTTATGCTCTAGCGGATAACCAAGGAAAATGCAGCGAGCAGAAAGGCGCAAGTTTATTTGGCATGTTAGCATATGTATTTGGAAAACAAAGACAACCAGAACACACGGAGGTGATCATAGGAGGGATGAACACCAAAAAGTAAGTAGTGGGGAGTGAGAAAGTTGATCGGACTAGAGGGGCGCCGGTTTAAGAGATGAGTGGCAATGTAGAGGGCCTCAACCCAAAATTGGGGTGGCAAATTTGCGTGGAGGAGTAAGGTGCGTACTATGTCATTTGTTGAGCGAATGAGGCGTTCGGCCTTGCCGTTTTGTGGAGAGGTATGAGGGCAAGAGAGACAAAATACGATGCCATTGGTGGAGAAAAATTCATGGAAGGAGTGATTGATGAACTCTCCACCATTGTCACTTTGCATGCATTTGATGATCGTGTTGAATTGTGTGTGAACATACATGAAAAACCGTTGGAGAACCGTGGAGGTGTCCGATTTTCGGCGGAGAGGGAAGGACCATGAGTAGTGAGAGTAGTCATCCAACACAATCAAATAATATTCGTAACCGGAAAAGCTTGCATGAGGGGAGGTCCACAAATCACAATGAATGAGCTGAAAAGGTGAGGTGGTAACATTATTGGAAGAGGAAAATGGGTGTCGTGTATGACGACCTAATTGGCATGCGTGACATGAAGAGATATGTCGTTTATTACAAGAGGAAATAAAATCCCTAGAAAGGCGAGATAGAGTGCCGCCCCCCGGGTGACCGAGCCGATGGTGCCATAAGTCTGCATCCACGGTGATGGGGAAGGCTGCTTGGGTAGACGAAGGAGTGCCAGTGAACAGATAAAGGTTGCACGTGCTAGTGGAGATCATGAGGATTTTCCGAGTGACTAGGTCCTTCACAACAAAACCAAATGGTGAGAATTCAACAGTGACCCAATTATCAGTAGTGAATTTACGTACAGAAATGAGACTGGTAATGATAGCGGGAGAAACAAGCACGTCATTAAGGGAAAAATTATGGGGTGATAAAGATGTGGATCCAGTGGCTAATATTGGAAGCTTAACACCGTTACCTACGGTAATGCCAGAGGAATTTAACGACTGAGGAGAGAGACAGAAGGTGAGGTTATCCGGATTGCCAGTGACATGAGAGGTCGCGCCCGAGTCCATGTACCACTCGGTGCCGCTGTTGGGATGTTGTGTCGCAATGTTGCTGTAGGCGGCGTTGAACATGGCCTGGTGATGCCACGAAGGAGTGACGGGCAGAGGCGGCGGAGGAGCGTGCATGGGCGGGGAAGAGTGCAGCACCGGGTAGCATGTGTCATGCCACCAGGTCGTGGACCGAGCACCACAGCCGCATTGGGCGGCACCCAGGATGGGCGGGGCGACGCCATCCCGTAGGGGGCGAAGTAGCCAATCCAGGGGGCTTGCTGCTGCTGGCCGCATCCACCATCGCCGCGGCCGCGCCCACGGCCACGGCCTCGACGGTTGTTGTGGCTGCCGCGACCGCCACCCTGCTGTCCGCTGCCGCGTCCGCCACCACGGCCGTCCTGTTGGTAGCCACGGTCGCCACCATAGCCGCCCTGCTGGGCGCGGTCTCCACGGTCACCGCCATAGCCGCCGCCCTGCTGGGCGCGGTCACCGCGAGGATCACCTCCAGTGGAGCTGCTCCCTTGCGCAAGCAGAACGGCGTGGCGCTTCTCCTCGCGCCGGGTCTTGAGATCTTTCTCCTTGAGGTCGAGGCGGGAGAGGGCCACATCAAAGGATGGGAGAGGCACGAGGTCACCGAGCACAGTGCCGATGGTCTCAAAGTCCTCATGGAGGCCGAGCATCTGGATGGTGAGATCTTTGTCGGAGACGCCCATGCCGACGTCCTCCATTGCATCGGTGACCATCTTGAGCTCACGACCATAGTCAGCAATGGACATGTTACCTTGGCGGAGGTTGCGGTACTTGCGGGTGAGGTGGACGCCCTGGGCAGCGTTGTTGGCGAGGAAGTAGTCGCGGATGCGGGTCCAGGTCGCGAGGGCGGTGCCGTCGTCCGAGATGACCATGTCGGCAAGGCGGCCGGCGATGGTGGAGTATATCCAGAGGACGATCCGGAGATCAGTCTTGAGCCAGTCCGGATTGGTGACGTCGGGGTCGGCCTCCTCGTCGATGTGGTCGAGAGCATCACACTCGGCGAGGACGAAGCGGAAAAGGGTGCGCCAGCGGTGATAGTTGTTAGCAGCGGGATTGAGTTTGAAATCAATATAGGTGTGGATATTGGTGTTGTGGACAGTAGGCGTGAAGAAGTGGGCTGGCGCAATGGTGGAGAGAGAGCCAGAGGCTGTGGTGGAGAGAGACAGCGAGGTCTGGGAGGAGGTAGCCGGGAGAGTAGTGGCGGCGGCGACGCCCTGGGTGCCGGCCATGAGGAGGAAGGAGGAAGGCCTGATACCAAGTTAAAGAGTAAATATCACGTTTATTAGATTGTACAGAGGTTTACATATATGGAGTAACCGACTCCAGTACTCACGCACGCGCTATGGAGATCCTATATTCCAGGAGGTGGACTCGGGAAGTTACAACACACACGTTACATACACGTAATACATGTACAACTCAACACTAGGAACGAGATAAAATCGTTAGTGTTTCAGAGAACTATAGTTTCTGCTTATTCCTTGGTGCCTCCTATTCCTATACATATCACTCTTGTACGTACATGTAAGCAATCTAATCCAACAGTTGTTGCACACACAATACATTGGACGCATGACGCATACACCAATCACGCAACTAAATTGTGAACTTCATATATGCCTGAACACTATATATAGGAACACACACCTAGGTGTATTGTACAAGAGCTAGCTGCAATAATAAATGTATTTATTAGTTCAACATGCAGTTGGTTGGTTTCAATATTTCATGTTAATTAGACTAGATTGAAATAAAGTAGAAGAGTTTGATTGCTATCTTTGTAATTTAAATCCATCATATGATCTACACAAATAACATAGAGGGATTCTTGGATGATTAAATATTAAATATATCTTACCCACTTTATGTATATGGCTAATTGCCCCTGCGCTGCAATGGAGGCATATATATTTTAGTGGTTAACATCAATTGTGTCTTCCATATACCTTCCACCCACTAGCTCCAACATATTCGGTTACAACCCCCCTTTCACTGTAACCCACACACACTTTGGACAAATAAAATAGTATTAAATCATTGAGAGTACTATGTTTCCAGTTTGTGAAGCAATAACAGAATCATTTTTCATATTATTGACGGAAGTAGATGTAATGCCAGGCAATTAAATTAGGAAATAAATCATGGGGTGTGAATTGATGAAAGATGTGATGTTGGGCAAATAAAATTGGAAATAAATCATTGGGGTACTACATATCCAATTTGCCAAACGAAAAAAAAAAGATTAGTTTCCATATTATAGAAGGAGATGTGATGCCGGGAATCTAAATTTGGAAATAAATCCATGGGAAGGGGCGGAATCAAAGAAGAGACAAAAACCATGAAGGCGAGGAAGTATTATACATCATACCTCATATGAGTCACACTACTTAAAGTACCATCTTGAAGTCGGCTGCACCAATCTACAGTTTTTGTTTGAAACAGTATTTCCTACCATAGTCATCTATGCTCGTATTTACTTATTTAGAGTTCCTTTTTGTGGAAATTGTAATACGTATTATTAGGGGTGAAACCGGATTGGATTCGGATCCTTATATCGTATACTATTCCATATTTAGTTTTGGATTCGGAAGCGGAACGAATGCGGATTCGAACACCAGACTATGTGGATTCAGACATGGTACGATAAGCTAACATAGCTATGTCAGGTCGGAAAAGGTCATTTACCATTTTCATATACGAGGAATACAAAATTTCTTTAAACTACAATACATAGATACATAACGCATTAGATGGTATTGAAATAAGCGAAATAACTCGCTAATAAGCATGTGTCTTGTCTCATGAGTAAAGATTGCGTTCACATATTGGCACTTTAATACTCCTTATATTTTGGAATGGAAGGAGTATTTAAAACTTCGCGAACAAAACGGATTCGAAATCTAGGAGGTCAGATTATCCGGTTACAAGAAAGGGAATATCGTACTGTGCCGTGTATTAGTCCTACCATACCCTATCAATCGGACCAATCGGATTGTTTTCGGATGTCAAAAATCTCTTGCCATGCCGTGTTAAAACGGATTTGAAACCGGTTTTGGACGAAGAAATTTCTAACCACTTTCAACCTTACATGTTACTCCCTCCGTTCCTAAATATAAGGTGTATACTATTTTCAAAAAGTCAAACTTATCTAACTTTGACCAAATTGTAGACAAAAATATCAATATCTAGAATACCAAATCATTATCCCTAGATTCACCATTAAATATATTTTTAGATTTTACTTATTTAGTTGTAGATCCTTATATATTTTTCTATAAACCTGGTCAAACATAGACATGTTTAACTTTTTGAAAAACTAATACACCTTATATTTAGAAACGGAGGGAGTATTTATTTAGGACAGTAAAACTAAGCCTAAACCGAGCGTTCTCACGTCATGTATGTTTTTAGCCGTTGGATCTCCTGGTTCGGTCCTCATAGTGATGGGGATATGTACCTAGGGTAGGATCATAGGCCTGACCTACATACCCTACTTAAGGACATGACCTTAGAGAACTTAAGGATTACAAGGAAGCCTCCGACTGAAATCACCATGGCGTACGAGTCACTCGACAACATCAACTCGGAGGTTTCTTCCTCCACTCGACGGTTGCCTTTCACTCGGAAGAACTAGAAGTCACTCGACCGCAGAAGACCAGAAGCCACTCCAGGGAGGCCAACGGGCAGGCGTTTGACTAGACACCATTAGTAGCATTTATTACGTACGTTATCAGTAACGTACGCCTTCATTACCACTATCGGACCCTTGGTTGCCGGTATTCATGAGGGGCAGCGCACTCTATATAAGCCGCCCCTCCCCTCTGGCACAAGGGTTCGCACCCCCTGTAACTCTCATATTCCACACGACAAGAGCTCCTGAGCACCGAGACGTAGGGCTGTTACCTCCACGAGAGGGGCCTGAACTCGTACATCTGTGTGTACAACCTCGCCGTAGCTAGGACTCTGCCCTCTCCTTTCGTACCCATATCTTCTACTGTCAGACTCGTTCCCACGACCGTTGGCGCCCACCGTGGGGCAGACGTCTAAGCGACTTCCGGCGAGGTTGCATTTTTTCCCCTTCATCATGTCTTCCGGCGGTAGTTTGTTCCTGAGCCACGAGATCCGTTTCGGAGCGCTCACCTTCATCGCCGACGACTCGGCATGGATCCAGGAAGCGCCTCTAGATGTTGAGGCGCTCCCGATCCGCGGGGCGGCGCACTTCCGCGCAAGCTCCTGCGGTGTTCTTTTACGGCAGCCGTCGATTCCGTATTTGTCGGCCCTCCCCACTGTTCGTCGCCGCAAGCGATCCGGTCGTTCGCGGCTCCAGCGCTGGGTGAGGCATGCGGCGGCTCGCCAAACTTCGTCTCCGCAGATTGCAGCTATCGAGCCCGCCGAATCACTTCACGGCGTGTTCGACTCGGCGTCGGATCAGTCTGACGTTCCCTCCGAGTGTGAGAGCTGCGATCCTGCGGCTGAGGTTCTTATGGCTGGTTCGCATCAGAGTCCCCCACGTGGCTTCGGCCGTGGCAGACGCGAGACCGGAGGACCGTCGGATGAGCAGCAGCACCGGGATGAGGAGATTCTTCATACTCCCATCGTCGGTGCGACTGCTGAGGCCCAGGCCATGGAGGCCACACGCCTTCGGCTCAAAAAGATGCAGGAGGCACTCGACGAGCGTGCCCGCCAGCGTCCACCTGTTTCCAGTCGACGACAGCAACAGTTGTTTCCGAGTGGATCTCATAACAACGTCAAGGTATTCCGTACTCCAGTTTTAAACATTGCAGTAGCCGCTAGGATTGCAGATTCCATTCAGCCGTCGCGTTCAGAGGCTGGCAGAGGTTTGCAACAGATCCGAGCGTTGCCTGATGCAGCACAACAACAGAATTCGGCTGTTTCTCAGTCGCGCAATAGGTTACACAGTAATTCGCCCAGAGCAGACACAGTTCAGTCGGCGCACAGTACGGGGTCATCTCTGCGTCGCAGGGGCGGAGATTACCGTGAAGATCAGTACCAAGATCAGGGGCGAGATCATTTTGCTCCTCGTTATCACCGTGATGACCGCCGTCGAGTGCCTACTCCTCCGCGGAGTGGTTCATATGTGCCCCGGGACTATGACGATAGGCACCCGTTCGGCGATGAGCGGAATCCTGGGTTCGACGCGAGGAATGTCCTCGCACAGAAGCGGATTGACAGAGGCAGGGCTCACAGAAATGATTATGATAGAGACTATCCGAGTGGAAGTGGTGCCATTGTCTCTGGACCCGAGTGTTTCAGCAGAGCCATTCGCTCTGCAGAGATTCCCCCCAACTTCAGGTTGGCGGCTGGAATAAGCAAGTTCTCCGGTGAGTCGAAGCCGGAAACATGGTTAGATGATTACCGAGTGGCTGTGCAGATTGGTGGAGGAAATGACAACATAGCCATGAAGCATTTATCCTTGATGTTGGATGGTTCGGCCCGAGCGTGGTTGAATCGTTTGGCTCCTTCTAGCATCTATTGCTAGGAAGATCTTGCCCGAGTGTTCATCAGAACTTTCGAGGGCACTTGCAAGCGTCCTGCAGGTTTGATCGATTTGCAGCACTGTGTTCAGAATCCCAATGAGTCCTTGAGAGATTACATTCAGCGTTGGTCCACCTTGCATCACAAAGTGGAGAATGTTTCCGAGCACCAAGCTGTTTGTGCTTTCAAGGCCGGTGTGAAGTACAGAGAGCTTTACCTGAAGTTTGGGTGGACAGGTGATATTTCCCTTAGCAAGATGATGGAGATTGCCACTCGGTACGCCAATGGCGAAGAGGAAGACCGCCTCCGCAGCGGCAAAGGAAAAGCAGTCGACAATGATGCCGGCGGCAATTCCAGTCGTAAACAGAAGCGCAAAGCTGATGGCCCTGCTCAGGCAGAGGCGGCCATTCTGGCGGCGCAAGGAAAAAATAAGGGGAAGTCCAAAGGGCAGTTTACCCCCAAGAAAGGAAAGAATCAGTTAGGAGCGGATGTCTTAGATTTGCCGTGTGCAATCCACACGAAGAAAGATGAGGAAGGCAATTTGATATTGCCAAAGCATGCCACTCGACAGTGTCGTTTACTGATCCAGCAGTTCAAGGAAGGTCAGTCGAGTGAGAAAGCTCCTGAAAAGGAGGATGATGAAGACAAAGAAGAGTTTCCTGAGGTCAATGCCACTCTGTTGATTTTTGCTGATGTAGAAAGCAAGAGTCGACTGAAAGTTATCAACAGAGAAGTCAACATGGTTGTTCCTGCCACACCCACATACCTCAAGTGGTCTCAGACTGCTATCACATTCGACCAGTCAGACCACCCTGCACATATTGCTACCCCTGGTCGGCAAGCGCTGGTGGTGGACCCGGTTGTGGGAGGCACTCGACTCCGCAAAGTCTTGATGGATGGTGGGAGCGGTTTGAACATCTTATATGCGGATACCCTAAAAGGGATGGGCATTCCGATGTCCCGACTCAGCGAAAGCAACATGCAATTTCACGGAGTCATCCCTGGGAAGAAGGCCAAGTCACTCGGCCAGATTGCTTTGGATGTGGTGTTCGGCACCGACAAGAATTTTCGCAAAGAGAACTTGACGTTTGAAGTTGTGGAATTCCAGAGCTCATACCACGCCATCCTTGGTCGTCCGGCTTATGCCCGTTTCATGGCCCGTCCATGCTACGTGTATCTCAAGCTGAAGATGCCCGGGCCCAAGGGTGTGATCACAGTCACTGGCAATCGACAGAGGGCTGAGGAGTGCCTTCAGCAGGGCTCCAAAATTGTTGATCATCAGATGGCTGTGGTCGAGTTGGAGGAGGACAAGAAGAGTGCTTATCCTGCCGACCTGCTGCGTGCCAAGAAGCCCGCCTCTGAGTCAGCTTTCCAGTCGGCAGGCGAAGTGAAGCAAGTGCACATTCACCCGACGGATCCGAATGCTGCCTCGACCAACATCTCAACGACACTCGACAGCAAATAGGAAGCCGAGCTCATCCAGTTCCTCCGTGAGAACTAGGACATCTTCGCATGGAAGCCTGCTGACATGCCGGGTGTACCCAGGGAACTGGCTGAGCATCGACTGAGAGTCGACCCGAAGGCCAAGCCTGTGAAAGAGCACTTGCGTCGGTCAGCAGCAGAGAAGCGGAAGGCAATCGGCGAGGAGGTGGCTCGTCTCTTGGCGGCTAAGTTCATACGCGAGATTTACCACTCCGAGTGGCTCTCGAACGTCGTCATGGTCCCCAAGAAAGACAAGTCACTCCGCATGTTTATTGACTTCAAACATATCAATCGGGTCTGCCCGAAAGATCATTTTCCGCTCCCCCGCATCGACCAGATTGTCGATTCAACTGCGGGGTGCGAGCGTTTATCTTTTCTTGATGCATACTCCGGTTACCATCAGATCCGTCTGTTCGGTCCGGATGAAATAAAGACAACCTTCATCACCCCATTCAGGTGTTTCTGTTATATCACCATGCCTTTTGGTTTGAAAAACGCTGGCTCTACTTTCATGCGCATGATTAAAAAATGCCTGCTTGATCAGATCCCTCGGAATGTTGAAGCATACATGGATGATATTGTCGTCAAGTCTCGCAAAGGTTCCGACCTGCTGACTGACTTGGCTGAAACATTCGCCAACTTGAGGAGGTATGATATCAAGTTAAACCCGACAAAGTGCACTTTCGGTGTTCCTGGTGGGAAGTTGCTTGGTTTTCTCGTTTCCGAAAGAGGAATCGACGTCAATCCTGAAAAGATCAGTGCTATTACCCGAATGAAGAGCCCTGAGCGCGTGCACGATGTCCAGAAGCTCACAGGTTGCCTGGCGTTGTTGAGTCGATTCATTTCTCGTCTCGGTGAGAAGGCATTGCCTTTATACCGACTGATGAAGAAGTCTGATACGTTTGAGTGGACTCCAGAAGCTGAAGCAGCGTTTGTCGAGCTCAAAGCCCTGCTTTCCACCTAGCCGGTGCTTGCTGCTCCACATAGCAAAGAACACTTGCTCCTGTACATCGCGGCCACTAATTAGGTCGTTAGTACAGTTCTCACTGTCGAGCGGGAAGAGGAAGGCAAAGCTTACAAAGTCCAACATACTGTTTATTACATTTCTGAAGTATTGACTCCTTCAAAGCAAAGGTACCCACATTACCAGAAGCTCGTATATGGTATATAGCTGTCAGCGAAGAAGGTGGCACACTACTTTCAAGATCACTCAATTTCAGTCGTCAGTGATGCTCCATTGTCTGAGATCCTCAACAATCGAGATGCGACTCGTCGAGTGGCCAAATGTCCTATTGAGCTCCTTTACTTTGATATCAAGTTTGAAGCAAAAAAGGCAAGCAAGTCTCAAGCACTTGCTGATTTCCTGGCCGAGTGAATAGAACAGCAGTAGCCAATCCAAATCCACTCGGCACACTGGACCATGTTCTTTGACGGCTCGAAGATGTTGAATGGGTCTGGTGCTGGCGTAGTATTGGTATCCCCAAAAGGCGACAAACTCAGTTATGTCCTGCAGATGCACTTTGATTCTTCCAATAACGAAGCTGAGTATGAAGCACTCCTATACGGGTTGCGTATGGCCATCTCACTCGGCGTCCGGCGCCTGATGGTATACGGTGACTCTGATTTGGTGGTCAATCAGGTGATGAAAGAGTGGGATGTCAGGAACCCTGCTATGACTGGATACTGCAATGCAGTAAGAAAGCTTGAGAAGAAGTTCGAAGGTTTGGAACTCCATCATGTTCCCCGAGTGAAGAATCAGGCAGCTGATGAGCTAGCAAAGATTGGATCCACTCGGAAGCCTGTCCCCAGCAATGTGTTTCTGGAGCACCTACATTCTCCTTCAGTGCAGGAAGATCCCTTCACTAAAGAGCCCCCGCAAGCAAAGAGCGCCTCTGATCCGACTGAAGTTGATGTCCCAGCGGTCATAGATCTGGTCATGGAGATTTTGGTGATCACGCCCGACTGGACAGTGCCTTATATCGCATATATTCTGAGGCAAGAACTCCCAGATGACGAGGTTGAAGCTCGATAGATCGTCCGCAGATCCAAGGCCTTTACTGTTATGAATGGACAACTTTACAGAGAAAGCGTAACTGGCGTGACTCAGCAGTGTATCTCTCCTGAAGAAGGTCGACTGATTTTGGAGGAGATTCACTCGGGAACCTGTGGTCATCATGCATCCTCTAGGACGATTGTTGCCAAAGAATACCGGGCTGGTTTCTTCTGGCCGTGCACCAACGAGATGGCTAAGGAGATTGTTGATCGCTGTGAAGGGTGCCAGTTCTATTCAAACTTGTCGCACAAGCCTACATCTGCCTTGAAGACTATTCCACTCGTCTGGCCGTTTGCTGTATGGGGTTTGGATATGGTCAAACCCCTTCGAACAGGCCAGAGTGGATTTACTCGCTTGCTTGTAGCAGTCGACAAGTTCACTAAGTGGATTGAGGCCAAACCCATAAAGAAGCTGAACTCGCGCACTGCTACGAAATTCATGAAAGAGATAACATTCCGATATGGAGTTCCCCACAGTATCATTACAGACAACGGCTCAAACTTTGACTCGGAAGAGTTCAGACACTTTTGCTCCTCTCAAGACACTCGGGTAGATTACGCATCTGTTGCGCACCCCTAGACTAACGGCCAAGCTGAGTGAGCAAATGGCCTTATCCTTCAAGGGCTGAAGCCTCGACTCATGTGAGATCTTGATCATGCAGCTGGAGCTTGGGTCACTGAATTGCCGTCTGTTCTATGGGGCTTGAGGACGACTCCTAACCGGTCGACTGGGCGCACTCCTTTCTTCATGGTGTATGGAGCCGAAGCCGTTTTGCCAAGTGATGTCCTTCACAATTCTCCCCGAGTAGACCTTTACTCCGAGGCTGAGGCTGAACAAGCACAACAAGACGGTGTAGATCTCCTGGAAGAAGAATGCGAGATGGCTCTGATTCGGTCGACTGTATATCAACAAGATCTGCGCCGCTTCCATGCGAGGCACGTCAAGAGTTGGTCGTTCCGTGAAGGTGATCTTGTGCTCCGAGTGGATCAGCAGCGACCTCACAAGCTGGCCCCAGCATGGGAAGGCCCTTTCGTCGTCACCAAAGTACTGAACAATGGAGCTTACCACCTCTTCAACCTCAAGAAGAATATCGACGAGCCGCGCGCCTGGAACGCAGATTTACTTCGACGTTTTTATACTTGACGACTGAGTTGTTTTGATGTAATAAGAGTACTCCAGACAGTTTCGTTTGTTAAAGTTATGACTCCCGCAGTCTATTGTCGGTTCCGATCGCGCAATTTCGCATTCAAAAACTACCCTGAGTGACGAGCGATCCTCTCACTCGGGGGCTTAGCTGCGAACCAGTTTTCGCCTAAGTTAAAAAATTACTCCGAGTGACGAGCGATCCTCTCACTCGGGGGCTTAGCTGCGAACCAGTTTTTGCCTAAGTTAAAAAACTATTCCGAGTGACGAGCGATCCTCTCACTCGGGGGCTTAGCTGCGAACCAGTTTTCGCCTAAGTTAAAAAACTGCTCCGAGTGGCGAGCGATCCTCTCACTCGGGGGCTTAGCTGCGAACCAGCTTTCGTCTAAGTTAAAAACTCTTCCGAGTGGATAGTATTCCATTCACTCAGAAACTTAGCCACGAATCAATCTTCGTCTAAGTTCGAAACTTCTCCGAGTGGCGAGCGATCCTCTCACTCGGGGGCTTAGCTGCGAACCAGCCTTCGCCTAAGTAAAAAACCCTTCCGAGTGGATAGTATTCCATTCATTCGGAAACTTAGCTGCGAACCAGTCTTCGTCTAAGTTCAAAACTTCTCCGAGTGGCGAGCGATCCTCTCACTCGGGGGCTTAGCTGCGAACCAGTTTTCGCCTAAGTCAAAAACCCCTCCGAGTGGATAGTGTTCCATTCACTCGGAGACTTAGCTGCGAATCAGTCTTCGCCTAAGTTAAAAACTTCTCCGAGTGTAGAGTAATCCTTACGCTCGGGGGCTTAGCTGCGAGTCAGTCTTCGCCTAAGTCCGACATTCTTCCGAGTGCTGAACATCCATTCCATTCAGGAGCAAAACAAGTTCAACCAAACAAAGGATTGACAGCAAAATGCAGATAAATCCAAAGTTTCTAGCGCGGTTAAAAGTTATTCGCGCAAAGGGAAGTACTCAGGCCCAAGGCCTAAACGAAGTTTTGAACGGTTACACCATCACTCGGCATACCGAGGCAAATAAAGTGTTTTTCAAGCACCGGTGGGGCTCGAGGGCTCGACGAAGGTGTCCAGGTCAATCCCATCGGCGATCCGAGTGGCTGCTTCGATGAAGGTCTCCATGAAATCTTCGAATTGAAGTTTCTTCGTGTTGATCACCCATAGAGCCTTCAGTTTGTCCTCCTTAGCCTCCTTGCAATGGACCCGGACGAGTGAAAGCGCCACGTCAGCTCCGCAGCGAGCAGCAGATTTTTTCCACGCCTGCACTCGACCAGGAATCTCATTGAGGTGGGTCATCATCGACTCGAGGTCAGTCTGGAGGGTGTCTTCTGGCCACAGTTCTTTGTCGACCTTCTCCAGCGCAGCCCTCAGTCGAGTGATATATCCTTGGACACTCCTGAGACGAGCTTCAAGTCGAAACATGTCCATGGCCACGGCGTCCCCGGCGGGTGACTTGGTGGGATCCAGATTTGGTTCGATATCCTCAGTCTCCTTTCCAAAATCTTGGCAAAATTCTGCACGAAGAGAAAACGAAAAGGTAGTCACACTGCTATTCTGAAGAAATCAAAGAAATTCACTCGACGGAAGAAAGTTACCTTCAAGCATGCCGAACATCTTCTTCGCGAAGTCTCCCAAGTATTTCTCCAGAGTGCTCCTTCTCTTGGTCAGTTGTTCAACCTTCTGGATCCAGTCGGCCTGTTCCTGCTTGAGTTTAGCGTTCTCTTCTTCCAACTTATTGGCTGCAGCAAGCTTCTTCTCAGCAGCCTCGGTTTTCTCCCTCGCCACCTTCTAAGCGTCGGCGAGTGCCTTGTCTTTATCTTCAAGCGCCTTCTTCATGGTATCTAAAGAAATAACATTGTTGAGTCGCGCTCGGAGTCGACGGTTCTCATCACGTGCGTCTGTTCGAGTGAGGACACTCGGTTCAAAGGATAGAAGATGAAAGTGATAGTGCAATTGGTCAACAAAGATTACCTCCCAGGGTCTTCAGCTCAGTCTGTGCACGGTTTAGATCGTTCTTGGTCACCTCCAGATCTAGCTGAAGTGGTTTTTTCTCCTTCTCCACATCGACGTACTTGGTCCCGAGCTCACAGGCTTTCTGAAATCAGCAAAGAAATAGTTCAGTCGACATCAACATCTCTCCACTCCCGAGTGGAAAGGAACAAGTTTAGTCGACTGGACGGCGGCCCGTCGCCCCACCCCACACTCCTACAAAGCGTCATATCATGGTTGATGGAAATGATGTCCATGAAACCTGCAGGATAGTTCTTAAGACTACTGCCAATCGTAAACGATCGACAGTAGTCTCGGGGACTACACCCAGTGGGTGCACTCAGCGTGCCCCCACTGGACCCGAGACCACTCGACCAGGTCTGACCTGTCCGAGTATAAAAAAAACATGCAAATATTGTATCTATCAGACCCTCGCCGATGCAAGCACTCGACGGCGGTCTCGGGGACTACACCCAGTGGGTGCACTCAGCGTGCCCCCACTGGACCTACTTTCACTCGACCAAGATGTCGAGTGACAAGCGACTATCAAAACATATCTAAGACCCCTGCCGATGTCTTCGTCATTCGACAGCGGTCTCGGGGACTACACCCAGTGGGTGCACTCAGCGTGCCCCCACTGGATACAAATCACTCGACTAAGACCTGATCTATTCGAGAAGAAAGTGAGCAAGTATGCGTCCAAAGAAAACACCCAGTGGGTGTAGAGTCAAGATGGACAGGAATTCAATCGGAAATGAACTTACAATAGCACTTACTCGGACATTGGCACGAAGCGCTGAACTCGCATCATAAGCCAACTTGCTGGCCTTATATGCCTCCTTCGTACGCAGCATCATTTGTCCAGCCTGGATCATGGCCTCTTTGGCAGCTCCAGTCTGGTCCTCTGGGACGTGGTACAAAGGATATGCAGTCGTCGGATGAGTCGGTGCTGCAGATGAGGTAGCAAGAGGCGCTTGAGGTTGCCCAATCGGCGCTGAAACCACCAGAGTTGAAGTTACTGGCGGAGCACTCGACAGTGGAACCACAAGATTAGCTCTGGCTTGGGAAGAGTCGCCATGCTCTTGAGATGACGCAGCAGTCGACCTACGAGGTGCCTGTCCTGATGATGTTCTCCGAGTGCGTACGCGTGGAGTGTCCAAGGCCACAACTTCACCCTCAGCACCCTGCTGTGGCTCCTCGTCGTCTTCCACATGGATGACATCGTCAACTGTCAATCGACAACGTTGACTTATTCATTCGACGAATTGCCTTAAAAAAATCAGTCTACAGTGTCCACTTCCATGTGATCCTCCTCATCCCGCAGAGGCGACGTCACCGAGGTAGCAGCTCTGGCGAATAAATTTCACTCGGTCATCAAAGACATGAAGTTTCACAACAGCAGAAAAAGGAAAATAAATACTTACATTGAGGCGACAGGCACGGCGATCTTCATGCGGGGCAGAGCCTTCCGAGGTTTTGGTACATCAGACCTGGGCTGTTTTGCGACCTTTTCAGTCGACTCAGGTGTCGCCACCCGGTCGCGTTTCAGATTCCTAGTGCTCGATGCCAAGGTTCTGCTTGGAGCAGCTTCTAGATCTTCGCGTTGTTTGGTACGACGCTCGATGCGCGAACGAGCCTGGACTTCTTCCTCGATCTCTTCCAGGTTGTCGTCGCTGCCTTCACTATCGTCGGCGTAGTCGACGTCTGCGCTGCCGCCTGCGCTCTCTTCTCCGTCTTCAGGCTGCTCTCCATTTGGCACGGGCGAATACATGTTCGTAAACTCCTGCAAGATACAAACTGTAAAGTCAGTCGACTGAAGGCCCAGTCACTCGACGAAACATGAAAGCACTCGACAAAGATATAACTTACCAGGTTCGTCGGTGGGTTCAAAGCAGAGAAGGGCAAGATTCGCTTGGCTCCCAAAGGGTTATCACAGGCTCCGGTGATGCTCCTAAGTCACTGGGCAACAGTCTCGTCGGAAACTTCCTCTGGATGTGTCCAAGTGGTATCTTCGGGGCCCGAATAATGCCACATAGTGTGATCCCTATCTTGAAGAGGCTGGATTCGTCGACTGAGAAACGCCTCTAGGAGGTCCATACCAGTCACTCCGCCACGGATCAGATCTACTACTGCATTCACTAAAATCCCTACCTGGACTTTCTCTCCCTCTGTCACGTTCAGTGTTCTGGGAGTGGTGGGTCGATCCAACGTGAAGGGAGGAAGGCTAGTCGACATATTGGGAGATGCAACATCTTTGCAGTAAAACCATGTCGACTGCCAGCCCCGAACAGATTCAGGAAAGATCATTGATGGAAATGCACTCCTACCCCTTTTTTGGAGTCCCAGGCCACCGCATAGCTGGATGACATGAGTCTTACTATCACTAGGATTGGCCTTTTTGACACACTGAGATCGGATGGTAAATATGTGCTTGAACAAACCCCAGTGAGGAGAACAACCCAAGAAACATTCGCACAGAGTTATGAACGCAGCGAGATACGCAATGGCATTCGGAGGGAAATGGTGAAGCTGTGCCCCGAAGTAGTTCAAGAATCCGCGAATGAATGGATGGGGAGGCAAAGAAAAACCTCGCTCGACGTGGGTGAGGAAGAGGACTCGCTCGCCGTCGCGCGGCTCCGGCTCGGCCTCTCCCTCCGACAGCCTCCACGACCCGTCAGCTATCAGCCCGTCGGCGACGAGATTTTGGACGTCCTCCGTCGTGACGGTCGACCGGAGGAAATCCCCCTGGATCCACCCCAGCGGCACCGCGGATCGGGCGCCCGACAACTTCTTCGCCTTGGCTCCCTTCTTGGCGCGCTCGAGCTTCTCCGTCTTCCCCTTCGTCATCGCGGCGGCGGTGGTCAAGGCGGAGTAGAGCGGCGTGCGTGGAGCAGGGGAGGCGGAGGAAAAGAGGGGAACGGAGGAGAAGCACTGTACCGGCCCTCGCATCGCTTCGTCTTATAACTGCCCGAGTGGGTCACTGACCTGCGGGCCCGCCAGATCCCTGTAATCCCGATTACAGAGGAAGCGCGGGACGTGGTGATAAAGGTGGCGCGATAATCGAGGCGTCATGCTCCCACTTGCCCCAGTCGTTGCGTCATCATCGCGCAGCGCGTACTTCCCCAAATTTTCAAATCCCGCAAAATCCGGGCCTGGCGAAGCGACCCGTCGCATCAAGAGATTCCGTTGATCACTCGGATCTGAGTCAGCGCTCAAGTTCACTCGGACACATTTCAAGACAGAATCGATCAGGGTGAATGTCAAAGACTCCAATCGACGCAGACTTCTGTGAAGCCCTAAAATGCACTCGGAATTTTTGTGTCTTATTAGAACCCGCATCGATCCCTTTTCACTCGAACCCTGATCCATTCGGGGGCTAATGATGGGGATATGTACCTAGGGTAGGGTCATAGGCCTGACCTACATACCTTACTTAAGGACATGACCTTAGAGAACTTAAGGATTACAAGGAAGTCTCCGACTGAAATCACCATGGCGTACGAGTCACTCGACAACATCCACTCGGAGGTTTCTTCCTCCACTCGACGGTTGCCTTTCACTCGGAAGAACTAGAAGTCACTCGACCGCAGAAGACCAGAAGCCACTCCAGGGAGGCCAACGGGCAGGCGTTTGACTAGACACCATTAGTAGCATTTATTACGTACGTTATCAGTAACGTACGCCTTCATTACCACGATCGGACCCTTGGTTGCCAGTATTCATGAGGGGCAGCACACTATATAAGCCGCCCTTCCCCCTGGCACAAGGGTTCGCACCCCTTGTAACTCTCATATTCCACACGACAAGAGCTCCTGAGCACCGAGACGTAGGGCTGTTACCTCCACGAGAGGGGCCTGAACTCGTACATCTGTGTGTACAACCTCGCCGTAGCTAGGACTCTGGCCTCTCCTTTCGTACCCCTATCTACTACTGTCAGACTCGTTCCCACGACACATAGGCCGTCAGATCTGAGTGTGATTTCGTCTGGGCTAACTATGCAGATTGGTGGCCCAACTGTCCTAAGGGGCAGCTGCTCCTGTAGAAAAAACAGAGCCATCTGGTTAACTGGGCCACTTATACCAGCCCATTAACCGATCCCTGCCCTGACGTCGCTGCGTCCCGTCTCCGGTAAAAAACCTACGCTCCAAACAGGAGGTGAATCGGTCAGGCGGCGGCGGGGGGATCCAGCCGCGCTCGATGCGGGCGACCCGGTGTATCCGTCCAGCCGATGCACAGGAGACGGAAGAGGAACGGATGGGTCGGCGTTCCATACAGAGGAGCGGATCCGTCAATGGTGACAGAGGGGATCCGCTGCGGGCGATGCGGGCTACCGGTCCGGCCGACGCGCGCGTGCTGCTGGCGACGCGGGCAGTGGTCTGCCAGGGGATCAAGCTGACGCGCGAGAGGGGATCCAATCGATCGCAAAGTGAGAGGCTACGACGGCAGCCCCCCTCCTTCCCAGCGACGTTGACCAGCGCCATGGCAACGCATGCAACCTCCTACCCCGACCTTGAACCCTTGTAATCTTCTGTACATTCTGTGTATTTTATGATAGCTGTTTCTCTTTCAATGGCGTTGGTGCTGTTATTAATCTTCATCACCCCGGCTTATGTAGACTGTACATTCCTGATTTTTGTAGCGCTTTAATATGCTCTGGTGTGTACGAAAAATCAAATCTCAACGCAAGCGGGCTGCCCATATCACTATTTTACACTGATTGATTGATACAGGGGAGGAATGGTTTAACCTGCAATCAAGGATATATGTTGAGGAGCTGGCTGCATCCCTACAGATCTTCCACGTTAGTTTTCGAACTCTTGTCAAACACTTTTGTGGTAATGATGATTAACCAATCTTCACTTATGCACTCTGTACAGTCTCTTTTGAATTATGTCCCGAAACTTTCAAATCTTAATATACATATGAAGTACGGCTGACTAAGTACAATTTATCTTTGTGTTTTATCATGTTTGTTTTTTATTCCGTGCTACTGCTGAAGTGTGATCTGTTTGTTGTTGATTTGTGCAGCAGAGTATGCAAGAAAAGAATATATTTATTTGTGTCGGCTGCTACAGATCTGCATCTATAGATGAAATCAGTGGTGTGGACCACATAACCTTGATTTTATTAAACATGTGAGGTTGGCAACTCCTATAATGCATTGGTTCAGCCAAAAAATTAAGGTCTGTAATGACTCCGAGTATCTTCTCAGCTGCTAAAATAAGAATTTGTGTAAACACATCTTTCGTTTGCTTGCATGTAATTTTTTGTTCCTTTATATCACATATTCAATTTTAATGTATTGGAGTGTTATCTGAAGAATGTTGGCTCTATGAATTAGTGATTAGCTCTTCTCTTTGGACATATCTCAACAGTTTGTTTGGGACATTGGCATTTATTGAATGTTACCATGGTGTTCTTTGGATCTTTGAACCATGTAGATATATACAGATGTCGTCTCTACTATTCCTAGGTACCTGCCTACTTTTAGCTACATGTATCATAGTTGTCGTAAGATGAAAATTTGGAGAACGAATATGCCACATATATGAAGTATGGACTGTGTTTTGACACAGAGAAAATAGCGATGCCTAATTCTATTTCGGGTATAATTCCATGTATTAGTTTGTAGCGAATCATAGCATTTTTATTGTAAAATAAGAAATCTTTGACTAATCCAACTACCATGTACTGAAGTTTGTGTTCATCGGGACTACTCTAGGAATAGTTTACCATTCAGTTGAGTAGTGTATGGTGCGTGCTTGAAGTTTTGCTGGGAGGCTAACAAGAAGACAAAGTTTAGTCCAGTCAGGTACTCAATTTAATTGGCTTTCATGAGTATACAGAGCAAATCTTCCTCTTATAGTTCATTTGTATTGCACTAAGACTTTGACCAGCATTAGTAAACCTGTTATATGATTGATATTATGCATGGCCATACATTTCCCTCCAAGTTCCATGAGATGACTATCATATAAGAATTATCATGTATCAAAAAGTTTACGGAGTCATGCATGTAGTATTGGTCCCTCTTCCCTCCGGCATGTGGTTAAACTCGAGCTCAAATCCCCCTTTAGCGGCATCGGGTGCTTTCATTCTATCATATCCCTATGCAGTGGCAGAGCTTAGTTGGGGCTGAACTAGGGCATGGCCCGCCCAGGTTTTTTCACTTCTTCCTTTACCTAGCTTTGAAGCCTACCCCAGCCCATGAAGGCTCAATCCTCTCACGGAGTTGTCGCACCGAGCCGCAAAGCTACGGCCTGCCGGCATCTAGCGTCGCACCTGCACTCGCAAGGCAGCTTGAGTGAAGGCACGAGCATGACGAACACTGCTGGCTTCTGCACATGCATAGTGGCACAGATAATTTACCGATTTTCCCTATAGGTTGTTGGCTATAACGGTCGAATATTCTAAAACTCAATCAGGTAAAGAACATAAGGTGTACTGTGCACTGATTAGTGCCTGCTAAAAGTGGTAGTATGGCTGAAAATTTGATTTTTTTTTTTGGTTCTCTCCATTAGCTGGCCTGCCCAGTTTTTTCTTCGAAGCTACGCCACTTTCCCTATGTGATTATCTAGGGGACATAACACTGCATTTTTATTTCATTTCACACTGTAAAAAAAATTATGTAGTCTTTATCAAACCTGTACTTTTGGCAGGCTCTACAAAGAAAGAGTAGTCACCTTCAATGCCTCATGTTGTCAGTGAAATTATATTGTTCTGTTTGCTAGAAAAACATCCTTCCATTGGGTCTGAGGGGGGGGGGGGGGGGGGGGGCTATTATGGTGATAATATTGCTATTCATATCTTACATAACCTGATGTTTTTCGGTAATATATCCAATGAAATCTCCTTCCATTGGGTGTGCACAGACTTATTGCTAGCGACATGCATTCTTTATTGGCAAGGCATTTAGATGGGAAGCCTCACAACCCCTGTAATCATTTTTTGCATCCTCTCTTTACCATACCTGCACAAACAGATGTTGCTAGCACTATGCATTCCTTGGCAGCAAGGAAAAATCTGTTAGAAGTGCTATTTCTAACCACACCATTCTCTGAGGTTCTTGATCATTTTGGTTATAACCATGAGAACTTTTGTGGCAGCATAGAGGAGGCTAAGCAAGGAGACATAGTTTGCTGAACAAATTAAATTTTCTTTGAGAGAACATAGAACATAACTCTTATAAATCCTACATTTGTATTGCACTAGGTTTTTGACTAGCATAAGTGATTTTATTTCAATAATCCACGTCATGAATGCCCATATATTCGTCCTCATATTTTATTGGATGATTAGAATATTAAGCCTCCAAGTATTATTGTGAGCCAACTACCATGTATCAAAGAAGTTGTTCTGATACATTGCCGCATTTGGTACAATACTCAACTCTATGATTATAAAACTAGGGCAAGATCATATTTCTAACATTTGAAAGCTCTGTGTCTTCTTCAAAACAAGCATAAATCACATGTCTAACACTTCTTAAGAGATGCCATGTTTGTTCATTTTCGATATGCCTGTGGAGAAATTTTGCCTGTGAAATCGTGTTCAATTGGAAAGACTGGCAAAGGTGCTTCCAACTCCTGGTTCAGGGTCTGAGGTTACCAAACAAAGATGAATCCCGCACAATCAGAGCTAAACCATAAGATCCCACCCAGAAACTGGAAGAATCGGGGGCACCTACCGAAGGAGAGTCTTCCCTCCATCGGTTCAATGACAAAATAGCTCTACTGAGAGGGTATCATACTTTTCCCATATATGCAATGATACTATGTAAACTCGGGATATATCTCTGGGCTGCATAAAAACTTTTGTATGGGCTATGTAACTTTTGATGTTTCGGTTTCAAGGTGCTTGGCGATACACGCACTTCCTCTTGCAGTTTGATCTGTGAATATTGCTTCAACATCTTGGTGTCACCCCAAAGGATTACCGCTGCAGTTTTGTCAAGAAAATAATTAATAGGCTGACTGTCAAACATAAATATCAAATCCGAGCCCCAACCAACAATTTGATTAATGATAACCATATACATTTCTACCTACAGATTTAAACTTTTTGTGCCTCTATATCTTCAGAATTTATGATATGTCTATATTCAAAATGGACGGGCGCAGCAACGCGTGCCATCAACAATCTAGTTAGGACAGTAAAACTGAACCAAATCCCAGCCTTCTCACGAGTTTGCCGTTCCTCGCCGTCCATTTTTGTGATTAGATCATTTTCGGCCGTTAGATATGCTATCCTAAGGGGCTGCTACTCCACAGGAAAATTCTAAGGTCTCTGGTTAATTGGGCCTCTTCTCTCAACCCAACTAGCTAGAAAAGTCGGGATCCATTAGTCGTTGCGACCTCACAACCCGATCGATCTGTATTCATCCCTTCCGTCATGCCTCTTCCTCTTCTATGCCGACGAAAAAGGCGACGGCGTCGCGTAATCTTCCGACATCGGCTCTACCACTCCCATGTGACTGTCAACGGCTATGGCGGTGCTGCACCTTCCCCATAATCGTCGCAATCCTTTTGCTCGCAGACTTTGGTTGCGCACAGCCGCACACCACATCCGCCGGTAAGGGCATCGTCGGATCCCCATTGAGCTGAGGTGGACAGCATGGACCCATCTCCTAGGAGGCAGAACGTCAGCGGCGAATCCAACCCAGATCCGTTGGGTTCTTCAGTAATTTGAAGTCCGATCATCCAAGCCATCTCCCCTCTTGTTCCTTTTCTCCTCAAACTCGCATGCCTCTAAATAATTAGATTTCTCTTTTAGTTCTTTCCATTCCAATGGTGCATTATTTTCGAGATCCGCATTTTTCTTTTGATTGACATGTTGATTTTGAGTTTAAGATGAATGAGCGTCAAGTCATGACAGGTGAGAGTTAACATGGAGAGGGATGCTTCGGCCAAGAGTGTGGTGATGACCTCTAGCTTGGTAGAGTTCTAGTACGTAAGCCAACCATTGCAGTTGATAGATAGTGCGTGAATGCTTTACATTCTCCATTGAAATTTATTGTAGGTAATTCTTGGTTACATTCTCCATTGAAACTTCTTATATTCAGTATATAAACTATTTCTCTTGAATGCTACAAGTATATATTTCTCTTGGACATACATACGATTATATATTTTAAATTCTTTATAAACTATTTCTCTTGAATACTACAAGTATATCAATTATCTCTCCTTAGTCTTGTCGGATTGCCCGCACCGAAGAACAATTTGGCAATCAAAAACCCCACCGGGTTCAAGCTTTGCGTCCAACCGCGGCAATGTCCACCGGTGTGGCGACCGCCTCTCCAGCAACGGCCCACCGCACTCCCGCCGGAGCCAACTTGGTGCTGGCCGAGAGGATGGTGATGGTGATGGTGCCCGAGATAATAGTGACGGCCGAGGTGGTGGCGTCGGCCGAAAAGATGGTGGTGTTGATGGTAGCCGAGAGGATGGTGGTGCTGGTGGAGATGATGTTTTCTTCCCCGGGCACCCTGTTTGAGTCCGTGCATGCCATTGGTTGGCTCGATCCATAACATATGTATGCTATGCTTGTCATGATTTTGGATCAAACAATGTGGTTGAAGTATTAGATTTTGGGTTAACTATGCATGTTTTATTCAAAATTCATGATGATGAAACTATATTTTATGACTGTTATGTTATGCATGTTTTAATTCAATATTTTTATGATGTATACTGTGAAGTCTTTGAAGTTCATTCAACTAGAACAAAAAATCCATACAATTTTGTTTACTCCACTAAAGTTTAGGGGATCGGCTAGGTGCAGCCACCTATAGAGGAGTAAATTTTTACTCCTCTAACTTTACTCCGCCGGATCCTCCTTAAACTTTTAGGGGATCGGTTAGAAATGTGATGCCAAGCTAGTGAATATTCGAACTAGCTCTTGTGCAGTTGTTCTCAGGTGTGTGTGTGTGTGTGCGCCTATATAAGGTTCCCGCATATATGAAGCTCATAATTTAGTTGCACTACTATTGTCTGTGTAATGTGTACAGGCGTTCAATATATCGTATGCGCAACCACTGTCGAATGATCTTGCTTAACTGCTCGTACATCAATGATATGTTTAGGAAAATGAGACACCGAGGAACGAGGGGAACTAACCTGCTCGGCAACAGGAATGACTTTATCTTCGTTCCCAATGCCAAGGTCTCTGTTTCAAGTTAGAATGAGTAGTGTACCTACAAGCAGGATGTCAACTACTACCAAGACAACACCCACACTTGGGCTGGACAGTGGGCCACCAATCTCATTCTTGGCTTGCTCAAGAGATAGGGCTGCCACTACAAAGACAATAGATTGCCACAAAGGAAGGCTGCCCTAAAAGAGAACGACGGCTTTGGCCGAGAACTTGACTGGGGTACTCGGTGCATCATCATCCTCTCCTCTGTCCCCGCTGAAGAAGCCGCACCTCATCGCTCCCGACCAGACCTCCCCGCAGCTAAGTGAATCCAAGAGAATCGAGTACTGATGAGTCGAGGAAGGAAACGTACTACGTACGGCGAATCAATCAGTCACCCTTTTCGTTTCGTCCGTTCTGCTTTTTCTTCTCTCTCAAAAACGTGAATGCATGCATGCTTCTCTCGCTCGCATGCAGGTTGACTTGCTCGCTCGCATTCCTTGATGTAGTGTGCCCTTGCGCTTGCGTTCATGTTCACTCGCTCTTGGAGTGGTAGCAAAAGTATGTCCAACGGGGACAAATGGTTGAAGCCGTAGACCACCTTGAAGGGAGACTTGCCGGTGGTGAAGTGGCGTGCGTGATTGTAGGCGTACTCGACGATGGGTAGGCACTCTTCCCATTACTTGATGTTCTTCTTGATCAACAAACAGAGTAGCGTAGTAGCGTAAAAGTAGCTTAAGAACTTGACATTGTGGTTTGACACAATGGTCTTGGGGACTCCATGTAGTCTCAAGATTTCCCTACAAAAGAGATTTGCAACATGTGAAGCATCGTCGATCTTGTGACATGGAGTGAAATGTGTCATTTTGAAAAAAAAAACGGTTCACAAGAATAAATACGGAATCTTTGCCATTCTTAGTTCTTGGCAAACCAAGCACAAAGTCTATGCTTATATCTTCCCAAGGTGCAAAAGGTATTGGGAGTGGCATGTATAGATCATGGGATTGAGCTTTTGACTTAGCTTTGCGACATGTAGAGCAATGGTTGGTGAAGCATGCCACATCACGAAACTTCTTCAGCCAAAAGTACTTGTTGGAGAGCGTGACAAATGTCTTGTCACATCCAAAGTGACCTATGAGTCCTCCACCGTAAGCCTCTTGCAAAAGCAAAAAACAAAGAGAAGACTCGGGTATGCAAAGTTAGCTTGACATTTTGCATAAGGAATAGCAAAAGAACCATCATGCTCATACAAGTCTTTGATATGTTCAAAACCAATGACATTCAATTCAAGTTGAGTAAATAGCATGCATTTGTGGGAAAGAGCATCTGCGACAACATTTTCTTTACCTTTGATGTACTTAATGACATAGGGAAAAGACTCAATGAATTCACTCCATTTGGCATGCCTTTTATTCAACTTGGTTTGACCTTTAAGATACTTGAGAGTTTCATGATCGGTATGAATGACAAATTCACGTGGGTGAAGATAATGCTCCCAAACATGTAAGACTCTCACCAATGCATACAATTTTTTATCATATACTGGATAGTTAAGTTGAGCCCCGGAAAGTTTCTCGGTAGTCTTAAGTCACACGCGCACCCCGCACATGGATGAATGACTCTCTCTCTGTTATATATAAACACATAGGTGGTCCTAGAAGAAGGAGAAGGCATGGTGGAGAGGAAGAGGAGGCTGCGGATTAGTTAGGTGACGCAAGCTAGACCCTTGATGGCTGGTCGGCGGGCATCCCTAAGGCGTTTAATGATGTGATGATGATGATAGTAGGGGCACAACTGTTTCCACTTTCCAAGGAAAAGGGATGATGATTAAGTGGCAAGGTGCACTCACGGCTATTCTGCTACTCCAATGCATGTGCGTGCAGTGTGGGGTACATGTAGGACAGACCACTACTTCATGGATAGATCTACTGTTGCGGTTGGGCTTAGAATCTTCGTTTGAAAGGAAGACATACGGATCCTTGAATTGTGAGACATATCTTCGTCTCGTCTCTTGCGCTTGGTGTGTGTTCACCTTAGTGGGCCAGCCTATTAGAGCGGTTTGGGAATGTTCGATAGACCAACATCTAGCAAATTGATCTCTATCAATAGATCAATGTACTCTTTTTTTTTTCAGTACCAAAACTTGCATCCGTCATGCATACAATTTTAAGAAAACAATGAGTTTCACATTGCGACAAATCCGAAGAATAACCGTACGAAATGGAAATCAATGCGTCCTTTCAGCACTTGTAGAAAACCCATCCAGAATATTCCAGCGTGTTTGAAATGAGGCTTACCTCATCAAAATTGTCTAGTTGACATGCATGGTACTAGTTATGATACTCTCACTACAAGCAGCCTAAGGAGCTTGGCAACATATGGTTATCCCTTATTTCCTGGTGCTTCCTTTTCCTATGTATATGAATTATCGGACGCGGCTGTCCTGATCCCGAGCTCATGTGAGCTCGGGTGAACAGTAAAATCGAAAAAATAGTAAAAAAATCGAACAAATCTGATTTTTTTTTGTGAGAAACATTGATGTTTTTCCCACATGCTTGCAAAATTTCATCACTAGATGACATTCGTGGAAAATGTGGCAAAAAAAACAAAAACGATGTTCCAAAAAGTCTGTTTTTTGTAGCATTTTGGAGCATCGATTTTGTTTTTTTTGCTGCATTTTCCACGAAAGTCATATGGTGATGAAAATTTGCACGCATGTGGGAAAAACATCAATGTTTATCACAAAAAAAATTCAGATTTTTTTGAAATGTTTTACTATTTTTTTGATTTTACTGTTCACACGAGCTCACATGAGCTCGTGATCAGAAGAGCACTTTCGATGAATTATCCACATACACGGCGATTTCATACAGTAGTGCTTGTACACCTAGTCGTTGAGCAGTTGTACACTAATCGTGTTATATCCTTTCTGTTTCGGTTGCTAGTGCAGCTAAATTGTGAACTTTATATATCCATAGATCGACTCTATATAGCCGCACATCGCTCGCATGAGTACTGTTCAAGCGCTAGCTCCAATTAATGTATTTACTAGCTTCACACGTAGTTGGTAGGATTCAACATACCTTGTTAATTAGATCAGAGTTGGCACGGTGAGTTAAACTAGAAGAGTTCGGTCCCGCATCTTTTGAATTTAGATCTATCACATGATATTAGCTAGCTAAAGGCATTGTTGCTAAGTGGTGTATAAAACTTCAATGCTTTTAATTGAATTGTATTGTTTCCATGTAGCCTAAATGTGTATTTCTAGAGAGAAAAAGTCATGATGTTCATTGCTGCACCAATCTTCAGTTTTTGTTTGAAACAATAGTTCCACCATAGTCATCTATGCTCATATTTACTTATTTAGAGTTCTTTTTGTCGGAATTGTAATACCTATTATCAGGGGTGAAATCAGATTGGATTCCGATCCTTATATGTATACTATTCCATATTTAGTTTTGGATTCGGATGTAGAACGGATGCGGAATCGAATAGCGGATTATGTGGATTTGAACACCGGACTATGCGTATTAGGATATGGTACGATAACATAGCAACGTCAGGTCGGAAAAGGTCATTTATCATTTTCATATACGAGAAATACAAAATTTCTTTAAACTAAAATTGTACATAAACAATGAGAAAATATAAGTACTTACACGAACACATAAAGCATTAGATGGTATTAAAAAAGTCAAATAATCGCTAATAAACATGTGTCTTGTCTCATGAGTAAAGACTGCATTCACATATTGCTAGTTAATACTCCTTATATTTTGGAACGGAATGAGTATTTAAAACTTCACCTATAAAAAAGATTCGAAATCTAGAAGGTCAGATTATCCGGTTACAAAAAAGGATTATCGTACTATGAGGTGTATTAGTAATACGATATCCTATCAACTGGACTCGGTTCCGATCGGATTGTTTTCGGACGTGAAAAATCTTTTGCCCGTGCCCAGTAAAAACGAATTCGAAAGCGGTCTTGGACGAACATTGTCCTAACCACTTTTCACCCTTACGTGTTACTAGTACAAATGCCCGTGCGTTGCAACGGGCAAGAAAATCGCAAAACTTGCTTCATGTGTATTACAACTTGCTTCATGTGCATTACGCCTCATTTTTTATATTCAGTTCTGATAAACTTTTCAGAGCATGAATGTGGACGTGAAGAAGCTACTCTAATATTCGTCATCTGATGAAAGAGTAGTGGTGCATTTACATGAAATAGTCTGTTAATCGGTTTTATTTTTTTGTTTTTGGAGAAGCAAAATATTTCTTTTTTTCCTTTTTATTAGATTGAACATTTTTAAAAATTTTAAATTTAGAATTGGAACATTTTTTAAGCCGAACACTTTTTAACACATGATTTTTTAAAAAAAATTATGATTTTTCCTAATGTTGTGAATAATTTTAAATGTACTTTTAAAAAATATCGGAAGATTGTTTTGGAAATTTTGAGCATTTTTTAAAGCATGAACATGTAAAAAATGTGAATATCTTTTGAAACGCTATTAATCTTGAAAAACAAACACGCTCAATGTTCGCAGTTATAAAAATAGGATTGTTGGTGTCATGACCATGGAGTATTGAGTTTGAGAAAGTCGTAGTGACGTGATTCGGTGGCGCCTCCTTCAGCTTAGCACTAACACCGGGTGGAAGAGGAGTGGTGTATGTGTTTTTACTGGGATATATAGGCGATGGAATTGTTGTAAACTATTTGAGAGTTTAATAACTAATCCAAAAGTTTTCATAAAAAGTTCAAAACATTTTTTACTTTGTTGTATTTTTTATATAGGTAGCTGGTTGTTTGGTTTGAAGAGTTTTTTCATAGCAAATATGCACGTGTGTTGTCATGGAAGAAAAAAATGTGTCCACCAAAACAACGATCGATGCAGACGCCGGGGGCAGTAAGGTGCATGCCGAGGTATAGAAGAAATGCACATCCCATTTTAATGTCCATTAATTCAATGCATGCTTGCATGGCAATACATGGATTGATTAGTTTTGCTTTAACCATGAGAACCGATGGTTAGGACGATAACGGTACCCTACCCTAATAACACCAATTAGAAAGACTGAGGTTTGACGGAAATGCAATTCGGCTCCCAGGTGCACGTGCTCCTGCCTGTGGAAAATAATTTTTGAAATGTCAAAAAAATCATGACAAAAATTTTATGTGATCTTAGTCACATACAAATGCTAGCTGCAAATTTTGAGACAAAAAGGTTAAACATTTTGGGCTATGCAAAAAAAACAAATTGAACATCAAATGTTACCCCAAAATGTCACCCCAAATTTGTTTTTTTCACCAACGAAAAACTGCCGCTCCGTTTCACATGAAAATTGTCAAGCATGCTTGCGACACTAACACGAACATCGACAAAAAATTTCAGAATTTTTTGAAAACATTTAGTATTTTTTTTCACGTTACTGTTCATCCGGGTGCATTTGCACCCGGGAGCCAAAACGCCTCCCCCGAGGTTTGACGCTTATGTCTCATAAAGGTGCATCATTCTTTCCGTGAGAGGCAACGGTCGCGTGGAGAGCCAAACGTTCACGGTAACTTCATCAATCTCAAGACTCATCATATCAATATCTATAGGGGTGAGTGTATGTACATGTTTATGAGAGCTTGCGTTTGTACCGTGTTTCTCAAAAGAAGGATCCCTTTAACCTTTGCATGTAGCAATTAAATGTGCAGTGAATTGAACCGAAAAAATAATCGCAAGTGTTTAGTGACTCATTCATGTCTTTCAATGGCAATGATGGTAGGATTTTTGGTGTCCCCAATTAATTTTTTTTATGAAGCTGCAATCATGTCTTTAGACGACACATCCTTTGTCATCGCTCTATCATCGGATGAAAGAGCAGTGGTGCATTGAAATGGGATTGTTTATATACAACTTGTTGTTAATATTCGAAAGAAAGCAAGTTCTTACTATGATGTTTTTAGAAAAATCTTGGTTGTTTTGTTTGCAGCATTATATCATCTACAACCACAAACACTAAAATTTGGTCCCCAACCGCCCGGACACGCTCCGGACACGCCCAGACGCGTCCGCAGGCAATGACCAGACAACACATACAAATTGGATTCCACAATCGAATACCACATTTTTAAATCATGAAATCCATATTATTGTATGCAACATGAAACCTAATCTAAGCGGAGCTCGTTTGGCTCCATCGTGCCCATGTCGGCGGCCGGCTGTGCCCCTTGAAGTGTTGCTCCAGTCGCCGATGAGGTAGAGTAGGACATGTGATACGTACCAGCTCACGAGACTCGAGTGGCCGCCGTCTCCCATGCCCTACTCTTCCTCGTCGGAGCCCATCGCGTGCACGTTGCCGGTGGACGTTGGATCGACGATGGACCCGTCGTGGAAGGAGCCGACGACATCCACCACGACGCGGTTGCGGTACCAGGGTGGCCGTGCACCATACGTGGCACCGGAGAGGGTGACTCCACCACGCCAATGTCTGCCGTGAGGGCTGCTACCGCCTCCCGCGCTTGCTGTCTCGCACGGCAGGAACACCGCGCCATACTTGCATCAGGAGACACCCATGAGTTCACCTCCGCCTCGGCGCGCCAACGTAGCAGTTACGCATCTGCTAGCACGTTGGGACGCCAAATAGTCTGCACCAACTCCGGTGAGGTAGTGGCGGCACACCTCACGTCGGATCCATGCGCCATTTGGGGGACGCAACGGCATCCCAGCGGAAGGAGCGCAGCTAATGCCGTTGGGCGGCCTCCTCCCAGGAGCGACGCAGTGCTAGGCGGACGACGATCTCCTCCCCGGGGCCGCGTGGGATGAGCTCCGGGTCAATGGATATGGGAGGTGTAAGAATGGGATCCGCTGCCCATCATGCCGGAGACGATGGAGAGATCGCCGCATGGGAGCTTGTGGGCATAGGGAAGTGGACTTCAGGGGAGTTGAGTGGAGTGGGATGCGGCTAGGGTTTGGGCTGAAGTGCGGGTATGATCCAACTTATGTGGGGTCAGATGGGCCATCGTGACCGAATCCGACGTGGCATGCACGTCTAAGCGTCCCATAGCCCTCCAGATACAGGCTGGATATGAAAAGTGTCGGTCAGTCCAAGTGTTTGGGCCGGAAATGGGGCATCTGGTTGGATGACAATTTTTGGTTCGAGAATTGACCGAGCAGCGCGTTTGGGACAGGTACGACAGGTCTGTCTGTGGATGGTCTTATATTTTCATCCTTTCTTTTTACACTCTTTGCACTCCCCAGACATAAGTATTTCACGGATTGTGCCTCAAAAAAAACATACACTGTAGGTTGCCTAAAAAAAACGTAGACTGTAGATTCTTTCTCTAGAAAGCACACGCACTTTGGAGATACGCACACATGCCTCCTTCCTCGTTCTCTCCGCATGTCTCTCCAAGCTTCCTGTTTTTCTCTTCCTCCGTTGGCCCCTCGCCCCTCCCTCTCCCTCCCCCTTCCTAATTAGTAGGTTGCAACCCTAGTGCACGAGGCGATCGCCGGGGCGTGGAGGTGTCTGCAGCCTAGCTTGTCTGCCCGCTGCTCCATCATGGCTGTCCTGGTTCTTGGTGTCCCCCTCTTTGGAGGGGCAGGTTCTAAAATTTGTCTTCTTTTTGCCTTAATATAAATCCCCTGCTTTCTCTCTGCTTGATCTACTCAGAGCTCACCGGTCTGGTCTGGATTTGGATTGAGTACTCTGCTTGATCTATTGAAAGCTCACCGGTCTGGTCTCGATTTGGATTGAGTACGACACGCTCGTGACCCGTTGCCCTCTTGTCCCCTCCTCATGGGGTTCGACGAGTTGCACCCTGATCTTCCTTCAATCTTATTTATTCTTAGCCTGTTTATTCAAGGGGTCGGTCCGCCGATTGTGCTATTCCCAGGTATTCCATCGGAGTCAATTCGAGTGCCTTTGCTCCCTCTTCCCCTGTGTAAGGGTTATAATTCGTTGTTCTATTCCCTTCCTCTCGGCTTGTTGATTTCTTATGCGGCAAGGCCATCCGCACAGACGAAACGTTGTGCGATAACGACGTACCGAACGTTGCTTTCCGGCGAAGTTGGCGGAGGTGACATTGGGTAGACTTGAGGTGAACTGGCAATTAAATTACGTGGATTTTCGGTCGAGCCTTTCATCTTGTAGCAGCCAATTTTGTGCGAAATCCTGATCGGGACACCCATGACTCCGTATTGGAGTTATTCCCGTATGCAAACGGACGCACGAGTTAAAGAAAAATCAACCCAATAGTCCAACCGTCGTACGTGATCAAGCTGTGGTACGTGAAGTTGCTGCTCGTACGTGAACAAAATAGCACGGACGGACGGCCGTACGAGACCAAAACTAACCGAAAAAAAACTAATCGCGGGACGAAACCAAAAATATCACCTTGCTTTATTAGTAATATATATATATATATATATAATATAATATATATATACTAAGACATATGCCCGTGCGTTGCAACGGGGAAATAAATTAGGTTTAGAAAAAATACATTCTCCGAACAATTTTAGGCCTCCAACGCTACACAAAATCCAGTCGAAACGCTCGGCGCGCGGCATCCGGAGGAACATTTATTCGCGCAGACACCATCCTTCCTACTCAAGTTAGAATTCTTCCTTCCTTTAATACCCCAAGTGTCATGCAACGTGCGAACCAACCTGTGGTTGGATGGTTAGAGGGACTGTGGTATCCCCAGCCCATCAGAGTTCAAATCCTGGTGCTCGCATTTATTCCTGGAATTATTTCAGGATTTCCGGCGATGCGCATTCAGTGGGAGGAGACGTTCCCGTCGACGACGAGGTGCCTACGGTGACTTCGTAAATTTCAAGATGATATGCCGGCTCAGTCTCTCGGAGGTGCTCATAGGGGTAGGGTGTGCGTGTGTGCGTTCATAGGGGTGAGTGTATGCGCGTGTATATGAGCGCTTGCGTCTGTACTGTGTTCAAAAAAAAAAGTGTCATGCAACGTGTGTCCTTCCTTGCATGTGAATATCACTCACTGTAGCCCACAATATCTGAAATCCCACACGTCCGTGTTTCCTTCCTTGCATGTTCCTTCCAACCCACACACACAATTCTTCCATAGTTCTTTTTAGCCCACACGTCCCTGTTTCCTTCCTTGCATGTTCCTTCCAACCCCCACACACAATCCATCCTAGTTCTTTTAGCCCACACGTGTTAATTCTTTTAGGCCACACGTCCCTCTTTGCAGGGTGCAGCACGTGCCAAATCCATCCTTCCTTTCACGAGTTTGATCCCCTCTCGTCCGTTTTCACCTTGCTGGTATTACAGCCAACTTGCTAACCTATATAAACTGGTGGGAATCGTCTTAAAGGAGCGAGGTGGGATTATTTCACATGAAATATCGATGCTCGGTTGGGTCGTTGCAGCCTATTGGACTGGAGATTATGTTTTTCTCATGTGGCTCGCGGCCCAGAAAAGGCCTAGCAACGATTAGTGGATGCTGAAATAGGCCCAGCGATTTGATTAAAAAAAGGCCATGCAAGCAGCCTTTAGTAGAGTTTGGAGAGCCATCTGGTCACGAACATGTGCTAGCTCACTTGGTTAACTCAGTTAAGTCTGAATGAGAGGTCAGGAGTTCGATTTTCCACTCTGACATATAATTTTCCCATGATTTTAGGGCGTGACCGCGGTGGGCCTATTTTTTTCACTGTGGCGTGACGTGGACGATGGGTCCATCAGGCAAGCGTGTATTTTTTTTCCTCCTCGTGTTGCACTAAAGCTGGGCCAATGGACAGCCTACAGGCCCAAGTCCAAGAGCAAAACGTCTTTGACGTACTGGGATCAAGCAGCGTTTAGTACCACCTCGTACGTGAGCAAAATAGGACGGACGGACCGCCCGTACGTGACCAAAACTAACGAAAAAAAACTAATCGTGGGACGAAACCAAAAATATCACCTTGCTTTATTAGTAAAAAAAAATAAAAATAAATAAATAAATAAATATATATATATATATATATATATATATATATATATATATATATATATATATATATATATATATATATATATATATATATATAGGTATAGGTATAGATATAGATATAGATAGAGCTATAATAAAGAATGTGTTGGCTGACTTATCTACAATACGCCCATGACGTCGTGTTTGGTTTATTCGACACGTAAACACCCGGTATTCTCTCCTAAGCACACGTTAAGACTCAATTTGGTCTACAAGTTTGCATAAGTCAACTGTACCATCGATCGATCAAATTCCTCGGATTAAAATCTCGTTGCACCATTGCCACGAGTTCCATTTTGCGTCATCGACGACGCACGTGCACACGTCGCCTAGCTTATCCGGCCGTCCCCATTTAAAAATGTTAGAGGCGCGAGATAGTCAGTCAACCAAGATATGCCTCATCATAAAAGCTAGTAGTAGACTAGTAGCAGATGCTAGAACCTAGAAGCGCATTGGTATCACGTATAGCCGCCGTCCAGTGCAAGCCCGGGCATCAGGACAGAACTTAGTGAGGTCGAAACCATTACTTTCCATCCATCAGCCATGATTTCGGGGGTCTCGTCTCCTCGGAAGCTCTTGCTGCTGGCAGCCGCTCTTCTTGCGCTGTCTGCGGCCATGGCGGCGTCGCGTGCGCCGGTGAACCAGAGCAGCTGCTACAAGCGTCTATTCAGCTTCGGTGACTCTCTGATCGACACCGGGAACTACATCGTCCACTTCTCTGCCACACCGGGTCCGGTCGTGGAGTTGCCATACGGCGAGACCTTCTTCGGCCGCCCCACAGGCCGCTGGTCCGATGGCCGGCTCATCGTCGACTTCATCGGTAAGTGCTTCGGCGACGACGATGATGTACACCAGGCGTGCTTAAGTACTGCCCATCTTATAGAACCTTATCTTATACTCCCTCCGTTCCTAAATATAAGATCTTTTAAAGATTTTACTATGGACTACATATGGAGCAAAATAAGTGAATATATACTCTATAATATGTCTATATACATCCATATGTAGTTCATAGTGGAATCTCTAAAAGGTCTTATATTTAGAAACGGACAGAGTGAATAATATACGCCTGAATCCCTGATGCATGATACGGCATATCTGCAGTGGAGAGGCTGGGTTTCCTTAGTGGAATTTCTAAAAGGTCTTATATTTAGGAACGGACAGAGTGAATAATATACGCCTGAATCCCTGATGCATGATGCATGATACGGCGTATCTGCAGTGGAGAGGCTGGGTTTCCCTTACTGGCCAGCGTACCTGCAGGCGGCGGCCGGTAAGTCACTGGCGGAGGAGTTCCGGTACGGTGTGAATTTCGCGGTGGCCTCCGCCACGGCGCTTAGCCGGGATTTCTTCAGGAAGAAGCACCTCCAAGTTGACCTGATGCCCCCCTACTCCCTCGACGTCCAGATCGGGTTGTTCAAGAACGTTTTCGCCGTGCTTGGCTCCACCGACCAAGGTGATGTGTAGGACAAAAATTAATGCATGCATGTCGCCATGGCTACGCAACGCACTGACCATACATATTATGTCTATCACATCAACACGGCCATGCAGAGAGGAAGGCGGTAATGGCGAGCTCGCTGTTCCTGATGGGGGAGATCGGCGCCAATGACTACATCCAGCCCTTGTTCCAGAACAAGACGCTCGAATGGGTCAGGCCCCTCGTGCCCCGGGTCATCACCTCAATCGCTCTGTCCATTGAGGCTCTAATCGAGCTGGGCGCCAAGACCATGTATGTGCCAGGCGTGTTCCCCATGGGGTGCACCCCGCTGTTCCTGGGCATCTTCTCTGGCGACGACCGCGACCCTGCCACGGGCTGCCTCCGGTCGCTCAACGACCTCACCCTCGTCCACAACTACATGCTGAAATCCAAGCTCGACGAGCTCCGCCGCGACCACCCTGGCGTCTCCATCACTTATGTCGACTACTACGATGAGGTGCTCAGCCTCGTCACCAAGCCGCTGGAGAATGGGTTTGCTATGGAGACGGTGCTGGACGCGTGCTACCCCGTCTTCGTTCCTCGAAGGGAGGCGGTGCCGTGCCCGGACCCGTCGAGGTACGTGTGGTGGGACGGTGTGCACTTGACGGAGGCAGCGTACAAGATCATGGTACGCGGGATCCTCGGCGGCCCGTTTTCCATGCCGCCAAACATGTCCACATGCAACCGCTAGACCTGCGTGCCTGGTAGAGATGCTACTCCCTCCACTTCTTTATACGACACCACTCCTTATTTTTATGTCTAAATAAATTTGACCATTAATTTACCAACAAAATAATGAGTTATAGGCCATAAAAAATATGTCACTGGATGCACGTTCAAAGAACTTCTGGATGATATATTTTTGATAGTATACAATTCATATTATGTTGAAAAAAATATATAATTCAAAGTTTGACATGAAAAACGAAATGGTCTTGTATAAAAAATAAAGGGAGTACGTCAGGTAACAGAGGTGCTTGTTATGGTTTCATTCTCGGAAAGTTGTAGTGTAGGACGAGCTCCCTGGTACCCACTATCTCTGCCTTTCATTCTCGGAAAGTTGTAGTGTAGACCGTCTATTCATTCTCAAAGAATTTCAACTTCACCCGCAAAAAAAAAAAGAATTTCAGCTTGTTGCTTTTTTACCATATGCCGAGAGAGTCGGATAAATGCACATATGTACTAGTGAAATTTACAGCTTCGTTTCGTGAAGGTAGACATGTCTAATTTTTGGGGTCCCCAGAACCCTATTGTATCCCTATGAACATTTCTGATCAATAAAATTTCCGTTCCCTAAAATATACTAGAGAAATACTAGAGATGTTACAGAGGCTGATTTGGGGCACGCAAGTGCGGGGTACTGAGTTATAGTCCGCCATTTATAAACTATCACATGCAGGCCCACTTGCAGCATGTGAACATTTCCTTGTAGGATGCACGTCCATGCTCATTGCAAAGCCCCTCTTCCGTTCCCATTCCCTGTTTCTAGCCGTCTTTCTAATGTTCAAGGTAACTTGCGTATATAAACTGATGCGAACCGGTCTAGAGTAGCGATGTGGGACTAATAACATGAAACATTCATGAAGAGTTGGTTGCAGGCTTGCAGCCATGTTTCGATCGGATGGACGGTCTTGAGTTCGTTGACATAGCGTTGGCTTTCTTTTTCACACATGACTCAGCGATCCATAAGAAAGAGCCTAGCGTCGGCTTTTGTTTCTCACACGTGAATCAGCGGTCCATAAGAAAGGCCTGGCAGTGTTGTAGGACGAACGAACAAAAAAACCACTCGTGTGGCAAACATGGCCCATGAGTGAAATTCGTAAATCAAGGGAAGGGACGTATGAAAATCTGTTATCAAAACTCACAAGACAGACGAAACTATAATGAAGGACGTAAATTCGGGAGGAAGAGGCGTTTACCACTTTATTAGTAGGTATAGATTTACTAATTCTCAGTAAGATGATAATTAGTCAATCTCAATCATCCCCACAACCGTGGATTTCTTTGGACCAAGATTCACACGTCCCACGTGTTGGATGGTTGTTGCATGACGGTTGTCTACTGTCTCGGGGCGACGATGCGTGCCTGGCCATCCAGCAATATAGGAATAAAACCATAATACCCAAGCATCCCACTGTGTAATTTATTTAGATCTTTTGATGGATTTAAATTTGAAAGATATGGTAACCAAACTCTTCCACTTTGTATGAATATAAAAAAACTCTTCTACTTTATTTCACAGTGCCAACTCTAGTCTAATTAATAAGGAATGTTGAAACCAACTAACTGGATGCCAAGCTAGTGAATAACTATATCTCAACTCCTGAGGTGTGTGTGCCTATATAAGGTTCCCGCATATATGAAGCTCTTAATTTAGTTGCACTACTATTGTGTGTGTAATGTGTACATGCATTCAATATATCGTGTGTGCAACCACTCTCAAATGATCTTGCGTAACTGCTCGTACATCAATGATATGTTTAGGAAAATGAGGCACCGGGGAACGAGGGGACCTAACCTGCTCGGCAACAAGAATGAATTTATCTTCGTTCCCAATGATGAGGTCTCTCCTTCATGTTAGAATGAGTAGTGTACCTACAGGCAGGATGTCGACTACCTACACAACATTAACGCTTGGGCTGGACAGTGGGGCACTAATCTCGGCATTGGCTTGATCAGGAGATAGGGCTGCCACTACAAACATGATATATAGATTGCCGCAAAGGAAGGCTGCCTTGAAAGGGAACGACGGCTTTGGCCAAGAACTTGACTTGGGTACTCCGTGCATCATCATCCTCTCCTCTGTCCCCGTCGAAGAAACCACACCTCATTGTCTGGGCCAGACCTCCCCATAGCCAAGCGAATCCAAGCCCAATCGAGGCTCCCTCCAGATCGGGAGTCACCGCGCGTCAGAAACTGGCTGCCGCCGCTGCAGTCCTGGCTTGGCCCGACGACGCTCTCCTGAGGCAGGAGGGGAGAGGGACAGGCGGGGGAGGCTCCCGGCGGATGGATCTCGGCGCTCTGGTGTGGCCCGTTTGAGACGCACAGGAGCGAGAGCACTTTACACATATTGCATCACATAATTTGAACGCAACTCTTGAGGTGACAAATTCTCTGATCATGGATACCACTCCAGCACATCAAAACATAGCAAAGTATAACTCTAGATATTGCTTGGACCAGATGGCACCGATCTGATAACATATCCATTAGCAACAAGCATTGCAACCATTATTTAGGCAAATGCTATATGCCTAGACTCATTCCAGCGGCGAAAAAAGCACACACTATATGCATGTTAATTCTGAAACATTACTAGTTCCCCTTGGCCACAAGCACACATTATGCATGTTATTCATTCTGTTTGAAAATGTGGCAACACTATAGCTTATGTTCCAGACAAGAAAATTGGAATTGACAAACCTATATAGGAGTACATTTTCCAAGCAACAATGACACACGGCCTATATAGGTTTACCTACGAGTTGGAGTTGAAGAAAATTCTCAAATCCACTCTTTACCAAAGTCGCACATCGACGCAGACAAGGCCACGGCTCAATTTCAACAGTACCAGCCTCGCCCCACATTCAATGTTTTAGTATCTACCAATTGTCTTCACTGGCTCCTCGTGCGTGAGAAAACATTCAGTTGGATATAGCAATAGTGACGACTGAGTAGAGGATTTACCTACGAGGGAACCACTCTGCATGTGCAATGTCTATTGCCTCCAGGCACTTATGCCCATGTTCTTCCCTGCGCCAACCATGAACAGGAAACTAGTTAGGACAAAAGAAATGTCGTTCTTTGTGAAGGAGCAGACAAATTAAAGAACAAATTCTATAAATAGTGCTACTGAAGCAACATCAGAGAGCCCAAATCCCATGCGATTATCTCAAAGGAATTTGAATGCTCAGAACACAAAGTTTCTAATAATATAATGAAACCATGATGATACAGTGAGGGAATCAACTAAATCTATCATTGTATTTGCAAACTAAATCAGACCTAGCACCCAGCAAAACAAGAACCCATCCAGGTACTCGCACGAGACCAACATCACATTCAACATCATCCCAAGACGACTAGGTCAGGTTTAAACTTTTGGGGGTAAACTATGCCTTACCAGAACAACTTTTGGGGGTAAACTAGGCTCACAACCAAGGTGGCTTCATTGGTTTAAGATCCCGGACAACCCAGGTGGCTCAGGCGGCTTATGAAACCACAAAGAGGATTCCCAGTGTGGAGTCCTCATGGGGGCACATATGGTTCGTTGCTGCAGTCATGCTCTTCAAGGGCAAGAGCTGGTTCTCATCATCGACAACTTGTCAGTGTTAGGGGTTGTTAATTTTCAGTCTTGGAAATTTCCTTTTGTAAATCAGCAGTTGTGTCGTTCTTATCTGAATAATGTAGCCTGTGTTTAGAAGAAAAAAAACTAGAGATGCTACATCTACGGATTGGTTATTATGAAATTTATTTTACCGGATGATGTGGCGGTTTTTTATGGTAATTAATAGGGGAAGGTGACCCACACTAAAACTTAGGGGGGTTGGGGGGGGGGGGGGGGGGGGGGGAGATTTGTGCTGTGGAAAGCGGTATGTATGTTTTCTATGTAGTATAATCACATGTAACTACGTACATATTCCTTTTTGATCTTTAAAAAATACATGGTATTTTGTACATTCACTGAATTGAACATATTTGAATGTCAAAATGTTCGAGATGCTTTCTTGAATGTTATGACTGAATACCTAGTAAAGCTCATTCAATCATGACATTCAGTATTTCTGTCACAACAACATCTCAATCTACTCTCAATACATTCACTTTATTTGCTGCTCTAAGTCTGAAACTTGGCTAGTTGGCTTCTACAGAGTTCAACGTCAACCTTTTAGCTATGACTAGCTAGGTGCAGTCATGGCAGTACCCGTCGTCCTCTCTCTTGGGGCGGTGCAAGATCCGCGAATGGACGCTTGCTTGGCACCTCATTCAGTCCTCTGGAGGCGTGAACATGACGGCGCGGTGCAGCCATGGCCCATGGGAGCTCCACACACTACCAGAATTTATGCCGACGCCGACGGCCTCGTCTATACCGACGGCCACCGTCGGCATATACGGCAGTATGCCGACGGCCGATGGCCGACCGTCGGCGTATCCAGGCCGTCGGCATACCTCCATCTATGCCTACGGTGGCCGTCGGCATAGCTAGGCCGTCGGCATACCTACATCTATGCCTACGGTTGCCGTCGGCGTAGCATCACCGTCGGCATATGTGTGGGCCCGGCCGCCCCGGTTCTAACAGCCGGTTGCCGCCGTTAAACGTATGCCGACGGCCCTAACGTCGACCGTCGGCATACCTCTCCGCGCCACGTCATCGATCCGCGGCACCGTGGGCCCGAAGATATGCCGACGGCTGCCGTCGGCGTACCTTCGGGTCCACGGTGCCGCGGATCGATGACGTGGCGCTGAGAGATATGCCGATGGCTTAACTGTCGGCATATCTACGTTCAATTTTTTTAATTCTTTTTTTTATATATAATTTTTTTTCAAAAAAAATTCCAAAAATTAAATCGTGTCTTATCTATACATAAACACACATAGATACACCACGCGTGTCTCTTGGGCCGAGTTTACCGCCCCGTCAACTCTCGCAGGGTTAGGCGGGACGGATGTTGTTTGGGGGGTAGCTATGCCGCCAAGTCTTCCTCTCGGCCCTCCTACACGTCCGGAAGTGCGGTGGCGGTTGCAAGCACGGGCTCCGTGGTGTGACCCCCCTCACCGACGTCCCCGCCGCCGTCGCACGGAGGGGGGGAACGACCACGTCGGCCAGTAACGGAGGGAATCTTGCGTTGGGTTGTGCCCGGACCTTGATACGAAGTGTACCTAGGGGCTGGGCTATCACATCCAGGTGAAAATGTCCATCGGTCAAACCCCGTCCGGTGAAAGTCAAAGGCGTAGACCGCCCGGTCAACTCTCGCAGGGTTAGACGGGACGGGTGTAGTTTGGGGGTTAGCTATGCCGCCGGGTCTTTCTCTGGGCCCTCCTATACGTCCGGAAGTGCGGTGGCGGGTGCTAGCACACGGCACGCGGCTCCGTGGTGTGCCCCCCCTCACCGACGTCGCCGCCGCCGTCGCACGGAGGGGGGGAACGGCCACGTCCGGCAGTAACGGAGGGAATCTTGGTGTGGGTTGTGCCCGGACCTTGATACGAAGTGTACCTAGCGGCTGGCCTATCACATCCAGGTGAAAATGTCCATCGGTCAAACCCCGTCCGGCGAAAGTCAAAGGCGTAGACCGCCCGGTCAACTCTCGCAGGGTTAGACGGGACGTGTGTAGTTTGGGGGGTAGCTATGCCGCCGGGTCTTTATCTGGGCCCTCCAACATGTCCGGAAGTGCGGTGGCGGGTGCAAGCACCCGGCACGGGGCTCCATAGTGTGACCCCGCTCACCGACGTCGCCGCCGCCGTCGCACGGAGGTGGGAGGGGGAACGGACACGTTGGGCAGTAACGGAGGGAATCTTGCGTTGGGTTGTGCCCGGACCTTGATACGAAGTGTACCTAGGGGCAGGGCTATCACATCCAGGTGAAAATGTCCATCGGTCAAACCCCGTCCGGCGAAAGTCAAAGGCGTAGACCGCCCGGTCAACTCTCGCAGGGTTAGACGGGACGGGTGTAGTTTGGGGGGTAGCTATGCCGCCAGGTCTTTCTCTGGGCCCTCCTACACGTCCGGAAGTGCGGTGGTGGGTGCAAGCACACGACACGCGGCTCCGTGGTGTGACCCCCCTCACCGACGTCGCCGCCGCCGTCGCACGGAGGGGGGGGGGGGGAACGGCCACGCCGGGCAGTAACGGAGGGAATCGTGGTGTGGGTTGTGCCCGGACCTTGATACGAAGTGTACCTAGGGGCTGGGCTATCACATCCAGGTGAAAATGTCCATCGGTCAAACCCCGTCCGGCAAAAGTCAAAGGCGTAGACCGCCCGGTCAACTATCGCAGGGTTAGACGGGACGGGTGTAGTTTGGGGGGGGGGGGTAGCTATGCCGCCGGGTCTTTCTCTGGGCCCTCCTACATGTCCGGAAGTGCGGTGGCGGGTGCAAGCACATGGCACGCGGCTCCGTGGTGTGACCCCCTCACCGACATCGCCGCCGCCGTCGCATGGAGGGGGGGGGAACGGCCACGTCGGGCAGTAACGGAGGGAATCTTGCATTGGGTTGTGCCCGGACCCTGATACGAAGTGTACCTAGGGTCTGGGCTATCACATCCAGGTGAAAATGTCCATCGGTCAAACCCCGTCCGGCAAAAGTCAAAGGCGTAGACCGCCCGGTCAACTCTTGCAGGGTTAGACGGGACGGGTGTAGTTTGGGGGGTAGCTATGCTGCCAGGTCTTTCTCTATGCCCTCCTACACGTCCGGAAGTGCGGTGGCGGGTGCAAGTACACGGCACGCAGCTCCGTGGTGTGACCCCCCTCACCGACGTCGCCGCCGCCGTCGCACGGAGCGGGGAATGGCCACGTCGGGCAGTAACGGAGGGAATCTTGGTGTGGTTTGTGCCCGGACCTTGATACGAAGTGTACCTAGGGGCTCGGCTATCACATCTAGGTGAAAATGTCCATCGGTCAAACCCCGTCCGGCGAAAGTCAAAGGCGTAGACCGCCCGTGCAACTCTCACAGGGTTATACTGGACGTGTGTAGTTTGGGGGGTAGCTATGCCGCCGGGTCTTTATCTGGGCCCTCCTACACGTCCGGAAGTGCGGTGGCGGGTGCAAGCACCCCGCACGGGGCCCCGTGGTGTGGCCCCCCTCACCGACGTCGCCGCCGCCGTCGCACGGAGGAGGGGAACGGCCACGTCGGGCAGTAATGGAGGGAATTTTGCGTTGGGTTGTGCCCGGACCTTGATACGAAGTGTACCTAGGGGCTGGGCTATCACATCCAGGTGAAAATGTCCAGCGGTCAAACCCCGTCCGGCGAAAGTCAAAGGCGTAAACCCCCGGTCAACTCTCGCAGTGTTAGACGGGACGGGTGTAGTTTGGGGGGTAGCTATGCCGCCGGGTCTTTCTCTGGGCCCTCCTACACGTCCGGAAGTGCGGTGGCGGGTGCAAGCACATGGCACGCGGCTCCGTGGTGTGACCCCCCTCACCGACGTCGCCGCCGCCGTCGCACGGAGGGGGGAATGGCCTCGTCGGGCAGTAACGGAGGGAATCTTGGTGTGGTTTGTGCCCGGACATTGATACGAAGTGTACCTAGGGGCTCGGCTATCACATCTAGGTGAAAATGTCCATCGGTCAAACCCCGTCCGGCGAAGGTCAAAGGCGTAGACCGCCCGGTCAACTCTCACAGGGTTAGACGGGACGTGTGTAGTTTGGGGGGTAGCTATGCCGCCGGGTCTTTATCTGGGCCCTCCTACACGTCCGGAAGTGCGGTGGCGGGTGCAAGCACCCCGCACGGGGCTCCGTGGTGTGACCCCCCTCACCGACGTCGTCGCCGCCGTCGCACGGAGGGGGGGAACGGCCACGTCGGGCAGTAATGGAGGGAATCTTGCGTTGGGTTGTGCCCGGACCTTGATACGAAGTGTACCTAGGGGCTGGGCTATCACATCCAGGTGAAAATGTCCAGCGGTCAAACCCCGTCCGGCGAAAGTCAAAGGCGTAAACCGCCCGGTGAACTCTCGCAGGGTTAGACGGGACGGGTGTAGTTTGGGGGGTAGCTATGCCGCCAGGTCTTTCTCTGGGCCCTCCTTCACGTCCGGAAGTGCGGTGGCGGGTGCAAGCACATGGCACGCGGCTCCGTGGTGTGACCCCCCTCACCGACGTCGCCGCCGCCGTCGCACGGAGGGGCGGAACGGCCACGTCGGGCAGTAACGGAGGGAATCTTGGTGTGGGTTGTTCCCGGACCTTGATACGAAGTGTACCTAGGGGTTGGGCTATCACATCCAGGTGAAAATGTCCATCGATCAAACCCCGTCCGGCGAAAGTCAAAGGCGTAGACCGCCCGGTCAACTCTCGCAGGTTTAGACGGGACGGGTGTAGTTTGGGGGGTAGCTATGCCGCCAGGTCTTTCTCTGGGCCCTCCTACACGTCCGGAAGTGCGGTGGCGGGTGCAAGCACACGGCACGCGGCTCCGTGGTGTGACCCCCCTAACCGACGTCACCGCCGCCGTCTCACGGAGGGGGGAATGGCCACGTTGGGCAGTAACGGAGGGAATCTTGGTGTGGTTTGTGCCCGGACCTTGATACGAAGTGTACCTAGGGGCTCGGCTATCACATCTAGGTGAAAATGTCCATCGGTCAAACCCCGTCCGGCGAAAGTCAAAGGCGTAGACCGCCCGGTCAACTCTCACAGGGTTAGACGGGACGTGTGTAGTTTGGGGGGTAGCTATGCCGCCGGGTCTTTATCTGGGCCCTCCTACACGTCCGGAAGTGCGGTGGCGGGTGCAAGCACCCGGCACGGGGCTCCGTGGTGTGACCCCCCTCACCGACGTCGCCGCCGCCGTCGCACGGAGGGGGGGAACGGCCACGTCGGGCAGTAATGGAGGGAATCTTGCGTTGGGTTGTGCCCGGACCTTGATACGAAGTGTACCTAGGGGCTGGGCTATCACATCCAGGTGAAAATGTCCAGCGGTCAAACCCCGTCCGGCGAAAGTCAAAGGCGTAAACCGCCCGGTCAACTCTCGCAGGGTTAGACGGGACGGGTGTAGTTTGGGGGATAGCTATGCCGCCAGGTCTTTCTCTGGGCCCTCCTACACGTCCGGAAGTGCGGTGACGGGTGCAAGCACACGGCACGCGGCTCCTTGGTGTGACCCCCCTCACCGACGTCGCCGCCGCCGTTAAGCATGAACATTATATCTGGATCTTGTTTATTGCGAGACGGTTACTCATTTAAATCAGAGAATAATGGTTGTTCTATTTATATGAGTAATATCTTTTATGGTCATGCACCTGATGTGAGGGGTTTATTCTTATTGTATCTCGATAGTAATGATACACATGTTCATAACATTGATGCCAAAAGATGTAGAATTGATAATGATAATACCACTTTCTTGTGGCACTGCCGTTTAGGTCATATTGGCGTAAAACGCATGAAGAAGCTCCATGCTGATGGACTTTGGATTCACTTGATTTTGAATCACTTGACACATGTGAGCCATGCCTCATGGGCAAGATGACTAAGACGCCATTCTCTGGAACAATGGAACGGGCAATTGACTTGTTTGAAATCATACATACTGATGTGTGCGGTCCGATGAGCATTAAGGCGCGCGGTGGTTATCGTTACTTTCTCACCTTCACTGATGACTTAAGTAGATATGGGTATATTTACTTAATGAAACACAAGTCTGAAACGTTTGAAAAGTTCAAGCAATTTCAGAGTGAAGTTGAGAATCATCGTAACAAGAAGATTAAATTCCTACGATCTGATCGAGGAGGAGAATATCTGAGTTATGAGTTTGGCAGTCACTTAAGACAGTGTGGAATTGTTTCACAATTGACACCGCCTAGAACACCACAGCGTAATGGTGTGTCCGAACGTCGTAATCGAACCTTATTGGATATGGTGCGATCTATGATGTCTCTTGCCGATTTGCCACTATCGTTTTGGGGTTATGCATTAGAGACAGCTGCATTCACTTTAAATAGGGCACCATCGAAATCCGTTGAGACGACGCCATATGAACTTTGGTTTGGCAAGAAGCCAAAGCTGTCGTTTCTTAAAGTTTGGGGATGTGATGCTTATGTCAAAAAGCTTCAGCCTGAAAAGCTGGAACCCAAAGCGGAGAAATGCGTCTTCATAGGACACCCAAAAGAGACAGTTGGGTATACCTTCTACCTCAGATCCGAAGGCAAAGTGTTTGTCGCTAAAAACGGAACATTTCTTGAGAAAGAGTTTCTCTCGAAAGAATTGAGTGGGAGGAAGATAGAACTTGATGAGGTTGTTGAACCTTTACTTCAACCTGAGAGTAGCGCAGCGCAGAAAGATGTTTCTGTAGAGCCTACATCAGCTGAAGAGGAAGTTGATGATGATCATAAAGCTTCGGATCAAGTTGCTATCGAACCTCGTAGGTCGACAAGGACGCGTACTGCTCCTGAGTGGTACGGCAACCCTGTCTTAGAGGTCATGTTGTTGGACAACGATGAACCTACGAGCTATGGAGAAGCGATGATGGGCCCGGATTCCGAGAAGTGGTTAGAGGCCATGAAATCCGAGATGGGATCCATGTATGAAAACAAAGTGTGGACTTTGGAAGTATTACCTGAAGGGCGTAAGGCCATTCAGAACAAATGGATCTTTAAGAGGAAGACGGACGCGGACGGTAATGTCACCGTCTATAAAGCTCGACTTGTGGCAAAGGGTTTTTCACAAGTTCAAGGAGTTGACTACGATGAGACCTTCTCACCCGTAGCGATGCTTAAGTCCGTCAGAATCGTGTTAGCAATAGCTGCCTTTTTCGATTATGAAATTTGGCAGATGGATGTCAAAACAGCGTTCCTTAACGGTTTCCTTAAGGAACAGTTGTATATGATGCTTCCAGAAGGTTTTGTCGATCCAGAGAATGCTGACAAAGTTTGCAAACTCCAGCGATCCATTTATGGACTGATGCAAGCATCTCGGAGTTGGAATCTTCGCTTTGATGAGGTGATCAAAGTGTTCGAGTTTATACAAGTTTACGGAGAAGCTTGTATTTACAAGAAAGTGAGTGGGAGCTCTATAGCGTTTCTAATATTATATGTGGATGACATATTACTGATTGGAAACAATATAGAAATGTTGGAAAGCGTGAAGGAATATTTGAACAAGAGTTTTTCAATGAAGGACCTAGGAGAAGCTGCTTTCATATTAGGCATCAAGATCTATAGAGATAGATCGAGACGCTTAATAGGACTTTCACAAAGCACATACCTTGACAAAGTTTTGAAGAAGTTCAAAATGGATCAGTCCAAGAAGGGGTTCTTGCCTGTATTGCCAGGTGTGAAGTTGAGTAAGACTCAATGCCCAGTGACTGCAGAAGATAGAGAAAAGATGAGTGTCGTCCCCTATGCCTCAGCCATAGGCTCAATCATGTATGCAATGCTGTGCACAAGACCCGAGGTCAGCCTTGCCATAAGTATGGTCGGAAGGTTTCAAAGTGATTCAGGAATGGAACACTGGACGGCGGTCAAGAATATCCTGAAGTACCTGAAAAGGACTAAGGACATGTTTCTCGTTTATGGAGGTGATCAAGAGCTCGTCGTAAAGGGTTACGTCGATGCAAGCTTGGACACTGATCCGGATGACTCTAAGTCGCAAACCGGATACGTATTTATTCTTAATGGGGGTGCGGTTAGCTGGTGCAGTTCCAAGCAAAGCGTGGTAGCTGATTCTACATGCGAAGCGGAGTACATCGCTGCCTCGGAGGCGGCGAAGGAAGGTGTCTGGATGAAGGAGTTCATGATAGATCTTGGAGTAGTGCCTAGTGCGCTTAACCCAATGACTCTGTTTTGTGATAATAATGGTGCCATTGCTCTAGCCAAGGAACCAAGATTTCACAAGAGGACCAGACACATAAAGCGACGTTTCAATTCCATCCGCGATTACATCAAGGAGGACGACATAAATATTTGCAAAGTACACACGGATCTGAATGTTGCAGATCCGATGACTAAACCTCTTCCAAGGGCTAAACATGAACAACACCACAACTGCATGGGTGTTCGATTCATTACAATGTAAATCACATAGTGATGTGAACTAGATTATTGACTCTAGTGCAAGTGGGAGACTGTTGGAAATATGCCCTAGAGGCAATAATAAATTAGTTATTATTATATTTCCTTGTTCATGATAATCGTTCATTATCCATGCTATAATTGTATTGATTGGAAACTCAAATACATGTGTGGGTACATAGACAACACTGTGTCCCTAGTAAGCCTCTAGTTGACTAGCTCGTTGATCAAAAGATGGTGAAGGTTTCCTGGCCATGGACATAAGATGTCATTTGATAACGGGATCACATCATTAGGAGAATGATGTGATGGACAAGACCCAAACTATAAACGTAGCATATGATCGTGTCAGTTTGTTGCTATTGTTTTCTGCATGTCAAGTATCTGTTCCTATGACCATGAGATCGTGCAACTCACTGACACCGGAGGAATACCTTGTGTGTATCAAACGTCGCAACGTAACTGGGTGACTATAAAGATGCTCTACAGGTATCTTCGAGGGTGTCTGTTGGGTTGGCATGGATCAAGACTGGGATTTGTTACTCCGTGTGACGGAGAGGTATCTCAGGGCCCACTCGGTAATACAACATCACAATGAGCCTTGCAAGCGATGTGACTAAAGTGTTAGCCACGAGATCTTGTATTACGGAACGAGTAAAGAGACTTGCCAGTAACGAGATTGAACTAGGTATAGAGATACCGATGATCGAATCTCGGGCAAGTAACATACCGAAGGACAAAGGGAACAGCATACAGGATTAACTGAATCCTTGACATAGAGGTTCGACCGATAAAGATCTTCGTAGAATATGTAGGAGCCAATATGGGCATCCAGGTCCCGCTATTGGTTATTGATCGTAGAGGTGTCTCGGTCATGTCTACATAGTTCTCGAACCCGCAGGGTCGACACACTTAACGTTTGGTGACGATTAGTATAGTTGAGTTATTTTGTTGGTGACCGAAGGTTGTTCGGAGTCCCGGATAAGATCCCGGACATGACGAGGATCGCCGGAAGAGTCCGGAGGTAAAGATTGATATATGTGATAATAGTGTTTTGATCTCCGGAAGGGTTCCGGAATTCACCGGAAGGGGTTCCGGATGTTTACCGAAGTGTTCGGGTGCAGCAACACTTTATATGAGCCAAAGGGGTAAAGCCCACGAGGTATTGGAAAGTGCAAAAGGAAGTTTTGCTGCTGCCTTAAGCGGTACTACCGTTGGTAAGGCAGTACTACCGCGTAAGCGGTACTAGTGCTTGTGTGAAGCGGTACTACCGCTTGTACGAGATACTGCTGGAATCCGAGTTGGACTCTTTCCGTGCAGGCCAAACCGACTTTGTGCGGGAAAAACCGACCTTGTGGAGGTTTTCTCTCCAAGTTTAGACCCCAGGGCTCAACATATAAATAGAGGGGCAGGGCTAACACACGATATACATTAAGATTTCCCAAGCCGTGTGCCGGCAACCCTAACCCTCTAGTTCCTCCCGTCATAATCTCCGTAGTGCTTGGCGAAGCCCTGCAGAGATTGTTCCTCACCACCATCACCACGCCGTCGTGCTGCCGGAACTCATCTACTACTTCATCATCGCTCGCTGGATCGAGGAGGTGAAGGCGTCATCAAGCCGTACGTGTGTTGAACGCGGAGGTGCTGTCCGTTCGGCGCTAGATCGTGTTTGGATCGAGGGACGACTTGCGATTTGGATCGCGAAGACGTTCGACTACATCAACCGCGTTTCTTAACGCTTCCGCTTAGTGATCTACAAGGGTATGTAGATTCACTCTCCCTCTCGTAGATGCTCATCACCATGGATAGATCTTGCGTGTGCGTAGGAAAATTTTTGTTTCCCATGCGACGTTCCCCAACAGTGGCATCTGAGCTAGGTCTATGCGTAGATGAGATCTCGAGTAGAACACAAACGAGTTGTGGGCGTGGGTGTATACATATTGCTTGCCGTTACTAGTTGATACTTGATTCGGCGGTATTGGGAACGGCCACGTCGGGCAGTAATGGAGGGAATCTTGCGTTGGGTTGTGCCCGAACCATGATACGAAGTGTACCTAGGGGCTGGGCAATCACATCCAGGTGAAAATGTCCATCGGTCAAACCCCGTCCGGCGAAAGTCAAAGGCGTAGACCGCCCGGTCAACTCTCGCAGGGTTAGACGGGACGGGTGTAGTTTGGGGGGGTAGCTATGCCGCCGGGTCTTTCTCTAGGCCCTCCTACACGTCCGGAAGTGTGGTGGTGGGTGCAAGCACACGGCACGGGGCTCCGTGGTGTGACCCCCCTCACCGACGTCGCCGCCCCCGTCGCACGGAGGGGGGGGAACGGCCACGTCGGGCAGTAACGGAGGGAATCTTGGTGTGGGTTGTGCCCAGACCTTGATACGAAGTGTACCTAGGGGCTGGGCTATCACATCCAGGGGAAAATGTCCATCAGTCAAACCGCGTCCGGTGAAAGTCAAAGGCGTAGACCGCCCGGTCAACTCTCGCAGGGTTAGACGGGACGGGTGTAGTTTGGGGGGTAGCTATGCCGCCGGGTCTTTCTCTGGGCCCTCCTACACGTCCGGAAGTGCGGTGGCGGGTGCATGCACGCGGCACGCGGCTCCGTGGTGTGACCCCCCTCACCGACGTCGCCGCCGCCGTCGCACGGAGGGGGGGAACGGCCACGTCGGGCAGTAACGGAGGGAATCTTGGTGTGGGTTGTGCCCGGACCTTGATACGAAGTGTACCTAGGGGCTAGGCTATCACATCCAGGTGAAAATGTCCATCGGTCAAACCCCGTCCGGGGAAAGTCAAAGGCGTAGACCGCCCGGTCAACTCTCGCAGGGTTAGACGGGACGGGTGTAGTTTGGAGGGGTAGCTATGCCGCCAGGTCATTCTCTGGGAACTCCTACACGTCCGGAAGTGCGGTGGCGGGTGCAAGCACACGGGACGCGGCTCCGTGGTGTGACCCCCCTCACCGACGTCGCCGCCGCCGTCGCACGGAGGGGGGGAACGTCCATGTCGGGCAGTAACGGAGGGAATCTTGCGTTGGGTTGTGCCCGGACCATGATACGAAGTGTACCTAGGGGCTGGGCTATCACATCCAGGTAAAAATGTCCAGCGCTCAAACCCCGTCCGGCGAAAGTCAAAGGCGTAGACCGCCCAGTCTACTCTCGCAGGGTTAGACGGGATGGGTGTAGTTTGAGTGCGTAGCTATGCCGCCGGGTCTTTCTCTGGGCCCTCCTACACGTCCTACACCTTCAAGTCCCCAGAGAAAGACCCAGCGGCATAGCTACCCCCTCAAACTACACCCATCCCATCTAACCCTACGAGAGTTGACCGGGCGGTCTACGCCTTTGACTTTCGGCGGACGGGGTTTGGCCGATGGACATTTTCACTTGGATGTGATAGCCCAGCCCCTAGGTACACTTCGTATCAAGGTCCGGGCACAACCCACACCAAGATTCCCTCCGTTACTGCCCGACGTGGCCGTTCCCCCCTTCCGTGCAACGGCGGCGACGACGTCGGCGAGGGGGGTCACACCACGGAGCCACGTGCCATGTGCTTGCACCCGCCACCGCACTTCCGGACGTGTAGGAGGGCCCAGAGAAAGACCTGGCGGCATAGCTACCCCCCAAACAACATCCGTCCCGCCTAACCCTGCGAGAGTTGACGGGGCGGTAAACTGGGCCCAAGAGACACGCGTGGTGTATCTATGTGTGTTTATGTATAGATAAGACACAATTTAATTAATGGAATTTTTTTTTGAAAAAAAATTATATATAAAAAAAAGAATTAAAAAATTTGAACGTAGATATGCCGACGGTTAAGCCGTCGGCATATCTCTCTGCGCCCCGTCATCGATCCGCGGCACCGTGGGCCCAAAGGTATGACGACGGTAGCCGTCGGCATATCTCTCTACGCCACGTCATCGATCCGCGGCACCGTGGGCCCGAAGGTATGCCGACGGCAACCATCGGTATAGCCCCCCCACTTATCCGGTCGGGCGGCCTCCCTCCTCCACTCATCACCTATCCCCCACTCCTCCCAACCCGACCCCGCCCTAGCGCCGCCGCCCCGACCCCGGCCCAGCCCCGCCCCGCGTCGCCGCCCATCCCCGCGCCGCCGCCCCGGCCCCTCCCCGACCGCCGCCCCGCCCCGCCCCGCCCCGGCCCCTCCCCGACCACCGCCCCACACCGGCCCCTCCCCGGCCGCCGCCCCGCCCCGCCCCTCCCCGACCACCGCCGCCGCCCCGGTCCCTTCCCGGACGCCGCCCCGCCCCGGCCCCTCCCCGGACGCCGCCCCGCCCCGGCCCCTCCCCCGACCAACGCCCCGCCCCGGCCCCTCCCCGGTCGCCGCCCCACCCTGGCCCCTCCCTAGCGCCGGCCGCCCCGCACCGGACCCTCCACGGCCGCCGCCCCGCGCCGGCCACGTCCCCCCCCCTACGTGAGCTCCTCTCGGCCTCATCTCTTTCTTCTTTTTTTTAACTAAATCTCTTAGTTTTTTTATGGATGGATGAATGATGATGATAATTGATGATGTTAGATGTTAGATGGTGATTGATGATGATTGATGATGTTGTTAGATGGATGAATGATGATGTTATGTAGATGAATGATGATGTTGTTGTTGTTAATGTTAACATGCTAAAAATGTTAATGAATGATGAATGATGATGCTGCTGCTGTTGCTAGATGGATGTAGATGGTCTTGATAAAAATAGATAATGAGAAAAAATAGTATTTGAGAAAAAAAACGTTTGGCTAAAAAATGTTAACTTGCTAAAAACGCACGGAGGGGGGAAACGCATATTAATAATGAACATGTTGATGATCTTGCTAAAAATAGATATTTGTGTGATGATCTAAATTGTTTTGTCGGTAAAATTTGCAGGCTTTGTGATGATCTAAGTTGTTGGTCCGTGATCCCGCCGCTGTTCGACTACTTCCTCTACAGCCGAGGGTGAGCTACATATCCAACACCTCCTCCTACTCTCTTTTAATCATGTCACTAGATTTAATTATCACGTCAAGTCGCGTAACCTAGGCGTCTCCCGTCCGAAAGGGTTGCATCGATAAATATGCATTCAATTGCATATTTATCACCGCAACTCTTTCAGATTGTCCAGCGTTTTCCACGGACAGCCCGAGGATGTGTAGATTGGGTACGTTCTCCATGCCCTACCCCGTTCCGAGACAAGATTTCGGCGGCGCCTCCCCGTTGTTCTCCGGAGCACATTCTCTCGGCTATTTGCCGAGACGTGTATCTGGAGAACAGCGGGGAGGTGCTGCCGAAATTTTGTCTCGGAACGGGGTAGAGCATGGAGAACGTACTCAATCTACACATCCTCGGGTGGGATTAGGACCTATCTTTACCTATTAGAGATGTAGGTGGATTCAATGCCGTCAACGCGGCAGAAAATAAAAATTTGACCGGCTTAATTTAAATGAATCCTTAATTTTGTTGTGTGGCTCCAATAAAGCAGAGGATGGCAGATAATCAGTGGATGTACAGTGGTTTTATCCGCCGGAATCGAGTTACAGCAGAGTGGGTTGCGAGAACCGATGTGTTTTTGAAGGAGATATTCCGTCGTCCAATGAGAATTATCCCACAGTGCCCCTGTGCGAGATGTGAAAGACGTCACCGTAAAGATGAGAAGGACATGTCTGACCACCTACGCATGCACGGATATATGCCAAACTTTGAGATGCCGCAGATAAACTTTGCCGAGCGGGACCATGGTAGAGAGGAGGTGATGCGACAACGCATCGGTGGTTATGAGGACGACGGGGTCAGAGACATGCTAGATGATGTCATTGTTGCAGAGATGGCACATGCGACACCTTCAGAGAATGAACCGGAGGAGCCGGAGGCAACCGCAAAGGTCTTCTTGGATATATTGGACTCGTCAAAGAAACCTCTTTATGCGGGTGCCAAAGTCTCTCAGCTGGATGCCATCTCGCAACTGATGACAGTCAAGACTGAGTACGGCTGTAGCCGAGCTTGCTTCGAAGCATTTCTGGAGTATGGGCTAATAGCCTACCCGATGGTCATGAACTGCCGAAAAGCATGTATGCCACGAAGAAACTCATGAAGGCACTCTCTATGGATTATGAGAAAATACATGTTTGTCCGAATAATTGCCTTTTGTTTAGGCACGAGTATGCGGATGACAAGTACTGTAGGGAGTGCGGTTCCTCTCGGTACCTTGAGGTGGTCGGTGACGATGGTGAGAAGAGGCAGCTAGGCATCCCCGCAAAGGTTCTTTGGTATCTCCATTTCATAGAGAGACTGCAGCGCTTTTCATCACAGAGGAGTCAGCCAAAATGATGAAGTGGCACAAGGAAGGTATAAGGTACCTTTCAAATAAAATCGTACACCCATCAGAAGGCGAAGCATGGAAGTCGTTCGATGAAGAATACCCCGAGGAAGCAGCCGAGGCTGGGAATGTCAGAGTTGCGATAACAGGTGATGGGGTCAATCCATATGGTATGTCGTCCAATCCATACAGCTGCTGGCCCGTGTTTGTTATTCCGCTCAATCTCCCTCCCGGTGCCCTAATGCAACGCAAGACCATGTTCTTGTCGCTCATCATTCCGGGGCCTGAATACCCGGGGAAGAATTTGGCAGTGTTTATGCAGCCGCTGGTGGATGATTTGCACCATTGTTGGTACTTCCCGAGGTTGACATACTACCAAGATCTGCAGAGAAATTTCTTGATGAAAGTTTGGTTGATGTATTGCATGCATGAATTTCCCGGCTATGCCCTATTCTACGGATGGTGTACAAGTGGGAAGATGCCATGCCCAGTGTGCATGCAGACTCTACGTTTGATTTGGCTGAAGAAGGGTGGCAAGTATGTAGCCTTTGACCTGCATCGACAGTTCCTCCCTCCAGACCATCCAGAGAGGGAAGACAAGAAGAACTTCACGAAAGGCCTGGTTGTCCATGAAGTAAATGAGATTCCAACGTTTTCTGGGGCAGATGTTCTTGCTCAGCTAAAAGCTCTCAAGCCTAAAGGCAAAGGCAAAGGCAAAGGCAAAGGCAAAGCCATAGGAGAAGGCGAAGGCGAAGGCCAAGCCCAAGGCAAAGGCAAAGCCAAAGCCAAAGCCAAACGCTTCGAGGGATATGGTGAGACACACAACTGGACTCACATTACCCCCTTCGCGAAGCTTCCCTATTTCAAGGACCTCAAACTTCCTTACAACATCGATGTGATGCACACCGAAAAGAATGTCGCAGAGTCACTTTTCCGCATGATCCTCAACATTCCTGATAAGACGAAGGATAACGTTAACGCTAGAGCCGATCAAAAGAAAATTTGTGATAGACCACGTGTAAACATGAAGCCTCCCACAGGCGGTCGAAGAAACTGGTTCAAGCCAGATGCAGACTTCGTCCTTAAAAACCAGAAAAGATGGAGGTATTGAAGTGGCTCAAACACATAGTGAGGTTCACTGATGGTCATGCATCGAATATAAGTAAGGGAGTCAATCTTTCAACGGGCAAAGTGACCAGGCTCAAGAGTCATGACTATCATGTATGGATTGAGCGGATAATGCCGGTGATGGTTCGAGGCTATGTCCCCGAGCGTGTCTCGCAAGTGCTTACGGAGCTAAGCCATTTCTTCCGCACGCTCTGTGCTAAAGAAGTATGTCCCGAGGTGATTAGACAATTGCATAAGAAGGCACCGGAGTTGATATGCAAGCTAGAGAAGATCTTTCCGCCAAGCTTCTTTACTCCGATGACACATCTCATTTTGCACCTCGCGAACGAGATATTGTTGGGGGGGCTATGCAGAATCGTTAGCAGTACGTGGCTGCGTGGTAATGCCAAGCTCCCTCCCATTCCTGCTACCGAGGAGCAGAAGTGGCTCATTCAGCCCATTGGGAAAGAGTAAGTGCCACTCATGCTAATATGTTCATTCTTTTGATTGTACGCATTTTCATTCTTTCTATCTTTTGCAGCAACTGGAAAATTCCGAAAGATGCCCGTCTTCCAAACGGCATCATCACCGTTTTGTTGAAGAACCACTGGCCGGGGCTGTTCTGTCCGGATCCAGTCAGGCACCCTGAGCGCCAGGTTTTGGCCACGAGTTGGGAGCACTGGGAAGTGGCCCCCCACCCGGACCATGGCACGTATGCTAAGGCCGTGATCCATAATTTTTGGGTAAGTTCTCTTCAGAAGCACGAGTCTTGAGTTTCGTTCGTAGTTTATCATCGAATGGTTTAACTCATGGCTTCTTCCATTCTGGTTTTCTGAATGATTGTAGGTATACTATCGAGTTCTTGAGGAGCACAAGTCCGCTGCCGACGAGATAGTGTACCGCCAAGCGAGGATCAAGGCCCGTCAGATGCAGTACGAGGCCAAATGGGTGGCCATCTCGACGTATTATCACGACGTTCTGGATATGAAGATGACCAGGAAACATGCAAAGAGGCTGAAAGTTAAGATGGATAAGGAGGAGTACTTGGCCGTAAGTATAACATACTTTTCATTCCATAGTTTGTGGTAAATTTCATCGTTTCGTGTTGACATGTCATTATGCTTTCATTACGTAGGTGCCTCCTGCTTGGTGTTTTGGAAAGGACGAGTCATGGGCTGCATTGGCGGATCTGTGGGTCGGTGAGGATGAAGAGTGGGTTGCTAAGAGCCAGAGAAACTAGGCTAACCGAGGGACCGACGGAACACATGGTCAGGGAAACCGGAACCACTTCAGCCACAAGGCAGTTCAGGTATATCTATGTACATGAAACATTCTTCTTCTTCTTCTTCTATTCACCGTCACTTTCTTATGTATCACTAACCTCTGTTTGGTGGTGCAGGAGGAGAAACTGAAGCGGCCGCTCTCTGACATAGAGTCGTGGAGTATCAGCAAACTGCGGCCAGAGCCCAAGGACGGCCAGGCCTACTATGGCAAGTCCGAGGAGCACCTTGTTTCCTACAAGGCGGAGTATCTGAGGGTACATCCTGACACACCTGACCCCATGAAGGCGCCTACGGACGATAGGGTGGTGGTGGGCCTAGGGCCAAAGCTTCATGGTCGGCAGGCGGTTCTGGATCAAGTGGTCACTCCTTCTATCTCCTTCACACGGCTCCGAGCTACCGACCCGAGCCTGAGCCAGCGCACGAGCACGCCCAGTGCACAGTCACAGTCCCTCCTAGCCCAGCAGACCAGCGTAAGTATTTTCCCTCTTATCTTCCTTTTTGCTCACTTGATTTTCCGCATTGAGATGTTATATGAGTTCATCATGTCATATTGTAGGCCTACATGGAGTACACATGCCAGGAGAACATGGCGTGGCAGGCGAGAGTTGCAGCAGTCCAGGAGCATGCCACTCGCATGATGACGGTTAGTTTAGCCCCTTTCATTTCACTTCCATACTTGCACTTTCATTTTTCTGACCTTCGTGGTTGCTTGGTCAATTCACATGTAGCGCATTGTTGAGAGCATGTCGGCCGGCACGGTTCCTTTGATGGAACCACCACCACCACCTGCTGGAGCTGCACCAGTGCTCCTTCCATTTGAGGAGTTTCTGGCACAGAACAATCCGAATCCGGTTAGTACATCCCCAAACTCATCAACCACGGCTTATCGTTTATTCACCATAATCATATATGGCCCCTTAACATGTCTTTTCGAACATCCAGGGAACAGGTGGATCATCCGTTAATGGTGGTGGAGGTGCCAATGATGGCATCACTCCCGAGTCGAGCCCGGTGGTCACTCCGATCCACCGTGGAGGTGGAGGTGGCGGTAGCGGTGCCGGTAGCAGTGACGACCTCGGCTTTGGTGGTCTTGGCGGTGACGTGCTTGGCGGTCCTGGTGGACGTCGTACGGCTTAAGCCTCTTAGTGGTGGTGACTTCTATCTCTTATGGTTCTCTATTATGTTGCCGTAGATGTTTATGTTGTGATGATTCGACTTGTGTTGTGATGATTTGGCTTATGTTGTGGTGATGATGATGTGATACTTATGTGATGATGATGATACTTATGTGATGTTGATGTTATATGTATTTGTGCTGTGCTTTTGAATATATGTATATGTGCTGTGAAATTGGAACGAAATAAAACAGAGAAAAACCCAAAAAAAAAGCCAGTACCTATGCCGACGGCTTAGCCGTCGGCATAGGGTTAGCCGTCGGTATACCTCGATTTTAAAAAAAAATTAAAACATTTTTCTCTACATAAAAAACCAGAATGAACGTAGCTATGTCGACAGTTAAGCCGTCGGCATAGCAGTGCCACGTGGTACTCGCTGGTTGGCGGTAATTTGTCGACGGCGCCGTCTGCCACCGTCAAACGGAAAACTTTGCTGACGGGGAAACTATGCCGACGGCCGTACGGACACCGTCGGCATAGGGACCTATGCCGACGGATTTTCTATGCCGACGGTGGCCCCGGGTATGCCGACATATACTACGCCGACGGGGCTATACCGACGGTGGCCGTCGGCATAGGGCTATGCCGACGGGAAATGAGCCTATGCCGACGGCCTGGGCCGTCGGCATAGCCCCCCAGTCCGGTAGTGACACGCCTTCCCTCTAGTGGTGGTGCCGGCGTCAAACGCGAGCAGTCGACCAGCAGTGGTGTGGCCATTGAAGCGGCAGTCACCAACCATCCCGCAGTGGAGCTTGGATCCACGGGCGGCTTTGAGCCCGAGAAAATGGCAACGACGAGCGAACGGCAACAGCGACGCATACGATGCCGACGGGGCTATGCCGACGGCGGCCGTCGGCATAGGTCTATCCCGACGGGATTTGGACCTATGCCGACGGCTTTGGCCGTCGGCATAGCCAGTAATTCTGGTAGTGGCACTATTCGTAGGTAGGCTACTAAATACAAAACCTGAAGTAGAGACTTGACAGTGGGAACAAGATACAATCGTTCTTGCCCTGGAGTTCATCGTTTCCCCTAGTTTCCCGATGCCTCCTTTTCCTATAATATCCTTGATTTGTGTACAGTTATGTATTCTCATGCGGTAGTGGTTGTACTTGTACACACAATAGATTGGGCACGGTAGTGGTTCCACTTTGTACACACAATAGATAGGACACTTGCACGCATACATAACATAGGTAGGGCAAAACAAATTGTGAATTTCATATAGACGCCAACTATATATAGGCACACACCTCAGGAGTACTGCACAAGAGGTAACTCCAATTAGTGTGTTTAATTACTAGCTTGTCATGCAGCTGGTTGGTTTCGATATTATTCCTTGTTAATTAAAGTTGGCACTGTGAACAGTATGAAGTAAAGTAACACTAGAGTTGGCATTGTGAACAGCATGAAGTAAATAACACTACAGGAAAATTACACATTGCCGTGTATTTTTTCATGAATACGCAAAACTTGTGTATCATTTCAATGATAGAAAAAAACAGAATGAGTACACAACACATGACACAAACACATACAGAAGAATGCATGACCATAGTACCCAGAGCAGGGAGACAAGGGATGCCCAGCCCCAACAGAGAAAAACAAAACTCACAGCTAAACCACCGAGCCTAGGAAGGCTGAACCGGCATGGCATCAAACATCTTCAAATACAATACCGCGGACACCGCGAGCAATCAAGATGGCGTCTTCAAGAAGGGGAGTGACGTCGCCGCCATCTGATCCGAAGAACTGGACCACGAGTTTCCCACGATGCTTGAACAGGGGCATGAACAGAGGCCATGACAACTCCTTCAAGAAGGGAAACGACACACGCAAGTGTCGCCGCTACCGGCGTTGGCGAGCCGAGCAGGGATTTCTCCCTAGACTGAGTCCGAGCAATCCCATTGCCGCCAGATTAGGATCCGGAGATGAGGAAGTTGGTTCGCTAGTCGATATCACCGCCTCAGAAGGAGGGGTGCGGGCTGCGCCTGACACCTGAGGAAGTTGGTTAGCTTGGTACGCAGTTGTTAGGTTTCAACATATCTTGTTAATTAGGAGTTGGCATGGTGAGTTAAAACTAGAAGAGTTCGGCCCCGCATCTTTCGAATTTAAATCTTCCCCACGATATTAGATAAAGGCGTTGTTGCTAAGTGGTGTATAAAATTACAATGCTTTTAACTGATGTATATTGTTTTGAAGTAGAGAGAGGCAGCTCCTACTACAGTGATATGCTTTTTTTTACGTAGTCAGAGCAGAAGCAACATCAGTTTGCACTTAAACTAGGAAAGGGATTCAGGCATCGACTCTATTCAATCGAGTAGATATAAGACAACACTTTTGCCATGATCGGTACTACTATGAAGACAAAGAAGTTAATATTCCGGCGATGCAGAAATAGGAATTCTAGAACCGAATCTCGCTCTTGGCCTCTAGATCGCTCACACTGTGCCACCAGATTTCCTCGAGAGCTATTGGGGTTGAGTATCTGTTGCTGCCTCCTGCGAGATCTTTTATCTGCACCGTATAGATGCCTGACCACTGTTTTGACCATGTCTACCTCTGCAAAATTTAACGAAAGAAGCTGTTAGATTCAGAAGACAGGGAAGTAAAGGCATATAACTTCTCATGGCCACCATATAGGATTGTGCAATACACAGTCCCTGAACCTAGTGTGTTTTGGGATAGAGTAAAAGGCAGAACCAACAAATGACCAAGAATCTAAAAAAAATAACATCATATAATATATTAATTGTTGGTAATTAAATCACATTTTGGGCACGAGCATGATGAAAAAAGGGCAGAATAACTAACAGAGACCTACTGGCATGTTGTCGAGATAGTACTTGGGGAAGGCGCATGGAGAGTACATGGTAACGTCGCAGAAGGGTTGGGTGGAAACTGGGACTAGTGCGTTGAGAGAGGCATGTTTCATGTCAAGAGCGAGGACCCATGCCGTGTCATCTTCAGTCTTTACCTTGACCCTTATGTAGAGAAGATCGTCATCTTGGATGCTCGGGGTGGGGTTCATGACAATGAGATTCTTCAGTTCCAGTTGTTTTGTCTCATCATTCAGCAGCTCAGGCAATAGAGCGGAATAACGACCCGTGTCGACCGAGATTTGAGCAACATCAACCGTGTGGCCGTTGCGCCAATCCTCCCAAGAGAGCTTCCTGTACCATGTGGTGGCTTTCCAAGGTACACCACTGCTTCTGTAGTCAGGTTCATCGAAATCTATCTGGACTAACTTGATCAGGTCGCCGCAGTAGGAGACGTCGCAAAAGTGCTCCGCGGCGATGTCCGCGACACCACCCTCGTCGACGAGGGGAACCCTGCACGAGGGGTACCGGATGTGGTTGATCAGGTCGCAGCAGCAACCGTCGCATAACTGCCCCACACCAATGTCTGCGGCACCGTCCTCCTCGGCCAGGGGAACCCTGGACACGGGGAACGGCATGTACCTGATTAGGGCGCGGTAGCAGTCGTCGCATAAGTGCTCTCCAGCAATGTCTGAGGCACCGTCCTCGTCGACGGACACAGGGAACGGGATGAACTAGATGTCGGGATGCTTTTCGAAGAGGTTGCATAGGAGGAGAATGCCGCACAAGAGATCAACCCAGCCCAGCAAGCTTGCTCCGACAGTGATCTGCTTGCAGCTGCGATGTCTATCAAGATACACTTGGTCAGAGTCGGATAAGTCCGACGGCATAGACGGCTTGGTTCTGCTCCATGCCCGTGTGGTGGAGGAGAAGACGTAGGCCTGATATCCCCAGCGATATAGATGGGGAATCCAGTTGCGATCGAGGAAAGCAACGGCGTAGTGGCCGCCTCCGCAGGGCAAGATGCCAAACTGCTGGGACTGGAAGGCTTGGATCCGAGCGTCCGGTTCGGGAAGCAGGTGCAGCGACGGGCGCTTATCAGACGGACCGCGTGCGGAGTAGACGAAGTGGTGGATGGAGCCACGCTCGGGGACGTTGAGGGTGACGCTGAAGAGCACGAAGGCCCCCTCGGCGCAGATGAGCCGGGGCGGTGTGTCGGAGTAGTCGTCGCCTTCGAGGCCGGGGCAGTGGATGGAGAAGTGGGAGACGCCCGGCGCGTCGAAGAGGCAGAAGGAGACCTCGACGGCTTGGCCATCGGACGTGCGGCACTCAGCGGTGGTCTCGTTCCGGTCGTCGGAGATGTGGCCCGTCTTGTTGAGTAAGACCGAGTCGGGGTGGCCGGATCGCGGCGAGCCCGTCAGGGCAGAGGACCGGACCGGTACGACGGGGAGCACCATGGATCCGGAGCCTGGAGGTGAAGGTCCGCGGGCAAAAAGAAGTGTGAGGCCGCTGGCGTTTGCTCTGTTTCTCCGTGGCGCAGGAGGGATCGCCTTTTGTGACCGGGGAAGAGGTGGACTCCGACTCGAATCCCATCCCAGGTACTACGGCGAATTGATACGTCGCCCTTTTCGTTTCGTTTCGTCCGTACCGCTTTTCTTTCTCTCTCTCTCAAAAACGTGTGTGCATCAATGTTTTAAATAGCTGGCTACGCCATTTAGCTGCAGCTCGGCCAACAGCTAAAAGAGGCTATAGCAAAGCTATAGCGGGCTATGCCCTCATTTAGCGGTTTTACTCAATAATGAGAAAAAATATATATAATAACACTTCTTCTTCGGTACAACCCCTTGGACACAACGACTGCTCAGATTGAGCGATACCCTTTCATAAAAAAGGGCAGGATAGTCTTTACCCCCGGTCCGACGTACGCGCGTCAGCCCCGCGGCGCCAGCGGACGGTCGGGCGACGTACATGTACGGAGGGGTACGCGTCGTACCCGCGTCAACCGGCGTGACGTGTCGTCACCACGTCAGCACGCGTCGCCCTGACCGCGGTCAAACCAGGCCCCGTCGCGCCGGTTCCAGATTCACCGTCGGTTCCCGAGGCCGCCGCCATTAATCCCGCCTGCGTCGTCAGTCCGCGTCGCCCGGAGGCCGGCGCCATCATTCCCGTCGCATTAATGCCTGGCGCCGCCGCTCATTGACCGTCAGTCCGCCGTCTCCCGAGGCCCGTCGCCTCCCGAGGCGACGCATTTACTCCGGGGGAGTAACGTCGCCCAACCGCCCCGTCGACCCCCATTCCCCCGGCGGTCTATATAAAAGTCGGCGCCCCCCGGCCCGTCGCCCAGAACGCGTCGCTCTCCTCTCCACTCCCCCCGTCGCCCCGCTGCTCTTCTCGCTTCGTCGTCTCGTCTCGCCTCTCCCCTCCGACGATGGCGTCCTACGCCGGCGGCAGCAGTTCCGGCGGCGGAGACGACCCGCCGAGCATCTGGCCGACGAGCCTTGACGGGCCGGCGACGGAGGAGCTCCACCGTTTCGGGCTGCTAGTGCCGCCGGGGTGCCGGCTCGCGAAGCCGTGGAAAATCGGCAAGGACGGCTACGCGACGCTCGGGCCTGTCACGACGGAGGAGGAGCGCCGTACCCATCGCGACGGCCGGTACAACATCTACGGCCGGCACGCGTTTTGGGACGGCAAGTCCTACGCCGACGTGATCAACGAGTGCCGGCGCGCGTCGGCGGCCGCGGGCAACCCTGTCAACTCCGGCGGCAGCCAGCGCCGCCCGAGGCGTCAGGCGTCAACCCCCCAGCCCCCGCCGGTGGCCCCGCCGGAGGTTGAACTCCCGCCGGAACAGGTCGTCCTCTGCGAGGACGGCGACCCTGACGATTCACCGGGGCTGCTCGTCGCCCTGCGTGCCTCAGGCGATGGCGGCGGCGGCCGCGGCCGCAGCGGCGGCGAGGGAGGAGGCGGAGATCGCGGCGGCAATCCAGGCGGCGACGGCAATCCAGGCGGCGAATCCGCAGCCCGTCGTCGAGGAAGACGGCGACAACGATGACGACGAGATCGACTAGGACAACATCGGCAACAGCTCGGACGACGACGACGGCGCGGACGGGGACGGCGCGGTGGAGGAGCCGGACGTCGTCAACCTCGACGAGTCGGACTAGATTATTAGAACGTTTTAGTAATGTTTAATTAAATTTCGTTTTTAGTTTAAAGTCGTGTTATGTTCGAATGTAATATGAATGAACAATGGTTATCTAAATTAAGCGTTGTTATATTATCTAAATTAAGTGTTGTTATTATTTCTTAGAATTTACCGGTCAATAACCAGGCCATCCGCCCGGTCGCTTGAGGCGCCCGGCTGTAGATGCACGAACCTACTATCGAAAGAGAAGTAACCTTCTGACCATTCACAAGGACCGGGACATATGATAGGTCGTTCATGCATTAGGTCACCCATGCATGCTGGCCATTTACAGAAGAATTAAATGCTAGCTATATATGCCATCTTGTCTTTAGTCAACCAACGAAACCTAAATGAAACATATAGATGTCATTTTGAACGAAAGTAAACTGTTTCAATTTGAACGAAGATTGTCTCAGCTTAAATATTTCTATATAATTTGCCTGTTCAATTTGAAAGACTTTGCGTGTTTTTGCCTGTTTTTGCATGGAAATTCACAGAAAAGGCACGGATTGTCAGAAAATAAAAAAAATCGACGTGCCTCCTTGTGAAGTTCATTAGGAAGCGTGCAAAAAAATTGGGTCCGTTTGACGAAGGGGAGTAGCGAGGTCGCATTGTAGCACCCCTTCCGCCCGTACCGACACCGGTGGGTTGCACATGATGTACATGCATGCATGTATGAAATGTACCCAACTTTCGCCAGCACCTGAGAATGCACATCCAATTGTGCCACGCAAAATTTGAACGAAATCGAAGACCAAACGCACGTTGCGTCACGTCCGGCATCTGTTTTTGCCTGTTTTTGCATGGAAATTCACAGAAAAGGCACGGATTGTCAGAAAATAAAAAAAATCGACGTGCCTCCTTGTGAAGTTCATTAGGAAGCGTGGAAAAAAATTGGGTCTGTTTGAGGTAGGGGAGTAGCGAGGTCGCATTGTAGCACCCCTTCCGCCCGTACCGACACCGGTGGGTTGGACATGATGTACATGCATGCATGCATGAAATGTACCCAACTTTTGCCAGCACTTGAGAATTCACATCCAATTGTGCCACGCAAAATTTGAACGAAATCGAAGACCAAACGCACGTTGCGTCACGTCCGGCATCTGTTTTTGCCTGTTTTTGCATGGAAATTCACAGAAAAGGCACGGATTGTCAGAAAATAAAAATAAATCGACGTGCCTCCTTGTGAAGTTCATTAGGAAGCGTGGAAAAAAATTGGGTCCGTTTGAGGAAGGGGAGTAGCGAGGTCGCATTGGAGCACCCCTTCCGCCCGTACCGACACCGGTGGGTTGCACATGATGTACATGCATGCATGCATGAAATGTACCCAACTTTTGCCAGCACTTGAGAATGCACATCCAATTGTGCCACGCAAAATTTGAACGAAATCGAAGACCAAACGCACGTTGCGTCACGTCCGGCATCTGTTTTTGCCTGTTTTTGCATGGAAATTCACAGAAAAGGCACGGATTGTCAAAAAATAAAAAAAATTGACCTGCCTCCTTGTGACGTTCATTAGGAAGCGTGGAAAAAAATTGGGTCCGTTTGACGAAGGGGAGTAGCGAGGTCGCATTGTAGCACCCCTTCCGCCTGTACCGACACCGGTGGGTTGCACATGATGTACATGCATGCATGCATGAAATGTACCCAACTTTTGCCAGCACTTGAGAATGCACATCCAATTGTGCCACGCAAAATTTGAACGAAATCGAAGACCAAACGCACGTTGCGTCACGTCCGGCATCTGTTTTTGCCTCTTTTTGCATGGAAATTCACAGAAAAGGCACGGATTGTCAGAAAATAAAAAAAATCGACATGCCTCCTTGTGAAGTTCATTAGGAAGCGTGGAAAAAAATTGGGTCCATTTGAGGAAGGGGAGTAGCGAGGTCGCATTGTAGCACCCCTTCCGCCCGTACCGACACCGGTGGGTTGCACATGATGTACATGCATGCATGCATGAAATGTACCCAACTTTTGCCAGCACTTGAGAATGCACATCCAATTATGCCATGCAAAATTTGAACGAAATCGAAGACCAAACGCACCTTGCGTCACGTCCGGCATCTGTTTTTGCCTGTTTTTGCATGGAAATTCACAGAAAAGGCACGGATTGTCAGAAAATAAAAAAAATCGACGTGCCTCCTTGTGAAGTTCATTAGGAAGCGTGGAAAAAAATTGGGTCCGTTTGACGAAGGGGAGTAGCGAGGTCGCATTGTAGCACCCCTTCCGCCCATACCGACACCGGTGGGTTGCACATGATGTACATGCATGCATGCATGAAATGTACCCAACTTTTGCCAGCACTTGAGAATGCACATCCAATTGTGCCACACAAAATTTGAACGAAATCGAAGACCAAACGCACGTTGCGTCACGTCCGGCATCTGTTTTTGCCTCTTTTTGCATGGAAATTCACAGAAAAGGCACGGATTGTCAGAAAATAAAAAAATCGATGTGCCTCCTTGTGAAGTTCATTAGGAAGCGTGGAAAAAAATTGGGTCCGTTTGATGAAGGGGAGTAGCGTGGCCGTTTGATGAAGAGGAGAAGAGCTATCTTCAAAAAAAGAAGAGGAGAACAGCTAGACTCGTGTCGGCGTCGTTAGTGGCCCCGTCGTGATCTCAGCTGACGTCGCCATAGCAGGATATCCGCGCCCGACGGGATAACCGACGTGCATGCAATTTGTTTCCACGCCAAGCCGTACCCCGTCGTGATCTCGCCGCCGCGCCCCCGCTCTACACTTCCCCGCCGCCGCCATCCTCCCCCGTCGCCGCCGCCGCCCCGCCCAACCCCCCACCCCCGGCTCTAGACTGCCCCGCCGCCCTCCATCCTCCCCGCCGCCGCTGCGTTCTCTCCCCTCTCCCCCGGCTGTCCGTACGTTGTTCTGATCTATCACCCCGTCCGTCGTCACACCTCTACGTCCGTACGTCGCCGCGCCCCCCGCCGTCCATATGGCCGCCGTTGCATCGTCCGCCACTACCACCCCACCCGTCGTTGCACCGTCCGCCGTCGGCCTTCTGCTTTGGGTGAGTATTTTTACGATGTTTTTGCATGGTATTATTCACAAGTCAAATGGGTTGCATCGTACGTGACAATATTTTTTAATTATGAAGGATGGATATCGATGGTGTGATTCCATGTTCAGTTGAGAAGTGGGTTAGCCTTGTTGACAAACTTTCAGCAAGTCAAAAATTTACATTTTATGAAACGGATTTGCAAGGCATGTTACAAATACCGTCCGTAAAGATGCGTGAATTTTTACTTCACTTTTTGATCCAAGGCTACAATCGTCATAGTAAAAAATTCATGGTTCAAGAGGCATCTGGGAGTAAAGGCCTTATTTCAGTAGGGCCTGATGATGTTTTTTCTATATTTGGTTTGAAAAATCAAGGAGTTGATGTTGTTGGTTTTCTTAGAACGGAAGGGCAAAAAGCTATGAAAAAAATACCAATTAATTTTGTGGACACAAAAAAGGGTAAGATCATGATTGATGACCTAATCAATAAGATTGTGAGGAATGAAAACACAGATGATGACTTTGTCCGGATGACGTTTCTAGTTTTGTTGGGAACAGTAATCGCACCAGTATCTCATGAATATATTCCGAAGGAGTATTATGCCTTAGTTAAGGATAAAAAGATGATAAGTAAGTTCAACTGGAACGAGTTCACTTTGAAGTTCTTTTTTTCGGAGATTGGAAAGGTTCTAGAGGACGGCCGTGTTAGGGAATGGCCACATGGGAACCTTGCCCTTTTGCAGGTATATTTTATTTATTGTTTTCAAATTATTACTTACGTAATGTCAGTCAAATATTTATTATTCAAACAAATTTGGTGTATTGCAGTATGCATATTGGGAGAAGGTACAACCAGTTATAGGTCCAAAATATGATCCGTTGTCACTTCTGAGCCCCTTGATGAGGAACTGGACGGAATCTCTAGCGGAGAAAAGAGACAAATACGACTATGATTATGGTCGGGGTGTTGGGATGGTAATCCAAATTTTCTTCTTTTAATGTTACATTTCCATGGTTCAATTAATTGTCTAAACTTTGATGTATAATTATCGCTCTCTAATTATTGTTCTTGTAGATTGATGACAATATTACAGAGGAGTATAGGGTGAAAAAAATTGCTCAAGAACAAGCTGAAAAAAATAAAAAATCAAGTACAAAAAAGTCTACTGTTAGTGGAAGGAAGAAAGAGGGCAACACATCAGAGGCTTCCGCAAGCCAGAAGCCTGTTATGGACCGCATTTGGAATGAGCTGAAGGAGATACACAAGGACATGCGTCGCTTGCCAGAGTTATGCGCACAGGTAACAGTACAACACATTTTTACTATCGTGCATAATGTATTTCATTGACTTACAAAACTCTGATGAATAAATGTTTTTTCAGAGGATGATTGAGAAAATGAACAAAACCGGTGTGTTCTATAGAACCGGTAACATGGAAGAAGAAGAAGAGAATCTATACGGTGACATTAATGAATCTACAAATGATAGTGCATTTCGTGATAAGGAGTTTGTTTATCATGATGATATGGACGACTATCGCACACCTTCTCATGGTAAAATGAATAAGCAAATAATGCAATAGTATAACAAATGCTGCATTGATTTGGGTTATATTCTCTTTACCTTACGCAGGCTTATATGGCTATTAACAAGGATGACACCCATTGGGTTACGGTCGTCATGCATAAGGAAAAGAAAGAGTTCCAGGTTCTAGACTCGTTGATGGGAAAAGAACTTGACAGTAGAACTAGAAAACTCGTTGAGGACTTGGTAGGTTTTAATACACATTTGCATTGCCAAACCATCATGTGTTTACCTTATTTACTGAAAGTTTCTCGCGCTGTTATTTTTATTTTTAGAGAAGAGAAATTGGAGCAGATATTGCAGAAGCAAATGCAACCGGAGCTGTGCAACATCCGGATGTATCCACATGGCCTATTCAAACCTACGGCATGCCTCAACAAGAAGATGGGTGAGTATGTAGTTGAATATAATGTTGGTGTATTATATGTGTGTGATGCATAATTATTGATTGTTAATTATATGCACCAGGAACTCATGTGGATTATTTGTTCTTCATTGCTTTAAAAATTGGAATGGCGATAAATGGACTAGCTCTTTTTCACAGGTACAAAACTAATATTAGTACTCTTTATTATGAACACTTTATAGTGTACTAACATTATTTCTTTTGCAGAGATCAATTGATGCTTCGAGGGAACTAATGATAGCGCAAATTATTTTTTCTGAAAAGAACAAGCTTGGGGAAGTGAAAAACAAAATTATTAGACTTGCAAGGAGGAAGAAATAGATGACACCGGAGGAGATTCACGCGTGCTTGAGTTTACTACCGGACTAGATTATTCTAGTGTTTTTCGTACTTCGTTGTGAACATTTTGTAAGAGACATATATATTTTCCACATATACTTCATGATATTTTGTGTTTCAAAGATTTTATACATAATGATAATTGTCATGTTTTTTAAATATTTATGTCGTCGTTAAAAATACTATAAAATTTGCTATCTCGATCTCTCATTAGAAATGTATTTAAGACGACGCCAAATTTGCGCGACTGTGGCTAAACGCGCCATGTCGTCGGTCGGGTGCACTGGGAAGAAACGGCGGTCAACTGCGCGGGCGCCGTCGGTGCACGCAGTCGGCCACGCGACGTACAGTTTTTTGCACAACGGGCTATAGCGCCGTGGGCCGGCCCAACTAAGACGACGGGCGTGCGAAACCGGCGACGCGTCCTTTTTAGTCCCACCTCGCCGGCCGAAGGGCGCGACGACCTATTTATATACCCCCGCGACCCCGACGTTGTTGAATGTCTGCTTATGTGACCGTCGGGCGCGGCGTTGATTTCTAAAAAAACAACAACCCCACCGTCGCCGCGGCGCCGGGGTATACTTTTTTTGCATAAAAAAAACAACACAATCGACGACGGCTTAAGTGCAGAGTTACCAACCATAACGACGACAAATTATGACAAGTCGTATATCTTGAATAACAGGAAAAACATATACATATTGTCTTATATAACACAAGAGATAGTCTTGATTACACATAAAAAAGTCTCATAAGTTTTCATAACGCGAATAAAAAGATAAGTATTGTCTTCCATATTATTGAATAAAGTAAACTCTTGCGCTAATGAATGAAGTAAAACACTTGCAATAACACCGCTTGTGTCTTCAACCCCAGTTACTGGATAAAATAAGTTATAGATTGTAAGAATAATTACAGAAACAAAATAACATAAGTAAAATAAACAAACGAAAACACATACTAATACGTACTCTGGATTTTGGTTGCAAGTGGCCCTGTTATGACCTGGAAGTCTGCATAGGCTACATAGACGTCCGGTTTTCTCATCAAATGATTTTGGTCACCTCAGGACCATTCTTACCGCGACCTCTACTATTTTGCTTAGGTGCCCCTTTGGTGGACACCTTCACTGGATCACGAATAAGAATATGATCCTGCTTAGGCTGAAATTCATCATTACTCACAAAGCTTTGCTGACTAGGTTCTTCATTACCCAAGACGTCCTTACTCGCTATAATTTCTTCCATTGCTGCCAGCATCTTGTCGAATAAGAATGTGTTATGACATGCGATATGAGAAGCTTCTGCAGATACAATGCTCAACTTACTATATCTAGCTCTGGCCTCAGTACCCGTCCAACCCCATGAAAACAGATCGCTGGTGCGCTTCACTGGCAATCCAGATCTTGCTTTCTTTGTGAACCTTCGCAGGACACAACACTTAGGTATTGCAGGTAAGTTGAGTGCATTCAAAACATGAAGAATATGTTTGCAAGGAAGACCTTTGCGAGTCATACTTCGACAACTGCACTTTATAGTTTCTGCAGAGTTACTTGGTGCATAGTCCACAGTAAACCTGTGATCCCTGTTATTTTTCCACGCAACCAAGAATCTGTGACTGTCGGCTCCTCTCAATCTATCAATTACCTCAAGCTGATGTACCTTCTTTAAATCTTCCTGCAAGATGTAAAAGTTTGCCTTTGTGAATGCTTTGGCAGCGAACACCTCAATGGTCTTACACTCAGTCACTGCTACTGGTAGAGTCTGTGAGGCCATGCAATCGTCATGCGATTCATTCTCGCAGAGGCGCATAATGCAATTCTCATAGTGTACAATCATGTCAACAATTGTCATACCGTAGTCAAGATGCAGGTGCAGGCATGAGTTCAGGCTCTCGCTCCTCTGATTACTCCGCATACCAAGAAATAACCCACTAGACAAATATGATGCAGCCCAAAGCTTCTTCTTCCTGTACATCCTATGGAGCCATGTTTTTGTTTTCTCCGTCTACCATTTACGAACAAACGCGGCCCATCTCTCCTCGAAAACTGTATGTGTGGTGGCGTAGTACAGGAGTGACCTGAATTCCTTCAACGACTTGTGGTGGAGGTGTTTCTGCATGTTCTTTTCAATATGCCATGAACATAGATGATGCCACGCGTCAGGAAGCACCTTCCTGATAGCCCTTATCATCGCTGCATCTCCATCAGTAATTACGGACTGGGGCTTCTTCTGACAGTGAGCTTTCAAAAACGTCTCTAGCAGCCAAACATACGTACCTTCAGTCTCATCTGAAACAATGGCGCATGCAAATACCGTAGAGCAACGGTGATTGTTGAGACCGACGAAAGGGATAAACGGCATTCCATACCTATTCATCTTGTACGTACTGTCGAAAACAGTGACATCACCATAGTCAAGATAATCCCGACGTGATTGTGAATCACACCAGAACAAGTTGTTCAGCCTACCTTCAGCGTCAACAGTGTGCTCAAAGAAGAAATCCAGATCCCTGTCCTTTCTAGCCATCATGATTCCTATAGCAGTGTTAGCATCACCCTGAGCAAGCAGTTTCATCTTCTCCCTGTAGCACATATTATACAACTTCCTCCTTCCAAACCCTGTCTTAGTGTACGAACCGTACCTGCTGACAAAGTTATCAAAAATAATGTGCTTTCTTATCCCAGCTCCTGCCATAGCTAAGATCTCTGCTCTCTGAAATTCTTTGATCACATTGTGAGACCGGAGGAAAGGGACTTCGTCCGGTCTTGCAAGAACGTGGCTGTGATCATCGAAGAAACTGCTGACATACCAAAGTTCACTCTTTCTATCAAGCTTCACTGTTAAATGGGCTTCACAAAAGCATCGACTCTCCGGTCTCAGTCTGCGGGTCCGGCCTTCCATGGTACAAAATTTGGCCTGTCGTTTTCCTGCCCTGGAACAGAGATACCTCCTCAAGCGCAAAACTTTTGAAGAACCTTTTGCAAATTTTTTCAAGTCCCTCCTGATACTGAACCCACAATCTTTCGCGTACTGGTTGTAGAACGTGTACGCCTCTCCTTCTGACCTGAATGTCCTGGCCATCACTTCCCAATGCCTATCCAGTGACTCTTGTTGATATTCATCATAGGCGATGTCAAGGTCAAACTCAAGATCGTCAACATGCTCATCGTTCCCACTAGGACCATCAACACCCCCCTGCAAAATAAGACATATAACCATGTTCGTCAGTCTGTTGCTATGTTGTTAGTTTTCATGAATAATTTGACTATAACTTACTTCGCTCACACTTCCTTCATTAGATGCATCGACATCGTCCTCATCATTGTCATCATCCTCATCACTGTCATCATCTAATGTTCTCGGCTCAGTGTCACCATCGGTATTTCTCTGTGCAGATTCAAATGTGTAAGTGGTAATACAATTTGTTTGCTAGTAATTATACAACATATTTGAAACGTACCTGGGTTCCACTTTCAGCATAAGATTGTTCATCTATATCGTAATCGTCATTGTCATCATTGGCATGCACCTATTTAAATTCGATAGCAAATGTAAGTGTCAATGTATTAGCTTATATTCCATAATTTCTAGTCAACGTACACAACACTTACATTACCACTATATGATTCATCCTGACTCATATAGTTGTGTCCGTGCGATTTATTTGCATTCAATGACGATGATCCATCCTCACTACTAGAGTCATCACTGGCATATTTGGTGTCTTGCTCTAAAAATAAACCTTTCAAAACGTGTTTTATCAATGTCACAACACCACAACATAAAGCATACAATGAAATCATGAAAAATCGTATGGATTAAATGAAAAAAAACTTACTGTCGGTCGTCGAAGGGTTCAACGACATCGTTCAGGCGTGTTCGACGTCGAAGCGTCGGTGGCGGAGGTTTGTTGGTGTCGGTGCTCACGTCCACCACGGCGGAGACGTGCGGGGGGAGTCACGTCGGCGGCGGAAACGGCGGCGGAGACGGGGGGGGGGAGTCACGTCGGCGGCGGAAACGGCGGCGGAGACGTGCGGGGTGGCATAACGGCGGCGGTGGAGACGTGCGGGGTGGCGTAACGGCGGCGGCGGAGACGGCGGCCGAGACGTGTGGGGTGGCGCAACGGCGGCGGAGACGCGCGTGGTGGAGTCACGGCGGCGGCGGAGACATGCGGGGTGGAGTCACGACGGCGGCAGAGAGAGAAGATAGGGTTTGCATCTTTTTTCCTCTTCCAAACCAACCGCCGACGCGTGGGCTGACGTGGCGTACGGCTGACGTGGCGTACGTGGAGATCGGGCGTACGGCGGCGGGCGGGCGGGCGACGGATACTGTACACAATGTGTAAAGACCATACTGCCCTTATACGTTTAGGGGGGGGATGTTGTACCGAAGTCCTTCTCATATAATAATACAATCAGGTATCATATATGTATATGATATACATATACTACCCAGCTAGCCATAGAAATACATAGCTTTCACATAACTCCACAAGTAAATAATAACTCCAGGACACACTAGCAGTCTAGCACATAACAATCAGATATACATAACACCCAGCTAGCCATAGCAATATTCAATACATAACTTGAACACAACAAGATGCAAGCTTGCCACCACATAACTAGAGAAGGTTCAACCTAGTACATAACAACAAAAGGCAAACTTGCACATCACAGGAGATGGTTCAGTTCAGCTCCTACCAACAAAAGGCGCACTTGCACAGTAGATAACTTGCAGATATTTCAGTCTAACAACTAGCAGGACTAGAGGCACACTTGCACATAACAAAAGTTAGATGGCAAACTATAGACAAACAGCCATACAATTGCAGTGCATCAATCTGAATCGCCAGAGGCATAGTTAGACTCATCTTGAGCTTGATCATCTGATTCCGAAGATGAAGAAGAACATAGCATTGGATCTTCTTCAATGCTGTTAAGAAGAGAGTGGATGCTCTTCTTCCTCTTCTTCTTGGCTACTGCAGACCTCTTTCTTTTTCTCCTTGTGCTTGTGATGTTGAAGTCTCTTGTTGAGATTGAGCTTCATTACCTAAATGTTCACCGGCATTGTCATCAGGAACGATCCCAGTAATAAACTCATTGCCTTCATCCTCCAGAACATCATCGATGACCTTCTCTATGGGGTCTCTGTTCTTTTTTGCTCTCTTATGCTGCAGCCTCGCATTGAATTTGACGAAGACAAGATCCCTCAACCTATCACTGAGTAGTCTATTGCGTTTTTTTGTATGAACCTACACAGTGAAGGAAAATTGAGTGTAGGTGAAAATGAATCAAGGAACACATGGTCACATATGAGAACAAAAAACTACTATTTTTTAGGCTTTTACAATTATATTTTCCTTTCTTACTTGTTCGAATGATGACCAGTTTCTCTCACAAGCTGAGGAGCTGCATGTCAACGTGAGGATCTTTCTTACCAAATTCTTCAACTTGGGTGCGCTTGTGCCATGATTCAACCACCATTTTGCTGCATCAAGTCATTCACAGATTATTAGTTATATACTTACGCATATACAAAATGAAAAACAGAGAAAGTTTGAAACTGGTTTAAAACAAATTGCACTAACCTAGACCAAATTTTTTGTTTCTTCTCTGCCGCGTGGCAATGTCCGTTCCAAAAGATTAAGCCTCTTCTTCATATATGGTGAGTTCATCAATAATCACCTCTTGCAACATTTCATCTTGAATCATCCTTGTAATGCAATGGATGACAGCTGCTCTGAATGATCCATCATTCTCCATCGCATTCTTGTTTGGATAGTAATAGTAGGGATTGAGAAAGTACCCAGCCAAATGTAGTGGCGTCTTGAGTTTGTTGTCCCACCTCTTGTCAATGATATCTATAACAGCTTTGAAGCGATTCTCATCATTGTCAAACCTCAAAGCAATTTCCTTTTTTGCATCTAGCATACAACCATGGAAGACTCCCATCGCCGGCACATCACTATCCATCCTTCTTAACACATTAGCCATTGGCTCAAAGAAATTCACAGCAGTGTCAACACCTTTCCAAAAGGAATTAGTTTGTAGCTGCTGTATTAACACTAGCATTGTCAGTCACCACTTGAACAATCTTTTCTGGCCCAATATCTTTAATACACCTGTCTACGAGTTCGTAGATGTATTTCCCATTTTTTTGACATCCGAGCAATCAACCGAATCCAAAAATAAGACTCCATGTGCGCTGTGAACAACTAGGTTCATTACTCCTCTGCCTTTCACTAGTACAAAACAGGGCATCGGTCCACCCCTGAGAAGCCCATTAGTCCCGGTTCACTCACGAACCGGGACCCATGGGGGCATCGGTCCCGGTTCGTGAGGCCAGGGCGCCGGCCGGGCCTCGTGGGGCATTGGTCCCGGTCCGTCTGACCCCTTCTGTCCCAGTTCTAGACACGAACCGGGACCAATGCGCCTCGCTCCTGGCCCACAACCATTGGTCCCGGTTTGTGGCTGGAACCGGGACTAAAGGTGACCCCTTTGGTCCCGGTTCCAGCCACGAACCGGGACCAATGCGCCTCGCTCCTGGCCCACAACCATTGGTCCCGGTTTGTGGCTGGAACCGGGACCAATGGTTGGCCTATATATAGCCCGCGAGCAGAGCAATGCATTGCTCTGTTTTTTTGCCCGGCCGTGGGAGAGCTTTTGTGGTGCTCTAGCTCACCTCCTATGCACATGAGGTGTTCGATGAAATGCCCGAGCCACACTTAAGCTTTCTCCTCTCGAAGCTCCTTGTCCAAGCTCCATTTTCCTCAAGATTTGTCTAGGTTTGGCGGTCCGTCCTGTCCCGTCCCCGTCCTCACCGCTGTCGATCGCCCGCGCCCATCTCGGCGCCGGCAACACCGTGGTTAGCCTCTTCTTCTTATCTTCTTTCTAAAAGAAAAAAAGTTCTTATTTGTGTGTTTTAATTAGATGCTCTAGAGAGTTATATGTTGTTCAATAATAAGAACTATATAACGCACGCAGATGAACCGGCAATGGATGTACGGTGACCGACGCACCTCCGAGTATATTAAGGGCCTGCATAATTTTCTCGAAGCGGCTGAGGCAAACAAGCAGAATGGTTTTATGCATTGTCCATGTACTGTCTGTGAGAATACGAAGGCTTTCTCCAACTCTAAAACCCTTCACTTCCACCTGCTTGAGAAGGGTTTTATGCCACACTATAATGTTTGGACCAAGCACGGAGAAAGAGGGGTTATGATGGAAGACAACGAAGAAGAAGAGGATGATGAAAACTACCCGCCCCCTGAATACGGTGATGCTGCAATGGGGGAAGCTGAAGATCAAGAGGAACCAGACGATGTGCCCGATGATGATCTTCGTCGGGTCATTGTTGATGCACAGAGAGAATGCGAAAGTGAAAGGGAGAAGTTGAAGTTCGATCGCATGTTAGAGGATCACAAAAAAGGGTTGTACCCAAATTGCGAAGATGACAACAGAAAGCTCGGTACCACACTGGAATTGCTGCAATGGAAGGCAGACAATGGTGTATCTGACAAGGGATTTAGTTCGCTGCTGAAAATAATGAAGAAGTAGCTTCCAAAGGATAACGAATTGCCCGGCAGTACGTACGAAGCAAAGAAGGTTCTATGCCCTCTAGGATTGGAGGTGCAGAAGATACATGCATGCCCTAATGACTGCATCCTCTACCGCGGTGAGTACGAGGATTTGAACGCATGCCCGGTATGCGGTGCATTGCGGTATAAGATCAGACGAGATGACCCTGGTGATGTTGAGGGCGAGCGCCCCAGGAAGAGGGTTCCTGCCAAGGTGATGTGGTATGCTCCTATAATACCACGGCTAAAACGTTTGTTCAGAAACAAAGAGCATGCCAAGTTGATGCGATGGCACAAAGAAGACCGTAAGAAAGACGGGAAGTTGAGAGCACCCGCTGACGGGTCGCAGTGGAGAAAAATCGAGAGAAGGTGGGGGGACTTTGCAGGTGACGCAAGGAACGTATGGTTTGGTTTAAGTGCAGATGGCATTAATCCTTTTGGGGAGCAGAGCAGCAATCATAGCACCTGGCCCGTGACTCTATGTATCTATAACCTTCCTCCTTGGTTGTGCATGAAGCGGAAGTTCATTATGATGCCAGTGCTCATCCAAGGCCCTAAGCAACCCGGCAATGACATTGATGTGTACCTAAGGCCATTAGTTGAAGAGCTTTTACAGCTGTGGAATGGAGAAGGTGTACGTGTGTGGGATGAGCACAAACAGGAGGAATTTGACCTACATGCGTTGCTGTTTGTAACCATCAACGATTGGTCTGCTCTCAGTAACCTTTCAGGACAGACAAACAAGGGATACCACACATGCACACACTGTTTAGATGACACCGACAGTATATATTTGGACAAATGCAGGAAGAATGTGTACCTGGGGCATCGTCGATTTCTTCCGACCAACCATCAATGTCGAAAGAAAGGAAAGCATTTCAAAGGTGAGGCAGATCACCGGAAGAAGCCCGCCCTCCTTACAACTTCAAGTGAGTGTTACTGTCTTCTGCATATTCGGTTCCGCTTACTCGTGGTTAAGTAATGTAATTGATGAGTTATGCGTGCGCAGCTTCCACTATATTCTGCTATCCATTAACCTTGACGGGGCATTAGTAACTGTCTTAGACTCGCTCCGTAAAGATCCCAAGTATTATGCGGACATGACTGCAATGCTCCAGAAGTAAGTTCAATCAATACCGGGACCATATCGGCAACTTTCGTTCATTTCCTAATATCAAGTAATCATTTTCTTTGCCTGCCAGGGTTTGGAAAACGTTCACCGCTAAGGTTCCGGGTCTGAAGAAGGAGCTGCGATTTACACACCCCAAAGTAAGTAGTACTAGCTAGTTCCGCGCATCTCTCATTGATTCTAGTTTCATCAATACCATTATCATGCTTGCTTATCAGTTTGATTGAACTCTATTCTCGTAAAGTGCTTGTTGCAGGCACCCAACACTCATTTATGTGGATACTACGTATGCGAGTTCATTCGCTACTATACCTCTGAACGGGCCTCCTCTGAGAAACAATTTGAAGTACGTAAACAATATTCACAATTTTATTTTATATATTACCATCAATTGTGTTGAGTTTCATTCATATATATGTATTGACCCCTTCTTTAAATTAGATCTGGCAGATGCGGGATGAACTCCTACCACATGATCGCATACGAGCAATTCAAGAGGAATTGGCGGGATTCTTTCTTGACCACGTCATACCTGAACAAGGAGAATACCATGTGAAATTGAAATTGTTGTAAGGGATGTTATATATTGTACATATGTAGCAGCGTCGGATAGATATACGAAAACTTGTTGTTCAACCAAGCACGAAGAAAGAGATGTCACTTCTCTCTATATATGTTCATGACGATCTTGTGTAATTAATGGTTTCCTTTATTTGCTTACTAGCTAGCGTCGAGTTCTCTCTATATGTGTAGTAGCTAGCGTCGACCAAGCATGGAAAAAGAGAGGTCACTTCTCTCTATTAGCTCGCTAACACAATATGAAACCCCTAAATTAACCCTCCAAAACCCCAAAACCCCCCCTTCCAAAAAAAAAAAAAAACCCAGCGACTGCGAGCTGCTGACGCGTGGCCGCCTTTTGGTCCCGGTTGGTGTTACCAACCGGGACCAAAGGTGGAGCCTTTAGTCCCGGTTGGTAACACCAACCGGGACTAAAGGTCCTCCCTCCCCCGCCCCAGGCAGCGCCACGTGGATGCCTTTTGGTCCCGGTTGGTGTTACCAACCGGGACTAAAGGTCCTCCTGCCTGGGCTTCCCGCAGCGGCCACGTGGAGCCCCTTTGGTCCCGGTTCGTAAGCGAACCGGGACTAAAGGTTTTGGGCTTTAGTCCCGACCCTTTAGTCCCGGTTCCAGAACCGGGACTAAAGGCCCTTACGAACCGGGACAAATGGCCCTTTTTCTACTAGTGTTTCCTATCTGTCCATGCATCGGTCATTACCGTACAAACTGTGTGCTCCCATGCTTTCTTATGGTTCTTGAATGAGTCAATCATCTTCCTTTTTCTTTTCTGCAGGAATGGCCCACTCATCTCATATGCACTAGGTCCTTGAAGGGTTTTGCCAAAACCTCCGATGGCCACAAGCATACATGCAAAGCTAGGGAGTGTCACAGTGTTGTGTGGAATGCCAGCTTCATAGAAAAACTGACAGATGTACCCACAAGCTCTATTCCTCTTCTCTTCTAACTGCTGAGATGTCAACTTTGATTGAACCTTTTCGCTGAGAGTTTTCCCTTGATTCCTCTTGACAGATTCTTCTACACTTAACTTGCAGAACTTGTCCATAGGGCCACCTTGGGATCTGCTTGTGCCTGGTGTTGACAAGAACATAACATCATTGTCCCTATCTTCATCACTCTCCTGTTCTCCCTCCGAGTGATCTAATCATACATCCATTTATCATGCTACAAATCTTGCAAATCTGAAGTCAAATCTGAGGACAAAACTTGCCTGTAGATTGGGTCTGCTGACTCATTGTAGGCTAGGACGATGATGCTTGGAGAAGATGCCTGGAGTGGGGGCGTCACTGGGAAAGGGGTCGTCGGAGAAGGAGGCGTCGAGGGCGCACGTACTCGGGAGAGAGGAGGCCGCTAGGAGAAGCAGGTGTCCCTGCGAGGGGGGCTTTGCCAGCACAGGGGGCGTCGCCGGCAGAGGGAGTGTCGCCGGGGGAGGGGGAGTCAATGAGCCGTCACCATTCCTGCGTACTCGCCGCCACCGCCGCCGTCGCCAGCCTCCATAGCACTATTTTTTGGGGGAGGAAAGGGGATACGAGGTGGGAGTCTGGTGGTGCGGGGGCTAGGTTTAGGGTAAAAGTGTGTGGGCTGCCGCGAATCGAAATTGGGCTGAAATTTTGGACCGGGACAGCGGGAAAAAAACGCTAACGCTAAAAATTTCCAGCGCTATCGGCAATTAGCAGCGCTATTAGCGGCTTTTTCTGTCGAGGACCAAAATCGCCTAGCTGTAGCTGGGAGGGTAAAAAACGCTATAGCTGGGCTATAGCGCCCGCTATTTTAAACAGCTATAGCATGCGAGCGGTTTAAAATAGCGGGCTATGAGAAAATTATTTGGCACCGCTAGCTTCAGCAATGTGTGTTTGCCTCATGTGAAAGAGTAGGACCCATGCATGCATAAAAGTAGCTGCTAATATTTTATGGCACAAATGAATTGGGCATCGGAGCAAGTAGCTGCTCCGGCTCCCTGAATTTTTGCTATGGCATCGGCTTGGCAATGTAGGGCTCCGGTGCCAAATAAAGCAAAAGTTAATTTGGCACCGCTTTTGGCCTACATAGTGTAGGGCCTAAGAGGCTCGATGGCTGGCCGGCGAGCATCCCTAAGATGTTTAATGATATTGATAGTAGGGGCGCAGCTGTTTCCACTTTCCAAGAAAATGGATTGATGATTAAGCGACACGGTTTCCTCCTCACGGCTATTCTGCTACTCTGATGCATGTACGGGCACTGTAGAGTACATGCATGTAGGACCACTGCTAGAGAGTTGGGTTTAGACTCTCCGATTTGAAGGAAGACATCAGGATCCTTGATTGCCACACAACTCATGCCACCAAATTGACTCTAGTCGAAATACCTCATTGCCGCCTACCACTAAGCGGCGTCGCTTCACCGACTTGCGACTCTAGAGACATTTCTCGCCGCCATTTTATCATACAGCCAAAAAATTGCAAGTATAGTTTACACAGATTGCATCACATAATTTGAACACAACTCATGAGGTGACAAATTCTCCGATCATGGATAGCACTCCAGCACAGCAAAACATAGCAAAGTATTATAACTCTAGATATTGCTTGGACCAGATGACACTGATCTGGTACCATATCCATTAGCAACAAACATTGAAATCATCATATTGGCAATGCTATAGGTCTAGACTCATTCCAGCGGCGAAAACAAGCACACACTATATGCATGCTAAATTCTGAAAAGGTACTAACTCCCCTTGGCACACACTATATGCAGTGGCGGACCCAGGAATTGAAGTTAGCTGGGGCGAACATTTAATGTCTAATTTTTTTTGGGTACAACTGCAACTCTATTCAACCAAAACTCATAGCATTCAACAACAAAAGAATTAAAAAGCTCTTAAAAACTAGTAACTGCTAACATGGACTCTTGCCGTTTGAAATGCTCACTTATGCCAAAATAAGATCCCATAATTCCAATTTCATCAGATGAGCAGACAAATTCTCCAAAAGAAGCTATTTATGATAGATAAGAATATACCTGGGACACTTGGATCAATATAGCTTGATGTTGGGCTGCGGATAGAGTGGCGATCAGAGGAAGCATCAGGGATTTCCCCGGAGATCTGAAAAGGATTTTCAATGCATTAATGCACGAGAGCAAGGAATTCTTACAGAAACAAGTTCAGATTTCATCAATGCACGAAAAACCAAGTGTCTGAATGATAGGTATTTACCTGTTGCCCACTTGTCAGCCGAGGAATACGATGATGAGGTTCATGGCGAGAGGATGAAGACAAATCAATGTCTTCTCCTTGACCCTGCAGCTGCCACTCTGGACCTTTGCCATTCCCTTGCTTGTAGTTGAACTCATTGTCCAGGTCATCAACATCTTCTTCCTCCTCATCTCCCGGAACTCGGGGGCTGCCTGACAAGTGATGTATACATCAAATTAGCATGATTTATGAACAAAAACATAATAATACGAGGTCGATGGGTTTAATTCTATATGTCGAGCAACAAGCAACGACTTTGGCTCATATAAAGCAAGCACAAAGCAGACTTCCATATGCAATTCTCATACAGATCACATAACAAATCAGCATGCTGTAGTAGAAACAAACCTTTCAGCCTCTTGTATCTAGTCTTGCACTGAGGACAGCATTTGACCCCATCCTTGCGTTCATACTCGTAGCAAGGGCGGCAGACCGGGAAGGCGCACTCATTGCAGGCAACAAAGAGTGCCGCCGCCCCCTGCCGCGGTGCCGCCCCCCGCCGCCGGCCGCCCCCAGCCCCCCACAGCCCCGCCGCCTGGCCGCCCCCAGCCCCCCACTGCAGGCCCCGCCGCGGCCGCCCCCAGCCCCCCACTGCAGCCCCCCGCCGCAGCCCCCCGCCGCGGCCCCCCGCCGCGGCCCCCGTCGCGGCCGCCCCACGCCTCAGCCCCCCGCCGCCGGTCGCCCCCAGGCCCCCACTGCCGCCCCCCGCCGCTGGGCGCTGGCCCGACCTGCAGGGGCGCTGGCCGCCTGGCCCGAACTGCTGGCGGCCTGGCGCCTGGCGGCGGCGCTGGATCGGTGGAGGCGTGGAGGGGGAAGTGGGGGCTGGCGGCGCTGGATGGTTTGACGCTCGACGGGAACTGCTTGCTGCCTCGATGGATCGATCGATGCAGGGGAAACTGGGGGCTGGATCGATCGTTTGTTTGGGCCTGAAAAATAGCCCAGTCCACCGGCCCAGAAAACTTACCGCTTCGAGTCTTCGACCTTCGTCTTCGTCTTGCCCGCACGAACAGAACCAACGCCGCCGCCGCTGCCTTTCAGAGGACAGGTAGGTCGGGGTCCCTCCTTCGCCGCTGGCGAGCCGGGGCGGCCGCCCCAGCTCGCCCCAATGGTGGGTCCGCCACTGACTATATGCATGCTAGACTCATTCCAGCGGTGAAAACAAGCACACATCATGCATATTATTCATTCGGTTTGAAAATGTGGCAACAGGAGAGCTTATGTTCCAAACAAGAAAAATGGAATTGACAAACCTATATAGGAGTACATTTTCCAAGCAACCAAGATAATCCTCAACTCTATGTTGTTGTACACCAATGACTCAGCCAAGAAAGCAAAAATAAAATTACATTTGTCAGGCCATCAAACAATTCTCTAGCTTGCCATTTCCTATGTACACACCACCAACCAAAGCACCTCTCCAGATTATGTTTATTCTGACCGTACAACAACAATGACACCACTGAAACCAACCATTGCACGTGAAGAGCACCACAGGTCTCAAATCCACTCTTTACCAAAGTCGCACATCGACGCGGACAAGGCCAGGACTCAATTTCAACAGTAGCTCAATACCAGCCTCGCCCCACATTCAATGTTTTATTATCTCCTGATCCTCTTCACTGGCTCCTCATGCGTGAGAAAACAGTCAGTTCGCTGTAGCAATAGTGACGGCTGAGTAGAGGATTTACCTATGAGGGAACCACTCTACATGTGCAATGTCTATTGCTTCCAGGCACTTATGCCCCTGTTCTGCCCTGCACCAACCATGAACAGGAAACTAGTTAGGACAAAAGAAGAGTTGCCGTTCTTTGTGAAGGGGCAGACAAACAACATATTTTACAAATAGTGCTATTGGAGTGTCCAAATCCTATGCGATTATCACAAAAGAATTTTAAATGCTCAGAACACAAAGTTTCCACTTATAAAATGAAACCATGATGATACAGTGAGGGAATCAACTAAATCAATCATTGTATTTTACAAAACTCAGAGCTAGAACCCAGCAAAACAAGAACCCATCCAGGTACTCGCGTGAGAACAACATCACATTCAATAGCAACCCAAGACGACTAGCACAGGTTTCAACTTTTGGGGGTAAACTAGGACTTACCTGAACGTGATCAAAGATGAAGATGAACCCGAATGATGAAGGCAGACATGCCTTCGCTCACCATCCTGTTATGATCTCCGTCCCTTTAGCTTGACAACCGACTCAACTTCCCTCAGCCGGCGAATTCTAGGTCTTTCCCCCTTTAGCTCTGACTGCAATATTCAAAGAACCGAGTGAGGTATCTGTCTCTCTCTCTCTCTCTCTCTCTCTCTCTCTCATGAACAAAACAACACAAAACAGAGGTGCATGCTGACAAAACATCTGATATATGGAGGGAACTGAAAAGGGGCTAAAATACGACACCGCGACACAAAATAACGCCACGACATCAGTCAACATAAAATCAAGCAAATGGTTCATCTGGAAATACAATCATGTGACAGGTAAAAGTACCATCATAGACCAATAACTTGTACATAACCTACAGTGTGCACAAACCAAATACTTGTGCTGTTGCACAGGGCCTAGTGGACTCTTATTTGATCTCTTTTCAAGAAGAGCATAGAAGAAAATACAGTTTGACAAGATGAGTCAATAGGCTTTGAGATGTTAGCTACAAAATATAACACTTTTTAAGACCAAAGAGTATAAACCAGGGGCGGACGCACGTTCAGCCCAGTGGGGGCAAATGCCCCCACTCGTTTTTTGAGCTCCATGGTACTAGGCGCATAGTATATCGCGTTGCCCCCGCTCAGCTCATATCCTTTGCCCCCACTCATTTAATTTTCCTGGCTATTTCCAAAGCCCGTATGTCTTGTTAGAAAAGAGAAACAAGTCAGGCCACAAGCCATAAGGCCCAGTCACGTACGAACAGCTACCAGGCTTTGCAAAACTGGGTGCCAGTTCTTTACACGAAGCAGAGGCGTCGCCTTTCGCTCATGAATCGCGCGAGACGCAGTCTTGGACTCTGGACGCGATGCGCATCTTGCCTCTTCCGCCCAGGCGAGATGCGTCGCGCCCTCGCCAGCTCGCCTTTGAGCTATGGTGGTCGCCGTCGATCCGCGTTGTACGCTCACCGGCTAGGCGGCCTGCCGTTCTTTGATCCTTCCGCCGTCGATTGATCAAAGTAAGCCCTAGGTTCAGTTCATCTTTACTATTTTCAGTTCTAATTTTTAAATTGTTGTTCTTTTCCTCCAACTTTCATGTTAGAACATGAGTGAGTTTAGCTTTTTTGATGATGCACATTGGGTGCTTCGATTTCATATAGATAGGATAAAGAAAAAATAGAGGGGCCAGATTTATTAAAAGGAAAAATAGGCCAAAAATCGATAGAGAAATAAGAAAGAGAAAACAAGGAAAAACAACTAAGTCAACGCTAGTCGACCGAAACACCACCACCAGCATGGCAAACATTCTCTAGAGACGCCTTCAAGAAAGGAATACAACGTCCGCATGATCCATCTAAAAGGAAAAGAAGCTAATGGAGAGATTCTTTGCAAAATCTACAACCGGCAACACTCTTGAATTAGTTGATTTGAACAAACTTTCTTCCTATCCGTCCAAAAGGAAGATAATTGCATATTTCTTTTGCTTTGTAGAAAGGTTATCCCTAATGAGGTGATAGCTAAACGATTCCATTGAAAAAAAAATCGTCAATGGGATGAAAGGGAAAGAGGGGATTGCTCAAGATTATTTTCCCTATATTTCAACATGTTAATTACTATATTCTAAGGAAATATATGATTTAGTTTCTTAGCCAATATATGCATGCTTGTGTAGTTGTGTGGTTAGTTAATATACATGATTTAGCCATTAGTTCCTAGACATCTCTCTGTAGAAAAAAAATCCTATACTTCTTTGCCCCCTCTCAGTTTTCATCCTGGGTCCGCCCCTGGTATAAACGGATATGACTGTATTGTTCTTCAGAAAACTGGATGCACCAAATTTCTAGACAATCTATACCTCTGTTAATCAATGGTTTAAGACTTCAGTATCACATGTTTGATAGCAGTAGCAAGTAGATAGCTACAAGTAAACAAAAGCCATCCAAAAGTAATAGGATATACATGATCAAGTATAATTTTCTTATTCCAATAAAAATGTATTGCAAATAGACCACCTTCTAGCATAATCATTCACAGCTCAATGGTCGGACCATGTCAAAGGCACAAGGGGAGAGAGATGAGTCCAGGGACTCACCAGCCAAACCGCGGTGACTTCCAAGTCTTCTTTTCCTTTAGCTATAATCTCCTGTAACATTCAAAGAACAGAGTCAGACCTCTCTCTGATGAACACAACAAAACACAAAAGAGAGGTGCACGATGACAAAATATAAGCGAGAAAGGTCATGCCTCTATGAAGAACAGGACAGTTGAGTCTACCATACCAGAATGGTCAAGAAGGTCACAGCCAGAATTAAAACAATAGCAGGTTTTATTGGCTAACAACAGCTTTACAAGAGCTGTCATTGTGTGACTAGTGCGTCAAAACACAAAAAATGAACGTTCGACACATTAGGCACTGAATTAGATATTGGTATGTTTGTTTTTCAGGCCCAGAGCTGGATCCTGGTTCAAACTGTAACAACTTCAGTTAAATATATTCTTTTATTTAATTCTTTCTTTGCATCCCCGCATGTATCAGTATCCAGCGATAGTATAGTTCCAAATGCTAAACAAGTCTCGTCTATGGCACCAACAGGCTCCAATAAAGAGATTTCACTATGAATATCATAAACAGATCAATCTCAAGGGACAACAAAATTGTACTGCAACAATAGCATGACTTAAGTATCAGGCGTCACAAAACAGAGTTGTTGAGTGAGTCCACATTAAATCGTAGGATATGACAGCTAGATCAACCTCACCGTACGAATGTTCGAGAAAACCCTCATGCCACATTTGCAAGCTCGATAACTTGTGCTGATTCTTCTTCGTATGCTCCACTACTAGCTCTGCATCGTCGCCATTTCTGCTCCAACCACCTCCTCTTCCTGCTTTATAAGTAGCAGGACAATAATGCTGCACTAAGCACCTCAATTAAATATATTTTCTTTTATACAACTCTTTCTTTGCATCACCACTCGTATCAATATCATATGATCAATATACAACAATTGTATAGTTCTAAACGCTAATTCGAAGGTAAGCAGTTTTGTGTATAGGACCAACAGGTTCTAAAGATCCTCCACGTTCTCATAAGCATGGATAAAACTTAGTAAGCGATTAACAGTAAAAACTAAAAAGAGAAAGCATAATATGAAACTAAAGCATCTTAGGGAACAATAAAATTGTACTACTAAATTTCATTGCAACAATAGCATAGCATAATGACAAGGATTCACAAAACAGAGCAGTCGTGATATTTCCAAAATGGCCAGTGAGAAGACCGCAACAGCCTTGATTGTACAACAATGCAAGTATGCAACAATACCATTTCAAATGCTAATTTGAAGGTAGAGAAGTCTTATGCACAGGACCAACAGGCTCCAATAAAATAGATTTCACTACAAAGACCTTACTAGTTCTCATAAGCACATATATAAGTTAGCATGTCATTAACAGTAGAGTAAGCATAGCATCAACTGAGGCATCTCAAGGGAATACAAAATTGAAATTTCCTTGGAACTTGTTGAGGGAGTCCGGGATTAAGGGGTCCTCGGACTGCCGACCTATTTCTCATAGGTCGGGCTAATGGGCCGCTCGTTGAGGATGAGATTAATCGAAGGCCTTGTCACCAAGGAGGAGACCTCAGGAACCGTGGCGTGTCCGTCAAGTTGAAGATGGTAGTTTAGGCATGTTTTTTCCCTCCGGTGGGCAACCGACCATATGTAACCCTAATGACCCTTGGTGTCTATATAAGCCAGAGGGTTTTAGATCATACGACACAGAAACTCATCTAGGGTTTTAGCTAGTCGATCTCGAGGTAGATCAACTCTGTAACCTTCATATCATCAATATAATCAAGCAGGACATAGGGTTTTACCTCCATAGGATGGCCCGAACCTGGGTAAACATCGTCTCCTTCGTCCCTTTGTTACCATCGATCCTAGTCTCACAGGTCGGGACCCCCTACCCGAGATCCGCCGGTTTTGACACCGACATTGGTGCTTTCATTGAAAGTTCCGCTGTGATCACCGAAAGAATCGATGGCTCGTCTTCGCATAAGCCGTGGGGTCTATGACCAGGATGCCACTGTCCCGGCACAGACCCCCGCGGGCGGCGGCGCCCTGCCGCGTGCTGATCCGACTGGCCTTCTCGGCCAGATCGGAAGTTTCTTCCCTGGTCAGGAAATCAGGTTCGGGAACCTAGAGTTCGCCGCTGATTCCTAGGGAGAACTCTTTTGGGTGAGGCCCTCAACCCCCATGGAGGAGCCCGTGGAATCCGACGCTTGGACGTCAGAGTCAACGGGCGTCGCCTCCAGGGTGGCCTCCCTCATCGGGCTGTCTAGCACGCCCAACCCCGTTGATACGCCCGGATCCGTCGCGACCGAACATAACCCGGATTCGCCTTCGAACGATCCTGGGACCTCGGCGCCACAGGTTGGTCCTGTGCGCCTCGGCAACGCATACACAGCCGACATCTCGTCCTTGGACGAGCTACTGGATCGGATTCGAACCTTCGGCCTGGGCGACCGCCACCAGACCCCGGCCTATGACCAGATCGGGCTTAAAACCGATGACAGGGAGATTCGCTCTCCCTCGGTCACCCACTTGGTCGCCACCGTCGAGTGCCCGGCCGAAGGCTCTTCCTCCCAACAACCGAAACTAAAAACAGTTTATATCCCGGTCTCCGATCATCTAGATCCCTCGGATAACCCAGACTCGGAAGTCCGCTCCAAGGATAGCTCGGGATCGATTCCCGATCTCGCGCGTGACCCGAGCCCTACGCTGAACCCCGTTGTTCCGGACTCACATCGTGGCGCGGAGCCAAAAAATTTCCCACCCGCCACCCAAGTCGAGCACTCATGCATCGCAGGAGAGTCCAAGTCTTTGAGCCCACGGTACGTCAAACACTTACCGGGGGAGTCGGTTCACCACTTTTGGGCCAGGCTTCTCCTCGTTAGAGACAGGGTACTAGGATCTAGTGACCAGGAGATAATCGCAACATTTAGTCGCAATTGTCATGATGAAGGGATCCTCAATGCCCTATCCCGGCGGCACGTTCGCAGCTTCATCGAGTTATCGGACCTGGTACAAAAATACTGTGCCATGGAGAGCACCTGGCAAGCCGAACGGCTACTCGCGGAACCAGACCTTACCGAACACTCTATAGGAGATCGGAAAAAGAGGATACCCCCGAAGCGGCTAGCCGAACACGAACCCGCCGAAAAGAGAAATAGACCCCCTATGGGGACCAGAACCGTCCTTGACGGACTATTGGACAAACCATGCCCTATACATTCTGTATTGCTGAACACAAATCCGACTCACAGCCTTAGAGCTTGCTGGGTCGTCAGGCAGATCGCCAAAAGTGTCGAAGTCATTCTCCAGGACCAACCGCCGAACAGGCGCCACACAATGCCACGAGATTACAATGCGGAAGTCCTGACGATCTGCGAAACGTTCCCCTCTAGGAACAGGAGAAAGAGAGCTCTTAAAGAACTCGAACAGGTCTACCATGTGGCGGCAGCAAGCCCATGGGCAGACACACCAATCACCTTCGGAGATACTGACCAACCAACCATCCGTCCCGGTCACACACCGGCCGCACTGGTCCTAAACCCTATTGTCGACGGTTTTAGGCTACAGAAGGTGCTAATGGACGGTGGCAGCGGCTTAAACCTCATCTACGAAGACACTCTGGAAAAAATGCAGTTCGATCGATCTCGCATCAAGCATAGCAACACAACCTTCTAGGGGATCATCCCTGGGAAAGAGGCGCGTTGTTCGGGACGTGTCACCCTTGACGTGGTATTCGGCACACTCGACAACTACCGATCCGAGGAGCTTCTCTTCCATATCGTGCCCTTCCCCAGTGGCTACCATGCGCTGTTAGGGCGCGACACCTTCACAAAGTTCCAGGCTATACCCCATTACGGGTATATGAAGCTCAAGATGCCAGGCCCGGGCAGGGTAATCACAATTGCCAGTGATCCGAGCATAGCCCTTCGAGCCGAAAACAAAATGGCAGCGCTCGCCCTCGAGGCGCTAGCCGAGACCCTTGCTGCAGAGGAATTGACCGCACTCCGGTCAACAGTGGACAAGGACGATGTGATCCTTAGTAAAAGGCCCAAACCCACGTCCTTTAAGCCTGCAAAGGAAATCGTTAAATTCCAGGTACACCCGACGAACCCTAATAAAACAGTGTCCATCGGAGCTCAGCTGGACCCCACAGTGGACGAGGCGCTGCGAGCTTTTTTACAAGAAAATTGGGACATCTTCTCCTGGCATCCCTCTGATATGCCAGGAATCCCACGCCGGCTGGCAGAACACAGTCTGAATATAATCCCAGGCTTTAAGCCCGTTAAACAGACTCTGCGCTGCTTTTTCGAGCCCAAACGTCAAGCTATGGGTGAAGAATTAGCCAAGTTGCTAGAGGCCGGATTCATACGGGAGATCAAACACCCCGAATGGCTGGCAAACCTGCTAATGGTACCGAAGAAAGATAAATCCTGGCGGCTGTGCGTCGACTTTAAAGACCTTAACAAGGCCTGCCCCAAGGACCCTTTCCCCCTACCACGCATAGACCAGATTATTGACGCCACAGCCGGACACGATTCGCTGTGTTTCCTCGACGCTTATTCCGGATACCATCAGATCAAAATGAAGGAATCCGATCAAGCTGCAACCGCATTCATCACCCCATACGGGCCATTCTGTTTCAACACAATGCCCTTTGGGCTAAAGAACGCTGGAGCTACATACCAGCGTATGATCCAGACCTGCCTCGAAAAACAGGTTGGCAAAACAGTCGAAGCATATGTGCACGATGTGGTCATTAAAACCAAACACGTCAGCCAGCTGATCAATGACCTAAGGCAAACCTTTGCCAGCTTACGCGAGTACGATATACGACTCAATCTGGAGAAATGTGTCTTCGGAGTCCCTGCTGGTAAACTGCTCGGATTCATTGTTTCCCATAGAGGAATAGAAGCGAATCCGGCTAAGATCCGCGCCTTATCGGAACTTGCAATTCCCACAGAGCTCAAGCATGTCCAAAAGCTAGCGGGTTGTGTGGCGGCGTTAAGTCGCTTTATCTCCCGTCTCGGTGAAAAGGCTCTACCGCTCTACAGGTTGCTGAAACGGACCAACAATTTCGTATGGACCGATGAAGCAGTTGCCACCTTAGAGGAAATTGAAACACTGCTGGCAAGCAACCCCATACTCACAGCACCAGGCGCCGGTGAACCAATGTTATTATACATATCGGCCACCAACCAAGTGGTTAGCGCAGTGCTCGTCGTCGAACGAGAGGAGGAGGGTCACAAATTCCGGATACAAAAATTGGTCTATTATGTGTCAGAAGTGCTAACGCAATGCAAGTCCAGATACCCGCATTACCAGAAGATAGCATATACGGTATTCATGGCATCACGAAAACTAAGACACTACTTTCACGAGTGTTTGGTCACGGTGGCCTCCGAAGTACCCCTGAATGATATAATCAATAACAGGGACGCCACCGGCCGCATAGCCAAATGGGCCATCGAACTCCTTCCTTTTGAAATCGCCTATAAGCCACGACGAGCTATTAAATCTCAGGTGTTGGCAGATTTCCTAGCCGAATAGACGGAGGCCGAGCTCCCCAGGGAATATAGTACGTACTCCCATTGGACGATGTACTTCGACGGATCCAAGACACTGGCCGGACTGGGGGCTGGAGTTATCCTCATATCCCCCACAGGCGACAACGTCCGATACGTGCTGCAAATCATGTATGCCGATTCCAACAATGCAGTCGGGTACGAAGCACTTTTGCATGGTCCTCGGATGTCAGCCTCCATGGGTATACAACGGCTGGAAGTACGGGGAGACTCTAACTTGGCCATCTCCCAAATCAACGGCGAGTTCGATGCCAAAAACCCGAAGATGGCGGCATATAGAAACGCCGTCCTTAAAATATCCGCACGGTTCGAGGGGCTGGAATTCCACCATGTCGCTAGAGACAACAACCAGGCCGCTGATATGTTGGCCCGCATGGGCGCCAAACGCGACCCCGTCCCAAAAAACACCTTTCTTGAACGGCTCTTCAAGCCATCGGTGGTCTGGCAGGACGACGATAAGGGTGCCGGATCCATCAGCGCGGAAGAGGTTGTCCACCCTACAAACGAACCAGACGATCAAATCATCGGCGGCTCCATAATGGACGAAACGCCTTCGGCTCACGAGGTCATGGCAATAATCACGCCATGGACCGAGCCCTTCCTCGCCTACCTTCTTCGCCGAGAGCTCCCCGATGACCAGACAGAGGCGAGACACATAATTCGGCGATCCAAGGCCTATAAAGTCCACGAGGGTGAGTTATACAAGAAAAGCACCACCGGGGTACTCCAACGGTGCATATCTGAGGAAGAAGGAAAGCAGCTTTTGGCAGAAATCCACGCAGGAATGGGCGGCCATCACGCCGCCACAAGGGCCTTAGTAAGCAAGGCCTTCCGGGCTGGATTCTTCTGGCCCACCGCTCGAGCGGATGCCCAGTCGCTGGTCCAATATTGCGTAGGATGCCAACTTTTTGCAAATCAAAGTCACATGCCCCCAACGGCTCTTCGGACTATCCCGATCACTTGGCCTTTTGCGGTCTGGGGGCTGGACATGGTCGGACCACTTAAAGGGGGGACCAAGAAAAATAAATACCTACTGGTCATATTGGACAAGTTCACCAAATGGATCAAAGCAAAACCTGTCAAATCAGCCAAGTCCGGACCAGTAATCGACTTTATATCTAGCGTGGTACACCGTTACGGTGTCCCGCACAGTATAATAATGGACAATGGATCCAACTTCACCGCCCAGGAAGTAAAAGACTGGTGCACAAAAATGGGCATTAAGCTCGATTACGCATCGGTGTATCACCCGCAGACCAATGGACAGGTCAAACGAGCCAACGGCCTCATTATGAGTGGTATTAAGCCACGTTTGGTCCGATCTCTTCATGAGTCCGACTGCCATTGGGTGGAGGAACTTGATTCCGTTCTGTGGGGCCTGCGTACCACCCCGAATCGATCAACGGGATACACACCGTTCTTCATGGTCTACGGGGCAGAAGCGGTCCTCCCTCGTGATATTATTCACGATGCACCAAGGGTGCGCATGTACGAAGAAAAGGAGGTCGAGCTAGATCGGCAGGACGACTTGGACGCCTTGGAAGGAGAGCGCGGCATAGCTCGGGCTCGCTCTACTTTTTATCAACAGCAGGCCCGGCGTTACCAAAGCAGGGAGGTCAGGGCGAAAGCATATAACGTGGGTGAACTCGTCTTACGGCTCCCCGAGAAGTAGAAGCATAAGTTCAATCCCAAATGGGAGGGCCCCTTCATAATCGACGAAGTCCTCGTAGGGGGGGCTTATCGTCTTCGAAGCCCGGCAGACAACTGCCTCGAACCAAACCCATGGAACGCAGCTCGTCTTCGGCGCTTCTACGGCTAGACCGGTGTCGTCATTCTCTTTACCCCCCCCCTTTCGTTTTTCTCTCTTATTTTCATTTTTACCTCCCGTACAACTTAATTCTTGGCAGGCCGGCCAGGACCTTTCTCTCCCCAAGTTTGTGTTCGGCTAAACCGAGCTAGTGTTTAGATATTCGGCATACATCGTCAAATGTAAAATCCGAATATAACACCTGGGGGCTTCTTCCCGAAGCCGATGAGTTTTTCTTTTAAGCATCTGTTGAAATTTATTATGCATGAATGTTTCCTTTGTCGATTGTAAAGCCATCATATGCATCAATTCGAACTAAGATTTTTGCCAAGCTGGGTTGCCTCGCTCCTGTGTTTACCCTCTACGTTCCCGATCGTTCGGCTAGAGAGTAAAGGTAGCACCTCTGCGATTGTTACGGCCGGGTCATCCAGATACGTACCTCAGACGGGTGAAGCCAAAAGCTAGCTATCTTTAGCAGAAAATTGGTCGGCTACGACGGAAGCAGTAAATAAAATTATGGTTGTTATTACCATCACGTGGTTTTCTCAATAAAGCCATTAGTCGCATACTAGTAGTATGCGGCCTTATTATCTACGATTTACGTAGCAACCTAAAGGAAGGCACCGATAGAGATACTATTTTCTTTGGAAGATGTTTCTTACGCTAAGCAGTAATATAACATGTCTCCCTGTGCGCCTTCTGTCTGTTCGTACCAAATGGCCGGATTGCCTGGTTCCTCGAAAGAATTCCCTCTTAATCAAGGGATATTTTATACGGAACACTCCCGAGCTCTCTGCACGGGAGGTCGAAGCCGATGGCCGGTTAAGACAAAGTTTACAACACAGATGGAGCAACTTTTTGATTTAAAGTACATAGATACATAGAATCACACATCTGGCTGCTGGTCAAGATTGTCTATTATGGCATCCAGGGTGCAATCTTCCTGCGAGAAACGAGCCGCGGGCATCACTTGGTCGTACACCAAGTGAAGTGGCACTTCTTGCCCATCAGGTCCTACCGGCCCAACCCGAGCCATACGCTCGGGGTTAAGACCGGTATAACGGGTCTTGATCATTGCCCACGCTTCTCGTGCTCCCTCCCGGCAAGCCGATGTCTTCCATAGCTCGAACCGACTCCGGGCTTCTTTGAACCGATCGGTTAATTCGGCCATCCTTCCGGAGGCTGCTCGGCAGGCCATAGCGCTTTTATTACGCCCCTCATAGCCTTCCGAGCCCGCTCATTCATGGCGGATAGTTCCTTCAGGAGGTTCCCCCGGAAGGAGCTGATCTCTTCTTCAGGCTGCCCGGTTAGGAGACCTATACATGAGACAAGGCATGTCCGTTACACCTTATGAAGGGGAGATACCTTTCGACGTTATAATCAAAACTTACCGAACATGCCCCTCTGTAGTTTCTAGTTCTCTTCTTGGGCATGGGCCAATTGAGTCTTTAAACTCTCAATATCTTCGGCCTGCTGTTTGTTTTCCACCTGGAGGCGTTTCTTCTCCTCCAGGTTTCGCTGCAGCGAAAGGCAGCCAGCCTCATACTGGGATTCGGCGTACCTCTGGGATTCTCGGGCTGCCTCCAAATCTTTTTGCAATTGCCCTATTGATTCAGCTGCTAAAAGTACCATCGCGTCAGCATGGGATTATACGCTAAGATCAGCAGAATAGTTATACTCACCATGCGCCTCCCGGGTAAACTTCTTCACTTGTTCAAGCTCGGCCTTCATGGTTTCCACCTGTGTTCGGCTCGCTGCCAATTCATTGGCCAATTGCTCGTTCTGCTGCCTTGAGGCCTGCATCATCCATGCAAGCAATGTGCGGATCCTTAATTCGGTCGTCCCGACCAAATCAAGGCTCGGGGGCTACTGGGTTTACATTTATGTCCGGATTTTTAATCACTTACCTTCAGGCCAGACGATATCAGTTTCACAGCTTCGCCGAACCCGGCTCGGGCAGCTCCAAGGTGTGCGTCCGCCGAGCATAGAGCATTGAACTCCGGTTCGGAAAACACCGGGTCGCGCAGGATTCCTCGCCGCCGCCGATGTTTCATCGCGCTCTCTGCAACGGATTTAGTGACTGATACCTTGTCCCCAGAGTCTTCGGGGGTCGGATTGACCATGGGGGCCTCCGTGGCGGGTTCGGCGTGAGCAGAAGATCTTGATTCATGCGTGTTGCCGGGCGTCCCGGCAATGTCTTCGGCAGAGGAGGGTTGTACTCGCTTCCTGAGTAAGTCGAGTAATTCGACATAAGATCTTCTGTAAGATCCTACCGATCATAACAATAATAGATTAAGCGACCGAACAAAGTACCTTTTGGTTGATCGAGTGTTTGGCGCCATCTCCACGACCGGCTCACATGAGGGACTCCTATTGGCGCCCGGCTCGGGCATTGCTGCTGTAGCCGACGTTCGTCGCGAGGACCGACGGCGCTTGGGAGTGGGAGCCGGTATGTTTGGGTCGACGGAGGACGTCTGCCTTTTGCGGGTAGAATTTTTCTTCTTGCCCGAAGTGGAGGAGGGGAGTGATCCGGGGTGATCAGCTATGATGGCCACCTTGGATCGATCAAGGCTCTCCTGGTAAAAGACCCCGTCTTCATATGCCAGTGACAGCTCCGGATCGTCATGGAATCCTGGATCATCGTCGCGGGAGTAGTTCTCTGGTTGGGGGGCCGGACAGTTGATTGTCTCGGCAAAGCTCCGCCATTCCTGTTTGCGCGGATTAAAAGCGTTCGTCAAAAAGGGCGAATAAATGCCCGAACTCAAGACGCAAAGTCGAAGGGCTTACCCATTCAATAGGGTTGTAACTCGAGTAGCCCTCCTTAACCTGCAACTGAACAAAATCTTCTTTTTCTCCTTTGTACAAGTCGGCAAGTGCGGCTGCCAAGGCCACCTGATTGGCAGGGCCCAGCCGTCGGGAGCGAGTAGTGTCACTCGTTCCGTTGTATTGCACAAAGGATGTATCCTTTGTTGAAGAGGTTGGACGCATCGAGAGATGGCGGCGGCCATCACGTCAATCATTGTCATCTTGTGATGAGCCAGTATCCTTACGTGGGCGGCCAAGCGTCGAACTTCGGCACTGTCCTCTTGGGACGAACTCCTCGGTCGCCAATTATACTTTTTCTTCGGAGGAGCGTCGGAGTATTCGGGCAAGCCCCTCCGAGCTAGATCGAATAGGGGAACGTCCTCGATGTAGAACCACTCCGAAGACCACTCTTCGGATTCCTTCTTCGGTGTCCCCGCTGGGTATCCTGTTCCCGCTACGCGACATACTTCGGCTCCTCCGATTTCCCGAATTGTCTCGCCCCGAGTTCGGGGGACGAGGCAGAAGTACTTCCTCCATAATTCTAAGTGTGCCTCGCAGCCCAAGAACATTTCGCAGAGAGCGACAAAGCCCGAAATGTGCAGAATGGATCCGGGGGTAAGATGATGGAGCTGGATCCCATAGAACTCCAGTAACCCCCTGAGGAAAGGATGAATGGGGAACCCTAGGCCCCGTAAGAGGAAGGGCACAAAGCATACCCGCTCGCCCTGGTTAGGATTGGGGAAGTTCTCCGCGAAAGCTTCGCCGTCAAAGGAAGTCAAGCCGGCGCGAGTTGCCGCCAGATCTGAGGAAGGAAGATACCCTTGGGTCTTGAGGTCACGCAACCGGAGGAGGGATACAGAGCAACTCGTCCAATCCCCAGGACGGGAGCCGTAAGGGCACGAGGAAGAGCTGGGGGCACTCGCCATGATTTTGTGATGGTCTCTCGCTTGAAGTATTTCTCTAAACGGGGAAGAAGAGGAAGCTGTGACCCGGACCGCAATTTAACTTGTTTAAATAAGTGGTGCCTCCCTTGCGGGAGGGGTAGTCTTGTAAAAAGCTGCCGGGCCGCTCGTCTCCCCTCGGCGCACAAGGATCGAGAAGCGCTGAAGGTTATTATATTTGGTCCCACAAGTTCTCAGCAATCGAGGACTCTCCGATGACGGGATGGTTGCCAAGCCAGAAGAGGTTGAGGGACTCGCCTCGCAAGCCGAAGACTTCGACACGTAATATTTTCCGGATATACCTCGGTGTTGGAGGCTAGTCCGGGGGCTACTGAGGGAGTCCGGGATTAAGGGGTCCTCGGACTGCCGACCTATTTCTCATAGGTCGGGCTAATGGGCCGCTCTCTGAGGATGAGATTAATCGAAGGCCTTGTCACCAAGGAGGAGACCTCAGGAACTGTGCCGTGTCCGTCAAGTTGAAGATGGTAGTTTAGGCATGTTTTTTCCCTCCGGTGGGCAACCGACCATATGTAACCCTAATGACCCCTGGTGTCTATATAAGCCAGAGGGTTTTAGATCATACGACACAGAAACTCATCTAGGGTTTTAGCTAGTCGATCTCGAGGTAGATCAACTCTGTAACCTTCATATCATCAATATAATCAAGCAGGACGTAGGGTTTTACCTCCATAGGAGGGCCCGAACCTGGGTAAACATCGTCTCCTTCGTCCCTTTGTTACCTTCGATCCTAGTCTCACAGCTCGGGACCCCCTACCCGAGATCCGCTGGTTTTGACACCGACACTTGTCAAGTCATTGACATTATTTTTCCACACAGCTGGTTCACAAAATGACACGCTTGATTAGAGGGTAGGTGAACAGTTAAGTAGCAGGAGAATAAAGCTGCATTTAAGGACTCCAGTTAAATATCACCTCCTGTATCAGTACACAACACTAGTATAACTCCAGATGCTAATCTGAAGGTCACAAGTCTCATCTATAGGACCAACAGACTCCAAGATAATGGATTTCAATACAAAGGTGACATGCTTTCTCATAAACACGGACAAATAAGCTAGTAAGCTATTGAAAGCAGAGTAGGCATGGTATGGAACTGAGCATCTCAGGGGACAGAAAAATTGCAAATTTCATTGCATCTCAATAGCATGGCATAATGATTACGTGCCACAAAACATAACAGAGCTTCTGAGTGAGTCTACCAGAGTGGTCTATCAAAACATCACAACAGCCTTGATTGTGCAACAATAAAGCCTAAAATATGACAGACAGCTAGATCAACCTGACTGTCACAATCTTCAAAAAACAATCATCATCACACATTTGCAAGCTTGGAGGTCTTGGCTCCCCGTGGTCCTTCTCCTCTGGAAAAAATGATTTGCAATCCTCCTTTGATCTCCGGCTTGCTATAGTACTAGCTTCTTCTCTGCAAAATGAACAAGGTCAGCACTTTGATTTGCCACAGACCAATGGATACACACACATTTGCTCCAGTTTCAGTCATCCAAGAGGGGTGATATAGTAATTAGTTTGAACCAAAATGGTTGATTAGTTAGAGATGGGTACAATAATTGTAGATCTCCCATTGTTAAATTGATTGCGCTGCGATAAGAACCAAAAGTATCCTAGTAATGTATGACATATGCTTAGTAATCGTTACAGACTAAAAAGCTTAAGCATCTGACTAACAAGCTATTTCAACACCACAACAACCAGCCTGCCTCCTACACTTTGGCACAAAACAACCAATTCGTTGACAGCTTCAGCCTCAGCTACGACGGGCCTGACCAGAGCTCATCTCCTCGGCCACACATGCTTAGTAACATCAAGCAATAGGTTCGGTTCAACAAAATTACACAAACAAACAAGCAAAAGATATCTCTCACTTTGATTCTATGTTACACAAACAAAAAACGCCACCAGCCCAGTATACCTTGGCGCAGTGCTTGTCAAAGTTGCTCATAGATCACTGCAGAAACAAGTTGAACTTTTTAGAGTGGTCAAGTAAATGCTTGCAGCACAAGCCTTCTTGTGCTGCAAGCATTTACTTGACCACTCTAAAAAAGTTCAACCTGTTGCTGCAGTGATCCATGAGAGCAGATTGCCAGATCATTAATTGAAGACTAAATAAGACCTATAAATCGTTACTTGCCTAATCACTAATACATACAGCTGGCTAAAAATAGCAGATTGCTCAAAGATAGATCTTGCTTCATACAAGCAGACCAAGTAAAACATAAAATTCATCAAACGACGTTGATACAGTATGAACGCCATAGTAGACTAACTTAACACTGCATCATAACTAGGCATGACTCTATGCACCATATAAAGTCAGGCGCCATCATATCTTTGCCCTTATCAGTTCGCAATACATAAACTGGGTCTTTAATGAACTTCGAGGTAAACACATAACATGCTCTCAGCAGCAAAGAAAACATGGCAAGAAGTCAAGAAAAAAATATGGCTTGAATCGAACACACAAACATGGTTTGGATCAACGGAAGGGGACAAGATCCTCACATGTACTGTAAGCCGCTGCATTTAATTAAACATGCAAAAGACCAGCAAATCATCGGTAGAAACAAACAAACTGTCAAAGAGGACGGTGATGATGATGTGAAGAACCTACAAGACGGTGAGGTGAGTGTCGTAGGGATGCCGTCTTGTGGGTAGTTAGTTGGCTCTCAGGTAACTGGACAGGTACACAAACAAAACACCAATTATATTTCACTTCAGCATCCTGATTGTCAATCTGCTACTACCGAACAAACAAACAAAAAATCCAATGAACAAGTATAAACCAGAGGGATGGTATGCTATACCGGTGGCATATGCTCTGAGCTCGATGCAGTTCCTAGTCTACATGGGGATCGAGGCATGTAGGCTGTTCTGGTGCAGATGCTCAAGTTAACAAGGTGGTAGTCAACCTTGAACCCGAGAAGACACAAGAAGATTGAAAAACCGATGGCTCATGCTTTGACTAGCTCTTGGTGTCTGGATTTTTCAGACAGTCATGCGCGGTTTGTGTACTGTGCACACATCTACTCTAGTAATCCGGCATCCGTATCCGACACAACAAACAGAGAAGGTAGGTCTTGATCGCAAGAAGGGGACAAGATCTCCTTGTTCTTTTCTCTAGTCCTATGGTATCCTCTCATTTTCTGGTGCCTCCTTTTCCTACATATATGATTGATGTACATATAGTTAAACAATCTCATATGGTAGTGGTTGCACAAGCAGTAGATTGAATGGTTGTACACTAGCCCTCGTATATCCTTTCTGCTCAGCTCAATTTTGAATATACGTGTGTGGACTATATATAGCACACACCCACAAGACGGCATAAGAGCTAGCTCCAATTACTATATAGTTACTAGCTTGGAATGTACTTGGTAGGTTTCAATATATCTTATTAATTAGATTACAGTTCGCACCATGGATAATTGTTAAAAGTCAGGTTCCATATCTTAAATATGTTAGACGTGCCTCAACTTGTCACGTGCGGTCAGTTTAGTGTCTAAAGTTACAAAATACACAAAACTGGTGTTCGAACTTGTACGAATGTGCAAATACGGTTCCTCCATCCGTATCCGCATGTATGTCCAAACCGTGTGGCATTCCAGCATGGTAGTGGCCCACCTGTTAGTGGCTGAGGACGGGGAAGGCATTGTGTAGCTCGCGTATGAGGATTTAGAAAAAGATCATATTGTATTTAATCACATAAGAAAGCCCTTCAAATTAGAAAAAGTGATTGCATGGTGCACGATCAATCCAGAGGCCTCGTGGCCGCGGATTGCATTTTACGAGCAAGTTGTCCACGATGCCATATTCTGCTCAGTACATACTAACGAGGTTGAACTATATATATGGCGTTGCTATGCAAAAAGAAACTTTGGAGCAAGGGCACATTGTGCCCATTTTTTTCCTAGTTCAAATAAAGGGATTAATACAGCTAAAAATATTCTGATTTTTTTTTTGTACATGCACACATAGAAATGTAATATAACCGTGTGAATTTTCATCAAAATATGTGTTTGTATGTGAGAGACACAAAAAAGACAAATACATGCAAAAACCAGCGTGTTTTTTTTTTGCCGTTTATTTTGTCTTCTTTCGCAGGGTATAATATATCATAATTTCAAATGAAATTTGGCAGTCACTTAGAGCACATGCACTTTTTGTGTAAAATAATAAACTTATTTTGAAACCGTTGAAAATCTTAACTAGTTTCGTGGCAAGCTATGATAGAAATTCCTACGCCAAAGTAAACAATAATAGTGTGTGCTTGAGGTACGGAATGAAGAGACCTCTCCAAAGTAAACAATAATGAAAATAGAAAAAGTTTCAAAATACAAAATATTTTTATTTTGGTAATGTTGTATTTTTTATAGGGAAAAAATTGCGTGTCATGAAACTAAGCAGAAACTTGGAAAAGAAAAAAAATAAAACCGGTACATAAAAGTGCATGGCGATACATTTTTTTCGATAAAGGATGCTTTTATTATCTCAAAATGTAGCATCAAGCTGATACAAAGCATTAAGAGTAACACCCGGCCTCTGCATAACCAGAATGCACACAGCCAACTACCAGTAGTCCGACAAAGAGAAAGGTAAAAGACCGACAATTCGGCAACAGTAGAGTCCTATAGACCGACACTATGCCTATGTCGAAAGGGATGGTGGACCGATCCGGAGATTATGCTGCCACCCATGTTGGGTAAAAACCTCCGTAGCCACCTGCTCCAACTGCGTACACACCACCTTGAACAGCGATTGATACTCCGCACGTTGTAGCGTAGACCACGTACGAAGCAAGTGCGTACAACGGAAAACCACCTGCAAAGGAGAAGCATTTTTGTCATTAAAAACAACATCATTTCTACATAGCCAAAGCGACCATAGTAAGGCATACGCTCCCACCCTTATTAGCGTTTTGTACCTATTTGAAATACCGTCCAGCCAATGACCAAGAATATTGGCAACACTTGTGGGCGGAAACAAATTTGATGCTATTTGGATGACTGACCACGTAGAACGCGCAAACTTACATTGGAAGAAAAGGTGTTTGATTGTCTCGTCATGAGTACAAAAACAACACTTCTTACTTCCTCGCCAGTTGCGTCGTGCGAGGTTGTCTTTGGTTAGCACAACTCCCCTACGGAGATACCACATGAAGATTTTAACTTTAAGTGGTATCTTTGCTTTCCAAATTTTTTTGTTATTGCTCACCGGTACCTCAGAATGCGTGAGTGCACGATACATAGAGTCTACTGTGAAAGACCCCGATGTAGTAAGGTTCCAGCGAAACACATCCCGGCCTTGTGTCAGGTTAATCAAATCCAGACGGGACAAGAGATTATGCCATGACGTAAGTCGAGTGCCAATCAAGTCCCGCCTAAAATAAATATTTGGCGGGGATGAACTGAGCACCTGCGCAATAGTACTATTCTTATCGCGTGCTATGTTGTACAAGGCCGGATATTGTTCTCGGAGACTAGCATTGCCTAGCCATATGTCTTCCCAAAAACGAATCTCCGACCCTTCCTTTATCGCGAAAGACCCAAAGCGAAAGAGATGTTTCTTTGCCGTCATTAGGCCAGACCAAAAATGCGAATCTCCAGGTTTCCAATATACCTGAGACACCGCTTTTTGGCCTATATACTTGTTGCGCAACATGGTTTGCCAAACGCCATCCTCAGTAAGAAGTTTGAACAACCATTTACTAAGTAGGGCCTCATTCTTGACCTGCAGGTCATGAATACCAAGACCACCTTGGTCTTTCGGCCTACAAACCACACTCCATTTGGCCAGCCTATATTTTTTCTTTTCACCGTCTCCTTGCCAAAAGAATCTGGACCTAAAATAGTCCAGTCTTTGCAAGACCCCTTTTGGGAGCTGGAAGAACGAAATCATATAGAGAACCATATTTGTGAGGACAGAGTTTATCAAAACCAGTCGTCCTCCAACCGAGAGCAACTTGCCTTTCCAACTGCTCAAGCGTTTCTCAAGTCGCTCCTCTACATTCTTCCACTCTGCAATGGTGAGACGCCGATAATGAATCGGTATTCCCAGATATTTAATTGGGAATTGGCCATGTGCGCAACCAAATATGTCAGCATAATCGGCCGCCGCCTCAACGGCTTCTCCAAAGCAGAACAATTCGCTTTTATGGAAGTTAATCTTAAGACCTGACATTTGCTCAAACGCTGACAATAGGAGTTTCAGGTTTCTAGCCTTGTCCAGGTCATGATCCATAAAGAGAATTGTGTCATCGGCATATTGCAGAATCGAGAGGCCACCGTCCACTAGATGTGGCACTACTCCTGCAATCTGGCCGTCCTGCTTAGCGCGCTCAATCAGAATAGCCAACATGTCAGCCACAATGTTGAATAACATTGGGGACATGGAGTCACCCTGCCGTAGTCCTTTTTTGGTCTGAAAGTAATGGCCGACATCAGCATTGACTTTGATGGCCACACTACCTCCAGTTACAAAATTTTGGATCCACTGGCGCCATTGATCGGAGAAACCTTTCATCCTTAGGGCCTGTTGGAGGAAAGACCATTTCACCTTGTCATAGGCTTTTTCAAAGTCAATTTTGAATATTACTCCACTCATGTTTTTCCGGTGCATCTCGTGGACGGTCTCATGCAGGATTACTACGCCATCGAGTATATTCCTTCCTTGCATGAAAGCCGTTTGAGATGGCCGAACAACATGGTTAGCTACCGAGTTTAACCTATTCGTCGCCACTTTGGTGAAAATCTTGAAGCTGACATTAAGGAGGCATATGGGTCTAAACTGCTGGATCCGGTTGGCCTCCTTAATCTTCGGCAACAAGACAATCTCACCAAAATTAAGTCTGAATAGGTCAAGTCGGTCGGCATGAAGACAATTGAACAACTCCAAAAGGTCAGACTTGATGATATCCCAGAAATTCTGATAGAATTCTGCGGGGAAACCATCAGGGCCTGGAGCTTTGTTGTGTTCCATTTGAAACACCGTAGCCCTCACCTCATCTTCTGAGAATGGTGCCGTGAGGAGATCGTTTTCTTCTGCCATTACTTGTGGAATATCATCTGTTCGGGTCTCGTCAAGCGTGAATTTTCCTTCAGACGGCACTCCGAACAGAGATTTGTAGTACTTGGTGATATACTTTTTGAGCTCCTCCTGACCTTCGATCTGCCCCTCATCTTGTTGGAGACTGTAAATACATTTCTTCCTATGCCGCCCATTGGCGACCAGTTGGAAGTATCTTGTATTACTATCACCCATCAAAATGAAATCAGCTTTGGATCTCTGGTAGTATTTGATCTCCTCTTCTCGCAGAAGGCGGGCAACCATCTCATTAGATTGATTTTTCAATTCAATCTGTTGCTGAGATAATGTGCGCGTCTCTGCAATTTTATCGAGGTCATCAATGATGGTACAGAGCCTTTGTTTTTCTTTTTTATAAATTCCGTTGGTGTGTTTTGCCCATCCAGAGAGGTGTCGCCTAATGGCTCTTATTTTAAAGTTCCATCTCTGAATAGGTGTACGACCAACGGCGGGCCTCTCCCAAACATTCTTGATTATGTCTATGAATCCGTCCCTATGCAGCCATCCCAATTCAAATTTGAAAGGGCGTCGGGTCATCGGGTTCGTAGAGTTAGAATCCAGAATGATGGGTGCGTGATCCGATAAGGCCTCGATACGCTCTAGGGCTCGAACGGTTACCAGAGGAAATTTTAGTTCCCATTCGGTATCCATAAGTACCCTATCGAGCTTTTCGTATGTCGGCACAGATCGGTTGTTGGCCCAAGTGAATTGACGCCCCGACATATTGGCCTCTCGTAGATCCAAACTGTCTATCACAGCATTGAATAGGAAAGGCCAATGAGTGTCAAAACGATGATTATTTTTCTCTTCTTGGTACCTAAGAATATTAAAGTCCCCTCCAATAAGCATTGGATACGGATTATTCTTAGCCAAGTTCACCAATTCCCGAAGGAAAGCAGATTTATGCTCATCCTGGGCAGCTCCATAGACAGCGACGAGAGTCCATGTGAAATTATCAGCTCTGTTTCTAAGGTGAAATTTTATATGAAATTCACCGATCGAAAAAGCCAACAAGTCCATGACTGTCGTCATTATCCCAAGAAGTATTCCGCCGGATCTTCCACGAGCTGGTAGACTATGCCATGTGTAGTCGAAACCACCTGATAGGTGATCGAGGACATGCGGGCGAAAGTCACACTTGCCAGCCTCGGAAATTGCCACAAAATCCAAACCGTGTTCCCGCACACAATCACCGACGTGTTTATGTTTAGCCAAGTCTGAGAGACCTCTGCTATTCCAAAACATGCCTCTCATGTGGAAACTCGGGTTTGTGTTGAATTCTTCGCCTTCTTGGGCAGTTTTTGTTTCTTTTTAGACGAGTGCGATTTAGATTTCCGCGAAGACGCCGTGAAGTCACAAAACATGGACCCAGGTCTTGCGTCATCCAATTCAACCTCGGTAACCTCCCCAACCAAGTGGGATAAAAGTGGACCATCATATTTGGCATCTTCTTCATCCTCCTCCTCGGTTTCTGGGTCATGTATGGTGGTTTTACACTTCGGAGAAACCTTTACACGGTCAATCTCCATATGTTTAAGCACCCGTACCGACAAATTAATTTCATTATCGGTCTTTCCCATAGATACTCCGACTTTATTTAAACTAGTAGAAATGTGATTGTCGGAAAAGGAAAGAAATGACTGAGCGGACGAGGTACCTGTTGTGAGGTCCAAATTCCTCGCAGCTTGGCGACGCATAGCCTTCGCAAGAGAGTGCTCATCGGTTGGCGATACATGAAATATGTCTACAAAGATTTCTAGCTAACAGATGTACGCAAACCATTTTCTGGCCGGTTGGCCAGTACATGATGTGCCTAACCACGAGGGGTTCTTCAAAACATGTTGTATTTTTATGTTTTTTGTCGCTAGCATACACAACACTATATTTGTGGGATTTCTTACATGATTAAATAAAATATGAAGGATTTTCTATAACAAAAAAAATCCTCACTCGTCGGCCACCTAGCGCCTTCCCTGCTATCAGCCATTGACAGGTGGGACACAGTCGTACTGGCATGCCATGTGGGCTGGATGTACGTAAGAATATGGATGGAAGCACCGTATTTGCACGGTCGTACAAGTTCGAGCACCAATTTCGTGTATTTTACAACTTTAGACACTAAACTGACCATGCAAGACAAGTTGGGGCACCTCTAGTGTATTTAACTCTTCGAAGTAAGTCTACTGGAAGATCACAAGAAACAGCATGTGTTGATTTTACATTGCTGCCACGTTCAAATGTTGACCCTTATTACCAATGTAGGAATATATAAAACCATACTACAACCATAATGACTATGATTCACTATCCAAGGACCCCCTCCATGAATACCCAGCTGCAGAAAAATGAGCAGGTTTAGGCAGCAAAAAGAATTCATGAAATCGAATTTATACCATGACATCAGTTTTCAATTATTATATTAAAAATATTTACAAGGTAGATTTAAGTAAGAGAAACTTAAGAAATAATTGCAAGGGGCAGCCTCCCTAGCAAGCATCCCCTTGAGACATGTACACTCCAAGTACATGAATATATGCTTAGCAAAATAAACTGGTATTTTCTGGCACGTACGATTGACATTTGTGCTTACTTTGAAGCATATGTGTTACTTTTGAGACACTAACGGTTAAGAAGTGCTAATATGGGTAACATACAATAAGTTATTTAAGCACCAACGAGGAAGGTCTTGCACTGGAACAGATCAGATTTGCATGCGTGCGCATGACGACGCGAGAGTCTTAATAATGATCCATATCATTATCTCTTATTCTGAAGTTACTTAATTATGGTTAATTATTGTTTTATGATCTAAATGCATCTGATTACGCTTTTTGATGCATCTGAAGCAAATCAGTTATGTCGTTTGTGGAATGTTTTATAGCGGAGGTGTGGCCATGACAGAGACAGTCCCCCCACCCCCGGGCAGTTTCACAGGCAGCATCGAGATGATGAGCGAACAACAACATGGATAAAATGTTCTTTTATTTTTCCTTGTGCAATTCAGCTCGTGTTTATGGGACACACGACTTTAAGTCATTCCATCGGATAGGGCATGGACGGATGACAACTAGGTATGAATGTCCCTCCAGTGCAAGCCAAAACATGGACAGATATTTTTTTGTTGTTGATTGTTTTCGAGGTAGCTAAACCGCTCATTTCAAGTGGTACATGGACAGATAAGTTGTTCCTGCTACCTCAGGGGATCTCGTTCTAGCGACCATGTGGTGCAGCAGGATCAGAAGGAAAAACATGGACACCTAAGTCGCTAAGAAACTAGCGATCAAGAGATTAAAGATGTGATTTCTACATATTCATGGTGCTATGGATCTATAGCGTATGGGTCGAAGGGAAAAACCACCATAGGACGCAGCCAATCCCGTCTTTGATGTAGTTCACAACTAATTTTAGACTTGAAGCAGAAACCTTGGCACTAGGAAGAAGATAAAATCGTTAGGATTCCTGAGCATTACGGTTTCTGCTAATTCCTTGGTGCCTCCAATTCCTATACATATCACTAATTTATGTACATTCAAGCAACCTTTTCCAGTAGTTGTTGCACACACAATACATTGGACGCTTGTACACATACAACAGTCATACAACTAAATTGTGAACTTCATATCGTATGCCTGAACACTACATATAGGCACACACACACACACCCAGGTGTATTGTATAAGAGCTAGCTCTAATAAATGTATTTATTGGTTCGACATGCAGTTGGTTGGTTTCAATATTTCATGTTAAGGAAAGTTTTACATGATCTCGTAAAGATGGAATAAAATTACATGATCCTATAAACTTGACGCCAACTTCCCTCAGATTTAGGGAAAGTTTTACTTCCCATAAATTTTTGTTGGGCAAGAAACCGCCTGAAACTTCCCAGCGCGCCACTGCCGCCCTACCGGAACGCCACGGCCCGCCCCTTGCCGCCGTGTCACCGCCCAAACGGAACGCTGCTGCGACGCCATCGCGTCTCCGCCGTCCGATGTGCCACCGTCGGTACCCGCCACGTCGACGCCACCCTCCCGTGCCTCGGCCGCCCACCCGCCGCCGCCGTTCTCCGCACTGCCTCGCGCCTCCCTTGCCGGAAATCGTCATGTGCCTCACTGACTGTCATGCCGCAGGCCATTTATCTAGTTTTGTTTAATGAAAATAAAACAAAAACAATTTAGGGAAAGAAGTTTACGGGGTCTACAAAAGTAGCTCTTTGGAAACATCTCTCAAATTTACACACTTGCTGTAAAAGCACTTTTACAAGAAGTTTTTTAAGGAACCGTTGAAGTTGTTCTAATGTTGTTGCGAAATTTCTCTGCGGACTAGATTAAGCCCAAGTACATATGAAACTGTCACATCATTATTCTATTCAAATAAATCGGATTTTAGTGCAGCAAAAATATAAAGTAGTTTTGACTCCCGTTGATTGGACATTGTTGCGCACAAACATGCCTGGGACGGAGGGAAACATGCACAAAATCTGTAATCAAGGCATCCTTCGTGGCTGTAAAAGGGGTAGTCAATCCCGAACACAAAGGAAAGACTTGAGACCTGTCGGCTTTGCAACATGCTGTGATGCTTCCCAAGCCGTTAGTCAGACCGTGCCTCTACCACCACCAACTGTTGACTCTCTCACACAACAAACTTTATAGCCCGTTTATGTCATCTTATTGTACTTGCTCTTAGAGGCTAGTGGCCATAAAAGTGTATGGAAAGTTAAGATGGGTTCTCGACGAGCCATCAATAATATCTTCAACCTGTGGAAACCATGTTCTACGTGGTTGAAGGAAATCTGCTCGTTCTGGCTTCAGGTCGAGTGGTCTCCCCTAGTTCCCTGGTGCGTCCCTTTCCTATGCATATGACTGATGTACGTACGCTTAGGCAATGCCATACGGCAGTGGTATGCAACAGATTGCCCGCTTGTATACTAACCCGTATACGCCCTTTATTTCTGTTGCTAGCGCAAGTAAATTGTGGAGCGCAGATGTGTGTACTATATATAACCACACACACTCCGGGAGTACGGTGCAAAGAGCTACCTGAAATTGATGTAATTACTATAGCTAGCTTGGCACACAGTTGGTTGGTTTCAATATATCCAGAGTTGGTAATACGAAATAAAGTAGAAGAGTTTGGTTCCATATCTTTCAAACTTAAATCAGCCAGAAGATCTTAACAAATAACATTAGATTCTACATTATTGCGCCCTTCAAATTTTGGAGCCATGTTAGCAATGTAGGCAAAAAACCATAATATATGATTGATTATCCAATCATCCCACTACATAGTTACACATGACAATGTGAAACACCAAACGGATAATAGAATAAAAGGTTCATACCATGGCTTCAATTTTCAACAATTATAGGAAAAGTATTAACAAGGTTGATATTTAAAAGAAAAAAATTAAGATTTTATTTTGGGTGGTCCTTCCGCGGGGGGGAGGGGGGGTGCATTTCCCCTCATCAGCAAGACAATGGAAGAATGCCATCAAAAGGAAATGAATACCCTAGACAGCAGTGCATGCACAAACTTGACCACAACATTGGACAACCACCACAAAGACAAAGATAGAACCAATGGGCGGCACATTGGATGAGAAGCATCATCACTGTTGACAAAAAGCGCCTCCCTGTCGAAGCCTTCATCGTCAACGCCTCCCTTTAGTCCTCGACTTAGTGTTAGGGTTGGTTGTGGCGCGCCAACAAGCTACTATTGGCTCTAAGGCTCTCTTGGCACTGCTCCTTGGAGATCGCTCAACTCGTCCTGCAGATTGTCGCATCTTCCCTCACGCTCCCGCCGAGCAGGATCTCCTTGCTTCTATGCTCTCGGCTAGGCTGGTGGGCATCGATCAGCGGCATAGTGATCCTATGTTTGATGAAGCATTGGTGCCTTATCCTCGGGTGTTGCCTACCGTCAAATGTCTGGTCAGATGCTTTGCTTGGGGCAATGATGTGTGGTTGACCCATGGCAGGTCGTCGGCAAGAAGTGAGAAATTCGTTGATCCATGTGTTCAGAGGCTAAGTTCAGGTTATCCCGCCTCGGCGGCTGCTCCTTGACTTCCGATGTGCAGTCCCTAACACAACTGATTCTTAGCTCAAAGGAGCCTCTTGGTTTCAACATCTTCGGCAGGCCTTCTGGTTGAGCCTCTGGCTGAGGTGAGCGGTGTTGTTGCGGAGGTGGCGCGGGCTAAAGCTAGCATCACCATTATCTCTGGAGGATTTTCTCAGCAAGATTACTTGTGTGGTCCCACAATCTCTGCTCTAGACCCTGACACCTTTGCACGGGGATAAGGATGATGACAACGAAGCGGACACCTAGAAAAGAAAAGATGGTGTGCAACATCCCAACGTTCAAGCGCGGAGCATAGGTTGTTGGAGGTTTTTGGTGAGATTACGAAGACGAGCAAAGTGGAGGGCACCAAGCAAAAAATGAAAGCATACCTAGACAATCACCGCAAGTGATCGAGGCGTTAAACACTTTTGCAGGCATCACAGGGAAGTCAAAGATGGACCTTTGAGGATGTTTTCCACTCCATAATGTAAGGCATCTGATGCGTCTAGGCAGAGGCTGAAGATTCATTCAATATGGATGGTTTCTCTGCGTCGAGCGGTGGTTAGTTTGTTTGCAGTTGGTCCCAGAATCCGCGAGGCCTTGCACATGTGTGCGACAAATCCCCTCCGGTGTTGTAGGAAACATCTGTAAAACAGAAATTTGCGAGACACAGGAACAACCCAAAGTGCGTGGTTCAAAAATAATTGTGACAGAGTTCATTTTTGCCGGATTCCATTGACTTTTTATTGCTTGTTTATGGTAAAATGTGTTCTTCTTTGGAAAAGAGCTCCATGGTGTGGTGACGGCATGTCAGAAAGGGGGCAAACAAGCCGCCCGCTACATCCAGCTAGGCAGCAAGCGAGTGCTGCCCAGCAGTGTCCAGATTTTTATGTACCAATAGCATAGTAAAAAATAAGAAAATATCTATACTCCTATATAGTGTATCAGTAGCAAGTCATATGAATCGTTGGATCTTTCCAATCAAACGGCTCAAATTTAATGGCTTGTTCTACAGGACTACGTGGCTGCATGTGGACAATTGGATTTGTCCATCTGACGGTCCATATTGCAGGGGTTCGCGGTGCGCTCCTTCCTGTGCTGCCAGCATGCACATGCGTACGTGATGCTCCCATCGTCATCTAGAAATTTCTAGCCGACTCTTGCATGCAGCACACAGCAGTAGGCCGGGTAGATTAGTAGTAATACGTACCGTACTACTGTAGCAAGCAGGCTACCAAGTAGGCATCATGATGAGAGTGAGAAAAGGCATCCAGTGGAGCAGCCTGGGCATAGACCATAATCACAGCTGCTGGAAACGATTTTCTACATGTGGAAGCAATTTAACCGATTAAAGAATGTCAAACAAAATAAAATTGTAATGCGTAAATATCTTTTGCGTTCTCTTATAAATTAGTTTTACAAATATTATCACCTTTTGTTTTTCCTTTGGTTTTATCAATAAATTCTGAATTTTTTTTATCAACTGAAGAGACATGATCTATGTTTGAATAATTATTTTATTTGTAATGATGAATAACTTGCAACCTGCTACTCTTTCGGTTGCTCAAGTTAGAACACATTAAAATTTATTATGTCAAACGTTTGAGTATGAAGCGGGATTCTTTTCCCTTGGTATTCTAAATTGTGTAAAACCAATTTTACACACATACACTGTTGATTTTTTTTAGGGGACTATTGAATTTATTATATCTTTAACTACTATTATTTTGAAAAGGGAAAGGCCCCTGCCATGCCTCACACAGTCAATTCTATTAGAAGTTATTTGTATTGTCTCTGGGATGGTAAATTTAGTTTGCAAGCACGACAAATCATAGCAAAAAATTAAATTGAGTCAGATTTGCCTTACTTGTTAACTAAACTTGCCATCATCGGCCAACATAAAGTGCTAAGCAAATCGTTCACAATTGCTGTGCTCCCCGCGAATGTTCACCAGTTAAGTCAGTCCTTAATTAACTGACGAGTTGCATGACTACCCATGGTAGCTCAAATCATGATACTTCAAATTACGCACATTTACTATGTTTGTTCATAACTATCTCCACGCGTGCATGGCACGTGCCGTTTACTAGTATTATGTTGTAGTAAAGCTCGTCGTACTTTTCGTATTACATAACCAGTTTAGTAAATACATGGTTAGAACCGCCTCCGGGAATTTATTCATTCAAGCGGAACATTTCTGATTGAACAAGCTCAATCAGGAAATCAGGGATAACATCCAAAATACAGAAATTAACTAGGGATAAAGCATGCCTAGCACGTTGGTGAGCCAAAACATTGGCCTCCCGTCTTACATAGGCTAAAGAATACCCCTGAAAGTTCGAGAGATAAGAACGCATCTCTCTAAACAGTCCACAATTTCTCCATAGCTATTTTCATAGCATCTCGAGTTCACGACACGCTAGAGCTTCAACAATAAAAGGATCCTCCTTGGCCAGGTACATGGAGCACGGGGGTTAGCTCGATCCGGTCATTTCTACGGAAAACGCTTAAAATTGAGACCAGTCACCTCCTTCCTCCCGGGTCGCTCTAGGGCGACTCCGGAGGACCCCCGCTACCACTCCCCTAGCCCACCTCCTCTATGCCCCCTTCCCCCTCGCCGTCATCGGAGGAGGCCGCCGGGCTAAGCCCTGTGGCTGACGGCGGTGGTGAGGCCACGCTCTGCTTTTTCTCCCGTAACTTCAGCCTCCCGCGATCCAAATCGAGCGCTTCCTGCACCCTCTGGCCTGGAGCCACCAGCTTCTCGCAGGCCGGTGCGTGCTGACCCTCTGCCGGTGGCAGCTGCGACACGCTGCTCGTCGCCGTCACTCGAGAAGGCTCCCGCCAGATCCCGCTTCAATTTGGTCAGATTTGGTGCGTTGAGTCGATTCGCTGCTCTCTGCTTCGACTGGTGCGCGCTGCCACTCTCCCTGTTCCCGTGCTCGCGCGGGCTGGACAAGCCTCTCGTCACGTCTTGGTCCACCAGGTTCTGCTGCCAAGGAACTAGATTGCTTGGCCATCGCCGGTTCCTGGGGTCGCGTTTCAGCACCAGATCCGGCTGGTTCGGGTGCCTCGTCAACCTGTTCCCCGTGTTTTTGCATTCCGGCCTCACGCAGGCCGCCGGGCACCTCGGCCTAGCACCGTTCTGCGTGTGGCACGTCAGTGTTTTGCTGCTTCTTTGGCCCTTCGTAGCGCTCATCGCTGCCTTGGCTGGTGGGCTACGGTGGTGGTTGACTGACTTGCTCCGGTTGCGAGATGGAGGTGGCACTGTCAGGTTAAAACTACATCGACGATGACGGCTCCAGCCGCCATTTCGCCTTCTTGAAGGCGTCGATTTTGGCATTGTTTCCCTCCCCCATGCTCTCAGATCCCGAGAGAAATCTCGGATTCGGGGTTCCCCGAGTCGGATGGTGTCGACGTCTCTATGTCGTTTCCTCCTTGGAGGCATCTTCTTGGATATTGTTTCTGCTTCTGGTGGACTCGCCTCTTGCAACTCCATATCCACCACGACTTCGATCCTGGCTGGCCATTGTTCTAGGCGACTCAAGTGGAGCTTGCTTCGACTTCCTGGGGATGGCCTCGACGACACGCTGCTCTTCGACCTCGGCGGCAGTACACCGGTGCTGCTCCCTTCGGTCTCGGTGGCGCGTTGCGTTCTCGGCTTCGCCGGCGGCACACTGGTGCCACCGCTCGAACTCGGCTATTCGACGCTCTTTGTTCGCGCCAGGAACGCTTCTCAGTATGCTTCTACTTTGGTGTCTCGTTTCCGTCAGGGATGTGCTTCATGGTGGCCCGGACAATGTTTGTGTGGACATTCTGGGGTGGCCTTGGCAGCACGCTTCCCTTCGACCTCAGCGGCGATACACCGGTGCCGCGCCCTTCGGTCACGGTGGTGCATTGTCTTTCGGCTTCACCGGCGCACACCGGTGTCGCCGAACGAACTCGGCTATCCAACGTCTTTCGTTCGTGCCGGTGATGTTCCCTTGCGAGTTGTTGTTTTGGTGTCGGTCTTTTTCTCCCTAGGCCTGGTGTTGGTTCTCTGTCTGTGTTGGAACGAGCTGCTCAGCGGGGCTCCACTCTTAGGAAAAAGCCTAGTAGTAGCATAGGTTAAACACCTAGTAGTAGCGCGGGTGCCTGCGCTATTACTACGGCGCTATAGCTAACTGGTAGTAGTAGCGCGGTGCATCCCGCGCTACTAGTACGTGTGTTAGTAGTAGCGCGGGTTTCACCCACGCTACTACTAACTATCTGTAGCGCGTGTCTGTGACCAGAGCTACTACTATTAATTTCAAAAAACAAAAAAAAAATCTCGATCCCGGGCGTGTCTTCAATGGTGTCAATGGTTTGATCCAGCAACGACAGGGTTGGTTGGATGTGCGAGCGGGCAGCGGCAGACCAGATCCGGCGACTGTTGTTGGAGAGTGATACATCTCCAACGTATTTATAATTTTTGCTTCTTCCATGCTGTTATATTATCATTCTTGGATGTTTTAAAATCACTTTATAGCAACTTTATATCATTTTTTGGGACTGGCCTATTGACATAGTGCCAAAGTGTCAGTTGTTGTTTTTTGCTTGTTTTTTACTTCGCAGAATATCAGTACCAAACGGAGTCTAATCGCTACGAAACTTTTTGGAGACTTTTGCGGTGTGTTTGTTGGGATCCGATGAATTTTGAGTTCATGACCAGTTTCTATCCATGAATATTATTTGAGTCTTCTTTGATCTCTTATATGCATGATTACTTATAGCCTCGTATTTCTTTTTCGAATCTTTGGTTTTGTTAGGCCGACTAGATATATTTTTCTTGCCATGGGAAGAGGTGCTTTGTGATGGGTTCGATCTTGCGGTGTCCTTTCCCAGTGACACAAGGGGCAGCAAGGCACGCATGTATCGTTGCCATTAAGGATAACAAGATGGGGTCTATTCCTACATGAATAGATCTTGTCTACATCATGTCATCGTTCTTATTGCATTACTCCGTTTTTCCATGAACTTAATACACTAGAGAGATTGACAACCTCTCTTTCGCGTCGGGTTACAAGTATTTGTTATTTGTGTGCAGGTGTTGCTTATTGGATGGTGGTGATCCTCCTACTGGTTCGATAACCTTGGTTTCATAACTGAGGGAAATACTTACCGTCGCTGTGCTGCATCACCCCTTCCTCTTTGGGAAAATACCGACACAGTCTCAAGCCACGTCAAAGGAATTTTCTGGCGCCGTTGCCGGGGAGGAAGCGGTCTCTTCTACGTGCCAATCTCAGGCGCCGAGGAGACTCCATCATCATCTACCAGGTTCCTAATCACAAATCTCATCTCCTTGCAATTACATTATTTGCCATTTGCCTCTCATTTTCCTCTCCCCCACTTCACCAATTGCCGTTTTATTCGCCCTCTTTTCCGTTTGCCTTTTTGCCTGCTATCTTTGCTTGTGTTGCCATGTGCCTTCTATTTGCTTGCATCTTCGCTTGCTAAAAATCTATTGATATGGATCCTCATCCACTTTCTAATCTTTTTAAAAGATCAAATTATGATGAATCAATTGCTAGTGAGTTGAGTGCACTTGATTATCTCTATGAAGTTTTGTTTGAAAATCATGAATCTGAAAATTTTGATGAAGTGTTGAAAGAAGAAATTTATAAAGTGATTCATGATAGCTCCTTGATTGAAAAGCATGATTGCAATGACGTTACTATAAATTTTATTAATGTCAATTATGTTAATGATATGCAAAACTACAATCTTGTGGATGATAATTTTGTCATGTCCACTTCTTATTGCAATGATCATGATTGGGGTGATAATGCTTCTTATGATCTTGAAAAATTATTTAAGCCTCATGATGAATATGTTATTAATAATAATGTTTGCAATAGTATCGAAAGTGGGTTTGGGAGAGCGTCAACTTTAGGTAAAAAGAATCCCACATATTTGGAGAGTGTTCAATCTTATGAATTTTTTGATAAAACTGGGTTTGGAGCGATCATAACTTTAGTTGATGATAATCCCACTATGTTGGAAGATGATAAAAACTTTATGCATGTCGATCATAAAGAGAGTAGTGTTTGTGCCAAGTAAAGCCTTTAGGATGATTCATAAGATGAGTAGAAACAATACTGAATCTGAAACAGAAACTTTGACTCTAGTGCGTGAATTTTAGTTTTTTACTGGAGCGTGATAAAAGGCTGAAATTTTAACACAGTATTGCCATAAAAATTCCTTGCATTTTCCTAATTGTTCAGAATTATTAAAATTTCAGAAGTACGGTTAAAGTACACATTGCTACAGACTATTATGTTCTTAACAGATTCTGTTTTCATTGCATTGTGTGCTTGTTTTGATGAATCTATGGCTTGTATTGGGGGGTATAAGTCATCGTAAAGTTAGAATACAGTAGGTATAATGCAATAATAAAATATGAATGGGTTTACAACAGTACTTAGAGTGGTGCTTTGCTTTATTGTACTAACGGATCTCACGAAATTTTGTTGAGTTTTGTGTGATTGAAGTTTTCAAGTTTTGGCTGAGATCACGATGGATGAAGGAATAAGGAGTGAAAAGAGCCTAAGCTTGGGGATGCTACCGCACCCCCAAGATATATCCAAAGAGAAACGAGCAACTAAGCTTGGGGATGCCCCCGAGTGGCATCCCCTCTTTCTTCTAACGACCATCGGTATTTTACTTGGAACTATATTTTTATTCGTCACATATCATGAGTTTTGCTTGGAGCATCTTGTATCATTTGAGTCTTTGCTTGCTTTGCTTGTTAGTTTGTCACTTGTATCCTCGCTGGACACACCTATTTGAGAGAGCCAAAATTATGCTATGATTTGTTAGAATTGCTCTTTATGCTTCACTTAAACTTTTTGAGCTATAGAATTGCTCTAGTGCTTCACTTATATCTTTTGAGCACGGTGTGCTTGGAATTTTTTTGTAGAAATACTCTCATGCTTCACTTAGATTAATTTGAGAGTTAGTAAATTTTGAAGAAATCCTCTCATGCTTCACTTATACCTTTTTGAGAGATGAAATCTCTATGCTCATGTGCTTCACTTAAATTTGTTTGAGCTTGTCAAAAAAAGCAATAGCAATATATTAAACTAGTCCCAAAGTGATAGATATCCAAGGAGGATATAATAAAAACTTTCATGAAAATCATTGGACAAATTAAACTTGATTCCTTGTAATAGTTTTGAAACATGATGATAGTAATATGTGAGTCATGTTAGTGAGTAATTATGCTTTAGTAGGAATTTTAGTGTTAAGGTTTGTGATTCCTTATGCAAGTATGAAAGTCAATAGTTATGCAATGAAGTTACATCCTACTTATGATGCATTGTTCGGTGTTAGTTATACTCAATGCTCGCTTATGTGAATTTTTGTTTCTTGGTTTGGTTGCTTCTCAATCTATTTGCTAGCCTCCATTTGTACTAAGTAGAAATACTACTTGTGCATAAAAAATCCTTAAACCAAGTTTTGCCTTATGAGTCCTCCATACCTACCTATATGCGGTATTTCCATGCCCTTCCAAGCAAATTTGTATGTGCCATCTCTAATTTTCAAAATAAACTTCTCTTTTGTGTGCTCGTACCGCTCATGAAACGGTGAGGAGTGTCCAATATTTTTTTCATGCTAGATGTGTTATTCTCAAGATGAGTGTTTATTCACTTGTCATTGCACGAGAGTGCGACGGTAATAGGGATGCCCATTCCCGAAATGAAAAAAAATTACTTTATGTTGTCAAATAATAAATTTCTTGGAAAGTGTTGGTATGGAAGGCAACTGTGGATACGACCCGGCATGGAATGTGAAAGAATGGTGGAAAAAGGAATAAACTTTATTTTCTGTTTGGGAACCGCCTATGATATATCTAGCATGGAAAGTATTGTGAACTACTTTGTCGTTTTCGTTGACAGGAAAAGCATGCCACCCAAAATATTTTTCTCTCTCAAGTTAAAACTTTGAGCTCTGGCACCTCTACAAATCCCTACTTCCCTCTACGAAGGGCCTATCTATTTACTTTATGCAATTTTTACTTTTACTTTGAGTCTCCATCTTCTCTTATAAAGCACCAACTATGGGGCACTATGATCGTACTTGAGCATTGGGTATAGCTAATATTTGAGTGTGTTTCATGAATGGATCAATGATTGAGCATGATGGGCTAGGGATAACTTTCTTTAGTGTTGATATTTTAAAAGACATGGTTGCTTGTTGGCATGCTTGAGTATTGAAGTCATTATGTTAAAACTAGACTATGGCTTTGAATCATCTAAAAGTCCAAATGTCCATGCTACAAAAGAATAGAATATGAGATGAACATGTTAGGCAGCATTCCACATCAAAAATTCTGTTTTTATCATTTACCTACTCGAGGACGAGTAGGAAGTAAGCTTGGGGATGCTGAGACGTCTCCAACGTATCTACAATTTTTGCTTGTTCAATTCTGTTATATTATCATTCTTGGATATTTTACAATCACTTTATAGCAACTTTATATCATTTTTTGGGACAAACCTATTGACATAGTGCCAAAGTGCCAGTTGTTGTTTTTGCTTGTTTTTTACTTCGCAGAATATCAGTACCAAATAGAGTCCAATCGTGACGAAACTTTTTGAAGATTTTTTTTGGACCAGAAGACATCCAGTGGGCCAAAGAAGTGCTAGAGAGGTGGGCTGGGGAGGCCACAACCCACCAGGGCGCGCCAGGGGGGGCCAGCGCGCCCTGATGGGTTGTGCCCACCATGGGGGCCCTCTCAACCCCCTCTGACACCTATAAATACCCAAATATTCAGAAAACCCTAGGGAAGTCGACGAGAAACACATCCAGCCGCCGCAAGTTTCAGAACCTCGAGATCCAATCTAACACCATCACGGAGGGGTTCATCTTCTTCATAGGTGCCTCTCTAATGATGCGTGAGTAGTCCACCATAGACCTACGGGTCCGTAGGCAGTAGCTAGATGGCTTACTCTCTCTCTCTCTCTCTCTTGATTCTCAATACAATGGTCTCTTGGAGATCTATTTGATGTAAACTTTTGCGGTGTGTTTGTTGGGATCCGATGAATTTTGAGTTCATGATCAGTTTCTATCCATGAATATTATTTGAGTCTTCTTTGATCTCTTATATGCATGATTACTTATAACCTCGTATTTCTTCTTCGAATCTTTGGTTTTGTTAGGCCGACTAGATCAATTTTTTTTGTCATGGGAAGAGGTGCTTTGTGATGGGTTCGATCTTACGGTGTCCTTTCCCAGTGAAAGAAGGGGCAGCAAGGCACGCATGTATCGTTGCCATTAAGGATAACAAGATGGGATCTATTCCTACATGAATAGATCTTGTCTACATCATGTCATCGTTCTTATTGCATTACTCCGTTTTTCCATGAACTTAATACACTAGATGCATGCTGGATAGCGGTCGATGTGTGGAGTAATAGTGGTAGATGCAGGCAGGAGTCGGTCCACTTATCTTGGACGTGATGCCTATATAATGATCATCGCCTTGGATATCGTCATGATTATTTGATCTTCTATCAATTGCCCAACAGTAATTTGTTCACCCACCGTGTGCTATACTCATGAGAGAAGTCACTAGTGAAACCTACGGCCCCGGGTCTACTTTTTCAACATATTGCTTTCCGATCTATCTTTTTGCTTCTTTTATTTCTAGATCTATTATTCCAAAAACCCAAAAATATATTGATGCACTTTTTATTTACTCTTTTTATTTTGTGTTCTTGAGAGATCTATCTCTCCTATCTATCATATCCTAATCTATCTTTTTACCGTAGAGAGATTGACAACCTCTCTTTCGCGTCGGGTTGCAAGTATTTGTTATTTGTGTGCAGATGCTGCTTATTGGGTGGTGGTGATCCTCCTACTGGTTCGATAACCTTGGTTTCATAACCGGGGGAAATACTTACTGTCGCTGTGCTGCATCATCCCTTCCTCTTTGGGGAAATACCGACGCGGTCTCAAGCCACGTCAGAGAGGGTCCGGATTGAGGGCATAGCAAGACGACGATGTGAGTATCCTCTTCGCGGCCAACGCAGAGAGCTCCTGGTTGGCCCTGTCGACGACCTGCGCACGCATGGGCGTGGGAGGTGAGTAAAACCAAAGGGAGAGGGAGAGGGGAAAAGAGAAACAAGGGAGAGAGGAAGGAGATGGAGTGTACATCGGGGCTGGTCGCCGGTGGTGAGGTGCTCCGTCGTGGTGGCATGGAGGCGAGAGGGAAGATGGGCGAGCTCCTGGACGCCAGCACCGGGAGGCGGCGGCCTCGTTGAACGCCATGGAGGAGGCGTGCTTGGGCAGGAGCACCATGGGAGAGCCAATGAAGAGAGGGGGGAGAGTGAGGGAGACAGAGAAGGGATTCGGCCGAGGATATGGGAACTTCACCTACCTTGTACTTAGTAGTAACGAGGGGTATAAACCCGCGCTACTACTATCAATAGTAGTAGCGCGGGTTCATACCCCTCACTACTAGCTACTATGGCATGTCCCGGGGGGCATGATAGAGACCACTTAGTAGTAGTGAGGGGTATAAACCCGCACTACTACTATCAACTTAGGAGTAGCGAGGGGTGTAAACCCGCGCTACTAGTAAGTAGCAGTAGCGGGGGGTATAAACCCGCGCTACTAGTAGGCGTCTACCTATAAGCTTTTCCCTAGTAGTGCTCGCTACCGAGATGTCGGCCTCCGGGGGTTTCGGTTTGGTTCTGTAGCCGGCCTTCCCCTCCGCTGCTTTCTTTCTTCTAGTTTTGGGCTCCTCTCTTGGTGCCTTTATCTTTAAATTTCTTTTACGCCTCGTGTGCGCTTACATGTATTTTTACTGAGTCACTTTCGAGTTGGAATGTAACAACCGGTGGGGCTTTTTTGCACCCCCGTCAGTCTCTTTAATCTAACCCGTGGCTGGTACTGTCCATTTTTGCTTCACCTTCACCTTCCCGCCTGGATCCTGTGAGGGAATATTCAGCGACGTAATCAGCTCATGTAACCAGTTTTATAACCTAAAAGAAAACGAAGCCATTTACTTGTAAACAAGGAAAAATAAATCACTGGATGAATCCTTGTGGCAGGGACAAATCTTTTTCTTTTTCTTTTTGCGAGTGAGGGACAATTTCATTTAAACCGTATTAACTTCTGGATTAGAGGGGTATGCGTGTGTGCGTAGTGTATTTACGTGTATGTTGTACCGTGTTTAAAAAAACTTCTGGCTTAGGGGGAGGGGAATTTGTTCATTTTGGCACTCATCATCGAGTGTTTCATGATTCTGTGTCAATGGACCCAAGCAGTAAATGATCAAATTTCCTCTTAATTAGGAGCCTGGATGTCAACTATGAATTACGTGGAGCAGTAAATCGTCAAAGCAGTGAGAATAGACGCCTTAATCATGCCTGCTCGATTGAAGATTCAGGATTCGAGTCGGACTGGGATGTGAATCAGAGTCCACCTCTCCCTCTTGGCTTACCCGGTCACAAAAGGTGCTCCCTCGAGCGCCAGAGAGAACCAGAGCAAACGCCAGCGATCCTGAGCAAACGCCAGCCGCCGTCAACCTCGTCTCACACTTATTTTGCGCGGACTGTGGACATTCACCTCGATCCATGGCGCCCCCCGCCGTTCCCGTCCGGCGCTCCGCCCTGGCGGGCTCGCTGCGCTCCGGCTGCCCCGACTCGGTCTTACTCAACAAGACGGGCCGCATCTCCGACGACCGGAACGAGACCACCGCCGAGTGCCGCACGTCGGAGGGCCAAGCCGTCGTGGTGTCCTTCTGCCTTGCCGACCCGCCGGCCGTCTCCCACTTCTCCGTCCACTGCCCCGGCCTCGCAGGCGACGACTACTCCGACACCCCGCCCCTGCTCATCTGCGCCGAGGGAGCCTTCGTGCTCTTCTCCGTCACCCTCAACGTCCCCGAGTGGGGCTCCATCCACCACTTCGTCTACTCCGCCCGCGGCCCGTCTGGTAAGCGCCCGTCACTGCACCTGCTTGCGGAACCGGACGCTCAGATCCAAGCCTTCCAGTCCCAGCAGCTTGGCATCTTGCCCTGCGGCGGCGGCCACTACGCCGTCGCTTTCCTCCATCGCAACTGGTTTCCCCATCGCAGCGGCTGGGGATATCACGCCTACGTCTTCTCCTCCACCACAGGGGCATGGAGCAGAACCAGGCCGTCTATGCCGCAGGACTTGTCCGACTCTGACCAAGTGTATCTTGAGAGACATCACAGCTGCAAGCAGATCACTGTCGGAGCAAGCTCGCTGGGCTGGGTTGATCTCTTGTGCGGTATTCTCCTCCTATGCAACCTCTTCGACAAGTGTCCCGCCATCGAGTTCATCCCGCTCCCTGTGTCCGTCGACGAGGGCGGTGGCGCGGACATTGCGGCCGAGCACTTATGCGACGACTGCTACGGCAGACTGCTCAGGTACATGCGGTTCCCCGTGTCCAGGGTTCCCCTCGCCGGCGAGGGCGGTGGCGCGGACATTGCGGCCGAGCACTTATGCGACGAATGCTACGGCAGACTGCTCAGGTACATGCGGTTCCCCGTGTCCAGGGTTCCCCTCGCCGACGAGGGCGGTGGCGCAGACAATGCTGCGAGGCAGTTATGCGTCGGCTGCTGCGGCGATCTGATCGACTACATCCGGTTTCCCGCGTTTAGGGTTCCCCTCGTAGATGAGGACGGTGTCGCGGACATCGCTGCGGAGCACTTATGCGACGTCTCCTGCTGCGGCGACCTGATCAAGTTTGTCCAGATAGATTTCGATGAACCGGACTACGGAAGCAGTGGTGTAGCTTGGAAAGCCACCACATGGAACAGGAAGCTCTCTTGGGTTGATTGGCGCAACGGCCACACGGTTGATGTTGCTGAAATCTCGGTCGACAGGAGTTATTCTACTCTATTGCCTGAGCTGCTGGATGATGAGACCAAGCAATTGGAACTGAAGAATCTCATTCTCATTAACCCCACCCTGAGCATCCAAGATGACGATCTTCTCTACATAAGGGCCAAGGTAAAGGCTGAAGATGACACGGCATGGGTCCTCGCTCTTGACATGAAACATGCCTCTCTCAATGCACTAGTCCCAGTTTTCACCCAACCTTTGTGCCGCGTTACCATGTTCTCTCCATGCGCCTTTCCCAAGTACTACCTCGATAACTTGCCAGCAGGTCTGTTAATTATTCTGCCTTTTTTTCCAATATCATACCCAAAATGTTGTTTATTTGCCAACAATTAATATAGTATATGATGTTGTTTTTTAGATTCTTGATCATTTGTTGGTTATGTGTTCTTGCGTACCAGATTGTACATTTGAATATTGGCACTGTTGACATTAGATTGTTTAGCTGCTCGTCGATCTTGAAAATCAGCAGGTTTGTATTGAGACAACTCATTTTGTTTATCCAACGAAACACAACAGAGGGAAGGAATTGTAAATGCTAATTGAAATCCATTCCTAGAACCAAATTACAGTACGAACACTTTGTCATCAAGTAGCTTTTGCACCACAAATTACCATAACACAACTGTCTCTGGCTGCTACAAAATGACTCAACCATCACGACATCTAAACCTCATCTAAATGGAGTCAGCTAGATCCATTATGTCGGTCCTTCCTGGCATGTCTGGTGGTCAAGTCTTTGCCCCGAGACACCATTTTGCCGCTGTGGGATAGCCTTAGCCGTTCTGTAGCACCACGGCGTATCCTATATATGGTGGCCCCGAGACAACTGTCTTTTACTCTATCCCAAAACAGAATAGGTTCATGATATTATTGCGCGATCCTTTGGTGGCCATGAGAAGTTATATGTCTTTGCTTCCGCGTCTTCTGGATCTAACAGTTTCCTTTGTTCAATTTTGCAGATACAGACATGGCCAAACCAGTGGTCAGGCATCTATACGGTGCAGATAAAAGATCTCGCAGGAAGCAGCAACGGATACTCAACCCCAATAGATCTCGAGGGAATCTGGTCGCACCGTGTGAGGGAGCTAGAGGCCAAGAGCGAGCTTCGGTTCTGGAATTCATGTCTCTGCATCGCCGGAACATTAACTTCTTTGTCTTCATAGTAGTACCGATCATGGCAAAAGTGTTGTCTTATATCTACTCGATTGAATAGAGTCGACGCCTCAATCCCTTTCCTAGTTTAAGTGCAAACTGATGTTGCTTCTGCTATGACTATGCAAAAAACAAAAGTATATCACTGTAGTATGAGATGCCTCTCTCTAAGCTATGGTTATGTATATATATGAACTGAAAATTGCTGCAGTCTTTTTTATTAAGATGAATCAGGTTTGCAGATAGCATTGACAGCATTCATTGTTTTATTTGTCTGTTTAAATTTATTTATAGCAAGCATTGGTGCAGAAACCACCCAGGAGCTTCCAACTTTCCAAGTGTCAAAGACGAAGCCCACATCTAAACAAAAAAGAGGAAATCTAGAGTAACAGAGGTGCATCTGACCAGCTTTGTTATTCGAGTGAACTATATCCCAGTTGCGTTCGGTACGGTCAGTTGGGAAACATCCCAGTGAACTTCCATACAGTTTGACAAGGTTTTTTTCTCTTTGGTCCATAAAAAATAGAGAAATCGATGTGTATGGGATGTGCAACAGTGCAAGCGATGTGTGTATAACCTATGTATAGCTCTAGATATCCCTTTGAATTAACATTATGTAGCTCAGTTGATCTTTGGTGTAGACAATTTCCCCCTTTGAGTTTCAGTATAGAATATCCTCATGTAATCCAGTGACATGACAAAGTACTGGGGGTTCGGGCCTACCATTGCGCGCCGCTTGAGATGAAGCTGCGGCGCTGGCCTTGCCCTCGCTCTCACCCGGCCGGCAAAACCCATCGGCGATCTAGTCCCCGATGGCGTTCTTGAATTGTCTCGCTGAAGTGGTGATGCCCGTCTTCATGCACTTGCTTGGCGGCATCTTGTTTTTTTGTTGTGTCACTTCTCTCTTGTGTTCCTTGTGTGCTCTCGTTTAGTTGAACTTATCTTGTAAAGAGATTTAAGGCTTTGTAGGCAAAAAAGGTTGGAAATATTTAGTTGTGGATCCCCCCTGGACCACTGGAAAAGTAGTTTTTCTTAAATTTATCTTTTTAAAATGAACCTTGTTAATACTTTTCGTATAATTGTTGAAAATTGATGTGGAGGTATGAACCTATATTATGGTTTTATGCCTACATTGCTAACATGGTTCCACAATTGGAAGGGGGCCAATAATGTTGAATCTACAAATGTTATTTTCTAAGATGTTCTGGAAGATTTAAGTTTGGAAGATATGGAATCAAACTCTTCTACTTTATTCCATATTACCAAATCTGATATATTGAAACCAACCAACTGTGTGCCAAGCTATAGTGAATACATCAATTTGAGCTAGCTCTTTGTACCATACTCCCGGAGTGTGGGTGGTTATATGTATAGTACACACATATATGCGCTCCACAATTTAGTTGCGCTAGCAACCGAAATAGAGGGCGTATATGGGTTACTATACAAACAGCCAATCTGTTGCATATTACTGCCGTACGTGTGGGATTGCTTAAGTGTAAGTACATCAGTATGTATAGGAAAAGGAGGCACCGGGCAACTAGGGAAGGCCACGTGTACTGTTGCAAGAACTAGCAGATCTCCTTGAACCACATAGAACTTGATTTGCACAGCTTGAAGATATTATTGATGGCTCGTCGAGCACCCACCATAACTTTCCTTCTACTTTGATGGTAAGCTAGCCTCTTAGTTTGTGGTGTGAGAGACTCAGCAGATGCTGGTGGTGCCAGAGGCACGGTCTGACTAACGGCTTGGAAAGCGTGGCAAAAAGTTGCCAAACCGACATGTTTCAAATCATTTCTTAGTGTTCGGGATTGACTAGCCCTTTTACAGCCACGAAGCATGCCTCGATCACAGATCTCGTGGCCTTTTGCCTCCGTCCAAGACATGTCTTTGTACGCAAGAATGTCCAATCAATGTGTCAAATTACTTTGTACTCCGTTATTGCTGCCCTAATATCCAATTTAGTTGATTAAAAATTGTATGTTGGTGAGAGACATGTATAATTATATACCAATTCTTTCTGTACCACTTTTCCCATCTAACGACAGAAGCAACCAGGTCGGTGGCGGCTTCTCTTCCGCACGGGTTTTATAGCTCCCCTCTCCCTCCCCTTGCAACGGCCTTGGTACCGCCGGAGTGGGAGGGGGGTCGCCTCACCGACAGGTAGTTCAAGGAGGGCTCACCAGCGTCCCCCTTGCTTCTGGTCTGGACTCTGGAGGCGATGTAGAATCTGACCACGAATAAAGTCTCGTCCTGCTGTTGCTCCGGCCCGAGCACTTCGTCGTCGGTGACGGCAGCAGCTCCGGTATGCTTGTATGCTCCGAATCGAGGGCTTGTCCTTGATCCGGTGGCTAGGGTTTTCGTGTGGCCGTGATGGCGGCGCTCGCGAATAAAGCGACTTGGGCTTCCTTTTGGGTGTTTGGTCTCCTTCTGATGCAATGACGGTGAATCCCAGCAGCAGTGCGCATGATTGCCTTCTTGGTGGTGATGCTTATCTGGTTGGCGTCTAGTTGGTGGTGATCAATCTGTTGCAGCGGTGGCATCGGTTTCTTCTCCAGGTTATTTGTTTGATGACTTTCTGTCTGTCGGTAAACAAGGTTTGTCCGGCTAATTTAAGTGCAAATTGATGTTGCTTCTGCTCTATAATTATGTAAAAAACAAAAGCATATCACGGTTAGTAGGAGGGGCAACCTCTAAGTTGTGTTTATTATTATTATTATTATTATTATTATTATTATTATTATTATTATTATTATTATTATCATGTGTGTGTGTCTATATATATGTAGAGGTAATGGTTGCAGTGGGAAATTAGATGGCCTCACATCTCAGTCACATCGAGATGGCTATTTCACATCTAGATGTAATACATTACCTCACATCTAAGTCTTCAACCACATGATTGATTGCTATAATATTCGTGCAAACTATTTTTTTAAACAGATTGTTCGTCTGTTAGATGTGAGGTATTATTTCACATCTAGATGTAACATAGTCGCCCCCTTTTTTTTATGAATCAGGTTTGCCGATAGCATTCACAACATTCGACATTCATTGCTTTATTTGTGTGTTTAAATTTATTTATAAGCGGCATTGGTACGAAAACCAACCAGGAGCTTCCAATTTTCCAACTACCAAAGACGAGCCCCCCCCCCCCCCCCCCCCTCCCCGAAATGATGAAACCTACAGTAACCTTAAGGTGCATCTGACCTATGTCGCCCTGAAAGCTCTAAAGCTCCCATAGCTCCTCTTGTGTCGAGGTTGTGTGTGTTGTTTGTGGCCCCACATGTAAGGGGGTGAATCATTAGAGCTTTTTGTTCGGCCCCAATCCTAGGAAAAACATGATGGTTGTATGGGCGTGCGAAGATAACCCTGTCCCGAGCGAGAGATGAGCTAGGGGTTCCTGTCACCGCTGCCGGCCTCCCGCTCGGACACCGCCATCCCCTCACCGTCGGCCAGCTCACCTCATCGCCTCCCCATGTCGTTGGCTGCCTACCTTCGCAAAACCATTTATATTCATTGTCAAAATATAAATGCATTTTCCATGTTTTTTATATGTGGATCCAACTAGGAAGGGAGAGATAGACAGAGGCATGACATTTATTGAGGTCTTCGCGAGGTTCCTATCTTCAGATCTAGTGGTTGCCTCGGTGGTGAGATGCAATCCATGGGCGACGGCTTGACACAGAGTGTATAGTTGTGTAGAAGTGGTGAGCGGTTTTCTAGCTGAACGCATGTAGCCGCTAGGATCATGGAGAAGTGGTGTCGACAACACATGGTTGACTTCGATGGTGGTGCTTCTGGAGTACACATTCTCCGGTTCTGGGGTGAAAACCTAGGTGTGACAAGAGTTGGTTATAACTAGCAATGACAATGTTCTTGCATCGTTATCTTGGTGAAGACATTGCTCCGATATACTCGGACAAGTTCTTCGGGGTGAAACTTAGATGCTAGCCGTTGGTGGTTGGATCCGGTAACGGCGACACTCGAGCGCCGCTCCCTTCTTGAAGGCGTTGTTGTTGAAGAATTTTGTTGTCCTTGTGGTGTCATAAGATGGTTGGTGCGGATATGGTCATTTTTGTTGTTTCTCGCCCGCGGATTTGATTGCTTCGGGGTTTCTTTTTCTCCGCTTAGGCATAGCTTTGGTCTTATATGACCTTGTTGTTTACTGGCGTTTCTTTGTATATGTGTGTTAGTGTGGGTTGTGTGCATCCTAGTTATACAGTGGTCGGGTGTGTGCTCATTATGTTTGTATCCACTTGATGCTTCATTTAGAGTCAATAAAATCCACCCTTTATCGAAATGTGCATAGTTGGTTTTATGTGCCAATCCCTATCTCTCACTACTACTAAGAGGCATCACACTCTTTTGCATCTTTTTGATGTCATGTACTATTATACATGTCATTGTTTAGTACATTGTGCCCTATGTCATAACGAAGGGTGCAAGGTTGGGAAAACTCGAAATGATGAGTATCTATCTCCGGTGCTACAATGAGGGGTGGCACCAACACAACTCGAAACAAGCTTTTTCCCCGCTTTATAAGTAGAGCAACCACCACGTCCATACAACAAGTCTCCGTGGCACCAACACAAGAGGATCCCATTCAAGAGGAGAATGATGATTCCCTGAACAATATTCTTGTAGGATAGTCGATGCTTGTTACCATAGCAACATAGGTTAGCTATGTTGATGAAAGTCATCATCGTGTGAACCATAATGTGGTTTGTAATAATGTTATGGTATCACCATCTATTTATACGTATGCAACGTAAAAAATAGTTTTTTAATTGCCAATGTGTTAGCGATGAACCGTCCACATTGTCATAATTTTCCTTTGCAAAATGATTGTTCAATTTCCTAGCAATGTACAAATCACTCCTCTATCATCAATTATAGTATAAGCATATTCTCATGCATAAGGGGGCATTACAGATAATTCACAACCAAACCTACAGTTTCACTCATGTCTCAACCAAACAACTTTCAGCTTTTCACAACTGAAAGTTCACAACAGCTTTCTCACAATCACATCGAATATCAGCTTTTTTCGAATGCACAGCTCAACCAATCACAAACTAAACAATCGTGCGCCCATGAGAGTCCAGGCAGAGCTGAACTTTATCATAGTGGGAAATTATCAAGCTATCCCGGAACCAATCTTTAGGCAGAACAATATCAATCATTCAATGAACATAATACTATACTGTAAATTCTATAGTACGATGTTTCATAAAAAATCTCTTTTTTGCGAATGATAATATCATACGCTAAAGAATGTTTTAGCTCACTTATCTACAACACGCACACATCAAGACTAAATTTTGTCACTAGGCACATATCTAAGCACAACTATACAAAAGTGAATGGCGCCATAGATCGATCTATTAAACTTGCTTTACTCTGTGAACTAAGCATAACTCAGATGATTAGTTTCTGTATGGTGGAACCAGCCTACCAGAGATCAAGTCCTAGACTTGGCACTGGCACTCGCATTTTCCTGGATTCATTTCAGGCTTTCAAACGATGTTCGTTCAGTGGGGGTAGATGTTCCCGTCAACTATAAGGCGCCTGTGGTGGTTTTGTCTATCTCAAGATGTTGTGTCAGCCCAGTATCTCGGAGGTGCTTATAGGGGTAGAGTGTACACGTTCATAGGGATAAATATATGTGTGTATGTGAGCATCTGTGATTGTACCACGTTAAATAAAAAAACCCACGTTACTCCATCGCCACGAGTTCCATTTTGCGTCATCGACAACACACCTAGATAGGTTTGTCACCTAATCTGGACAGTCATATTTCAAAATGTGAGATAGCCAGTCAGCACGTACAAGTTTCTTGGGAAGGCCTCTTCATCTTCAAGGATGATAAGATCCTCTTCCAAAGGGGGAGAATGAAGTTTATTTTTTGGGGATCTTTCGCGATGTCAAAGTGTATCCAACTATGTGGCATATGGAAATTACATAAGCAACATCGGGATCTATGATCACTTCTACTCCCTCCTAAAGAATGTAGGTTTGCAACAATTTGGTTGCCATGAGCCAAAAGCATATGTGAACCTGTCAAAAGAATTTGTGCTCACTTTCAGGCATCATTTTGATTTTGTTGAACCATTTGTTATCTTCCTTCTTTATAGACAAAATCATTGACTCACTTTGGAACAATTTTTTAATGCTATTTGTGTTCAGTGTGAGGGGCGTGTAGCTGAATTGATCAATGGTTTCGGACATGTTCAGTTTTACCATTTACTATGTAAGGGTGAAGAAAGGGACTTAACTAGAGGAAACTTACCAGTATTCAATACTCCGCTTTGCAGTACTTTTCCATCTTCATTGCTTGTCGTTTTCTTCCTAAGGATAATTCTACTAACATTTTTGGACCTAATATGTATGTGTTGCGTAGTGCAATGGTTCCAAAATCCAGGGTTCATAACTTGGGAGCTATAGTTGCATGTGGTATTCGAAAAGCTGGGAGTAAGGGCAACAATATTTGTCGTGGATTCTATGCTACCCTTTGTGTTCATTATTTGGAAATCCTTATTAGAGAGGATATTAATGCTCCAACTGAGGGACATAATAAGTTAGATGAAACCACTGTGTGCGCTATCAAGATTTCCTTTTGACAGAGGTTCCAGTGGTGTCATACACCTTTTTGCTAAAGCTAACGATGTTGATTTTCATATTGCTTTGCTTGCAACACTTTGTTTTGATTTTAAAGTCAGGAGATGGAACATCACCCTTGCAACATGGCAACACATGTAGATGTTTGTAAAAAAATTGTTTTGATTCAAATAGCTAATAATTTCTCTCGAGCAAGTATTTGTTTCCACGTATGGTTGAATTGACAACTCAACTTCTAAACCTTCTAAATATTCTTTGGCTCCTCTTATATCCAAATAAAAAATCGGGTTGTAGCACTTGCCGTTTTGCAATCCGATACATTTGTGGGATATCAATATGCGATATATTAGTGGTGGCCCAAATCGCAGAAAGCACATGCTAATCACCATGTTTTCCCAGGTTATGAGCTCGCCCTTCCGACGACTTGGTCAATGTCTGCACCTAGTAGCAACGGCGAAACTTAGGGCCCGAAGAAGCAAGGGCGCGGGCAGGTGGTGCAACACTCTTGGCCCGACCCATTAACCTTCAATATTTTTCTCATTGGGTTATGGGCAATTTATATTAGCAGTTTTTGACCACTCAACGGTTTTCTTGTTTCCTTAACCGTTTTCAGCCTGGTACAACTAGGTTCCTTTTTTCTTTGTTATTTTCTTTATGCTTTTTTGCTGGGTTCTAGGTTTTTTCATTAATTTCGCTTTTCCTCAATTTGTTTTTCTTTTTTCCTTCATTTTCCCCATATATCATTTTACTATTTATTTTATATCGTATATTTATTCCTTTTTCGATTAAAAATCATTTTCATGTGTATATATAAAAAAATAAAGAAAAATCAAGATGCGCATTTTAAAAGAGTTTACTTCAATTGTAAAAGTGTTCATTTTAGAATTATGTCCACGAATATTCTAAAAATATTCATCTAAATTGAGATAACATCCACGCACTTTAAAATAATGTTTATTTATTTTAATAGAATGTTAGCACACTTAAAAAAAATATCACTTAACTGTAAAAATGTTAACCGTTAAGAAAAAGATGGCCACGCCAAAACTGGGTCGACGGCCCATGACTCTGTGAGCGCTCCATTGATGGCCATAGCCCACTCAAACTAAAATGATGAACATTATAACACGTTAGGGATATATCTCACGTATGAGAGTACTTGACGAGCACCCCTCAGAAAAAAAAACTAATTGACGAGCGCTCCGTTGGGAGACTCCCAGAGATCGCTATCAGCAGCTGCCACTTAGCACACTCCCAACCGCTGCCTCGTGTCGCGCTTTCGGCGTTCCCTCCGGATTTTATTTTTTTATTTTTTGTGCACGCGCTTTCGGCTTTTCGTTTTTCATAGGTCCTTCATAGCTTTTGAAAGGAAAAAGATCCAAAAAAAGATTGCGCGTAAAAACGTGTTTTTATTTTTTTTTCTTTCTCGAGAGACACGGATTTGCTTTCGCGAGAGGCACGGCCCGTGCCTCTCGAAAACGAAAAAAATGTGCTTTTAGTTTTTTTCTCGACAAGAGGTATGCATTTGCTTCCACAAGAAGCATGACCCTGCCTCTCGAAAACAAAAAAAACATGTTTTTTTCTTTCTCGAGAGGCACGGTTTTGCTTCCGCGAGAGGTACGGATTTACTTTCGTGGGTGGCATGGCCGTGCCACTCAGAAATGGAAAAAACGGACGTGCCTCCTGAAAACGAAAAAAAAACAAGTTTTCCTTTTTTTCCTTCTTCGAGAGGCACATATTTGCTTCCGCGAGTGCCTCTCGAAAATGAAAAAAACGAAGTTTATTTTTTTCCTTCCTCAAATGGCAAGATTTTGCTTCCATGAAAGGCATGATGGTGCCTATCGAAAACGAAATAAAAAACGTGTTTTCATTTTTTCCCTTCCTCGAGAGGCATGGTTTTGCTTTTACGAGAGGCACGGATTTGTTTCCACAAGAGGCACAGCCGCGCCTCTTGGAAACGAATAAACACGTGTTTTTATTTTATTTTTCCTTACTCAAGAGGCACGGTTAGCTTCTGCGAGAGACACGGTCATGCCTCTCGGAAAACGAAGAAAAAACGTGTTTTCATTTTTCTTTTCCTTCCATGAGAGGCACGATTTTGCTTCCACGAGGGACATGGTCGAGCCACTAGAAAACTGGAAAAAATGTGTTTTTTTCTTCCACGAGAGGCACGGTTTTCCGTCCGGTTTTTCTTGTAGAAAAACCTTTCGTCAAAACCTATCAACGTGGGATCTCGTTTTAAAGTTCTCGACGCGAGGAATCCAACGGTGAAAATGGTTTGAGATTTCGACACACAGTTTAAGAGATAAAACATTTTGAATAAACAGATTTACGAAAAAAGTGAAAACTCTGAGGTTATGACAAGTGACGCGCATGTAGCGCGCCACTTGTCGCAACCTGGAAAGGTGAAAGTGACCTTTAAAAAAAGTACTCCTCAATTAGTGATTTCGCCCACCTATTGTGAGACGTATCCCCGTCTCGCCTCTTGCGCTTGGCGCGTGTTCACTTTAATGGGCCAGCCTATTTGAGCAGTTTGGGACTATTCCAACCGGTTTTAAAACCTTCTGTGCGTTTTTTCGTTTCTGTGTGTTTTCTTTGTAAGTTTTTTTCCTTTTTCGTTTTGGTATCTTCTCTGTTTGTTTCCATCTTTTTTCTTTTTTTTCAAGTAATTAATCGACATTTTCTAGTTACATGTTGAATATTTTTCGTATATAGTCTGAACATTTTTTGCATACATGCTAAACAATTTCCAAATACAAGTTGGATATTTTCCAAATACATGTTACACATTTTTCCAAAAATCTAATTGAACATATTTTGAATAAACAATGATTATTTTTAAACACGATTGAACGTTGAGAAAAATATCATGACCATTTTTTAAAACTTGCAAGTGACTTGTTATATTCTGATGACCATTTTTTTAATGGCACAACCATTTTCTTTTGAAAAAATCATATTTTTTCACATTATTGGAATGGTTCAAGTGTGTATTATAAAATGTTCAATGTGCATCTTGTAAAATATTCAACATGTATTTGAAACAATAATTAACATATATCTGAAAATTATACAGCCTATATAAGAAAAATGGTCAACATGTATTTAGAGAAAGTCGACAAAGTATTTGAAAAATAAAAGGAAAAAATACTTATATGAAAAAACAAAAAAATGACAGAAAACCGACGAAAACCAACAAAGAAAAGACACATGAAAAAAGAAAAAACTAAAGAAAACCAACAAAGAAAAGACACAGGAAAAAAGAAAAAACCAAAGAAACCCAATATAGAAAACAAAGAAAGACAGAAGGAAAAAAAACACGAAAGGTTATAAATGTCAGTCCGTAGAGCGGAGACGAGGATACATGTCGCAGTAAACTAGATATGTACTTTCTTTTTCACCTTCTCAAAAAAAAAAGATATATATCTTTTTCTCAAAAAAAAAAGATATATATCTCTGGCGGTAATAAGATACACATGCCTCGATGGATCGATGTTGCGATGAGATGACCGGCGAGTCAAAGGGCATGCGACCTTTGCATGCAGATCCATCGATCCCGTATTCTCGTTGCTTAACTAACACGAAACACCAATGATAGGCGTCCTGATCGAGCTAGTTGCTAATTTGTTATTGCTGCGGGTCATGTGACGTGCATGCAACCGACAGCCTTAATCAAGATCCATATCTCTGGCTCTGATTGTTAAGTTACCTAACTAATGTTAACAATTATTTTTAGGATCTACATGCATCTGATGATCACATGGTTAGAGTCGTTCTTTTTCAAGAAATGATTAATCAGAGTCCTCCATTAGCTCACTTTGATGCAACTGAAAAGCAAAGGACTTTTATCTCTTTACAGTGGAAGTTTTCCTAGCTAGGTTCCATGGAAAAGGGCTAGAGCTAGTGCTAGTAAATTATTCAGGAGTCAGGACACGTATGCTATGTTAATTGGGTTTAAAAAAGTATTGACATGCACCTAGTCATCAATAGTTCTACTTCTTTCTGATCAAGGTCATAAGAAGTAACAGGACAGAGCAAACACATAAATCTCAAGCTCTGGCCCGCTTGCTATGGAATATCAAGGAATTCATCAGAGCAATCGACAGTATACCTTGTAATATTGGGAAACCAGACAAATATTTCCTAGCTCGTCGGAGATGAAGATGGTGGAAGCAATGAAGCCTTAGCTAGCCAGCCACGGAATCGATCAATGGAGTAATGGCTAGAGGAAGCTTCCAAAAGGATCGCATGATCCATCCAGCCGGCCGGTCGATTGAGGACGGCCACCATCACCATGGATGGAAGGATCAATGCGATCCCTTTGGATGCTTCCCCAAGGCATTGTTGCTCTCTCTCTCTCTCTCTCTCTCTCTCTCTCTCTCTCTCTCTCTATTTCTGTATGTGTATGTCTCTCTCTCTCTCTCTCTCTCTCTTGGGAATTGTGTGTGCCCCTCTCTAAGAAGAAAGAAGAAAGAGAGGTTGGTGTGCAAGAAAGCTCCAGTGAGGTCCTTATATAGGTGTACATACGCAACCTTTGCTTTTGCCCATAAGTTAAGTTCACAGTTCCTTTTCTGCCAAGCAAATGGAACACTAGTTTATCATGTTGCAGTTTAATGTGCCCATTCTTCCATGGTTTTTGCGTGGCAAATCTCAACAAACCATACATATTCACGCCGCCAATATCAAGAAAGCAGATTTTCTCAGTATGGGCATATATCTCCGGACTCCAAGTTAGTGTTGCATTCACTTTGCTGAGTAGTAAACTTTAAATCATCATCATCTCACATCCCAATTAAGTTTGTAATGATGATTAGAATGAAAAAAGTTAGTGCCGCCGAACGTTAAGATTAATTCAAGTGATCCAGGAGAAGTTGTTAGCCTGTCTTAAAAAAGGAAGTTGTTAGTAGTGGACATCAAATTTATGCGATACGCCGCGGTTTGTTTATGGTGTAATCAATTATGGTTTCATCATTAGGTGAAGCACAAACCGGGGCTTCTCAACAGATGCCCTTTTCACTTTTTCTGAACTTTTATCCATCTTGTAGTTAGTTTTACAGGCTTGGCTTTACAAGTAATATATGCTTATGGATGATTGATTATCCTAGCTAGAAAGGTTGGGTGACTGTACCAGCACCTGTCAGATCTCTGGTGAGATTGGGGACACCATATTTTAACCCAGATTAGAGATGCATGTGGCCCAGGGAACAACTAACTGCAGCCATTCAATCATTATAATCCACCCATTACTGTGATTCCCCCTAACTTGTGCTGATGTGCCCCTAACTGCTTTCTAGCTGCTACTGCTATTCTCTCAGCATCTTGCCTCTATCTTAATGACAAGTGCTTAGTAGCATTTTGCACAGTGGTTAGCTAAGCCTGGCTAAAATATTTAAAAGGTCCTAGATTGGCAAATGTCATTCAAATCTGAGTAGCAATCATGCCATGTTAATTGCGTCTAGCACATTCTTAATTTATTTGCCATGTTACATAGGTTGTTAATCACTGTGTTGTAACATGCCTAATGTCCTGTCCTGTTTTTTTATTTCCCTAGTTTGCTACAGTGCTGTAACATGCATCCAGCTTGCACATAATCTAGCAGAAACTCAGATAGATAGATCATGGACGGCGATGAACTTTCCACATAGCTGGTGGGTGCCAAGACATGTTGGTTCTCACGGCATCCATGTTCTATATTTTTCACCTGGCCGAAAGGAGAGATATCAATGAGATCTGCCATGTGCATGCATCCATATGATTCTTTCTGACAAAGTTCAAACATTCTTTTTGTGTGCGCTAGCCCACCATATGCAATCTTATCACACCTTATCATCCAAGCTAGTAGCTAATTAAGCTCAGAAGGCTCCTTGCAGGAGATTGCTCACATGTCTGCAGCAGTCCAACCACATGAAGCAAAAAGGAGCCGATGAGTCAATGTTGCTGCATCTGCAATGCTGACCCAGCAGCAGCATGTAGCCCATGAACTCACATGCAGAGATCTGCAAAATGGGCATATGTTCTACCACTCACATGCAAGGCATACATGCCCATGTTGTTGCCATCTCTTTCTTCTCTTGTCAAGTGTGTGAACTGTGGACAGAGACAGAGAAATATATACACACAAGAGAATCAAATATTATGCAATCGGCTGTTTTCCGAAACGGCAATAATCAGGGCAATTTAGGAGGGCACCAAAAGAAGGTCCTTCCGAAGAAGTGTCCGGTCTGAATAGAAGGCCCTCCTCTCCTTGTATTTGTATAAGCTCAGCACGCTGATCCGGGTAATCTCAGGATGAACAAATTTGATTAGAATGCATAATGTAGTTAGACCAAGTTACATAATGTTTCCCATTCATTAATTAGCTGAATAATAACCTCTTTATCGAAAAAGCTGACTAAAACCCTGAATGAACACTAACACACTGTACATCACCTGACAAAAACCACCTGAGGATTCATTTACTTCTGAAATTATTTCATCTGTGATTAAATGAAACTTCATTTTTCATGCCTTTAGGAATAATGAAAATAGTACCATGCGACTGGCTTTCTTCAACGCAATAATTATTGGAGAAATTGAGGTACAATACAAGTCTGAAATCGCATATGCCTATAGGTATTGGCGGCAACGAATGGCGAATCCTATTTGGAGGCCATCACCTAGACCAGGGTCGCCCATCCCCCCCCCCCCCCCCCCCCCCCCCCCCCCCCCGCGCGCAAGTCGAAATTCTGGCGCCAATTCTGTGAAATTTCCAGAAGGTTCTTGCCCCGGTTTTGGGAAGCTTGCGGCCCGGTTTTTTTCTATTTCCTGATGGGATTTATCTCATCAGGTTTTGTTTATTTTTATTTGGTTTTTGTATTTTTTCTTTATTTTTTGCCTTATCTTTTATTTTAAATTTCATTAAAAAATCAACTTCATAATTGCTTTTTATAATTGAGACCATTTTTTCAAATTCAGAAACTTGTTTTCAAAGTTTTGAACTTATTTCGAACTCATGAACTTTTTTTGAATTCACGAACTAATTGCATGTTGGTGTTTTTTTTAATATATGAACTTTTCAAGTTTGTTAACTTTTTTTTTTGAATAGTCATTGGTCGACAGGTCAGTTAGTAGTCTGCAGGGTCAAGTCGACAGATCAAACCCACATCGCAGCAAAAAAAAATATCAAACCCATTGTGGGGGTAACCCGAGCGAGCCACCATCTTGGATTCGTGGGTCGTCCCACACGACGCTGCATTGAGCGCCAGTTGTCTTCGGGGGCGCTGATGGCGCCGAATAGGGAGTCCCCTAAGGCCTTGTACAATGCAAGACGCTTAGGGTGTGCTTGGTAAAATAAACCAAGTTTTTGTTTAGTACCAATGCTTATTTCTACAGAGGGATGTTTAACTAAGCGTCCACCCTGCACAAATAAGCAACAATGCTTAAGAAAAGCCTGGTTTATTTTTCTAAGCAACTCCCCTAAGCACTTTGCATTGTACAAGGCCTAATGAATCGGCAATCCAAGGAAAAAGATAAAACCCTGATAGGCTCTTTTGGCTTCCAAGTAAATTGTAGCAAAAAAAGGCCCATCCTAGTTGGCGCTCACTGCCCATTGTGCTAATAGAAACTGTAGAACGGGCCAAAGACAGGCCAATAGCTTGCACGATTGGCCATTTGTGGTTTCAGGGCCAAACGTGCACCAATTTCTAAGAGAAAATCCAAAGACAAGGACAGCCCGTGGCCGTCCAGATTTGTTTCAGAGATTTATTATGTTCTTTGATCTCTTCTTACTCAAAATGGTGCTATGTTTTATTCATCCAAAACCAATGTACGGTGGCTGGTTGAAGCTGGAGAGGAAATGTGGAACTATGTGTGCTACACTACTATGGAATATGAAGCAGCCTTGGCCTGTGTACATGTACAACTTGAACAAGGCGGGCTTGTGCGGTGTGGCGTCCAAGGGTGGCGACTGACCTAGCAGGTCAGTGATGTACATTTTTTCCTGCAGCTGCAACAACGCACCCTCAGCGCAGTACAGAAAGGTTCGAAGAAGAATTTAGCATGTGCTCAAGGCACCTATGGGGAGGAGGTGCACACTTCCATAGGGCCTCCGTGTAAAATGAGGATTTTTCCAAGCCCAAGCCTGGCCCGAAATACAAACAGGGCCTAGTTTTCAAGCCCGAGCTCGGCCCGAACAAAAAGCCCGACCTGGCCCGGCCCGGGTTTTTGGGCCGGGTTTGGGTTTTGTGTTCGGGCCGGGCTGCCCATGTCCGGGTCTAGTTGGGAGCCCTCCCAAGGGTCACTTGAGGTGGGCTGAAAGCGCCACATGTCACGCTCTGGTTGTTCCCTTAGGATTTTGTTTTTTTAATTTTTCTATACGTGTTTTCATCTTTTAGATGATTTCCCCCCTTTTTTGGGGTTTTCTGGTTGCCACGTGTAATAGAAGTTGTATAACCGGCCAAAGACAGGCCAATAGCTTGCACAATGGACCATTTGTGGTTTTGGGGCCAAATATGCACCAATTCCTAAGAGGAAATCCAAAGGCAAGGACTGCCACGGCCGTCCAGATTTGTTTCAGAGATTTATTATGTTCTTTGATCTCTTCTTAGTCAAAATGTGTTATGTTTTATTCATCCAAAACCAATCTACTACGGTTGCTGGTTGAAGCTGGAGAGCAACTGTTGAACCCTGCGTGCTACATTACTATGCAATATGAGGCAGCCGCGGCCTGTGTACATGTACAACTTGAACAAGGTGGGCTTGTGTCGTGCGGCGTCCATGGAGGGCGACTGATCTAGCTGGTCAGCGATGTGCAGGTTTTCTAACAGCTGCAACAACACACTCTCATCGCAGTATAGAAAGGTACAAAGAAGGGCTCAGCATGTGCTCAAGGCGCCTGTGGGGAGGAGGTGCATACTTCCATAGGGCATTTTGATTTCACTGCTCCAGGTTCTACCCGATCAGTTCCTCCCCATTTCCTAGTGCCTCCTTTTCCTATATTCATATACGATGTGGTAGTGGTTGGCCTACGTCAAGTATGAACGGTTGTATACTTGTTCGGATTCTCTCTTTCCTTTATGTATGTGTGGACTATATATAGCCACACATTGCAGGAGTATGGTAGGAGAGCTTCAATTAGTGTATTTATTTACTAGCATGGCATACGGAGAGTTCATTATATATGTGTTAATTACTTCATCGGTGAAAATTGGTGCACGGTGTTGGTGTTGGGATCGACTCCTCACTCCTCCATCCTTAACATACAACTACTTGCTCGCAACAAAACTGCAATTAGAGGTGGGAGATGGGTTGTCGGCCAGTTGCATCTTCATATTATTTTTAAACATTATTTTTTATTAAAAAGTCGTGACCATTTTCTTAAAATTGTGATTTTTATAATGATTTTCTCAAATACTTGTTTTTGGCCATTTTTAAATTTTATGAACTTTTTTGTAGTCGCTATTTTTTTTCAATTATTGGGCAATTCGGCTGTTCTCCGAAACAGCAATAATTGGGGCACCTCAGGAATGGCCCCAAAAGAAGGTCAATCCGACCAAGTGTCCTGTCTGAATAGAAGGCCCTCCTCTCCTTATTTTTGTATAAACTCAACACGTTGACCCGGGTAATCACAGGGTCAGCAAATGTGATTAGAACGCATAATGTACTTAGACCAAGTTACATAATGTTTCCTATTCATTAGCTGAATAAACGCTAGCACACTGTAAATCACCTGACAAAAACCACCTGAGGATTCATTTGCTTCTGAAATTATTTCAGCTGTGATTAAATGAAACTTCAGTTTTCATGCCTTTAGGAATAATGAAAATAGTATCTTTCTTCTACGCAATAATTATTGGAGAAATCGAGGTACAAAACAAATCTGAAGTCACATATGCCTATAACTATTGGCGGCAAGGATGGTGAATCCTATTTGGAGGCCACCCCCTAATGGTTTCGCCAGTTTTCAAGTGGGCCGGCCCAGTAAAAGTGGTAGTTAGACCAGGATCGCCCCTCCCCCCACCCCCACCCCGCCAAGTCGAAATTCTCGCGCCAGCTCAGTTAAACTTCCAGAAGCTTCTTGCCCTGCTTTTCCCTTTTTTCTATTTCCTGATGGGTTTTTTCTCATCGGGTTTTGTTTGTTTTTTATTTGGTTTTTTTATTTTTATTTTTTTAATCATTTTTTCCTTATTTTTTATTTTAAATTTAATTAAAAATCAAATTCATATTTTTTTTCTTAAAATTGCGAATATTTTTCAAATTCATAAACTTATTTTCAAAATTTTGAACTTCTTTGAATTCATGAACTTTTTTTCGACATCGTCAACTTTTTGAATTCATGAACTTATTTCGAACTCGCATTTTTTTGAATTCGTGAATTAATTACATGTGTGTGTCTTTTAAAATCTGTTTTCAATTTATTAACTTTTTTTGAATTGGTCAACATGTCAGTCAGTAGTCTGCAGGGTCAAGTCGACAGAACAAACCCACGTCGCAGCAAAAAAAAAAAAGATCAAACCCATTGCGGGGGCAACCCGAGCAAGCCACCAGCTTGGATTCGTGGGCGGTCCGACACGACGCTGCATTGAGCGCCAGTTGTCTCCGGGGGCGCTAAAGGAGCCGAATAGGGAGTCCCCTAATGAATCAGCAATCCAAGGAAAAAGAGGAAATCCAAAGGTATCCAGATTTGTTTCAGAGATGTTCTTTGATCTCTTCTTACTCAAAACGGTGTTATGTTTTATTCATCCAAAACCAATGTATGGTGGCTGGTTGAAGCTGGAGAGGAAATGTGGACTTATGCGTGCTACACTACGATGCAATATGAAGCAGCGGTGGCATGTGTACATGTACAACTTAAACAAGGCAGGCTGTGCCGTGCAACATCCATGGGCAGTCAGTGACCTAGCAACTAAGTGTTCTACATGATTTCTAACAGCTGCAACAACGCACTCTCAGCGCAGTACAGAAAGGTACAAAGAAGGGTTAAACATGTGCTCAAGGCACATGTGGGAAGGAGGTGCATACTTCCACGGGGCATTTTGATTTCACTGTTCCCTTTTCTGCCCGACCAGTTCCTCCCCATTTCCCAGCGCCTCCTTTTCCTATATTCATATACGATATGGTAGAGGTTGGCCTACGTAAACTATGAACGGTCGTATACTTGTTTGAATTCTATTTCTCCTTCCTTTTTGTTTCCGTCATAGCTAACTTGTGAGCTTTATGTATGTGTGGACTATATATAGCCACACATTTGCAGGAGTATGGTAGGAGAGCTCCAGTTAATGTATTTATTTACTAGCATGGCATACAAAGATTTCAATATATCTATGTTAATTACTTCGTCGACGAAAGTTGGTGCACGGCAAAAGATGGGCTCCACAACATTTTAACGGAAGCAACAATATACCATGTGCATTGAGATGAAGAGAGGTGATTTGCCCTGTGCATCCATACATCGTGCCGACTGAACTGGTTTACTACTTTCATATTTTTCCGTATGTAACCGCAGCTTTCTCGGAAAACAAGTTTATTAGTCTGTTTTCACACAGGAAAAAAAATCATTCCATTCTCATTTCTGGATAGTAGTGTTTTTGGTATGCACATGAGGAGCGAAGAACACAAAATACTTGACTGAACTTGGTTTAAGTGTCTGGGGATATCTTTGGAGGCCTTGCCTCCGTACATTGTTCATACTCGACGACAATCGGATTGGCTTCTCAGCAGCATCGGATGGTAGTGGAAGACGAATGGACTTGCTGTAGGAGGAATATCTCATCTTCATTCCATTTTACAGGATCCAATCAAGATAAATGCACAGCCAAACAACCAAAATGGACAGGGCCACTGGTGTTTGTGGGCTTAGGGCGCGTTTGGTTGCCTCCGTTGAATAGTGACTGCATTTCATGTGTTGTTGAGTGGAGCCAGGCCCTGAGGAAGAAAAAACAACATATGCACCTCGATTGGTTGCATGCATATAGGTTGCTTGCATTAGGGGATCGGTTTAGGCAAGTTGCTTGGTTGTCTGCATTGCCTCCGCGCATGCAAGTACACGGTGTTTGGTTACATACGCGGAATATGATTAAGTACTAACACTTACACTTAACACACAGTTACACTATGCCTCACGACTGCGATGGACGATGACCGCGGCGTCGAGTCCGACACGACGAGCACGGAGTCTCGGACGAGCAGTCGACCGAGGCGAGGCCGCAAAAAATCAGTTTGCCGAGCCGCCCGGCGACCCCTCCCTCGACGGCCTCAGTCACCGGCGCGAATCAGGACGGCCACTGTCCAGGGCGAAGCTGCGGGCGCAAGCTGACAACAACCTCCACTCCCTCCGCCATCGCATACCCTCCCAACTGCAGCTATGGCGCAGGAGGAAACAGGCAGCCGACATTGGATCTGAACAACATCCATGGACATGGTTTAGTCAGTCCGTCAGTGAGGTACGTTGAGGATTACAACTGCGCACGATTCAGGTGATGAACGAAGAGAGCTCACGGCATTGAGGATTACATCTGTTGCTATCCTCGTCGTCGCATAGAAAGTCCACACGGAGACAGTGGAGAGAGGAGAGATGGAGTGTTCGTGCCATGAAGGCGTCAGTGCAGTAGGACGAGAGAGAAGAGGCCAAGATGACCGACGTCGGAACGACTCCAGTGTAGTAGGATGCCGGCAAGGAGGAGGAACGGCGCCGGCGTCGAAAGGGACGAATAGGAGGGCTTTGAGACAAAGCGCAGAGGAGAAAAAATACAATGTGCGCCTAATTACGGCGTCAATGCGTGATGAAGCTCCCGGTCAAAGGAAATTTCAAACGGTTGAACGTATGCGAAGAATTTGACAAAATTCGTCCAAAATAGCTCCGAACATGAACACGAAATTAAGCATTTACGGTCGACGAAACTGCGAACCGATCGTAAAAATGGAACCGTAACATCGATGTGCGTCCTTTTCGTTTAGAGCTTATCTTGAATCGAAGCACCGTTGTGTAGATTAGAGAAGAGGAGGAAGAAAAGAGATTAGGGAGGAGGTTAGTGGAGTTAGAAGAAGAAGCACATACACTACCCGCATCCTTCCATACTCCTCTTGTGCAAGGGACCATCCATGTGCGCTCCCTGTGCGTCGCATCGGCCAGACTCTGGAAAAACTGCCGATTTGAGCGTAGCTCTTGGGCCAACCTCCAGATACTTTAAAGTTCGTGCGATACAGGCCCAATAGTGTATGCAGGTAACCAATCAGCCCGTTTTCTTCCCACGCGGGCTTGGTTGGGCTATATGCAGGCAACCAAGTGCGCCCTTAATGTACTTCTCATGCGCCACATAATATTGAGCAGAAGGCGCCGCATGCCCATTGAGCTTTTTTTTATGATGGTGTATGTGGCCCCGTGCATACTGAGCTGGTGTGTGTCAATTGGATTCCATTATAATGCATGTATGAATTTGTCCAACAGACCCATGAGGTGTATTGTTTGTCCTCATCTGCACCACATTTGTTGGCTACGGGAGAAATACTTTGGCCAAGTAACGCCATGGAACTCCCATTGCCTCCCAATCTTATATTACCAGTGACTTGGTTGCGACAGCCACATGACTAATCTGTGTCATCAACTATCAACAGTATGTGTTCTACAACAATAGCAACTACATACCTATAACGCATCTCTTCGCCATCCACCATAAGCTAGGGAGAACGGAGAAGAGAAATGGTGTGGTATATATTGACTGGGATCCACGTGTGATCTGTATGATGAAAGGAAAAAAGAGAAGTTAGTAGCCATACAATTGAATTAAGTGGCATGGGAATTTTGATCTCTCATTATTTTCTACTGCTATCTTGCACCTACCGCTTTTCCAGTAATATTAGGGTCACTAAGGACAAATGAACCAAAGTATACTATTTATGTCTTCTTTTTAACCTTATAAGACAGTGGGAGAGCCTCCCACTCACACTCCATTCATCAGAAACAAGTTCAGAAACAAAAATATTGACATCCACAATATTAAAATAAATAAAATGTGAAAATTCATCTCATGATGAATCGAATGACATCGATATGATATTTATCGATATTGATATATTTCTCTACAAACTTAATCAAACTTAAAAAGGTTTGTTTTTTCAAAAAACTAATATGTCTAATATTTCAAAGTAGAGGGAGTAAAGACATTATGAAAACCAAATAACGCCAACAGTGCAGCAAAGCGCACCCTACTCTTCTAGTATATATTACTTGCGAGGATGTGTGGTGTGTAGGGGGCATGAGGAGATAACGTGCAAGACCCACATCCCTCCATGAAACAAGTCCACACAGAAAACAGAGGAGAGGTTGAAGGATCTCGCGGGATTCGGTCGGTGCTGGTCTTCGGTGGATCTGTTTGGATCCGGTCTTTGTTCGTCTTTGTTTGGGTGTTTACAGGTTTGATCCTTCTGATCTACGACTTTCTTCATCGGCGATGGTTGATACTCTGGTGCGCTGGTCCTATGGGGCCTTAGCACGACGACTTCCCGACTGTCTACTACAACAAGGTTTGCCCGGCTCCGGTGAGGGAGGGGCGATGACGGCGGCGCGCCTTCGGCTCGCTCCAGTGCTTGTAGTCGTCGCTAGGTGGTCCACGGACATGGTTGTAATTTTTATTACCTCTGTTGTTCTTTGTACTGCCATGATTGAAGATGAATAGATTGGAAGTTTCTCGCAAAAAAAAAGAAGAGACCCATGTTGGGCGGCCCTCACATTGAGATCGGGAGATTAGTTTAAACTTGTCGTTGTCCTGGCACAGTCGCAGCAGCCCCCTAAATTCATTAAAAAAAATCTTTCATTGACAGCTCCCTAAATTCAACTAAAAATTACAGTTCAACAACCGAGCGTCTTTTCTTACTGAGGCATCAATTCCACTACTCTGTCCGATTCATACAAAATGGTGCGCACTTGGTACAACTTTGTGCTAAAGTTATATTAAGCGTGCGTTGATTAATTTGGATGGGATGGAGTAACAGATGCAAGGTTTGACCTTAATTTGCTGTTGAATTCAAGCAACAATCAATCAACACTTAAAACAGTAGGAACGAAAATTGAGCTCCTCAACGGTACCGGCGGGCGCTAGATCCTAACAAAAAGTTGAGATAAATATTTTTACCTTATATAAACAACAGCGAATCGTGCACATGCAGTGCCAAATCCTAACAGCAGAAAAGCGATGGCTCTACTATGGCCATGAACCATACAGCAGAGAGGACCTGAAGCGAGAGCGGAAGCTCCATGCATGGCTGATGCGATCCGTCCTTTGTACAGTCATCTAGGAGGAGCATGTGGTCATGAGCAAGGTCCGTCCGTGTGTCCCACCCTCCCTTCCCTGTCATCCAGAGTCATGAGATGTTGACAACAACAGATTTTTATTAGCAACTAATAACAAGATCAACAATGGAATTCATTCGTCAGCACTGAGTTCGTCCCTGCTTCAACAACCAGCAAGACAAGAGTCGCAGGTGGCTAGCACCGGAACTTGGAACTCCATTCCCGAGTGGTGAATCGGAACGGATAAAAAAGGGGAAACTTTTGCATATCCGATCCAGAAGGGATTGGAAGGGAAGTGAAGGATGGGGGTTTGAGGGGTTACCATCCATCCGTGATGCCGGAGAGGATGGTGAGTCCTTGTTGGTGATGAATCTAGCGGCGAGGAAGACGGACACAAGCGGAGGTGCGCCTGTGACCCGCGTCGGCCGGCCGCTAGGGTTCGGGGTCGGGGCGCGTCCGCCGCCGTCGTCTTGTCTCCTCTCCTCTTTTCTTCTCTTCTCTTCTCTTATGATGAGGAGGATGAGGGGAGGGGAGGGGAGAGGGTGGGGTGGGGTGCCATTGCCGGCGGCGAGGTGTGAAGGAGGGAGGGAGACGGTGAGATGCGGGGTGGGGTGGGATGGGGAATCGGGAGCAATCAGTGCGTGCGTTGGAGCTCTCCTCTCCTTTCCTTTCTTTTTGTTTCCTTTGGTTTGAGCCTGATTGGTCGCTCGAGCCTACCCACCCACGGATTGACCCATCTCTTGGCAGGATCTGACGTGGCTTGAGACTGCGTCGGTATTTCCCCAAAGAGAAAGGGATGATGCAGCACAGCGACGGTAAGTATTTCCCTCAGTTATGAAACCAAGGATATCGAACCAGTAGGAGGATCACCAACACCCAATAAGTAGCACCTGCACACAAACTACAAATACTTGCAACCCGACGCGAAAGAGAGGTTGTCAATCTCTCTACGGTAATAAGATGGATTAGGTAGTGATAGATAGGAGAGATAGATCTCTCAAGAACACAAAATAAAAAGAGTAAATATGCAGCAATATATTTTTGGGTTTTTGGTTTTGTAGATCTGAAAACAAAGATTGCAAAAAACGTAGATCGGAAAGCAATATGATGGAAAAGTAGACCCGGGGGCCGTAGGGTTCACTAGTGGCTTCTCTCATGAGTATAGCGCACGGTGGGTGAATAAATTACTGTTGGGCAGTTGATAGAAAATTGAATAGTCATGACGATATCCAAGGCGATGATCATTATATAGGCATCACGTCCAAGATAGATAGACCAACTCCTGCCTGCATCTACCTCTATTACTCCACACATCAACCGCTATCCAGCATGCATCTAGTGTATTAAGTTCATGGAAAAACAGAGTAATGCAATAAGAACGATGACATGATGTAGACAAGATCTATTCATGTAGGAATAGACCACATCTTGTTATCCTTAATAGCAACGATACATGCGTGTGTTGCTATCCCTTCTGTCACTGGAAAAGAACACCGCAAGATCGAACCCATCACAAAGCACCTCTTCCCATGGCAAGAAAAATCGATCTAGTTGGCCTAACTAAACTAAAGATTCGAAGAAGAAATACGAGGCTATAAGCAATCATGCATATAAGAGAGAGAAGAAGCCATCTAGCTACTGCCTACGGACCCGTAGGTCTATGGTGGACTACTCATGCATCATCGGAGAGGCACCTATGAAGAAGATGAACCCCTCCGTGATGGTGTTTAGATTGAATCTCGTGGTTCTGGAAGTTGCAGCGGCTGGAATTGTGTTTCGTCGACTCCCCTAGGGTTTTCCGAATATTTGAGAATTTATAGGCATCAGAGGCGGTGCGGAAGGGGGGCGAGGAGGGCACAACCCATCAGGGCGCGCCGGGGCCCCCCTGGCGCGCCCTGGTGGGTTGTGCTCTCCACATCCCACCTCTCTGGCAGTTGTTTGGCCCACTGGGTGTCTTCTGGTCCAGAAAAAATCTCCAAAAAGTTTCGTCGCGATTGGACTCCGTTTGGTATTGATTTTCTGCGAAGTAAAAAAACAAGCAAAAACAACAACTGGCACTTTGGCACTATGTCAATAGGTTAGTCCCAAAAAATGATATAAAGTGGTAATAAAATGATGGTAAAACATCCAAGAATGATAATATAACAGCATGGAACAAGCAAAAATTATAGATACGTTGGAGACGTATCATCATCCCAAAGCTTAATTCCTACTCGTCCTCGAGTAGGTAAATGATAAAAACAGAATTTTTGATGTGGAAGGCTGCCTAACATGTTCATCACATTCTTTTATTTTGTATAGCATGGATATTTGGACTTATAATGATTCAAAGCAATAGTCTAGTTTTAACATAATGACTTCAATACTCAAGCATGTCAACAAACAACCATGTCTTTCAAAATATCAACACTAAAGAAAGTTATCCCTAGTCCATCATACTCAATCATTGACCCATTCATGAAACACACTCAAATATTAGCTATGCCCAATGCTCAAGTACGATCATAGTGCCCCCTAGTTGGTGCTTATAAGAGAAGATGGAGACCCAAAGCAAAAATAAAAATTGCATAAAGTAAATAGATAGGCCCTTCGCAGATGGAAGTAGGGATTTGTAGAGGTGCCAGAGCTCAAGTTTTTAAATTGAGAGAGAAAAATATTTTGGGTGGCATGCTTTTCCTGTCAACGAAAACGACAAAGTAGCTCACAATACTTTCCATGCTAGATATATCATAGGCGGTTCCCAAACAGAAAATAAAGTTTATTCCTTTTTCCACCAAACTTCCACTTTCCATGGCGGGCCGTATCCACGGTTGCCTTCCATACCAACACTTTCCAAGGAATTTATTATTTGACAACATAAAGTAAATATATATTTTTCTTTTTCATTTCGGGAATGGGCATCCCTATTACCGCCGCACTCTCGTGCAATGACAAGTGAATAAACACTCATCTTGAGAATAACACATCTAGCATGGAAAAATATTGGACACTCCCCACCGTTTCATGAGCGGTACGGGCACACAAAAGAGAAAATTTATTTTGAAAATTTAGAGATGGCACATACAAATTTGCTTGGAACGGCATGGAAATACCGCATATAGGTAGGTATGGTGGACTCATAAGGCAAAACTTGGTTTAAGGATTTTGGATGCACAAGTAGTATTTCTACTTAGTACAAATGAAGGCTAGCAAATAGATTGGGAAGCAACCAAACCAAGAAACGAAAATTCACATAAGTGAACATTGAACATAAGTAACACCGAATAATGCACCACAAGTAGGATATAACTTCATTGCATAACTATTGACTTTCGTGCATGCATAGGGAATCACAAACCTTAACACCAATATTCCTACTAAGCATGATTACTCATCAACATGACTCACATATTACTATCATCATGTTTCAAAACTATTAGAAGGAATCAAGTTTAATTTGTCCAATGATCTTCATGAAAGTTTTTATTATATCCTCCTTGGATATCTATCACTTTGGGACTAGTTTCATATATTGCCATTGCTTTTTGGCAAGCTCAAACAAATTTAAGTGAAGCACATGAGCATAAAGATTTCATCTCTCAAAAAGGTATAAGTGAAGCATGAGAGGATTTCTTCAAAATTTACTAACTCTCAAATTAATCTAAGTGAAGCATGAGAGTATTTCTACAAAAGTTTCCAAGCACACCGTGCTCAAAATGATATAAGTGAAGCACTAGAGCAATTCTATAGCTCAAAAAGTTTAAGTGAAGCACATAGAGCAATTCTAACAAATCATAGCATGATTTTGGCTCTCTCAAATAGGTGTGTACAGCAAGGATACAAAGGAAAAACTAACAAACAAAGCAAGCAAAGATACAAGACACTCCAAGCAAAACACATGATATGTGACGAATAAAAATATAGCTCCAAGTAAAATACCGATGGTCGTTAGAAGAAGGAGGGGATGCCACTCGGGGGCATCCCCAAGCTTAGTTGCTTGTTTCTCTTTGGATATATCTTGGGGGTGCGGTAGCATCCCCAAGCTTAGGCTTTTGCTACTCCTTATTCCTTCATCCATCGTGATCTCACCCAAAACTTGAAAACTTCAATCACACAAAACTCAACAAAATCTTTGTGAGATCCGTTAGTATAAGAAAGCAAATCACTACTTTAGGTACTGTTGCAAACCCATTCATATTTTGTTATTGCATTATACCTACTGTATTTTAACTTTACCATGGCTTATACCCCCTAATACAAACCGTAGATTCATCAAAACAAGCACACAATGCAACGAAAACAGAATCTGTCTTAAACAGAACAGTCTGTAGTAATCTGTACTATACCCATACTTCTGTAACTCTAAAAATTCTGAAAAATTAGGACAACGTAAGGAATTTGTATATAAACACTGTGTTAAAATTTCAGCTGAAGATCACGTTCCAGCAAAAAATGAAAATTCATATACTGGACGCAAAGTTTCTGTTTCAGATTCAGCATCACTTCTACTCATCCTATGAATCATCCTAAAGGCTTTACTTGGCACAAACACTAAATAAAACATAAAAAAAACACAATAATAACAGAGGCATAATTGTGTCAACACACAAAAACAGAAAGGAAAAGGCAAAAATTTATTGATTCATTGGGTTGCCTCCCAACAAGCGCTATCGTTTAACGCCCCTAGCTAGGCATAATGGATAGATTCAGGTATTGTCATCTTTGGTTTTGGCCACTTTTGTGAGGGCCTTCTCAAATCCGGGGGGCTCTTTCCGCTTCCCCAAATTTTCAGGAGAAGAAACATCTTAAGATCCAAAATATCCAAACACTTATTGCAAAGGGTAATCAAGGTGTTCAAGCGATTGAGGTTCCCACTAATATGTTTGAGGGGTTCATGATATTTTTGCAACTCGACCAAGTGCTTATGTAAGTCACCCAATTTGTCGAGAATTTGAACTCCCTCTTGTGAAAAAGCAAGCCCCTTTTTTGGTGGAGGAACCCCCAAAATCCCTTCCAAAACTTCATAAGCGGCGTTTGCATCAAGTTCAATAAAATTCCCTTTTGAGGCAAAATCCAAAATCTCTCTATGATGCAAAGCCAATCCAATGTAAAAATTTCTAAGCAAAACTTTTGCGTCTCCTTTTAGATTGGAAATACGATAGGATTCCATTAGCCTATACCAGGCATCTTTCAAATTTTCCCCTTGTTTTCATTTGAAGTATAGAACTTCAAAATCTGGTGACAAAGGGGGAGTAGTAACACTAGTCATAGCAACAAGCAAGAGATCTGGCAAGAAAAAGGGCAAACGAAAAAGAGGGCGAATAAAACGGCAAATTGGTGAAGTGGGGGAGAGGAAAACGAGAGGCAAATGGCAAATAATGTAATTGCAAGGAGATGAGATTTGTGATTAGGAACCTGGTAGATGGTGGTGGAGTTCCCTCGGCGCCTATGATAGGCACATGGAAGAGACTGCTTCCTCCCCGGCAACGGCGCCAGAAATTCCTTTGACGTGACTTGAGACTGCATCGGTATTTCACCAAAGAGGAAGGGATGATGCAGCACAGCGGCGGTAAGTATTTGCCTCAGTTATGAAACCAAGGTTATCGAACCAGTAGGAGGATCACCAACACCCAATAAGCAGCACCTGCACACAAACAACAAATACTTGCAACCCGACGTGAAAGAGAGGTTGTCAATCTCTCTACGGTAATAAGATGGATTAGGTAGTGATAGATAGGAGAGATAGATCTCTCAAGAACACAAAATAAAAAGAGTAAATATGCAGCAATATATTTTTGGGTTTTTGGTTTTGTAGATCTGAAAACAAAGATTGCAAAAAACGTAGATCGGAAAGCAATATGATGGAAAAGTAGACCCGGGGGCCGTAGGGTTCACTAGTGGCTTCTCTCATGAGTATAGCGCATGGTGGGTGAACAAATTAATGTTGGGCAATTGATAGAAAATCGAATATTCATGACGATATCCAAGGCGATGATCATTATATAGGCATCACGTCCAAGATAGATAGACCGACTCCTGCCTGCATCTATCTCTATTACTCCACACATCGACCGCTATCCAGCATGCATCAAGTGTATTAAGTTCATGGAAAAACGGAGTAATGCAATAAGAACAATGACATGGTGTAGACAAGATCTATTCATGTAGGAATAGACCCCATCTTGTAATCCTTAATAGCAACGATACATGTGTGTCTTGCTGCCCCTTCTGTCACTGGGAAAGAACACCGCAAGATCGAACCCATCACAAAGGACCTCTTCACATGGCAAGAAAAATCGATCTAGTTGGCCTAACTAAACCAAATATTCGAAGAAAAAATATGAGGCTATAAGCAATCATGCATATAAGAGATCAAAAAAGACTCACATAATATTCATGGATACACTAGTAGAAAACAGGCCTTCCGTCTCAACCTTTAGTCCCGGTTTGGCTTTGGACCGGGACTAATGTGTCCATTAGTCCCGGTTCCAACGGCTAGGAGCGGTCGGGGTGTACGGGCCCTATTAGTCCTAGTTCATTCGAGACCTATAGTCCCGGTTTGTATCACAAACCGGGACTAAAGGGGTGGTGGCAGGCTGGTGTCAGCCTGGGGCCCCCACGAGCACTTTTAGTACCGGTTTGTGATACAAACCGGGACTATAGGTGGACCTTTAGTCCCGGTTTGTATAACGAACCGGGACTAAAGCTTTCCCTATATAAACCCTTCGTCCAGCCCGACTCCATTTCTCTGTTTTCTCCATTCGAATTCCCCTCTCTGTTCTTCCCCTAGCTCGAGCTCCTCCCTCCATTTTTGCCAAGATTTGTCAAGATTTGAGGCACCCCAATCCATCCAAGTGTCCACAAAGGTTAGCAACTTTGTCCTTTCATCTCTTATTGCTAGATCAGCTCGTGCAATGCTTTATAAGTATAGTGATTTGTGGGTTTTAGTTTGGGTGTAATTATGTGGTAGTTTTTTTGATTTATATGCAATTTGACCTCAAATTAACTCCTTAGTTTGCATATGTGTAGGTGTGGTTTACTTAGTGTGCCTTACCGTCCCCGTCCTAACCACCGTCGATCGCCTGCACCGTCCCGTCGCCGGCACCACCTTGGGGAGCCTCTTCTTGTGTTCTTATCATTTTTATTAAAAAAAATCGTATTTGTATGATTTAGATAGTTACTTGCATAATTTTCTTACTTGTATGATTGTTGTTATATATAGTGCCATGGTTATGATATCTGTGCCCTGTCGGCCCTCGTCCGGTTTATGATTCGGATGTGGTATATTCTCTTTTATAACTATTATTTGTTGCATTTCGTGTTAATGACAATTATGCCCATCAAGTTGACATAGATATTTTTATCTAGGAGGTAGTTGAACCAGAAATGCCAACCGACCCTATTGTCGAGAAGTGAAATTTAGTTGAAAAAGAAAACGAGGATTTGAAAGGAAAATTGAAAAGAGTTGAAGAAGAGAATATGAAATTGGAGTTGTACGTTGCCGATGTTGTCGATGATCACAAGATCAAGATGGATGCAATGCGCTTGAAGATTAGAAAGATTAGAAAATATGCCATTAATAAAGAGGCTTGGTATCATTATGCTGTTGGATCAATTGCTACCTTAGTTGCGATTTTGAACGCATTTGTTGTTGCATTTAAATGTTTTATCTAGATAGTTGTATGTTGTTTTATGAGAAAATAAATGTGTATGAACTTTATGTATGAACTTGTATTAATTTGGTCTTTTCTGTGTTGTGTAATGAAGATGAACCGGCAATGGATGTATGATGACCGACGCTCTCCCCAGTTCATTAATGGCGTGCAGAGTTTTTTGCGTGCGGCTGAGGCAAACAAGCGGGGTGGTTTTATGTGTTGTCCATGTGGTGTGTGTAAGAATGATAAGACTTACTCTAGCTCAAAACAGATTCACGTCCACCTGTTTACGTCCGGTTTCATGTTCGGCTATAATTGTTGGACCAAGCACGGAGAAAGAGGGGTTCTAATGGAAGAGAATGAAGAAGAAGAGGATGACGACAACTATCCTGGGTGTCCTAAATATGATGGTACTACAATGGGGGAAGAGAATGAAGAAGAAGAAGATGAGGCATCAGATGAGCCCGCTGATGATCTTGGTCGGGCCATTGCTGATGCAAAGAGAAACTGCGAAAGTGAAAAGGAGAAGTTGAAGTTGCAGCGCATGTTAGAGGATCAAAAAAAGGGTTGTACCCAAATTGCGAAGATGACAACACAAAGCTCGGTACCACACTGGAATTGCTGCAATGGAAGGCAGAGAATGGTGTATCTGACAAGGCATTTGAAAAGTTGCTAAAAATAATGAAGAATAAGCTTCCAAAGGACAACGAATTGCCCGACAGTACATACGAAGCAAAGAAGGTTGTCTGCCCTCTAGGATTGGAGGTGCAGAAGATACATGCATGCCCTAATGACTGCATCCTCTACCGCGGTGAGTACGAGAATTTGAATGCATGCCCGGTATGTAATGCATTGCAATATAAGATCGGTCGCGATGACCCTGGTGATGATGTTCAGGGCGAGCGCCCCAGGAAGAGGATTCCTGCCAAGGTGCTGTGGTATGCTCCTATAATACCACGGTTGAAACGTTTGTTCCAAAACTAAGAGCATGCCAAGTCGTTGCGATGGCACAAAGAAGACCGTAAGAAAGACGTGAAGTTGAGAGTACCCGCTGATGGGTTGGAGTGGAGAAAAATCGAGAGAGAGTGGACGGACTTTGCAGATGACCCAAGGAACTTATGGTTTGGTTTAAGTGCTGATGGCATTAATCCATTTGGGGAACAGAGCAGCAAGCATAGCACATGGCCTGTGACTCTATGTATCTATAACCTTCCTCCTTGGTTGTGCATGAAGCGGAAGTTCATTATGATGCCAGTGCTCATCCAAGGCCCTAAGCAACCCGGCAACGACATTGATGTGTACCTAAGGCCATTAGTTGATGAACTTTTACAGCTGTGGAATAAAAAAGGTGTACGTGTGTGGGATGAGCACAAACAGCAGGAATTTGACCTGCGAGCGTTGCTATTTGTAACCATCAATGATTGGCCAGCTCTTAGTAACCTTTCAGGACAGACAAACAAGGGATACCATTGTGACGCCCCCGATTTCGACCGTACGCTAATCAAACACGCAATGCGTACGACCAAGATTAGGGACTCACTGATCGATATCACAACACAACACTAGACACAAATTAAAGTCATACAGCTTCATATTACAAGCCAGGGGTCTCGAGGGCTCGAATACAAAGCTCGACAAAGCACGAGTCAGCTGAAGCAATTAATATCTGAGTACAGACATAAGTTAAACAAGTTTTTCCTTAAGAAGGCTAGCACAAACATAAGCAGCGGATCGAAAGAGGCGAGGCCTCCTGCCTGGGAACCTCCTAACTACTCCTGAGCGTCGGCACTCTCCACGTAGTAGTTGGCTCCAGCGGTGGTGTAGTAGTCGTCTCCGGCGTACTCCATCTCCTGGGCTCCATCGTCTGAACGTAGAATCGTATCGAGGGGGAAAGAGAATGCAAAGCAGCGGTGAGTACTCATCCAAAGTACTCGCAAGACTGACATCAGAACTATGCTAGGTATGCATCATTATCAAGGGGTGGGAGGTTATATCTGGACTGACTACAGAAAGCAAGAATGAGGGGAAGGCCTAGTCCTATCGAAGACTAGCATCTTCAGCATCTTGCAGCATTAGAAGAGAGTAGACTGGTATCTCATATATAGTCATATTATTGTAGCAATTTTATTAAGTAACCACGCCCAGAGATTCTTCCTCGACTCCCTGCAAGGAAGCAAGCTCGGAGCCACATTCATTTCAATTTTTAAATCACAATTATAGTTGTATAAGGTCAAGGCACAACTCCAAGTCGTCATGTTACCGTGGACACGGCTATTCGAATAGATTATTCATCCCTGCAGGGGTGCACCACATATCCAACACGCCTGATCACCTCCGGCCGGACACACTTTCCTGGGTCATGCCCGGCCTCAGGATAGCAGCATGTCGTCGCCCCACCTAGGCTCAACGAAGAGGCCAGCCCACCGGTCTAAATCCTAAGCACACAGGGGTCGTGGGCCCACTTGCCCTACGCGCTCCTGCATGATGCGTACGCGGCCGGAAGCAGACCTAGCACACTCCAGTCCAAGAGCTGTACCGTCCAGTCCAATCCGGCACGCGCCGCTCCATTGCTGACGTCCGAAGAGCTTCGGCTGATACAATGACGCTGAGTACCCATAACTTCTCCCACGCGATGGTTTGGTGCGTAAAAAGGCCAACGACCCAACTCAGATCAAATACCCAACCCATTAGCATTTTATTAATGCGGGGCAAGCGCGACCCATAAAGTGCGGTCCCGTCACCCCGACTCGAGGATGTGTGGCAAGGGCCTCTCCTGCCCGTCCACGCCTCAACATAATCCTTCGGATGCCTTACCGGCGCATCCCACCACATCTCACACACGGGTACCCTTGGGGCCGACCCGTCTCAAGACTGTCGGGAACTCAGGTCCACCTCAACCAGGGTGGTACCGCCTGTCCCTCCAGTCCCGTCTCTCACATGTAAACAAAGTCAAGTTGAAGTAACTGTGTGTTTATACACCAAGTGGATATCCGAGGAATCACCCTCGATGGATCCCACTCGAGGTATGTGTATGACAAGAGTCGCTATCGATAAATGGGAAGGAGGAATCACCCTCGATACCCACGACCGATTAGCTACGCTACAGAATTAACATTGGGAGTGCTAAGTGAGGTATCACCCTCGGCACTCGATAGTAGCTCTGCAGTGCCATACTTAAGGGGTGTGCGGTGATGTGAGGGGCCTGGCTCGTCGGTCGGTTGACCGAGTCTTCGAGTCTTCGGGTCGTCGAGTCGTCGATGAAGAAGTAGGGGCAACTGGGACTAAGGGGGGTCTCAGGGGATTCACTGATCAACCTATACTAAACAGTTGATATCGTTGCAGGTATAGTAGCAGTTTATCAAAAGCAGGCTATGCCTCAGAATAGGAGCTAACTAATACAGTAGCAAAATCTAATGCTAGAATAAAAGGGAAGAATGGGCGATATCGGAATGCTCAAGGGGGGGTTGCTTGCCTTGCTGCTCTGCGGCAAAAGGCTGATCGTCAACGGCGTAGTCGTACCCGGCAGCAGCGTCGGTCTCGGGGTCTACCGGTAAGAAGAGGGGAGAGAAACAATAAATATAAAGCAGACAAATGCATCACGATGCATGACATGGCAATATGTAGGGCTAGGCATGCACTAACGCAGTACTACACACCGCAGACGGTTCGAAAGAATATCTGACGATATTTTCCCGGTCTCGGGCTACTACCGGACAGGCGAAATCGATGGAAAAGTTCCATGTTCGCTATGCTAGAGGCATGTGACAGACTAACAGACTGCGTATTCGGATTCGTCTCGTCGTTCTGAGCAACTTTCATATATAAAGTTTTTCGATCTGAGCTACGGTTTAAAAGATATGATTTTCTAAAGTTTTAAACATTTTCTGGAATTTATTTTATTTATTTAAATCAACATTATCCAGAACAGTGCAGGGTGACGTATGCATGACGTAATGGTGACGTCAGCAATCAACAGGACGGCTGACCCGGTCAAACCTGACCTGTGGGCCCCACCCGTCATAGACTCTGGGCTAAACAGGGTTTAAATTAAACTAAACTAAGTTAATTTAACAAGTAGGCCCCACATGTCAGTGACTAATTAGTCTAAACTAATTATCCAAATTAATTTAAACTAATTCGATTAATTAAAATGGGGCAGGGCCCACATGTCAGTGGCTGGGAGTGCCCAGTCAGCAGTTGACTGGGTCAACCCAGTCAACTGGGGCCCGTGGGGCCCGCTGGCAGCGACCCAGGGGGTGGCCCCAGACCAGCCACGTCGGTAGCGGCCGGCATTTCGCCGCCGGCGACCGAAAAACGAGGCGGAGGGCACGGCCGGTGTCGGGATTCGTCTACAGAGGGCCACTTGGCCCGCGCGTGGGCGCGTTCGAACGAGCGCGCAGCGCCGCATCCATTGGTGGGGTCGGCCTCGCCGGAGACGCACAGGAGCGGCGATGGTGAGCACGGTAGCACACGGCGGTGCTCGGGTTCGGCGATACGGCGTGCAAACGAGCAACCTAATATGCTAGGGAGGGCCTACGCGTTGCGGTGAGTAAAATGCGCACGGGCCCGAAGCCATTTGGTCGCCGGAGCCACGCCGGCGACGAGCTCGGGCGGAGCGGCGCTCGGGCACGACGGGGAGGGGGAGCTACGGCGGCGAAAAGGACCGGGGAGGAGAGGGGAAAGAAGCGCATGCTCACGGGGCTCCTGTAGGTGTGCTTAGCGGGCTCGGGGAGGGCTCGGTGTGGCCGGAAACGACGACGAACGGCGGCGGGGATCCGAGGAGGAAGAAGGCAGCGCGGTGGCGATGCGGTGGCTCCCAGCTCGGGCCTGCGGTCGGGGTGGATGCGCCGGTCGATGGCGAAGTCGGGGGACACGACGGCGACGCGAGGGATCGGGGAGAGCGGGAGAGGGCCGTGGGAGGCCGTTCTTATCCCCACGTCGTCGGCCGGCGACGGGGTGCGGCGTGGACGCCGCCCTGTAGCGACCTTGCCGGTCGCTACATGGGAGAAGGAGGCACGCAGGGGGGGGGGGGGGCTGGGCTGGGCCGCGCGGGTGCTGGCTGGCCAGCTGGGCTAGTTGGGCTAGGGGGGCGTTCTCTTTCTTTTTATTTTTATTTTTGTTTTAGTTTTTCTGTTTTCTGTTTCATTTATTCTTAGCAATAATTTCCTATGGCAAAAATGTGTAACTTGGTCCAAATAATACCTTGCATTATTAAGTGTGGCCACAAAAAGATTGGTCACAACAATAATTTAGTTTATTTTTGTTTTATTAATAAAAAGCATTTAATTAATTGTTTTAACTGCTGTTTTATTTGTTTTAGGGTATTTAACCACTTTATAAAAATGTGGTTTCAACATGACAAATATCCAGAGAATATTTGCCACACTTTGAGCATTTTTGTTTTCATGTTTGACAAAATTAAATCTTGACTTTAAATTTGAATTTGAATTTGAATAGGATTTGGATTAACGCGAGATTAACAACAGTAACAGTGGTGACATGGCATCATTAGCAAGGGATTACTGCAGCTTAATTATCCGGGCGTTACAATTCTCCTCGTCTAACAAGAATTCTCGTCCCGAGAATTTAGAGGTAGGGTAAGGGAAAAAGTTCTGGTTACGAAGTTCTAACGGATCTTCTCATCTTTGTTGTTCTCCTCGAAGAAGTTGATCCCTTTCGTTGATATATTCATCTTTCTTCTTCGGGTCATCATGATGGAGTCGTCATCCTTTCTTCGGGATCTTCATCGCCCTACGAATGAGATTAGAGAGAAAATTCTGGAAGAACGAATCTAAGCAGAGCTGGGCATCTGACGGCGAACTCAGGGAGGAACACAAAATTTATTTCTCAAGTTAAGACTCGAGGAATCACTAAGAGCAAAATGTGATGGTATAAAAGTTTCAAACGGGTAGGCAATCATTCGATGCCTGATCGGAAGGTGAAAGGGATTCAGAGCAACGAAAATAATTATTGTGTCTGATATTAGGATAGATCTTCCCTTGGGCGGTGGCTCGGGAATTACAAACGAAGCCATGTGCAAAGGATACTTTGGAGTCAAAGATGTACAGGAGAGTCAGGTTTCGATCCTGTGGAACTGAGGTTTATGGGCCGACCATGTGGTTAAGAGCAGGAAGAGCGGTGACATCTTACACGGTCATGGTAGCATGACAAGTCAGAGGATAGCTTGTCAGTTATGCTGGCAACAACGTCGGTACCAAGGGCGGGGGACGAATAGAACCATTTTCCTGCTCGTTGAAACGAGGCGGACCAATAGGCAAAGTTCCCGTCCACCGGCGGTTACCGGAATGTTATCAACAATAGTAACAGGGCCTTACTGACAGAATTGATCACCGAGGTGCTTACCTAAGCAGGGAATCACCACTGTTCAGATAAGCTAGATTACAAGAAAGGTTAAATAGACCAATGGAAAGGAAAATGCGTTCATCACATTAAACAGACCAATGGAAAGGAAAACGTGTTTATACTCAAGTTTTAGGAGTATATCTTTCCCAAGGTAAATAGAGCATGATACACATGACAAGATAGCAAGTAGATAACCATTTAGGTAAAAGGGGCGAGGAAAATCCATGACATGCCCATACAATGGGGGTTTGAATAATTGCTCAAGAAACAATTAGCATTGAGCTTACATTATTCCTTTTGATGATCGATATACCACATCCATGCTTCGGGATAGCAATGATATGGTGTTTCGAGTAAAGGATGGAGCTTGGATACACAAAGGATCCAGTAGGAACAACTTATAAAATAAGCCTTACAATTCCCCCATGGAAGAATGGCAATCCTTGCTGAACAAAGCATTATAACAATAGGTCATCCGGTTAGGTGTGCTAGCTACAACATCACCTTACCGAGTAATAAAGACCAAAGTTATAATTCTTGATAATGTTCCAACCATCATATTTGTCCGAGATTCAGATCTGGTTGGTGTCAGGATACTTCAGACAAAGAAGGCCTGAGGAGAAAAGGATGCAACACAGACCTATGAGATGATGTTGCAAGAATCTCGGGATGAACGACAGAAGCAAGACTTGAATCATTAGCTAGACTACAAGACATCTGAACACAAGGTCAAGACATTCGTGCCCACATGGAAGTTTCTAGAATGGAGGGCAATCAAGTTCTGATTGGGGACCATCATAGAGGATATCAAAGTTCCACGTGTAAGTCTGGACTAGGACAAATCAAATCAATCAGCGGCCTGGCGTGCTAGGAAATACATATGGAGTGAAGGTAGCAAATCTATCAAACCATAGAATACTTCGCACATGACTGAATGAATTGGAACGATTGCAGAGGAAGCGAGACAAAAAATTTCCCATAAGCACGGTGGCAAAAATGCACGTGAACTTATAGAAAAACACTTCTTTTATCAAACATATTCTTCATGAACTAGGCACAAAGAATGCTTTCAAGGTTTCCAACACTAGCTTAAATGTTCATCATGAACCACGAGGAAGAAGAGGATGTGGCTGATGGGCTCAGCAACAATTCGTCGAGATTCCCACAAAGAAGGATCTCCACGATTGAGTGAACAAAACCAGATGATATATTGAGGTATGTCCGAAGGAAACATCCACAATTAAACATTAATCGATAGGTGCACCCGAAATACAGACTAAGTAGCACGACCAATGTTAGAGTGCTGACTCAACAGCCAATACACTAAGAATGGATTTATTGTTCGCTAACTCCAAGGTGATAGAGTTGCTATGCCATAAGTATTGAATTTACACATCACATTCCATTTGTCAGTATTCCGGTTAAAAACGACACGGGAACAAAGAAATGAAAGGTGATGGCAAGGATGTCGCCAACGACAACACCAATTACCACGGACAAGGATGCTACTCTCATCATGAATTTAATTGATATCCTGGAAGAGCCCAGAATGCTGATGAGGATCACGACACATTTGTCGAGAAGTCTCATGAAGATGTAATCAATCAGCGATGACATCAAGCAAAGAAATGGTGAAGCGAAAAGTTGGCGGAACCACAGATTGGAGTGCTAGCTCAGCATCGAAATTGCCTTTCAAGACAACCAACATGACGTTGAAAACTCAATGTAATCTTAGAGCACTGTTGGAATTGTGTTCCGGGGATGAAGGATATAAATAGCATGGCCAAGCGTTAGCATGACGATGATGATGTAGCCAAACAGCTTGGAAAGACATGATCAAGCACAAACTCATAAGCAAAGAAGATTACTAAGAGTTGTTGAATCGCAATGCGGACTCAATTCGGACACCAGTGTCCCTGAGTGTCCCACAACTCAGAACACGAGGCAACTGGAGTCAGCGAAATATCATAGTTGTTGAGGAGCTCATAAGAAGTTATAAAGCTCCATGATATTTATCAAGATACCAAGGATAATACCCGGAGGTAGATCAGAATAGAGGTTAGACTAGTGTATTGATCTGTGGAAGACAAGCACTTTAACCTGTCTGAGAATGAAATCAAAGTAGTACAATCTGGTCGGAACCACGATTGCAAAGGACAAGATCAAAGATACAATATCACACCATACAATGAATGATTATATGAAAGGAGAAGCTTGTATGATAAGATCAACATCGTTTCCATGGGCATGAACCCAAGGTTCAAGGTCGACTCCCACTTCACCAATGCATCACCTTCCATTTACACCTCGCCTTTGGTGAAATTATAGTTTTGAAAGATTATCTGGCAAAACACCAGGAGAGTATGACTCGTGAAAACTGTCGGGTTCACACGGATTAAGGAAGGCATAGGTTCAACCCATCGGGGCATCTTAGGAACATATACCACAAGCTTCAAGAGTAATTAACACATGCTTGACAACAGAGCATGGTTGATAAAAGCATAGGATACAACTTATCAGAGGGAGAAGACACAATTTACCAATGGCATCATGTATCAGGGGAAGAACATCACAATAATTTTGAATGTGAAGGATGCTATCGGATAATAACCCAACAATGGGTCTGGCGGTCCACAAAGGACCTGATGTGAGTATCGGTACTCAATCAGAGGGAGAAAGAATGCAAGGCATCAGATTATAGAACATCCATTAATTCGATGCTTAATTACCAAAGGAATTTTGATTTCCAGTTTGGTGTATCAGAATCGGATGCTCCGATCAAATACAAATAAGTTGAATAGACTTAGATGGGCAATCAATCAAGGTTGATTTGTTGGGAACCAACTCATGTTTGGAAAGACGTCTGAGTCGGACGGATAATTTATGATAAACAACTGATGACTGCGTGCATTCACACACAGGTTGAATCAATAAAATCAAATGAAAACCACAAAGGATTTACTTAATATTGCTAAACATATGGAATTAACCATAATGCAAGCAGGTGAGAAAGGTCAAGAGCAAAAGGCTACTGAGGATTACGGAAGATCGAATAGCGTTTCAAAGAATTCTGTGAAACACATGATCCACCGAGGAAGAACGAATCTCCGGTAAGATAATTCGATGTACCCTGTAATAACAAGAGTAACTGGATATGAAAGTATGAGCGACAATTGCATGTAGTCATCCATAGGGGTTGACGGTGTAAGGGAATCTCAAATGCAATGAGCACAAGTTCTCGGGAGAACATCGGAGAGTATCTTCGGAGTCTTCTGATGAATCAAGCCATCATCTGGAATGAGGGGCTCTCCGGGGGAAGTAGTTACGAGAACCTAGAGTTAGAGTTAATAAAATCTTTAACCCGAAAGAGAAGAGAGATCAGAACCCAGAGTATAGATGAGGAATAAAAGATCCTAATACCACCCGATTGAGATGTGGGCCCGTAAGCCACACAACAATGTTAATAAAAGTTTTTCAAGTACTAGACTCAACTTCGGCCAAGGAGTTGGAAAGGGGGCTACCTACAGGCAGTCGGCTCTGATACCAACTTGTGACGCCCCCAATTTGACCGTACGCTAATCAAACACGCAATGCGTACGACCAAGATTAGGGACTCACTGATCGATATCACAACACAACACTAGACACAAATTAAAGTCATACAGCTTCATATTACAAGCCAGGGGCCTCGAGGGCTCGAATACAAAGCTCGACAAAGCACGAGTCAGTGGAAGCAATTAATATCTGAGTACAGACATAAGTTAAACAAGTTTTGCCTTAAGAAGGCTAGCACAAACATAAGCAGCGGATCGAAAGAGGCGAGGCCTCCTGCCTGGGAACCTCCTAACTACTCCTGAGCGTCGGCACTCTCCACGTAGTAGTTGGCTCCAGCGGTGGTGTAGTAGTCGTCTCCGGCGTACTCCATCTCCTGGGCTCCATCGTCTGAACGCAGAATCGTATCGAGGGGGAAAGAGAATGCAAAGCAGCGGTGAGTACTCATCCAAAGTACTCGCAAGACTGACATCAGAACTATGCTAGGTATGCATCATTATCAAGGGGTGGGAGGTTATATCTGGACTGACTGCAGAAAGCAAGAATGAGGGGAAGGCCTAGTCCTATCGAAGACTAGCATCTTCAGCATCTTGCAGCATTAGAAGAGAGTAGACTGGTATCTCATATATAGTCATATTATTGTAGCAATTTTATTAAGTAACCACGCCCAGAGATTCTTCCTCGACTCCCTGCGAGGAAGCAAGCTCGGAGCCACATTCATTTCAATTTTTAAATCACAATTATAGTTGTATAAGGTCAAGGCACAACTCCAAGTCGTCCTGTTACCGTGGACACGGCTATTCGAATAGATTATTCATCCCTGCAGGGGTGCACCACATATCCAACATGCCTGATCACCTCCGGCCGGACACACTTTCCTGGGTCATGCCCGGCCTCGGGATAGCAGCACGTCGTCGCCCCACCTAGGCTCAACGAAGAGGCCAGCCCACCGGTCTAAATCCTAAGCACACAGGGGTCATGGGCCCACTTGCCCTACGCGCTCCTGCATGATGCGTACGCGGCCGGAAGCAGACCTAGCAGACTCTAGTCCAAGAGCTGTACCGTCCAGTCCAATCCGGCACGCGCCGCTCCATTGCTGACGTCCGAAGAGCTTCGGCTGATACAACAACGCTGAGTACCCATAACTTCTCCCACGCGATGGTTTGGTGCGTAAAAAGGCCAAAGACCCAACTCAGATCAAATACCCAACCCATTAGCATTTTATTAATGCGGGGCAAGCACGACCCATAAAGTGCGGTCCCGTCACCCCGACTCGAGGATGTGTGGCAAGGGCCTCTCCTGCCCGTCCACGCCTCAACATAATCCTTCGGATGCCTTACCGGCGCATCCCACCACATCTCACACACGGGTACCCTTGGGGCCGACCCGTCTCAAGACTGTCGGGAACTCAGGTCCACCTCAACCAGGGTGGTACCGCCTGTCCCTCCAGTCCCGTCTTTCACATGTAAACAAAGTCAAGTTGAAGTAACTGTGTGTTTATACACCAAGTGGATATCCGAGGAATCACCCTCGATGGATCCCACTCGAGGTATGTGTATAACAAGAGTCGCTATCAATAAATGGGAAGGAGGAATCACCCTCGATACCCACGACCGATTAGCTACGCTACAGAATTAACATCGGGAGTGCTAAGTGAGGTATCACCCTCGGCACTCGATAGTAGCTCTGCAGTGCCATACTTAAGGGGTGTGCGGTGATGTGAGGGGCCTGGCTCGTCGGTCGGTTGACCAAGTCTTCGGGTCGTCGAGTCGTCGATGAAGAAGTAGGGGCAACTGGGACTAAGGGGGGTCTCAGGGGATTCACTGATCAACCTATACTAAACAGTTGATATCGTTGCAGGTATAGTAGCAGTTTATCAAAAGCAGGCTATGCCTCAGAATAGGAGCTAACTAATACAGTAGCAAAATCTAATGCAAGAATAAGAGGGAAGAATGGGCGATATCGGAATGCTCAAGGGGGGGTTGCTTGCCTTGCTGCTCTGCGGCAAAAGGCTGATCGTCAACGGCGTAGTCGTACCCGGCAGCAGCGTCGGTCTCGGGGTCTACCGGTAAGAAGAGGGGGGAGAAACAATAAATATAAAGCAGACAAATGCATCACAATGCATGACATGGCAATATGCAGGGCTAGGCATGCACTAACGCAGTACTACACACCGCAGACGGTTCGGAAGAATATCTGACGATATTTTCCGGGTCTCGGGCTACTACCGGACAGGCGAAATCGATGGAAAAGTTCCATGTTCGCTATGCTAGAGGCATGTGACAAACTAACGGATAGCGTATTCGAATTCGTCTCATCGTTCTGAGCAACTTTCATATATAAAGTTTTTCGATCTGAGCTACGGTTTAAAAGATATGATTTTCTAAAGTTTTAAACATTTTCTGGAATTTATTTTATTTATTTAAATCAACATTATCCAGAACAGTGCAGGGTGACGTATGCATGACTTAATGGTGAAGTCAGCAATCAACAGGACGGCTGACCCAGTCAAACCTGACCTGTGGGCCCCACCCGTCATATACTCTGGGCTAAACAGGGTTTAAATTAAACTAAACTAAGTTAATTTAACAGGTAGGCCCCACATGTCAGTGACTAATTAGTCTAAACTAATTATCCGAATTAATTTAAACTAATTCGATTAATTAAAATGGGGCAGGGCCCACATGTCAGTGGCTGGGAGTGCCCAGTCAGCAGTTGACTGGGTCAACCCAGTCAACTGGGGCCCGTGGGGCCCCCAGGCAGCGACCCAGGGGGTGGCCCCAGACCAGCCACGTCGGTAGCGGCCGGCGTTTCGCCGCCGGCGATCGAAAAACGTGGCGGAGGGCACGGCCGGCGTCGGGATTCGTCTACAGAGGGCCACTTGGCCCGCGCGTGGGCGCGTTCGAACGAGCGCGCAGCGCCGCATCCATTGGTGGGGTCGGCCTCGCCGGAGACGCACCGGAATGGCGACGGTGAGCACGGTGGCACACGGCGGTGCTCGGGTTCGGCGATACGGCGTGCAAACGAGCAACCTAATATGCTAGGGAGGGCCTACGCGTTGCGGTGAGTAAAATGCGCACGGGCCCGAAGCCATTTGGTCGCCGGAGCCACGCCGGCGACGAGCTCGGGCGGAGCGGCGCTCGGGCACGACGGGGAGGAGGAGCTACGGCGGCGAAAAGGACCAGGGAGGAGAGGGGAAAGAAGCGCATGCTCACGGGGCTCCTATAGGTGTGCTTTGCGGGCTCGGGGAGGGCTCGGTGTGGCCGGAAACGACGACGAACGGCGGCGGGGATCCGAGGAGGAAGAAGGCAGCGTGGTGGCGATGCGGTGGCTCCCAGCTCGGGCCTGCGGTCGGGGTGGATGCGCCAGTCGATGGCGAAGTCGGGGGACACGACGGCGACGCGAGGGAGGTACAGTGGCCGCGGCTAGCCGGCGGCCATGGCGACGGCAGCGCTCGGATGCGGGCGAGAGAGGGGAGCGGCGGCGCGAGGAGGGAGCGAGGGGGGGAGATCTGGTGGCTAGGGTTCGGGTAGAGCGGGAGAGGGCCGTGGGAGGCCGTTCTTATCCCCACGTCGTCGGCCGGCGACGGGGTGCGGCGTGGACGCCGCCCTGTAGCGACCTTGTCGGTCACTACATGGGAGAAGGAGGCACGCGGGGGGGGGGGGTGGGCTGGGCCGCGCGGGTGCTGGCTGGCCAGCTGGGCCAGTTGGGCCAGGGGGGGTTTCTCTTTCTTTTTATTTTTATTTTTGTTTTAGTTTTTCTGTTTTCTGTTTCATTTATTCTTAGCAATAATTTCCTATGGCAAAAATGTGTAACTTGGTCCAAATAATACCTTGCATTATTAAGTGTGGCCACAAAAAGATTGGTCACAACAATAATTTAGTTTATTTTTGTTTTATTAATAAAAAGCATTTAATTAATTATTTTAACTGCTGTTTTATTTGTTTTAGGGTATTTAACCACTTTATAAAAATGTGGTTTCAACATGACAAATATCCAGAGAATATTTGCCACACTTTGAGCATTTTTGTTTTCATGTTTGACAAAATTAAATCTTGACTTTAAATTTGAATTTGAATTTGAATAGGATTTGGATTAACGCGAGATTAACAACAGTAACAGTGGTGACATGGCATCATTAGCAAGGGATTACTGTAGCTTAATTATCTGGTCGTTACAACCATGCATGCACGCACTGTTTAGATGATACCCAAAGTATATATTTGGACAAATGCAAGAAGAATGTGTACCTGGGACATCGTCGATTTCTTCCGGCCAAGGATGCCATAAGAAAGAAAGGCAAGCATTTCAAAGGTGAGGCAGATCACCGGAAGAAGCCCGTCCTCCGTACTGGTGATGACATACTTGATATGGTCAAGGATTTACAAGTAATATTTGGAAAGGGTCCTGGCGGACAATCTGTTCCAACTGACGCTGAGGGACGCGCACCCATGTGGAAGAAGAAATCTATATTTTGGGAGCTAGAATATTGGAAAGTCCTAGAGGTCCGCTCTGCAATCGACGTGATGCACGTGACGAAGAATCTTTGCGTGAACCTGCTAGGCTTCCTGGGCGTGTATGGGAAGACAAAAGATACACCGGAGGCACAGGAGGACCAGCAACGTGTGCATGAATATGACGGCATGCATCCAAAGCAGTATCAAGGTCCTGCCAGCATCGCTCTTACCAAAGCAGAGAAGGAAATCTTCTTTGAATGCCTGCTCAGTATGAAGGTCCCGTCTGGCTTCTCGTCCAATATAAAGGGAATAATAAATATGGCAGAGAAAAAATTCCAGAACCTAAAGTCTCATGACTGCCACGTGATCATGACGCAATTGCTTCCGGTTGCGTTGAGGGGGCTTGTACCAGAAAATGTTCGATTAGCCATTGTGAAGCTATGTTCATTCCTCAATGCAATATCTCAGAAGGTAATCGATCCGGAAATCCTACCAAGCTTACAGAATGATTTGGTCCAATGTCTTGTCAGTTTCGAGTTGGTGTTCCCACCATCCTTCTTCAATATTATGACGCACGTCCTAGTTCACCTAGTCGAAGAGATTGCCATTCTGGGTCCTGTATTTCTACACAATATGTTCCCCTTTGAGAGGTTCATGGGAGTCTTAAAGAAATATGTTCGTAACCGTACTAGGCCAGAAGGAAGCATCTCCAAGGGCCATGAAACAGAGGAGGTTATTGAGTTTTGTGTTGACTTTATTCCTGACATTAAGCCGATTGGTGTTCCTCAATCGCGGCATGAGGGGAGACTGGGTGGAAATGGCACGCTTGGACCAAAATCAATAATATGTAGGGACGGGCATTCTTGGGCGCAAGCACACTACACAGTTCTACAGAATTCTACCTTGGTGACCCCGTATATCGAGAAACACATGGATATTATACGCTCGAAGAACCCGGAGAAGTCTGACCCCTGGATTCAACGTACCCACATTGAGGCTTTCGGCGGTTGGTTGCGAACACATCTCATGAATGACGACAATGTTGAAGATGACTTGTACTTGTTGGCCAAGAGACCATCTTCGACTATATTAACTTTCCAAGGGTACGAGATAAATGGGAATACATTTTACACGATCGCCCAAGATAAAAAGAGCACCAACCAAAATAGTGGTGTCCGCTTTGACGATGCGGAAAACACCAAGGAAAAGGACACATATTATGGTTACATAGAGGAGATATGGGAACTTGACTATGGAAGTGATTTGAAGGTCCCTTTGTTCCGGTGCAAATGGGCCAATCTGACTAGAAGAGGGGTAATGGTAGACCCGCAGTACGGAATGACAACAGTGGATCTCAACAATCTTGGGCACACAGACGAACCATTCGTTCTAGCCAATGATGTGGCGCAAGTTTTCTATGTGAAGGACATGTCTACCAAACCGAGAAAAAGGAAAGATAAGAAAGAGGATACATCATACGATGAGCCAAAGCGCCACATAGTTCTTTTTGTGAAAAGAAACATCGTGGGAGTGGAGGACAAGACAGACATGTCAAAAGATTATGAAAAGTTTGATGAAATTCCTCCCTTCGTAGTGAAGACTGACCCAAGCATCATGTTAAATGATGAAGATTGTCCATGGTTACGGCGCAATAATCAAGGGACACATGCGAAGAAAAAAATTTATACCCCAAGATCCCACTCTGGGATGTGATTGGCTGCACCGTCATCACTTTTCTTCTCTAGTGAGTAGCCGGGATGGTCCAGTTTTGTACACGAAGTGCATCCAGTTTTTGTTGTAACCCGCTCAACTTTTTAGCACATGCTATGTGGGTGAAATGATGATACCATGCCAAGTTTCAACCTTTTCAGAGTTCATTTGTGGTGCTTTTTAATTTCAGGGTCATTTAGCTCAAAACAATTCATTAAATGGATGAAAAATAGAAAATGAAGTTAGAAAGGGTTGAAATTTGAGGATGTGGCTTAGAATGGTTCATATTGAATGCACAAAAAGTTTGAAGTTGAAATAAGTTAAAAAATGTAATGCCTTTGTAACAGATGAGTTTTCGTCCGAAACCCTCATACTTCGAAGGAGATGGTCCAGTTTGTACACGAAGTGCATCCAGTTTTTCCTGTAACCCTCTCAACTTTTTAGCACATGCTATGTGGGTGAAATTATGATACCATGCCAACTTTCAACCATTTCAGAGTTCATTTGCAGTGCTTTTCAATTCAGGGTCATTTTAGCTCAAAATAATTCATGAAATGCATGAAAAATACCAAATGAAGTCAGAAAAGGGTTGAAAAGTGATGATGTGGCTTTGAATGGTGCATATTGAATGCAGAAAAAGTCTTGAGTTAAAATATGTTTAAAAAATTGAAATCCCTTTGTAATAGACGAGTTTTCGTCCGAAACCCTGATACTTCGAAAGAGATTGTCCAGTTTGTACACGAAGTGCATCCAGTTTTTCCTATAACCCTCTCAACTTTTTAGCACATGCTATGTGGGTGAAATGATGATACCATGCCAAGTTTCAACCTTTTCAGAGTTCATTTGTGGTGCTTTTTAATTTCAGAGTCATTTAGCTCAAAACAATTCATTAAATGGATGAAAAATAGCAAATGAAGTTAGAAAGGGTTGAAATTTGAGGATGTGGCTTAGAATGGTTCATATTGAATGCACAAAAAGTCTAGAGTTGAAATAAGTTAAAAAAATGAAATGCCTTTGTAACAGATGAGTTTTCGTCCGAAACCCTCATACTTCGAAGGAGATGGTCCAGTTTGTACACGAAGTGCATCTAGTTTTTCCTGTAACCCTCTCAACTTTTTAGCACATGCTATGTGGGTGAAATTATGATACCATGCCAACTTTCAACCATTTCGGAGTTCATTTGCAGTGCTTTTCAATTCAGTGTCATTTTAGCTCAAAATAAATCATGAAATGCATGAAAATAGCAAATGAAGTCAGAAAAGGGTTGAAAAGTGATGATGTGGCTTTGAATGGTGCATATTGAATGCAGAAAAAGTCTTGAGTTAAAATATGTTTAAAAAATTGAAATCCCTTTGTAATAGACGTGTTTTCGTCCGATCAAAGTTATTTAACTTAATATTATATAAAATTTATGCAACTAAAATTATCAAAGTTATTTTTGTTAAAAACTTTAATAGCAAAAAGAATATTCATGAAGTATTTTTTGTTAAGAACTTTTAATATGCAAAAAAATAACATAAAAAATAGCAAAAATGAAAATAGATGCGCTTATAGAGAAAATTCAACATAATTGAAAGTTCTAGTTCTTTCAAAGTACTAGCACTTTGAATTTAGTCCTCGTCCTCGTCGACGTCGTCGTCGCCCCCGACGACGAACGCCGCCCGCGCCTCCTCCCCGAGCCCCGTCGTCGCCGCCCGCACCTCCTCCCCCGAGCCCCGTCGCGCCGGTGAGCTCCTGCCGCCTGCTCCGATCCCCCTCCACCGCGGCCACCACGGCCACGTGCGCCGGCCACCTAGTTGTTTTAGTTTTTTTAGTTTAGTTGTTTTAGTTTTTTTAGTTTAGTTGTTTTAGTTTAGTTTAGTTTAGTTGTTTTAGTTTTTTTAGTTTAGTTGTTTTAGTTTTTTTAGTTTAGTTGTTTTAGTTTAGTTTAGTTTAGTTGTTTTAGTTTTTTAGTTTAGTTGTTTTTTTTAGTCTCGAGTCCCGAGTCATCGAACCACGAGTCCCGAGTCGACGAACCCCGAGTCCCCGACGATCGCCGGTGAGGAGTCCCCAACGATCGCTGGTGAGGAGTTCACTGGCGATCGTCGGTGAGGAGTCCCCGACAGGCGATCGTCGAGGACTCGGGGTTCGTCGACTCGGGATTCATGGTTCTCGTTATTATTATCATAGTTGTTAAATGCAATCATCTTTATTAAAGTTTATTAAATAGTTGGAATTTAAATAGTTGTAGAATTTGTTCTCGACGTCAACGATGCCTGGCCCGCATCCTCGTCGTCGACTCGGCGCCGTCGACCACCTGCTTGAGAGGCGCCAGCATGTCTGGGACTGGGCTCCGCCGGGCTGGCACTGGGAGCTACTGCCTTCCGGGGCGCGGAGCTTGGTGAGGAATCAGGGTCCCGTCGTCGACCCGGAGGTTATTTGGTGGCGGTCGTGTGGACCACTGTCGGTGCAGAGGGAGCCGGCCCCCGCGGAGGTGGTACGTCGTCGTGTCAGGGAGGAGGACGAGCACGTCCGACGCTACATGGCTGCGTTGGACGCCAGGTTATCCAATACCTGGCAGGTTCTTCAGGGATCACACCCGAGCTATGATCCTGTCATAGTTCCTTATCTTTGGGTGTCCACCGCTGATGTCTACTATGCAACTTTATTCTTGTAGACTTTGTTGGGCCTCCAAGCGCAGAGTTTTGTAGGACAGTAGCAAATTTCCCTCAAGTGGATGACCTAAGGTTTATCAATCCGTGGGAGGCATAGGATGAAGATGGTCTCTCTCAAACAACCCTGCAACGAAATAACAAAGAGTCTCTTGTGTCCCCAACACACCCAATACAATGGGAAATTGTATAGGTGCACTAGTTCGGCGAAGAGATGGTGATACAAGTGCAATATGGATGGTAGATATAGGTTTTTGTAATCTGAAAATATAAAAACAGCAAGGTAGCAAGTAACAAAAGTGAGCACAAACGGTATTGCAATGCTTAGAAACAAGGCCTAGGGTTCATACTTTCACTAGTGCAAGTTCTCTCAACAATACTAACATAGTTGAATCATATATAAATCCCTCACGTGCGACAAAGAGTTCACTCCAAAGTCACAAATAGCGGAGAACAAACGAAGAAATTATTGTAGGGTACGAAACCACCCCAAAGTTACCTTTTCCGATCAATCTTACAAGCTATCCCTATAAGTGTCACGAATAGCCCTAGAGTTTGTACTAAAATAACACCTTAAGATACACATCAACCAAAACCCTAATGTCACCTAGATACTCCAATGTCACCACAAGTACCCATGGGCTTGATTATACGATATGCATCACACAATTTCAGATTCATCATGTTCAATCCAACACAAAGAACTTCAAAGAGTGCCCCAAAGTTTCTACCGGAGAGTCAAGACGAAAACGTGTGCCAACCCCTATGCATAGATTCCCAAGGTCACGGAACCCGCAAGTTGATCACCAAAACATACATCAAGTGGATCAATAGAACATCCCATTGTCACCATGGATATCCCATCGCAAGACATACATCAAGTGTTCTCAAATCCTTAATGACTCAATCTGATAAGTAAAATTTAAAGGGAAAACTCAATTCATCACAAGAAGATAGAGAGGAGAAAACTCCATATGATTCATCTATATTAATAAAGCTCGCGGTACATCAAGATCGTGTCATATCAAGAACACGAGAGAGAGAGATCAAACACATAGCTACTGGTACATACCCTCAGCCCCGAGGGTGAACTACTCCCTCCTCGTCATGGAGACCGCCGGGATGATGAAGATGGCCTCCGGTGATGGTTTCCCCCTTCGGCAGGGTGCCGGAACGGGCTCCCGATTGGTTTTTCGTGGCTACAGAGGCTTGCGGCGGCGGAACTCCCGATCTAGGTTTCTTTCTGGGGGTTTTAGTATTTATAGGAATTTTTGGCGTCGATCTCACGTCAAGGCGGTGCCCGAGGACTCCACAAGCCAGGGGGGCGCGCCCTAGGGGGGGGCGCCCCCTAGGCCTGTGACCTCCTCGGGACTCCTCTCCGGTATCTTTTTGCTCCAGTATTTTTTATATTTTCCAAAAATATTCTCCGTAAATTTTCATCCCATTCCGAGAACTTTCATTTCTGCACAAAAACAACACCACGGTAGCTCTGCTGAAAACAGCGTCAGTCCGGGTTAGTTCTAATAAAATCATATAAAATTATTGTAAACATGTCATGAATACTTCATAAATTATAGATACGTTGGAGACGTATCAACCGCCTGCGCCGCGAGACGTCAACTAGATCTGTATTAGTGATATTATATTCGATGATGTATTAGTGATACTATTCGATGATGTATTAGTGATATTATATGATCGTATTGTTGCATTGCCTTGTATTGATTTGCATATCTCCAGTTCTGCTTATTGAATGCATTCTAATTGTTTTATATTTGTTCTGGATTAGTTAAGCTATGGACAGTAGAGACAGAGACCATGATCAAGAGAATGTCATGTACGACCTGATACGCTCCGGAAACGAAGAGAATGAAGTAGATGATGGCTCACAATACCTTAACCCATCCGGTGAGGGAATTGAGGAAGAACAACCAAGAGACGAAGGCGAACCAGCTGACAATGACGATGGCGAAGAAATTTTTGTCCATTTAACAGAGTCCGGCGAGGTATTAATTTGCCCTCTGGTGATCATCAGATGTATTGATTGATTTGTATATATTAACAAATCTTTCTTCCTTTTAGCCCTCCGGATCGAGCAAATCTTCTACAAGGGTTAAACGTGGCCCGACAAAAAAGTTGAAACAAGGCGTAAAGTTTAACATCGATCAAATCAGAGCAGATGGCAAACCGATTGCTCCTAAAGAGAATGCGGACAAATTTATACGTCAATGCGGAGTTATCGTTAGGGACCAAATCCCGATCACCGTTCAAGAATGGAATCAGCCAAAAGATACCCAAGCAGTTTCTTTTGTCAGCCAAAGAGCAAAAGATCTGCTTTGGGAGGAGCTCATGAAACATTTAACCCTACCAGAGGGTCTCACAGATCTCCAACGGGAGAAAGTCAAGAAGTGTGCTCTTAAGAAGATGGCCACACAATTCCAGTCTTGGAAGAAAAGATTATGGAAAAGTTACGTGAAAGACGGAAGGAAGACTCCAGAATTCAAAGGAGAATATGTGAAGTTAGCAGATGACTCGGACGAATTTGTGAAGTTCAAGGAATCACAAGTAGCTAAGGAACGGTCGAGAATAAACAAGATAAATGCCTACAAAAAAACGTGGCACCATCGTCTGGGGCCAGGCGGCTACAAGTATGGGTTGCCTAAGTGGGATGAATCTGAGAGAAACATGAAGGTGATACGTCTCCAACGTATCTATAATTTATGAAGTATTCATGCCATGTTTACAATAATTCTATATGATTTTGGTATGATTTTATTAGAACTAACCCGGACTGACGCTGTTTTCAGCAGAACTACCGTGGTGTTGTTTTTGTGTAGAAATAAAAGTTCTCGGAATGAGCTGAAAATTTACGGAGAATATTTTTGGAAAATATAAAAAATACTGGAGCGAAAAGTCACCGGAGAGGAAGGCCGAGGAAGTCACAAGGGTGGGGGCGCCCCCCCCCCCCTAGGGCGCGCCCCCCTGGCTTGTGACTTCCTCGAGAACCTTCTGGACGTGGGACCAACGCCATATACTCCTATAAATACCCAAACCGCCGAAAAGAAACCTAGATCGGAAGTTCCGCCGCCGCAAGTCTCTGTAGCCACGAAAGATCAATGTTGGCCCTCTCCGGCACCCTGCCGGAGGGGGTCACCTTCACCGGAGACCATGGAGGAGGTGGACGGAGGGGCCATCATCGCCATGAAGGCCAAGGACTAGAGGGAGAACCTCTCCCTACCCAGGGGGGAGGCCATGGAGGAGGAATCACAAGGGGGAGACCCTCTCCCCCTCTCTCCCGGTGGTGCCGGAGTGCCACCGGGGGAACCATCGCCGCGGTGATCGTCTTCATCAACATCACCTTCTTCATCACCATCCTCATCTCCTTTCAGCGGTCCACTCTCCCGCACCTCGTTGTAATCCCCTACTTGAACATGGTGCTTTATGCCACATATTATGATCCAATGATGTGTTGCCATCCTATGATGTTTTGAGTAGATTTCTTTTGTCCTTTGGGTTGATTGATGATCTAGATTGGTTTGAGTTGTATGTTTATTTTGGTGCTGTCCTATTGTGCCTTCCGTGCCGTGCACACGTGAAGGATTCCCGCTGTAGGGTGTTGCAATACGTTCATGATTCACTTATCGTGGGTTGCTTGAGTGACAGAAGCATAAACCCGAGTAGGTGGGTTGCTGCGTATGGGATAAAGGGGACTTGATGCTTTAATGCTATGGTTGGGTTTTACCTTAATGATCTTTAGTAGTTGCGGATGCTTGCTAGAGTTCCAATCATAAGTGCATATGATCCAAGTAGAGAAAGTATGTTAGCTTATGCCTCTCCCTCATATAAAATTGCAATAATGATTACCGATCTTGTTAACAATTGCGTAGGACAATTCCGCACACCGACCCATCATTATTCCACCCTCGTTGTTTGTAATATATTCTAACTTTATGATAACAGCACCTATTTTTATATTTTAGTTCTCCGATATCATGCAAAGCTATCCTCTTCATACCCACAACGTAGTTTTATTTCTCGTTCCTAGTTGGAAGCAAACGTTCGGCGTGCGTAGAGTCGTATCAGTGGCAGATAGGACTTGAGAGAATATTGATCTTACCTTTAGCTCCTTGTGGGTTCGACACTCCATACTTATCACTTCCACCTTTGGAAATTGCTACGATGATTCCTTGCACTTGGGGATTATCAAGCTCTTTTCTGGCGCCGTTGCCGGGGAGCAATAGAGTGGGGTTGATATTCTTGTGTGTGCTTGTTTGCTTTCTTCATTAGTAGGTTTTGTTTTCCCTTTTTTCTTTCTTTAGTTGTGGGTGAAACAAACAGAAAAATTAAATAATGAAAAATACAAAAAGAATTACTTGCCTCTTGCCTAAGAAGTTTTTCAAAAAGAGAAGTGATTGGAAGGTTGTGCATTGGAGAAGTGAGGGTCGACCTTGAACACTTGTGTTCATGCTCATGGAAACAATGTAGAATTTTTCATGGAAGTTTCTCAAAACTAATTATCCCCTTGTATATATCCATTGTATTATAAAAATAATGTGCCAAGATTTGGTTTTAGGATGATTAGATTGCTAGTTTGCTTTGTGCGGTGCAAAAACAGAAACTTTGACTGTGATGCATGAATTTACATTTCTTACTGGAACTTCAAAAGTTTCTGAAATTTTTACACAGTACTTATATACAAATTTTTTAATTTGTCCTAAATTTTCAGATTTTTTTGAGTAACGGAAGTATACTAAGTTTCCAGATTGCTACAGACTATCCTGTTTTTGACAGATTCTGTTTTCTATGCATTGTTCTCTTATTTTGATGAATCTATGGGTAGTATCGGGAGGTATGAACCATGGTGAAGTTGGACTACATTAGATATAATGCTAATATGAATTTGGAATGAGTTCACAACAGTACTTAAAGTAGTATTTTGCTTTATTATACTAACGGATCTCACGAGGGTTTTGTTAAGTTTTGTGTGAATGAAGTGTTCGAAGATCGAGGAGGTATTGATATAAGAAGAATACGGAGAGACAAGAGTTCAAGATTGGGGATGCCCAAGGCACCCCAAGTAAATATTTCTAGGAGACTCAAGCATCTAAGCTTGGGGATGCCCCGGAAGGCATCCCATCTTTATTCTTCAACAATTATCGGTATACCTCGGTTTTTGTTTTGTTCACATGATATGCGTCTTTAGTGTTTTTCTTTTCCTTTTATGCACCCTTCTAGTATGAGTTAGTCCTTCATTGATTTAAAGAATGCTTCATGTGCTTCACTTATATCTTTTGAGTATGGCTTTGTAGAATGCTCTTTGTGCTTCACTTATACCTTTTGAGTATGGCTTTGTAGAATGCTCTTTGTGCTTCACTTAAATCTTTTGAGTATGGATTTATAGAATGCTTCGTATGCTTCACTTATATATTTTGAGCTTGGGTATTGGTTAATATTCATTAATTGTAGAATTCTCTATGAACTTCACTTATATCTTTTAGAGTATGAATAAAATTTCTATCGGAATTAGGCTTGGAAGTGTATCAATGTCATGCCTAGCTAGAAAGGCATTAGAGAAAAGCGCTTGTTGGGAGACAACCCAATATTTACCCTTTCTGTTTCTGTGTTTTAACATGATTAAGATACTGTAGTATCATGTTTTGTGCCTTTTATTTTAATAAAGTGCCAAGTAAAGCCTTTGGGATAACTCACAAGAGGAGTAGAATTGATGCTGAACCAAAACAGAAACTTTTGACTCCAGTACAGGAATTTTCATTTTTTACTGGAGGATGATAATGATCTGAAATTTTTACACAGTCATGATATATAAATCCTTCCGGTTTTCCTAATTTTTCAGAATATTTAGAGACAGGGAAGTATGGTTACACTACAGATCTTCACAGACTGTTCTGTTTTTGACAGATTCTGTTTTGCATGCATAGTTTGCTTGTTTTAGTGTTTCCATAGCTTATATTTGGTGGTATAAATTATGGGAATGGTAGAATACAGTGGGTATCATGTGGGGACAATTATGAATCTTGTCTTGACAGTACCTAAGTGAATGATTTATCTTTACTACACTAACCCTTCTCACGAAGTTCCGTTAAGTTTTGCGTGATTGAAGTTTTCAAGTTTTGGGTGAGACACCGATATGAGGAGAATAAGGAGTGACAAGAACCTAAGCTTGGGGATGCCCAAGGCACCCCCAAGGTAATACCCATGGAAGACTCAAGCGCCTAAGCTTGGGGATGCCCAGGAAGCATCCCCTCTTTCGTCTTCAACATTATCGGTAACCGCACTTGGAGCTATATTTTTATTCGTCACATAATATGTGCTTTGCTTGGATCGTCATTATATTTTGTTACTTTCTGTTAGGTGTTATTCATAATCTTGTTTTTCAATAAAAAGTTCCAAGAATTGCCTTTAGGATGCTTGCATTGCATGTTTGATGTGTGCTGTCTAAAAACAGAAACTTTTGATGTAGTGTTTGAATTTTCATATTTTACTGGAACGTGGGAAGTTTCTGAGATTTTTACACAGTGTTCTCATATAAATTTTATAGCATGTCCTAAATTTTCATAATTTTTTGAGTTACATAAGTACACTGTTTTCATAAATCACTACAGATTGTTCTGTTTGGACAGATTGCTGTCATAGTTTTGTTATCTACTTATCCTTTAGTTTCCATAGCCTATATTGGTAGATATAAATTGTGGAAACAATAGTAAACAATAGATGATGTTTGAAAATTATTGTGCAACTTGTCTTGGCAGTACATGAAGTGTTGATTTATTCTTATGTGTACTAACCTATCTCACGAGTTCTTTTCGAGTTATTGTGTGGATGAAGATTTTTTGAGAATAGGTGAAACCATGACATGAGAGGATTGAACGAGATACAAAAGCTCAAGATTGGGGATGCCCAAGGCACCCTAAGTAAATATTTCAAGAAGTCTCAAGCATCTAAGCTTGGGGATGCTACGCATCCCACCTCTCTTCATCAACAATTATCGGTTAGCCTATGTTGAGCCTAATTTTTTTTTCGTGCACATGATGCGTGCTATTCTTGGAGTGCTATTTTTCTTTTGCTTGCTGTTTGAATAAAATCATTGGATCTGAAATTTTGAATGAAGGAGAGTCCTCACATGGTTATTTAACTACTTGACTACGCATTGAACTTCACTTATATCTTTTTGGAGTAGTTTGTCATTCAATCTCGTGCTGCACTTATATCCTATGAGTAAATGGTTGAATGAATTGAATGTCATAAATCTGAAATTAAATATGCTTCATAAACTTATCCCATGGGGAGTAATGACTTCACACATAATAAGTATAGGTGGTAAAATTTATTGAAAGTTAGCAAACACCGCGTTGGTCACTTGAACAATTCATGAAAGAATATTGAAGGAAGAGAGATTCCACACATAAATATACTATCTTGGACATCTTCTATGATTGTGAGCTCATTAATTATTTTCAAACTCGAGCAAAATAGTTAAAATTGGACAAGGAAGACAACTTAATGAGTTATGTTTGGGTATATTTGTATAGAGTTATATTGTTATGGATCCTCCAACATGTGGTGCTTGCTTCCACCTCATACTAGCCAAAACTTCCGCACCAAGTAGAAATACTACTTGTGCATCCAAACACCCTTAAACCAGTTTTGCCTTGAGAGTCCACTATACCTACCTATGGATTGAGTAAGATCCTTCAAGTAAGTTGTCATCGGTGCAAAAAGCAATAAAAATTGTTCCTAAATATGTGTGATCTTTTATTGTGAGGGAAAATAAGCGTTGTATGAACTTGTGATGGTAAAGAAATAAAAGCGACGGACTGCATAATAAAGGTTGCTATCACAAAGGGCAATACAACGTGACGTTCCTTTGCATTAAGGGTTTGCACATACAAAAACAAAAAGCACATGACAACCTCTGCTTTCCTCTGCGAAGGGCCTATCTTTTACTTTCTAGTACTTACCTTTATGCAAGAGTCATGGTGATCTTCACCACTTCCTATATTTCACCTTTTTCTCTTGGCAAGCGTCATGTGTTGGGGAATGATCTAGACATATATATCCACACAAATATATTTGATCATGAATTATTATTATTGACAATTATCTATATGATAAATAAGTTGGGAGGCGAAACATTAAGCCCCCATCTTTCTCTGTGTTCGATGGATGCCATTTGTTCTAAAAATATGCTTTGAGTGTCAATAATCATGGAAGACTATATGATAGTTGAGTATGTGGAATTTGCTAAATCAAAGCTCTTACATAGACCCTTCCTGAAAATAAGATGAAGTGCAATTGTTCGATGACTAGGAATATGGTTTGTTAGTTTTCAAGAAACTTTCTGGTCTATACTTTAACATGTGAATAGCTTGTTACTTGATCATGAGAAGTTTTATGAGATGAGCTACTGTTTATGGTTTATATTGATGCTAGAAAGAGTGATTGGAATTATCATTGATCAAACTTATGCACTTGCTAGCATTCACACTTCATAAATTATCTCTTTTATCATTTACCTACTCGAGGACGAGCAGGAATTAAGCTTGGGGATGCTGATACGTCTCCAACGTATCTATAATTTATAAAGTATTCATGCCATGTTTACAATAATTCTATATGATTTTGGTATGATTTTATTAGAACTAACCCGGACTGACGCTGTTTTCAGCAAAACTACCGTGGTGTTGTTTTTGTGTAGAAATAAAAGTTCTCGGAATGAGCTGAAAATTTACGAAGAATATTTTTGGAAAATATAAAAAATACTGGAGCAAAAAGTCACTGGAGAGGAAGGCCGAGGAAGTCACAAGGGTGGGGGCGCCGCGCCCCCCTGGCTTGTGACTTCCTCGAGAACCTTCTGGACGTGGGACCAACGCCATATACTCCTATAAATACCCAAGCCGCCGAAAAGAAACCTAGATCGGAAGTTCCGCCGCCGCAAGTCTCTGTAGCCACGAAAGATCAATGTTGGCCCTCTCCGGCACCCTGCCGGAGGGGGTCACCTTCACCGGAGACCATGGAGGAGGTGGACGGAGGGGCCATCATCGCCATGAAGGCCAAGGACCAGAGGGAGAACCTCTCCCTACCAAGGGGGGAGGCCATGGAGGAGGAACCACAAGGGGGAGACCCTCTCCCCCTCTCTCCCGGTGGTGCCGGAGTGCCACCGGGGGAACCATCGCCGCGGTGATCGTCTTCATCAACATCACCTTCTTCATCACCATCCTCATCTCCTTTCAGCGGTCCACTCTCCCGCACCTCGTTGTAATCCCCTACTTGAACATGGTGCTTTATGCCACATATTATGATCCAATGATGTGTTGCCATCCTATGATGTTTTGAGTAGATTTCTTTTGTCCTTTGGGTTGATTGATGATCTAGATTGGTTTGAGTTGTATGTTTATTTTGGTGCTGTCCTATTGTGCCTTCCGTGCCGCGCACACGTGAAGGATTCCCACTGTAGGGTGTTGCAATACGTTCATGATTCGCTTATAGTGGGTTGCTTGAGTGACAGAAGCATAAACCCGAGTAGGTGGGTTGTTGCGTATGGGATAAAAGGGACTTGATGCTTTAATGCTATGGTTGGGTTTTACCTTAATGATCTTTAGTAGTTGCGGATGCTTGCTAGAGTTCCAATCATAAGTGCATATGATCCAAGTAGAGAAAGTATGTTAGCTTATGCCTCTCCCTCATATAAAATTGCAATAATGATTACGATCTTGTTAACAATTGCGTAGGACAATTCCGCACACCGACCCATCATTATTCCACCCTCGCTGTTTGTAATATATTGTAATATATTCTAACTTTATGATAATAGCACCTATTTTTATATTTTAGTTCTCCGATATCATGCAAAGCTATCCTCTTCATACACACAACGTAGTTTTATTTCTCGTTCCTAGTTGGAAGCAAACGTTCGGCGTGCGTAGAGTCGTATCAGTGGCAGATAGGACTTGAGAGAATATTGATCTTACCTTTAGCTCCTTGTGGGTTCGACACTCCATACTTATCACTTCCACCTTTGGAAATTGCTACGATGATTCCTTGCACTTGGGGATTATCAGAAGGCTGCAGGGGTCACTCCAGTAACAGAGACTTGGCCCGAGAGGTGCAGGACTTCGTTTTATGCACATGGGGGAAAGTTGGACCCAAAGACAGGGGAGGTTCTTGAACAGGCAAGTCTTAAAGAAGCCACGGATGAGTTACTTAAAGCAATAGCAGAAGCTCGAGCGGGTGTGTACGAGCCCGAGAGAGAGAAGGACGATCTATCGCGCGCCCTCAATAATCCTGAACACCCGGGACAAACACGAGGCAAAGGCATGGTTCCGTGGTTTCTGTGGTTTGCGGATTGGAACGACAGCTACAGAAGTCGTGACAGAAAGAAGAAGCATGAAGTAGATCGGATTCAGGACTTGGAACGCAAATATAACATGCAGCAGGAGCAAATCAACAAACTTAGCCAGCAAGGCGCGTCTTAGCAGCAGCAGCAACCAGATCCAGCATTGGATGGTACCATTCCATCATCTATGCCGAAAAGCAGCGTGGGTTCCACGGGGGTCCCAGCCGATGATGCACTGCTGGCTCGCTACCCCGTGGATGATATCCTAGAGTCGACACCTTGTGAGCTACACGTGAAACTGAAGAACATATCCATGAAGGCGGCGGACGGCTTTGCTTTACCGAGTGGACCTGAAGCAACTTTCCACGGCAATCCGATTCCACCTGGCTATGCTCGTGTCGGGGTGGATCAAGTTGTGTCGGCATATGAATCACTAGATCTTGACTACCTTGGAGGTGAAGGGGAGCGGACACTGGGAGAAGCCAGGCATTGTGTCATTTTATGGAAAAAGGAATGCATCGTGTTTCCAAACTCGGTGCCAAGGCCACCAACTCCTCCTCCAAGTCCGCCGCGTCAGCAGACTCCAACCCTCCCCTAGACGGAGCGCGGGGTGAGTCCGCCATATCCATCTTCGCCGCGCCAGCCGAATCCATCCCACCCCGAGACGGAGCGCATGGCGAGTCCGCGATATCAAGCTCCGCCATGTCAGCAGAGTCCATCCCACCCCGAGACGGAGCCTAGCGCGAGACATTCGCGATATCGATATCCGCTGTCTCCAAAGCGGAAGAGAACACAAAATAAGAAACCCGAGCCTCCTGCCAAAAAGAAGTTATCTTACGAGAAGACTGACGAGGAACTCGATGAATCAGTGAATCTCGCTTTGCGGGCCCATTTTGGACCGAAACCGCCCCCGCCGCCAAAGGAGAAAGTACCCGACGAGGTCGTACAACACTTTATTGATGCAGCTAAACCGGCGGAGAAAAGGCCGGTATCAGACTATGAACGCTGTATTACCAAGTCCTATGAATCCCACAAAAGACAGAAGTCGAGCGGTAGCAGTAAATGCGGGAAAACTGTTCCCCAGCTCGGAGAATAGGCAGTCCAATCGATCAGCCCGCTCAAGGTGAGTGCCAATAACGTGGTAATAACCGACGCTGATAGAGATAATGCTAGATTGCTCGGTATCACCGTTGAACAATTCCTAGAGATCGAGGAATTTCCACCGTTGGATCCGAAGGAAATAGCATGGCAATATGTCCCCGGGAAACCTCTGGTCAGTCCTGACGACGAGAAGCTTCTAACAACGCAAATGTACAAATTGCATGACTGGTACATGAGAGAACTAAAGGACGGGCGAGAGAGCCTCGTGGTGAAAGTCGAGAAAGAGCATTACATCCATGAAAAAGTTTTGTGGATTGAAAATGAAGAATTTTTTCAGTTATTCAATCAAAAAGCACTCGACAAATCTATCGTCAGTTGCTATTGTCTGTAAGTGATTTCTTTCTGTAATTTAAGTCTCTAGCTCAGCTCGTTCATTGCCTGTTATTATACTCACTATATTCTTTTGTGTGGTATTATGCAGAATGAAGATTTTTGAATTGAAAAGAGCTGGAGTCTATGGCATTGGATTCATTGACCCAAATACCGTTAATGAAGAAGTGTTGAGAAGGAACCCTAAAGACACGGAGAAAATGCTTATAAGGTTTTTGAAGGCCCTAAATACCAAACCAGAAATATTTTTACCTTGGAACTTCCAGTGAGTGTTACTGTCTTGTACTACAAATTATATTTTTGCTTATATATATACTCGATGTTAAGTGTAGTTGATGAGTTATGCATGCCCGCTTATACAAATCGTGTGCGCAGCTACCACTGGATCCTTCTAATCATTAGAGTTTACGATGGAACTGTTGAAGTACTAGACTCGCTAAGTAAAGACCCTGAAGATTACATAAGCTTGCATTCGTTGCTCGAAAGGTAATTTCAATCATTGACGCACTATGTCGGCTTCTTTATTAGTTCATTTTGTTTGCCGGGCAGGGTTTGGAAACGTTTCATCAAAGAGGTCACCGGTGAATGGAAACCAGAGTTGAGATGGCGAAAGCCCAGGGTAATTAAGTAGTACTAGCTACGTCCGCGCATCTCTTTAATTCTAGTTTCAATGCCATTGTCATGCTTCATTATTATCTGGTTGAATTCTATTCTCGTAAAGTGCATGAGGCAGGCACAGGGGACTGAACTATGTGCATATTACGTTTGCGAGAACATTCGCTTTATGACCGAAGGCAGCAAGAGTGCAAGAGATCTTTGGGTACGTAAACACCATTCATATTTTTTTATCATGATCTAATACATATACACACAACTAACATGTTCATATTGATCTCCTTCTTTAAAGATGCACGAGATGCGGGATAAGCTCCTACCAACGGAGCGCATATGAGCAATTCAAGAGGAAATTGCGGGATTTTTGCTTCAGCAGGTCATATCTCCCGACAGAGAATACCATTACCCGATCCACAAATGATCTGCAAATTGTACGAGAAATTGTATATACCAAATTGTATATATATATATATGTGTGTATGCATGTGGTCGTACGAGAAATTCTATGATATATGATTGCTTGTACGAGAAATTTTATGATATATGATCGGTTCTATGAGAAATTCTATTATATATGCATAACGTGTACAGTATGTAGTAGCGTAAAATATGTTTGAAATGAAAAAGAATTAAATGGAAAACACAAAATGAAAAGGAAAAATAAACAATAAACACTAAACCCCTAAACTCCTAAACCTTTAGTCCCGGTTGGTGTTACCAACCGGGACCAAAGGTCCCCATGCCCTGGCACGCGCTGCCGACCACGTGGCCAGGGTTTAGTCCCGGTTCGTAGCCAACCGGGACTAAAGGCTTGGACCCTTTAGTCTCTACTAGCACAAGTGCCCGTGCGTTGCAACGGGTGAATAAAATAAAGCTATAAAACTTATAGCCTCAAAATAAAACAATTCAAATTCAGTCAAATTGCACCAATATCCATCAATTTTACAAATTAATAACTAAGAGTGACACATGCAAGAATTTAATATTATTAACTATTTTTTGCTTGAACCACTCGGAAATAAAAAGATCAAGGCAATTAGAAGTATTTATTGGTCTTTGAAAATTGGTTATATTTTTAATACAAAATTGGCTAACAATTCATATTTTTCCTTTGGAGATGATTTTGAATCCTATAATGCAGTAGTATGACATGTCAGTGAAAATAGAAAATAGAAGCAGAAAGTCCAATCTCTCAGAAAAAGAACGCTGAAAAAGCAAATGAAAAGAACCCATGCATGTGGCGCTCACGAAGCTCGCTCCCGTACAGGCGGCGAGGCTGTAGGAGTCCATGCGCTTGCAAGCCGCGATGGAATTGCACAGAAGGTACCAGCGAGGTGGCCGCCTGATGCATGGGCTACGGCGAGGTGGTCATCTGTTGTACGAGACTGGGACAACGGCGCCGCACATCTCGTCCCTAATTTCAATTAAAAGGAAAACCTCGCCGCCGGCCGCATCACAAGTTAATTGAAGGAAAAAAGGTATCCAACCAGTTGATGATACAACCACACCGCTCATCACATCAGCCATGTGACCCATGACCAACCCAAGCCCAACCAGCGACACGTCTCAGCGATTCACATTCATTTCCTTTGGATCTGGAAACGTCTAGGCGACTCGTCTCCTCCAGCCCAAAAGCAGTCGATCCCCTTCCATCTTCCCAAATCCCATAGCCCCCTGGCTGCAAATCTCGGGTAACCAAGCTGGAGACACGTCGCGGGGCCGCCGTTGCAACTTGCAAGAGGAGGACAGGGTGTAAGGCGTCGCCGCTGTCTCAACAAGGGCACTGCTGCCTGGGGTAGTGCCGACGCCCTCCCAGATTCCCCACTACGCTCGCTCGAGCGCCTCCTCGTCCACGCACAGGCGCCTTCTCCCGCATCTCGATCTCGCCCACTCCCCCCCGCGCGCCGCCGAGCGCCTCCTCGCACCCTCGCCACAAAGCAGGCAGCCCCCAAGGGCACTTTTCCCGCAGCCGCAGCGATCCCAGTGGGTCGAGCCAACCCACTCGCCGGCGATCTGCAGCGGACCCTGACGGTGAGTCAGCTCACCCCCGCGCTTCTCCCCGGTCTCCTCTCTCTCTCTCTCTCTCTCTCTCTCTCTCTCTTCTCACCCTCTCTTTCTCTCTCGAACTGGAAGCAACCCATGGACTCAGAACTCCTGCACCGGCGGCGGCGGCCTGCTCTCCGGCGCATGCTCTCTCTCTCTTCTCACCCTCTCTTTCTCTCTCGAACAGGAAGCCGCCGGCCTGCTCTCCGGCGCATGGGGGGTCCGGGGGCGGCGTCCTCGTGCCGTGGACCCGTGGTCGTTCGTGTTGGAGATGGACTGCGGGTTGATTCTATAAAAAGTTAGGGGTTTTTCTGTAAATTTACCGACGACGTACGACCAGCAGTTATCCCTGCTTTATTATTACTAGGAAAATTGCCCGTGTGTTACAACGGGAGAAAAAAACACACCCATAAACTGTGTTTCTCTATTGATTAAACAACAATTCCGATGAATCAAGCGGCAGACGACAATGCAACTAAATGAACCAAATGGATCATTAAGTGTATAGGGTCAACTAATGAGCACGTGGATTCTCCTCCCCTCTGCCTACCGCTTCGACGGTCGGTAGCGGGGAGAGGGATCGCGGTGCCTCCGCTCTGGTTAGTAGTTTAGGTTAGGTTCTTTTAGTCCTCGCAGGTGCGGCGCTCGGGCGGATGGCGGCGCTTGTTCGGTTGAGTTTTCTTTCGTGCTCGGACCCTCCTCTAGTTCATTCATTTGGACGTAGTCGACGAATGTCTTAGATTCCTATCGTCTCACTTGGACGGTGTGGTTAAGGCAACCTTTTTCTGATCTAGAACAATAACTTCATTGTGATCAACTAAAGACTATTGTCATGACATGTAAATATCTGTGTTTCGGTGCTGATGGTTTATTATGCGCTCATATGAACCAGATCAATAAGGCATGCAGACAATTTATTTTATGTTTACTTTATTGGACGTGCAAGCATATATGTTTTCGTCTTGTGTGCATCATAACCTGTGTATATATGTTAGCCCAACATTTTCCAATCTTTATCTATGTATCTACGACTTTTTGTTTCCTTTTCAGTTTTTCGAGTCCTAGTAGCTAGTCAGTATGACTTTGTGAGTGACATAAACAGAGTCAAATTCGACTTTTTTTAGATGAGTTAAATTCAACCTTAAAACTAAAAGGCAATGTGTGTATAGTTCAAAAGACAAAGACATGTGTGCATGCTAACAGATCCGCTTGATGGACTCGGAGAATTTTATCGATCAATTCAAACTACATTACAAAAATAGGGAAAGAACCTGCACGCTAGCTAGCCTAACACGTCGGCTGGTCTAGAAACAACCAGTCGCGTCGCTGCCGCTCCTCCAGCCCATATGGAATCGTCACCTGCAGAACCTTATCTCCTCAATTCTTCCTCTTCTGCGTCGCTGGCTCTTCTTTCGTATTCACACCCCGACCAGATAACACGACCTCCCTCAGGACCCCGGCCGCTGCCACCTACCCCTAGCGCCGCCGGGATCCCACCCCCCACCCCACCCCCACCTCGAGCCCCCGAACACCGTCGGATCTCCTGCACCGGGATCCCCGCGGCTCCTCTGCAAAGAGGAAGCTCCGGTTGTCAGCCTAACTTCCATCGTCGCCAGTCTTCCTCGCGGCATCCCTCCCGTCACCGCCGGCAAAGCCCGGTCGATGCAAGCTGCGGCAGGGCCTTCCCTCCTTCCTAGTGGCCCGACGCAGCGCAGGATGTGGCGGCTCGCCGGGAAAACGACGCTTCTGCGGGGCGCAGCAGCAGCAAGGCGGACGGCCGCGCAGCAGTGTGGGCGGCCGTTGGGTCGGCGAGGCCTTCCCTCCTTCCTGGTGGCCCGACGCAGCGCCGGATGTGGTGGCTCGCCGACGCTTCTATGGGGCGCAGCGGTAGCAAGGCGGACAGCCATGCCGTCGATGTGGGCGGCCGCTGGGTCGGCGACGGCTGCACATGCTTGGCGGCTCATGCGAGGTGGTATGCGCGGGCCTATATAATGGTGTGTGTGACTGCTGCACTGGTGGTCGGTCGTGGTCTTCCTTGATCTGGCCTCCATGGTTTATATATGATCTAAAAGAAAATGGCATGGGGTAAACCGTGAAGTGATGGAAAAGTACATTTTAAGCAGACTTGGATCCCGGTCTCAATTCCATTCCAAATTAGCTTTTGTAGCAAGCCTGGATCTCAGCCTCAAATCCTTTCCATATTTTCCAAATTAGCATTTTTAGCAGACTTCGACCCCGCCTCAATTCCTTTCCATATATTTTCCAAATTAGCTTACGCCTGGATCACATTGAGGCAGGCACGCGTTGCTTTCCTTCTTATCAAGTATCAATTTCCTTCTCAATTCCTTTGATTCGGCGTGGATTTCTTTCCTCAATATCCGGTTTCAATTCCTTCTCAAAGCCTTTCCTTATTTCTCTTGCTGCACGTTGCAACGTCGATTGAAATAGTATATAAATTAGGAGGAGTGAATATAAGAAGGCAAGGTGGGACTAATCAAAACACACTGTTAGCTCGGTTGGTAGCACATTAGTTACATGACAGGTAGGTTGCGAGTTCGATTTGCTGTATTCGCGAATATTTTTGGCTCGGCCTTTTATCCTTATGTGGGCCGTCTTCGTTGGGCTTCGACTTGCAAGGGCCGGTTTTGCTGGGCTCGGGTCGCCCTTACGTTTTAGTGCGATCGTAGCGAAACGAAACAACAATTAACAACGTAAACGAAACAACAATTAACAACGTACGGACGAAAACACGGACGAAAATACGGTGGTAAGAAGCAATATCCCTTTTATTATTATTATTATTATTATATTATTATTATTATTATTATTATTATTATTATTATTATTATTATTATTATTATTATTATTAAAAAAATTAGGGAAAGATTAGGTAGAGATACTTTAGTCCCGGTTGGGGAACCGGGACTAAAGGCCCTTCCCAACCGGGACTAATGGCTTGTTTTCTACTAGTGATAGAAGCTGATCATGAACTCAAAATTCATCGGATCCCAACAAACACACCGCAAAAGTTTACATCAAATAGATCTCCAAGAGACCATTGTATTGAGAATCATAAGAGAGAGAGAGAAGAAGCCATCTAGCTACTGCCTACGGACCCGTAGGTCTATGATGGACTACTCACGCATCATCGGAGAGGCACCTATGAAGAAGATGAACCCCTCCGTGATGGTGTTTAGATTGGATCTCGTGGTTCTGGAACTTGCGGCGGCTGGAATTGTGTTTCGTTGACTCCCCTAGGGTTTTCCGAATATTTGAGAATTTATAGGCATCAGAGGCGGTGCGGAAGGGGGCCAAGGAGGGCACAACCCATCAGGGCGCGCCGGGGCCCCCCTGGCACGCCCTGGTGGGTTGTGCTCTCCACAGCCCACCTCTCCGGCAGTTGTTTGGCCAACTGGGTGTCTTCTGGTCCAGAAAAAATCTTCAAAAAGTTTCGTCGCGATTGGACTCCGTTTGGTATTAATTTTCTGCGAAGTAAAAAAACAAGCAAAAACAGCAACCGGCACTTTGGCACTATGTCAATAGGTTAGTCCCAAAAAATGATATAAAGTGGTAATAAAATGATGGTAAAACATTAAAGAATAATAATATAACAGCATGGAACAAGCAAAAATTATAGATACGTTGGAGACGTATCAGGATCCCAGCCGTTTCTTTTGCCCATATAACGGTGATATGAATTGGTCGGGTCCAGCTCTTTTTTTTCCACCCACCAACCAATGATGTGAGAGGAAGTGTGTAAGGCAGCGGCGAAGCGGAGCGGTGGTGTGACGGGGTCGACGACAGCGAGACGAGGTGAGCGGGTCCAGCAAAGGCGACAAGGGGCGGCCGATGACGGCATGCTCGTGGTCAGTGGCGGACCCACCATTGGGGCGGGTTGGGGCGGCCGCCCCGGGTCGCCGGCAACGGAGGATCAACCCCCACCTATAGATCTTTCCTCACCGTTCCCTCCGGCAGTCGTAAGAAAGCCAGCGGTTGCGGCGATGTAATCTATTTCTGCGTTGAAGGGATTTTTGCGTGAGGGCTTTGAGGGAGAAAGAGATTTGGGCTGGTGGACTGGGCCTACAGGCCCAAATGCCCAATGCTTAGCTCCTCAAGGGCTGGTAATCGACAAGTCACAGGTCTCTCGCTCGGTCAAAACTCGGGTCACTACCAGAATCAGGGTCGTTGCCGACGGCCTAAACTATGCCGACGGCCCCCGTCGGCATACGTCACCCTATGCCGACCACCAGTGCCTCACCGTCGGCGTACTAAAAACCGTCGGCGTAGATCAACCTAAGCCGACGGCCACCGTCGGCGTACAAATGTCGTCGGCGTAGATTCACCTATGCCTACGGTGGCCGTCGGCGTAGACACCCCGTCGGCGTATCAGCGGGCCCGGCCACTCGATGAGTAACGCCCGTTTGACGCCGTCAAAGATATGCCGACGGCCCTGACGGACACCGTCGGCATAGCTTCGATGAGCCACGTCATCGATCCGAGGCAGGTGCCACGTCATCGATCCGAGGGAGGTGCGGATCCGGGGGCGTAACTACGCCGACGGTTATGCCGTCGGCATACCTTTCGGGCTACGCCGACGGTGTAACCGTCGGCGTAGGCTCAATTTTTTTTTTTTCACCTACGCCGACGGTATAACCGTCGGCATAGGTGCAATTTTGTGTTTTCTGTTTTGAATTGCTTATATCTTTTAGGATATTTGATGTTTTTGAGTGATTCTTTTTGCATTAATTTCAAAATTTTGTCTAGTTTGTGTTTGTGCAATTATTTTTCAAATTTAAATGGTTTAAATTTGAATTTGTTCAAATTTCCTTCAAACCCTAGATTGTGAATAACTTGAGTTTAAAAATTGTTTTTAATTTAATTTTTTCTGCTCGTAGGCACATGTTAGATGGTGCATGTTGAACACACAAAAAGTTTGGAGTTGAAATAAGTTTAAAAAATAAAATGCCTTTGTAACAGATGAGTTTTCGTCCGAAACCCTGATACTTCGAAAGAGATTGTCCAGTTTGTACACAAAGTGCATCCAGCTTTTGTCATAACCCTCTCAACTTTTTAGCACATGCTATGTGGGTGAAATGATGATACCATGCCAAGTTTCAACATTTTCAGAGTTCATTTGTAGTGCTTTTCAATTTCGGGGTCATTTAGCTCAAAAAAATCAATAGATGCATGAAAAATGGGGAATGAAGTGGGAAAGGGTTGAAAATTGATGATGTGACTTTGAATAGTGCATGTTGAACGCACAAAAAGTCTGGAGTTGAAACAAGTTTTAAAAAGTGTTATGAAAAAGTAAAATGGCTATAACTTTTGCATAAGATGTCGAAAAAAAGTTTATGAAAAATTAATTTTATTTAAAATAAATAAATGATGTCATATTTGGATTCCTCATATCTTTCTGATAATAATGGATATATTATTTGTCGAATTTCGATTTACGGATTTAAAGATATTAATTATGCCATATTAAAAAAAACAGCACCTATGCCGACGGTGTAACCGTCGGCGTAGCCCTGCCACGTGGCAGCTCCTGGTGCATCTGAAGGCAGGGGGCTACGCCGACGGTATAACCGTCGGCATAGGCCAGGAGCCACGTCATCGATCCGAGGCAGGTGCCACGTCATCGATCCGAGGGAGGTGCGGATCCGGGGGCGTAACTACGCCGACGGTTATGCCGTCGGCATACCTTTCGGGCTACGCCGACGGTGTAACCGTCGGCGTAGGCTCAATTTTTTTTTTTTCACCTACGCCGACGGTATAACCGTCGGCATAGGTGCAATTTTGTGTTTTCTGTTTTGAATTGCTTATATCTTTTAGGATATTTGATGTTTTTGAGTGATTCTTTTTGCATTAATTTCAAAATTTTGTCTAGTTTGTGTTTGTGCAATTATTTTTCAAATTTAAATGGTTTAAATTTGAATTTGTTCAAATTTCCTTCAAACCCTAGATTGTGAATAACTTGAGTTTAAAAATTGTTTTTAATTTAATTTTTTCTGCTCGTAGGCACATGTTAGATGGTGCATGTTGAACACACAAAAAGTCTGGAGTTGAAATAAGTTTAAAAAATAAAATGCCTTTGTAACAGATGAGTTTTCGTCCGAAACCCTGATACTTCGAAAGAGATTGTCCAGTTTGTACACAAAGTGCATCCAGCTTTTGTCATAACCCTCTCAACTTTTTAGCACATGCTATGTGGGTGAAATGATGATACCATGCCAAGTTTCAACATTTTCAGAGTTCATTTGTAGTGCTTTTCAATTTCGGGGTCATTTAGCTCAAAAAAATCAATAGATGCATGAAAAATGGGGAATGAAGTGGGAAAGGGTTGAAAATTGATGATGTGACTTTGAATAGTGCATGTTGAACGCACAAAAAGTCTGGAGTTGAAACAAGTTGTAAAAAGTGTTATGAAAAAGTAAAATGGCTATAACTTTTGCATAAGATGTCGAAAAAAAGTTTATGAAAAATTAATTTTATTTAAAATAAATAAATGATGTCATATTTGGATTCCTCATATTTTTCTGATAATAATGGATATATTATTTGTCGAATTTCAATTTAAGAATTTAAAGATATTAATTATGCCATATTAAATGAATAAATGGCAAAAATGAATAAAATAATATTATTACTTATTTTATTTTAATTAAAATTCAATATTATTTTTAATCATTTATTGTTGTTTATTTTAATAATTGTTTGGAATTTAGAAAATAAAATCATGTGACATCAAGACCTAAGGGTTAATAGGATTGACAGCTTACTATTGTCAAGAAAACAACAAGTGCAGACTTGGAAACTAAGGGTGATAGAACTCGAAAGTTAAGCGTGCTGGGGTTGGAGCAGTGAGAGGATGGGTGACCTGTCGGGAAGTTAGACGAATTGGAATGATGGGTGATTAGAGATTAAATTGTCAAATAATTCAAGAGCAGTGAGCAGGGGTGATTACAGATTAAATTGTCAAATAATTCAAAGATTTGAAAATCAGAAAAAAATAAATAGAAAAAAAATAAAATTGGAAAAAATTAAAAAAAACAGCACCTATGCCGACGGTGTAACCGTCGGCGTAGCCCTGACTTCAAGTGCGCCAGGAGCTGCCACGTGGCAGGGCTACGCCGACGGTTACACCGTCGGCGTAGCTCCTCGCCTATGCCGACGGTTACACCGTCGGCATAGCCCCTGTCACGTGGCAGCTTCCGGTTGGTGGACGAACTCCGACGTCGCCGTCAGCCGCCGTCACGTGAAAAAGGACGCCGACGGCCCATCTACGCCGACGGTCGTACGCCCGGATGTCGGCATAGGGACCTACGCCGACGGTTTTCCTATGCCGACGAAAATGCCTGGGTACGCCGACGTTCGCGATCCCGACGGGCCTACGCCGACGGCCCCGTCGGCGTAGCCCTACGCCGACGGTATTCTGGCCTACGCCGACGGGGTCTGGCCGTCGGCGTAGGGGGCGATTCTGGTAGTGGGTGTTCATTGTATGATCTTGAAGGAGATAAAAGGTCAGAGATCTTTATTTTTGGCATGTGATTTGTATCATGAATGGCGTTGTGTAATAAGGAGGCTCATAATCCGGCCAGAATGGCGACAACATTAGATGCTGGTCGTCATGTCTGGTTCACTTCCCCTATTGTCAACCTTTGTATTCCTTTGATTTTAGCTACATGAAATATGAACACTGTTCATCTAAAAAAAAGGTCGCTCGTTCCGTCGTTCCTCAGTCTATCCAGAAATCAACCTAGCTGTTGTTGTAGGACATTACTCGGGCATTTAATTCTTAGGACCCTTTTTATTCTTTTGTTGTTGAATACTCCAGCATATTTGGTTGAATATAAGCACTAAGAGTTTTGGTTGAATATAGTTTCATTTGTATCGAAAAAAATTAGACCTTAAATGTTCGCCCCGGCTAACTTCAATTCCTGGGTCCGCCACTGCTCGTGGTGATGCTCCGATCGAGGAAGGCCCGACTGCTGTGACGGCATGCTTTCCGGTGATGGCAGTTGTGGGATTGATGAGGTCGCTCGTGGATGGACGGGACGAGCCCGGCGCACACAGATCGTTTGGTTGCCAAGGAAGGAAATTATGCACGGAGCGGAGCGGAGCGCACGTGCGTACGTCGTCGTCCGACTCCTCGAGCGCGGCGGACTCGATTCACGCGTGGGACCTTTTTTCTTTTCTTTTTCGCCAACACGCACAACAGAATCCACCAGAGCACGTGGATCGCATACCTAGCAATAGCAAGCCTACGTACGTACCGGAGCAGCTCGATGGAAGGCTTCTTGGATCCATTCCATGGACGACGCTGTTGAGCAGATCAGCGAATGCATGAGCGCTCCTCACCGCCTCCTACGCCGCGAGCTACGCCATCGTCTGTCTACTCAGCCGGACACTGCCTCGTCGGCTGCAGCCAGGTATGCGCGTAACGTCGAGTGCACAACCAGAACCAGTGATTCTCCTGTGATCCTTCTACTAACCCTTGGCTGGTGCCCTGCCTTCTCAATTTCCCATGCGTTGGTGTTGAGATCAGCTGACGGACGCAGAGCCGGCCGAGGAGAGCACCCTCTGGGTCCGGACGCAACACTCCAGGTGGCTGTGGCGGTGCTAGCGTTGCGGCTCCCGCGCCACCGCCGCGCCCTCAACTACCTCTCTCTCACGCTCACCATCGTCATCCACTGCATGTACGCCGTCGCCGTCGCATGGCGCCTCTTCCTGGTCGACGGCCCAGGAGACCTACATCCGCGCGCAGCTTCATGGCCCTCCTCCAGGGAGGTGAGGATTGAGGAGTAGGACTGAGAAGCAGGGCAAACTGTACGTACGTAATCGATCAGTGTATGATCAGACATAATTCTTATGCTTATGTATGCCCAGCGTCGGTATATATAGTTGATGTTGGTGAAATTTGTACTGCATGCAGTTTATATGCATGAACAACTCTTGCAGTCAAATTTGTGCTGCAGTTTATCGGGCGACCTGACGAGGAAGGCCATGAAAAAAAAAAGATGATTGCACGGTGATAATGTACTCTGAAATTCGTAAATCTAATGTTTACATGCAGTCAAATTTCCTAGACATAAGCTGTACAATGTACTATGTTAGTCCGACTGCAATCAAAACCATTTCGGGTGGTTGCTTCTCCCTGAACACAGTTGTGATAGAGGAATGGGTGAATTTGTCGGTCATGCATCCATTAGCAATGTATAAAGACCCCCCCCCCCCTCCCTCTAATCTGCTCTTTAATTTTTCTTCTAAGGAAACACTACTGAAAAAATGTTTATAAATAGAGTCACATTAGCGGCGGGCACTGCCTGATATCAGCCTGTGCATTCGGTTTTTTCGGTTTGATTCGGTTCGGTTTATACGGTTTTCGGTTTATACGGTTTTTATACTTCGGTTTATACGGTTTTATACATAGATACGGTTCGGTTTCGGTTATAACCGTTTGCTTTCGGTTTGGTTTCGGTAATAACCAAATTAACCAAAGTTGACGCGAATTTTTGATCAAGACCATGGTTTGGCTACATGAAGAAACAAATTTAGTATATGTCCAATACAAGTATGGGGTACAAGCACAAGCACAACCTAGTGACGTGTTTGAAAAAATTCTATACAATTTATGTTCCAGTACAAGCACTTAGCACATACAAGCACAATCCAGTACAAGGTGAAGACTACAAGTACAAGTAGCACATACAAGCACATACTAGCACATACAGGCTCACACGCATTATGTTTTATGGCCTTCAATTAAAAGGTGTACTGAAGTAATATGGATAGACCTCTACTAAAAATGAACAATGATTAAGCTATCAATAACCTGAGTTCTCATTACATACATCTCAATAGGGTCCTCGAGAATAACCTTATCTCCAAATATTATGATCTGCAAAATAGTTAAATGGAATGCAGGGTGATAACTGGTCTGAACACTGAAAGGCTCCAGCAACAGGCAAGGTTACCCTTACCCCTGAACTATATAACCAGAACTTTAAATATGGCATAAGGCATAAATCAAGCACACTAGAACACATCAAGATACTAAACTTCATTACAAGTTCATATGAAATTCTGGCGCATAAGCCGAGTACATAAAATTTTAGAACAACCAAGTTCAGCACAGCCAAAGTTCAACATAGTACAAAATGTGTTCAACACATGACAGACACACACAAACTTCATCACTTCAGGCAGCAACTTGCACAACTTTCCACTCCAATTCCATGCATGAAGATCATTCAATCGATATTACGTCATTACCGTCCAATCGAAGGGCTACCACACCTACAGAAATAACAGAAATATTGCATGACCAAGTAAATAACATAAATGTTGCATGATCATTGGAATTACTGAAATGCACATCCATTTAAGTACCTTCCTCCAGTTTGGTCAACTCAGCAAGATCAGCTTCAACATTGATAGGTTTACTACGCAACCAGTCTTGTGCACATATCAACGCTTGGAGTGTCGCTGGTGTCAAAGAGCTTCTGAAGTCATCGAGAATACGACCACTAGTGCTAAAAGCTGATTCAGAAGCAACCGTTGAGATGGGGATTGCTAGTATATCACGGGCCATTTTTGACAGCACAGGAAAGCGAGCAGCGTTGCACTTCCACCACTCAAGAAGGTCAAATTCAACAGTCAACTCTTCGGTATCCTCAGCTAGGTACTTGTCTAATTCAGTTCTCATATTTGTGCTAGTGCTACCCTCTCCACAAAATCTCATTCTCTTCTTGTTGTAGCGTGACCTCACATTTGTGCTAGAAGCATTTTCGCTAGCACGAGCTTGTGATGCTAACTCACTAGTAGTACTGGTTCCATATAATTCTCTGTATTCTCCAAAAAGTGAGACAAATTCATTGTGTGAAGAAGTCAAGATTCTGTTACCTATTATACAGCCATAGGTGTCTTCAATCATGTCCTTAAAGAAATGAGATTCCTTGGTCCTTGCATAAAGAAATCAGACAAGACAAGACAAGTTAGAAGGGCATTAAGAACAAGTGAACAACATACATATATTTTTCAAAAGAACAATAGCCAATCAACCATATACCTAGGATCAAGGATGGCAGCAATGAATATATACTTGTTCATCTTTTCAGGATCACCCCAATACTTCTCATACTTCGCTTTCATCTTGATAGCCATGCATTTAAATATTTCATCATCACCACAGATCACATGATCACTCCATTCACCCAACAAAAAGTTAACATCAGCAATCTCTTCCAAGAAGGTGTTGGCTGTAACATACTTGGTGCCAGAAACCTTATTAGTGAGGTCATAGAAGTGTTGGAGGAATTGTTTGAACTCACGAACATATACCCAATCACTTTGAGTTGGAGGACCCCGCTGGTCAAGAGTATCAGGCTTAGGTTCTGGACCAGTTTTTTCTAACTCAGTCTTGTAGTTGGGATCATGAAGTGCATATTGCTCAAATGCCCTCTCAAATTTCTCAACATTGTCTAGCATTACAAATGTAGAGTTCCATCTAGTAGCCACATCAATATTAATCAAACCTTTACTCGCTACCTTGCTGAGCTCCACACACTTCTTAAATACATCCAGTCTAGTTGTGGAGGCTCTAACAAACTTGATAGCATTGCGAATTCTGTTTACAGGATGGCACATTATCTTTAGCCCATCTTGGAACACAAGATTAACAATGTGAGCCACACACCTCATGTGAAGATATTGACTTTTTGCATGTGTACAGCCCCTATTAGTCAAAGATCTCTTCATGTAGGCTAAGCAAGTGTCATTAGAACTCGCATTATCTACGGTAATAGTGCACACTCGTTCAATGCCCCACTCAATCAGTAACTTTTCTAACGATTTCCCAATATCGTCCCCTTTGTGTCCATCTACCAAGACAAAGTTAATAATTTTTTTTCTAAGATTCCACCCAGAATCGATGAAATGTGCAGTAAGAACCATGTAGCTTTGTTGTCTTTTTGATGTCCATGTATCAGTGGTGAGGCAAACAGTTTGACGTGAATCAATGATATATTTTCTAAGCATAGCTTTCTCAGCTTCATAAAGAGCAATGATATCTCTATACATAGTTGTCCTAGATGGCACAGTGAACCTAGGGCAAGCTTTAGACATGAAGAATCTAAAACCTTCTTTCTCTGCAAACATGAATGGAAGCTCATCTATCACTATCATGCGAGCAAATGCTTCTCTAACTTCTTTCTCAATGTACTGCCAAGGAACCACATAATTACCATCAGCAGAAACTTGGTAGGTAAGCTCGGTCTGATTGCTACCAATGTGGGCAGGATTCTTTTTGCAAATCTTCAAATGGTTGACTAAAGAAGCAGTACCTGCCGATGTGGATTTGCAACCCAATACAGCATTACAATAGTTGCAGTTAGCATGATCCGGATCATCGTTCTGAATTGTGAAGTGCGTCCATGCCTTTGACCTCTTGTTCCTTTTCTTGCTAACACTGTCAGGGGTAACATCAGGTTCTGTTTCTGGTAAGGAACCTTGACCAGCAACATAACCAGCACCAAGGTCGACCCTGTCGGACATCTGAAAAAATAAGTCAGGTAGTTTCCAATTCAGATCAGTGACTAATAGCAGAACCAACAGTGGAAAATAAAGAATTTACTGCAAAACTAAATTATTAACATCTATGCTACTGAACTGAACCAACTACATGCTATGCTACTTGTTTTTCTCATAGCAGAACCAATACTTGTTTCCAATTCAGATCAGTGACTAATAGCAGAACCAATACTTGTTTTTCTCAGCCACTACTACTGCAAGTCTGCAACCGAACTGAACCAACTACATGCTATGCTACCGAACAAGTATCCAACCAGATCGAACTAAAGGTCAAAGAACGGGTTACCATGATGGCGTCGACGGCTCGTGTTGCTCCGTGGAGGCGTGCTTCGGCGAGCGCAACGAAGGGCGGAGGTCAGCGAGTCAGCGACTCAACGACGTGGAGGAAAGAGGGCGGAGCCGGAGGTCAGCGACGCCGAGGATGGACGGCGGAGGTCAGCGTCGCCGGTGCGCGCGATGGAGGACGGAGGGCGGAGATGGACGGAGGCACGGAGCTTCGCCTGCTGGGGGGGGGGGGGGATGGATGCGCCGGAGTATGACCTAGCTAAGCTAGGGCGCCGCCGCCATATTCTGCTTTGTGCGGGTGCGGCTGTCCCTCTCTGGCTCTCTCCTCTGTGGCTCAGAGCGTGCGTGCGTGAGGGACTGGGGGTCTGTGAGTTGCCCTAGGGCTATTGGGCTAGGTTGAAGGAATAAAGGAGAAGGCCCAGGTTGGGCTGGCCGGACGGGGCCTGTAAATTTTTTATGTTGCTGGGCTTTCGGTTTAGTTCGGTTTAACCGAATTTTTTCGGTTTTAAACCGAAAAACCCGAATTGAATATGGTTTTGAATTTTGCAAACTGAAACCATAACCAAAACCTGAAAAAACTGAATTTTCGGTTCGGTTTAGTTTTTTCGGTTCGGTTTTTGGTTTTCGGTTCGGTTTTGCACAGGGTGAGCCTGATAGCTGTGGCGGGTAGAAAAGCGGACTCGCCACTGAAATTTACAGACCAATGGCAAGCACGAGACCAGGCCCGCCACTGGTTCTCCAGACCGACATTAGCTGTGGGATAACAACACCAGTGACAGGCTGACAGATGATGCCAGCCATTGATTGTACCCACCAACAGTGGCGGACTTATTTATCTGCCTGACACTTAGGTTCCGAATTTGCATCCGTAAAATCTCTAATGGTTCCTCAATCACACCCTACACAAGATAGTACACGGTAAAACAAGACATCAACCTCACCTTCTCAATGTTAATACTAAGCAAAGCTTGCAACACAGAACCAGAAAGAAAACTAAACTATTAGATACACCCGCCTGCAAGATGGATTAAAATTCAATGTTCCAAAGAAATACGACAAGCGGTTTGGCAGCCACAGCCAGCAACCATCTTTGATGATCAGTTCAGCAACATGTTCAGTAAGGACATCGATGCAGGAAACTTGATGCTAATAAAGGTACATCATGCAGCCAAACATCCACCCAAAATAGGGCAACATGAAAATTAAAAGCAGAGCCACATATATGATATGAATAATCAATTAACAAGTTTCTTGTGTGTGCGATCCGACAGAGGAGAAGAACAAGAGATGTTGCTGCTCAGTGCGTCGTCGTCGTCGCATGAACGGCTCGGCGTGGGAGCTTTGAGTAGCATGCCACATAATAATGGCAGTCCAAGTCCAAGTGCAAGTGCGAAAAATAACTCCTTAGCAGCCTGTCACCATCTTTGATCTTACAAAGTTTCCCGCTGTTGATGTTGTACGACAAAAGCTTCTTGGGCTGCTTATCCAGGAGCAAGAGAACCTCACTCTCCAGGTCAATGGCGATGATCTGGTAATCATACGACCTGGGCCAGTATGATCCTGCGCCGCTGACAAACTCGACCCTTCCAAATGCATCTTGCATAGAAAAGCGGTGCTTCATAGACCAGTTGCAAGCAGCATCGAGACTAAAAACTGCGATTGTACAACCACCCTTCTCTGGAAATGCACACTGCATGCAAGAGCCCCGATGATTGTCCAAAGCAACCATCAGGCTGCTTAATAATGGAATGATAGTTCGTGCAACGATTCATTTCCTTCAAGCCTTGAACGACAATAATCACACCGCTGTAGCTCTCGAAATACAACACTCCACCCATAAAACTGTGTGCTCTCCAAATACAGCGCCATCGTAGAGGCGAACGGCCGCGTCGGTGGTTGCGGAGGTCCGACAATGCCTATGTGGCGGCCGGAGACGTATAGTAGCGACATTGGAGATGGAGGGTGCGGATGCAAAGCAAGGGGGAGAAGGGACGGAGTGGAAGGGAATTGTACCAACATGGGGGATTGGGTGGACCGGGGGTGTCGGAGTCGTACATGTCTGCCGTCAAGACTCCCACAAATCCCCTCTTCCTTTGTCTCCAATTTGCGGGAGAAAGTACGTCCGGACCGCTCGGCGAAACGATACAGACTCGTGTTCCGCGGTCCGAACTACATAGTCCGAACGGATGCGGGCGATTTACGGTCGCCTGATATGCCCTAACCAACTCCTGCATTGGGCTGCACGCCACTCTCCTGGATTCACTCCAGGAGCAACTAACCCAACGACCTCGCTAATTTCTAGGTCACTAACATGCAGTGCATGCAACTAAATAATCACTCTTTGTACAACTGGACCCTATGTGCAATACTGCCACATCTAACGGCATTACACATGCACATAGCCTCAACGAACTAGGCTAAATCACTCGGCCACGGGTCTGGCTCTTCTGTTGGGATCCCTGCACGCATTATGATGCAGGGCCAACCAATGAATGACACATGTCCTATACGGCCCACCTCTGAAATACAATTTTCTTTTTCTTTTTAAATTACTGAAATCCCCTCATCTCCTTCCTCACGGGGTAGCAGCCATTAGAGTTGGGTGAGAGGATTCCTGTGAGCTGCTCCACCAGCTCGTAGCTCCTGTCACTTGGGGCCGTGGCCATGGCTTGTAGAAAGGCGACAGCTATGGCATCCGGCGTCGCTCGCGGCTGCGGCGGCGATTATCGTGGATGAAAACAGGCTAGCCAACAAGGTCCATGACGAAGTGCCGGACATAGAACTCAACCCCCATGTCGCTTCAATATTTGTTTCTTGTTCATGTCGGTGTCGATGAAGATGGCCTCGAGCAACATGCCCACGTACGTACATCCCGAACTTGTGTGCGTACACCTGGGACAAGGCTAGCGAGTGTTTCGGTGGTAGTTTGGGTGATGTATGTGGTGAGGACGCCGGCGGGGGCGAAGCCAGTGAGCGCGCAGGAGGACAGGTCCGGGGACGTGGAGAGGATGTCAAAGGGGAAGCCCACCTTGAGGAAGATGACACCAGCGACGGCCACGGCGGCAGCATCATGGGCTATCCATGGACTAGACGTGATGCGTGTCCCGTGTCCGGAGATAATTTGAGGATCGTAGACGTACGCGGCGGTGCCTGCTGCTGCTCCGGCCGTGAGGAAGGAGATAAAGGAATTTCAGCAATTTAAAAAGGAAAAAATATGTTTTTGGATGATGAGGCTTATCAAGACACGTGTCATTCATTCATTGGCCCTGCACAATATTGTGTGCAGCGATCCCAGCAGGAGAGCCGGACCCCTCGGCCACTAACACAACCATAAAAACACAACCATAAAAACTTAACACTTGACTGCTAACACCGTGAAAGGATTAGTGCTAACACATAATTGCCTAGTCAAGCCTTGGAGCCTCCCTTCCCAAAAAAAATTTCAAAACGGAGGCAAAATCGATTAATTAAACAGAAGAAAATGACCCAGTTAATAAACAACAAACCAAACGAAAACCAATACAAATCAACCATACTCCCTCCGTCCACGAATAAGTGTACATCTAGTTTTTATTTTAAATCAAAATTTTAAAATTCTGACCAACTTTATATGGAAAAGTATCAGCATTTATGACACTAAATTAGCATCGGTAGGTCCATTTTAAAACGTAGTTTCATAATATACCAATTTGATGTCATATATGTTACTATTTTTGTCTATATATAGTTAGCCAAAATTTCAAAACTTTGACTTGGGACAAAAGATAAATGTCCATTTATTGTGACGCGAGGACTGAGGAGTCGCTCGCTGCTGACTGGTCAAGCAGTACATGCATGGATCAGCTCATGAGTACAGTAGTTGTGAGGAGCACTAATTAATATTGCATTGCAGTGTTAACTAGATTGATCTCCTAGCTAGCACTTCATCGACCAGTGCAGTATTCTCCATGTCTATGGATCGTTTTCTTTTTTTTGCTATATAATTGGCCTGGATTGTGCTCGTTTGTCGAGATACAGTATTGAGTAGTATGTATTGACCAACAATCGAGTATATATGTATGGAGTCTTTGATTTAGAACTGGACCTCTTCTCTGTGAGTTCATCAGTAACTAGAAGGGTTATGCGCGCTTTGCTGCGCCGTTGAATTTATTGGGATTTTTCAATTTCTTTACTCACTTTATTTTAAAATATATGGTGTATTACCTTTTTAAAAAGTCAAACCTCTTTAAGTTTGATCAAGTTTATATAGAAATATATTAAAATTAATAATATCAAATTGGTGTTATTAAATTCATCATAAAATGAATTTTCATATTTTGTTTAATATTGTGGATGTCGATATTTTTGGCTCTGAACTTGGTCAAAATTAAAAAAAATTGACTTTTCAAAAAACTAAAAACCGTTATATTTTCAAACTGATGAAGTATTTAGTTTGGCTGGTGGGGGAGACGATGGAGTGTGTTTTACGTTTATTTATATGCGGTTATTTGGTGGGTCTTTCGTGGTGTGTTTCTGTGTTATCCGCTAATCAATCCATATTTATGTGGGGATATTTTTTTATCGTTGGTTGCATGTACTATATTCGTGATATAATATCACATGTTGACATTTTTTTATGGGTGATAGGAGTCCGCGAGGGGTTGATATGTTCACTACAAGAAATCTGTTAATACATGACAGACTCAATCCGTCATGGACCTACGCAAAACTGTCAAGGGAGAGCATACATGACGGATTTGAAATCCGTCATGTATATCGCATCATAATTTAACCACTGTAGGCTCCATGACGGATCAGCAAAATCCGTCATGGTTCATGACGGCTCTTGACCGTCATGGAAGGCATTGAACTGACGTGCTAATAACGCCGTTAACTTATCTGCCACATCAACATCTGACCTGGATCTGACATGGCAGCCCATAAAGCAATCGGCCCAATAAGAATATTAGCTCCATCTAAGACCAACACCAATGCAGTAATCAGCCCAATTAAAATGTTGCCCCATTAAAGTTTAGGTACATCCAAGGCCCAATAGTTTTAATCCCCATGACTAGCGCATCACATTTCTCATGGTCCATGGAAATTCTATTTTTCAGAAATATATGCTCATGTCATTAAACAAAAGGAAAAACATAAACAGAGCTTAAATAAATTACACAAAAACTTAAAATTACAGATATTTCCATACAATACATGTGCAAGGACTAGCAAAACACAAGAAACTAAAATCTACAAACCCCCTATGCTAATTCTGCAGCCACCAGCACCCGGCTTAGCGCTCACTGGACACAGGTACGGCCATCCCCTGCTGACATCATGTGAGGGAGAACCTTATACGCCAAAATCTCGCCTCAACCCATGGTCAGCATTGCCTGCGCATCAACAAACGTTAATACAACCTGAAAAATAACATGTCCAAGCACAGTGCATCCCCCAACAGCATGGTCCCAGTGAGCTCATGTTTCATGTATTAACTATTCTTCAATTATTTCTAAAGAATATAATATTCTTCAATTAGTTCGTAAGTAGACAACATTTCCAATGACCATGCTCACTAATGGAAAACTACATCTTGAAAGTTAATTGTAGAAGCAAGCGAGCTCAGGTTTCTGTGTCTCTGAGCTCAGATTAATCCTTTTTATTAATGTGATAATTTCTATTTTGTTAATTTTTATGTGGATACATGTAGTAACGAGCCATCACAATCACTTTTAGTTAAAACCTTTGGTTGGATTACTCCCTGGAAAAGTCAAACAATTCCTGGAGAACAGAATGTGATTGGTTCTTCTATATTTCACTCAAACAATTTTGAAATGGATCCAATAAGGATATGTTGGTTTCATGAAGTATCCATGCATTCTATCACTAGGGATACTATTGTGGTAGTGCTGATAACCATGGTGCGAAGGTGTTGGAACACACTTGGGTTCATGAACCAACAACAGGCAAGTGATTTTTGTTACTCATAAGTAAATTTGTAAAAGAATTTGCAATTGTTGTCATCAGGTTATGGGATCCCTGATCCCTAAAGCACACACACACACAAACACACACACTCCGTCACTTGGGTTCATGAACCAACAGCAGGCAAGTGATTTTTGTTACTCGTAAGTAAATCTGTAAAAGAATTTGCAATGGTTGTCATCAGGTTATGGGATCCCTGATCCCTAAATTAATTGCCTGAAACATCTACGCAGACATGGAGTTTCCACATGCAAAATCTACCATTATCATGTTCAACTGAACATATATGTCAGATCAATGAATGAATTGCTATGCCCTAATGCTAAACAAGACAGGCTTCTGACAAAACAGATTCATCACAGATACAGTATATCTTAACTGAACGTCATGCATCTCATTGCACGTCCAGCGATGCAAAGGATCAGCGACACAGTATATCTTAATTAAGAATGAAGCATGAAAGTACATCACAAAATCACAAAAAATCTGGCTACATCATAAAGACTGAGCCGTAACATACCTTGAGCAGTACATCAGCACTTGCTACAGCTTCAGAGATAACAAATTAAGTTCTGCACCAAAGAGATCATAACCACTGGCTTCATTTCCTTCAAGTAGAAATGCTACAAGACCAACCACCAAGAAAACCATTCCTGAACTGTGAAAAAGTGCAATCACATTAATTCCATGAAAAATGACATATGAAGCATAGTTTGCCACACCTACCATTTAAGCACTAAAATAACGGGCATACAAGAGTAAGACAAACAGACAATATACTACTCCCTCCGTTCCTAAATATAAGTCTTTTAAGATATTCCACTACGAGACTACATACGGATGTATAAAGACATACTTTAGGGTGTAGATTCACTCATTTTGCTCTGTATATAGTCTCCTAGTAAAAATCTCTTAAAAGACTTATGTTTAGGAACGGAGGGAATACAACGTAACACATGAGGACCATTGCATAAGAGCACCCCTTGGATCAGTAGCATTACTCAACACATATACATGAGATCTGAATCTAATTACCAGGGAGTATCTTCCAGTTTTAGAGTACCAAGAAACATAACGTATCTAGTGCACATGTACCCAGAAATAACTAAGCAGATAGACACTGGCATCACCAACAAATTTTGAAAGAATACAAATGAACCGCCGACCAATCTACTAACCCTGCAGTAGGTAAGATCTGAGCTTAAAGGGGACAGACTCACCCACGGAGATGGCGATAAGCAGCAGCACCTAAGTGCAGGGCAGGAGGACGGAGGCAAAGCCGAGGAGGCCGCGCCCATCGTTGCAGCGCGACAGGAAGAAGCCGGTGGCCATCTCCGTGGCGTCGAGCCCCTGTACACGGCATCCATGACAGCGGCGCCACCTGTACCTCAGCATGGCTCGGCGTCGACCGAAGATGGATCTGTGGCCGCCGCACGGAACATTATGGACTTCCAAATCCGGTGGCAGAAACGACGAGCTCGGAGCCCTTACCGCCACCTTGGCCTTCTCGTCGGCGTCGATCTGGTTGAGATGGCCAGCGCATCATGGGGTTCGCCGCCGCACGTGCGCTACTCGACTGCGGCCGAGTAAGGCGATGTGCGACGGGAGGTAATGGACGGCGTCGACCGTCGTCCAGCCGTAGCAGTCGGTCCCGCCGCCGCTCGAGGCGTGATCTAGACTGGGGTCTATGGGCTGGTGGCCATGGCGGTGGGAAAGATGACGAGGGGGTCGAGGCATATAGAGCGGAGAAGAGAGGGGGACGGTGGATCTGGAGAGGTGAGGCCGGTCCTGCACCGGCGCCGGCGCCGGCGCCGTGGAGCGGGCAGAAGAATATTGGTGGAGTGGTGGCGGCTGAGGGAACGGGAGGAGGAGGATGGGAACTATGGTTAGGTGAATGTGGACCGTGGAGTTATAATGGGCTGGCTCGAAATTTTGCCACCCTGCCGCGGTGGCGACTTAAAATTTCCCAAAATTTTGCATCTCCGCGCGCTCTCTCAAACTTCCGCGCGCCGTTTCCTTTCCAATTTATATATATACTATTGACCGAGTGTCAAGTGGACAAGGGCACACGACACATCACCAGAAGTCACCTTTGACAGTTCGTATGGTGTACATAAAGAAAGAAAAATAGGGTAGTTGGTTGATTCGTAATGGTTTCCGTGACGGTCTCTTGATGTCCGTCATTAAGGGGTTGCCGTTTCGAGGGCGATTCGCATCTTGCTGATCGACGACGATTTTCATGACAATTTCTGAGAACGTCATCAGAAATCCGTCACGGATTAACAGGTTTCTTGTAGTGGTTTTTATAGACCAGTGCTGATAAATTTGAAAAATCGTTGGCCCGATCAAAATCAAAAACCAAATCCAAAATTGAATACCTCAATTGAATGAAAAGGCTTTAAAATTAGGGAGCATAGAGAATTAAAATAATTAAATAGGAGAGCTCCTTGAGAAATTGTTGACCCGGTCAAAATCGGGTGACCAAAGTTTAAATTGAAGCCTGAGTTAATTGTGAAGATTTAAAATTTTGGAAGCATAGTGTTTTGTATAAAAAAATTAAATGAGAGGGTTTAAGAAATTGTTGACCCGGTCAAAATCGGATGGCCAAATTTCAATTGGAGACCTCAATTGATTGTGAGGCCTTCAATCCTAGGGAAATTAGTTATATAGTATATTACATACTTACAGGAGAGGAGGTAGGGCGAGAGCAGAGTTTGGCTCCCGGGCTCAGATGAGCCCGGGCATAAGCAGTACCGCGCGATTTAAAATAGAAAAAAACTTCAAAAGTTTTCCATTTTTCTTTTGTGGTGCAAGATGCTTCTGTGTGTGAACTCCTTGCAATTTTTTGTGAAGTTTAGATATTCGAGGAGCTCGTGGCAAAAAAGACAAATTTCAGATGTCTGAGAAACTTTTGAAAACCGCACTGTTCACGCTTGATTTTGTTTTTTTCACGAGCTCCTCGAATGTCTAAACTTCATAAAAAATTGCACGGAGTTCACGCACAGGAGCGTCCAGCACCACAAAAAAATGAACTCTTTTTCTATTTTAAATCGCGTTACTGTTCACCAGGCTCATCTGAGCCCGGGCTCCGAGTTGAATTATCAAGGTAGGGCAGGGCAGAGTAGCCCCACCCAAGACATAAACCCCCAAAAGTATCAAAAAGTATACAGCAAGAGGAAGAGATCCTAGTTGGCGCTCACAATCAATTGTGGTAATAGAAATTGCATAACGGGCCAAAGACAAGCCAATAGCTTACATAATGGGCCATTTGTGGTTTGGGGGCCAAATGTGCACCAATTTCTAAGAGGAAATCCAAAGGCAAGTACTGCAAGGAGCCGTCCAGATTTGTTTCAGAGATTTATTATGTTCTTTGATCTCTTCTTGGTCAAAATGGTGTTATCTTTATTCATCCAAAACCAATGTACGGAAGCTGGTTGAAGCTGGAGAGGAAATGTTGAACTATCCACGCTACACTACTATGCAATATGAAGCTACGGCGGCCTGTGTACATGTACAACTTGAACAAGGCTGGCTTGTGTTGTGCGGCTTCCAAAGGAGGCGAGTGGTCTAGCAGGCCAGTGATGTGCATGTTTCTAACAGCTGAAACAGTGCACTCTCAGCGCAGTACAGAAAGGTATAAAGAAGGGCTCAGCACGTGCTCAAGTCACCTATGGGGAGGAGGTGCATACTTCCATAGGGCATTTTGATTTCACTGCTCCCTTTCCTAGTGCCTCCTTTTCCTATGTTGATATACGATGTGGTAGTGGTTGGCCTACGTCAAGTATGAACGGTTGTATACTTGTTTGGATTCTCTCTCTTTCCTTTATGTTGCCGTCATACCTAACTTGTGAGCTTTATGTATGTGTGGACTATATATGGCCACACATTGCAGGAGTATGGTAGGAGAGCTCCAATTAATTTATTTCTTTACTAGCATGGCGTACAGAGATTTCAATATATCTGTATTAATTACTTCGTCGGTGAAAATTGGTGCACGGTGTAAATTTCAAAAGATTGGCTCCACAACATTTTAATGGAAACAACAATAGATCATGTACATTGAGATGAAGAAATGAGTTGCCATGTGCATCCATCCATACATGATACAACTACTTGCCCGCGACAAAATTGCAATTAAGGGTGGGAGACGGGTTGTCGGCCTGTTGCACCTCCATATTTTCTGAAAATCATTATTTTTTATTTTTTATTAAAAAGTCATGAACATTTTCTTAAAATTATGATATTTTATAATGATTTTCTCAAATTCGTGTTTTTATTTATTTATTTAAAACATGATGATTTTATTTCTAAATTCCTGGCAATTTTAAATTTCATGAACTTTTCTGTAGTCGCTAATATATCTAAAACCGTCAGGATATTTTGAATAAATTTGAATTTAAAAATCAGGGATACTGTCAAAAAATACATGTAGGAACGCTGGAGCACATCAGTCAGCAACCTAGTGTTAAGCCTCTTTATTAACCTTTCAGGAGGTGCTGGGATTGATTCCTCGCTCTAGGCGGTGCTTATGTCACATCTAGATGAGCCTAGACACACCCTTTGACTGAAAGTTGTTGACTTGTCATTTCACTTGTGCCCGGCAACGCGCAGCCGTCTTCAAGGCCATCCGCGGCGGCGGCGGCGGGAGCTTCGGCATCATGGTCTCTTGGAAGGTGCAGGTCCCGCCGACCATGACGGTGTTTAACATCGGGAAGATAGCAGCAGTCCGCGGCCATGTCCTTCCACGCAGCCAACGAAGAAGGGTCCCATGTCAAAATTCTGGCCTGGGTAATGTCTAATGTGGTGTGCAGTTTCCACCCTTATGAAGGCACAGGTTCATACAGCCCTTCTCTAGTTCTCTGCAAGCATTTTGGAGAGTCTGTAGTATATAGTGCAAAAGCCGCAAATTCAGACAGTTAGCTTTACACATTATCCAGGTTGTGCATTGCAGAGATGGAACTCTGAAATCTGAACTATGGGGCTGTTATGGAGAAGGTAGGGTCTTGTGCGGGCTGCAGTATCACAAATGGCCACAGAAGTCCTTCAGGTGCAAGAGCAAATCTGTCTGATTCAGGAAAAAAAAAAAAAGGAAGAACAAAATGCTGGCACCAGCAGCAGCACATGAACGCGGCTACATGGATCAGGCTGATACATTAAACACCACCTATATAGACCTTCATTTAACACTAGTTTCCAGAACACTACTTTTTTACATGCACGCCACAGGACCTCCTAGACTATGCTCTCTCTCTCTCTCTCTCTCTCTCTCTCTCTCTCTCACTCTCTTTTCTTTCTTTTGATTGACATGATTCTGGCAGAGAGAGACAGAGACAGAGAGAGAGAATAACAAGATACCGGCTCTATGACACTAAAGTGAGGCGACTCAACGCTCTTGCAGCGACCGCTACCAAGACGCAGCCAACAAAATACTGCCAATACGAGTGCCCCGATCGGCGGTCCAGAACCTGCGCCTGCTTCTCCCCGCGGGTCTCCAGAGAGTCGTCCGAGTCGGATCCCACTCGCTGCCATCCATCAGATTCATCCTCCGAGCCGGATGACCCTTGCCGCCATTCGTCAGATTCATCCTCCGAGTCCGATCCCCCTTGCTGCCATTCGTCGGATTCATCCTCTGTATGGCCTGGCTTCTCGCGGTGCTCACATACTAGCGTTTTTTCTTTCTGTTCCAGGCAGACATCCACAAGCACCTTCTGTATGCTCCTCGGCATATGGTTTAGTGGTACAAATTCCAAGATACTGAAAAAGATGGATAAGGTGCGAAAAACAATAGCTCGGTAAATGGTTCTTCTGATTTTCAATTAGAGACGGATTTATTTATTTTTCATTTCGAGTGGTAGTACCTGTCTAGAGCGCCAAGGGCAACCCTGATTTGACGCTTCACGGCTTCAGTTGTTGATGGATCACTCAGAGGTGACTCCTTCAGTAGTTTATAGAAATCGTCCAAAGCTCTAGGGAAACAGGAGGCGTTAAATAGTCCCACAAACAAAGTGCAGTTCATAAAGTTTCCTCATATACACGTACATACCGTAAGCACAAATCTACAGCCATGGAAGCACCTTCTCCTTCACCATTATAGGAAGCATAGTTTACCACCTGGACCAAGTTTTATTAAAGGATTTAGGTAACTACACAGTTCATAATTTGGAATACAAATACGCTAGCGACGGCTGTGTCATAGTTTCAAGAGACGTCAAAAAAGAATTTGAAGCTCTGGAAGGAAAGATGCGTGCACAGTTTGAAGATAGAAAACGAGACAAAGTTGAGGACAAAGGTTTAGCAAAAAGAACACGATGATGGACTCAGAATATGAAAGCCTGAACTAATTAAGCCTGCAAGTCACCAAAACAGAACTTACTGCCTTAATATCGAAACACAGAGCTGATGCTGGACACCAGTAAGGTAGTGATTTGCAGCACGCATCGCAAGCTGATCCCTGAGAATCCAACCATTCATCTGCAAAGGACCAAACACCAAATACATGTGAATATTCTGGCCATCACAGTCAATTCACAATATATGCAGAAGCAAACAATTGTTCTGTAACAATTTAGCGGATATGCTTGCTTAACAAAATTTCCAACAATAGTATTATTGACTTGAACAAGAATTTACAGTAATGCTGCAGATTAAACTGAGAAGACATTTGCAGAGGTAGTAAGGAGATTAATTCTGAATCAAAACTCTAAGCATGAACATCTGCACCTAAAGATGTGGTATATTACAACCAAATCAATCCCATAAAAAAGTAGTATTTCAAAAAGTGGACTTATCAATTACCAAGTTCCCTGAACCAGCGCTGAGTCAACAGCACTTGCAGAGCACACTGTGAAGCACTCATCCTGGCAACAGGCAGCCAACAGCAGCAGCAGAAATCAACACGATGTCAACGCAAATGAAAATTCAAATACAGGTAAAGATAGCAATGCACGAGTTACCTCTTAAAGTATTTGTCCACTGGGTTGCCCATCTTAGGCCCTGCAATTTATTCGACAAAGGAAGAGTTACATACAAAAGATGGGGAAAGAGATGATACAACTTCTCAAGGGGGCATTTTTTTATGAGAGGGGGAATCTCAAAGTACTTGTTTTCTGGAAATTTTTACATAATATGTCGTGGTAGGCACGAGATAGCATATCATTTAAAATAAACGGAATTAAAAAAACAGTGCATGACATAGATAAAGAAGTAAACACGAAACATAAACGCAGATCAACATGAACAAGAAATGTGACTTGCCTCTTATCTTGTGCTCGGTTTGGATTTCCTCTTCTTCCAAGATTCCTCCATCACATCCAACAAGTGGTTCTTCAGACTTGTTTCCTGATTGACAAAAAAACTGACAGTCTGCCAACAAATCCAGCTGGGAGCAAAATGCAAATTAAAATGTGTTTTTCCTGTTTGATTAGAGAAACAGAACAAGTTGGCTCATCACGGTCTCGAACCCCTAAGCACGACGCTAATTAAGGAAGTCATGTACCAATCATTCCACAGAAATCATGAGTCATGTTGGCTCTATGGTCTATGCTAAACTGACAGTCTCTGCCATGAAAGGTTCTTCCAACTTGTTTCCTAATTGACAAAAAAAATGGGACAGTCTGCCAACAAATCCAACTGGGAGCAAATTGCAAATTAAAATGCATTTTTCCTGTTTGATTAGAGAAACGGAACAAGTTAGCTCATCACGGCCTCGAATCCCATAAGCACGACGCTAATTAAGGAAGTCATGTACCAATCATTCCATAGAAATCATGAGTCATCTTGGCTCTATGGTCTATGCTAAACTGACAGTCTCTGCCATGAATGGTTCTTCCAACTTGTTTCCTAATAATTGCCAAAAAAGAACCAAACTGACAGTCTCTGTGAAAATATGCAATTGGGAGTAAAATGCAATTTTTTTCCCTGTTTGATTTGAGGAACAGAACGAGTTAGCTCATCACCACCTCACACTGCATAAGCAGTATGCCAATAAAATAAGTAATGCACCAGTCATCTCACATAAATCCTGAGTCACCTTGACTCTCTGCATTGACAGTATAGGCAGCTGTTTCACCTTGCATACTTGCAACTAACCATAATATGAAACATAAACTCATGAAGGTTACGGAACTGGGTGTTGATTTTCAAGTTTGATGAAAAGCTAAACGTAATGAACACAAATAGTCTAATTCCAATAATGTCAAAACTAAAACATATAGTTCCCCTAAGTAAACACTTAACTAACCAAGAGTTCAAAAGATATAATGCTGAGCAAATTACATGGCATTAGGTATGAGGAGAAAGAAGGCAGAATAACCAGACCTTGGGTCATGTTGTTGAGGTAACTGGGGAAGGCACATGTGGAGAACATTGTACTGGGGCAGTACCGTCCGGTCGAAACCGGGGCTAGTCCCTCCACAACCGCACTTTTCATGTCAACAGCGATGACCCAGGCCTTGTCATGTTCCCCGCCCACCTTGGCCATGATGTAAAGAAGATCATCTTTGCGCACACTCAGGGTGGGTAGTAAGAAAACCAGTTTCTTCAGCTCTAGCTTATGGGTCTCATGATTCCACAGCTCAGGCAACAGAGCAGAATATCTCGGGTCAACCGAAATGTTAGCGACATCAACTCTGGCGTGCTTGCGCCAACTTCCCCAAGAGATGTTTCTGATCCATGTGGTGGCTCTCCAGCCTTTACCCTTTATCATGCAGTCAGGTTCATCGAAGCCTATCTCAACGAATTTGATCAGACCGTCGCAGCAGGTGACATCGTGGAAGCATTGCGCCGAGTGGCGAGTGAGACGGTAGTAGGGTGTGATGCAAGCCCCTGGCGACGGTAAGGGGATATATTTTACGACAGGACACTCGTCGAACAGGTCGCAGAGGAGAGTAATGCCGCGTGAGATATCAACCCAGCCCAGCGTGCTTGCTCCGATCGCCATCTGCTTGGAGGTCGCGTGGGGACGCAACAATGCCGCGTCAGACTCCGATAAGCCCAGCGAGGCCTCCTTCTTGCTCCAGGAACAAGTCTCTGACGAGAAGACGTAGGCATCGAACTGCCACTGCCAGGCGTCATCTCGGGCAGTCCAGTTGCGGTCGAGGAAGGCGACGGCGTAGTGCTCGCCGCCGCGCGGCAAGAGGCCGAGTCGGTGGGATTTGACGGCCTCGACGCCGGGGGGCTCCGGGAGGAGCTGCAGCGAGGGCGCCCCCGCAGTGCCGCGGGCCGAGTAGACGAAGTGATGGGTGGAGATCCGCCTCTCATTCGGGAAGCTGAATCTGACGCGGAAGAGGACGAAGGCGGCCTCGGCGCAGACGACCTGGGGCTCGCCGGAGAAGTCGTCCTCTTGGAGGCCGGGGCAGTGGACGGAGAAGTAGGAGACGCCCGGCGGGTCGACGAGCCAGAAGGACGCCTCGATGGCTCGGCCCTCGGCCGTGCGGCCCTCGGCGGTGGTCGCGTTCCGGAACGCCGAGATGCGCGCCGTCTTGCGGAGTAGGGCCCAGTCGGGGTAGGGGGAGGGGCGTGGGGAGGTGGCGGCGCCGCCGCCTGCGACGTATCGCCCGGTCAGGGAGGAGGGGTTGAAGGAGGCGGTGGTGATCCACGCCATGGATCTCTCAAGAGGTCGAGGTCGGCGCCGGCGGCGTGGCGCGGCGCGGCGAGGTAGGGCACGGCCGCGGGGAATTGGATTGGGTTGCTTTCTCTCTTGTTTTTTTTTCTCCTATAAGCTCAGTGTGTTTTTTCCTCTCTTTTCTCTAAAAATTACAGTAAGAGCAAACTTGTAAATTTGAGCCACTAAACCCCGCTGACACTGACGGGGCATGTCTTATTTGTTGGCCTTCACACCCGCCTCTCTCATATCCGAATCTTCAAAACCATACAAACACATGCAACATTACGTAAGACTAGATTAACATGCAGTTCAGCGGATCGCATTGCATCGCCGGACAAAAGGGGACGTAGTTTATCGACAAATCCATAGAACAAACTATTTAAAACATAAACAAAACGGGGAAGGGCGGAGGAAATCACCATTTCCTCGCCGGCCCCTTCCCCTTCCGATTGTCGACGCGGTTGTGCCCCTTCTCCGTATAGGCGTCGGCGTGTGGAGGTGCGTCGTTGTCGGAGCTGGAAGTGGAGCTGTCCGTGAGCTCCGAGCTGTCGGAGTTGCACCTCATGCCCGAGAGCCTGCGAACCAGGCGGGCTTGCTCCTTGGCATGGCAGGCCGCCTTCGCTTCGGCGCCGCCTCCTTGTTTGCCTCGCGCTCCGATAACTCGATGGCGAGTCGGAGTGCCTCGGCATTCTTGCGGCGGAGGCGGCGCGCATCCATCTCCGCTGTCGTGAGAGAGCGACAGAGGACAGACGCGAGGAGCGCGTCCTCTGGGTCGACCGGCGCGCTCGCGCGCGAACGACGTGCGGCCATCGCCTCCCCCCTCTTCCTCGCCCACTGCCGCTCGCGTCGGGCTGCACGCACCTCGGACTCAGGCATCCTCGTGCGCCCCAGCGGCGCGGGCACGAGGACCCAGCGGTGACCGGGCAGCCTCACAGCCTCGGACTCAGGCATCCTCGTGCGCCCCGGCTGCGCGGGCGCGGACTCGCGTCGGGCTGCACACACCTCGGAGCTGCTTCCTTCGCCAGCCATCAGATCAGAGGGGAGGGGATCGAAAGTGGACTGGACAAATAGAGTGAAGTGACCGAGTCTAGGGTTTCCTGGATGGGGGTATTTGTGGGGTCGGTGGTGGGTTGGGATGACGTGGCGGACGTACCGGCCGCGCCCGGACAGCCTCATATCCGCCCCATATTTGGGCTGGATGAGGGGTGCCGATCAAGCCGGGCGTTTGAGGCCCATTTAGGACGTCCGTCTGGATTGATTTTTTCTCACCGGGTGGTGAGTGGTGACCGGATGGCCCGCCCGCGTGTTTGAGACGGGTATGAAGAGTTCGGTTGTAGATGCTCTAAGCTCTGTAAAGTATCACCAAAATATACATCTCCGTTCATTACTCTAACATATTTTTGTTTATGTAGACGAATTTTAATGTGTTTGTTCACCCGTTTCGGTATGTAGAGTCCATGTTAAAATATTAAAAACATTGTATATTTGTGAGTGGATGTAATAGAACTTTGGATAAGATGTTCTAACTTTTTTTTTGAATTGGATATATATAGACACGTTTTAGTGTGTTGTTCACTCTTTTCAATCCATACCCAATATTGTCTTCTCCATAATACATGTTGTTATGGTTGTTTCGAAACAAAAACTAAATACGGTCCGAGCATGGTGGCATTCTCAACCTAACATGGTTGTTTTCCTCTGATACATACTGAGTGTAGACATGTCAGGTACATGCATTTGTTATTGTTTGGTAACGGTGTACATACTGAGACATGTTGAGCTGAGAAGTTGTTTGGCAGCCTACATCTATTTAGACATGCTAAACAATTTGGATTCCATAAGGATGGTGAAAAAAATTGAAAAGCATGAAAATTTTCTGAAAACATGAAGAAAAAAATTGAACATTTTTTTAATTTAAACAATTTTTGGAGTTATGAACATTTTATGGAAATTTAAACATATTTTGAAAATCTGAACATTTTTTTACGAATTTAAACAAAATTTGGACGCTTTTTAAAAAACAAATTCTGGATTTTTCTGTATATGTTTTGAAAACTTAAACAAGTTTTGGAATTATTAAAAATGAAAAATATATATGAAAATGTGAACATTTTTTGAAATTCTGAATAATGTTTGTAAATTTGATTTTTTAATATGATTTTTTTTAAATTCGAAATATTTTTTGAAAATTTAAACAAATATTGCTAATTTGAATATTTGTTGAAAATTTAATCAAATTTTGAATTCCTGATAATTTTTGAAAAACGTCGTCGCTCGCTTCGCTCATGCATGCTAACCAGCGAACGGCTGTCGGGCTGTTTTCTCTTTCTGCATGCTACGAGGGTATTTGGCCTGAGCTCGGCATGTTGAGAAGGTCCATGAAGACTACCAAACACAGAAAAGTGGGTTGAGTAGAGAACTTTTCATAACATGCATCCTATCGAACACACCCTTACGCCCTTCGCTCTCCTTGGGCGCCAACAAAATAGCAGACCTGCACTCATCAACCCTCTTTCCGACCACCGCCGGACGACATAATGGCTCTCCCCATTGCCTTTGCCCGACAAATAGCAGGCAAGGTCTACATCGACAAGAATACTATAGGTTTTTACTTATAACTCATTTTTAAGTAAGGCTCTCCCCATTGCCTGCTATAAACGGCGCCGCAAGGCCTGTTTAGTTAGCTCGACAACTCATTTTTCCAGAGAAAAAAAAACTTTCTTGAACTGTTAAACAGCTCACCGTTTACATCCTTATCAATACCTCAAGTCGATTTTACAGCCTCAAGCCCATCTTACTGATACTTCATTCACGAGGTAATATCAATGGCAGTCATAGAACTTGCATCTGATGTTCATTTAGTGCTAAAAGTTGTAAAATACGTCATTGCAATCACATAACTTGTCTATGCGTGCAGATATGGTCATTTCTTTCGTATCCTGTCGTATCTTGCGCTCACGTGGCGTGTCAACAAGAATGCGGCCCACATGTCAGTGCGGGGGGAGTGGTGAGGCGTTGGGTAACCCATGCAATATCTCTATTTTTGCAGAAAACACACTCGACTTTTATTTAATTATGCATTTATCGGCACATAGTGGTTGGCAAGAAACAGGAATAAAAAAATAGCACCAAAGGGATTCAATCCGACGTCCTCCATTCCATAAGCTAACTGCACTATCCTTTTTTTACGAAATAGCTAACTGCACTATCCACTCACTCAGGAATAAATTGATGCAAAACTAACACACGAAATCCTCAAAAAAGACAGTGTTCGCTCAGCCCAACAAAGGAATAAACAAAAAACTAAAGCCCGTCATATTATTCCATGCACGAATAAATTGAGGTAAGAAAACAACTTATATTCTGTTGTTTGTGTAATTAAAAAATATTTGTACAATAAAAAGGGTTAAGTTGTATTTAAAAAATGTTCACGCATTTCAAAAGAAATGTTCATGCAGGGAATGGAAATGTTCGTGTGTATGTTGTTATTTATTTTGTTTAATTAAAAAAAAGTATGCAGGGAATAGATATTCTCCACGACATATGCATATTCTCACGGGGAGAATGGGATCATTCTGATTGAGCGGTTTACTTTTCTCAAAATTAAAATTATTCAAATTTTAAATTTCTTCCGGACGAATCAGCTGAACTATATAATTTTTATCTAGATTTTAAAATTTAAAATTATTCAAATTCAAGAAAAAATTATGCTGTTTTTTCAGAAAGAAATTTACGTACTCATTCTGCACTATATCTTCTTGTATCTAGATTTTTTAATTTAAAATTATTCAAATTCACAAATAATTAGATGATTTGTCCAAAAAAATACGTACATGGATTCTGATCTATGTTTTCCTTTATCGGGACTTAAAAATTTTAAATTATTTGAATTAAAAAAAAACTGTTGATTTGTCCAAAAATTTACGTACATTCATTCTGACCTATATTTTATTTTATCTAGATTTTAAAATTTTAAATTATTCGAGTTCAAACAAAAGTTCATTGATTTGTCCAAAATAATTTATGTTCATTCATTATGCACCAGAATTTTAAGTTAAAGTTATCAGAATTTAAAAAAAAATAGTTGATTTGTCCTGAAAAAATTATGTAGCATATAGTTGTTTTCTTACACAGAGAAAAATAAACAAGAATACAAAAGATAAATTGTGTATATCTCTTTAATTGCAAAAGCGGCGAGGTCATAGGTTTGAACCGGGGCTTTCCCTTTCTTGCACACCCTTTTTGCGAATTTTTATTTTAGTTCGTTCTGTCCATGTTATATAAAGTCAAATGTGCTACCTAATCGTCAAACATCAGTTGGTTGAGTGATTATCTATGCGCCGCTAATCGCAGCAGGTTGTGGGTTGAATCCGAGCCGTCACTTTAGCGTTTTTAGTTTTATTAGAGGATTCTCTACGTGAATAAATAAAATGCAAGGGTGTTTTTTTGGGGAAAAACAGTGCTCGCAGATCCCCTTGGCGTTGTTATTTGTTCGGTTTCTTGCAAACCACTATATTGTGACACGTGCATATGTAAATCAAAACCGAAGGTGTTTTTTGCAAAAAAAAAATACGTGGCTCACCCAATGCCTCACCACTCCCAGCCACCAACATGTGGGCCACATTCATGCTGACATGTCACGTGAGCATTATATACGGCTGGGTACGGAAGAAGTGCCCGTATCTGCACGCATAGGCAAGTTATGTGACTGCAATGACGTATTTTATAACTTTTAGCACTAAACTGAACATGAGATGTAAGTTTTATGACTGACACTGATATTACCTCTTCATTCACCTACTAGGTACAACCACTTCATTCACCTACCAGGTACAACCAGGATTGAGATTTGGGGTTCTAGTTGCAGTTAACTTAGAAGAGCACAACCTGCCACCAGTTTCTTCATGCACACTAGCAGCAAGAAGGTACTAGCAAGTAGCAACAACATATGTAGTACTACTACTACTACAATTAGGTGTCTACTAGGTAGCAGCAACCAGCACCTTCACATAAGCATCATGTATTCATGTCCATACATTAACCACGGCCGAAACCATAACTCAACACTCCATCTACAATAAGCCACACTATATATGTTTCTACAGACATTCCATATCAGCAAGACACCGACTCCGCTACGTAACCATGGCCATCGACATCAGGTCCTTTTTTTCTTCGAGAATTACTGGGCCTGGATTCCCGTTGCTGCCACTTGCCACGTGTACCCTTTGTATCGACCACAGCTTTCCTCCATCTCCTGTGAAGTAGATACCAGTACCACTCCCAATGAATGGACACGAGTCTCACTAGCAGCCACCCATAAACTGTATTGATCGGCTTCTCGCGGGTTTCAGATGTTGCCTTTGATCTTTTTTGGTCGCTGGCATCTCCAAGCAACCTTTCTTTTGGTATCAGTGTTGATGGCACAATTTGCATGATGCTGAAACAATTGAACCAAGTATAAAATTAAGATCACTAAAGGGCTCCTTTTAGCAATAAAGAAGAGAGGTGACTCATTTTCTTGTACTTGTCCAAAGCTTGAATGACATCACTGATTTTGCTACGCATGGCTTCAACAGATGCCGATGGATCACTCGGTGATCCGTGTAGAGCCAAGTCGAAATCTTCCAAAGCTCTAGGAAACAACAGACATTATGATCAGATATAAAGGTAAGTTTCACAAACAAATGCCTGGTTTCCTCATCTATATACCTTTGGCAAAAATCCACAGCCTTCGATGCAGCTTCACGTTGACCATTATAGGAAGCATATTTTACCATCTGCATCACGATTTTCTTAGGATTCAGTCAAACTGAGAATTCATAACATGAATTTTAAATAATTGTCCAAGAATGCCGACGGTTCATAATTTGAAATAAAGCAATTGTTTTATAAACACGCTAGCACGGCTGCCTAAATAGTAAATAGTTTGGACAAATAAATGAAGAATCTGAAGCTTGTCAAAGAAGTTGTGTGCGCAGTCCAAAGAAACAAAAATAGAAACTTGACCACAAAGGGTTTATAGCAAAGAGATAAGGATACACTCGTAACATGAAGCCCTGGACTATATCTGTGGGATACAATAACAGAACTTACTGGTCTGATACTGGAACGCAGAGATGATACTGGAGAAAACTGAAGTAATAATCTGTAGGTGCTGTCAGTTGACCTCTCAATTTCCAAGCATTGATCTGCAATTGACCATACAGATGTGAATGTCCTGGTCATGACAGCCAATTTGCAAGAACATATATCTGCAGAGCTAATAATGCTATCACACGAGCTGCACTTGCTTAAGATTTTCACCAAGAAAGTTACAGATATACAAATGAAGTGAAATCACATAAAATTTTACAAGCATATTATACTTGACATGGGCAAGCATTTAGAGTAATGCTGAAGATTAAATTCAGCAGATATTCACAGATGATGATAAGAAATTAATTGTAGATCAACGGTCTAAACATGCACTTGGTGAATGTTGGCTGCACATCTAGTATTGTTATAACCAAGACAAATAAAGAGCATATATCAAGAAGTCAGGCTTATTAGTTACCAAGTTCTTGAAGCCAGTCTAGAGTCCGCAGCACTTGCACCACACACTGCTTTGCACTCAACCTGGCAACAGGCATCCTGCAGAAGCAGTAGCATAAATGAAATAGATATATCATGCAAAAAACCAAATACTGAAACAGCTAAAATTAGCTATGTTTGAATTACCGCTTAGAGCACTTGTCCGCTGGATTATCCATGTCTGCCCCTGCAAAAGTTTGGACAATGAAACAGTTAGATAAAAAGGACGGGGAAAGAAACATGCATAACTTTTCAATTGAGAAATTTTATTGCCCCCTCAGCAGATCATGGATAAAAAAAAATGGAGAATGCATCATTACATCATTGGATTGCTCTAATTTCTTCTAACGAATTATATCAGTGTGCCATAAACAGCACACATAGCAAGGCCATCCTGCAGTAGTAATATGGTGTCTGAGGATGTGCGCAGGTTGGTCAAGCAAACATGGCTGAAAGGACCAGCAACATGAGATGAAAGACACTGGCCCTAGCAGTTTGCTGTTATTAGTGGATTTTCATGATAGTTTTGGTATTTCATGCTGCGTAAGCCACTTGAGGTTGTCTATATCCATTGATGCTTTAATTTGGTTCATGGAACATATTTGAATTAGCAGCAACAAATCGTTGTTTTTCATGTTTGGTTGGAGGAACGGATGAGTCAGTTCATCATGCACATCCTCAGTTATCATAAGCGCTATGTGCTGACCAGAGTTATCTAGGTATGGGATCATCCCACAAAAGACAAAAAAATGGCCTCATGATACACCTCGGCCATCTTTGACAATATGAACAGCTATTTCATCTTGCGTACTTGCATCTGACCACAATATGAAACTTGAGGTTACAGAATATATGATGCGTGTTCATGAACCCCATGTTGCCTACCTGCATAAGTGAGGTCTCCATACACAGGGTACATGAATTTTTTAAGTATGGGCTGCAGCTCTATTTGTGTTCTAACGCATCAACATGTATATGAATCAAAACATTGGAAAACATAGTTAGATTTAAAGATTAATGAACACCAGCTAAAGTTAATGACCACGAACAGTCCAATGTCCATAGTGTCAATACAGAAAACTTTGTCCTAAGCACATATAACCAACAGACAACAAAGAATTCAAAAGACAAGACTGCTAGTTAAATCACATGGGGATAAAGATGGAAGAATCACCTGGGGTCATGTTGAGGTACTTGGGGAAGTCGCATGCACAGTACATTGCAAGGTGGTACTTGTACCGTCCAAGAGAGAACGGGGCCATTGCTTCCACAGCTGCCGTTTCCATGTCAACTGCGACGGCCCAGGCAGTGTCGTCGTCAGCATTCACCTTAGCCATCATGTAAAAAAGATCGTCATCGCGCCTGCTCGGCAGCGGGATATAGAAAATCAGTTTCTTCAAGTCCAGTTTTTGGGTCGCATCACACCACAACCCAGGCAATATAGCAGAAAAACTTTGGTCAACTGAGATGTTAGCAACATCGACTCTGGAGCAGATCTCCCACTTGTCCGAAGAGATTTTCCTATTCCACACAGTGGCTCTCCAACCTTGGCCGCTTGTCCTGACAACAGGGTCATCGAAATCTATCTCGATGAATTTGATGACATCGTCGTAGCAGGCAACATTGCAATAATACTGAGGGGCGCGCTCTGGGTGGCCATCCTCGTCGAGAAAGCTAACCCTTGCTTCGGGGAACGGGATAAATTGGACGACTGGAGGATCAACACCGTCCAACAGGCCACGAAGGAGGAGGATGCCTCTCATGAGATCAACCCAGCCCAATGAGCCTGCAACAACGATCTGCTGTGACAAGCCATGGCGACAACACATGAGCTTCTCAGACTGGGATAAGTGCCGCAACGACAGCCTGTGGCTGCTCCACGCCCGCGTTTGAGATGAGAAGACGTGCGCATGAAACCACCAATCAAAATCTCTGGCAACACAATCGCGGTCGAGGTAGGCCACGGCGTAGTGCTCGCCGTCGGCGCAGGGCAAGAGGCCGAACCCCGACCTTCTGAAGACCGTGGAGTCGGGGTCCCGGTCCGGGAGCAGCTGCAGCGACTGCTTCCCCGCGGGGGCGGCTCTGTAGACGAAGTGGTGGATGGAGCCCCTGAACGAGAGGCTGAAGACGACGAAGGCGGCCTCGGCGCAGACGAGGGAGGGCGGCTCCTTCTCGTGGAGGACGGAGGCGTCGAGGCCGGGGCAGTTGAAGGTGAAGTAGGAGACGCCGGGCGGGTCGACGAGCCAGAAGGACACCTCCACGGCTTGGCCCTCGCTGGTCCGGCACCTGGCGGTGGTCTCGTTCCGGCGCTCCGAGAAGCGCGGCTCCTCGCAGAGCAGGGCCCAGTCGGGAAATCCGGAGGCGGCTCCGGCGGCTTTTGAGCCCACCAGGGCGGAGGGGTGGAAGGAATGAGCGGGGTGCGCCATGGATCCGGGTACTGAGGTCAGACGCAACAGGCTCTAGGGCGACAAATTTGGGGAATCGGATTGCCTGCCGAGCACGGGATTGGTGAAATCCGGGGAAAGGTTGGTGGTGGTGCGACTTCAGGCACGGAGGCGACTCGGCAGGAGGGGGAGTGCGGCGGCGAGAATCGCCGGCGTCGGCGCCGGCGATGCGGGGGGCGAGCTTGGGGATTTTTCGTTTAGGATAGGAGTATTTGATTTGATTGAGATCGAGGACGGGGAACCCTCGCTTTATTTAGCAATCAGACCCGCCAAAACTTGTTGAAATTCCACTCTAGTCCAAAACGGACTCCCCTACGGCGCGGCGCCTGTCCGGCTCGGCTGGTGTCAGGCGCGCTCTACGATCAAGCGAGCGCACGGCCGCACACACAAATCCAACGGCTGTTACTCCATCGCGCTGGATGATTGTAGGGAGAACGTTCGCTCCTTAAGATGGTCGTGGACCAAAGTCTTTTCTTTTTTAGGGGAGAAAAGAACTTTATTAAATTGAAGCAACAGTAACATCGTTTATGAGGAGGGGTACAACCCAACCATAAGTTACTCCCTCCATTCCATAATGTAGTGCATATAGATATTTTAAAAAGTCAAGCTTCACCAACTTTGACTAAGTTTGTGGGGAAAAAACAATTACATTTAGAATGCTAAACATATATCATTGGATTCATCATAGGACGTAGTTTCATATTATATATATTTGGTATTATAGATATAAATAGTTTTGTCTATAAATTTGGTCAAAGTTGGCAAAATTTGACTTTTTAAAAAATCTATATGCAATACATTACGAAACGGAGGAAGTATGTAAAATCTAGCTACCCTCACGAGCTCATGAGCGACCATATTTGCTTCCTCATCATTACAATGTTCGAAACTAGTCAATGAGAAGTCACAATTCATATAATAATAATAATAAAAAACAGTTGGCGCCGCCCCCGCATACAACTCTCCATTCTTTATGATTTCAATGACCTTCAAATTATCCGAGTTGATGACCAGCCGATTGCATCCAGCCCTTTGCGCAAGAGATAATGCAAATCTTAAAGCCAAAGCCTCCGTCGTCTAAAATTGTGTGCACCAATCAATTATCATGTTATCTCCCAACAATTTTATCATATCTTAAAATTGCACCAATCGTGCCCATTAGCAAATCTTGATCGAAGGAAGCATCAACCTTCAATTTTACAAAACCCATAAGGGGTCTAATACAACCCCCTCTTTTCATTGTAGTATTTGAAGAGGAAGCAAATACTTAAGCAACCTTGAGAGCTTGAATCTCCGTATCCGTCTGATTGGCAAAGCATGCGGCAGGGCCAACTGCGCGTGTGACACGGCGACGGAGGCTCGAAGTGGCGTGACAAGCTCGTGTGAGTGAGACGGACATCTAAGAGCAACCATCATAGCCTCCGAACTATAGCCACCTTGCTCCATGATGGCGGTGTATATGTCAGGGTGGACGTCGACCGACTTGCCCCCCCCTAATGGTGGTTGCCACCTCCTTGACAACTTCAGTCATGCTCCTAAAGACATTGAGCCCCTCCTCCATCAAGACGCCCCTCTTCCTTTTCCTGTCAATCACATAACATGATCACCAACCTTATCAGGACTGATGTCTACTATGCAATTTTATTTTTGTATACTTCGTTGGCCCTCCAAGGGCAGAGTTTTGTAGGACAGTAGCAAATTTCACCGGAGTGTATGACCTAAGGTTTATCAATCCGCGAGAGGTATATGATGAAAGTGGTTCACTCTCAAACAACCTTGCAATCAAATACAAGTAATCTCTTGTGTCCCCAACACGCCCAATACAATTATCTGTTGTATAGATGCACTAGTTCAGCGAAGAGGAGATGATAGGTGTGTAATATGGATGTTAGAAATAGCTTTTTTGTAATCTGAAAAAAGAAACAAGGTAGTAAGTAACAAAAGTGAGAAAACGGTGTCTTTGAAAACAAGGCCTATGGTTCATACTTTTGCTAGTGCAAACTCTCAACATCATTAACATAATTAAACCACATGATAGTCCCTCAAAGTGCAGTAAAGAAACACTCAAAAGTTTCTATTTTATCGAAGAAAGTAGGATGAAATCACTTAGCTAGCAAACCACCTCAAAGTTGTGTTTCCAATTAATCTATTGAACCACCCCAAAGTGTCAAGGATATTGATACGTCTCCAATGTATCTATAATTTTTTATTGTTCCATGCTATTATATTATCATTCTAGGATGCTTTTGGGTGTTTATCTACCAATTAATATTATTTTTGAGCACTAACCTATTAACCCGGTGCCCAGTGCCAGTTGTCGTTTTTGGCTTTTCAGGTTTACAGTACCAAACGAAGTCCAATTGCCACGAAACTTTTGGGTGATTTTTTAGGGACCAAAAGAAGACCTGGAAGCTTCGGGAGGAGACCGGAACCACACGAGGATGACACGAGCCAACTAGACGTGACCAGGGGGTAGGGCGCGCTTCGTTGCCTCGTGCTCCCCTCGGCTGCCTCCTGACGCCCCTCTCTGGCCTATAAATTCACATATATTCCAAAAACCCTAGAGAGCCTTCTGAAACACTTTTTCCGCCGCCACAAGTCTCTGTTTCGCCGTGTGCCCATCTGAAGCCCTGTTTCGGTGCCCTGGCGGTGGGGGGGGGTCGATCACGGAGGCCTCTACATCATCCTGCTGCTCTCATGGTGATGTGTGAGTAGTTCACCGCAGACCTACGGGTCTGTAGTTAGTACCTAGATGGCTCTCTCTCTCTCTCTTGATCTTCAATACAATGATCATCGCATCTTCAATTTGATCTATTCGATGTAATTCTTTTGTGCGGTGCGTTTGTTGGGATCCGATGAATTATGGGTTTATGTTCAGATTATTCATGAAAAGTATTTGAGTCACCTCTGAATATTATGATTCTTATTTGCATGATCATTATAGCTTCGTAATTTTCTCCGATCTATTGATTTGCTTTGGCCAAGTAGATTGATCTTTCTTCAGTGAAAGGGGTGCGTTGTAGTGGGTTCAATTTGACGGTGCTCTAGATCCCAGTGACAGAAAGGGACAAGACACGTCTTTGTATTGTTGCCACTAAGGATAAAACGATAGGGTTAGTTCATATTAATTGAATTCTCTTTGTCTACATCATGTAATCGTTCTCCAAGCATTACTCTGTTTTACTTAATACTCTAGATGCATGCTGGAAAGCGGTCGATGGGTGGAGTAATAGTAATAGATGCAGGCAGGAGTCGGCCTATTTGCTTATGGACGCGATGCCTATATACACATGATCATTGCCGTGAATATCACACAACTATGCGCTTTTCTATCAATTGCTCAACATTAATTTGTTTACCCACTGTATGCTTACTTTCATGAGAGACGCCACTAGGGAAAACTATGGCCCCGGGTCTATTCACTTATAAGTTTACAAACGCTATAATACCTTGTTGTTCTTGTTTAATTTTTATTTTATTTTGCAATTTACAATTATCTACTACCAACCACACTACTTACAAGCTTGCAAATAACGAGTCCAAGGAGATTGACAACCCTCTTGCCCGCGTTGGGTGCAAGTGTTTGCTCCTTTGACAGGGGGAATGAGAGAGCGAGAAAGGCGAGCAGCGGTAACTGTGTTGGGGTCGGGCTTGGGATAGGGGAACGAGAGAGAAACGAGCAGGTTGCTAGTGACATGGCGATGCCAAGTCACTGGCCAATCCGGTCAAAACCAAGTCCAGGGTTGATTTCTGAACATGGTTGTTAGTTGTGTTAGAGTTGTGTCAAATATTGTGTACAAGATAGGTTACAGTTGGACTTGTAATTGTATTGTGTTTAGATAGGATATGGAATCGTGTCCTAATAGGACACTTGTATCCTAGACCTCTCATATATAGCGAGGGTAGACACACGATGTAACCTATGCCAACATAATAGCACATGAGCGCAGGGGGAGCCGGCGGCATGTGACGGTGCCCAGGGCGGCCAGGGTGCGGTATTGTGGCGGTGTCACGGGGAGGAGCGCCCGTGGTCAGACCCCGGGGATGTAGCCATATTGGTGAACCTCGTTAACAAATCTCGGTGTCGTGCTCGTGTGATTGCTTGGTCCTCGGATGATCGACGTAGTGTCTCGGATTTATTCTAACAAGTGGTATCATGAGCTAGGTTATTCGGAGGGTATGGGTTGTTGATCTGAAGGAAGAATTGAGTTAAGATGCAGCCGGCCACGGCGTGGTTCTCTACGAAATCGGAAAAGGCAATCCGAAGTGGAGCTGGCAAGATTGGTTCGGCGGTTGACAGCGCGTGCAAGGCGAGCAAGCGGGCACAGTGCGGGCTGGCCGAGGCGGGGCTGGCTAGTTAGTGCTCGCGGCCAGGCACGGGGAAGCTGGCTGTGTGGCAGGGCTGCCGTGCATGTCCGATCAAATCAATCGGGATTTGTTTTGGAAACAAAAAAACAGGACTGAGTCCTGGAAGTCCTCGTATTCGGTAACCTGTAGGTGCGCTATTATTGTGACGCCCTGGATTTGTGCTACAGTAATCCCATGCTAATGATGCCACGTCACCACGGTTACTATTGTTAATCTCGCGATGATTCAATCCCGTGCGAATTCGAAATTCAAAACCAAGTCAAACGGCAAAAGTTTTCAAACATACAAACTAAAATGTTCGGAGTGTGTCAAATAATGCATAGGTAATTGTGTTGTAAAAATCAACATTTTTGAAGGTATTAAATTCACTAAATTAAAATATAACTAAAACAGAAAAAAATTAAAAGAAAAAGGAAACAGAAACAAACCTAAAAATAAAAACAAAGAACCCCCCCTATTGGGCCTTGGCCCAACCGGCCGGCCCACCCCGGCCGCCCCTGGGGCCATAACCACCCCCACTCCCGCACCGAACCCTAGCCGTCGCCCCACTCCTCCCCCCACTTGCTCCCCCGTCGCCCCCGATCTGGATCGGGGTCGACCCGACCCCGACGCCCGCCGGCGCCTCCTCCTCGCCGGTCGCCACCGCCCCGCTGGTCCTCCTCACCGCCGCCGGCGCCTCCCCATCTCCTCCCCGAACGGCTTCCCCGCGCCTCGATGAACCCGCCCCCTACAACCGCCGGTGAGCCCAACCCCGGGCTCCTCCCTCCCTTCCTCCTCTCCCAGCCCCGCTCGCCCCACCGCGCCCGCAGGCCACCGCGGCCGCACCACCGCGCGCGTCGCCGCCGCCGCTGCGGCCCCGCCCGCCTGCTCGCCCCTGCTGCGCTCGCCGCATCGTCCGCCGCCGCGGCCCCCGCGCGTTACCTCGCGCCTCCCGCTCGCCCCGCGCCGCCCGCGCCTGCGCCCGTGCGCCGCGCGCCCGCTTCCCCCTGCTGCCGCTGTCGTCGCCCGCAATCGCCCCGGCGCGCCCCGGGCCCCTCCCGCCGCCGTTGGCCACCGGGGGCCTCGTCCCCTTCCACCGGCCGCACCGGCCCTGGCCGCCGGCGCCGTGTGCCCGGCGTGCCCCTGCCCCCCCGGCGCCCGATCTGTTAGTGGGGGATTAGCCCCCCCAGTAACCACCCCCCACTCTCTATGACAGAGGGGGCCCACTGCCACCTAAAACGGTTTTAATTAAATAGAATATAAATAAATAAATAATAATAATAATAAATAAAATAAAATAAATAATAATAATATTAATTAATTAGTTAACTTAATTAAGACTAATTAAGTAGTTGATTAATCTGCTAATTAACTTAATGAAACTAATTAGGTTAATTAATAATTTTGTTAATTAATTTAAATTAAACAGAATGACAGTTGGGTCCCACCCCCACTAATTAAACTGATTAAAAGTTAATTAAACATTAATTAAAAACTGTGTCACTGACATATGGGGCCCACTGGTCAGTTTGACCAGTCAACTGAGACTGTTGACTGCTGATGTCAGCATGACATCATGCTGATGCCATATTCATTATTGAATTAAAATAATCTATTTTAATTTCTGAATATTAATAAACTTTAAAAATTAATATAAAATAATCCCTAAGTCAGATGAAAATAATTTATACATGAAAGTTGTTCAGAAAAATCCCACGAATCCGAATACGCTGTCTGTTAGTCTGTCACGTGCTCCTATCATAGCGAACATGGAACGTTCCCATCGTTTTCATCTGTCCGGTAGAAGCCCGAGACCTGGAAAATATCGTCAGATATTCTTCCGACCCGTCTGCGACGTGTGGTACTGCGTTAGTGCATGCCTAGCTCAGCATATTGCCATGTCATGCGTCGTGATGCATTTGTCTGTTTATATTTATTATTTCTCCCCCCTCTTCTTACCGGTAGACCCCGAGACTGACGCTGCTGCCGGGTACGACTACGCCGTTGACGATTAGGCCTTTGCCGCAGAGCAGCAAGGCAAGCAACCCCCCTTGAGCATTCCGATATCGCCCATTTCTTTCCCTCTCATTCTCGCATTAGATTTTGCTACTGTATTAGCTAGCTCCTATTTCCGATGCATAGCCTATTTTTGATAAACTGCTTAGTATAGGTTGATCAATGAATCCCCTGTGACCCCCTTAGTCCTAGTTGCCCCTGCTTCTTCATCGACGGCTCGAAGGCTCGGTCAACCGACTGACGAGCCAGGCCCCTCACATCACCGCACACCCCTTAGTTGTATGACTCTGCAGAGCTACTATCGAGTACCGACGGTGACACCTCGTGAAGTACTCATGCTGCTAACTCTGTAGTGCAGCTAGTCGGTCGTGGTTATCGAGGGTGATTCCTCCTTCACCACTCCCGACGATGACTCTGTCGTGCAACCCCTCAAGTGTGGGACCCTCGAGGGTGATTCCTCTAAGTCCACCTTGATGGTTTCATCGAGCGGGACCCTTTGAGGGTGATTCCTCAGGTTCCGTCTTGATGTTTTATACACACAGTTACTATGACCTGGTTACAGAAACATGTTGGTGATGGGTCGGCCCTGAGGGGTACCCACGGTTTGATGATGATGAGGCGTGGACGGGCAGGAGAGGCCCTTGCCACACATCCTCGAGACGGGGCGACGGGACCACACTTCATGGGTTGCGCTTGCCCTGCATTTATAAAATGCTAATGGGTTGGGTATTTGATCTGAGTTGGTCGTTTGACCTTTTACGCACCAAACCTTCACATGGGAGAAGTTATGGGTACTCAGCGTCGTTGTATCAGCCGAAGCTCTTCGGACGCCAGCAATGGAGCGGCGCGCGCCCGAGTGGCCTGAACGGTACAGCTCTTGGATTAGAGTGTGCTAGGGCTGACCTCGGCCGCGTACGCATTGTGCAGGAGCGCAAGGGCAAGTGGGCCCACGACCCCTGTGCGCTTAGGATTTAGACCGGCGGGCTGGCCTCTCTGTTGAGCCTAGGTGGGGCGACGACGTGTTGATATCCCGAGGCCGGGCATGACCCAGGAAAGTGTGTCCGGCCAGAGGTGATCAAGCGTGTTGGAAATGCGGTGCACCCCTGCAGGGATGAATTCATCTATTCGAATAGCCGTGTCCACGATAACAGGACGACTTGGAGTTGTACCTTGATCTACTACAACTAAAATTGTGACTTAAAATTGAAATGAATGTTGGCTCCGGGATTGCTTCCTCGCATGGAGTCGAGGAAGAATCCCTGGGCGTGGTTACTTAAAAAAATTGCTACAATAATATGACTATATATGAGATACCAGTCTACTCTCTTCTAATGCTGCAAGATGCTAGTCTTCGATAGGACTAGGCCTTCCCCCTATTCTTGCGTTCTGCAGTCAACCCAGATATAATCCCATTCCTTGATACTGATGCATACTTAGCATAGTTCTGATTTCAGTCTTGCGAGTACTTTGGATGAGTACTCACCGCTGCTTTGCTTTCTCTTTCCCCCTCGATACGATTATGCGTTCAGACGATGGGGCCCAGGAGATGGAGTACGCCGGAGACGACTACTACACCACTGCCGGAGCCTACTTCTAAGTGGAGGCTGCCCCCGACCAGCAGTAGGATAGGAGGTTCCCAGGCAGGAGGCCTCGCCTCGTTCGATCCGTTGTTATGTTTGTGCTAGCCTTCTTAAGGCAATTTTTTTTAACTTATGTCTGTACTCAGATATTAATTGCTTCCGCTGACTCGTGCTTGTCGAGCTTTGAATTCGAGCCCTCAAGGCCCCTGGCTTGTAATATGAAGCTGTATGACTTTAATTTGTGTCTAGTGTTGTGTTGTGATATCGATCAGTGAGTCCCTAATCTTGGTCGTACGCCTTGCGCGTATGTTTAGCGTACGGTCGAAATTGGGGGCGTCACAAGTTGGTATCAGAGCCGACTACCTGTAGGTAGCCCCTTTCCAACTCCTTGGCCGAAGTTGAGTCTAGTACTTGAAAAACTTTTACTAACATAGTTGTGTGGCTTACGGGGCCACATCTCAATCGGGTGGTATTAGGATCTTTTATTCCTCGTCCATACTCTGGGTTCTGATCTCTCTTCTCTTTTGGGTTAAAGATTTTAATAACTCTAACTCTAGGTTCTCATAATTACTTCCTCCCGGAGAGCCCCTCATTTCAGATGACAGATTGATTCATCAGAATACTCCGAAGATACTCTTTGATGTTCTCCCGAGAACTTGTGTTCATCGCTCTTGCGATTCCCTTCTACCATCAACCCCCCTATGCTTACCAGGGATTCGTTCGTCCTCAGTTGTCATTGGTTTCACAAAATCCTTCGAATTGCTATTCGATCTTCCGAAATCCTCTGTAGCCTTTTGCTCTTGACCTTTCTCACCTACTTGCATTACGGTTAATTCCATATGTCTAGCAATATTCATTAAATCCTTGGTGGTTGTCTTTTGATTTTATTGATTCAACCTGTGTGTGGATGCATGCAGTCATTAGTTGTTTCTCATAAATTATCTGTCCGGCTCAGGCGTCTTTCCAAACATGAGTTGGTTCTCGACAAATCAACTTTGATTGATTGTCCATCTAAGTCCATTCAGCTTACTTGTATTTGATCGGAGCACCTGATTCTGATACACCAATTGAGGAATCTTAATTCCTTGGTTATTTTAAGCATCGATTTAATTGGATGTTCTATAATCTGATGCCTTGCATTCTTTCTTCCACTGATTGGGTTCCGATACTCACATCAGATTCCTTTGTGGATCGTCAGACCCATTGTTGGATTATTATCCGATAGCATCCTTCACATTCTAAATTCTTGTGGTGTTCCTCCCCTGATGCATGATGCCATTGGTAAATTGTGTCTTCTCCTTCTGATAAGTTGTATCCTATGCTTTTGTCAGCCATGCTCTTTTGTCAAACATGTGTTAATTACTCTTGAAGCTTGTGGTATATGTTCCTAAGATGCCCTGATGGGTTGAACCTATGACTTCCTTAATTCGTGTGAACTCAAGAGTTTTCACGAGTCCTACTCTTCTGGTGTTTGGCCGGATAATCTTTCAAAGCTACAACCTCATCGAAAGCGAGGAGTAAATGGAAGGTGATGCATTGATGAAGTGGGAGTCGACCTTGTACCTTGTGTTCATGCCCATGGAAACGATGTTGATCTTATCATAGGAGCTTCTCGTAACGATAATCTTTCTCTTTGTATGATTGACCTTGTATCTGTGATTTGATACTTTACAACCGTGGTTCTGACCATGATTGTTCTTCTTTGATCCCATTTTAGACCAGTTTAAGAACTTGTCTTCTGCAGATCAATACATCGGTCCAAGCTTTAATTCTGATCTACATCCGAGTATTACCCCTGGTATCTCGAGAAAATCATGGAACTACATAGCTTCTTATAATGCTCCTCATCAGCTATGTTTCCTTCACTGATTCTAGTTTCCTCGTGTTCTAAATTGTTGGACACTCAAGGACACCGATATTTGAATCGATTCCGCATTGCGATTCAGCAACTCTTAGTAATCTTCTTTGCTTATGAGTTTGTACTCGATCATGCCATTCCCAGCTGTTAGGCTACATCATCATCGTCATGCTAAAGCTTGACCATGCTATCTATGTCCTTCATCCCTGAAGCACCATTCCAATGGTGCATTAAGCTTACATCGAGCTTTCAACGTCATGTTGGTTGTCTTGAAAGGCTATTTCGATTTTGAGCTAGCACCCTCATCTGTGGTTCCGACAACTTTTCGCTTCACCATTTCTTTGCTTGATGTCGTCGCTGGTCGATTACATCTTCATGAGACTTCTCGACAAATGTGTCGTGATCCTCATCAGCATTCTGGGCTGTTCCAGGATATCAATTAAATTCATGATGAGAAGTAGCATCCTTGCCTTGGTAATTGGTATTGTCCTTGACGACACCTTTACCTTCATTCCAAATGAAGACTTGGTCTTATTTTTGGGTGGACCTTAAGCTCCTTTCTAGCCATTTTGTGTTTTGTTCTATCTTGGGGCATTACCATCTTTTGTCGAGAATGTCGTGAGGATTTCACACGTCTTAAGAATTCTTGATATGGTGATACTCCTTGCCATCACTTTTCTTTTCTTGGTTTCCGTGTTGTTCTAACCGGGTTATCGACAAATGGACTGTGATGTGTACATTCAACACTTATGACTTAGAAACTCTTTTACCTTGGAGTTAATGAGCAATAAGTCCATTCATAGTGTGTTGGCTATTGAATCAACATTCTAACATTGGTCGTGCTACTTAGTCCGGATTTTGGGAGCACCTTTCGATTAATGTTTAATTGTGGATGTTTTCCTCGGACATACCTCAATATATCATCTGGTTTTGTTCACTCAATCGTGGAGATCCATCTTTGTGGGAGTCTCGACGAATTGTTGCTGAGCCCATCAGCCACATCCTCATCTCCTTCGTGGTTCATGATGAACATTTAAGCTAGTGTTGGAAACCTTGAGAGCATTATCTTTGTGTCTAGCTCATGAAGAATATGATTGATAAAAGAAGTGTTTTTCTCTAAGTTCACGTGCATTTTTGCCGCCGTGCTTACGGGAAAATTTTGTCTCGCTTCCTCTGGAATCGTTCCAATTCATTCATGGATGTGCGAAGTATTCTATGGTTTGATAGATTTTCTACCTTCACTCCATATGTATTTCCTAGCACGCCAAGCCACTGATTGATTTGATTTGGGAAGAGAAGTTCTACGTAAGAGCTATCCAGAGTTACACACGAAACTTCGGTATCCTCTATGACGGTTCTGAACCAGAACTTGATTTCTTTCCATTCTAAAAACTTCCACGTGGGCACGAATGTCTTGACATTGTGTTCATATGTCTTGCAATCCGACTCATGATTCTAGGCCTGCTTCCGTCATTCTTTTTGAGATTCTTGCAACATCATCTCGTAGGTCTGTGTTGCATCCTTTTCTTCCCAGGCCGGCTAAGTCTGAAGTATCCTGACAACAACCATATCTGGATCTCAGCAGATATGATGTTGGAACCTTTTCCAAGAATTATAACGTGGGTCTCTATGTTACTCGGTAAGGTGATGTTGTGGCTAGCACACTTGCCCGGAAGACCTATTGTTATAGTATCTTGTTCAGCAAGGTTCACCATTCTTCCATGAGGAAATCGTCTGACTTATTATATAAGTTGTTCCTGATGGATCCTTTATGTATCCAAAGTCTGATCTTTACCTGATGACCATGTCATTGCTACCCCGAAGCCTGACTATGGTTTTCCGATCATGAAAAGGAACATTGGAAGCGCAATGTGAAATGTTTCTTGATCAATTATCCAAACATCATGGTATGGGTAACCTCATAAATGCCTTGCCCCTTTGTCTAAAGGATTACATACTTGGGTCCCTATCATGCATTTTATGCTCCGCTTGTCCCTGGGAAGGCTATACTCCTGGTATTTGTGTTTAAAACACATTTACCTTTCCATTGGTCTGGTTGATCTAATACTCACATTTTCCTTTCCATTGGTCTGTTTAAACTTTCTTGAGAATAATGATCTAAGCAGTAATAGTTCTCTGCTTAGGTAAACACCTCGGTGAACAACTCTGTCAGTAAGATCCTGTTACTATTGTTGATAACATTCCGGTAACGGCCGGTGGACGAGAACTTTGCCTATTGGCCCGCCTCGTTTCAACGAGCAGGAAAATGGTTCTATTCGTCCCTCGCCCTTGGTACCGATGTTGTTGCCAACATAACTGACAAACTATCCTCTGACTTGTCTTGCTACCATGACCGTGCAAGATGTCACCGCTCTTCCTACTCTTAAGCTCGAAGCATGTCTTCGAGAATCTGATTGACTCTTTCAACTTGTCCCTGGGATTGAGGGTGAAAAGCGGTGCTGAATGACAAATGGGAGGAATGGGAGGAATCTCTCCCGTATGGTGAGTTCTCCTACAACAATAGCTATCAAGCTAGTCTGAAGATGGCTCCCTTTGAAGTATTATATGGATGTAAGTGTCGGACTCCTCTGAATTGGACAGAAACTGGGGAACGTACACTTATCGGTCCGGATATTATCCAACATGCCGAAGATCGAGTCCGCATTATTCATGCAAATCTGAAGGCTGCTCAGTCTCGTCAGAAGAGGCAGTATGACCGTCATGACAAAGATATGGTCTATCAACCTGGCGAAAAGGCTTATCTTCGAGTCACGCCAATGAGAGGTACACACCGTTTTGGAATCAAGGGCAAGCTGGCTCCTCGATATATTGGTCCTTTCACTGTTCTTGAAAGGCGTGGTAAGGTGGCATATCAACTGGAGCTACCGCCTGAAGGGGAACGCAGCAGAAAACAAATTTTTTTTTCTGACCTACGCACCAGCCCAGGACCACTATGGAGACTGCATACAAGGTTTGATCATTATCGTTACCGACTCGTAGCGCAGCGGAAGTAGAGTCGATGATGATCGGCGGTGCAGATCCCCGCAGCTAGGATTTTACAACCTCCCAACCGCGAGGATGTATACCCTCATCTGCCCCGCGGACAGCCCTCCGGGAGGCGGTCACACAGTCCCCCGGACGGTGTCGCGGACAGCCCTTCGGGAGGACCTCCGAAACTCGGACTGTCACTCGGACAGCCCTTCGGGAGGACCTCCAAAACTCGGACGGTCACACGGACAGCCCTTCGGGAGGCACTCTCGAACTAAGACCGAAACTACGATCTCTCTACAGAGTTGCACACATACGGTGTCATCTATCCGGCAGGGCTTCGCCGTCCAGAACTAGTTCCTGCCGGAACCCAGACAACCTTTCGGCTCTACGAAACTATTTCGCTGGGAGGGAGAGAAGAATGCCAGATCATGCATGGCTTTGTGTATGAGAGCAAGAGTGTGTCTTATGGCAGCCCACACACCTCCTATTTATAGGAAACCCAAGGGGTAGGGTGGTTTTACAAGAAGACCCAAAACCCACATGGAAAGAAGTCCTTCCCAAGGACCTAAAAGGTGAAACCAAGGAACAAGGGGGACTCCATGAAGGAGTCCACCATGTGGCCGGCCACACCCTCATGTGGGGCCCCAAAATTGGCCCCTATCCATCCATGTCATCCCCAAGATCTTTTGGAGCAAAGCCCCAAAAGGTGGCTTTCCAAAAATATCCCAAAAAGCACTTTCACTATTCACGACGACATTTTTCAGCGTCTGATCGAACTGAAAATATTCATGTGGGCTTAGAACAATTCTAGTACCCACCAAAATAATTTTCAACGCGAGCCGGAACAATTCCGGTTTAGTGATTTCATCTACGAAAAGCATCTGAAGCGGTTTCGGCAGCTCCGGAACATTTTCGGTTTTCATCCCGGAAAATTCCAGAAAGTTTCCAGAATGATTCTGGCACCCTCCAAGAATTATCAGGCATGTGCCAAAACCAATTTGACTTTATGGTATCCTCTGAAACAACTTTTCAGTTTCACCGGAACTCATCCGGTGACCTCTCTGCGGAACTTTTCCGCTGTCCGAAACTTTTCCGGCGTCCGAAACTTTTTCGGTGATTTTCTCTCAGACTCCCTGTCTAGTATTCAGCAGATAGATGACCCTTAAGCGTGTGACCCTATAGGTTCGGTGAAGCATAGACATGACCCGGAACCCCTTCCGATCAATGATCAACATCGGAGCCGTGGACACCCATATCGATCCCTATACCCACACGAATAAATATTCGAGTGAACCTCCAGTTGCCGTGAGCTATTCCTGTTGCTTCGCGATATGTTACAATTACCCGAGGTGAGAAACATCGGCATCCTCGTGGATCAACACTTGTCCACAATGCCAGTTACCTCGTTGCCGGTATTGTTCTCTTTTCTCGTTCCCGTGTTCCGGCATCCCTGTGATCAAATCACCCTGTGTCTGGCCAGACGATGATGGATACCGTAACACCGAGAGGGCACAGAGATATCTCTCCATCGTCGGAGGAGCAAATCCCAATCTTGAGCTATCAAGTCCCTTGACATACTTTTCCATGAACCCGTAAGCCGCCGTAATAGCCACCCATTTACGGATGACGTTTAACAAACCCCAAAGTTCATGAAGCAAGCATGAAGAAACTCGACACTCTCATGGTCTAAGGAATTATGCAAACATTAACTTCTCTGTGTTATTAACCATAAACTTATGACGAATGTATCTCATAGCATAACATCAATCGGGTCGATTCAACACAAGTGTTCTACCAACAATTGTGCCCTCAAAATTGCCGGCATAGCCATGCCCATGATCAGGAAAACAGGATCATCATGCAATACTTGAGCCAGTCATAGAGGCTTGACTAGGAATACATTTTACCGTTTATTATCCCACACGTGCATATGAGTCTTCCCCCGAGCCTCGTGGTTATTGTAGACTCGAGAACCATAGCAGTTATAGCATGGAACATAAACCTAATTATGAACAGGGAGATAATCAATAACATTTATTATTGCCTCTAGGGCATATCTCCTACACCGCCAAACCTTTCTCAGGTTCACGATGTGTTCCATGTGTCACAACTTCGTCGCTGCTTCAAGGATCCTATCCGAGCAGTGGATCATGATATGCTTGAGATGCAACAAGACCTCTCTTACAAAGAGCAACCAGTCCGCATTCTCGATGAAACTGAACGTCGGACTCGTCAGAAGGTTACCAAATTCTTCGAGGTGCAGTGGGCGAGTCATTCTGAAGATGAAGCCACTTGGGAACGCGAAGATCATCTTCGTGCAGAATACCTCGGGCTCTTTCCTTCTACTTCTTAATTCTCGGGACGAGAATTCTTTTTAGTAGGGGAGAGTTGTGACGCCCTGGATTTGTGCTACAGTAATCCCATGCTAATGATGCCACGTCACCACGGTTACTGTTGTTAATCTCGCGATGATTCAATCCCGTGCGAATTCGAAATTCAAAACCAAGTCAAACGGCAAAAGTTTTCAAACATACAAACTAAAATGTTCGGAGTGTGTCAAATAATGCATAGGTAATTGTGTTGTAAAAATCAACATTTTTGAAGGTATTAAATTCACTAAATTAAAATATAACTAAAACAGAAAAAAATTAAAATAAAAAGGAAACAGAAACAAACCTAAAAATAAAAACAAAGAACCCCCCCTATTGGGCCTTGGCCCAACCGGCCGGCCCACCCCGGCCGCCCCTGGGGCCATAACCACCCCCCACTCCCGCACCGAACCCTAGCCGTCGCCCCACTCCTCCCCCCACTCGCTCCCCCGTCGCCCCCGATCTAGATCGGGGTCGACCCGACCCCGACGCCCGCCGGCGCCTCCTCCTCGCCGGTCGCCACCGCACCGCCACCGCCCCGCTGGTCCTCCTCACCGCCGCCGGCGCCTCCCCATCTCCTCCCCGAACGGCTTCCCCGTGCCTCGCCGAACCCGCCCCCCTACAACCGCCGGTGAGCCCAACCCCGGGCTCCTTCCTCCCTTCCTCCTCTCCCAGCCCCGCTCGCCCCACCGCGCCCGCCGCGCGTCGCCGCCGCCGCTGCGGCCCCGCCCGCCTGCTCGCCCCTGCTGCGCTCGCCGCATCGTCCGCCGCCGCGGCCCCCGCCGCGGCCCCCGCGCGTTGCCTCGCACCTCCCGCTCGCCCCGCGCCGCCCGCGCCTGCGCCCGTGCGCCGCGCGCCCGCTTCCTCCCTGCTGCAGCTGCCGTCGCCCGCAACCGCCCCGGCGCGCCTCGCGCCACCTCCGCGCCCCGGGCCCCTCCCGCCGCCGTTGGCCACCGAGGGCCTCGTCCCCTCCCACCGGCCGCACCGGCCCTGGCCGCCGGCGCCGTGTGCCCGGCGTGCCCCTGCCCCCCTGGCGCCCGATCTGTTAGTGGGGGATTAGCCCCCAAGTAACCACCCCCCACTCTCTATGACAGAGGGGGCCCACTGCCACCTAAAACGGTTTTAATTAAATAGAATATAATAAATGAATAAATAAATAAATAAATAATAATAAATAAAATAAAATAAATAATAATAATAATAATTAATTAGTTAACTTAATTAAGACTAATTAAGTAGTTGATTAATCTGCTAATTAACTTAATGAAACTAATTAGGTTAACTAATAATTTTGTTAATTAATTTAAATTAAACAGAATGACAGGTGGGTCCCACCCCCACTAATTAAACTGATTAAAAGTTAATTAAACATTAATTAAAAATTGTGTCACTGACATATGGGGCCCACTGGTCAGTTTGACCAGTCAACTGAGACTGTTGACTGCTGATGTCAGCATGACATCTTGCTGATGTCATATTCATTATTGAATTAAAATAATCTATTTTAATTTCTGAATATTAATAAACTTTAAAAATTAATATAAAATAATCCGTAAGTCAGATGAAAATAATTTATACATGAAAGTTGTTTAGAAAAATCCAACGAATCCGAATACGCTGTCCGTTAGTCTGTCACGTGCTCCTATCATAGCGAACGTGGAACATTCCCATCGTTTTCCTCTGTCCGGTAGAAGCCCGAGACCCGGAAAATATCGTCAGATATTCTTCCGACCCGTCTGCGACGTGTGGTACTGCGTTAGTGCATGCCTAGCTCAGCATATAGCCATGTCATGCGTCGTGATGCATTTGTCTGCATTATATTTATTGTTTCTCCCCCCTCTTCTTGCCGGTAGACCCCGAGACTGACGTTGCTGCCGGGTACGACTACGTCGTTGACGATCAGGCCTTTGCCGCAGAGCAGCAAGGCAAGCAACCCCCCTTGAGTATTCCGATATCGCCCATTTCTTTCCCTCTCATTCTTGCATTAGATTTTGCTATTGTATTAGCTAGCTCCTATTTCTGATGCAAAGCCTGTTTTTGATAAACTGCTACTATACCTGTTGTTGTATCAACTGCTTAGTATAGGTTGATCAATGAATCCCCTGTGACCCCCTTAGTCCCAGTTGCCCCTGCTTCTTCATCGACGGCTCGACGACTCGAAGGCTCGGTCAACCGACCGACGAGCCAGGCCCCTCACATCACCGCACACCCCTTAGTTGTACGACTCTGCAGAGCTACTATCGAGTACCGAGGGTGACACCTCGTGAAGTACTCATGCTGCTAACTCTATAGTGCAGCTAGTCGGTCCTGGTTATCGAGGGTGATTCCTCCTTCACCACTCCCGACGATGACTCTGTCGTGCAACCCCTCAAGTGTGGGACCCTCGAGGGTGATTCCTCTAAGTCCACCTTGACGGTTTCATCGAGCGGGACCCTTTGAGGGTGATTCCTCAGGTTCCGTCTTGATGTTTTATACACACAGTTACTATGACCTGGTTACAGAAACATGTTGGTGATGGGTCGGCCCTGAGGGGTACCCATGGTTTGATGATGATGAGGCGTGGACGGGCAGGAGAGGCCCTTGCCACACATCCTCGAGACGGGGCGACGGGACCACACTTCATGGGTCGCGCTTGCCCTGTATTAATAAAATGCTAATGGGTTGGGTATTTGATCTGAGTTGGTCGTTTGACCTTTTACGCACCAAACCTTCACGTGGGAGAAGTTATGGGTACTCAGCGTCGTTGTATCAATCGAAGCTCTTCGGACGTCAGCAATGGAGCGGCTCACGCCCGAGTGGCCTGGACGGTACAGCTCTTGGATTAGAGTGTGCTAGGGCTGACCTCGGCCGCGTACGCATCGTGTAGGAGCGCAAGGGCAAGTGGGCCCATGACCCCTGTGCGCTTAGGATTTAGACCGGCGGGCTGGCCTCTCTGTTGAGCTTAGGTGAGGCGACAACGTGTTGATATCCCGAGGCCGGGCATGACCCAGGAAAGTGTGTCCGGCCGGAGGTGATCAAGCATGTTGGAAATGCGGTGCACCCCTGCAGGGATGAATTCATCTATTCGAATAGCCGTGTCCACGGTAACAGGACGACTTGGAGTTGTACCTTGATCTACTACAACTAAAATTGTGACTTAAAATTGAAATGAATGTTGGCTCCGGGATTGCTTCCTCGCAGGGAGTCGAGGAAGAATCCCTGGGCATGGTTACTTAATAAAATTGCTACAATAATATGACTATATATGAGATACCAGTCTACTCTCTTCTAACGCTGCAAGATGCTGAAGATGCTAGTCTTCGATAGGACTAGGCCTACCCCCTATTCTTGTGTTTTGCAGTCAACCCAGATATAATCCCATTCCTTGATACTGATGCATACTTAGCATAGTTCTGATGTCAGTCTTGCGAGTACTTTGGATGAGTACTCACCGCTGCTTTGCTTTCTCTTTCCCCCTCGATACGATTATGCGTTCAGACGATGGAGCCCAGGAGATGGAGTACGCCGGAGACGACTACTACACCACTGCCGGAGCCTACTTCTAAGTGGAGGCTGCCCCCGACCAGCAGTAGGATAGGAGGTTCCCATGCAGGAGGCCTCGCCTCGTTCGATCCGTTGTTATGTTTGTGCTAGCCTTCTTAAGGCAAAACCTGTACTCAGATATTAATTGCTTCCGCTGACTCGTGCTTGTCGAGCTTTGTATTCGAGCCCTCGAGCTTTGTAGTTTGAGGTCAATTTTTAAACTGAGTGGTAAATTTAGGGTTGTAATGTGGATTTTTCTCAAAGATAAACTGTTGAAACTAGTGAAAGACATAGAAAAAAAGACCATAAAAATACCAGGCAATACCTTCTCAAAATGGGGAAAACCCGCCAACTCGTGACACATACCCTTACATGCGGAGCCTTAACGCTCTCATAGCCCCTATGCACCATGAGGCTCCAAATGTAAGGAGCTTGGCATCTAAATGGATTGATTGATTCCTTTGGATATGAGTTCCTAAATTCAATAATAAGAGAGACCTAGTGTTTACATGCGACCCCTCAGCAGTTGAGAAATTCCATCACATCATAAGGCATGGTACTCTAGGATCATAAAATTATTTTATCAATAAAATTTAAATCTGTTGGTCTTACTTTTTTGAACTAAACCATAAGTAGGAAGATTATCAACAATAGGAATCTTGAGGAGTAGTTATGACGATGATACATGAGTGTAACTTCTTTTTGCGAACATATGAGTCTGAAGGACACCTTTCGATATTTGGGGTCTATGCTGCAAAGGATGATGATATTGATGAAGGTGTGAACCATCGAATCAAAGCCAAATGAATGATGTGGCGCCAAGCTTTTGTCGTTTTCTGTGACAAGAGAGTGCCACAAAAGCTGAAATGGAGGTTCTATAGGACGTCATACAACATGGTCGACTAAAAGGCGACATGTTCAATAGTTAGGTGTAGTGGAGATGCACATGTTGATATGGATATATGACCGCACAAGGAAGCATCAGGTCTGAAATGGTGATATAGGGGTAGAGTTGCGGCAACACCGATCGAAGAGATGTTTGCCCAGGATCATCCGAGGTGGTTTGGGCATGTTTAGCGCAGAACTCTAGAATCTCTAGTGCATAGTGAACGGTTAAAGAGTGCTGATAATATCAAAAGAAATTGGGTAGACCAAACTTGACATGGGAGAAGTCCATAAAGAGAGATCCGAAGGACTAGAATATCATCAAAGAACTAGCCATGGACAGGGTGCATGGAAGCTAGCTATCTATATGCCAAAACCATAAGTTGATTGCGTGGTCTTATGAGTTTCAACTCTAGCCTACCCCAACTTATTTGGTACTAAAATGCTTGTTGCTACGCTGCTGTTGCGAACACATGCGTTTAACTTTAAGTGGTGCTTATTAAGTGGTTGTGAGCTAGGTCAGCTGTGTGCGCCTTGAAGTCTATAAAGTTTCATGAGTTGGGTGTGTGTGGTCATTTGTATCTCTTTTGCATAGGTTTTCGGTAATTAACCGAGCACGATTCTTCATCTTCGTTGAGACGTGGCAAATGATATCGACCTATTTTTTTGAAAGGAAACATCAACTTTATTAATTGGAGATAATAGTTACATCATCAATAAGAAAATATATAATATCAGCCATAGTCTTCTCAAACCAACCCCTTGTAACGAATTGTTTTGCTATTTCCATCAAGTTCATGAGCAACCTTATTTTATTCCCTATTACAATGTTTGAAACTAGTAAGAGAGAAATCACATGCCATAAAATAGCATCATCAAATATTGCCGCCGCCACTCCCGTGGAATGTCCTCCATTCTTCATCGTGTCAATGACTTCCATATTGTCAGAATTAATTACAAGGCGATTGCATCCCGCCTTCTGTGCAAGTAATGAACCAAATTTTAGAGCCAACGCTTCCACTTTCAAAATATCAATAAACCAAATCGATCTTCCAATCTCCTCCAGCAATGAACATTTCTTTGTCATCTCTGAGAACAACCCCCGTTGTGTCCCTAAGCAGATCATGATCAAAGAAAGCATCAACATTCAGCTTTACATAACCCCTAGGAGGTCTGCTCCATCCCCTGTTTTATTAGTTGCGTTTGGGGATTGGGCAGTAACATAGTTTGTCGTTATAACACGAGACCCCATCGCAGTTTGGTATGTATGTTGAGACTTTCCTTCATGAACCAGCTGACATATATCCCACCACAAATACCAAGATGTTATAGCGATCAATTCACGTGCATTCTGGATGCCCAAAATGGCTAGGTCTTGATCTGGCATAAGAAGTAACAACTCAAGAACGGCCTCTCCTGCATGATCAGTAGCGCAAGCTTTACTGATGGCCTCATACAACCCTAGTTTATCACAAACCTCCTTTGCCTTGTGACATAAAAACAACACATGTTTTATGCCATCCGAACATGATGGGCAGGGCAAAGTTTTCATATGTCTATTAGCAAGTGTAACACGACACGGTACAGTGTCATGCAACGTATGCCAAATGAAGATTTTAACCTTTATGGAACAAGATAATTTCCAAATCTTACCCCAAATAGGATTTACAGTGACTCTACCCATACCATTTGTATGTTGCAATTTCCTCCCATGTTGTTGTTTTCCTTCCTCCAAATGAGCCGACTGAACAGTGAATAATCCATTCTTTGTATAACTCCAAGCAATGAAGTCTGTCATATTTTTTTTGAGGAAAGAATGAGATTTATAACTTAACTGTGCTGGCCAACATCAGCCAAAGCACACACAGCCACAGCGGCTGGAACATCAGACTCCCACTGCATACAGTGGTGCGGATCACACATTCGCCCCATACTAGCTAGTTCATGGGCTACAGAGTTTGCAGAACGGTGACACACAAGAATTACATGATGCGAGAACCGCATCTCTAGCTGATACTTAGTATCCTCAATTACTACTGCATACGCCGAAGAGCCTGATTTGCGCAGATCCATAGCCTCCAGGAGAAGTTGTGAATCGGTTTCCAGGATCACTCTCACGATACCCAGGTCGGCAGCGAATGAAACTGCATGGGATAGGGCATAAGTTTCCGCAGCAAATGCATCGCGAATATTCTCCTGCCTTCCCGCCCGGGCTCCCATAATACTGCCATCTGCAGTTCTCGCAACCACACCCCAGCCAGCAAAAGCTTCGCCAGGCACGAAGGACCCATCAAGGTTAATCTTGATCATGTCTCCATCTGGTGGCCTCCATCTCTCCGGTGTAGTCTTCCTGGGCGGGGTCATGAAGATCTCTTGATACTCAAAGACAGAGCATCTTGCTTTCCACGCCACAACTGCTGCTTCGAGAGGTAACTCACCCTCCCTTAGCTTGTTCCTGTTAGACCACCATAGCCACCAGAATGTCAACACAAGAAGCCTCTTCTTCTCGTCCAGCCCCCATAGGTAATCAAACATTGCATGCACGGACGTAATGCCTTCCAAGTCCATCCTCTCCTTTTCCAGAGCCAGCTCTCTCCAGCCTTGCTTGACCAGCTTGCACTTTATGAAGAGGTGTGCACCGTCCTCATCCACCCGTCCACAAAACAAACACTTAGTGTCAGCTATAGGGATCCCTCTGTGCTCGATGTTAGTCTGTAGAGCGAGAGACTCATGCTTCATTCTCCAGGCAAACATCTGAATGTTTTTCGGACATGACAGTTTCCATATTCTTTTCCATGCATCATCGACAGTGCTATCCAGATTGCCGACCTGCACTGTGCTCTGACCCACACCCCCATTCTGTTGGCGACTTGCAAGCTGCGCGTGTAGTTTGTATGCACTTTTGGCCGTATGCAGACCCTTTTTATCATACTGCCATGCTATGAAATCTTGGACTCCTCTTAGAGGAATTTCGAGGATATGTCATGCATCATCTGCCCAAAAAGTTTCTCTAACCAGCCTTTCATCCCAAGTCCCTGTCGCTGGGTCTATCAAGTCACTAACTCGCTCCAGGAGATGAGATCCTTTCGGCGTGATAACACGTCGAGACTAAGGGCGTGGGATCCACGGATCAGACCAGATATTGACAGCCGTCCCATCCCCAATACGCCAGATATAGCCCTCCTTGAACAGCTCTAGCCCATGCAGCAGGCTACGCCAAGCATAAGAAATACCATCTTTTGGAACTGCTTCAAGGATATGTGTGTCAGGGAAATATTTTGCTTTCAACAGCTTAGCACAAAGCGTGTCTGGGTTCTGGACAATCCTCCAAATTTGTCACGAGAGCATTGCTACATTAAAGCCATACATATCTCGAAACCCAAGTCCGCCCCTCGCTTTTGGTTCTGTGAGCTTCTGTCAACTAATCCAGTGCATTGTATGCTCTTTTTCTTGCTGACTCCACCAATAAGTACCAATGAGTGAGCTGAGTTCCTTACAGAAGGATTTTGTCAGGTAGAAGCAGGACATAGCGAAGGTTGGGATCGCTTGGGCCACAGTCGTGACAAGAGTTTCCTTTCCTGACTTCGCAATCAGCTTCTCCTTCCATCCATAAACCCGTCCAGCCATCCCACTCTTCACAAAGGAGAAAGCCTTCTTCCTGGACCTACCAACATGCACAGGTAATCCAAGGTATTTTTCATTCCATGCCTCACTTCTAATTTGCAAAGCTTCTTTGACATCCTCTTTCACTGCTGCTGGAGTATTCAGACTGAACATGATGGCTGATTTCTCGGTATTAATGCATTGGCCCGAGCAGTCCTCATATAGGTCTAGTATTTCCTTCAGGGCCGCCCCCTGTTCCTGGTTTGCTTTCAGCAGCAACACCGAATCATCGGCAAAGAGAAGATGGGAGACCACCGGGGCTGCACTGCATACTTTGACTCCACTGATTTTCCCGGTCCTTTCTGCATCATGGAGTAGAGCTGATAATCCTTCCGCACAAATGACGAAGAGATATGGGGATACCGGGTCACCCTGTCGGAGGCCTCGCGAAGGGCAGAACTGGTGTGTAAGCTCTCCATTGACCTTGATCTGATAGCGAACCGAGGTGATACATTTCATGATCAGTTGAACCCAGGTATTGGTGAATCCCATCTTAGTAAGCATGGCCCGTACAAAGTTCCATTCGACTCGATCATAAGCTTTACTCATATCAGCTCTCACCGCTGCCACCCCCTGCTTCCCCTTCTTTTTGTTTAGCAGATAGTGTGATAGCTCATAGGCCACAAGGACATTGTCCGTGATTAATCTACTAGTAACAAAGGCACTTTGGTTCTCCGATATGATGGCGGGTAGGATCATTTTGAGCCGGTTAGCAATGACCTTGGACACAAGTTTATAAATAACATTGCACAAGCTTATAGGTCAGAGATCTTTTATTCGGTTTGGGTTCTTGACCTTCGGGATTAGCACAGCCACCGTGTCATTCCACCCCTCCGGCATGTCACCCCCATTAAGAACAGCAAGAACTTCTTCGGCCACTTTATCGCCCATGAAGTGCCAGTGGCGCTTGTACACAAGAGAGGGCATCCCATCTGGCCCCAGGGCTTTAAGATCGCCGATATGATCCAGCGCCGCCTTGACCTCTTCCCGAGTAAATTCAGCATCGAGTATGCGCCTCATGTTCGCTGTGACCCGGGATTCAACCTTCTAAATAAGTTCATTTATCCCGGAGCCTGCCTGTGACACCCTGGTTTTTTGCTACAGTGATGATTGTAATTTAGCTACAGTAATGGCCAAGTGATTAAGCTAATCTTTTGCTAAACAGTACTTGATCACCTTTGATTCAAATATCATTTAAAACTCCACTTTGAAATCAAATTCAATTGGCAAGTGAGATTTGAAGTTGCTCAATTATTGCTGGAAAAATGTTCATCATTCAGCAAAAATTCCAAAACAATATGTTGTTAAGGAAAACAACATCACCATCAACTATAGTGGGCTAAAGCATTTAAAACAGTGCCAAAAGAAGCATTTTAAATGCCTTTTTCATTTATGGAAATTCCAAAATGGATTCAAATAAATCCCAAACTTATTGTGGCAGTGCACCACTAACCCTAGTATTTGTTTTCACCAGTGGCACATTTTTGCAAAATGTATATTGGTGCAAAAGAAAATGCAAAATGCTGCTGTTAAATGAAAACAGAAAGGAAAAAAAAGAAATAAAGGGAAAGGGCTAGGACTTACCTGGCCTCTGGGCCATAGGCACAGTGCGGCCCAGCCCACTGAGGCCGCCTCCTACCTGCTCCGGCCCCGCTGTCGCCCGCGCCATGGCCGAAGCTCGGCCTCGCCGCCGCTGCTCGCCACCTGCCGCCACAGGGCTCCGGGGAGGATAAGGCCGAGGCCATCCACTCCCCCTGGACGCCCTCGCCATTCCCCCCCTCGCCCCGCTCGCTCTCCTCCCTCTCTCCCTCTTCCAGATCCGCCGCGCCGCTGCCATGGCCGTCGGCTAGCCGCGGCCCCCGAGCTCCATTCGCCCCGTCACCTCGTCCAGGAGCTCCACCGTCGACCAACGTTTCCATTCCGACCGCAAGACCGACCCGAAGACCCGTGCATCGCCTCCCTCGACATCCTCCTTCCTCTACGGCTGCCGGGATCGTCGCCGTCGATTCGCTCCGGCAAGCCCTCCCCGAGCCCACGTTAGCACGCCTACGGGACCGCTGTAAGCCCCTCATCGTGTCCCTTCTCCTCTCGCCGTCGCATTCGGCCCCTAGCACCGATCCCTGACGTGCCCGAACCCATCGCCGCCTGTACTCGTCGCCGGCGCCGTTCCGGCGACCAAACGGCCCCGGGCTCCTGCCCGTTGCACTCACCGCACCCCGTAGGTCCTCCCCAGCTTCTCCGTTTGCTCGCTAGCTCGCCGTAGCTCCGTTTCCCCCGCGCTCCCGTACGCGCCGCCGCCTCCGCTCGTCGCCGGCGCCTTTCCGGCCAAGTCCGACCGTGCCACCGCCACCACTCGACGCGGCGTCGAGTGACCGTTCGAACGTGCACTGCAAGAGTGGCGACAATACCTTGTTGGGAACCGTTGCGAGATCTACACCGACCATCAAAGTCTGAAGTACCTGTTCACTCAGCCAGATCTAAACCTCCGTCAATAGAGATGGATGGAGCGCATAGCAGATTACAATGTGGGTATTTCTTATACCCCAGGCAAGGCTAATGTAATGGCTGATGCTTTGAGCCGCAAGTCGTACTGCAATCACCTTCAGGTTCATAAGGTTCATCCCCGTCTTCAAGAAGAATTTTGTAAGCTGAACCTCCATATTGTTCCTCAGGGTTATCTCACTCCCCCTCCTGAAGGATCCTACAAAATGAACCTCCACGTTGTTTCCCAGGGTTCTCTCAATATCCTGGTTGCTAAACCAGATCATGTGGACGTCATCAAGTGGATCCAGAAGTGTGACAGTGAAGTCGAGAGGATTAAACGCGATCTCGCAGAAGGAAAGCCCTCACCCTTCACTATTGCTGAGGATGGCGCTTTGTACTTCAAAGACCGCCTAGTGGTACCGAGTAAGGAGAAAAACCAGGATATGACTCAAGAGGACATGAAGGAAGCACATGACACTCCGCTGTCTATTCATCCTGGTAGTACCAAGATGTACCAAGACATTCGTCGAAGATTCTGGTGGTCTAACATGAAGCAAGACATTGCACGCTATGTTTCAGAATGTGACATTTGCCGTCGGATCAAAGCAGAACATCAAAGGCCTGCTGGAACTCTACAACCTATTTCTATTCCTGAATGGAAATGGGATCATGTTGAAATGGACTTCATTACTGGTTTTCCCAGATCGCAAAAAGGTAATCACTACTGGAATCAGCAACTTTGCCGTCCGCCATGGCTGACGGCAAAGGCATGCTTTGCGGACGGCAAAGGTCTTTGCCGTCAGCCAGCAGACGGCAACACGTCCGGCTGAACAAGCTCCGGTAAAGGCCACTTTGCCGTCTGCTGGCCGACGGCAAAGATGCAAAGATCTTTGCCGTCTGCCAGCAGACGGCAAAGGGCATGGACGGCACACGTGGCTTGTAATATACACATAGCATATTACTCCCCCATAACGGACCTAGGCTTGTATTATTAATTTGGTGGCTCCGTGAAAGCTTTTCCCGTTGGAGTGTGAGTCTCATCTCTTTGCTTTTGATGCACTCTTTCTTGGTAAAGTTTGCTGTCAATTGGTATCCTTATTTCTTTCACGTCCACCTTTTCTTTCTCTCCTATTTTCTTTGGTGGCTCCGTGAAAGCATTTGTCTCTTGAGTGCGTAACTTATTTATTTGCATCTTAGTGCACTCATTCTTGGTGAAGATTGCTTTCCTCATGCTTGTCTTAACGAGCCTTTTATTTTCTATCTTCACCATGGGTTGTCACAAGCTTTGGTTATAAATTTGCATATTATTGAGCGTGTGAACCCATTTGCTTGTTGTGTGTGTGACCTTCCTAACTTGGTGTTTGTGGGAAGGACATGTCTTGCACTGTTACACATTTCTTCAGGACTATGTTGATGCTCAATGCTCATCCTTATATTAGTATTATCAAATTATGTGCCATGTCTCACACACATCTCGTTGATTGAGCCTATTCTTATGTTGTCCCTTGTGCATGTTGCTCAACCAGTTGTTTGTTGCAAGTGCTATGCTTTGTTTCTTATCTATGCTCACTTGCACTTGTTGTGAGTTTCTATTGATTTTGGGGGAGTGATGATCCTATTTTGTGCACGTTGTATCCAAATACAAAACTAAATATTGCACAAATCATGGGGAGCTTCTCTATGTTCTTTAGAACACTCATTTGCTCATATCATAATATCTGTTATTCGTGTGGCTCGTCGGATCATTTGATTGATTGGTCCATTTGGTATCCTTAGATTGCTTGCTTCTCTCTTTGGTATGTCTTTGTGCCATATCATCCTTTTTGCAATCTTTGGTTCCTCAATATAGTTTGTCTTCCTTCAACTATTCTTCATTGGATATGTGTATTGTATTCCACTCATATTTTGAGAAATACACAATTTATGGAGGAACACATATTATGTTGGCCTTCTAAGCTTTTCGCCCATTTTGGCAATCGATGCCAATGGGGGAGAAGTTTAGAGAGTTTTGTGGAGAAGTTTAGAGAGATATTTCTTCATGCTTGCTTTGGTTTTGTTCCTAAGCATTTGCATCACATGCTCTTGCATTATTAGTTGTTGCTTTGCATGGTGATGCTTAATTCCTTATATAAGCTCTCTTAAAAGTGATTGCCATCAATTACCAAAATGGGGGAGATTGAAAGAACATGTGCTGCCCCCATGTTTGGTTTTGGTAATTGATGACAATCTCTATGGACTAATGGTTGCCTTGAGTTATATTTGAAGGGTTTGTCCATAGGCATTGCTTGAAGACCATTTGTTGGTTTCAAGGTTATTAGAACAAGAAAGGTGGTCCAAGGTGCTATTCAAGGATTTATCCAAAGATTGGTCATGTGAGTGTTGAGCCTATTGCAAGCATGTCTTGAAGAAGAAGTTTGTGTGAACATTCATGTTTACCTTCAAGACATCATCCTAATGAAGAGAGTTGGAAAGATTCAAGGTTGATCAAGACTAAATATGAAGAGTGATTCAAGTTGATCAACACACAAAGCGTAGAAGATGTACCGAGTGGGATCAAGTGATCTCACGGTATGGTAAGCATTGTCCATTACGCTTTGTGTACTAACCCATGTTTTATGCGAGAGTTCTATGTGGGGTTAGGTATGTTTCCATGGGCTTGCGTCAAGAGGAAGATCTCATTCAACCCATGGAGGATGACATCAAGTGGTGATCGTCATCAAGATTGCGGTGTGCAAGTTCAAGTGGAGCATCATGAAGAGATCACATGCTTGAAGCTTGCCGTCCATTGTGGTGACAATGGACTTGTGAAGATGTGCCGAAGAGTGGCTCACCCATAGTGGAGTATGGGGGAGCAATCTACTAGTCTTCATCGAGCCGGCGCAATCAAGAAAGGTGGTCCAACTTAAGGAGGTCAAGATCGTCATCATCTAGCTCAAGTGGACTATGCGCAAGGCAAAGGTTTGCCCTTGATAGGTTTTCTATTTTACCGGTCTCATAGTGGTAGTTGGGAGACCGGGTTATAGGATCGATAGCCGTACTATCAAGGGGGGCTCTCAAGTGAGTAGCTTTATCGTATCATTCGTAGAGAGCTCAAACCATTGCATCCTTGCATCATCTTTCTTGGTTCGTGTTTGGTGTTTCTCTTTGTGAGTTTTTGAGCTTATGGTCATCTTCATGACAAGCTCGAGTTCATCGAAAACGGAGTTCATATATGCATCTTCTATGATGTTTTCGATGTTGGAGTTTATGCTGGTTCTTCATTCATAGAGGTTTCTCATCTCTATATGTTAGGCATATCTCCCCTGCCACTTCTTATTATAACCAGTCGATGTTGGATAGTACTCGTCGTCATCTATCCAACAAGCTTGAGTTTGCTCAATTCGGAGCTCATTTGCAGAAGTTATGGCAGTTCTGGTTTTATTTGTATCCTCTGTTTTCTGTGGTTTTTCAGTGGCATGCAAGCGGTAGTACCGCTGGTGCCCACGGTAGTACCGCTTATGCGGTAGTACCGCTGGGTACTTCCGTGGCACTGCCGCTTGGGGTTTCCCCGAGCGTGCAACTCTCTGTTGCCAGTTTGCCATTCACGGTAGTTGCACGGTAGTAGCACGGTAGTACCGCTCTGGCGGTACTACCGCCCTTACTACCGCCGCCACTACCGCTTGCGGGGTTTTCCTCAGTGCACGCTTCTGTTTCCTTTTTCCCTTTAGCGGTAGTAGAGCGGTACTAGGACGGTAGTACCGCTTCGCACGGTACTGCCGCCCTGGCTGCCTCTACTACTGCTGCCTCTCCTGGTCTAAACCCCCTAAGCGGTAGTACCGCCAGGGGCAGCGGTAGTACCGCTCCGGCGGCACTACCGTGGTACACTTAGTGTGTTTCAGGCCAGTGTTTGGTTGTACCGCCTAAGCGGTAGTACCGCTCCGAGGAGCGGTAGTACCGCTCTGTGCGGGCTGAGACAGGTAACGGTTGGATTTGGGGGCTCCTTTAAAAGGGGGTCTTCTTCCCCCTTGCCCCCAGCGGTTCTTTTATCCCCTTGAAGCTCTCTCTCCTCCATTGTTGACCTTCTAGAGCTTTGCTATCTCTCCATCCCTCCAATGATTCTTGCTCCTTCTTGAGGGAATAGAGAGAGGAGATCTAGATCCACATTTCCACCAATCACTTTCTCCTCTAAGTGAGGGGAACCCCTTGGATCTAGATCTTGGAGTTCTTGGTGTTCTCCTTGTTCTTCCTCTCACTTTCCTCCATAGCTTTTGTTGCTTTGGTGGGATTTGAGAGAGAGAGGGACTTGAGCACTTGGTGTGTTCTTGCCATTGCATTAGTTGCATCGGTTTGAGTTCTCCACGGTGATACGTGGAAGTTAGTAGTTGAGAAGCTTATTACTCTTGGGTGTTTGAGCACCCTAGAGCTTGTTCCTCTTGGGTGCCTTGGCGCCCTAGACGGTTGGTGGTGCCTCGGAGCCCAATCATTGTGGTGTAAAGCTCCGGGCAAGCTTCGGGGTCTCCAATTAGGTTGTGGAGATCGCCCCGAGCAATTTGACGGGTACCGGTGACCGCCCCCAAGGGTTGCCAAAGTGTATGGGTTCGGTGACCGCCCTCAAGGGTTGCCATTTGTACGGGTTCGGTGACCGCCCTCAAGGGTCCCTTAGTGGAATCACGGCACCTTGCATTGTGCGAGGGCGTGAGGAGAATACGGTGGCCCTAGTGGCATTGTTGGGGAGCATTGTGCCTCCACACCGCTCTAACGGAGATTAGCATCCGCAAGGGTGTGAACTTCGGGATACATCGTCTTCTCCGCGTGCCTCGGTTATCTCTTACCCGAGCCCTTTACTTATGCACTTTACTTTGTGATAGCCATATTGTTTCTTGTTATATATCTTGCTATCACTTAGTTGTTTATCTTGCTTAGCATAAGTTGTTGGTGCACATAGGTGAGCCTAGTCGATTTAGGTTTTGTGCTTGACAAATTAACCGATAGGTTTATTCCGCATTTGTTCAAGCCTAAACCGTAATTATTTTAAAGCGCCTATTCACCCCCCTCTAGGCGACATCCACGATCTTTCAATTGGTATCAGAGCCTCGTCTCTCATTATTAGGCTTAACCGCCTAGAGAGTAAAGATGTCGACTAGGGGATTAGGATTCTTTGACACTCTTAGTTTTGATGGCACAAATTTTGATGTTTGGGTAATTCGCATGCTTAATCATTTCCGGGCCATTGACCCATGTTTAGAGCGAATTGTAGATATGGGTTTTTCTCCTCCAAAGGATTCTCAAAGATTATCTATAGAGGATGAGAAAAACTCTTATCTCATTACTCAAGCTTCTAATGTGCTTTTCGATGCCTTGAGTAATGTAGCTATATTTCAACTCATGCCGTTTCGGGATGCTCATGAGTTGTGGACAAAGCTTCAAGATAAATATGGTGTGTCCAAGATTTGTAGGGATGATTGTTCTCCCTCCACCTCCGGTCGTATTGCCTTCTCAAGTTCATCTACTTCACCTACATGTGGATTGCCACAAGGTAATGATATGGTGAGTAGTGATGATCATTGTAATGTTGATAGTGGGATAATTGTTGATGATCCTTCATCGCTATCTTATTGCTATGCTTCATCTTTGGACTTAAACACTTCGAGCACTCTTAATGTTTCACATGCTCGTGTTGATAGTCCTTGCATATCATGTAGAAATTGCTTGACTACATCTCATAATGATATGCTTGCTATATCTTGTTGCCATGATAAAAATGTATCTATTTCCTCGAATTGTTGTGCTACCAATGTAAAGGAAACTCAACACTCCATGGAACAAGATGTGGTCTTGAATGGTGCCTCAAGGGATCCCACATCATCATCTATTGCTTTTTGCCTTATGGCTAAGGCTTCAAAGGTACCTCCTACTTTGAAACCCAATATATCTCATGATGATGATGTTGATGATATTGAGGATGAGGATAATGATGAAGAGAATGATAATGTTGCATCCTTAAATATTAAGGGTGAAATGATTTTTAAAGCTCTTCATAGGAATAAAATTGCTCATTCTAACTTCTTTGAAATCATGTCTATTGCCATTGAGGGCAAGAAATACATTGAGGAGTTGGAAACTCGTCTCGAGGAGCATGAGGCCACCATTGAGAAAATGGAAGGTCATGAGCGTGATTACGCTAATGAGATCGCGAAGCTATCTGAAGCTCTTGAAAATGAACAAACCACCAAGGAATCTCTTGAGGAGACCTTTGCTCTAGAATTATCTAGATTAAAGGAATCCCATGAAAGAGCTCTCAAGGTGGCTAATGATTTTAGAACTAAAAATGATAAGCTTGAATTTGTGCATGCTAAACTCCTTGAGGACTTTGAGCACCTCGAAAATGGCTCAAGGGTCGTTAAGAGTTCGCTCATTGAACTCACCGAGTCTCATGCTCAACTTCAAGCTTCTTATGCTAAAGAGCTTGCCAAGTTGCCTTCTCCTCTTGTTATTAATGATGATGCTTGTGCTACTAATTCTATTTCTTGTGAAGCATCCATATTGAAGGAGAATGTTGAGCTAAAGGCTCAACTTGAGTTGCTATCTAGCAATTATGGGAAATTGGAAGAAAGTCATGAAAAGCTCTCAAGCTCTCATGATGAGCTTCTAGTCTCTCATAATCGGCTAAAGATGGCTCATGAGGCTAGTATCTCGAAGGTAACATCTAGTGAGCCTCATGTGGACATAAGCACTACATCTACTCAAAATATTATTGTGCCATGTGCTAGTCCTTGTAATTCTTCTACTCATAATGTTGCTACATCTTGTGATGAATTACTTTCCTTGCCTTGTTGCTCTAACAATGATGCTTATACTTCCTCTAGTACTTGTGTTGATACTAACCATGTAGAGGAAATCAAAGAGCTCAAGGCCCAAGTCACTTCCTTGAAGATTGACTTGCAAAAGTGTCATGAAGGGAAGTCTACACTCAACAATATTTTGAGTGTGCAAAAATCCCCCAATGACAAAGGTGGACTTGGATTCAACTCCAATAAGAAGAAGAAGTCCAAGAGCAACAATAAGAAGGGCCAAGAACAAGTCAAGAATTCGGCCAAGATTGTTTGCTTCAAGTGCAAGATAGAAGGGCACCATGTTAGATCTTGCCCATTGAAGAAGAAGCCCCATAGTGACAAGCAACAAGGGAAGCGGCCACAAGTTCAATCCCATGCCCAACGTCAAGTTGAAGAAAGGCCACTTCCCAAGAAGACCCAAGTCAATGCTCCTCAAGTTGAGAAATCAATTGAGAAGAAAGTAAAGGGTAAATGTTGCTACTTATGTCGGAAGAAGGGTCACTTTGCTTCTTCATGCACGAATGGTACCTTATCCAACCCTATTCTAATTGATGATATCTATTCTCTTGGGAAGGATAAGGTTGGCAATGTGTTTGCCAAGTTAGTTGGTACTCAAAGTGGTGTCAAGAAAAGAACCATTTGGGTAGCCAAGCCTATTGTGACTAACCTCTTAGGACCCAACTTGGTTGGGGACCAACAAGCTCAAACTTGATCAATAGGTGTTGATGGAGGGCATTGGAGACTTGGCTACATCATGAAGAATTAAGGGATCTTCATCATTCATATTGTCTCAAGCCAAGTCATTTGGGTTATCAAATCGCTATCTTATATCCAATGTGCCTCCTTGCGGTAACTTGTACTTAAATTGTTTACATTGAAAGTTACTTGCCCCTTTGCATGTTTTGGTTTTGTACCTTGCATGTGTTTGTATATGTTGTGCTTCTGATTTGCTTATCTTGAGTAATCAAGTATGTGTATGATTGGTTTGCACATCATGTATGTGTGAGTCTTGCGTTGAGCCTTTTCGCATCTTGTTTGTTTCTTAGTTGGCTCTTGTGAGAGATTAATGGATCATCCCATTTTGGGGGAGTGATGTGCCTTGGGCACTTCACAATCCTAAAATGAGTGAACATGAGGAATACCACTTAGTATTGATATTGCAAGATTATCTAGTCTCTATGTGGTATGTCTTATTCATGAGAAATTCAAATTCTAAAGTGTCCATTAATCATCTCTAGTTGGTTTTTGTTTGCCACTTGTTAAATATGGATTATCACATTATGGGGGAGTAATATGCTATGTGTATATTACAAGCCTAGAAAATGTGTACAATTGAGATTGTGCCACTTAGAGTTGATATTATAGATTATCTTGTTCCTATGTGGCATGGTTGCTCAAACAAGTTCCAATTTGCTTAAATGCTGTTATTGCTCATCTTTTGGATCTTGTTTGTGTGAGATTTTTCTTGGTATGGCTTTCCTCCAATATGTACTTTTATATCCTTTTTGGGAACCGTTTGCTTCAAGTTATTCTAATCATTGCTTGCATGATTGTTTGCCTACTTGAAGCTATCAAGAATCTCTATCTAAGCATTGTGCTTAATTCTTATCTTCTGTCACATGTTTATGTTGTTTGGTGTGAAGATGATCTTGGATACCTTTGCAATCTACCACCGGGAAGTAATTCCAAATACTTCTTGTCTCTTGACAATTGGTATTCTAGTATGTGGTAGAAATTGTTGATCATCTTTACATTGGCTTTTGGTTTTAGTTGCCGTATTTATTGCCAAGGATTTGTGGTGTGTTTTACTCCCGTTGTCTTCGTTGCCTCTTGTGGATCTTTTGATTGTCTTGAACATGTTTAGTGTTTCTATAGATATAGTGAAAGTAGTGATCCCATCTTGTGCATTTTGTATTCAAATGCAAAATCCTAAATAATGCATAAATCTTGGGGGAGCTGTCCTATTTTCTTTAGAACGCTATTTTCTTTATGATCTTTTCAATTGGTATTTAATCCCTATCTTGTCCAGGCTTTTGGAAGGCAAACTTTTTCCTTTTGGTGCTTTGTGCCATCATGAAATTTGTAGAGGGTTTGGTTTGTTTTGTTGGAACCTTGCTCTCTTCTGGGAGTTTGATATCTCTTTATTTGATATCTTTCAATTGTTGTGTTTCATTGGTATCTCATTCCTTGATGTATCTTTTATTTGGTATCCTTCAAGTGATTATTTCTTCATTTGGTATCTTATTTTCACTTGGTATCTTTTCAATTGGTATCTTATCAAATCATGTGTTGATTTGGTTTGGTTTCAATTGGCATCTCTTCTCATGTGTTGATCTCTAATTGTCTTAAATCATGAGTTGAGTTGGTTCTTTGATATAATTTGGACAACCTTATGTCGTGTCAATCTTTTGGTTGCCTTCTTGGTTTACTTGGTGTTTTGTCCAAATTGTATCTCCCTTTGGTCCTTGAAAGTCTTGTGCATGCATATTTACTTCATGTATTTCCTTTGGCATGCTTTCTTTCTTTGACCCAATATATAGGGGAAACTCCACCAAGTCTCTAATTGGATGAGATGTGCATGAAACTCAATTTCATATCCATATGCACATATTTATGTGGAGTTTGTCCTATGTGTTGTTGGTTCTCTAACTCTTTGGTCCCAATGAGTTTGGGCACCATTTTGTTTGTGATGTTGTTCTAGGAACAATTGGAGATGCATTGGAGGCTCGGCTCACTCACAAGGAAGGTGTTGTCACCATGTGCTTATTGGAGTCAAGCTAGGATGATCAATGAACTACAATCTACTACATTCATTTGGTATCTACTACATCATTCCAATGCTATCTCGGTAACAAGTATCAACTTCATGCATACATTTCTTGCATTCAACCTTGTGTAGGTTGCATCATGGCATGATTTTCTTGATCCGTTCTAGTGATACTTGTTTCCTTTCTCAAAGCATCCCAACAATGATCTCTTGTTGCGAGTTGTGATGTCTTTGATGTTTGTGTAGTTGAAGTTCATTTATATACTATGAGATAATATTAAGCCATGTGCTTTATGCTTTCAAGCAAAGATCTTATTGGTATATTTTATGACTTCCTTTTGGATATCTTGTTCCTTCTTGTTGTAACTATTTCGTGTGTATATCCTTCTTTGTGGATTGATATCATCATGATTTTTATCTACCTAGAACCTTATACACTTGAGAGAAATTACATCTCTAGATGATATCCTTTCTTTCATGACCACCTTGTCTTTCTTGTATTATTAATTTGGTGGCTCCGTGAAAGCTTTTCCCGTTGGAGTGTGAGTCTCATCTCTTTGCTTTTGATGCACTCTTTCTTGGTAAAGTTTGCTGTCAATTGGTATCCTTATTTCTTTCACGTCCACCTTTTCTTTCTCTCCTATTTTCTTTGGTGGCTCCGTGAAAGCATTTGTCTCTTGAGTGCGTAACTTATTTATTTGTATCTTAGTACACTCATTCTTGGTGAAGATTGCTTTCCTCATGCTTGTCTTAACGAGCCTTTTATTTTCTATCTTCACCATGGGTTGTCACAAGCTTTGGTTATAAATTTGCATATTATTGAGCGTGTGAACCCATTTGCTTGTTGTGTGTGTGACCTTCCTAACTTGGTGTTTGTGGGAAGGACATGTCTTGCACTGTTACACATTTCTTCAGGACTATGTTGATGCTCAATGCTCATCCTTATATTAGTCTTATTAAATTATGTGCCATGTCTCACACACATCTCGTTGATTGAGCCTATTCTTATGTTGTCCCTTGTGCATGTTGCTCAACCAGTTGTTTGTTGCAAGTGCTATGCTTTGTTTCTTATCTATGCTCACTTGCACTTGTTGTGAGTTTCTATTGATTTTGGGGGAGTGATGATCCTATTTTGTGCACGTTGTATCCAAATACAAAACTAAATATTGCACAAATCATGGGGAGCTTCTCTATGTTCTTTAGAACACTCATTTGCTCATATCATAATATCTGTTATTCGTGTGGCTCGTCGGATCATTTGATTGATTGGTCCATTTGGTATCCTTAGATTGCTTGCTTCTCTCTTTGGTATGTCTTTGTGCCATATCATCCTTTTTGCAATCTTTGGTTCCTCAATATAGTTTGTCTTCCTTCAACTATTCTTCATTGGATATGTGTATTGTATTCCACTCATATTTTGAGAAATACACAATTTATGGAGGAACACATATTATGTTGGCCTTCTAAGCTTTTCGCCCATTTTGGCAATCGATGCCAATGGGGGAGAAGTTTAGAGAGTTTTGTGGAGAAGTTTAGAGAGATATTTCTTCATGCTTGCTTTGGTTTTGTTCCTAAGCATTTGCATCACATGCTCTTGCATTATTAGTTGTTGCTTTGCATGGTGATGCTTAATTCCTTATATAAGCTCTCTTAAAAGTGATTGCCATCAATTACCAAAATGGGGGAGATTGAAAGAACATGTGCTGCCCCCATGTTTGGTTTTGGTAATTGATGACAATCTCTATGGACTAATGGTTGCCTTGAGTTATATTTGAAGGGTTTGTCCATAGGCATTGCTTGAAGACCATTTGTTGGTTTCAAGGTTATTAGAACAAGAAAGGTGGTCCAAGGTGCTATTCAAGGATTTATCCAAAGATTGGTCATGTGAGTGTTGAGCCTATTGCAAGCATGTCTTGAAGAAGAAGTTTGTGTGAACATTCATGTTTACCTTCAAGACATCATCCTAATGAAGAGAGTTGGAAAGATTCAAGGTTGATCAAGACTAAATATGAAGAGTGATTCAAGTTGATCAACACACAAAGCGTAGAAGATGTACCGAGTGGGATCAAGTGATCTCACGGTATGGTAAGCATTGTCCATTACGCTTTGTGTACTAACCCATGTTTTATGCGAGAGTTCTATGTGGGGTTAGGTATGTTTCCATGGGCTTGCGTCAAGAGGAAGATCTCATTCAACCCATGGAGGATGACATCAAGTGGTGATCGTCATCAAGATTGCGGTGTGCAAGTTCAAGTGGAGCATCATGAAGAGATCACATGCTTGAAGCTTGCCGTCCATTGTGGTGACAATGGACTTGTGAAGATGTGCCGAAGAGTGGCTCACCCATAGTGGAGTATGGGGGAGCAATCTACTAGTCTTCATCGAGCCGGCGCAATCAAGAAAGGTGGTCCAACTTAAGGAGGTCAAGATCGTCATCATCTAGCTCAAGTGGACTATGCGCAAGGCAAAGGTTTGCCCTTGATAGGTTTTCTATTTTACCGGTCTCATAGTGGTAGTTGGGAGACCGGGTTATAGGATCGATAGCCGTACTATCAAGGGGGGCTCTCAAGTGAGTAGCTTTATCGTATCATTCGTAGAGAGCTCAAACCATTGCATCCTTGCATCATCTTTCTTGGTTCGTGTTTGGTGTTTCTCTTTGTGAGTTTTTGAGCTTATGGTCATCTTCATGACAAGCTCGAGTTCATCGAAAACGGAGTTCATATATGCATCTTCTATGATGTTTTCGATGTTGGAGTTTATGCTGGTTCTTCATTCATAGAGGTTTCTCATCTCTATATGTTAGGCATATCTCCCCTGCCACTTCTTATTATAACCAGTCGATGTTGGATAGTACTCGTCGTCATCTATCCAACAAGCTTGAGTTTGCTCAATTCGGAGCTCATTTGCAGAAGTTATGGCAGTTCTGGTTTTATTTGTATCCTCTGTTTTCTGTGGTTTTTCAGTGGCATGCAAGCGGTAGTACCGCTGGTGCCCACGGTAGTACCGCTTATGCGGTAGTACCGCTGGGTACTTCCGTGGCACTGCCGCTTGGGGTTTCCCCGAGCGTGCAACTCTCTGTTGCCAGTTTGCCATTCACGGTAGTTGCACGGTAGTAGCACGGTAGTACCGCTCTGGCGGTACTACCGCCCTTACTACCGCCGCCACTACCGCTTGCGGGGTTTTCCTCAGTGCACGCTTCTGTTTCCTTTTTCCCTTTAGCGGTAGTAGAGCGGTACTAGGACGGTAGTACCGCTTCGCACGGTACTGCCGCCCTGGCTGCCTCTACTACTGCTGCCTCTCCTGGTCTAAACCCCCTAAGCGGTAGTACCGCCAGGGGCAGCGGTAGTACCGCTCCGGCGGCACTACCGTGGTACACTTAGTGTGTTTCAGGCCAGTGTTTGGTTGTACCGCCTAAGCGGTAGTACCGCTCCGAGGAGCGGTAGTACCGCTCTGTGCGGGCTGAGACAGGTAACGGTTGGATTTGGGGGCTCCTTTAAAAGGGGGTCTTCTTCCCCCTTGCCCCCAGCGGTTCTTTTATCCCCTTGAAGCTCTCTCTCCTCCATTGTTGACCTTCTAGAGCTTTGCTATCTCTCCATCCCTCCAATGATTCTTGCTCCTTCTTGAGGGAATAGAGAGAGGAGATCTAGATCCACATTTCCACCAATCACTTTCTCCTCTAAGTGAGGGGAACCCCTTGGATCTAGATCTTGGAGTTCTTGGTGTTCTCCTTGTTCTTCCTCTCACTTTCCTCCATAGCTTTTGTTGCTTTGGTGGGATTTGAGAGAGAGAGGGACTTGAGCACTTGGTGTGTTCTTGCCATTGCATTAGTTGCATCGGTTTGAGTTCTCCACGGTGATACGTGGAAGTTAGTAGTTGAGAAGCTTATTACTCTTGGGTGTTTGAGCACCCTAGAGCTTGTTCCTCTTGGGTGCCTTGGCGCCCTAGATGGTTGGTGGTGCCTCGGAGCCCAATCATTGTGGTGTAAAGCTCCGGGCAAGCTTCGGGGTCTCCAATTAGGTTGTGGAGATCGCCCCGAGCAATTTGACGGGTACCGGTGACCGCCCCCAAGGGTTGCCAAAGTGTACGGGTTCGGTGACCGCCCTCAAGGGTTGCCATTTGTACGGGTTCGGTGACCGCCCTCAAGGGTCCCTTAGTGGAATCACGGCACCTTGCATTGTGCGAGGGCGTGAGGAGAATACGGTGGCCCTAGTGGCATTGTTGGGGAGCATTGTGCCTCCACACCGCTCTAACGGAGATTAGCATCCGCAAGGGTGTGAACTTCGGGATACACCGTCTTCTCCGCGTGCCTCGGTTATCTCTTACCCGAGCCCTTTACTTATGCACTTTACTTTGTGATAGCCATATTGTTTCTTGTTATATATCTTGCTATCACTTAGTTGTTTATCTTGCTTAGCATAAGTTGTTGGTGCACATAGGTGAGCCTAGTCGATTTAGGTTTTGTGCTTGACAAATTAACCGATAGGTTTATTCCGCATTTGTTCAAGCCTAAACCGTAATTATTTTAAAGCGCCTATTCACCCCCCCTCTAGGCGACATCCACGATCTTTCACAAAACATCAAACAGGACTGGGCCCAAAACCATATTTGTGAGATAGTGTGAAGCAGCTAGGAGGAGCAGGCTGTCCACAAGAAGCAGGTTTACCAGAATCCACAAGACCAAGCTATAGAAGACCTCAAGGTATACTTGAGGGATTATGTGCTCAGACAGCCTGGAAGTGCCAGGGCTAGTTCATCACAGCACAGGGATAGCCACATGTAAATTAAGCCTAAGAGAGGGGGGCTCAGACCAGCATCACTGCCCAAATCAGATGTAGTATCTGTCTTATCAGTAGAAAACTAGGAAAGTAACAGCCAAAACCAAGTATAGCATCTGTTCATAGGCTATTAGAAAGAGACCAATAGGAATAGCCAAACCAAGTGGTATCTATTCATATCAGTATTAGAAGTAAAACAACTAAGAACAAGTGAGTATCTGTTCATGAGTAAAGTAACTATAGCATAGAAGAAATAGCAGGGTAGCACCCCAAATGATTATCTGCTTTTGCAGAACACAGCACCACACTTGCACCTGGTATTTTTCTGCAATTAGGGCACTGCACCCACAAGCACAGGGGGCTAGTACCATTATAAACTGCTACTGCAAGTAATAGCAGCAGCAGCAAATAACAACAGAAGTGATAACTAATTTCCAAAGGTTAAACAGACCAATGGATACACTAGAGATTCAGTTAACTGAATTAAGTAACAACTCCAGGAGCAACTACACAGAACAGAGCAGTATATGAGCATATATACTTCACAAATACACATAGATGGCCACTGACCAAAACCCTGACACAGCAAGAATCCATCATAGAGAGCTCCAACACAAGTTGATGCTCATCTACAACAGCTAACCACAGCTAATAGAGCCTCACATCCAACAAGATCAAGAGCTAGAGCTATGCATTAGAGAGATCAGAGGAGGGGAGCAAGGAGAAGCTCACCAAGAGGAGTTGTAGCCGAAGCAGGATGCAGCCACACCATCACTATGGTGTGACCAGCAGCACAACCAACACCACCACAGCACGCCGGAGCTCGCCAGAGAGCACCACAACGGCGGTGCCAGCGAGAGCACGGGCACGGAGGCGACCACCCAGGGGCACCGCAGCACGGAGGCGCCACCCAGGGGCACCACCGCGCCACGGCACATCCAGCACCGCCGGAGGATCCTCACGGCGACCGGACCATCATCGGAGCACCACGGCCGAACCACCACCAGCACCGAAATCCTAACGGGGAGAAACCGAAGGGGACGACCGCAGGAGGCGGGTAAAAGCAGATCGATGCGGAGGAATCGATAGAGCTTGTCGAGAGAAAGCAGTAGAGGGCCAGGGCGTCGCCGGAGACAGCCAGAGCGGCCGGAAATCGGCCGGCGTCCCGGCGTGCTGGATCTGGGAGGGAGAGGAGATGCGACGCGACGCGGTGAGAAAGAGAGGGATGGATGTGACGAGGATGAGTGAAGGGACTCACCTGAGTCACCGGAGCAACGCCGGAGCCAGGCCGGCGACGTGGTGGCCGAAACCCTAGCCGCAGGGGAGGGTCGCGCGTGGTCGCAGGAGGACGCGCGCGTCGGATCTGGTCGGAGGGGATGGAGGAGCGGGGCGAGGGGGTCACGTGGGTGTGTTGGGCGCCGTCGAATCCCGCCGGAGCTCGCCGGAATCGGCCGCCGTAGCTGCTCGCGCGATGGAGAGGGAGAGACGAGCGGGAGAGAGAGAGGGGTGGGGCCGGGCGGAGAGAGAGGGGAGAGAGAGAGAGGAGGTGGTAGCCCCACCTCTTTCTCTAGTGGGGTGGGGGGGGGGGGGGCGGGGGGAACGGCCATTAGTTGGCCACTTTCTTTGCCGTCTGCTAGCAGACTGCAAAGAAAGTGGCCGTTAGGTGGTTCTCGTTAGTGGGCCACCCTCCCTCTTTGCCGTCTGCGAGCTGACGGCAAAGCTTCTATGCTGTCTGCTAGCAGACGGCAAAGAGCTGGCTGACGGCAAACATGATCTTTGCCGTCAGCTCTTTCTTTGCCGTCAGTTTTCTGTAAGCTGATGGCAAAGACCTTCTTTGCCGTCAGCTAGCAGACGGCAAAGAGCTGGCTGACGGCAAATTTGCTGACTCCAGTAGTGAATGATGCTATTCTTGTCGTCATTGACCGGTTGTCCAAAGTTGCACATTTTCTGGCTATTAAGGAAACTATTACTGCTAGTCAGCTGGCAGATCTATACATGTCCAGAGTTGTTTCACTCCACGGTATTCCATTGGTGATTAGTTCAGACCGTGGTAGTTTATTCACCTCAAGATTCTGGACAAGTTTCCAGGAAGCTATGGGAACTCGTTTGTCCTTCAGCACCGCTTTTCACCCTCAATCCCAGGGACAAGTTGAAAGAGTTAATCAGATTCTCGAAGACATGCTTCGAGCTTGTGTCATTTCTTTCGGCAAGAAATGGGAGGAATCTCTCTCGTATGCTGAGTTCTCCTACAACAATAGCTATCAAGCCAGTCTGAAGATGGCTCCTTTTGAAGTGTTATATGGACGTAAGTGTCGGACTCCTCTGAATTGGTCAGAAACTGGGGAACGTACACTTATCGGTCCGGATATTATTCAACATGCTGAAGATCAAGTCCGCATTATTCATGCAAATCTGAAGGCTGCTCAGTCTTGTCAGAAGAGTCAGTATGACCGTCATCACAAAGATATGGTCTATCAACCTGGCGAAAAGGCTTATCTTCGAGTCACGCCTATGAGAGGTACACACCGTTTTGGTCCTTTCACTGTTCTCGAAAGGCGTGGTAAAGTGGCATATCAATTGGAACTACCGCCAAACCTTTCTCAGGTTCACGATGTGTTCCATGTGTCGCAACTTCGTCGCTGCTTCAAGGATCCTATCCGAGCAGTGGATCATGATATGCTTGAGCTGCAGCAAGACCTCTCTTACAAGGAGCAACCAGTCCGCATTCTCGATGAAACTGAACGTCGGACTCGTCAGAAGGTTACCAAGTTCTTCAAAGTGCAGTGGGCAAATCATTCTGAAGATGAAGCCACCTGGGAACGCGAAGATCATCTTCGTGCAGAATACCCCGGGCTCTTTCCTTCTACTTCTTAATTCTCGGGACGAGAATTCTTGCTAGTAGGGGAGAATTGTGACACCCTGGTTTTTTGCTACAGTGATGATTGTAATTTAGCTACAGTAATGGCCATGTGATTAAGCTAATCTTTTGCTAAACAGTACTTGATCACCTTTGATTCAAATATCATTTAAAACTCCACTTTGAAATCAAATTCAATTGGCAAGTGAGATTTGAAGTTGTTCAATTATTGCTGGAAAAATGTTCATCATTCAGCAAAAATTCCAAAACAATATGTTGTTAAGGAAAACAACATCACCATCAACTATAGTGGGCTAAAGCATTTAAAACAGTGCCAAAAGAAGCATTTTAAATGCCTTTTTCATTTATGGAAATTCCAAAATGGATTCAAATAAATCCCAAACTTATTGTGGCAGTGCACCACTGACCCTAGTATTTGTTTTCACCAGTGGCACATTTTTGCAAAATGTATATTGGTGCAAAAGAAAATGCAAAATGCTGCTGTTAAATGAAAACAGAAAGGAAAAAAAAGAAATAAAGGGAAAGGGCTAGGAGGCCACTTACCTGGCCTCTGGGCCGTAGGCACAGTGCGGCCCAGCCCACTGAGGCCGCCTCCTACCTGCTCCCGCCCCGCTGTCGCCCGCGCCATGGCCGAAGCTCGGCCTCGCCGTCGTTGCTAGGCACCTGCCGCCACAGGGCTCCGGGGAGGATAAGGCCGAGGCCATCCACTCCCCCTGGACGCCCTTGCCATTCCCCCCTCGCCCCGCTCGCTCTCCTCCCTCTCTCCCTCTTCCAGATCCGCCGCGCCGCCGCCATGGCCGTCGGCTAGCCGCGGCCCCTGAGCTCCATTCGCCCCGTCACCTCGTCCAGGAGCTCAACCGTCGACCGACGTTTCCATCCCGACCGCAAGACCGACCCGAGGACCCCTGCATCGCCTCCCTCGACCTCCTCCTTCCTCTACGGCTGCCGGGATCGTCGTCGTCGATTCGCTCCGGCAAGCCCTCCCCGAGCCCACGTTAGCACACCTACGGGACCGCTGTAAGCCCCTCATCGTGTCCCCTCTCCTCTCGCCGTCGCATTCGGCCCCTAGCACCGATCCCCGACGTGCCCGAACCCATCGCCGCCTGTACTCATCGCCGGCGCCGTTCCGGCGACCAAACGGCCCCGGGCTCCTGCCCGTTGCACTCACCGCACCCCGTAGGTCCTCCCCAGCCTCTCTGTTTGCTCGCTAGCTCGCCGTAGCTCCGTTTCCCCCGCGCTCCCGTACGTGCCGCCGCCTCCGCTCGTCGCCGGCGCCGTTTCCGGCCAAGTCCGACCGTGCCACCGCCACCACTCGACGCGGCGTCGAGTGGCCGTTCGAACGAGCCAGGCCGCGCGCGAAACGACTGCCCGTAGGCGAATCCCGACGCTGGCCCGTGCCCTCCGCCGCGTTTCGGCGTCGCCGGCGTTGAGCCGCCGGCCGCCGCCGACGTGGCTGGGCTGGGGCCACCCCCAGTGACCCTGCCAGTGGGCCAGGGCGACCCAGTTGACCAGTTGACTTGGTCAACTGGCTGACTGGGCACAGCCCAGTCACTGACAGGTGGGGCCCAGTCCTCTGTGCCTATGACATGTGGGCCACGTCTGTCAGTAGATTAATTAGTAAATAGGTTAAATTAAAACTAATTAATTTGCCTAATGTGACACTGACCAGTGGGGCCCTCCCCTGTGCTAAACCTGTTTAGATTAAATTAACACTGTTTTAAAAACTGAGTCTATGACATGTGGGTCCCACATGTCAGATTGACCAGTCAGCGGAGGCTGTTGACTGCTGATGCAATGCTGATGTCAGCATGATGTCATAATAGCATTTTTCGAATTAATTTAATTCTGTTAATTCCAGAAAATGATTAAAACTTTGAAAATTCATAGAAAATAATCCGTAGCTCAGATGGAAAAACTTTATACATGAAAGTTGATCAGAAAAATCCCACGAATCCAAATATGCCATCCATTCATCCGTTACATGCTCCTATCATGATGAACATGGAACTTTTCCCCTCCGGATCGTCTGTCCGATAAATCCAAAGACCCGGGAAATATCGTCAGATATTCTCCCGTTTCGTCTGCAACGCGTAGTACTGGGTTAGTGCATGCCTAGCCCTGCATATTGCCATGTCACGCATCGTGTTGCATCTGTTTGCTTGTATTTATTGTTTCTTCCCCCTCTTCTCTCCGGTAGCCTCCGAGACTGACGCTGCTGCCGAGTACGACTACGCCCCTGACGATCAGCCCTTTGCCGCAGAGCAGCAAGGCAAGCAAACCCCCCTTGAGCATTCCGATATCGCCTATTCCTTCCCTCTTATTCTTGCATTAGATTTTGCTACTGTATTAGCTAGCTCCTAATCTGATGCATAGCCTGTTTTTGATAAACTGTTACTTTACCTGCAATCATACCAACTGCTTAGTATAGGTTGATCAGTGAAACCCCAATGGCCCCTTAGTCCCAGTTGCCCCTGCTCCTTCATCGATGACTCGACGACCCGGAGACTCGAAGACTCGGTCAACCGACCGACAAGCCAGGCCCCTCACATCACCGCACACCCTTAGTTGTACGACTCTGCAGCGCTACTATCGAGTACCGAGGGTGACACCTCGTGAAATACTCATGATGCTAGATCTGTAGCGTAGCTAGTCGGTCGGGGTTATCGAGGGTGATTCCTCCTTCACCACTCCCGATGATGTCTCTGTCGTGCAACCCCTCAAGTGTGGGACCCTCGAGGGTGATTCCTCTAGGTCCACCTTGACGGTTACATCGAGCAGGTCCCTTTGAGGGTGATTCCTCAGGTTCCGTCTTGATGTTTTATACACACAGTTACTATGACCGGGTTACTGAAACATGTTGGTGATGGGTCGGCCCTGAGGGGTACCCACGTGTTGATGATGATGAGGCGTGGACTGGCGAGAGAGGCCTTTGCCACACATCCTCGAGACGGGGCGACGGGACCGCAATTTATGGGCCACGCTTTCCCCGCATTAATAAAATGCTAATGGGTTGGGTATTTGATCTGAGTTGGTCGTTGGCCTTATTGCGCACCAAACCATCACGTGGGAAAGTTATGGGCACTCAGCGTCGTTGTATCAGCCGAAGCTCTTCGGACGTCAGCAATGGAGCGGCGCGCGATGGATTGGACTGGACGGTACAGCTCTTGGACTGGAGTGTACTAGGTCTGTTTCCAGCCGCGTACGCATCGTGCAGGAGCGCAAGGGAAAGTGGGCCCACGAACCTGCGCGCTTAGGATTTAGACCGGCGGGCTGGCCTCTTCGTTGAGCCTAGGTGGGGCGACGACGTGCTGCTATCCCGAGGCCGGGCATGACCCAGGAAAGTGTGTCCGGCCGGAGGTGATCAGGCGTGTTGGAGATGCGGTGCACCCCTTCAAGGATGATTAATCTATTCGAATAGCCATGTCCATGGTAACAGGACGACTTGGAGTTGTACCTTGACCTTATACAACTATAATTGTGACTTTAAATTGAAATGAATTGTGGCTCCGAGGTTGCTTCCTCGCAGGGAGTCGAGGAAGGATCTCTGGGCGTGGTTACTTAATAAAATTGTACAACAATATGACTATATATGAGATACCATTCTACTCTCTTCTAATGCCGCAAGATGCTGAAGATGCTAGTCTTCGTTAGGACTAGGCCTTCCCCTCATTCTTGCTTTCTGCAGTCAGTCCAGATATAATCCCCCATTCCCTTGATAATGATGCATACTTAGCATAGTTCTGTTGTCAGTCTTGCGAGTACTTTGGATGAGTACTCACCGCTGCTTTGCTTTCTCTTTCCCCCTCAACACGATTCTGCGTTCAGACGATGGAGCCCAGGAGATGGAGTACGCCGGAGATGGCTACTACACCACCGATGGAGCCTACTACTACGTGGAGAACGCCGACGCTCAGGAGTAGTTAGGAGGTTCCCAGGCAGGAGGCCTCGCCTCTTTCGACCCGCTGCTTATGTTTGTGCTAGCCTTCTTAAGGCAAAACTTGTCTAACTTATGTCTGTACTCAGATATTATTTGCTTCCGCTGACTCGTGCTTGTCGAGCTTTGTATTCGAGCCCTCGAGGCCCCTGGCTTGTAATATGAAGCTGTATGACTTTATATTTGTGTCTTTTGTTGTGTTGTGATATCAATCAGTGAGTCCCTAATCTTGGTCGTACGCATTGTGTGCATGATTAGCGTACGGACGAGAATGGGGGCGTCACATGTGGTAAAAAGATCCTGAAAAAAAGAGAGCAGACATAGTCAGAGAGCCCCTCTCCCTCCTTCACCACCGAGCCATCATCTCTCCTCAACTCCTTTACTCTATTGGCCTTCCTTCTAGCATTCGCCACCGCCATAAAGTATTGAGTGCTTCTATTCCCATCCCGCAGCCATGAAACATGTGATCGTTGCCTCGCCTTAATGTTCTTCTTCTCCTCTAGCTCTTCAACAACACACCACAGCCTTGCCTCCTCTCTAATCTTGTCCTCCGACACCGGGGCACACATACATTCCTCCAAGTCACTCTTAGCTTTTTTTAGGCGCCCCTCTAGCTCCCCCACTACTTCTTTGTGCCATTTCCTCATTCTTCTTGCAACACACCACATAGTTTGAGCCACATTTGCTCCCTCTCCCAACATTCCTTCCTCCCATACTCCTTGGATTTCAGCACTACACCCCTCTTCTTTCAGCCACCATGCTTCAAACCTAAAACCCCTATCTCCCCGCCCGGTCGTTCTCCCCTCCCCTTGAGTGCATACAATTACCGGCCGATGGTCCGAGTGACGTGGTGTTCCATTGATCACAATATAGTCTGGGAACATCTCACACAAGCAGGATTGACCGTGGCTCGATCTAGCCTTTCACATATGTCGTTGTTGATATCCTTACTATGGTTCCTCCAAGTGTACTTATCCCCTGTGTAGCCAATATCAGTGAGATCACACGCTTCCAAGGCTCCCCGAAAGTCATTATTTGTGGCCGCATCACCCCTCCAACCTTACCATCATCCGAAAGAATTTCATTGAAATCTCCTAGACATAACCACGGTCGTCCATCCTGGTGTTGTTGCCCCAAGATTCTTAGCGTACGCCATGTTTCTCTCTTCCGCTCCGTGACTGACTTACCGTACACACCTGTCATCCTCCACAATCTTCCGTCCTCTTCCCTCACATCCACATCTACGTGTCTCCTGCCATACAATCTCAACGGTACGTCAATCCCCCTCCGCCAAAACAACGCCACACCCCTGCTTCTTCCCTTCGAATTCCAAGCCATCATATGAACAAGGCTAAGCATCCACCTGAATCTCTCAAGCTCTTTTGCCGTCAACTTAGTCTCCGCCAGAAACACAATGTCGGGATCCTCCACCCTCCCCAAGTCGAGGAGGCTGCGAACTGCCGGGCCATTCCCGAGCCCCCGGCAGTTCCAACCAATCAGTTTCATTGCTCCCGACGGGGCTGCTCTGACAGCCCGGCCGATATGCTAGTGTTGTTTACAGCCTCCACAAAAGCATCCACCCGGTCAGCCTTCACCTCTTCTGCCATATTGCCCTTCTTATGGTCTCTCTCCTTCTCCTGCTCCAATATGCTTCTCTTCTGTCCCAGCACCTGCTCCCTCTCGCTTGCCCTACCCTTCAGATTCTCCCTCCCCTCTCTTCCCTGCTTCTTGTAACGTTTGCCATCCACCTTCCTCCCTTGTCCACCCGCAGATTTGCTCTTTTCCGCACCTGCTCCCTCACTTCTCCTCTCTCCTCCATGCAGGACCTTATGACCCTTCGGATCCACCAACATCTCACTCGCCTGCTCCCCCTTCATATCCCCTTGATCACCTCTAATGGCTGGCACCACATAGCTCTCCTTATTCTTGCCCACACTCCCTCCTTCTTCCAACAACAACTTCCTTGGGGTGCCCGCCCTTTCTCGCACGTATCCAGCTTTGGGTGGGTTTGTCACTTCCTCTCCTCCGTCCATCTTACCGTCAGCACGTCCGCTAGACCGGGAGTCACTCTTTCGCCAGGATAGACTGTCACTGCCACTTTCGGATCTTTGACTTGATCTGCTATAGCCGAGGGTTCTGCCCCCTCCATCCCCACGCCTTGCGCTACGCCAAAACCCCTCCTCTGATCCAGTTCTCCTCAGCCCCATATCTGCTTTCAGCCATCGGCCAAATTGCGGTGCTTCCCCTTTCTTCAGTTTTATTAGGCAGTCTTTCTCCTCATGCCCAATCATACCGCTGGTGTAGCAGAAATCGGGGAGGTATTCATATTCAAATCGGCACCATCCTCCCTCCTCTTCCCCCCCTTCTCACTCCCAGTTCCTCCAACCTTCCTCAATTCAGCCCCATGATCCTTCTTCTCCTCTTCATCGAGCGTGACCCCCCTCATGAGCGGCTTGTTAATAAGCATTCTGATCTTGATCCTCAAGAACTTCCCAATAGCGTTTCCATCAGCTGCGGTATCCGCTTCCACAAACTGGCCAATTATGTTCCCGATCTCCTTGGCAGAATCAACATTCATCATGCCTAGAGGAAGATTAAAGACTCGGACCCAGATTGGTATGTTGATGAACTCATAGTCCTCCAATCTTTTGCTCGGGATAAAATCCTCAACCACGACCAACTCCTTGTCAAACATCCATGGGCCGCAATCTATTGCCTTCCTCTTCCCAGATTCCTGGAAGAACGTGAAGAGAAACATATTCTCCCCCACCTCCTTACAACCAATTCCTTTGATGGGGCACCACGCTTTACCTAAGGACAGTTTCACCGCATCTGGATGTGCAAGTTTCTCCGAGATCACCTTCCCCACCGTCTGCGCCTCGCCAGTACTCCCCTTCTCCTTGGCTGAGATCTTGATCCTGACCCCCTTCCTCTCCTCCTCCGACAGCTTCAGGCCCTTCATCAATCCGGCAACTCCTTCCATCACTGCTTCCCCCCACTCCCCTCTGGCCTCCACCTAGGGTTAGGGTGTCTTACGACCGCGCGCTCCCAGGAAACACACAGAAGGCTTATGGTGGAAAGGACAGTATGAGGATCGCTTGACCGCTGAAACGAAAGACCACCAGGGCGAGGGCAAATCACCAGATCGGGACCAGATCGGAGTCCACGGGATCGGGGAACAGGAACCCTAGGCCCTGGACGTGATCGCCTCCGCAATCGCCGGACAGGGAACGCCAACCGTCACCTATTGGGACGGACTCAAGTCTGTCATATTATTCATAGGAAGGGGAATCATGAGCATCCTTTGAGCGTCAATTGTCTCACCAACTATTCATTCCAAAAATTTATGACTGGATCAATGAGACCGCACACCTTTGACAGAAGAGGCCCTGTTATAGGAGTAATAACTTTTCTGTTTGCACAATTGGGTATCCATGCATTTTCCGAGATATCAATATTTTGTTCATTTTCAACTCGTCAGATATAACCATTTTCCAGAGAATTAACTTCAACCATAATGCTTTGCCAAGTAAAAGAGAAACTTTTTATAGACTTGCATTCATTAAATTGTCCTCTTGAAAATATTTTGCTCTCGATATAGTGACATATAAAGAATTATCCAGAAGACGCCACAGTGCCCTAGGCTCACGTACGTACCGTGTCAGAGAGAGGGAGAGCAGACACGTTTGAAGCTACGTAGCACGCGCGTGCTTGCGAGAAGGCTCCACGCCGCCGGCCGTACCGTACGACCCCGGATCGCCCAGCTTCGAGCAGGAGCAAAGGTAAAAAAAGGAACGGACGGAGTCTACCCGTTTTTGCGGCAGCAAAACGACTTATCACGTCAGCGAAGCTTGGTCTGCACCCACCTCACGCACCTGCTTACCGACCCCGTGTGTGCGTGCGTCGGTGGCTCCCGAGGGATGATATGGACAGGGAAGCCGCCGGTTGATCTGCGGCGCGGCGGAGGCCGGCGGCCTAGAGCGCGCCGTGAGGGCGTCTCCGGCCTCCTCGGGGGGCAGAGCCTGAGGAGCCGGCCGTCGTGTCTCACTCGCACCACCGCATCAGATCGACCATCATCAGATCCATATCCAGGTACCATCTCTCTCCCGGCCGGCGGCGGCTGATTTCGATACGTGCCCTCGTCTCTCGGTCACTTCCGACCGATCTGTCTTCTAATTACCCCCCGCCTTCATTATTCGATTTGATTGAACGCGGTGCAAATTTCTCACTATCTTAATACTGGCTACTGCATACACATATGTATTTGGTCTGCCCTCCCATTCTAGCTACTATCTTTGCTTACGCGTATGGATTTGGGGTATAGTATGCAGGGAGGACCGACCCACGTACGCTGTATATCCCCACCACCATACGGATACGGCTGACATTTTTGTACTACTAACAAACTTACTAACGCAGGATGTGATGCTGGAAGACATGAAGCGGCCATCTGCCTGAATTATGATGGATATCTGTCAGGTTTATTTACTCTACTCGCTGTGTTTGATTAAATCTAGAAATTTCCGTTCGCAGCAGTCCGGTCATGTCTTGTAATATGTTCCGTTTGATGCTTGTACAGCTGCAGGTCATGAGATGATTGCAGGTGCAAAAGTAAAAGGTACTAGAGCTGATGAATGTGGCTTTATTACTTCTTGTATATGTGGTCAGTGATCCTCTTTTATTACATTTATCAATCAGCACCCATGGCAAAACGTCTTCCGTACGAGGTTGCTGATGTTCGACAACTACTCGGTGTTCCTGAAAGTAGCTCCATTCCTTTTGTGAAACTGGTATACTGATCTGGACTACATTCTCACATTAGTTAGCATTTTACCCATTTCTCACTGCTGCCTTGCTTCGGTACCACATCTACTGCCACGCTGACATGTTAACCGTAAGTTGTCATCAGAACCCATAGATGTTCATACATACTCGTACAAAGTAGGAAAACGGAAAAGGCAACCTCATTCATAACAGTATTGATGCAAGCGCATATCCCGCAAAATCAGCAAGCCAATTCACTTGTGGCCGGAAAATTGACACTAAACTAGAGATGTATTTGCACTAGGCTGTACCCGTCCGTCCGCTCTTCATCCCCACATAACAGGGTCAAGACATGCAACGTGCTGGCATTCAACTCTACATGTCTGTGCATGCAATAGCCAGTAACAAAACACTATTTGAATGTCCCATCAGGGGGAAGACCAGAACCATGTATAAGACCAACAAAACTAAACTTCAGCTATCCTCAAAACATGCTTGTAGAGGTCCCTGCCCACCAGGGGGAAGACCAGAACCATGTATCAGACCAACAAAACTTAACTTCAGCTATCCTCCGGACATGCTTGTAGAGGCCCCTGCCAACTTGCTCATCATTCCCGACCTTTCTCTGCAATTCAGAGCAAAAATAAATAAATAAGGCAATGGCTAATTTGTGGCAGGACCACCACAGCTGGGTCTAATAGGTGCGTACATGCTAAAACCAGTGCTTATTGCATGTTATCCAAATAGATAAAAAAAATGCTGCAAGACCCATGTACCAGATTTCTATCATTGGAAAAGAACCTACTCCTAATATTATCCAACACATTCCTAAAACTGAAGACACAGCTCATAGCGATCCAAATTTTCACTAGGCATACAACGGTGTCCCTCGAGATTGGATTATCTTGTTTAGAACTGTGGCCAACTGGGCGCATGCCCAAGAGGTTGTGTCTCATGGCTTGACACCAAATTTTTGACATCACAGCTGCATAGTTCCATGGTGGCATTTACCTCTACTGTTCTATATATAAATAGACATAGATATCCATTGTGCACCATGGATAAATGGTTAAACAAGCCAATATCCTATCCTATTGTTCCAGAATATTAGGCACTTATTTTAGATCAGAAAAGTAACAACCTTGGCTAAAAATCGGTGTGCTCGGTGTAGTTCTTCCATGCATACTGAAGCCTGCATAAAAATGTAACCGTTTACGATCAGATAACAGTTTAAAAGAAATGAACAAAATTCACAGTTTAGATACTCACGATCCCGACATGTCTGTGTGTACAATAAGCTGGCATATGAGCTTTGATATAAAGGTAGAATGCACGTATGCAGAAACATATTCAAGATCTTCCAGGTTATGCATGCATTGGTCTCCATTTGCCTACACCACAGCAGCATAGATCATGATGTCAGATGAAAATTAACAGTAACATGTAGAATACTCACATTATGGGTTAAACTTACCTTCCTTTCCCCTCCATGCGCATGGAAGTTTCTTAGGAACCGAAAAAGCTCTGCTGCATTCTTGTCATCATAGACTGGTGCAGTGTTTTTTGGGTCCCTCGTCTTGTAGGTCAGCACCTTTACGAGCACTGCCGTGTTGTCATGAAGCGTCTGGTGAATCCAAGCGTCAACAGCTATACCTGCTAGTGCGCTGTCAACGAGCTGTCGTTCTGTCTGACCCATGCTTTCATACGCTTGATAAAGCTCAAAGATGAAGATTATCCGTTGTCTTGCAGAGCAGAGTGCTGGGTGATTTTCAAGAAACTTCAAGAACTCTTCCTCGGTTGGCGCCGGTGTAGAAAGACCACCAGGATTCTTCATCCCAGTGTATAGTTCTTTGATGTAGTGAATGGGGCCACCGTGGTCTTTAAAATGACATACCAATAGGTCTGCCAGAGTTGACAAATCCAACAACAGGTTGGCGTATGTTCCGTCGTACGTGGCTTCCCGGGTGATGCGACACCTGTGCCCACTCAACCTCAGATCCTGCATAGTGAACTTTCCCCCCCAACTCTTGTTGCGCTTGTGGGTCTTAACTACAACCTCGATGAAGCCACGCCATAGGTTAACTCCATACTTGGTGCAAACAGTAATTTTTCGTCCACTGCGTGGTTTATGCTCCCTGACGGCTCCATACAAATGCACATATTGCTTCACAGATATCTCTTCAGGAAACTTTTGTTTACATACACAAAAGAAAAGGAACAGGGTAAGAATAACAAAAAGATCTCTTCAGGAAACTTTTGTTTACATACACAAAAGAAAAGGAACAGGGTAAGAATAACGAAAAGATGTTGATGATATCGTATTGTGATGCTTTGAACATGTTACATCCTAACATCTACTCTTGCTTCCAGTATGCCTTTGAGATTCGTGTTGCCTCTAGTAAGAATCGCATTCTTAATCAATGATAAGCTATATATTATTTTGGATTCATAACAGACATTGGTGCAGGAGACGTAATAAAGATGCTGGTGCATGAGATCTTTTTAATATATATCAAAGCTTAATCTGTGAGTGTTAAACACATAATGGTTGCAAAACCTACCAACTAATCGACTTTCTAGGCCAAGAGAAAACAAAATAACAGCATCACCTATCATAACTGTCACTTTATCTATGACAAACCTATGGATATTTAATATTTCACCCTGTCCTCACAGCTTCTTTTGGTTGTTTACTACTCCCTCCGTACCAAAATATAAGACGTTTCCAAGTTCAAATTCAACTGGCTTATATTTTGGTACAGAGGTAGTACTTAGCATTCATATTGTCCAGTGGGAAATGAGTGCAAATGCTTGCTAAATGAGAAAACATTACATAGTTTTTATTCGTTTTATCTCTGGGTAAGTTGCATACATGAACATGTTGTGACTTATAAGTTATGACATATTTTTGGCAAAAGGGGCACTTACCAGAATTCCTAGAAGCCACTGGGGCCACACCATAACCATTAACATCCATGCTAGACGACGTATCAGATCAGATGCGAATTGAAGAAATCCTGCTATGATATAGATTGAAATAATTGCCAAAGGTGTTTGCAGCATCCTTTCCAGAATCAGCTGACAGAGAACGTCCTCCTTGCACTTTTCCGTGATCCAATCAAGATTGACGCAAAGCCAGATACCCCAGAATGCCAGCATAAGTCTCATCCTCCAGAGTGCTTCAAGTTTCCCTAAAAAGGAGGTCTTGACTTTATGCAGAACGTCATATCGAGCCGGCTCCTGGGCCTGGCCTTTTTGTTTCTTTTTTGGTTTTGCCATCTGTTAAACATGATTTCATAAAGTATCAAGCAAACAGCACATTTCCAAAAGCATCTTAGTTATCTATACTATTGTGGTCACAAATTCAGATAGCTCAATTTGACATGTATTATGCACTGCATATACATGGGTTTATCCTAATACTATCAACGCATTGATCTTAAACAGAGCAGAGGCATCATGCATACCATAAGCATATACATAGAGATTCTGGATTCAACAAGTACACGAATATAACAAATTAAACAACTCCATGTTGGACCATCACCCACTGCCATCGCCTAATTCATGATGGTGATAAAAGATTACATCTAATAGAACTACTAAAAAATGCTTACTCTGACCAGTGAAGATGCATTATTTTGCGAAGTGTTTTATTATGGATCAACTAATATATGGAGATCAATCTAGCGGTTTGAAGAAGCTAATTGAGATGAAAAATAACTAAGCAGGGCGGATCTAGATGCACCTGCACATGCAGAAATAGGGAGGAGCCAATTACCCTGGCTCAAAGGACAGGATCACAGCAAAGGATGAAAAAGAAATAGGACTACAAAAAAATAATCTCTGGGAACTCCATATGAGGTAGGATATTGGGACCTGGAGTATGCACCACAGATACATTGGTTTATGCCTAACATTGTCAACACATTGATAGTATAACAGAACAGAGGCATCATCTTACCCTAAGCATATACACATCGATGCCGGATCCGAAGATCAAAGAAAAAGAAAAACAACAGCCCTAATGGCTGCAGCACAACACTCCATACCAACCAAACTAGACAACGCAGCTCCGACTCCAACGGTGCACTACAAAGGAAAAACAAGGGCTCCGACTACAACGGTGCACTACAGTGCACTACAAAGGAAAAACAAGGCAAGGTTGGCGTCACGGAGGATCACCGAACGAACCGCCTGTCACGCGTCATCGTATACCACCGGCTCCAACTCCAACACTACACAAGTAAGGAACATACATTTGCACGGCGCAACTAACACCCAACATTGTTACAAAGCATATCTTCAGCGTAACCAAATTACACAAGTAACGAGTAGTGAAAAGGGAACAGGTAACGGACTGAAGCTACCTTAGGCTCTCGAGTCTCCACAACCCCTGGACGACCTCCTGCTCGAGGCCCGGGTACTCGCTGTCAGCGTTCTCCGCCGTGATGACGACGATGTCGTCCTTCCTGGTGCGCAGGCCGTGCAGGCGCAGTCAAAATCTGTGTATCGAGGGGGAAGAGGTGAAACAGGGGTTAGGGTTTTGGGCTTACTTCTTCCGCCCGTCTGTCGAGCCCGAGAAATCGACGAACCCGCGGGTACGGAGGCGGGCCGCAGGTGGGAGACGCCGAGGCGGACCAGGCGCGGTGGCGTGGCCGAAGCTCAGCGAAGCGCGAAGCCGTTGCCCAGCGCGGTGACGACGCGGGGAGGACCTGAGGTGGCGCAGAGGGAGGGACCCGAGGCGGAGACGGGCAGCCGCGTCGTCGTCGCGGGGAGGAGCCGCCGCAGGCCGAGGGAAGGGTCCGGAGGCGGAGGCGGGGCCGTCGGAGGAGATTGCGGTGGCGGCAGCGGCACTCGCGACGGCCGCGGTGTCGCCGCAGGGAGGCGCCGCCGCGGGCTTCAGGAGGAGAGCGGGGGAGGAACCCGGAGGCGGAGGCGGGGCCCGCGTAGGAGGATGCGGAGGCGGAGGCCGAGGCCGAGGCGGAGGCGACGCCGGCGGCGGTGGTGCTCGCGACGGCGGCGGTGGTCGCCGCACGGAAGACGCGCCGTGCGCTTCCGCGGGGGAGAGCGGAGCGGAGAGCGAGGTGGAGGCGGAGCGAGTTTTCTTCTGCCTTCGCTGGGGTGGGATGCCGACGGAAATGGCAGAGCGAAATAAAATAAAATGGCAAGAGTGATTTTCATTTCTTTTCCATCATTTCGGATTTTTCCTTGGGCAACTTTGGAGAAGAGCTTTTTTCAAAAAACATAGTACGGACGCATATACTTACGAGCGTGCACGCACACCATACCGTTATGAGCATCTTCGAAAGACTGAGCCGGCATATCATCTTGAGATTGACGAAGTCGCCACTGATGATTACACGGGTACTTTGGGTGGCGACTACGAGCCGGGATGGATGAAGACCTATATAACGAGGTGGAGATGCGAGGGGCGACGACAGAAAACTGGCGGCGGCGCGTCGGCCGGCCGACGACGGGATGGTGGCTAGCTATGGTTAGGAGAGCAGAGTTGTGTCGGATCTATAGACGAGCTCGCTCTCGTCGGGTTGGGCTTTGAGCGAGAGGAAACGTTTCGACCGGTGGTACTTTGGGGTGGTATTCCCATGTAATTTCGAGGAACTTCATTTTTTCGTTTTCGCGAAGCTGCGCTTCCATTGCTCCTCAAAATTGCACCGCAGGATCCGAAGCGGGCTTCTCGGAGTTGGAGTCTTCGAGGTGACTTCACACAGGTATTTCAGGAAGCTGGCTCGTGGAGAGTATCTGAACGAAGCCTAAATCCAGGAAAATACGATCACAAATGCCAAGTCTATGATTTGAACTTTGGTGGATAACCATCTGAGCTAGGCTCTCGCACTTTCAAGAAGCCCTTCGTTTTCTTTTGTTCCTTTTTATTGGTATTCATTTTCTTTTGTCAAAAATATTATTTCCACACCTCCAAAAAAAGTCTGAAAAGGGTGTACATACATATGTATATATGTACAGTATGTGCATACGAATTTCATGGGCAATTTTTTTCATATGTGGTGCACATAGAACATAAATATGTGCATAATGGGCTTTCCTTTTAATTGCAGTCAAGTCACAATTGTGTATACATTGTGTAGTCCATTAATCATCATATTTTTGCATGAAACTTTGTAGATATACAGAGTCCATGTCGATGTATTTGTAAAAATATACCATTGTGGAACCTTTAAGCAGTGTTATTCCTTTAAAAAAAAATCCGGGTCTCCAAAATGTTGTAATCAACGTGGCTCTCGAGAGGTGGAGAGAAGCCAGGCGCACGTCGGTTGTGATCTGTTGAGCCATTTGGAAGCTACTCCTCCGCTTGTTTATATAAGGTGTATTTGTTTTCTAATAAAATTTCATAATGTAAGATGCATTTCTTCCAATTCCTCATAATTTCTTATTAGCCCTGAATAAAAAGGAAAAACACTTTCCCTGATTACATGTATCTCTCCTTATAGAGAAAAGGAAGAAAAGTATCTCTCCCTCGATTGTGCGTATCTCTTCCTTTCAGGGCCTAAATGATTTACTTGCTGCTAATGAACAAATTAGCCAAGGATAATTTTGTCATAAATTCTCTACAATTATGTGCTTTGGTCATCGTGTTGAAAATAATACACCTTACATAAAGTAATTGAGGGATTACATAGTAGAGCTTGCTATGAAAAAGAAACCAATTAAATCCCCTTACGAGGCACCTACCACTCATGGTCTCTTGTCGTTAAGTCATTTGCCCTGCATAAGAACCCTGGTCTTGAGTTGTAGGGAGTTGGTATCAAAGAAAGGCATCTCTCAAATGGATTTTCTGGTCTATGAGGACTAAGTAGAATCATCGGTTCGACATAGGTGAGAGCCTAGTCTTGCATAGGCGCAAGCAAAAATGTAGGTGCTCATCCTTACAAGTGATTACCGCTAACTTTTAAATCCAACCTCTAAGGAAAACATTGTAGAAAAGAGAGAATGAGACCGATTTGCACCTCGTGACCAACTTTCAACCTGGTGGACATCAAGTTTGTATTGTAGAATACTGAAACGCGTCAACTTTTATTTTTACAACACTAACTTTCGTCTAGTTTACACATGGGTTTCCACTATAACAAGCAGAACTTTCAACCGGTCTAAAATCCAACTTTCAATCAGATAACTTGGGGAATTAACTAGGAAATCAATAGCTTTTAAATGCGACTCTGCAATCTCCCATGCTCATCTACATTTCAAGCAAGACCACAAATGACGTGGCACATGTACCATATCTACTAATTTCCATTAAAAAACTCAAACTAAGGTTGTCCAACTCCAATGGAAAAGGCATCAACAAAATTTTCACACATAATAGCGAAGTCCCTTTTGGACAAGTAGAACAAGGCAAAAAAAAAAAAAACTAACTATTTTTCTTCTTCGAGGGAACCATTGCAACTACTAACACATTGCAAGAGCATAAATGTTCGGTTATAAAATTCCAATGATGGTCTTCAATGAAAGTGATTATATTACAAGATTATTGGCTAATTTCTGTCAGCATTCAACATATTCACATTTTTATGCATATTTGCAAAAACAAAAACAAAAACGTCATGGAAATCAGGGAGAATGTTAAAGGTTGAAGATTCTAGGGGAACTAGGCTTGGAAGTATAATGTATGTGCACCAAGTCTCGTTGTATAGTTTGTACAAGAGTTAAATCTGACGTACTCTCCTCGTCTGGAATAACTTGTCGCAGAAATGGATGTATCTAGATACTCCCTCCGTCCCGTATCTAGATAAATCTAAGACAAGAATTTTGGGACGGAAGGAGTATATTTTTAGTTCTAGATACATCAATTTCTACGGCAAGTAATTCGGAACGGAAGAAGTAGATTCTAAAACGGACACATCCGAGCTACATAGGTAGTATATGGTCGGCAGCACAACGAACTGATTCAAATATTGTCCGTCCTCGAATATTATCAAAGTCCGGAAATGGTCCCTCGACTCCAAAACTAGGAGGTCAAAACAAACCACAAAAATGGATATGTTTGATGTATACTTGGTCGATTGGAGTGGTTTCCGCATGGTTTTGGCTGAAACTTACACGGTGGCAAGTTTGGACCATTGGCCAGCCTCGGCACAGTGAAAATGTAACCCCTCTGCCGAGTTTTGTTGGCGACAGGCAGAGCATCGCCTTCCCCGCAGTTGTCACATGACCTCGGGCCTCGCCGCAAGAAGACGGTGGCGCGGAGGGGCTTGTGGGTCCCGAACCTGCCATGACTGGGTTCAGTGCAGATGGAGCACGCTCCCAGCGAACGACTGTGAGGCCAGCAGTCGCCGCCTCCCGGCATCGGCGTCGGGTAGAACCGCGGCATGCCGCTGTCGGCGAGTGCCGCGCGCCGCGGCTCTGCTCCAGCACGTCACGTACGCAGCTAGCTCCTCCCACCTCCGCATCATGTTCCCCGTCGACTAGACGACCAGCATCAACGTAGCTGCGCCTCGAACCGCGCCTGTGGGCGTCGTGCTCCGCAACTCCCGCCCGCCGGCCGGGAGCTTGCGCCTCGTCTGCCATCCCATCGACGGCAGATGCGGCCAGTGCGCGCGAGCCCATGCGCGTCCGGCCTTGTAGACTCGTAGTGCCCGCCACTCCCGTCGATCTGCGCGTGGCCGCGTCCGGAGATGCTGTATTCGCCAACTGTCGGCGTCAAAACCGGCGGATCTCGGGTAGGGGGTCCCGAACTGTGGATCTTGGATCAATGGGTAACAGGAGACAAGGGAGACGGTGTTTACCCAGGTTCGGGCCCTCCTATGGAGGTAAAACCCTACGTCCTGCTTTGTTTGTATTGATGATGGTGTATCGAGTACAGAGTTGATCTACCTCGAGATCGTATATGGTGGTCTAAACCCTAAGAGCTATGCTCGTATGATGATATGATCTATGATGATCCGATCGTGCCTAATGACTAGCCTGGCCTCGGCTTATATAACACAACAGAGGCCTAGGATAACACAAGTCCTAGTCGGCTACGTCGGTGGAGAGGAGTCCTTGTCTTGATCACCAAGTCTTGTGAAATCTTCCTCGTATGCATCATGGACTGTCCGAACTGGCCCATTAATGAACCGCCCTGGGGGTCCTCGGCCCGACCCACTGGTCGGGAGACGACGTGGTGAGTACCCCCTAGTCCAGGACACCGTCAGTAGCCCCCTAAACCGGTCTTCAAGTTAGGGAAGCTCCTCGGTTCTTCCGAACAGTTCTTCGTCTTCGGTCGTTGGTCTTGAAAACTGGTTCAATAAATCTTCCCATCTTCGATCTTGAGGATTGCCGAGCTGAATCCAAAGAGTTCATACGTCGGGCATCCGAGGAGCCCCTTTAAGTTCTCGACCTTTATCAATGCCTTGTAATTTTTACGCCATACTTCGGGGTCAAAGTGTTTCCCGTGCGGTGGTGTCCTCTTGCGTCCGAGCTCCAACGCCGAATTGCATCTGAGGTGTCTTTTTGCAGCCGAGCTCCAACGCTGATCGGCATCTGAGCGCCAATGACGGGCTGCGTCCGAGCTCCAACGCTGGTCGGCATCTGAGGTGTCATAAATTACCTCGGTCTCTGAAAATTTGAAGGACTTCATCCGAGCTTAAATGCCGGAATAGTCTTTTATGGAGCCAGCCATTCGCATCCGAGCTTTATGCCGGACTGCTTCCGAAGTGGTGCACTACCTCGGCCGTGGGCTGATTTTTTGCGGAATTTATCTCCGATTGCCGTAATTTATTTACTACGGAGACGTATAGCCAGTAGCCCTGAAGGTGTGTGTCGGCCTAAAACCCGAGATGCACCTGAAGGAAAAAAATAAAACCACTAATCCCAGTAGCCCCTGAGACTTAGGTCGATTTGCGAAATTGGCCTAAGGATCAAGTCCTTGCTCGGCAGCATACTTTAGGAATTAAAAAGCGTTGTGCAGTAGCCCCAAGACTCTGGTTGGGTGCGGCCGACCAAGCCGAGGATCATAATCTTGTCGGAAACTATTTTGCACTTAAATTTTCTGCATTGAATCGTCAATGCAGTAGCCCCCAGCCTTAATTTGGGCACGGGTGGTCGAATTAAGGATCGATGTTTGTTTGACACAAACTTTGTTACGTTTGACATAATTTATGTGTAATGATTCTATGTATCCAAGTACTTTACATCATTAAAGCTCGAATCCGCGTTGTACAAGACTTTGTTGACCGACCATCAGCTTCAACCTCCTCGGCTAGTTGCCGAGGAGTGTTTGTCCTACTTTATAAAGCCTTTATAAGGGCAAAGATTTACGACAAATAAGGCAATCCGGCCATACGGTTTTATAAACAAAGGTACGCGGAGAGATATGTTATATTACTATGTAAGAAACATCTTCTAGGAAAAATAGTTCATTTATAAGTTCCTTTTCCCAGGATATCATGTTGACCATGATCATGAAACCTCGACTCCGATCAATGTGGGAGGAAAATGTTGAGGATTTAGTTCGGGGAATGTTCCCGAACTCTGTGGTCTTTAATGAACCGAAATTTTCACTTCCGTCGTTGCCGACCAATTATTTTCTTAAGATGGCTAGCTTTTGGCTTCACCCAGTCTGAGGTACTAACCCGGATGACTCGAAAGTAACAATCACAGAGGTGCTCCCTTTACCCCCTAGCCAAACAATCGGGAACGTAGGGGGTAAGCACAGGAGCTAGGCAACCCAGCTTGGCTAAAATCTTAATTTAAATTGATGCATATTTATGGCTTTATAACAATGATTACGGAAGGCAGCACTCGCATATTGAATACAAACGCTTTTATGCTATATGCTATTTTGACTCCTTTGTGACTGTTTATCAGTTGAGAGTGGCCCATCGTCGGCTTCTACCCCTTTGTAGATGCTACACAGGGTGTTTTCACAGTAATAAGACAACCCTTAGCCGATGTCTCGGTGCCCGGAGGCGGTTGTGGTAGCGGAAACGAGGCAATCAGATATCTAGGCTTTATAACTTTCACTTAGTCATAGGAACATATGTTTGGGGGCAACTTAATAGCCCCCGGTATACGCCGACTCCTCGGATTATTCGAGGTCGAACCACCCACAACTAGGCCTTTTCAAGAAAGAGAGACCCTTCGTTTTACTCGGATAACCTCGATCGGCTATATTTGGTTGAACACCGCCTACGGTTCGCTGACCGATTTACGCTTGTTGTGACAGTCAGCTTTCAGCTTTCTCCAACTGAGGCACTTAACCAGTTAAAACGGAAGTGACAATCGCAGTGGTTCTCCCTTTACCCGTTAGCCGAACAAAGCGAAAACATAAGGGGTAAGCACAGGAGTCGGGCAATCCAGCTATAGACCAAAGACACAACTCGAAATCAATGCATATAAATGCGAAATACCGAGGACATTTTACCGAGGGCTGCATGGAGTATCTCTGTTTTTGGTGGGTTGTAGGACCGAAAGTATGTCTAGAGGGGGGGGGGGTGATTAGACTACTTGACCAAATAAAAATTCTACCTTTTCCCAAATTTTAGTGTTGACAGATTTTAGCATTCATGGCAAGTCAAGTACACCCTATACATGCAAGTCTAAGAGTATAGCAGCGGAAAGTAACAACAAGCATGAGTAAAAAGGAAAGGGGTTGGAAGATCAAACACAATTGTAGACACGATGATTTTTCCCGTGGTTCCGATAGGTGGTGCTATCGTACGTCCACGTTTATGGAGTCTTCAACCCACGGAGGGTAACGGTCGCGAGAGTCTACGGAGGGCTCCACCCATAAGGGTCCACGAAGTAGCAACCTTGACTATTCCATAACGGCTTCCGTCCACGAAGGACTAGCCTCACTATGGGTAGATCTTCACGAAGTAGGCGATCTCCTTGCCCTTACAAACTTCTTGGTTCAACTCCACAACACGAAGTAGGAGGCTCCCAAGCGACACCTAACCAATCTAGGAGGCACCACCCTCCAAAAGGTAATAGGCTCGGCAATGATGATGAACTCCTTGCTCTTGTGCTTCAAGATGATAGACTCCTCAACACACAATCACTCTCTCACAGATTTGGCTTGGTGGAAGAGATGGGATTGGTGGAAAGCAACTTGGGAGGCTAGAAATCAAGATCCATATGGTTGGAGTGGATGATCTTGACCTCAACACAAGGGTATGTGGTTCTCTATCAGAAAACTGGATGGGGCAAGTATGGAATAGTTCTGAGTGCTTCTCTTTCGAGTAGGTGGTGGTGAAGGGGTATATATAGGCATCCCAAAAATCCAACCGTTACACACAAAATGACCAACTCGGTGACACCGATGTGTTAATCTCGGTGGTACCGAAGTGACCAAAAGGTGGCAACTTTTGAATCTCGGTGAGACCGATATATGGAACTCGGTTGCACCGATAAGGTGACCAACGGTCAGATTGCCCAATCTCGGTGACGCCGATCCAACAATCTCGGTGGTACCGATATTGTGAATTTGCGTAACAGAAAGTTGGCAACCCAAACTCGGTGGCACCGGAATGGAATCGGTTGCACCGAAGTGGCTAGGGTTTGGCTGAGTCTGTCTGAGGTTGAGAATCGGTGGCACCGAGTGGGAAGTGTTGGTTGCACCGATTTTGAGTATTTGGCTTTGACAGACTTTTTGTGGAAGAGCTTGTGGGTGTTTTTGGTGACTATCACTTGTGCACGTATGAGCATTTTGTTCACCAACAAAACCTTACCCCCTTTTAATAGTATTGGCTTTCCTATGGACTCAAAGTGATTTCTCACAAATGTAAAATGTAGAGTCCTCTTGCTTGAAGCTTTGCCAATCCATTTCCTTGCATCTTGGGGTATTCCACAATCTCCACAATCCTTTTGCCAATCCTATCATTGAACTTTTCCTGAAATATACTTAGTGGAAACATTAGTCCAATGACTTATATGTTGTTATTAATTACCAAAACCACCAAGGGAGCAAATGTGCTTTCAATCTCCCCCTTTTTGGTAATTGATGACAACATATAGATCAAAGCTTCGACATATGATATAATCAATGAATATAATCGTCGCTTTGAGAAGTATGTGATAAGCAAGAGCTCCCTCTAAATTTGTGCATTATTTTAAGATTTGCGTTTGAATGCAAATGCACAATCGATTAGGTACATGGGGCACTTCTTCCATGTCACATACAACTTGGTGGTGTGCGAGAATAATAAAAGTTAATAACATAGCACAACACAATCAAGCAAAGGTGAATGATCATCTCATAAGTAGCATAATGATGGGAAATGGTAGCAGCACACATTAAGCGTATGATCAAAACACCAACAAACGTGTATCACAAGCAACCAACAGATCAAATGTTTTTGAAAAAGCAATAAAAACCAAATGCTCTCTCACTCGAAGCCTAAAGATCTATATACACTTCTCCCCTTTGGCAACAAGTTACCAAAAAGTTCAAAGATATATATCTAAGCGTTCTTGGGCTGATCTCCTCTGGTTGTTGATGAAGGAGTCGAGAGAACTGCGTCGGCGAAGATCTCTGCAGATGTCGTGGATGGAGTTGGAGTGGCAACTGGAGGAACTGGAGCTGAGGTAACAGTAGCAGGTGCTGATGAAGATGGCCTCAAGTCTGGAGCTGGCACTGTGGCTGATCTGGCCTGAGTGGTGAACTGAGTGCCTGGCCGGAGAGGTGAGTCATCCTCATCATCATCATCGTCATCATCTGAAGAATGAGGAAGAGGCACAGAGTCAACTTCCTTCTTGAGCTCATTGACTGTCTTAGTCAGCCCATCCACCTTGTCATTAAGGGTCTTGATCCTATTCTCAAAGATCCTGACTAGACTGTTTTGGTTGTCCAAGATGTCCTTAATGTCCTTCTGCATGCCCTGAACTGATGAGATCAAAAGATCCATTTGCTCGTTCCTGGATCTGGGGACTTGAGCACTAGTGGCTCTAGCTGCCTCTGCCTCTGCCTGAGCTGCAGCTGATGTGGGATGTTTTGGGTCCATCACCACAATGTTGTCCTCGAGATCTGGCTGTAGGGGCAAGTGGGGTCTGTCCAAAACAAAGATGTGCTTCTCCAGCTTGGAATTTATGAGCATATGGATGTAGGGTGCATAGCAGCAAGAGCGCTTCTGATCAGCAGCAACCCTCTTAACTGTCTTAACAATTAAGTCCATGACTCTAATTCTGGTGTGTCTATCAAGATGGATTAGCATGTTGATGGAGTAGCCTCGGATCATCTTGTCATCTCCTGACTTGGGCATCAAAGTATGCCTCAGAATGGTGTTCATGGTACGAAGGCCAGCCTGGAGAAAATAGATGGATCCTAACTTGTGAGACTTCACATGAGCAGCAGGGATCTCATTGGACATATTGGCCATAGCATTGTGGCTCTCCTTGGATTCTGAGTAGACATCCAAGTCACCATCTTGTACCTCTGGGACTCCCAAGATTGCAGCCCATACATCAACGGTGGACTCATATCTTGCTCCTTCAGTCATCCATACAATTCTACCATCTCCATAGAAATGTGCAGTGGAGTAGAATTGCATGATCATCTCATCATTCCATGCTATAAACTCTCTGCCAACAAACTCATCCAAGCCAATGCAGTGAAAGTTATCTTGAACACTTGGAAAATAGTCTTCATTCTCCTTAATGAACTTCCAATCCACATACCTCATGTCACTCACAGCTGGACTCTTGTCAAACAACACAGTTTCATAGAAATCCTGTTGCTCTTTGGTGTAGAACCTGTAGTCCACAACTGTCTTCCTCCTTTGGGCATATGGATCAGCAGCTCTCCAAGCCCTCAATCCTGAATCCTTCCTCTTCTTCATGTCTTCAGCAAGGGGATAGCTGGCATTATGAACTGGAAGGTGTGGCCTAAGCTTCATCAAAGCAGACATAGCATCTTCATCCTCAACTCTGGAGGTAGTTCCCTTGTTCTTTTCAGAAGCAGGAATTTGCCTGGATAACCTCTTGGGCTTATCAGCAGCAGCCTTCTTGGGGGCAGACTTGGTGCTCTTGGATGTGCCAGTCTTTGGCATAGCATCTGCCATAAGCTTCTTTTTCTTCTTGGGAGGGGCCTTCTCAACATGTTCTTTCTCCTCCTCAGCAGCAGCACCAGCAGCCTCCTCAGGGTCCTCAAACATGGAGGTTTGCCTGCCAGTGACATAGACAATCCTCTTCCTAGCTCTCTTCTTCTCCCCTGCCTTCTTAGGCATAGACTTCTTTGGGGGTGACTCAAGGTGAAGAGCCATTCTTGTCCTAGCACTCTTAGGTGCTCTCATAGCTTCAGAGCTAGCATACTCTTTCCTGACAGCTCTCCTTGAAGAGGTAGCTTCATTTGCAGATTTCTTGGCAGCCTTCTCTTGCTTCTTGGCAAGAATCTCCTCCGGCACAAAATCTGAATCCTCCTCATCTGAATTCAGCTTCTTCCTTGCCCTTGTAGCAGCCTTGGGCAACCCATGAGAACTGGGAGTGCCTGGATCTGAAGGTGAACTAGACTCAGGACTAGTGCCTGAATCCATCTCAACACTCTGCTCTCTGAAGTTGTTCTCACTGTCCTCAGCACTTGACATACTGACCCTGTGAATAGAGTATAGAGGAGCAGAAGAAGATGAGTCATCACAAAATGCAGTAGTTTTTGAAAGTTTGAACAAAAGATTCTCAAGGTTTACACTCTGTCACATGAAAATCGGTACAGCCGAAGCAAAAAATTTGGTGCTACCGAGACTGACTTTCTCTTAAACAGAAACTTGGCACTCCTTTTCGGTGAGACCGAAAAGAAGTACTCGGTTTCACCGAGATAGTTCTCAGCAGAACAGATGGGCAAATCGGTGACACCGATTTGTTTGCTTCGGTTCCACCGAGTTCCATCGGGAGGACGGTAAACCCTAGAAAATCGATCATTCGCTATCCTATTGAGTTTTCTTGTGGATAGAAAGATGTGCAAACGGTGGCATATAGATAAAATCAAATTCATTGCGCAAGAATCGGACGGGGAGCACAAGAAAAATCGAATCCGTACCCTAACTTGGCGACGGATCCGCTATGGCGGCGACGGCGGCGAAGATGCCCGTCGACGGCGAGGATCCCAGCGGCGGAGGAGCGCGGGGAGACAAGGGCGACGACCAGGGGGTCCTTTGCGGAAGCTTAGGGTTCTGAGGCGCGACGGTTTGAGATTGAATTTCAAAGCGTCGGGGTCCACAGCATATATACCCATCGTTGTCGGTGACGCCGATTCTAAATTTTCGGTGTCACCGAGTTCCTCAACTGTCAGTTGACAGGGAAACTCGGTGTAACCAAGAATATGGAATCGGTAGTACCGAGATAGAAAACCAGATCAACCCTAGGCATTCGGTGAGACCGAGAATTGTGGGTTGGTTCCACCGAGATGCACTTGGGAGGTTTTAATGGTCAGTCCTTTGTCGATACGGAACTCCGAGTGCTCCACACACAGAGGGATCGAAAAGTACTTGTTCAAATTTTGTGATGCAGCATGAAAAGAATATGAGGTGAGGAAGCATAGATAGCTAAAGAGTGGTCCTAGGCATTCTTGTCCATCCAATTGGCAAAGATAAATCAAAATCCAAATAGCTACAATTGGATGTTCTCGAATGAGAAAATAGATGCAGACCAACATGCTCACTCAATAAGATGTCAAATGAAATCATGACAAACATGCACATACATACTAGCATCTAACAAGCACTATGGTGATGACGAAGTCATCTATATATGAGTATTTTGACTTAGGAGCCAAGCAAGAATACTTGATCGTAGGTCATACTCATCGTTTAAGCACAAGTGGGGTTACCACTTTTACATAAAGCATTTAATGTTGTCACATACTAAGAGATACTGTAACTCAAGTCTTAGAGTAAAGCTCCCCCTTGATGTGACATCCCCCCATAGGAGGGATAAACTAACCTTGGGTTTTGTCGAAGAAGACTTCATGTTGGTGAGGTAGTGGTGGATGCTCAAGGTTGATGAAGATCACCAAGAGTTGGGAGCATCCTTGTTGTTTCCTTACTCTTCTCACCTGCATGGGTTAGTCCCAACACACAAGAGACAAACACAAGGATATCTATGGACATGGAGTGCAAAGCATGTGTAATGATGTCCATTGATTTGTTGATTACCTTGTCCCTTGCTTACCTTTGAGGGAATGTGTGACTCCTTGAACTATTGCATAGAGTTGATGTTGTTTGCAAATAGTTCTTGCCAATAATGAATGTGAGTGAATTTCATTGGCGGAGTCACCCCTTAAGAACTCTCTAGTTCTTCTTCTTGGGGACCCACATCAAGTTGATGGGGATCCTTGGTGTTGAAGTAGCCTTTGTAGAAGTTGAGCTTGAAGTAGCCTTGGGAACCCACTCCACCAAAGCTAGGGATTCATCTTCATATGAGTCAATGTCCTCTTGAAGCTTGTTCTTGCCCTTGAGCTTGTGGTCTTGTGGTGAAAGGTCATCTTGAGTGTTTGTCCCCTTGGGAAGAGTATTTTCATACTTCTCCTTTTGAGGAACAAACTTGGGCTCGGGGTATTGACCTTCTTACCATTCAACTCCATTAGCGTTGAAGTAGCCAACACCACGATTCTTCCGGTATCCTCCGTGCTTGCGTACAATTTCCTCAAATTGCTTACACCCGGCAAGACTCTTGTAGATACCTTTCTCTATAATTCCTTTCAATAAAGCATTTTCTTGCTCAAGTGTAACTTGGCTAAGAGAATCATTATTAGTGAAATCAATAGAACTACTAGAAGCAACATCATTGGGTTTAGCATTTTTATTGTTGCTACTAGATGAAGAACCTTTCTTGCCTTTGTTACTAGTTTGCTTAGATTTAACTTGTGGCATGAATGTAGACAAGAGTAGTCGTTTGGCTAGATAAGATGAGGTCTTCTTTCGAAGATCATCATTGATAGCTTTAAGAAACTCATGCTCTTGCTCCAAGTTAAGCTTCTCGAAGCGTAGCTTCTCATGAGTTCTCACAAGCTCTCTATGATCTTCGAGAGTAGATTCATGAGCTAACTTAAGAGTGTTTAGTTCTTTAGTTAGTTCTTCTATTTTCATCTTATCATCATCAATTGACTTATCTTGACTAGCATGAGAATTATCAAGTTCATTTTGACTAACATCACTAGTTTTTATCAAAGAGCAAGTCATCATCACAAAGTAAATCAACTTCATCACTATTGAAATCAAGATACTCGGGGTGTGATACCTTGGGGCCTTTAGCCATGAAGCAACTTCCACTCCCTTCATTTGGTGAGTCAAATAGATCATGGGAGTTGGTAGTCACTAGAGCAATTCTGGCAACACCATCATCTTAACTATAGTCGGAGTCGGAGTGATAGCTTCTCTCGGAGTTGTTGTCGGAGTCGGAGCCGGAAACCCATTCACCAACATGAGCTTGATGTTTTCTTCTTGTGTAGCTCTTGGTGTACTTGTCGTTCTTCTCCGAATCCCTACTTCTCCTTGAGTGTCTTCGTTCATAACGATCATCTCTACTCCTTCTCTCTCTTTGAGGTGATTCATTCCTTGAGCTTCGTCTTCTTGGTGACTCTTCTCTTCGTTTGTAGGGAGCCGTGCACTCATTGGAGTAGTGTCCGGGCTTCCCACAATTGTAGCAATTGCGGTCATGACTTGACGAACGCTTTTCATCATATCTTGAGTTGGAGCTTCTCTCTTTGCCTCTCTTCTTGTAGAACTTGTTAAATTTCTTGACCATGAGGCTTATCTCTTCATTGGTGACAAGGTTGTCGCTTGAAGTTGCGGGAGCTTCACTTGTGGCTTTGTAAGCACCGCTAGACTTGTTGTGAAGCTCTTCTTTGTCTTTGAGTGTCATCTCATGAGCAACAATCCTTCCAATGACTTCCGTAGGCTTGAGATCTTTGTAGTTGGGCATCATTTGGATCAATGTGCACACGGTGTCGTATCTCTCATCCAAAGCTCTAAGTATCTTCTTGATGATGAATTTGTCGGTCATTTCTTCGCTTCCTAAGCCGGCAATCTCATTGGTGATGAGAGCTAGCCTAGAGTACATCTCTGCGACTCCTTCACCATCCTTCATCTTGAACTTGTCAAGCTGACTTTGAAGAACATCCAACTTGGATTCTCTCACGGACTCGGTTCCTTCGTGCATATCAACCAAAGTATCCCAAATCTCTTTTGCATTCTCAAGACGGCTGATTTTGTTGAATTCTTCGGGGCATAAGCAGTTGAAGAGAATGTCACATGCTTGAGCGTTGTATTGTAACATCTTCAACTCATCCGCGGTCGCTTCACGATCCGGTTCCTTTCCATCCGTAAAGAATTCACCTTGCAAGCCAACACAAACAACAGCCCAAACGGTGGGGTTATGACCAAGAATATGCATTTTCATTTTGTGCTTCCAACTAGCAAAATTAGTGCCATCAAAGTACGGACCTCTACGGTGATAATTTCCCTCACTAGACGCCATACTCTCCTAGGTTGTGAGACCAATGCAATGGAGACCAAAGCTCTGATACCACTTGTAGGACCGAAAGTATGTCTAGAGGGGGGGTGATTAGACTACTTGACCAAATAAAAATTCTACCTTTTCCCAAATTTTAGTGTTGACAGATTTTAGCATTCATGGCAAGTCAAGTACACCCTACACATGCAAGTCTAAGAGTATAGCAGCGGAAAGTAACAACAAGCATGAGTAAAAAGGAAAGGGGTTGGAAGATCAAACACAATTGTAGACACGATGATTTTTCCCGTGGTTCCGATAGGTGGTGCTATCGTACGTCCACGTTTATGGAGTCTTCAACCCACGGAGGGTAACGGTCGCGAGAGTCCACAGAGGGCTCCACCCATAAGGGTCCACGAAGTAGCAACCTTGACTATTCCATAACGGCTTCCGTCCACGAAGGACTAGCCTCACTATGGGTAGATCTTCACGAAGTAGGCGATCTCCTTGCCCTTACAAACTTCTTGGTTCAACTCCACAACACGAAGTAGGAGGCTCCCAAGCGACACCTAACCAATCTAGGAGGCACCACCCTCCAAAAGGTAAGAGGCTCGGCAATGATGATGAACTCCTTGCTCTTGTGCTTCAAGATGATAGACTCCTCAACACACAATCACTCTCTCACAGATTTGGCTTGGTGGAAGAGATGGGATTGGTGGAAAGCAACCAGGGAGGCTAGAAATCAAGATCCATATGGTTGGAGTGGATGATCTTGACCTCAACACAAGGGTAGGTGGTTCTCTCTCAGAAAACTGGATGGGGCAAGTATGGAATAGTTCTGAGTGCTTCTCTTTCGAGTAGGTGGTGGTGAAGGGGTATATATAGGCATCCCCAAAAATCCAACCGTTACACACAAAATGACCAACTCGGTGACACCGATGTGTTAATCTCGGTGGTACCGAAGTGATCAAAAGGTGGCAACTTTTGAATCTCGGTGAGACTGATATATGGAACTCGATTGCACCGATAAGGTGACCAATGGTCAGATTGCCCAATCTCGGTGACGCTGATCCAACAATCTCGGTGGTACCGATATTGTGAATTTGCGTAACAGAAAGTTGGCAACCCAAACTCGGTGGCACCGGAATGGAATCGGTTGCACCGAAGTGGCTAGGGTTTGGCTGAGTCTGTCTGAGGTTGAGAATCGGTGGCACCGAGTGGGAAGTGTTGGTTGCACCGATTTTGAGTATTTGACTTTGACAGACTTTTTGTGGAAGAGCTTGTGGGTGTTTTTGGTGACTATCACTTGTGCACGTATGAGCATTTTGTTCATCAACAAAACCTTACCCCCTTTTAATAGTATTGGCTTTCCTATGGACTCAAAGTGATTTCTCACAAATGTAAAATGTAGAGTCCTCTTGCTTGAAGCTTTGCCAATCCATTTCCTTGCATCTTGGGGTATTCCACAATCTCCACAATCCTTTTGCCAATCCTATCATTGAACTTTTCCTGAAATATACTTAGTGGAAACATTAGTCCAATGACTCATATGTTGTTATTAATTACCAAAACCACCAAGGGAGCAAATGTGCTTTCATGGGTTCGGTGCTAATCGCAGACCCCCTTTAATATTGCCGATGCATGAAATGCATCTGGCGTTGTACTGCGAGAGTTATGCTCGGAAATACCAAAAAATTTATGCCAAGAACTTTATGTTTAGATAAAAGAAAATTGTGCCAATCCAAAATTGGTCTAAAATTTAATTTGTGCTTCGGTCATTTTTTAATATAATACATCCGATCTCCGGACTCCAATCGGGTCATCCTTTGGCTTCAACCTCCATATCCCGAAGGCGGAGTGTTTCTCCGAGGCCTGTTTAGCGAACTAAACTCGAGCGGCTTTAAAAAGAAACCAGGCTATCCGGCTATTGACCACACACTAGTGTCGGAAAAAGGTGTAGTAGAAAAAGACTTTGCAACGACCAAGAAGAAAACACATTTATTATAAAATGGCTCATACAAATTTAAGAGCCCCCGGTTAAATCGGGTAAAGAAATTTTTAACAATTTTTTTTGTTTAACAAAAAATATAATGTTTGGTTGAACCGAACAAAAAGTAAGATTTCAAAGAGAGCTGAGCACGAAAGCAACTTAGCTGATTAATGTGCTCGGTGCGGTCCGGGGTTGTGGCGGGATGAAGACGTAGTCCTCGGTCTTGCCGAGGTCCCAGCCCCCAAACTCGAGGTAATCGAGCGAAGAGCTCGGGTCGAGAAGTGGCAAGGCAACACGGTTGCTGCAGCGAGGCGAAGTCCCTAGTTATCATGGAAAAAGAAAGTGTTTTTAACAAACAAACTTTTTCATTTAACACAAATATAATGCTTGGTCGAACCAAACAAAAGTTAAAAATTGAAAAAAAGTTGAGCATGAAAGCGACTTAGCTGGTTAATGTGCTCGGTGTTGATGACGTGGCCAAAGCTTGTAGCGGGTCGAGGTCCCAGCCCCCAAGCCGGTCACGAGGTAGCCGAAGAAGAGCTCGGCTTGATGAAGTGACAACATAACAATTCCGAAGGGCCGAGGAGAAACCCCCGCTCCAGTCGAGCAGACGGAGTAGTTCGGCAGCGTGACGACGAAGCCCCCACGTCAGTCGACCATGTCGACGACACAATTTGGTTGATGGAGGCGGGACGACAATGTAGGCACGCCATGGTGAACGCATCACACAACCGAAGTCGAGTACCTGTGCACACAATATAGTGCAAGCCAAGAGTAATAACAAATAAAGGTAATAATATATTTAAAAAAAAATCTTCTACTTACTTAATTTAAGTGAAGCAGATAATTAAAGGAATATGGCCTGGGCGCCGAGGTGCCTGAGCGAAGAGTTCGGCTTGACGAAGTGGCGACGCTGCACGGTCGATGTGGCGAGGCGAAGTCCCCGGTCCAGCTAACATGGCGAAGCTGGTCGACTGGTGACGCTGAAGTCCCTGGAGCAGGTTGATGAAGAGATGGCAAAGCCCCTGGTCTAGCCGAGGTGACGGAGCAGGTCGGCTGGTGACGCCGAAGTCTCATGCCAGCCGAGGTGTCGAAGCAGGTAGACTGGTGACGCCGAAGTCTCATGCCAGCCGAGGTGTCGAAGTTGGTCGGCTAGTGACGCCGAAGTCCTTGGAGCAGGTTGATGAGGAGATGACGATGCCCCCGGTCTAGCCGAGGTGACGGAGCAGGTCGGTAAGGTGACGCTAGAGCCCCATGTCAGCCGACGTGTTAAAACAAGTCGGCGTGGTGGACGTCAGCTTGAAAAGGCGACGGCGCGGCGATGCCGACGCAGGTCGGAATTTGTGACGCGGTCAATGCTGGCTTGATGAAGCAACGGAGCGCCCGACCCTTACAACCCGCGGATGACAAGCTTCTCTTGAAGATTATTCGGCCCTCGCGATGCCGAACTCTTGGTCGGCTGACCGAGATGATGAGAAAATTTTCTTCAAAAAGGACGTCTGACAACCCGCTCATAAAAAAGATGAACTCGGGTCGGATTCGTTTTCACGCAGAAAATAGATCCAAAATTCGTTGTACTCATCGGATGTTTTCCGGAGTTTTGACGGTCGGATTGAGCTGAAATTTTAAGGGGTGATCGGTATAGGAATTCCGTAGCCGATGAACGGTGGGATTTTCCAACGGATGTCCGAGCTAGATACTGGACACCTCGCCCTAAACTCATCCAGATTCCCGTCCAGATTCGACAGGGCTCCGGGATATTGCAGATCATCGGAGATTCCTCCATCGGTACGCGACGAAATTTTGCAGGGTTGTTGTAGATACAATTCCGCACAATTCCACAGAAGCAATCGTCAAAGCGACGCTCGAGGAAACGGGGACGACGAACACAAATTCGCTGTCCAGAAAAAACTGCCGCTAATCTGCAGACGAGCCATCGATCCTTCTAGCGATTCCACAGCGGAACTCTCAATGAAAGCACCAATGTCGGCGTCAAAACCGGCGGATCTCGGGTAGGGGTCCCGAACTGTGGATCTTGGATCGATGGGTAACATGAGACAAGGGCGACGGTGTTTACCCAGGTTCGGGCCCTCCTATGAAGGTAAAACCCTACGTCCTCCTTTGTTTGTATTGATGATGGTGTATCGAGTACAGAGTTGATCTACCTCGAGATCGTATATGGTGGTCTAAACCCTAAGAGCTATGCTCGTATGATGATATGATCTATGATGATCCGATCGTGCCTAATGACTAGCCTGGCCTCGGCTTATATAACACACCAGAGGCCTAGGATAACACAAGTCCTAGTCGGCTACGTCGGTGGAGAGGAGTCCTTGTCTTGATCACCAAGTCTTGTGGAATCTTCCTCGTATGCATCATGGGCTGTCCGAACTGGCCTATTAATGAACCGCCCTAGGGGTCCTCGGCCCGACCCACTGGTCGGGAGACGACGTGGTGAGTACCCCCTAGTCCAGGACACCGTCACCAACGTCGACGGAGCTGCAAAGTTCTGGGCGCGGATACCGGCGGTCCTGGGCCGGCTCCGTCCGCGCCATGGTTCACCCGGAGCTCGCTCGCCACTGTCATGTCGTCAGGAGCTCGCCGTTTCGAGCCACGAGATACATGGCGGGCTTGCTCACATGGACCCTGTCCTGGCGAGGTCGACGGTCAAACCTGTCACGTGACCGTAGGAGTACGTAGGGTAGAGCATATAAGCTACAAAAGCAATCGTGCCCGGCGCCTCGAACTCTTCTCGTATGCTTCGGCGGCGGGCGAAAAACACATATTTGACCTTATTGCGAAACTAATTCATGATCTGAACTGCATTTGGAAAAAATTCACAAACTGACCGTTTTGTGTGGCGCCCGACAGCCGGGCGCTGCACTGCACTATGCAGCGCCTTGGTCTTAGGCGCCACACTCCCGGCCAGCGTGGCAGCCCGGGGCCAGGCGAGGCACCACACTATAATGTGCAGCGCCTAGAGCTTAGGCGCCACACATGAAATGTGCAGCGCCTAGCCCTTAGGCGTTGCATTGTCTGTGTGTCACTTAGGCTGCCCCCACCCCTCCACCCCACCCCACACACCCCATCCCACCCACACCCGAAGCTAAGCTCTCCCCCTCTCTCCCCCTCTCCCCCTCTCAAATCTTGCAAATCCGGCGTATTTGTCTGTGGATTTTGAAGCCAACCCCTCCCTTAAGGTAATCTCCTCCGATCCCCTCATTTTCATCCATAGGAATTGTCACATTTGCTCAAATGTTGCTACTTTGGGGAAACCCTAGGTTTGGTTTGGATTTGGAAATTTGTGTTCAAACATGTTATGTTTCTTTGCCAAATTGCTAGGGTTAGGCTTCCTACTATGCTAGGGTTAGGTTTATGTGTGTTGTTATGTTGGGGTTAGGGTTAGGGTTATGCTATGGTTAGGGTTGTGGTTATTGTTAAGTGGGGGTTAGGGTTATTGTTTCATATCTATGTTAGTGCTTATGTATTTTGTGCAAATATTCGGTTAAGTACTTATTGGATATATGTGTGTTTTTGATTAATTTAGGGATGGGAAGAACATGTGTTTATGTTCATCATGTGGATAAAGAGGCCTTTTTGAAAGGCAATGTCGAGCCGGACCCGGATGAGCTTGACATGGTGTTTGAGAGTAGTCCTAGCTATGCGGATGTCTTGGAACAAGTGAGGAAGGATTTGAATTGGATGGACCCAAGTGACGTTGTTGATCTGGAGGGAAGGCATAATGTTTGTTTTGGAATGCACATCCGTTGGAAGACAATGCGTGTGAACTCCGAGCAACGTTGGGTTGCATACAAGGAGACGGTTGCCGAATCTCTAGACAAGGCTCTTGAGTTATTTGCCTCCAAGAAGGTTGAGTCAAGTTTGCATTTGGACTTGAACCGGAACCCCTCCCCGTTGGTTGCTAGTACTCCCCCACCCATGAACCAAGATCAAATGAGTGAACCTCATTTGACGCAACAAGTTTGGCCAACATTGAGCCCGATTTCAAACAACCAAAATGAAGCTTTTCAAGAGGAGAATGATGAGTATGAGGAGGATGACAACGAAGTTGATCTCCATGACAACAATGTGTCGTGGACTATCTTGTAGACATAATTTGGCTAGGGTTAGACATTTGAATGTGTTGTCCTGGACTATCTTTGGAATCGTATAAAAAGCGCTTATGTTTTTTGCAGTTTTGCAGTTAACAGTACTGCAACGCCTAAGGGTCAGGCACTGCACTATACAGTGCAGCGACCATGAGTCGGGCGTCACACAGTATAGTGCAGCGCCTAACCCATAGGCGCTGCAGACTGACTTAGGATTTTTTGGCACGAAAAGCTGCTGCAAAGGTTCTGTTGCTTTGATATGATCTATAGTGCAGCGCCTGACTATTGGGCGCTGCACTGTATAGTGCAGCGCCTTACCCTTAGGCGTTGCAGTACTGTTAACTGCAAAACTGCAAAAACATAAGTAGTTGACAGCAATTTTGATTCACTTGAACATCACAGCACTTACAATAACTTGAACTTCACAGCAATTTGAACAAACATATCACATAACCTCATCATCCACATTTAAGACAATTCAAACACAAGTAGCACACTACTAAGAGTTCACCAACATATCACATAACCTCACAAGTTCATCAACCTAATGAAACGGCGACAAGATCCGTTTCATAATAAAAACGACAATGACTAATGCCTTCCGCGCATGTTCCTGCCGCCACGCCTGCTGGCTATCTTCTTCCTCCTGACAGGAGGAGCCTCCTCTTCCTCCTCTTCCTCCTCCGCCTCATCATCCAAGCTCGCCATCTGCGAGCTCCCTACGACCACCTTTGGGTTGCCTCTGCTGTCACAGTCGGTGGGCGTGTACCGGTGTATGGGCTTCCTAGGCTTCAACATGTATGCGGACCGAGCTTGAGCATCCGCCAAAGTCATGTCATCATCAAGCTCATCAACCTATCACACAATCAAACAATATGGTAAAGACCGACGTCGTAATCAAGTGAGAATTACATCTAAAAGATTAGTCATACCTGTTGGGGGACCACACCCTCATCATCCACATAAGCATATGAGGAACTCACATCGTCCCCCTGATGGTGAGATAAGGGGTCTGATGGTGTACCAGACCTAGAGGCAGATGGTTCATCATATTCTGGGTCACGGTGTCGGGGGGATGACCCCGGGGTAGCCTCAAACGACCCACTACTCCAACTTTCTGAAACAACGGGGGGCGAGCCGCCTCCCCCTACAGCCCGGCTGCGCCCCGCCGGCTACACGCTGCCGGCTGCGCCCTGCTGGCTGTGTCCCGCCGGCTACACCCTGCCGGCTGTAACGTGCCAGCCGGCTAGGGGCGGAGGTGCCTGGTCCCCTAGCCGGCTGCGCATTGGATGTCGCGGTCGGGGTGCGCGTGGCTACAGTGGCCCCCATCCCATCGGGGGTCAGCGCCCGTGAGGCCATAGTGGAGGTGGCAGTGCCTCTGACTCTGGCCGACTGCGATAGGACTCCCAACAGTGCCGGCACGCCCTCAACCACTCCATTACCTGCCCCGACATGGCTACAGTGCAGCCGGCCGTACCGCTGACCTCGGCTGGTTGCCACAAGACGACGCCCCCAAAGGACGACCCGTGCCGGGACGTGACCGTCATGGGGACCCACCGTGCGGGCCCCACCGGCTCCTGACGGGACCCTACAGCCGGCGGGCCCCGCCAGCGACGGGACCCCTCAGCCGGGGGCCCCACAGCCGGCCTGAGAGGCTGCCGGCTGGGCCCCCCTGAGATCTCTTATTCATATTGTACTCCGGGGGGTTGGCCTATAAAACCCCCCGGGCCTCCCCCATGCAAGGGGTCGACTCTCTCCACGCACCCACACTCATGTAGAGAGGCAGCAAGGGCAGCCTAGCCTCTTCTTCCTCCTCTAGCCATACAGCTCCAGGAGCACCATTGTAACCTCACCATTGTCTAAACTAGACCAAGCAGGACTAGGGGTGTTACCTCCCACAGAGGGCCCCGAACCTGGGTACATCGTGCGTCCGCCACCATCTATGCCTAACCCCGCTCCCGGAGCCCGTCGGCGTCCTTCGGCCCCAACCACTCTCGATAAGCCTACCCATGGCATCTGCCGTGACAAAATGACGACAGTTGGCGCCCACCGTGGGGCCGAACGCGGCATCGGCCGGAGTCACGCTCCGGGCGGGACCCTTCACCACCTCCCCCGGCCGCCCCGAGTCCGGGCGGAACTGCAAGCTCGTGGGGGCTTGCTCCGGCAGGCCCTGCGGGAGACGTTGCCGGCCTCTCCAACGAGTGCCATGGCCGCGACTCCGCACTCGACGTCGCCGCGCTCGCCGAGCGTTTCGGCAAGCTAAGCCTCGCCGGCGAGCCGGCGACCGACGAGTACCCTAGCTGGGTGCTCGACTGCACCGATCCCCCCACATCCGTGGGTGCACTCACCACGGGCGAGGCTGACGGCTCCCGCCGCTGCGTGGGAGTCTTCGTCGCCACTTCCTCCACCACTTCAGGCCGTGCGTGGGCCGAGGCCGACGCGGCCGCCGCCCGCGCCGGTATCTCCGACCCGCTCGCCGCTACCCTCCGGGGTCTGAGCACCCCTATCGCCCCGACGGCGGACCCGGCCACTGCCAGAACCGAGCTGGAGGCGTCCCGCCGTGTACTATTCGAAGACGCCAGCGCCCTCGCGACCGAGCGGCGCCGGATGGAAGCCGCGCAGCAGGAGTACGCCTCAGCGTATGGTCTCACCCCGGTTGGCACCGAGCCCAGCCGGCGTGGGGCTGTGCGTGACAGCGGCCGCGTGGTCGCGAAAATCCTTGGCGGCCGCCTTCCCGTCTACGACACCCCCGCGGCCAACCTGCGGGCCGCCAAGGTAGCCTACGAGGATCTGGCTACCTTGGTGGGTGAGGAGCGTGCCGCGCGCGAGCGGCACATCAAGGACCTCATCGACACCACCAACGCGCAACAGGTCGGTTTCGCACCCGGCGGAGCCGTCTCCGAGCTTCCCCATCCCGAGGGCGAGGGCGCTGGGGCTGCAGGCCGTCAGCCGGCTCAGCACTCCAGCACCCCTCGTCCCTCCGGCCGGCACGCCGAGGGAAGCAACGTTCGGCGTTCCCAGTCGCGCGGGAACGAGCAGCCGGCTGTAAATAGCCGGCGCAGCAACAACCCGGCTGGCAGCAACCGCCGCGACGAGGCGCCGGCTGGCGGTAGCCGGCGCAGCCGCGGACACACTCCGCCTCCACGACAAGACCCGGCGCGGCCCGACCCGTCGGCCGTCCGCCCCGAACTCGCGGCCCGGCTCGGGCCGCGGGTCCCCCACAACGAGAACGATGCGCGGCTCCGCCTCGACCGGCTGGCGCAGTCGGCTCTCCTCGAGGAGGAGGGCTCGATTGGCCCGGCGTGCTTCGGCCCCCGGATTCGCAACGAACCGTTCCCGCCCGGCTTCATGCTTCCCCGCGACACCCCGAAGTACAACGGGGCCGCGAAGCCGGAGGACTGGCTGATCGATTACACCACCGCCGTCGGCATCGCCAAGGGGAACAAGCGCGTAGCCGTTCGCTACGCCCCCCTCATGCTGATCGGCTCGGCCCGCATGTGGTTGAACAGCCTGGCGGCCGGCAGCATCAACACCCTGACGGACTTCGAAGAAGCGTTCGTCCGCAACTTCACCGGCACCTACAAGCGGCCTGGCCGGCCCCACGAGTTGGCCATGTGCGTCCAGGGGCCGGAGGAACCCCTCCGCGAATACCTCACGCGCTGGACCGAGCTCCGCAACTCCTGCGAAGGGGTACACGAGGTGCAGGCCATCCAATACTTCATCGAGGGTTGCCGAGACGGCACCCACCTTAAGCACAAGCTCCTGTGCTCCGAGCCGGCTACCCTGGCGGACCTGATGGCCAAGGCGGACAAGTACGCCATGGCCGACTCCGCTATGCGGATGAAGGTCGCCACGCCAGCCAAGCCGGCTCCACCGCCCGCCGCGCCGCGGGCGGCCGCTGACAACCGGCAGCAGCAGAACAACAAGCGCAAGGCCGACCAGCCGGATCCCCGCTACGGGAGCCGACAGGTTGCCTCAATCGAGGAAGAGCAGCCGGCTGCCCAGGCTCCCTGCCAGCGTCAGCGCACCGACAAAGCTGCCTGGCAGCCCAAGCTCACGTTCGAGCAGATGCTCGACCTCCCCTGCAAACACCATTCCGGCGCGAAGCCGGCCACGCACACGCTCCGGCAGTGCAGCTTCTCGCAGCGGCTGGCCCAGGGCGAGGGTCTTCCGACTCCTCCCCCGCCGCCTCCTCGCGCGCCGGCGCCGCCTCCGACTCCCGCTCCGGTTCAGGCCCCGGCTCCGGATCAGAACGACGGCCGGCTGCTCGATCAGTTCCCCGCGCAAGACGGTTCCTACGCCGTCTTCACCAGTGAAGAGACGGACAAGCACGCTCAGCGCCGGCTCCGCCGCGAGGTGAATGCCACCATGCCCGCGACTCCCCAGTTCATGCACTGGTCCGAGAAGCTGGTCACCTGGAGCCGGGCTGACCACCCGACCGTAATGCCAAGCCCGGGCAGCTACGCCCTCGTCCTCGATCCCACCTTCACCTCCGAGAGGCGCTCGTGACGCTTCTCGCGGGTGCTGATCGATGGGGGCAGCAGCATCAACATCCTTTACCTCGATACGATGCACAAGCTGGGACTCAAGGTGGAGGACCTGCAAGCGAGCCGGACGGTTTTCCACGGCATCGTGCCGGGAAAATCCTGCACCCCCGTCGGCAAGATCAAACTCGACGTCCTCTTCGGCGACCACAGCCACTTCCGCCGCGAACCAGTGTGGTTCGAGGTAGTGGACCTCGACAGTCCCTACCACGCGCTGCTGGGCCGGCCAGCTCTCGCCAAGTTCATGGCGATCCCCCACTACGCCTACCTCAAGCTCAAGATGCCGGGTCCCAAGGGCATCATTACCATCGCCGGCGACTACAAGATATCGATCGCGTGCGCGCGAGACGGCAGCCGGCTGGCCGAAGCGCTGGAGATAGCAGAGGAGAAACGACAGCTCGACCGGCTCGTGGCCCACACGTCTGGCCAGCCGGCCATGCTGGCTCCTCCATCCCAGTCGGCCGGCGAAGCCTCGTTCCAGCCGTCCAAGGACACCAGGCAAGTGCCACTCGACCCGGCCAACCCCAGCCAGTGCGTCACCATCGGCTCCCGCCTCGACAGCAAATAGGAAGGCGAGCTCGTCGACTTCCTCCGTGAGAATCGGGACATCTTTGCATGGTCTCCCAAGGACATGCCGGGTGTTCCGAGGAAGTTCGCCGAGCACAAGCTTCATGTACGGCCGGATGCGAAGCCGGTCAAGCAACCCCTGCGCCGTTTCTCCGAGGAGAAACGGCGCACCATAGGAGAAGAGATCGCCCGGCTGCTCGCAGCCGGCTTCATCATGGAAGTGTTCCACCCGGACTGGCTGGCCAACCCAGTCCTGGTGCTGAAGAAAAACAAGACCTGGCGTATGTGTATCGACTACATGAGCCTGAACAAGGCGTGTCCCAAGGATCCGTTCGCCCTCCCACGGATCGATCAAGTCATCGACTCCACGGCCGGCTGCGACCTGCTGTCCTTCATGGACGCCTACTCCGGCTACCACCAGATCAAGCTGGACCCGGCCGACCGGCTCAAAACCTCCTTCATCACCCCTTTCAGGGCCTACTGCTACATCACCATGTCCTTCGGCCTGAAGAATGCAGGCGCTACCTTCCAGCGCTGCATGCAGAAGTGTCTCCTGCCTCAGATAGGTAGGAACGTCCATGTCTACGTCGACGACATCGTCGTCAAGTCCAAGAAGCATTTCAGCCTCCTCGACGACCTCCGGGAGACGTTCGCCAACCTGCACGAATACAAGATCAAGCTCAACCCGGAGAAGTGTGTCTTCGGCATTCCAGCCAGCCAACTCTTGGGTTTCTTCGTGTCCGTCCGCGGCATCGAAGCTAATCCCGAGAAGATCAGGGCGATCGAGCGCATGCCCAAGCCGACCCGGCTCCGTGACGTCCAGAAGTTCACCGGCTGCCTCGCCTCCCTCAGCCGGTTCATCAGCCGGCTGGGCGAGAAGGCCTTGCCCCTCTACGGGCTCCTGCGCAAGATGGCCCTGGTCGAGCCGGGCCGCGATCCCTCGAAGAAGCCGGCCACGTTCGACTGGTCCGACGAGGCGGACGAGGCGTTCCGCGGCCTCAAGCGGGCCCTCACCAGCGCGCCCATCCTGGCCGCGCCGGCTGAGAAGGAGCCTTTGCTCGCCTATATCGCGGCGACCACGCGCGTCATCAGCGTCGTCTTGGTGGTGGAGCGGCCGGAGGAAGGCAAAGTGCTGCCGACCCAGCGCCCCGTCTACTACCTCAGTGAGGTCCTCTCCGCCTCCAAGCAGAACTACCCCCACTACCAGAAGATGTGCTATGGCATATACTTCGCCGCCCAGAAGATCAAGCAGTATTTCCAGGAGCATGTCATCACCGTGGTCAGCACCGCGCCGCTGGGCGAAATCATGTGCGGCCGGGACGCCACCGGCTGGATAGCCAAGTGGACCATCGCCCTCGCCGACTACGAGATATGGTACGAGCCGCGCACCGCCATCAAGTCACAAGCGATGGCTGACTTCCTCGTCGACTGGGCTGAAACCCAGTTCGTGCCGCCTCCGCCCGACTCCACGCATTGGCGCATGCATTTCGATGGCTCGAAGATGCGAGCCGGCTTGGGAGCCGGCATCGTCCTGTCGTCCCCAAGGGGTGATCAGCTCAAGTACGCGCTCTAGATCCACTTCGCCGCCTCCAACAACGTGGCCGAGTACGAAGCCCTCGTCCACGGCCTCCGGCTCGCCAAGGAGATCGGCATCCAGCGCATCATATGTTTCGGCGACTCCGACCTCGTGGTGCAACAAGTCTCTGGCGAATGGGACGCCAGGGACGCCAACATGGCCAGCTATCGCTTCCTCGTCCAGCAGCTCACCGGCTCCTTCGAGGGCTGTGAGTTCCATCACGTCCCCCGTGAGGACAACGAGGCGGCCGATACGCTAGCAAAGATCGGCTCCACCCGGCAGGCCATCCCAGCCAGCGTCTCCCTCGAGCGGCTGCTCAAACCTTCGATCAAGCCCTCTCCCGAATCGGAGTCCATCTTCGTGCCGGCTGACGCAGCCGGCCTGTCGTCAGATCCGGCTGCCCAGCCGGCCCCGCCGGCTATGGCAACCTCACCGTTTCCGCCATCTCCGGCTGCCCAGCCGGCGCCTCCCGCCCCGGCTGTCGAGCCAGCCACATCCGCAACGGCCGGCTCTGAGCCCGCGACCGTCATGATGGCGATCGACACTCTTTCCGCCGGTTCACTCCCGGGGGCTGGCGAGCCGGTCCCGGGGGCTGGTCTTCCGGACCCGGGAACGGATCTTCCGGACCCGGGGGCTGGTCTTCCGACGGCGGGGACTGGTGAGCCGGTCCCGGCGACTGGTGCGCCGGTCCCGGGGACTGGTCTTCCAGACCCGGGGGCTCCTGCCACCTCCAACGTCCCGCTCGAGCCCGAGCCGACTCCCGTCTCGGCTCCCTCGTGGGCCCAGCCCATCCTGGTGTTTCTCCTACGCGGCGAGCTCCCCTCTGACGAGGCAACAACGAGGCAAATCCAGCGCCGAGCCCCGGCCTACAGCATCATCAACCACGAGCTGGTTCATCGCAGCACCACTGGCGTTTTCCAATGTTGCGTCGAGCCAGAAATAGGGCAAGAGATCCTCCTCGACATCCACCAGGGCGAGTGCGGTCACCATGCCGCCTCCAAGACCTTGGTGGCCAAGGCGTTCCGCCACGGATTCTACTGGCCGACTGCTTTGGAGGCGGCCAAGCAGCTGGTCGACAAGTGCGAAGGCTGCCAGCGCTTCAGCACGCAGAGCCACCTGCCGGCTTCAGCCCTCCAGACCATCCCCCTCTCGTGGCCTTTTGCCGTCTGGGGGCTGGACATGGTGGGACCTTTCAAGACCGCGCGAGGCGGCATGACGCATTTGCTGGTAGCCGTCGACAAATTCACTAAGTGGATCGAGGCCCGGCCAATCAAGAAGCTGGACGGTCCCACGGCCGTCCGGTTCATCGAAGACATCACAGTCCGCTACGGCGTCCCCCACATCATCATCACCGACAATGGCATGAACTTCGCCAAGGGCGCGCTAGCGCATTTCTGCTCCAAGCAGGGCATCCGGCTCGATCTGGCGTCCGTCGCCCACCCGCAGTCGAACGGCCAGGTTGAGAGGGCGAACGGCCTGATCCTGGCCGGCATCAAGCCCCGGCTCGTGGCACCGCTGGTCCGGTCGGCCGGCTGCTGGGTCGAAGAGCTGCCGGCTGTCCTTTGGAGCCTCAGGACCACGCCCAACCGGTCGACCGGCTACACCCCGTTCTTTCTCGTGTATGGGTCCGAGGCAATCATCCCCACCGATATCGAGTTCGATTCGCCTCGGGTTACCCTGTACACGGAGACAGACGCGAAGGAGGCAAGAGAAGACGGCGTCGACCTCCTCGAGGAGGCCCGCGAGCTGGCCCTGAGCCGGACGGCCATTTACCAGCAAAAGCTTCGGCACTACCACAGCAAGCGGATCCGGCCACTCTCCTTCCGCGAAGGAGACTTGGTGCTCAGGCGGATCTAGCGAACCGCCGGCCAGCACAAGCTGTCCTCCCCATGGGGCGGCCCGTTCATCGTCAGCAAGGCGCTGCACAACAACGCGTACTATCTGATAGACGCCCAGAAGCCGCAGAAGCGCAAGAGAGACGCCTCCGGCGAGGAAACGGAGCGCCTGTGGAACGCGTCGCTCCTCCGCCCTTTTTACTGCTAAGAACCAGTGTATGTATATATCCTTCCCTTTTGGGCTTATGAATGCAACGGGTGCCCCAAGCCTGCTCTTGGGACATGCCCCTTTTCGTCTCTTCCTAAGATTTTCGCTCGCTGGCTCCTGGGTCCGGCTCCCGGTCCCGGGGGCTCGCCGGCTAGTCCTACCCGCCTCCGCCGAAGCCGGTCAAGTAGTGTGAACTAAAAAGAGCCCTCCCGCCCCTCCCAGCTACAGACCGGCTCCCGGCTGTCCGGCTGAAGGGACCTCGAGACGGCAAAACTTAGCTCACACGAAAAATCGATCGCAAAGGTGATTGCCGGCTAGGGCTAGCCGGATCGCTTCCTTTTTAGCCTCTGTCACTCACCTTACCCGAAAAATTCTCGCGGTTTCTTAACTCACGACCGGCTCCCTTGAGGTGGACGCCCCGTCCCAGCTACAGACCGGCTCCCGACTGTCCGGCTGGCGGGACCGAAACCAAGGGGGACAAGGTTTTGAGCAAACGAAACCAAAAGAAAAAAAAGGGATAAGGCCGAGCCGGCACGCATAAAGCAACATTTCAGCAACCAAAAGTTTTATACAACTCAAGAAGGGCCCACGGCCACGAGTTTATTACACATACACCCCCAGTGGGTGGAATAGCAGTCTAACTATGCAGAAAGATAAAAGGTCTAGACGGCGCCGGCTCCGCCATCTCCTCCGGCACCGCCCGCGACGGCCGACGTCGAAGCCCCGTCCTTGTCCACGGCGCGCTCTGCGTCGGCTCCCGTCTCCAAGTCTGGAGCCGGCTCGGAATCGGCGTAGACGTCGGTGCTGGAGCCGGAATCGGCACCATCCGTCTCGGCGGCGCTCCCCTCCGGGTCGTCCAGGGCGAGCGTGTACCGATCCTCTGGGATCACCACGCCGTCCGCTCCGCGCTCTGGGACGTATTCGTCCCACACGGCAAAGGACGCAATGTCGTTCGCCCTCACGGCCATCACATCGGCCACCGCCTCCAACTCCGCGTCGGTACCGGCGCGCTGGGCCGTGAGCAGACCCAAGTCCAGCTCGGGGTACCATGTCTTCGCAAGGCGAAGCGCCATGCTCGCACCGGCGCGCGCTGCAGAGGCCCTCCAGGCGTTCACCCGCGCGGTCCCAAACTCCAGCCACCTCGACAGCCGGCTCATGGAGACCGGGTCCACCGCGCCGGGCCAAAGGGTGCGAACCAACGCTCCGCTGGCTGCCTGGAGCCGCTTCAGAGCCCGAACCACCTCCGACAGCCGCGCTGAGGAGGCGATCCCCACCTCGTCCAAGGTCCAGGGGGCAAGCTGCCCAACGGTTTCCCCCTGCGCCCGCTGGCCCTCACGGTGGGCTTCCACGGCCGCCTCCGCGGCCTCCTGCGTATCGGGGAAAAGCCCTAAGAAGAAAACGCGGGATGAGCAAAGAAGCAAGTCAGAAAACCCAGGAGCAAGGCGCGGAAAGAAAAAGGCGGTAAAAACTTACCGCGCAGCATCCGATCCACCTCGTGCCCTTGCTCCTGCAGCTCCGCCTCCCTGGCCGACCACTCCTGGCGCTGGCGCTCGTGCTCATCCCGGGCCGCCTGCACATCCTCGGCCGCCTTGGTCAGCGCGGCGTCCTTGGCCTCCAGCTCCTGGCGGAGGATTTTTTCCCGCTCCTCCGCCTCCCGACGGAGGGCCGTCTCGCGGTCCGCCAGCTCCTGGCGATGAGTCGCCTCGCGCTCCTCCTTCTCCGCCTTCGCCTGCTCCGTCTCCCCTGGGAGCCGGTCGCGCTCCGCAGTCAGGAGGCCCCGCTGCTCACCAAGCTGCACCACCTGGCGGCGGAGGCTGACCGTCTCGGCATGGGTGGCTGCTTGGGACGAAGACGCCGCTGTCAGCAAACAAAAAGAGGAAAGGGAATCAGCCCGCCTCCAGAGCAGCCGGCCTGATTCCCGGGGGCTACACCCAGTGGGTGCGCTCGCGCGCCCCCACAGGAAGATCGCGAGGTTCCATACCTTGCAGGTCCGCGGACAGGATGGCCAGCCGGCCTTCAGCTTCCCGGTACAAGCCCAGCAGGGTGTTGTACGCGGCCACCCGGCGGTCGTGCGCCTCCTGCAAACAAAGAAGACACGGGACAGCTTTAGGCTCGACCCGCCTGCGCCCCAGCCGGCTCGAGCCTCGGGGGCTACACCCAGTGGGTGCGCTAGCGCGCCCCCACTGGAAAAGAAAGAAGATGCAAAGGCAAGAAAATATAAAAACTTACCGCGACAGATTGCTCCAGGTGCACCAACCGGTCGTTGGCGGCTCGAGCGTCCTGCGACGTCTGGGCGTGGCAGGCGGCAAACGCATCCACAACGGCAGCCACCGCCGCCCCAAGGGCGCTCGGCGGTTCGCCAAGGGCCGGGCGGCCGGCTGCGGCCCAGCTTTGCTGCGGCCGGCCCCCATCCGCGGGCCCCCCTTTGCCGGAAACCACCATGGGACCGGCCCCTTCCGGCGCCGTCGTGCCGGGGGCCCCCGACGACGAGCCCGCGGCGGCCGTCTCTCTGGTCGTCACGACCGTCCCCTCCGACGCTCCGCCTCCGTCCGCTCCCGGCCGGCTTCCTTCGGCGCGGGCACCTCCGGAGCCGGAGCCTCCGGGGCCGGCACATCCAGAGCCGGCGCGTCCGGAGCCAGGATCTCGGCTTCCGGAGGCCCCTCTGCTCCCGGCGGCACATCGCCCGCCCCTGGCTAGGCGGCGTCGCGGTCCATCTCCGCCCTTCCTCCAGCGCCGCCCATGTCCGCGCCCGCTGCCGCGCGCGCGTCTTCCGCGGCCTTCGCGTCCGCCTCCGCCCGTCGCTCGGGGTCATGGTGGTCCTTCGACCTTCTCTCCCGGCCGCGGGGGAACGGCTCCCACCAGCGGCTTCTCCGCTGGTCCCTCCCGGCGGCTGCCTTTTCTTCGCCGCCTCCTCCCAGGGGCGGTGCTCCTCAACGCGCCGCTCCTGCTCGGCCGCCTCGAGGCCGCGCCACGCCTGGTGCTCCCTCTCCTCGGCGGCGTCCGGCAGCGCCGTCCTCGTGGCCTCGCCGCCTGGGGTCCTCCCTAAACACGGCGAAATAAGGAACCGGAGGGAAAAGGGACAAACTAAAGAGGAGGAGGAGATGGACTCACCCGAGGACGACGGGGACCGCCCTCCTTACAGGACCCGCCTGGGACACCCGCGGTTTCTTCCCTCCGCCTCCGCGGCTGCCCCCTGGCTGCGCGGTGGCCGCCCGCTTGGGCGCCGGCTTGGCAACAGCCTACCGCTTCCCCCTGTCGCCCGCGTCCGGGCCGCCCCGGCTGGACTCGTGGCCGGCTGCGCGCGGGCGCCTCCTCGGCGCCGCGACCTCGTCCTCCGGGGCCTCGGGTTCCTCCGAAACCTCTGCAGCACGCGACCCCTCTGACTCAGCGTCGTCATCAGTCCAATCCCGTAGATGCGTCGGGGGAGGGGACTCACCCGTCGATTCGGCCTCCTCCTCCTCCATCTCCGCCTCGCCGGCTTCTGACGCGCCGGCTCGGTCGGAGTCCGCCGGCTCCACGTCGTCGACGTCCTCGACCTCCTCGGGGTCCGACTGCACTGTGTCGGCAGCCGGCTCCCCGTAGTTTTGCAGCTGCGGGAAAACCTGCAAATAGGCGAGGCGGCGCGCTGTCAGGCCAGAGGGAGGGAGCGCCGTCTCTGAAATAGGGGGAGGGGGAGACGGCCAGTCACTTACCCGCGGCGCCGGATGGCTCCGGCTGTACGGAGTCTTCCCCCATCGCCATCCCTCCTCTTTCATCTTCGCCGTCGAAATGGCGTTCACCCTCCTCGCCACGTGGACCGGCTTCAGCTCCTTGGTGGAGAGCCGGCAGGGGTCGTGCCGCCCTCCCATCTGGCAGATGAGGTGCGGCCGGCTCTGCAGCGGCTGCACCCGGCGCGCCACCATCGCGTCCAGCAGGTCGGTGGCAATCAGCCCTTCCGTCCCGGTCAACACCAGCAGACGCTCGCAGAGCCGGTCCGCCGTCTCGGGCGCCTGTGGCGGAGCCGCCCGCCAGTTAATCATCGCAGCCGGCGGCTGATTGACGAAGTCAGGGAGGTTGATGTAGTCCTCCTCCGGCTTCACGTTCTTCACGTAGAAGAACCCCCGCTGCCAGTTCTTCACCGACTCCTGCAGCGGCAGCTTCGGGAAGCCGGCTCCCTTGCGGATATGGATCAGGGCGCCCCCGCAGGCGGTCATGACCTTCGCCCTCGTAGCCGGGTCCACCACCGTCTGCCGCTTAAGGAAGAAGAGCCGGAACCAGAGGTCGAGCCTCGGCTCCACCCCCAAGAATCCCTCGCAGAGGGTGACGAACGCCGCCAGCTGCAGGACGGCGTTGGGGGCGAGGTGATGCGGCTGCAAGCCAAACCTTGTCAAGAATCGGCGGAAGAAGGTGCTCGCCGGCAGCCCGAGCCCGTGGAGGAAGTGCTCGGCGAAGACGACCACCTCGCCCTCCCGCGGGGTCGGGGAGTTCTCCGGCCCGGCGGGGCGCGCCTCCAGGTGCGCCGCTGACGGAAGCTTGCGGCGGTAGCGGAGGTGCTCGATGAACTCCTCCTCCACGATGCTGCCGTCCCACGCACCCTTGCTCGCCATGGTCGCTGGAGGGGCTCGCGGTCGTGGCGACTGACGCGGATGCTCGGCTGCGGTGCGGGCCTCCGGCGGCGGCGGGCGGCGGTGTGACGCGCTCGCAGGCCTGGCTCTCTCTCTCTCTCTCTCTGAGCAGGAGGGGGAGGGCGACGAAGACGATGCGACGTGGGCGGGAGGAACGAACGAGCCGTTCGGTTCCTCTCTCCTTTCCATTTAAACCCCGCGCGGTCGATCGTGGGGGGCGGATTCATTGCGCATGACCCCCACGATTCCCGCCGCGTGCGGAGCAGGAATTATGACGCTCGGGAAAGCCAACCGACGGCCCGAGCCGTAATAGATCCCCGCGCGCGGGCCGAGGCCGCGGCCATGGAGGGCCCCGCCCCGCGGCCCGGTCTTGTCCACCACGCGGCCTGTCAGGCCACGGCCCGCTGCGTCTACCACGTGGCGCGGCTTCCCCACTCGACGGGGCGCCCGGGGCGGTGCGCCGAGCGTCGGCCGGTTGCGGGGCCGGCCACTGCTTGCCCGCGTCGTTTGGCCTCCGAGGCATGCTGCGACCCAAAGGCAATATTCAAGCCGGCGAGGACCGCCTCGGTTCGTCGGCGGGCCTTCCCTGCTTCGGGGACTACTGTCGGGGGGATGACCCCGGGGTAGCCTCAAACGACCCACTACTCCAACTTTCTGAAACAACGGGGGGCGAGCCGCCTCCCCCTACAGGCCGGCTACGCCCCGCCGGCTGTGTCCCGCCGGCTACACCCTGCCGGCTGTAACGTGCCAGCCGGCTAGGGGCGGAGGTGCCTGGTCCCCTAGCCGGCGGCGCATTGGATGCCGTGGTCGGGGTGCGCGTGGCTACAGTGGCCCCCATCCCATCGGGGGTCAGCGCCCGTGAGGCCACAGTGGAGGTGGCAGTGCCTCTGACTCTGGCCGACTGCGATAGGACTCCCAACAGTGCCGGCACGCCCTCAACCACTCCATTACCTGCCCCGGCATGGCTACAGTGCAGCCGGCCGTACCGCTGACCTCGGCCGGTTGCCACAAGACGACGCCCCCAAAGGACGACCCGTGCCGGGATGTGACCGTCATGGGGACCCACCGTGCGGGCCCCGCCGGCTCTCGACGGGACCCTACAGCCGGCGGGCCCCGCCAGCGACGGGACCCCTCAGCCGGGGCCCCACAGCCGGCCCGAGAGGCTGCCGGCTGGGCCCCCCTGAGATCTCTTATTCATATTGTACTCCGGGGGGTTGGCCTATAAAACCCCCCGGGCCTCCCCCATGCAAGGGGTCGACTCTCTCCACGCACCCACACTCACGTAGAGAGGCAGCAAGGGCAGCCTAGCCTCTTCTTCCTACTCTAGCCATACAGCTCCAGGAGCACCATTGTAACCTCACCATTGTCTAAACTAGACCAAGCAGGACTAGGGGTGTTACCTCCCACGGAGGGCCCCGAACCTGGGTACATCGTGCGTCCGCCACCGTCTGTGCCTAACCCCGGAGCCCGTCGGCGTCCTTCGTCCCCAACCACTCTCGATAAGCCTACCCATGGCATCTACCATGACAAAACGACGACACACGGCAACCGAGAAGGTTCGATAACCGCCTTAACTTCTTCGCCTGACGCTGTAACATGAACAAGTGTATAAGATACCAAACTCCGCAACATATGTAACATGGACACCTGAGTGTGATATGTACCTTGAGGAATTTTCGTAGTGGACCTTCATCATTGCCTTCTCCAACCGGTGTCTTCTCCAGAATAGACTGGCTTTCATCAGCTGCTTTCTTGATCTGGTTACGCTGTGGATGAGAACGATGTAACACGTTAGCCATTCAAACATGTGTAATACGGCCAACGGGAAAGTAAAGAAGGGAACACTTTACCACATAGTTAATCACCGGAACAGCAGGGACTCCTAACCCTTCCCTGACATTTTTGTTGTACTGCTGCTTCGATAGATCGTCAAAGTTTGCGGGATCTTCAAGAATATCCTCATTGTATGCCGGCGGGCATAACTCAACTCTAGCATTTTGAAGAAACCATCATAGGTAGTTATCGAAATCAAGTGAGCTATGCTCACGAAGCTGGGCGCCTGCACTTTTACGAGCTTGCTCCACACTAAGATGGAAACGGGTAACATTGGATGAATGATGTTTGTCCCAGTCCTTTATCTTCCGCTGCCTTTTCCTGTCCAACCTGCATGGTAGAAAATCAAACATTAGGACAATCAAAAAGGAGTGGCGATGCTAAGTCAATACGGTTCATGCTATCTTACCTATGAAATGCTTTGTCCGTGTCCACCCATTCCGGCGGGTGAGGCTGGAACAGACCAATCTGAACGATACACGCGGTGTGGCAAATGAAGCTCAACCGCCCAGTTGCATATCAGTGGGCACCGCATAAGCCAAAGATCCCTATCCCGCAAGCACATCGGGTTGAGGAGAAACTCGTGGGTGACCCCTAATGTGTCATTCGCACCATATGACTGCCATTCCACCTATGAAATAGGACAACAACGCAACATTGATGACAAGTTTTTAGACAAGCATGAGAAATGACTGATGTAATGTCCTCGTTACCTGCTCAGGCGTAATCGTGTCCAACTCGGCGATGTACTTTTGGTACATGAGATTGACATCGTTCGTCATCTCGGATACCACATCCCACTTGTAAGCCCAAGTGGGGCGTCGTAAATCGCCTTCTTCATCCCAAGAATTAAACTTGACGCTCTTCGGGCGTCCAACAGGCAAACGCTCCCAGCTCCATACAGAAAGTAGAAGCAGATTACCACCAATGCATGCACTATCTATGATCCTGCAACACGCGTCGTCCAGCTGCATATAAAAGAAAACAATGTTAACTTGACAGCAAGGTTTCATTGCTAATGAAGAAATGAATTGATAACAAAACAAACCAACTACCTGTCCATCTGCTCTCGAAGACGGTCAACGCCTTCAACCACATCCATGGAGCGTTCTTGCCTGTGGCGTCCGGAAACAAAGTCCTCGAGATAACGTACCACATATAGACACGAGCATGTGTCTGGATCACATCTTCAGTGGCATCCGTAGGGCAATGCGCAAAGTTTGCTTGAATCCACGTGAAAGCAGCTCCGGCTGCTTTCCTTTCCTTCTTCTTCTTCTCTTGTCCCTCCTCTACATCAGCCTCAGCCTCGGTAGGAGCCATACCGATAAGAGCAATCATCTGCTCGTGCCACCCATCAGAATCGGTGCTCGTACAGAGAGGCCTCCCGTCGATACGAAGACCGGTGATCAAGGAGACATCCTGGAGCGTCACGGTCATCTCCCCAGTCCGAAGATGGAAACTGTGTGTCTCCGGCCTCCACCGATCAACAAGAGAGGACACCAGTGAACCGTTGAGGTTCGGCGTGGACCGGCTGACCAACTGAATCCACGAGAGGAGTCCTGCCTGCTCGATGTAGGGTGTGTACAGGTCATCGTAGGGCATGGCAGCACTAGAGACCCCGTGATACCGAATCTTCAGAGGTTCATGATTCTACAAAAAAAAAGTAATGACAAATCTTAGGGCATGTCAATTTCAACTAAAAGAAAATTTGCAAAATATCTAGATTACTCATTATTACCATCCCCTTCTCGCACATCATGTAGGCCCGGTGTTGTGTGTCATAGGCATCGTCGAGAAGGCAAACCATGCTTACAAAGTTCAAACAATAAACATACATGAGTTCATCTCAAATATCGGTATACACTAAACATCTCATATGTGTTCACCTAAACATCTCATATGTATTCATCTACATAACTCAACATCTCATATATAGCTACAAAACTCAACATCTCATAATTATCTACAAAACTAGGCATCTCATATATATCTAAAAAAACTAAACAATCTAGGGTTTCACTAACAACAAGAATCATATATTGCGAACTAATGAACAATACTACACATCCTAAATCACAACACCCAATCTTGGACAAATAAAGATCCAAACCAAGCAAATCAAGGGTTCCACCCAATCTTGGACAAATCTCTAAAATGGCAACGAATTTATGGAGGAAAAGAAAGGGAACGGAGGAATTTACCTAGTAGGAGGGATTAGAGATCGATTCCATGGCTGAAATCTCCAGATCTGAGAGGGGTGGGGGGGGGATCGAAGGGGGCGCCGCCGCTGCTCTCTGTTGACAGAGAGGAACGGCCTGGGAGAGGGAAGAGCTGCCTGGGAAGGGCTGGCCCGATGCGGCTTAAGTCAATGTGCAGCGCCTAAGCGCTAGGCGCTGCACATTATACTGTGCAGCGCCTAGCTCTCAGGCGCTGCACGGCTGGATGTGGGGCCTCGCCTGGCCCCGGGCTGCCACGCTGGCCGGGAGTGCAGCGCCAAAGACCAAGGCGCTGCATAGTGCAGTGCAGCGCCCGGCTGTCAGGCGCCACACAAAACGGTCAGTTTGTGAATTTTTTCCAAATGTAGTTCAGATCGTGAATTAGTTTCGCAATAAGGTCAAATATGTGTTTTTGCCTCGGCGGCGGGCCTGTCACTCACCGGTCATAAAATTTATCAAGACGAATGTTTTAAATCCATTTCAAACGTTCAACATTCCTCGTATCCAGCTTAAATATGAAATGAATAAAGAAAGGTCCGAACGTGATCGGACGTGTCCGTCATGTCGGACCCGGTCCACGCCGACCCATCCGACCCCGCATATATTCGTCACGATCTCCTCCTTGGACCAAACCCTAACCACTACACCCCCTTCCCTCGCCTCCGCCATCCAAACTCCGGTCCAGCGATCTCCGGGCTTGTCCGCCATGGCGGGCAGCGGATATGAGTCCTATACCTCCAGATCCATCGATCATGAGCTAAAAATTTCATAGAGTCGGAATGACCTAAATACTTATCTGATTTTTTCATGGAATAAATTGAATTTTTGGCGCAAGAATAAGTGTAAGAGGTGGCCCATGGGCTCTACAAGCCTGGGGCTGCACCCCCTAGGGCATGCGGGGTGGCTTGTGGCCACCCCGTAGGTCGGTTGGAGGTGTTCTTTGACCGCAAGAAAGCTAATATCGAGAAAAAATCATGGTAAAAGTTCAGCCTGAAAAGAGTTACGAAACTCCGAGTACAAAATAAATGGCGCTCGGCCGCAGAAACAAATCCGAAATAGAGAATAAACCCTAGGGAAAGAAGAGGAGAGATTCAATCTCGGAGGGGCTCCCGCCCCTAGGGGGCCAAAGAGGACAAGGACCAGAGGGAAAACTCTTCTCCCATCTAGGGGGAGACCAAGCAAGAAGAAAAAGGAGGGGGCTCTCTCCACCTCTCTCCCGGTGGCGCAGGAACGTCACCATGCGAACCATCGTGACGGCAATCTACTCCAACAATTTCGCTGTCATCCACTAGTGGAGAAACGGGCTTTAGTCCCAGTTGGAAGGCCTTTAGTCCCGGGTCGCCAACCGGGACTAATAAATCGGGACTAAAGGCCCCCACCCTTTAGTCCCGGTTGGCCACGACACGGGACTAAAGTCCGTACACGTGGCCGCCTGCACGCGCCGGGGGCTGGGGGACCTTTAGTTCCGGTTGGTGACACCAACCGAGACAAGAGTCCCTCCACGTGGCCGCCCAAGAAGCCTAGCAGGTTCAGGCAAAGATTCTTCGTCACGTGCATCACGTCGATTGCAGAGCGGACCTCTAGGACTTACCAATAGGGTAGGTCCCAAAATATAGATTTGTTTTTCCACATGGGTGCGTGTCCGTCAGCGTCATTCGGAACAGATTGTTCGCCAGGACCCTTTTCAAAGATTACTTTTAAATCCTTGACCATATCAAGTATATGATCACCAGTACGGTGGTCAGGCTTCTTTCGGTGATCTACATCACCTTTGAAATGCTTGCCTTTCTTTCTTAAGAGATGCCTGATCGGAAGAAATCGACGATGTCCTAGGTACACATTCTTCTTACATTTATCCAAATATATACTTTGAGTCTCATCTAAACAGTGCGTGCATACATTGTATCCCTTGTTTGTCTGTCCTGAAAGGTTACTAAGAGCAGGCCAATCATTGATGGTTACAAACAACAACGCTCGTAGGTCAAATTCCTCCTGTTTGTGCTCATCCCACACACGTACACCTTTTAAATCACACAACTGTAAAAGTTCTTCAACTAATGGCCTTAGGTACACATCCATGTCGTTGCCGGGTTGCTTTGGGCTTTGGATGAGCAATGGCATCATAATGAACTTCCGCTTCATGCACAACCAAGGAGGAAGGTTATAGATACTTAGAGTCACAGGCCAGGTGCTATGATTGCTGCTCTGCTTCCCAAAAGTATTAATGCCATGTGCACTTATACCAAACCATAAGTTTCTTGCGTCATCTGCAAAGTCCGGCCACTTTCCCTCGATTTTTCTTCACTGCGACCCATCAGCGGGTACTCTCAACATCCGTCTTTCTTACGATCTTCTTTGTGCCATCGCAACAACTTGGCATGCTCTTTGTATTGGAACAAACGTTTCAACCGTGGTATTATAGGAGCAAACCACATCACCTTGGCAGGAATCCTCTTCCTGGGGCGCTTGCCCTCAACATCACCAGGGTCATCGCGGCTGATCTTATAACGCAATGCATCGCATACCGGGCATGCATTCAAATTCTCGTACTCACCGCGGTAGAGGATGCAGTCATTAGGGCATGCATGTATCTTCTGCACCTCTAATCTTAGAGGGCAGACAGCCTTCTTTGCTTCGTACGTACTGTCGGACAATTCGTTGTCCTTTGGAAGCATCTTCTTTAACATTTTCAGCAATTTTTCAAATCTCTTGTCAGATAGACCATTCTCTGCCTTCCATTGCAGCAATTCCAGTGTGGTACCCAACTTTTCCTTGTCATCTTTGCAATTTGGGTACAAAATTTTTTTGTGATCCTTTAACATGCGCTGCAACTTCAATTTCTCCGTTTGACTTGCGCAGTTTCTCTTTGCATCAGCAATGGCCCGACCAAGATCATCAGTGGGCTCATTTGATGCCTCTTCTTCATCTTCTTCCCCCATTGTAGTACCATCGTATTCAGGGAACCCAGGATAGTTGTCATCATCCTCTTCTTCTTCATTGTCTTCCATTATAACCCCTCTTTCTCCGTGCTTGGTCCAACAGTTATAGCCGAACATGAAACCCTACTGAAGCAGATGGCTGTGAAGGACTTTTGAGGTAGAGTAATTCCTATCATTCTTACAGACAGCACATGGACAACACATAAAACCTTTCCGCTTGTTTGCCTCGGCCGCACGCAGGAAACTATGCACGCCATTAATGAATTGGGGAGAGCGTCGGTCATCATACATCCATTGCCGGCTCATCTTCATTACACAACATCGAAGTGACCAAATTAATGAAAGTTCATACATAAAGTTCATACACACTTATTCTCATAAAACAACATATAACTATCTAGCTAAAGCATTTAAATGCAACAAAAAATGCGATCAAAATCGCAACTAAGGTAATAATTGATCCAACAGCATAATGATACCAAGTCTCTTTATTAAGGCATATTTTCTAATCTTTCTAATCTTCAAGCGCATTGCATCCATCTTGATCTTGTGATCATCGACGACATCGGTAACATACAACTCCAATTTCAACTTCTCTTATTCAATTCTTTTCATTTTTTCTTTCAAATAATCATTTTATTTTTCAACTAAATTCAACTTCTCGACAAGAGGGTCAGTTGCAATTTCTGGTTCACATACCTCCTAGATAAAAATATCTATGTCAACTTGACGGGCATAATTTTCATAAAAACACAAAATGAAACAAAATAGTTATAAAATATAATATACCACATCTGAATCATAAACCGGACGAGGGCCGACGGGGACGGATATCAAAACCATGGCACTATATGTAACAAACAATCATACAAGTAACTATCTAAATAAGATTTCTTTTTTACCAAAATGATAAGAACAAGAGGCTCACCAAGGTGGTGCCGACGACGAAACGGCGCGGGCGATCGACGGCGGTGAGGATGAGGACGGGGACGGGAATGCACTAAGTAAACCACACCTACACATATGCAAACTAAGAAGTTAATTTGAGCTCAAATTGCATATAAATCAAATAAACTCCCACATAATTACTCTCAAACTAAAACCCACAAATCACTATACTTATAGAGCATGAAACGAGCTAAACTAGCAATGAGAGATGAAAAAGGATGAAGTTGCTAACCTTGTAAAACCCTTGGATAGATGGGGTGCCTTCAATATGTTGACAAATCTTGACAAAAATGGATGATGAGCTTGAGCTATAGGGGAAGGAAACAGGGAGGAGAGAAAGGAAAATTTGAGCTCGGGGTGGAAGGATATCTTTAGTCCCGGTTGGTGATACCGGTTCACCAACCGGGACTAAAGGTATATCTCTAGTCCCGGTTGGTGATACCAACCGAGACTAAAGGGGCTCGCAGGGGGCCCAGCCTGCTGCAACCCTGCCACAACCCTTTAGTCCCGATTGGTAATACCAACCGGGACTAGAGGTCTCTCATGAACCGGGATTAGAGGTGGCCCTGCCCCCGTCCGCTCCTAGCCGTTGGAACCGGGACTAATGACCCAAACCCGACCGGGACTAAAGCTCGGGACGAAAGGTCCGTTTTGTACTAGTGATCATCAGCAACTTTCTTCCCTCTATACAGCAGTGCAACCTCTCTTACTTCAATATAATCTCTACTTGAACATGATGCTCTATGCTATATATATTATCAAATGATGTGTTGCATCTCTTTTATGTTTGAGTAGATTTGTTTTGTCTTATGAGCTAATTATCGTATGATATGAATGATATAAGTTGTATGTTATTATGATGTTGTCCTATGAGGCCCTCCACATCGCGCAAGCGTGTGGGATTTCTGTGTTGCAGTATTTCAATGATACGTTTCGAGCTTCGCGTAGCCTTTTCTTTGGCTTCCTCAAGACGCGCTGATCCCAATCATGAGACTTTGCATGCATTCTGTTCAACTTTTCAGCTATATTTGACAGCCCAAGAGCCTGCCGCCGCTTGGCTCGATCGTACAGCTTCTCAGTTCTCACCATTCTCGCCATTCACAACATGCATGTACAGTAGTACACACGCAAGCAAGCACAAACACAACTCAATACGCACGCACAGCAAGCAGCCGCCGCCGCCTGGCACGCGAGCACCACACGCACGCACTGTGAGTGGTTAACATCATGGCGAAGAAGAGCGGAGAGTGAAACCGATGGTGGCACGGATTTATTTACCTCTGGAGTGGTGAAGATGCCGGCGTGGAACGGTCCGAAGTCGAAGCGAGTCTCGGACACCGGGCAGGGCTTCAGGTTCTTGTCGAAGAGGGCGAGCCCGCGTTCGGCATGAGCGGGGTGCCCTGCCCATCCCGACCTCCTAGTCCTCCGCGGCCCACGGCCACGTCCACGTCGCCGGAGCCGAGCAGCTCAGCTCCATCACCGAGTGCACGGCGTTGAGCTGCGCGTTCAGCGCGTTGGTGTGCCGCAGCCCGGCCCAGTGCGAGAGTCCATGACACCCTCGACTCTCACCCGCAACAGCGCAAAGTCTGTCGGGTTTAAGCCTGCTCTAGCTCACCCCTAGCTTGCCCTCTCGTCGCTCTCGCTCTCCCTCTGGTTCAAAACGAACCAAGAAGAAGAAGGAAGAGAGGAAACAGGGGACACGGTGGTTTTCTGGCGCACCAACGTCTGCCGCAACGACGGCTATTTTTTCTCAAGCACGAACTCAAGCCACGCCGTTACAACGATCTCCACAGAGGTCTTATACCCTGGGTCAGCGACGCGCACGTACACGCAAGGTATCGGCTGGATCGCCCACTCCAGATAGCCAACGGCTTGCATCTGGTCTGGCGCACTGCATGCACACACACGCGCGCACACCCTTACACTACACACGCACGCACAGACGCCCGCCCGCCACGGTGCTCGCTATGCCCAGCGCGCGCGCACACACTAGTCGCTATTAGAGTATAGGTCGGTTACGGATAGTATATCCGGTAAGGTTTGGAATTGTAATCTATCTCTTTTAGTCTTGGAGCCCAAGTTTTGTAATCTATATAAACAGCCCTTTGAGGCCTCAATCAATACAGTTATTATTTTCCAATTATCATGGTATCAGACGCCTAGGTTTTCCGCACCTGGCATGGCACCGCCAACCGCCCCGGCCGACTCGGCCCCTCTTCTCCATGGCCGAGTTCCGCGCCGCCGGTGCCCCCCTTCTTCTTCCTCCTCTACAACTACCCAACCAACCCCCCTCAACTCCCAATGATCTCCCTAGCCGACACCATTGCTGACGTCTCCCCTTTCATCCCAATCTCATTAGATCTTGGCGCCCACAACTACTACCATTGGCGCCACCTCTTCACCATCCACCTCGGCCGCTGCGGCCTCCGCCACCACATAGATCCCTCCTACCCTCTGCAGCACGCCGATCCTCGCTGGGTGAAAGATGATCTCGCCATCATCCAGTGGATTTACACCCGCATCTCCACGTAGCTCTTCAATCTGGTCTCCTCCGACGACGCCACCGCCGCTGAGCTTTGGGCGTCCCTTCAGCAGCTGTTCCAGGACAACTCCGACGCGCGCATCAACACCCTCAACACCGAGCTCCGTACGACCGTCCAAGGAGACGCCCCGGTCACCGTTTTCTGCCAGCGTATCAAGGCGATCGGCGACGAACTTCGTGAACTCAGCGATCATGTCGACGATCGCGCCCTCATCAACGCTCTCCTCGTCGGCCTCGGCGAGCAGTTCGACAAACAGCAGTCCTTCATCCCCATGCTCAAGCCCTACCCCACCTTCAAGGAGGTTCGCTCCCTCCTCCAGCAAGAAGAGAAGAATCAAGCTCGCAAGGCGCAACGGCCACCGCAGGTGTTTCACGCTGCCGCCCCTGCCGGGGCCGGGCTTGCCGGGGCCCTGCCTGGGCTGCCGCGCCAGTCTGCCGCACCCTCCCCTCCTACCGCGGCGGCAGCAGCTCCTCCACCGTCCTCAGGCTGGCGTCCGAGCCCGAACTACCGGGGCAAGAATCCGATCTACCGCCCCCCTGCTTCTCGCTCCGCCGGCACTGCACAAGCTCCATCGCCACCGGCTCCCTCAACATGGCAGCCTCCGCACGATCCCTGGACCGGCCTTGTTCAAGCTTGGCCGATGCCCTGGTCGGCCCCTTCGCCGTACGGCGCCCCGCCTGCTTACACGGGCACGTGGAGCCCTGGCCTCCGCCCGGCAACCGGCTCTCCTGGACTCCTCGGGCCCAAGCCGCTGGCGCAAGTCTACACCGCCACTCCTACGCCACCTCCCAGCGCGCCAGGACTACTGCCACCCTATTACACCTTGCCGGCTTCTTACGGCACCTTGCCGGCCTTGCCAGGCTTGCCGGGCTTGCCGGCCTCTTACGGCACCTTGCCGGCCCCGGCAGCATACTACCAGTCGCCGACCCTGCCCTACGCTCCAATGCACGCTCCTGGCCCCTCTGCTCCTCCACACCAGCCGGCCTGGGATCAAGCCGCCTTCATCAACGCCATGAACAACTTTACTCTCAATAACGAAGGTACGGATTGGATTTTCGATTATGGTGCATCCTCGCATATGTCTTCAAATATGAATTTGCTGTCAGCTTGCTTTCCTTCTCCTTTTTCTACAATCACCATTGGTGATGGTTCCACCATCCCTGTTTCCTGCACCGGACATTCTTACATCTCGTCTTCTTACGCCAATTTTCTTCTCAGCAATATTCTTGTTGCTCCTTCCTCATTAAAAATCTTATTTCTGTCCGCCAATTTTGTATTGACAATCGAGTAATTTTGGCTTTTGATCCTTTTGGTTTGTCTGTGAAGGATCTGGCAACGGGGGAGGTACTCGCTCGGTACAATAGCACATGCGATCTCTATCCGCTTCATGGCACGCCTACATCCACTCCCCGTGCCATGCTTGCATCAGTTGATTTGTGGCATCGTCGTCTAGGACACCCCAATAAAACTACCTTGTCGTCTTTACTTCAAGAATTTTGTATTCCTAGTTCTAGTGTTCCTCATAATCCCTCTCTTTGTAATGCCTGTCAATGCGGCAAACATGTTAGATTTGTTGGAAATATGCCCTAGAGGCAATAATAAATTGGTTATTATTATATTTCCTTGTTCATGATAATCGTTTATTATCCATGCTATAATTGTATTGATTGGAAACTCAAATACATGTGTGGGTACATAGACAACACTGTGTCCCTAGTAAGCCTCTAGTTGACTAGCTTGTTGATCAAAGATGGTTAAGGTTTCCTAGCCATGGACATGAGATGTCATTTGATAACGGGATCACATCATTAGGAGAATGATGTGATGGACAAGACCCAAACTGTAAACGTAGCATTTGATCGTGTCAGTTTATTGCTATTGTTTTCTGCATGTCAAGTATCTGTTCCTTTGACCATGAGATCATGCAACTCACTGACACCGGAGGAATACCTTGTGTGTATCAAACGTCGCAACGTAACTGGGTGACTATAAAGGTGCTCTACAGGTATCTCCGAGGGTGTCTGTTGGGTTGGCATGGATCAAGACTGGGATTTGTTACTCCGTATGACGGAGAGGTATCTCAGGGCCCACTCGGTAATACAACATCACAATGAGCCTTGCAAGCAATGTGACTAAAGTGTTAGCCACGAGATCTTGTATTACGGAACGAGTAAAGAGACTTGCCGGTAACGAGATTGAACTAGGTATAGTGATACCGACGATCGAATCTCGGGCAAGTAACATACCGAAGAACAAAGGGAACAGCATACGGGATTAACTGAATCCTTGACATAGAGGTTCGACCGATAAAGATCTTCGTAGAATATGTAGGAGCCAATATGGGCATCCAGGTCCCGCTATTGGTTATTGGCCGTAGAGGTGTCTCGGTCATGTCTACATAGTTCTCGAACCCGCAGGGTCTACACACTTAACGTTTGGTGACGATTAGTATAATTGAGTTATTATGTTGGTGACCGAAAGTTGTTCGGAGTCCCGGATAAGATCCCGGACATGACGAGGATCTCCGGAATAGTCCGGAGGTAAAGATTGATATATGTGATAATAGTGTTTTGATCTCCGGAAGAGTTCCGAAGTTCACCGGAAGGGGTTCCGGATGTTTACCGAAGTGTTCGGGTGCAGCAACACTTTATATGAGCCAAAGGGATAAAGCCCACAAGGTATTGGAAAGTGCAAAAGTAGTTTTGCTGCCGCGTAAGCGGTACTACCGCTTGGTGAAGCGGTACTACCGCCGGAGCGGTACTACCGCTTGTGTGAAGCGGTACTACCGCCCAAGCGGTACTACCGCTTGTGTGAAGCGGTACTACCGCTTGTGCGCGGCTGTGCACGGTTCGGCAGGGATCCGAGTTGGACTCTTTCCCTGCGGGCCAAACCGACCTTGTGCGGGCAAAACCGACCCGGAGGAGGCTTTTACTCCAAGTTTAGACCCCAAGGCTCAACATATAAATAGAGGGGCAGGGCTAGCACACGGGACACATCAGGATTTCCCAAGCCGTGTGCCGGCAACCCTAGCCCTCTAGTTCCTCCGTCATAATCTCCGTAGCGCTTGGCGAAGCCCTGCAGAGATTGTTCCTCACCACCATCACCACGCCGTCGTGCTGCTGGAACTCAACCACTACTTCACCATCGCTCGCTGGATCGAGGAGGTGAAGGCGTCATCAAGCCGTACGTGTGTTGAACGCGGAGGTGCCGTCCGTTCGGCACTAGATCGGAAGGATCGTGATTGGATCGCGGGACGCTCGGCGATTTGGATCGCGAAGACGTTCGACTACATCAACCGCGTTTATTAACGCTTCCGCTTAGCGATCTACAAGGGTATGTAGATTCACTCTCCCTCTCGTAGATGCTCATCACCATGGATAGATCTTATGTGTGCGTAGGAAAATTTTTGTTTCCCATGCAACGTTCCCCAACAGTGGCATCTGAGCTAGGTCTATGCGTAGATGAGATCTCGAGTAGAACACAAACGAGTTGTGGGCGTGGGTGTATACATATTGCTTGCCGTTACTAGTTGATACTTGATTCCGCGGTATTGTGAGATGAAGCGGCCCGGACCGACATTACGCGTACGCTTACGCGAGACTGGTTTCACCGCTGCGTGCACTTGTTGCATAAAGGTGACTGGCGGGTGTCTGTCTCTCTCACTTTAGTTGAATCGGTTCAATGAAGAGGGTTCTTTTAGAAGATCAAAAAGCAATCACTACACCACGTTGTGGTTTTGCGTAGGTAAGAATCGTTCTTGCTAGATACCCGTAGCAGCCACGTAAAATTTGCAACAACAATTAGAGGACGTCTAACTTGTTTTTGCAGGGTATGTTGTGATGTGATATGGCCAATTACATGATGAGATATATGTGATGTATGAGATGATCATGTATTGTATAGAATATCACGACTTGCATGTCGATGAGTACGGCAACTGGCAGGAGCCATAGAGTTGTCTTTAATTATTGTATGACCTGCGTGTCAATCATTAAGCGCTATGTAATGCTTTACTTTATCGCTAAACGTTAGCAATAGTCGTGGAAGCAACAGTCGGCGCGACAACCTTATGGCGACACGTTGATGGAGATCAAGATGATGGAGATCATGGTGTCATGCCGGTGACGATGGAGATCATGCCGGTGCTTTGGAGATGGAGATCAAAAGCACAAGTTCATGGCCATATCATGTCACTTATGATTTGCATGTGATGTTAATCCTTTTTATGCATCTTATTTTGCTTAGGACGACGGTAGCATTATAAGGTGATCCCTCACTTAAATTTCAAGATAAATTGTGTTCTCCCCAAGTGTGCACCGTTGCGAAAGTTCGTCGTTTCGAGACACGCCGTGATGATCGGGTGTGATAGACTCTACGTTCGCATACAACGGGTGTAAGCCATGTTACACGTGCGGAACACTCGGGTTAAACTTGACGAGCCTAGCATGTACAGACATGGCCTCGGAACACAAGAGACCGAAAGGTCGAACATGAGTCATATAGTAGATATGATCAACATGAAGATGTTCACCATTGAAACCACCTCAACTCACGTGATGATCGGACTTGAGTTGGTGGATTTGGATCATGTTGCACTCGAATGATCGGAGGGATGTCAATTTGAGTGGGAGTTTTTAATATGATTAACTAAACTCATTATCTAAGAACAATAGTCTAAGTTGTCTTTGCAATATTTATGTTGTAGATCATGGCTCGCGCAGTAGCACCCCTGAATTTTAATGCGTTCCTAGAGAAAGCTAAGTTGAAAGATGATGGAAGTAACTTTGTGGACTGGGCCCGTAATCTAAGGATTATCCTTACGGCTTCCCAGAAGGCTTATGTCCTTGATGCACCGCTTGGTGATCCACCCGCTCCAGTTGAGTCTCTAGACGTTGTGAACGCCTGGCAGGCTCGTTCTGATGATTACTCAATAGTTCAATGTGCAATGTTGTACGGCTTAGAACCGGGACTTCAAAGACGTTTTGAACGTCATGGAGCATATGAGATGTTCCAGGAGTTGAAGTTTATCTTTCAGAAGAATGCCCGGATCGAGAGATATGAGATCTCCGATAAGTTCTATGCTTGCAAGATGGAGGAGAACGGGTCTATCAGTGATCACGTGCTCAGAATGTCTGGGTACTCCACCCGCCTGGCTGAGTTAGGGATGCCCCTTCCGCCAGAGGCTATCACTGACAGAGTTCTTCAATCATTGCCACCTAGCTACAAGAGCTTCGTGTTGAACTATAACATGCACGGGATGAACAAGTCAGTCGCCGAGCTGTTTGCGATGCTGAAAGCCGCTGAGTCTGAAATTCAGAAGGAGCATCAAGTGTTGATGGTCAATAAAACCACTAGTTTCAAGAAAAATGGCAAGGGTAAGAAGGGTAACTCCAAGCAGAGTGGCAAAGCAGTTGCTCCTCTCGTGAAGAAACCCAAGGCTGGACCCAAACCAGAAACTGTGTGTTTTCATTGCAAGGGAACTGGACACTGGAAGCGGAATTGCCCCAAGTATTTGGCTGACAAGAAGGCGGCCAACAACAAACAAGGTATATATGATATACATGTTATTGATGTGTACCTTACCAACCCTCGTTGTAGTGCCTGGGTATTTGATACCGGTGCGGTTGCTCATATTTGCAACTCAAAACAGGAACTGCGGGATAGACGGAGGCTGGCAAAGGACGAAGTGACGATGCGCGTGGGAAATGGTTCCAAGGTTGATGTGATCGCCGTCGGCACGCTCGCTCTTCGATTACCATCGGGATTAGTGATGAACCTAAATAAGTGTTATTTGGTGCCTGCGTTAAGCATGAACATTATATCTGGATCTTGTTTATTGCGAGACGGTTACTCATTTAAATCAGAGAATAATGGTTGTTCTATTTATATGAGTAATATCTTTTATGGTCATGCACCCGATGTGAGGGGTTTATTCTTATTGAATCTCGATAGTAATGATACACATGTTCATAACATTGATGCCAAAAGATGTAGAATTGATAATGGTAATACCACTTTCTTGTGGCACTGCCGTTTAGGTCATATTGGCGTAAAACGCATGAAGAAGCTCCATGCTGATGGACTTTTGGAGTCACTTGATTTTGAATCACTTGACACATGTGAGCCATGCCTCATGGGCAAGATGACTAAAACGCCGTTCTCTGGAACAATGGAACGGGCAAGTGACTTATTGGAAATCATACATACTGATGTGTGCGGTCCGATGAGTATTGAGGCGCGCGGTGGTTATCGTTACTTTCTCACCTTCACTGATGACTTAAGTAGATATGGGTATATTTACTTAATGAAACACAAGTCTGAAACATTTGAAAAGTTCAAACAATTTCAGAGTGAAGTTGAGAATCATCGTAACAAGAAGATTAAATTCCTACGATCTGATCGAGGAGGAGAATATCTGAGTTATGAGTTTGGCAGTCACTTAAGACAGTGTGGAATTGTTTCACAATTAACACCGCCTGGAACACCACAGCGTAATGGTGTGTCCGAACGTCGTAATCGAACCTTATTGGATATGGTGCGATCTATGATGTCTCTTGCCGATTTGCCACTATCGTTTTGGGGTTATGCATTAGAGACAGCTGCATTCACTTTAAATAGGGCACCATCGAAATCCGTTGAGACGACGCCATATGAACTTTGGTTTGGCAAGAAGCCAAAGCTGTCGTTTCTTAAAGTTTGGGGATGTGATGCTTATGTCAAAAAGCTTCAGCCTGAAAAGCTGGAACCCAAAGCGGAGAAATGCGTCTTCATAGGATACCCAAAAGAGACAGTTGGGTATACCTTCTACCTCAGATCCGAAGGCAAAGTGTTTGTCGCTAAAAACGGAACATTTCTTGAGAAAGAGTTTCTCTCGAAAGAATTGAGTGGGAGGAAGATAGAACTTGATGAGGTTGTTGAACCTTTACTTCAACCTGAGAGTAGCGCAGCGCAGAAAGTTGTTTCTGTGGAGCCTACATTAGCTGAAGAGGAAGTTAATGATGATGATCATGAAGCTTTGGATCAAGTTGCTGTCGAACCTCGTAGGTCGACAAGGACGCGTACTGCTCCCGAGTGGTACGGCAACCCTGTCTTAGAGGTCATGTTGTTAGACAACGATGAACCTACGAGCTATGGAGAAGCGATGATGAGCCCGGATTCCGAGAAGTGGTTAGAGGCCATGAAATCCGAGATGGGATCCATGTATGAAAACAAAGTATGGACTTTGGAAGTATTACCTGAAGGGCGTAAGGCCATTCAGAACAAATGGATCTTTAAGAGGAAGACGGACGCGGACGGTAATGTCACCGTCTATAAAGCTCGACTTGTGGCAAAGGGTTTTTCACAAGTTCAAGGAGTTGACTACGATGAGACCTTCTCACCCGTAGCGATGCTTAAGTCCGTCAGAATCATGTTAGCAATAGCTGCCTTTTTCGATTATGAAATTTGGCAGATGGATGTCAAAACAGCGTTCCTTAACGGTTACCTTAAGGAAGAGTTGTATATGATACAACCAGAAGGTTTTGTCGATCCAGAAAATGCTGACAAAGTTTGCAAACTCCAGCGATCCATTTATGGACTGGTGCAAGCATCTCGGAGTTGGAATCTTCGTTTTGATGAGGTGATCAAAGCGTTCGAGTTTATACAAGTTTATGGAGAAGCTTGTATTTACAAGAAAGTGAGTGGGAGCTCTATAGCGTTTCTAATATTATATGTGGATGACATATTGCTGATTGGAAACAATATAGAAATGCTGGAAAGCGTAAAGGAATATTTGAACAAGAGTTTTTCAATGAAGGACCTAGGAGAAGCTGCTTTCATATTAGGCATCAAGATCTATAGAGATAGATCGAGACGCTTAATAGGACTTTCACAAAGCACATACCTTGATAAGATTTTGAAGAAGTTCAAAATGGATCAGTCCAAGAAGGGGTTCTTGCCTGTTTTGCAAGGTGTGAAGTTGAGTAAGACTCAATGCCCAGTGACTGCAGAAGATAGAGAAAAGATGAGTGTCATCCCCTATGCTTCAGCCATAGGCTCTATCATGTATGCAATGCTGTGCACAAGACCCGATGTCAGCCTTGCCATAAGTATGGCCGGAAGGTTTCAAAGTGATCCAGGAATGGAACACTGGACGGCGGTCAAGAATATCCTGAAGTACCTGAAAAGGACTAAGGACATGTTTCTCGTTTATGGAGGTGATCAAGAGCTCGTCGTAAAGGGTTACGTCGATGCAAGCTTTGACACTGATCCGGATGACTCTAAGTCGCAAACCGGATACGTATTTATTCTTAATGGGGGTGCGGTTAGCTGGTGCAGTTCCAAGCAAAGCGTAGTAGCTGATTCTACATGCGAAGCGGAGTACATCGCAGCCTCGGAGGCGGCGAAGGAAGGTGTCTGGATGAAGGAGTTCATGACAGATCTTGGAGTAGTGCCTAGTGCGCTTAACCCAATGACTCTGTTTTGTGATAATACTGGTGCCATTGCTCTAGCCAAGGAACCAAGATTTCACAAGAGGACCAGACACATAAAGCGACGTTTCAATTCCATCCGCGATTACATCAAGGAGGACGACATAAATATTTGCAAAGTACACACGGATCTAAATGTTGCAGATCCGTTGACTAAACCTCTTCCAAGGGCTAAACATGAACAACACCAGAACTGCATGGGTGTTCGATTCATTACAATGTAAATCACATAGTGATGTGAACTAGATTATTGACTCTAGTGCAAGTGGGAGACTGTTGGAAATATGCCCTAGAGGCAATAATAAATTGGTTATTATTATATTTCCTTGTTCATGATAATCGTTTATTATCCATGCTATAATTGTATTGATTGGAAACTCAAATACATGTGTGGGTACATAGACAACACTGTGTCCCTAGTAAGCCTCTAGTTGACTAGCTTGTTGATCAAAGATGGTTAAGGTTTCCTAGCCATGGACATGAGATGTCATTTGATAACGGGATCACATCATTAGGAGAATGATGTGATGGACAAGACCCAAACTGTAAACGTAGCATTTGATCGTGTCAGTTTATTGCTATTGTTTTCTGCATGTCAAGTATCTGTTCCTTTGACCATGAGATCATGCAACTCACTGACACCGGAGGAATACCTTGTGTGTATCAAACGTCGCAACGTAACTGGGTGACTATAAAGGTGCTCTACAGGTATCTCCGAGGGTGTCTGTTGGGTTGGCATGGATCAAGACTGGGATTTGTTACTCCGTATGACGGAGAGGTATCTCAGGGCCCACTCGGTAATACAACATCACAATGAGCCTTGCAAGCAATGTGACTAAAGTGTTAGCCACGAGATCTTGTATTACGGAACGAGTAAAGAGACTTGCCGGTAACGAGATTGAACTAGGTATAGTGATACCGACGATCGAATCTCGGGCAAGTAACATACCGAAGAACAAAGGGAACAGCATACGGGATTAACTGAATCCTTGACATAGAGGTTCGACCGATAAAGATCTTCGTAGAATATGTAGGAGCCAATATGGGCATCCAGGTCCCGCTATTGGTTATTGGCCGTAGAGGTGTCTCGGTCATGTCTACATAGTTCTCGAACCCGCAGGGTCTACACACTTAACGTTTGGTGACGATTAGTATAATTGAGTTATTATGTTGGTGACCGAAAGTTGTTCGGAGTCCCGGATAAGATCCCGGACATGACGAGGATCTCCGGAATAGTCCGGAGGTAAAGATTGATATATGTGATAATAGTGTTTTGATCTCCGGAAGAGTTCCGAAGTTCACCGGAAGGGGTTCCGGATGTTTACCGAAGTGTTCGGGTGCAGCAACACTTTATATGAGCCAAAGGGATAAAGCCCACAAGGTATTGGAAAGTGCAAAAGTAGTTTTGCTGCCGCGTAAGCGGTACTACCGCTTGGTGAAGCGGTACTACCGCCGGAGCGGTACTACCGCTTGTGTGAAGCGGTACTACCGCCCAAGCGGTACTACCGCTTGTGTGAAGCGGTACTACCGCTTGTGCGCGGCTGTGCACGGTTCGGCAGGGATCCGAGTTGGACTCTTTCCCTGCGGGCCAAACCGACCTTGTGCGGGCAAAACCGACCCGGAGGAGGCTTTTACTCCAAGTTTAGACCCCAAGGCTCAACATATAAATAGAGGGGCAGGGCTAGCACACGGGACACATCAGGATTTCCCAAGCCGTGTGCCGGCAACCCTAGCCCTCTAGTTCCTCCGTCATAATCTCCGTAGCGCTTGGCGAAGCCCTGCAGAGATTGTTCCTCACCACCATCACCACGCCGTCGTGCTGCTGGAACTCAACCACTACTTCACCATCGCTCGCTGGATCGAGGAGGTGAAGGCGTCATCAAGCCGTACGTGTGTTGAACGCGGAGGTGCCGTCCGTTCGGCACTAGATCGGAAGGATCGTGATTGGATCGCGGGACGCTCGGCGATTTGGATCGCGAAGACGTTCGACTACATCAACCGCGTTTATTAACGCTTCCGCTTAGCGATCTACAAGGGTATGTAGATTCACTCTCCCTCTCGTAGATGCTCATCACCATGGATAGATCTTATGTGTGCGTAGGAAAATTTTTGTTTCCCATGCAACGTTCCCCAACAAGATTACCTTTTGGAACCTCTACTACCATTAGTACTTTTCCTTTTGAATTAATTCACTGTGATTTATGGACCTCTCCCATCCCTAGTGTCTCTGGTTACAAATATTATCTTGTGATTTTGGATGACTATTCTCATTATATTTGGACTTTTCCTCTCCGTGCTAAATCTGAAGTCCATGCCCTCTTTCTCAATTTTCGACAATATGTTCTTACACACTTTGGCTTGCCAATTAGATTTATTCAATGTGATAATGGTCGAGAATTTGACAACACCCAAAACTGCAACTTCTTTCTCTCTCAAGGTATTCTTCTTCGTTTTTCCTGTCCTTATAGCTCCCCTCAAAACGGTAAAGCTGAACGTTCTCTTCGCTCCATTAATGATATTCTTCGCACCTTGCTACTACAAGCTTCTCTGTCCTCTCGTTTTTGGGCCGAAGCCCTTCGCACTGCCACACTACTTCTAAATATTCGACCAACTAGGACATGTCCCCTTTATTTACCTTTTCAATCCCTTTTTCTCTCCCATCCCGATTATTCTGTTTTTCGTGTTTTTGGCTGTCTCTGTTTCCCGAACACTGCCTCTACCGCCTCCAACAAACTCGAACCACGTTCACTACCTTGCATTCATCTTGGTCTTTCTGACGATCACAAAGGATATCGCTGTTTCGATCCATCTTCTGGTCGCGTGCTTGTCTCTCGCCACGTCACATTTGATGAAAACACTTTTCCTTATTCTGTCACTAACCCCGCATCAATTTTTACCATCACCACCCCTCCCGCAGCAAGGCCGGCAACCTTGGCAAGCCCGACAGTCCCGGCAGGTCCGGACCCGGCAAGCCCGGCAAGCCTGGGACGCCCGGCAAGTCCGACAAGCCCGTCACCAGCACGACCGGCAAGTCCGGCAAGCCCGGCAAGCCTGTCCCCGGCAAGTCCGGACAACCCGGCAAGTCCGGCAAGCCCGGCAAGCTCGTCACCGGCAAGCCCGGCAAGCCCGGCAAGTCCGGACAACCCGGCAAGTCCGGCAAGCCTGTCCCCGGCAAGTCCGGCCCCGCCAGGATCCCAACCACCCCTCCCACCCAACGCTGTCCCCATTCCACTACCCACTAATGATCACATCATGTGCACCCGCGGCAAACGCGGATTCCTTCTACCCACCAAACGCCTCAACCTCACAACCACCCCAACCCCGGCAACCCTTTCTCCTATTCCTTCTTCTTACAAACGAGCTCTTCTTGATCCTCTTTGGCTCTCAGCTATGCGCGATGAATTTAACGCTCTTCAGCAAAATAACACATGGACTCTTGTTCCCAAACCTCCTAGTGTTAATGTTGTTTCTGGAAAATGGGTCTTTCGGCATAAATTTCATTCTGATGGCACCCTTGCTCGTTACAAAGCCAGATGGGTGTGTCGTGGTTTCTCTCAGCAACATGGCATTGATTTTGATGAAACCTTTTCTCCTGTTGTTAAACCAAGTACTATTCGCGTTGTTCTTAGTCTTGCCGTTTCCTCCTCTTGGCCCATTCATCAGCTAGATGTTAAAAATGCTTTTCTTCACGGCACTCTTAATGAAACAGTTTATTGTCAGCAACCATCTGGTTTTGAGAATCCCTCTTCTCCCAACTCTATTTGCCTTCTTAATAAATCTCTTTATGGTCTTAAACAAGCTCCTCGTGCATGGTTTCAACGTTTTGCTGCCTTCATTCAAACAGTAGGTTTCATACCCTCCAAATCTGATTCTTCCTTATTTATTTTTCGCTCCTCTTCCCACACTGCCTATCTCTTGCTTTATGTTGATGATATTGTTCTTACGGCTAGCTCTGACTCTTTTCTTCAACATATAATCTCTTCTCTTAGTAATGAATTTTCCATGACTGATCTTGGTCCTCTTCATCATTTTCTTGGCATTACTGTTTCTCGCACCAAGTCTACTCTTTCTCTCTCTCAACGCTCCTATATTTTAGACTTGCTTTCTCGTTCTGGTATGTCTGATTGTCAACCCACTCGTACACCGGCCGACATTGGTGCCAAATTGTCGGCTGATGGTGATCCTGTTTCTGATCCCACTTTGTATCGTAGCATCACCGGTGCCCTACAATATGCCACTCTCACTCGGCCCGACATTTCATACTCCGTTCAGCAAGCCTGTCTTTTTATGCATGATCCTCGTGCTCCTCATCTTGCTCACGTCCACCGCATTCTTCGCTATTTAAAAGGAACTCTTGATCATGATCTTCTCATTAATTCTTCTTCCCCGACAAGCTTGACAGTTTATTCTGATGCAGACTGGGCAGGTTGTCCAGATACTCGACGGTCCACATCCGGATTTTGTCTTTATTTGGGTGATAATCTTGTTTCTTGGTGTTCTAAAAGGCAGGCAACAGTTTCCAGGTCTTCTGCTGAGGCTGAGTATAGGTCGGTTGCTCATGCTGTGGCTGAAGCGGTGTGGCTGCGTCAGCTTCTAGTGGAACTTCATCGCCCACTTGATCGTGCAACCATCGTTTATTGTGACAACATCTCTGCAGTATACATGGCTTCCAATCCAGTTCAGCATCGTCGCACCAAGCACATTAAGATTGACATACACTTCGTTCGAGAGAAGGTGGCTCTTGGCGAGGTCCGTGTTCTTCATGTACCTACCAGTGCTCAATTTGCTGACATTTTCACCAAAGGACTCCTGACTGCATCTTTCACCGACATACGCTCCAGTCTCAACATCGTTACTCCTGATGCTGAGACTGCGGGGGGATATTAGAGTATATGTCGGTTACGGATAGTATATCCGGCAAGGTTTGGAATTGTAATCTATCTCTATTAGTCTTGGAGCCCAAGTTTTGTAATCTATATAAACAGCCCTTTGAGGCCTCAATCAATACAGTTATTATTCTCCAATTATCAGTCGCCGTGGCCACCGTGGCTTATTCCTAACAAAGTCGAGCTCGGTGTCGCTGGTGAGGCCATAGCCCGTCGCGCGCAGGAAGCCGGCGAGCGGCATGATGACGGCGGCGTCGCACCCCCCGCGGAACCGCCCGGCTGACGGCGGCGTGGATACCAGTGTCGTGTGCAGTTTTTGCATGCCAGGTTGGCCTGCGGATCTTCACGCGAGGATCCGCGTAGCCCGCCAGAGTAGGCGGTACCGATGAGCTCGCACTCGCTGCCGCGACGGCCTCGCGCACGCGGCGGCGATCGCCGGTTCTGCACGAAGCACCCGTACGACGGCGGTGGGTACGACGCTGTTGGTGATCTCGATGTCTAGCTCGCTGGCGCGAATGTCTCGGCGCAGGCACGGCCATTGCTTCCCGAGGAAGTGGACGCCGCAGAGGAACCCAGACGCAAGACTGCGCCGACGCAGAGCACGACAGCGTGGTGCACGGGGCCACTGAGTAGCTGCGCGTGGACGCTCTGGTACGCGTCGACGCACAGGATGGCCTCGTCGGGGCTGATGTGCACACGGTGTCCTGCGCGTGGGCGTGGTGCTCACATCACGTTTTCTATGAACCGGAGGAGATGCCGGCGATGGCGTCCACGCTGGGGCAGCCGTGGTGGGACGACACGATGGGGGTGGGCGACGAGCGAGCTGCGGTGCGGCGAGCTGCAGGAACTGCGTCGACGTGCTGCACATTCCATCATACACATCGCGTGCATTCCACAGAAGAGGGCTGTGAGAGAAAAAGACAAAGGGTCCTTTGTCAAAACACAGTGCCACGTGTGGGCTTCGGCAGGATTTTGTATCAAGTTGACCCCACACAAGTTAGTAGACCAATCGATTATCTTGTCATTTGTATTTATCTCGTTTTTTTCTAGAAAAAGCCCGTGCGTTGTAAAGGAAAAATAAAATACCGCATGACCCTAACCCAATATCCATGAATAAGACCTAAATAAGTCGTGCCGATATGTCTCTCTCAGCTTAAGATGAGAAATCGGCTTTTCTTTTATGCAAGATTTTTCCGAGTTGTGCATACACGGTTATCGACGGTTTTTTCATCTCCAATTTGGTTTTGATGAGGTGTTCACTGCATTTCGGGTCGGTGTCGGTACGAAAGAAAAATGAATCGTGCGCTATTGATTAAGGTTGCATCCTATTTTTTTTAAAGATTTAACAAATAATTATATTCATGTTCTACACATTTTCTTATAAATTTTGTATATAACATGTTAAAATTAAAGTTAGGATTTAAAAGATATGAATATTCCTTAAAAAAACTATTTGTTTTAGATGGACCACGGATTAATTAGAGAAACGACAAGGGTTTTTCCGCTAAACGCAAAACACCAATCGTTTTCTGTCATTTAATGATGGGGTGCGGGTTATCTACTATATCTAAATAGCTAGCCCCCATTACTAGAAATTCTCTGCCCTCTCCTTAAGCCACATCATCAAAATTAGTGTAGCCATTGGATATCCTAGCTTAGAGTATCTACAACCAGACGCCTCAAACGACCTCTCGCACGCTCGCGGACGCGCCCTGTCAGTGACCGGACACGAAAGAGAAGAAAAAAAGTAACCCAACCGAACCCCTCATATCATCCCTATACGTCCGGGCTGTTTATGAACCCTCATATGTATCCATCTCAAATATAGGCAGTATATGAGGGATCACGGACGCGCCCGAGCGCGCCCGGTCAGTCCGCCACGTAAGACGTGACCCCATCCCGACCACATTTTCTTTTTCTTTATTCATTTCTTTTCTTTCTTTCTCTTCCTCTCTACCAATCATGTGCAAGTGACCGGACATATAAGAAAGAAAATGAGGAGTATGACTGCACGAATGGATAAATAAAGAACATGCCCCGTCACTGACCGGGTGCGTCCGCGAACATTTAGAGGGTTATATTTGCTAAGCCCGTCTGTAGATGCTCTTAGTCCATAGTAGCCATCTGATCAAGGCGCTGAGAGGCCCTGCGCTAATCAGTATGCAAGCATTCTGAAACTGACGTAATCATGCTGAAACTGACCCTTGCTACTACTCCATGATGGTGTGATGGTGTGAGCTAGGACGAATAAACATTTCGGCAGGAGATCGGCACGCATGGAAGGCAAGGTATGAGCGATACGATTAGCAGCCACCTCTGGCCTCCTTTTTCTTTTCTTTTAGGGGCACCCCGTAGAGAAGTGGATATGAGTGGTAACTTGGAAGGAGCGGGTATAGCAAGGACGCATCGACAGCTTATGAAAGGTGACGACACTTGGTTTTAGAAATGGTCAGTTAGAAAACCCATTTATTTTGACATATAATTGCGCCATTTCTTTGTTTTGAAGGTTTGAGCGTTGAAGTGATATTGCAACCGTGCAAGGCCCTTCCATCGTACTTGAATTATGTTGCACCCCTTATGCATTTTCCGAACGGATTTGCTAAATCTCATCTAGATGAGAAATAACAAAGTCGCATCTAACTCCTACACATCATTTGAGTAATGAAACAAACAAATAAAAAAATGAACCCGCACGAATCTTCATGAAAATCAAATGGTGTAGGAGTTAGATGTGACTTGATTAAGTCTCATCTAGATGAGAGCTAGACACATCCTTTTCCGAAACCACTAAAAACATGTATTTGTAAAGGATATATTGTACAGTTCGTGCATGTTAGAGTTTTGCACAATTCTTTTTTTTTGAAGCAAGAACCGTAGAACAATTGTTCTACGGTATTTTCTATTTCATTAAAATATATACAAAGTAACAAAGCAAACAAAGAAGAATCAGCCTATTCCAGTTCCAGGGAAATCCATAAAAACAAGTTTAGGTTAGAAAGTCCTCAATCCACTTATTGAAATCTTCCCTGTATTTTACTTTCACTCTGATACTCATTAACCTTAGATCTCTGGCAAGAGTAACTTTCCAAGACTGAGCTGATGGCGGCTGTGCTTCAAAAATCTTAGCATTTCTCTGAATGATAGCAATAACTGTTGCAAAGTTGGTCGGTAGTGTATTGCAAATATTCATGAGCTTCTCAATTACACATATTCCTCTATGTCTGTCTGGTGAAATCATATCCCAGCATTGCAAAGCAAAAGGGCAATCCCAGAAGAGATGAATAGCAGTCTCATCACAGTTGATCTCACACATCTCACACTTGTAACTGGGTAGATGGAAGGTCTTGAGCTGCAGAAGGTTTTTGGTGTTGACTCTATCATAAAGGAGTAGCCAAATAAAGATTTTGTATCTGAGCATGGTTGCACTTTTCCAGGTCTTTTTGAAGAGGGGGTGAGTCTCTGCTTGGGCTTGCAGGCAGTGATACATCTTTATTGAAGAGAAATTCACATATTTCCAAGGGAATTTCCAGGTATCATGAAGGTCAAAGAACTGAATGGTTTGCAACTGCTCTTGAAGTTGGAGAAATTGCTGATAAGCCTGGTTGGACAGTGGTGTATGAAATTGATCTATCAGTTGTGATGCAATTGAGTCTTTAATAGAGATATCTTCTTTGTGGCAGAATGAGTACAACTCATGATATTGGTGCTGAAGAGGGGTAGCTTGCCAGTTGTCTTGCCAAAACAGAGTACTATCTCCTCTGCCCACTGTACTACTAGCAATATGTTTATACTTTCTTATTATTTTATACAAATCCCACAGCGACACGCGGGGCATTTTTCTAGTTTAGTAGAAAAGGAAGGGCGTTTTCTGTAGAACAGGAAAAGCAGTTCGCTTTGTCAATTAAACGTAGACGGTGGGTTACTTACGTGAAAACAGAGAATAATTTCTATAAATATGCGTGACGTAGTGCTAGAAGCACTAATGACTTCATTATTAGGTAAAGGTGTCTTATACTCAGCGCTATGTGTGCTCGTTCTGTAAAAGTAAACTACAAAAAGCTAGTCTTGGTGGTTTCATTTTTCTAATGTTAGCCCTATGCAATAGTTAACCTTTTTCCTTTTTGCAAACCAACCTTCTTTAAAATTTATTGATTTTATTACAGGAACGTATGTGTTAAAATAAAGGATGTAATCTATCAGGATCTTCACTTATGGTTACTGGGCTAGGGGCTATGTTTTTTTTTGCTCCCGGTGCAACTCACATGCTCTTTTGCTAGTTCTTCTAAACTCTCAAGAATCATTAGCTCTTCTCGCATTTCATTTTTCCTCTTTCTATTATGTCCAAATATATTGGAAGCCCCAATTCGTAAAATATGTTTCAATCTCTTCAACTTAATTTTTCAAAAATCAATGGATTAGAGTAACTCACATGTTGTTTCCAATTTTTTAACCGAAGGCATGTAGTCCTCATTCTTAAATCGTGCCACATCAATCTAAAAGATCTAGTAGTCTCAAACTTTAGTAGGGTCAAGATCACAATCCAACATAAGAGGATTATGGTCAGAAATCTCCCTAACCAATTTAAACACATGCACTAGAGGGGAGAGGCTTTTCCAAGCACTAGACGTAAGAATCCTATCCAATTTTTCCTGAGTTAGGTTTTGTTGTTTATTGGACCAACTATAGTGATGGTGCAGAAACCCGCCAGAGTCCTTAGTAGGGTGGAAAGTGTAGCCAAAAGTACTAGAGGGGATTACACGCGGTTTTATTTATCCAAGTTCGGGCCCTCATGTTCGAGGTAACAACATATTCCTACTTTGGATTTGATTAATTAATGGTGGAACTCCTCATGTGAAGGGATTACAAATCGTGGGTGATGATTACTACATAGGATGGGCGTACGGAATATGTCAGAGTCGATTCCAACATATCCCTCGATAGCGTATCCTAGGTAGGCAAATAGGCAGGATGGTAACAGGAGGCAAGGTTTTACCCATGCTTGAGCCGTCGTGATCGAGGTAATACCCTACTCCTGCTCGTGTACATTGCGATAGTAGTGTGTACACAATACAGAGAAAGTAGCAAGGGATTGTATATATGCTATGACGAGCCAGACCCCAGCTTATAAAACATATCAGGGATCCTAGGGTTACAAATCCTAGTTGGCTACGTCGGTGGAGGTAGAGTCCTCCACGACTCTAGTCTCTTCAGCTTAGTACTAAAAGTCTTCTTGGGTATTTGTATAACGCGCTATGGGACGCCCCAAGCGGCCCAGGATGGAACCGACCTAGGGGTCCTCAGCCCAGCCACTTGGTCGAGACCCGACATGGTGAGAGACCCCTGGGCCAAGACACCATCAGTAGCCCCTGAATAGTTCTTCAATCTTGGGCACACCACAACATCTTCTAGCCGCACATCGTCTTCAATCGTCGATGTTGAAACTGATGCTTCAGAGCTTCCTTGACATCGTCCGCTCGATGTCGACTTCTAGTAGTTGGACTGCTGCCGAGGTGACACAATCATCTTGATCTCGATTTGCCGTGAAGATGGCCGACCTGTACCCAAGAAATGTTTCCCACGCAGTTAGTTCCTCGCGGGCCAAATACTCGTGCAATGTCTTCAATGATTAACTTGTCTGCTCCTAGCAGATAAGGCCGGTCTTATCCACTGGTTCGAGAGGACCACGTTTCATCCTTGACCTGACGATCAACATGACATGCGGGAGTGGGCATACGACCCATCAACACCACGTCTGATCACTAAGGCCTCTTCCAATGCATTGGTGCTTAGATGGGGTGCTAAGTGTATTAAAAACCTTAGCAACTACTCTTCCCAATGCATAGGTGCTTAAATTTTGTTGCTAAGCTTCCCTCATGGAATTGTTTAATAATTAAACTTCTTCATGCATTGGTTGGTAGTCATTTTACATAGGTTCACGTGCTTAGCACCGTTTCTTCCTAGGGTCACCATAATGCTCTCTCTCCTTTTTAATTGCTTTGCCACGTCACTTTTTTTTGTCTATGTGGCATCCTTAGCACCGGTGCACTGGGAAGGGCCTAAGGGACATGCGCCTCGATCTCCGCTCGCCCTTTAGCAGGACCCTTGATTCCAGCGCGCATTTAATGCCTTATACGAGAGGATAAACTTCCGCGTGACAATAGATTCATCCTGTCCTTGTGACTCTCCATCTCATATAGAAGGGCTTGGATAGAGTCAAAGGAGGCTCACCTATCTCTCTCTCCCCTCTCCCCTCTCCTCTCTCTCTCTCTCTCTCTCTCTCTCTCTCTCTCTCTCTCGTCGCCCAAGCACTCAGCTGCTCAACTGCTACATTGCACCATGCATCACCACTGCAACGCTTCGCCACCGCACCTCTGTGTCGTCGTGGGTCATTCCTCCGGCCGCCACTCGATGAAGGACAACCAGACCGTCAATGTTGGCAAGGGCACCACTGTGGCACCAGTCAAAAGTACGAATAATATAAATAGACAACTTTGAAGAATGAGGCAGCCGAGACAATTTATTTTTCTCATCACAACTCCTAAGAATATTAACCCCTCCCCCTACAATAAAAGGATGCACAAGACTAGAACACAAACACACAACTCAGTAAGAAAATCAGCCTTATTTCCTCATGAGCAAGACCATACACCACTACAACACAAAGGGTACAATTGATGTTTTTATGTTCCGCATCTACTTGAATAAGGTTTTCCCCCAACTTAACATACTTAGCTATCAGGCTATAAAGTCTAGACCCACACAAGATACCTCTAGACTTTCTCATTGAAGGAATCCAGTCCCACCTAAATAACTTCCCAAGATCCAACTTCTGGAAAAAAACGATAATACTTCTTTCTCATAGTCTCTTGGATACCCACATAATCCCAATCATATTTTTGAATAAGACCAGACAAACAAGAAGCCATACCATTTTCCCCACCCCTACAACTCCCAACAATGGCTCTCATCTATATTTACCAGGAATTTTCCTTAACTCGCCAGTTCTACAAGGGGGAAAAGCATATGATGATGTGATATTCCGGGGGTGGCTCACCATCAAGGAGCCCGACAGGAGGCCTGCTGGTAGGCCCAAGAGGCCCACCACTTAGCCAACAACAAGGGGGAGCGAGAGAAAGGGGCGACACCCTTGGATCATCTTGATCCCCAAGCTGGTGGCTACGACCATTTAGATCACATCTCCACCTGTAAAACCCCGTGAGCAGAACTAGCAGTCATGAGGGATTAAATGTGGCCTATAAAACGACGAGGGACCAAATGTATTGTTTTAACTCGAGGGGCAAAAATGTTTATTTAATTTTATTTATGTGGTATGGCCATCAATAAACTACCATGCTATCTATTGGACTCTTGGTTTCATGTTTTTGTTGGAACATAACTCCTGGTTTCATGTTTTTTTGTGTGAAATACATCATATCTATTATGAAAGTTCACCGGAAGTGAGCATCTCAAACATAATGAAAAAAATTAAATCGAGATTCGAGACCAATGATACGTCTCCAACGTATCTATAATTTTTGCTTGTTCCATGCTGTTATATTATCAATCTTGGATGTTTTACAATCATTTTATAGCAACTTTATATCATTTTTGGGACTTAACCTATTGACATAGTGCCAAAGTGCCAATTGCTGTTTTTGCTTGTTTTTTACTTCGCAGAAAATCAGTACCAAACGGAGTCCAATCGAGACGAAACTTTTTGGAGATTTTTTTTGACCAGAAGAGTGCCAATGGGCCAAAGAAGCAGTCAGGAGGGAGCCCAGGCCGCCCACAACCCACCAGGGCGCGCCAGAGGCCCCAGGCGCGCCCTGATGGGTTGTGGCCGCCTCGGGGACCCCCTCCACCGACTATCGCCTCTATAAATTCTCAAATATTCGGAAAACCCTAGGGGAGTCGACGAAACACAATTTCAGCCACCGCAAGTTCCAGAATCTCGAGATCCAATCTAACACCATTACGGAGGGGTGCATCGTCTTCATGGGTGCCTCTCCGATGATGCGTGAGTAGTCCACCATAGACCTACGGGTCCGTAGGCAGTAGCTAGATGGCCTCCTCTCTCTCTTTTGATTCTCAATACAATGGTCTCTTGGAGATCTATTTGATGTAATGACTTTTCCGGTGTGTTTGTTGGGATCCGATGAATTTTCAGTTCATGATCAGTTTCTATCCATGAATATGATTTGAGTCTTCTTTGATCTCTTATTTGCATGATTACTTATAGCCTCGTATTTCTTCTTCGAATCTTTGGTTTAGTTAGGCCAACTAGATCGATTTTTCTTGCCATGGGAAGAGGTTCTTTGTGATGGGTTCGATCTTGCGGTGTCCTTTCCCAGTGACAGAAGGGGCAGCAAGGCACGCATGTATCGTTTCTATTAAGGATAACAAGATGGGGTCTATTCCTACATGAATAGATCTTTTCTACATCATGTCACCATTCTTATTGCATTACTCCGTTTTTCCATGAACTTAATACACTAGATGCATGCTGGATAGCGGTCGATGTGTGGAGTAATAGAAGTAGATGCAGAATCGTTGCGGTCTACTTATCTTGGACGTGATGTCTATATAATGATCATTTCCTTGGATATCGTCATGACTATTCGATCTTCTATCAATTGCCCAACGGTAATTTGTTCACCCACCGTGTGCTATACTCATGAGAGAAGCCACTAGTGAAACCTACGGCCCCCGGGTCTACTTTTCCAACATATTGCTTTCCGATCTATCTTTTTGCCGTGTTTGATTTCAGATCTATTAATCCAAAAACCCAAAAATACCTTGCTGCACTTTTTGTTTACTTATTTTATTTTGTGTTCTTGCGAGATCTATTTGCCCAAACTATCACAACCTAATCTATCTTTTTATCGTTGAGAGCTTGACAACCTCTCTTACGCGTCGGGTTGCAAGTATTTGTTATTTGTGTGCATGTGTTGTTTACATAGTTGTTTGATCTTCCTCTACGGATTGATACCTTGGTTTCTTAACTGAGGGAAATACTTACCGTCGCTGTGCTGCATCATCCCTTCCTCTTTGGGGAAGTACCGACGCAGTCTCAAACCACGTCAAAGGAATTTCTGGCGCCGTTGCCGGGGAGGAAGCAATCTCTCTAGCGTGCCAATCTTGGTGCCGGGTGTTGGAAATATGCCCTAGAGGCAATAATAAATTGGTTATTATTATATTTCCTTGTTCATGATAATCGTTTATTATCCATGCTATAATTGTATTGATTGGAAACTCAAATGCATGTGTGGGTACATAGACAACACTGTGTCCCTAGTAAGCCTCTAGTTGACTAGTTTGTTGATCAAAGATGGTTAAGGTTTCCTAGCCATGGACATGAGATGTCATTTGATAACGGGATCACATCATTAGGAGAATGATGTGATGGACAAGACCCAAACTGTAAACGTAGCATTTGATCGTGTCAGTTTATTGCTATTGTTTTCTGCATGTCAAGTATCTGTTCCTTTGACCATGAGATCATGCAACTCACTGACACCGGAGGAATACCTTGTGTGTATCAAACGTCGCAACGTAACTGGGTGACTATAAAGGTGCTCTACAGGTATCTCCGAGGGTGTCTGTTGGGTTGGCATGGATCAAGACTGGGATTTGTTACTCCGTATGACGGAGAGGTATCTCAGGGCCCACTCGGTAATACAACATCACAATGAGCCTTGCAAGCAATGTGACTAAAAGTGTTAGCCACGAGATCTTGTATTACGGAACGAGTAAAGAGACTTGCCGGTAACGAGATTGAACTAGGTATAGTGATACCGACGATCGAATCTCGGGCAAGTAACATACCGAAGAACAAAGGGAACAGCATACGGGATTAACTGAATCCTTGACATAGAGGTTCGACCGATAAAGATCTTCGTAGAATATGTAGGAGCCAATATGGGCATCCAGGTCCCGCTATTGGTTATTGGCCGTAGAGGTGTCTCGGTCATGTCTACATAGTTCTCGAACCCGCAGGGTCTACACACTTAACGTTTGGTGACGATTAGTATAATTGAGTTGTTATGTTGGTGACCGAAAGTTGTTCGGAGTCCCGGATAAGATCCCGGACATGACGAGGATCTCCGGAATAGTCCGGAGGTAAAGATTGATATATGTGATAATAGTGTTTTGATCTCTGGAAGGGTTCCGGAGTTCACCGGAAGGGGTTCCGGATGTTTACCGAAGTGTTCGGGTGCAGCAACACTTTATATGAGCCAAAGGGATAAAGCCCACAAGGTATTGGAAAGTGCAAAAGTAGTTTTGCTGCCGCGTAAGCGGTACTACCGCTTGGTGAAGCGGTACTACCGCCGGAGCGGTACTACCGCTTGTGTGAAGCGGTACTACCGCCCGAGCGGTACTACCGCTTGTGTGAAGCGGTACTACCGCCCAAGCGGTACTACCGCTTGTGTGAAGCGGTACTACCGCTTGTGCGCGGCTGTGCACGGTTCGGCAGGGATCCGAGTTGGACTCTTTCCCTGCGGGCCAAACCGACCTTGTGCGGGCAAAACCGACCCGGAGGAGGCTTTTACTCCAAGTTTAGACCCCAAGGCTCAACATATAAATAGAGGGGCAGGGCTAGCACACGGGAGACATTAGGATTTCCCAAGCCGTGTGCCGGCAACCCTAGCCCTCTAGTTCCTCCGTCATAATCTCCGTAGTGCTTGGCGAAGCCCTGCAGAGATTGTTCCTCACCACCATCACCACGCCGTCGTGCTGCTGGAACTCAACCACTACTTCACCATCGCTCGCTGGATCGAGGAGGTGAAGGCGTCATCAAGCCGTACGTGTGTTGAACGCGGAGGTGCCGTCCGTTCGGCACTAGATCGGAAGGATCGTGATTGGATCGCGGGACGCTCGGCGATTTGGATCGCGAAGACGTTCGACTACATCAACCGCGTTTATTAACGCTTCCGCTTAGCGATCTACAAGGGTATGTAGATTCACTCTCCCTCTCGTAGATGCTCATCACCATGGATAGATCTTGCGTGTGCGTAGGAAATTTTTTGTTTCCCATGCAACGTTCCCCAACAGTGGCATCTGAGCTAGGTCTATGCGTAGATGAGATCTCGAGTAGAACACAAACGAGTTGTGGGCGTGGGTGTATACATATTGCTTGCCGTTACTAGTTGATACTTGATTCCGCGGTATTGTGAGATGAAGCGGCCCGGACCGACATTACGCGTACGCTTACGCGAGACTGGTTTCACCGCTGCGTGCACTTGTTGCATAAAGGTGACTGGCGGGTGTCTGTCTCTCTCACTTTAGTTGAATCGGTTCAATGAAGAGGGTTCTTTTAGAAGATCAAAAAGCAATCACTACACCACGTTGTGGTTTTGCGTAGGTAAGAATCGTTCTTGCTAGATACCCGTAGCAGCCACGTAAAATTTGCAACAACAATTAGAGGACGTCTAACTTGTTTTTGCAGGGTATGTTGTGATGTGCTATGGCCAATTACATGATGAGATATATGTGATGTATGAGATGATCATGTATTGTATAGAATATCACGACTTGCATGTCGATGAGTACGGCAACTGGCAGGAGCCATAGAGTTGTCTTTAATTATTGTATGACCTGCGTGTCAATCATTAAGCGCTATGTAATGCTTTACTTTATCGCTAAACGTTAGCTATAGTCGTGGAAGCAACAGTCGGCGCGACAACCTTATGGCGACACGTTGATGGAGATCAAGATGATGGAGATCATGGTGTCATGCCGGTGACGATGGAGATCATGCCGGTGCTTTGGAGATGGAGATCAAAAGCACAAGTTCATGGCCATATCATGTCACTTATGATTTGCATGTGATGTTAATCCTTTTATGCATCTTATTTTGCTTAGGACGACGGTAGCATTATAAGGTGATCCCTCACTTAAATTTCAAGATAAATTGTGTTCTCCCCAAGTGTGCACCGTTGCGAAAGTTCGTCGTTTCGAGACACGCCGTGATGATCGGGTGTGATAGACTCTACGTTCGCATACAACGGGTGTAAGCCATGTTACACGTGCGGAACACTCGGGTTAAACTTGACGAGCCTAGCATGTACAGACATGGCCTCGGAACACAAGAGACCGAAAGGTCGAACATGAGTCATATAGTAGATATGATCAACATGAAGATGTTCACCATTGAAACCACCTCAACTCACGTGATGATCGGACTTGAGTTGGTGGATTTGGATCATGTTACACTCGAATGATCGGAGGGATGTCAATTTGAGTGGGAGTTTTTTAAATATGATTAACTAAACTCATTATCTAAGAACAATAGTCTAAGTTGTCTTTGCTATATTTATGTTGTAGATCATGGCTCGCGCAGTAGCACCCCTGAATTTTAATGCGTTCCTAGAGAAAGCTAAGTTGAAAGATGATGGAAGTAACTTTGTGGACTGGGCCCGTAATCTAAGGATTATCCTTACGGCTTCCCAGAAGGCTTATGTCCTTGATGCACCGCTTGGTGATCCACCCGCTCCAGTTGAGTCTCTAGACGTTGTGAACGCCTGGCAGGCTCGTTCTGATGATTACTCAATAGTTCAATGTGCAATGTTGTATGGCTTAGAACCGGGACTTCAAAGACGTTTTGAACGTCATGGAGCATATGAGATGTTCCAGGAGTTGAAGTTTATCTTTCAGAAGAATCCCCGGATCGAGAGATATGAGATCTCCGATAAGTTCTATGCTTGCAAGATGGAGGAGAACGGGTCTATCAGTGATCACGTGCTCAGAATGTCTGGGTACTCCACCCGTCTGGCTGAGTTAGGGATGCCCCTTCCGCCACAGGCTATCACTGACAGAGTTCTTCAATCATTGCCACCTAGCTACAAGAGCTTCGTGTTGAACTATAACATGCACGGGATGAACAAGTCAGTCGCCGAGCTGTTTGCGATGCTGAAAGCCGCTGAGTCTGAAATTCAGAAGGAGCATCAAGTGTTGATGGTCAATAAAACCACTAGTTTCAAGAAAAATGGCAAGGGTAAGAAGGGTAACTCCAAGCAGAGTGGCAAAGCAGTTGCTCCTCTCGTGAAGAAACCCAAGGCTGGACCCAAACCAGAAACTGTGTGTTTTCATTGCAAGGGAACTGGACACTGGAAGCGGAATTGCCCCAAGTATTTGGCTGACAAGAAGGCGGCCAACAACAAACAAGGTATATATGATATACATGTTATTGATGTGTACCTTACCAACCCTCGTTGTAGTGCCTGGGTATTTGATACCGGTGCGGTTGCTCATATTTGCAACTCAAAACAGGAACTGCGGAATAGACGGAGGCTGGCAAAGGACGAAGTGACGATGCGCGTGGGAAATGGTTCCAAGGTTGATGTGATCGCCGTCGGCACGCTCGCTCTTCGATTACCGTCGGGATTAGTGATGAACCTAAATAAGTGTTATTTGGTGCCTGCGTTAAGCATGAACATTATATCTGGATCTTGTTTATTGCGAGACGGTTACTCATTTAAATCAGAGAATAATGGTTGTTCTATTTATATGAGTAATATCTTTTATGGTCATGCACCCGATGTGAGGGGTTTATTCTTGTTGAATCTCGATAGTAATGATACACATGTTCATAACATTGATGCCAAAAGATATAGAATTGATAATGATAATACCACTTTCTTGTGGCACTGCCGTTTAGGTCATATTGGCGTAAAACGCATGAAGAAGCTCCATGCTGATGGACTTTTGGAGTCACTTGATTTTGAATCACTTGACACATGTGAGCCATGCCTCATGGGCAAGATGACTAAAACGCCGTTCTCTGGAACAATGGAACGGGCAAGTGACTTATTGGAAATCATACATACTGATGTGTGCGGTCCGATGAGTATTGAGGCGCGCGGTGGTTATCGTTACTTTTTCACCTTCACTGATGACTTAAGTAGATATGGGTATATTTACTTAATGAAACACAAGTCTGAAACATTTGAAAAGTTCAAACAATTTCAGAGTGAAGTTGAGAATCATCGTAACAAGAAGATTAAATTCCTACGATCTGATCGAGGAGGAGAATATCTGAGTTATGAGTTTGGCAGTCACTTAAGACAGTGTGGAATTGTTTCACAATTAACACCGCCTGGAACACCACAGCGTAATGGTGTGTCCGAACGTCGTAATCGAACCTTATTGGATATGGTGCGATCTATGATGTCTCTTGCCGATTTGCCACTATCGTTTTGGGGTTATGCATTAGAGACAGCAGCATTCACTTTAAATAGGGCACCATCGAAATCCGTTGAGACGACGCCTTATGAACTTTGGTTTGACAAGAAGCCAAAGCTGTCGTTTCTTAAAGTTTGGGGATGTGATGCTTATGTCAAAAAGCTTCAGCCTGAAAAGCTGGAACCCAAAGCGGAGAAATGCGTCTTCATAGGATACCCAAAAGAGACAGTTGGGTATACCTTCTACCTCAGATCCGAAGGCAAAGTGTTTGTCGCTAAAAACGGAACATTTCTTGAGAAAGAGTTTCTCTCGAAAGAATTGAGTGGGAGGAAGATAGAACTTGATGAGGTTGTTGAACCTTTACTTCAACCTGAGAGTAGCGCAGCGCAGAAAGTTGTTTCTGTGGAGCCTACATTAGCTGAAGAGGAAGTTAATGATGATGATCATGAAGCTTTGGATCAAGTTGCTATCGAACCTCGTAGGTCGACAAGGACGCGTACTGCTCCTGAGTGGTACGGCAACCCTGTCTTAGAGGTCATGTTGTTAGACAACGATGAACCTACGAGCTATGGAGAAGCGATGATGAGCCCGGATTCCGAGAAGTGGTTAGAGGCCATGAAATCCGAGATGGGATCCATGTATGAAAACAAAGTATGGACTTTGGAAGTATTACCTGAAGGGCGTAAGGCCATTCAGAACAAATGGATCTTTAAGAGGAAGACGGACGCGGACGGTAATGTCACCGTCTATAAAGCTCGACTTGTGGCAAAGGGTTTTTCACAAGTTCAAGGGGTTGACTACGATGAGACCTTCTCACCCGTAGCGATGCTTAAGTCCGTCAGAATCATGTTAGCAATAGCTGCCTTTTTCGATTATGAAATTTGGCAGATGGATGTCAAAACAGCGTTCCTTAACGGTTTCCTTAAGGAAGAGTTGTATATGATGCAACCAGAAGGTTTTGTCGATCCAGAGAATGCTGACAAAGTTTGCAAACTCCAGCGATCCATTTATGGACTGGTGCAAGCATCTCGGAGTTGGAATCTTCGTTTTGATGAGGTGATCAAAGCGTTCGAGTTTATACAAGTTTACGGAGAAGCTTGTATTTACAAGAAAGTGAGTGGGAGCTCTATAGCGTTTCTAATATTATATGTGGATGACATATTACTGATTGGAAACAATATAGAAATGTTGGAAAGCGTGAAGGAATATTTGAACAAGAGTTTTTCAATGAAGGACCTAGGAGAAGCTGCTTTCATATTAGGCATCAAGATCTATAGAGATAGATCAAGACGTTTAATAGGACTTTCACAAAGCACATACCTTGATAAGATTTTGAAGAAGTTCAAAATGGATCAGTCCAAGAAGGGGTTCTTGCCTGTTTTGCAAGGTGTGAAGTTGAGTAAGACTCAATGCCCAGTGACTGCAGAAGATAGAGAAAAGATGAGTGTCATCCCCTATGCTTCAGCCATAGGCTCTATCATGTATGCAATGCTGTGCACAAGACCCGATGTCAGCCTTGCCATAAGTATGGCCGGAAGGTTTCAAAGTGATCCAGGAATGGAACACTGGACGGCGGTCAAGAATATCCTGAAGTACCTGAAAAGGACTAAGGACATGTTTCTCGTTTATGGAGGTGATCAAGAGCTCGTCGTAAAGGGTTACGTCGATGCAAGCTTTGACACTGATCCGGATGACTCTAAGTCGCAAACCGGATACGTATTTATTCTTAATGGGGGTGCGGTTAGCTGGTACAGTTCCAAGCAAAGCGTGGTAGCTGATTCTACATGCGAAGCGGAGTACATCGCTGCCTCGGAGGCGGCGAAGGAAGGTGTCTGGATGAAGGAGTTCATGACAGATCTTGGAGTAGTGCCTAGTGCGCTTAACCCAATGACTCTGTTTTGTGATAATACTGGTGCCATTGCTCTAGCCAAGGAACCAAGATTTCACAAGAGGACCAGACACATAAAACGACGTTTCAATTCCATCCGCGATTACATCAAGGAGGACGACATAAATATTTGCAAAGTACACACGGATCTAAATGTTGCATATCCGTTGACTAAACCTCTTCCAAGGGCTAAACATGAACAACACCAGAACTGCATGGGTGTTCGATTCATTACAATGTAAATCACATAGTGATGTGAACTAGATTATTGACTCTAGTGCAAGTGGGAGACTGTTGGAAATATGCCCTAGAGGCAATAATAAATTGGTTATTATTATATTTCCTTGTTCATGATAATCGTTTATTATCCATGCTATAATTGTATTGATTGGAAACTCAAATGCATGTGTGGGTACATAGACAACACTGTGTCCCTAGTAAGCCTCTAGTTGACTAGTTTGTTGATCAAAGATGGTTAAGGTTTCCTAGCCATGGACATGAGATGTCATTTGATAACGGGATCACATCATTAGGAGAATGATGTGATGGACAAGACCCAAACTGTAAACGTAGCATTTGATCGTGTCAGTTAATTGCTATTGTTTTCTGCATGTCAAGTATCTGTTCCTTTGACCATGAGATCATGCAACTCACTGACACCGGAGGAATACCTTGTGTGTATCAAACGTCGCAACGTAACTGGGTGACTATAAAGGTGCTCTACAGGTATCTCCGAGGGTGTCTGTTGGGTTGGCATGGATCAAGACTGGGATTTGTTACTCCGTATGACGGAGAGGTATCTCAGGGCCCACTCGGTAATACAACATCACAATGAGCCTTGCAAGCAATGTGACTAAAAGTGTTAGCCACGAGATCTTGTATTACGGAACGAGTAAAGAGACTTGCCGGTAACGAGATTGAACTAGGTATAGTGATACCGACGATCGAATCTCGGGCAAGTAACATACCGAAGAACAAAGGGAACAGCATACGGGATTAACTGAATCCTTGACATAGAGGTTCGACCGATAAAGATCTTCGTAGAATATGTAGGAGCCAATATGGGCATCCAGGTCCCGCTATTGGTTATTGGCCGTAGAGGTGTCTCGGTCATGTCTACATAGTTCTCGAACCCGCAGGGTCTACACACTTAACGTTTGGTGACGATTAGTATAATTGAGTTGTTATGTTGGTGACCGAAAGTTGTTCGGAGTCCCGGATAAGATCCCGGACATGACGAGGATCTCCGGAATAGTCCGGAGGTAAAGATTGATATATGTGATAATAGTGTTTTGATCTCTGGAAGGGTTCCGGAGTTCACCGGAAGGGGTTCCGGATGTTTACCGAAGTGTTCGGGTGCAGCAACACTTTATATGAGCCAAAGGGATAAAGCCCACAAGGTATTGGAAAGTGCAAAAGTAGTTTTGCTGCCGCGTAAGCGGTACTACCGCTTGGTGAAGCGGTACTACCGCCGGAGCGGTACTACCGCTTGTGTGAAGCGGTACTACCGCCCGAGCGGTACTACCGCTTGTGTGAAGCGGTACTACCGCCCAAGCGGTACTACCGCTTGTGTGAAGCGGTACTACCGCTTGTGCGCGGCTGTGCACGGTTCGGCAGGGATCCGAGTTGGACTCTTTCCCTGCGGGCCAAACCGACCTTGTGCGGGCAAAACCGACCCGGAGGAGGCTTTTACTCCAAGTTTAGACCCCAAGGCTCAACATATAAATAGAGGGGCAGGGCTAGCACACGGGAGACATTAGGATTTCCCAAGCCGTGTGCCGGCAACCCTAGCCCTCTAGTTCCTCCGTCATAATCTCCGTAGTGCTTGGCGAAGCCCTGCAGAGATTGTTCCTCACCACCATCACCACGCCGTCGTGCTGCTGGAACTCAACCACTACTTCACCATCGCTCGCTGGATCGAGGAGGTGAAGGCGTCATCAAGCCGTACGTGTGTTGAACGCGGAGGTGCCGTCCGTTCGGCACTAGATCGGAAGGATCGTGATTGGATCGCGGGACGCTCGGCGATTTGGATCGCGAAGACGTTCGACTACATCAACCGCGTTTATTAACGCTTCCGCTTAGCGATCTACAAGGGTATGTAGATTCACTCTCCCTCTCGTAGATGCTCATCACCATGGATAGATCTTGCGTGTGCGTAGGAAAATTTTTGTTTCCCATGCAACGTTCCCCAACACCGGGGAGACATCATCAACATCTATCAGGTTCCTAATCACAAATCTCATCTCCTTGCAATTTACACTATTTGCCATTTGCCTCTCGTTTTCCTCTCCCCCACTTCACAAATTTGCCGTTTTATTCGCCTTCTTTTTCGTTTGCCCTTTTTCTCGTCAGATCTCTTGTTCGCCTACCTTTTCACTATTCCTAGTTCTTCCGTTATTGCGTGCACCCCCGAGAATGAGGTTCTTAACTTGAAACAAAGGGGAGGGGAGAATCTTAAAGATGCTTGGTATAGGATTTGCAATGCTCATAATAGATCTATTAGTAAGGAATCTACCGTTGTTCTTCTTCGCAGTTTTTATGTGGGCATCACCACTTGGTATAGATTCGTCCTTGATATGATTACCGGTGGGAATTTCTTGATGTGCCCCGCTTTGGATGCTTTTAATGCTATGGGAAATTTAGTGGGTTCACCACCTATTACTATCAATGAAACGATTTTAACTCTTGAGCATGTTATGCAAAAGTTAGATGCTATTGAAAAGAAAATGCTCACCGAAGAAAATATTGAGAAATTAGATAAAAGGATGCATAATATTTCTAATAAAATTGGGTCAAAAGCAGGAGACGCTCTTAAAATATTAAAGGAAAAAGAACCCGAAGTAAACAAAAGAATGGAAGAGAGCCCCAGTAGAATTGATAAGTTGGAAGAAATCTTTAGTAACTTAAGTCAGATTTTTCTACCATTAAGATTATTGAAAAAACTCCTATTAGTAAATATTGCAAGACTACACATGCTCCTAAGAATAAGGGTACCACTCCTAGTAGAAATAATGAAGATCTTAAGATGATTAGTATTCACCCCAATTTTGTTGAAGTGGTAAACAACCTTAATGTCAAGAACAATTTTTTCAATCCTATTCCTAGAAGTATTGTCATTGAAAATTTGCATACTAGATCCTTGAAAAATTCTCGTTGTGTGCTTAAGGAGTTGGAAACTAAAGATGACAATACTTGAATCTTTGCGTTATGCCTAGCTAGGGGCGTAAAACGATAGCGCTTGTTGGGAGGCAACCCAATGAATAAAATTTATTTTATCTTTTCATTTCTGTTTTTGAGTGTTTGCACAATTATGTCTCTGTTATGATTGTGTTTTTATGTTTTATTTAGTGTTTGTGCCAAGTAGAACCTTTAGGATGATTCATAAAATAAGTAGAAACAATGCTGAATGTGAAACAGAAACTTTACCTCCAGTGCACGAATTTTCAGTTTTTACTCGAACGTGATAATGATCTGAAATTTTAACACATTATTTCTATACAAATTCTTTATGTTGTACTAATGTTTCAGAATTTTTAGAGGTACAAAAGTATGGGTAGAGTACAGATTATTACAGACTGTTCTGTTTGAGACAGATTTTGTTTTCGTTGCATTGTGTGCTTGTTTTGATGAATCTATGGCTTGTATTGGAGGGTATAAGTCATGGTAAAGTTCAAATCCGGTATATATAATGCAATAATTAAATATGAATGGGTTTAAAACAATACTTAGTGTTGGGGAACGTTGCATGGGAAACAAATTTTTTCCTACGCACACACAAGGTCTATCCATGGTGATGAGCATCTACGAGAGGGAGAGTGGATCTACATACCCTTGTAGATCGCTAAGCGGGAAGCGTTAAGAAACGCAGTTGATGTAGTTGAACGTCTTCGCGATCCAAATCGCAAGCCGTCCCGCGATCCAATCATGATCCGTCCCGATCTAGCGCCGAACGGATGGCACCTCCGCATTCAGCACACGTACAGCTCGATGACGATCTCCGCCTTCTTGATCCAGCAAGAGGGGGCGGAGAGATAGATGAGTAATCCGGCAGCACGACGGCGTGGTGACGGTGGTGGTGGAGCTGATCCGGAAGGGCTTCGGCAAGCACCGCCAAAACGATCTAGAGGAAAAACGGTCTAGACGGGGGGAGACAGAGCTGCACCGTGGCTTTTGGGGTGCGGCTGCCCTCTCTCCCCTCCAATATATATAGGAGGGAGGGGAGGGGCTGGCGCCCTAGGGTTTCCCCCTAGGATCGGCCGAACTAGGGGGAGGAGGTGTCCCCCTCCAATTAGGAGGTGGGGCACGGGAGGAGTCCTCCTACTAGGACTCCTCCCCCTCTCCTCTTTCCCTGCGCATAGGCCCATAGGGGCTGGCCGCCCAGCCCACCAGGGGCTGGTGCGCCACCTCTAAGGCCCATGTGGACCCTTGGGGTAGGTGGGCCCCACTTGGTGGACCCCCGGAACCCATTCGTCACTCCTGGTACACTACCGGAAATGCCCAAAACTTTTCCAGAGTCCAAACACCACTTTCCTATATATCAATCTTTACCTCCGGACCATTCCGGAACTCCTCGTGACGTCCGGGGATCTCATCCGGGACTCCGAATAACCTTCGGTCACCAACATATATAACTCAATACTACCGAAACATCACCGAACGTTAAGTGTGCAGACCCTGCGGGTTCGAGAACTATGTAGACATGACCGAGACACCTCTACGGTCAATAACCAATAGCGGAACCTGGATGCCCATATTGGCTCCTACATATTCTACGAAGATCTTTATCGGTTGAACCTCTATGTCAAGGATTCAGTTAATCCCATATGCAGTTCCCTTTGTTCTTCGGTATGTTACTTGCCCGAGATTCGACCGTCGGTATCTCTATACCTAGTTCAACCTCGTTACTGGCAAGTCTCTTTACTCGTTCCGTAATACAAGATCCCGTGGCTAACTCTTTAGTCACTTTGCTTGCAAGGCTCATAGTGATGTTGCATTACCGAGTGGGCCCTAAGATACCTCTCCATCACACGGAGTAACAAATCCCAGTCTTGATCCATGCCCACTCAACAGACACCGTCGGAGATACCTGTAGAGCATCTTTATAGTCACCCAGTTATGTTGCGACGTTTGATACACACAAGGTATTCCTACGGTGTCAGTGAGTTGCATGATCTCTTGGTCATAGGAACATATACTTGACATGCAGAAAACTATAGCAATAAACTGACACGATCATATGCTATGTTCATAGTTTGGGTCTTGTCCACCCGTTATCAAATGACATCTCATGTCTATGGCTAGGAAACCTTGACCATCTTTGATCAACGAGCTAGTCTACTAGAGGCATACTAGGGACACAGTGTTGTCTATGTATCCACACATGCATTTGAGTTTCCAATCAATACAATTATAGCATGGATAATAAACGATTACCATGAACAAGGAAATATAATAACAACCACTTTATTATTGCCTCTAGGGCATATTTCCAACAGTATCCCACTTGCACTAGAGTCAATAATCTAGCTCACATCATTATGTGATTTACATTGTAATGAATGTAACACCCATACAGTTCTGGTGTTGATCATGTTTTGCCCTTGGAAGAGGTTTAGTTAACGGGTCTGCGACATTCAGATCCGTGTGCACTTTGCAAATATTTATGTCCTCCTCCTTGATGTAATCACGGATGGAATTGAAGCGTCGCTTTATGTGTCTGGTCCTCTTGTGAAACCTTGGTTCCTTGGCCAGAGCAATGGCACCAGTGTTGTCACAGAACAGAGTCATTGGGTTCAGTGCACTGGGCACTACTCCAAGATCTGTCATGAACTCCTTCATCCAGACACCTTCCTTCGCCGCCTCCGAGGCAACGATGTACTCCGCTTCGCATGTAGAATCAGCTACCACGCTCTGCTTGGAACTACACCAGCTTACCGCTCCCCCATTGAGAATGTATACGTATCCGGTTTGAGACTTAGAGTCATCCGGATCAGTGTCAAAGCTTGCATCGACGTAACCCTTTACGACGAGCTCTTGATCACCTCCATAAACGAGAAACATTTCCTTAGTCCTTTTCAGGTACTTAAGGATATTCTTGACCGCCGTCCAGTGTTCCATTCCTGGATCACTTTGAAACCTTCCGACCATACTTATGGAAAGGCTGACATCGGGTCTTGTGCACAACATTGCATACATGATAGAGCCTATGGCAGAAGCATAGGGGATGACACTCATCTTCTCTCTATCCTCTGCAGTCACTGGGCATTGAGTCTTACTCAATTTCACACCTTGCAATATAGGCAAGAACCCCTTCTTGGACCGATCCATTTTGAACTTCTTCAAAACTTTGTCAAGGTATGTGCTCTGTGAAAGTCCTATTAAGTGTCTCGATCTATCTCTGTAGATCTTGATGCCTAATATGAAAGAAGCTTCTCCTAGGTCCTTCATTGAAAAGCTCTTGTTCAAATATTCCTTCACGCTTTCCAACATTTCTATATTTTTTCCAATCAGCAATATGTCATCCACATATAATATTAGAAACGCTATAGAGCTCCCACTCACTTTCTTGTAAATACAAGCTTCTCCGTAAACTTGTATAAACCCGAACGCTTTGATCACCTCATCAAAGCGAAGATTCCAACTCCGAGATGCTTGCACCAGTCCATAAATGGATTGCTGGAGTTTGCAAACTTTGTCAGCATTCTCTGGATCGACAAAACCTTCTGGTTGTATCATATACAACTCTTCCTTAGGGAAACCGTTAAGGAACGCTGTTTTGACATCCATCTGCCAAATTTCGTAATCGAAAAATGCAACTATTGCTAACATGATTCTGACGGACTTAAGCATCGCTACGGGTGAGAAGGTCTCATCGTAGTCAACTCCTTGAACTTGTGAAAAACCCTTTGCCATAAGTCGAGCTTTATAGACGGTGACATTACCGTCCGCGTCCGCCTTCTTCTTAAAAATCCATTTGTTCTGAATGGCCTTTCGCCCTTCAGGTAATACTTCCAAAGTACATACTTTGTTTTCATACATGGATCCCATCTCGGATTTCATGGCCTCTGACCATTTGTTGGAATCCAGGCCCATCATCGCTTCTCCATAGCTCGTAGGTTCATCGTTGTCCAACAACATGACCTCTAAGACATGGTTACCGTACCACTCAGGAGGAGTACATGCCCTTGTCGACCTACGAGGTTCGATAGTAACTTGATCCGAAGCTTCATGATCATCATCATTAACTTCCTCTTCAACTGATGTAGGCTCCACAGAAACATCTTTCTGCGCTGCGCTACTCTCTGGTTGAAACAAAGGTTCAACAACCTCATCAAGTTCTATCTTCCTCCCATTCAATTCTTTCGAGAGAAACTCTTTCTCGAGAAATGACCCGTTCTTAGCGACAAACACTTTTCCTTCAGATCTGAGATAGAAGGTATACCCAACCGTCTCTTTTGGGTATCCTATGAAGACGCATTTCTCCGCTTTGGGTTTCAGCTTTTCAGGCTGAAGCTTTTTGACATAAGCATCACATCCCCAAACTTTAAGAAATGACAACTTTGGTTTCTTACCAAACCACAGTTCATACGGCGTCGTCTCAACGGATTTTGATGGTGCCCTATTTAAAGTGAATGCAGCTGTCTCTAATGCATAACCCCAAAACGATAGTGGCAAATCGGCAAGAGACATCATAGAATGCACCATATCCAATAAGGTTCGTACGACGTTCGGACACACCATTGCGCTGTGGTGTTCCAGGCGGCGCCAATTGTGAAACAATTCCACATTGTCTTAAGTGACTGCCAAACTCATAACTCAGATATTCTCCTCCTCGATCAGAACATAGGAATTTAATCTTCTTGTTACGATGATTCTCAACTTCACTCTGATATTGCTTGAACTTTTCAAACGTTTCAGACTTGTGTTTCATTAAGTAAATATACCCATATCTACTTAAGTCATCGGTGAAGGTGAGAAAATAACGATATCCACTGCGCGCCTCAATGCTCATCGGACCCCACACATCAGTATGTATGATTTCCAACAAGTCACTTGCCCGTTCCATTGTTCCAGAGAACGGGGTCTTAGTCATCTTGCCCATGAGGCATGGTTCACATGTGTCAAGCGATTCAAAATCAAGCGACTCCAAAAGTCCATCAGCATGGAGCTTCTTTGCGTTTTACACCAATATAACCAAAGCGGCAGTGCCACAAGAAAGTGGTATTATCATTATCAACTCTACATCTTTTGGCATCAATGTTATGAACATGTGTATCATCACTATCGAGATTCAATAAGAATAAACCCCTCACATTGGGTGCATGACCATAAAAGATATTACTCATATAAATAGAACAACCATTATTCTCTGATTTAAATGAGTAACCGTCTCACAATAAACAAGATCCAGATATAATGTTCATGCTTAACGCAGGCACTAAATACCAATTATTCAGGTCCATAACTAATCCCGATGGTAATCGAAGAGCGAGCGTGCCGACGGCGATCACATCAACCTTGGAACCATTTCCCACGCACATCGTCACTTCGTCCTTTGCCAGCCTCCGTCTATTCCGTAGCTCCTGCTTTGAGTTGCAAATGTGAGCAACCGAACCGGTATCAAATACCCAGACACTACAACGAGAGTTGGTAAGGTACACATCAATAACATGTATATCATATATACCTTGTTTGGTGTTGGCCGCCTTCTTGTCGGCCAGATACTTGGGGCAGTTCCGCTTCCAGTGACCAGTTCCCTTGCAATGAAAGCACTCAGTTTCTGGCTTGGGTCCAGCCTTGGGTTTCTTCACGGGAGGGGCAACTGCTTTGCCACTCTTCTTGGAGTTACCCTTCTTGCCCTTGCCATTCTTCTTGAAACTAGTGGTTTTATTGACCATCAACACTTGATGCTCCTTCTGAATTTCAGACTCAGCGACTTTCAGCATCGCAAACAGCTCGGCGACTGACTTGTTCATCCCTTGCATGTTATAGTTCATCACGAAGCTTTTGTAGCTAGGTGGCAGTGATTGAAGAACTCTGTCAGTGATCGCCTCTGGCGGAAGGGGCATCCCTGACTCAGCCAAACGGTTCGAATACCCAAACATTCTGAGTATATGTTCACTGACAGACCCGTTCTCCTCCATCTTGCAAGCATAGAACTCATCGGAGGTCTCACACCTCTCGATCCGGGCATTCTTCTCAAAGATAAACTTCAACTCCTGGAACATCTCATATGCTCCATGACGTTCAAAACACCTTTAAAGTCCCGGTTCTAAGCCATACAACATTGCACATTGAACTATTGAGTAATCTTCAGAACGCGCCTGCCAGACGTTCACAACGTCTGCAGACGACACTGGAGCAGGTGCTTCACCGAGCGGTGCATCAAGGACATAAACCTTTTGGGAAGCCGTGAGGATAATGCTCAGATTACGGGCCCAGTCTACAAAGTTACTTCCATCATCTTTCAACTTGGCTTTCTCTAGGAACGCATTGAAATTCAGGGGAACTACTACGCGAGCCATTGATATACAACATAAATTTGCAAAGGTTACTAAGACTATTGTTCAATATAATGAGTTTAGTTAATCATATTACTTAAAAAACTCCCACTCAAATTGACATACCTCCGGTCATTCGAGTGATACATGATCCAAATTCACCAACCCAAGTCCGATCATCACGTGAGATGAGGTGGTTTCAATGGTGAACATCTTCATGTTGATCATATCTACTATATGACTCATGTTCGACCTTTCGGTCTCTTGTGTTCCGAGGCCATGTCTGTACATGCTAGGATGGTCAAGTTTAACCCGAGTGTTCTGCACGTGCAACACTGGCTTGCACCCGTTGTATGTGAAGTTAGAGTCTATCACACCCGATCATCACGTGGTGCTTCGAAACGACGAACTTTCGCAACGGTGCACACCCGGGGAGAACACAATTTTATCTTGAAATTTTAGTGAGGGATCACCTTATAATGCTACCGTCGTCCTAAGCAAAATAAGATGCATAAAAGGATTAACATCACATGGAAATCATATGTGACATGATATGGCCATGAACTTGTGCTTTTGATCTCCATCTCCAAAGCACCGGCATGATCTCCATCGTCACCGGCATAACACCATGATATCCATCATCATGATCTCCATCATTGTATCTCCATCGGGATTGTCGCGCCCACCATGCTTCTACTACTATTGCTACCGCTTAGCGATAAAGTAAAGCATTACATAGCACTTAATGATTGACACGTAGGTCATACAATAATTAAGGACAACCCTATGGCTCCTGCCGGTTGCCGCATGCATCGACATGCAAGTCGATATGAACTATTACAAACATGATCATCTCATACATCAAATATATCTCATCATGTCTTTGTCCATATCATATCACAACATACCCTGCAAAAACAAGTTAGACGTCCTCTAATTGTTGTTGCATTTTTACGTGGCTACTACGGGTATCTAGCAAGAACGATTCTTACCTACGCAAAACCACAACGGTGATACACAAATTGCTATTCAACCTTCTCAAGGACCGCCTTTGTAGAATCCTATCCAACTAAGGTGGGAGCGACAGACACCCGCCAGCCATCTTCATGCAACAAAGTCACATGTCTGTCGATGGAACCGGTCTCTCGTACGTGGACGAGTAAGGTTGGTCCGGGCTGCTTCATCCCACAATACCGCTGAATCAAGAAAAGACCAAGGGAGGAAGCAATCTGAGCATCAACGCCCACAAACTCCTTTGTGTTCTACTCGTGATCTCATCTACGCATAGACCTAGCTCATGATGCCACTGTTGGGGAACGTTGCATGGGAAACAAAAAATTTCCTATGCACACACAAGATCTATCCATGGTGATGAGCATCTACGAGAGGGAGACTGGATCTACATACCCTTGTAGATCGCTAAGAGGGAAGCGTTAAGAAACGCGGTTGATGTAGTCGAACGTCTTCGTGATCCAAATCGCAAGCCGTCCCGCGATCCAATCACGATCCGTCCCGATCTAGCGCCGAACGGACGGCACCTCCGCGTTCAGCACACGTACAGCTCGATGACGATCTCCGCCTTCTTGATCCAGCAAGAGGGGGCGGAGAGTTAGATGAGTACTCCGCCAGCACGACGGCGTGGTGATGGTGGTGGTGGAGCTGATCCGGCAGGGCTTCGCCAAGCACCCCCGAAAGATCTAGAGGGAAAACGGTCTAGACGGGGGGAGAGAGCGCTGCACCGTGGCTTTTGGGGTGCAGCTGCCCTCTCACCCCTCCAATATATATAGGAGGGAGGGGAGGGTCTGGCGCCCTAGGGTTTCCCCCTAGGGTTGGCCGAACCAGGAGGAGGAGGAGTCCCCCTCCAATTAGGAGGTGGGGCGCGGGAGGAGTCCTCCTCCTACTAGGACTCCTCCCCCTCTCCTCTTTCCCTGCGCATCGGCCCATAGGAGCTGGCCTCCCAGCCCACTAGGGGCTGGTGCGCCACCTCTAAGGCCCATGTGGCCCCTTGGGGTAGGTGGGCCCCACTTGGTGGACCCCCGGAACCCATTCGTCACTCCCGGTACACTACCGGAACTGCCCGAAACTTTTCCGCAGTCCAAACACCACTTTCCTATATATCAATCTTTACCTCCGGACCATTCCGGAACTCATCGTGACGTCCGGGATCTCATCCGGGACTCTGAACAACCTTCGGTCACCAACATATATAACTCAATACTACCGAAACTTCACCGAACGTTAAGTGTGAAGACCCTGCGGGTTCGAGAACTATGTAGACATGACCGAGACACCTCTACGGTCAATAACCAATAGCGGGACCTGGATGCTCATATTGGCTCCTACATATTCTACGAAGATCTTTATCGGTTGAACCTCTATGTCAAGGATTCAGTTAATCCCGTATGCAGTTCCCTTTGTTCTTCGGTATGTTACTTGCTCGAGATTCAATCGTCGGTATCTCTATACGTAGTTCAACCTCGTTATCGACAAGTCTCTTTACTCGTTCCGTAATACAAGATCCCGTGGCTAACTCTTTAGTCACTTTGCTTGCAAGGCTCATAGTGATGTTGCATTACCGAGTGGGCCCTGAGATACCTCTCCGTCACACGGAGTAACAAATCCCAGTCTTGATCCATGCCCACTCAACAGACACCCTATAGTCACCCAGTTACTTTGCGACGTTTGATACACACAAGGTATTCCTCCGGTGTCAGTGAGTTGCATGATATCATGGTCATAGGAACAGATACTTGACATGCAGAAAACTATAGCAATAAACTGACACGATCATATGCTACGGTCATAGTTTGGGTCTTGTCCATCACATCATTCTCCTAATGATGTGATCCCGTTATCAAATGACATCTCATGTCTATGGCTAGGAAACCTTGACCATCTTTGATCAACGAGCTAGTCTACTAGAGGCATACTAGGGACACAGTGTTGTCTATGTATCCACACATGCATTTGAGTTTCCAATCAATACAATTATAGCATGGATAATAAACGATTATCATGAACAAGGAAATATAATAACAACCACTTTATTATTGCCTGTAGGGCATATTTCCAACACTTAGAGTGGCGATTTGCTTTATTATACTAACGGAACTCACGAAGATTTTGTCAAGTTTTGTGATTGAAGTTTTCAAGTTTTGGGTGAGATCACGATGGATGAAGGAATAAGGAGTAAGAAGAGCCTAAGCTTGGGGATGCCCATGGTACCCCAAGATAATATCCAAAGATTAACAAGCAACTAAGCTTGGGCATGCCCCCCGAGTGGCATCCCCTCTTTATTCTAACAACCATCGGTATTTTACTTGGAGCTATATTTTTATTCGTCACATATCATGAGTTTTGCTTGGAGCATCTTGTATCATTTGAGTCTTGGCTTGATTTGCTTTTTATCCTTTCTGTACACACCTATTTGAGAAAGCCAAAATTATGCTATGATTTCTTAGAATTGCTCTATATGCTTCACTTAATTTTTTTAGCTATGGAGTTGCTCTTGTGCTTCACTTATATCTTTTTGAGCACGGCGTGCTTTTACATGTTTTGAGAAATGCTCTCATGCTTCACTTATATTAATTTGAGAGTTAGTAAATTTTGAAGAAATCCTCTCATGCTTCACTTATACTATTTTGAGAGATGAATTTTTATGCTCATGATCTTCACTTAAATCTATGTGAGCTTGTCAAAAGCAATGGCAATATATGAAACTGGTCCCAAAGTGATAGATATTCATGAGGGATATAATAAAAACTTTCATGAAGATCATTGGACGAATTAAACTTGATTCTTTGTAATAGTTTTGAGACATGATGATAGTAATATGTGAGTTATGCTGGTGAGTAATTATGCTTAGTAAGAATATTGGTGTTAAGGTTTGTGATTCCCTATGCAAGCACGAAAGTCAATAGTTGTGCTATGAAATTACATCCTACTTATGGTGCATTATTCGGTGTTAGTTATGCTTAATGCTTGCTTATGTGAATTTTCGTTTCTTGGTTGGTTGCTTCTCAATCTATTTTCTAGCCTTCACTTGTACTAAGTAGAAATACTACTTGTGCATCCAAAATCCTTAAACCCAGTTTTGCCATATGAATCCACCATACCTACATATATGCGGTATTTCCACACCGTTCCAAGCAAATTTGTATGTGCTATCTCTAATTTTCAAAATAAATTTCCTTTTTGTGTGATCGTACCGCTCATGAAGCGGAAGGGGGTGACCGATATTTTTCCATGCTAGATGTGTTATTCTCAAGATGAGTGTTTATTCACTCGTCATTGCACGAGAGTATGGCGGTAATAGGGATGCCCAGTCCCGAAATGAAAAAAGAAAAGAAATTTACTTTATGTTGTCAAATAATAAATTCCTTGGAAAGTGTTGGTATGGAAGGCAACCGTGGATTCGGCTAGCCATGGAAAGTGAAAGAATGGTGGAAAAAGGAATAAAATTTATTTTCTGTTTGGGAACCGCTTATGATGTATCTAGCATGGAAAGGCATTGAAATCTCTCGGTCGTTTTCGTTGACAGGAAAGGCCTTCGCAGAGGGAAGTAGGGATTTGTACAGGTGCCAGAGCTCAAGATAGTGAAATCTCTCGGTCGTTTGCGTTGACAGGAAAGGCCTTCGCAGAGGTGCCAGAGCTCAAGATTGTGAAATCTCTCGGTCGTTTTCGTTGACAGGAAAGGCATTGAAATATTTTTCTCTATCAATTTGAACCTTGAGCTCTGGCACCTCTACAAATCCCTACTCCCCTCTGCGAAGGGCCTATCTATTTACTTTATGCAATTTTTATTTTTACTTGAGTCTCCATCTTCTCTTATAAAGCACCAACTAGGGGGCACTATGATCGTACTTGAGCATTAGGTGTAGCTAATATTTGAGTGTGTTTCATGAATGGATCAATGATTGAGCATGATGGGCTAGGGATAGCTTTCTTTAGTGTTGATATTTTGAAAGACATGGTTGCTTGTTGATATGCTTGAGTATTAAAGTCTCTATGTCAAAACTAGACTATTGCTTTGAACCATCTAAAAGTCCAAATGTCCATGCTACAAAAGAAAAGAATATGTGATGAACATGTTAGGCAGCATTCCACATCAAAAATTCTGTTTTTATCATTTACCTACTGAAGGACGAGTAGGAATTAAGCTTGGGGATGCTGATACATCTCCAACATATCTATAATTTTTGCTTGTTCCATTTTGTTATATTATCAATCTTGGATGTTTTACAATCATTTTATAGCAACTTTATATCATTTCTTGGGACTAATGGAAGGACGTGTATGTCGCCTAGAGGGGGGGGGGTGAATAGGCGCTTTAAAATAATTACGGTTTAGGCTTGAACAAATGCGGAATAAAACTAACGTTTAATCTCCTCACGCCCTCGCACAATGGAAGATGCCGTGATTCCACTAAGGGACCCTTGAGGGCGGTCATCGAACCCGTACAAATGGCAACCCTTGGGAGCAGTCACCGGTACCCGTACACTTTGGCAACCCTTGGGGGCGGTCACCGGTACCCGTACAAATTGCTCGGGGCAATCTCCACAACCTAATTGGAGACCCCGACGCTTGCCCGGAGCTTTACACCACAATGATTGAGCTCTGAGGCACCACCAACCGTATAGGGTGCCAAGGCACACAAGAGGAACAAGCTCTAGGGTGCTCAAACACTCAAGAGTAATAAGCTTCTCAAACTTCACTTCCACGTATCACCGTGGAGAACTCAAACCTATGCACCAAATGCAATGGCAAGGGCACACAGAGTGCCCAAGTCCTTCTCTCCCAAATCCCACCAAAGCAACTTATGCTAGGGAGGAAAATGAGAGGAAGAACAAAGAAGAACACGAAGAACTCCAAGATCTAGATCCAAGGGGTTCCCCTCACATAGAGGAGAAAGTGATTGGTGGAAATGTGGATCTAGATCTCCTCTCCCTTTTCCCTCAAGAACTAGCAAGAATCATTGGAGGGATTGAGAGTTAGCAAGCTCAAAGAAGGTCAACAATGGGGGGCAAAAACGAGCTCAAGAGTTGGGGAACCATTGGGGAAGAAGACCCCCTTAAATAGGTCCCCACGAATCTGCCCGTTATGTGCAGAATAACATAGGAGCAGTACAACCGCTATGAGCACCGGTACAACTGGTAAACAGCAATAAGCGGTACAACCGGCCCACAACCGCCCAAGAACCGCACCACAACAGAAACTAGTCTGGTGGTAGAGCGGTACATGGCCGGTACAACCTTCAGACCAAATCTGGAGTGGTACAACCGCTCCAAACACCGGTTGTACCGGTCAACCGGTACAACCTCTCTATGGGGCGGTACAACCTCTCTATGTAAAACAGGTAATACTAAAACAGCCATAACTTTCGCATACGAGCTCCGATTTGAGCAAACTCAAGCTTGTTGGATAAAGGACAACGAGAGCTATCCAACAATGACTAGTTAAATTAAGAACAAGCAGTGGAGAATAAATGCCACTAGGATAAGGAAGATGACCTTCCCAATAAATATCCGGCAAAATCTCCAACACCGAAAACACAATATGATGCATACGAAATCTGTTTTCGATGAGCTTGAACTTATCACGATGAAGACCGAAAGCTCAAAAACTCACATAGAGAAAAAACAAATAAGGACCAAGAAAGATGATGATGCAAGGATGCAAATAGTTTGAGCTCTCAATGAACGATACGATCAAGCTACTCACTTGAGAGCCCCCCTTGATAGTACGGCTATCAATCCTATAACCCGGTCTCCCAACTACCACCATGAGACCGGTAAAATGGAAAACTTTATCAAGGTCAAACCTTTGCCTTGTGCCTAGTCCACTTGAGCTAGATGATGACGATCTTGTTCTTCTCAAGATGGACCACCTTTCTTGATTGCGCCGGCTCGATGAAGACTAGTAGATTGCTCCCCATACTCCACTATGGGTGAGCCACTCCTCGGCACATCTTGTAACACCCCAAAAATATTCTTTTGGATTTTCAAAATATTTTCTTTAAAATGAATTCTTTGAAAACCATTTTGATCCTATTTTCTTCCTTCTGTTTGAAAACCTTTTCAAATTTTAGTTGGGTTCAAAATTCTCTAGAAAGGGGTCTGTTTTGATTGATGGTTTTATTTGGAAAATGATTCTTAGAATTCAAAAAAAATATTTTCTTTTAGAAAAGTTTTTGATATAACTAAAATATTCTAAGGAAAAGCCCTTTTCTTTTCTGCTAACACTTCCAAAATCCATCCAACAATCTTTCTACCACTCCCTAATTGGTCCATAAGTCATTCACACCTTCTAGGGCAGCAAGCAACTTATTTCCACCCCACAAAGATATTTTTCTCATTTTAAACAAGTTCCAAAATGGGAATTTGTAATATCCATGGTTTCTTTGAGTTACAAAGGAACTACATTTTCTACAACACTCCTGCCTCCACAAAAATTACTCCCGAAACTAGACAGTACCTATAACCCATTTCACCAAAAACTTTGGGTTCCAAAGTTCAAAATTTTCAAAATTCATACAGTTCAAATTCGGACCAGAAACCATTTTCTAATTCAAAACTCATTCCAAACCTCTCCAAAAATTCTGAAACTCTGCCATCTCCTTTGCCTTGCATCACTACGTCACCACAAAAATTTTCAGAAATTCCAAAAATGCCTAGACCCTTCGGTCATTTCATCAAACACCTAGCATGCATACTGTTCATCACTGATAAAATTCAGTTAACTGAATTTCTTCAGTCAGCAGAGGAATCGGTGCCGTGCACCCCTCCCCTTCCTTCTCCTTCACGGCGAAGCCGTTGCTCATCAATGCCTCGGACCCCTGGCCCACTTCCCAGCCTCTCCTCGCCGATGAGCTGGCAGCTAGCCGGTGCAACGGCCACCGTGCTCATCCACGGCGGACCGAGCGGAGATGCCTCGGCCACCGACTGCTTTCACTGCGCCGCCTCGCCCAAACCTACCTATCTTCCCATGCGTCGCACCTTCCCGCCTCTCCGTGCGCTGGCCATGCCGACCACGCCGTCTGGACCCCTCCTGGCAGCCGCCGGAGTTGGTCAGCGCCGCCACACCCGTACACAGACCTCGCCATGGATAAGGCCATAGGGGTCGAGCTCGTCCGCGCTGGCGCTTCGGGCAGCTTCCACCACTCTCACTGACACCCACCGACCACGGCCACCGCCCAAACCTACCTCGCCGACCACCGTAAGTCCGGCGTAATCCGAACCTCGCCGGACCGCCTCGAATCGCCTATAAATGGGACCCCCGAGCCTCGGCGATCACTCACCCCACCCCCACGCCTTCCCAATCGACCCCCACTCCACTCTCCCGACCTCGAGGAGGTCGTCTTCCTCCTCTCTGACCACCGCTCCGCCGCCTCTGTCTCCGATCCGTCCATCGCCGTTAAGCTACCTCCGCCTCCCAAACTCCACAGCACGCCTCAACTCACTCCCTCTCGTCGATTCCGCGCCCCAATTCGACGTTTGGAGCCCTCTCCGGCGAGATCCCACACTTTCCGAACCACCGTCCGCCGCCGTCAACCTCGCCGCCGTTCTGCTGCATGCCGGCGACCCCCACCGCCAACCACTGACGCGGTAGTCATCCCCGAGCACGACCCTGCCTTCTCCAGCCACTAAAACCCCGGCGATCGTCGCCGGCGATCGCCGCACTCTCTCTGTCCTCGCGCGCGTGCGCGCTCAAATTCAAACCTGACGGGTGGACCCCACCCGTCAGCGTTTTATTCTTTTCCAGTTAAAACAGAAGACGTATTCGGATGTTTACGCGTTCTGAGCTGGAAAGCGTACTCCTGTCCGAAACATTTTCTTTTCTATTTTTAAGGCAGAACTGACTGGAGCTTTGACTGCCTATAGTTTTTGAACCACAAGTCCAAATGACTTGATTCTTTTTTTGAAATTCTTATTTTTCTCTCTAGTTTTTTTAGTATTTATTTTAAAATATTTTGAGACAGGTATTGTACTGTGATGAAATTTTGATTTGAATTTAAATTTGGATTTTTCAGAAAAAGAAGAAGAAAACTTTGCTGGAAATTTGGAGGGGTTTTCTCCTGACAACTTTGGACAAGGCAAGCATTATTGAACTTGGGATATGGTGATTGCATTTGCATGTTTGTATTGGTTTGGAATTGCACCGCATGTGTAGGATATATATCACAAGTGCATGCATGCATGGTCATATCATCTTTTGCTTGTACTTCACTCAAGTGAGTTTCTTCCGTGAAGGAAAGATTGTGGGAAACCAGGAGTGTACTCCTGCCTTGGACGTGCCGGTGGGCACGGGCTATTTTTGACACGGTGGTGTCACGTGACATATGTGGAGCATACCGGTCATATTAGTAACACCTCCTGAGTCGACCTAGATCGAGTCTTGTTCCGTTACACCTAGTTGTATACCGTGCTGCCACGGGTCCTTTTGCTTGTACTTCACTCAAGGACGTTAGCTGGGTGGGTCAAGTGTCGGTCCCGGTGTCGTTCTTTGGAGGAAATAATTAACATCAAGCATGAATATTTTGCAGGATGAATTTTGTCACTACTAATATTATCATGAATATATTATTGATGATATGAATATTATTGTGGACTAACCCGTTTCTCTTATTATATTTTCTGTGTGTCTCAGGGGCTAGCTAGACTACCCTGGACATTCAGTTTTATTTTCAAGACCTTACGAGGCGTCCCTCGAGTTCACAGGCGGTTTTGTCTCGCCACTACTCTTGTGGACATCCGTTTGGCATTTCTTTTCAAGACCTCTCGTGGTGTCGCTTGAGTTCTCGGATGGTCCTGTCTCGTCCGATCTCTCTTTTAGACACCCGATTGGCATTTCTTTTCAAGACCTCTCGTGGCGTCCCTCGAGTTTAACAGGCGGTATGTCTCGCCACTACTCTTGTGGACACCCTTTTGGCATTTCTCTTCAAGACCTACCGTGGTGTCATTTTAGACATCCGACCGGCATTTGCTTTTATGTTTTCTGGCCACTAACACTTCACTTCTGTATATGCTACAAATTTATCATGCTATGTTTAAAGTTTGCCAGCATGCATATATATGTTATGGTTAGCATGAGCATTTCATACCAAGAGCATATGCATTCATTATATCTTTTGTTCATTATGTTTGCGAGTACATTCCAACGTACTCACTGGCTTGTCCCTGACTATTTACTTGGCCAGACTTGGAGGAGGACGAGCTTATGGAGGAGGATTGCGCTAGCGAGCCCGACACTTAGAGGAGTTCCAGTCAGACTACCTGTGATATAGGAGTCTACCACATGTACCATCTGCTGAGCTTCCGCTACACAAATAAAGTAGTCAAGTCTCACACTGACACTTGGCACTATTTTATTGTATCAGTATTACAGTACCACCACACCACTGTCGTATTCCACCATCGTAGTATATTGGAAAATTTGTAATAAATTTGTTGAGTCACCCTGACTCAACCCTGTGTAATATTATATTTGTACTAGTTATCTATATCAAGGGAGTCCACCAGTTGTTCTTGGGGCTGGTGAGACTCGAGGGCTCTTCTGTGATTATTTCCAGAAAGGGGCCCAACAAACCTTGGTATCAGAGCCAGGCTGACTGTAGAAAGCCCTAGGCACGATCACTAGCACTCGAGTCAGTACTAACATTTTTAGCATGCATCTCATGCATTGTAGCAAATTTTCCTTGGTCATCATATACTTATGATATGACTATTTGGATTTTTGTCTACTGTTGTAGATGGCGAGTAGTATACCCAGACCACAGCACGCTGAGAGGGCGGAGTAGCACGCTAGTTTAAATAAGTGGTCGTGTAATATACAGTTTCTGCAAGCATCTTGTATAATTAAACCATGCTTGTATGATAAAATCTGGCATGTATAATTAAATCTGCGTGTGTGATATAATCTGTTTCTTTTTGCACTTATAATTTTGGGGAGGGAATTATTTTCAGTCTCTTAAAAATTTATTTCCTTCCCTGTCACTTCTTTTCTCATCGGTGTTACACAAATACCCCTAGAAAGAAAATGCATCTCCCCTGGACCCGTTCCATGCCAACTCCGCCAGAGAACAACCTTGGACAAATGGGAAATAATTTTACTCAGGGACAGACAAGTCAACAGAGTAACGACTCAGCATTCTCACAAGTATGCCGTCTGTACGAGCAAAGCCATCAACAGCACCAAGAGATGATGCAGCACTTAATCAATATGGGGAATCACCAGGAGCAGCACCAACCCAGATCCAAATTATCTGAACAGCAGAAGACAAAACCAATTGTCTTTACTCACACCGACAAACCGTTGGAGGCAGACGATTGGCTACGTGATATGGAAAGGAAATTGGTTATCGCCCAGTGTACGGACCAGGAAAAAGTGCTAAATGACTTGCTACGTGATATGGTGGGAGAATTTGTGTCACACGCACCCCAATGGAGCAAATATGACATGGGAACAATTCAAGGAAAATTTCCGGGGAGCACATATTCCCAACAGCATTATGAAATTGAAGAAAAGGGAGTTTGAGGATCTCAAGCAGCGAGGCACCACAGTGACGCAATACCTGGACCAGTTTACTCAGCTGGCCCGGTACGCCAACGACGAATACATGACAGAAAACAAGAAAATGGAAAAAATTCTTGACGGACTGATCTCATCTCTGAAGTGCCAATTGGTGGTCCATACCTTTCCAGATTTCAAGACACTGGTAGACAAGGCCATCATACTGGAAAACGAACACCGCAACATGAACGAAATTTGCAAGCGCCATATGAACCAGTCAGCCCAGGTTCGCAACAACAGGCCCAGGAATGAAATTCAAAGGCCTGTGGTATCCCGAACCGCAGTTATGGCACCACAACAGAACCGCAGTGCCTTCAACAACAGGACCAAAGATACAACATTCCGTCCGGGCGTCACCTGTTATGCATGCGGAGAAGAGGGGCATTACTCCAGACAATGCCCAAAACAGGGAAACAACACTTCCAAGACCAACAACAATGGCCGCGGTATAAATACAGCTCTGAGGCGCAACAATTTCAACCCCAATAACAACCAAAGGAAGGGACAGGTCAACCACGTGACCTTTGAGGAGGCACAGAATGCACCAGATATTGTGTTTGGTACGTTCCCTGTCAACTCAATTAATGCTACAGTCTTATTTGATTCTGGAGCTTCCCATTCATGTATTTCCAAAAGATTTGCTTCGGAGAATCAGTTTTCTTTTTCGCCTTTGCAAAATTCCATGGTTATTCAGTCCCCGGGATCGAAGCAAAGCACACAATGGTACTGCAAGGATGTGAACATTGAAATTAAAGGAATGGGATTTCTAGCCAACCTCATTGTACTGGAAGCAGTCGATCTGGACATTATTTTGGGAATGGATTGGTTAACTACTAACAAAGGTTTCATAGACTGCTACAACCGTACAGTGACTCTCACTAATTGCCAAGGGGAAACAATCAAATTTGGCACAAGAAGGATTTCTACTTCATAGGGAAAATTAAATCAAGTGGATGCGACGGAATTAAGTAAGGTCCCGGTAATCTGCGAATACCCCGATGTATTTCCTGAGGAGCTACCAGGAATGCCCCCGGACCGCGAAATTGAATTCGTTATTGAATTGACACCTGGAACAACCCCCATATATAAGAAGCCGTACCGTATGGCTCCGACAGAACTGGCTGAGTTAAAAAAACAGATTAAGGAACTTATGGAAAAAGGTTATGTTTGACCTAGCTCATCACCATGGGGTTCGCCAGTTTTATTTGCTAAGAAAAAGGATGGTATCCTACGGCTATGTATTGATTACGGGGCACTTAATATGGTCACCATCAAAAATAAATATCCACTGCCCAGGATAAATGACTTGTTCGAACAACTAGCAGAAGCCAAGGTTTTCTCAAAAATAGATTTGAGGTCGGGCTACCATCAATTAAAAATCCGATCGTGAGATATACCCAAGACTGCCTTTACCACCAGATATGGATTATATGAGTTCACAGTAATGCCTTTTGGCTTAACCAACGCTCCTTCTTATTTTGTGCATCTCATGAACAAGGTCTTCATGAAATACTTGGACAAGTTCGTGGTTGTATTTATTGATGATATACTCATTTACTCCAAGACGCCGGAAGAACATGAGCAAAATCTTCGGATAGTTTTGGAAGAATTAAGGAAAAATCAATTATACGCCAAATTCAGCAAGTGTGAATTCTGGCTACGGGAAGTTGGCTTTCTTGGACACGTACTGACACAGGATGGAATAGCAGTGGACCCGAGTAAAGTGAAAGATGTCTTGGGATGGAAGCAACCCACAAACGTGACAGAGGTCAGAAGTTTTCTTGGTCTGGCTGGTTATTATCGGAGATTTATCAAAGGATTCTCCGCCATAGCTAAACCCATGACCCAGTTACTCAAGAAAGATAAGAAGTTTGAATGGACTGAAGCCTGTGAGAAAAGTTTTCAAGAATTGAAAAAGAGGTTAACAACAACACCCGTTCTGGTCGTGCCCGATGTGCACAAAAATTTTGAGATATATTGTGACGCATCCAGGAAAGGTCTTGGATGTGTGTTAATGCAAGAGGGGAAAGTTGTAGCATATGCTTCAAGACAACTACGGCGACACGAAGAAAATTATCCCACCCATGACTTGGAATTAGCAGCAGTAATACATGCACTCAAGGAATGGCGACATTTCCTTCTGGGTAATCGATGTGAGATATACACGGACCATACAAGTCTTAAGTATATCTTCACCCAGCCAGAATTAAACTTGAGACAGCGTCACTGGCTTGAATTGATTAAGGATTATGATGTGGGAATTCATTACCATCCTGGTAAATCAAATGTTGTAGCAGACGCTCTGAGCAGAAACCCATGCACCCACGATGGTAGTATACAATTCTCACAGCATGAGTTCAACCAGGAATTTGCCAAACTCAACATGATACTGGTGACGGAAGGGACTATTACTCAGCTGGAAATAAAACCAACATTAGAAGATCAGATCAAAGAAGCCCAAAAAAGACACCCAAGTATTGAGGGAATCAAGAGGAAAATAAAATTGGGCAAGGCGTCCGAATTCACCATAGACAGTCAGGGAATTTTATGGTTCGGGAAGAGATTATGCGTACCAAACGAAGAGGAGTTAAAGCAACAAATTTTGGCAGAGGCTCACACTACTCCGTACTATATTCACCTAGGGGGAACCAAGATGTACAAGGATCTACAAGAAAGATTTTGGTGGCACGGGATGAAGAGAGACATAGCCGTGTACGTTGCGCGCTGTGATTCTTGTCAGCGTGTAAAAGCAGAACATCAGAGGCCAGCAGGACTATTGCAACCACTCAGAGTGCCTGAATGGAAATGGGATGTAATAGGAATGGATTTTATCGTCGGATTGCCAAGGTCAAGGCATGGAAATGATGCTATCTGGGTTATAACAGATTTCTTAACCAAGGTGGCACATTTCATTCCAGTAAAAACCACATACTCAACACAGAGGCTTGCCAGGTTATACCTCTTCCAGATTGTTTGCTTACACGGAGTACCCAAGACCATAGTCTCTGGGCACCCAGTTTGTCTCTAGGTTTTGGGAGCACCTACAGCAAGCTTTAAGGACTCAACTGACATTCAGTACAGCATATCACCCACAGACTGGAGGACAAACTGAGCGGGTAAATCAGATATTGGAGGACATGCTGAGAGCGTGTGTGCTCACTTACGGAGTCAGCTGGGAAGACAGTTTACCATACGCGGAGTTCTCATATAACAACAGTTACCAAGCCAGTTTAAAGATGTCACCCTTCGAAGCCCTGTACGGACGACGATGCCGTACCCCACTCAATTGGTCTGAAACCGGAGATAGCCGAATCTTCAGCCCAGAAATTCTTAAAGAAGCAGAAACAAAAGTGAAACTTATTCAGGACAAACTGAGAGCGGCTCAGAACCGTCAGAAGAGCTACTATGACTAGAAACACCGTCTGGCTAGCTTTAAACCAGAGGAATACGTATATCTCAGAGTATCTCCAACAAGGGGGCTACAGAGATTTAAAGTCAAAGGAAAATTGGCACCGAGGTTTATTGGACCGTTCAGTGTAATTGCAAGGAGGGGCAAGGTTGCCTATCAACTGGAGCTACCGGCAGAGTTGTCAGATGTTCATGACGTGTTTCACGTGTCACAGCTAAGAAGGTGTATCAGTAACCCAGAAAAGAAAGTCCAGCACCAAGACCTGGATATCCAACCAGATCTTACATATAGGGAACGCCCTATAAAGATTTTGGAGGAGTGTGAACGGAGGACCCGGAAGAATGTGACAAAATTTTACAAGGTTCAGTGGAGTAATCACACCGAGGAAGAAGCAACCTGGGAAAGAGAGGATCACCTGAGGACTGAATATCCGTATCTGTTTGAGGGACAGCTGAAATCTCGGGGACAAGATTTTACTTAAGGGGGTAGGTGTTGTAACACCCCAAAAATATTCTTTTGGATTTTCAAAATCTTTTGTTTAAAATGAATTCTTTGAAAACCATTTTGATCCTATTTTCTTCCTTTTGTTTCAAAACCTTTTCAAATTTTAGTTGGGTTCAAAATTCTCTAGAAAGGGGTCTGTTTTGATTGATGGTTTTATTTGGAAAATGATTCTTAGAATTCAAAAAAAAAATCTTTTAGAAAAGTTTTTGATATAACTAAAATATTCTAACGAAAAGCCCTTTTCTTTTATTCTAACACTTCCAAAATCCATCCAACAATCTTTCTACCACTCCCCAATTGTTCCACAAATCATTCACACCTTCTAGGGCAACAACCAACTTCTTTCCACCCCACAAAGATATTTTTCTCATTTTAAACAAGTTCCAAAATGGGAATTTGCAATATCCATGGTTTCTTTGAGTTACAAAGGAACTACATTTTCTACAACACTCCTGCCTCCACAAAAATTACTCCCGAAACTAGACAGTACCTATAACCCATTTCACCAAAAACTTTGGGTTCCAAAGTTCAAATTTTTCAAAATTCATACACTTCAAATTCGGACCAGAAACCATTTTCTAGCTCAAAACTCATTCCAAACCTCTCCAAAAATTCTGAAACTCTGCCATCTCCTTTGCCTTGCATCAGTACGTCACCACAAAAATTTTCAGAAATTCCAAAAATGCCTAGACCCTTCGGTCATTTCATCAAACACCTAGCATGCATACTGTTCATCACTGATAAAATTCAGTTAAGTGAATTTCCTCAGTCAGCAGAGGAATCGGTGCCATGCACCCCTCCCCTTCCTTCTCCTTCACGGCGACGCCGTTGCTCATCAATGCCTCGGACCCCTGGCCCACTTCCCAGCCTCTCCTCACCGATGAGCTGGCAGCTAGCTGGTGCAACGGCCACCGTGCTCATCCACGGCGGACCGAGCGGAGCCGCCTCGGCCACCGACTACTTTCACTGTGCCGCCTCGCCCAAACCTACCTATCTTCCCATGCGTCGCACCTTCCCGCCTCTCCGTGCGCTGGCCACGCCGACCATGCCGTCTGGACCCCTCCTGGCAGCCGCTGGAGTTGGTCAGCGCTGCCACACCCGTACATAGACCTCGCCATGGATAATGCCATGGGGGTCGAGCTCGTCCGCGCTGGCGCTTCGGGCAGCTTCCACCACTCTCACTGACACCCACCGACCACGGCCACCGCCCAAACCTACCTCGCCCACCACCGTAACTCCGGCGTAATCTGAACCTCGCCGGACCGCCTCGAATCGCCTATAAAAGGGACCCCCCGAGCCTCGGCGATCACTCACCCCACCCCCACGCCTTCCCAATCGACCACCACTCCACTCCGCCGACCTCGAGGAGGTCGTCTTCCTCCTCTCTGACCACCGCTCCGCCGCCTCTGTCTCCGATCCGTCCATCGCCGTTAAGCTACCTCCGCCTCCCAAACTCCACAGCACGCCTCAACTCACTCCCTCTCATCGATTCCGCGCACCAATTCGACGTTTGGAGCCCTCTCCGGCGATATCCCACACTTTCCGAACCACCGTCCGCCGCCGTCAACCTCGCCACCGTTCTGCTGCACGCCGGTGACCCCCACCGCCAACCACTGACGCAGTAGTCATCCCCGAGCACGACCCTGCCTTCTCCAGCCACTTAAACCCTGGCGATCGTCGCCGGCGATCGCCGCACTCTCTCTGTCCTCGCGCACGTGCGCGCTCAAATTCAAACCTGACGGGTGGACCCCACCCGTCAGCGTTTTATTCTTTTCCAGTTAAAACAGAAGACGTATTCGGATGTTTACGCGTTCTGAGCTGGAAAGCGTACTCCTGTCCGAAACGTTTTCTTTTCTATTTTTAAGGCAGAACTGACTGGAGCTTTGACTGCCTATAGTTTTTGAACCACAAGTCCAAATGACTTGATTCTTTTTTTGAAATTCTTATTTTTCTCTCTAGTTTTTTTAGTATTTATTTTAAAATATTTTGAGACAGGTTTTGTACTGTGATGAAATTTTGATTTGAATTTAAATTTGGATTTTTCAGAAAAAGAAGAAGAAAACTTTGCTGGAAATTTGGAGGGGTTTTCTCCTCACAACTTTGGACAAGGCAAGAATTATTGAACTTGGGATATGGTGATTGCATTTGCATTTTTGTATTGGTTTGGAATTGCACCGCATGTGTAGGATATATATCACAAGTGCATGCATGCATGGTCATATCATCTTTTGCTTGTACTTCACTCAAGTGAGTTTCTTCCGTGAAGGAAAGATTGTGGGAAACCAGGAGTGTACTCCTGCCTTGGACGTGCCGGTGGGCACGGGCCATTTTTGACACGGTGGTGTCACGTGACATATGTGGAGCATACCAGTCATATTAGTAACACCTCCTGAGTCGACCTAGATCGAGTCTTGTTCCGTTACACCTAGTTGTATACCGTGCTGCCACGGGTCCTTCCGTTAGGAAGGTACGGCTTAGTAAGTTGTTAACCCCTGTCCGGGTACACACCACATAGAGGGCCACGATGAGGGTTTCCACGGCCATGGACTAAATCCTGTCATCGGGTCAGGGGCATGGGTGTTTCCGGTTGGTAACCGAGAGGGGTCCCCCCTTGTAATCCGCGCGTATAAATAGTGATCCCATGCTATTCGATATTGTGGTCTCCCCGACTTAGAGTTTTCTTGAACGATGCTTTGGGTGATTCCTGGCATCCGGAAAGTAATTTGGTGTGTGCTGGTCAGTCGTGTTTTCAACCCAAAGACCGTAATGGGAATTAGTCAGTGTCACGGTACTGACTAAAGAAACCTCATACACGTGGGCAAAGAGTACACCCTCTGCAGAGTTATATCTATTCGAATAGCCGTGTCCGCGGTCAAGGACGTTAGCTGGGTGGGTCAAGTGTCAGTCCCGGTGTCGTTCTTTGGAGGAAATAATTAACATCAAGCATGAATATTTTGCAGGATGAATTTTGTCACTACTAATATTATCATGAATATATTATTGATGATATGAATATTATTGTGGACTAACCCGTTTCTCTTATTATATTTTCTGTGTGTCTCAGGGGCTAGCTAGACTACCCCGGACATTCAGTTTTATTTTCAAGACCTTACGAGGCGTCCCTCGAGTTCATAGGCGGTTTTGTCTTGCCACTACTCTTGTGGACACCCGTTTGGCATTTCTTTTCAAGACCTCTCATGGTGTCGCTTGAGTTCTCGGATGGTCCTGTCTCGTCCGATCTCTCTTTTAGACACCCGATTGGCATTTCTTTTCAAGACCTCTCGTGGCGTCCCTCGAGTTTAACAGGCGGTATGTCTCGCCACTACTCTTGTGGACACCCTTTTGGCATTTCTCTTCAAGACCTACCGTGGTGTCATTTTAGACATCCGACCGGCATTTGCTTTTATGTTTTCTTACCACTAACACTTCACTTCTGTACATGCTACAAATTTATCATGCCATGTTTAAACTCTGCCAGCATGCATATATATGTTATGGTTAGCATGAGCATTTCATACCAAGAGCATATGCATTCATTATATCTTTTGTTCATTATGTTTGCGAGTACATTCCAACGTACTCACTGGCTTGTCCCTGGCTATTTACTTGGCCAGACTTGGAGGAGGACGAGCTTATGGAGGAGGATTGCGCTAGCGAGCCCGACGCTTAGAGGAGTTCCAGTCAGACTACCTGTGATATAGGAGTCTACCACATGTACCATCTGCTGAGCTTCCGCTACACAAATAAAGTAGTCAAGTCTCACACTGACACTTGGCTCTATTTTATTGTATTAGTATTACAGTACCACCACACCACTGTCGTATTCCACCATCGTAGTATATTGGAAAGTTTGTAATAAATTTGTTGAGTCATCCTGACTCAACCCTGTGTAATATTATATTTGTACTTGTTATTTATATCAAGGGAGTCCACCAGTTGTTCTTGGGGCTGGTGAGACTCGAGGGCTCTTTTGTGATTATTTCCAGAAAGGGGCCCGACACATCTTCACAAGTCCATTGTCACCACAATGGACATCAAGCTTCAAGCATGATCTCTCCGTGATGATTCACTTGAACTTGCACACCGCAACCTTGATGACGATCACCACTTGATGTCATCTTCCATGGGTTGTATGGGATCTTCATCTTGATGCAATCCCATGGAAATATACCTAACCCTACAAAGAACACTCACGTAGACCATGGGTTAGTACACAAAGCGTAATGGACAATACTTACCATACCATGGGATCACTTGATCCCTCTCGGTATATCTTGTACGCTTTGTGTGTTGATCAACTTGGTTCAGTCTTTGACTTAGTCTTGATCAACCTTGTATCTTATCTTCTCTCTTCATAAAGATGACGTCTTGAAGGTAAACATGAGTGCTCACACAATCTTCTTCTTCAAGACATGCTTGCAATAAGCTCAACTCTCACATGACCAATATTTGGATAAAACCTTGAATACCACCTTGGTCACCATATAAACTCCTTGAAACCAACAGATGGACTTCAAGAAGTACCTATGGACAAATCCTTCGAATATAACTCAAGGCAACCATTTAGTCCATAGGGATTGTCATCAATTACCAAAACCACACATGGATAAATGTGCTCTTACAATCTCCCCCATTTTGGTAATTGATGACAACCACTTTCAAGAGAGTTTATATAAGGAAATAAGCACAACCAAGCACACACATGCAAAGCAATAATGCATGGGTATGAGATGAGCTTAAGCAATCAAACGCAAAACTCTCTAAACTTTCCAAACTAAACTCTCTAAACTTCTCCCCCATTGGCATTGATTGCCAAAATGGACGAAAAGCTTAGAAAGCCAATATAATAGGTGCTCCTCCAAAAAGTGTGTATTTCTCAAAATATGAGTGCAATGAAATACACATATCCAATTATAAGTAGTTGGAGGAAAACAAACTAAGTTGAGGATCCAAAGATTGCAAAAAGGATCGTATGGCACAAAGACATACAAAAGAGAAGCAAGCAATCAAAAGATACCAATTGGAACAAACAATCACATGGACCTACGAGCCACATGAATAAACGATATTTTGATATGGGAAATAGAGTGTTTTAGAGAACCTAGGGAAGCTCCCCATGATTTGTGCACTATTAAGATTTTTTTTTTGTATTTGGATACGAGAGCACAAAATAGGATCATCACTCCCCCAAAATCAATAAAAACACACAAAAAGTGCAAGCAAGTAGATACGACAATAAGAATATCACTTGCACCAAACATATGGTTGCGCAACATGTAAAAGAGGCAATTTAAGAATAAGCTCAACCAAAATGATGTGTGTGAGTCATGGCAAAACACTTTGAGAAGACTAGTATAAGGATGAGCATTAAGCAACAACATAGTCTTGAAGAAATGAGACACAAAGTGCAAGCCATATCCTTCCCACAAACACATACCACTGGCAAATGGGTCCACAAGCTTACTAATAAGAAAATTAAAAACCAAAGCTTGTGACAACCCCTGGTGAAGATAGGAAATAATAGCCTTGTCAGGAGGAGAGATACCAATCGAAATGGCAAAACCCTTGTGAAGACAAGCATGAGGAAAATAATCTTCACCACCAAAGAGTGCATCAAGATGCAAGGATATAAGATCCAAACTCAAGAAAAATTCTTTCACGAAACCACCAAGGAAATAAAAAGGGAATGCAACGATGGACGTGAAAGAAAAGAGGATATCAACTAGAGATGTATCTTCTCTCATGTGTATAAGATTCCAGGTAGAGGACAATCATGATGATATATCCACAAAGAATGATGTACACACGAAATAGTTACAAGAAGGAACGAACAAGATATCCAAAAGGAAGTCATAAATATACCAATAAGATCTTTGCTTGAAAGCATAGCACATGGCCTAGTATTTTCTTATTGTACATAAATGAACTCCCAACATACGAACATCAAAGACATCACAACTAGCAACAAGAGATCATCGTTGGGATGCTTTGATAAAGGAAACAAGTACCACAAGAATGACTCAAGAAATTCATGCCATGATGCAACCTGTAAAAGGTTGAATGCAAGAAATGTATGCATGAAGTAGATACTTGTTACCGAGATAGCATTGGATTGATGTCATAGATAATGGTTCATCGATCATCCTAGCTTGGCTCCAATAAGCACATGGTGTCAACACCTTCCTTGTAAGTGAGCCGAGCATCCAATGTATCTCCAATTGTTCCTAGAACAACAACACAAACAAAGTGGTACCCAAACTCATTGGGACCAAAGAGTTAGTGGACCAATAATACATAGGACAAACTCCACATAACTATGTGCATATAGTTATGAAATTGAATTTCATGCACACTTTAGCCAATTTGTGACATAGTGGAGTTTCCCCTATATATTAGGTCAAAGAGAGAAAGCATGCCGAAGAAAGTACATATAGTAATATGCATGCTCAAGACTTTCAAGAACCAAATCAACACGTAGTTGATAAGATACCAAAAATCGAGGTATCAAGTGAAAATAAGATACCCAACGAAAAACTATCACTTGAAGGATACCAATTAAAAGATACATCATGGAATGAGATATCCATATGCCAAATAGAATGAAACAAGATACCAATACAAGGAAAAGAAACAATAGGTATCAAGTTCCCAAAAGAGAGCTAGGTTCCAAACAAACCAACCCTCGACAAGTTTTCATGATGGCACAAAGTACCAAAAATGAAAAAGCTTTAAGTTCCACCAACACGAACTTGGGATCAAAAGGTTTTATGATAAACGCATAAAGAGAGTGTTCTAAAGAAAATAGGATAGCTCCTCCAAGACATGTGCATTATATAGAATTTGCATTTGAATACAAAATGCACAAGATGAGATCATCACTTTCCCTATATCTATACTAGACATGCCAAAAAAATCCACAAGAGGCAAGGAAGACAAACGATAAACAAAATCCAATGTAAAGATGATTAGCAATTTCTACCACTTAAAAGGAATACCAATTGTCAAAGGAAAAGATGTATTTGGAAATAATTCCCTTTGGTAGATTCCAAATAGATCCAACATCACCTTTACTCCTAAATCGCAAGCAAATGACACTTGTAGAGCTAACATGCCACCTAGGAACAAGATAATTTATAATATCAACACTAAGTGGCAATACCTCAAATGTACACATTTTCTAGGCTTGTAATATGCACATAGCATATTACTCCCCCAAAATGTGATAACCCAAAATAATTAACAAGAGGCAAATGAAATCCAACAAGAGATAATTAATGGACCATTTAGAATTTGAATTTCTCATGAAAAGAGATACCACATAGAAGCTAGATAATCTTGTAATATCAACACTAAGTGGTATTCCTCATGTACACACATTTTTAGGATCGCGAAGTGCACAAAGCACATCACTCCCCCAAAATGGGATAATCCATTAATCTCTCAAAAGAGCCAACTAAGATACAAACAAAATGCAAAAAGGCTCAACACAAGACTCACACATACATGATGTGCAACCCATCATACATACTTGATTACTCAAGATAAACAAACAGGAAGCACAACATATACAAACACATGCAAGGTACAAAACCACAACATGCAAAGGGGCAACTAACTATCAATGTAAACAATTTAAGTACAAGTTACCGTAAGGAGGCACATTGGATATAAGATAGAAACTCGATAATCCAAATGACTTGGCTTGAGATAATATGAATGATGAAGATCCCTTAATTCTTCATGATGTAGCCAAGTCACCAATGCCCTCCAACAACACCTATTGATCAAGTTTGAGCTTGTTGGTCCCCAACCAAGTTGGGTCCTAAGAGGTTAGTCACAATAGGCTTGGCTACCCAAATAGTTCTTTTCTTGACACCACTTTGAGTACCAACAAACTTGGCAAACACATTGCCAACCTTATCCTTCCCAAGAGAATAGATATCATCAATAATAATTGGGTTGGGTAAGTTACCATTCGTGCATAAAGAAGCAAAGTGACCCTTCTCACGACATAAGTAGCAACATTTACCATTTACTTTCTTTTCAATTGATTTCTCAACTTGAGGAGCGTTGACTTGGGTCTTCTTGGGAATATGCTTTGCTTCAACTTGCGGTTGAGCATGAGATTGTGGCCGCTTCCCTTGTTGTTTGTCACTATGGGGCTTCTTCTTCAATGGGCAAGATCTAACATGGTGCCCTTCTATTTTGCACTTGAAGCAAACAATTTTGGCCAAGTTCTTGACTTGTTCTTGGCCCTTCTTCTTGTTGCTCTTGGACTCCTTCTTATTATTGGAGTTGAATCCAAGTCCACCTTTGTCATTTGGGGATTTTTGCACACTCAAGATATTGTTGAGTGTGGACTTCCCTTCATGACTCTTTTCCAAGTCTTTCTTCAAGGAAGTTACTTGGGCGTTGAGCTCATTGATTTCCTCTACATGGTTAGTATGAACACAAGTACTAGAGGAAGTATAAGCTTCATCGTTAGAGCAACAAGGCAAGGAAAGTAATTCATCACAGGATGTAGCAACATTATCAGTAGATGAACTACCAGGACTAGCACATGGCAATAAAGCAGTTCTACTAGATGTAGTGCTAATGTCCACATGAGGCTCACTAGATGTTACCTTAGTAGTACTAGCCTCATGAGCTATTTTTAGCACATTATGGGATACTAGAAGATCGCCATGAGAGCTCGAGAGCTTTTCATGACTTTCTTCCAATTTCCCATAATTGCTAGATAGCAACTCAAGTTGAGCCATATTTATTTCTATTACTCGGTTATGGCTGTTTTAGTATTACCTGTTTTACATAGAGAGGTTGTACCGCCCCATAGAGAGGTTGTACCAGTTGACCGGTACAACCGGTGTTTGGAGTGGTTGTACCGCTCCAGATTTGGTCCGATGGTTGTACCGGCCATGTACCGCTCTACCACCGGACTAGTTTCTGTTGTGGTGCGGTTTTTGGGCGGTGGTGGGCCGGTTGTACCGCTTATTGCTGTTTACCGGTTGTACCGGTGCTCATAGCGGTTGTACCGCTCCTATGTTATTCTGCACATAACGGGCAGATTCGTGGCGACCTATTTAAGGGGGTATTCTTCCCCAATGGTTCCCCAACTCTTGAGCTCGCTTTTGCCCCCCATTGATGACCTTCTTTGAGCTTGCTATCTCTCAATCCCTCCAATGGTTCTTGCTAGTTCTTGAGGGAAAAGGGAGAGGAGATCTAGATCCACATTTCCACCAATCACTTTCTCCTCTATGTGAGGGGAACACCTTGGATATAGATCTTGGAGTTCTTCGTGTTCTTCTTTGTTCTTCCTCTCATTTTCCTCCCTAGCATTAGTTGCTTTGGTGGGATTTGGGAGAGAAGGACTTGGGCACTCCGTGTGCCCTTGCCATTGCATTTGGTGCATAGGTTTGAGTTCTCCACGGTGATACGTGGAAGTGAAGTTTGAGAAGCTTATTACTCTTGGGTGTTTGAGCACCCTAGAGCTTGTTCCTCTTGGGTGCCTTGGCACCCTAGATGGTTGGTGGTGCCTCGGAGCTCAATCATTGTGGTGTAAAGCTCCGGGCAAGCGTCAGGGTCTCCAATTAGGTTGTGGAGATTGCCCCGAGCAATTTGTCCGGGTACCGGTGACCGCCCCCAAGGATTGCCAAAGTGTACGGGTACCGGTGACCGCCCCCAAGGGTTGCCATTTGTACGGGTTCGATGACCGCCCTCAAGGGTCCCTTAGTGGAATCACGGCATCTTCCATTGTGCGAGGGCGTGAGGAGATTACGGTGGCCCTAGTGGCTTCTTGGGGAGCATTGTGCCTCCACACCACTCCGAACGGAGATTAGCATCCGCAAGGGTGTGAACTTCGGGATACATCGTCGTCTCCACGTGCCTCGGTTATCTCTTACCCGAGCCCTTTACTTGTGCACTTTACTTTGTGATAGCCATATTGTTTCTTGTTATATATCTTGCTATTACTTAGTTGTTATCTTGCTTCGCATAAGTTGTTGGTGCACATAGGTGAGCCTAGTTATTTTAGGTTTTGTGCTTGACATATTAAACGTTAGTTTTATTCCGCATTTGTTCAAGCCTAAACCATAATTATTTTAAAGCGCCTATTCACCCCCCCTCTAGGCGTCATCCACGTCCTTTCATTAGTCCCAAAAAATGATGTAAAGTTGCTATAAAATGATTGTAAAACATCCAAGATTGATAATATAACAACATGGAACAAGCAAAAATTATAGATACGTTGGAGACGTATCAGCATCCCCAAGCTTAATTCCTACTCGTCCTCGATTAGGTAAATGATAAAAATAGAATTTTTGATGTGGAATACTGCCTAACATGTTCATCACATATTCTTTTCTTTTGTAGCATGGACATTCGGACTTTTAGATGGTTCAAAGCAATAGTCTAGTTTTGACATAGAGACTTTAGTACTCAAGCATATCAACAAGCAACCATGTCTGTCAAAATATCAACATTAAAGAAAGCTATCCCTAGCCCATCATGCTCAATCATAATGCTCAAGTACGATCATAGTGCCCCCTAGTTGGTGCTTTATAAGAGAAGATGGAGACTCAAGTAAAAATAAAAATTGCATAAAGTAAATAGATAGACCCTTCGTAGAGGTAAGTAGGGATTTTTAGAGGTGCCAGAGCTCTCATGCTGAATCATTTCGGTCTACTTATCTTGGACATGATGCCTATATAATGATCATTGCCTTGGATATCGTCATGACTATTCGATCTTCTATCAATTGCCCAACAGTAATTTGTTCACCCACCGTGTGCTATACTCATGAGAGAAGCCACTAGTGAAACCTACGCCCCCCGGGTCTACTTTTCCAACATATTGCTTTTCGATCTATCTTTTTGCCGTGTTTGTTTTCAGATCTATTAATCCAAAGACCCCAAAATACCTTGCTGCACTTTTTGTTTACTTATTTTATTTTGTGTTCTTGCGAGATCTATTGGTCCAAACTATCACAACCTAATCTATCTTTTTATAGCTGATAGCTTGACAACCTCTCTTACGCGTCGGGTTGCAGGTATTTGTTATTTGTGTGCAGGTGTTGTTTACATAGTTGCTTGATCTTCCTCTACGGATTGATACCTTGGTTTCTTAACTGGGGGAAATACTTTCCGTCGTTGTGCTGCATCATCCCTTCCTCTTTGGGGAAATACTGACGCAGTCTCAAGCCATGTCAACCACCGAACAACCACTATTGCCCCTAGAACGAGCTGCCGACACGCTATTGTCATTGCTCCTTTACACTAGTAGAAAACAGGGCATTGGTCCCGGTTTTGAAGGGCCTTTAGTTCCGGTTCTGCAACTGGTACTAAGCAAACGGGACTAAAGGCCCTCACTTTTAGTCACTGTTGTGTTATGAACCGGGACTAAAGGAGCTCCACGTGGCCGCAGTCGGGCGCCAAGGCAGGAGGACCTTTAGTCCCTGTTGGTAACACCAACCGGGACTAAAGGCAGCCAGGCGTTAGCACTAGCCAAGCGCTGGGTTTTTTAAAGGAGGGGTTTTGGAGGGTTTAGGGGTTTCATCCATTCAACTCAACGCTAGCTACTAATTGCAATGAAGAAACCGTTACACAACATCGTCATGAATATAGAGAAGGGACCTCTTTCTCCGTGCTTCTTGCCGCTAAGACACTACTAGGGAAAAGCTTACTAGTAGCACTGGTTTTTGGCCTAACAGTATCGTCGGTCCGACCAGCGCTACTGATACATAGCTGTAGCGCTGGAGGCCAGCGCTACTGCTACTGCTATATTTGGTTAAAGTGGATGGATACAAGTGATCATGTTGAATTAGAGGAACATATGATGTTGCAAATCACAACATCAAATTTTCCTCTAATTCCACTTGGTCTCTTGCATCCATCCACTTTAATCAAATATATGTCATATAACTTATCATCCTCTTAATCATCTAACAACTCATCATCATCTTAATCTTACCAAGTTAAAATGTCATAAAACAGAAAAACACCATAATAATCATCATCCTAATCGATCATGCATGCCAAGTTAATATAAACCAGAAAAACTTCTCTCTCATAGGACCTAGTCCTCCCTCCTAGGTAAAATGTCATAAAACAGAATAACACCTATGTCTCCATGATGAAACAAAGAGATCCAATGGTCTCCAACATGTGGCTTGCGATCCTTCTTTATTTCTCCACATGCTTCAATTTTGAGCCGTCCTTGTGGTTTGCACTCAGTCGAGTATGGAAAAGCGAACTGGACCCTCGTAGGGCTTTTAATTATCATATAACCTTTGCCATGCATCAACGGAGGGACAACACCATTTGGCAGTTTCTTTCGAAGAACATAATAGTAGCCTAGTTAGCAATGTAATCAACACCATTTACGCAATAGTAGTTGACGTGGCTTGAGACTGCGTCGGTATTTCCCCAAAGAGGAAGGGATGATGCAGCACATCGACGGTAAGTATTTCCCTCAGTTAAGAAACCAAGGTATCAATCTGTAGAGGAAGATCAAGCAACTATGTAAACATCACCTGCACACAAATAACAAATACTTGCAACCCGACGCGTAAGAGAGGTTGTCAAGCTCTCAATGATAAAAAGATAGATTAGGTTGTGATAGTTTGGGCAAAATAGATCTCGCAAGAACACAAAATAAAATAAGTAAACAAAAAGTGCAGCAAGGTATTTTTTGGTTTTTGGATTAATATATCTGAAAACAAACACGGCAAAAAGATAGATCGAAAAGCAATATGTTGGAAAAGTAGACCCGGGGGGCGTAGGTTTCACTAGTGGCTTCTCTCATGAGTATAGCACACGGTGGGTGAACAAATTACTGTTGGGCAATTGATAGAAGATCGAATAGTCATGACGATATCCAAGGCAATGATCATTATATAGGCATCACGTCCAAGATAAGTAGACCAAAACGATTCTGCATCTACTTCGATTACTCCACACATCGACCGCTATAAAGCATGCATCTAGTGTATTAAGTTCATGGAAAAACGAAGTAATGCAATAAGAACGGTGACATGATGTAGACAAGATCTATTCATGTAGGAATAGACCCCATCTTGTTATCCTTAATAGCAACGATACATGCGTGCCTTGCTGCCCCTTCTGTCACTGGGAAAGGACACCACAAGATCGAACCCATCACAAAGCACCTCTTCCCATGGCAAGAAAGATCGATCTAGTTGGCCTAACTAAACCAAAGATTTGAAGAAGAAATACGAGGCTATAAGTAATCATGCAAATAAGAGATCAAAGAAGACTCAAATCATATTCATGGATAGAAACTGATCATGAACTGAAATTCATCGGATCCCAACAAACACACCGGAAAAGTCATTACATCAAATAGATCTCCAAGAGACCATTGTATTGAGAATCAAAAGAGAGAGAGGAAGCCATCTAACTACTGCCTAGGGACCCATAGGTCTATGGTGGACTACTCACGCATCATCGGAGAGGCACCCATTAAGACGATGCACCCCTCCGTGATGGTGTTAGATTCGATCTCGAGGTTCTGGAACTTGCGGCGGCTGGAATTGTGTTTCATCGACTCCCCTAGGGTTTTCCGAATATTTGAGAATTTATAGTGGCGATAGTCGGTGGAAGGGGTCCCCGAGGCGGCCACAACCTATCAGGGCGCGCCTGGGGCCTCTGGTGCGCCCTGGTGGGTTGTGGGCGGCCTGGACTCCCTCCTGGCTGCTTCTTTGGCCCATTGGCACTCTTCTAGTCCAAAAAAATCTTTAAAAAGTTTCGTCTCGATTGGACTCCATTTGTTACTGATTTTCTGGAAGTAAAAAACAAGCAAAAACAGCAACTGGCACTTTGGCACTATGTCAATAGGTTAGTCCCAACAAATGATATAAAGTTTCTATAAAATGATTGTAAAACATCCAAGATTGATAATATAACAACATGGAACAAGCAAAAATTATAGATACGTTGGAGACGTATCAGCATCCCCAAGCTTAATTCCTACTCGTCCTCAAGTAGGTAAATGAGAAAAACAGAATTGTTGATGTGGAATGTTGCCTAACATGTTCATCACATATTCTTTTCTTTTGTAGCATGGACATTTGGACTTTTAGATGGTTCAAAGCAATAGTTGAATTTTGACATAGAGACTTTAATACTCAAGCATATCAACAAGCAACCATTCCTTTTAAAATATCAACACTAAAGAAAGCTATCCGTAGCCCATCATACTCAATCATTGATCCATTTATGAAACACACTCAAATATTAGCTACACCTAATGCTCAAGTACGATCATAGTGCCCCCTAGTTGGTGCTTTATAAGAGAAGATGGAGACTCAAGTAAAAATAAAAATTGCATAAAGTAAATAGATAGGCCCTTCGCAGAGGGAAGTAGGGATTTGTAGAGGTGTCAGAGCTCAAGGTTTAAATTGACAGAGAAAAATATTTTGGGTGGCATGCCTTTCCTGTCAACGAAAACGACCGAGAGATTTCAATACCTTTCCATGCTAGATACATCATAAGCGATTCCGAAACAGAAAATAAAGTTTATTCCTTTTTTCCACCATTGTTTCACTTTCCATGGCTAGCCGAATCCACGGTTGCCTTCCATACCAACACTTTCCAAGGAATTTATTATTTGACAACTTAAAGTAATTTTTTTTTCATTTCGGGACTAGGCATCCCTATTACCGCCATACTCTCGTGCAATGACAAGTGAATAAACACTCATCTTGAGAATAACACATCTAGCATGGAAAAATATCGGTCACCCCCTTCCGCTTCATGAGCGGTACGAGCACACAAAAAGGAAAATTTATTTTGAAAATTAGAGATGTGACATACAAATTTGCTTGGAACGGCGTGGAAATACCACATATAGGTAGGTATGGTGGACTCATAAGGCAAAACTGGGTTTAAGGATTTTGGATGCACATGTAGTATTTCTACTTAGTACAAGTGAAGGCTAGCAAATAGATGGAGAAGCAACCAACCAAGAAACGAAAATTCACATAAGCGAGCATTAAGCATAACTAACACCGAATAATGCACCATAAGTAGGATGTAATTTCATAGCACAACTATTGACTTTCGTGCTTGCATAGGGAATCACAAACCTTAACACCAATATTCTTACTAAGCATAATTACTCATCAGCATAACTCACATATTACTATCATCATGTCTCAAAACTATTACAAAGAATCAAGTTTAATTTGTCCAATGATCTTCATGAAAGTTTTTATTATATCCCTCTTGAATATCAATCACTTTGGGACTAGGTTCATATATTGCCATTGCTTTTGACAAGCTCACATAGATTTAAGTGAAGATCATGAGCATAAAAATTTATCTCTCAAAATAGTATAAGTGAAGTATGAGAGGATTTCTTAAAAATTTACTAACTCTAAAATTTATATAAGTGAAGAATGAGAGAATTTATTCAAACATGTAAAAGCACGCCGTTCTCAAAAAGATATAAGTGAAGCACTAGAGCAATTCCATAGCTCAATGTTTTTTAAGTGAAGCATATAGAGCGATTTTAACAAATCATAGCAGAATTTTGGCTCTCTCAAATAGGTGTGTCCAGCAAGGATAAAAATTAAATCAAGCAAAAACTCAAATGATACAAGATGCTCCAAGCACAACTCATGATATGTGACAAATAAAAATATAGCTCTAAGTAAAATACCGATGGTTGTTAGAAGAAAGAGGGGATGCCACTCGGGGGCATCCCCAAGCTTAGTTGATTGTTACTCTTTGGATATTATCTTGGGGGTGCCATGGGCATCCCCAAGCTTAGGCTCTTCTTACTCCTTATTCCTTCATCCATCGTGATCTCACCCAAAACTTGAGAACTTCAATCACACAAAACTTGTCAAAATCTTCGTGAGATCCGTTAGTATAATAAAGCAAATCCCCACTCTAAGTACTGTTGTAAACTCATTCATATTTTATTATTGCATTATATCTACCGTATATTAACTTTACCATGACTTATACCCTCCAATACAAGCCATAGATTCATCAAAACAAGCACACAATGCAACGAAAACAGAATCTGTCTCAAACAAAACAGTCTGTAGTGATCTGTACTCTACCCATACTTCTGTAACTCTAAAAATTCTGAAAATTTAGGAAAACGTAAAGAATCTGTATAGAAATACTGTGTTAAAATTTCAGCTCATTATCACGTTTCAGTAAAAAATTAAAATTCGTGCACTGGTGGTAAAGTTTCTGTTTGAGATTCAGCATTGTTTCTACTCATCTTATGAATCATCCTAAAGGTTCTACTTGGCACAAACACTAAATAAAACATAAAAAACACAATCATAACTGAGGCATAATTTTTCAAACACTCAAAAAACAGAAAGTAAAAGATAAATACATTTTATTCATTGGGTTGCCTCCCAACAAGCGCTATCGTTTTACGCCCCTAGCTAGGCATAACACATAGATTCAAGTATTGTCATCTTTGGTTTTTACTCCATAGAAGGCCCTCATGATTGATTCATATGGTGGCTTAATTCTTTTTCTAGGTAAGTGTTCCATACCCTTTCTAAGTGGAAATTGAAATTTAATATTGCCTTCTTTCATATCAATCACGACGCCTATAGTGCGTAAAAACGGTCTACCAAGTATGATGGGACAAGACGGATTGCAATCAATATCAAGAACAATAAAATCTATGGGAACATAGTTCCTATTTGCAAGAATAAGAACATCATTAATTCTTCCCAAAGGATTTTTAATAGTAGAATCCGCCAAGTGCAAATTGAGAGAACATTCTTCAATACTGGTAAGACCAAGCACATCACATAGAGATTTCGGAATTGTGGAAACACTAGCACCCTAATCACACAAAGCAAAACACTCATAATTTTTAATCTTGACTTTAATGGTAGGTTCCCACTCATCATGCAATTTTCTAGGAATCGAAATATCTAATTCCAACTTTTCTTCTAAGGATTTCATCATGGCATCAACAATATGTTTAGTAAAGCTTTATTTTGTTCATAAGCATGAGGTGAATTTAGCATGGATTGAAGCAAAGAAATACAATCAACCAAGGAGCAACTATCACAATTAAAGTCTTTGTAATAAAAAAATAGTGGGCACATCACTAGTTAAAGTTTTGACCTCTCCAAACCCACTTTCATCAATTTTTCCATCAAGATTTTCACCCTCCAAATTATTGGGACGCCCTCTAGCTAAAGTTGACTCTTCTTCAGTCCCTTTATCATCAATTTTAACATTACTAAATAAGGAATCAATAGAGCAAACACCAATCATTTTAAGATCTTCATCATTGTTATGAAAGTAATCGTTAGAAAACGCTTTTTCTAAAAATTCTCTTTTAGCTCTAAGCATAGCGGTTCTTTTCTTACTTTCATCCATAGAAACATATAAAGCTTTAATTGATTCATTAATCTTAGGTGGAAAAGCATTCAACTTGAGATTTTCTACATCATGGGAAATTCTATCAATGCTTCTAGACATATCATCAATCTTATTCAACTTTTCTTCTATCATAGTATTGAAAGACTTTTAAGCATTGATAGATTCTTTAAAATTACTCTCAAGATCAGAGGCGTTCCTATTATTATTTTAAGAAGAATTACCATAGGAATTGCCATAAATATTAGAGGAATATCCAGGAAAAGGCCTAGGATTAAAATTACCTCTATAAGCATTGTTATTGAAATTGTTTCGCGAGATGAAATTCACATCTACGGAATCATTATTTTGCTCAATCAAAGTAGACAAAGGCACATCATTAAGATCAATAGGAGCATTTTTACTAGCAACCAACTTCATAAGAGCATGAACTTTTTCACTCAACGTAATAATTTCTTCAACCGAATTCACTTTTTTACTAGTAGGTGCTCTTTCAGTATGCCATTGTGAATAATTTTCCATAATATTATCTAGTAATTTAGTAGCATCACCCAAAGTAATTTCCATAAAAGTACCCCCCGCGGCGGAATCTAAAAGATTTCTAGAGACAAAATTCAATCCCGCATAAATTCTTTGTATGATCATCCAAAGATTTAATCCATGAGTAGGACAATTTCTTAGCATCAATTTCATTCTTTACCAAGATTGTGCAACATGTTCATGCTCAAGTTGCTTAAAATTCATGATTTGAGTTCGAAGGGAAATAATTTTCACGGGCGGAAAATACTTAGTAATAAAAGCGTCCTTGCACTTATCCCAAGAATCAATACTATTGCGATGCAAAGAAGACCAAATTTTTGCACGATCCCGCAAAGAGAAAGGAAATAATTTCAACTTCACAATATCATTGTCCACATCTTTCTTCTTTTGCATATCAAACAATTCTATGAATGTGTTTAGATGGGACGCGGCATTCTCATTAGGAGTACCGAAAAATTGATCTTTCATGACAAGATTCAACAAAGCGGCATTAATATCACAAGACTCCGCACTAGTGGCGGGAGGAGCAATCGGAGTGCTAATAAAATCATTATTATTGGTATTGGAAAAATCACACAATTTGGTGTTTTCTTGAGTCATCGTGACTACGCAAACAAGATTGCAAGCAAACAAGAGATTTGACGAGAAAAAAGGCAAACGAAAAAGAAGGCGAATAAAACGGCAAATTTGTGAAGTGGGGGAGAGGAAAACGAGAAGCAAATGGCAAATAATGTAAATTGGAAGGAGATAAGATTTGTGATTAGGAACCTGATAGATGTTGATGATGTCTCCCCGGCGCCAAGATTGGCACGCTAGAGAGATTGCTTCCTCCCCGGCAACGGCGCCAGAAATTCCTTTGACGTGGCTTGAGACTGCGTCGGTATTTCCCCAAAGAGGAAGGGATGATGCAGCACCTGCGTAAGAATTTCCCTTAGTTAAGAAACCAAGGTATCAATTCGTAGAGGAAGATCAAGCAACTATCTAAACAACACCTGCACACAAATAACAAATACTTGCAACCCGACGCGTAAGAGAGGTTGTCATGCTCTCAACGATAAAAAGATAGATTAGGTTGTGATAGTTTGGGCAAATAGATCTCGCAAGAACACAAAATAAAATAAGTGAACAAAAAGTGCAGCAAGGTATTTTTGGGTTTTTGGATTAATAGATCTGAAAACAAACACGGCAAAAAGATAGATCGGAAAGCAATATGTTGGAAAAGTAGACCCGGGGGCCGTAGGTTTCACTAGTGGCTTCTCTCATGAGTATAGCACACGGTGGGTGAACAAATTACTGTTGGGCTATTGATAGAAGATCGAATAGTCATGACGATATCCAAGGAAATGATCATTATATAGGCATCACGTCCAAGATAAGTAGACCGAAATGATTCTGCATCTACTTCTATTACTCCACACATCGACCGCTATCCAGCATGCATCTAGTGTATTAAGTTCATGGAAAAATGGAGTAATGCAATAAGAACGGTGACATGATGTAGACAAGATCTATTCATGTAGGAATAGACCCCATCTTGTTATCCTTAATGGCAACGATACATGCGTGCCTTGCTGCCCCTTCTGTCACTGGGAAGGGACACCGCAAGATCGAACCCATCACAAAGCACCTCTTCCCATGGCAAGAAAAATCGATCTAGTTGGCCTAACTAGACGGAAGATTCGAAGAAGAAATACGAGGCTATAAGTAATCATGCAAATAAGACATCAAAGAAGACTCAAATCATATTCATGGATAGAAACTGATCATGAACTCAAAATTCATCGGATCCCAACAAACACACCGCAAAAGTCATTACATAAAATAGATCTCCAAGAGACCATTGTATTGAGAATCAAAAGAGAGAGAGGAAGCCATCTAGCTACTGCCTATGGACCCGTAGGTCTATGGTGGACTACTCACGCATCATCGAAGAGGCACCCATGAAGACGATGCACGCCTCCGTGATGGTGTTAGATTGGATCTCGAGGTTCTGGAACTTGCGGCGGCTGGAATTGTGTTTCGTCGACTCTCCTAGGGTATTCTGAATATTTGAGAATTTATAGAGGCAATAGTCGGTGGAGGGGGTCCCTGAGGCGGCCACAACCCATCAGGGCACGCCTGGGCCCTCTGGCGCGCCCTGGTGGGTTGTGGGCGGCCTGGGCTCCCTCCTGGCTGTTTCTTTGGCCCATTGGCACTCTTCTGGTCCAAAAAAAATCTCCAAAAAGTTTGTTTTTATTGGACTCTGTTTGGTACTGATTTTCTGCGAAGTAAAAAACAAGCAAAAACATCAACTGGCACTTTGGCACTATGTCAATAGGTTAGTCGGGCCAGGTCCCATTTTAAACGGGTAGTTGTCCCTATCAGACAGAACACCACTAAGAAAGGGGACAAGAACATCCTTCTCCTCCCAAGTTAGATGTGATCCATAAGTGTAGTGTGTCGTGTCAACTATTTTCCGTGTTTCACTCAAAGAAAGGAAATAAGCTGTAAATTATAAATTAACAAATTTAGTATGGATAAACACCAACTCTTTTTAAACATAGAATGCAAATTACTTGACAAATATGGTTGACAAACTCACATGGAGGTAAAACTGGAAGCATATCGACATCCACCCAAATGTCGATATTACCTTCAATATGATCTTCAGGACGAAGATCGGAGGTTATTTCCATATCCTCCTAAAATTCATATGCCTTGGCTAGAGCTTCCCAATTTTAGCACCCTAATTATGTGTTATTAACTGCATTCATTACTTTGACCAGAAATGGGTGACCATGTTTAGTCCTCAGGTTAGCTGTCCTCGTCTCCATACTCTCGTGGTCTTCGAAACCGAGCCTCTCCAAGACATACCGTCTTGCATGGCAGGGGCTGAACTAGTCGAATTGTATAAAACAGAAATTACACGTTGAAGCAAAGAAACAGAAGTCAAGCTTAATTACGAAAAAACACTTGTCATCGTTGCGTACCGTAGAAACATTGAAGGTCTCGTCAAGCTTGATGGTGAAGAACCTACCGTCTCGCAGGTGAGGCCTGTCGCACAGACCATAATCTTCGCCGCAGAGTTCACACTCAGGGATCCTAGCGTCGTCAGGCATTTCCCGTGTTCATGATTCAAAAATTCGACATGACCATTATTAAAATAAGACATATTGAGCACCTGAAAATTGCAGAACGGAAATGAATCAACATTCCGGCACAACATAGGCACTAGGAGGTGTTCCCTGCAATAACATACACACATGTCTAAATAGATCTAATTCAATATCGGTTGACTTTCAGTTTGTAGAGGCTTTCCTTAAAAACTCTCACTATCTCAGGTGTGTTGGTGCGCACTCTCTCACACTAATATGGTCGTGTATGTTGGTGGACACTCTCTCACACTAATATATTGTCCGTCGGTGATGGGCGCACCTCTTCTCCTCTCCTTGCGCATTATTCCGAGGTATATATCGCAAGAAGAGAAGAAGAGGAAGCGCCCCCACGGGAATAGTCGGTATTCCTCCATCAAGAAACATATTGAAAGTCACACAAGGAGCTTCGACAGACTGAAAGTCAATCCTGTAAGCATTATAGCTAGATACCAATTTGAAAGCAAGATTTGAACATGCTACAGATTTTCTACATGGCAACAAATGGCATCACATGAATGTACATGTAACACATGGCAAAACATGCTTACTGAACTAATTCAAATGACCCCTAGATCAATGGCAATCATCATGACAAGTTGACAAGTATTAACAGATTTTCAGACTTAGTGATATTTGCATAGTGGCAGAAAACAGATTCATGATGCAACCTTTGAGGCAAGTAAAATATATGCTACATCAGTTTTTCATGGCAACAAAGAGCATGGCATGCATGTACTAATTACCCTCAACAAAACACCCTTACTGATCATGATCCAAAGATGCACATATTTGTTGCAAACCTTAAGGCAAAATGCAAAGTATTAATACTGCCAGTTTCAGACTTAGAGAAAAATAGCATGGCATTTCAAACTAGGTCACACATAAAGCATTGACACTTCAAACTAGCTATCACATTGAGTATATGTATCTAAAAACCTAGGAAAACTACACAAAACAAACTAGCTATCACACAACCGATGGCGGCCATGGCGACGGATCATGGCAGGAAATGGAGGGGGAAAGAGCGGTGCTCACCGAGGAGCACACGAAGGCTCATTGAGGGACTAGTAGTAGCAGACGGCAGCGGGCTTGACGGGGGCGGCAGCGATGGCGAGGAGGCCTGACGACGATGGCGATGAGGGCCGGCGACGAGGACGAGGCCAAGCGGGCCGGCGGCGATGGCAAGGAGGACCGACGACGACGCCGAGCGGGCTCGGAGGCGACGGCGATCACCGGCGTAGCAGCCTGGCGGCGGCGTGCTATGCTTCGGTGTCGGGGGAGAGAATGGGAGAGATTGGGGGAAAATTCTCTAAGTGCGCGATTAAATACCCCAGTCTTTAGTCCAGGTTGGTGGCTCCAACCGGGACTAAAGGCCCCCTTTAGTCCCGGTCTGAGCCACCAACCGGGACTAAAGGTGAATTTCACCAGCCAAAACGGCGCAAAACCCAGGCCTTCAGTCCCGGTTGGTGGCTCGGACCGAGACTAAAGGGGGGGGGGCCTTTAGTCCCGGTTGGAGCCACCAACCGGGACTAGACGGTTGTTCCTGGCACAGCCGAGGGGCGGTGGGAGTTTAGTCCCACCTCGCCAAGCGAGAGGCGCTCGCACCGATTTATAAGGCCGCCTGCGGCTACCGCTGCAAGTTCCTCTCAAAGCAGACAGCTCATCGTCTAACCTCGCCATGCAGGGCCTACTGACAGCAGATATTCGTGCCCTGTGGGCCTGCATCCTGGCCCATATATAGTGTAACACCCCAAAAATTTTAATCATGTTTTATTAATTAAAATTTTGCCAGGAAATTGAATTTCTATTTTCTGGATCATCTATTGATTTCAGAATCACTCATTTCTTCTGAGTTGTGGAGTTTTCCCTCCAAGTAGAAACTTTTCAAAAATATTTTTGGACTTGAGTGCCTACTCAAGAACATTCCATTTTTATTATATATGATCAGTGAAAACCTTTTTATATTATTTTGCCAAGTTTAAATCCTTTTAAAATGGCCTTTCATATTTTTAAGAGCCTCATTTGCAGTACAACCATTTGATAACTTCATTTAAAAATTCCACAAAAATTTGGGGATGACATGTGATGTTTCTGGATCACTTTTATGCAAAAACTCAGCTTGGTGTTTTGGAATATTTGAGCAAACCATCCTCTTTTGCTCTCTGGTCCAGTTTGGTATTTTCTACTGCAACCCTATTTTATTTTGCTCTAGTGACCTTGGGATTTCTCCTGCTTGTAGTCCACCCTACCAAACCCTTAAGCCCAGGAGATCAGATCCATTAAAAGATTTTAAACACATGCAATAATGGTCTATATTTTCTGTCCAGAGCTATAGATTTGCAAAACTTGCAGTAACAAGTTTCTGTTTTTCTTAAACTAACCATGCCATCTTCTTGTGGATCTAAAGAGACCCCAACCAGGAGATTTTGACCACCAGAAGAATTGCCTTGATGCCCATGGCATTATGTCGAGCACCTTCTGTTCATGAACAGAATTGGCATGAATCCATGTTTGCATTATGGACTAGCTCCCCAGACCCAACCAGCATGTCTATTAGCTCTTATATATTCATTAGCCTAGTCCTGTTTAGTTTCATAAGCATCAGAAAGGCCTAGAACGCGTTGGCATTTTGTCGAACGCCTGGCGCGCGTGTCCAGAGCGCGGCCAGAACGCGCGTTTTGCACGTGCGGCCTCCCGAGTCGCCGCGACCAGTTGCCGCCTCCCCCGCTCGTCCTGATCCATCCCTGCTCGCAGATATATGCCAGCTCAACTCGACCAAAGCCCCTGCACCCTCTGTAGCTCAGTGCCTCCCCCGCAAGCCGCCACTGCCGTCCCGCCAGCCTCTGCCATGGCCAGCGCCGCCCAAGCCATAGCCGCACGCCAGCTGCCCTCTGGAGCAGCTCGAGCTCATCCACGAGCTCGTCTGCTAGTGCCAGCTGCCGACACGTCTCCCCTGCGACAGTCGCCGGCGTTCTTATCCGCAGCCGCGGAACCGTCCTAGCCGTGCTATAAATGGAGCATCCCGAGCATCCATCCAGAGCAGGAACCCTCTAGTGTCCCGCAGGAGCCCACCGAAGGAGCCAATTGAGACCAAGATGTCATCCTCTTCGTCTCCGGTAGCTTCGGCCGCCGCCGCACTCCGGTCAAATTCATCATGACCGGGGCCTCCCTCGTGTCTCCATCGCCACCGTTAGCTTCCCCTCTACCCCGCGGAGCCACCCCACCTCTCAGCGTCAACTGGGAGCCACCCTGGGACGAATCCCCAGTCGGCCAGACGGCCACCATCCGCCTCGGAGCTCGCCGCCGACGAACCAACCCACCCCTTCGGCCATGTCAACCACTGGGAGGACCGCCCTGAAGCAGCGGATCCATTCCCACCATCGGGGCCCCGTGAGGAGCCGCCGTTCGCCGGCCAGGAGCACCGGACCTCTGCTCCGGCTCGGCCGCGGGAGGAAGGAGAAGGGCGACTGGTCAAATATGACCAGTGGACCCGAGGGCCCCTCCCGTCAGTGACTCCAGGCTCGGCTGAAGCGTTTTAAGTGGAAGCGTATTCCTCAAAATACGCTTTCGCTAGGAGGAAAGCATAAGCCCTACCGAACCGTTTTCTTTTCTGTTTTATTATAAAAACAGAAGTTTGACCCTTACTTTGACTGGCCTTATCTTTTATACTGAAGCTCCATTTGACTTGATTCTTTTTCTGTTGATTCTCAAATTTTGTCTAGTTTATTTTCATATTTATTTGAAAAATTGTCCAACAACTTTTCAGTACTGTTTTGAAATGAATGTTGATTTGAATCCTTTCAAAAATAGGAATTCGGAGGGAAGACAAAACTTTCAAAAGTTTTGGAGTGCACCTCACCTACATACTCTTTGAAGGCAAGCATTCTGAACCATGGCATAATAATTGTTGTGTGTTGTTTGATGTGACTACAACACCAAGTTGACTTGAAGCATGCGTTATTTCATGTGATGATGTGATCATGTTTACTAGTACATGATGATAATTCCTTGCTGTTGGAATTGAAATGCTTGTGACAGTATTCATCCTCGTATGCCTTTCATGCCTACCGGAAGTAATCCGGAGAAGTCTTTGTCTTGAGTAGACACGAGCTTGATACTGATATTTCGTTGGGACGAGTATGATCAGTAAGGCATGGTAAGGTATGATGAGTGGTGATTCTGTCTGATGAGGTGGAATATATTTGTTATGCTAATCATGCAGGAAAACATTTTTACCTCCTGAGTCGACCGTAGATCGAGTCTTGTGCCAGTAACCACCATACTTGTTTCGTACTACCACTCGTCCCTGCCGCAGGTAGGGTACGGTTCAGTAAGTTGTCAACCCCTTTCTTAGCACACACCGTACAGAGAGGCCATAGTGAAAGATACCAGTGGCCCCTGGTAGGCATGTCACTTGGTCCGGGGACATGGGTGTTCCGGTGAGTCCGAGGGGGTAGCTCCCCTGTTTTGCGCGCAATATAAATTTTGTGATCCCATGCTAATCGAGGTTGGAGCCTCCCCACTTAGAGTTTTGCTTAACGAGTGTCGTGGGTGATTCCAGGCACCGGTAAGTTAAGCTGGTGTGTGCGGGTCAGGTGTATTTTCAATTCAAAGACCGTAAGCGGAATTAATCCCGGTGGACTAAAGAAAATCCGTTACCTGTGGGTAAAGAGTACACCCTCTGCAGAGTTTAAATCTATTCGAATAGCCATGTCCGCGGTTAAGGACTACAGTCTGGGATGGGTCAAGTGTCGGTCTTAGTGTCGGTCTCCGGAGGAAAACTTCTAAATCGGAACATTGATCATGACGTGTGACAAATGATGATTATGATTATTATTATTGTGGACTAACCATTTATATTACTAGAAATTATTGAGTATCCCTAGGATGGTTCTACCTCCTGGATACTCATTGTGATTATTCTTATATAAGCCCTTTATGTGGCGTCGTACAGATGCCCGACTGTGGCATGCATGCTGTTTGCTTTATTATGTAAGCCCTTTCTGTGGCGTCGCTGAGACGCCCGACTGTGGCACATTTGTTATTTATTTTCTTTATAAGCACTTTATGTGGCGTCGCTGAGACGCCCGACTGTGGCATGCTGATTATTTATTTTTCCTTATAAGCCCTTTATGTGGCGTCGCTCAGACGCCCGACTGTGGCATGCTTGTTATTTATTTCCTTTATAAGCCCTTTATGTGGCGTCGCTCAGACGCCCGACTGTGGCACACCTATTATTTATTTTTCTTATAAGCCCTTTATGTGGCGTCGCTCAGACGCCCGACTGAGGCATGCTTTATATTTTATCCTTTCAAGGCGTTGCTTCAGACACCCGATCGGTGTATTTTATTTTTATTCTCTGATTGCTTATTCATGTTTAACATGAATAACCTACTTGCGTGCGTCATGAATATTATTTTATGACTGATTAAGTGATCGTGGATTATTTCAGCGCATAATTATCACCTGTTATATTATACCTGTTTTCATGATGTTTGCGAGTACATTCAAAGTACTCACTGGCTTGCCCCTGGCTATTGTCTTGGCCAGATTTCTTGCTTGGAGAGGAGCGCAATGATGACAGCCCCGGAACCTAGGCAACGATGATAGCAGCCTCGCGAAGATAGGAGTTAACCAGGTCAGCTGTTCCTGTGGGAAATGGAGTCCCATAGACGCTGATGATCCGCAAACCGCTTCCGCCATCAACCACTAGAAAAATTTTGTTGTACTCAGAGACCACTTTGGTCGTGTACTTCAAATATTGTATTTTGCTTGGAATTTCTGTATCAAGATTGTGTCTCATCAGCTAATAGTAATCCTGGGGCAGGTGAGCACAAGGGCCATTTACTGGGAAATTAATATCCTGGAAAACCGGTCCTGACAACCTTGGTATCAGAGCCAGGCTGACCATTGGCTAATCCTATCTTAGCCGGGTCAATAAAACCTAGGTTACCACCCACCAGACCTTAACCTAACCACAGCCATGGTTATCCTATACGATAGCCACACAGTTACCCCGACACCTTTTTGGCAGTCGGTGCCTAACCTACCAGCCTAGCCCATCGATCACGCGCCAGTGACCGACACCTAATTTGTCTCATTCGCAAGCGTGCGAAGGAAGACTCCGTTTTCTTTTTTCTATAAAAGGGAACGTTAGCCCCAACCTTGCATAGCACAACCTCTAACCCAGAACCAAGCCAAGATGCCTGGCCCCATTGTTCACAATGAGACCACAGCCACCAACCTTGGAGGTTTTGTAACCGTGCTAGCAAACCTCACCCGTCGTGCCTTTGCATTAGAAGAGCCCCCACAATATGTTGTGTACCAAGGGCTCATGAGCGGTGAGAGTCGTCAATTCTGGGCCACGGTGCACGTCTATGGTAGGGGTATAGCACCAGAACGCCCCTACAGGTTCACCAGAAGGACAACTTCCTTTGAGCCACAAGCCATCCAGCTAGCAGCTCGAGAGGCTATAGTTCAACTCCGGCACCTATCGCCAAGAGTTAACTGCCGCTCGTTCTACTACTACCCCAGCCATGACGGGTATAGTAGGCCACCCCAGGTTGCCAATGGAGACCACGAGACGGACCCTGCATTGCTGCATCTGGTGCGCTATGTAAGTGCACTAGAGGCATTATTCGATCAGGTCACTCTTGATCTGATTGCAGCTCGTGGAGAACTTGCCCGTCGAGCCCCGGCAAGAGGAGAAGATGTGCCCGACGCCGACAACCCAGTCAAGCTGTTCGGACAACCGATTGAGTCCTTGAGGTCTGCCCCTGCAGCCAACCGGAATGCATTTGTATCCCCGGAGGAGCTTCGTCGCCTTTTGGGGACACGCTCCAACGGGATTGTGACCACCAATCTCCGCGATGGTCATCATCGCTACCCCGACCCTCCTCAACCCCATCCAGCAAACCCCGACGATGAAGCCCAAGGAGAAGCCTCGACATCCACCAGGCACGCTCGATTAGATATTAACGAGGTAGACTAAGTCAGTCGAGTAGTACCGAGTCTTAGTATTCCTACGTCTTGTAACAGTGTGACCTTGTAATCGCCATGAATAAAATGCAGACTGATTGTATGCCATTATTTTGAATAGTAGCCACGCATAAGTAGGCGTTCGGTTGCATATTAAATTCCGGGCGTAGCTACCAAAAATCACCCCAGACGACACCCACAGTAATACGTCACTTTTGTGAGATATGTATATCTGTGGCATTGACCCCGACCCCCATAGAGCAGAACCGTCAAACTAGTTTGCCCCCACACCGCAATCGGTAACCCAGCCCTGATGCTATATAAGAGGCCACTCCGTGACTTACCAAGCATCCCTCACTTTGTGCACAGCTCTCACAGCCATTTTTGCCATGCCGAGCCCTAGTATTCATCTGAGAACTCCAGATGCGACACAAGGTAGTTTTGTTAAAATATTGTGGGACTTTACCTGCAGTACCATGAGTTCTACCCATCCACCCCAGTACGAGCTGCTCAAAACGAGAATCACCCCATCTGCCTCGAAATATTGGGCAGTAGTGCACATCCCTCCCGCAAACCCAAACCAAGACCCAACGGAAGTCTCCTTCGTGGGGAAATCTATGCCGACTCCGCAAATGGCCATAGAAGCTGCTGCGTACGAGGCGATTACTCGCCTTCGATTCGCGGTACCCTATGCCAGCGAAAGGGGGTATTATTACTTCCCGAGTCGTGCAGCACCCGGAGAAGTAGCATCCTTTCCCGATGGACGAATAGAGAGGGACCCAGTACTGGCCAACCTTGCCCAGTACGTCATCGCTCAAGAGCGGTTGACCCAACGAGTAATGGGTTATCTCCAGAACCTCGCTGATTTAAATCCTCAGATCGCCATTGGCAGACCACTGAGGCCAGACCAGGAAAGGCGCGTTCTTCGACTAGTCAATCCGCTTCCTCCGGTAGAAGAAGAATGTGCCCCAGTGCCGGAGACATTTTCTCAGGACCCAGCATATTTTACGTTTGCATCGTAGACGCCACTACTATGTTTGTTAGCCTAGCATTTATTTATGTGTTGCCGCTTATGCGTTGTATCCTAAGTTTGTGCTATGAATAAACTGTTTGGTTTCAATTAATGTGAGCAATTTTTACTGCTGTGATTTTTGATCAACTGTTTTCACTCTCAGTAAATCCCGAGGTGGGATTTTCCTAGAGCTATTGCAACAAACATTTCTTCGTGACATAGATTTAAATTCACGCAGCACCACGACAACAGGCTCACAACCACAACCACTCGACCACATGCACTAATTGCAAAACCACGTACACATTTTGCACCTAACTGATCACCGCACTAACACACCACAGTTTCTGAAAGAGAAATTTGTGGGTAATTATTCTGGTGCAAGTTGCCTCCAGCATGCTAACAGCAGTTAGCACCTGACACCGACACTTAATCCTCATGATCACCGCCGCCATGGAGAGCCAACTCTCGAGCAGCAGCATCACGACGATCATCGTGGATCATCACGCACAAGAGCACGGAGAACCCCAGCACTGTCGCCAACCCTCCGCACATCAGTATCGTGTACCAATCCGGCATCACCTCCGCCATTAGAGCCTCGTCTTGAGCTCCTGCAAGCAGAAATGGAGGAGAAGGAAGGAGAAGAAGAAACGAGGCCAGGTGTGAGGAAGAAGAGAGAAGCACCGCGGTCATTTTATAGCTCGAGATCGGTGTACGGTGAACGAAGTCCACCAGCGCCGCTCGTCGCTCGATCGCCGGTGTTTGGAGGCGAATCCGCGAGCAGTGCCGACAGCGCACTGGCCCGCGAGGTGAGTGCATGCTGCTCCGGCAGCTAGCACGCCGCACACTACCGCAGTACGGCCTAGATGCCCTACGCGCTAGACGCCGCCGAGGAGAAAGCGCGGGATAACGCGCGAGAGAGAGAGGAAGAGAGGAGAGCCAGAGGTAGAAGAAGAGACTGACAATGGGCCCCGGGTCCACCTGTCAGCCAGAGAGAGCACTGTGCACTCGGGTACGACCAGCGTAGTATGGAAATTTAGAAATTTATTCTAAATTTACCGTAGCCAAAAGTAGAAATCTCTCAGTTTCCTCAACCGTAGATTTCTCCACGCAGCGCCAGTACCCCACTGTGGTTCACCAATTATCTGCCCATTCACTGTAACCACGTCTTATCGCGTGACCAGGATATTTAATTTTCGAGTTATTATTGCATGATAGCAGGAGTAATATTTTTGAAACCGGCCTTAGCAAATCTCGAGGACGAGATTTTTTTCTTAAGGGGGGTAGTGTTGTAACACCCCAAAATTTTTAATCATGTTTTATTAATTAAAATTTTGCCAGGAAATTAAATTTCTATTTTCTGGATCATCTATTGATTTTAGAGTCACTCATTTCTTCTGAGTTGTGGAGTTTTCCCTCCAAGTAGAAACTTTTCAAAAATATTTTTGGACTTGAGTGCCTACTCAAGAACATTCCATTTTTATTATATATGATCAGTGAAAACCTTTTTATATTATTTTGCCAAGTTTAAATCCTTTTAAAATGGCCTTTCATATTTTTAAGAGCCTCATTTGCACTACAACCATTTGATAACTTCATTTAAAAATTCCACAAAAATTTGGGGATGACATGTGATGTTTCTGGATCACTTTTATGCAAAAACTCAGCTTGGTGTTTTGGAATATTTGAGCAAACCATCCTCTTTTGCTCTCTGGTCCAGTTTGGTATTTTCTACTGCAACCCTATTTTATTTTGCTCTAGTGACCTTGGGATTTCTCCTGCTTGTAGTCCACCCTACCAAACCCTTAAGCCCAGGAGATCAGATCCATTAGAAGATTTTAAACACATGCAATAATGGTCTATATTTTCTGTCCAGAGCTATAGATTTGCAAAACTTGCAGTAGCAAGTTTCTGTTTTTCTCAAACTAACCATGCCATCTTCTTGTGGATCTAAAGAGACCCCAACCAGGAGATTTTGACCACCAGAAGAATTGCCTTGATGCCCATGGCATTATGTCGAGCACCTTCTGTTCATGAACAGAATTGGCATGAATCCATGTTTGCATTATGGACTAGCTCCCCAGACCCAACCAGCATGTCTATTAGCTCTCATATATTCATTAGCCTAGTCCTGTTTAGTTTCATAAGCATCAGAAAGGCCTAGAACGCGTTGGCATTTTGTCGAACGCCTGGCGCGCGTGTCCAGAGCGCGGCCAGAACGCGCGTTTTGCACGTGCGGCCTCCCGAGTCGCCGCGACCAGTTGCCGCCTCCCCCGCTCGTCCTGATCCATCCCTGCTCACAGAGATACGCCAGCTCAACTCGACCAAAGCCCCTGCACCCTCTGTAGCTCAGTGCCTCCCCCGCAAGCCGCCACTGCCGTCCCGCCAGCCTCTGCCATGGTCAGCGCCGCCCAAGCCATAGCCGCACGCCAACTGCCCTCTGGAGCAGCTCGAGTTCATCCACGAGCTCGTCCGCTAGTGCCAGCCGCCGACACGTCTCCCCTGCGACAGTCGCTGGCGTTCTTATCCGCAGCCGCGGAACCGACCTAGTCGTGCTATAAATGGAGCATCTCGAGCCTCCGGCCAGAGCAGGAACCCTCCAGTGTCCCGCAGGAGCCCACCGAAGGAGCCAATTGAGACCAAGAGGTCATCCTCTTCGTCTCCGGTAGCTTCGGCCGCCGCCGCACTCCGGTCAAATTCATCATGACCGGGGCCTCCCTCGTGTCTCCATCACCACCGTTAGCTTCCCCTCTACCCCGCGGAGCCACCCCACCTCTCAGCGTCTACTGGGAGCCACCCTGGGACGAATCCCCAGTCGGCCAGACGGCCACTGTCCGCCTCGGAGCTCGCCGCCGACGAACCAACCCACCCCTTCGGCCATGTCAACCACTGGGAGGACCGCCCTGAAGCAGCGGATCCATTCCCGCCATCGGGGCCCCGCGAGGAGCTGCCGTTCGCCGGCCAGGAGCACCGGACCTCCGCTCCGGCTCGGGCGCGGGAGGAAGGAGAAGGGCGACTGGTCAAATATGACCAGTGGACCCGAGGGCCCCTCCCATCAGTGACTCCAGGCACGGCGGAAGCGTTTTAAGTGGAAGCGTATTCCTCAAAATACGCTTTCGCTAGGAGGAAAGCGTAAGCCCTGCCGAACCGTTTTCTTTTCTGTTTTATTATAAAAACAGAAGTTTGACCCTTACTTTGACTGGCCTTATCTTTTATACTGAAGCTCCATTTGACTTGATTCTTTTTTTGTTGATTCTCAAATTTTGTCTAGTTTATTTTCATATTTATTTGAAAAATTGTCCAACAATTTTTCAGGACTGTTGAAATGAATGTTGATTTGAATCCTTTCAAAAATAGGAATTCGGAGGGAAGACAAAAACTTTCAAAAGTTTTGGAGTGCACCTCACCTACATACTCTTTGAAGGCAAGCATTCTGAACCCTGGCATAATAATTGTTGTGTGTTGTTTGATGTGACTACAACACCAAATTGACTTGAAGCATGCGTTATTTCATGTGATGATGTGATCATGTTTACTAGTACATGATGATAATTCCTTGCTGTTGGAATTGAAATGCTTGTGACAGTATTCATCCTCGTATGCCTTTCATGCCTCTGCAGAGTTTAAAACTATTCGAATAGCCGTGTCCGCGGTTAAGGACTACAGTCTGGGATGGGTCATGTGTCGGTCTTAGTGTCGGTCTTCGGAGGAAAACTTCTAAATCGGAACATTGATCATGACGTGTGACAAATGATGATTATGATTATTATTATTGTGGACTAACCATTTATATTATTAGAAATTATTGAGTATCCCTAGGATGGTTCTACCTCCTGGATACTCATTGTGATTATTCTTATATAAGCCCTTTATGTGGCGTCGTACAGACGCCCGACTGTGGCATGCATGTTGTTTGCTTTATTATGTAAGCCCTTTCTGTGGCGTCGCTGAGACGCCCGACTGTGGCACGTTTGTTATTTATTTTCTTTATAAGCCCTTTATGTGGCGTCGTTGAGACGCCCGACTGTGGCATACTGATTATTTATTTTTCCTTATAAGCCCTTTATGTGGCGTCGCTCAGACGCCCGACAGTGGCATGCTTGTTATTTATTTCCTTTATAAGCCCTTTATGTGGCGTCGCTCAGACGCCCGACTGTGGCACGCCTATTATTTATTTTTCTTATAAGCCCTTTATGTGGCGTCGCTCATACGCCCGACTGAGGCATGCTTTATATTTTATCCTTTCGAGGCGTTGCTTCAGACACCCGATCGGTGTATTTTATTTTTATTCTCTGATTGCTTATTCATGTTTAACATGAATAACATGCTTGCGTGCGTCATGAATATTATTTTATGACTGATTAAGTGATCGTGGATTATTTCAGCGCATAATTATCACCTGTTATATTATACCTGTTTTCATGATGTTTGCGAGTACATTCAAAGTACTCACTGGCTTGCCCCTGGCTATTGTCTTGGCCAGATTTCTTGCTTGGAGAGGAGCGCAATGATGACAGCCCCGGAACCTAGGCAACGATGATAGCAGCCTCGCGAAGATAGGAGTTAACCAGGTCAGCTGTTCCTGTGGGAAATGGAGTCCCATAGACGCTGATGATCCGCAAACCGCTTCCGCCATCAACCACTAGAAAATTTTTGTTGTACTCAGAGACCACTTTGGTCGTGTACTTCAAATATTGTATTTTTCTTGGAATTTCTGTATCAAGATTGTGTCTCATCAACTAACAGTAATCCTGGGGCTGGTGAGCACAAGGGCCATTTACTGGGAAATTAATATCCTGGAAAATCGGTCCTGACATATAGTTGGGTTTCTAGTCGTATGCATGACGTGGTGTGTGAATTCTCCTGCCTATTAGGTGGGCATTTTTTTATTCTTTGCATATGTTATGTCCATTTTTTGGACCTTCTTCAAATCACATCCTAATTTTTATACATACTCACTTATGTGTAATATACATGATTATCAAATAATTTCAACAAATTATATGAAATTCTAAAAAATGCAAAACTTTCATATTCTTTCTGTGTTAATGAAAGAGATCATGCCTATTTTTGGTTTTAATTCTAAAGTTTTCTTTTAAACAGATGCATACATATCATCAACTATGATTGCATGTTAGATAAACTTGGATCATGGTTATTTCTCGAGAATGGCCATCTCTTCATGCATGGTTATTTCTCGAGAATAGCCATCTGATATGTTGTCCTCGGTTTCACCAGAAAGCAACCAGAGAACTCCTCATTTGGACTTGGCTTAGCACGAGGGGTCCTCCGATCAGAGAAATCCCATAGTACCTCCAACTTTATGTCATACAACGTATCTCTCTTATCATCTTTGACGCTTCTGCTGTATTCATCTATGTCAAGACGTTTAAGCCATGTCTATATTAACCTTGTTATTTTATATGGAGCCACCAACCGGGACTAACCGCATATGATCAACCTTGCAAAACTTGGGACTAAAAGGATAAGAATAATTAAAATTTCACAACTTAATAAATAATTATACTAAAATCATGTTTCAAATGCAAAAATGCCCTAGCTAGCTCTTACAAAGATTCCATCCGGTTTGTCCGAAGTGGCACTTTCCAGCTATAAGTCCGGAAACTCAAACGTTGATACTGAGCAGGCATTCAAAAAAGATTTCCTTCTCTGCTTTGGTAAGAGCATAGCTGGTAGGACCTTGATACTGCTTTGGATGCATGCCGTCTTTTTTGTTCATACGTTATTGGTCCTCCCGTGCCTCCGGTGTATCTTTTGTCTTCACATACACGCCCAAGAAGTCTAGCAGGTTCACGCAAAGATTCTTCGTCACGTGCATCACGTCGATTGCAGAGCGGACCTCTAGGTCTTTCCAATAGGATAGGTACTCCCAAAATATAGATTTCTTCTTCCACATGGGTGCGTGTGCGTCAGCGTCATTCGGAACAGAATGTCCGCTAGGACCGTTTCCAAAGATTACTTGTAAATCCTTGACCATATCAAGTATATCATCACCAGTACGGAGGACAGGCGTGCATGAGTGGTATCCCTTATTTGTCTGTCCTGAAAGGTTACTAAGAGCAGGCCAATCATTGATGGTATCCCTTGTTCCGCTTCATGCACAACCAAGGAGGAAGGTTATAGATACATAGAGTCACAGGCCAGGTGCTATGATTGCTGCTCTGCTCCTCAAAAGGATTAATGCCATCTGCACTTAAACCAAACAATAAGTTCTATGCGCACTTTCTCTCGATTTTTCTCCACTGCGACCCATCAGCGGGTACTTTCAACTTCCCGTCTTTCTTACGGTCTTCTTTGTGCCATCGCAACAACTTGGCAAGCTCTTTGTTTCTGAACAGACGTTTCAACCGTGTTATTATAGGAGCATACCACATCACCTTGGCAGGAACCCTCTTCCTGGGGCGCTCGCCCTCAACATCACCAGGGTCATCTCGTATGATCTTATACCGCAATGCACCGTATACCGGGCATGCATTCAAATTCTCGTACTCCTCACCGCGGTAGAGGATGCAGTCATTAGGGCATGCATGTATCTTCTGCACCTCTAATCCTACAGGGCAGAGATCCTTCTTTGCTTCGTACGTACTGTCAGGCAATTCGTTATCCTTTGGAAGCTTCTTCTTCATTATTTTCACTAGCTTCCCAAATCCCTTGTCAGATACACCATTCTCTGCCTTCCATTGCAGCAATTCCAGTGCGGTACCGAGCTTTGTGCTGCCATCTTCGCAATTTAGGTACAACCCTTTTTTGTGATCCTCTAACATGCGTGCATTATATAATTAAGTATATGCAAAATCCATTACAGAACATCATGAATAGAGAAATGACTAAATTAATACGAGTTCATCATCACATTAAAACCAAAGTACATTAGTGATCAAATGTTATTACTAAAAAAAAAATACATAAAGTTCATACATAGTTCTCATAGAACAACATACAACTTTCTAGAGCATCTAATTAAAACATACATTGAAACTAACATACAACTATGTAAAACATTTAAATGCAACAACAAATGCGATCAAAATCACAACTGAGGTAACAATTAATCCAACAGAATAATGATACCAAGACTCATTATCAATGGCATATTTTCTAATCTTTCTAATCTTCAAGCGCATTGCATGCATCTAGATCTTGTGTAAATCGACGACATCGGCAACATGCAACTCCAATTTCATTTTCTCTTCTTCAACTCTTTTCAATTTTCCTTTCAAATAATTGTTTTCTTTTTCAACTAAATTTAACCTCTCGACAAGATGGTCGATTGGAATTTCCGGTTCACATACCTCCTAGATAAAGACATCTATGTCAAGTTGGTCGGCATAATTGTCATAAGCACTAAATGAAACAAATAGTTATAAAAGATAATATACCACATCCGAATCATAGACCGGATGAGAGACGACGGGGGCGTCTACCAACACCATGGCACTATATAATAACAAACAATAATACAAGTAAGAAAATTATACAAGTAGCTATATAAATCATACAAGTAAGAATTTTTTTTCTTAAAAAAGATAAGAACAAGAGGCTCACCACGGTGGTGCCGACGACGAGATCGGCGCGGGCGATCGGCGGCGATGAGGACGGGGACGGGACGACACCCTACACATGTGCAAACTAAGAAGTTAATTTGAGATCAAATTGTGCATCTAAATCAAGTGGTATTATAGGAGCATACCACACTACTTCTAGAGCATCTGAAATGAGCTAAACTAGCAGTGAGAGATGAAAGGATGAAGTCGCTAACCTTTTTAGAACACTTAGATAGTTGGTGCACCGTCAAACCTAGACAAATCTTGGGAAAATGGAGCTTGGAGGTCGAGCTTGGAGGAAGAACAGAGGAGAAAGCTTAAGTGTGGCTCGGGCATTTCATCGAACACCTCATGTGCATAGGAAGTGAGAACAGAGCACGACACACACCTCCCACCACCTACGGCCAAAAAACAGAGGAGAGAGGGCGCGGACAGGGCGTATATATAGGAATCTTTTTAGTCTCGGTTGGTGTATAGAACCGGGACTGAAGAACGACCTTTAGTCCCGGTTCCAGACACCAATCGGGACTAAAGGTCCCAGCCGAACCGGGACTGGTGCCTGCCGAGGCCCGGCCGGCGTCCTGGCCGCTCGAACCGGGACTGTTGCTCCCATTAGTCCCGGTTCGTAGCTCGACCGGGACTATTGCTCTGATCTGGACAGAACCAAAGCCCTGTTTTCTACTAGTGTTACAGGAACCGACTTGACTTTATCGATGACAAGCGGGAAGTCTTTGTGTACGTGCCCCTAAGAACCAACACCCTGGAGCCGCAGTCATCGCTGTTGAACCTTTGCATCGATCTGAAGTGCATGACACCAAATCTCGTCACATGACAAGAAACCCTAACCTCGCCACTCCAAGGAGATGGTTTCATGTTGGTTATGAGTGCGGTTTCATTATCTATCGACAGTGTTTTCTTTTGATTTTTGACACTACTGGTTTTATTGCCATTGGAATTCTTAGCTTTTCGTGATCTTCATACGTGTAGAAACTGGCACAAGGAAAATAATTCGTGCCACTCTGCTAGTATGGACTTTTCTCTGTAACGATCTTAGCCACAGAGACACGGGTAGCCAGACATACTGCAAGCTCAACATACGGTTCCATAACCTCAATGAGTTTATGTTTCATGTTAAGGTAAAAGAATGCAAGGTGGCTGCTCTCGTCAACAACGCTAACTATGTTAACTGAGGCAGTAACTAACCGAAAAATGCCATTCCACTAACTGCACAGAAAGGAATTGTTGATGCTAACTCAAATAGAGTCCTGGAATCAAATCAAGGTATCAAATAAGAAACAGAGTTTATCCTCAAGAGGTTGTGGCGCCGCAAAATACCTAGACACCACACAACTAGCTCTTGTGTCAAACTACACAATGCCTCATCTATCATGAAAACTAGTTGATTCCCCGTGCGTTGCGGCGGGAAATTTTGTACAAATCGACATGTTTCCACACCTCCCCCCACCCACCCTCCCGCGTCGCTCCCGCGAGCGGCGGAGAGGGAAACCTAGCCGCCACCCCAACTTCCCTTCTCCCCCGACCCCCTTCCCCGCCGCCGCCGGCAGGCGCTGATGGGCGAAGCCCGGTTGGCGCGGCGGCGGCGGGGCCTCTCCTCCCCTCCTCCTGTGGGCACTGGCATGGGACGGCGTTTTCAGGCGGCGGCGCTGGGCTGTCGTGGGGCGCAGCGGCGTGGTGGCGGGCGAGTTGGGCGGCGGGGTGGTCGTCTGCGGGCGGCACGTCGGCGTCTCGGGTCCCGGCCGTAGCGCGGCGGCTGCGGGGGTACTCTCCTTGGGCGGATGCGTGCAGGACGCTCCAGGCCAGATCCGACTGTCTGGTTCCGCTCCAGGCCAGTTCCGGCCGTCTCTGTGCCTGGGTTGCGGGCTTGCGGCGCGGGGCGTGGCACGGGGCCGGCTGGTTCCTACTGGGCAGCGGCCCTCGTTGGTTTGCGCCGGTTCGGCCAGCACCAGGTGGGGTGGCTGCGGTGGCTGGGTCCGTTGCCGGCGGCGCGGGCCTAGTGTGGTGGTGCTGCTCGGGCCTCTCCGGGTGGCTATGGGGCGGCCCGCTGCTCTCCTACAGCGGTGGTCCGGGTCGCCGATGGGTGGCTTGGATCTGTGTCGAGGGGGTGGATGGCGTCCGATGGAGTGCAGGTGCAGGGAGCCGACCTAGTCCGTGTTGGCTTGCCTTCGCGTTAATGCTTCCTGTCCTGCTGGGTCGTTACGACATTGGTCCGAGTTGGTGCCCGCGGTATTGCTATACTGTAGGTCGGATCGACGCCGGTGGCCACGGGTGTGGCGGCGTGTGAGTTTGACTCGGGCAAGGTCCGGGACCTGTGCCAGGTCGAGCTCGACGTTGGCCGTCGGCAGCTACTAGGCCGTGTCTCCCTCGATCCACCGGGATCGACTGGGGACGCAGGCGTGGACGCCCCTACGGTGGTGGCGCTCACCCAGGCTAGGTGGCTGATGCCGGGCTAGGGACGGGAGGAGATCCCTTTTGTTCTTCCCACAGTGGTTGCGTGTTGTGATGTCGACAGTTGGTGGTGTCTCGGGAGATGCATGCCGGGGCAGCGGCCCCGGAGGCGGTCTGTATGGTGGCTTTCCGGCAGGTCCCATGACGGCGGTGGGTGGCTCGGGCTCACTTTCTGTCCTTGGCAGTGGTGTTGCCCGGATCCGGATCTGGAGGCCAGTTCTCGTCGCGACTGGCCTGGGTGTCTCTTGGCGACACGTGTGAGGTGCCGAGCGAAAGCTCCGTGCTTTGGCGCCGACGACGACGACATCTGTGGGTGTCGCTATCTTCTTGAAGACGTCGTCGTGGTTCTCCTCTCCGTGGCGAGTCTCCGGGTGAAAACCCTTGTCCTTTTGGGCTCGGCAGCGGCGGTGCTTGCGTTCCCCTCCTGAGGGCGTTGTCGAGAGAAAAACAGCAAGGCATTTGTGGAGAGCTAAACACACTTGGGGAGCTCCAGCCGGGTGTCTGGGACATCTACCTGTTTGGATGATCACAGAAGCATCTGCGACAGTGAAGTTGTGTTATGTCTCAGAGAGTGCTGATGGGATCGAGAAAGGAAATCACAGAAGCATCTGCGACAGTGAAGTTGTTATGTCTCAGAGAGTGCTGATGGGATCGAGAAAGGAAAGTAAAAAAAACCAATGAATCCTTACTTGTTAGCGAGGCCATTAAAAATGCTCATTTCATCACGTTAGATGAGAATTTCTAAGAGCATCTCTAGCATAGCAGACCGCATATAAGTGGTCAAACCCGTAATTTTTTTGCGTTTTACAGTTTTGATCGAAAAAAATATCCACAAACAGAAACCGTAAAAGTGGTCCAACCCGTAAATTTTTTAAGGGGCACGGAAAATCCACACCCGAAACCCTTATATCTGAAGGTTGGAAGGCCGAACCGAAAGGGCCCCATATACCGGTCAAACCTCATCGGAGCAAACACGCCGCCGCGGAGTTTGCCAGAATCCGCCCTAAACTCGCCGGAATTCATCACCGCACACCGGAAAAGGCCGCTGGACGCCGCAATCGATCGCCGCCGGTTCGAATTGGACGAGCTCGGCCTCGCCATGGCCTCCCATGACCTCAGCCTGGCCACCGGAATCCTCCCGGCACGGCCGGCAAAGGGGCACGGCTCGGCCGGCGCGGCTGGCAACGGAGCAGGGCGCAACCGGCGGGCGACGGGGGGCGGCCGACATGGTGACGGGGCGCGGCCGACGGGCGACGGGGCACGGCCGACGAGCGATGGTGCGCGGACGACGGGGTTGGGCGCGGCCGGCGTGGCCGGCAAGGCCAGCTGGGGAAGGGGTGGCGGCCGCCGGACTGAAGGAAGGGGCTTTTTATTCCAGTTTTACATTTTATTTTACAGTTTTTGTTCGGCCGTAGCTAAAATGAACTCTTAAAATGTCTTTTTTTCGACCCGTATCACAATTTTATAATTTACGATTTTAAGAAGCCTGTTAGAGATGCTCTAATGGCAACCTTACCGTCAGAAATTGACGTCCCTGTAGACCTGAGAGCGGCAGTGCACGTCCTCAACAATTGTGCGCACAACCGTTGCTACCGAGTGCTCCCTGAATGCCCCCGTGGGATGATGTGGTTGGTCACCCCCCCCCCCCCCTCCCTTTTCAAGCATTATAAGTATAACAGTAGAGCTTTGTTAATACTAGCAAAATGGCCCGTGCGTTGTAACGGGAGAAAAAAAATCATAATCTTCAATGGTGATGACCACATTATGTTCACATCCCATCGCATGATTTTGAAATTTTGTGCAGAAATGCAAGAAAATGTTTTTTCTTTTAAATTTATTGACAAGTTGAAGCGATGTTCACATTTTCAAAAAAATATCATGGTTGTCAAAAACCTTGGTAATTCGAAAAATTATTCTGAATTTCAAGAAACTTATTTTAGGAAACATACTATAATATTCCGATCCACCCCGGCAGTTAATTCTTCAAAATTCACTTGGGTATATTGTCACAAAGACTCAGAAGCATTATTGTTTAACTACATACCTTCAATCATTCCTGAATACATATACAAATATGAAAAGAATTTTAAAATCAAGAACTTTTTTTACAATTTACAAACATTTTTTAAAAATCGTGAACATTTTTTTATATTGCGAACGGTTTTTAAGTAAATAATTGAAAATAAAAAACAAAACTAAAAAAACAGGCACTAACTGTTTTTAAAATTTTAGGACATTTTTTAAAATGCATGAACATATTTTGAATTAGCAAATATTTTATTAAGTGTCATTAATAATTTTTAATACACGGACTTTTGTTTAAAATCAAGGACTTTTTTTATTTTACAAATATTTTTTAAAAATTGCAAACATGTTTTTGTATATGCAAACATTTTTACAAAAATCCGAGCAATTTTTGAATTCACAAACATTTTATGTTTTTTTGAATATGTTGTTTCAAAATTCTTAGTTTCTTAATATTTTAAAAGTTATTTGAAGTTCTAAATTATTTAAAGTATAAAAACAAAATGGAACTGAAAATAAAAATAAAAAATGAAACTAAAAAACAGGCGCCCACACATGGGCCGGCCCAAACGGGTGTGCTGCAAATTCTCCATAGCACAGAGCGTAATATAGGAGGTTCCTACATGGGCCGGCCCAGTCTGAAGATTTTTCTGTTTAAAACCTTTTTGATTACTTATAGGTGGCATTGGTGGGTAATTTTAGGCAACTTCGAGGGCAATTTGAATGACGGACGACCATAAACAGTCCGTGCTTTATTATTAGAGAAGATTACATCATCTCTATGGTCTGATCAGATAAACCAAGTAAAAAAAATCAATCCACAACTAATCTGAATTATTTGTCTACTTTATTACCAAAAAAAATTATTTGTTGATCTTTCTGTACCTTCCCCTCTTTGCAGTCTTTTGCACAGTATGCTACCAACAGTTGTTCCTGAAGGACGGTACCATGGAGGAGTAGGAATATTTGAACAGTATGAGAAGTCAGGCTATACGAAGAAGGGCCACCAGTCGTGTGGCTCTACTGCTGACAAGGTTTGCTACAGCAAGAAGCGAAATCGTGCAAAGAAAAGGACCCACAAGCAGCAGCAAGAGATTTTCAAGCCCAGTAACTTTGGGGGGAATGTGGCTTTGAACCGCTGGCGGTACTTGGGCGGCTACATGCTGATGTCTATCGGTATGCTGGCGCTTTGCTGGATGATCCTAACCACTTTGGAAGTATGGACTGAACCAGCCACCGCCAACCTGACGCTGCGATCCTTCGGAACCAAACTGAGTGCGATCTACAAATACTACACTGACACATGGTCTGAGGATGGAAGATCTTGCAGGAGATGCTAGCTTAGGTCTTTCGTCCTGGTCTTTTGCCTTTTATAATTGTCATGTGCTGAAACCACCCTACGAAATCATTTACATGTTTTAGCCAGGTTTTGGGGTGAGTATCTGGAGCCGCAGCATGCTGATGACCTAAATAGTCTCTTTCTATAGTCACCTTCTCTTTCGGTGCATATCTTGAATGATAGTTCCGGGTGCATCTTATCTTGAATGATAGTTCCGGGTGCGGTTAACGGTTAATGAATGAACATGATTCGTTTTTTTGTCAATCATCTCGTTTATTCATTCATAATGATGTTAGTATCCTTTACAATGAAAGGTATAACCGCGTCAGGGGTGGATCCTCCACCCCGAGACTAGGAGGGGGAGAAAATCTAGCTGTCTTAGCCAGTTTCAGGAGCTAGCTACCTGATTACTCTCTCTATTACAATGATCATACATAACATGAGTAAAATCTAGCTGATGGCACTAGCTACTGAAGAAGAATTACCATTGATTAGGGCTGTGGGCGGAGTTGCGTGACGGCCAGGGTTGGAGATGAATATATAGACACACCTCCGAAATCCAATGAAGAACAACGATTACTTAGGATCAGCTTGCGAATTTGTAGTTTCTTCTCTGTGGCTCCGCTTCATATCATTTGATCCAAACCTCCCCAGATACATTCTTATCATCCAAGGAAACCGTCGGAACAAACTGGGACAGGATAGGAGTTGAACCGTGGAAGTACCAGTGATTTGCGTCGTCGGAACAGCTGGTACGACCACCCACACTCGTATACCATTGTCCGTCTTCTATTCTGCTTAGGTTCATGTGCTTCGTGTTTTGGCCATCATTTTCTCATACAAACTCTGATTTGGTGTTCTTAGGCTCGTTGGGTTTGTATGGAAGAGCCCGACAACTTACTTGTATTGAATCTTCAATTTGGCCTTATAGTGGAACCCCCACTTTGTCAAACTCTCCAAAGGCGTTGTATTTGGTGCATGTAACTTATGACTATATACAAAATACATGCCTACATAGGATTGATGAATTGGAGCTAGTTCTGTGTCATTCTATATTGTGAATGTTGCATTATGAATTTCATCCAAATATCCATCGCCACTCAATGGCTATGCTTTTATAATATTGTCTTTGCTCAAGGTATTGGTACTGTTACTGTTACACTTGCGACAAAATTGTTGCTACTGCTACTACTACTATTGTTACTACTGTTATTACTGCTATCAATATTATCATATTACTGTACTACTACTAAATTGTTGCAGGGAGTTTGCTTCTCAGGTGCGGTTGAATTGACAACTCAACTGTCAAGACTTATAAATATTCTTCGGCTGCCCTTGTGTCGAATCAATAAATTTGAGTGAAATGCTATCCTCGAAGACTCCTACGATCCCCTATGCTTATGGGTCATCAGTGTCTGAAGAAGATTAACAATAGGAGATGGCCGAAGAAAATGAATAAGAGGAGGTGGCCGAAGAAGATGAACTTGAGGAGGCGACCGAATCTAGCACGAAGCCACCAAGGACATGACCTCACAAATACAACCAAGTTGAAGTTGTTGCCTATGCTATGCTTGGATGAACATCTCCATGGATGCATCGGTTGGAACGGGCCAATAAAAGGACCCAACCACAATGAGCGATACCGCAAGAAAATATTGGGAGCTAACTCGTAGGGAGATCTTGACTCAAACGAAGGTCTCTCTTCGAAATGGTGGTGGTGGCGGCGGCCAGGAGGGTGGTGACCGAGAGGATGGTTGTGGTGGTGGTGGTCATGTGGGCCGAGAGGATGGTGGTGGTGAGGATGGCGGGCATGTGCATGGTGGTGGCAGTGGTGATTTCTTTGGCGAGATAGGTGTTTGAGTTCGTGATCGTGCATGCTATTGGATGGTCTCGATTCACAACATAAAAGATGCTAGGTTGTGATGATTTTGGATCAAACTTGATCGGTTAAGTGATGCCTTTTGAATAAACTATGCACGTGTTTATTTTGTATATCGCGATCCATGAACATTTTACTTTGGTTTTCTTTGTTCTCTCATTGGTATTTTTCATTTTTTTCTTTCTTTTTTCGTTATACTTTTTTTTCTTGCTTCCCTTTTTGTTTCTTTATCGGTCTTGTTGTGCTTTTTTTTAACACACGTCTACTTTTTCTCAGTACACAATGTACATTTTTAGAGCACACGTGAAAGATTTTTCCATTATACATTGTATATTTTTAAATTATATGATGTACATTTTTAAAAAATACATGTTTTGTAAACTTTTTAAAATACACGATAACAATCTCCAAATACATGTTGTATATTTTTCAAAGGAAATAATTTTTTCTTAAACTACGTGAACATTTTTCTATATTGTATAAACATTTTTATAGTTTCATGGACATGTTATGGCAACACGTGAATATTTTTCTTTAAAACGTAACGAACATATTTTGAATGGAAATATACATTTTTCTAACCTATGTGAATATTTTATATATAATTTTTTAAATGTCAAGAACTTTTTTCTAAACATGGGTTTATTTCCATAAAATATCATGTATATTTTATAATGGTACATTTTTTTCTTACATTGTAAAAACATCTTAAATGTTTTTGCATACATTTCTCGAAACACGGGAACATTGTTTCATTGTCATGAATTGTCTTTTGAAAGTTGTCACTTTTTTTAAAACTGCACTTAGAAATTGTTTATACTATTTTAACAGTTTCTAAAATTCGTGGTTTTTAATGTATTAATTATTTTAAGATACATGCATTTAAAATATATATAGAAATAAAAAAATTAAAAAAATCGTGTGCCATCAGCATGGTGGCCCACTTAGCTACTGGGCCGGCCCACAACGGGCTCTCTTCAGGCGGGACATAGCTGCACGTGTCACTTAGGGCAACGGAGCAACGACGAGGATATGGTAAGATAACTGGATTCCCAGGCCGGGCATGTTGAAGCCGGTTGTACTCCCTCCGTTCCTAAATATAAGCCTTTTTAAAGGTTTCACTAGAAGACTACGTAGAATGTATATAGATATAATTTAGAGTATAGATTCATTCATTTTGTTCCGTATGTAGTCCCCTAATGAAATCTTTAAAAAGACTTATATTTAGAAACGGAGGAAGTAAATCTCATGACTCATGCCCCATGACCAGGGTACAAACTCATCGACCCAACTTCTGCGACTTGGCGCGAGACACTTGTGAGGCAGGTCTTCATACCCCTGGATGCCAAGGCCATCTTAAAAATCCCCTTGTGCACATCCAATGTGCATGACGTCTGTACCTAAAATGAGGATAATAAGGGCCGCTTCACAGTTCCGTCGTCATATCATATGATGATGTGACTCAAATTGGACAGGGAGGTTGGTTAATTAGAGGAAAGGAGAGGTAGTTCTAATATGAGCGGGCTGAGCAAGTCCTGGACATCACTTTGGCAAAGCATATTCCATCAAAATTGAATGTTTTCATGTGGAGGTTGGCCCTATTCAATTCATGCTTCGGCCAACTCATCCAAAAGTCGGAACTGATGAAGGGAGGCGGACAATATATTTCAACACTCCCCCTCACGTCTAGGCTATTTTAGTCCTTAGACGTGGGATCGATGTAGGCCACAGAATCATTTATTTTTAATACTGCGTTGGCAGGGTCTTGAACTCAAGACCTCCTGGCTCGGATATCATATTGAATTCATGCACCCACCAACTCATCCAAAAGTCTGAACTAATGGAGGAAGGCGAGCAATACATTTCAACAGGCCCAACATTCACTACCAACAGGGACGTTTTGCAACATCACAAGCAATACTCATGTGTCATGTGTGTGCCATCTGCGGATCGAATGACAATTGGAGACACTTGCTGCTGACATGTACCATGGCTCACAACGTTTAGGCCCTCTCTAAGGAGGACTTGGTGGAATACATGAGCATGAAACAGGAAGTTGATGCAAGAAACTGGCTATTTACAATGAACGAGACACTGCCACAGAAGGACTTCACTCGACTCCTTGTAATCATGTGGGCGATCTGGAGTGCTAGGCGGAAGGTGATTCACGAGGATATCTTCCAGACTCTGTTTGCAACGCATTGTTTCATTAATTCTTACATTCAAGAGATCAAGGTGGTCCAACCATCTACAAAACTCCCTCCCATCCCACCGGTTGCTAGGCCAAGGCATTGGTTGCCGCCTCATGATGGCCATGCAAAAAATAATGTTGATGCAACGGTGGCTAGGGCTGGAGTACAAGGTGCTGTGGATGCAGTATGCAGGGACCAATCGAGAGTGTACCAGGGCGCCTCGACGGTGGGTTTCAATTTCATCGACAACCCTACAATACAAGAAACTATGGCAAGAAGAGAAGCAATGGTGTTGCCAAGGAGCTCTACATTACCAGGATTATAGTGGCCTCAGATTGTAAGATGGCGGTGGATGCAATAGAAGAGAGAAGCACGGAACACTATGGAGCTACACATGGAATCATAGACTTAGCTAGTAGTTTTACTTGCTTTTTCAAATTTGAGTCTAGGGCCTCAAATGCCGAGGCGCACAATCTCGCGATTTTTTTTTTATCTCTGGGTTTGGTAGCCATACTTGGTTCGCGAATTTTCCTAAAAAAAAAACTAGGGCATTATTTCTCAAGAAAAAAAAACTTAGGGCATTAACATTTGAGTAGTTCATTTTGTAGAACATGTCAGGGGACTCACCTATTGGCACATTAACTTCTTGGCATTTTGTAAAATATGTGGGGAACTCACGGTTTGGCACATTACCTTTAGGGGATTTTAAACGGTGGCACACAAATTTGGGCAAATCATCAAAGTTGCACCAACTTCAGGGCTAATGATAAAAAGTCATGTTTCACCATCTCAGTCCCCCATGGCGGTAGCAGTAGTGCACCTCCATGGATCGGCCATGGTCGCTCAATGGCATGGAGCCTTTAGAGGCCCTTCCTCCTTCCAGTGGCCGCGTCACCCACTCGCCGGCTTACTAAGGTATTACGCCAATCTAGATAGTAAATGCAATATATGAGTAATTTGTTCATAACCTGTTGTATTTTCTTGTGTTTGGACCACATTTGACTCATCCGAAGAACATGTTATTATTCCTGTTCAACGAAAAAGAAAGGAAATAATGTTAATGAAAAAAGCAGGAAAACCAGACAAAAAAGAAAAACGCATGAAAAGCTAGCTTTTTTTAGGAGCAGGAAAAGCTAGTTGGGCCGGCCGAAAAATGTATATGCGGGAACACGCGGGACATAGAATTTTTTAGGGGTCCCCACGGGACATATGTGCAACTGTTTTTTTTTTGAGGAAAACATATGTGCAACTGTTACTTAGGGGTAATCCCTATTTGTCGAGTTTTACTAAATGTCGGGTACTAGCACAAAGCTAGCCACATGGGCCAGCCCATCAAGTGTTACATTGACTTTGCAGTTTTGGATATGGGTTTTTCCGCTCCTAGAGGTTTTCTACCAGGTTTTTGTTCATTTTTTTGTTTTTCTCAGTTTCCTGTTGTTTTCTATACTTTTTATTTTTCCATTTTATAGTGTATTTTATATTTTACTTTACTTTTATTTTCATTTAAAATATTTCATAAATTTCGAAATATACAATGTTTTTAGAATTTGTTCACATTTTTATAGAAAATGTTTGTATTTTCAAAAATATATTAGAAATTTTAAAATATATTATATTTTTACGTATTTTTTAAAATGTTCACTTTTCTAATTTAAAGAATAAATGAAAATCATGACTTTTATGCAATTATGTTAAAATAGGTTGAGAAAGAAAAATGAAAATGAATAAACCACAAAACACACTCGCTACAACGAGCAAACTGGGCTCGCCCAGGAACACAGTAAAGGGGCTTCATTTTTTTGATAGCAGGGTATGTCTCGAAACTGGTTTTCGCAGAGTATATAATAAAGCAACAACCGAATAAGATATACGGTCAAACGATTTAAAATGATGAGGTGACTCTTTTATAAAGTCACTTCCGGGATAAACAGATCACGTACACCACAAATGATTACACTACCAAAAGAGAACATAAGAAGATCTGAGAACAACGCCACACTACGCCTATTACACCTAAGCTCCACGACAACGTCCTTAGGAGGTGGAACAACGCAGAGCGTTGCCATTGCCGAGTCTAGAATGGAGAAATGTCTTCACCCGAAACCAGCACAATGATGACGTCTTCAAGAAAAAAATGGCGCCCGCGCACGTCACCATCGTCGGCGCCAATGAGCAGGTCTTTCACCCAGTAACTCCCACGTGTCACCATGAGGTCTTTAGGAGAAGCACGACGAGTTTAGAACCCCTGAGCCGGATCGGGGCACCGCCATTGTTAGAGACAAAGAGCGCGTGCGAGCCACCCGCCGCTATGACTCTTGCCGCCCACACGACCAAGAGAAATAAACGCCGCCGCTAGAGGGCTAACCATGCAGACCGTCTTCCAAGGCCTCCGCCCAGGCATCCATGCCACGACACATCACCAACCATCCACTTCCCAGTGCACATACCACGATAGGAAAAGCCCGACATTAGGCATTGAGCCCGGGTCAGCGCCACCACTATAGGTGCGTCCACACCAGTAATCCCCTCCAATCCCGATGGACTGAGGGGGATACGACTCAGTCGCTGTCGACGGCCATCATCAAGCCATCAGCTCAGACGACGCCAAATATGTGGCCTTTAGCACCGATCCGGCTGCCGGCCAGTGCCGTCTCAACCACCGCCGTCACGGTCCTTCACCGACGTTCCCCCAACCGACCCGCAAGCTCCCGCCTTGGCACCGGAGCTTGCGCGAGAAGTAACTTGCCCCGATCCGGAGGACCATGTCAAACTCCCGCACCGGCAGCTAGTCCGCGACGCCGGCCCATTGCCAACCATCGCACCCGGGAGAGGCGGCCTTAAACTGAGGCCCTTCAGGTTCAAACAACTCGACGCAAACTAGTAGTGCAGTACAATGCAAGCAAGGAGAAACAAGAAGAACTGAATAAGCAGAACGAAAATCACTTACCTGTCGACCAACTACCAGAACAAAAACAAGCAGGAACATGTTGCATGTTTGTTCATTGGCATAAGGTTGAAGAAACATACTCATGGGGAAAACCTATTAAGCTCAAATGATTTTATTCAAATTTGCTGAAGAACTAGAAGCAATGTATCAATTGGGAACAATACATGTTTTATTTTGTTAGTCAAAACTCCAATCAATTTTCTTCTGAGAGATAAGGGACTGCCATCACCTGGGAGCACCGAACAAAAAATATCTCACCGTAGTTGAGTTCATGACAAGTGCAGGAAAGGGGTAGCACCAACAGCAGCACCATTCACGTACACCCGTTCCAGAACACATTAAACACAGCTTAAACTGAACCTCATTCAACACTCGTTCCAGAGCATTTTCCATGCAGAGCAGCTGCTAAAATTCCATATATATTTGAGACCCTTGTTCTTTTATAAACTTATAACAGCTAAACAGTTAATGTCAACAGTGTCACTACTGAAACATACGTTCTCCTAAGCAAAGCACACACGCGCAAGGGCATTATTCATAAGATTCGAGGACGAGGTGCAATGGTCCGAACCTCCCTCTACACAGATGATGCGGCAGTTTTTATGGCTCCAATCAAAAGAGACATCGATAACCTTGCCATCATCTTAAAGGGTTCTGGTGACGTCACGGGGCTTTGCACCAATTTCCATAAAAGCTCTGTCGTGCCCATTCGACGCGCCAACCTTGATCTTAAGAGCATCCTAAGCAGCATCCCGGCAACAAGGGCGTCATTCCCTATCAAATATTTGGGCCTTCCGCTCTTTGTATGGAGGCTGAGGAAAGTTGACTTCCAGTACCTTGAAGATAAGGCGGCCGGAAAGCTTGTCACCTGGGATGGGAAGAACATCACCACCATTGGGCGCACGACCCTCGTTCGCTCTGTCATCACTTCCCAGGCTGTGTACACCATCACACCCCTCATTGTGCCTAAGGGCTCCCTTGACAACCTCAACAAGATTGAGAGGGCTTTTCTCTGGTCTGGCTCGGACAAGACTACCGATGCAAAATGCAAAGTCAACTGGGACATGGTTTGCAGACCCACTAGCTATGGAGGGCTGGGCGTGCTTAACACCGACAAGTTTTCTCATGCTCTACAACTGAGATGGCTATGGTATGAATGGAAAGAGCCGATCAAGCTATGGGTGGGTCTGGGTAATCCATGCATCGAGGAGGACCACGACTTCTTCTACGCCTCTACTACGATCATCATGGGCAATGGAGCCAAAACGCCTTTTTGGGACTCGCCTTGGTTGCTTGGCCGCAAACGAAAGGACATTGTGCCACTCATTTTCGAGGCCTCAAGGAAAAAGAAAGGTGCGGGAGGCTATCAAAGAGAATGCCTGGATGCTCAATATCAGACGAGACACCGTCATCACTGGCCACCATATATGCGATTTTTTTACCCTCTGGATGCTCATCAACGACTTCCACCTCGATGAGCACTCCAGGGATGACATTATTTGGAAGCACTCTACGGATGGTTCATATTCGGCGTCGACCGCGTACAAGGCGTAATTTCTTGGGTTGACACTATCCCCCATGGATTCCATGGTATGGAAGATGTGGGCGCCCTCGAAGGTCAAATTCTTCTCTTGGCTTGCCTTGCAGGATCGGACCTGGGCCGCCGACAGACTCGAGCGGCGTGGATGGGCTAACTGCAGCCTATGCCCCCTCTGCAAGCAGGTGCAGGAGTCGGGCATCCACCTCTTCGTCAAATGTCGCTTCACTACTAGGCTTTGGCAGATGCTCATCGACAAGTATGGCCTAGCGCACATGAACCGTGCTAGCTGGCACCTGGAAGGATCCCTGCTTGCATGATGGGATAAACGCACTAATTCGAGCATCCCGGATCGACGAGCCATGACCTCTCTTACCATGCTTGTGTCCTGAACAATATGGAACGAGAGGAATGCTAGGGGTGTTCCGCCACAAGGATACGCCGCCACCAATCCTACTAAAGTTTATTGTCGACGAGGCCAACCTTTGGGTTACTGCGGGGGCAAAGCAGTTAGGGAAAATTATATCGCGCGAGTAGTTGTCATGCCGTCCATCGGCCTTGTGTAACACTACAAAACTCTATTCTCCCCTAATTTAATCGATGAGGCAAATCTTTTGCCTACGTTTCGAAAAAAAAGAACTGACAAACAACCAAGAGTCCAAAAGTACCGGTTTGAAAACAGAGTTGAAAAAATACAGTCCCATGTTGCCGCTAAATCACATGACATGATGGGAGAAAGAATTAATAGAGACAGTACATCGTAACGGTTTATGACGGTTGGGTAGAAATCTGGACCAATGCCACTAGAGCCGCATGTTTCATGTCATCAACTACTATCCAGGCCGTGTTGTCTTCCTCGTTCACCTTGCCCATCATGTAAAGGAGATTGTCGTCGTCGACACTGCACACTCAGAGTGGGGTTAAGGAAGGAGACCTTTTACGGTACATCAGGTCAATATTGGCCGTTTATTTATCTGTGTGGACGGCCTAGATTTAAAAATACCACTGCAGAATTCGGGAAGTATATTGACTTATCGAGTGATCAGGGGCAGTTTTGGTAGTTCACTTTGTAGCGAAAACGCGGGCTGGTTTCCTGAAAAGACGAGTGGAGAACGCGGGCTCTTACAGATTCATAATGTGCTGATGGGTGCAAGAGAATCGTCTGAACATTCAGATCAATTATTGAAACATGATCGATTAATTCCATGTAATGTATGACTGGTAATAGTAAAGTTATTAATTTCCAGCTGTTTGGTCTCATCATTCAAAAGCTCAGGCAACAATGACAAATAACTTGGGTCAACCGAGATTTCAGAAACACGAGCTGTGGAGCACCTGCCCCAATCATCCCAAGAGACCTTCCGGTTGCGAACCAACCTATGGTTGGATGGTTAGAGGGACTGTGGTATCCCCAGCCCACCAGGGTTCAAGTCCTGGTGCTCGCATTTATTCCTGGATTTATTTCAGGATTTCCGGCGATGCGTATTCAGTGGGAGGAGACGTTCCCGTCGACGACGAGGCACCTACGGTGACTTCGTAAATCTCAAGATGATATGCCGGCTCAGTCTCTCGGAGGTGCTCATAAGGGTAGGGTGTGCGTGTGTGCGTTCATAGGGGTGAGTGTATGCGCGTGTATGTGAGCGCTTGCGTCTGTACCCTGTTCAAAAAAAAAAAAAAAAGAGACCTTCTGGTTCCATGTGGTGGCTTTCCAAGCTTTACCACTGGCCCTGCAATTGGGTTCATCGAATTTTATCTCGACAAACTTGATCAGATCATCGCAGCATGTTACATCGCGGAAGAATTCCGGAGCATAGGAAGGATAACCATTTCTATCGCCTATCGGTGATGCAAGCCTGTACTTCAGGTAACTGTATGTATGTAATGAGAGGGCGCTGGTCGAACAGGTTGCTAAGAAGAAGAATACTCCCTCTGTAATGAAATATAAGACCTTTTATAACACTAAGTAATGAAATATTCATTACAGAGGGAGTACCACGCAAGAGATCAACCCAGCCCAGCGAGCTTTCACCCACGGTTATGTGCTTGGAGCTGGCATGTCTATCAAACAATAACTGATCGGGCCTCGTCACTTCTCTTCCATGCCTTTGTCTCGGAGGAGAAGATGTATGCATAATAATGTCAAGCCTGGTCACTAGATTCTCACTGATGATGGAGGAAGGCCACGGCATAGTGCTCGTCCCCGCAAGGCAAGAGGCCAAATTGCTGGGATGCGAAGGCCTCGACCCTGGGGCGAGGATCCGGGAGGAGGTGCAGCGACGGCTTCCCTCCACTGGAAACTTGCGAATGCGTTTCCGGGCATCACCTTTTGCTGGTGATGCCATCATCTTCATCAGCTCTCGCGTGTCCGAGCTCAACGACATGCTGCTGCTTCTGCCTTGTGAAGCGTTCTGAGAAGGCCACAGGCCACAGGCTTGCACACCAACCGGACGAAGAGTGCCGCCAGTACTCCAATTGGCTATACTGCCGAATATCTTGCTGCAAGCAATGTGACATGCCATGCCCCAGTATTACCTGGGCATGCCTTTATCCGACATGGACTCTGGCGCACTGAATACCAGCCTGCGCTTGACAGGTTGGAGAAGAGGCTGCCAGGGTGAAAGGCCAAGGATATCGCCCTGCGGGGCGCATCGAATTGGTGTGGTCCGTCTTCTCAGCTAGTATGATTCTTATACGTACCAATTAATGGTGATCCCTCCCCCGGTGTGATTTTCCAAGAAGGTTGACAAAATTCGACGGGTGATTCCTTTGGGCAGAGGAGACATTTGCAAGCCGAAGATTTCGGAGGCCTCGGCATTAGTAAGAGCATCTCCAGCCGCGCCCCCAACAGGCCCCCCGGACGACTTTTTAATCGCCGGCGCCGAAAAATCGCCCCAGCCACGTCCCCAGGACGCCGTTTTTCGCCGGTTGGGCCCTTTTTTGGGCCGACGAACCCAGGCCGAACCCATCGCGCTGGGGGGGCATTTGGGGGCTCCGGTGGAAACAAAACGACGCGTGGAACACAACTGTCAGGCGAATCTCGCCCTTTTGCTCGCCCCCTCGCGCCTCTCCACCATGCCGATTCCAGCGCCTCCCGCCTGTTCACGGCAGCTGCGCCGCCGCTAGGAAAAGGCCGTTTCCTCCATTTCCCTGCCGGATTTCGCTTCTCCATCCCCCCACTCTCCGACGGCCACCACGCCGGCAGGACACCGGCGGCTGCCCGCCCACCACGGCCGCAAGGTGTTCGGCGTTTTGCCTGCTTGGCCATGGACTCGGACGACGAGGAGGCGTTCGCGGCTCCGTTGGAAGAGGAAGCCGAGGCCGACACCGCCGACGAGGAACACCTCATGATCTCGTCCTCGCTGGCCGGCCTGTTCGTGAACAATGACAAGCCTCGGCGAGGTGGCTCGGCATCGGGCCGACGCAAGGGCAAGCAGAGGCATCGGATGGAGGGCTATTGCATGCTCTACGCCGACTACTTCGCCGACTCTCCTCTGCACGGTGAGAAAGTATTTCGGCATCGTTACCGGATGAACCAGAAGCTCTTCCTCAGGATTGTTAATTCCATCCGGGAGTTCGACAGCTATTTTGTTTGCAAGAAGGATTGCACTGGCACGGTTGGATTCTCCACACTCCAGAAGTGCACCACAGCCATGAGGATGCTTGCATACGGAGCTTCCGGTGATATACAGGAAGACTATGGACGCATGGCCGAGTCCACCACCATTGAGTGTTTGTACAAGTTCTGCAGGGCAGTGGTGGCAGTGTTTGGACCACGATATTTGCGATCACCCAAGGCTGAAGACACTGCTCGGATCCTAGCACAGAATGCAGCAAGAGGATTTTCGGGGATGCTTGGAAGTATCGACTGCATGCATTGGTCATGGAAAACTGCCCATTTGCTTGGCAGGGGATGTACACAAAGGCGCCAAAGGAGGTTGCGGCGTGGTACTTGAGGCAGTAGCCACACATGACCTATGGATTTGGCACTCCTTCTTTGGTATGCCAGGAACTCACAATGACATCAACGTATTGCAGTGCTCGAATGTCTTCGCCAAGCTTGTTGAAGGTCATGCTCCTCCGGTGAACTTTGAGGTCAATGGGCGCCACTACAACAAGGGATACTATCTAGCAGATGGTATCTATCCGAGATGGTCCACATTTGTGAAGACTATCTCAAAACCTGTGGCGCCAAAGAAGGCACACACTAGTAGAAACACATGCCTTACGTTTGCCCCTTTAGTCCCGGTTTGGTTTTGGCTCGGGACTAATGTGACCATTAGTCCCGGTTCCAACGGCTAGGAGCGGTCGGGGGGCACGGGCACCATTAGTCCCGGTTCATTTGGGACCTATAGTCCTGGTTTGTGATACAAACCGGGACTAAAGGGGTGGTGGCAGACTGGTGTCAGGCTGGGGCCCCCACGAGCCCTTTTAGTCCCGGTTTGTCTCACAAACCGGGACTATAGGTAGACCTTTAGTCCCGGTTTGTATAACCAACCGAGACTAAAGCTTTCCCTATATAAACCCTTCATCCAGCCCGAGCCCATTTCTCTGTTTTCTCCATTCCTCTCTCTATTCTTCCCTAGCTCGAGCTCATCCCTCCATTTTGCTAAGATTTGTCAAGATTTGAGGCACCCCAATCCATCCAAGTGTTCACAAAGGTTAGCAACTTTGTCCTTTCATCTCTCATTGCTAGATCAGCTCGTGCAATGCTTTATAAGTATAGTGATTTGTGGGTTTAGTTTGGGTGTAATTATGCGGGAGTTTTTTTTCTGTGTAGGTGTGGTTTACTTAGTGTTCCTTCCCGTCCCCGTCCTAACCACCGTTGCTCGCCCGCACCGTCCCGTCGCCGGCACCACCTTGGTGAGCCTCTTCTTGTGTTCTTATCATTTTTACTAAAAAAATCGTATTTGTATGATTTAGATAGTTACTTGCATAATTTTCTTACTTGTATGATTGTTGTTATATATAGTGCCATGGTTTTGATATCCGTGCCCGTCGGCCCTCGTCCGGTTTATGATTCGGATGTGGTATATTCTCTTTTATAACTATTTGTTGCATTTCGTGTTAATGACAATTATGCCAATCAAGTTGACATAGATATTTTTATCTAGGAGGTAGTTGAACCGGAAATGCCAACCGACCCTATTGTCTAGAAGTTAAATTTAGTTGAAAAAGAAAACGAGGATTTGAAAGGAAAATTGAAAAGAGTTGAAGAAGAGAAGATGAAATTGGAGTTGTACGTCGCCGATGTCGTCGATGATCACAAGATCAAGATGGATGCAATGCGTTGAAGATTAGAAAGATTAGAAAATATGTCATTAATAAAGAGGCTTGGTATCATTATGCTGTTGGATCAATTGTTACCTTAGTTGCGATTTTGATCGCATTTGTTGTTGCATTTAAATGTTTTAGCTAGATAGTTGTATGTTGTTTTATGAGAATAAGTGTGTATGAACTTGTATTAATTTGGTCTTTTCGGTGTTGTGTAATGAAGATGAACCGGCAATGGATGTACGATGACCGACGCTCTCCCCAGTTCATTAATGGCGTGCATAGTTTTTTGCGTGTGGCTGAGGCAAACAAGCGGGATGGTTTTATGTGTTGCCATGTGGTGTGTGTAAGAATGATAAGACTTACTCTAGCTCAAAACACATTCACGTCCACCTGTTTACGTTTGGTTTCATGTCCGGCTATAATTGTTGGACCAAGCACGGAGAAAGAGGGGTTCTAATGGAAGAGAATGAAGAAGAAGAGGATGATGACAACTATCCTGGGTTTCCTGAATATGATGGTACTACAATGGGGCAAGAGAATGAAGAAGAAGAAGCTGAGGCATCAGATGAGCCCACTGATGATCTTGGTCGGGCCACTGCTGATGCAAAGAGAAACTGCGAAAGTGAAAATGAGAAGTTGAAGTTGCAGCGCATGTTAGAGGATCACAAAAAAGGGTTGTACCCAAATTGCGAAGATGACAACACAAAGCTCGGTACCACACTGGAATTGCTGCAATGGAAGGCAGAGAATGGTGTATCTGACAAGGGATTTGAAAAGTTGCTGAAAATAATGAAGAATAAGCTTCCAAAGGACAACGAATTGCCCGACAGTACATACGAAGCAAAGAAGGTTGTCTTCCCTCTAGGATTAGAGGTGCAGAAGATAAATGCATGCCCTAATGACTGCATCCTCTACCGTGGTGAGTACGAGAATTTGAATGCATGCCCGATATGCGGTGCATTGCGATATAAGATCGGTCGCGATGACCCTGGTGATGATGTTGAGGGCGAGCGCCCGAGGAAGAGGATTCCTGCCAAGGTGATGTGGTATGCTCCTATAATACCACGGTTGAAACGTTTGTTCCAAAACAAAGAGCATGCCAAGTCGTTGCGATGGCACAAAGAAGACCGTAAGAAAGACGGGAAGTTAAGAGTACCCGCTGATGGGTCGCGATGGAGAAAACTTGAGAGAGAGTGGCCGGACAGTGCAGATGACCCAAGGAACTTATGGTTTGGTTTAAGTGCAGATGGCATTAATCCTTTTGGGGAGCAGAGCAGCAAGCATAGCACATGGCCTGTGACTCTATGTATCTATAACCTTCCTCCTTGGTTGTGCATGAAGCGGAAGTTCATTATGATGCCAGTGCTCATCCAAGGCCCTAAGCAACCCGGCAATGACATTGATGTGTACCTAAGGCCATTAGTTGATGAACTTTTACAGCTGTGGAATAAAAAAGGTGTACGTGTGTGGGACGAGCACAAACAGCAGGAATTTGACCTGCGAGCGTTGCTGTTTGTAACCATCAATGATTGGCCTGCTCTTAGTAACCTTTCAGGACAGACAAACAAGGAATATCATGCATGCACATGCTATTTAGATGAGACTCAAAGTATATTTTTGGACAAATGCAAGAAGAATGTGTACCTGGGACATCGTCGATTTCTTCCGACCAAGCATGCCTTAAGAAAGAAAGGTAGGCATTTCAAAGGTGAGGCAGATCACCGGAAGAAGTCTGTCCTCCGTACTGGTGATGACATACTTGATATGGTCAAGGATTTACAAGTAATCTTTGGAAAGGGTCCTGGCGGACAATCTGTTCTGACTGACGTTGAGGGACGCGCACCCATGTGGAAGAAGAAATCTATATTTTGGGAGCTAGAATATTGGAAAGTCCTAGAGGTCCGCTCTGCAATCGACGTGATGCACGTGATGAAGAATCTTTGCGTGAACCTGCTGGGCTTCCTGGGCGTGTATGGGAAGACAAAAGATACACCGGAGGCACGGGAGGACTAGCAACGTGTGCACGAAAATGACGGCATGCATCCAAAGCAGTATCAAGGTCCTGCCAGCTACGCTCTTACCAAAGCAGAGAAGGAAATATTTTTTGAATGCGTGCTCAGTATGAAGGTCCCGTCTGGCTTCTCGTCGAATATAAAGGGAATAATTATTATGGCAGAGAAAAAAATTCCAGAACCTAAAGTCTCATGACTGTCATGTGATCATGACGCAATTGCTTCCGGTTGCGTTGAGGGGGCTTCTACCAGAAAATGTTCGATTAGCCATTGTGAAGCTATGTTCATTCCTCAATGCTATTTCTCAGAAGGTAATCGATCCAGAAATCCTACCAAGCTTACAGAATGATTTGGTCCAATGTCTTGGCAGTTTCGAGTTGGTGTTCCCACCATCCTTCTTCAATATTATGACGCACGTCCTAGTTCACCTAGTCAAAGAGATTGCCATTCTGGGTGCTGTATTTCTACACAATATGTTCCCCTTTGAGAGGTTCATGGGTGTCTTAAAGAAATATGTTTGTAACCGTGCTAGGCCAGAAGGAAGCATCTCCAAGGGCCATGAAACAGAGGATGTTATTAAGTTTTGTGTTGACTTTATTCCTGACCTTAATCCGATTGGTGTTCCTCAATCGCGACATGAGGGGATACTGCCTAGAAAAGGCACGCTTGGACCAAAATCAATAATATGTAGGGACGGACATTCTTGGGCGCAAGCACACTATGCAGTTCTACAAAATTCTACCTTGGTGACCCCGTATATCGAGAAACACATGGATATTATACGCTCCAAGAACCCGGAGCAGTCTGACCCCTGGATTAAACGTACACACATTGAGGCTTTCGGCGGTTGGTTGCGAACACATCTCATGAATGACGACAATGTTGAAGATGACCTGTACTTGTTGGCCAAGAGACCATCTTCGATTATATTGACTTTCCAAGGGTACGAGATAAATGGGAATACATTTTACATGATCGCCCAAGATAAAAAGAGCACCAACCAAAACAGTGGTGTCCACTTTGACGATGCGGCAAACACCAATAGGGAAAAGGACACATGTTATGGTTACATAGAGGAGATATGGGAACTTGACTATGGAGGTGATTTGATTGTCCCTTTGTTCCGGTGCAAATGGGTTAATCTGACAGGAGGGGTAATGGTAGACCTGCAGTACGGAATGACAACAGTGGATCTCAACAATCTTGGGTACACACATGAACCATTCGTCCTAGCCAATGATGTGGCACAAGTTTTCTATGTGAAGGACATGTCTACCAAACCAAGAAAAAGAAAAGATAAGAAAGCGGATACATCATACGATGATCCAAAGCGCCACATAGTTCTTTCTGGGAAATGAAACATCGTGGGAGTAGAGGACAAGACAGACATGTCAAAAGATTATGAAAAGTTTAATGAAATTCCTCCCTTCCCAGTGAAGACTGACCCAAGCATCCTGTTAAATGATGAAGATTGTCCATGGTTACAGCGCAATAATCAAGGGACACACGCGAAGAAAAAGTTTTATACCCCAAGATCCCACTCTGGGATGTGATTGGCTTCACCGTCATCACTTTTCTTCTCTAGTGAGTAGCCGGGATGGTCCAGTTTTGTACACGAAGTGCATCTAGTTTTTGTTGTAACCCTCTCAACTTTTTAGCACATGCTATGTGGGTGAAATTATGATACCATGCCAAGTTTCAACCTTTACATAGTTCATTTGTAGTGCTTTTTAATTTCAGGGTCATTTAGCTCAAAAAAATCATTAAATGCATGAAAAATAGCAAATGAAGTTAGAAAGGGTTCAAATTTGAAGATGTGTCTTAGAATGGTGCATATTGAATGCACAAAAAGTCTGGAGTTGAAATAAGTTAAAAAAATGAAATGCCTTTTGTAACAGATGAGTTTTCGTCCGAAACCCTCATACTTCGAAGTAGATGGTCCAGTTTGTACACGAAGTGCATCCAGTTTTTGCTGTAAGCCTCTCAACTTTTTAGCACTTGCTATGTGGGTGAAATCATGATACCATGCCAAGTTTCAACCTTTTCATAGTTAATTTGTAGTGCTTTTTAATTTTAGGGTCATTTAGCTCAAAAAAATCATTAAATGCATGAAACATAGCAAATGAAGTTAGAAAGGGTTGAAATTTGAAGATGTGGCTTAGAATGGTGCATATTGAATGCACAAAAAGTCTGGGGTTGAAATAAGTTAAAAAAATGAAATGCCTTTGTAACAGATGAGTTTTCGTCCGAAACCCTCATACTTCGAAGTAGATGGTCCAGTTTGTACACGAAGTGCATCCAGTTTTTGTCGTAAGCCTCTCAAATTTTTAGCACTTGCTATGTGGGTGAAATGATGATACCATGCCAAGTTTCAACCTTTTCACGGTTCATTTGTAGTGCTTTTTTAATTTTAGGGTCATTTAGCTCAAAAAAATCATTAAATGCATGAAAAATAGCAATTGAAGTTAGAAAGGGTTGTAATTTGAAGATGTGGCTTATAATGGTGCATATTGAATGCACAAAAAGTCTGGGGTTGAAATAAGTTAAAAAATGAAATGCCTTTGTAACAGATGAGTTTTCGTCCGAAACCCTCATACTTCGTAGTAGATGGTCCAGTTTGTACATGAAGTGCATCCAGTTTTTGCCGTAAGCCTCTCAACTTTTTAGCACTTGCTATGTGGGTGAAATGATGATACCATGCCAAGTTTCAACCTTTTCATAGTTCATTTGTAGTGCTTTTTAATTTCAGGGTCATTTAGCTCAAAACAAATCATTAAATGGATGAAAAATAGCAAATGAAGTTAGAAAGGGTTGAAATTTGAGGATGTGGCTTAGAATGGTGCATATTGAATGCACAAAAAGTCTGGAGTTGAAATAAGTTAAAAAATGAAATGCCTTTGTAACAGATGAAGGTATAAAACTAAAAGAGTTAAACAGAATCTGGTTTTGATTAAAACACCTATTTAAAATATCCTAAAAATTCCCAAATTGAATATACTGATAAAACATACTAATATTAAACAACATGAAAAACAATCACTCAAAAATCTATTTTTAAACTAAAGTTATTCACTAACTAGTGATTCACAAAAATTTCAAAAGAATTCAAATTTAAACTATTTAAATTTGAAAACTACTGGCACTAACAGAGAGTTTATAATTTTTTTGACCTAAATCAAAAAGGTTCATTCAAAAACTATAAATACTCTAACAATTATTCCAAATCTAAAAATAGAACTTTGCTGTTTAGAAAAACAAAACAAAAGAGAAAAGAGAAAATAGACGTTTAGTCCCGGTTGGTGGCACCAACCGGGACTAAAGGTCCCTTCCTGCGCAGGAGTCGAAAAAGGGGTCTTTAGTCCCGGTTGGTGGCTCCAACCGGGACTAAAGGGGGTCTTTAGTCCCGGTTGGAGCCACCAACCGGGACTAAAGGTCCCTCTATATAAAGGGGACTTAGCCGTTTTCTTCCCCAATCTCCCCCCCGACGCCGACGCCCTGCCCCGACGCCGCCAGTCTGTCGGAGCTCCCCGCGCGCCTCCTCATCCTCGTCGACGTCGTCGCCACCCCCAATGTCGGACGCCGCCCGCGCCTCCTTCCCGAGCCCCGTCGTCGCCGCCCGCGCCTCCTCCCCTAGCCCCGTCGTCGCCGTCCGCGCCTCCTCCTCGAGCCCATCGTCGTTGGTGAGCTCCTGCCCCCTCCTTCGCGGCCACCGCAGCCACCACGGCCGCGTGTGCCGGCGCCGCTGGCCTGCCCCCTCGCCCGCGTTTTAGTTTTTTTAGTTTGTTTTAGTTTTTTTATTAGTTGTTTTAGTTTGTTCTATTAGTTGTTTTAGTTTTTTTATTAATTTGTTGTTTTAGTTGTTTTAGTTGTAAAAAAGTTTTAGTTGTTTTAGTTGTTGAGGAGTCCCGAGTCTCGAGTCGCCGAACCCCGAGTCCCGAGTCGGTGAACCCCAAGGAGTCCCCGACGATCGCCGGTGAGGAGTCCCCGACGATCGCTTAAGTAGAAAATGTGTCATTGTTGTTAAATATGTTATTATTGTCATAGTTGTTAAATGCAATCATCTTTATTAAAGTTTATTAAATAGTAGGAATTTAAATAGTTGTAGAATTTGTTCTCGAAGTCGATGATGCCCGGCCCGCATCCTCGTCGTCGACTCGGCGCCGGCGACCACCTGCTTGAGAGGCGACAGCATGTCCGGGACTGGGCTCCGTCGGGCTGGCACTGGGAGGTGCTACCTTCCGGGGCGCGCAGCTTGGCGAGGAATCAGGCTCCCGTCGTCGACCTGGAGGTTCTTTGGTGGCGGTCGCGTGGACCACTATCGGTGCGGAGGGAGCAGGCCCCCACGGAGGTGGTACGTCGCCGTGTCAGGGAGGAGGACAAGCACGTCCGACGCTACATGGCTGCGTTGGATGCCAGGTTCTCCAATACCTGGCAGGTTCTTCAAGGATCTCACCCGAGCCATGATCCTGTCATGGTTCGTTCTCTTTGGGTGTCCACCGCCTGCGTCGCGAGACGTTAACTGGAGCTGTATTAGTTACATTATATAATAATATTCAGGATGTATTAGTGATAATATTCGATGATGTATTAGTGATATTATATAATAATATTCGAGATGTATTAGTGATACTATTCGATGATGCACTAGTGATATTATATGATCATATTGTTGCATTGCCTTGTATTGATTTGCATATCTCCGGTTCTGCTTATTGAATGCATTCTAATTGTTTTATATTTGTTCTAGATTAGTTAAGCTATGGACGGTAGAGACAGAGACCGTGATCAAGAGAATGCCATGTACGACCTGATACGCTCTGGAAACGAAGAGAATGAAGTAGATGATGGCTCACAATACCTTAACCCATCCGGTGAGGGAATTGAGGAAGAACAACCACGAGACGAAGGGGAACCAGCTGACAATGATGGCGAAGAAAATTTTCTCCATTTAACAAAGTCCGGTGAGGTATTAATTTTCCCTCTGGTGATCATCAGATGTATTGATTGATTTGTATATATTAACAAATCTTTCTTCTTTTAGCCCTCCGGATCGAGCAAATCTTCTACAAGGGTTAAACATGGCCCGGCAAAAAAGTTGAAAGAAGGCATAAAGTACAACATCGATCAAATCAGAGCAGATGGCGAACCGATTGCTCCTAAACAAAATACAGACAAATTTATACGTCAATGCGGAGTTATCATTAGGGACCAAGTCCCGATCACCGTTCAAGAATGGAATCAGCCAAAAGATCCCAAAGTTCCTTTTGTCAGCGAAAGAGCAAAAAATCTGCTTTGGGAGGCGCTCATGAAACATTTCACCCATACCAGAGGGTCTCACAGATGTCCAATGGGAGAAAGTCAAGAAGTGTGCTCTTAAGAAGATGGCCACACAATTCCAGTCTTGGAAGAAAAGATTATGGAACAATTACGTGAAAGACGGAAAGAAGACTCCAGAATTCAAAGGAGAACATGTGAAGTTAAGAGATGACCGGGACGGATTTGTGAAGTTCAAGGAATGAGAAGCAGCTAAGGAACGGTCGAGAGTAAACAAGATAAATGCCGACAAAGTGGCACCATTATATTGTCTGGGGCCAGGTGGCTACAAGTCTGGGTTGCCTAAGTGGGATGAATCCGAGAGAAACATGAAGGCTACAGGGGTCACTCCATGCACAGAGACTTGGCCCGAGAGGTGCAGGACTTGGTTTTATGCACATGGGGGAAAGTTGGACCCAAAGACAGGGGAGGTTCTTGAACAGGCAAGTCTTAAAGAAGCCACAGACGAGTTACTTAAAGCAATAGAAGAAGCTCGAATGGGTGTCTACCAGCCCGAGAGAAAGAGAACGACGAGCTTTCACGCGCCCTCAAGAATCCTAAACACCCGGGACGAGCACGAGGCAAAGGCATGGTTCCGTGGCTTTTGGGGTTTGCGGATTGGAACGACAGTTACAGAAGCTGTGACAGAAAGAAGAAGCATGAAGTAGATCGGATTCAGGACTTGGAACGCAAATATAACATGCAGCAGGAGCAAATCAACAAACTTAGCCAGCTAGGCGCGTCTCAGCAGCAGGAGCAACCAGATCCAGCATTGGTTGGTACCATTCCATCATCTATGCCGAAAAGCAGCGTGGGTTCCACGGGGGTCCCGGCCGATGATGCACTGCTGGCTCGCTACCCCGTGGATGATATCCTAGAGTCGACACCTTGTGAGCTACACATGAAACTCAAGAACATATCCATGAAGGTGGCGCACGGCTTTGCTTTACCGAATGCACCTGAAGCACTCCTCCACGGCAATCCGATTCCACCTGGCTATGCTCGTGTCAGGGTGGATGAAGTTATGTCGGGATGTGAATCACTACATCTTGACAACGATGGAGGTCAAGGGGAGCAGACACTGGGAGAAGCCATACGTGGTATCATTGTGTGGAAAAAGGAATGCATCGTGTTTCCAAACTCGGTGCCAAGGCCACCGACTCCTCCTCCAAGTCCGCCGCGTCAGCAGATTCCAACCCACCCCGAGACGGAGCGCAGGGTGAGTCCGCCATATCGATCTCTGCCGCGCCAGCCGAATCCATCCCACCCCGAGACGGAGCCTAGCGCGAGTCCGCGATATCGATCTCCGACGCGTCAGCCGTCTCCAAAGCGGAAGAGAGCACCAAAGAAGAAACCCGAGCCTCCTATGAAAAAGAAGTTAGCTTACGATATGAATAACGAGGAACTCGATGAACATGTGAATACCGAATTGCAGGCCCATTTTGGACCGAAACCGCCCCCGCCGCCAAAGGAGAAAGTACCTCAAAAAGTCGTACAACACTTTCTGGATGCAGCTAAACCGGCGGAGAAAAGGCCGGTATCAGACTATGAACGATGTATTAGCAAGTCCTATCATTCCCAAAAGAACAAAAGTCGAGCGGTAGTAGTAAATGCGGGAAAACTGTTCCCCGGCTCGGAGAACAGGCAGTGCAATCTAGCACCCCGCTCAAGGTGAGTACCGATAGGGGGTAATAACCGACGATGATAGAGAGAAGGCTAGAGAGTTCGGTATCACTGTTGAAGCACTCCTAGGCTGGGAGGAAGCCCCCACGGTGGATGAGAAGGACCTAGCATGGAAATTTGTCCCCGGGAAGCCTCTAGTGAGTCCTGAAGATGAGAAGCTTCTATCAACGCAAATGCACAAGTTGCATGAATGGTACCTGAAGGAAGTAAAGCTCGGGCGACAGAGCCTCATGGTGAAAGTCAAGCGAGGGCATTACATCCATAAAAATGATTTGTGGATTGAAAATGAAGAATTTTTTCAGTTATTCAATCAAAAAGCACTTGACAAATCTCTCGTCAGTTGCTATTGTCTGTAAGTGATTTATTTCTGTAATTTAAGTCTCTAGCTCAGCTCGTTCATTGCATGTAATTATCCTCACTATATTCTTTTGTGTGGTATTATGCAGAATGAAGATTTTTGAATTGAAAAGAGATGGAGTCTATGGCATTGGGTTCATTGACCCAAATACCGTTAATGACCAAGTTTTAACTACTTTCTCTAAAGACACAGAGAAAATGTTGCTATGGTTTTTGAAGGCCCTAAATACCAAATCAGAAATACTTTTACCTTACAACTTCAGGTGAGTGTTACCGTCTTGTACTACAAATTCTCCTTTTGCTTATATATATACTCGATGTTAAGTGTATAGTTGATGAGTTATGCATGCCCGCTTATATACAAATTGTTTCCGCAGGTACCACTGGATCCTGCTAATCATTAGAGTTGACGAGGGAAGTGTTGAAGTACTGGACTCACTAAGTAAAGACCCTAAAGAATACACAAGCCTGTATTGGATGCTCGACAGGTAATTTCAATCATTAATGCACTATGTCGGCCTCTTTAGTTCGTTTCCTGATATCAAGTAATTACTAACTCCTTTATTCATTTTCTTTGACGGGCAGGGTTTGGAAAAGGTTCAGCAAAGAGGTTACAGGTGAATGGAAATCAGAGCTGAGATGGCGAAAGTCCAAGGTATTTAAGTAGTACTAGCTACGTCCGCGCATCTCTTTAATTATAGTTTCAATACCATTATCATGCCTGATTATTATCTGATTGAATTCTATTCTCGTAAAGTGCATGAAGCAGGAACAAGGGACTAATTTATGCGCATACTACATTTGCGAGAACATTCGCTTTATGACCGAAAAGACCAAAACTACAAGATATCTTTGGGTACGTAAACACCATTCACATTTTTTTTATCATGATCTAATATATATACGCACAACTAACATATATTTATATTGATCTCCTTCTTTAAAGATGCAAGAGATGCGGGGCCAGCTCCTACCAAAGGACCGCATACGAGCAATTCAAGAGGAACTGGCGGGATTTTTGCTAGAGCAGGTCATATCTCCCGAAGGAGAATACCATTATACCTATTGCCTGCATGTAATGATTTGCAAATTGTAGGAGAAATTATATATATACCAAACTGTACGTATGTGTGTATGCATGGTCGATCGTATTAGAAGTTCTATGATATATATATATGATTGGTTCTACGAGAAATTCTATCATATATACATAATGTGTGCAGTATCTAGTAGCGTAAAATATGTTTTAAATGAAAAAGAATTAAATGGAAAACACAAAATGAAAAGGAAAAATAAACAATAAAACCTAAACCCATAAACCCCAAAGCCCCTAACCAACCAGGGCTAAAGGTCCCCATCCCCCCGCGCGTGCCGCCGACCACGTGGCGGGCCTTTAGTCCCGGGTCGTAGACAACCGGGACTAAAGGCTTGAGCCCCTTAGTCTCTATACATTAGTCCCGGTTGGGGAACCGGGACTAAAGGCCCTTCCCAACCGGGACTAATGCCCTGTTTTCTACTAGTGACACTTTGCTAAGTGTCAGGAGGCTTGCAGGAAAGATGTCGAGCGAGCATTTGGTGTGCTCCAATCTTGATTTCCTGTTGTCCGGTACCCTGCTATGACCTGGTCGAAATCGCAGATGTGGGAGATCATGAATTGCTGTGTCTGCTTGCACAACATGATCATTGAGAGCGAGCAGGAAAATCCATATTACAGGCAGGGACCTCTTGCAGTTGTTGATCACCAGGTACCAGCAACATGGGTTGCCTACCTCAATATGCGCCAGGAGATCCGAGACCCACATGTGCATCAAGAACTGCAGGACGATCTAGTGGAGCGCCTATGGAGGCCCAAGGGCAACGCCTAGTTCGATTTGTTTTAATTTATGTTGGAATTATGAGCTTGCTTCGTTGAACTATTTGATTTGTATTAATTTCTGTGATGAACTTTGGCATAAACATTTAGTTTCTTGTTGAATTTATGCCGAAAGAGCGTCTAATTTGTTGAATTTATGCCCAAACATCGCCGAATTTGTTGAAGTTATGCCGAAAGAGCGCCGAATCTGGGACGAATTTGGGCCAATCTGCGCCGATACTGGGCCGAAGCCGCCGGCTTGGGGTGACCTTGGGGCGGCGGCTGGGAATCCGAGTCCCACCAGGCCAATTATAGCGCCGGTTGGCCCCCAGGCGGCGCTATTTCGGGCCCCTGGGGGCCGAACGGCTGTAGATGCTCTAACATTTAGACACAAAGCGCGGACCAGGTGGCATTGTCTTCACTGGACTGACACATCGAAAAGCCCTGGCGAAATCTTATTCCGAAACCGAATCCGACAATGCAGGTCGTGCACGATCTTTGCACTTGCACGCTCTAACGAACCTGCAGTCGAAGGACAACACCGACGACTCCATTAGGTGGAAGTGGATGACCAACGCCACATTCAATGCTGCCTCGGTGCATTAGGCCAACTCCAGCGCATGACCCCAAACGGACGTTCGTTTTTCCCGGATTCTGTCCGTTTGGGGCGGGCAATGGGGTCATGTCCGGGCCTTTTCTCGGATGCGGTGGCCGTGCGCCCAACGCGCGGACGCATCCATCGGCCCCATCCTGTCCGCCTCCTGATTCAAACACACATATTCAAATAAACCACGTCCTGGTTCACATCGGCAACACAGCCAGCCTACACGACCTCGCCGGCAACACAGCCAGCCTACACGACCTCGCCGGCAACACAACCAGCCTACACGACCTCGCCGGCAACACAGCCAGCCTACATGACCTCCTTCTCGTCGACGTCGGCCTTGTGCCGTGCGGCCTCCAACGCAGCGCGCTCGGCGGCGAGCATGGCCGCGGCGTCCTTGCCCTTCTGCGCCGCCCGCCGGTTCCTCCTCTTGGCCGATTCCGCGTCCAACTTTGCGAGCTCCGCCGGCGTGAGATCCGCCCGAGACTTCTTCGGACCCTTGGTCGCCTTCTTCTTCACCTTTCGGGGCGGGTCGACGGACTGGCCGCCGGAATTCGGCGGGGCATCGGCCATGGAGGGATGGTGGTGGGCGAAGGCGAAATCGGGACGTGGGAGGGTTTTGGGGCGAAAGGGAGGAGGAAATGGCGCGAAATGGGGCGCCGACCGACGGGCGGGCCAGGGGAGGACAAGCGCGCGCGTCCCGCCCGTCCGCGCGCTGTCCGTTTCACCCCAAAGGCGGCCCAAACTTGGACCGGGGATGGATAAAAAACGGACAGAAAACGAACAAAAGTCCGTTTGCGCCCGCGCGCTGGGCCGTCTGGTATGTTCGTTTTGCCCCAAACGGACGCATCCGGACAGAATGGGGTCGTGCGCTGGAGTTGGCCTTACTCCCTCCGTTTGGTCTTCGTTGTATGTATGTATATATACTCCCTCCGTTTCTTCCCAAGCAGCAAGTAATACTCTCGGTCGTCGCACATCCCAAAAGGCCAGAGTACGAAAAGGAATCGCGCGTGATGCTCTGACACGCTTCGTTTGGCGTCCAAGATGAACCAACATGACACTACTGAAGAAAAACCGGCCAGGCCGCAACTGCGAAGCAATCCTGATGCAGTGACAAAGTTCCTTTCTACTCCCTCCTGTTGACACACAAACGCGTCACGCGTACCCTCGACGCCGGGGGTGATGCACCGCAGCTCACGTCGAGGGAGGCCTGCCGGAAGCGCGATACGCAAGACAATCCGGCCGGCGCTTTTGAGACCCGAAACCCCACACTCCCGGGAGGGACCCCGTCAGGGAGTACGGCGGCAATGGGCTGCCCTAGGTCGATTCGCTCGCCCCTAGGGCCTCGGGATTCGCAGCTCTCCAACACGAAGAACGACGAAGAACGAGGAAGCAAAAACAAGGGATAGACAAAACGTAGATGAAAAAGTAGTATATTGATTTGTTCGATTGTGTGTTGTTCAATCGGCCGTCACCCCCAACATATATAAGAGGCGGCTGGACTTCCCGTACAAGCAAAGTATTCATCTAGGCTTTCCTTACAAGAAAATTACATCAATTTACGTCCTAGAGTCCTAGTTCTGGTTCCGCTCGGTTTCAGCCCGAATTTGGTCCAATCTTCTGTCTTGCTTCTTGCGTGGGCCGTGGAATCTGCACAGGACCTCCGATGGAGATGGTTCAAACACGAATTTTGTGCGCTTCGACGAGGCCAATAATCTGTATGTTGATCACTTTTCCAAATAAGGCCATCTTGAATACTCCACGGGGTCATCTTTAATTTCGAGTCGGACTCGGTTATGCAGCTGACTGGACCGTCCGACTCTTGTAGCGTCTCTGCAAGTCGTATACCATGTCGGATGATGATGACTCCAAAAGAAAAGTTGACCGTTTCGACGTTACGAACAACTTTCATGTTGAACACTTTTTCATCCGAGGCCATCTAGATAATTATTTGAGCTCATCTTCAGTTGCTGGTCGGATTTGACAGTTTCCACCCCGGCAAGCTTTTCCCGGCAAGCTTTCCACCCCGGCAAGCTTCACACCCCGGCAAGGTTTCCATCCCGGCAAGATTTCCCCGGCAAGGTTTCCATCCCGGCAAGCACACCCCGGCAAGGTTTCCATCCCGGCAAGGTTTCCCCGGCAAGGTTTCCATCCCGGCAAGCTTTCTGGCTGTGCCTTGCGGGTCTTTTTTGTGGCAGTAAACGACCTCGGATGAAAATGTGCCCAAAAGCAAAGTTGACCGTTTCGACGTCACGAACAACTTTCATGTTGAACGTTTTTCGATTCGAGGCCATCTTGAATGGCTAATTGCTCACGCATTGCATCAGACACTCGCCAAGACGTGTTTGGTCTCCCGCGTCTTATTTCGCCTCTTGACATGGCTGCATTCAGATAGCTCTAACTTTTGCATACGAACTCGGATTGAGACAATTATTATATGAAAATCTACCGATTCGACGAGACGAAGACAATTCATGTAGAAAGTTTTCTCATATGAGATCATCTTGAGGGCATAATCAGCCGAATAGTGTTCTGGATACCTCGAACACAATTTCGGCTTTCGAGATGAGATCGGATGGCAATGACCCAAACTTCAAAGTTTCCCCTTGCCGGATCGCCTCCTTGCTGGGCCGTCTCCTTGCCGGATCACCTCCTCGCCGGGCTGTCTCCTTGCCGGATCGCCTCCTTGCCGGGCCGTCTCCTGCCTCTGTTTGGGTCTTCGGCAAGCACTCAAAACCGGCAAGCTTTTCGCTTGAGTCCACCTTTACTGCATTTTGCATCGTGCCAAAATCAGGTGTCAACACCTCCGTAAACTAATATAAGAGCATTTAGAAAACTACTTTAGTAATCTAAACGCTCTTATATCTCTACTCCTAAAGGGGCACTTGGTAGCTCCTTTCTTGGTTTTTTTTCGTCATCCTCCCACCTTTCTCCGGTTTTTTCGTCCCTCCTACCATCATCTTATATTTAGTAATGTATTTATGTAAAAGAATCAATCAAGAATAATTTCTAATGAATCATTAAAACCAAATCTGAATTAATTAGCCTTACCATAAATCGCTCAATCACATTAATCCTTCTCAATATTTTCTCACGATCCAGATCTAAACCTTCCTCTCCCTCCCAACCGCCCCTCTCATGGCATGCCCTACCGCCGCCGCAACCTCCCCTCCACAGCAAAGCCATGGCGTCCGCACTGGGCTTCCTCGTCCGCACCAAGAAACAGTGAGTTTTTCTTACCCACTTCCATCTCGCCCTTTCTCTATCCCATTCCCATCTTTGGAACTGGCGGCTTGCCATCCATGGTGCGTTAATGCCAGAGACAGCGTCCAAATGGCGCTCGATGCCCGAGCCGCCATCCTCAGTCTCCAAGATTCGTCATCCACTGACGTCCTCCTCAATTTCAAGCTCCTCCGCATTGTGGCACTCTCCATTGGCCCTGTTTGTTTCAGCTTTGGGAGCAGTTTTTGGACTGGAAAAAGCTGAAACTGAAACAAACAGCTATTTTAGAACAGTTGTGGAACCACAACCCAAAACTGTTTCGGGCTATTTTCAGTGTAACAGTCCAAAGCACGTCTCGGGGTACTTCACAGCCAAAGTTGTTTCCCTAGCCCCTCTGCTTTTGGCGTTAGGTCGTAATTATGTCATAAATGTCGCCGCAGGCACGACCTATCTCTCCCTTCGCCCCTCCTCCTGAAACATAGCGTTTTCACCAGCCCACAGTCGTTTCCACAGCTGCATTGCCAAACAGCTAACCTTCACTGTGGCTGTTTCCTCAGCACAGCAGTTTTGCTAGCACAACAAGTTCACAGCTGAATCTGTCGAAACTGAAGCCCAAACAAACACAGCCATTGTCTCTCTCGTGTGGCGGCAGTCGTAGATTGACGGCAGCGGTGGTGGCGATCCAGGTATGTTCAGGTATGTTCTTCTCTCATCTCTCACCACGCTTTCTCTGGTCTGCAACGGCGCTAGGAGGTGGCACGCATGGCAGCGACAACTTAGCGAGGAGCGGCGACCGGTGTGTGCCTGAGGCCTGAGCCAACCGTGCTCCTGCTATACATCTCTGTACATGTATATTGCTTGTCTGTTTTCAGCTGGGACTCAAGCCTTTGGCAATCTGACGTACGTGGTCCTTGTAATCTACTACTACAACCTAGAGGAAATAATAAAGCAAGAAAGAAACCAAGGTTAGTCTAGCAGCAATCCAATTGTGTGTGCGTGTATTCCCGTGGAGGCATCTATTGTTGGGTGTTTCCAACCGGAGCAATATTAACTCATGTCTCGATGCGCTGATGCAACTTTTGATAAAAGTCCTTCTGGCAAGATGCAGAACAACCTCGATTTCTTTCCGATCTAGCATGTATGGTAATACACGGCGATATTTGCACGTACACAACCACGCATTCAAAATTAATCTCGCAATCATTTCTTGATGACAACTACGAGAGGTATTCGCATTCTTCTTGTTTGTTTTTATATATTTTGTGCTTATGTAATTTGTTTTATCTTGTTTTCACTTCATTAATCTGAACTACTTTCTGAGTCATGTTAAACATGAGTATAAATAACGTCCTTATAGAGACCTTTGTGAGTTAAGTACAGTAATTTGGTGCCATATATATACTATGACTCTGCTAGCTAAGGTTTATCCTAAATTTTCATTTACTTCAACGAATTAAATTTGAGTTGTAAGTTTTGTTCTCAGTGGTTAATATGTGTGAGGGCTGCTTCTGAAGAAGCATATCTCTTGTTATATTGCATTACTTCGTCCCTTTCTGTTTGAGATAAATAAAAATGATTTCCTTGGTCGGTGAAATGTTTTATCCAGAAATATCACTTAAATGTAGCTTCAGTTCAAAATTTTGCATTATATACATATTTCCACTCCATGCAGATGATGCATTTTGTATCACTCACTGTACTGTTTAGGGGAACATATCCTTCTATTCATGGCATGCATTTTGGTCTGCCGGAGTTTAGTTAGTTCGTGTTGAGTCGTTAATTCTCTACTCCTAAATGGGCACTTGGTAGCTCCTTTCTCGGTTTTTTTCGTCATCCTCCCACCTTTCTCCGGTTTTTTTTCGTCCGGTTTTTTTGTCCCTCCTACCATCATCTTATATTTAGTAATGTATTTATGTAAAAGAATCAATCAAGAATAATTTCTAATGAATCATTAAAACCAAATCTGAATTAATTAGCCTTACCATAAATCGCTCAATCACATTAATCCTTCTCAATATTTTCTCACGGTCCAGATCTAAACCTTCCTCTCCCTCCCTACCGCCCCTCTCATGGCGAGCCCTACCACCGCCGCAACCTCCCCTCCACAGCAAAGCCATGGCGTCCGCACTGGGCTTCCTCGTCCGCACCAAGAAACGGTGAGTTTTTCTTACCCACTTCCATCTCGCCCTTTCTCTATCCCATTCCCATCTTTGGAACTGGCGGCTTGCCATCCATGGTGCGTTAATGGAAGAGACAGCATCCAAATGGCGCTCGATGCCCGAGCCGCCATCCTCAGTCTCCAAGATTCGTCATCCACTGATGTCCTCCTCAATTTCAACCTCCTCCGCATTGTGGCACTCTCCATTGTCTCTCTCGTGTGGCGGCAGTCGTAGATTGACGGCAGCGGTGGTGGCGATCCAGGTATGTTCAGGTATGTTCTTCTCTCATCTCTCACCACGCTCTCTCTGGTCTGCAACGACGCTGGGAGGTGGCAGGCATGGCAGCGACAACTTAGCAAGGAGCGGCGACCGGTGTGTGCCTGAGGCCTGAGCCGACCGTGCTCCTGCTATACATCTCTGTACATGTATATTGCTTGTCAGTTTTCAGCTGGGACTCAAGCCTTTGGCAATCTGACGTACGTGGTCCTTGTAATCTACTACTACAACCTAGAGGAAATAATAAGGCAAGAAAGAAACCAAGGTTTGTCTAGCAGCAATCCAATTGTGTGTGCGTGTATTCCTGTGGAGGCATCTATTGTTGGGTGTTTCCAACCGGAGCAATATTAACTCATGTCTCGATGCGCTGATGCAACTTTTGATAAAAGTCCTTCTGGCAAGATGCAGAACAACCTCGATTTCTTTCCGAGCTAGCATGTATGGTAATACACGGCGATATTTGCACGTACACAACCACGCATTCAAAATTAATCTCGCAATCATTTCTTGATGACAACTACGAGAGGTATTCCCATTCTTCTTGTTTGTTTATATATATTTTGTGCTTATTTAATTTTTTTTATCTTGTTTTCACTTCATTAATCTGAACTACTTTCTAAGTCATGTTAAACATGAGTATAAATAACGTCCTTATAGAGACCTTTGTGAGTTAAGTACAGTAATTTGGTGCCATATATATACTATGACTCTGCTAGCTAAGGTTTATCCTAAATTTTCATTTACTTCAACGAATTAAATTTGAGTTGTAAGTTTTGTTCTCAGTGGTTAATATGTGTGAGGGCTGCTTCTGAAGAAGCATATCTCTTGTTATATTGCATTACTTCGTCCCTTTCTGTTTGAGATAAATAAAAATGATTTCCTTGGTCGGTGAAATGTTTTATCCAGAAATATCACTTAAATGTAGCTTCAGTTCAAAAGTTTGCATTATATACATATTTCCACTCCATGCAGATGATGCATTTTGTATCACTCACTGTACTGTTTAGGGGAACATATCCTTCTATTCATGGCATGCATTTTGGTCTGCCGGAGTTTAGTTAGTTCGTGTTGAGTCGTTAATTCTCTACTCCTAAATGGGCACTTGGTAGCTCCTTTCTCGGGTTTTTTCGTCATCCTCCCACCTTTCTCCGGGTTTTTTTCGTCCGGTTTTTTTGTCCCTCCTACCATCATCTTATATTTAGTAATGTATTTATGTAAAAGAATCAATCAAGAATAATTTCTAATGAATCATTAAAACCAAATCTGAATTAATTAGCCTTACCATAAATCGCTCAATCACATTAATCCTTCTCAATATTTTCTCACGGTCCAGATCTAAACCTTCCTCTCCCTCCCTACCGCCCCTCTCATGGCGAGCCCTACCGCCGCCGCAACCTCCCCTCCACAGCAAAGCCATGGCGTCCGCACTGGGCTTCCTCGTCCGCACCAAGAAACGGTGAGTTTTTCTTACCCACTTCCATCTCGCCCTTTCTCTATCCCATTCCCATCTTTGAAACTGACGGCTTGCCATCCATGGTGCTTTAATGGAAGAGACAGCATCCAAATGGCGCTCGATGCCCGAGCCGCCATCCTCAGTCTCCAAGATTCGTCATCCACTGACGTCCTCCTCAATTTCAACCTCCTCCGCATTGTGGCACTCTCCATTGTCTCTCTCGTGTGGCGGCAGTCGTAGATTGACGGCAGCGGTGGTGGCGATCCAGGTATGTTCAGGTATGTTCTTCTCTCATCTCTCACCACGCTCTCTCTGGTCCGCAACGGCGCTGGGAGGTGGCACGCATGGCAGCGACAACTTAGCGAGGAGCGGCGACCGGTGTGTGCCTGAGGCCTGAGCCGACCGTGCTCCTGCTATACATCTCTGTACATGTATATTGCTTGTCTGTTTTCAGCTGGGACTCAAGCCTTTGGCAATCTGACGTACGTGGTCCTTGTAATCTACTACTACAACCTAGAGGAAATAATAAAGCAAGAAAGAAACCAAGGTTAGTCTAGCAGCAATCCAATTGTGTGTGCGTGTATTCCCGTGGAGGCATCTATTGTTGGGTGTTTCCAACCGGAGCAATATTAACTCATGTCTCGATGCGCTGATGCAACTTTTGATAAAAGTCCTTCTGGCAAGATGCAGAACAACCTCGATTTCTTTCCGATCTAGCATGTATGGTAATACACGGCGATATTTGCACGTACACAACCACGCATTCAAAATTAATCTCGCAATCATTTCTTGATGACAACTACGAGAGGTATTCCCATTCTTCTTGTTTGTTTTTATATATTTTGTGCTTATTTAATTTGTTTTATCTTGTTTTCACTTCATTAATCTGAACTACTTTCTGAGTCATGTTAAACATGAGTATAAATAACGTCCTTATAGAGACCTTTGTGAGTTAAGTACAGTAATTTGGTGCCATATATATACTATGACTCTGCTAGCTAAGGTTTATCCTAAATTTTCATTTACTTCAACGAATTAAATTTGAGTTGTAAGTTTTGTTCTCAGTGGTTAATATGTGTGAGGGCTGCTTCTGAAGAAGCATATCTCTTGTTATATTGCATTACTTCGTCCCTTTCTGTTTGAGATAAATAAAAATGATTTCCTTGGTCGGTGAAATGTTTTATCCATAAATATCACTTCAATGTAGCTTCAGTTCAAAATTTTGCATTATATACATATTTCCACTCCATGCAGATGATGCATTTTGTATCACTCACTGTACTGTTTAGGGGAACATATCCTTCTATTCATGGCATGCCGGAGTTTAGTTAGTTCGTGTTGAGTCGTTAATTCTTCAGTGATAATGAGCTATTCATGGATCGAGCAACGGACTGGATTTGCTTTGTCCCGAGATCATGGATACTTTTTTTTGACATGAAATCATGGATACTTGAATGCCCTTTATTAATCATATACCGCTTCTGATTGTTTTCGTATGTTTATACCTCTTCTAAGAGCAATTCCAAGAAATCCTACAAAAATCCTCCCGTAAAAGTCGTTTTACCGCATGACAATATAATTTAGGGAAATTTTTCTAACACTTACTTTTTTCAGTTTCCGCAAAACTTCTTCCCGTTTTTTTTTCATATTTTCCATTAGAAGGTGTTGGGGCCCACAAGTCAGTGGCACTATGTGTCAACGGCAGCCGGAGCAGTGAGGCGGCGGTGGTCGGCCTCGCGGTAGCAGCACAACCTGGCGGTGAGAGGGCTCGTGGAGCTGGCTAGGTAGAGCGGTCTTCCGAGGCAGGGTTGCGCGACGGTGTGGCGCAGCGGAGGAGGCCGACCTCGCGACAGGACGGTAGCGCGTCTGAGGCGGCCCGCCGCTGGCCGGCTGGCCGCTTCCACCGCGCCACAGCTGGCCTCGTGGCAACCAGCCTTGCGGGGCACGCCAGGAAGGGTTGTGCGATGGAGCGGTCTTCCGAGGCAGGGCTGCGCGGCGGTGCGACACGGCGGTGGCGGCCGACCTCACGGCAGGGGCGGTGGCGCGGCACAAGCGACGTGCTGCTAGCCTCGAGGCAGGAGCGGTGGCGGTGGCCTGCCTCGTGGTAGGGGCCACGACGCGGTGGAGGTGGCCGGCCTCGTGGCTGGGAATGCAGCGGGGCAGAGGCGGTCGGGCTCGTGGCAGAGGCAAATTGGTACATAAATTGTGTCTTCAATAAATTGTGTCTGTCTGTCCCTTTGGTTTTTGTGACACCCTGGATTTTGGCTATAGTGATCATTGTAATTAAGCACAGTGATGACCATGATCAGTGCCTAATCATTTTGCTAAACAAGATATGATCCCCAAACTTTTGTGGCCATGTGAAATATTGCAGGATATTTATTGGGCCATGTTACTTATTTTTGCTGTGAGGGAATATGGCCTAAAATAAATTAAACAGAAACTGTAAAAGAAAGTAGAAAGGAAAAAGAATAAGAAAAGGAGAAACAAAACTGTGCACTTAAGCCTGTGGGCTACAGTGCGGCCCAGCCCACTCCCCACGTCGTCCCCTTCCTACTGCACACGCGCGCGTGCGCTATCGTCTCCACCGCAGCCGCTGCGCCTGGCCCCCCCTCGCCTCTGCTCGACAGCGCGCGCTGCTGCCGCCGCGGTCGCCTACAAGGACCCCCCCTCGACCCCTCTGACTAACCCTAGCCGCCCCACTCCCTCTCTCCCTCGTCTCCCCACCGCACCCGAGCGCAACCATGGCGCCGCCACCGTAACGCACGCGGCCACCGCCTCCGCCTCGTCGCTCCGCCGTGTCCAGCGTCACCGCCGACCTCGACTCCGTCGCCTACGCCTTGCTGTTGGAGCTCGGGGCTAGCACAACGCCCACGGTGCCGTCGTCTTCCACCTTCGGCCACCCGCATCGCCGCCGTCGATTCGCCGCCGAAGCCCTTCCCCGAGCACACTCTCGCACATCTGCAGGGCCACTGTGAGCTGCTGCATCTCCTCCCCCTCTCCCCGTCCTCTTCCCATAGCCGTAGACGCCATCCCGCATGTGCCCGAACGCATCGCCGTGGAGCTCGTCGCCGGCGAGGATCCGGTGGCCAAATGGTCACGGGCCCGCGTTCGTTAGCATTGCCGCATCGCGTACGCCTTGCCTGGCCTTTTAGTTCGCCCGCTAGCGCACCGCGTCGCCGTAGCCGTAGCCCACCCGAGAAGCTCGCCGCCGGCGACGTCGTAGCACTCGTTTCCAGCCACCCCAGCTCCGGCCACCACCACCACTCGATGCGGCCGAGCTCAGGCGCTCGAATGAGCCTAGCCGCGCTCCTCCCCGGGTCCTGTACGCGTTTTCCGGCGACACCCGAGGCCGTGCCGCCGCGTTTCGCCTCGCCGGCGTCGCTCCGGCGCCGTCCGCCGACGTGGCACACCCGGGGCCCGCCCCTGGGTCACTTTTAGTGGGGCCCCTGGCCCCAGTTGACTGGGTTGACCCAATCAACTGTGCTGACTGGGCGGCCCCAGCCACTGACATGCGGGCCCCACCGCGTAATTAACTTAATTAAAAGGTTTTTATAAATAAACTTAGTTAGTTTAACTAACCAGACGCTGACATGTGGGGCCCACTGCTAATTAACCTCTGTTTAATCAAATTAATCCACTGTTTGCCCCACTGCCTATGACAGGTGGTTCCCACTGGTCAGGTTTGACCTGGTCAGCTGGGTTTGACCTGCTGACGTCATCATGACGTTCTGGTGACGTCACCTTTTACTATTCTGGATAATTCGGATTTAATTAATTAAAATAATTCCAGAAAATCAATAAAACTTTAGAAAATCATATCTTTTAAACCGTAACTCGGATGAAAAAGTTTTACACATGAAAGTTGATCAGAAAAATCCCACGAATCCGAATACGCTGTCCGTTCATCTGTCACATGCTCCTACCATGATGAACATGGAACTTTCCCCTCTGGATCATCTGTCCGATAAATCCAAAGACCCAGTGACCCCTAGTCCCAGTTGCCCCTGCTTCTTCATTGACGACTCGACGACCCGAAGACTCGAAGACTCGGTCAACTGACCGACAAGCCAGGCCCCTCACATCACCGCACCCCCCTTAGTTGTATGACTCTGCAGCGCTACTATCGAGTACCGAGGGTGACACCTCGTGAATTACTCATGATGCTAGCTCTGTAGTGCAGCTAGTCGGTCGTGGTTATCGAGGGTGATTCCTCCTTCACCACTCCCGACGATGACTCTGTCGTGCAACCCCTTAAGTGTGGTACCCTCGAGGGTGATTCCTCTAAGTCCACCTTGACGGTTTCATCGAGCGGGGCCCATTGAGGGTGATTCCTCAGGTTCCGTCTTGATGTTTTATACACACAATTACTATGACCTAGTTACAGAAACATGTTGATGATGGGTCGGCCCTGAGGGGTACCCACGGTTTGATGATGATGAGGCGTGGACGGGCAGGAGAGGCCCTTGCCACACATCCTCGAGTCGGGGCGACGGGACCACAATTCATGGGTCGCGCTTTCCCCGCAATAATAAAATGCTAATGGGTTGGGTATTTGATCTGAGTTGGGTCGTTGGCCTTAATACGCACTAACCTTCACGTGGGGAAGATATGGGCACTCAGCGTCGTTGTATCAGCCGAAGCTCTTCGGACGTCAGCAATAGAGCGGCGCGCGCCCGAGTGGTCCGCAACGGCATCGCACTTGTTACTAAGGGGTGCTAGGACTGACCTCGGCCGCGTTCGCATCGTGCAGGAGTGCAAGGGCAAGTGGGCCCACGAACCTGCGCGCTTAGGATTTAGACCGGCGGGCTGGCCTCTTCGTTGAGCCTAGGTGGGGCGACGACGTGCTGATATCCTGAGGCCGGGCATGACCCAGGAAAGTGTGTCCGGCCGGAGGTGACTCAGGCGTGTTGGGGAATATGTGGTGCACCCCTGCAGGGATGAATAATCTATTCGAATAGCCGTGTCCACGGTAACAGGACGACTTGGAGTTGTACCTTGACCTTATACAACTATAATTGTGATTTAATTTGAAATGAATGTGGCTCCGGGATTGCTTCCTCGCAAAGAGTCGAGGAAGAATATCTGGGCGTGGTTACTTAATAAAATTGCTACAATAATATGACTATATATGAGATACCAGTCTACTCTCTTCTAATGCTGCAAGATGCTGAAGATGCTAGTCTTCGATAGGACTAGGCCTTCTCCCTATTCTTGCTTTCTGCAGTCAGTCCAGATATAACCCCTCCCCTTGATACTGATGCATACTTAGCATAGTTCTGATGTCAGTCTTGCGAGTACTTTGGATGAGTACTCACCGCTGCTTTGCTTTTCTCTTTCCCCCTTGATACGATTCTGCGTTCAGACGATGGAGCCCAAGAGATGGAGTACACCGGAGACGACTACTACACCACCGCTGGAGCCTACTACTATGTGGAGGCTGCCCCCGACCAGCAGTAGGATAGGAGGTTCCCAGGCAGGAGGCCTCGTCTCTTTCGATCCGTTGTTATGTTTGTGCTAGCCTTCTTAAGGCAAAACTTGTTTAACTTATGTTTGTACTCAGATATTATTTGCTTCCGCTGACTCGTGCTTGTCGAGCTTTGTATTCGAGCCCTCGAGGCCCCTGGCTTGTAATATGAAGATGTATGACTTTAATTTGTGTCTAGAGTTGTGTTGTGATATTAATTAGTGAGTCCCTAATCTTGGTCGTACGCATTGCGTGTATGTTTAGCATACAGTCAAATTGGGGGCGTCACAAGTTGGTATCAGAGCCGACTGCCTGTAGGTAGCCCCTTTTCCAACTCCTTGGCCGAAGTTGAGTCTAGTCATTGAAAAACTTTTACTATCTTAGTTGTGTGGCTTACGGGCCCACATCTCAATCGGGTGGTATTAGGATCTTTTATTCCTCGTCTATACTCTGGGTTCTAATCTCTCTTCTCTTTCGGGTTAAAGGTTTTGCTAAATCTAACATTAGGTTCTCGTGATAACATCCACCGGAGAATTGTTTCGTCGATAATTGTCTTCTTTGAAGTTATGATGCATGCACTGTCATTTGACATCTTGAACCTCCTTGTTACAGATGCATCCCGCTAGGCAGATCGTTCGTCTGACCTTCGCGCACGATACGACTGGGTTCCCGGCCATTCTGGTCGGCCTCTTGAAGAAGCTGGGATATCGCTGGTACCCCGAGTACACTATTTACGAGGACTACCGTGAGTTCAACCAGGAACGGTATGAGGTTGAGATGGTTATCTGGGATCGACAGGACCTCTCCATCACTGAGCTGCACACCTTCCGTGTCATTGGAGTGACTGTTGAGATGGCAGTACAGGATGCTGCCTATGCTGCTATTGTTCGTCTCCGTGCAACGAACCCTTGTTTGGAGGAGACGGCATACAGATACATCCCGTATGTCCCTGCTGGAGTTGATACGGCAGCCAACGCTGAGGTCTTGACCCCTTTCGCACGGCAACGTACCGGCCGGTCCTACACTGCTGTCTGCACCCCCTACGTGAGTCGTCGTTACGACCCACAGGTTCTGGTCCAGTACACTGAGGCACTGGATCGCACTGTCAGGGCTCTTAACTTCGAGCTGTACGCCACCCGAGCTCGTCTTCATCAGGCTATGGAGCAGTTGATGCCAGCAGTCCGTGCGAGGATACATCCGGAGTACATCCTTTACCCACGCCGGACAGAGTTCCCTCCGGGTCTTGAATGGCCTGAGTTTGGGGGTCGTACCCCGGCACGTGGACTCGCGCTCCCGCTTGATCACCAGATTCTGCATCAGAGTTTGCACGGGATGCAGGACCCTGCCACCAGGTTTCACATTCAGGGTCATGTGCAGTTCCGTGGCTACTTTCGTTGTCCCCGACGTTGATGTAGCTTATCGCTATGTCCCGTTGTTGTATCCCTCCACCGCGTGCCTGCGTGCCGCCTAGTTGTCTAGGTTAATTTCATGCCGGACCTATCATCTATTTTGTAACGAACTTATGGTTTGTAATAGACCTATGTATGGATCTGTATGGTGAAGTTGGAACTACTATGTCGTATCTATTGCACTTCCTTCTTTGTGCAATTTACTTCATGAATGATTCTTTGTCTTTGCAATTACACACTGCTAAACTACCACTGTTAAAAATTTGACAGAATGGTTAGGCCAGCTGGTCGTGGTCGTGGTGCGCCTGAACTGCCACCACCACCGGAATACATGGCTGGTATGATGCAACAGTTTGAACTGAATCGCCAGTTTATGCAAGGGCTTATGGACTAGTTCCCGAGCCGAATATGAATCAGCAGCCAGCCCCAATGACTCTGCAAGACTTCATGCGTCTCAACCCTACGATCTACCGCAGCTCAACTCAGCCGCTTGACGCAGATGACTGGCTCCGTGACATCACATATGAGCTAGAGTCTTCAGGCGCCCCAGAGGCTAGCTATGTCACCTTTGCCTCGTACTTTCTGAAGGACCCCGCTGCTCAATGGTGGGACAGCCATAGGCGCTCTCAGCCTGTTGCAAGAATCATCACCTGGCCGGAGTTCCAAGCTGCATTCCGTGCTCACCACATTCCTCAGGGACTAATGGACAAGAAGAAGCGTGAATTCCGCAACTTAGTCCAGGGCGACAAGACTGTGGATGCTTATCAGCGGGAATTTATGGACTTATCTCGCTATGCTGAAGAAGACGTCGCAACTGATGCTCGTAGCAGGAGAAGTTCTGTGAAGGCCTCCACCCGGATATCAAGCTGGCACTCCTTGCTCAAGACTTCGGTAACTTTGCCACCTTGGTGAACAAGTCCATTCTGGTGGAAACAGGTCTGCAGGACTACAAGGACAACAGCAAGCGCAACCGTGACATGGGCTCATCTTCGGGCTCAGGAAGTCAGAAGCGCAAAATCTGGATCCCCCACAACATGTACCATGCATCGCCTCCTGCTCCGAGGCCATCCTATGCTGCACCTCGTCTGCCTCCACGCCCACCTAGGCAGCCGAGGCTCCCAGCTCCGCCACCACGAGCTCCTGTTCACCCTTCTCGTCCTGAGGATGGGCTGTGCTTCAAGTGTGGTCGCCCAGGACACTGTGCTAGAGACTGCAGGCAGAATCAGAATCAACTTGCACTGCCTTCCAACCAGCACCGCAACAACAATGCCAGGCCTGCTCAGGGTCGTGCTCAAGCTAACAATGCTGAACTGAATGAAGCTCAAGACCAGCCTGCTACTGTGATGGGTACTCTTCTCGTTAACTCCGTACCAGCTTCTGTATTGTTTGATACAGGAGCATCGCATTCTTTCATGTCTGAAGATTTTGCATACATGCATGGCATTAAGTACGAGGAGATGAACATTCCTATAGTGATAAACAACCCCGCTGGCCAATGTCAAACCTCCATGGTTTGTCCAGATGTCCCCATTGAAATAGAAGGACTGGAATTCCATGCTTCCCCCATTATATTGAAGTCTTCCAAGATCGACCTTATTCTGGGGATGGATTGGTTGAAAGCACATACTGCCTTCGTCGTTTGTGCCACCAAAATTGTCCACCTTCTGCATCCTTCGAATGAGATAGTCAACTACCATGCTCATCTTGTTCGAGATGCTGAAGCTCGACTATATGCCCTGAATGCATTAAATGAGTCACCTCTTGAAGGGATTGAAAACATTACAGTCGTCCGGGATTTCCAAGATGTTTTTCCGGAAGAACTTCCAGGGGTTCCCCCTGCTAGAGCTGCCGAGTTTGTCATCGACTTGGTGCCAGGCACCACCCCTATTGCCAAGCGGCCATATAAGATGCCTCCGCATGAACTCCTTGAACTGAAACAAGAAATTGACAATTCGCTTTGTCAAGGGTTCATTCGTCCAAGTTCATCTGCTTGGGGAGCACCTTCTCTCTTTGTCAAGAAGAAGGATGTTACGAATCGGTTGGTCCAAGATTACCGACCCATCAACCAAGCAACGATTCAAAACAAATATCCGCTTCCTCGGATCAACGATCTGTATGATCAACTTGCTGGTTCATCAGTATTTTCAAAACTCGACTTGAGGTTGGGTTACCATCAGATCCGAGTTCGCGAAGAGGATATTCCCAAGACTGCATTCGTTACTCGTTATGGTTCATACGAGTACACCGTCATGGCCTTCGGCTTAACAAATGCTCCAGCAACTTTCTCTCGGTTGATGAATTATATATTCATGGATTACCTCGATAAATTCGTCGTGGTTTATCTGGATGATATCCTGGTTTATTCTAAGAATAAAGAAGAGCATGCTGAACATCTTCGTCTTATACTGGAGAGGCTTCGAGAACATCAACTTTATGCAAAGTGTTCAAAGTGTGAGTTCTGGATGGACGAACTGACCTACCTTGGTCATGTGATCTCCAAGGATGGTATTGCGGTCAACCCTGAACGACTTCAGGCTATTCTTGACTAGACTCCCCCGAAGAATGTCAAGCAAGTCAGAAGTTTTCTCGGACTCGCCAGCTATTGCCGTCGATTCGTCGAGAACTTCTCCAAGATTGCAAAGCCCTTAACCAATTTGCTTCACAAAGGTGTTAAATATGAGTGGACAGAAAAATGTCAGGAGAGCTTCCAGACACTTAAGGACAAACTGACGTCATCTATTGTGATGCTTCACGTCAAGGAATGGGCTGTGTCCTAATGCAAGAACGTAGGGTGGTTGCTTACACATCTCGTCAATTGCGTCCTCATGAAGAGAACTACCCAGTTCATGACCTTGAACTTGCTGCAGTAATTCATGCACTGAAAGAGTGGCGGCAATACCTTGTTGGAAATCGTTGCGAGATCTACACCGATCACCAAAGTCTAAAGTATCTGTTTACTCAGCAAGATCTGAACCTCCGTCAACAGAGGTGGATGGAGCGCATAGCAGATTACAATGTGGGTATTTCTTACACACCTGGGAAGGCTAATGTGATGGCTGATGCTTTGAGCCGCAAGGCATACTGCAATCACCTTCAGGTTCATAAGGTTCACCCCCTTCTTCAAGAAGAATTTCGCAAGCTGAACCTCCATATTGTTCCCCAGGGTTATTTCGCTCCCCCTCCTGAAGGGTCCTACAAAATGAACCTCCACGTTGTTTCCCAGGGTTCTCTTAATACCCTGGTTGCTAAACCGGATCTTGTGGACATCATCAAGTGGATCCAGAAGTGTGACAATGAAGTCAAAAGGATTAAACGCTACCTGGCGGAAGGTAAACCCTCATTCTTCACTATTGCTGAGGATGGCGCTTTGTACTTCAAAGGCCGCCTAGTGGTACCGAGTAAGGTGAAGAACAATGATTTGACTCAGGAGGTCATGAAGGAAGCACATGACACTCCGCTGTCGATTCATCCTGGTAGTACCAAGATGTACCAAGACATTCGTCAAAGATTCTGGTGGTCTAACATGAAGCAAGACATTGCACGCTATGTTTCAGAATGTGACATTTGCCGTCGGATCAAAGCAGAACATCAAAAGCCTGCTGGAACTCTGCAACCTATTTCTATTCCTGAATGGAAATGGGATCATGTTGAAATGGACTTCATTACTGGTTTTCCCAGATCGCAGAAAGGTAATGATGCTATTCTTGTCATCATTGACCGACTTTCCAAAGTTGCACATTTTCTGGCCGTCAAGGAAACTATTACTGCTCGTCAGCTAGCAGATCTTTACATGTCCAGAGTTGTTTCACTCCACGGTATTCCACTAGTGATTAGTTCGGACCGTGGCAGTTTATTCACTTCAAGATTCTGGGCAAGTTTCCAGGAAGCTATGGGAACTCATTTGTCCTTCAGCATCGCTTTTCACCCACAATCCCAGGGACAAGTTGAAAGAGTCAACCAGATTCTCGAAGACATGCTTCGAGCTTTTGTCATTTCTTTCGGCAAGAAATGGGAGGAATCTCTCTCGTATGCTGAGTTCTCCTACAACAATAGCTATCAAGCTAGTCTGAAGATGGCTCCTTTTGAAGTATTATACGTAAGTGTCGGACTCCTCTGAATTGGTCAGAAACTGGGGAACGTACACTTATCGGTCCGGATATTATCCAACATGCCGAAGATCAAGTCCGCATTATTCATGCAAATCTGAAGGCTGCTCAGTCTCGTCAAAAGAGTCAGTATGACCGTCATCACAAAGATATGGTCTATCAACCTGGCGAGAAGGCTTATCTTCGAGTCACGCCAATGAGAGGTACACACCATTTTGGAATCAAGGGCAAGCTAGCTCCTCGATATATTGGTCCTTTCACTGTTCTCGAAAGGCATGGTAAAGTGGCATATCAATTGGAATTACCAGCAAACCTTTCTCAGGTTCACGATGTGTTCCATGTGTCACAGCTTCGTCGCTGCTTCAAGGATCCTATCCGAGCAGTGGATCATGAATTGCTTGAGCTGCAACAAGACCTTTCTTACAAAGAGCAACCAGTCCGCATTCTCGATGAAACTGAACGTCGGACTCGTCATAAGGTTACCAAGTTCTTCAAGGTGCAGTGGGCAAATCATTCTGAAAATGAAGCCACTTGGGAACGCGAAGACCATCTTCGTGCAGAATACCCCGGGCTCTTTCCTTCTACTTCTTAATTCTCGGGATGAGAATTCTTTTTAGTAGGGGAGAATTGTGACACCCTGGATTTTGGCTATAGTGATCATTGTAATTAAGCACAGTGATGACCATGATCAGTGCCTAATCATTTTGCTAAACAAGATATGATCCAGTTAAAAATTCATATCTCAATTTAAATTTCACTTCAAAAGCCAATTGAATTCTATGGTGATAAAATAATTCTTCAAACAGCATCGGGAAAATGTTGCACACTTGTGGAATAATCCAAAACAATTATTTTTAAGGAAAACAACATCACCCTCAATGCTGGTGTGGACCCCACCATCAATAACAGCAACTTAAATCAATTTAAAGTGCTATTTAATTTAAATGGAAAATGCAAACAGATTCCAAAAATCCCCAAACTTTTGTGGCCATGTGAAATATTGCAGGATATTTATTGGGCCATGTTACTTATTTTTGCTGTGAGGGAATATGGCCTAAAATAAATATAACAGAAACTGTAAAAGAAAGTAGAAAGGAAAAAGAATAAGAAAAGGAGAAACCGCACTGTGCACTTAAGCCTGTGGGCTACAGTGCAGCCCAGCCCACTCCCCACGTCGTCCCCTTCCTACTGCACACGCGCGCGCGCTGTCGTCTCCACCGCAGCCGCCGCGCCTGGCCCCCCTCGCCTCTGCTCGACCCCTCTGGCTAACCCTAGCGGCCCCACTCCCTCTCTCCCTCGTCTCCCCACCGCACCCGAGCGCAACAATGGCGCCGCCACCGTAACGCACGCGGCCACCGCCTCCGCCTCGTCGCTCCGCCATGTCCAGCGTCACCACCGACCTCGACTCCGTCACCTACGCCTCGCTGTTGGAGCTCGGAGCCACCGCAACGCCCACGGCGCCGTCGTCTTCCACCTTCAACCACCCGCATCGCCGCCGTCGATTCGCCACCGTCGCCCTTCCCCGAGCACACTCTCGCACATCTGCAGGGCCACTGTGAGCTGTTGCATCTCCTCCCCCTCTCCCCATCCTCTTCCCATAGCCGTAGACACCGTCCCACATGTGCCTGAACGCATCGCCATGGAGCTCATTGCCGGCGAGGCTCCGGTGGCCAAATGGTCACGGGCCCGCGTTCGTTAGCATTGCCGCATCGCGTACACCTTGCCAGGCCTTTTAGTTCGCCCGCTAGCGCACCGCGTCGCCGTAGTCGTAGCCCACCCGAGAAGCTCGCCGCCGGCGACGTCGTAGCACTCGTTTCCAGCCACCCCAGCTCCGGCCACCGCCACCACTCGATGCGGCCGAGCTCAGGCTCTCGAATGAGCCTAGCCGCGCTCCTCCCCGGGTCCTGTACGCGTTTTCCGGCGACACCCGAGGCCGCGCCGCCGCGTTTCGCCTCGCGGGCGTCGCTCCGACGCCGTCCGCCGACGTGGCACACCCGGGGCCCGCCCCTAGGTCACTGTCAGTGGGGCCCCTGGCCCCAGTTGACTGGGTTGACCCAGTCAACTGTGCTGACTGGGCGGCCCCAGCCACTGACATGCGGGCCCCACCACGTAATTAACTTAATTAAAAGGTTTTTATAAATAAACTTAGTTACTTTAACTAATCAGATGCTGACATGTGGGGCCCACTGCTAATTAACCTCTGTTTAATCAAATTAATCCACTGTTTGCCCCACTTCCTATGACAGGTGGGACCCACTGGTCAGGTTTGACCTGGTCAGCTGGGTTTGACCTGCTGACGTCATCATGACGTTCTGCTGACGTCACCTTTTACTATTCTGGATAATTCGGATTAAATAATTAAAATAATTCCAGAAAACCAATAAAACTTTATAAAATCAAATCTTTTAAACCGTAACTCGGATGAAAAAGTTTTACACATGAAAGTTGATCAGAAAAATCCCACGAATCCGAATACGCTGTCCGTTCATCTGTCACATGCTCCTAGCATGATGAACATGGAACTTTCCCCCTCCGGATCATCTGTCCGATAAATCCAAAGACCCGGGAAATATCGTCAGATATTCTCCCGCTCCGTCTAACACGTGTAGTACTGCGTTAGTACATGCCTAGCCCTGCATATTGCCATGTCATGCATCGTGTTGCATCTGTGCTTTATATTTATTGTTTCTTCCCCCCTCTTCTTACCGGTAGACCCCGAGACTGACGGTGCTGCCAGGTACGACTACGCGACTGACGATCAGGCCTTTGCCGCAGAGCAGCAAGGCAAGCAACCCCCCTTGAGCATTCCGATATCGCCCATTCTTCCCTCTCATTCTTGCATTAGATTTTGCTACTGTATTAGTTAGCTCCTATTCTGATGCATAGCCTATTTTTGATAAACTGCTACTATACCTGCAATCTTATCAACTGCTAAGTATAGGTTGATCAATGAATCCCCAGTGACCCCTAGTCCCAGTTGCCCCTGCTTCTTCAACGACGACTCGACGACCCGAAGACTCGCAGACTCGGTCAACCGACCGACAAGCCAGGCCCCTCACATCACCGCACCCCCCTTAGTTGTACGACTCTGCAGCGCTACTATCGAGTACCGAGGGTGACACCTCGTGAAGTACTCATGATGCTAGCTCTGTAGTGCAGCTAGTCGGTCATGGTTATCGAGGGTGATTCCTCCTTCACCACTCCCGACGATGACTCTGTCGTGCAACCCATCAAGTGTGGGACCCTCGAGGGTGATTCCTCTAAGTCCACATTGACGGTTTCATCGAGCGGGGCCCATTGAGGGTGATTCCTTAGGTTCCGTCTTGATGTTTTATACACACAGTTACTATAACCTGGTTACAGAAACATGTTGGTGATGGGTCGGCCCTGAGGGGTACCCACGGTTTGATGATGATGAGGCGTGGACGGGCAGGAGAGGCCCTTGCCACACATCCTCGAGTCGGGGCGACGGGACCGCAATTCATGGGTCGTGCTTTCCCCGCATTAATAAAATGCTAATGGGTTGGGTATTTGATCTGAGTTGGGTCGTTGGCCTTAATATGCACTAACCTTCACGTGGGGAAGATATGGGCACTCAGCGTCGTTGTATTAGCCGAAGCTCTTCGGACGTCAGCAATGGAGCGGCGCGCGCCCGAGTGGTCCGCAACGGCATCGTGCTTGTTACTAAGGGGTGCTAGGACTGACCTTGGCCGCGTTCGCATCGTGCAGGAGTGCAAGGGCAAGTGGGCCCACGAACCTGCGCGCTTAGGATTTAGACCGGCGGGCTGGCCTCTTCGTTGAGCCTAGGTGGGGCGACGACGTGCTGATATCCCGAGGCCGGGCATGACCCAGGAAAGTGTGTCCGGCCAGAGGTGACTCAGGCGTGTTGGGGAATATGTGGTGCACCCCTGCAGGGATGAATAATCTATTTGAATAGTCGTGTCCACGGTAACAGGACGACTTGGAGTTGTACCTTGACCTTATACAACTATAATTGTGATTTAATTTGAAATGAATGTGGCTCCGGGATGGCTTCCTCGCAGGGAGTCGAGGAAGAATCTCTGGGCATGGTTACATAATAAAATTGCTACAATAATATGACTATATATGAGATACCAGTCTACTCTCTTCTAATGCTACAAGATGCTGAAGATGCTAGTCTTCGATAGGACTAGGCCTTCTCCCTATTCTTGCTTTCTGCAGTCAGTCCAGATATAACCCCTCCCCTTGATACTGATGCATACTTAGCATAGTTCTGATGTCAGTCTTGCGAGTACTTTGGATGAGTACTCACCGCTGCTTTGCTTTTCTCTTTCCCCCTCGATACGATTCTGCGTTCAGACGATGGAGCCCAAGAGATGGAGTACACCAGAGACGACTACTACACCGCCGCTAGAGCCTACTACTACGTGGAGGCTGCCCCGACCAGCAGTAGGATAGGAGGTTCCCAGGCAGGAGGCCTCGCCTCTTTCGATCCGTTGTTATGTTTGTGCTAGCCTTCTTAAGGCAAAACTTGTTTAACTTATGTCTGTACTCAGATATTATTTGCTTCCGCTGACTCGTGCTTGTCGAGCTTTGTATTTGAGCCCTCGAGGCCCCTGGCTTGTAATATGAAGCTGTATGACTTTAATTTGTGTCTAGAGTTGTGTTGTGATATTAATTAGTGAGTCCCTAATCTTGGTCGTACGCATTGCGTGTATGTTTAGCGTACGGTCAAATTTTTCTCCAAGCATTCCAAAACCTTTGTCATCTTGATAAAACCTTTCCATGCCTCTCTTGGATAATTTTTCAATATTTAATCTTTTCTATAAAATCATTTTCTTAATTTGGGAATTTAGGTCATCACTATGGGTTGTGAAGCAACCTATAGTTTGGATGGTCAATTAATTCCCAAACTTTTTCCTCATCTTGTTGTCATCATGGGATTCCATATTCTTCAAAAATATTTTATTGCCCAATGGGAAATTTTGGCCAGAATAATTATTTTGTTTCTGACCAGAATCTGTCCATTGTGAAGCAACCCTATTATTTCTATTCCAAAAAATTCCCAATAAATTCCCCAAGCTTCTAGGGATCCTATCTTGCATCAATATCCAAAAATATCATCTTGGCTAGTACAACTTTTGAGCAGAACGGTTCTGACAAGTTTCTGCATTTTTGAAACCTCTGTGAAGGAAGTGCTAGCTAGAGATGCCTAATCACCCTGAGATTTTTATGGCATCTGCTATGCATCAAATGACTCCCTTCCACCTAGTTTCATCATTTGCAGAGCAACCAATTCAGGGCCACAAGCTCATTTGTGTTCTGGGCCAGAATGATAGTTTCCAAAGGAACCCTATCCATTTCTTCTTCAAACCTTCTCAAATTTTGCCAGATGATAGTCCTTCCAATCCTGATGGTCCTAGACATCTCCTCTAGCTCCATCCCTATCTCTTCTTCTCTCCAGAATCTCCTCAAGATAGCTGGCAGAAGCTGTAGCTGAGGCTACACCTCATGGCAGGGTGAACCTGGTCGAGCCAGTGACCTAGGGAGGCTAAATGGGCAAGGGTCGACCCCATGGACAAGGTGCGCCAGGCAGGCATGTCCTCCTGGTGGCCACACCGGTGGTGATCACGGGGCTGGCATGCCATAGCGCGCGCTCTGCGCAGCGCCAGAGACGGGTCAGCTCCCCGAGCCGTCCATCACCGCTTCCTCCTTGTCCTCTGGTGTCGACATCATTGCAGATAGACGCGTGGCTCCTCCCGAACCCTCCCGATCGCTGGAGAAGGCCGCCGTCGCTCCCGGCCAAGCGTCGCCACGGGCATAACAGTGGGCTTCGGCCACTGTGGTCGTCCGCACGCCATTGATGGCTCCGGACCCGTCCCGTCGCGCCCCTCTGCCCTCTCCCATCCCGTCGACGCTCCCGGCCAGCTAGCGCACCGTATGGGCGCCGGCGACGTGGCTGAGCCTCGCTGCTTCGGGAGAGATCGCCGCGCCTCGCCCTCCGCCTATTTAAAGCCCTCCCCGTCCCTCCGAGCTCGTCAGCCAGCCCCTCCTCCTCTCAATTGCTTCCCCAAGCAACGAGCCAAGGCCGAGAGGCCCTCTGGCCTCGAACCTCGCCGGAGCTCCGCCATCTGAGGTCCCCCCCTCGCCAGCAGTTCCTCACCCTCCCGAGCCCATTTGACCTCTTCGTCGAGCTCAGGGTAGCTCCCTGGTGCTCCTCGACCTCCTGCCCAAGCCTCCCATCGCCGGAATCGCCGTCTTCGATCCCACCCGAGCGCCGCCGCCGCCGGAGACGAAGGGGACGACGCCGTCTGGTCATCTCTTGCCATTTTGCGGGTACGTGCATGCTCACCGTTGAGCGCCCCGATCCATTCCCGTAGCTCCCCGACCCCATCGCCGCCTCTGTCGCCGGCGACCGTCGCCGGAGCTCCGCCCTCCTTTGTTCCCCTCTCTCCCTCTCTGTTTAAAGCGGGCGACCCCACCCGTCAGTGGCTCAGCTGCGCGCGGGCGAAGGGGTAAGTGAAGGCGTACTCTGGAAAGGCGCCTTCGACGTCAGCCCTCTGGGGAATTTTCTATTTTTTGTTAAATCTATTTTAATTCAGATTTTGACTGAACTTTGACCATCAATAACTTTTAATCTATAACTCCAATGATGTTGATTCTTTTTGCATTGTGTTTGTCTTGAGCCCCTTTATTTTCTGGTAAATTTTGATATTTTTCCAATGCTCACAGAATTTATGTTTAGCAAAATTGCTTTATATGACATTTCCAATTATGTTTTGAAATAATTTTAGAGGGAGACTTTGGTACTTGTGAAGATCCAGAGTGTTTGAACCACCCAACAGAGCAAGGCAAGCCATGATACCCATTTCATGCATGCATTTCTATAGCATAGCATCTTTTATAGGCATTAGGTTACTTTATTTAATATAGATAATTCATAGTAATGATGAAATAGTTAAGTATTGAGTTGAACCACTATTGTTGATAAATAAACTTAGTGGTTAATCTTGAGTCACCTGTCCGGGTTTATCTGTGCAACCACATTTGCCGGTATGGGACGGCCCTGACCGGGTCTGGCTACGTGATCTTTCACCGATACCTCCAAAGAGGGAGGGTTATGCACGGCGTGCTACCCTGATCAGGTAAGCGGTGATAACCCTGTGAGCCCAGTTGATAGTTGAGTTTATGCCGGCATCCCCGTTTGGGACAGTAGACCCCATTTGGGTCTACAGAGTTTGGCCACGACGGTGGAAGGTGTCATGAGGACACAGGGGCCACCCAAGGCTGACCTCCGGGGGAGGAAGAGTGCCGGTGGTACGATGAAGGGTCACGGGTCAGGCAGGTTTTGTTGAAGCAATGCTGGTCCACCCGAGTGGTCTCGAGGCTAGGGCCAGGTGCTTCATGGTGTGGGTAAAGTGCGCAACCTCTGCAGAGTGTAAAACTCTATTCGAATAGCCGAGTCCACGGTATTGGACAGCCCGTCCAGACCTCAGTAGATGGTCAACCAGAATAATGATGTTAATGATGGAAGAACTCGTATTATGTTTGGAAGTACTCCGTGGGTACGAGTATTCCGAGGGTTGTGGAACAACCCGTAAGAGAGTAAGTTGATGATCGGTAACAGTAAGTGAATTGCTTAACTGCTATTGTGTTGATTGCCATGCTATTGTTTGCTGCATTACTTGGTTGTCGTGAGCTTGTGAGTACATTCAAAGTACTCACCTGGCGTATCATGCCAGATGCAGGAGAATCCGAGGACGGAGGTCCTGAAGGTGCTGGCTATGCTAACTAGGATGTGTCCACAGCAGTGTCCCTGTGGATGGAGTTGCGCTATGTTCTGCTACGCAGTAGAAGTATTAGTATTCCGAGGCCCTGCTATGTGACATAAATAATGTAGATACTGTCATAGCACCAAGGGTGCCTTTGGCCTCGCCACTACGTAAGATATGCGCTTGTACTCGACTCCTATCAATAAAGTTCAGTTCTGTTCTGTGCCAAGTTGTTGTGTGTTTCCAGAAGACATGATCTCTGGGTTGGAAACACTGGTAATCCGGTTCTCCGAGCCGGGGTGCCACAACGCTTGGTATCAGAGCGAGGTTGACTGTAGGACACCCTAGTTAGCCAGCGCTAGCACCGTGATTAGTATAGGATCCTGAGTGTGCATTTGATGGCTGCATTTGCTTGTTGCATAGCATGCATCATAAATCATTACTCCACTAACGGTGGTCTTGTGAGTGTAGATGGCACCGGTTCCATTCCATTATCATTTTGAGCCTGCACCATCCACCTTTCCAGTTCTGCTCCGGAACGTCTGGCTTCGACTGTACCCTCACGGTGAAGATCCAGTGTACCAGGTGTTTCGGGAGCAGCTTGCTGAGTCCGTGTACGAGTACCATGCAGAGGCTTTCATGATCGCGAGCTCGGACCTTGGTTGCTACTCTCGCTCTACCAAGGGCGGAACGGCTTCCACTCCGGAGTTGGCGATTGAGTTTGCCGCAATGGAGGCTCTCACTGACTTGCGCTTCCACGAGGTTGGGATGCAGCCTCATCCAGGTTTCCTCTATTATCCCACCCTGTCGCCTACGACAGGGCGAGTCATTTTCGCTCCTGTTGACCCGGCATGTGACCGTGCGACTGCTGTGCTATCTCGCTACCTAAACGCCAGCTATCGTACGATCATATCCCTGGCTGAGGAGCTGTCTCGTGTCCTAGCGGCGCTTGCAGCCGTAGCCCCAGTGCCACCTCCACCTCAGACTAACCATACACCCATGTATCCCCCACCAGTTCCACCTCCACCCAGATTTGAGGCTCCTTCTACCTCCACTGTGCCACCAGGCTTTCCGTCTGGTAGCCGTCGTGAGACCCCGGCTGAGTGGGCCTCACTTCTTGCCACCCCAGCTGCTCCGATGCTGAGGCGTCGTGCTCCTTCTACCCCAGAAGGAGAACCGTCCCAGCAGCGTCGTCATGTTTCCTTTGATCCGGAGGATGAGATCCACATCATCAGCTCGGACTCCGACTCAGGATCAGATGACGAGGAGTCTGTGGTTTGGCAGTGTTCGTGCCATCAGCGCCACTAGAGTGGAGGTTTGAGTTGTTGAGCATGCGTCTTTGCATATGTCAACTGCCGTATGAGCAGTGTAGCCATGATATTTCCCTACTAGCTTGCCATATATGATGTTGGGTTATCTTGTATAATTATGCGGTTTGCTTTATTCACCTTTTTCGCGTATTTTCCTTCTGGTGTCACATAACTGTGTTTCCCTTATGGATGTTGCTCATCGATTCGGTATTTTTCAATGGGAACAAATTTAGGATGAAGAGAAGTTGTAGCCAAGGTGGCGATGGAACCCCCGTCCGTCGATCCGCCAGACAAGGAGGTCAAGCACCAGAAGATTTACCACCCCCACCACCTCAAGCACCTACTACGGATCAGATCATGAGAATGTTTGAGGAAAAGAGAAACCAGGATCTTATGGAATTCTTGAAGAGTATGCAGACTATGGTAGGTCAGAACCACAATCATAATGGGTCGCACTCCAGGCTATCTGATTTCCAGCGCACAAAGCCACCCAACTTTGGCCAAGCTGTGGACCCAATAGAAGCAGACGATTGGCTAAGGACCATAGAAAAGAAGTTGGAGATAGCCCGTCGTGAGGATTCATATAAGGTTCCGTTTGCCACTCATTACCTGGAAGGGCCAGCAGCCATATGGTGGGATAACACAAAGGCAACATGGTCATATGACGAAGAAATGACCTGGGAGAAGTTTAAGGAATTATTCCGCAAATACCATATTCCTACCGGCATCATGAAGGTGAAGCAGAGGGAATTCCTTGCTCTAACGCAAGGAAGCATGTCGGTAGCGGAGTACCTTAACAAGTTCAATAATCTGTCACGGTACTCTACTTATGATGTGGCCACTGAAGAGAGAAAGATAGATCGGTTACTGGGAGGGCTGAATCATTCCCTCCGTTGCCAGCTATGCATGCTAGACTTTCCTGACTTTCAGACACTGGTGGACAAGGCCTTCATAGCCGAACGGGAGCACAAGTCCGGACACGATAATCAGAAGCGGAAGTTTGAGCCTAACAAGGACAACCGCGAGCCGTTCGCCCAGAAGCCACGTATCTGGCAGCCAGGCACCTCTGAATACAAGCCTACCTGGAGCAATGGTAGCAACAATAACAAGACAGTGAGCCAGACCAAGACCTACGGCAAACAGCCCGTGATAGAAGACTGCCGCCGCAACAATACTTGCTTTACTTGCGGCCAGAGGGGACACTATTCCAAACAGTGCCCCGCCAACAACGGGAAGTCATCCACCGATGTCAAGCCGTAGGTCAACACCATTGGACGCCGCCCCAATCCTAATGTCATCCATGGACGCGTCCACCATATCTCCGCTGAGGAAGCCTGCGAAGCTCCAGAAGTAGTCCTCGGTATGTTTTCTGTTAACAACATACCTGCAGTAATTTTATTTGATTCTGGGGCTTCCCACTCGTTTATTTCGCGAAGTTTTGCCGCCGTGCACAAATTTTCTCCTTCGCCTTTGGACAAAATCATGGCGGTACAATCCCCTGGCTCCCTGCTCAGAACAAATCTGATCTATAGAGATCTGGAAATTTCAATACATGGAGTTAAGTTCCCAGCTGCCCTCATCGCCATTGAATCATCGGGATTGGACGTAATACTGGGAATGGACTGGTTGACACCACATAAGGTGTGCATCAACTGTGCCAACAGGACTGTAACCCTAGTTAACCCAACCGGACAAACCATCCAATTCCTTGCCAGCAAGATGATATCATAGAAGGGAATGGCATACCAAGCTATTGCCACGGATATGAACTTGATTCCGGTAGTTTGCGAGTTTCCGGACGTATTTCCCAAAGAGTTACCCGGAATGCCACCTGACCGGGAATTGGAGTTTGCAATCGAAGTGGTTCCCGGCACTGCTCCAATTTACCAGAAATACTACCGTATGCCAGGACCAGAGTTGGCGGAGTTAAAGAAGCAACTGGATGAATTGTTGCAGAAAGGGTATATTCGCCCAAGCATCTCGCCATGGGGATCACCCGTGCTCTTTGTCAAGAAGAAGGATGGAAGCCTACGTATCTGCGTAGATTATCGCCAGTTGAACGAGGTCACCATCAAGAACAAGTACCCGCTTCCTCGCATTGACGACTTGTTCGACCAGCTGAATGGAGCCCGGGTATTCTCAAAGATTGACCTTCGAATTGGATATCACCAGCTAAAGATCCGAAAAGAGGTTATTCCCAAGACAGCGTTTACCACCCGATACGGACTGTATGAATTTACAGTCATGTCATTTGGATTGGCGAATGCTCCAGCCTACTTCATGAGCATGATGAATAAAGTCTTCATGGACTTTCTGGATAAATTTGTGGTGGTATTCATTGATGATATTCTGATATATTCCAAAGATGAAGAGGAGCATAAGAAGCATCTCCGAACCGTTCTAGAAAGATTAAGAGACCATCGCCTATACGCCAAATTCAGTAATGTAAATTTTGGCTAAAAGAGGTGGGATTTTTGGGGCACATTCTGTCAGAACAAGGAGTAGCCGTCGACCCCAGCATGGTAACTGCGGTGCTGAATTGGAAGACACCAGCCACGGTGACCGAAGTCCGCAGTTTCCTGGGATTAGCAGTCTATTACCGACGCTTCATAGAAGGCTTCTCTAAGATAGCCAAGCCCTTGACGGAGCTACTCAAGAAGAATCAGAGGTTTGTTTGGACGGCGGAATGTGACAGTAGTTTCCTGGAATTAAAGACCAGACTCACTACCGCCCCTGTTCTAGTCCTTCCAGACATACACAAGAGTTTTGACATCTACTGCGATGCTTCCAGACGTGGAATCGGCTGCGTATTGATGCAAGAAGGGAAGGTTGTAGCATATGCATCCAGACAGCTACAACCTCATGAGGAGAACTACCCCACACATGATTTGGAATTAGCAGCAGTAGTTCATGCTCTGAAGATTTGGAGGCATTATCTCATTGGACAACGCTGTGAAATATACACGGACCATAAGAGTCTTAAGTATATTTTCACTCAGCCTGATCTAAATCTCAGGCAACGAAGATGGCTTGAGCTAGTCAAGGACTATGACATTGGGATAAATTATCATCCGGGGAAAGCCAATGTGGCCGCGGATGCTCTCAGCAGAAAGCAAGGCACGGTGAATGCACTTATGGGAAGAATGCATCCAAGGTTGCAAGAGGAGTTCGCTGAGCTCAACATGGTGCTATGCGGACCAACTACCTCGGACACACTGGAAATTACCCCCACTCTTATGGAAGAAATCAAGAAGGCCCAAGAGCCAGATGAGGGAATCAAAAAGATCAAGGAGCTGATTCCGAAAGGGAAAGCCAAGTCCTTCCACATGGATGATCAAGGCACCATATGGTTTGAGAAGCGGATATGTGTGCCCGATCAAGACAACCTGAGGCAGCGAATTCTCAAGGAAGCTCATGAGTCCTCATATTCCATCCACCCGGGAGGAATAAAAATGTATCAGGATCTGAGAGAGACATTTTGGTGGCCAGGAATGCGCAGAGATATAGCCTACTATGTCGCATGCTGCGATATTTGCAACAAGGTTAAGGCGGAACACCAGAAACCCGCTGGGCTACTGCAACCCTTACCGGTACCCCAGTGGAAGTGGGATGACATTTGTATGGACTTTATTGTTGGACTACCCAAGTCAGCGAGGGGCAACGACGCTATTTGGGTCATTGTGGACATGCTCACGAAAGTGGCTCGCTTCATTCCAGTAAAGACCACTTTCAACGCAAATCAGCTGGCACAGCTCTACATGTCCCGGATAGTTAGCCTCCATGGAGTCCCTAAGTCCATCACCTCAGACAGAGGTTCCCTATTCACCTCAGCATTCTGGCTGCGTCTATATCAAGCCTTGGTAACCATGCTAAAGCATAGCACGTCATACCACCCGCAGACAGACGGGCAGACAGAAAGGGTGAACCAGATACTGGAGGATATGCTTCGGTCATGTGCCCTCACCCATGGACCTAAGTGGGAAGACAGTCTACCTTATGCGGAATTCTCATACAACAACAGCTATCAGTCAAGCTTGAAGATGTCACCATTTGAAGCATTATACGGACGAAAGTGCCGTACCCCGTTGAACTGATCTCAGACAGGGGACAGCCGAATTTTTGGTACCGACTTGATGCTCGAGGCTGAGAAGCAAGTCAAGGACATTCAAGAGCATCTTCGAGCAGCCAAGTCTCGTCAGAAGAGTTACTATGATCCAAAGCACCGGGAAGTAACCTTTGAACCCGGAGAATATGCGTACCTTCGAGTAACACCCATGAAAGGAGTGAAGAGATTCCATACTCGGGGAAAACTTGCACCAAGATATATAGGCCCATTTCCAGTGGTTGCTAGAAGAGGTAGAGTGGCATATCAGTTGGAATTACCACCAGAATTGTTGGAAGTGCACGATGTGTTTCATATATCACAACTAAGAAAGTGTATTGCACCACCGATCAAGCAAACGGACATGAGGGAGTTAGAACTGGCCAAAGACCTGACCTACAAAGAGAAACCTGTCAAGATCCTGGATGAAATGGAAAGAACTACCAGAAGTAAGGTAATTCGGTTTTACAAGGTGCTATGGGAGCATCACACCGAAGAAGAGGCTACATGGGAAAGGGAAGACTTCTTAAGATCTGCATATCCATACTTGTTCCCTGAGCAACCGAATCTCGAGGACGAGATTCATCCTAAGGGGGGTAGGTTTGTGACACCCTGATTTTGGCAACTTTTTCTTTTCAAAAATATTTGGATTTTATTTGCAATTTTCAAAACCTGTTCAGTTGAGTTGACTTATGCCTTACAAATTTTTTCTCCAAGCATTCCAAAACCTTTGTCATCTTGATAAAACCTTTCCATGCCTCTCTTGGATAATTTTTCAATATTTAATCTTTTCTATAAAATCATTTTCTTAATTTGGGAATTTAGGTCATCACTATGGGTTGTGAAGCAACCTATAGTTTGGTTGGTCAATTAATTCCCAAACTTTTTCCTCATCTTCTTGTCATCATGGGATTCCATATTCTTCAAAAATATTTTATTGCCCAATGGGAAATTTTGGCCAGAATAATTATTTTGTTTCTGACCAGAATCTGTCCATTGTGAAGCAACCCTATTATTTCTATTCCAGAAAATTCCCAATAAATTCCCCAAGCTTCTAGGGATCCTATCTTGCCTCAATATCCAAAAATATCATCTTGGCCAGTACAACTTTTGAGCAGAAAGGCTCTGACAAGTTTTTGCATTTTTGAAACCTCTATGAAGGAAGTGCTAGCTAGAGATGCCTAATCACCCTGAGATTTTTATGGCATCTGCTATGCATCAAATGACTCCCTTCCACCTAGTTTCATCATTTCCAGAGCAACCAGTTGAGGGCCACAAGCTCATTTGTGTTCTGGGCCAGAATGATAGTTTCCAAAGGAACCCTATCCATTTCTTCTTCAAACCTTCTCAAATTTTGCCAGATGATAGTCCTTCCAATCCTGATGGTCCTAGACATCTCCTCTGGCTCCATCCCTGTCTCTTCTTCTCTCCAGAATCTCCTCAAGTTAGCTGGCAGAAGCTGTAGCTGAGGCTACACCTCATGGCAGGGTGAACCTGGTCGAGCCAGTGACCCAGGGAGGCTAAATGGGCAAGGGTCGAACCCATGGACAAGGTGCGCCAGGCAGGCGTGTCCTCCTGGTGGCCACACCGGTGGTGATCACGGGGCTGGCATGCCACAGCGCGCGCTCTGCGCAGCGTCAGAGACGGGTCGGCTCGCCCGAGCCGTCCATCACCGCTCCCTCCTTGTCCTCTGGTGTCGACATCGTTGCAGGTAGACGCGTGGCTCCTCCCGAACCCTCCCGATCGCCGGAGAAGGCAGCCGTCGCTCCCGGCCAAGCGTCGCCACGGGCATAACAGTGGGCTTCGGCCACTGTGGTCGTCCGCACGCCATTGATGGCTCCGGACCCGTCCCGTCGCGCACCTCTGCCCTCTCCCATCCCGTCGACGCTCCCGGCCAGCCAGCGCACCGTATGGGCGCCGGCGACATGGCTGAGCCTCGCTGCTTCGGGAGAGATCGCCGCGCCTCGCCCTCCGCCTATTTAAAGCCCTCCCCGTCCCTCCGAGCTCGTCAGCCAGCCCCTCCTCCTCTCAATTGCTTCCCCGAGCAACGAGCCAAGGCTGAGAGGCCCTCTGGCCTTGAACCTCGCCGGAGCTCCGCCATCTGAGGTCCCCTCCTCGCCAGTAGTTCCTCGCTCTCCCGAGTCCATTTGACCTCTTCGTCGAGCTCAGGGTAGCTCCCTGGTGCTCCTCGACCTCCTGCCCGAGCCTCCCATCGCCGGAATCGCCGTCTTCGATCCCACCCGAGCGCCGCTGCCGCCGGAGACAAATGGGACGACACCGTCCGGTCATCTCTTGCCATTTTGCGGGTACGTGCATGCTCACCGTTGAGCGCCCGATCCATACCCGTAGCTCCCCGACCCCATCGCCGCCTCTGTCGCCGGCGACCGTCGCCGGAGCTCCGCCCTCCTCTGTTCCCCTCTCTCCCTCTCTGTTTAAAGCAGGCGACCCCACCCGTCAGTGGCTCAGCTGTGCGCGGGCGAAGGGGTAAGTGAAGGCGTACTCTGGAAAGGCGCCTTCTACGTCAGCCCTCTGGGGAATTTTCTATTTTCTATTAAATCTATTTTAATTCAGATTTTGACTGAACTTTGACCATCAATAACTTTTTATCTATAACTCCAATGCTGTTGATTCTTTTTGCATTGTGTTTGTCTTGAGCCCCTTTATTTTCTGGTAAATTTTGATATTTTTCCAATGCTCACAGAATTTCTGTTTAGCAAAATTGCTTTATATGACATTTCCAATTATGTTTTGAAATAATTTCAGAGGGAGACTTTGGTACTTGTGAAGATCCAGAGTGTTTGAACCACCCAACAGAGCAAGGCAAGCCATGATACCCATTTCATGCATGCATTTCTATAGCATAGCATCTTTTATAGGCATTAGGTTACTTTATTTAATATAGATAATTCATAGTAATGATGAAATAGTTAAGTATTGAGTTGAACCACTATAGTTGATAAATAAACTTAGTGGTTGATCTTGAGTCACCTGTCCGGGTTTATCCGTGCAACCACATTTGCCGGTATGGGACGGACCTGACCGGGTCTGGCTACATGATCTTTCACCGGTACCTCCAAAGAGGGAGGGTTATGCACGGCGTGCTACCCTGATCAGGTAAGCGGTGATAACCATGTGAGCCCAGTTGATAGTTGAGTTTATGCCGGCGTCCCCGTTTGGGACAGTAGACCCCGTTTGGGTCTACAGAGTTTGGCCACGACGGTGGCAGGTGTCATGAGGACACAGGAGCCACCCAAGGCTGACCTCCAGGGGAGGAAGAGTGCCGGTGGTACGATGAAGGGTCACGGGTCAGGCAGGTTTTGTTGTAGCAATGCTGGTCCACCCGAGTGGTCTCGAGGCTAGGGCCAGGTGCTTCATGGTGTGGGTAAAGTGCGCAACCTCTGCAAAGTGTAAAAATCTATTCGAATAGCCGAGTCCACGGTATTGGACATCCCGTCCAGACCTCAGTGGATGGTCAACCAGAATAATGATGTTAATGATGGAAGAACTCGTCTTATGTTCGGAAGTACTCCATGGGTACGAGTATTCCGAGGGTTGTGGAACAACACGTAAGAGAGTAAGTTGATGATCGGTAACAGTAAGTGAATTGCTTAACTGCTATTGTGTTGATTGCCATGCTATTGTTTGCTGCATTACTTGGTTGTCGTGAGCTTGCGAGTACATTCAAAGTACTCACCTGGCGTATCATGCCAGATGCAGGAGAATCCGAGGACGGAGGTCCTGAAGGTGCTGGCTATGCTAACTAGGATGTGTCCACAGCAGTGTCCCTCTGGATGGAGTTGCGCTATGTTCCTCTACGCAGTAGAAGTATTAGTATTCTGAGGCCCTCCTATGTGACATAAATAATGTAGATACTGTCATAGCACCAAGGGTGCCTTTGGCCTTGCCACTACGTAAGATATGCGCTTGTACTCGACTCCTATCAATAAAGTTCAGTTCTGTTCTGTGCCAAGTTGTTGTGTGTTTCCAGAAGACATGATCTCTGGGTTGGAAACACTGGTAATCCGGTTCTCCGAGCCGGGGTGCCACAGTCTTGACCCCTTTCGCACGGCAGCGTACCGACCGGTCCTACACTGCTGTCTGCACCCCCTACGTGAGTCGTCGTTATGACCCATAGGTTTTGGTCCAGTACACTGAGGCACTGGATCGCACTGTCAGGGCTCTTAACTTCGAGCTGTACGCCACCCGAGCTCGTCTTCATCAGGCTATGGAGCAGTTGATGCCAGCAGTCCGTGCGAGGATACATCCGGAGTACATCCTTTACCCACGCCGGACAGAGTTCCCTCCGGGTCTTGAATGGCCTGAGTTTGAGGGTCGTACCCCGGCACGTGGACCCGCACTCCCGCTTGATCACCAGATTCTGCATCAGAGTTTGCACGGGATGCAGGACCCTGCCACCAGGTTTCACATTCAGGGTCATGTGCAGTTCCGTGGCTACTTTCGTTGTCCCCGACGTTGATGTAGCTTATCGCTATGTCCCGTTGTTGTATCCCTCCACCGCGTGCCTGCGTGCTGCCTAGTTGTCTAGGTTAATTTCATGCTGGACCTATCGTCTATTTTGTAACGAACTTATGGTTTGTAATAGACCTATGTATGGATCTGTATGTTGAAGTTTGAACTACTATGTCGTATCTATTGCACTTCCTTCTTTGTGCAATTTACTTCATGAATGATTCTTTGTCTTTGCAATTACACAATGCTAAACTACCACTGTTAAAAATTTGACAGAATTGTTAGGCTAGCTGGTCGTGGTCGTGGTGCGCCTGAACCGCCACCACCACCGGAATACATGGCTGGTATGATGCAACAGTTTGAACTGAATCGCCAGTTTATGCAAGGGCTTATGGACCAGTTCCCGAGGCCGAATATGACTCAGCAGCCAGCCCCAATGACTCTGCAAGACTTCATGCGTCTCAACCCTATGATCTACCGTAGCTCAACTCAGCTGCTTGATGTAGATGACTGGCTCCGTGACATCACATATGAGCTAGAGTCTTTAGGTGCCCCAGAGGCTAGCTATGTCACCTTTGCCTCGTACTTTCGGAAGGGCCCCGCTTCTCAATGGTGGGACAGCCACAGGCGCTCTCAGCCTGTTGGAACAATCATCACCTGGCCAGTGTTCCAAGCTGCGTTCCATGCTCGCCACATTCCTCAGGGACTAATGGACAAGAAGAAGCGTGAATTCTGCAACTTAGTCCAGGGCGACAAGACTGTGGATGCTTATCAGCGGGAATTTCTAGACTTATCTCGCTATGCTGAAGAAGACGTCGCAACTGAAGCTCGTAGGCAGGAGAAGTTCCGTGAAGGCCTCCACCCGGATATCAACCTGGCACTCCTTGCTCAAGACTTCGGTAACTTTGCCACCTTGGTGAACAAGTCCATTCTGGTGGAAACAGGTCTGCAGGACTACAAGGACAACAGCAAGCGCAACCGTGACATGGGCTCATCTTCGGGCTAAGGAAGTCAGAAGCGCAAGATCTGGATCCCCCACAACATGTACCATGCACCGCCTCCTACTCCGAGGCCACCCTATGCTGCACCTCGTCTGCCTCCACCCCCACCTAGGCAGCCGAGGCTCCCAGCTCCGCCACCACGAGCTCCTGTTCCCCCTTCTCGTCCTGAGGATGGGCTGTGCTTCAAGTGTGGTTGCCCAGGACACCGTGCTAGAGACTGCAGGCAGAATCAGAATCAACTTGCACTGCCTTCCAACCAGCCCCGCAACAACAATGCCAGGCCTGCTCAGGGTCGTGCTCAAGCTAACAATGCTGAACTGAATGAAGCTCAAGACCAGCCTGCTACTGTGATGGGTACTCTTCTCGTTAACTCCGTACCAGCTTCTGTATTGTTTGATACAGGAGCATCGCATTCTTTCATGTCTGAAGATTTTGCATACATGCATGGCATTAAGTACGAGGAGATGAACATTCCTATAGTGATAAACACCCCCGATGGCCAATGTCAAACCTCCATGGTTTGTCCAGATGTCCCCATTGAAATAGAAGGACTGGAATTCCATGCTTCCCCCATTATATTGAAGTCTTCCAAGATCGACCTTATTCTGGGGATGGATTGGTTGAAAGCACATACTGCTTCCGTCGTTTGTGCCACCAAAATTGTCCACCTTCTGCATCCTTCGAATGAGATAGTCAACTACCATGCTCATCTTGTTCGAGATGCTGAAGCCCGACTATATGCCCTGAATGCATTAAATGAGTCACCTCTTGAAGGGATTGAAAACATTACAGTCGTCCGGGATTTCCAAGATGTTTTTCCGGAAGAACTTCCAGGGGTTCCCCCTGCTAGAGCTGTCGAGTTTGTCATCGACTTGGTGCCAGGCACCACCCTTATTGCCAAGCGGCCATATAAGATGCCTCCGCATGAACTCCTTGAACTGAAACAAGAAATTGACAATTCGCTTCGTCAAGGGTTCATTCGTCCAAGTTCCTCTGCTTGGGGAGCACCTTCTCTCTTTGTCAAGAAGAAGGATGGTACGAATCGGTTGGTCCAAGATTACCGACCCATCAACCAAGCAACGATTCAAAACAAATATCCGCTTCCTCGGATCAACGATCTGTATGATCAACTTGCTGGTTCATCAGTATTTTCAAAACTCGACTTGAGGTTGGGTTACCATGAGATCCGAGTTCGCGAAGAGGATATTCCCAAGACTGAATTCGTTACTCGTTATGGCTCATATGAGTACACCGTCATGTCTTTCGGCTTAACAAATGCTCCAGCAACTTTCTCTCGGTTGATGAATTATATATTCATGGATTACCTCGATAAATTCGTCGTGGTTTATCTGGATGATATCCTGGTTTATTCTAAGAATAAAGAAGAGCATGCTGAACATCTTCGTCGTATACTGGAGAGGCTTCGAGAACATCAACTGTATGCAAAGTATTCAAAGTGTGAGTTCTGGATGGACGAAGTGACCTACCTTGGTCATGTGATCTCCAAGGATGGTATTGCGGTCAACCCTGAACGAGTTCAGGCTATTCTTGACTGGACTCCCCCGAAGAATGTCAAGCAAGTCAGAAGTTTTCTCGGACTCGCCAGCTATTGCCGTCGATTCGTCGAGAACTTCTCCAAGATTGCAAAGACCTTAACCAATTTGCTTCACAATGGTGTTAAATATGAGTGGACAGAAAAATGTCAGGAGAGCTTCCAGACACTTAAGGACAAACTGACGTCTGCTTCAGTGCTTGCTCCTTCGGATACTCGCAAGGACTTCGTCATCTATTGTGATGCTTCACGTCAAGGAATGGGATGTGTCCTAATGCAAGAACGCAGAGTGGTTGCTTACGCATCTCGTCAACTGCGTCCTCATGAAGAGAACTACCCAGTTCATGACCTTGAACTTGCTGCAGTAATTCATGCACTGAAAGAGTGGCGGCAATACCTTGTTGGAAATCGTTGCGAGATCTACACCGATCACCAAAGTCTGAAGTATCTGTTTACTCAGCCAGATCTGAACCTCCGTCAACAGAGGTGGATGGAGCGCATAGCAGATTACAATGTGGGTATTTCTTACACACCTGGGAAGGCTAATGTGATGGCTGATGCTTTGAGCCACAAGGCGTACTGCAATCACCTTCAGGTTCATAAGGTTCACCCCCTTCTTCCCAGAAGAATTTCGCAAGCTGAACCTCCATATTGTTCCTCGGGGTTATCTCGCTCCCCCTCCTGAAGGGTCCTACAAAATGAACGTCCACGTTGTTTCCCAGGGTTCTCTTAATACCCTGGTTGCTAAACCGGATCTTGTGGACATCATCAAGTGGATCCAGAAGTGTGACAATGAAGTCGAAAGCATTAAACGCTACCTGGCGGAAGGTAAACCCTCATTCTTCACTATTGCTGAGGATGGCGCTTTGTACTTCAAAGGCCGCCTAGTGGTACCGAGTAAGGAGAAGAACAATGATTTGACTCAGGAGGTCACGAAGGAAGCACATGACACTCCGCTGTCTATTCATCCTGGTAGTACCAAGATGTACCAAGACATTCGTCAAAGATTCTGGTGGTCTAACATGAAGCAAGACATTGCACGCTATGTTTCAGAATGTGACATTTGCCGTCGGATCAAAGCAAAACATCAAAAGCCTGCTGGAACTCTGCAACCTATTTCTATTCCTGAATGGAAATGGGATCGTGTTGAAATGGACTTCATTACTGGTTTTCCCAGATCGCAAAAAGGTAATGATGCTATTCTTGTCGTCATTGACCGACTTTCCAAAGTTGCACATTTTCTGGCCATCAAGGAAACTATTTCTGCTAGTCAGCTAGCAGATCTGGGCAAGTGGTGCCGTCAAGGAAACTATGTCCAGAGTTGTTTCACTCCACGGTATTCCACTAGTGATTAGTTCGGACCGTGGCATTTTATTCACTTCAAGATTCTGGGCAAGTTTCTAGGAAGCTATGGGAACTCATTTGTCCTTCAGCACCGCTTTTCACCCACAATCCCAGGGACAAGTTGAAAGAGTCAACCAGATTCTCGAAGACAAGCTTCGAGCTTGTGTCATTTCTTTCGGCAAGAAATGGGAGGAATCTCTCCCGTATGCTGAGTTCTCCTACAACAATAGCTATCAAGCTAGTCTGAAGATGGCTCCTTTTGAAGTATTATATGGACGTAAGTGTCGGACTCCTCTGAATTGGTCAGAAACTGGGGAACGTACACTTATCGGTCCGGATATTATCCAACATGCCGAAGATCAAGTCCGCATTATTCATGCAAATCTGAAGGCTGCTCAGTCTCGTCAGAAGAGTCAGTATGACCGCCATCACAAAGATATGGTCTATCAACCTGGCAAGAAGGCTTATCTTCGAGTCACGCCAATGAGTGGTACACACCGTTTTGGAATCAAGGGCAAGCTGGCTCCTCGATATATTGGTCCTTTCACTGTTCTCGAAAGGCGTGGTAAAGTGGCATATCAATTGGAATTACCATCAAACCTTTCTCAGGTTCACGATGTGTTCCATGTGTCACAGCTTCGTCGCTTCTTCAAGGATCCTATCCGAGCAGTGGATCATGAATTGCTTGAGCTGCAACAAGACCTTTCTTACAAAGAGCAACCAGTCCGCATTCTCGATGAAACTGAACGTCGGACTCGTCAGAAGGTTACCAAGTTCTTCAAGGTGCAGTGGGCAAATCATTCTGAAGATGAAGCCACTTGGGAACGCGAAGACCATCATCGTGCAGAATACCCCGGGCTCTTTCCTTCTACTTCTTAATTCTCGGGACGAGAATTCTTTTTAGTAGGGGAGAATTGTGACACCCTGGATTTTGGCTACAGTGATCATTGTAATTAAGCACACTGATGACCATGATCAGTGCCTAATCATTTTGCTAAACAAGATATGATCCAGTTAAAAATTCATATCTCAATTTAAATTTCACTTCAAAAGCCAATTGAATTCTATGGTGATAAAATAATTCTTCAAACAGCATCGGGAAAGTGTTGTACACTTGTGGAATAATCCAAAACAATTATTTTTAAGGAAAACAACATCACCCTCAATGCTGGTGTGGACCCCACCATCAATAACAGCAACTTAAATCAATTTAAAGTGCTCTTTAATTTAAATGGAAAATGCAAACAGATTCCAAAAATCCCCAAACTTTTGTGGCCATGTGAAATATTGCAGGATATTTATTGGGCCATGTTACTTATGTTTGCTGTGAGGGAATATGGCCTAAAATAAATAAAACAGAAACTGTAAAAGAAAGTAGAAAGGAAAAAGAATAAGAAAAGGAGAAACCGCACTGTGCACTTAAGCCTGTGGGCTACAGTGCGGCCCAGCCCACTCCCAACGTCGTCCCCTTCCTACTGCACACGCGCGCGCGCTGTCGTCTCCACCGCAGCTGCCGCGCCTGGCCCCCCCTCGCCTCTCCTCGACATCGCGCGCTGCTGCCGCCGCGGTCGCCTACAAGGACCCCCCCCCTCGACCCCTCTGGCTAACCCTAGCCGCCCCACTCCCTCTCTCCCTCGTCTCCCCACCGCACCCGAGCGCAACCATGGCGCCGCCACCGTAACGCACGCGGCCACCGCCTCCGCCTCATCGCTCCGCCGTGTCCAGCGTCACCGCCGAGCTTGACTCCGTCGCCTACACCTCGCTGTTGGAGCTCGGAGCCACCGCAACGCCCACGGCGCCGTCGTCTTTAACCATCGGCCACCCGCATCGCCGCCGTCGATTCGCCGCCGTCGCCCTTCCCCGAGCACACTCTCGCACATCTGTAGGGCCACTATGAGCTGCTTCATCTCCTCCCCCTCTCCCCGTCCTCTTCCCATAGCCGTAGACGCCGTCCCGCATGTGCCCGAACGCATCGCCGTGGAGCTCATCGCCGGCGAGGCTCCGGTGGCCAAATGGTCACGGGCCCGCGTTCGTTAGCATTGCCCCATCGCGTACGCCTTGCCTGGCCTTTTAGTTCGCCCGCTAGCGCACCGCGTCGCCGTAGCCGTAGCCCACCCGAGAAGCTCGCCGCCGGCGACGTCGTAGCACTCGTTTCCAGCCACCCCAGCTCCGGCCACCGCCACCACTCGATGCGGCCGAGCTCAGGCTCTCGAATGAGCCTAGCAGTGCTCCTTCCTGGGTCCTGTACGCGTTTTCCGGCGACACCAGAGGACGCGCCGCCGCGTTTCGCCTCGCCGGCGTCGCTCCGGCGCCGTCTGCCGACGTGGCACACCCGGGGCCCGCCCCTGGGTCATTGTAAGTGGGGCCTCTGGCCCCAGTTGACTGGGTTGACCCAGTCAACTGTGCTGACTGGGCGGCCCCAGCCACTGACATGCGGGCCCCACCATGTAATTAACTTAATTAAAAGGTTTTTATAAATAAACTTAGTTAGTTTAACTAATCAGACGCTGACATGTGGGGCCCACTGCTAATTAACCTATGTTTAATCAAATTAATCCACTGTTTGCCCCACTGCCTATGACAGGTGGGACCCACTGGTCAGGTTTAACCTGGTCAGCTGGGTTTGACCTGCTGACGTCATCATGACGTTCTGCTGATGTCACCTTTTACTATTCTGGATAATTCGGATTTAATTAATTAAAATAATTCCAGAAAATCAATAAAACTTTAGAAAATCATATCTTTTAAACCGTAACTCGGATAAAAAATTTTACACATGAAAGTTGATCAGAAAAATCCCACGAATCCGAATACGCTGTCCGTTCATTTGTCACATGCTCCTAGCATGATGAACATGGAACTTTCCCCCTCTGGATCATCTGTCCGATAAATCCAAAGACCCGGGAAATATCGTCAGATATTCTCCCGCTCCGTCTAACACGTGTAGTACTGCGTTAGTGCATGCCTAGCCCTGCATATTGCCATGTCATGCATCGTGTTGCATCTGTGCTTTATATTTATTGTTTCTTCCCCCCCTCTTCTTATCGGTAGACCCCGAGACTGACGGTGCTGCCGGGTACGACTACGCGACTGACGATCAGGCCTTTGCCGCAGAGCAGCAAGGCAAGCAACCCCCCTTGAGCATTCCGATATCGCCCATTCTTCCCTCTCATTCTTGCATTAGATTTTGCTACTGTATTAGTTAGCTCCTATTCTGATGCATAGCCTGTTTTTGATAAACTGCTACTATACCTGCAATCTTATCAACTGCTTAGTATAGGTTGATCAATGAATCCCCAGTGACCCCTAGTCCCAGTTGCCCCTGCTTCTTCAACGACGACTCGACGACCCGAAGACTCGAAGACTCGGTCAACCGACCGACAAGCCAGGCCCCTCACATCACCGCACCCCCCTTAGTTGTATGACTCTGCAGCGCTACTATCGAGTATCGAGGGTGACACCTCGTGAAGTACTCATGATGCTAGCTCTGTAGTGCAGCTAGTCGGTCGTGGTTATCGAGGTTGATTCCTCCTTCACCACTCTCGACGACGACTCTGTCGTGCAACCCCTCAAGTGTGGGACCCTCGAGGGTGATTCCTCTAAGTCCACGTTGACGGTTTCATCGAGCGGGGCCCATTGAGGGTGATTCCTCAGGTTCCATCTTGATGTTTTATACACACAGTTACTATGACCTGGTTACAGAAACATGTTGGTGATGGGTCGGCCCTGAGGGTTACCCACGGTTTGATGATGATGAGGCGTGGACGGGCAGGAGAGGCCCTTGCCACACATCCTCGAGTCGGGGCGACGGGACCGCAATTCATGGGTCACGCTTTCCCCGCATTAATAAAATGCTAATGGGTTGGGTATTTGATCTGAGTTGGGTCGTTGGCCTTAATACGCACTAACCTTCACGTGGGGAAGATATGGGCACTCAGCGTCGTTGTATCAGCCGAGCTCTTCGGACGTCAGCAATGGAGCGGCGTGCGCCCGAGTGGTCCGCAACGGCATCACGCTTGTTACTAAGGGGTGCTAGGACTGACCTCGGCGGCGTTCGCATCGTGCAGGAGTGCAAGGGCAAGTGGGCCCACAAACCTGCGCGCTTAGGATTTAGACCGGCGGGCTGGCCTCTTCGTTAAGCCTAGGTGGGGCGACGACGTGCTGATATCCCGAGGCCGGGCATGACCCAGGAAAGTGTGTCCGGCCGGAGGTGACTCAGGCGTGTTGGGGAATATGTGGTGCACCCCTGCAGGGATGAATAATCTATTCGAATAGCCGTGTCCACGGTAACAGGACGACTTGGAGTTGTACCTTGACCTTATACAACTATAATTGTGATTTAATTTGAAATGAATGTGGCTCCGGGATTGCTTCCTCGCAGGGAGTCGAGGAAGAATCTCTGGGCGTGGTTACTTAATAAAATTGCTAAAATAATATGACTATATATGAGATACCAGTCTACTCTCTTCTAATGCTGCAAGATGCTGAAGATGCTAGTCTTCGATAGGACTAGGCTTTCTCCCTATTCTTGCTTTCTGTAGTCAGTCCAAATATAACCCCTCCCCTTAATTCTGATGCATACTTAGCATAGTTCTGATGTCAGTCTTGCGAGTACTTTGGATGAGTACTCACCGCTGCTATGCTTTTCTCTTTCCCCCTCTATACGATTCTGCGTTCAGACGATGGAGCCCAGGAGATGGACTACACCGGAGATGACTACTACACCGCCACTGGAGCCTACTACTACGTGGAGGCTGCCCCCGACCAGCAGTAGGATAGGAGGTTCCTAGGCAGGAGGCCTCGCCTCTTTCGATCCGTTGTTATGTTTGTGCTAGCCTTCTTAAGGCAAAACTTGTTTAACTTATGTCTGTACTCAGATATTATTTGCTTCCGCTGACTCGTGCTTGTCGAGCTTTGTATTCGAGCCCTCGAGGCCCCTGGCTTGTAATATGAAGCTGTATGACTTTAATTTGTGTCTAGAGTTGTGTTGTGATATTAATTAGTGAGTCCCTAATCTTGGTCGTACGCATTGCATGTATGTTTAGCGTACGGTCAAATTGGGGGCGTCACAAGTTGGTATCAGAGCCGACTGCCTTTACGTAGCCCCTTTTCCAACTCCTTGGCCGAAGTTGAGTCTAGTCATTGAAAAACTTTTACTAACTTAGTTGTGTGGCTTACGGGCCCACATCTCAATCGGGTGGTATTAGGATCTTTTATTCCTCGTCTATACTCTGGGTTCTAATCTCTCTTCTCTTTCGGGTTAAAGGTTTTGCTAAATCTAACATTAGGTTCTCGTGATAACATCCACCGGAGAATTGTTTCGTCGATAATTGTCTTCTTTGAAGTTATGATGCACGCACTGTCATTTGACATCTTGAACCTCCTTGTTACAGATGCGTCCCGCTAGGCAGATCGTTCGTCTGACCTTCGCGCACGATACGACTGGGTTCCCGGCCATTCTGGTCGGCCACTTGAAGAAGCTGGGATATCGCTGGTACCCCGAGTACACTGTTTACGAGGACTACCGCGAGTTCAACCAGGAACAGTATGAGGCTGAGATGGTTATCTGGGATCGACAGGACCTGTCCATCACTGAGCTGCACACCTTTCGTGGCATTGGAGAGACTATTGAGATGGCAGTACAGGATGCTGCCTATGCTGCTATTGTTCGTCTCCGTGCAGCGAACCCTTGTTTGGAGGAGACGGCATACAGATACATCCTGTATGTCCCTGCTGGAGTTGATACGGCAGCCAACGCTGAGGTCTTGACCCCTTTCGCACGGCAGCGTACCGACCGGTCCTACACTGCTGTCTGCACCCCCTACGTGAGTCGTCGTTACGACCCACAGGTTCTGGTCCAGTACACTGAGGCACTGGATCGCACTGTCAGGGCTCTTAACTTCGAGTTGTACGCCACCCGAGCTCGTCTTCATCAGGCTATGGAGCAGTTGATGCCAGCAGTCCGTGCGAGGATACATCCGGAGTACATCCTTTACCCACGCCGGACAGAGTTCCCTCCGGGTCTTGAATGGCCTGAGTTTGGGGGTCATACCCCGGCACGTGGACCCGCGCTCCCGCTTCATCACCAGATTCTGCATCAGAGTTTGCACGGGATGCAGGACCCTGCCACCAGGTTTCACATTCAGGGTCATGTGCAGTTCCGTGGCTACTTTCGTTGTCCCCGACGTTGATGTAGCTTATCGCTATGTCCCGTTGTTGTATCCCTCCACCGCATGCCTGCGTGCCGCCTAGTTGTCTAGGTTAATTTCATGCCGGACCTATCTTCTATTTTGTAACGAACTTATGGTTTGTAATAGACCTATGTATGGATCTGTATGTTGAAGTTTGAACTACTATGTCGTATCTATTGCACTTCCTTCTTTGTGCAATTTACTTCATGAATGATTCTTTGTCTTTGCAATTACACAATGCTAAACTACCACTGTTAAAAATTTGACAGAATGGTTAGGCCAGCTGGTCGTGGTCGTGGTGCGCCTGAACCGCCACCACCACCGGAATACATGGCTGGTATGATGCAACAGTTTGAACTGAATCGCCAGTTTATGCAAGGGCTTATGGACAAGTTCCCGAGGCCGAATATGACACAGCAGCCAGCCCCAATGACTTTGCAAGACTTCATGCGTCTCAACCCTACAATCTACCGCAGCTCAACTCAGCCGCTTGACGCAGATGACTGGCTCCGTGACATCACATATGAGCTAGAGTCTTCAGGCGCCCCAGAGGCTAGCTATGTCACCTTTGCCTCGTACTTTCGGAAGGGCCCCGCTGCTCAATGATGGGACAGCCACAGGCGCTCTCAGCCTGTTGGAACATTCATCACCTGGCCGGAGTTCCAAGCTGCATTCCGTGCTCGCCACATTCCTCAGGGACTAATGGACAAGAAGAAGCGTGAATTCCGCAACTTAGTCCAGGGCGACAAGACTGTGGATGCTTATCAGCGGGAATTTCTAGACTTATCTCGCTATGCTGAAGAAGACGTCGCAACTGATGCTCGTAGGCAAGAGAAGTTCCGTGAAGGCCTCCACCCGGATATCAAGCTGGCACTCCTTGCTCAAGACTTCGGTAACTTTGCCACCTTGGTGAACAAGTCCATTCTGGTGGAAACAGGTCTGCAGGACTACAAGCACAACAGCAAGCGCAACCGTGACATGGGCTCATCTTCGGGCTCAGGAAGTCAGAAGCGCAAGATCTGGATCCCCCACAACATGTACCATTCACCGCCTCCTACTCCGAGGCCGTCCTATGCTGCACCTCGTCTGCCTCCACCCCCACCTAGGCAGCCGAGGCTCCCAGCTCCGCCACCACGAGCTCATGTTCCCCCTTCTCGTCCTGAGGATGGGCTGTGCTTCAAGTGTGGTCGCCCAGGACACCGTGCTAGAGACTGCAGGCAGAATCAGAATCAACTTGCACTGCCTTCCAACCAGCCCCGCAACAACAATGCCAGGCCTGCTCAGGGTTGTGCTCAAACTAACAATGCTGAACTGAATGAAGCTCAAGACCAGCCTGCTACTGTGATGGGTACTATTCTCGTTAACTCCGTACCAGCTTCTGTATTGTTTGATACAGGAGCATCGCATTCGTTCATGTCTGAAGATTTTGCATACATGCATGGCATTAAGTACGAGGAGATGAACATTCCTATAGTGATAAACACCCCCGCTGGCCAATGTCAAACCTCCATGGTTTGTCCAGATGTCCCCATTGAAATAGAAGGACTGGAATTCCATGCTTCCCCCATTATATTGAAGTCTTCCAAGATCGACCTTATTCTGGGGATGGATTGGTTGAAAGCACATACTGCTTCCGTCGTTTGTGCCACCAAAATTGTCCACCTTCTGCATCCTTCGAATGAGATAGTCAACTACCATGCTCATCTTGTTCGAGATGCTGAAGCCCGACTATATGCCCCGAATGCATTAAATGAGTCACCTCTTGAAGGGATTGAAAACATTACAGTCGTCCGGGATTTCCAAGATGTTTTTCCGGAAGAACTTCCAGGGGTTCGCCCTGCTAGAGCTGTCGAGTTTGTCATCTACTTGGTGCCAGGCACCACCCCTATTGCCAAGCGGCCATATAAGATGCCTCCGCATGAACTCCTTGAACTGAAACAAGAAATTGACAATTCGCTTCGTCAAGGGTTCATTCGTCCAAGTTCCTCTGCTTGGGGAGCACCTTCTCTCTTTGTCAAGAAGAAGGATGGTACGAATCGGTTGGTCCAAGATTACCGACCCATCAACCAAGCAACGATTCAAAACAAATATCCGCTTCCTCGGATCAACGATCTGTATGATCAACTTGCTGGTTCATCAGTATTTTCAAAACTCGACTTGAGGTTGGGTTACCATCAGATCCGAGTTCGCGAAGAGGATATTCCCAAGACTGCATTCGTTACTCGTTATGGTTCATACGAGTACACCGTCATGTCCTTCGGCTTAACAAATGCTCCAGCAACTTTCTCTCGGTTGATGAATTATATATTCATGGATTACCTCGATAAATTCGTCGTGGTTTATCTGGATGATATCCTGGTTTATTCTAAGAATAAAGAAGAGCATGCTGAACATCTTCGTCTTATACTGGAGAGGCTTCGAGAACATCAACTGTATGCAAAGTATTCAAAGTGTGAGTTCTGGATGGACGAAGTGACCTACCTTGGTCATGTGATCTCCAAGGATGGTATTGCGGTCAACCCTGAACGAGTTCAGGCTATTCTTGACTGGACTCCCCCGAAGAATGTCAAGCAAGTCAGAAGTTTTCTCGGACTCGCCAGCTATTGCCGTCGATTCGTCGAGAACTTCTCCAAGATTGCAAAGCCCTTAACCAATTTGCTTCACAAAGGTGTTAAATATGAGTGGACAGAAAAATGTCAGGAGAGCTTCCAGACAGTTAAGGACAAACTGACGTCTGCTTCAGTGCTTGCTCCTTCGGATACTCGCAAGGACTTCGTCATCTATTGTGATGCTTCACGTCAAGGAATGGGATGTGTCCTAATGCAAGAACGCAGGGTGGTTGCTTACGCATCTCGTCAACTGCGTCCTCATGAAGAGAACTACCCAGTTCATGACCTTGAACTTGCTGCAGTAATTCATGCACTGAAAGAGTGGCGGCAATACCTTGTTGGAAATCGTTGCGAGATCTACACCGATCACCAAAGTCTGAAGTATCTGTTTACTCAGCCAGATCTGAACCTCCGTCAACAGAGGTGGATGGAGCGCATAGCAGATTACAATGTGGGTATTTCTTACACACCTGGGAAGGCTAATGTGATGGCTGATGCTTTGAGCCGCAAGGCGTACTGCAATCACCTTCAGGTTCATAAGGTTCACCCCTTCTTCCCAGAAGAATTTCGCAAGCTGAACCTCCATATTGTTCCTCAGGGTTATCTCGCTCCCCCTCCTGAAGGGTCCTACAAAATGAACGTCCACGTTGTTTCCCAGGGTTCTCTTAATACCCTGGTTGCTAAACCGGATCTTGTGGACGTCATCAAGTGGATCCAGAAGTGTGACAATGAAGTCGAAAGGATTAAACGCTACCTGGCGGAAGGTAAACCCTCATTCTTCACTATTGCTGAGGATGGCGCTTTGTACTTCAAAGGCCGCCTAGTGGTACCGAGTAAGGAGAAGAACAATGATTTGACTCAGGAGGTCATGAAGGAAGCACATGACACTCCGCTGTCTATTCATCCTGGTAGTACCAAGATGTACCAAGACATTCGTCAAAGATTCTGGTGGTCTAACATGAAGCAAGACATTGCACGCTATGTTTCAGAATGTGACATTTGCCGTCGGATCAAAGCAAAACATCAAAAGCCTGCTGGAACTCTGCAACCTATTTCTATTCCTGAATGGAAATGGGATCGTGTTGAAATGGACTTCATTACTGGTTTTCCCAGATCGCAGAAAGGTAATGATGCTATTCTTGTCGTCATTGACCGACTTTCCAAAGTTGCACATTTTCTGGCCGTCAAGGAAACTATTTCTGCTAGTCAGCTAGCAGATCTGGGCAAGTGGTGCCGTCAAGGAAACTATGTCCAGAGTTGTTTCACTCCACGGTATTACACTAGTCATTAGTTCGGACCGTGGCATTTTATTCACTTCAAGATTCTGGGCAAGTTTCTAGGAAGCTATGGGAACTCATTTGTCCTTCAGCACCGCTTTTCACCCACAATCCCAGGGACAAGTTGAAAGAGTCAACCAGATTCTTGAAGACATGCTTCGAGCTTGTGTCATTTCTTTCGGCAAGAAATGGGAGGAATCTCTCCCGTATGCTGAGTTCTCCTACAACAATAGCTATCAAGCTAGTCTGAAGATGGCTCCTTTTGAAGTATTATATGGACGTAAGTGTCGGACTCCTCTGAATTGGTCAGAAACTGGGGAACGTACACTTATCGGTCCGGATATTATCCAACATGCCGAAGATCAAGTCCGCATTATTCATGCAAATCTGAAGGCTGCTCAGTCTCGTCAGAAGAGTCAGTATGACCGTCATCACAAAGATATGGTCTATCAACCTGGCGAGAAGGCTTATCTTCGAGTCACGCCAATGAGAGGTACACACCGTTTTGGAATCAAGGGCAAGCTGGCTCCTCGATATATTGGTCCTTTCACTGTTCTCGAAAGGCGTGGTAAAGTGGCATATCAATTGGAATTACCATCAAACCTTTCTCAGGTTCACGATGTGTTCCATGTGTCACAGCTTCGTCGCTGCTTTAAGGATCCTATCCGAGCAGTGGATCATGAATTGCTTGAGCTGCAACAAGACCTTTCTTACAAAGAGCAACCAGTCCGCATTCTCGATGAAACTGAACGTCGGACTCGTCAGAAGGTTACCAAGTTCTTCAAGGTGCAGTGGGCAAATCATTCTGAAGATGAAGCCACTTGGGAACGCGAAGACCATCATCGTGCAGAATACCCCGGGCTCTTTCCTTCTTCTTCTTAATTCTCGGGACGAGAATTCTTTTTAGTAGGGGAGAATTGTGACACCCTGGATTTTGGCTACAGTGATCATTGTAATTAAGCACAGTGATGACCATGATCAGTGCCTAATCATTTTGCTAAACAAGATATGATCTAGTTAAAAATTCATATCTCAATTTAAATTTCACTTCAAAAGCCAATTGAATTCTATGGTGATAAAATAATTCTTCAAACAGCATCGGGAAAATGTTGCACACTTGTGGAATAATCCAAAACAATTATTTTTAAGGAAAACAACATCACCCTCAATGCTGGTGTGGACCCCACCATCAATAACAGCAACTTAAATCAATTTAAAGTGCTCTTTAATTTAAATGGAAAATGCAAACAGATTCCAAAAATCCCCAAACTTTTGTGGCCATGTGAAATATTGCAGGATATTTATTGGGCCATGTTACTTATTTTTGCTGTGAGGGAATATGGCCTAAAATAAATAAAACAGAAACTGTAAAAGAAACTAGAAAGGAAAAAGAATAAGAAAAGGAGAAACCGCACTGTGCACTTAAGCCTGTGGGCTACAGTGCGGCCCAGCCCACTCCCCACGTCATCCCCTTCCTACTGCAAACGCGCGCGCGCTGTTGTCTCCACCGCAGCTGCCGCGCCTGCCCCCCCCCCTCGCCTCTGCTCGACAGCGCGCGCTGCTGCCGCCGCGGTCGCCTACAAGGACCCCCCCTCGACCCCTCTGGCTAACCCTAGCCGCCCCACTCCCTCTCTCCCTCGTCTCCCCACCGCACCCGAGCGCAACCATGGCGCCGCCACCGTAACGCACGCGGCCACCGCCTCCGCCTAGTCGCTCCGCCGTGTCCAGCGTCACCGCCGACCTCGACTCCGTCGCCTACGCCTCGCTGTTGGAGCTCGGAGCCACCGCAACGCCCACGGCGCCGTCGTCTTCCACCTTCGGCCACCCGCATCGCTGCCGTCGATTCGCCGCCGTCGCCCTTCCCCGAGCACACTCTCGCACATCTGTAGGGCCACTATGAGCTGCTTCATCTCCTCCCCCTCTCCCCGTCCTCTTCCCATAGCCGTAGATGCCGTCCCGCATGTGCCCGAACGCATCGCCGTGGAGCTCATCGCCGGCGAGGCTCCGGTGGCCAAATGGTCACGGGCCCGCGTTCGTTAGCATTGCCGCATCGCGTACGCCTTGCCTGGCCTTTTAGTTCGCCCGCTAGCGCACCGCGTCGCCGTAGCCGTAGCCCACCCGAGAAGCTCGCCGCCGGCGACGTCGTAGCACTCGTTTGCAGCCACCCCAGCTCCGGCCACCGCCACCACTCGATGCGGCCGAGCTCAGGCTCTCGAATGAGCCTAGCCGCGCTCCTCCCTGGGTCCTGTACGCGTTTTCCGGCGACACCCGAGGACGCGCCGCCGCGTTTCGCCTCGCCGGTGTCGCTCTGGCGCCGTCCGCCGACGTGGCACACCCGGGGCCCGCCCCTGGGTCATTGTCAGTGGGGCCCCTGGCCCAGTTGACTGGGTTGACCCAGTCAACTGTGCTGACTGGGCGGCCCCAGCCACTGACATGCGGGCCCCACCACGTAATTAACTTAATTAAAAGGTTTTTATACATAAACTTAGTTAGTTTAACTAATCAGACGCTGACATGTGGGGCCCACTGCTAATTAACCTCTGTTTAATCAAATTAATCCACTGTTTGCCCCACTGCCTATGACAGGTGGGACCCACTGGTCAGGTTTGAGCTGGTCAGCTGGGTTTGACCTGCTGACATCATCATGACGTTCTGCTGACGTCACCTTTTACTATTCTGGATAATTCGGATTTAATTAATTAAAATAATTCCAGAAAATCAATAAAACTTTAGAAAATCATATCTTTTAAACTGTAACTCGGATGAAAAAGTTTTACACATGAAAGTTGATCAGAAAAATCCCACGAATCCGAATACGCTGTCCGTTCATCTGTCACATGCTCCTAGCATGATGAACATGGAACTTTCCCCCTCTGGATCATCTGTCCGATAAATCCAAAGACCCGGGAAATATCGTCAGATATTCTCCCGCTCCGTCTAACACGTGTAGTACTGCGTTAGTGCATGCCTAGCCCTGCATATTGCCATGTCATGCATCGTGTTGCATCTGTGCTTTATATTTATTGTTTCTTCCCCCCTCTTCTTACCGGTAGACCCCGAGACTGACGGTGCTGCCGGGTACGACTACGCGACTGACGATCATGCCTTTGCCGCAGAGCAGCAAGGCAAGCAACCCCCCTTGAGCATTCCGATATCGCCCATTCTTCCCTCTCATTCTTGCATTAGATTTTGCTACTGTATTAGTTAGCTCCTATTCTGATGCATAGCCTGTTTTTGATAAACTGCTACTATACCTGCAATCTTATCAACTTCTTAGTATAGGTTGATCAATGAATCCCCAGTGACCCCTAGTCCCAGTTGCCCCTGCTTCTTCATCGACGACTCGACGACCCGAATACTTGAAGACTCGGTCAACCGACCGACAAGCCAGGCCCCTCACATCACCGCACCCCCCTTAGTTGTATGACTCTACAACGCTACTATCGAGTACCGAGGGTGACACCTCGTGAAGTACTCATGATGCTAGCTCGGTAGTGCAGCTAGTCGGTCGTGGTTATCGAGGGTGATTCCTCCTTCACCACTCCCGACGATGACTCTGTCGTGCAACCCCTCAAGTGTGGGACCCTCGAGGGTGATTCCTCTAAGTCCACCTTGACGGTTTTATCGAGCGGGGCCCATTGAGGGTGATTCCTCAGGTTCCGTCTTGATGTTTTATACACACAGTTACTATGACCTGGTTACAGAAACATGTTGGTGATGGGTCGGCCCTGAGGGGTACCCACTGTTTGATGATGATGAGGCGTGGACGGGCAGGAGAGGCCCTTGCCACACATCCTCGAGTCGGGGCGACGGGACCGCAATTCATGGGTCACGCTTTCCCCGCATTAATAAAATGCTAATGGGTTGGGTATTTGATCTGAGTTGGGTCGTTGGCCTTAATACGCACTAACCTTCACGTGGGGAAGATATGGGCACTCAGCGTCGTTGTATCAGCCGAAGCTCTTCGGACGTCAGCAATGGAGCGGCGCGCGCCCGAGTGGTCCGCAACGGCATCGCGCTTGTTACTAAGGGGTGCTAGGACTGACCTCGGCCGCGTTCGCATCGTGCAGGAGTGCAAGGGCAAGTGGGCCCACGAACCTGCGCGCTTAGGATTTAGACTGGCGGGCTGGCCTCTTCGTTGAGCCTAGGTGGGGCGACGACGTGCTGATATCCCGAGGCCGGGCATGACCCAGGAAAGTGTGTCCGGCCGGAGGTGACTCAGGCGTGTTGGGGAATATGTGGTGCACCCCTGCAGGGATGAATAATCTATTCGAATAGCCGTGTCCACGGTAACAGGACGACTTGGAGTTGTACCTTGACCTTATACAACTATAATTGTGATTTAATTTGAAATGAATGTGGCTCCGGGATTGCTTCCTCGCAGGGAGTCGAGGAAGAATCTCTGGGCGTGGTTACTTAATAAAATTGCTACAATAATATGACTATATATGAGATACCAGTCTACTCTCTTCTAATGCTGCAAGATGCTGAAGATGCTAGTCTTCGATAGGACTAGGCCTTCTCCCTATTCTTGCTTTCTGCAGTCAGTCCAGATATAACCCCTCCCCTTGATACTGATGCATACTTAGCATAGTTCTGATGTCAGTCTTGCGAGTACTTTGGATGAGTACTCACCGCTGCTTTGCTTTTCTCTTTCCCCCTCGATACGATTTTGCGTTCAGACGATGGAGCCCAGGAGATGGACTACACCGGAGACGACTACTACACCGCCGCTGGAGCCTACTACTACGTGGAGGCTGCCCCCGACCAGCAGTAGGATAGGAGGTTCCCAGGCAGGAGGCCTCGCCTCTTTCGATCCATTGTTATGTTTGTGCTAGCCTTCTTAAGGCAAAACTTGTTTAACTTATGTCTGTACTCAGATATTATTTGCTTCCGCTGACTCGTGCTTGTCGAGCTTTGTATTCGAGCCCTCGAGGCCCCTGGCTTGTAATATGAAGCTGTATGACTTTAATTTGTGTCTAGAGTTGTGTTGTGATATTAATTAGTGAGTCCCTAATCTTGGTCGTACGCATTGCGTGTATGTTTAGCGTACGGTCAAATTGGGGGCGTCACAGTTTTCTTTTTGCTTAGGGAGTTTTCGTACAATTTATTTTGAGGGAATGAGATTCTTCAATTAGATGAGAAAGAGCACTCTAATTAATTGGATCCGAAGTTTCGTGTGATGATCGTTGCTCGTGCAGACTACATTGGCACCAACCTTAGGTGGACATGAGTAAGGCTCCTTGACCTATATGATCCATGGTTGGGCAGTTTGCCTCATCATAGTGCTTCATGTACTTAGTCTGAGATTATTAAGATCCTTAATTGCTTTATTTAACTTGCATTGGTTTATTTTTGCAGCATCTCCTGCAATACATGAGCTAACAACTTAGCGGTGTTGATCTTCTAAACTTGAAGTTACAATTGCTTAACCCCATAATAACTTAGTTTGGAAATACAATGAACATAAATGATGGGGGCATCCTTGGTAAATCAGCCCGGAGCAGCCTAGAAAAAATTGAGAGTAGTAGTGACAGTAGCAGCAGCATGCCTGATACAAGACACCACAATAGTGATTGGAGCATTAAAGCCCCTTCTCATTGGACATGCTTGTGAGATGATCATTCTTAAGCATAAAAAGGCATCCATGTGCTATCTGTCACTTTTAATGCAGTGCACAATAAAATGGTATTATATTTTTGTACGAGGTGAATACACCAGTGGTGCTTGAACTTGCCATGAATGTGCAGTTTGGTGCCTGAACTTGCAAAATACATCGAACTGGTTCTATAACTTGGCATTGACGTGCATATACGGTTCAAATCACGTTTCTATACGTCTGCGACGCTGATGAGGCGTGCTAGCATGGCATGGGACCGCTGTGAGTTACTGGGTGGATGGGAGAAGGGCGGATAGGCTTGTATTTATTTTCTTAGAAAACACACAAACCTCTATATACTATATAAACTTTTAAAACAAAACAGTTTTTTTCTTAAAGCATGAACACATTTATATACTACATGAATATTTTATTAAAAATATGTAAATTTTAACATTATATGATAATTTATTTAAATATATGAAACTTTCTAAAATTATTTTAATATTTTATTAAAATTCGATTTTTAATTTTTTTAAATATATATTATTAATTCTTAATTTAATTATGTGTAATAGGGTTAAATTATTGCATATATATATATTATGAAATTATATAAACTTTTTATACGTAATTATTTTAAACATATGTATATTATTTGTAACTAATGATTATAATTTACATTTCTTTACATTTTTTTGAAATAAAAAACAAACACGTTGAAAATTGGGCTACATTGTCGTACGTTTTAGTCACACAGCCTCGTTATATTATATACCTATCTGATGTCATCGGTTGGAGTTGTATGTGCGGCCACTACATAGCCCTTGGTTGCATTATTTTGCTGAAATAAGATTTTTAATTTATGTTGTTCGTTGTTATGTTTATAAAGTGTATCAATCGTGATATGACACTAAATTTGAACATGTCAACTAGCTAACCACACACACATGGGTGCGTTGGATCGCTGGTTCGAACTCCAGACCCGATTTTATTATTAACATATTTTTTTACAATTTATTAGTTTCTCATCGAGAGTCTTTTTGTAAGAAAAAATTATTCTGGAAGGATTTCCGCAAAAAAAACCAGGCCACACGCCTTGCCCCTGCCATCCGGTCACTGATAGTGGGTCCCATGCCATGCTGACGCGCCTTGCCAGCATCATGGACGTATACAAACGAGTTTTGAACCGTATATGCACGTCCATGCCAAGTTATGAAATCAGTTAGATGTATTTTGCAAGTTCAGGCACCAAAGTGCACATTCGTGGCAAGTTCAAGCACCAGTGATGTATTTACCTCTTTTTGTACCACCTTTCCTACTTTTTGTGCAACTCTGATAGTATACATAGTCGAATTTCATTCTTTACTGAAATACATTGAAGAAGGAGTTTTTTTCATGGTTATCTTTTCTTTACATATGACATTTGACATGTTTATACATGCAACTGATATAAATTGGCCATAATCCATGGTGTATCAATTAAGTTTTTCGTTAACCCCCTGGTTTGCTATCTCTCTACAATGTGTGAGAGTAATCGACAGTTATCACATTGACTGAGGAAACTAGGAATATAGCCTCGAGTTATGCATCAACATGTATAATTGTCAAACATTTGATCAAGCAGCACAAACTGACCCTCTACACTCAAAATCTGTTGTTTTACCCAACTGAGTTCCCAAATCCAACACAAGAATTTCTTTATGTCATCCGTAGTAGATTTTTCTTTCTTCCATAAAATATATGTTGTGAAATTGAGCTTATTTTGGAGCATATCTTTAACAATTTAGTGAGCGTGTATCGTGTGCATTCCATGTATCTCTTGCATGTAGAAATCAATGTTTGTGGTGGACATGCGAATAATAAATGCCTTGATGAAGTTGGATGAAATTAAATCAGACTGCTTGCAGGATCCAATGAAACGAACGTGGAACTTCAGTTGTCAAGTTGGATACTTCTATGAGCTTACTTTCATTTATTTTTCCTTCAAATTAGTACGTACCTTCAATAATTATTGATGCTTTTGAAGCATAAGCAGTTGAATAACCGTGATAAAATACTGAGTTTTACTAATTGAATATATTTACTTTTTAGGCCCTCTAGAGACGGTCAAACTATATCTTGGAGCATATAATGGTCTAATAGTGATTTAGCAAAAGAAAATGCATGAGTCGTGGAAGGACCCTGGAATTCTTAAGCCCCCCCCCCCCCCCCCCCCCCCCCTTCCCTTCCAAATTGTGATGCCAACATGTTTTTTATGTTCTCGTGCTTTTGCAAGAATTCATCGACAAAGGTCCTAAGAGGTTGTTAAAAGAGGTAAAAAATTCAGCGAGTTTTATACAACAATACAAGTATATATATGTAACTGGAAACTTTTTTGAAAGGCCCGTGGCAACGCACGGGCGTTCTCCTAGTTAGTTTACAGAGGGAGTACAAAGTAATATATATAGCATCTTTTTTTTTGCGGGGAACATAGCATCAATTTTCTTTCAGAGCGTACATTGAGTAAAGTGTGCATATACACGTGCTTATTACTAGTACTACAGCAAGAGATTAAGTGGGCATGTCAAATTCAGGTTCACAAGCAAACCTGACTCAATACAAATGAAAACGGAACTAGGTTGCAACAGGCGACAAATACAAGTGGGTGGGCATATTGCACAGAAGGTTCCCACTACAACCGCATCGTGCATGTTCATGCGTTAGCCACAGCCGGAACCATCATTCAAGATAAGGAAATGGACTGTTTAGGTCATCGGTAAGTTGGCAAAAGAGCAGGACGGAAGCCCTAAGCTAGCATCTCCTGTGAGATCATCACCCGCCAGATCTTTCATCTCAAGTGATTAGGACCATCCAGCTAAGTGCCAACATGCTGATAGATATCAGCATGCAGCCACCCAAGTACCACAACCAGCGATTGGAAGCCACATTCCCCAGAAAGTTATTGGACTTGAAAGTCTCTTGCTGCTGCTGCTGGCGCCTTTTCTTTCGACGCCGTCGCATCTTGCGGAGTAAAGGCTTTTCGGCGGTAGAGCCACCCGACTGGTAGTCCTTCGTATAGCCTGGCTTCTCGTACTGTTCAAATATTCCTACTCCTCCTTGGTCCCTTCCTTCAGGCATCACTGTTGGTAGCATGATTTGCAAAAGACTGCAAAGATGGGAAGGTACAAAAAGATCAACAAATAATTATTTCTGGTAATAAAGTAGAGACGTGTATGGTTTGCAATTACTTGTCCAAAACTGGAAGGGCCACAGTGATTTTGCTCCTCAGGATCTCAACAGATGCTTGCTCGTGAAGTGACTCGGTTAGCAGCAGGTCAAAATCCTCAAATGCTCTAGGAAACACAGACATTACAGTCAGAAATAAAGCCAACTTAATTCCGATAAACGAGTGCATGAAAAGGTTTCTACGTTTATATACCGTAAGAGAAGTTTTATAGCATTGGAGGTTTCATCAGTGCACGTAGCATATTTCAACAGCTGCATCAAAATGTTTAAGGGTTCAGGAAACCTGAGATATCATAATTTGAATCCAAGCAAGCATATTACAGGAATATAAATAAGCTAGGAACTGTGTGCATAGTTTGAAGAGATAATAAATAGTTTGAAGCTTGTGGAAGCAACAATGTGTTTGCGGTTTGAAGAAACCGGAAAAAAAAAAGACGGTCAAGGACAATGTGTTAGCAAAAACAACATAACATGGCCTCATGGACGACTCAAACTTCCAACCCAGCATGGACAGATTTTTGAAGAGATGCAATGACTGGGCTGGGAGACATATGTCTTCCGCAGAAAAGGAGGTGCATGTCAAATCGGTAGTACAGGCTCTACCAACATATGCTATGGGGGTCTTCAAATTCTCGGTGGGCTTTTGTGACAAATATGAACGATTGATCAGAGAGTTTTGGTGGGGAGAGGAAGAAGGCCACTGGAAAGTACACTGGATGGCATGGGATCATATCATATGATAAAACACAAAATGGCGGGAGGGATTGGCTTTTGTGACATGCACATTTTCAACCAAGCCCTCTTAGCCAGGCAAGGATGGCGTCTCCTTCAACGCCCGGACAACCTATGCGCAAGGGTTCTTAAGTCAAAATATTACTCGAAGGGTTAGCTACTCGACACGGTGTTTGCGTCGGATGCGTCCTAAGCATGGAGGGGTATAGAGCATGAGCTCGAGCTGCTGAAGAAGGGAGTCATATGGAGAGTAGGGAATGGGAAACATATTCAAATCCAAAGGGATCAATGGGTCCTGAGGAAAAATGGTCTCAAAGTCACAGTATTCAAGAAAGGTCAAGGTTATGATGGGTGAATCAGCTCATGAAACAAGGAGGCAAGGAATGGAACGAGGCCCTAGTGCACTAACTATTCCATAGTTATGATGCTGACGAAATATGTAAAATCAAATATCAAGGAGCGATGCCGAAGATTGTGTTGCTTGGATGGTGAGAAGTCGGGCATGTTCACTGTACGTAGTGCGTACAAGCTCGGAATTCAAATGAAACAGCAAGCCAAAGTGCAGGCATCCAGTTCTAGCTGTGACGCGGATAATAGGAACATCTGGGATTACATATGGAAAGCAAAAGTACCAGAAAAGGCGAGAATTTTTGCATGGCGGGTGCCCACAGAAACTTTGCCCACGAAAGAAAACAAATGGAAAAGGACCCTCGAAGTGGACAACATCTGCAGCATTTGTGGTATTGAGACAGAAAACGAGTTCCATGCAGTTATAAACTGTACTAAAGCTAAAGCACTCAGAGCTGAAATGAGGACTCATTGGGAGCTCCCTGATGAGAATCAGTTTCGATACACGGGCAATGACTGGTTACAAATCCTTCTGGGTTCTTGTGCTGTTGAGGTACGAAGAAAGATCCTCCTTCTGTTATGGAGAGCCTGATGGCTACGGGATGACTGTATCCATGCAAAAGGAGACGCTTTGATTGGTCAGTCTGCCAATTTTTCTGGTTAAATATGCAGAAGAAACCAAGGTGGGAGTGACAGTGGCCATGGATAGCAAGGAACTGTCGCCTGCAGGGTTTTCGCCTGAGAGTCAGTCTAAGGAAAGGAAACGGAGTCAGTGGCATGTGACAGACTAGCAGGCAAGGTGAGAGCGAGAGTGACAGAAGCTATACAGACCAATTAGTGGGAGCCAAACAGTCGAATACGCAGATGAACCGAAGCCAATGGGAGCCACCGGCTATAGGCGTTTGGAAATTAAATACGGATGCATCTTTTACCCAGCCCAATGGGTTAACTGCTGCTGGTTTTATCGTTAGGGACAGCATGGGACTTGTCGCGGTTGCTGGTGGTCAGCGCTTGTCGCCCTACAGTGACCCATTAAAAGCGGAACTAGCCGCTGTTTTGCATGGTCTCTCTGAATTGGTGAAATACTACAACGGGCTACTATCTGTTGAAACTGACTGCTCTACCATACCAGCAATTCTGGGAAACAGAGTGAGAAACCAGTCAACGCTCTTCCCACTGATCACGGACACATGGGACCCCGTAGACAAGTTCAAGGAGGTCTTCATCCGAGCCGTGAAGAGATCAAGCAACAAGATGGCACATGAATTAGCAGCTCTTGCTAGAAGGAATGGTGATCACAGAACTATAGGCGATGTCCCCGCTCCCTTAAGGATGTTACTTAAGGAGGATGGTAAAAAACTTTCTGTGGTAATATAATGGCTTGCTGGGCATTTTCTCGGAAAAAAAACATAACATGGAACCAATGGCTACATCTGTGAGTCACCAGGACAGAACTTACTGCACGAATATTTGAAGACACGGAAGATACTGGACAACACTCGATAAGCAGTGGTATGGATTCCTTGTAAGTTGACAACTCACAATCTAAGAGCAGACCTGCAAAGCACCACACAGATGTGAATCTTCTAGCCATGACAGTCAACTTGCACGAACATATATGTGCAGCAACAGGAAATAATGCTTAAACTAAGAAAAATATTTCTACCAGACACACAAATGAAGGGGAAAATCAAAAAATATTCGAAGATATATATACTTGCCCCCGATCAGAGTAATATTGCATATTAAACTAAGAAAACTGCATATAACCGTAAGGAAAATCATTTAAGATCAAGACTCTAAACATCCACTTGGTGAAAGTTGGCACACATTCACTTCTACATGAAACATGTTGATATATAACAACCAAAGTCAGTAAAAGCCAAATATATCAAGACGTGGATTAACCGATTACCAAGTTCCCTGAACCATTCTCGAGCCCGCTGCACTTGCATAACAAACTGCGCCACACTCAACCTGGCAACAATCATGCAACATCAGCAGGAGAACTCAACAAGATGCCATACAAATAGAAAATAGAAAACTGGAACAAGTAATAGTAGCATAGCAGTGCATGAATTACCTCTCAAAGTGCATGCCCATGGGATTAGCCATTCCTGGCCCTGAAAAATTGGACAAATAAATAGTTACATACACAAGATTGGGCTGAAATGCAATTAATTTCTCAAGGGAGCAATTTTAATAGAAGAAAGCCTCAGCCTTAGTGCCCCCACAACCATAGGATCGTAATCTAAGTCACAAACATTATGGTAATATAAAAAGTTAATTAGCCTCGGTTATCATAACACTATGCTAATATAACAAGTTAATCAGCTCTGTCAACGACAGCCTCAGTATCACCTTGCATACTTTAAACATAACATGAAACGTAAACTCATGAAGGTTATGAAACTGGTTGTTGGGCGTGCAGTATGTCTACCCTGTGTGGCTGAGGCCTTTATAGAAAAAGGTTCCATATTGGCAGCACATTTTGTGAGTACCGGCTGGTGCCTCATGCCAGTTTCTAACGCGTAAACATGTACTCCCTCCGTTTCTAAATATAAGCCTTTTTAAAGATTTCAATACGGACTACATACGGATGTATAGATGTATTCTAGAGTGTAGATTCACTCATTTTGCTTCGTATGTAGTCCATATTAGAATCTCTAAAAAGGCTTATATTTAGAAACGGAGGGATTATGGTTAAGGAACAGCTAAAAAGTCTGACAGCAACAGTATCGACACTCGGTACTGAAATGCACATTCATAAGAAACTGAAAGCCAAGAGTACATCCAAGAGATGGCATGGTGCATTCCTGGCTAAACCACATGACAAAAAGGGCAATAAAAGGCAGAATATATAGTAGACCTGGTGTGATGTCGAAGTAGTAGTAGGGAAAGGCGCACGGGCAGTAAGTTGTAACAGAGTGGGATGGTTTGGTGGCAATCGGGACTAGTGCCTCGAGAGCTGCACGCTTCATGTCAACAGTGATGACCCAGGCCGTGTCGTCTTCCTCGTTCACCTTGCCCATCATGTATAGTAGATCGTCATCGTTCGTGCTCAGGGTCGGAATGAGGAATATCAATTTCTTAATTTCCAGCTGATTGGTCTCGTCATTCAAAAGCTCGGGCAACAATGACGAACAACTTGGTTCAACCGAGATTTCAGCAACACCAACTGTATGGCGCCTGCCCCAATCATCCGAGGAGACCTTCCTGCTCCATGTGGTGGCTCTCCAACCCTGGCCATTGGTCCTGCAGTAAGGTTCATCAAATTCTACCTCCACAAACTTGATCAGATCGCCGCAGCAGGTGATATCACGGGAGTACTCCGGGGCGTGGTAAGTATAACCGTCCTTATCAGTAATGCAAGCCTTTTCAGCAGGTAACTGTATGTATGTGATGACAGGACGCTGGTCGAACAGGTTGCTAAGAAGAAGGACACCACGCAAGAGATCAACCAAGCCCAGCGAGCTTTCTCCCACGGTGATCTGCTTGGAGCTGGCATGTCTGTCAAACAGTAACTGATCGGAGTTGGATAAGCGGAGCAAGGCCTCGTCACTTCTCCTCCATGCCTTTGTCTCGGAGGAGAAGATGTAGGCATAATAATGCCAAGCCTTGTCACCAGAGTCCCACTCGTGATGGAGGAAGGCCACGGCATAGTGCTCGTCCCCGCAAGGCAAGAGGCCAAACTGCTGGCTCATGAAGGCTTCGACCCTGGGTTTCGGGTCCGGGAGGAGGTGCAGCGACGGCCTCCCTCCGGGGATCCCGCGGGCGGAGTAGACGAAGTGGTGGACGGAGCTCCATTCGGGGACGTTGAGGGTGACGCAGAAGAGGAAGAAGGGCCCCTCGGCGCAGAGGACCAAGGGCGGGGTGTCGGAGAAGTCGTCCTCTTGGAGGCCGGGGCAGTGGACGGAGAAGTAGGAGACGTCAGGGGGCTCGACGAACCAGAAGGAGACCGCGACGGCTTGGCCCTTCCCCGTGCGGCACTCGGCGGTGGTCGCGTTCCGGCGGTCGGAGATGCGCCCGGTTTGGTTGATTAAGACCAGATCGGGAGGGCAGGAGGTGGATTCGGCGTCGTCCTCGACGGCTCGGGTGATTTCGTTGAAGACCCGCCCGGGACGGCCGGAGCGCGAGCCGGCGGCGGCGGCGGCGGCGGCGGCCTCGTCGTCTGTCGTATCCTCGAGGTCTAGCCGCGCAAAACGGTTGCGGTGGGGTGGGAACCCTGGCCCTGGCCCTGGCCCTGGCCCAAGGCTAACCAGCCAGGAGAGATCGGGATGCGACGTTGTTTTTTTTGACACGGGATGCGAGAGCGACATTGTTGCGGGGATTGAGGGGACTCGGCGCACCAACCTAGCTAGGGCTGGCTGGAGTGGGCTCAAGGGGAATTTCTTCTCTTGTGCGGGTGTGCGTTGGTGGAGTGAGTGCCGGGGTGGGGTGGAGGAGAAGCAGGGCGGTGTGCGTGCGCGTGTGTGTGCGTCACCGGGCCGATCCTTCTACAGTAGCTTGGAACGCGTATCATCTACGCTTCATCCTGCCAAAGCTCAAACACAGATTCGAATTCGACCGCGGTGTCTTTACGCGGCTCGGAAATATGAGTATCCTTTTCTCTCTTCTTTTTTCAAGTAAAATGTGCCTCCCGTTTCCATTACCTTTTTTTTTGCGTCTAATAAAACTTCATTGCTTAAGGAACGTCCAGAATACAATCTTTCTTACAAAGTTCAACTACCTCAGGGATACTGGACCCGTGCCAGACTACTGTTCTCCCCTTAATACTAGCAAATTTTGCTAGAAGATCACTGACCACATTCAGGTCACGAGAAACATGAGAGATGGTCGTCATCCGCAGAGACCTCAGGTACTTAATTTTCTCAATCACAGAAGCAAAAAACGATCTATCAGTGCCTTCATATTTCACCATGTTCACTGCCGAGAGTGAGTCCATCTCAATCTGAATTGGTAAATTAGTACGTTGAATGGCCAGTGAGAGACCCTCCATACAAGCATAAAGTTCCGCTTCTAGAGCGTCACGGTAAGAGAACAGAACCCTGCAAGACGAGTATAATATGTTGCCTGGATGGAGAAAGCACAACTTCTCCCTAGGTGGTTTTGGTAATTAATAACAACATATACTTCATTGGACTAATGTTTTTCACTAAGTATATCTCAGAAAAAAGTTCAATGATAGCTTGGCAAAGGATCGTGAGGAGACCCCAAAATACAAGGAATAAGATTGGCAAAGCTACAAGGATGAAGACTCTACATTTTACTTTGTGAGAAATCACTTTGAGTCCATAGGAAAGCCAATACTATCAAAAGGGAGTGAGGTATTAATGGTGAATGAAATGCTCAAGTGATCAAGTGTTAGCCACCAAATACACTCACAAACTCTCCCACAAACATTCTGTCCAAAACCTTTCCACTCAAAATCGGTGTCACCAAGTTTCTTATCAGCTACACCGAGTTTCAAGACCAGACAGAAACCCTAGCCAACAATCTATTCTCGGTACAACCAAGTTCCATATCGGTGCAACCGAGATTGGTGACCAACTCTCTGTCTGTCGATTTATAAAATCGGAATTTCCGAGTTTTGTAAATTTGTGCCACCGAGTTTGGAAACTGCCCTCGGCCATTCTTTTCGGTACCACCGAGAATAATATATCGGTAGCACCGAGATTCCTAAAGTTGCCACATTTTGAACAAATTGGTACGACCGAGTTTCATATCGGTTTCACCGAGTTGGTCAATAATGTTGTAACAGTTGGATTTTTGGAGATGCCTATATATACCCCTCCACCACATCCCACTCGCAAGAGAAGCACTCAGAACTATTCCACACTTGCCCCATCCAATTTTCTGAGAGAGAGAGCCACCTACCCTTTTGTTGAGGTCAAGATCATCCACTCCAACCATATGGATCTTGATTTCTAGCCTCCCCAAGTTGCTTTCCATCCAATCAATCTCTTCTACCCAAGCCAAATCTGTGAGAGAGTGATTGTGTGTTGAGAAGACTATCATTTGAAACACAAGAGCAAGGAGTTCATCGTTACTATCGAGCCTATTACCTTTTGGAGGGTGGTGCCTCCTAGATTGGTTAGGTGTCACTTGGGAGCCTCCTACTTCGTGTTGTGGAGTGAACCAAAAAGTTTGTAAGGGCAAGGAGATAGCCTACTTCGTGAAGATCTACCCCGAGTAAGGCTAGTCCTCCGTGGACGTAGGCCATCATGGAATAGTCAAGGTTGCTACTTCGTGGACCCTTCGTGGGTGGAGCCCTCCGTGGACTCTCGCGACTGTTACCCTCTGTGGGTTGAAGACTCCATAAACGTGGACTTACGATAGCACCACCTATCGAACCACAGGAAAAATCTTTGTTTCTCCAAATTGTGTTTGATCTCCTCTCCCCCTCTCTTTACATATGCTTGTCTTTACTTTCCGCTGCAATATTCATAGACATGCATGTGTAGGGTGAACTTGACTTGTGTTAATTGCTAAAATCTGCCCACTAATTAATTTGGGAAAAGGTTAGGTTTTTATTTGGTCAAGTAGTCTAATCAACCCCCCCTCTAAACCTACTTTCGATCCCTACAAGTGGTATCAGAGCTTTGGTTTCCATTGCATTGGTCTCACAACCAAGGAGAGTGTGGCATCTAGTGAGGGAAACTATCAACGTAGAGGTCCATATTTTGATGGTACAAACTTTGCTAGTTGGAAACATAAAATGAAAATGCATATTCGTGGTCATCACCCTGCCGTGTGGGCTGTTGTTCGTGTTGGCTTGCAAGGTGAATTCTTTGGCGATGGAAAGGAACCGGATCGGGAAGCGACTGCGGAAGAATTGAAGATGTTGCAATACAATGCTCAAGCATGTGACATCCTTTTCAACTGCCTATGTCCCGAAGAATTCAACAAAATCAGTCGTCTTGAGAATGCAAAAGAGATTTGGGATACTTTGGTTGACATGCACGAAGGTACCGAGTCCGTCAGGGAATCTAAGTTGGATGTGCTCCAAAGTCAACTTGACAAGTTCAAGATGAAGGATGGTGAAGGAGTCGCGGATATGTACTCTAGGCTTGCTCTCATCACCAATGAGATTGCCGGCTTAGGAAGCGAAGAAATGACCGACAAATTCATCATCAAGAAGATTCTTAGAGCCTTGGATGGAAAGTATGACACCGTGTGCACGTTGATCCAAATGATGCCAAACTACAAAGATCTCATGCCTACGGAAGTGATTGGAAGGATTGTTGCTCATGAAATGTCACTCAAGGACAAGGAAGAACTTCACAACAAGTAAAGCGGTGCTTACAAAGCTACAAGTGACACTCCCTCTACTTCAAGTGACAACCTTGTTACCAATGAAGAGATAAGCCTCATGGTCAAGAAATTCAACAAGTTCTACAAGAGTAGAGGCAAAGAAAGAAGCTCCAACTCAAGATATGATGAGAAGCGCTGTTCTAGTCGTGACCAAAACTGCTACAATTGTGGAAGGCCCGGACGCTACTCCAACGAGTGCACGGCCCCCTACAAGAGAAGAGAAGAATCACCTAGAAGACGAAGCTCAAGAGATGAATCACCTCGCAGAGAGAGAAGGAGTAGAGAAGATTGCTATGAACGAAGACCCTCCCGAAGAAGCAAAGACTTGGAGAAGAAGGACAAGTACACCAAGAGCTACACAAGAAGAAGATATCAAGCTCATGTTGGTGAATGAGTTTCCGGCTCCGAATCCGACAACCAATCCGAGAGAAGCTACCACTCCAACTCCGACTATAGTCAAGATGAAGGTGTTGCTGGACTTGCACTAGTAACCTCCCACTCCTACGACATATTTGATTCACCAAATGAAGGAAGTGGAAGTTGCTTCATGGCTAAAGGCCCCAAGGTATCACACCCCGAGTACCTTGACTTTAATAGTGATGAGGATGATTTACTAGGAGATGATGACTCGCTCTTTGATAAAACTAGTGATGTTAGTCAAAATGAACTTGATGATTTCCGTGCTAATCAAGATAAATCGAATAATGATGATAAGAAGGAGATTGAGCGTCTAACTAAAGAATTAAACACTCTTAAGTTAGCTCATGAATCTACTTTAGAAGATCATAGAGAGCTTGTAAGAACTCATGAGAAGCTACGCTTCGAGAAGCTCAACTTAGAGCAAGAGCATGAATTTCTTAAAGCTATCAATGACGATCTTCGAAAGAAGAGTTCTTCTTATCTTGCCAAATGATTACTCGTGTCTACATTTGTTCTACAAGTCAAATCTAAGCAAACTAGTAACAAAGGCAAGAAAGGTTCTTCATCTAGTAACAACAAAGCTAATGCTAAATCAAATGATGTTGTTTCTAGTAGCTCTATTGATTCCACTAATGATTCTATTAGCCAAGTTACACTTGAGCAAGAAAACAATTTATTGAAAGGAATTATAGAGAAAGGTGTCTGCAAAAGTCTTGCCGGATGTAAGCAATTCGAGGAGATTGTGCGCAAGCATGGAGGATACCTTAAGAACCATGGCATTGGCTACTTCAACGCCAATGGAGTCGAATGGGAAGAAGGTCAATACCCCAAGCCGAAGTTTGTTCCCCAAGGAGAGAAGTATGATCCTACTCCTCCCAAGGGAACAAGCTCTCAAGATGACCTTCCTCCACAAGACCACAAGAGCAAGGGCAAGCTCCATGATGACATTGCCACATATGATGATGAGTCCCTAGCCGTGGTGAAGTGGGTTCCCAAGGCAACTCCAAGCTCTACTTCAACTAGTGCTACTTCAACTCCAAGGATCCCCATCAACTTGATGTGGGTTCCCAATAAGAAGAACTAGAGAAGTTCTTGAGGGGTGGCTCCGCCAATGAAATTCACTCACATTCATTATTGGCAAGGACTATTTGCAATCAACTCCAACATTATGCAATAGTTCAAGGAGTCACACATTCCCTCAAAGGTAAGCAAGGGACAAGGTAATTAAAGAATTCATGGACATCATCTCATATGCTTTGCACTCCATGTCCATGGATATACTTGTATATGTCTCTTGTGCTTGGGACTAACCCATGTAGGTGAGAAGAGTAAGAAACAACAAGGATTGCTCCCAACTAAAGATGATCTACATCAACTTAGAGCATCCACCACTACATCACCCACATGAAGTCTTCTACGTCAAAACCCAAGGTTAGTTTATCCCTCTTATGGGGGGATTGTTGGGGAACGTTGCATGGGAAACAAAAAATTTCCTACGCACACACAAGATCTATCCATGGTGATGAGCATCTACGAGAGGGAGAGTGAATCTACATACCCTTGTAGATCGCTAAGCGGAAGCGTTTAAGAAACGCGGTTGATGTAGTCGAACGTCTCCGCGATCCAAATCGCAAGTCGTCCCTCGATCCGATCACGAACTAGCGCCGAACGGACGGCACCTCCGCGTTCAACACACGTACGGCTTGATGACGCCTTCACCTCCTCGATCCAGCGAGCGATGATGAAGTAGTGGTTGAGTTCCAGCAGCACGACGGCGTGGTGATGGTGGTGAGGAACAATCTCTGCAGGGCTTCGCCAAGCGCTACAGAGATTATGACGGAGGAACTAGAGGGTTAGGGTTGCCGCACACGGCTTGGGGAAATCTTGATGTGTCCCGTGTGCTAGCCCTGCCCCTCTATTTATATGTTGAGCCTTGGGGTCTAAACTTGGAGTAAAAGCCTCCTCCAGGTCGGTTTTGCCCGCACAAGGTCGGTTTGGCCCGCAGGGAAAGAGTCCAACTCGGATCCCTGCAGTACCGCGCACAAGCGGTAGTACCGCTTAACACAAGCGGTAGTACCGCTTGGGCGGTAGTACCGCTTCACACAAGCGGTAGTACCGCTTGGGCGGTAGTACCGCTTCACAAAACGGTAGTACCGCTTACGCGGCAGCAAAACTACTTTTCGCACTTTCCAATACCTCGTGGGCTTTATCCCTTTGGCCCATATAAAGTGTTGCTGCACCCAAACACTTCGGTAAACATCCGGAACCCATTCCGGTGAACTCCGGAACTCTTCCGGAGATCAAAACACTATTATCACATATATCAATCTTTACCTCCGGACTATTCCGGAGATCCTCGTCATGTCCGGGATCTTATCCGGGACTCCGAACAACTTTCGGTCACCAACAAAATAACTCAACTATACTAATCGTCACCAAACGTTTAAGTGTGTAGACCCTGCGGGTTCGAGAACTATGTAGACATGACCGAGACACCTCTACGGCCAATAACCAATAGCGGGACCTGGATGCCCATATTGGCTCCTACATATTCTACGAAGATCTTTTATCGGTCGAACCTCTATGTCAAGGATTCAGTTAATCCCGTATGCTGTTCCCTTTGTTCTTCGGTATGTTACTTGCCCGAGATTCGATCGTCGGTATCTCTATACCTAGTTCAATCTCGTTACCGGCAAGTCTCTTTACTCGTTCCGTAATACAAGATCTCGTGGCTAACACTTTAGTCACATTGCTTGCAAGGCTCATTGTGATGTTGTATTACCGAGTGGGCCCTGAGATACCTCTCCGTCACACGGAGTAACAAATCCCAGTCTTGATCCATGCCAACCCAACAGACACCCTCGGAGATACCTGTAGAGCACCTTTATAGTCACCCAGTTACGTTGCGACGTTTGATACACACAAGGTACTCCTCCGATGTCAGGGAGTTGCATGATCTCATGGTCATAGGAACAGATACTTGACATGCAGAAAACAATAACAATAAACTGACACGATCAAATGCTACGTTCTTAGTTTGGGTCTTGTCCATCACATCATTCTCCTAATGATGTGATCCCGTTATCAAATGACATCTCATGTCAATGGCTAGGAAACCTTAACCATCTTTGATCAACGAGCTAGTCAACTAGAGGCTTACTAGGGACACAGTGTTGTCTATGTACCCACACATGTATTTGAGTTTCCAATCAATACAATTATAGCATGGATAATAAACGATTATCATGAACAAGGAAATATAATAATAACCAATTTATTATTGCCTCTAGGGCATATTTCCAACAGTCTCCCACTTGCACTAGAGTCAATAATCTAGGTCACATCACTATGTGATTTACATTGTAATGAATCGAACACCCATGCAGTTCTGGTGTTGTTCATGTTTAGCCCTTGGAAGAGGTTTAGTCATCGGATCTGCAACATTTAGATCCGTGTGTACTTTGCAAATATTTATGTCGTCCTCCTTGATGTAATCGCGGATGGAATTGAAGCGTCGCTTTATGTGTCTGGTCCTCTTGTGAAATCTTGGTTCCTTGGCTAGAGCAATGGCACCAGTGTTATCACAAAACAGAGTCATTGGGTTAAGCGCACTAGGCACTACTCCAAGATCTGTCATGAACTCCTTCATCCAGACACCTTCCTTCGCCGCCTCCGAGGCAGCGATGTACTCCGCTTCACATGTAGAATCTGCTACCACGCTTTGCTTGGAACTGCACCAGCTAACCGCACCCCCATTAAGAATAAACACGTATCCGGTTTGCGACTTAGAGTCATCCGGATCAGTGTCAAAGCTTGCATCGACGTAACCCTTTACGACGAGATCTTGATCACCTCCATAAACGAGAAACATATCCTTAGTCCTTTTCAGGTACTTCAGGATATTCTTGACCGCCGTCCAGTGTTCCATTCCTGGATCACTTTGAAACCTTCCGACCATACTTATGACAAGGCTGACATCGGGTCTTGTGCACAGCATTGCATACATGATAGAGCCTATGGCCGAAGCATAGGGGATGACACTCATCTTTTCTCTATCTTCTGCAGTCACTGGGCATTGAGTCTTACTCAACTTCACACCTTGCAATACAGGCAAGAACCCCTTCTTGGACTGATCCATTTTGAACTTCTTCAAAACTTTGTCAAGGTATGTGCTTTGTGAAAGTCCTATTAAGCGTCTCGATCTATCTCTATAGATCTTGATGCCTAATATGAAAGCAGCTTCTCCTAGGTCCTTCATTGAAAAACTCTTGTTCAAATATTCCTTCACGCTTTCCAGCATTTCTATATTGTTTCCAATCAGTAATATGTCATCCACATATAATATTAGAAACGCTATAGAGCTCCCACTCACTTTCTTGTAAATACAAGCTTCTCCGTAAACTTGTATAAACTCGAACGCTTTGATCACTTCATCAAAGCGAAGATTCCAACTCCGAGATGCTTGCACCAGTCCATAAATGGATCGCTGGAGTTTGCAAATTTTGTCAGCATTCTCTGGATCGACAAAACCTTCTGGTTGCATCATATACAACTCTTCCTTAAGGTAACCGTTAAGGAACGCTGTTTTGACATCCATCTGCCAAATTTCATAATCGAAAAAGGCAGCTATTGCTAACATGATTCTGACGGACTTAAGCATCGCTACGGGTGAGAAGGTCTCATCGTAGTCAACTCCTTGAACTTGTGAAAAACCCTTTGCCACAAGTCGAGCTTTATAGACGGTGACATTACCGTCCGCGTCCGTCTTCCTCTTAAAGATCCATTTGTTCTGAATGGCCTTACGCCCTTCAGGTAATACTTCCAAAGTCCAGACTTTGTTTTCATACATGGATCCCATCTCGGATTTCATGGCCTCTAACCACTTCTCGGAATCCGGGCCCATCATCGCTTCTCCATAGCTCGTAGGTTCATCGTTGTCTAACAACATGACCTCTAAGACAGGGTTGCCGTACCACTCGGGAGCAGTACGCGTCCTTGTCGACCTACGAGGTTCGATAGCAACTTGATCCAAAGCTTCATGATCATCATCATTAACTTCCTCTTCAGCTAATGTAGGCTCCACAGAAACAACTTTCTGCACTGCGCTACTCTCAGGTTGAAGTAAAGGTTCAACAACCTCATCAAGTTCTATCTTCCTCCCACTCAATTCTTTCGAGAGAAACTCTTTCTCAAGAAATGTTTCGTTTTTAGCGACAAACACTTTGCCTTCGGATCTGAGATAGAAGGTATACCCAACTGTCTCTTTTGGGTATCCTATGAAGACGCATTTCTCCGCTTTGGGTTCCAGCTTTTCAGGCTGAAGCTTTTTGACATAAACATCACATCCCCAAATTTTAAGAAACGACAGCTTTGGCTTCTTGCCAAACCAAAGTTCATATGGCGTTGTCTCAACGGATTTCGATGGTGCCCTATTTAAAGTGAATGCAGCTGTCTCTAATGCATAACCCCAAAACGATAGTGGCAAATCGGCAAGAGACATCATAGATCGCACCATATCCAATAAAGTTCGATTACGACGTTCGGACACACCATTACGCTGTGGTGTTCCAGGCGGTGTCAGTTGTGAAACAATTCCACATTGTCTTAAGTGACTGCCAAACTCATAACTCAGATATTCTCCTCCTCGATCAGATCGTAGGAATTTAATCTTCTTGTTACGATGATTCTCAACTTCACTCTGAAATTGTTTGAACTTTTCAAATGTTTCAGACTTGTGTTTCATTAAGTAAATATACCCATATCTACTTAAGTCATCAGTGAAGGTGAGAAAATAACGATAACCACTGCGCGCCTCAATACTCATCGGACCACACACATCAGTATGTATGATTTCCAATAAGTCAGTTGCCCGTTCCATTGTTCCAGAGAACGGCGTTTTAGTCATCTTGCCCATGAGGCATGGCTCACATGTGTCAAGTGATTCAAAATCAAGTGACTCCAAAAGTCCATCAGCATGGAGCTTCCTCATGCGTTTTATGCCAATATGACCTAAACGGCAGTGCCACAAGAAAGTGGTATTATCATTATCAATTTTACATCTTTTGGCATCAATGTTATGAACATGTGTATCATTACTATCGAGATTCGATAAGAATAAACCCCTCACATTGGGTGCATGACCATAAAAGATATTACTCATATAAATAGAACAACCATTATTCTCTGATTTAAATGAGTAACCGTCTCGCAATAAACAAGATCCAGATATAATGTTCATGCTTAACGCAGGCACTAAATAACAATTATTCAGGTTCATCACTAATCCCGATGGTAATCGAAGAGCGAGCGTGCCAACGGCGATCACATCAACCTTGGAACCATTTCCCACGCGCATCGTCACTTCGTCCTTTGCCAGCCTCCGTCTATTCCGCAGTTCCTGTTTTGAGTTGCAAATGTGAGCAACCGCACCGGTATCAAATACTCAGGCACTACAACGAGAGTTGGCAAGGTACACATCAATAACATGTATATCATATATACCTTGTTTGTTGTTGGCCGCCTTCTTGTCAGCCAAATACTTGGGGCAGTTCCGCTTCCAGTGTCCAGTTCCCTTGCAATGAAAACACACAGTTTCTGGTTTGGGTCCAGCCTTGGGTTTCTTCACGAGAGGAGCAACTGTTTTGCCACTCTTCTTGGAGTTACCCTTCTTACCCTTGCCATTTTTCTTGAAACTAGTGGTTTTATTGACCATCAACACTTGATGCTCCTTCTGAATTTCAGACTCAGCGGCTTTCAGCATCGCAAACAGCTCGGCGACTGACTTGTTCATCCCGTGCATGTTATAGTTCAACACGAAGCTCTTGTAGCTAGGTGGCAATGATTGAAGAACTCTGTCAGTGACAGCCTCTGGCGGAAGGGGCATCCCTAACTCAGCCAGACGGGTGGAGTACCCAGACATTCCGAGTATGTGATCACTGATAGTGCCGTTCTCCTCCATCTTGCAAGTATAGAACTTATCGGAGATCTCATATCTCTCGATCCGGGCATTCTTCTGAAAGATAAACTTCAACTCCTGGAACATCTCATATGCTCCATGACGTTCAAAACGTCTTTGAATTCCGGTTCTAAGCCATACAACATTGCACATTGAACTATTGAGTAATCATCAGAACGAGCCTGCCAGGCGTTCACAACGTCTAGAGACTCAACTGGAGCGGGTGGATCACCAAGAGGTGCATCAAGGACATAAGCCTTCTGGGAAGCCGTAAGGATAATCCTTAGATTACGGGCCCAGTCCACAAAGTTACTTCCATCATCTTTCAACTTAGCTTTCTCTAGGAACGCATTAAAATTCAGGGGTGCTACTGCGCGAGCCATGATCTACAACATAAATATAGCAAAGACAACTTAGACTATTGTTCAAGATAATGAGTTTAATTAATCATATTACTTAAAAACTCCCACTCAAATTGACATCCCTCCGGTCATTCGAGTGTAACATGATCCAAATCCACCAACTCAAGTCCGATCATCACGTGAGTCGAGGTGGTTTCAATGGTGAACATCTTCATGTTGATCATATCTACTATATGACTCATGTTCGACCTTTCGGTCTCTTGTGTTCCGAGGCCATGTCTGTACATGCTAGGCTCGTCAAGTTTAACCCGAGTGTTCCGCGTGTGCAACATGGCTTGCACCCGTTGTATGTGAACGTGGAGTCTATCACACCCGATCATCACGGCGTGTCTCGAAACGACGAACTTTCGCAACGGTGCACACTCGGGGAGAACACAATTTATCTTGAAATTTAAGTGAGGGATCACCTTATAATGCTACCGTCGTCCTAAGCAAAATAAGATGCATAAAAGGATTAACATCACATGCAAATCATAAGTGACATGATATGGCCATGAACTTGTGCTTTTGATCTCCATCTCCAAAGCACCGGCATGATCTCCATCGTCACCGGCATGACACCATGATCTCCATCATCTTGATCTCCATCAACGTGTCGCCATGAGGTTGTCGCGCCGACTGTTGCTTCCACGACTATTGCTAACGTTTAGCGATAAAGTAAAGCATTACATAGCGCTTAATGATTGACACGCAGGTCATACAATAATTAAAGACAACTCTATGGCTCCTGCCAGTTGCCGTACTCATCGACATGCAAGTCGTGATATTCTATACAACATATGATCATCTCATACATCACATATATCTCATCATGTAATTGGCCATATCACATCACAACATACCCTGCAAAAACAAGTTAGACGTCCTCTAATTGTTGTTGCAAATTTTACGTGGCTGCTACGGGTTTGCAAGAACCGTTCTTACCTACGCAAAACCACAACGTGGTGTAGTGATTGCTTTTTGATCTTCTAAAAGAACCCTCTTCATTGAAATCGATTCAACTAAAGTGAGAGAGACAGACACCCGCTAGCCATCTTTATGCAACGAAGTTACATGTCAGTTGAAGGAACCTGTCTCGCGTAAGTGTACGCGTAATGTCGGTCCGGGCCGCTTCATCTCACAGTACCGCCGAATCAAATATCAACTAGTAACGGCAAGCAATATGTATACACCCACGCCCACAACTCGTTTGTGTTCTACTCGAGATCTCATCTACGCATAGACCTGGCTCATGATGCCACTGTTGGGGAACGTTGCATGGGAAACAAAAATTTTCCTACGCACACACAAGATCTATCCATGGTGATGAGCATCTACGAGAGGGAGAGTGAATCTACATACCCTTGTAGATCGCTAAGCGGAAGCGTTTAAGAAACGCGGTTGATGTAGTCGAACGTCTCCGCGATCCAAATCGCAAGTCGTCCCTCGATCCGATCACGAACTAGCGCCGAACGGACGGCACCTCCGCGTTCAACACACGTACGGCTTGATGACGCCTTCACCTCCTCGATCCAGCGAGCGATGATGAAGTAGTGGTTGAGTTCCAGCAGCACGACGGCGTGGTGATGGTGGTGAGGAACAATCTCTGCAGGGCTTCGCCAAGCGCTACGGAGATTATGACGGAGGAACTAGAGGGTTAGGGTTGCCGCACACGGCTTGGGGAAATCTTGATGTGTCCCGTGTGCTAGCCCTGCCCCTCTATTTATATGTTGAGCCTTGGGGTCTAAACTTGGAGTAAAAGCCTCCTCCAGGTCGGTTTTGCCCGCACAAGGTCGGTTTGGCCCGCAGGGAAAGAGTCCAACTCGGATCCCTGCAGTACCGCGCACAAGCGGTAGTACCGCTTAACACAAGCGGTAGTACCGCTTGGGCGGTAGTACCGCTTCACCCAAGCGGTAGTACCGCTTGGGCGGTAGTACCGCTTCACAAAACGGTAGTACCGCTTACGCGGCAGCAAAACTACTTTTTGCACTTTCCAATACCTCGTGGGCTTTATCCCTTTGGCCCATATAAAGTGTTGCTGCACCCAAACACTTCGGTAAACATCCGGAACCCATTCCGGTGAACTCCGGAACTCTTCCGGAGATCAAAACACTATTATCACATATATCAATCTTTACCTCCGGACTATTCCGGAGATCCTCGTCATGTCTGGGATCTTATCCGGGACTCCGAACAACTTTTGGTCACCAACAAAATAACTCAACTATACTAATCGTCACCAAACGTTTAAGTGTGTAGACCCTGCGGGTTCGAGAACTATGTAGACATGACCGAGACACCTCTACGGCCAATAACCAATAGCAGGACCTGGATGCCCATATTGGCTCCTACATATTCTACGAAGATCTTTTATCGGTCGAACCTCTATGTCAAGGATTCAGTTAATCCCGTATGCTGTTCCCTTTGTTCTTCGGTATGTTACTTGCCCGAGATTCGATCGTCGGTATCTCTATACCTAGTTCAATCTCGTTACCGGCAAGTCTCTTTACTCGTTCCGTAATACAAGATCTCGTGGCTAACACTTTAGTCACATTGCTTGCAAGGCTCATTGTGATGTTGTATTACCGAGTGGGCCCTGAGATACCTCTCCGTCACACGGAGTAACAAATCCCAGTCTTGATCCATGCCAACCCAACAGACACCCTCGGAGATACCTGTAGAGCACCTTTATAGTCACCCAGTTACGTTGCGACGTTTGATACACACAAGGTACTCCTCCGATGTCAGGGAGTTGCATGATCTCATGGTCATAGGAACAGATACTTGACATGCAGAAAACAATAGCAATAAACTGACACGATCAAATGCTACGTTCTTAGTTTGGGTCTTGTCCATCACATCATTCTCCTAATGATGTGATCCCGTTATCAAATGACATCTCATGTCAATGGCTAGGAAACCTTAACCATCTTTGATCAACGAGCTAGTCAACTAGAGGCTTACTAGGGACACAGTGTTGTCTATGTACCCACACATGTATTTGAGTTTCCAATCAATACAATTATAGCATGGATAATAAACGATTATCATGAACAAGGAAATATAATAATAACCAATTTATTATTGCCTCTAGGGCATATTTCCAACAGGGATGTCACATAAAGGGGGAGCTTTACTCTAAGACTTGAGTTAAAGCATCTCTTAAGAATGTGACAACATTAAATGCTTTATGTAAAAGTGGTAACCCCACTTGTGCTTAAACGATGAGTATGACATATGATCAAGTATTCTTACTTGGCTCCTAAGTCAATATACTCATATATAGATGACTCCGTCATCGCCCAAGTGCTTGTTAGATACTAGAGTGGTTTTGCATGTTTGCTATGATTTCATTGGACATCTTATTGTGTGAGCATGCTGGTATGCATATCTTTTCTCATTCGAGGACATCCAATTGTAGCTATTTGGACTTTGATTTTTCTTTTGCCAATTGGATGGACAAGAATGCCTAGGACCCCTCTCTAGCTATCTATGCTTTCTTGTCTCATATTCTACTCATGCTACATCACAAAACTTGAACAAGCACTTCTCGATCCCTCTGTGTGAGGAGCACTCGGAGTACCGTGTCGACAAGAGCTGCATTCCAAAACCTCTCATGTGCATCTCGGTAACACCGATTCAAAAATCTCGGTTCCACCGAAGCACTGAGATGATCTAGTTTTATTATCTCGGTAACATCGATTCCTCTTTCTCGGTTACACCGAGTTTCCTAGCCACCTGATGGTTGTGGAACTCGGTGACACCGGTAAATATGAATCGATTTCACTGACAGTGAAGGGTACTTAATCCAGGCGGACCCGACGTTTGAAATTTCATCTTCAAACACCCGTGTCTCCAACCCTAAGCTGCCGCTCCTGACCCCTCTGGTCGTCACCCTTGCTTCCCCGAGCGCCTCCGCCGTTGGGATCCTCGCCATCGACGGAAATCTCCATCGCCGTCGTCGCCGTAGTCGGACCATCGCTAAGTTAGGATATGGTTCCGATTTCCTCATGCGTTCCATGTCTGATTCAAGCACATTAGGATGTTTTCGTCTATAATCCACCATGTGAAATCGATCTATCCCACAAGAAACCTCCATATATTAGAAAACAAAGGAATTTTGGATCTGACCTTGAAAGCACATTTGCTCCCTTGGTGGTTTTGGTAATTAATAATAACATATAAGTCATTGAACTAATGTTTCCACTAAGTATATTTTAGGAAGAGTTCAATGATAGGGATGGCAAAAGGATTGTGAAGATTGTGGAAATACCCCAAGATGCAAGGAAATGGATTGGCAAAGCTTCAAGCAAGAGGACTCTACATTTTACTTTGTGAGAAATCACTTTGAGTCCATAGGAAAGCCAATACTATTAACAGGGGGTAAAGTTTTGTTGGTGAACAAAATGCTCATACGTGCACAAGAGATAGTCACCAAAAACACCCACAAGCTCTTCCACAAAAGTCTGTCCATAGCCAAATATTCAAAATCGGTGCAACCAACACTTTCCACTCGGTGCCACCGATTTCCAAACTCAGACAGACTCAGCCAAACCCTAGCCACTTCGGTGCAACCGATTCCATTCCGGTGCCACCGAGTTTAGGTTGCCAACTTTCTGTTACGCAAATTCACAATATCGGTACCACCGAGATTGTTGGATCGGCGTCACCGAGAATGTCAATCTGACCGTTGGTCACCTTATCGGTGCAACCGAGTTTCCTATATCGGTCTCACCGAGATTCAAAAGTTGCCACCTTTTGGTCACTTCGGTACCACCGAGATTAACACATCGGTGTCACCGAGTTGGTCATTTTGTGTGTAACGGTTGGATTTTTGGGGATGCCTATATATACCCCTTCACCACCACCCACTCGAAAGAGAAGCACTTAGAACTATTCCATACTTGCCCCATCCAGTTTTCTGAGAGAGAGCCACCTACCCTTGTGTTGAGGTCAAGATCTTCCACTCCAACCATATGGATCTTGATTTCTAGCCTCCCTAAGTTGCTTTCCAGCAATCCCATCTCTTTCACCAAGCCAAATCTGTGAGAGAGTGATTGTGTGTTGAGGAGTCTATCATCTTGAAGCACAAGAGCAAGGATTTCATCGTCATTACCGAGCCTATTACCTTTTGGAGGGTGGTGCCTCCTAGATTGGTTAGGTGTCGCTTGGGAGCCTCCTACTTCGTGTTGTGGAGTTGAACCAACAAGTTTGTAAGGGCAAGGAGATCGCCTACTTCGTGAAGATCTACCCATAGTGAGGCTAGTCCTTTGTGGACGGAAGCCGTTATGGAATAGTCAAGGTTGCTACTTCGTGGACCCTTATGGGTGGAGCCCTCCATGGACTCTCGCGACCGTTACCCTCCGTGGGTTGAAGACTCCATAAACGTGGATGTACGATAGCACCACCTATCGGAACCACGGGAAAAATCATCGTGTCTACAATTGCGTTTGATCTTCCTACCCTATCCTTTCTACTCATGCTTGTTGTTACTTTCCGCTGCTATACTCTTAGACATGCATGTGTAGGGTGTACTTGACTTGCCATGAAATTCTAAAAACTGCCAACTCTAAAATTTGGTATAGGCAAAACTTTTATTTGGTCAAGTAGTCTAATCACCCCCCCCCCTCTAGACATACTTTCGGTCCTACAGACCTCCCGCAACATGCATATCGATACTACCGAGTTGATAAAATCGGTTCCACCGATTTAGGTTTTAGGGTTTCCGAGAACCACTTCGGTGAGACTGAGTTGTTCTTTTCGGTTACACCGAAAAGGCTGCCCAAGTTTCTGTTATGCAGGTGGTCAGTCTCGGTGACTCCGAAAATATCAACCCGGTGCTACCGAAATACATTCTGCAGTAGTTCATACCCAAATTTTCTAAGTTTAAATTTTGAAAAATTATGTGTTTTGGTGATGCCCAACCTTTCTGCTCCTCTATGCTCTATTCACAGGGTCAGCATGTCAGAATCAGATGATAGTCAGAACAATTTCCGGGAAGAGAATGTGGACATGAGTCCAGGCACTAGTCCTGAGGGCAGCTCATCTTCTGGTGATGATGTGCCTAGTTCACCTGACTTGCCCAAGGCTGCCACCAGGGCAAGGAGAAAGTTAAACTCAGATGAGGAGGATGAAGACTTTGTGCCATAAGAGCCACCAAAGAAGGACAGTGTTGCCAAGGGCACAACCTCTGCTGCTACCACATCCAAGAGAAAGGTAGTCAACAAAATCTATGCCAAAACTGATTCTATCAAGGCTCCTGACCATGCCAAGCAGAGCATGACTCTACATCTTGAGTCACCTCCAAGGAAGAGCTCTATGCCTAAGAAGGCAGGTGAGAAGAAGAGGTCCAGGAAGAGAATTGTCCATGTTGTTGGAAGACCTACCTCTATGTGTGAGGATCCAAAAGCTGCTACTGAGGAAGAGGATGGGGAACCTGCTGCCAAAGCCCCTCCATCTGAGAAGAAGAAGCTAATGGCTGATGCTATGCCCAAGGATGCATCATCTAATGGCACCAAGACTGCTCCCAAGAAGGCTGCTGCTGCCTCCAAATCCAAGAAGTCTACCAGAGACATTCCCAGTGCTGCCAAAAACAAGCAACCAACTATGCCAGCTGAAGAAGAAGATTTGCCAGTTTTGAGGAAACTGAGGCCACATATACCCTTGCACACAATGATGATCATCCAGTTGCTGAGGACATGAAGAAGAGGAAAGACTCAGGTCTAAGATTGTGGAGAGCAAATGATCCCTATGCCTCCAGGAGAAGGAGTGATGTGGATGCAAGATTTCACACAAAGGAATAGCAAGACTTCTATGAGACTGTTCTTTTTGACAAATGCCCAGCTGTCAGTGACATGAGATATGTTGACTGGGACTTCATAGAGAAGAATGAAGATTTCTTTCCCCGTGTGCAAGAGAACTTCAGATGCATTGACATTGAGAACTTTGTTGGTAGAGAGTTCACTCCCTGGAATGATGAAATGATCATGAAGTTCTACTCTACTGCTCATTTTTATGGTGATGGCAGGATTGTCTGGATGACAGAAGGTGTCAAGTATGAATCCACTGTTTAAGAGTGGGCTACCATCTTAGGAGCCCCACGAGTACAAGATGGTGATTTGGATGTGTATAGTGAGTCAAAGATGAATCACAACTCCATGGCCAATATGTACAAGGAGATCCCTGCTGATTATGTGCATTCACATAAACTTGGTTCAGTTTACTATTTGCAAGCGGGTCTGCCTACCACCAACACCATCATGAGGTACACTTTGATGCCCAAGTCAGGAGATGACAAGATGATCCGAGGCTACTCAATCAATATGCTGCACCACATTGACCTTCACACCAGATTCAGAGTCATGGATCTTATTGTTGAGACTGTGAAGAAGATAGCTGCAGATCAGAAGAGATCTTGTGGTTATGCACCATACATTCATATGCTAATCAACTCCAAGCTTGAGAAGAATGCGTATGCCCTTGATCGACCTCATATGCCACTCTAGCCAGAATTTGAGGATAATGTGGTGGTGATGAATCCAGATCATCCCACTGCATCTGCAGGAAGAGAAGCAGCTGAGTCAGCAAGAGCCCCTAGTGCTCTAGTGCCAAAGACCATGGCTGAACAGATGGATATGCTTTTTAGCACTGTTTAGAGTATGAAGGAGGATATCAAGACTATATTGCAAAATTAGCACAGTCTTGTGAGGATAGTGGAGAACAGAGTCAAAAATCTCAATGACAAGGTGGATGGGCGGACTAAGACAGTCAATGAGCTCAAGAAGGAAGTGGATGCAGTGCCTAGCCCTCACACCACTGATGATGAGGAGGAGGAGAGTCCAGTTCTTCAGCCAGGAACCCAGTTTAGGAATCAGTCAAGGACTCCCATAGTGCCACCACCAGCGATTAGGCCATCTTCTTCAGCTCCTGCTACAGCTCCCACAGCTCCATCAGCTCCAGTGTCAACTCCACAACCTCAGAGGACTTCAGTTGAAGCTTTTGCAGATGCTCTTCTTTCGAATCCATCAACAGCTACAGGCGCAGCCTCATCATCTCATGGAGGAGATCCAACCCAGAGTGACGCTTAGCTCTATAGCTTTGAACTTTTTGGTAACTTGTTGCCAAAGGGGGAGAAGTTGTAGATCATAGGGCTTCATGAGAGAGAGTGTGTGTTGCATTTTGATTCCTCTCTGCCTTTTCAAAAACATTGGTGTTATCGTTTGTGTGTTGCAAACTTTGTTGGTATTTGATCATATACTCTTATGTGATGCTTCTATAACCTAACTTTGAGATTTCTATGTGATGATCATTTACTATTGTTTGGTGTGTTGTGCTTGTTATTCATTCATATTTAATTTTAGTGCACCACTGATACGTCTCCAACGTATCTATAATTTTTGCTTGTTCCATGTTGTTATATTATCATTCTAGGATGTTTTATAATCATTTTATTACAACTTTATATCATTTTTTGGGACTAACCTATTGATATAGTGCCAAAGTGCCAGTTGTTGTTTTTGCTTGTTTTTTTACTTCGCAGAAAATCAGTACCAAACAGAGATGAAACGCTGCGGGGATTTTTGTGGATTTTTCACGGACTAGAAGAAAGAAGATGGGCCAAAGAACACCAGAAGAGGGGGCCCAGGGTGGCCAGCACCCATCAAGGCGCGCCAGAGGCCCCCTGGCGGGGCCTGATGGGTGTTGGGCACCTTGGGCACCCCCTCCACCGCCTCCGACGCCTATAAATTCCCAAATATTCGGAAACCACAAAAGATAACCCTAGAGTCTCCGCTCCGCCGCCGCAACTCTCTGTATCGACGAAAAACCAATCTGGAGGCATTCCAGTACCCTGCCGGAGAGGGGAATCCATCTCCGGTGGCCATCTTCATCATCCTGGCGGAGGCCATGACGAGAAGGGAGTAGTCCAACCTCGGGGCTCAGGGTATGTACCAGTAGCTATGTGTTCAATCTCTCTCTCTCTCTCTCTCTCTCTCTCTCTCTCGTGTTCTTGAGATGTCACGATCTTGATCTATCACGGGCTTTGTTAATATAGTCGGATCATATGATGTTATTCCCTTGCTATCATGTTGTGATGAATTGAATATTTCCCTTTGAGATATCGTTATGTTGGATTGAAGATAGGATTTGAGAACACTTGATATATGTCTTGCATGTGGATACCCGTGGTGACAATGGGGTGTTCTATTGATTCACTTGATATATGTTTTGGTACTCAACTTGCGGATTCCCGCGGTGACATTGGGGTAATCTATGCATAGGGGTTGACACACGTTCTTGTCCTACTTTCTTCGGTAGAAATCTCGGGGCACTCTTTGAGGTTCTTTGTGTTGGATTGAGTATTATGAATCTGAAATTGTTTGATGCGTATCGTATAATTAACTCATGGATACTTGTGGTGACATTGGAGTATCTAGGTGACATTAGAGTTAGTTGATGCGTATCATATGGTGTTATTCTAGTACGAACTCTTAGATAGATCGAACGGAAAGGATAACTTGATGTTATCTTAGTACGAACTCTTGAATAGATCGATCGGAAAGGATAACTTTAAGGTGGTTTCGTACCCTACAAACAATTTCTTCTTATGTTCTCCGCTAGATAAGAACTTTGGAGTGATTCTTCGTTGCACGTTGAGGGATGGTCATGTGATCCAATTATATTAGCATTGTTGAGAGATTGCACTAGCGAAAGTACGGACCCTAGGCCTTGTTTTCAAGCATTGCAATACCATTTGTGCTCACTTTTGTTACTTGCTACCTTGCTGTTTTTATATTTTCAGATTACAAAAACCTATATCTACCATCCATATTGCACTTGTATCACCATCTCTTCGCCGAACTAGTGCACCTATACAATTTGACATTGTATTTGGTGTGTTGGGGACACAAGAGATTTCTTGTATTTGATTGCAGGGTTGTTTGAGAGAGACCATCTTCATCCTACACCTCCCACGGATTGATAAACCTTAGGTCATCCACTTGAGGGAAAATTGCTACTGTCCTACAAAACTCTGTGCTTGGAGGCCCAACAAAGTCTACAAGAATAAAGTTGCGTAGTAGCCATCAAGCTCTTTTCTGACGTCATTGCTGGGGAGGTGAGTGCTTGAAGGTATATCTTTAGATCTTGCAATTAAATCTTTTAGTTTCCTGTTTTTCACTAGTTTTGGTTTTATAAAAGAAAACTACAAAAAATGGAGTTTAGGTTGCATCATTTGTTTCGTCTTTATAATGTCTTTCGTGAAAATAAGGATTCAGAAAATTGTGCTCAATTGGTAGAGGAAGAAACTATGAAAATACTTAATGAGAATTCCTTGAATGATGAGCATGATTGCAATGTTGTTAGTATGAATTCTATGAATATCCAAAATACTAATGATGATTGCACTAGTCATGATAAAAATGTTTCCTATAAGCATGTCAATTTTTGTGGAGTGCATAATGTTTGTGAAGACGTGCCTTATAGGGATGATAGATTTTGTAAGAAGCATAAACATGATAGAACCCATTCTTTGCTCAAAGTGATAGATGAATTTGCTACAAAATTATGTTGTCTTTGTCCTATTACTTGTGAACTTTGCAATAAAGTTGGTCATCTTAATTTCCAATGCAAACATTTTCATGATCAAATCATGGCCAAATATTGTAATGACTTGATCACTCTTGAACTTTATGATGAGCTTTCTCTATTTTTGGGGAGTGAAGAATTGACACATAAAAATAGTTGGTTTGAAGTATTTATTCTCATAGATGACATTGAAACTAATCTAAAAAATATCTATTTGTTTTCCATGGTAAATTGCAATGAGAATGCTTATATTGCCAACTATAGAAAGATGCGAAAACCAATAGAATATAAAAGGAATACTAATGAAAGGGTAAAGAATTCCACTTTCCCTCCTATTGTCTCTCATGATGTAATAGGTGATGAGGAGGAGCTCCCTATTCAACCAATCTCATCAATAAGAAGCTCGAAAAAATTAATTAAACCCACACATGATGTGGTGAAGAAGAAGAAAAGAAGAAAGAGTAGAGGTAAAAAGGTATCTATTCCAAATGATGTTGCTCCTATTATTGTTGTGCCTCACGAGAATGAATCAAAAATAATTGTGGAAGATGATACACTTGATGATGATTTTGTTACGCCTATTGCTTGTTGTGATGACTATGATTGGGAAGATAATGATACTTCTTATAATCTTGAAAATCTTTTTGGCACCAGCTTGGTAAATTATGATGATAATAATTGTTATGCTATTGGTGCTATTCATACTATTAATGATGAGAGTGATTATGCTTATGATATGCCAAGCCACAAGCTTGGGGATGTTATGCTTAATGAAGATGATCTTTTTAGTTCCCCTACTTTGAATGATCAAATTTGTTATGATGAGTGCATGCCTCCTATTTATGATGATTGTGATATTTATGAAAGTGGGTTTGGAAGAGTGTCAACTTTAGATAATTATTATCCCACTATCTTGGAGGGTGTTGAATTTTATTATAATGATAAAAGTGGATTTGGAGAGATCATGACTTTATTTAGTAATGATTCCACTATTTCGGAAGAAGTTTCACTTGACTATGATGAGAACAAAGTTGCTACTTATGATGATTATTGTGATGATACTTATGTTATAAAAAGTAGTGATGATTATTGTCATAATTTTGAATATCCTTTTACTGAACATTACTCTTTTAATGTGGAAACAATTTATAGTATTCGAGTTTCATTTGATGCTCCCACTATTATTTATGAGAAGAAGTTTGCTTATATGGAGAGTAATAAATTTTCTATGCTTGTAGATCATGAAGAGCATGCTTTATGTGATAGTTATATTGTGAAATTACTTCATGATGCTACTGAAAATTATTATGAGGGAGGAACATATGCTTGTAGGAATTGCAATAATATCAAGTTTCCTCCCTATGTGTTCAAAGTTTTGAAGTTATGCTTGTTTTGCCTTCCTATGCTAGTTGATTCTTGTTCCCAAAAAATATTTGCTCACAAAATACCTATGCATAGGAAGTGGGTTAGACTTAAATGTGCTTGTCATGAGATTCATGATGTTCTCTTGTATGTTTCAATTACTATTCCTATGTGAGCATCATTGAAATCATCATGCCTAGCTAAAAGGCTTTAAAGAAAAGCGCTTGTTGGGAGACAACCCAACACTTATACTTTATGTTTTTATGTGTTAACATGATTAAGCTACTGTATTAATCATGTTTTTGTCTTTTATTTCAATAAAGTGCCAAGTAAATCCTTTGGGATGACTCACAAGATGAGTAGAATTGAGGCTGTGCAAAAACAGAAACTTTTGCCTCCAGTAAAGAATTTCTATGATTTTACTGGAGCATCAAAAAATTCTGAAATTTTTAGACAGTCTTGATATACAAATTCTGCAGGTTTTCCTAATTGTTCAGAATATTTAGAGACAGGGAAGTATGTCTATATTACAGATCTTTACAGACTGTTCTGTTTTTGACAGATTCTGTTTTGCATGCATAGTTTGCTTGTTTTAGTGTTTCCATAGCTTATATTTAGTGGTATAAATTATGGGAATGATAGAATACAGTAGGTATCATGTGGTAACAATTATGAATCGTGTCTTGACAGTATCTAAGTGAATGATTTATCTTTATTACACTAACCCTTCTCACGAAGTTCCGTTAAGTTTTGTGTGATTGAAGTTTTCAAGTTTTGGGTGACACCGATATGAGGAGAATAAGGAGTTACAAGAACCTAAGCTTGGGGATTCCCAAGGCACCCCCAAGGTAATATCCAAGGAAGACTCAAGCTCCTAAGCTTGGGGATGCCCCGGAAGGCATCCCCTCTTTCGTCTCCAACATTATCGATATATCTTACTTAGAGCTATATTTTTATTCGTCACATAATATGTGCTTTGCTTGGATCATCATTATATTTTGTTATTTTCTATTAGGTGTTATTTACAATATTGTTTTTCAATAAAAAGTTCCAAGAATTGTCTTAGGATGCTTGCATTGCATGTTTTGATGTGTGATGTGTAAAAACAGAAACTTTTGCTGTAGTGTTGAATTTTCATATTTTACTGGAACGTGGAAAGTTTCTGAAATGTTTACACAGTATTGTCATATAAAGTATTTAGCATGTCCTAAAGTTTCATAATTGATTGAGTTACAGAAGTACACTGATTTAATAGATTGCTACAGACTGTTCTGGTTGGACAGATTGCTGTCATAGTATTGTTATCTACTTATCCTATAGTTTCCATAGCCTATATTGGTAGATATAAATTGTGGAAATGATAGTAAAAAGTAGATGATGTTTGAAATTATTATGCAACTTGTCTTGGCAGTACATAAAGAGTTGATTTATTATTATGTGTACTAACCTATCTCACGAGTTCTTTTCGAGTTTCGTGTGGATGTAGTTTTTGAGAATAGGTGAAACCATGATCTGAGAGGATTGAACGAGATACAAAAGCTCAAGATTGGGGATGCCCAAGGCACCCCAAGTAATATTTGAAGAAGTCTCAAGCATCTAAGCTTGGGGATGCTACGCATCCCACCTCTCTTCGTCAACTATCGGTTAGTCTATGTTGAGCCTAAATTTTATTCGTTCACATGATGCATGCTATTCTTGGAGTTCTATTTTTGTTTAGTTTGATGTTTGAATAAAATACTTAGATCTGAAAATATTTACTGATAGAGAGAGAGTCCTCACATAGCTACTTAATTGTTTGACTACTCATTGATCTTCACTTATATCTTTTGAGAGTAGCTTGTCATTTGCTCTAGTGCTTCACTTATATCTTTTTGAGCACGGTGTGCTTGGAAACTTTTGTAGAAATACTCTCATGCTTCACTTAGATTAATTTGAGAGTTAGTAAATTTTGAAGAAATCCTCTCATGCTTCACTAATATCTTTTTGAGAGATGAAATCTTTATGCTCATGTGCTTCACTTAAATTTGTTTGAGCTTGCCAAAAAGCAATGGCAGTATATGAAACTAGTCCCAAAGTGATAGATATCCAAGGAGGATATAATAAAAACTTTCATGAAGATCATTGGACAAATTAAACTTGATTCCTTGTAATAGTTTTGAAACATGATGATAGTAATATGTGAGTCATGTTGATGAGTAATTATGCTTAGTAGGAATATTGGTGTTAAGGTTTGTGATTCCCTATGCATGCACGAAAGTCAATAGTTATGCAATGAAGTTACATCCTACTTGTGGTGCATTATTCGGTGTTAGTTATGTTCAATGCTCACTTATGTGAATTTTCATTTCTTGGTTTGGTTGCTTCCCAATCTATTTGCTAGCCTCCATTTGTACTAAGTAGAAATACTACTTGTGCATCCAAAATCCTTAAACCAAGTTTTGCCTTATGAGTCCACCATACCTACCTATATGTGGTATTTCCATGCCGTTCCAAGCAAATTTGTATGTGCCATCTCTAAATTTTCAAAATAAATTTTCTCTTTTGTGTGCCCGTACCGCTCATGAAACGGTGGGGAGTGTCCAATATTTTTCCATGCTAGATGTGTTATTCTCAAGATGAGTGTTTATTCACTTGTCATTGCACGAGAGTGCGGTGGTAATAGGGATGCCCATTCCCGAAATGAAAAAGAAAAAATATTTACTTTATGTTGTCAAATAATAAATTCCTTGGAAAGTGTTGGTATGGAAGGCAACCGTGGATACGGCCCGCCATGGAAAGTGAAAGTTTGGTGGAAAAAGGAATAAACTTTATTTTCTGTTTGGGAACCGCCTATGATATATCTAGCATGGAAAGTATAGTGAGCTACTTTGTCATTTTCGTTGACAGGAAAAGCATGCCACCAAAACTATTTTTTCTCTCTCAATTTAAAACTTTGAGCTCTGGCACCTCTACAAATCCCTACGTCCCTCTGTGAAGGGCCTATCTATTTACTTTATGCAATTTTTATTTTTGCTTTGAGTCTCCATCTTCTCTTATAAGCACCAACTAGGGGGCACTATGATCGTACTTGAGCATTGGGCATAGCTAATATTTGAGTGTGTTTCATGAATGGATCAATGATTGAGCATGATGGGCTAGGGATAACTTTCTTTAGTGTTGATATTTTGAAAGACATGGTTGCTTGTTGACATACTTGAGTATTGAAGTCATTATGTTAAAACTAGACTATTGCTTTGAATCATTTACAAGTCCAAATGTCCATGCTATACAAAGAAGAAAAGAATATGATGAACATGTTAGGCAGCATTCCACATCAAAAATTCTGTTTTTATCATTTACCTACTCGAGGACGAGTAGGAATTAAGCTTGGGGATGCTGATACGTCTCCAACGTATCTATAATATTTTGCTTGTTCCATGCTGTTATATTATCATTATTGGATGTTTTATAATCATTTTATTACAACGTTATATCATTTTTTGGGACTAACCTATTGACATAGTGCCAAAGTGACAGTTGTTGTTTTTGCTTGTTTTTTACTTCGCAGAAAATCCGTACCAAACAGAGATGGAACGCTGCGGGGATTTTTGTGGATTTTTCACGGACCAGAAGAAAGAAGATGGGCCAAAGAACACCAGAAGAGGGGGGCCCAGGGTGGCCAGCACCCACCAGGGCGCGCCAGAGGCCCCCTGGCGCGGCCTAATGGGTGTTGGGCACCTCGGGCACCCCCTCCACAGCCTCCGACGCCTATAAATTCCCAAATATTTGAAACCCCAAAAGATAACCCTAGACTCTCCGCTCCGCCGCCGCAACTCTCTGTATCGATGAAAAACCAATCTGGAGGCATTCCAGTACCCTGCCAGAGAGGGGAATCCATCTTCGGTGGCCATCTTCATCATCCCGGCGGAGGCCATGACGAGGAGGGAGTAGTCCAACCTCGGGGCTGAGGGTATGTACCAGTAGCTATGTGTTCAATCTCTCTCTGTCGTGTTCTTGAGATGTCACGATCTTGATGTATCATGGGCTTTGTTAATATAGTCGGATCATATGATGTTATTCCCTTGCTATCATGTTGTGATGAATTGAATCTTTCCCTTTGAGATATCGTTGTGTTGGATTGAATATTGGATTTGAGAACACTTGATATATGTCTTGCATGTGGATACCCGTGGTGACAATGGGGTGTTCTATTGATTCACTTGATATATGTTTTGGTACTCAACTTGCGGATTCCCGCGGTGACATTGGGGTAATCTATGCATAGGGATTGATACACGTTCTTGTCCTACTTTCTCCTGTAGAAATCTCGGGGCACTCTTTAAGGTTCTTTGTGTTGGATTGAGTATTATGAATCTGAAATTGTTTGATGCGTATCGTATAATTAACTCATGGATACTTGTGGTGACATTGGAGTATCTAGGTGACATTAGAGTTAGTTGATGCGTATCATATGGTGTTATTCTAGTACGAATCTTAGATAGATCGAACGGAAAGGATAACTTGGTGTTATCTTAGTACGAACTCTTGAATAGATCGATCGGAAAGGATAACTTTAAGGTGGTTTCGTACCCTACAAACAATTTCTTCTTATGTTCTCCGCTAGATAAGAACTTTGGAGTGATTCTTCGTTGCACGTTGAGGGATGGTCATGTGATCCAATTATATTAGCATTGTTGAGAGATTGCACTAGCGAAAGTACGGACCCTAGGCCTTGTTTTCAAGCATTGCAATACCATTTGTGCTCACTTTTGTTACTTGCTACCTTGCTGTTTTTATATTTTCAGATTACAAAAACCTATATCTACCATCCATATTGCACTTGTATCACCATCTCTTCGCCGAACTAGTGCACCTATACAATTTGACATTGTATTTGGTGTGTTGGGGACACAAGAGATTTCTTGTATTTGATTGCAGGGTTGTTTGAGAGAGACCATCTTCATCCTACACCTCCCACGGATTGATAAACCTTAGGTCATCCACTTGAGGGAAAATTGCTACTGTCCTACAAAACTCTGCGCTTGGAGGCCCAACAACCACCAAGTTGTATGTGACATGGAAGATTGACCCATGATCCTAATCGATTGTGCATTTGCATTCAAACGCAAATTCAAAATAATGCACAAATTTAGGGGGGAGCTCTTGCTTATCACATACCTCTCAAAGCGACGATGCTATTCATTATTTATATCTCTCATCGAGCTTTGATCAATATGTTGTCATCAATTACCAAAAAGGGGGGATTGAAAGCACAACTTCTCCCTAGGTGGTTTTGGTAATTAATAACAACATATACTTCATTGGACTAATGTTTTCCACTAAGTATATCTCAGGAAAATGTTCAATGATAGCTTGGCAAAGGATCACGAGGAGACCCCAAGATACAAGGAATAAGATTGGCAAAGCTACAAGGATGAAGTCTCTACATTTTACTTTGTGAGAAATCACTTTGAGTCCATAGGAAAGCCAATACTATCAAAAGGGGGTGAGGTATTAATGGTGAATGAAATGCTCAAGTGATCAAGTGTTAGCCACCAAATACACTCATAAACTCTCCCACAAACATTCTGTTCAAAACCATTCCACTCAAAATCGGTGTCACCAAGTTTCTTATCAGCTACACCGAGTTTCAAGCCCAGACAGAAACCCTAGCCAACAATCTATTCTCGGTACAACCAAGTTCCATATCTGTGCAACCGAGATTGGTGACCAACTCTCTGTCTGTCGATTTATAAAATCGGAATTTCCGAGTTTTGTAAATTTGTGCCACCGAGTTTGGAAACTGCCCTCGGCCATTCTTTTCGGTACCACCGAGAATAATATATCGGTAGCACCGAGATTCCTAAAGTTGCCACATTTTGAAAAAATTGGTACGACCGAGTTTCATATCGGTTTCACCGAGTTGGTCAATAATGTTGTAACAGTTGGATTTTTGGAGATGCCTATATATACCCCTCCACCACATCCCACTCGCAAGAGAAGCACTCAGAACTATTCCACACTTACCCCATCCAATTTTCTGAGAGAGAGCCACCTACCCTTTTGTTGAGGTCAAGATCATCCACTCCAACCATATGGATCTTGATTTCTAGCCTCCCCAAGTTGCTTTCCATCCAATCAATCTCTTCTACCCAAGCCAAATATGTGAGAGAGTGATTGTGTGTTGAGGAGACTATCATTTGAAACACAAGAGCAAGGAGTTCATCGTTACTATTGAGCCTATTACCTTTTGGAGGGTGGTGCCTCCTAGATTGGTTAGGTGTCGCTTGGGAGCCTCCTACTTCGTGTTGTGGAGTGAACCAAGAAGTTTGTAAGGGCAAGGAGATCACCTAATTCGTGAAGATCTACCCCGAGTAAGGCTAGTCCTCCGTGGACGCAGGCCATCATGGAATAGTCAAGGTTGCTACTTCATGGACCCTTCGTGGGTGGAGCCCTCCGTGGACTCTCGCGACCGTTACCCTCCGTGGTTTGAAGACTCCATAAACGTGGACGTACGATAGCACCACCTATCGGAACCACGTGAAAAATCTTCGTGTCTCCAAATTGCGTTTGATCTCCTCTCCCCCTCTCTTTACATATGCTTGTCTTTACTTTCCGCTGCAATACTCATAGACATGCATGTGTAGGGTGAACTTGACTTGTGCTAATTGCTAAAATCTGCCCACTAATTAATTTGGGAAAAGGTTAGGTTTTTATTTGGTCAAGTAGTCTAATCACCCCCCCCTCTAGACCTATTTCGATCCCTACAGATGGTCCCTCAAGATCATACCTGCACCAGCACGACCATCTACTGTCCATGATCCATCAGTACTCAATTTTCTCCAGCCCAGGACAGGTGGAGCCCACTTGTTGGGGACTCGCTCAACCATTTCCACATGTGGATCCTTTGAGATCGGCTCATAAGAAATCATTGATTTTCCTTTCAGCGGGTCGCATATAGAGTTTTGATTTAAGGAAAGCAGCGACTCTAGGTAACTACATAGAAATTTTTTTGAAACCTCCATTGGTGGTGGTGTCTTGTCATGTACCACTTCATTCCTATTATGCCACACTCTCCAGAGTGTCATTAACAACATGCTGCATTGGACTTCACTCAAGGGATATAATGTTTCTATTAGCTATTCAAGACCGGAGTTAGATACTTCCTTCAAGTAGGGGAGACACCAAGCCGAAGACATGCAATTCCACAACTGCACTACATTGGGACACCTACAAAATGCATGAAAGGTGTCCTCTCCTTCTCTATAACAAACCGGACAAACAACCGTTAACTCGAGTCTACGCTTGTGCTTATTCTGCCAAGTAGGTAGTGAGTTGGTAGCAGCCCACCATGCAAAATTCCTTACCGTTGGTGGAACATTACTTCTCCATATAAGGTTCCAGCATATACGACGACCATCCGGCCTAGTGTCCGATGCTTCGGCTGTCTGAACATTATTCTCTTGGAAAGCTAGTTCATAAGAAGATTTGACAATGAACATGCCCAACCTCCCAGGCCCCCAAGCAAGTACATCATTGCCTGCTCTTGGGGAAGCCCGAATCTTTAGGATTTTAGTAACATCACATTGCATGAAAATTTCTTGAAGCAAGTCTATGTTCGATGAACCATTATGGTTAAGGAGTTGTGACACAAATGTAAACCTGCATGTACCTTGTGGTGAAACAGGCTTGTACGAGAAGGGTCTTGGTATCCAATTGTTGCGCCAAATACGGTTACCTTCCCCATTACCTACCTTCCAAATAAGTCATTTTTTCAAGAGGTCCAGACCATAAGAAATTGTTGTCCATGAAGATGATGCATTACCCGAGAAAATTGTATCTTCTAACTTTCCATTGGGATAATATCTAGCCTTTATAACTTGGGTGCACAAGCTTTCTGGCCTAGTCAATAACCTCCACGCCTGTCGAGCCAGTAGGGCATGATTGAACATATGGTAATCTCGGAAGCCCACTCCCCCTTTTCTCTTAGGTTGTTGCAATTTCCGCCAAGCCTTCCAATGCACTTTCCGTTTCCCTTGGGTTGCACCCCAGTAGTAGTTCCTGACCATGCTTGTTAAATCATCACATACAGAAAATCATAATTTGAAAACCCCCATAATGTATGTAGGAAGAGCTTGCTTGACTGACTTAATGAGAACCTCCCTACCCGGCACTCCATAATGATTGTGTACTCGTATCTGTACACTTGTTGGAATAGGTGTGGATTTTGTGCTAAAGTTTTTGGAGAAAATTGGGGGGGTTTTCTACTTTGTCTTGTTCTGTTCAAAAAGGGTGTTTTTCTGGTCAATGTTGACAATCAATTGTGCTTTGTTGTTGTAGGAGCAAGAAGTACGAAGTTCACATTGCAGTTTCATCATGGTGGTTTTTTGATGGGTGAAGGAAGAAACAGACACTAGTGCATACACGCATAGTTTGTTAAAAGATGCCCTAGAGGCATTAATAAATTGGTTATTATCATATTTCCTTGTTCATGATAATCGTTTGTTATCCATGCTATAATTGTATTGATCGGAAACTCAGATACATGTGTGGATACATAGACAACACTATGTCCCTAGTGAGCCTCTACTAGACTAGCTCGTTGATCAAAGATGGTCAAGGTTTCCTGACCATAGACATGAGTTGTCATTTGATAACGGGATCACATCATTAGGAGAATGATGTGGTGGTCAGTACCCAACCTTAAGCATAGCATTTGATCATGTTAGTTTATTACTACTGCTTTATCCATGTCAAGTATCTGTTCCTACGACCATGAGATCATGCAACTCCCTGACACCGGAGGAATGCCTTGTGTGTATCAATCGTCACAACATAACTGGGTGACTATAAAGGTGCTCTACAGGTATCTCCGTGGGTGTCTATTGGGTTGGCGTGGATTTGAGACTGGGATTTGTCACTCTGTATGACGAAGAGGTATCTCTGGGCCCACTCGGTAATACAACATCACAATAAGCTTGCAAGCAATGTGACTAAGGAGTTAGTCATGAGATCTTGTATTACAAAATGAGTAAAGAGACTTGTCGGTAACGAGATTGAACTAGGTATGGAGATACCGACGATCGAATCTCGGGCAAGTAACATACCGCTGGACAAAGGGAACTGCATACGGGATTGATTGAATCCTTGGCATCGTGGTTTGACCGATAAAGATCTTCGTGGAATATGTGGGAACCAATATGGGCATCCAGGTCCTGCTATTGGTTATTGACTGGAGAGGTGTCTCTGTCATGTCCACATGATTCTCGAACCCGTAGGGTCCGCACGCTTAACGTTCGGTGAAGCTAGAGTAGTATTGGGATATTCACGTTAGTGACCGAATGTTGTTTGAAGTCCCGGATGAGATCCCGGGCATCAGGAGGAGCTCCGGAATGGTCCGGAGGTAAAGATTTATACATGGGAAGTCCTATTTTGCCTACCGGAAAAGTTTCGGGCATTACCAGTAGTATACCGCGGTGCCGAAAGGGTTCCGGGGGTCCACCTGCTCCGTGGGCCCACATGGGCTGTAGGGGTGTCGACCTAGCCAAGCTAGGCCAGGTGCACCAGCCCTTATAGGCGCATGGGGCTTGGGGCCAAGAGTCCCAAAGGGACAAGGCACCCCAGAGGTGCCTTGGAGGAGGGGGACTCCTCCCTTCCTTGTGGAGGGAGGACTCCACCCTAGCCGCCGGCCCTCCTTGGAGGAGGGGACAAGGGTTGTGACCTAACCCTGCCCCTTGCCTCCTATATATAGTAGAGGAGAGGGGGAGGGCTGGACACAACAATCCCACGCCTCGGTGGCAGTGCTTTCTCTCTCTCCCTAGATCGTTTTCTCCTCAAATCGCATCTACGGTAGCGCTTGGCGAAGCCCTGCCGGGATTGTTCCACCACGTTGTCGTGCTGGTTGAGATCCCATCTACTTCTCCTTCACCTCTTGCTGGATCAAGTAGGAGGAGACGTCATCGAGCCGCACGTGTGCTGAACACGGAGGTGCCGTCCGTTCGACGCTAGATCGGATTGGATCACGATTGGATTGTGAAGAGTACAACTACATCAACCGCGTTATATATGCTTCCACTTAGCGATCTACAAGGGTATGTAGATACACTCCCCTCTCGTAGCTATGCATCTCCATGGATAGATCTTGGCTGTTCGTAGAATTTTTTTTGTTTCCCATGCAACGTTCCCCATCAATGGCATCATGAGCTAGGTCTATGCGTAGATGATATGCACGAGTAGAACACAAAGAGTTTGTGGGCGTTGATGTTCAGAATGCTTACCTCCTTAGTATTATCTTGATTCGGCAGTATTGTGGGATGAAGCGGCCCGGACCAAGCTTACTCGTCCACGTACGAAAGACCGGTTCCGTCGACTGACATGCAACTTGTTGCATAAAGATGGCTGGCAGGTGTCTGTCTCTCCCACTTTAGTTGAATCGGATTCGACAGAGGCGGTCCTTGTAGAAGGTTAAATAGTAACTTGAATATCACCATTGTGGCTTTGTGTAGGTAAGAACGTTTCTTACTAGTTGCCCATAGCAGCCACGTAAAACTTGTAACAACAAAGTAGAGGACGTCTAACTTATTTTTGCAGGGCATGTTGTGATGTGATATGGCCAAGACGTGATTTTATATATGCTGATGTATGAGATGATCATGTATTGTATTAGTTATCATGACTTGCATGTCGATGGAAACGGCAACCGACAGGAGCCATAGGGTTGTCTTTAATTTATTGTATGACCCGCGTGTCAATCATTAAACGCCATGTAATTTCTTTACTTTATCGCTATGCGTTAGCAATAGTTGTAGAAGCAATAGTTGGCGAGACAAACTCATGACGACACAATGATGGAGATCATGGTGTCATGCCCGTGACGATGGAGATCATGCCGGTGCTTTGAGATGGAGATCAAAAGCACAAGATGATGATGGTCATATCATGTCACTTATATGATTTGCATGTGATGTTTATCCTATTTATGCATCTTATTATGCTTAGAACGATGGTAGCATTATAAGATGAGCCCTCACTGAAATTTCAAGATAAATTGTGTTCTCCCCAAGTATGCACCGCTACAAAGGTTCGTCATTTCGAAGCACCTCATGATGAGCGGGTGTGATAGACTCTACATTCGCATACAACGGGTGTAAGCCAGATTTTCACACGCGGAATACTTGGGTTAAACTTGACGAGCTTAGCATGTACAGACATGGCCTCGGAACACAGGAGACCGAAAGGTCGAACATGAGTTATATAGTAGATATGATCAACATGGAGATGTTCACCATTGAAGCGGCCCCATCTCACGTGATGATCGGACTTGGGTTGGTGGATTTGGATCATGTTACATTCGGACAACCTGAGGGATGTTGATTTGAGTGGGAGTTCTTTATTAATATGATTAATTTAACTCATTATCATGAACATAGTCAAAATGTCTTTGCAAATCATGTTGTAGATCAATAGCTCGCGCTGTAGCTCCCCAGTATTTTGATACGTTCCTAGAGAAAACTAAGTTGAGAGTTGATAGTAGCAATTATGCGGAGTGGGTCCGTGATATGAGGATTCTCCTTATTGCTGCACAGAAGGCTTATCTCCTTGATGCACCGCTCGGTGCGCCAGCCCCTCAAGCATGGTCTATGGATGTTGTGAATGTCTGGCAGACACGTTCTGATGACTACTTGATAGTGTAGTGCGCCATGCTTTACAACTTAGAACTGGTTCTCCAAAGACGTTTTGTAGCGACCCGACCCAAAACGAGTCAAGCCTCTGTGTGTCAGTGCCATCCCTGGATCAGTATGATGGCACACACAGTACATCAATGTATATATCAAAGTGCAATCACATGTAAATAACGTAAAACTGATATATACCTCTTAAATCTCAGCGGAAACAGTCAACGGGAGTGGAGTCCCAATAAACACTAGTGGCAGGTTGAGTGTAGACCATAACCCTAAATCATACACTTACTCGTCATAGAAATATTCCCGCAACATGAGACGTTGCAGCTGTGTAGGTCAGTACATTGAATGTACCGGCAAGATCACCATAGAATAAAATGATAAAGACTATTCTATATGCAAAAGGCTTTGTGGCTCTGTGTTTGAGTTTTTGCAGAAAAAGCTGGTCTTATTTTCCCTACAAGAAAGGAGTCAAACGGAATAATCACCACAAAAGTTGGTTGTTAATGAGATGGTTCCACCAACCAATTCTCATGTCCCAAAATATTTAATAGACCCACTCATCATAATTATTTAATTGTGTTGAGACTGGCTGATAGTATCATCTCCGGTGCTCATGTTGTCCATAACCAAGGACACGGCTAATCGATTAATTTGACACTCTGCAGAGATTTGTACACTTTACCCGCAAGTTCGATCCCTCCCGTTGTGTCCTCGCACTGCCTGGTGTTTGAGAACGAGACGATCGAAACATGGTCTTCCAAAGCGATCCTCCGATAGAAAGTCAGTGCCCATCCAATCCTACCTTTCTTCTACATCTCCTAGCAATCTAACCTACCAGAGTCACAACTAAGGTCAACCAAGCCAGAGCCCATAATGACCTGCGGTTGCACACGTAAGCTTTCCGGCCTTGAAGTATCCATCCATCTCTTTGGACCTGGGTGGCATTCCGTCGGGATGATCACAGGTAGATACCAGGATTCCAGGGCATAACCATGATAGATATCAGGCTGCCAGATGCATGTCCAATCCACCCAGAGGTATATTGAGTCCTTGAAGTCTTGATCATCATGTAGGTCTTGAAATAATTAATTAACCTCACAACACTCCTGAATCTCACAACCAAACCCCGTCTACTAAAGCGTAGCAAATGTGAAGTAACGTCCCTTCCCGGGCAATGGTAACAGGGTGTTGGGTTTCTCCTACCTCATGATACTACCACAAGTTCAAGATCAATATCCTACTGGATGTATGACGGAGAGATTGATTCTAATGCAAATAAAACATAGGTAATGTAAGATGATCAAAGTGAACTTGCCTGGTAAGGTTGATGAAGATAATATCGCTCTCAGAAATAACTTGATAGAACTATTCGTCACTCTCCGATGAAATCTATATAATAAAACATTGCACTCATAAGCAAACACTTCTAGCAATCAATACTATCAATCAAAAAGCAACACAAAACTAAACACAATAGGGTTGTGATGAAGGAAATACTTAAGACAAAAGTTAACACAACAAAACTTCATCAAAACAACCAAGGGTAGTTTTCCAATAAATAACCCATTTTCAATAGCAACAAAACAACAACAAAATAAAATCTAACAAAAGTATTTTAGTAAATCTTTTACTAGGAAAAAGAAATACTTTTGAAAAACAACTAAAAACTATGAAAACAACACACTAAACAACATAAGTTTTTGTCTAATAAACTTAACAACAAGAAAAACAATAAAATACTAAAATAATAGAAAACAAAGTATAAAACAACTAAGTTAACAGAAAGTAAAACTTATAAAACAATTTATAGAAAATATTTTCAAATAGGAAGTCAAATTAGCAATGAAATCAATTTGCAAGTTATAATTGAACTAGAATTGATTTCATGTAATCCAAAATAATAAATAAAATAAAAATAGTTATGGTTGAAATACTACTATTAACTAATAGAAAACAAAAGAAAACTTGTCAACTAATATAAAAGAAAAATAATGTAAACAATTTAAAACAAAAGAAATAGAAATAAACCTAAAAAGAACTATAACAGATTCTGTTTTGCTAAATACCTAAATTTCAATATTCTAAAAATTCTCAAATTCTACCTACTGATAAATAAAGTCACTAGTGACTAGTAGCAAAAAGAATCAATTAAAAACCTATTCTTAAACTCAAGATATTCATAAAGCAAGATTTGAATCAAATCTGTTTGAATTCAAATTTAAATTATTCAAACATGGTCAATCTTTATATCTACAGAAACTAGACAAAATTTGTGATACAATGCAAAAAGAATCACTCAGAAATAATTAAAAACATAAAAGATAAGGCAAAAACAAAATTAGAATCTATTCTGTGTTTAAAACAGAAAAAGAAAAAGAAAAATCTAACCTAACGAACAGGTGTACACATGGCTAATTCTTACTGGCTACGGGGTGTGCACGCGCGGGCTAAACGAGCAGATGATCGCTAATTAAGAGAAAACGTTTTGGCTAAAGTAAATAAAAGAAAAACCCGGTCGGTTTATTAAATAAACCGAAGGGGTACACGGGATTCTAATCTACGCCGTTGGGTTCAGATCTGACGGTGGATGGGAGCTCCGGTGACTTACAGAGGACGAGGAGCTCCTGCGCGGCGAGGGCGTTTGGTGGTCGAAGGCGAGGGCACGGGGAGGTGCGGTGTGGTGAGGCAGATTCAGTGGTGGTGGCAATGGTGGTCGAAGGCGTCGGGAGTGAACGGGGCAAGGTAATGGCGTGGTGGCGGCGCTCGAAACTCCGGCGAGGCATTTTCGGGCATGGGAGGAATGACGTGGCTTGAGACTGCGTCGGTATTTCCCCAAAGAGGAAGGGATGATGCAGCACAGCGACGGTAAGTATTTCCCTCAGTTATGAAACCAAGGTTATCGAACCAGTAGGAGGATCACCGCCACCCAATAAGCAGCACCTGCACACAAACAACAAATACTTGCAACCCGATGCGAAAGAGAGGTTGTCAATCTCTCTATGGTAATAAGATAGATTAGGTAGTGATAGATAGGAGAGATAGATCTCTCAAGAACACAAATAAAAAGAGTAAATATACAGCAATATATTTTTGGGATTTTGGTTTTGTAGATCTGAAAACAAAGATTGCAAAAAACGTAGATCAAAAAGCAATATGATGGAAAAGTAGACCCGGGGGACGTAGGGTTCACTAGTGGCTTCTCTCATGAGTATAGCGCACGGTGGGTGAACAAATTACTGTTGGGCAATTGATAGAAAATTGAATAGTCATGACGATATCCAAGGCGATGATCACTATATAGGCATCATGTCCAAGTCGACTCCTGCCTGCATCTACCTCTATTACTCCACACATCGACCGCTATCCAGCATGCATCTAGTGTATTAAGTTCATGGAAAAACGGAATAATGCAATAAGAACGATGACATGATGTAGACAAGATCTATTCATGTAGGAATAGACCCCATCTTGTTATCCTTAATAGAAACGATACATGCGTGTCTTGCTGCCCCTTCTGTCACTGGGAAAGAACACCGCAAGATCGAACCCATCACAAAGCACCTCTTCCCATGGCATGAAAAATCGATCTAGTCGGCCTAACTAAACCAAAGATTCGGAGAAGAAATACGAGGCTATAAGTAATCATGCATATAAGAGATCAAAGAAGACTCAAATAATATTCATGGATAGAAACTGATCATGAACTCAAAATTCATCGGATCCCAACAAACACACCGCAAAAGTTTACATCAAATGGATCTCCAAGAGACCATTGTATTGAGAATCATAAGAGAGAGAGAGAGAGAGAAGAAGCCATCTAGCTTCTTTCTTCTGGTCCAGAAAAAATCCACAAAAATCCCCGCAGCGTTTGATCTCCGTTTGGTACTGATTTTCTGCGAAGTAAAAAACAAGCAAAAACAGCAACTGGCACCTTGGCACTATGTCAATAGGTTAGTCCCAAAAAATGATATAAAGTTGTTATAAAATGATTGTAAAACATCCAAGAATGATAATATAACAACATGGAACAAGCAAAAATTATAGATACGTTGGAGACGTATCAGCATCCCCAAGCTTAATTCCCACTCGTCCTCGAGTAGGTAAATGATAAAAATAGAATTTTTGATGTGGAATGCTGCCTAACATGTTCATCACATTCTTTTCTTTTGTATAGCATGGACATTTGGACTTATAATGATTCAAAGCAATAGTCTAGTTTTAACATAATGACTTCAATACTCAAGCATGTCAACAAGCAACCATGTCTTTCAAAATATCAACACTAAAGAGAGTTATCCTTAGCCCATCATGCTCAATCATTGATCCGTTTATGAAACACACTCAAATATTAACTATGCCCAATGCTCAAGTACGATCATAGTGCCCCCTAGTTGGTGCTTATAAGAGAAGATGGAGACTCAAAGCAAAAATAAAAATTGCATAAAGTAAATAGATAGGCCCTTCGCAGAGGGAAGTAGGGATTTGTAGAGGTGCCAGAGCTCAAGGTTTAAATTGAGAGAGAAAAAATATATTTTGGGTCGCATGCTTTTCATGTCAACGAAAACGACAAAGTAGCTCACAATACTTTCCATGCTAGATATATCATAGGCGGTTCCCAAAGAGAAAATAAAGTTTATTCCTTTTTCCACCAAACTTTCACTTTCCATGGCAGGCCGTATCCACGGTTGCCTTTCATACCAACACTTTCCAAGGAATTTATTATTTGACAACAAAAAGTAAATATTTTTTCTTTTTCATTTCGGGAATGGGCATCCCTATTACCGCCGCACTCTCGTGCAATGACAAGTGAATAAACACTCATCTTGAGAAAAACACATCTAGCATGGAAAAATATTGGACACTCCCCACCGTTTCATGAGCGGTACGACCACACAAAAGAGAAAATTTATTTTGAAAATTTAGAGATGGCACATACAAATTTTCTTGGTACGGCACGGAAATACCGCATATAGGTAGGTATGGTGGACTCATAAGGCAAAACTTGGTTTAAGGATTTTGGATGCACAAGTAGTATTTCTACTTAGTACAAATGGAGGCTAGCAAATAGATTGGGAAGCAACCAAACCAAGAAATGAAAATTCACATAAGTGAGCATTGAACATAACTAACACCGAATAATGCACCACAAGTAGGATGTAACTTCATTGCATAACTATTGACTTTCGTGCATGCATAGGGAATCACAAACCTTAACACCAATATTCCTACTAAGCATAATTACTCATCAACATGACTCACATATTACTATCATCATGTTTCAAAACTATTACAAGGAATCAAGTTTAATTTGTCCAATGATCTTCATGAAAGTTTTTATTATATCCTCCTTGGATATCTATCACTTTGGGACTAGTTTCATATATTGCCATTGCTTTTTGGCAAGCTCAAACAAATTTAAGTGAAGCACATGAGCATAAAGATTTCATCTCTCAAAAAGATATAAGTGAAGCATGAGAGGATTTCTTCAAAATTTACTAACTCTCAAATTAATCTAAGTGAAGCATGAGAGTATTTCTACAAAAATTTCCAAGCACACCGTGCTCAAAAAGATATAAGTGAAGCACTAGAGCAATTCTATAGCTCAAAAAGTTTAAGTGAAGCACATAGAGAAATTCTAACAAATCATAGCATGATTTTGGCTTCCTCAAATAGTTGTGTCCAGCAAGGATACAAAGGAAAAACTGACAAAAAAAGCAAGCAAAGATACAAGACGCTCCAAGCAAAACTCATGATATGTGACGAATAAAAATATAGCTGCAAGTAAAATACCGATGGTCGTTAGAAGAAAGAGGGGATGCCACTCGGGGGCATACCCAAGCTTAGTTGCTTGTTTCTCTTTGGATATATCTTGGGGGTGTGGTAGCATCCCCAAGCTTATGCTTTTATCACTCCTTATTCCTTCATCCATCGTGATCTCACCCAAAACTTGAAAACTTCAATCACACAAAACTCAAGAAAATCTTTGTGAGATCCGTTAGTATAAGAAAGCAAATCACTACTTTAGGCACTGTTGCAAACCCATTCATATTTTATTATTGCATTATACCTACTGTATTGTAACTTTACCATGGCTCATACCCTTCAATATAACCCATAGATTCATCAAAACAAGCACACAATGCAACGAAAACAGAATCTGTCTTAAACAGAACAGTCTGTAGTAATCTGTACTCTACCCATACTTATGTAATTCTAAAAATTCTGAAAAATTAGGAAAACGTAAGGAATCTACCATTCTTAAGAAGTTGCTCCCCACCTCTTCCTATTCTCTCAACATGCACACTGTCCACATCAGCGACGTGCCACGTCATTATTCAGTTTCAAAAAACATCCAATGAGTCTTATTCCCAGCCTATCCACGTCATCAATCCTGCCTCATCAGCAAAGAAGCGTAGTCAAATACTCACATTACACTACCATTCTTGCAAGCCAATATATTCCGGTCTGAGTTTTAGCAGAAAAAAACTGAGACAGATCGTTCTGTCTCTTCGGTTCGGTTCATGTTTCTCTTCCACTTCCACTTCCACCTTTAATTCCCAAAATAAGTTCTTCCTCCCTCCATTTCATCTTCTTAGTGCACCGTGCGATACCCTAGGCTCACCAGTCCACTCCAAATTGGCCGCCGCTAGCGCATTTAGGTGTGCCCAACAACTGCTAGATTGCTTCTACCTGCAGGTTCACCAGTTCGAGAGGGAGAGACTGGGAGAGAGCAGACAGGGGAGCATGGTGTTCCATGGTGGAGTTTGGTTGTGGCTCTCTCGGAGGGAGAGAGAAAGAGGAGCATGTTGTCAGGAGTAGAAGCAGAAAGAGGTAGCAAACAGATGCGATGACGTTTAACTTTAATCTCTACTTTAGCCGGAATCAAGTCGTTCCACTAAATAGAAACTCGGAACATGTAACAGTTTTTGTTCAATTTTTTCATATTGTTCTCATCAATAGGAAGGTGAGTAGAGATCGTCAATCTTCTGGGATGATAGAGAGGAGACTACAGGTGGACGGTGGGGCGACGTGCTGATCGGTCATGAGAACTGACGAAGAAAGGATGCCTTGGTAGCGAGGGAGCAAGCCTCCAAATTGGCAGCGGAGCAACATGCTATCCATCCTAGCAGTGGAACAGTGACAAGCCTGGGTGAAAGGGAGCGAGGAGCCAAGGAGGCGGCGAGATCTATCAGAGAAGCAATCATGGGATTATTCTCATTCTTCAGGTAAGTCTTGGCCTGACAACAGTTTGATACATCATTGCTGTATAGGATTCCTTGCGTTTGAATTGTGGACTCTAGCAATCCTGCAAGATGGTGGTATGAATTTGAAGTTTTTGTTGTCGACACCCATCGCCTGCAGGTGTCGTGAGTGTTTGCCGGGACATATCTGCAGCCTTAGACGTTCCCTCCCCCCTCCATACTAGCAATTACGTGTGCTCTGTTATGCTTACTGGTATTTATTTCCTTGACAAAATATCTTCTATCTTCTAAATTTGGAAGTTTGTGAAGGTGATGAGGCTTCTCTCATTTGAAGTTTTAGAATATTTGTCGTGTAGCCTGCTATCTTTACTTGCTCTATCTGATTGTATGCATTCAATCACTGGCCGTATATATCTCATGCCATCAACCAGATCATGCAGTTGTTCAAATAGATTTTAAAAGATAGCTATTTCAATTGATATTAACTCGACTATAGCACATGTTGTAGCAGTGCTATTTTATATAAGGAGGAGTAATAAACAAAAATAAGAAGATGCACGTTTTTTATAAGCTAGATACAAGTAGCCAAAGAGAAATTTGGTTTGAGGTGTCAATAACCCTTTTCCCATACTTGCTGGTAGCATTTGTTTTTGTTTCGTAGGCTTCCATCTAATATAGCCGGCAATAGTTAGATTGAAGTGGAGGCGGTGAACAAACTTGGTACGCTTAAGTTATTTTGGTGATTTGAGGCTTTGAGACGTGTCTGTCATTCAACTTTGCATGCTGCTAACTGTACTTTTCCGGAAGACCATTTAGTGATTGCCAAAATGTACCTATGCATGTGCAGAATATTAACCAATGCAACATGCTCATTTTATTTTTATGTATTGCAAGAATGATGTAAGTGTGATGTATATAAACATGTTCAAGACTGTAACAACTCAAAGGTTTTGTTTGACTTGAAAATTTATTCTCATGTGTCTGAATCACACCATTTGATGTGCTAATAATGAATAAATCACTCATCCACTATAGTATATTATATGCTATCACATTTATAAAATATAGTTAGTATTTCTTTCTTTGAAAATTATTTGCTCAAAATCCCCGCTGGAACGCTCTAGGAACATCCATTCAGGTCCACGAAATACATCTTTGAGTACATGAAGAAAGGATTTAAACATGTCCAAATTGTATTCGATGAAGAAGACAACCGCATGGACAACTCCAAGGAATTATAAACCCACATTATGCTACTTATATGTTCCAACACTATGCCACAATAAACTAATCAAGTACAATGAATCGCTTATATGTGTATTTCCATGCTCATATTGTTAATCAGAATATTCACGTTCCATTCAACCAAGTATCATCTAAACATATTGCCACCAATTCCCGCAGCAACGCGCGGGAAATTGTCTAGTTTGTATAGCAACACTGTGTTAAAATTTCAGCTCAAGATCACGTTCCAGTAAAAAATGAAAATTCATATACTGGACGCAAAGTTTCTGTTTTAGATTCAGTATCACTTCTACTCATCCTAAAGGCTTTACTTGGCACAAACACTAAATAAACCATAAAAACACAATCATAACAGAGGCATAATTGTGTCAACACATAAAACAGAAAGGTAAAAGCAAAAATTTATTTATTTATTGGGTTGCCTCCCAACAAGCGCTATCGTTTTACGCCCCTAGCTAGGCATAATGGGTAGATTCAAGTATTGTAATCCTTGGTTTTGGATGAGGTGCCTTTGTCAAGAGGTTTTGCGAATAAAACTTGAAACACATCATCCATAGCAACCTTAGCACTATCAAGTTGTCCCTCTACATACCTCCTTTGATTACCGGCCACGATCCAAGAATATTGTTGGTTTACATCATTGAAAACGTGTTGGATCATGTCTAAAACGGGGACTTCCTTTTTGAGATTCTCATCAAAAATTTGATTATTTCCAAGCAAATATCTCATCATGTAATCACTATTGTAAAGGATTTCTCCTATTACCGGTTTTTCATGGCTCATACCATAAAAGTCAAAGATCTCCCTAGCTTCCCATACTATGTGATCAAATTCATTCATAAGAACAAGGGTAGCTAACTTCTTAGCTTTGGGATTCTTTATGACGGGTAGCTCATAAAACAATCTTTGCAAGGTAGGATGGGTACGAATAAATCTATTTTCAAGTTTTAAAACTAGCGCCGAGATAGCTTCCGCATAAGATTTAGTTCTTTTCAATATAGGAGTATCATCGAGAGTCAAATTCCCATCGCAATTGAAAAACTCTTGGATAGTTTATTTTCCTATAACGTTCCCTTGCCCCAAAACAGAACTTTTAGAATCAAGATTAGTAGAACGTCCAATTTTAGGAGTCCTGCCATCATCCGTTTCTGCCATACCAAAATCACTCATGGTGACAAGCAAACAAGAGATCTGACGAGAAGAAGGCAAACGAAGAAGAGGGCGAATAAAACGACAAATTGTTGAAGTGGGGGAGAGGAAAACGAGAGGCAAATGGCAAATAATGTAATTGCAAGGAGATGAGATTTGTGATTAGGAACCTGGTAGATGATGGTGGAGTCCCCTCGGCGCCCACGATAGGCATGTAGAAGAGACCGCTTCCTCCCCGGCAACGGCGCCAGAAATTCCTTTGACGTGGCTTGAGACTGCGTCGTTATTTCCCCCAAGAGGAAGGGATGATGCAGCACAGCGACGGTAAGTATTTCCCTCAGTTATGAAACCAAGGTTATCGAACCAGTAGGAGGATCACTGCCACCCAATAAGCAGCACCTGCACACAAACAACAAATACTTGCAACCCGACGCGAAAGAGAGGTTGTCAATCTCTCTATGGTAATAGGATAGATTAGGTAGTGATAGATAGGAGAGATAGATCTCTCAAGAACACAAATAAAAAGAGTAAATATGCAGCAATATATTTTTGGGTTTTTGGTTTTGTAGATCTGAAAACAAAGATTGCAAAAAACGTAGATCGGAAAGCAATATGATGGAAAAGTAGACCCGGGGGCCGTATGGTTCACTAATGGCTTCTCTCATGAGTATAGCGCACGGTGGGTGAACAAATTAATGTTGGGCAATTGATAGAAAATCGAATAGTCATGACAATATCCAAGGCGATGATCATTATATAGGCATCACGTCCAAGATAGATAGGCCGACTCCTGCCTGCATCTACCACTATTACTCCACACATCGACCGCTATCCAGCATGCATCAAGTGTATTAAGTTCATGGAAAAACGGAGTAATGCAATAAGAACGATGACATGATGTAGACAAGATCTATTCATGTAGGAATAGACCCCATCTTGTTATCCTTAATAGCAACGATACATGAGTGTCTTGCTGCCCCTTCTGTCACTGGGGAAGAACACCGCAAGATCGAACCCATCACAAAGCACCTCTTCCCATGGCAAGAAAAATCGATCTAGTCGGCCTAACTAAACCAAAGATTCGGAGAAGAAATACGAGGCTATAAGTAATCATGAATATAAGAGATCAAAGAAGACTCAAATAATATTCATGGATAGAAACTGATCATGAACTTAAAATTCATCGGATCCCAACAAACACACCGCAAAAGTTTACATCAAATAGATCTCCAAGAGACCATTGTATTGAGAATCATAAGAGAGAGAGAAGAAGCCATCTAGCTACTTCCTACGGACCCGTAGGTCTATGGTGGACTACTCACGCAACATCGGAGAGGCACGTAAGAGGAAGATGAACCCCTCTGTGATGGTGTTTAGATTGGATGTCGCGGTTCTGGAACTTGCGGCTGCTGGAATTGTGTTTCGTCGACTCCCCTATGGTTTTTGGAATATTTGGGAATTTATAGGCATCAGAGGCGGTGCGGAAGGGGGCCGAGGAGGGCACAACCCATCAGGGTGGGCCGGGGCCCCCCTGGCGTGCCCTGGTGGGTTGTGCGCTCCACAGCCCACCTCTCCGGCAGTTGTTTGGCCCACTGGGTGTCTTCTGGTCCAGAAAAAATCTCCAAAAAGTTTCGTCACGATTGGACTCCATTTGGTATTGATTTTCTGCGAAGTAAAAAACAAGCAAAAACAGCAACTGGAACTTTGGCACTATGTCAATAGGTTAGTCCCAAAAAAAGATATTAAGTTGTTATAAAATGATTGTAAAACATCCAAGAATGATAATATAACAACATGCAACAAGCAAAAATTATAGATACGTTGGAGACGTATCAAGGGACGGTTCAGGGGAGGAACGAGTTGTGGGCGACGGCTTAAATAGCCCTGGGGCTCGGGGCAATAGAAGGAAGGGGAGCAACGGCGGGATTTCAGATCGGAGGTGATCTCCGACGAGATCTGCGGCGAAGGAAAGAAGGGGCGAGCGAAAGGAAGGAGATGGCCGTGGGGGTGCGGGGTCAGACGGTGGGGTCCACGCGTCACAGAGGGGAGAGGATCCTTGAGGGGGTCAGTGGCCGATTTGTTTCCGATTCGGGCGCGGGTGAAAATCTTGGGCTTGATCTGCTACTGTGCCGTCTCGGTTTGCTTCCTTTTAAACGAAAAATCTTTCCTTTTTATAATAAAACTGTAAACTAAAAACTCTAATAAAAATAAATATAAGTCCGAATATAGGAGTATAATATATCAAAATTTTCAAAAAAAGGAAATCTACAACATGAACATATTTTCACTGTCAAATAAAATCCTCACAAATTCAAATAATTCAAACAGTGCTACTATTGAGTTTAAAATGCAATAAAAATATTTTAAAAATACCAAGATGATTCCAATTTCATTTTTCTCCATTTTTCCATTGAAGGGAATCATTTTACCCTATTTTCCATATATTTTATTTTTGGAGAAAAATAAGTTTGAAAACCACTTCAAGAATGACTTTGAATTTGAATTTCAAATATTTTCCAAATAGTTTTCTGAGTTTTATAAATTCAAATATAATTCCAATTGCCCCTGGTTTGGAGTGTCATATTGCTCCTCTCAAGATTTTGAATTTGGGCAAATGGATTTGAATTCCTTTCATTCAAACTTTGAAATAGAACCCATTATGAAATGAATTCCAAAAAGAAAGTTTTACTAGTTTTCAAAATCAAAATTTTCAAATTCTTTATTTGAAGAAGTCATGTCATCTCCTCTCACTGATTTGAATTGGATGTATTTGAATTCAAAAGCAAAGGTGGAAAGTCATGTTAATCCCTCTCATTTAAAAGTTTCAAATTTCACTCAAATTTCAATCACTCAATCAAACAATCAATCACTCTAGTGATTAATATAACATTCCAAATTTTGGGATGTTCCAAGACCTACCACACTTAAAATGAATCTCGTCCTCGAGATTCGAAAGGGCTAGAAAGACAAGGTTAGGGTTTGGGGGTCTCCTGACAAATCCATTGACCGGAAAGTGTGGGGGCTACCACACTTAAAATGAGATTTACTGGTCCCTTAAAGTTATGCCACTTTCTCTGGGGACTTTGGCAATAACTGTCTCTTTACATTCTTCACAGTAACTCCTTTGTTGATGCTCTTCCATTATAGTCACAATGTTTCCTTCAAAATCCAGTGTTCTTTCGCTAATATAAAGTTCTTCCCTCACTTGGTCTTCTTAGCTGACAAGACTCGTGATCATTCTAAATAACTTATCGATGAGCTCATGGTGGTCTACCATTAGTGGTTATCCTACAGGGAAATGCGTCTTGGCTTCATCCCTCACCGTAAAATTCCTATGTTTGGCAACAACTGCCAAGTACAAGGGGTCTTCATCATACCATTCTAAGGCTTAAACAAAAGCTTCAAAGAACGACATCTCTTTACTATGGGTAAGTCACTCAGATTTACCATTCCGAATAGCAAGAGAAATGATAAGAGTAAGTCGTCATGGTGATCAATACATTCCGCACCCAAATCATTACTCTGTATAAGGTTTAGCGAATATGGTATTCTAACACTCGGGCTTCCTTACAAGCATTGCGGAATTTCCCTTGTCCACGAACGAAGTTCGGATAAATCCATTGATTCTGCAATCTGAACAAAACATCTATCGTTTCTTCAGAACCCTTAGGTTTACGTATGCTCCTAAGAAAACGTCTGCTGATCTGTCATAGCTTCTTTCAAGTTCCTTCCTTCATAAAGGTAGGGCTTGCTCCTTATCAATCCTAAGGTTGTGGCTCACTTCAATATTTGCACAGCTTTAACTCACCCTTGGGGTTACTAGCATTTCATATTCCAACATTGTCTTCAATTCATTCAATCATATCCTTGGGGGAAATCAAAATAAATCACAGACTTATTCTTGTCCAGGATCCACTCTGTGGAATTCATTTTCCTTTCCATTGGTCTGTTTACCAATAGGTATTGGTTCATCATAATCATTCCTTTATTTCATCCTTACTCCAACTTCAAAAGTTTATTACAAATGCTGTCATCCACATAGTTTGATATGGTCCAGCATTACCTTCACCTGTATTCATTGTGTCCAGATTCTTGGCATGAACGATACATTATTTTCCTTGGATCCAATGGTTTTACTGGTTGCTACCACACTTAAAATGAAATGTACACATGTCTTCATAGACCATATTTTCTCGTATCCTTGAAAATGGTCAGTGATCTTGTTTATAGATTCCAACTCATACAATTTAACGTAGGGAATCAAGACACAATGAATTCTTATTGATTCATGAAGTTATTACAATACTCCGAGACTTCCATTACATCGTTCAACTCCATATGAAAAATAAGAGTGCTTCCCACTACACATATTACATTCCTTATTCCAATACCCAAGATCTCAATTACTCGCTACAAGCTTTCTTCTCGTCTGAACATTCCCTGGCAAAATGTCCTGCTTCCCTGCAGCGCAAACAAATGACTTCCGACATGTCTCGGGGCTTCTTTGTGATTTCGTATTTTCCTTGGGTTCTTGGCTTCCTTTCTGGGCATTTACTAGCATAGTGACCTGTGTTCTTACACTCAAAACATGTAATATGACTCTTATCCTTTGTTGGGTTTGGGTTGTTCTGGGAGTACACGCTCTTTCTCTTCCTCGTCTTCTTCATTCCGATCAATTCTTCTATTTCATGTGGGTCAAGCTCCCCTTTTTTTGTCAGGAAGTCTCCCAGATTCTCTTGACTTTCATTCGTGCAATCTTGGGAAAAATGTCCTTCTTCTCCACACGAGTAGCATGCATTGGAGAAAAATCTGGTTAGACCTTGTCCATCAGGGTCATCAACATCTTCCTTCATCACAGATTCTTCTAAAATCTTCCTGGAGGTTTCCTTCATTACTTCTTTCTTCTGCTTGACAACTTGTTGCACCTTGGGGCAAATGTGGCACTGAGCCGGGTAGTGGGTGGTTCCTTCACACAAGAAACAAGTCACCAGACTAGTTGGGCATTCCTCAGCTGGGTGATTTTCTTCAAAATGAGGGCATAGATCCTTGTGTTCTTCATGGGTGTGTCCTATTTCTCCACATATTTTGCATGCACAAGGCTTCTTCACTTCACGATCACAGGGCTTTGGTGTGGGATGAGATCTTAGTAGAATCGTCTTGAGTTCTTCCCAAGCATTTGCTCCATTCCATCCTTGTATAGCTTGATGTATCTCTCGCCATGTTGCAGCACCTTGTGTGATGCGTCCTTGAGTGTATGGAACCATATACTCTCCTTCAATACGGTACTCCTTCATGCGATCTTCCATCTTATGTATCCACCGTTCTACCTCTAGCTGAGTCATTGGTCCAGAGAATGCACGTGCATCTTCATTCATCATCTATTGGGTCCAAGGGTTTTGGGATGAGATACTGGAAAGATATAGGGAGATACACACAATACAAACAATAGTTTTGAAAATAGGTTTTATTTGTGGCTGTCGAAAAAAATACACACAAATGACAGCTCACAAATCATCGTATCTAACGTGAGTATACAACTGGGTGGTGGTCCTCTAAAGGTCATATTGAAATGCTTCAAGGTCTTTGAATTCTTCGGGTCATCAAAGTCTTCAACTGGTGTAGCTTCAATTCTGGTTGTATAGGGTAATCCTCCTTTCACTCTGAGTTGGTTACGACTGTCCGATATCTTGTCCTTCTCGGAGTGGTCTCAGTTGATTCTTCATGTGGTCAAAGGGAAGGGTATTGTCTAAGTATTTGAGTGAGAGGGAATATTTGATAAAGCTTAGAAAAGAGGAGAGGTAAAAGGTCTTTTTGAAAATAAAGTTTTAGAGAGATTCCTTTCCTAGGGCTTTCCAGTTTCTAGGGTCACGTCCTACAGTCAACATGTGCTCTGATACCATTTCTGTAGCGACCCGATCCAAAATGAGTCAAGCCTCTGTGTGTCAGTGCCATCCCTGGATCTGTATGCTGGCACACACAGTACATCAATGTATATATCAAAGTGCAATCACATGTAAATAACGTAAAACTGATATATACCTCTTAAATCTCAGCGGAAACAGTCAACGGGAGTGGAGTCCCAATAAACACCAATGGCAGGTTGAGTGTAGACCGTAACCCTAAATCGTACACTTACTTGTCGTAGAAATATTCCTGCAACATGAGAAGTTGCAGCCGTGTAGGTCAGTACATTGAATGTACCAGCAAGATCACCATAGAATAAAATGATAAAGACTATTCTATATGCAAAAGGCTTTGTGGCTCTGTGTCTGAGTTTTTGCAGAAAAAGCTGGTTTTATTTTCCCTACAAGAAAGGAGTCAAATGGAATAATCACTACAAAAGTTGGTTGTTAATGAGATGGTTCCACCAACCAATTCTCATGTCCCAAAATATTTCATAGACACACTCATCATAATTATTTAATTGTGTTGAGACTGGCTAATAGTATCATCTCCGGTGCTCATGTTGTCCATAACCGGGGACACGGCTAATCGATTAGTTTGACACTCTCCAGAGGTTTGTACACTTTACCCGCAAGATTCGATCCCTCCCGTTGCGTCCTCGCACTGCCTAGTGTTTGAGAACAAGACGATTGAAACATGGTCTTCCAAAGCGATCCTCCGATAGAAAGTCAGTGCCCATCCAATCAGACCGTTCTTCTACATCTCATAGCAATCTGACCTACCAGAGTCACGACTAAGGTCAACCAAGCCAGAGCCCATAGTGACTTGCGGTTGCACACGTAAGCTTTCTGGCCTTGAAGTATCCATCCATCTCTTTGGACCTGGGTGACATTCCGTCAGGATGATAACTGGTAGATACCAGGATTTCCGGGCATAACCATGATAGATATCAGGCTGCCAGATGCATGTCCAATCCACCCAGAGATATATTGAGTCCTTGAAGTCTTGAAGTCTTGATCATCATGTAGGTCTTGAAATAATTAATTAACCTCACAACACTCCTGAATCTCACAACCAAACCCCGTCTACTAAAGCGTAGCAAATGTGAAGTAACGTCCCTTCCCGGGCAATGGTAACAGGGTGTTGGGTTTCTCCTACCTCATGATAATACCACAAGTTCAAGCTCAATATCCTACTGGTTGTATGATGGAGATATTGATTCTAATGCAAATAAAACATAGGTAATCTAAGATGATCAAAGTGAACTTGCCTGGTAAGGTTGATGAAGATAATATCGCTCTCAGAAATAACTTGATAGAACTATTCGTCACTCTCCGATGAAATCTATATAATCAAACATAGCACTCATAAGCAAACACTTCTAGCAATCAATACTATCAATCAAAAAGCAACACAAAACTAAACACAATAGGGTTGTGATGAAGGAAATACTTAAGACAAAAGTTAACACAACAAAACTTCATCAAAACAACCAAGGTTAGTTTTCCTATAAATAACCCATTTTCAATAGCAACAAAACAACAACAAAGTAAAATCTAACAAAAGTATTTTAGTAAATCTTTTACTAGCAAAAAGAATTACTTTTGAAAAACAACTAATAACTATGAAAACAACACACTAAACAACATAAGTTTTTGTCTAATAAACTTAACAACAAGAAAAACAATAAAATACTAAAATAAGAGAAAACAAAATATAAAACAACTAAGTTAACAGAAAGTAAAACTTATAAACCAATTTATAGAAAATATTTTCAAATAGGAAATCAAATTAGCAATGAAATCAATTTGCAAGTTATAATTGAACTAGAATTGATTTCATGTAATCAAAAATAATAAATAAAATACAATAGTTTTTATTGAAATAATATTGTTAACTAACAGAAAACAAAGAAAACTTGTCAACTAATATAAAAGAAAAATAATTTAAACAATTTAAAACAAAAGAAATAGAAATAAACCTAAAAAGAACTAAAACAGATTCTGTTTTGCTAAATATCTAAATTGAAAATATTCTGAAAATTCTCAAATTCTACCTACTCATAAATAAAGTCACTAGTGACTAGTAGAAAAAAGAATTAATTAAAAACCTATTTTTAAACTCAAGATATTCATAAAATAAGATTTGAATCAAATTTGTTTGAATTCAAATTTAAATTATTCAAACATGGTCAAACTTTATATCTACAGAAACTAGACAATTTTTTTGATACAATGCAAAAACAATCACTCAAAAATAATCAAAAACATAAAAGATAAGGCAAAAACAAAATCAGAATCTATTCTATGTTTAAAACAGAAAAAGAAAAAGAAAAATCTAACCTAACGAACAGGTGTACACGTGGCTAATTCTTACTGGCTACGAGGTGTGCACATGCGGGCTAAACGAGCGGACGGTCGCTAATTAAGAAAAAACGTTTCGGCTAAAGTAAATAAAAGAAAAACTGATTAGTTTATTTAAATAAACCGAAGGGGTACGCGGGATTCTAATCTACGCCGTTGGGTTCAGATATGACGGTGGATGGGAGCTCCGGCGACTTACAAAGGAGGAGGAGCTCCGGCGCGGCGAGGGCGTTCGGTGGTCGATGACGAGGGAGCTCCGGGGGTCCGTGAGCTTGGGCGAGGGCACGGGGAGGTGCGGTGTGGTGAGGCGGATTGAGTGGTGGTGGCAATGGTGGTCGAAGGCATCGGGAGTGAACGGGGCAAGGCAATGGCGTGGTGGCGGTGCTTGGAACTCCGGCGAGGCGTTTTCGGGCGTGGGAGGGACGGTTCAGGGGAGGAACCAGGTGCGGGCGACGGCTTAAATAGCCCTGGGGCTCAGGGCAATAGAAGGAAGGGGAGCAGCGGCGGTATTTCAGATCGGAGGTGATCTCCGACGAGATCTGCGGCGAAGGAAAGAGGGGGCGAGCGAAAGGAAGGAGACGACTGTGGGGGTGCGGGATCGGAGAGTGGGGTCCACGCGTCAGAGAGGGGAGAGGATCCTTGAGGGGGTCGGTGGCCGATTTGTTTCCGATTCGGGCGCCGGTGAAAATCCTCGGCTTGATCTGCTACTGGGCCGGCTCGGTTTGCTTCCTTTTAAATGAAAACTCTTTCCTTTTTTATAATAAAATAGTAAACTAAAAACTCTAATAAAAATAAATATAACTCCGAATATAGGACTATAATATATCAACATTTTCAGAAAAATAAAATCTACAACATGAACATATTTTCACTGTCAAATAAAATCCTCACAAATTCAAATAATTCAAACAGTGCTATTGTTGAGTTTAAAATGCAATAAAAACATTTTTTAAATACCAAGATGATTCCAATTTCATTTTTCTCCATTTTTCCATTGAAGGGAATCATTTTACCCTATTTTCCATATATTTTATTTTTGGAGAAAAATAAGTTTGAAAACCACTTCAAGAATGACTTTGAATTTGAATTTCAAATATTTTTTAAATAGTTTTCTGAGTTTTATAAATTCAAATATAATTCCAATTGCCCTTGGTTTGGAGTGTCATATTGCTCCTCTCAAGATTTTGAATTTGGGCAAATGGATTTGAATTCATTCAAACTTTGAAATAGAACCCGTTATGGAATGAATTCCAAAAAGAAAGTTTTTAGTAGTTTTCAAAATCAAAAATTTCAAATCCTTTATTTGAAGAAGTCATGTCATCTCCTCTCACTGATTTGAATTGGATGAATTTGAATTCAAAAGCAAAGGGGGAAAGTCATGTTATTACCTCTCATTTAAAAGTTTCAAAAAAGTTTGAAATTTCACTCAAATTTCAATCACTCAATCAAACAATCAATCATTCTAGTGATTAATATAACATTCCAAATTTTGGGATGTTACACGTTTTGAATGCCATGGATCATATGAGATGTTCCAAGAGCTGAAATTGGTATTCCAGGCTCATGCCCGTGTTGAGAGGTTTGAGACCTCTGACATGTTCTTTGCTTACAAGATGGAGGAGAATAGCTTAGTCAGTGAGCATGTGCTCAGAATGTCTGGGTACTACAATCGCTTGAATCAAGTGGGAGTTCATCTTCCAGATAAGATATATAGTGATTGATAGAGTTCTCCAAGTCACTGCCACCAAGCTACTAGAGCTTTGTGATAAACTATAACATGCAAGGGATAGAGAAGAGGATCCCTGAGCTATTCTCGATGTTTTACGACGCGAAGGTAGAAACCAAGAAGGAGCATCGTGTTGATGGTAAGACCACTAGTTTCAAGAAGGGCAAGAAGCGAAACTTCAAGAGTGGCAAAACAGTTGCCGCTCCAGTGAAGAAACCCAAGGTCGAACCCAAACCCGAGACTAAGTGCTTCTATTGTAAGGGGAACAGTCACTGATAGCGGAACTACCCCAAATACTTGGTAGATAGGAAGGATGGCAACGTCAACAAAAGTATATTTGATATACGTGTTATTTATGTGTACTTTACTAGTACTCCTAGTAGCACCTGGGTATTAGATACCGGTTGAGTTGCTAATATTGTTAACTCGAAATAAAAGCTATGGAATAAATGGAGACTAGCTAAGGGCGAGGTGACGATGTGTGTTGGAAGTGTTTCAAAGGTTGATGTGATCACCATCACACGCTCCCTCTACCTTCGAGATTAGTGTTGAGTCTAAATAAATGTTATTTGGTGTTGGCGTTGAGCTTGAACATGATTAGATCGTGTTTATTGCAATACGGTTATTCATTTAAGTCAGAGAATAATGGTTATTCTGTTTACATGAATAATACCTTCAATGGTCATGCACCCAATGTGAATGGTTTATTGAATCTCGATCGTAGTGATAAACATGTTCATAATATTGATGCCAAAGGACGCAAAGTTAATAATGATAGTACCACATACTTGTGGCACTGCCGCTAAGGTCATACTGGTGTAAAGCGAATGAAGAAACTCCATGCTGATGGATCTTTGGACTCACTCGATTTCGAATCGGTTGAGACATGCGGACCATGCCTCATAAGCAAGTTGACTAAGACCCCGTTTTCCGATATGATGGAGCGGGCAAGTGACTTATTGGAAATAATACATGTTGATGTATGCGGTCCAAATGAGTGTTGAAGTGTGCGGTGGATATCGTTATTTTTTTACCTTCACTGATGATTTGAGTAGATATGGGTATATTTACTTCATGATACACAAGTCTGAAACATTTGAAAAGTTCAAGCAATTTCAGAGTGAAGTTGAAGATCATCGTGACAAGAAGATAAAATGTCTACGATATGATCGTGGAGGTGAATATCTGAGTTACAAGTTTGGTATGCAACTTAAGACAATGTGGAAATTGTTTCACAACTCATGCCGCCTGGAACACCATAGTGTGATGGTGTGTCCGAACGTTGTAGTCGTGTTCTATTGGATATGGTGCGTACTATGATGTCTCTTTGTTGGGAAACGTTGCATGGGAAACAAAAAATTTCCTACACTTCACCAAGATCAATCTAGGAGATGAGCATCTACGAGAGGAGAGATCGTATCCACATAACCTTGTAGATCGCTAAGCGAGAAGCGTTAAGAAACGCGGTTGATGTAGTCGAACATCTTCGCGATCCAAATTGCAAGTCGTCGCGCGATCCAATCACGATCTAGCGCCGAACGGTTGGCACCTCCGCGTTCAGCACACATACAGCTCGATGAAGTTCTCCGCCTCTTTGATCCAGCAAGCGAGGGCGGAGAGGTAGATGAGTTCTCCGGCAGCACGACGGTGTGGCGGCGGTGGTGGTGGAGCTGATCCGGCAGAGCTTTGCTAAGCAATACCGAACCAATCTAGAGGAGAAACAATCTAGAGGGAGGGAGAGGCTGCACCGTGGCTTAAGGTGCTGCAGCCCTCCCTCCCCTCAAATATATATAGGGGGAGAGGAGGGGGCCGGCTGTCCTAGGGTTTCCCCTAGGGTTTGATGCGGCGGCCAAGGGGTTGCCTTGCCACCCAAGGCAAGTGGTGGCGGCCCCCCTTGGGCTTGCACCCCACCTCTAGCCACATGAGCCGTCGTGGGAGGGGCGGCCAACCCACAAGGGGCTGGTGCTCCCCCTCTCACAGCCCATGGGGCCCTCCGGGGCAGGTGGACCCCTTCCGGTGGACCCCTGGAACCCTTCGGCACCCCCGGTACACTGCCGGTGATGCCCAAATTCTTTTCGGTGACCAATACAGAACTTCCCATATATCAATCTTTACCTTCAGATGATTTCGGAACTCCTCGTGACGTCCGGGATCTCATCCGGGACTCCGAACTACCTTCGGTCACCACCATACATAACTCAATAATACCAAATCGTCACCGAACGTTAAGTGTGTAGACCCTGTGGGTTCGAGAACTATGTAGACATGACGGAGACACCTCTACGGTCAATAACCAATAGTGGGACCTGGATGCCCATATTCTATGAAGATCTTTATTGGTTGAACCTCTATGTCAAGGATTCAGTTAATCCAGTACGCAGTTCCCTTTGTTCATCGGTATGTTACTTGCCCGAGATTCGATCGTCGGTATCTCCATACCTAGTTCAATCTCGTTACCGGCAAGTATCTTTACTCGTTCCATAATACAAAATCCCGTGGCTAACTCTTTAGTCACTTTGCTTGCAAGATCATTGTGATGTTGTATTACCGACTGGGCCCTGAGATACCTCTCCGTCACACGGAGTAACAAATCCCAGTCTTGATCCATGCCAACTCAACAGACACCCTCGGAGATACCTGTAGAGCATCTTTGTAGTCACCCAGTTAGGTTGCGATGTTTGATACACACAAGGTACTCCTCCGGTGTCAGTGAGTCACATGATCTGATGGTCATTGGAACAGATACTTGACATGCAGAAAACAATAGCAATAAACTTGACACGATCATATGCTACGTTCATAGTTTGGGTCTTGTCCATCACATCATTCTCCTAATGATGTGATCCCGTTATCAAATGACAACTCTTGTCTATGATTAGGAAACCATAGTCATCTTTGATCAACGAGCTAGTCTATTAGAGGCTTACTAGGGACACATTGTTGTCTATGTACCCACACATGCATTTGAGTTTCCAATCAATACAGTTATAGCATGGATAATAAATAATTATCATGAACAAGGAAATATAATAATAACCATTTTATTATTGCCTCTAGGGCATATTTCCAACAGTCTCCCACTTGCACTAGAGTCAATAATCTAGCTCACATCACTATGTGATTTACATTGTAATGTATCTAACACCCATACAGTTCTGGTGTTGATCATGTTTTGCTCGTAGAAGAGGCTTAGTCAACGGATCCACAACATTCAGATCCGTGTGTACTTTACAAATATTTATGTCTCCCTCCTCGATGTAATCGCGGATGGAATTGAAGCGTCGCTTTATGTGTCTGGTCCTCTTGTGAAACCTTGGTTCCTTGGCTAGAGCAATGGCACCATTGTTGTCACAAAAAAGGGTCATTGGGTCCAGTGCATTGGGCACAACTCCAAGATCCGTCATGAACTGCTTCATCCAGACACCTTCCTTTGCCGCCTCCGAGGCAGCTATGTACTCCGCTTCGCATGTAGAATCATCTACCATGCTTTGCTTGGAACTGCACCACCTTACCTCTCCCCCATTAAGAATATATACGTATCCAGTTTGAGACTTAGAGTCATCTGGATCAGTGTCAAAGCTTGCATCGACGTTACCCTTTACGATGAGCTCTTGATCACCTCCATAAACGAGAAACATTTCCTTAGTCCTTTTCAGGTACTTAAGGATATTCTTGACCGCCGTCTAGTGATCCACTCCTGGATTACTTTGAAACCTTCTGGCCATACTTATGGCAAGGCTGACATCTGGTCTTGTGCACAACATTGCATACATCATAGAGCCTATGGAAGAAGCATAGGGGATGACACTCATCTTTTCTCTATCCTCTGCAGTTACTGGGCATTGAGTCTTACTCACCTTCACACCTTGCAACACAGGCAAGAACCCTTTCTTGGACTGATCCATTTTGAACTTCTTCAAAAATTTATCAAGGTATGTGATCTGTGAAAGTCCTATCAAGTGTCTCGATCTATCTCTATAGTTCTTGATGCCTAATATGAAAGCAGCTTCTCCTAGATCCTTCATTGAAAAACTCTTGTTCAAATATTCCTTCACCCTTTCCAAAAATTCTATATTGTTTCCAATCAGCAATATGTCATCCACATATAATATTAGAAACACTATAGAGCTCCCACTCACTTTCTTGTAAATACAAGCTTCTCCATAAACTTGTATAAACCCAAATGCTTTGATCACCTCATCAAAGCGCTTATTCCAACTCCGAGATGCTTGCACCAGTCCATAAATGGATCGCTGGAGCTTGCAAACTTTGTCAGCATTCTCTGGATCGACAAAACCTTCTGGTTGCATCATATACAACTCCTCCTCAAGGAAACCGTTGAGGAACACTGTTTTGACATCCATCTGCCAAATTTCATAATAAAAAAATGCAGCTATTTCTAACATGATTCTGACGGACTTAATCATCACTACGGGAGAGAAAGTCTCATCGTAGTCAATTCCTTGAACTTGTGAAAAACCCTTTGCCACAAGTCGAGCTTTATAGACGGTGACATTACCATCCGCGCCCGTCTTCTTCTTAAAGATCAATTTATTCTAAATGGCCTTTCGCCCTTCAGGTGATACTTCCAAAGTCCACACTTTGTTTTCATACATGGATCCTATCTCGAATTTCATGGCCTCTAACCATTTGTCGGAATCCGGACCCACCATCGCTTCTCCATAGCTCGTAGGTTCATCGTTGTCCAACAACATGACCTCCAAGACAGGGTTACCGTACCACTCAGGAGCAGTACGTGTCCTTGTCGAGCTACGCGGTTCGATAGTAACTTGATCCGAAGCTTCATGATCACCATCATTAGCTTCCTCTTCAACTGAGGTAGGTTCCACAGAAAAATCTTTCTGTGTTGCGCTACTCTCTGGTAGAAGTAAAGGTTGAACAACCCTCATCAAGTTCTATCTTCCTCCCACTCAATTCTTTTGAGAGAAACTCTTTCTCGAGAAATGACCCATTCTTAGCGACAAACACTTTGCCTTCGGATCTGAGATAGAAGGTGTACCCAACCATCTCTTTTGGGTATCCTATGAAGACACATTTCTCCGCTTTGGTTTCGAGCTTTTCTCGCTGAAGCTTTTTGACATAAGCATCACATCCCCAAACTTTAAGAAACGACAACTTTGGTTTCTTGCCAAACCACAGTTCATACGGCGTCGTCTCAACGGATTTAGATATTGCCCTATTTAAACTGAATGCAGCTGTCTCTAACGCATAACCCCAAAACGATAGTGGCAAATCGGCAAGAGACATCATAGACCGCACCATATCCAATAAGGTTCGATTACGACGTTCGGACACACCATTACGCTGTGGTGTTCCTGGTGGCGTCAACTGTGAAACAATTCCACATTGTCTTAAGTGATTGCTAAACTCATAACTTAGATATTATCCTCCTCGATCTAATTGTAGGAATTTAATCTTCTTGTTACGATGATTCTCAACTTCACTCTGAAATTGCTTGAACTTTTAAACGTTTCAGACTTGTGTTTCATTAAGTAAATATACCCATATCTACTCAAGTCATCGGTGAAGGTGAGAAAATAACGATATCCACCGCGTGCCTCAATGCACATCGGACCGCACACATCAGTATGTATGATTTCCAACAAGTCACTTGCCCGTTCCATTGTTCCAGAGAACGGCGTCTTAGTCATCTTGCCCATGAGGCATGGTTCACATGTCTCAAGTGATTCAAAATCATGTGACTCCAAAAGTCCATCAGCATGGAGCTTCCTCATGCGTTTTACACCAATATGACCTAAGCGGAAGTGCCACAAGAAAGTGGTACTATCATTATCAACTCTACATCTTTTGGCATCAATGTTATGAACATGTGTATCATCATTATCGAGATTCAACAAGAATAAATCCCTCACATTGGTTGCACGACCATAAAAGATATTACCCATATAAATAGAACAGCCATTATTCTCTGATTTAAATGAGTAACCGTATCGCATTAAACAAGATCCAGATATAATGTTCATGCTCAACGCAGGCACTAAATAACAATTATTCAGGTTCATCACTAATCCCGATGGTAATCGAAGAGTGAGCGTGCCGACGGCGATCACATCAACCTTGGAACCATTTCCCACGCGCATCGTCACTTCGTCCTTTGCCAGCCTCCGTCTATTCCGTAGTTCCTGCTTTGAGTTGCAAATGTGAGCAACCAAACCGGTATCAAATACCCAGGCAATACAACAAGAGTTGGTAAGTGTCGTGGTTTGGTCATCTTTACGGATCATCTTCTCCGTGGATTCTCACCGCCCGGGTCAAATTTTTCCGGGACGCCTTGCACTTTTATAAACTTCACCCTCAAGACATTGGCCCCAACTCCGTTACCAAATTGTGCCAATTTCAAGTGTTCTGCGAGGCGTATCTGCAAGAAGAACCCACTGTTGATCTCTTCAGAGACTTCTTTTATATCAACCGCCAGACCGAGATAGCAGACAGGCCAAGTCTTGAGCTCGGAGGCGTTTCAATCCAGAGGTGGAGAGATGTGTCTTTTCCCTCGGCCACTCTGCCCAGTCATCCCAAGGATTGGAATCGCACTTGGTTCTACTGTAGAGATACTGCCCCGGCTGAAGAAAATCCATTGCCGGGTTATCGTCCCTACCGGCTCTGCACCACCACCGAGCTTCCAGACCGGTTGTCCGCCATAGAGCGCGCCCAATATGCTCAAACATTTTCAAAGATTAGGGCTTTATTAGGCAACGGTTTAACTGGCGTTGATTTAACCCGCTGCTGGTTTTCCTGGAGAATCTTACCATTGAGCCAACGGGCGGCTTAATGTGTGAATACACTGGTGATGTGGATGACCCTCAGCGCTTCAACCAGACACCTCTGACAGACAAAGATCACAACTTAATTGTCAAATCACTGCTGGGAGAACCTCAGGAGGTTTGCAACAAGACGGGGTTAAACCCCTTCTATGCTCTTAACCCGGCTCCCGCAGTAAGACTTTTTACTTTAACCTTCACTCTTTCCCTTTAGATGTTGTACTTCACGCACCTCATTTATCCTTTCTGCAAATGCATTTATGTATGTAGGCCGACTCTCCCTTCTGGAAGAAGAGAATAACCGCAGCCTCAACTTCAAAAAAGAAAAAGCAAAGCCACTAAGACCCGGGCTCCGGTTCGTCGCAAGAAACCGATAGCTCAAGAGCTGCTCGAACTGGATGACTCGGAGGTAGAACTTCACTCCCTTGGCCTTCTTTTCATGCAACTTATTGATGTTGACTCCTCTCAGGGTGACGCGGAGACGAGCCAAGCCGGCGCAGCAGAGGTAACTACCATCTCCTCCGACTCGGAACCTTTGCCAAGAGAAAAAATACGACGGGTCATCCGGAAAGTAAAGTTTTCACACCCCCTTGCTCACTTGGATCCCAACTTTCTTTTGAAGAAGCAGCAACATGACCTCAGGTGTTAGACTCGGAGCGGCGGCTCTGAAGATCTGGTAGCTGGCTTACCCGAAGCTCCGTCTCCTCGGAAATGCCGTAACGAGGTAATTTATAACTTTGTTTTCATTTCTTCTGCATGTTAGCCTCATGCAGTAAACTTCTCATATTGCCTAACTTTAATTTTTCAGGAAACGCCTCCTTCCTCTGGCAACTCAACCGCTTCAAAGCTGCCACCTCTTGTCATCAACCCAGGGTAACTTTCTTATTTGCATCCAATGTTGCTTACTAACTTTTTTATCCTTGCATACAACTTATCATGAAATCTTTTGCTCACATGGCCCAAGCCAAGAAGAGGAAAACAAGTGGGTCATCCGCCAACCCTGATGTCCCCGAGCCGGAGAATCCGAAACTTGACACTCCTGACACCCATGTTGAGCTCTCTGAAGCTCATCAAGGCGCCCATGATGAAACACCCCAGCCTGCTAAACCGGCGGATGTTGATGTTGTGATCACTGAAGCTAACCCGGAGGCTGATCCTAAACTGCCCAGTCCTCTGTAAACAGCGGAAGATATTGCTTCTCATGCAGAAGGGGTTATCATTACTGGGATGGGTTATATAACTCTGGCCCCTTCCAATGTGCTGACCAAGCATATTAGCAAGGATGAGGCGCCTTCGCCTGAGAAGGAGAAGGTTAAAATTGATCTTCCCAATCTTGAGAAGCTTACTATTGACAAGCTGCATTCTGGATATTTGAGCCGCCTCTCCGCAAGCCGGGACACGGAAGCCAACTTGGTTGCTATGATGGAAAAGATATGAGGTATACTCAACTTATCTCGCATTCCAAATATCCTTACATAGCCCCCAAGATACGGCTTATTTTCTTGAAGATAAGTCGGGTCTTCAGCAACATGCGTATTTTGCTACATTAGCGTGTAGCCCCCAAGAGCTGGGTCATTATGTAAATAATGAGTCGGCACTTATTTTGCTGACATTTAAAAATTCTAGCCGTAGCCCCCAAGGGCCAGCTTATCTCTCGAGATAGCCGAGTCTTTACTTTTGTAAATAAAAACTAGTCATCTGTTTTGCAAATTGTAAAGCCTATAGCCCCCAAGGGCCGGTTTATCTTCTTGAAGATGATCTGGGTCTGCTTGTACTATATGCTTGAAAGAACCGACATACATTAGCCCACAAGTGTCAAGTATATTGCTTGCAATGTGCTTGAGACTTGTAACAAATTGCTTCATTGCCCCCAAGCGTCATTATTGTAACACCCTGGATTTTGCCCATTTGTTTTTCTTTTGATTTTGGTCCGGTTTTGCTTTTCCGTGGTTTGGTAGTCTTGGAACCTGGAAGGATCACCCTTGATTTCTCTTCCCTAGTGGCTTGCTAACCTCTAAACCATCCCAAGACCTTGTCATTTCCATCTTGGACCAATCCCAATAATCTTTTCTTGGGAATATCCCTTTTTCTATTAAAGGAATAACCCTGTTTGCCCTGGGTTGTGAAGCAACCCACATTTCTTCCATCCCAAAAATTCCCAAATAATTCCCATAAATTCTTTGGGTCAAATATTCCTCAGATATGTCAAAACCCTTCCTTGTCATGTTCAAAAATATTCCTCAAATATTCCTTTTCCTATTCTGCCCCAGATGGCATTTTGTGAAGCAACTGCCATTTATCCTTGCTTGTTTGCTCCCAAACTTTTTGGGCACTCTTTCCTATCCAAATCATTGCCACAAGCGTTGGTATCAGAGCAGGTCTGGCTGTAGGATGCCCTAGACCGCGCGAGCGTTAGTAACCGGTAGTATAGGATCCAGTTGGTTTGTTGCACTTGTTTGCTGCATTTGTTTCTGCATAGCATGCATATAGAATAGATATCTTATCACTAACGATTGGTCTGGTGAGTGTAGGTGGCATCGGTTCCGATTCACTACCTGCACCCTCCAGTTTGCATATTGGCCCCTTGGTGTGGTGTCATCTCCGTCCCAGCGGAGTGATGCCAAGGTGCTTGGTGGTGTCGATCCCTTGACGGATTGATGCACTGGTACCACACCAATGTATTCTCTTCAGCCACCCCTATTGTTTCGGTGATAGACATGTTTCTATCCCGGATCTTGCCCTTCCATTAGCCGCGTTGGCAACCCATACTGATCTTTGTTATCAGAAAAGGGCAATGCCTCAAGCCTTCTTTTTCATCGCTATCCCTCCCAGTCATCCATCCTCTGGACAAGTACGGTTTCCCCTCCGTACGCTTGGTAATGATGTGGTCGTGACCCCCGTGTTATGACCCACGATCACCAAGTCGTCCTCGCCACCGTGTCCGTCCAGATGGAACCGGTGTAAGCCCCTGTTTGGTGTAGCCTTGTTTACACCAACTCCTTCCACACATGAATTCACTTTTGTGCACACCGCCACAACATGTTAGACCGTAGTACCGGAGTTCTTGCGAGAATTGTGTGCTTAGGCAGGAATGCATATTATTGCTGTGAATAGCTGTAGAATGTGCGATTGCTTGTGTGTGATCTTGTGTGCTTTTGTGTTAGTCGTTTCTTTTGCTTCTTTCTTTGGGCCCTTGGTGTTACCTTATTTTCCCCTTAAGGAAGTTGCTCACCGACACTGGACTCAAAGAGATCAGTAAAGGCAGTCCATTGGAAGCTCAGCCCAGCAATATGGAATCTTCAGCAGACTGCATTATATCAGGAATATCGGGCCTGAATATAAATGATATCCTGGCTGGATTGATCATCAGCATCAAGTATACATCGGTGCAACCTTCACCGCAGAAATCCTCGAATCAGTGAGAAGGCAAAGTGCGTGCACGATCAACAGTACATTTCGAGTTAAAGGTATGATTCATATACGCGGTTGAGTCTGCTATGAGTACAATTTGAACCTTGCTATGTCCTGGAAGCAAGTCAGAATGTGCTATGAATGCGGTGTTTAGCAAGAAGGATAGCCGAATACCCTGTTGCATACAACAAGTAACCGACAGCAGAAACATTAAGGGATATATATATAAGCACTCAGACCGCATATGGCAAAAAGGAAAGCTTCAGGTGTAAGCAACCCAGTCCTTCTCCACAAGCTACGAGAGAAGCGTACTACGCAAGGATTCCTGTGTCTTCCTCGATACGACACACGGACATCTTCTGATGCAAGGTACTCGGGCTTCCTCAATAAGATACCGCTGCAGTCTCTAAGGTACCGAGTCTTCCCTAGCAAGTCCTTAAGAGGGAAAGCTTCTGAGGTACGGTACCCAGTCTTCTTTAGGAAGCCACTTTGATAAAAACTTCGAGCACGAGCAATTCAGTCTTCCTCAGCAAGAAGATCTCGATGGCTCCCAGCACAAGCTATGCCATCTTCGTCAGCAAAGTATCGCATCGACATCAGTACAAGCTATTCCACTGACAGTTGGCAGCATATGACCATGCATTCCAAGGATCAGATCCGCAACCGTTGATCAGAAGGCAAAAGGTCAGTCAGGACACAAGCCTGCTTCGGGAATCAAGCGCTCAGCCGCATATACTTAATAGATACGGTGGACATGCTGCCAAGGCCATATGAGTCAATCATACAATGATGCCAGCCCGGTGAGAATCTGACCCTTGCATAAGCTACGTAAGAAGAAGAAGAACGCCAGTTATACACTTCAGTGAGATGACCAACAACCTATGGATAAGCTGTATGGGACACGGATGAACCCTTGCCCGTCTTTCTTTGGTGACGGCACCACGCCTGTGTTCTGAGCTGTTTTCGGCCGTCCGGGGTGGATGCCGACTTTTATTTCTCTTGTCAGCAACTGGCTCGTGTTCTGAGCTGTTTTTTTTTTGCCGTCTCGGGCAGCTGTTGAATTTCTTTCCGTAGCAGTGACCCTATGCTCTGAGCTGTTTCTCGGCCGTCTTAGGGAACTGCTACCTTCTTCTTAGCGACACCGTCTCATGCTCTGAGCTGCTTTTCAGCCGTATTGAGTCGGGGTTGAGTTACTCCAGTAATGTCCCAGATCTGAGTTGTAAAGACCGTTCTGGTGGCTGCTGGTTATTTGCCGGTTTCATCTAAGGGTTCAGACGGTCATTACCCTACAGCTATAACTTGTCAAGTAATATGCCTGCCAGAATATTGTACCTGGCAGCACCCATGGTCATCCGAAGAATCAAGAACACATCAGGCCAAGCTCTTTCAGCTAAGGATCCAGGCAAAGAGAACCATAAGGAAGGAGCAAGATTGGCCATATAGGTATGATAATAGTGGCAAGATCCATATGGTACGGATACTCAAAACAGTCTGGTTCGATGCCAATCACCGTGGGTACACACCCACGGGGTCTATTCCATTTGCAAGGACCCCAGATCGAGTCAACCCGCTCAGCCAGCTATACATTCTCAGAATCATCAGAGGGGATATTCAAGCCTCTCAGATGGAACGATCAGAAAGATGATAACTGCCTCAAAGCATGTGTCCCCATCTAGGGAAATCAGTCCAAAGATAACATACTGGGGATAAGATCTTCCTGTTAGGACCCCCCCGTCAGTCAAGTCTGCAGATAATGCCGTTATAGGGTCGTACCGTTTACGCTAGCCACGACAGTCTACAGCCAAGTCGTTGGTACAGATGTGATGCTAAGGGCAGTGAACCTAACCAAGATGTTTTCGTAAACCCTGTAAGGAGTCCGATTCCGCCAGGAGAACGGTATGATTCACAGCACCAGTTGAGCTTGAAGGGCACACAGCCATTTGAAGCCATCCGATGCAAAGAGTAAAAGATTTCGTGTCCACCGAGAGAATTTGTTCACAACTACATGGGCGGTCGTCCGTATTGGACTTCAACACAACCCGTCCATGAGGAATAACTCCTGGACCTGCGAGAAAGACAGGTATTTCAGCCGGGATAATCCATTGCACCCCAGACAGGTCAGCAGACATAAAAGGATTGAAGTCAGAGTAATATATGAGGTAAGACATGTCAAAATGAGGATCTGGTGAAACAAACCACCCCCAAGCCAGGCAGTCAGATAATATTTAGTGGTAGCATTATTCGAAGGCAAAAAGGAAACCCGAGTTGGAAACGGTTTCCTCAAGTGGGGATATTTATGTTTAACACTTGAGCAACCAAATCTCGAGGACGAGATTTCTTTAAGGGGGGTAGGTTTGTAACACCCTGGATTTTGCCCATTTCTTTTTCTTTTGATTTTGGTCCGGTTTTGCTTTTCCGTGGTTTGGTAGTCTTGGAACCTGGAAGGATCACCCTTGATTTCTCTTCCCTAGTGGCTTGCCAACCTCTAAACCATCCCAAGACCTTGTCATTTCCATCTTGGACCAATCCCAATAATCTTTTCTTGGGAATATCCCTTTTTCTATTAAAGGAATAACCCTGTTTGCCCTGGGTTGTGAAGCAACCCACATTTCTTCCATCCCAAAAATTCCCAAATAATTCCCATAAATTCTTTGGGTCAAATATTCCTCAGATATGTCAAAACCCTTCCTTATCATGTTCAAAAATATTCCTCAAATATTCCTTTTCCTATTCTGCCCCAGCTGGCATTTTGTGAAGCAAGTGCCATTTATCCTTGCTTGTTTGCTCCCAAACTTTTTGGGCACTCTTTCCTATCCAAATCATTGCCACATGACAAAATTCAACTCAATTTGGCTAGTAAATATTTCTTGGAAAATTTCCAAAGTTTCTGATCCAATGGAAGCTTTGTGAAGCAAGTGCTAGCTAAGAGTATGCAAATGAGTTGAAATTTTTCCAACATCTTCATATGCCCAAATCATGACTCTCCTCAAGATTTGAGCATCATCCCATCTTCTATTTGACCACAGCATCAAATATTTTTTTTCTGGTCATATTTTCCTGTTGTGAAGCAACTATATTTTATATTGCTTCATAATTTGTGGAAATTTACCAGAGCGTTCTCCTACTCATATAACCCCTCTCCACCAAATTTGGGCTCATTTCATCTAGCCATTTATCCCCAATTATTTTCCTAAGAATTTGTCCAGCAGGATGCTGTGTGAAGGAAGTACTATTTTGGTTTATCAAAATGGTATGACACTTTTACAGAATCCTCATATGCCCAAATAACTCATCTCCTCAAAATTCCAGCTTCATCCAAGCAAGCATGTGAGTGCCACATCCAGATTTGCTTTCTGGACCAGATTGGCCAGTTGCAAAGCAACTATGTTAAATCTTGATTCTTTCCTTCTCAAACTTCCCAGGATTGTAGTCCTTCCTACCCTAAATCTCCCAGACATCTTATTTGGTTCTTATCACCTTCCTGTGGATCACAATAATGTGGCCAAGTTTGCTACAACAAATTTGCAATGACCTTTTCCATCACCTCCTGGTTTCTTCTGATGATCTATCTCCTCAGAGGAACTAGTCCTTGGAGGGACTCTCTGCTAGACATCATGGTGCATGCCCAGATGCACCACATGCGCCAGTTCACGTGGTGACCACGAGTTTGACATGCCGTGCGCGTGCTCTGGCAGTTGGGACCCTCGGTTCCGTCCATTTCCTCGCCCCTTCGACACCCAATCATGTCTAGGGGCTTCCCCTTGTCGTCTCCTTCCTCCTGGACCCCTCTCCCCCTCTAGTCCCTTCCTCCTCGTGCCTCGGCGAGTCCCGTCCTCCTCCTATGCCGCCCGTGTCCGTCGTCGTCTTCCGCTTCGAGCTCTCCCGAAGCCCCCTCTTGCTTCTCCTCGCCCCTGGAAGCCCTGCCGACGTCGCCGTCTTCTGCCGCGTGCCCCGGAGCGCCAGTGCGGTGATAGGGACGCCACGGCGGCGTGCTCATCCGGTTGCCTCGGCCGCCTATAAGTAGGCCATGGCCCGAGCCTCTCCGGGCATCCTCAACCACCCCACCATCCTCCCCTCGCTCCCAGCTGCCTCCCCGACCCCTCCTCTGGCCTCTGGAGCCGCTCCCCGCCGCCAATGGCCACCGCGGCCGCCGCCGACCTCGGCCTAAATTGGCGCAGCTCCGAGCTCCTCCCCCATTTTTGGCTTTCACTGGTGGAGTTCCCCAGCCACGGCGGAGCCCTCCCCTATCTTCCCTTGCTCTCCCCGCCACTGGAGCATCTCCTCCACCGCGGAGCCGCCGCCCTCGGCCACCGTGGCCGTGGCTGACTCCGGCCATCCCCGGCGCCCTCTCCGCTACCCACGGGCGCGGGATGGAGCGGCACATCCATCCCCGGCAGCGCCCAAGCCCGCTGTGGCCTCTCGTCACCGGTGCCGGCGAGGCCAAAGCCGCAGCTGCTCTCTGTCGGGGAGAGGAGAGGAGGAAGAAGAAGAGACGGAGAGAGGAGAGATAGAGGCCTGCCGTGTGGGCCCCGACCCCACATGTCAGTGAGAGAGGGAGGTGCCAGCTCAGATAAGTGGAGGCGCCCCGAGCCGAAATACGCTTTCCCTAGTGGAAAACGTATTCCCGCCCAGGGCACGACCGGCTGGGCTGTCCAGGGACTCAGATGCTAATATTATTTTTACAGAATAGTCCCTGAACTTCAACTCCTCATATCTTTTCAACCCCAACTCCAATCGAGGTGATTCCAAAGTCCACTTCTTCGTCTCCTCGAGCCCGTCATGTTGGTATCACTTTCAAACTGTCTTGACACAGTGAAAGCGACCATTCTGCCCTTGTCCGTAAACAGTTCCCCCCTCCGAGAGAGAACTGTTTCCGGCAATCCTTCCGCGGCCTTTCCGCACTTCTTCCCGGTGGATCCCTCATCCCAGGCAAGCCAGGACACCCATTCCATGAAGCTTTTCAATAGCATTTCTTATTTAATTGAATTGCTTGCATTTACAAATGAATTGCTTTCATTTACTCGCTATATGATAATTCATAGTAATTAATTTAAATGCCTAGTTGCTGCCATCCTAGTATGGTGATAAACTACTATGCTAGATATATGAGCTTAGTTGGTTGATCTCGAGTCACCTGTCTGGGCTTATTCGTGCAACCACATTTGCCGGTATGGGACGGCCTTGACTTGGCCTGAATGCGTGTTCTTTCACCGGTACCTCCAAAGAGGGAAGGTTATGCGTGCGCGCTACCCTGGCCCGGTAGGCGGCGATAACCTTGTGAGCCCAGTTGTTGTTTGGTTATTAAGCTCAAGTCCCCGTTTGGGGCAGTAGCCCCTGTTTGGGTCTACATAGTTTGGCCACGACGGTGGTAGGTGTCATGAGGAAACAGGGGCCACCCAAGGCTGACCTCCGAGGGAAAACCTTATACATAGAATCTTAGCAGCAGCGCGGGACAGGATGGGGCGCTACTGCTAATTAGCAGTAGCGCGGTATGCAGACAGGCGCTACCGGTACTAACTTAGCAGTAGCGCGGCTCGGTAGAACCACGCTGCTACTAAAATTGACTGACCGTTCCCGCCACGCTAGGTTTAGCAGTAGCGCGTCCACGATAACCGCGCTACTGCTAATGTGATAGTAGTAGCGCGCTTTTTTTTCAACTCGCTACTGCTAATTTTGAAACTGGCCACATGGCGGGCCCCTCTTAGCAGTAGCGCGTGTTACAGACGAGCGCTACTGCTATCTTATTAGCAGCAGCGCATTTTGCACCCAGCGCTACTCCTAAGCCGCAGCCATACCACCTTTTTCCTCCCCCCCTCCCCTCCTCTCTTCCTCACTTTCCCCTAGCTCCCACCTCCTCTCTCCCCCACTTTGCTTCTTCCTCACTACTTCTCCCCCCATTACTCTCCTTCTTCTACCTATCTTTCTCTCTCTTTATTACTCCTAGCTAACTACACCAACCTCCATTAATGCATCTCCTTTATCTTTTTCCTTCCCCCTCCACTAGTTGAACTTGTCTCCTCCCAAACTAGCTAGCTAGGTAGATCTAGCTAGCATTTAGTGAAGTGACCTATGTACCTCCCTAACTAGATCTATAGCCTTATCAAGAAGAGCTTTGTCCACTTTTGATCATTCCATAGGTGTGTGTGGCGACACCTATCGACATCATCATCACATAGCTCGATCTCGAGATAGGTGATTAAAAATTTATGCTTTTGCAAGAATGGAAATATGTGTATGTGTGCGATATGACATAATCGGGCGATATGATGGAAATTGTGTCTGTGGCATGAGTTGCCGCCGAATTGTGCTTGTGAGTTGCCTATGTTTGCCGAAATGTCGATTTATTTCCGTTTCGGCGAATTCCGGGCAAACTCTATATGTCCTATTTTTAGGGAAGGTCATGCCGAATTTTTGTATGACTTTGATGCATGCATGCATTTTTATAATCAATTTGTTTATTATTACCGTGCAGGCGTTCATGATGGTCAGTGGAACGGTGGTGGACAGGTGGTTGCGGTCGGCGGTGCAGGACATGAAAGAAAATAACCTGACAGAGGTTTTATGTCCGTGTCGAAGATGCAAAGGACGAGCTTGGCTCGACCCCTATGATGATGGTCGTGTGATGGTGCACCTGCTCATGACTGGTTTCATGGATGGCTATACTCGGTGGATAATTGAAGATGAGGATGATGATGTTGACGACACCGACGGGGCAGGCAATGACGACACGGGGCAAGACGAAGAGATGATCGATAATGGCGGCGGAGAAGGGGCCGAACATGGCGGCGGGGAAGAGGCCGGGCATGGTGGCGGAGAAGGGGCCGAACATGGCGGCGGAGAAGGGGCCGGACATGGAGGCGAAAAAAACGTGGACTCCACGCCATAGAATTCGTCGGTACTAAGTTCAATCGTGCGGGACCCTCATGTTCAAGCACTGCTTCGCAAGGAGACGAGTACTGAGAGAGCTGCTTCTAGAGAGGAGGCCAAGCTGCAGCAACTGGTGGTAGACTCGAACACTCCATTGTATCATGGTTGCAATCCCGAGGTGACCCGCTTGAGTTTCACGCTCGAACTCCCGAAGACGAAGGCTAAAAACAAATGGACCGACACTTGCCTCCATGAGCTTCTCAAGTACCTAAAGGATGTTCTTCCCGCGGGGAATTTATGTCCTACTAGTGTGGATGAGGCCAAGAAGATCGTGTGCCCTCTTGATCTGCCGCACATTAGATACCATGCATGCATCAACGATTGCATAATTTATCGGAAGGAGCACGCGGAAAAAACAAGCTGTCCGGTGTGCAATGCTTCTCGATACAAGAAGGCCGGGAAGAAATCTCCCCAGAAAGTTGTATGGTACTTACCGATCACTAGCCGTCTCCAGCGGTATTTTGTAGATCCCAAGGAAGCAAAGCTCATGCGCTGGCACGCGGAGAGGAAGAAGCCCGACGATGGAGATGTTCCTAAGCTGAGACACGTCGTGGATGGAAGCCAGTGGAGAGCGTTCAATGGCGAATATCGGTATTTCGCATGTGATGCAAGGAACATCATGCTCGGCGCGTGTACCGATGGAATGAATCCGTTTGGCAACCAGAACACCAACCATAGCACATGGCCCGTGTTTGTATGGATGTACAACCTCCCCCCCTGGTTGTGCATGAAGTCGAAGTACATACATGAGCATGCTGATTCAAGGGCCGAAACAACCGGGAAATAATATTAATCTATATCTGGGGCTACTTCAAGAGGAGTTAGACACGTTATGGAAAACACCGGCCAAGACATGGGACGCCAGCAAAGGCGAGTATTTCTATATGAGAGCCGCGTTGATCACGACGGTGCACGACTATCTCGGTTACGGATATGTCGCAGGACAGGTGTGCCATGGATATTGTGGATGCACGCGGTGCATGGATGATACGACGTCTCAGCAGCTAACGTCAAGGAAAGATGGCGGGTCTGGGAAAATCGTGTACATGGGGCATCGAAGATGGCTCGAGAAGGACGACCCGTGGAGAAACCGTGGAGATCTATTCAATGGTGAGGCTGAGCATCGAGGACCTCCACGTAAGCGGAGCGGCGCCGAAATCGATGAGCTGTTGAAAAACTAGGAACAGTGCCCCGCGCCGGGAAAGACGATGAAAAAGGCGCCGGAGCCGCTGCTGAAGGTATGGAAGACGAGGTCTGTTTTCTGGGACTTGGAGTACTGGCACAAACTCGACACGCCTCATTGCCTTGATCAAATGCATATCTGTAAGAATGTCCTTGAGAGCTTGCTTGTGACACTGATGAACATGCCGGATAAGACCAAGGATGGGCCGAAGGCAAGAAAAGACTTGCAAGATTTGGAGATCAGGGCAGATCTGCACATGCCGCCCCGTAAAAAGTCAGAGGAGACAGGGACGGAGACAGAGGCGCGGGAGAAGAAGGGCAAAAAAGTAAAGGAAGAGGATTATTGCCCCCCTTCTTGCTTCACCTTAAGTCCGGCTGAGATCGATCAATTCTTCAAGTGCCTTACCGGAATCAAAGTTAGTTCCAGTTACTGTGGCAAGATAAGCATATATCTAGACACGAAGAAGAAAAGGTTCAGTGGGATGAAGTCCCATGACTGTCATGTGATGATGACGCAGATACTACCTGTTGCCCTTAGAGGGATAATGGAGAAGCACGTCCGTGACACGCTTATTGGTCTTTGCAACTTTTTCGACGTCATCTCTCGAAAGTCGATCAGTGTGAAGCAGCTCCGAAGGCTACAGGAAGAGATCGTTGTCATACTATGTGAGCTTGAGATGTACTTCCCGCCCGCGTTCTTTGACGTCATGGTGCATCTGTGTGTCCATATTGTGGACGACATAATAGACCTGGGGCCGTCATTCCTGCACAACATGATGCCGTTTGAGAGGATGAATGGGATCATCAAAGGATTCGTTCGTAACATGTCCCGTCCGGATGGAAGCATCGTCCAGGGCTATCTGACACAAGAGTGCATCTCTTTCTACGAGAATTTTCTATATGGCGCAGACCGGCCGCCTGGTGTTGGTTTGCCCGTTAACAAGCACGATGGGAGGCTCGAAGGAGAAGGTCACTCCAACGGTCGCAGGGAACTGCATGTGGCCTACTCAGATCGACGCAACGACTTTGACAGAGCAAACTTGGTAGTGCTACAACACCTGCACTAGGTAGATCCTTTCGCTACACTACATAAAGAAACTATCGCAAAGAAGTATCGTGGCCGGGGGGTATGCAGGACGGACGCCGAAGTTACTAGAGAGCACAACTCCACTTTCCTGCATTGATTCAAAGAGCATATTATTGCTAATCCCCCGGAAGAGGGCTCTAAGGACCGATTGCTCATATACGCCTTAGCACATGGCCCCTCGCCCAACCTCGTCACCTATCAGGCATACGATATCAACGCATACACGTTCTACACGGAGGCCAAAGATATGGGCAGTGATGATCAGAACTCAGGGGTGACGATGGAATGCATGACCGACAGCGACAACGGCGCAACTGAGAGATTTTACGGAAGGGTCGAGGAGATCTGGGAGCTTGACTACTCTGGACTGCACAACGCGACGATGTTCCGTGTCAGATGGGCTAAGAATGTCGAAAGAGAAAACCGGTATTTCACTACCATGACTATACCCGACGCCAAGAGCGGTACCGTGAACGCTATCGCAAAAAACGAGCCATGGGTACACGCTAAGCACGTGACACAATGCTTCTTCATAACGGACCCGTGCAATCCCAGCCGTGTTGTCGTGAGGAGAGGCAAAAGGAACATCATTGGAATGGATGGAGTCGCCAACGAGGAAGACTACGACCAGTACGGCAACCCATTGAAAAGAAGATGACGATGATGATGAAGTATACGTCAAAAGAAGAATCAATACTACATTACCTAAGAAAGATCGTACTCCATGGAAAAGGAAAAGTCACAATGAGGGGCTCAATTATTTTTCAACGAACAAGAAGGGAAAGAAGCTCACTCAAAAACGAAAACGTCGACGCTGAGGAACCGTTATCAGTCAAATGATGTAATATATATGTTCCTATTTTGTGTGGACACTAACCGTTATGCATGGGTCAAATGATGTAATATATATGTTCCTATTTTGTATACATACTTAACCATCAAATGAAAAGAAAAGAAAAGAAAAAGAAGAAAAGAAAAGGAAGAGAAAATAAAGGAAAAGACAATAGAAGAAACAAATAGGAAAACTGCTATAGGTACTGGTTATAGCAGTAGCGCTTTTCCGAAAAGAGCTATAGCTAGTCAAAATAGCAGTAGCGCTTTTCCGAAAAAGAGCTATAGCTAGTCAAAATAGCAGTAGCGCCGTTTGGAGAAGCGCGCTATAGATAAATTAGCTATAGCGCGTTTTTAGGAAACGCGCTACTGCTATGTCGACTTAACCCCCGGATCCCCACTCTCTCTTCCCCCAAATCCCCGTTTCCCGCCTCTGCTTCCCCCAAATCCCCACTCTCTCTTCTCCCCGGCCCCTCGTCGCCGCCGGATCCCTGCCCTCGCCGGAGTCCTGCCCTCGCCGGAGCCCTGCCCTCTCCGGAGTCCTGCCCTCGCCCCCGACCCCGGCGCTCGCCCCCGATCCCCCGACCCCGGCGCTCGCCCACGACCCCCCGACCCCGGCGACCTCGCCCTTGCCCCCGACCCCGGCGCTCGCCCCCGACCCCGGCGACCTCGCCCTCGCCCCCGACCCCGGCGCTCACCCCCGACCCCCCGACCCTGGCGACCTCGCCCACGCCCCCGACCCCGGCCCCGGCGCGCCACGCCTCCCTCCTCTGCTTCCTCCCCTCCCAACCTCGCCCCTGCACCCTCTGTAAGCCCCCCACCGCTCCTCCTCTCTCTGCTAGTAGGTTAATTTGGCTATATTATGAACCCTAGTTAGTATGAACCCTAGTTAGTTAGGGCAGTAGGTTAATTAGGTTCTTCGTCAAATTAGGACAGAAATTTAGGGTTAGGTGTTTTAGGTGTAGTTAAAACAAAAAACAGAATTGATTATATAGGTTTCTTGCATTTTTTTAGTTTAAGAAATTGTTGCTATTTAAAAAAACAGAATTTGACGTGGACATGTGATATGTGGACATGTGATTTGGACATGTCATATTTGGAATTTGGACATGTCATATTTGGACATGTGATGTTTTGGACATGTCATATTTGGAAAATGAAGATTATGTGTAGGGTAAATGATCCGAGTGGCCTATGTTTCGCCGGAATGTTGATTCATTTCCGTTCCGGTGAATTTCAGGCGCTCGATATGTCCACTTTTTAGCAAAGGTCATGCCAAAATTTTCCGTGAATTTTGGCATGACTTGTGCTAGAAAGTAGGCATATCGAGTGCCGGGATTTGCTGGGAAACGGCATTCCGGCAAACATAGATCTTTTTTTATGTCATTTCTCATTTTTTAATAGTTTTAGAATTAAACTAGGAGACTTAATCATAGGAAACATGTCGAACAACGAAAAAACCGGGCCTTCTGACCAAGATGCAGACAAGATGGATTATGAGGGTGAACAACAGTACCTCGACTTTTTGTCTGCTAAGCACAGTCAAGGTTTGCAGGTCGGCCTCGATGATGGTACTGACGCCGACACGGACACCGACGGCGCCGACACCGATGGCGGCGCCGAGACCGGCGGGGAAGGTACCGGCGGGGAAGGTACCGGCGCCGATGCCGCTACCGAAAAGAAGAAGCAGAGGATACGAAAACCTAACAAACTCGGCATCGGACGACTGGTGATCACAAAGATGGCCCCTGGCAAGTTTGAGCCATTAGAGCCGGAAGAACCTCGCAAGTGCTATGGGAACCAAGTAGGATGCATCCTACGGGAATGCGCGAGCATCAACGACGATGACTTAAGGAGTAAAGAACATTTGAGGCAGTTGCTCCTGACGAAGTTGCAGAAGAGATTCAAGTTCCCCGACCGGGATGACGCCATAGAACACCCGTGGGATGATAAGAAGATGAAAAAGATTAACAATCACGCCATGGGCATGTTCAGCAATGATTTGGCCTCCTGGAAAGGGAGGGTGAAACGAGCTATTGAGGCTGAGGAACCTCTGTCCAAGATTCTGGAGGAAAATCCGACACTTACGGAAGAGGAGTTCGAAAAGTTCAAGGACACTTGCGCTACCGAGGCAGCCAAGGCTAAGGCTGCGAAATTCAAGAGCCTTCAGCAAAGGAACACGGGGAAGCATCGCCTCGGAACCCATGGCTACCTTGGCAAAAGGCCCATATGGGATAAGGAGGACGCGGAACGTGAAGCCGCGGGTCTCCCAGACCCCTTCACAAAGTTCACCAACCCCTTGGAGCGTGACTTCATCAGGGCCCGCTACAAGTGGGACAAGGAAAAGAAGGTTTTTTACACAGACCCGATCACGAGGAAATTGATTAGAATACTGGTAATTATTCTTTTACCACCTTACATTTAGCTTCTGATCAAGTCGACTACACATTCGTAAACGGTTCACGTTCCTTCTGCAGGAGAAGCAACACCAGCTTGCAGCCGAAAGCCCTACTTCACCGATGAGGCCCAAGTGGGACACCCCTCTCAACCGGGCCTTGAACGAACTTAAGGGACTCCCTTTGGGCCAGCGGCCGCAATATGGACGTGTGCACGGCGCCGGAGACGGCGCCACGTGGAAGGTGTTTTACAATGAGGGCCCGAAGGCCAAGAAGCAGAAAAAGAAGTTTAGTCAGACGGACATCGACGCGAAGGTGAAGCTTGCGTTCGAGAAAAGAGCAGCTGAGGACGCGGAAAAAGCAGCCGAGGAGAAAAATGAGTTGCTACAGCAGGCAGTCGATGCAGCTGTACATGCCTGCAGAAATGATTTCGCTACTAACTTGATCCCGGCTATCATCAACTGGACGAAGGAAAATCTAGACAAGACGGTACATGATTTCCCCATGCCCAGTTTCGTCGGGAGCAACTCGGTGAACAACACCACCGCACCATCACCTGCTCACGCAACCGATTCTGCTCCCGCTCCCGCACCCGCACCCGCACCCGCTCATAGCAGCCCGTCCTCAGTCTCTGGCGCGCTAGGCGGGCCTTCGTCTTTGGCTGAGCTCGACGCCCTCACGGTAATTACATGTCGCACCAACATATATCTAGAATATTCCATTTTCGTTGCCTTTCGGATGTTTTACGCCGCAGACATGTGTTTGCAGGCCGACAAAACCCCGTGCACCATACTCTACTTGATCAAAGAAGAGAAGGTGGACGTGGGAAAGGGGGTGATAACGAAGCCCTTGGAACTCACGTTCCACGGCCAGCCGATGCCCGGTGGGCACTTTAGGGTTACCTTGTCGAGTGTGAAATCGGGGCACGAGGATTTGCCTCCTCCAGTATGGCTAGGGGGAGAGGAAGACGAGACCTCGTCACGGATTGGAAGCTGCAAGGGTTGGGTGCTGCTATGGCCGAAGAATCTTCTTCGTCTGGAGCCGGCCGAGAGCACACCAATAACCACACATCAACAAGCAGGTATGGACACCACCACCCCGCCTACGCAATTACCAGCGCCTATAGTGCCGGGTGAGAGCGGCGGACGACGTGATGAAGGGGGTCCAATAGTGGCTGATGTAATCGCCCCCGTAGAACAAAGAATGGATGATGAGATGGAGGAGGACCCTCTTCGGTTCCTCAATACAGGCGCCTATGATTGTGACTTAGATATGATGAGTCAGCCATATGACGACTCGGGCTATCAGCATGCTAATGAGGCTATGGATGATCTGCCCGGGCAGGAACGTCCTAGCAGGGATTGCAAGAAGTCTCTCTTCATGCAATCCTCACAGGACACGCCTAAAGATGCAGGGGGTCGTACAGTGCTTAGCCCGACAACACTGGGGCAGGGGTTAAGGAAGGGTCTGGAAGGTCAGCCCAAGAAAAAGGAGAGGAAGAGAACGGGGAAGATAGGCTCAGCTGCCTACAAACAAGCCAGAGCACATAGCAGCCAGACGGTGGCCATGTTCCATGTCACGGGCGAGCCGATGCTACTGCCGAAACCGCTGGAGGCAATATACGGGGATCTCAGGAGACTGCACGACCATGTGCTGTCGACTGAGAAAAGCCTACTAGCCTCGAAGGATCCAGGATATCCGACATACGCGGCTCGTGTGCCTGAGGGGAAATGCTACGTCGACACACGGCCCGCGGAGGTGTTCTTCCTACGGTTTGATCATATCTTCGAGATGTTTCTGACAAGGCGGCTCGATTGTACAATCGTCCGCCTTTTTGCGCTACATATGAGCTCCGTCATGAAGAGAGAAGAAGTCTCGCAAATCTGTGTGGCAGATCCATACTACATGCACGAGTCCTTCTTGAGTCTCGGCGACTTTGAGCGTAAAACTGCTAGGGAGTACCTCAAAAACTTCATGGTACAGAATAAGGACCAGGAAATTGTCCTCCTGCCTTATCATCCAAAGTAAGTCAGTGCCAGACAACCCTTTCGTACATTTCAATCATTCCTTCTCGTTCATATGGAGAATAATTTGAGGTGTTTTTTTCCCCGCATCAACGGTCACGCCGTCCTTATCGTTCTTTACCCGCGAGTCTCCCACGCCGTGTATTTCGACCCTACCAGAAACTACGAGAAGAAGGACTACACTCACGTAATCAATATTCTAGATGATGCTCTCCAAGGCTTCAGCTTGAGGGGTGGCCACATGCAGATCAGGAAGCAAAGGAACCGCAAGACGGGTTTCTCGCATAAAACCAACTTCTGCTACATCCATGTCCCGAAATCAAGTAGGAATGATGGATTCTACCTCCTCCATCTCATGATGGAGTTCAGAAGGGATCACCAAAAGCTTCGCATGACAACCAGAAACGATGATCATATCCGCAAGTGGGTAGAATCTCAAGGAGATGCGGATTATAAACTTAAAGATGACTTATTTCGCATCCAAAGGGACATTGCGACGATCATCATGAAAGAAGTCGTCGAAGTGAAGGGGATGTTCCACCACGGCCCTATATCGCGAGCTGACGTCCGAACTTGCATAGGCATGCAACGTCAGGACCTCACGCCGTTCAAGAAGCTAGGGTCCACTCTCGATGATCTGGAAGGATGGAAGTTCTAGTGATTTACGATGCCGATGATGATGATATGTGTCGGTTGAACTTGTATACTTTGTATAGCGATGAAACTTTGTGATGTCCACGGTCCCTACCGAACTTGCGTAACGCTACTTTGTTAGTTTGGGTACGATGACCTGCGTACCTCTAGTTAATTAGTTTGCGTACGATGAAACTGCGTTGATTATGTATGTTTACTATATGTTGCATCTAGTTGCTAACCCTTTCTTTTTTGTGTTGCTCAAGTATATTTTGTTGCATATGATTGTACATTCTCTTTATGAAGATGCATCTCTAACAGGTACCTAGATTCTTGATGGCGAAGTACCGGTGCTATGTCGTGTACAAAGCAAAGGTTCCGGGAGTATACGACGAGTGGTCCGAGTGTCAGGCGCAAGTGGAGGGGGTCTCGGGCGCCAGCCATAAAGGCTTCAAAAGCAGACAAGAAGCAGAAGCTAGTTACGTGAGAAGGCTCACGCTAGCCCGAGAGAGGACTCATAACCGCCGCCTCATGTACTACATAGTTTCGCTCTCACTCATAGTGATAGCTCTTCTCGTGTATATCATTGTTTAGATGGATGACGATGTAGTTGCAAGTATTCGAGACTTGTATCGCTATTTTCGAGATGATGACGAGAGACCACTTTGTGTTGGATGATGATTATGATGACGACATGATTTGATGAGACTATTTGTATGTATATGCTATGATAACATTCGTCGTTTCGCAGCCATTTGTATGTGTATGATGATGACATTTGTATGTGCTAAAGATTCTTGTATAAAGCCTGTTCAAATACAAAACAAATATGCAGAAAAAAAATCAGAAACTAATAAAGTTAGCAGTAGCGCGGGGAGTAAAGTTAGCAGCAGCGTACCATTACTAGTAGCGCGGCCTAACTCAAGGCGCTACAGATATTACCAGTAGCGCTCTTCTTTGGAGCACGCTACTGCTATGCATGTATAGCAGCAGCGCGGGACAACACGCGCTACTGCTACATGTTAGTTGTAGCGCCGTATCAGTAGCGCGGGTGCCCGCGCTACTGATAAACATAATACCCGTGCTACTGCTAGGGTTTTCCCTAGTAGTGCGAAGAGTGCCGGTGGTACGATGAAAGAGTCACGGGTCAGGCAGGTTTCGTTGAAGCGACGCTGGTCCACCCAAGTGGGATCACGAGGCCAGGTGCTTCATGGTGTGGGTAAAGTGCGCAACCTCTGCAGAGTGAAAAATCTATTCGAATAACCGAGTCCACGGTATTGGACAGCCCGTCCAGACCTCACTAGGTGGTCAATCATAACAGTGATAGTAATGATGGAAGAACTCTTCGTATGGTCAGAAGTACTCGATGGCTTATGAGTATTCTGAGGGTTGTGGGACAACCCGATTGAGAGTAAGTTGATGACTGGTAACAGTAAGTGAAGCACTTAAGCATTTAATCTAATATAACACCTTGGATTTTGCCCAGTTCTTTTTCTTTTGATTTTGGTCCGGTTTTGCTTTTCCGTGGTTTGGTAGTCTTGGAACCTGGAAGGATCACCCTTGATTTCTCTTTCCTAGTGGCTTGCCAACCGCTAAACCATCCCAAGACCTTGTCATTTCCATCTTGGACCAATCCCAATAATCTTTTCTTGGGAATATCCCTTTTTCTATTAAAGGAATAACCCTGTTTGCCTTGGGTTGTGAAGCAACCCACATTTCTTCCATCCCAAAAATTCCCAAATAATTCCCATAAATTCTTTGGGTCAAATATTCCTCAGATATGTCAAAACCCTTCCTTGTCATGTTCAAAAATATTCCTCAAATATTCCTTTTCCTATTCTGCCCCAGATGGCATTTTGTGAAGCAAGTGCCATTTATCCTTGCTTGTTTGCTCCCAAACTTTTTGGGCACTCTTTCCTATCCAAATCATTGCCACAAGCGTTGGTATCAGAGCAGGTCTGGCTGTAGGACGCCCTAGACCACGCGAGCATTAGTAACCGGTAGTATAGGATCCAGTTGGTTTGCTGCACTTGTTTGCTGCATTTGTTTGTGCATAGCATGCATATAGAATAGATATCTTATCACTAACGATTGGTCTGGTGAGTGTAGGTGGCATCGGTTCCGATTCACTACCTGCACCCTCCAGTTTGCATATTGGCTCCTTGGTGTGGTGTCATCTCCGTCCCAGCGGAGTGATGCCAAGGTGCTTGGTGGTGTCGATCCCTTGACGGATTGATGCACTGGTACCACACCAATGTATTCTCTTCAGCCACCCCTATTGTTTCGGTGATAGACATGTTTCTATCCTGGATCTTGCCCTTCCATTAGCCGCGTTGGCAACCCTTACTGATCTTTGTTATCAGAAAAGGGCAATGCCGCAAGCCTTCTTTTTCATCGCTATCCCTCCCTGTCATCCATCCTCTGGACAGGTACGGTTTCCCCTCCGTACGCTTGGTAATGATGTGGTCGTGACCCCCGTGTTCCGACCCACGATCACCAAGTCGTCCTCGCCACCGCGTCCGTCCAGATGGAACCGGTGTAAGCCCCTGTTTGGTGTAGCCTTGTTTACACCAACTCCTTCCACACATGAATTCACTTTCATGCACACCGCCACAGCATGTTAGACCGTAGTACCGGAGTTCTTGCGAGATTTGTGTGCTTAGGTTGGAATGCATATTATTGCTGTGAATAGCTGTAGAATGTGCGATTGCTTGTGTGTGATCTTGTGTGCTTTTGTGTTAGTCGTTTCTTTTGCTTCTTTCTTTGGGCCCTTAGTGTTACCTTATTTTCCCCTTAAGGAAGTTGCTCACCGACACTGGACTCAAAGAGATCAGTAAAGGCAGTCCTTTGGAAGCTCAGCCCAGTAATATGGAATCTTCAGCAGACTGCATTATATCAGGAATATCGGGCCTGAATATAAATGATATCCTGGCTGGATTGATCATCAGCATCAAGTATACATCAGTGCAACCTTCACCGCAGAAATCCTCGAATCAGTGAGAAGGAAAAGTGCGTGCATGATTAACAGTACATTTCGAGTTAAAGGTATGATTCATATACGCGGTTGAGTCTGCTATGAGTACAATTTGACCCTTGCTATGTCCTGGATGCAAGTCAGAATGTGCTATGAATGCGGTGTTCAACAAGAAGGATAGCCGAATACCCTGTTGCATACAACAAGTAACCGACAGCAGAAACATTAAGGGATATATATATAAGCACTCAGACCGCATATGGCAAAAAGGAAAGCTTCAGGTGTAAGCAACCCAGTCCTTCTCCACAAGCTACCAGAGAAGCGTACTACGCAAGGATTCCTGTGTCTTCCTCGATACGACCCACGGACATCTTCTGATGCAAGGTACTCGGGCTTCCTCAATAAGATACCGTTGCAGTCTCTAAGGTACCGAGTCTTCCCTAGCAAGTCCTTAAGAGGGAAAGCTTCTGAGGTACGGTACCCAGTCTTCTTTAGGAAGCTACTTTGATAAAAACTTCGAGCACGAGCAATTCAGTCTTCCTCAGCAAGAAGATCTCGATGGCTCCCAGCACAAGCTATGCCATCTTCATCAGTAAAGTAACGCATCGACATCAGTACAAGCTATTCCACTGACAGTTGGCAACATATGACCGTGCATTCCAAGGATCAGATCCACAACCGTTGATCAGAAGACAAAAGGTCAGTCGGGACACAAGCCTGCTTCAGGAATCAAGCGCTCAGCCGCATATACTTAATAGATATGGTGGACATGCTGCCAAGGCCATATGAGTCAATCATACAATGATGCCAGCCCGGTGAAAATCTGACCCTTGCATAAGCTACGTAAGAAGAAGAAGAACGCCAGTTATACACTTCAGTGAGATGACCAACAACCTATGGATAAGCTGTATGGGACACGGATGAACCCTTGCCCGTCTTTCTTTGGTGACGGCACCACGCCTGTGTTCTGAGCTGTTTTCGGCCGTCCGGGGTGGATGCCGACTTTTATTTCTCTTGTCAGCAACTGGCTCGTGTTCTGAGCTGTTTTTTTTGGCCTTCTCGGGGAGCTGTTGAATTTCTTTCCGTAGCAGTGACCCTATGCTCTGAGCTGTTTCTCGGCCGTCTTAGGGAACTGCTACCTTCTTCTTATCGACACCGTCTCATGCTTTGAGCTGCTTTTCAGCCATCTTGAGTCGGGGTTGAGTTACTCCAGTAATGTCCCAGATCTGAGTTGTAAAGACCGTTCTGGTGGCTGCTGGTTATTTGCCATTTTCATCTAAGGGTTCAGACGGTCATTACCCTACAGCTACAACTTGTCAAGTAATATGCCTGCCGGAATATTGTACCTGGCAGCACCCATGGTCATCCGAAGAATCAAGAACACATCAGGCCAAGCTCTTTCAGCTAAGGATCCAGGCAAAGAGAACCATAAGGAAGGAGCAAGATTGGCCATATAGGTATGATAATGGTGGCAAGATCCATATGGTACGGATACTCAAAACAGTCTGGTTCGATGCCAATCACCGTGGGTACACACCCACGGGGTCTATTCCATTTGCAAGGACCCTAGATCGAGTCAACCTGCTCAGCCAGCTATACATTCTCAGAATCATCAGAGGGGATATTCAAGCCTGTCAGATGGAACGATCAGAAAGATGATAACTGCCTCAAAGCATGTGTCCCCATCTAGGGAATTCAGTCCAAAGATAACATACTGGGGATAAGATCTTCCTGTTAGGACCCCCCCGTCAGTCAAGTCTGCAGATAATGCTGTTATAGGGTCATACCCTTTACGCTAGCCACGACAGTCTACAGCCAAGTCGTTGGTACAGATGTGATGCTAAGGGCAGTGAACCTAACCAAGATGTTTTTGTAAACCCTGCAAGGAGTCCGATTCCGCTAGGAGAATGGTATGATTCACAGCACCAGTTGAGCCTGAAGGGCACACAGCCATTTGAAGCCATCCGATGCAAAGAGTAAAAGATTTCGTGTCCACCGAGAGAATCTATTCACAACTCCATGGGCGGTCATCCGTATTGGACTTCAACACAACCCGTCCATGAGGAATAACTCTCGAACCTGCGAGAAAGACAGGTATTTCAGCCGGGATAATCCATTGCACCCCAGACAGGTCAGCAGACATAAAAGGATTGAAGTCAGAGTAATATATGAGGTAAGACGTGTCAGAATGAGGATCCCGTGAAACAAACCACCCCGAAGCCAGGCAGTCAGATAATATTTACTGGTAGCATTATTCGAAGGCAAAAAGGAAACCCGGGTTGGAAACGGTTTCCTCAAGTGGGGATATTTATGTTTAACACTTGAGCAACCAAATCTCAAGGACGAGATTTCTTTAAGGGGGGTAGGTTTGTAACACCCTGGATTTTGCCCATTTCTTTTTCTTTTGATTTTGGTCCGGTTTTGCTTTTCCGTGGTTTGGTAGTCTTGGAACCTGGAAGGATCACCCTTGATTTCTCTTCCCTAGTGGCTTGCCAACCTCTAAACCATCCCAAGACCTTGTCATTTCCATCTTGGACCAATCCCAATAATCTTTTCTTGGGAATAATCCTTTTTCTATTAAAGGAATAACCCTGTTTGCCCTGGGTTGTGAAGCAACCCACATTTCTTCCATCCCATAAATTCCCAAATAATTCCCATAAATTCTTTGGGTCAAATATTCCTCAGATATGTCAAAACCCTTCCTTGTCATGTTCAAAAATATTCCTCAAATATTCCTTTTCCTATTCTGCCACAGATGGCATTTTGTGAAGCAAGTGCCATTTATCCTTGCTTGTTTTCTCCCAAACTTTTTGGGCACTCTTTCCTATCCAAATCATTGCCACAATTATGCACCGTGCTACCGGCTTAAGATTGGCAAACTTCCACCTAACAATTGTTATTGTGCAGGAAACTATAAATGTGGCCGAGTCAAATTTGGCCGACTTGAGGAAAAACCTGGCTTTGCAACAAGATGCCCGAGCCGAAGCTGACGCAAAATGGCGGCTCTCCTCAAAAGAGTTGGAAAAGACCAAGGCGGATTTTGAAGCCTACAAAAAATCTGTTGAAGCTGAACAAGCCGCCTTGATCAAACGTGCAGAAGACGCTGAGGGCCAACTAAAACCCGTTACTGAAGAATTCACCAGTCTTAAATGGCACGTAACTTGGATGACCGAAGCTGTCTTTGGTAAGTATTGTGGACTTATGAATATTCTGTTCAAACAGTCTTATAAAAGACTCGCCCGGCGACTTATGCACTTGAACTGTTTGCAGGCCGTCGGACTCGCAATCGTCCAGACGACAGCTTATTGAAGCTGAAAGCTCTATATTCATTCACTGAGAAGCTGTACGCTAGAATTCTTTGTACCATCAGGGCTGTTATGGGCCAGAAAAACATGCCAAAGTTCATCAAAGATGTGCTGAGACACCTCTCAACCATTCCCAAGCAGATTGAAGAGCTGAGGAGATCAGCCGCTCGGAAAGGTGCAATAGCTTCTTTCAGTCGGGCTTTGGCTTATGCACCAGAGCTTAACCCAGAAGAGATGGTCGGAGGGTTTCCACAGCTAAAGGACGACGGGTAAGAATTCACATAAGAGGACTATGCTCGTTGCATCAAGGCGTCTCGGGTATTGGCCATCCGACTAGTCGCACAGGCTGATCTAAAGTTTTATCAGGCGGCTTATGACGACAACAATGCACGAGTTCGGCCGCCTACTTTTGAGCCAGTGGATCTGACTCCTCAGCGTCGTAAGCATATCTTTGCCCCTGATGTTGACCCGTCTCCCATCTTGCATGATGAAGCTGAATTCCAGTCCTTAACCAATTGCAACTAGGATGTGGATAACCTTCAGATCCAGGAGATAGAAGACCCGGCGCAGGATGACTTGACAACGCTTTAAGCGAGAAGTTGGCCCCGGGGTCCCCGGATGAAGTTAATCCGGATAAACTAACTACCGGGTTATGATTTCGTGAAAACTTTGGTCCAAAATTTTGGGCTCTATGCAGCCATGTAATAGCCTTAGTTAAAAAACTAATTGCCTGTGTCGTGCCTTCGTGCACGTTTGGAGCTTTACCAACTTATATCCTGGCTGCTTTGCCGCTGCAACCTTTATCCATCATATGTATGCTTGATGTGATCATTGTTCTTGATGCTTCATGAGAGTAGAATCAGTATCAATTCACCAACTCCTGTGCTGGCGACTTATGGCCACACTCCTGGGTGAGTTAATAACTCAACATCTCATACTCTTGAAAATGTGGAAACAAAACCGCTAGCGGGTCATGATAGCCATAAACTTTGATTAATGAGCAATACTAAGCTGGATCAGCTATCATCCAAAAACTTAGAATCTTCTCATGAAAAATTCCTGCAAAAACAAGAAACAGAAAATATAGACATGTATACTTTCAGTTGCTGCAAGGCGGCTTTGAAGGCACAGCCCAAAAGAGATCAACCCTTATGTATATTTTTGAGAAAACTCAAGATTTTTGCTTCAAAGAAGATAGGCATTAACGCCTACAATCCCGTAAGCCGGCTCTCACATGACATAAATCCGTCATTTTAACCTTAACAAGTTTAGGGTCTTAAAAAGATTGACTGTTAAGAGTATGAACGGGCCACATAGCGGAGAGACTACAGCGAACCGGTGAGTTTATCCTAGCTCTCTGTAAGCCGGCTCTCTCGTGACATAAACCGCCGTTTTAACTTCGACTAGTTCAGGGTCTTGAAAAAGATTGACTGTAAAACGTTCGGCGGGTCACCTGGTGGAGTAGCAAGTTGCAAACAGGCAGGTTTAACTCAAATATGGCTTTTAAGCCGGTCAAGAGGGTATGAAAGCTAAACCCAGTGAGTTGGAAGCCCCCAAGTGACCTTATGAATAATCAACTCTTCGCACAAAAAATTGCTGCATGAAAACGGCAGAGGCCCCGAATTAAGGGGATGCCGGCTTATTATATTGAAAAAGGTATATACAATGACAGAGATATGTACATTGATGAGAGTCAATGACTCAAGTATAGTAAGGCCGAAGATGAGCAATATTCCACAGCCTGCTGGTCTCTTCTCCGAAAGTGCGTGACTTGTCGCTCTCCCGCATATCAATGAGGTAATATGACAAATTGTCGAGATTCTTGCTGACCAGAAAAGGTCCCTCCCAGGGGGGTGACAACTTATGCATATCTGTCTGATATTGAATCAAACGGAGCACTAAGTCGCCTGAACGTCCCGTTCTTAACTCTGCGGCTATGATAACGACGCAGATCTTGTTGATAAATTGCTGACCGTGCGGCTGCAAGATCCCGCTCTTCATCCAAGGCATCCAGTGCGTCCTGACGCGCTGTCTCATTATCAGTTTCGACGTAAGCCGCCACCCTGGGTGAGTCATGACGGATATCACTGTGGAGAACAGCTTCTGCGCCATAAACCATGAAGAAAGGCGTGTAGCATGTTGATCTGTTGGGGGTGGTTCTGATGCTCCAAAGAACTGAAGGTAATTCCTCCACCCAACAGCCCGGCGTTCGTTCCAAAGGAACCATAAGCCGGGGTTTGATACCTCTCAAAATTTCCTGGTTAGCACGTTCTGCTTGACCATTAGACTGTGGATGAGCCACCAATGAGACATCAAGGCGGATGTGTTCACTTTGACAAAACTCTTTCATAGCCCCCTTGGACAGATTTGTACGATTGTCAGTAATGATACTGTGAGGGTAACCAAAATGAAAGATCAGCTTCTTGACAAACTGAACTGCTGTTGCTGCGTCGCACTTGCTGACCGGCTCCGCCTCAACCCACTTGGTAAATTTGTCAACCGCCACCAAAAGGTGGGTCTTCTTATCCTTAGACCTCTTAAACGGTCCAACCATATCAAGCCCCCAGACCGCAAATGGCCAGGTGATCGGAATCATCCGCAACTCTTGAGCCGGCACATGCGCTCGTCGTCCAAATTTCTGACACCCATCACATTTCTAACCAAGTCCTCCGCATCTGCATGAGCTGTTAGCCAGTAAAAACCGTATCAAAAAGCTTTGGCCACCAAGGATTTTGACCCGGCATGATGACCACAATCTCCGGCATGTATCTCTTGCAATATTTCACGGCCCTCCTCAGGAAAAACACAACGTTGAAAAACACCAGTCACACTGCACCTGTGCAACTCGCCATTGACGATAGTCATGGACTTAGACCGCCTCATGATTTGCCGCGCCAAGGTTTCATCTTCAGGTAACTCGCCACGGGTCAAATATATAAGATAAGGCAGCGTCCAATCTGGAATCACGCGAAGAGCCGCCACCAACTGTCCTTCCGGGTCAGGTATATAGCCAGATCCTTCTCAGAAGGTAACTTGACCGACGGGTGATGTAATACATCTAAAAACACATTAGGTGGCACCGGCTTACGCTGAGACCCCAGCCGTGACAATGCATCAGCCGCCTCATTCTTCCGACGATCAATGTGATCCACCTGATAGCCCTTAAAGTGGCTAGCAATGATATCAACCGCCTAGCGATAAGCCGCCATACAAGGGTCTTTAGAATCCCACATGCCTGAGACTTGTTGGGCCACAAGGTCTAAGTCGCCTAGACATCTAACCCGGCTTAAGTTCATCTCCTTGGCCACACGGAGCCCGTGGAGCAAAGCTTCATACTCAGCTGCATTGTTAGTACAAGAAAACATTAACCTTAATACATAACAAAACTTATCACCTCGTGGGGAAGTTAGAACAACTCCAGCCCCTGAGCCTTCCAACTGTCTGGATCCATCAAAGTGAATTTTCCAATATGTATTGTCCGGCTTCTCCTCTGGTGCTTGACACTCCGTCCAGTCATTGATGAAATCCACCAGGGCTTGAGACTTGACAGCTGTTCGAGGCACATACCTCAAATTAAGAGGTCCAAGCTCAATTGCCCATTTAGCAATCCTGCCGGTGGCCTCTCTATTTTGAATGATATCTCCCAAAGGAGCATAGCTAACCACCGTGATTGGATGCCCAAGGAAATAATGCTTCACCTTGCGATTCGCCATGAACACTCCAAACACCAGTTTTTGCCAATGCGGGTATCTTTGCTTGGACTCTGTCAAAACCTCACTGACATAATAAACCGGTTGCTGGACTGGGTACTCTTTGCCTGCCTTCTTGCGGTCCACAACAACTGCAGCGCTGACGGCATTGTTATTAGCCGCCATGTACAGGAGCAATGGCTCTTTTTCCACGGGAGCGGCCAAGACAGGCGACTTAGCTAACTGGTTTTTGATTGCTTCAAACGCATCATTGGCAGCATCACTCCAGACAAAATCATATGTCTTCTTCATCATCTGATATAAAGGGATGGCCTTCTCTCCCAGGCGGCTTATGAATCGTCTTAAAGCGGCGATACGACCCGCCAAGTGCTGAACATTATTAATACACGCCGGCTTAGATAATGAGGTGATGGCCTTTATTTTATACGGGTTAGCTTCAATGCCCCGTTCTGAGACCAAAAATCCTAGGAGCTTGCCTACAGGTACACCAAAAACACACTTAGCTAGATTAAGCGTCATCTTGTAAACCCGCAGGTTATCAAAAGTTTCCTTCAAATCGTCAAGCAGAGTCTCCTTCTTTCTTGATTTGACCACAATATCGTCCACATAAGCATGAACATTGCGTCCGATCTGACTATGAAGACAGTTCTGTACACAGCGTTAATAAGTCGCCTGAGCACTTTTGAGTCCGAAAGGCATGGACACGTTGCAGAAAGCTCCAAAAGGTGTTATGAAGGATGTCTTCTATTGGTCTTTAACTGCCATTTTGATCCGATGATATCCCGAATAAGCATCCAGGAAACATAAACTCTCACAACCCGCCATCGCGTCAATGATCTGGTCGATACGGGGGAGAGCAAATGGATCAACCGGACAAGCCTTGTTAAGGTCTATGTAGTCTACACACATGCGCCACGTGCCGTTCTTCTTAAGGACGAGTACCGGGTTGGCCAACCACTCCGGGTGAAAAACCTCCATGATAAACCCAGCCGCTAAGAGCTGGGCTACCTCTTCTCCAATAGCTTTACGTCGCTCCTCATTGAAACGACGGAGGAACTGCTTAACCGGCTTAAATTTAGGATCCACATTAAGATGGTGCTCAGCGAATTCTCTCGGTACACTCGGCATGTCAGAAGGCTTCCATGCGAAGATGTCCCGATTCTCACGGATGAATTTGATGAGCGCGCTTTCCTATTTGGGGTCCATATTAGCCCCTATAGTGAACTGCTGCGATGAGTCGCCAGGAACAAAGTCCACCAATTTGGTATCCTCTGCCACAAATTTCAGGGGCAGATCAGACTCTGTGCTAGGCTTCTTCAACGGGGTCATATCCGCCGGGTCAACATTATCTTTATAAAACTTGAGCTCCGCCTCAGCACAGCTTGACTCCGCATACGCAGCATCACCTTCCTCACACTCAAGAGCAATTTTCCGATCACCATGCACTATAATCGTCCCCTTCAGACCTGGCATCTTGAGCTGCAAGTAAACATAACAAGGTCGAGCCATGAATTTTGCATAAGCTGGACGCCCAAATAAAGCATGATATGGGCTCTTGATCTTGACCACTTCAAACCACAAGGTCTCCACCCTGTAATTGTATTCATCACCAAAGGCCACTTCGAGAGCAATTTTTCCTACTGGATAAGCCGACTTGCCAGGTACTACGCCGTGAAACACTGTGGACGACGGCTTGAGATCCTTGTCAGTCAGATTCATCCGGTGAAAGGTGTCGTAGTACAAAATGTTGATACTGCTGCCACCATCCATCAACACTTTGGTGAATTTGTAGCCTCCTACCCGAGGGGATACCACAAGAGCCAAGTGCCCCGGGTTATCAACTCGTGGCGGGTGATCTTCTCTGCTCCATGATATCGTGTGTTCAGACCACTTTAAATATTGTGGAATAGCCGGTGTTTGCTGCATGAACCGCCCTCTTGTGCACCTTATGATCACGTTTGTCCAGACTCGTGGTGAAGACGTGATACTGGCCTCCGTTAAGCTGCTTTGGGTTACTCTGATACCCTGACTGGTTATTTTTCTGCTGACCGCCATTGCCGGACTGTTGATTGTGACCACCATGGTTGCCTTGACCCTGATAACCCGAGCCTGAACCGCCCGCAGCGAAACCTCACCCGTGAGAGCCGGATCCTGACCCGCTAGGCGGCCCATTGCCGTTACCATGATGCTGGTTAAGGCTGTAATTCCAGAACTCCCGCATGATATAACAATCCTTCCAAGCATGGGTGGACGGCTTGTTGGGAAGACTGTGCTTCGGGCAGGGGTCGTTGAGCATTGCTTCCATGTTGAAAGGCTTTCCCTTGCCAAAAGGTGGTTTACCATTGCCCTTGGTGCGGTTGTTCCCAGTGTTGGTGTTGGCCACCAGATCTGACCCGCCATCTGGGTGCTTCCGTTTACCGCCGTTACCTGTGTTGTTATTTCCTGCCCCATTCTGCTGCTGACCCTTGCCGTTGCCATTCATCTTACCCTTAGCAGACTTCTCATCATCAGAACCAGGATCCTTCGTGCTGTCAGAATCTGCATATTTAGTAAGAGCCGCCATGAGCTCACCCATGTCCTGGCAAGAACGTTTGAGCTGTCCAAGCTTCTGCTTAAGGGGCAAGAAGTGACAATTTTTCTCCAGAATCAGGACCGCTTGAGCCGCCGTGATATTATCAGATGAGTGGATAATGGTTGAAACCCGCCTGACCCAATGATGGGCCGACTCATCCTCACGCTGTATGCAATGATCCAAATCAACGATCGTCATAGGCTGCTTGCACGTCCCTTGAAAATTCTTGATAAATCGTGCTTTCAACTCGTCCCAGGAATTAATAGTATTAGGGGGCAGACCCTTTAACCATGTACGAGCCGGTCCTTCCAACATCATGATGAAGTACTTAACACAGACTGCATCACTGATGTCTAACATCTCCATGGCTAGCTCATAACTGTCAATCCAGGCTTCTGGAGGTAGATCAGCTGTGTAGTTAGGCACTTTGCTCGGAACCTTAAAATCCTTCGGAAGGCGCCCGTTTCGTAGAGCCGGTGCTAAACATGGCACTCCAATAGCCCTGGAGGTGACTCCGGCTCCCAACGAAGTTGAAGGGGTCACAGGGGGCGGCTCTTGGTAAGCCGCCGCGGCCGCCGCCTCACGCTGAGCTCTGGCATTATCCACGATCGCCTGAGCATTGACAATGGGTGGGCCATCATGGGGTGGTTCCGACGTCGCTCACTGCTGGAGACTGCTGGTGACTCCAAGCGCCAGCTGTAACTACGGCTTGGGATGGGGGTTGAGTGCACACGACTCCGGCTGTACGTATACTTCTCCTGTTGAGCCACTGCTGTCTACAAATACTCAATGGCATTCCATGCCTCTTCGGCGAAGGGCGTCCCGTCGGCGAGGGGGAGTGCATTGAGCCTGGCAGCCGCTGCTATCATGTTCTCCACCGGGTTAGAATAATGACCAGGTGGTGTCAGAAAACGCTGCGGCGGTCATGTTCTCCACCGGGTTAGAATAATGACCAGGTGGTGTCAGAAAACGCTGCGGCGGGGTCTGATTCCTGCGGGGCGGGTCTGCCTACCGATGTTGAGTCGCTGTCCTATTCCCAGGCACCTCCGCCGTTCGGGTCATGGTCAACGGTGCATTCGGTCCCACTCCTTGGCTGTTAAAGAGATTCCTGGGCTCATACTGCTCAGGCAGGCGGGTCTGATGCCTCATCCGAAAAACTGCTTCTGAGGCTTGTTGATCTAAATTGAGGCGAAAAGCTTCAGCCTTCAGACACTCCAACTCAGCATCCATCTGAGCCTGTATTGTACTGATATCCTCCTCGGCCCTGGTCATCTAGTCTTTCAGCCTCGCAATCTCTGCATTGCGGCCTGCTTGATTCTCGGTCGTGACCTCGGTTCCCATCAGAGTTGTTAGTTCATTCATCAAGTCCAGCAAAACCTGAGCTGGCGGCCTGGCTGACTAGGACCCTGCTGCGCCGGCAGCCGCTGCCCCAGCCGCCATGCTGCTGGAACCCGGCACCGTGCCTGCCATGAAGATGGCGGCTTGGCTCGGCGGCTCATAGGGCTCCGGAGTACTGTCGCCATCGAAATAGCCCCCAAGCCCGCCGTCATGCAGGTGATAAATTGACTCTGTTTCCCTGCTCGAGGATCCATCCTCCGACCAGACGAGAGTTTCTTCTCTTGACGCGGAATCTTCCGCGAGTTCCACGCCTTGCGTGAAGCCGACGAAAACGTGCTTCCGGCCGGGTTGAATCCGGGCGGGTTGAGCGCGCCGGGCCGACTCGACGAGGTTGGTGCAGATGTTCGGCCCAGGTTTAGATCCGCCGGTCTTCCCGATGAAAACATGAATTCCACCAAAGGGGACCCGGTACCCATACTCAATTGAGTCGGCCTCAGGGCCCCAGCCGGCGTCGTCGATGTAGAGCTTGCCTCGGTGACTCTTAGTCATCCTGCCAACGGTGTATCCCTCGATCCCTCTGAGAGAGCCCTTTGAGTACTCCAAACCACCGCGCATCTGCCCCACGGTGGGTGCCAACTGTCGTAGTTTTATCACCGCAGATGTCCTAGTGAAAGGACTTAGGGGTGAAGCCATCGCTACGGCGGTTAACTCGAAGGGGTTGGTTGGGACGAAAGACACGGGTTTACCGAGGTTCAGCCCCTCTCGAAGGAGGTAAAGCCTACGTCTTGCTTTGAGTTTTATTGATTGGGTATCGATTACAAGGGAGCGGATTCGCTTGACCTAGCTATCGATCAATGGTTTCGTACCTTAAGCCGCCCAGGGAACCTGCCTTTATATACACAGGTCGAGGCCCTGGGCTTACAAGAGTCCGGGCCGGGTTACATCTAGTAACCGACCTTATCCCTAAATCGCGTTGCCTTCTCTGACAAGCCATCTCCCGGCGGCTTACGCCTTCCGGCTCTGGGCCTCCGCCCGGCCCATCTGGTAAGTTACCTCCAGGCTTATCTTGGTCTTCAGGCCTGTTTAGGGCCTTACTACTAAGTTGCCAACTTCCTAACCCGGCCCCTCCTGGGCGGGTTATATCACGGGGTTATATCCCCAACAGTAAGGTACACATCAATAACATGTATATCATATATACCTTGTTTGGTGTTGGCCGCCTTCTTATCGGCCAGATACTTGGGGCAATTCCACTTCCAGTGGCCAGTTCCCTTGCAATGAAAAGACTCAGTTTCTGGCTTGGGTCCAGCCTTGGGTTTCTTCAAGGGAGGGGCAACTGCTTTGCCACTCTTCTTGGAGTTACCCTTCTTGCCCTTGCCATTCTTCTTGAAACTAGTGGTTTTATTGACCATTGATGACCCACAAGTACAGGGGATCAATCGTAGTCCTTTCGATAAGTAAGAGTGTCGAACCCAACGAGGAGCAGAAGGAATTGACAAGCGGTTTTCAGCAAGGTAATCTCTGCAAGCACTGAAATTGTAGGTAACAGATAGTTTGATAGCAAGGTAATTGGTAACAAGCAAGTAAGGGTAACGATAAATAGGGTGCAGCAAGGTAGCCCAATCCTTTTGTGGCAAAGGACAGGGCAAAACGATCTCTTAGGATGAGCAAAGTGTTCTTGAGGGTACCCGGTAATTTCGTCTAGTCACTTTCATCATGTTGGTTTGATTTGTGTTCGCTACTTTGATAATTTGATATGTGGGTGGACCGGTGCTAAGGTGCTGTTCTTACTTGAACTAACAACCTACTTATGATTAACCCCCTCGCAAGCATCCGCAACTACGAGAAAAGTATTAAGATAAAATCTAACCATAGCATTAAACGTTTGGATCCAAATCAGCCCCTTACGAAGTAGCGCATAAACTAGGGTTTAAGCTTCTATCACTCTAGCAACCCATCATCTAATAAGTACTACACAATGCATTCCCTTAGTCCCATGAATGGTGAAGTGTCATGTAGTCGACATTCACATGACACCACTAAGGGAATCACAACATACATATCATCAAAATATCAAACACATATCAAATTCACATGATTTCTTGCAACATGACTTCTCCCGTGACCTCAAGAACAAAGGTAACTACTCACAAATAATATGCATGCTCAAGATCAGAGAGGTATTGAATAGCATAATAGATCTGAACATGTAATCTTCCACCAAATAAACCATATAGTAATCAACTACAAGATGTAATCAACACTACTGGTCACCCACAGGTACCAATCTGAGGTTCCGGTACAAAGATTGGGCACAAGGATGAACTAGGGTTTGAGAGGAGATGGTGCTGGTGAAGATGTTGATGAAGATTGGCCTCCCAAAGATGAGAGGGACATTGCTGATGACGATGGCTTCGATTTCCCCCTCCGAGAGTGAAATTCCCCCGGCGGAATCGCTCCACCGGAGGGCAAAAGTGCTCCTGCCCAAGTTCCGCCTCGAGATGGCGGTGCTGCATCCCGAAAGTCCTCTCTTGATTTTTTTCTAGGTCAAGAGGGAATATAGACCAGAAGAAGGGCTCCGGAGGTGGGCCAGGATGTGCACCACCCACCAGGCTGCGCCAGGGGTGCCTGGCGCTCCCTGGTGGGTGGTCCTCACCAGGTGGCCCCCCTCCGGTAGATTTTTGCTCCAGTATTTTTTTATTAATTCCAAAAATAATCTCTGTAAAGTTTCAGCTTCATTGGAGTTGTGCAGAATAGGTATCTCTGATGTGCTTATTTTAGGTCCAGAATTCCAGCTGCCGGTATTCTCCCTCTTTGTGTAAACCTTGCATATTATGAGAGAAAAGGCATTAGAATCACTCACTAAAGCATTATTAATCAACAAAACATAATAAATAACAGTAGGAAATCATGATGCAAAATGGACGTACCAACTCCCCCAAGCTTAGACCTCGCTTGTCCTCAAGCGAAAAGCCGAAATTGAAAAACATGTCCACATGGTTTGAGAGAGAGGTGTCGATAAAAACAAAATACGGACATAGTAGCATCATGATTATTATTATAACAGAAAATAATTTATCATAAAGTTTATTCAAATATTTTTATCATATAACTTCTCATGAACAAGTAACAATTCATCACAACATCGAAGTATAAATCATAAACCTTATTGGAAACCAACAAACTATGTTCTCAGTCAACTTTGCAACTACAATTCATCATATTTTCAGGAAGGGTCACATGTAGGAGCCTTTTGGCAAGTCCACATATCAACCATCATTTAGTCTTCTATGATTGCTAACACTCATAGCATACCCATGAGCAAAAAGTTTCAACCAGACACATAGGAAGATAGGGGCTTATAGTTTTTGCCTCCCAACGTATTCACCTCAAGGGTGATGTCAACAATAATAACTCATGCCCACTCATATCCAACTGGATATATGTGCCTAGATCTTTCCTCACCACATGGTGCTTGCAAAATAAAAAATTAAAAGGAATAGGGAAGAATACTTTGACTCTTGCATAAAAGTAAATACATAAAAGTAAAAGATAGTCCCTTCGCAGAGGGAAGCAGAGGTTGTCATGCGCTTTTGGTTTGTATGCCCAATCCCTTAATCTTTACTACTTCTAAATATTTGAGTTGGTGGTGAGTTCACTCACCCACCTCCTTCTCCCACACATGGGACCTACTATTACATGAATCCAAATAAAAAATGTGTCTCATTGAAGTTGAACGTACTAGCACGTTTCCTATGCCTTTCATCGGTTATAGAGACACGAACTGTTCACACATATAAGAAATTATGCCAGGTGTTTGAGCACACACAACCAATTCACTGAGATTCTACTGTTCATTGCCTGATAAATAAAATAAAGGCACCATTCTCACACACACATACTATTACCTGATAGTAAATAAAATGCAGCCAGGTTCATACAATCATGCGGGCAATTATATAGTCCCTATCTCTACGTCGTGTTCTAATTCTTGATTGATATTTCTCCTGGAGCGTACCACGCCGCGTGGTTAAACACGATATCTATATTTTCCTTTTTTTCTCGCAAAACAGCCAAGTGCGAGGATAAATGCATGATTGGCATAGTACAAATGTATGCATAGCATCACTCTTCCCCGTTCTCACAATTCTCCTTCTCTCTTTATATAATCCCGCCATGCCTTGCCGTTGGAGTCGTCCTTCTGTCTGCAGCCAGCAGCTTAGACTCTGGCCATGCTCGTGCACCATTCCACATGGACCTTGAGTCTTGACCTTCGGCTGTGACTGGGCACGGCTGGCCACTTGGACCTATACCTCGGCATGGGAAGCCCGGCTCGGATGGCCCGACACGAAAATCCCGAGCCAGGCCGGGCTTGATCATGCCATCGGGTCGGGCTCGGGTCTGAAAAATGAGCCCGACAGGCACACCGGGCCGGGCTCGGGCTAGCACAAATTCAAATTTTAGCCATAATCGGGTCCGGGCCCGATTTATTATGCTCGACGGTCGGGCCGGGCCAGGCTAGCCCGACCCAGTCCGACATATGCTCGGTCTACTTGGACCAAATGGGTCGCTGGCACCCTAGAGCTCATGCCACCAACTTCCCCCAGGTGGCATTCCACGTTCATGTTATTCAAATAATGCTTGATTGTACGTAAAAATTATATGCACGCGTCTAACTAAAATGACAGTATGGGAAAATTATATTACACGAAAAAGTCCTTGCATTGTAAATTTGTAAAACATGATAATTAAGATTAGATTAAAGCACAAGAAATATTGAGCTCAACAATCCTTAATGGATGTTATTAGTTTGTTTATAATCTTGCATTGAATAACTATGTCGTAGTCTAGGTTGCCGTAACCGTAATAACATTGCACACAACTAATGATCGATACAAAACGAATAAATTTATTTGAGAAATTATGTTTACTTTTTTTTGTTCATATAGTAACATACGAGCAAGTTATGGTTTTTGTGTTGGAAATATGCCCTAGAGGCAATAATAAATTGGTTATTATTATATTTCCTTGTTCATGATAATCGTTTATTATCCATGCTATAATTGTATTGATTGGAAACTCAAATACATGTGTGGGTACATAGACAACACTGTGTCCCTAGTAAGCCTCTAGTTAACTAGCTCGTTGATCAAAAGATGGTGAAGGTTTCCTAGCCATAGACATGAGATGTCATTTGATAACGGGATCACATCATTAGGAGAATGATGTGATGGACAAGACCCAAACTATAAACGTAGCATATGATCGTGTCAGTTTATTGCTATTGTTTTCTGCATGTCAAGTATCTGTTCCTATGACCATGAGATCATGCAACTCCCTGACATCGGAGGAGTACCTTGTGTGTATCAAACGTCGCAACGTAACTGGGTGACTATAAAGATGCTCTACAGGTATCTCCGAGGGTGTCTGTTGGGTTGGCATGGATCAAGACTGGGATTTGTTACTCCGTGTGACGGAGAGGTATCTCAGGGCCCACTCGGTAATACAACATCACAATGAGCCTTGCAAGCAATGTGACTAAAGTGTTAGCCACGAGATCTTGTATTACAGAACGAGTAAAGAGACTTGCCGGTAACGAGATTGAACTAGGTATAGAGATACCGACGATCGAATCTTGGGCAAGTAACATACCGAAGAACAAAGGGAACAGTATACGGGATTAACTGAATCCTTGACATAGAGGTTCGACCGATAAAGATCTTCGTAGAATATGTAGGAGCCAATATGGGCATCCAGGTCCCGCTATTGGTTATTGATCGTAGAAGTGTCTCGGTCATGTCTACATAGTTCTCGAACCCGCAGGGTCTACACACTTAACGTTTGGTGACGATTAGTATAGTTGAGTTATTGTGTTGGTGACCGAAGGTTGTTCGGAGTCCCGGATAAGATCCCGGACATGACGAGGATCTCCGGAATAGTCCGGAGGTAAAGATTGATATATGTGATAATAGTGTTTTGGTTTCCGGAAGGGTTCTGGAATTCACCGGAAGAGGTTCCGGATGTTTCCCGAAATGTTCGGATACGAGAACACTTTATTTGGGCCAAGGGGTAAAGCCCACGAGGCTTAGGCAAGGTGCAAAAGGAAGTTTTGCTGGCGTCTGGGGCGGTACTACCGCTTATCGTAAGCGGTACTACCGCTACGGGCGGTACTACCGCTTATCGTAAGCGGTACTACCGCTTGTGCGCGGTACTGCAGGGATCCGAGTTGGACTCTTTCCCTGCGGGCCAAACCGACCTTGTGCGGGCAAAACCGACCTGGAGGAGGCTTTTACTCCAAGTTTAGACCCCAAGGCTCAACATATAAATAGAGGGGCAGGGCTAGCACACGGGACACATTAAGATTTCCCAAGCCGTGTGTCGGCAACCCTAACCCTCTAGTTCTCCCGTCATAATCTCCGTAGTGCTTGGCGAAGCCCTGCAGAGATTGTTCCTCACCACCATCACCACGCCGTCGTGCTGCCGGAACTCATCTACTACTTCATCATCGCTCGCTGGATCGAGGAGGTGAAGGCGTCATCAAGCCGTACGTGTGTTGAACGCGGAGGTGCCGTCCGTTCGGCACTAGTTCGTGATCGGATCGAGGGACGACTTGCGATTTGGATCGCGGAGACGTTCGACTACATCAACCGCGTTTCTTAACGCTTCCGCTTAGCGATCTACAAGGGTATGTAGATTCACTCTCCCTCTCGTAGATGCTCATCACCATGGATAGATCTTGTGTGTGCGTAGGAAAATTTTTGTTTCCCATGCAACGTTTCCCAACAGTGGCATCTGAGCTAGGTCTATGCGTAGATGAGATCTCGAGTAGAACACAAACGAGTTGTGGGCGTGGGTGTATACATATTGCTTGCCGTTACTAGTTGATACTTGATTCGGAGGTATTGTGAGATGAAGCGGCCCGGACCGACATTACGCGTACGCTTACGCGAGACAGGTTCCTTCAACTGACATGTAACTTCGTTGCATAAAGATGGCTAGCGGGTGTCTGTCTCTCTCACTTTAGTTGAATCGATTTCAATGAAGAGGGTTCTTTTAGAAGATCAAAAAGCAATCACTACACCACGTTGTGGTTTTGCGTAGGTAAGAACGGTTCTTGCAAACCCGTAGCAGCCACGTAAAATTTGCAACAACAATTAGAGGACGTCTAACTTGTTTTTGCAGGGTATGTTGTGATGTGATATGGCCAATTACATGATGAGATATATGTGATGTATGAGATGATCATGTGTTGTATAGAATATCACGACTTGCATGTCGATGAGTACGGCAACTGGCAGGAGCCATAGAGTTGTCTTTAATTATTTTTGCCGTTTTGCTTTACTTTATCGCTATGAGTTAGCAATAGTCGTGGAAGCAACAGTCGGCGCGACAACCTCATGGCGACACGTTGATGGAGATCAAGATGATGGAGATCATGGTGTCATGCCGGTGACGATGAAGATCATGCCGGTGCTTTGGAGATGGAGATCAAAAGCACAAGTTCATGGCCATATCATGTCACTTATGAATTGCATGTGATGTTAATCCTTTTATGCATCTTATTTTGCTTAGGACGACGGTAGCATTATAAGGTGATCCCTCACTTAAATTTCAAGATAAATTGTGTTCTCCCCAAGTGTGCACCGTTGCGAAAGTTCGTCGTTTCGAGACACGCCGTGATGATCGGGTGTGATAGACTCTACGTTCACATACAACGGGTGTAAGCCATGTTGCACGTGCGGAACACTCGGGTTAAACTTGACGAGCCTAGCATGTACAGACATGGCCTCGGAACACAAGAGACCGAAAGGTCGAACATGAGTCATATAGTAGATATGATCAACATGAAGATGTTCACCATTGAAACCACCTCAACTCACGTGATGATCGGACTTGAGTTGGTGGATTTGGATCATGTTACACTCGAATGATCGGAGGGATGTCAATTTGAGTGGGAGTTTTTAAGTAATATGATTAACTAAACTCATTATCTAGAACAATAGTCTAAGTTGTCTTTGCTATATTTATGTTGTAGATCATGGCTCGCGCAGTAGCACCCCTGAATTTTAATGCGTTCCTAGAGAAAGCTATGTTGAAAGATGATGGAAGTAACTTTGTGGACTGGGCCCGTAATCTAAGGATTATCCTTACGGCTTCCCAGAAGGCTTATGTCCTTGATGCACCGCTTGGTGATCCACCCGCTCCAGTTGAGTCTCTAGACGTTGTGAACGCCTGGCAGGCTCGTTCTGAAGATTACTCAATAGTTCAATGTGCAATATTGTATGGCTTAGAACCGGGACTTCAAAGACGTTTTGAACGTCATGGAGCATATGAGATGTTCCAGGAGTTGAAGTTTATCTTTCATAAGAATGCCCGGATCGAGAGATATGAGATCTCCGATAAGTTCTATGCTTGCAAGATGGAGGAGAACGGGTCTATCAGTGATCATGTACTCAGAATGTCTGGGTACTCCACCCGTCTGGCTGAATTGGGGATGCCCCTTCCGCCAGAGGCTATCACTGACAGAGTTCTTCAATCATTGCCACCTAGCTACAAGAGCTTCGTGTTGAACTATAACATGCACGGGATGAACAAGTCAGTCGCCGAGCTGTTTGCGATGCTGAAAGCCGCTGAGTCTAAAATTCAGAAGGAGCATCAAGTGTTGATGGTCAATAAAACCACTAGTTTCAAGAAAAATGGCAAGGGTAAGAAGGGTAACTCCAAGAAGAGTGGCAAAGCAGTTGCTCCTCTCGTGAAGAAACCCAAGGCTGGACCCAAACCAGAAACTGTGTGCTTTCATTGCAAGGGAACTCGACACTGGAAGCGGAACTGCCCCAAGTATTTGGCTGACAAGAAGGCGGCCAACAACAAACAAGGTATATATGATATACATGTTATTGATGTGTACCTTACCAACTCTCGTTGTAGTGCCTGGGTATTTGATACCGGTGCGGTTGCTCATATTTGCAACTCAAAACAGGAACTGCGGAATAGACGGAGGCTGGCAAAGGACGAAGTGACGATGCGCGTGGGAAATGGTTCCAAGGTTGATGTGATCGCCGTCGGCACGCTCGCTCTTCGATTATCATCGGGATTAGTAATGAACCTGAATAATTGTTATTTAGTGCCTGCGTTAAGCATGAACATTATATCTGGATCTTGTTTATTGCGAGACGGTTACTCATTTAAATTAGAGAATAATGGTTGTTCTATTTATATGAGTAATATCTTTTATGGTCATGCACCCAATATGAGGGGTTTATTCTTATTGAATCTCGATAGTAATGATACACATGTTCATAACATTGATGCCAAAAGATGTAGAATTAATAATGATAATACCACTTTCTTGTGGCACTGCCGTTTAGGTCATATTGGCGTAAAACGCATGAGGAAGCTCCATGTTGATGGACTTTTGGAGTCACTTGATTTTGAATCACTTGACACATGTGAGCCATGCCTCATGGGCAAGATGACTAAAACGCCGTTCTCTGGAATAATGGAACGGGCAAGTGACTTATTGGAAATCATACATACTGATGTGTGCGGTCCGATGAGCATTGAGGCGCGCGGTGGTTATCATTACTTTCTCACCTTCACTGATGACTTAAGTAGATATGGGTATATTTACTTAATGAAACACAAGTCTGAAACATTTGAAAAGTTCAAACAATTTCAGAGTGAAGTTGAGAATCATCGTAACAAGAAGATTAAATTCCTACGATCTGATCGAGGAGGAGAATATCTGAGTTATGAGTTTGGTAGTCACTTAAGACAATGTGGAATTGTTTCACAACTAACACCGCCTGGAACACCACAGCGTAATGGTGTGTCCGAACGTCGTAATCGAACCTTATTGGATATGGTGTGATCTATGATGTCTCTTGCCGATTTGCGACTATCGTTTTGGGGTTATGCATTAGAGACAGCTGCATTCACTTTAAATAGGGCACCATCGAAATCCGTTGAGACGACGCCATATGAACTTTGGTTTGGCAAGAAGCCAAAGCTGTCGTTTCTTAAAGTTTGGGGATGTGATGCTTATGTCAAAAAGCTTCAGCCTGAAAAGCTGGAACCCAAAGCGGAGAAATGCGTCTTCATAGGATACCCAAAAGAGACAGTTGGGTATACCTTCTACCTCAGATCCGAAGGCAAAGTGTTTGTCGCTAAAAACGGAACATTTCTTGAGAAAGAGTTTCTCTCGAAAGAATTGAGTGGGAGGAAGATAGAACATGATGAGGTTGATGAACCTTTACTTCAACCTGAAAGTAGCGCAGCGCAGAAAGATGTTTCTGTAGAGCCTACATTAGCTGAAGAGGAAGTTAATGATGATGATCATGAAGCTTTGGATCAAGTTGCTATCGAACCTCGTAGGTCGACAAGGACGCGTACTGCTCCTGAGTGGTACGGCAACCCTGTCTTAGAGGTCATGTTGTTGGACAACGATGAACCTACGAGCTATGGAGAAGCGATGATGGGCCCGGATTCCGAGAAGTGGTTAGAGGCCATGAAATCCGAGATGGGATCCATGTATGAAAACAAAGTGTGGACTTTGGAAGTATTACCTGAAGGGCGTAAGGCCATTCAGAACAAATGGATCTTTAAGAGGAAGATGGACGCGGACGGTAATGTCACCGTCTATAAAGCTCGACTTGTGGCAAAGGGTATTTCACAAGTTCAAGGAGTTGACTACGATGAGACCTTCTCACCCGTAGCGATGCTTAAGTCCGTCAGAATCATGTTAGCAATAGCTGCCTTTTTCGATTATGAAATTTGGCAGATGGATGTCAAAACAGCGTTCCTTAACGGTTTCCTTAAGGAAGAGTTGTATATGATGCAACCAGAAGGTTTTGTCGATTCAGAGAATGCTGACAAAGTTTGCAAACTCCAGCGATCCATTTATGGACTGGTGCAAGCATATCGGAGTTGGAATCTTCGCTTTGATGAGGTGATCAAAGCGTTCGAGTTTATACAAGTTTACGGAGAAGCTTGTATTTACAAGAAAGTGAGTGGGAGCTCTATAGCGTTTCTAATATTATATGTGGATGACATATTGCTGATTGGAAACAATATAGAAATGTTGGAAAGCGTGAAGGAATATTTGAACAAGAGTTTTTCAATGAAGGACCTAGGAGAAGCTGCTTTCATATTAGGCATCAAGATCTATAGAGATAGATCGAGACGCTTAATAGGACTTTCACAAAGCACATACCTTGACAAAGTTTTGAAGAAGTTCAAAATGGATCAGTCCAAGAAGGGTTCTTGCCTGTATTGCAAGGTGTGAAGTTGAGTAAGACTCAATGCCCAGTGACTGCAGAAGATAGAGAAAAGATGAGTGTCATCCCCTATGCTTCAGCCATAGGCTCTATCATGTATGCAATGATGTGCACAAGACCCGATGTCAGCCTTGCCATAAGTATGGTCGGAAGGTTTCAAAGTGATCCAGGAATGGAACACTGGACGGCGGTCAAGAATATCCTGAAGTACCTGAAAAGGACTAAGGACATGTTTCTCGTTTATGGAGGTGATCAAGAGCTCATCGTAAAGGGTTACGTCGATGCAATCTTTGACACTGATCCGGATGACTCTAAGTCACAAACCGGATACGTATTTATTCTTAATGGGGGTGCGGTTAGCTGGTGCAGTTCCAAGCAAAGCGTGGTAGCTGATTCTACATGCAAAGCGGAGTACATCGCTGCCTCGGAGGCGGCGAAGGAAGGTGTCTGGATGAAGGAGTTCATGACAGATCTTGGAGTAGTGCCTAGTGCGCTTAACCCAATGACTTTGTTTTGTGATAATACTGGTGCCATTGCTCTAGCCAAGGAACCAAGATTTCACAAGAGGACCAGACACATAAAGCGACGTTTCAATTCCATCCGCGATTACATCAAGGAGGACGACATAAATATTTGCAAAGTACACACGGATCTGAATGTTGTAGATCCGATGACTAAACCTCTTCCAAGGGCTAAGCATGAACGACACCAGAACTGCATGGGTGTTCGATTCATTACAATGTAAATCACATAGTGATGTGAACTAGATTATTGACTCTAGTGCAAGTGGGAGACTGTTGGAAATATGCCCTAGAGGCAATAATAAATTGGTTATTATTATATTTCCTTGTTCATGATAATCGTTTATTATCCATGCTATAATTGTATTGATTGGAAACTCAAATACATGTGTGGGTACATAGACAACACTGTGTCCCTAGTAAGCCTCTAGTTAACTAGCTCGTTGATCAAAAGATGGTGAAGGTTTCCTAGCCATAGACATGAGATGTCATTTGATAACGGGATCACATCATTAGGAGAATGATGTGATGGACAAGACCCAAACTATAAACGTAGCATATGATCGTGTCAGTTTATTGCTATTGTTTTCTGCATGTCAAGTATCTGTTCCTATGACCATGAGATCATGCAACTCCCTGACATCGGAGGAGTACCTTGTGTGTATCAAACGTCGCAACGTAACTGGGTGACTATAAAGATGCTCTACAGGTATCTCCGAGGGTGTCTGTTGGGTTGGCATGGATCAAGACTGGGATTTGTTACTCCGTGTGACAGAGAGGTATCTCAGGGCCCACTCGGTAATACAACATCACAATGAGCCTTGCAAGCAATGTGACTAAAGTGTTAGCCACGAGATCTTGTATTACAGAACGAGTAAAGAGACTTGCCGGTAACGAGATTGAACTATGTATAGAGATACCGACGATCGAATCTCAGGCAAGTAACATACCGAAGAACAAAGGGAACAGTATACGGGATTAACTGAATCCTTGACATAGAGGTTCGACCGATAAAGATCTTCGTAGAATATGTAGGAGCCAATATGGGCATCCAGGTCCCGCTATTGGTTATTGATCGTAGAAGTGTCTCGGTCATGTCTACATAGTTCTCGAACCCGCAGGGTCTACACACTTAACGTTTGGTGACGATTAGTATAGTTGAGTTATTGTGTTGGTGACCGAAGGTTGTTCGGAGTCCCGGATAAGATCCCGGACATGACGAGGATCTCCGGAATAATCCGGAGGTAAAGATTGATATATGTGATAATAGTGTTTTGGTTTCCGGAAGGGTTCCGGAATTCACCGGAAGAGGTTCCGGATGTTTCCCGAAATGTTCGGATACGAGAACACTTTATTTGGGCCAAGGGGTAAAGTCCACGAGGCTTAGGCAAGGTGCAAAAGGAAGTTTTGCTGGCGTCTGGGGCGGTACTACCGCTTATCGTAAGCGGTACTACCGCTACGGGCGGTACTACCGCTTATCGTAAGCGGTACTACCGCTACGGGCGGTACTACCGCTTATCGTAAGCGGTACTACCGCTTGTGCGCGGTACTGCAGGGATCCGAGTTGGACTCTTTCCCTGCGGGCCAAACCGACCTTGTGCGGGCAAAACCGACCTGGAGGAGGCTTTTACTCCAAGTTTAGACCCCAAGGCTCAACATATAAATAGAGGGGCAGGGCTAGCACACGGGACACATTAAGATTTCCCAAGCCGTGTGTCGGCAACCCTAACCCTCTAGTTCTCCCGTCATAATCTCCGTAGTGCTTGGCGAAGCCCTGCAGAGATTGTTCCTCACCACCATCACCACGCCGTCGTGCTGCCGGAACTCATCTACTACTTCATCATCGCTCGCTGGATCGAGGAGGTGAAGGCGTCATCAAGCCGTACGTGTGTTGAACGTGGAGGTGCCGTCCGTTCGGCACTAGTTCGTGATCGGATCGAGGGACGACTTGCGATTTGGATCGCGGAGACGTTCGACTACATCAACCGCGTTTCTTAACGCTTCCGCTTAGCGATCTACAAGGGTATGTAGATTCACTCTCCCTCTCGTAGATGCTCATCACCATGGATAGATCTTGTGTGTGCGTAGGAAAATTTTTGTTTCCCATGCAACGTTTCCCAACATTTTGTTGCCTCCGTAGCAACGCACGGGCACTATGCTAGTGTAAAATAACGTCACACTACATTGCCCCCTATGATTGCAACATTTATTATGCAGTCCATCACTTTTATTACTTTGCCATCATAGGTTCGTATAGCGCTCAATTGTCTCTTACACTAATTGATCAAAACACTTTTAGAAGAAAATTTTATTGCCTTATTGCACCGATGACAACTTACTCGAAGGATCTTTCTCGATCCGTAAGTAGGTATGGTGGACACTCAAGGAATGAATTTGAGTTTGGGTTTTGGATGCACAAGTAGTATCTCTACTTAGTGCGGAATTTTTGGCTAGCAAAGATATTGAGCAAGCACCACATGTTGAAGGATCTATGACAATATAACTTCTATGTAGATATGAACAAACATGAATCATTATGTTGTCTTCCTTGTCCAACGTCAACAATTTTGACATATAATATTTAATGGGGGCTCACAATCATAAAAAGATGTCCAAGATAGTGTATTTGCATGTAAATCTTCTCTTCCCTTATTAATTCTTTCATGAATTGCATCATTGACCAATGCTATGTTTGTCAATCTCCAATAAATTTTACTACTTATACTTTTCCTTATGTGATGTAATTACTCGCCATAAGATTAGCATATGATTCATTTCATTTATTTCTCTTTCCTTTTATTTTGATTGCAACAAGTAAGTAAAGAGGCAAAAACTCAAACTAAACTTTATAACTCTCACTCGATTACATAGATAGATAGGCCACAAAACTAACACACGAAAATAGATCATGCTGAACTTTTATTCAACTAAAGAAATGGGAAACTAAAGATCGAACTAAAATAGATAAAGGTGAATAAGAGTGATGGTGATACGATACCGGGGCGCCTCCCCCAAGCTTGGCTCAAGCCAAGGGGAGTGCCCATACCCGTGTACTCAAGTCTCCTTTGATGGTGGTGATGATGAAGGTGGCGGTGTAGATGTGTCAGGCTTATCCTCCAGCTTCCAGGACAAAGGCTCCCCATCAAAAGTTGATGCAAGAGTCCCCGGAGTCCTGCAACTGGCAGCTAAACTCATACCTTTAAATCTTGCTTCATATTTAAAGACTTGGTTTTGAAGATCATAAAATTGGCTCTGCAAAAAATTAATTTGCTCGTTGAGGGTGGAGATGATGTCCTTCATAGACCGGCCATCCACCATCTGATCACGGGTGAACTCCGTGATCATGGAGTGATTGGCACTAAGTCCACACCACCATCTTTTGGCACTTGAAGATTTCTTGTTCCACCGCCTCGAGCCTAGCCTCCACGTTTCTGTTCCTCTTGGGTCCCTGAACATCGCGGATGTGGAGCACCCCCTCATGCATCTCAATGGTTTGAGGGTGCTTCATCACCTCCGACAAGTACGGGTTGATTACCTTCTCGAAGAACTTGTCCTTGGAGGAGCTTGGTGGAGCCATGGAGATCTAGATCTAACAGGAAAACAGCACGAAACAAAAACAGAGGATTTTTCTGCGATGGGGTCGTCAAAACAGTCGGGGGTATATATAGAGAATTTTTTATTCTTGAAAGTGCGTTATATCGACTAGAGGGGGGGTGAATAGGCGATTTTTACAATTTCGTCACTGAGGAATTACTAGTTGAGGAATTTGCTAAGTGACGAAATACTCGCAGCGAAATAAGTACTCAAGTGCATGTGAAACATAGCAGTAGCATAGTCATCATGATGAATTGAAACATACACAGAGCATGAGTAGCGTGAACAGGATAATCAGGTAGAAGATAAAGTGACTGAACAATTTGAGGTGAGGAAACTGAGAAAGTCTTCAGTCAAATTCTTCAAACAGTAACGATCACATTCATCAACAGGTACATGAGGAAATGAAAGGGGTTGAGGAAATAGAACCAGGTGCTCGATGAAGACGGTGATTTGATGACCCAGTTCCAACTGCTATGACAGTCGTACGTCTGGTTTGGAGCGGCTTGGTATTTAAACCAAAGGACACACAGTCCCAGGACACACAGTCCTTACCGTATTCTCCTTGAGCTAAGGTCACACAGTCCTTGCCCAACACTCGTGGTAAGTCTTCAGGGTAGACTTCCAAGCCCTCACAAACTTGGTCACCCGGCGATCCACAATTGACTGCTGGATGCTCTAGACCACGGTCACCCGGCGATCCCCAATTGACTGCAGGATGCACTAGACCATGACGCCTAACCGTCTAGAAGATACACAGTCTTCAAAGGTAAAAAGCGTCGGTTTCACACATGAACAATTTCTTCAGTGATGCTCAATCACTTTGGGTTTTGGTGGTTTGGGTTTTGGGTTTTTCCTCACTGATGATTTTTGCTCAAAGTCCTCGAGGAATGGGTTGCTCTCAAATGACAAGTGTCAAGTTCTCTCTTGGAGCAGCCAACCAGCTAGTGGTTGTGGGGGCGTCTATTTATAGCCAGGGTGCAACCCGACATGATAAGACATAAATGCCCCCCAATGATATGACCATTAGGTGGATAGAATATCTAGACAGCTGGCGCAAAGCACAGCAACGGTCGGAATTTGAACTGCCAAATTCCTTAGGGCTTATCATATTCCTCACTTGTAGGCAATTCGCACTGGCGAAATCCTAACTCCTTAGTCAGACCAATTTCCTCAGAGACCAGAAGAACATCGTCTTTGTCACTGAAGATCTTGACTGAACTGCAAGAGATTTCCAAAGGCTTCACTCGAAGGATTGGGTTATGTTGAGGCTTTTGAGTTGAGCATCAGATGGAAATTTTTCCTTAGTATTACCTCGGCCCCCTTTAACAGTACGGTGTTTCCTATGACTCAAAGAAGGAAATGAAACAATAAAAACTAAAGTCTTCATGCTTCAAAATCCTCGTCAATATCTTCAAGGTTACACCGAATTCTTCAGCTTCAAAGTCTTCACCAAAGTCTTCATCTGAAGACATTCATTTTTAGGGGTCGATATTCTTCAAATATACCAAACTCCTCATCGACTTATAGAACCTGTGTACACTCACAAACATATTAGTCCCTTAACCTATAAGTCTTCAATACACCAAAATCACTAAGGGGCACTAGATGCACTTACAATCTCCCCCTTTTTGGTGATTGATGACAAATAGGTTAAGTTTTCAACGGGGATAAACATATGAAGTGTAAGTACTGAGTTTGAGGAATTTGATTGCAAGATATAGAGGAACTCCCCCTGAAGATGTGTATATTTGAGGAATTTGCTTTGAACTGCAAATGCACATGGCAGGATAAAGTCTTGGAGATCTCCCCCTATATCTTGTAATCCATACACGCATTTAACATATATCATGAGGAAATTGAAATGCATGATCGAAAATGGTGTCTGACGAAATTCAGCATGCGAGCATTAAAGTACATGAGGAAATAAGCATGCGGAAAGCAGTTCAAAAGTATCAGACCACCATCGGACTTAAGTTTACAACTCAATCAACAAAAGCTTCAGAAGAGTGAGAGTTGTAACTTAAACAAAAAAAAAACAGCCCAAATATAGAGACCCTCTTGAAGACTAACTCAAATTTCTTCCCCTTTGTCATCAAGTAACCAAAAGGGACGAAATTGAGGACTAACGCCCCCTGAAGAATTTCATCTTGGAGGTGGTGGAGGAGCGCCAGCGTTGTCGGGGTCGGTTGGTGGAGCAGGGCCTGCAGCAATGTCGTCAATATCCTCATTGGAGTCCGTTCCTCGCGATGAAGAAAATGAACTTGTGACTAGCTGAGGAACTGAAACTTTCTTCCATTTCTTCTTTGGAGGTATCGACCAGTCAAAGTCCATCTGAAATTTCATCTCCTTGAGTTCTTCGGGAGTCTTGAGGTGAGACAGAATGGCCCAAGTGCGATCGAAGATTTCATGCACATAGTAGTGATTTTTCCTCACAGAGTTATGCGTCACAGTCATGTCACGAAGAATTGAAGCAAACTGACGCTTTACCCACTTGTGAAGTCCACATGAAGAAATCGTGATAGTTAACGTGAATCCCATGAATGATGTTGAACAGCAGATTCTTCATGATGCCAACAACTTCTTCTTCAGAGTTGCGCCCCCTGATTGGACTGAGGGTTTTGGTCAATATGCGGTAGATGGTCCTGGGCACATATAACAAATCCTTCACTAAGAAGGTGGTCCTTGGAGGTTTTCCCGGTGCCAAAGGCTTCATCAGCACTTGCATCATATGGTTTGGTAGCTCAGGTTCATCATTGATCCATCTTGCTCCTTCTGAAGGAATTGGAATGGGAACACAGCGAAGCAATTCAGTTGCTGGAGTAGTGTAGTGAGTGTTTCCAAACATCCAATCCAAGATCCATGTGTTAACATCAGAAGCTTCACCAGAGATATGCAGAGTTGCATAGAATTGAAGAATCGGCTCTTCTTTCCAATCGCAGACATCCTCACAAAATGGAAGAAGTCCAACATCTTGAAGAACTGAGAGCACTGCAGTGAAGCATGGGATGGATTCCATATCCACATGAGGAATTTGATGATGCTGGAATACTTTGTCCTTGTCAAACAGCACTACAGCATAGAAGTTCATCTGAGAGGGAGTCCAGAACCTTGAGCGTCCAACTCTTGCAGATTCATATGGGTTTGGCCCTATGAAGAATATGTGCTCATTGAAGAAATTAGCCTTGATGAATTTGGGGCACTTCGTGCCTTTGAAAGGTAGCTTTTGCTTCGGCTGAAGATTTGGCTTGAAGCGACCCACAATCTCCTTAGGCATAACAACAATTTCTTTAGATTGAGGAACATGTGCACCAGTCTCCTCAGGCACAGTTTGGACAGGAATTTCTTCAGCTGGTGCAGCTGGAATTTCTTCAGTTGGGGCTGGAGACTGAGGAATCTGAGTGAGAGGAGTGGCCATTGGTGAATTTGGGTGTGCTGCATCCCAAAATTCATCATGGATGACTGGAGTGGTAGACCCAATGTCCACATCCTCATCTATTTCTTCAACACCAGCCTCTTCAGCAGTCAACTGAGGCTGGGGTGATGACACAAGAGGGGTTGAAACAAATGCATCCACCTCAATTTCTTCATCAATCTGCTCTGAGGAAGCAGCAGAGTGATTTTCTTCATCTTCCTCAGGAATCACATATTCTTCTCCAAATGGAACAATTTCATATGAAGGGACTAAAGAAATTGGAGTAGCATCAATTGGTTCGTCTGAGGAACTTGGCAAAGTCCTCACTTTCTTGGGAGCTGAGGATTCTGCAGAAGTTGATGCTTTCCATTTCTTTGCGGCAACTTTCTCCGCAGCCTTTGTTTTCTTCACTTCTGATGTAGAAGGAAGTGTGACTGTCTTCACCCTTGAAGATTTTGCTGGTGGAGCATTTTCTTCACGGACGACTGATGCAGTTGCCCTGGCAGTTTCTTCAGGTGCAGTAAATTCTTCAGCTGGCCTCTCAATTTCTTCAGGCGCAACATTGGGAGTTGCCCTGGGAATTTCTTCAGCGGCATGAATTTCTTCAGCTACATTTGCGGTTTCATAAGCAGGCTGAGCAGAGGAGCTAGCCTGAGGAATTTGTGGTTGCGATCTGGCTACAACCCTTGAGTTGTGGTCCTTGATGGCTTTGTTAGCCAGATTGACGAATCTGACTTTGGCGCCTTTCCAATCTGCATAGTATCGGTCAAATTCATCACTGAGGCCTTTGATGTCCTTTTGGACAGAGTCAAGTTGATCAGGCGTCAGATTAAGAACATTTTTCTTCATGAAGCGCTCTTTCTTGTACTGAGCCTTCTTTGCCTTTCTGGCCTTTTCATACTTCCATTTTTCCTCACCAATGAAAGCTGTGAGGACATGGCTAGGACCGGGAGGCAGATTCAAATCATCAATCGGAGTGTTTGGGTCCTGGTGCCAAATGTCGATGAAGTTAAGCACAGTTTTTTGGTCCAACAGGAGAGGAATTGAAGTGCCCTTGGCTTGAGCCACTCTTTCTTGCTTATTTCTCACAATGGCAGCAAGTTCTTCAGCACTTGCTTCATCATCCTCAGATTCTGAGGGAATATTCAAGACTACTTGCTTCTTGTGAGGACTTGGCCTCTTGCCTCGTCCTGCTGTTGCCGTCACTTTCAGCAAGGTGGGACTGCTTGAGGATTGTGCTTGGGTAGATGAAGTTGCAGATGCCCCTGAAGCAATTGAAAAACCGACAGTCCTCTGACAAGATGCCAGATGTACTGGTGTTGATGACTTGGCAACAGCTGTTGAAGATTGTGCAGCTACTGAGGGCATTGCAGCAGCCCTTGATGATTTTACTTGAGGCATTTGCTGTGAGGAGCTTGGAGCTGAGGACTTTGGTGCTGAGGATTTTGCAGTGGATTTCTTCACCACTGATTTCTTTGGAGCAGGTGCACTAGCAGAGGCAGCAGCAGCAGCAAAGTTCACATTGAATTGCCTCACGGCTTCTTTAGAGATCTTTTGAAGCTTTTTCTGATGTTTTGCCCATTCTTCAGGAAAATCCTCACCTCTCATGAGGCTAGTGGGACCTGCTGCCTGGTTATTTGCCAATGGAGGTCTTCGGCAAGGTGGTTATAGTGCAAATTTCTTCATGTATTTAGGAGTGACATAGCGATATTCTCTCCATTCCTTCATCCATCTCTTTTCAATCTTTTGAATGCGAATTTTGCGCTTCTCTTTGGTTTCTTTCCCATAGATTTCTTCATCAGGTGTGCAATACTCAGGATAGATATCCTCAGGGATCTCAAATGCATTGTTGGATGCAAGTTTCTTTCCTCCTTTTTGAGGTCTTTTCCCATCTGCCATTTTCTTCAGCTGAGGATTATGAACTGTTGAAGTTTCTGACAAAGTATGCAACTTTTCTTCAAGGAACGCTGCAAATGAGTTAAGTTGATGAGAACCTAGAGATTCATCAGCTGACATTTGTACCTGTGAATAGAGTATAGGTGCGAAGAATTTGAAGAGGTCATATGCGTTCTCAGATTTTTTTTGCAAAAGTATCAAGTTTGAGGAATTTGACCATAGATGCCTTGAAGAATTTCACTAAGTGTTCTTGACTTAGGTTCTAGAGTTGTGTAGATTTGAGGATCCACACAATTGAGGAATCTTGAAGAAAATCACAACTTAGCGAAATAAATCAAGAGAAGGAGTTTGTTTGGTGCTTTAGAGATGGATTGCTGAAGAATAACACCTTTTGAGGATTTTGTGAAAATCATCGGGATAAAAAATGGCAATAAAACTAGTTTTTATTTACCGTATGCGATGAACACGACGAACAGAGAAGTGAAGTGAAGGAGTTTGTCAGTCCAGATCTCCCACGCCCTAGCTTGGCAGAGGGAGACAGCTACAGCGGTGGCAGAGTGAAGACTTCCGCAGCCGATGCGAGTACGACGACGGCGAGGTCGAGGCAGCGAAGCTCTTCCTTTCCGGCGACGATGAGGATAGCGGCGGCGCTAGGTCTGGAGCTCGGGAGAGATGGGAGTGAAGGGTAACCCTAGCAAGTGGAAGGGAGGAGGTATTTATAGCGGCAGTAAAAACCAACTGGTCCGAAGATTTTGGACCAGTATGCCCCTGACCCTTGCCATCCACGCGACATGTGTCACCCACGTACTGTGTAGTGGAGATAGTAGGGGATCGTGGGTTATCCAGTCGTGGGAATCGGAACGGTTTGAGCGGCAATCGCCAAAAATTTGAGATTGAATATTTTAAAGTTTCGTTCGCAAATTCTCCAGCTGTCAAGGACACAGTGAAGACTTTGAACGGGTCTCAAAGTAGAACGCATATGAAGAATTTGTGAACAGACTAGGTTGAGTTTAGCATAGAGGGGAAACGGGTCCGATCACATTCACTTAGATGAAAATCAACTTGAAGAAATAGCTATAAGTGAATGCTGTTGAGGATATTGAAAAACTCAATATATATCACTACAGGAATCAGGTTCTTTGCCGTCCGCCATGGCAGACGGCAAAGGCACAACCACGGATGGCAAAGACCTTTGCCGTCCGCAGCGGACGGCAAAATTTTGGGCCGAATAAACTCCGGCAAAGAGGTCCTTTGCCATCTGCCTTGGCATAGCGGACGGCAAAGATTCTTTGCCATCAGCTGGCAGACGGCAAAGGACGTTGACGGCAACGTATGGCTATTAGCCCCGTTAGGTGGCTAACGGCATACTTTGCCGTCCGCCAGCTGATGGCAAAGTTTGCCATCTGCCTGCCCCAAGCCCTTTGCCATCTGCCTGCCCCAAGCCTTTGCCATCTGCCAGCAGACGACAAAGTGACCAAATGGGTCAGACCTGGTGCTCCCAAGGTGCACAGGCTGCTGCCACGTGTCATCTTTGCCGTCTGCTGGCAGATGGCAAAGAGCCTGTATTACCTCTTTTTTGTCTGTTTATTTCGGTACTTCAATAGATAATATATATTCATATAAACATCAGTGATCCATATAGACATAAATGATTACACAAATGCGAATGACACACATAGTACAAATGATCCATATCACATATATGAGCAGAACATGTTCATGCATGATCCATATCACACCATATATATATCACATATGTCATAGTGATCCATATCACACAGAGATAGATAGATATCACTACGAGATATTTTGGCACTACAGGAGTTGTCACCTAAGATACAAGCTACATGCCAGACCCACTTCAGCAAGCGACATACATCTCTTGAGCACCATGGCAACCTGCTGCTCCTTTTACTCCTCCATCGTAGTCGGGCCAACTACTGTTGGTCGAAGAAGCTCAGCTGGTCCATCCAGCACCTGCACCACAGCAGACCAAGAAAGGTTCACATCCACATACAACGGGCACAAGAAACGGTTATTTGGGGCACAAAAATAATTTTACTAGGCATCAACATGGGCACAAAAGAATGTTCAATGATTGGCAGCTACCAGTCGACATGGAATATAGAGGAGCTCAATATTTTGCAGCACCCAGTCAACGTGGCACACACACTTCACAAACACAGCAGGGCTTAGAATAAAATCAAACAAATTTAGCAACATCTAGAATTTCACACAAGGAGCAGTATGGGAAACAAGTGGAACAAATGAAGGACAGTATGGATGTTTTAGTACACAAACATGAGGTGGAGCAGAGTAAGGCTAGAATACTAGATGGTTTTATGTGTAATAATGCCCACCCACAGGTGTCTAAAAATGATGTAATGCATTTCCAATATTCCTCGAGTAAGTGCAGGAACAGTCTATATATGGAAATCATGGTGAGTGGGGTGGTGATGTATAAGATACGTACCTGATGTTTTGAATCTTGTTTAGATGAGTAGTGGAAGTTTGAAGCTCCCTTGTGGCTTTATCCTTGCCCTTAGTCGCACCAACTAGTGCCAGAAAAGAAAAGAAAGGAACCAATCAAATTGCTAACTCATAGCTATTAACTATTGACAAAGAAGGAAATAAAATCAAATAAAGGAACCAACCAAGTGGTGGTTCCTTACATGTCGTGCTACCAGGAATAAACTAGGAAAATACATAGTAAATTTCAGTAGCAAGTGTGTCATGCTCTTATTTTGGCATGCTGGAGGAACCGAGCTTGGAGTTTGCTCTTTGACCAGATGACCGTTTCCTCAATTTCTATCGTCATGGAAACTAGTAGACAAGCTTTTTCTTCTTTCCCCAGATTCAAAGAAACAAAAGGCGCCATGGTATTACTTATTGTCAATGAAACTAACAAAGGGAGGAATTGTTTTCACATGACAAGAGAGAAGAAAGACTACTAGTGGCTGGTATCCATTTTGTGCAGAGGATTCCCATTCCTTATGGTAACATTTGGCAGCAGAAGTGATTGCCTCGGAGCAGAGCACGGGTAAGACCATACAGCATGCCTAGTTGCTTCGGTTTATCACAAACTAAACTACAGAGGGCTAGGACTCTTATCAAATTAGTTAGTAGAGGAGCACAAATTAAGGTGCCCTGCCGGCCTAAATGGGCAGTGAATGGATGGATAATTAAGCACACCAACATTGTTGCTAGGATGGTGTAAATTTAAGAGCAGCGACGGTTGTCCAACATCATTCAGCAATCAACCAACCAAACAAGTGCACTGTGTGCAGCAAAACGAAATACTAGTACAGTCTTACTTGAGCTCAGCCATCAAACACTCTTCGACATTACCGCCGGTTGCGGCAGGGGTCCTTCTTGTGCACGAGACGATGAACTGGGAGGAAATGGAGGCTCTCTGTTCCAAGAAAAACAGAACATAGATAAGGAGGGATATGTAATTAAGCATCACAAGATCTTGACAATTTAATAGCTAACCAGCTGCACAATGAAAATCAAATATTAGCCGGCACTCAGAAGTCAAAACGATACAAACTACTAGCGACAAAACAAATATAACAGTAAGACCATCAGTTTATCCAAACTAGTTATCACAAGTTTATTTCCTACTAATTTTCAAGTTGTGGTAACAAAGCAAAGAGAATAGCAAGCTCAGATCAGATGAGCATCAGCAATAAATAAATATAGCACCCTATTTGAGTTCCTTGGCATACACTAGATAGCACACTGAATAAATAGCAGTGATCAAATTAAACTGTACTGCATGCAAGCATTACTACAGAACATATTTACTACTGCCTGCTCCTTTGCATACTTGGCGTTGTCGCGAACTTCTAAGAGTTTAACAACCAAATCACATAAACACAAACTGAAGAAATAGCAGGTTAATCACATTCAACAACTGGTAAGAATCAGATTGGCTGTCGACCTGTTGGCGTCGTCACTTGCAGAACTCTCCTTGGGAATGCAACCCATGAAAACCGCTGCTGAAACTCCTCAAAGACAGACATCTCCTATGTACATTTGTGATCGTTAGTGAGAGGCGCGAGCAGATCAACATGGAATTTCTTCATGCTGAATAGTGAATACCAATAGTACTACAAGAGTTGTAACAGGAAGGAACACGTCTTCCATGAGGGTACTCAACTGAATTCTTGGAGGGAAGTCTCCTCATAGATTTAATTCAATTGTTAGCTAGGTCTCGAATCAAGAACACTTCCAAGTTATAGTTCGGAAGGAAGGCGACCTGCAAGGTGGCACCGCTGGACAAATCAATGGCTCCAAGTAATAATCGAAACATAAACTACTCCAACTAGTCATGATCTCATGCCTCGCATGGGTGGCTGTTTAGTTCGCTCGCTGCAACCCTGGCTAGATTTGCTACTGACAGGCACGTCTTGCTTAAACAAGTCCAGTGCAGTGCAGTGCAGGCAGCATCATTCACCCAGCAAGAATAGCAAACTAATAGGGAGTCGTACTAGTAATCATCTGGTCTTAGCGAGCATGGTATATCGGGAAGAAGATATATACAGAGTTGTTGTTTCTCAAACATGGTATATCTTGCTAGAGTTTGAACGTGTGCAAATTTTCTTTAACAATGTTTATCTGATATCAACGGTGTGACCATATCTTTGATCTGTATAACCAATGAAGGTATCACCAGTGAAAACATGGATGTCAAAGCTTGGATATTTAGTTGGCAGTTGGCACAACAACTACCATGTTATCTCGCGTCATAGTATACTTCTCTTTCCTTTGCCACCTATCTATTTTTTTCTTGCATTTATATTTAGTGGCAGCAAGCAAGCAAGCGAATTAATTGGCAAACAATGCAATGTCCAACGGATTTAACACTAGAAAGTCCGACAGCAATGGCACCAAGCAAAATTCAGTCAAGCGTGTAAATAGATTCAGTCAAGCGAACCCTAACCACTTAGTGTCTATGGGGAATCTGCATTGAATTTCAACAGTCGGATGACTACAGCATGAACAGCTAATCATATGTGTATACTATACCAGCTCCAACATCATTAAGTAATCAAACTACAAAAGAACATATTAAGCATCTGATGTACACGAACTTGGCCTTACCATTTTTTTTGAAGCAAATATCAATGCGGTAGTTTCTGGCTCTCTTATCCGCATGATAACCCCAACAAAAGGCTGTTCAAAATAGAATGTCAGCATAGCGAAGCATAACATATATGCTGCTGAACAAATTTGCATGCATCTGAACAGCAAAATACAGAACAAATGTTCATGGTCAAATAGTTTCTTTTCACCCAATAAATTTTACATTATAAAGTAGAAAAGATCACACTAACCTATACTATCGATTATCACATACAAGTGCAGGTTTTAAACATCATTAAATTTATTTAGTAAATCTCTCTCAAACAAAAAAACTTTATTTACTAAAATACAGAATAGAGCAGAGCGGCCATGTATCATCAATTCATAACCTTAACCTCATGTTAAAGCCTAAAGGTAGTCAGGTAGACAGTCTGAACTCACCATTAGATCAAAAACAACTTAATAAGCCATTGTTCTCTAATTTCTCAGCGAATGAACTTGGGTTGCTGCCTCCCCATGGTTGGGATCGTCCCGAGAGAGAAGCCTCACTCCTCCTCTCACCGCAATCAAGTTGGTGCAGGTGTGTGAGTGAGTTGAAAAGTGGTTGCATCTCAGGTTCCCCAACACCAACCTCCTGGATCCAGGGCGTGTTGACCTGCAGCCCAACACGACACCAACAGGGCAACAAGGCGTGATGAAACCGCAGCTACAGAATTGAATCAAACACAGAAGGGAGGGGGAGTGGGGAGGGGCGCACCTTGTCCTTGAGTTGCTGCCGCTCCAAATCCATGGGTGGGCGTCGTCCTCTTCTCCCTGCATCGAGACGAGTAGCTGTGTGCGTGAGGCAGGAAAGCACATCTCATCTCAGGGAACGGAAGGGAAGGGAAGGGAAGAAGAAGAAGAAACAAGAGGAGAGGAGAAAGGGGCAGACCTGGATGGCGTCGGAGCAGCCTTCTGGTCCCGGAGCCACGCCGGCGACGCAGAGGCCGAAACCCTAGCCATGGGGAGGGCTGCGGGTGGCCGCTAGGGGACGTGCTGGACGAATCTGGTTGGTAGGGCAGAGAGAGGGCCTACCCACCGGCCATGCCGCCGGAGATGTCCGCGTCGGGGAGCAGAGGAGGCGGGGATCGGCGGCAGCGCGGTGAGGAACCCTAGCTTCTTTGCGGGAGCGAGAGGAGAGGAAAGGATCGAGAGAGAGAGGTGGGGAGTGGGGGAGAGAGAGAGGTGGGGAGATGGGGTGGGGAGGGGGCTGGGAGCCGTGGCCGTTATGTGGCCATCCCCTTTGCCGTCTGCAAGAGGGGGAGGTGCACGGCAAAGCCAAGCATGGCAGACGGAAATGACAAGGAGGACGGCATACATCTTTGCCGGTGGGACCAAGGTCCAGTGGGACCTATCTAGCCTCTTTGCCGTCTGACTTTAGGGTCTTTGCCGTCTGCTGACAGACGGACGGCAAAGGACTAGCAGATGGCAAACAGAACCTTTGCCATCAGCCAGTTCTTTCCCGTCTGCTTTACGGCAGCAGACGGCAAAGACCTTCTTTGCCATCTGCCAGCAGACGGCAAAGATCTGGCAGACGGCAAATAACTGAATTTCAGTAGTGTATATACAATGAAGAAAAACTCATGTGAGGAACATCAGTTGAAAAGTTTGAAGAATTTGAAAATTTGAGGAATTTGCAAACTTGAAGAATTTGATAATTTGAAGAATTTGCAAAATGATGAAAAACTCAAACTTGAAGAATTTCAACTGTAGTTGGTGGCGTGACCCACCGTGTAAGAATGATGATTTCAGACACCGCGTACAATTGTCGCTGGGTTCTGAGAATCAAATTCTTCATTAATTTCTTCACACTTAGAGTGTTAGTCTTTATTGATTGAAGAAAAACGTTACTTCGTGTGTTGCACATCAAAGTCATCAATTTTGCATAGTGTTAAGATGTGTGTCCTTTCAAAGAACATTCGAAGATTCTGAGATATTTAGCTCACACCGCAACTTGCAAAATCTCTTCTCATCCAAGGGCTTTGTGAAGATATCAACCAGTTGTTCTTCAGTCTTCACGTGGTCGAGGAAGATATCGCCCTTCATCACGTGGTCACGAAGAAAATGATGATGAATCTGGATGTGCTTGGTCTTTGAGTGCTGAACTGGGTTGTGAGCAATCTTGATGGCACTCTCGTTGTCGCAGTAGAGGGGAACATTCTTCACATTGATGCAGTAGTCCTTGAGGGTTTGCTTCATCCATAGCAATTGAGCACAGCAAGAACCAGCAGTAATGTACTCAGCTTCAGCAGTAGATAGTGACACGCAGTTCTGCTTCTTCTAGGACCAACAGACTAAGGATCGTCCGAGGAAATGACAAGTCCCGAATGTTGACTTGCGGTCCACACGATCACCAGCATAATCAGAATCAGAATACCCAATGAGGTCAAGATCTGAGCCCTTAGGGTACCATAATCCTAGAGCTGGTGTGTGAGCTAGATATCGAAGAATATGTTTCACAACCTTGTGGTGTGATTCTTTTGGTTTTGCTTGGAATCGAGCACACATGCAAACACTAAGCATAATATCTGGCCTAGATGCGCATAGATACAATAAAGAACCAATCATGGAGCGATATACTTCTGATCGAAATCTTTACCACTTTCGTCAGTGCAGAGTTGATCCGATGTGGGCATAGGAATCTTGACGCCTTTGCAATCCTGCATGCCGAATTTCTTCAGGACATCCTTGAGGTATTTCTCTTGAGATATGAAGATGCCATTGCATCGTTGATGAATTTGAAGCCCTAAGAAGAATTTGAGCTCTCCCATCATAGACATTTGATATTCTTCACCCATCATATAGGCAAATTCGTCACTATAACGTTTGTCAGTACATCCAAAGATAATATCGTCCACATATATTTGGCACACAAATAATTCATCATCATATGATTTTGTGAAAAGAGTTGGGTCAAGTGAACCGGGTTTGAAGCCTTTCTTCATGAGGAATTCCTTCAGTGTGTCATACCACGCCCGAGGGGCTTGCTTGAGGCCATAGAGGGCCTTGTTGAGTCTAAAGACTTTGTCGGGATACTTAGGATCTTCAAAATCTGGGGGTTGAGCAACATATACTTCTTCCTCAAGCTTACCATTGAGGAATGCACTTTTGACATCCATTTGATATAAGATGATATCATGATGGTTAGCATAAGCAAGCAATATGCGAATAGCTTCAAGTCTAGCAACAGGTGCAAAAGTTTCATCAAAGTCAATTCCCTCAACCTGTGTAGCCATGTGCCACAAGACAGGCATTATTCCTCACTACCTGACCAAGTTCATCTTGTTTGTTGCGGTAGATCCACTTGGTACCTATGATATTGTGCTTGTGAGGATCTGGGCGTTTGACGAGTTCCCACACGTTGTTGAGCTTGAATTGATGCAATTCCTCTTGCATGGCTTGAATCCACTCAGGCTCCAAGAATGCTTCATCAACTTTGGTGGGCTCTGTGATAGAGACAAAAGCAAAGTGCCCACAAAAGTTAGACAGATGAGAGGCTCTTGAGCAAGTGAGAGGACCTGGTGCATTGATGTCGTCGAGGATTTTCTTGATTTGCACTTCATTTGCAAGTCGTGGATGAGCAGGTTGAAGACTTTGTTGAGGCTGAGCATTTTCTTCAGCACCATTGTCTTCAGGTGTATCAGCATGAATGTCTTCAACATTGGGTACAACTTCTTCAGAGAGTAGTTGTTCTTCAGTCGGGATCACATCTTCAGTGGCCTTGAACCTAATGGATTCCTCAGGAGGCATTTCATCTAGCACAGGAGCCAGGTGCTCTCTTTGCGAGCCGTTAGTTTCATCGAACCGCACATCTACAGTTTCAACAACCTTGTTGTGATAGGTGTTGAAGACTCTGTAGGTGTGCGAGTCCTTTCCATAACCAAGCATAAAACCTTCATGTGCTTTTGGTGCAAATTTAGAACTGTGGTGAGGATCTCTAATCCAGCATTTTGCACCAAAGACTTTGAAATAACTCACATTGGGTTTCTTGTCAGTGAGGAGTTCATATGAAGTCTTCTTGAGGAATTTGTGAAGATATACCCTGTTGATGATGTGGCAAGCAGTATTGATTGCCTCGGGCCAGAAGCGACGAGGGGTCTTGTATTCATCAAGCATGGTGCGAGCCATCTCAACAAGAGTCATATTCTTGCACTCCACAATGCCATTCTACTGAGGAGTATACGGGGCAGATAGCTCATGAGTAATACCAAGTTCATCAAGATAATCATCAAGACCAGTGTTCTTGAACTCAGTCCCATTATCACTCCTGATATGCTTGATTTTGACTCCGAAGTTCGTCGAGGCCCTAGAAGAAAATCATTTGAAGACATTCTACACTTCAGATTTGTACAGGATAATGTGCACCCAAGTATAGTGAGAGAAATCATCAACAATGACAAAACCATATAAGCATGGAGTATTTGTTAGTGTGGCATAGTGAGTGGGGCCAAAGAGATCCATATGAAGCAATTCAAAAGGACGAGTGGTAGTCATGATGGTCTTGGATGGATGCTTGGATTTGGTCATCTTTCCAGACTCACAAGCCCCACACAAGTGATCCTTGAGGAATTTGACACCCTCAATACCAATGACGTGCTTTTTCTTCGTGAGCGTGTGCAAGTTCCTCATGCCAGCATGTCCAAGTCGTCGATGCCATAACCAGCCTTCTGAAGCTTTTGCAAGTAGACATGTGGCTGGCTGTGGACCTATATAGAAATCAACAATATACAAGTCTTCTCTCCTAAAGCCTTCGAAGAGTTTGGATTTGTCAGATTCCATGATGACAACACAACGATATTTGCCAAAGATGACAACCATATCAAGATCACAAAGCATTGAGACATACATGAGGTTGAATACAAGGGATTCGACAAGCATCACCTTATCCATGTGTCGATCTTTTGAGATTGCAACCTTACCTAGACCCAATACCTTGTTTTTTTCCTTTGTCAGCGTAGGTGATATGCTTCAGATGAGAGGGAGCCAGTGGAATATTCATCAATAGGTTCTTGTCACCGGTCATGTGGTTGGTGCATCCACTATCGAGGACCCACTCAGTTGCTTTGGGTGTTTCATCCTGCAGATGAATTAGTACAGCTTACGAACGCATATGCTTCAGAGTGAAGAATATGACTTCAAATTCATCATATTGAATTTCATCACATAGAATAGTAAGCAAAGTAATGTGAGGATGTGAGAAATGAATGAATCATTTCTTCATGATTAGCTTGCGTCCTTTCAAGCATTTCCTCAGGTCTCCAGCAAATTCATCAGACGTTCAAGTTCATCTGGAGACCTGACCATGCATCAGAGATTAGTTTAATTTCTTCACCACCCACATCTGGAGGGGTGGCAAAGAGTTCATCATTCTGCGAGCTCCATATGAGAATGGTGGCATAGAAACAAGCGCACTTCGTTTCACAGGACGGGGGTTAGTGTACTCATATGAATAAGCAGAGAAATTCCTTGAGGACTTATGAACATAATGATTTGAAGAATAATGAGCATATTCATGACCCTTAGATTTTCCCTGTGAAACAAAAGCATTAGCACGAGAATGATATGATTTTTGACCATATGAGGAATTTGGTCCTGGTGAGGACTTTGGTCCATATGAGGAATTTGATCTGGGGTTCCTGTTCTTCACTGGTGGTGTCATGATGACATTCACCTGAAGACTTTCCAAGCAGCTCTTGGCAACCCAGATTTTCCTCAGAGGGGGACCATTCCTGCAGTTAGTTCCAACATATCTGGCAAATACTTCACATTCTGATTTTTTTATCAGTTTATAGTTGGAGTCAATTGACTCATCAGAGGAATATGAAGATTCACAAGTAAAACCAGATAAAGTGGATGGATCTACAGGAGGTCCTTTTGCAGCAACCCATGAGGTTTTGGGGTACTGCTCAGGTTTCCAGTAAGATCCATCAGCATTGAGTTTCCTTTCAAAGGCAATACCCTCTTTTCTAGGGTTCCTGTTCAGAATCTGCTTTTTAAGCACATCACAAAGGGTTTGATGCCCTTTGAGGCTTTTGTATATGCATGTAACATACAATTCCTTCAACCCTGCATTTTCGTCAGTGATACTAGTGGTATCCTCAGATGAGGAATTTGTGACCACGGAAATAGTTGAAGAATTTGCAGCAATAGAAGCATTTGAACATTCAGGTGAAGAATGAGCAGTTTCACGTTCGATGCATTTCAAGCAAGGTGGAACGAAATCTTCCTGAGTGGTACTGATCTGTTGAGCAAGCAAGGAGTCATTATCCCTTTGAAGATCTTCATGAGACACCCTTAGTTTCTCAAGATCTTGCTTTCTTTGAAGAAATTCATAAGAAAGCTTTCATGATCGACTAAGAGAGCCTCATGACGACTTTAAAGGTTATCATACTTGGACTGAAGACTTTGAAGGTCCTTAGTCAAAGTTTGAGTATGATCCACTTCCTCATTCAACAGGTCATCGCTTTTGTCTAGCTGTTTCTGAAGCTTTTCAATGGCACTTTGTTGTATAGTAGCAAGATTAGCAAGTTTGAAATATCTAGGTTTCATGTAATCCTCAGATTCACCATCACTTGATTCAGAGAAGGAATGATGTTTGAGTACCTTGGCACCTTTTGCCATGAAGCAATAGGTGGGAGCATAGTTGTCGTTGCTGACGTCAGAGTCGTTGGAGTTGCCATTTTCCTCATCGTTGAAGATGGACCTGCTGACGAAAGCAGTAGCGAGAGCTAGGCTCGCCACACCAGAGTCCGACTCCTCCTTAGATTCCTACTCTTCCTCATATTCTTCAGATTCTTCTTCAGAATCCATTTCCTTGCCAATAAGTGCCCGAGCCTTCCTTAAGTTGTTCTTTCTATGGGATATGAGGACTTTGAAGATTTCTTCTTTTTCTTCGAGTCATCAGAACTGTCATCCTTGTATTTCTTCTTCCTTGACTCTTTTTCACAGAGAGGACAGTCAGAGATAAAGTGACCAGATTTCTTGCATTTGTGGCAAGTTCTCTTCTTGTAGTCGCTTGATGAAGAATCTGATTTCTTCATGCCACTTTTTGATGATTTTCCAAACCGACCTCTCCTTGAGAACTTCTGGAATTTCCTCACGAGCATTGCAAGCTCCTGACTCAGTTCTTCAGGATCACCAAGGCTACTGTCAGATTCTTCGCCTTCGGATGAGGAAATTGCCTTGGCCTTCAAAGCACGTGATCTTCCATAGCTTGGCCCGTAGAGGTCTCTCTTCTCAGCTTGTTGGAATTCATGAGTATTGAGTCTCTCAAGAATATCAGCGGGATCTAGTGACTTGCAGTCTCCACGTTCTTGAATCATCAAGCAAGTGTATCGAATGAGGAATCAAGAGATCTCAGCAGTTTCTTCACCACCTCATGGTCAGTGATGTCAGAGGCACCAAGAGCCTGAAGCTCATTGGAGATATTAGTGAGGTGATCGAAAGTTTGCTGAACATTTTCGTTGTCGAGTCTTTTGAAGCGGTTGAAGAGATTGCGAAGAACATCAACTCGAGAGTCATGTTGAATTGAAATGCCTTCATTGACTTTGGACAGCCTATCCCAGATATGCTTAGCAGTCTCCAAAGCACTCACTCTGCCATACAGACCTTTGCTCAGATGGCCACATATGATATTCTTCGCTTGAGAGTCGAGTTGCTTGAATCTCTTCACATCAGCAGCGTTGATAGTGGGAGTGACAAAGGGAACACCATTTTCCACAGCATACCAGAGATAGTTGTCAATTGCCTCAAGATGCATGTGTATTTTGTTCTTCCAGTAGGGGTAGTCCGTCCCATCGAAGGTAGGACACCCAGCTGAGACCTTGATCATGCCTGCAGTCGACATAACTAAAACTCCAGGTGGTTAAACCAAAATCACACAGAACAAGGGAGTACCTTGCTCTGATACCAATTGAAAGTGCGTTATATCGACTAGAGGGGGGTGAATAGGCGATTTTTACAAATTCGTCACTGAGGAATTACTAGTTGAGGAATTTGCTAAGTAACGAAATACTCGAAGCGGAATAAGTACTCAAGTGCATGTGAAACATAGTAGTAGCATAGTCATCATGATGAATTTAAACATACACAGAGCATGAGTAGCGTGAACAGGATAAGCAGGCAGAAGATAAAGTGACTGAAGAATTTGAGATGAAGAAACTGAGAAAGTCTTCAGTCAAATTCTTCAAACAGTAACGATCGCATTCATCAACAGGTACATGAGGAAATGAAAGGGGTTGAGGAAATAGAACCAGGTGCTCGATGAAGACGGTGATTTGATGACCCAGTTCCAACTGCTGTGACAGTCATACGTCTGGTTTGGAGTGGCTTGGTATTTAAACCAAAGGACACACAGTCCCAGGACACACAGTCCTTACCGTATTCTCCTTGAGCTAAGGTCACACAGTCCTCACCCAACACTTGTGGTAAGTCTTCAGGGTATACTTCCAAACCCTCACAAACTTGGTCACCCGCTGATCCACAATTGACTGCTGGATGCTCTAGACCACGGTCACCCGGCGAGCCCCAATTGACTCCAAGATGCACTAGACCATGATGCCTAACCGTCTGGAAGATACACAATCTTCAAAGGTAAAAAGTGTCGATTCCACACAGGAACAATTTCTTCAGTGATGCTCAATCACTTTGGTTTTGGTGGTTTGGGTTTTGGGTTTTTCCTCACTGATGATTTTCGCTCAAAGTCCTCGAGGAATGGGTTGCTCTCAAATGACAACTGTCAAGTTCTCTCTTGGAGCAGCCAACCAGCTAGTGGTTGTGGGGGATGACTATTTATAGCCAGTGTGCAACCCGACATGATAAGACATAAATGCCCCCCAATGATATGACCGTTAGGTGGATAGAATATCTGGACAGCTGGCGCAAAGCACAGCAACGGTCGGAATTTGAACTGTCAAATTCCTCAGGGCTTATCATATTCCTCACTTGTAGGCAATTCGCACTGGCGAAATTCTAACTCCTCAGTCAGACCAATTTCCTCAGAGACCAGAAGAACACCGTCTCTTTCACTGAAGATCTTGACTGAACTGCAAGAGATTTCCAAAGGCTTCACTCGAAGGATTGGGTTATGTTGAGGCTTTTGAGTGGAGCATCAGATGGAAAAATTTTCCTTAGTATTACCTCGGCCCCCTTTAACAGTATGGTGTTTCCTATGACTCAAAGAAGGAAACGAAACAATAAAAACTAAAGTCTTCATGCTTCATAATCCTCGTCAATATCTTCAAGGTTACACCGAATTCTTCAGCTTCAAAGTCTTCACCAAAGTCTTCAGCTGAAGACATTCATTTTTAGGGGTCGATATTCTTCGAATATACCAAACTCCTCATCGACTTATAGAACCTGTGTACACTCACAAACATATTAGTCCCTTAACCTATAAGTCTTCAATACACCAAAATCACTAAGGGGCACTAGATGCACTTACAATTCTTGGGAAACAAGCATATGGAAGGAAAATGGAGTCGGGAAGGTGTCCGAGGTGGGCACGACCCACCAGGGCGCGGCCAGGGGGGCCTGGCGCGCCCTGGTGTCTCGTGCTCACCTCGATCGCCTTCCGGTTTATTTCTTTACTTCCAAAATTTTCTAATATTCCAAAACTGACAAAAAATATTTTTGCAGATTTTTCAGAGTCCGTTTACTTACCGTATCACATACCTCCTAATTTTTAGAATTCTGGAGTATTCTGGAAGGTTTCTTTTATGTGTTCCTCCGGTGTCATGGTTTGAATAACATTGCTTTCATGTTAATAGGCGTACCTGAGATATAATGCTTAATTCTTTGTCCATTGACCACCTTCGGGTTAGTACCTTCGGCATTATTAATCTTGATAGCTCCAGAATGATAAACCTCTTCGATAATATAAGGTCCATCCCATTTGGAGAGAAATTTACCTGCAAAAAATCTTAAACGAGAGTTGAACAAAAGAACATAGTCTCCTATTTTAAATTCCTGCTTTTGGATTCTTTTGTCATGCCATCTTTTTACTTTTTCTTTGAATAATTTGGCATTTTCATAGGCTTGGGTTCTCCATTCCTCTAGCGAGCTAATATCAAATAGCCTCTTCTCACCGGCAAGTTTGAAATCATAGTTGAGTTCTTTAATTGCCCAAAATGCTTTATGTTCTAATTCTAGAGGCAAATGACAATCTTTTCTATATACCATTTTGTATGGAGACATACCCATAGAATTTTTATAAGCTGTTCTATAGGCCCAAAGTGCATCATCCAATTTCTTAGACCAATTCTTTCGAGACCTATTGACAGTTTTTTGTAATATTAATTTTATTTCTCTATTGCTAAGTTCAACTTGACCACTAGATTGAGGATGATAGGGTGACGCAACTCTATGGTTAACATCATATTTAGGAAGCATCTTACGGAAAGCACCATGAATAAAGTGTGAACCACCATCAGTCATTAAGTATCTAGGGACTCCATACCTCAGAAAGATAACCTCTTTAAGCATTTTAATAGAGGTGTGGTGATCAGCACTACTAGTTTGAATAGGTTCTACCCACTTAGTGACATAATCAACAGCAACCAAAATATGAGTGTACCTGTTAGAGGAAGGAAAAGGCCCCATATAATCAAAACCCTAAACATCAAATGGTTCAACAACAAGTGAATAATTCATAGGCATTTCTTGACGCTTACCGATATTACCAATTCTTTGACATTCATCACAAGACAAGACAAACTTACGGGCATCCTTAAAGAGAGTAGGCTAATAAAAACCAAATTGCAATACCTTGTGAGCAGTTCTGTCTCCCGCATGATGTCCTCCATAAGCTCCGGAATGACATTTCCGTAGGATTTGTTCCTGTTCATGCTCAGGTACACAACGTCTAATAATACCATCTACTCCTTCTTTATAAAGATGTGGGTCATCCCAAAAGTAATGTCTTAAGCCATAGAAGAATTTTTTTTCTTTTGTTGGTATGTGAAGCTAGGTGGTATATATTTAGCAACAATGTAGTTAGCATAATCAGCATACCAAGGGGTGCTTTGTGAAACACTTATTGCAGCTAACTATTCGTCAGGAAAACTATCATCAACAGGTAGTGGGTCATCAGGAATATTTTCTAACCTAGACAAGTTATCAGCTACGGGGTTCTCAGCTCCCTTCCTATCAACAATGTGTAAGTCAAATTCTTGAAGCAAGAGAACCCACCTAATAAGTCTAGGTTTAGCATCCTTCTTTTCCATAAGATATTTTATAGCAGCATGATCGGTGTGAACAATAACCTTGGAGTCAACAATATAGGATCTAAATTTATCACACGCAAACACAACTGCTAAAAATTCTTTTTCAGTAGTAGCATAATTTCGTTGAGCACTGTCTAGAGTTTTGCTAGCATAATGGATGACATTCAATTTTTTATCAACTCTTTTTCCTAGAACAGCACCAACAGCATAATCACTAGCATCACACATAATTTCAAAAGACAAGTTCCAATCAGGTGGTTGAACAATAGGTGCAGAGGTTAAGGCTTTCTTGAGTGTTTCAAAAGCTTCCACACAATCATCATCAAAAACAAAAGGAATATCCTTTTGAAAAAGATTAGTAAGAGGCCTAGAAATTTTAGAGAAGTATTTAATGAACCTCCTATAGAAACCAACATGACCAAGGAAACTGCGAATACCTTTAATATCTTTAGGACATGGCATTTTCTCAATTGCATCAACTTTAGCTTTATCCACCTCAATACCTCGTTCAGATATTTTATGCCCCAAAACAATGCCTTCATAAACCATAAAGTGGCACTTCTCCCAGTTCAAGACGAGATTAGTTTGTTCACATCTCTGCAAAACTCGATCAAGGTTGCTTAAGCAATCATCAAAAGAAGTCTCGTAAACGGAAAAATCATCCATGAAAACCTCCACAATCTTTTCACAAAAGTCAGAGAATATAGCAGTCATACATCTTTGAAAGGTAGCAGGTGCATTGCATAAACCAAAAGGTATACGTCTATAAGCATAGGTTCCAAAAGGGCAAGTAAAGGTGGTTTTCTCTTGATCGGATTGTGACACAGGTATATGAGAGAAGCCAGAATATCCGTCTAGAAAACAAAAGTGTGTGTGCTTAGATAATCTTTCTAGCATTTGATCAATGAAAGGCAGGGCCGGGCCCATAGGTGTGCAGCACGTGCGGCCCGCACAGGGCCCCAAATTTTTGGGGGCCCCAAATTTTCGCATCGGCCTGTATGGGCATGAGGCCCGTAGCTGAATTATAGCCTCTTGCCGCTAGGAATTGGAACATGGGAATGAGGGAATCGATCGGGCCTACGAGTACATGGGCCGCTCGGCGCTTGGAGTCTGTTGTGGCTTCCGATCCCGAACGGAAATCCCAGCATCGATCGATTCCCCTAAAGAAAGCATCGATCGATTAGGCCAGGCTCTCGACTTCCCGAGTAGCGATGCCATGGCGGATGGGGGAGGCGGAGGACGACGACGACGAGGCGGCGAGGATCACCAGCGGCCACCATTAACCTGAGACGCAACAAGCGCCCTGACCTTGACCCCGCCGTTGACGACTTCAAGAAGCACGAGGTCGATCCCGAGTTGCGTACTCCTTCCAGCGCAACAGCAGGGCATGCCATCCCAAGCCACACACAAATCTTTGTCTTCCCCCTCTCCTCCCTATGCCTCGTCCTTGTTTCTTGTCGTTGGGCGATGCACTCTAGGTGTTTGACTAATTGTATAGTTGAGGGATTGCAATCGTAATTGAAGGAATTTCTGCAAGATCAGTAATCAAGATTCCATTCAAGCAACTAGCAATATCGTAAAACTAAACATAAATAAAGCAAGTGTTTTTGATAGAGACACTGCAAATGTCTGAACCAGTGGAAAAAAAAATCGTTGAAATTTCGGACGAATTTCCCGAAATTTACGATTCTCGGTGAGGGGCAAAAAAAGGCAATATAGGACTAAATTTTCGGTTTAATTTGAAAAAAATCCAATGCGTTTTGCGTCTAGTAGAAATACACGATGTTTCCATTATCAACTTGGCTTCAGTGCAGTGGTTTTGGTTGCGAGCAGTGGTCGGCCAGGTTGTGTGTTTGATTTTGTACCATCACATATAATTTTGCTAAAAGATTTTAAGCGTCAGACTCTGAATCTGGACGAATTTTTTTTTAATTTTTTCTTCGAAATTTACCCTCGCAACGCCAACAAAAGTAATTAAGGAAAATGATGAATGACATTAGTTCATTTTTTCTAGCCAGATAGGGCCCATTTTAGAGTTTGGCACAGGGCCCCGTATTTTGCCGGCCCGGCCCTGATGAAAGGCAGAGGGTAATGATCTTTTCTAGTAGCTTTATTTAATTTTCTAAAATCAATTACCATTCTATAGACAGTGACAATTCTTTGTGGAATGAGTTCATTTTTATCATTAGGAACAACGGTAATACCTCCTTTGTTAGGGACACAATGAACGAGACTCACCCATCTACTATCAGCAATGGGATAGATTATACATGCTTCCAGAAGCTTTAATATTTCAGTTCTTACCACTTCCTTCATCTTAGGATTTAATCGTCGTTGATGGTCAACAACGGGTTTAGCATCAGGTTCCATATTGATCTTGTGCTGACATAGAGTGGGACTAATGCCCTTAAGACCATCAAGAGTATAACCGATAGCAGCCCTGTGCTTCCTTAGAACTAATAATCTTTCTTCTTCATGTTCTGAAAGGTTAGCACTAATAATAACAGGATATATCTTTTTCTCATCAAGATAAGCATAGTTCAAAGTGTCAGGCAATTGCTTCAATTCAAACACAGTATCACCTTTAGGTGGAGGAGGACCTCCAAGAGTTTCAATAGGCAAATTGTGTTTTAGAAAAGGTTTTTGTTCAAAGAAAATTTGATCTATTTCATTTCTTTCACGCAAGTGCATATCATTTTCATGGTCAAGCAAATACTATTCTAATGGATCAGTAGGAGGCACGGCAATATAAGCAAGACCAATTATTTCATCCTTACTAGATAACGCTTTATCACGAGGTTGTCTACTAAACTTAGAAAAAGTGAACTCATGAGACACACCACCAAAACTGACACCGACAATTTGTTTTTCACAATCTATCTTAGCGTTGACGGTGCTCAAGAAAGGTCTACCAAAGATAATGGGACAAAAGTCATCTTGTGGGAACCAAGTACTAGAAAATCAATAGGGTATTTTACTTTCCCACACAAGACTTCAACATCTCTAACAATTCCAAGTGGTGTAATGGTGTCTCTATTAGCAAGTTTAATGGTAACATCAATGTCTTCTATTTCAGCAGGTGCTATTTCATCCATAATTTCTTGGTACAAGGTAAAAGGAATAGCACTCACACTAGCACCTAAATCACATAAACCATGGTAGCAATGATCTCCTATTTTAACTGAGATAACATGCATGCCTTCTATGGGTCTATGTTTATCCTTTTTATCTGGCTTATCAATTTTAGCAGTTTCATCACAGAAATAGATAACATGCCTATCAATATTTTCTACTAAGAGATCTTTAACCATAGCAACGCTAGGTTCTACTTTAATTTGCTCACGGGGTTTAGGTGCTCTTGTATTACTTTTACGAACCATAGTTGATACCTTAGCGTGTTCCTTAATCCTAACAGGGAAAGGTGGTTTTTCAATATAAGCAGTAGGCACAACTGGGTCAACATTGTAAATAATAGTTTTCTCTTTAGCTATAACCGGTTCTTTAATTTCTTCTTTAATAGGAGTATGATATTTAAACCACTTCTCCTTAGGGAGATCAACGTAAGCAGTAAATGCTTCGCAGAAAGAGGCTACTATCTCAGAGGCAAGTCCATATTTAGTGCTAAACTTGTGAAAAGTGTCGGTATTCATAAAAGATTTAACACAGTCAAACTCAAGCTTTATACCTGACTCATTACCTTCGTCGAGTTTCCAATCTTCAGAGTTGTATTTAATTCTTTCTAAGAGATCTCACTTGAATTCAATAGTCTTCTTCATATAAGAACCAGCACAAGAAGTATCGAGCATGGATTAATCATTATGAGAAAGCCGAGTATAAAAATTCTGAATGATAATTTCTCTCGGGATGTCATGATTCGGGCATGAATATAACATTGACTTAAGCCTCCCCCAAGCTAGAGCGATGCTTTCTTCTTCACGAGGCCAAAAATTATATATACTAGTCGCCAACCCGTGCATTCGCACGGGCTAGCATATTTATTGTTGGATAACACATAAACTTTCATAGAATACAGTTCATCTTGATTCGTTTACCTGTTTACATCAGTACTCATAGTAATGGATTTAGATCGATTGTAAAAATAAAAAGAGTGGTAAATTTATTCTTTTGACAAACAACAATCATTTTTTATTTTTATTAACCTAATTTTATTTGCTATTGTATATAAATTTCTCCGTAAACAAATATAGGAGCATCTATAGATCACTAAGGACTAAACATTTTTATTACTATATTTTTTACGGAGGGAGTTACGTATTATATTCCTCTATACACTAATGTGCGCATTTTTATCCGTGGCAGATTTTTTCGTAGGGTCGTCGGCGGGTACGGCGGCAGCGGTCGGCGGTTCGATCCTGTCTAGTTCGCTCGCCTGTTTGGTCATTCCTCGCGAACCGCATCGCAACGCCGGCTCGAGCGACGGCCGTTCGGCCGTTCCCCTTTTCCGTGTGGTAGGCCGTCCCTGCTGAATCTGCAATCTGAGCGGATTTTCCACATCCAGCAACACCAGTGGCGACTCTCATCCATGCATCAAACAAAGGAGCCTATCTTATCCATCTACTGTAAGAATCGGCAGCAAACGCGTACGGCAACCAGGTGACTGTTTGCTATTTTGGTTCAGTAAAATCTCCCGCATCTTCTCTCTTTTGGTTATTCATTCTTTCCCAGAAGGCTAATAGTTATGTAATGTGCGCTGATCCTTTGTATATATGAAAACTTGAAAATATGCATTTCTTTTCTAAATATCACCATTTATTGGTATGCTCTGTTCAATTAACAGAGATTTAGATGTCATGCATAGCACGGTTACCAAATTACTTTTTCTAATATTTTATTTAGCAATTAGATTCTTCTAATTTTGTATTGTTTGTGAAATCTGATCTGAATTGCTAGGTAATAAAGAAAGGTCATCTACAGTACATCTTTAGGTGATACATATTTTAATTCATTCTAGTAATGATCAAATCTCTAAAAGGAAAATGGTCGAACGAAAGTGTGTATTCTAACTATTTTCCATTAGGCAGCATACATATGTGCACGGGTATATGACATAGATGTCTATGTTCGCATTGGATCTTTCTCACCGGTGATACATAGAAAGCCGACACATTTTTATTACCCATGTACCATAGAAATTGCACTACTCAAATATAAAACACACGCAAGCTAATAGTCAAAACAGAAGCTCTCTTTTTTAAATAGAAATGTTTAGCACGTACAGCCAAACCTGTTTCAATCAAGTTTTCTTTGCCAGTACGTTCTTCTTTTGCATCTGATCTACAGGTTTTTATATATAGGTTAGATCAAAGAAGCACATGGAGCTGCCTCCGGCCAGTACTCGGCATCGGCTCATCAGGCAAGGAGGCCTTCATCGACACATCAACTCAGCTAACACAGTCCGGTCTTCTTTCACATCCGATCTGCAGGTTTTTTCTATCGTCAATGCACTATACGTACTCCTCTCGTTTCTTAACAGAATAGTACTATAAATATATTTCCATTGTTATCCCTTATTAATTTAAGAAGCACATCACGTGATGTATACATAACTGATATTGATTTTATCAAATCAGTTGTGAGCCCTTACTCGAATATTGTTTTTTAGCTGTAAATGCAGAAAGAAGTATCTTGCTGATAGATAAAATATTTAAGAGATAACAATTTGAAACAAATAAGTCTGCTGTGCCCTTACTCGAATATTTGTTCTAACTATAGCTGTTCGAAACCAACTATCTATAATATATCCTTGTAAACAATGTTTTTTGCAACCTTGTCAGATGGACGCTCTTCATCTGATATGAGTATCTTCAATCCATTTCTGCTGGTCACCCTTGACATTGCAACATAGAGTTGTCCATGTGTGAACACTTGCCTTTGTAAGTAGAGTCCAACCTTTTTGAGAGATTGCCCCTGGCTTTTGTTTATAGTCATAGCAAAGCACACTGATATTGGGTATTGTCTCCTTTTCAGAATGAAAGGCCATTATGAATCACTTGGTGACATTATAATTCGTGGAATGTAAACTTTGTCACCAACGTTAGTACCTGTTATGACCCGGCCTTCGATGAATCGCTTTCCTAGCTGTGTTATTGTTAGCCGTGTCCCATTGCAAAGCCCTGCACTTTGATTTATGTTCCTCATAAGCATTATTGGTAATCCTACTTTCAGCATCAGTTCATGGTCTGGTATTCCAGAAAATGTTAGACTATTCAAAAACTCAGTTGGGTACAACATATCTTCATCTTCCACCGTAGACATTGCCTTGCACGTTGTATCTAAACTGAAATAGGTTACCTCTTCTCCAGGAATTTGACTCATGATGTAGGCGTTAATCTGGTCAACAGTCTCGTTTCTTGGGCACAAGATTGCTCTTTCCTCTAGGTATGTTCTATCAGTATACTTGCTTTGTAAGTCAGGGTAGGTGCTATTAACAATAGATGCTTTAGGGTCATCTCCTTCATGCAAAATAAGGTCATCTGGGATGCTAACCCAATCCTCCTCATCTATTGTTGATGTTCTGCCATCGCCGATGTTTAGTATCCAGTTTGCTTTCTCTTCTGGACTACCTTCGGATGAATTCAGACGCATATTTTCTGTGAGTCGGTACTCCTGAAAGTTCTTCCATAGGTAGGATCTCTTTATCGATGCGGAAATGATATGTTCCCTTTTCCCCTTCAGAATAACTGGTAGGATTTGCCTGAAGTCACCTCCCAAGACTACTGTCATTCCCCCAAACGGTCTATGCTCGGCGTCCTCATATGTGAATCGAAGTATGTCTCTCAAACTTTTATCTAGTGCCTCAAAACAGTGCTTGTGTGTCATAGGTGCTTCATCCCATATTATCAGTGAAGTTTTCTTTATTAGCTCCGCAAGAAATGTTCCTTGCTTGATGTTGCATGTTGACTCGTTAGTGATCTTGAGCGGAATGTGAAATCTTGAATGAGCTGTTCTTCCACCCTGTAAAAGAAGTGCTGCTACACCACTTGAAGCAACTGCTAGAACTATTTTTCCTTCGGATCTTAATTTTGTCGTGACTGCTTTCCACAAAAACGTCTTTCCAGTTCCACCATATCCGTCAACAAAAATCAATTTTCCAAGACTGCTGTTAACAGATTCTATTATAACATCAAAAGCCATCCTCTGATCATGATTTAGCTTTTGTAGTAACTTCATGTGCTCTATTCTTAAAGAATCTTTATCATAGTTTAGTTCCTCATTTACTAATCTATTATTTAGATCTTGAAGAATAGAACTATCTGGTAATGGCATTCCTGGAAAATCTTTGAGGGATTTACCACCTTTAGTCAACAGTTGTTCTATCTCTGCCAGGAGTAGGCTCTTCATTTGCGCCAAGTTGAGTTCCAGGGCCTGAAAGTTGGATATTCTTCTTTGCCGACGTTGGATATCCTCAGATAGTAACTCCCAATTTGTTTGCCACAACTTTGCAGGATCCGTTACCTCACAAAATAAAAGTATTGTGCAGAAAAGTTGGCGCATTTGAGGAGCGGAGGCCCAATGGGATGCTTCCTTGATGCAATCATCCCACTCTTTGTCGTCATTAATTAGCCCAAGAGCATAACATGCGGATTTGTATGTTGGATGTACAACCCCATCAACTGTTCGGATTCCTTCATATGATCTGCATCCTTTCACAGTATTTAGCAGCATTCTCAAGTAGTATTTTTCACCACTCGTTGGTTGTGCATAGTAAATCCTGCCTATGGTTTGTTTTTTCACCACGCCTTTTCCTCCATTCTTTCTCTTTTGCATGCCAAGTCCATTTGGTTGGAAACTATGCATACGTCAAACTGCGAGCTTCCTCATGCAACTGGTTGGTTGTCATCCATTCTGTGAACATCGTCTTTTCGATGTTAGGCCGAGATACAATTTGATCTAAATCCATTGAGTCCGGGAACACCACAACATGTTCGTTTTGTAGGTGAAATTGTAACCTTTCAACCGCAGGCTCTCTGTACTGAAGAGGAAACTGAAATATGTGCCATGCGGCCTCACATCCAGATATGTAGCGGGCATCAAGGTACCTCTTGATTTCGTCGTCCCTGTTGGTTAATTTGGTAGCTCCTGTTTCTCTTTGTTGCTCTTCTGCTTCTATTAAGACGCTTGTTCAATCTTCTCCTTTGTGGATGTATTTGAATAAATACTTTATAGATCTTGATCTGTTGCACCATTCAACATTTATGTGTGCTTGATACTTCACCAGTAGTTTTCTACTGTATGGCACAACAAATCTATTGTCTAGCTTCACTCCATTCTTGTCCACAGTGTTGCCATCATCTCGTCTTCTATATACTGGATAGTTATCTTCATCTATGGTAGTCTCAGTGCAAAAAGTCTTGGGGAAATGTTTCGCACAACTTTTATCAACCATGCATGGTGATTTTGGGTGTGCTTGACCACATGGACCATGCATCATGTAATTTTGCACTGCTTCGTACCCTTCTGGATCAGTATTCTTGTCAGGAATTTCGGCTGATATGATTTTGTCGATCTGGGAAGGACTGGGATCTTTATCATCTAGGTGTAGAAACACCAATATGTGTGCATGCGGGAGGCCTCTTTTCTGGAACTCTATAGTGTAGACAACTGCATGAAAGTAAACAAATTTGAGAAGAAGTGATTTGGGACAATAATCTAGGAAAGAGCGAATATGTACTTAGTAGGTAAACTTACTTGCAATTGTTTGTCCAAAACACTTTCTGTTTTTTATGTCATTCATAAGTTCCTTTAGTTTTAACATGAATACTCTGGCAACAATATCTGGACGATCTTCAAGTTTCTGGCCTGGAATCAGATCCAACATATCTTGTATTTCCGGCCATTTCGAATTGCATGTAAAAGTGATGAAGAGATCAGGATAGCCAGCCCAACGACAAATCGCCATGGCATCTTGGTAGTTTTGCTGCTTATTTCTCGGACTACCATTATATGATGAGGGTAGTATAATTCTTTGTCCAACTTGTTCAGTTCGTGTATCTCCATTTTCTATTGCATCATGCAGTCCTCTGTAAAGTTCTGTCCTCAACTTACCTTGGTTTGTCCTGTACCAATTTAGTCTCCACTGTTCAATGCACGTTGCTGCATCAACTAAGAACTGTAAGAACAAACGCCCACTCATTTGTAAGGTTGCTGCTTGGTTCAGACGTTGTTGGATGCGATACGCATAAAACTCCAGCATTGTTACATACTTTCTCTTACCTTTGTTGCCTCTTTTATTTTCATACTCTATTTCTGGTCTGAAACCATCTTCTCCATATGGAAAAAGCAAGGGGTACTGCATTGACATATAGCTTGGGTGCAACTCTGAAATCCTCTGTAACATTCTGTCTTTGGTCTCAACTATTATATCAAATTCATTATTTTCTCCATCTTGTTCCCCGATAATTAGTGCAGCGACTTCTGATGCAGATGGTAGGTTGTGTTGCCTTCCATCTTTCGACCTTTTGTTGATCAATCTTAGTCTTACATCTTTAATAGGCCGGTTTTCGAATCTGTCCCTTGCCATACGAAACGATTTCACTAAAACATTGTGCTCATCAAGCATCTCCAGTAGTCCTTTGACAATGTTTTCATCTGGATGTGTCTTATTCTCCGTTGAAGTTGATGCATTAATCCTGTTCCGCACTTCATTTTCTGTGTCATGTATGTACAATTGGGCAAATTTTGGTTTCATCACGTCATCTTTAGGAAGTAAAGTGCCAATCTGATGGTAGTTCTGGCCATTCAAACGGAAAACATATGGTCCAGATGTTTGCTTATTAATTTCATAGTCAACCTTTCCTCCCATTGAAGTGAATGCGAACATCGAGTTGTACAGCCTGATGTTCTGGCGGAAATTTGAAGATTCTCCTCTTTCATTGTAACGTAGTAGCTGCCGGAGAAATGACGGAGCTTGTTTCAGTGGTGGTAATTTAACTTTCCCTTCCTTGCAACAGAGACCAAATTTTGGAACTGTGATGTTACCTGTGTTTGTGCTTCTCTCTCCATGCCACATAATGGCATTGCAAAATTCACAAACACAATTTGGTTTTCCAAAATATGAAACTTGAGTGACATCCTTCGCTACATTCGATACTTCACAAGCATTGTCATTTTCTGTCCTTAGTCGTTTGCTCTTTTTCAGCTCGAGTATCTCTTTCCTTTTCCGCCTAGCTTCCTTCGTTGCTGCTCTAATGATGTCTGATTGACTATCATTAGATTCTACTGTTGCTAGTTTGGACGCTGCTTGCTCGGGTATTTGGATTGCTTGATGACGCCGCATATTCCTGCATTATATTTTGTTATCATTTTAATATTCGAGGAAAATTAACTTGTGTATGATTATTTTTGGTACTGTGGTAATGAATACCTTCCGATGTTTTGATTTTCTCCAGTGCGTGTTCGACGCATGTTGACTGCGGTCAGTGAATCCTGAAATAAATGAGGTAAAAAGGTGTAACACTTTGTCTAAGAACAACATAGATCTCATGGTTTCGCATTGTTTTTTAGAAGTACTCGTTGGATATTATTGCTCATCTGAGATATCTGAAAGTGAGGACATCTTATAAGTAATTGATTTTATTTGTCCAGAAATTCAGAATTGCTGATGATAATTTAATGTAAACATGTCAGGCACCACAATGTTCTCAAGGATGCTGAAGGTATTTGTACGGAAGAATCAGTTTCCGGATAAGATTCTTTTTCCTATGGATTGTTTTTCAACAAAGGATTTTAAATCGTCTAAAATCATTGTTCTATTGTCAAAGAAGGATACATGTGTTGTCACCTTGTAAGGAGAGGACGTATATGCTCTGTAATTGGAGATCTGAATTTCAAGTTTATCGTCGATTTCTCTCTGTAATTTCTGTTAATAGAAAGCATGTGTAATGAGATCGGAGAGTTGGTGCATATATTAATCATGGAAGGAGACATGCATGTATTATTTGTGGAAGGAGATAATGAACATTACCTGCAAGTACTGCCACACAGCCTGTCTGCTCCTTGCTGCCGGCGAGAGAAGTAATTAACGTCTGTATGCGATGTGGGATGAGATCGGGGGCGATGTTTTGCCGGGATGTGCACGACTTGAGTCGATATAGAATTCTTATTGGTAAAGAAAGGTAGTTATGGTTAAGAGTTTGTCATGTGCGTGTTTTAAACCTAAACTTATATCTGAGCCGTTATTATTTTGTGTCACCAGATAGATGGCTCCTACTTGAAGTCAATTTTCATGTATACTAAAATATATGTACGTCTTTGTTTCTTGCACGTCTTGGGTACACATTGTTTTTCTTCAGAGATTGTATGTTACACGCATGACACATCTCCTTTGTGCAGAACTAATATTTAATTCCAATCAAAATCTGAGTCATGGCTGGCCACGCATGATAGGCCTAGATGGCAAGATGGAATGCATGGATTGTCAATGCAGATTAGTGGTGCAATGCGGTTTTAGTGGTCGTTAGTTTCTATGGACAATGGGTTTATGGTTCTCAGGAAAAGATGATGATGTGCACATCAGTGATTGTTTGGTTGTCATATGATTTCTCTGTAGCGCATCAACATGTGAAAATCACCCCTCAAAAAAATCAACATGTGAAAATCTGGATGTCGTCCAGAGGCCTATTCTGTAGTGCATGAACATGTGAAAATCGCTAATATGTGTATGGAAAATGACATTGTTTTTTTGGAAAACTGATGTACCGCCAAACAGTTACTCTTGATTAATAGAGAGAATAATGACTTTACTAACACAAAGGTACGCGTTTACATTTATTAAAAGCAATATAAACAATGATGTTCATAAAAAATACAAATCTGATGCTCCTATATGTTCTATTACATGCTAAATTATTGGATTTCCACTAATCAACGATTTGCCTTTCGAGTTCTTGATACACCACACTTCTGAATGTCTTTGTTCATCAATTCTTTGTCGACACAACTACGCCTTGTCCTAGGCCTTGAATCATTGTGCTGCCGAGTACTTTCCTGCTCTGATTCTTCTTCATGGTGATTCTTTACTTGCTTGCTATCAATACCAGCACATTTGCGAGTTGCGACACGCTTTCTCTTGGGGCCTGCTTCCATAGATTTTGATTTGATTATTTCCTGAATATCTTCAGTTTTTGGTTCTTCATCAAGGTGTACAATACGACCTGTGCTGCTTCTCCTACCCCTTTTAGTCCGGTTAATAGTGGGTTCATCACCCTCTGGTTCTTGCTTTATAGTTCTCATAACTGATAACTTGTCTGCTTGCCCCTGCGAAAGCATTTGTAGCAATTAGGGACATGCAGAACTATAAAAGAGCCGGCAAATGCACCAAAAAACTTACATGTCTATCCTTTTGAATTACCTTTTTCTTAGATTTCTTATCACCAACAGATATGGATTCATCTTTCTCTTGACTATCCTGATTTTTTGATTCTTCATCATCAGAATGTACAACATGATGTGTGTTCCTAGTCCTCCTAGTTCTTTTAGTGCATGTTAGAATGGGTTTATCATCCTCCATCTGCCCATTTAAGACATTGGGTGTGTCAGTAACAGGCTTGTACAAAAACATATCAATTTGAGTAAACTATCATTAACATTCATTATGAAATATGACATGCAGATACAAAATAATATAGAGCATGGTAGTAGAAATAGATGATACCTGCTCAACATTTGAATGATGTGCTGGATCTTTTTCACAATCTATGAAAATATTCTATGAACAGTGTATTCTTGATAACCGTACTTCAAATTATAGTCATTCAATTTGAATTGAAAAAACAATTTCTGCCCACATATTTTCTGGATTTGTTTTGTCTGCTCATGGATATCAAAATCATCCCTATCTATCAAAAAGCTTGCAGATTGCTTAATCAATTTTGTTGCTTCTGCTTCAAACATGGTGCAAGTTGTTGTTGCACTCAGATCACATATCTCTAGCTTAAGTTTGTACCTAGTAATAGAATGGAACATGTGGTCAGTGCAAGATAAATTACTAACTAAGGAATGAGCTAGTATCAAATTCACCTTGGACATGTCTTCTCAGGTTCTTTTTCACATTTTGGACAGTAGAAGTGGTTCCCTTGTTTTTGTACTTTTTTGTTGCATTTGCGGCATCCTATGTAGTACCACTCATCTGATGTATCAATTGACTTAATCATTGCTTCTGCCATATAGAACTTTTCCTGTCCATTGCAGGTTAAATTAGCACTTAAAATATATGAGAAAAGAATATAATACTAACTATAAATACCTGTTTTTCAGATTCATATGTAATTTCAGTTATTTCTTTTAGGGTTCTTCTGTTATAGAGCATCTGTTCTTGAATTGTGCCTTGCAAGTGGGCTTCCGGCTCTATTTCCTCTAACATATCATCTTGCAAGCAATACCTGTTTTGCATATGAGATAAGAATCCATGTATGTAGTAGAACATGATTTTTCATATTGCTGCAGAAAATCTGTTTCACCTCCTTTGAAGCTCATTTGTTTCAGGGATATCCAAATCGATATAAACTCTAGTCGCACCTGTAGATGACAACGAGTACTCTGCATGCACTTGATATATTAAATTATGTATAAAAAACACTCCTAGAAATACTTACCCATTGTTAATACAAATACAAACCTTTCAGTTTTCTGACAGTAGTTGATGTTACTATGACAACACGGCCCAAAGAATCTTCATCAATTTGACCAACCTTATTACCCCATAGTCTAATATTAACTTTTTGATCCCTGTATGTTCCAAGAGAAATACGTATTAGCACCCATGAAAATTGTACTTATCTAATGCATTTTAGTGTACTCACTCAATTCGAAGCACAATATCGCGAATCTTTGAAATCCCACGGGTTGTCTGTGTTTCTTCAATATGCACTATGTAACTTGCTATGCCAATGACATCTGCTAAGTAAAGTGGTATTAATATGTAGAAAACATGGCAATTAATAATGGAAACAAATAGAATCATACCAGATAAGTAAATCTTCTGGTCGTCTCTTGTGGAAAGAACTTCATCAACACTACAAAACATGAAGCTTTGTTCTGCTAGTCTGATATTTTTTAGACCTTTTATCTCTTGAATTTTTGTCGTGTGCAAGAAATTTAAAATCTTTTCACTTTCAACTGGACGGAAATTCATTGCAGATGTAACCTTAAAATTTGCAATCATGTAGACTAAACCTTCTTGGATCAATGGTCTGAACTTGTTAACCATATGTTTCATTACCTTGACGTGTATCATAGTGCCCTGAAACATTATAGTGCAGCAAGAAGATGCGTCAATATTATGGTAACTATTAAAACTCACAATTGTGTGTTTATGTTGGGAAATCATACCTCTTCATCAAGTAGTATCATGTCAAGGCTAATAAGTTCATTGTTGTTGAGGTTAATGGCATCCCATAGCCTAATTATTCTGACCTTGACTTTCCAAGAATCCTTTTGTTTGCTAATATCATGGAGCATATCGTATGCCATTGTTTTGAAGGAAAACAGAAGAAGTTGACCTGTAAAAAACACAATTTTGAAGATTGTTACTTTCTTAGTCTCTGCCAAATCGAAGGCTTCAGTTGGAAAGAAAGATTAGATATTGGTCGTCATGCAATTTGCAAGCAGTATGAAGTGCATAACCTAACAATTTGATTGAACCAACGAAATAAATAATCTCTCTAAAAACTGGGCGAGGAAGCAACAGAAAAAAATTGAATTGTATGCAAGCACAATTTTGTCGATTAGTACTTTCTTAATCTTTGCCAAATCCAAGGATTCACTTGAAAAGAAAGATTTTCTCTTGCCATCATGAAGTTCGTAAGCAGTAAGAAGTGAATAGCCTAAATTTTTTATTTAACCAATGAAACAAATAATCTCTGGAAAATTAAAATTGGGCAACGACAAAGCTTTCGTACCAAACAGGAGAATGTTCACCAGCGACGATGTTCACGGCCGACAGGAGCGTCCTTGATGTTGAGCCTGTTTGTGTTAGGCTGCAGTTAATATATAAGCTAGGGGTATGGGCTTGGTTGAGCTCCGTCCCAATCTCCACGAAGTGTCCAAAGGGCATACGTGAGAAAATCTAGGAAGTGTCCAGAGAGCGTACGTGAGAAAATCCAGGATTGAATCCTAGGACTGCCAAAGGACACGGTAAAAAACATGAATCCTAATACAATTGAAAAGATAAGGTCGATTCAAATTTTACACCAGGAAAAAAAAAAAATCAGGGATGAACCTGATCTATACCCCAACTTGGTTGCTCCAATTTGAGAGAGATCTGGTTTCTTTTCCCACCGGGGGAGGAGGAGAGATTCCATGGCGTCGCGCACCAGATCAATTCCTCAATCTGCTTGCTACAATTTGAGAAATATTGATTTGTTTTTTGTGGGGAGGAGACCATGGGGAGGAGGAGAGAACGTGGGGAGGAGGAGACCATGGGGATGAGGAGAGACTATGGCGTACGATTGGTTTAGTTTTTTTTACTCGGAGAGTAAGACGTGGAGAAGATAGATTTTTTTATTGATTTTGAGGGCAATTTTTTTTAGACAATTTTGAGGGCTATATACGTGGAGTATAGATATATTGTACAACCGTGATAGCATGCATATCTGGTCGACTGTTGGGCTTTGTATTTTTTTTATTTTGGTCCGAATGGTTGTCTCTTGGCGAGAATCACACGATTAATCTGCACCATAATAATACGGTCCCACCAGATTAACGGCTCGTATTTTCTGATTAACATGGTAATTTCTTGGGAGTCTCTAATTAGTATAAGTATAGATAATTCCGATCACGATGAACTAGATGCATGGGATAATTTTTTTGGTGAAACTCCAATTGCAAACGATTCCAGTTCCATGATACAATATCATCACATAGCCTATACCATGTCAATGCTTTTCCCTCCAAAGATAAAAGGAAAACCTTCTTCTTAACTTCATCTCCGGGTAAACCTGCAAGCTTAAATAATCCATAAATTTCGTTCATATGTAATAGGTGCATATCAGGATGTTCAGTTCCATCTCCTGCATAAGGTTTAGCAAGCAGTTGTTCTACCATACCCGAAGGAATTTCATAACCAATGTTTTTAGTAGGTGCAGTAGGTTGAGGGGAACTAATTGTGGTTCCGGTCTAGGTGAAGATAACCCGAACAAACCCCTCAAAGGATTGTTCTCCATAGTAGCAAGTAGCAGTAAATTTCAGCACGTAGTATAAATTTTTTCTTACCGATTTCCACTTACCAAGAGCGCTTCACTCCTCGGCAACGGCGCCAGAAAAGAGTCTTGATGACCCACAAGTATAGGGAATCAATCGTAGTCCTTTCGATAAGTAAGAGTGTCGAACCAAACGAGGAGCAGAAGGAATTGACAAGCGGTTTCAGCAAGGTAATCTCTACAAGCACTAAAATTGTAGGTAACAGATAGTTTGATAGCAAGGTAATTGGTAACAAGCAAGTAACGGTAACGATAAATAGGGTGCAGCAAGGTAGCCCAATCCTTTTGTGGCAAAGGACAGGCCAAAACGATCTCTTAGGATGAGCAAAGTGTTCTTGAGGGTACACGGGCATTTCGTCTAGTCACTTTCATCATGTTGGTTTGATTTGTGTTCGCTACTTTGATAATTTGATATGTGGGTGGACCGGTGCTAAGGTGTTGTTCTTACTTGAACTAACAACCTACTTATGATTAACCCCCTCGCAAGCATCCGCAACTACGAGAAAAGTATTAAGATAAAATCTAACCATAGCATTAAACGTTTGGATCCAAATCAGCCCCTTACGAAGTAGCGCATAAACTAGGGTTTAAGCTTCTATCACTCTAGCAACCCATCATCTAATAACTACTCCACAATGCATTCCCTTAGGCCCATGAATGGTGAAGTGTCATGTAGTCGACGTTCACATGACACCACTAAGGGAATCACAACATACATATCATCAAAATATCAAACACATATCAAATTCACATGATTTCTTGCAACATGACTTCTCCCATGACCTCAAGAACAAAGGTAACTACTCAACAATAATATGGATGCTCAAGATCAGAGAGGTATTGAATAGCATAATAGATCTGAACATGTAATCTTCCACCAAATAAACCATATAGTAATCAACTACAAGATGTAATTAACACTACTAGTTACCCACAGGTACCAATCTGAGGTTCCGGTACAAAGATTGAGCAGAAGAGATGGACTAGGGTTTGAGAGGAGATGGTACTGGTGAAGATGTTGATGAAGATTGGCCTCCCAAAGATGAGGGGTGTTGCTGATGACGATGGCTTCGATTTCCCCCTCCGGGGAGGGAAGTTCCCCCAGCGGAATCGCTCCGCCGGAGGGCAAAAGTGCTCCTGCCCAAGTTCCGCCTCGAGACGGCGGCGCTGCGTCCCGAAAGTCCTCTATTGATTTTTTCTAGGTCAAGAGGGAATATATACCAGAAGATGGGCTCTGGACGTGGGCCAGGATAAGCACCACCCACCAGGCCGCGCCTGGGGGTGCCTGCCGCGCCCTGGTGGGTGGTCCTCACCAGGTGGCCCCCCTCCGGTAGATTTTTGCTCCAGTATTTTTTATTAATTCCAAAAATAATCTCCGTAAAGTTTCAGCTTCATTGGAGTTGTGCAGAATAGGTATCTCTGATGTGCTTCTTTTAGGTCCAGAATTCCAGCTGCCGGTATTCTCCCTCTTTGTGTAAACCTTGCATATTATGAGAGAAAAGGCATTAGAATCACTCCCTAAAGCATTATTAATCAACAAAACATAATAAATAACAGTAGGAAATCATGATGCAAAATGGACGTATCAACCATCAACACTTGATGCTCCTTCTGGATTTCAGACTTAGCGACTTTCGGCATCGCAAACAGCTCGGCGACTGACTTGTTCATCCCTTGCATGTTATAGTTCAACACGAAGCTTTTGTAGCTAGGTGGCAGTGATTGAAGAACTCTGTCAGTGATCGCCTCTGGCGGGAGTGGCATTCCTAATTCAGCCAGACGGTTGGAATACCCAGACATTCTGAGTATGTGCTCACTGACAGACCCGTTCTCCTCCATCTTGCAAGCATAGAACTTATCGGAGGTCTCATACCTCTCGATCCGGGCATTATTTTCAAAAATAAACTTCAACTCCTGGAACATCTCATATGCTCCATGACGTTCAATGCCTTTGAAGTCCCGGTTCTAAGCCATACAACATAGCACACTGAACTATTGAGTAGTCATCCGAACGCACCTGCCAGACGTTCACAACGTCTGCAGACGACACTGGAGCGGGTGGCTCACCGAGTGGTGCATCAAGGACATAAGCCTTTTGGGAAGCCATGAGGATAATCCTCGGATTACGGGCCCAGTCTACAAAGTTACTTCCATCATCTTTCAGCTTGGCTTTCTCTAGGAACGCATTGCAATTCAGGGAAACTACTGTGCGAGCAATTGATCTACAACATAAATTTGCAAAGACAACTTAGACTATTGTTCAAGATAATGACTTTAGTTAATCTTATTACTCAAAAACTCCCACTCAAATTGACATCCCTCCAGTCATCCGAGTTTTACATGATCCAAATTCACCAACCCAAGTCCGATCATCACGTGAGATGAGGTGGTTTCAATGGTGAACATCTCCATGTTGATCATATCTACTATATGACTCATGTTCGACCTTTCGGTCTCTTGTGTTCTAAGGCCATGTCTGTAAATGCTAGGCTCATCAAATTTAACCCGAGTGTTCCGCATGTGCAAAACTGGCTTGCACCCATTGTATGCAAACGTAGAGTCTATCACACCCGATCATCACATGGTGCTTTGAAACAACGAACTTTCGCAACGGTGCACACTCGGGGAGAACACAATTTTATCTTGATATTTTAGTGAGGGATCACCTTATAATGCTACCGTCGTCCTAAGCAAAATAAGCTGCATAAAAAGATTAACATCACATGCAAATCATAAGTGACATGATATGGCCATCAACTTGTGCTTTTGATCTCCATATCCAAAGCACCGGCATGATCTCTATCATCACCGGCATGACACCATGATCTCCATCATCGTGTTGCCATCGGGGTTGTCGCACCAACCATGCTTCTACTACTATTGCTACCGCTTAGCGATAAAGTAAAGCATTACATAGCGCTTAATGATTGACACGTAGGTCATACAATAATTAAAGACAACCCTATGACTCCTGCCAGTTGCCGTATGCATCGACATGCAAGTCGATATAAACTATTACAAAACATGATCATCTCATACATCAAATATATCTCATCAGGTCTTTGGCCGTATCATATCACAACATACCCTGCAAAAACAAGTTAGACGTCCTCTAATTTGTTGTTGCATGTTTTACGTGGTCGCTATGGGTATCTAGCAAGAACAATTCTTACCTACGCAACACCACAACGGTGATATACAAGTTGCTATTTCACCTTCTACAAGGACCGCCTTTGTCGAATCCGTTTTAACTAAGGTGGGAGAGACAAACATCCGCCAGCCATCTTATGCAACAAAGTTACATGTCAGTCGATGGAACCGGTCTCTCGTACGTGGACAAGTAAGGTTGGTCCGAGCCACTTCATCCCACAATACCGCCGAATCAAGAAAAGACTAAGGAGGGAAGCAATCTAAATATCAACGCCCACAAACTCCTTTGTGTTCTACTTGTGATGTCATCTACGCAAAGACCTAGCTCATGATGCCACTGTTGGGGAACGTTGCATGGGAAATAAAAAAATTCCTACGCTTCACCAAGATCAATCTAGGAGACGAGCATCTACAAGAGGAGAGATCGGATCCACATACCCTTGTAGATCGCTAAGCGGGAAGCGTTAAGAAACACGGTTGATGTAGTCGAACGTCCTCGCGATCCAAATCGCAAGCCGTCACGTGATCCAATCACGATCTAGCGCCGAACGGATGGCACCTCCGCGTTCAACACACATACAACTCGATGAAATTCTCCACCTCCTTGATCCAGCAAGCGAGGGCGGAGAGGTAGATGAGTTCTCCGGCAGCACGACGGCGTGGCGATGGTGGTGGTGGAGCTGATCCGGCAGAGCTTCGCTAAGCAATACCGAACCAATCTAGAGGAGAAACAATCTAGAGGGAGGGAGAGGCTGCGCCGTGGCTTAAGGTTCTGCAGCCCTCCCTCCCCTCACATATATGTAGGGGGAGAGGAGGGGGCCGGCCGCCTGAGGGTTTCCCCTAGGGTTTGGTGCGGCGGCCAAGGGGGTGCCTTGCCACCCAAGGCAAGTGGTGGCGGCCCCCCTTGGGCTTGCCCCCCCACCTCTAGCCGCATGGGCCTTTGTGGGAGGGGCGGCCAGCCCACCAAGGGATGGTGCACCCCCTCTCACAGCCCATGGGGCCCTCCGGGGCAGGTGGGCCCCTTCCGGTGGACCCCCGGAACCCTTTGGCACCCCCGATACACTGCCGGTGATGCCCGAATTCTTTCCGGTGACTAATACATAACTTCCCATATGGCAATCTTTGCCTCCGGACCATTCCAGAACTCCTCGTGACGTTCGGGATCTCATCTGGGACCCCCGAACCACCTTCGGTCACCAACATACATAACTCAATAATACCAAATCGTCACCGAACGTTAAGTGTGCAGACCCTGCGGGTTCGAGAACTATGTAGACATGACGGAGACACCTCTACGGTCAATAACCAATAGCGGGACCTGGATGCCCATATTGGCTCCTACATATTCTATGAAGATCTTTATTGGTTGAACCTCTATGTCAAGGATTCAGTTAATCCCATACGCAGTTCCCTTTGTTCATCGGTATGTTACTTGCCAGAGATTCAATCGTCAGTATCTCCATACCTAGTTCAATCTCGTTCCCGGCAAGTCTCTTTACTCGTTCTGTAATACAAGATCCCGTGGCTAACTCTTTAGTCACTTTGCTTGCAAGCTCATTGTGATGTTGTATTACCGAGTGGGCCCTGAGATACCTCTCCGTCACACGGAGTAACAAATCCTAGTCTTGATCCATGCCAACTCAACAGACACCCTCGGAGATACCTATAGAGCATCTTTATAGTCACCCAGTTACGTTGCAACGTTTGATACACACAAGGTACTCCTCCGGTGTCATTGAATCACATGATCGCATGGTCATAGGAACATATACTTGACATGCAGAAAACAATAGCAATAAACTTGACACGATCATACGCTACGTTCATAGTTTGGGTCTTGTCCATCACATCATTCTCCTAATGATGTGATCCCGTTATCAAATGACAACTCATGTCTATGACTAGGAAACCATAGTCATCTTTGATCAACGAGCTAGTCTATTAGAGGCTTACTAGGGGCACATTGTTATCTATGTACCCACACATGTATTTGAGTTTCCAATCAATACAGTTATAGCATGGATAATAAATAGTTATCATGAACAAGGAAATATAATAATAACCATTTTTATTATTGCCTCTAGGGAATATTTCCAACACTCTTACCGATTTGCCACTATCATTTTGGGGTTATGCATTAGACACAACTACATTCACTTCAAATAGGGCACCATCTAAATCGGTTGAGATGACACCGTATGAATTATGGTTTGGTAGAAACCTAGGTTGTCATTTCTTAGAGTTTGGGAATGCGACACTTATGTCTGATAAGCTCGAACCCAAAGTGGAAAAATGCATCTTCATAAGACACCCTAAAGCAACAATTGGGTATACCTTCTATCACAGATCTGAAGGCAAGGTATTTGTTGCCAAGAATGGATCGTTTCCGGAGAAGGATATTCTCTCGAAAGAAGTGAGTGGGATGAAGGTAGAACTTGATAAGGTTGTCCAACCTTCACTTGAATTGGAAAAGTAGCGCGGCATAGAAAGGTGTTCCTGTGATGCATAAACCAATTGAAGAGGAAGCTAATTATTATGATCATGAAACTTCGGATCAAGTTACTACCGAACCTCGTAGGTCGACAAGGACACGTACTGCCCGAGAGATACGGTGATCCTGTCTTGGAGGTCATGTTGTTAGACAACAGTGAACCTACAAGCTATGAAGAAGCGATGGTGGGCCCGGATTCCAACAAATGGCTAGGAGCCATGAAATCCGAGATAGGATCCATGTATGAAAACCAAGTATGGACTTTGGTAGACTTGCCCGATGAACGATAGGCTGTTAAGTACAAATGGATCTTTAAGAAGAAAATAAATGCTGACGGTAAATGTCACCATTTATAAAGCTCGACTTGTCGCAAAGAGGTTTCCGACAAGTTCAAGGAGTTGACTACGATGAGACTTTCTCACTCGTAGCTATGCTAATGTCTGTTGGAATTATGTTAGCAGTTGCTGCATTTCTCGATTATGAAATCTGGCAGATGGATCTCAAAACAGAGTTTCCTTAACGCTTTCCGTGAGGAAAGATTGTATGTGATACAACCAAAAGATTTTGTCGGTCCTAAGGATGCTAAAAGGTATGCAAGATCCAGCGATCCTTCTATGGACTGTAGCAAGCATCTCGGAGTTGGAATATACACTTTGATGAGGTAATCAAAGCTTTTGGGTTTATACAAAGTTTATAAGAAACTTGTATTTACAAGAAAGTGAGTGGGAGCACTATAGAATTTCTGATAAGTATATGTGGATGGCATATTGTTGATCGAAAATAACGTAGAAATTTCTGGAAAGCATAAAGGGTTAGTTTGAAAGGAGTTTTTCAAAGGAAGACCTGGATAAAGCTACTTAAACATTGGGCATCAAGATCTATAGAGATAGATCAAGACGCCTGATAAGACTTTCAATGAGTACATACCTTGACAAGATTTTGAAAGAGTTCAAAATGGATCAGTCAAAGAAGGAGTTCTTGCCTGATTTGTGTGAAGTTGAGTAAGACTCAAAGCTCGACCACGACAGAAGAAAGAGAAAGGACGAAGGTCGTCCCCTATGCCTTAGTCATAGGCTCTATACAGTATGCCATGCTGTGTACCGCACCTGATGTGTGCCTTGCCGCGTGTCTGGCAAGGGGATACAAGAGTGACCCAGGAGTGGATCACTGGACATCGGTCAAAATTATCGTTAGTAACTGGAGGACTAAGGAAATGTTTCTCGATTATGGAGGTGATAGAGTTCGTCGTAAAGGGTCACGTCAATGCAAGCTTTGACACCGATCCGGATGACTCTGAGTAGCAAACTGGATACGTGTAGTGGAGCAATCATTCAGAATAGCTCCAAGTGGAGAGTGGAAACAACATCTATAGTATGACATAGAGATTTTCAAAGTACACACGGATCTAAGTGTTGTAGACCCGTTGACTAAAACCTCTCTCACAAGCAAAACATGATCAAACCCCAGAACTTATTGGGTGTTAATCACATGGTGATGTGAACTACATTATTGACTCTAGTGCAAGTGGGAGACTGTTTGTCGTGGTATTCTCGCAGGGGGTGCGTGATTCACGGCAGATGCCATGAGATGGCTTATGAGGTGGGGCTACGATAGGACGCCGGTGGGTTCCGGAGGCGAGGTTGGCACGAGCGAGTGCGGGACACAAGACGTACCCAGGTTCGGGGCCCTCTGGAGAGGTAACACCCCTACTCATGTCGTGTGAGCTGATAAGCACAGAGGTTACAGAGTCGCTCCTGGAGCTGTCTAGACGGAGGAGGGAGAAGGGGCTAAGCCACCGTTCTGCCTCTCCCGTGCGAGTGTTCGTGATCCGGAGAGAGCTAGCTGGGGTGAGAACTGATCTTACCATACTAACTCGAACTCTCAGCCACTAAAACCCGATCCCCCTGCATGGAGGCCTCCCTGGGGGTCTTATAGGCTGACCCCCAGGGTTACAACGGTAACGTACCAGTGGCGCGGGCCCCTGGTGTCATTGACCAGGATCCGGTGGCTGGGTCGCCGGGTTGCCAGATGCCGGGATGCCGGGTCGCCGGGTGCCGGGTCGCCAGGTGCGCCGCACCTGCCTGGCGTGGGCATCGTGACGGGTCTTGTCTCGTCAGTCTAGGTTTGAGGCACTGTGGCGCGTCCTGTCCATCGTCAGAGGGAGGTCGGCGCCGCCGTTTCTACAGGACCGCACCTCACTGACACCGCCCGCCTCGGGCGGGGGCGCAAGGAAAGCTGCAGCCTCACCTGCTCTGTCAGGGTAAAGGGAGGAGCGCTGTAGCACCGCTTGCTTCGTCGCTAAGGCTTCGCCGCCTCGCGGCCAGCCGGTATGGGCTAGCCGGCCAGGCCGGGTTGCCATGCCGAGCCGGCTCGCGCTGGGAAGCTGGCGTGCCTGGCCAGCCGGCCAGAGGGACTTGCCTTGCTCTGATGATTTTCCGAAAGGGATTCGGGCTCCGTTGCCTACCCGGGGGTCATCCCCACGACAGTAGTCCCCGAAGCTGTGAAGGTTCGCCAGCTTCAGGCAGGGGAGCCTTCGCAGCTTACCGCCCCGAGGAGCCGGTTCTGTTGATGAAGCGCCGGAGTCCGGTCGGGCGGCTTTGCCTGGCAGCTCGCCGGCCTCGCGGCAGCGGACGCCGGGAACACCCGCTGGGGGGCCGGCCTCCGGGGGCCGGGTCGCGGCACCCCGGCCTGAGCGGTAAACGGAAACGCTCGCCAGATGGGTCTTGCTTCGTATACCGATTTGCGCCCGCCGCAGATCGACGGGCTGCCACGTGCGGCCTTGCGGTGGGCGAGGCCTGCCAGTCCACGCGCGTGACGGGACGTGACCGCGGCTCGGGCCCGCCACTACACGCCCTCGGCCCACGCGCGGGGGAGTCACTGCGGCGACCGTTGGCGATTGCGCTTCCCCGCGTAATTACCGCGCGTGGGGAAACGCGCGCGCGCAGTGCGGGAGAGTGGGGATTGTGGGCGCAGCCGATCCCACTCCCCCACGATTTCGCGTGGTTATAAATGAGAAGGGGGGAGTGCGACGGAGACGCCCACGCTCAAACCCCTGCCCCTTGCTCCTCCTCTGCTTCCTCTCCTTCTCCGCCGTGCCCGAGCGAAGTGCTTCCGCCGTCGTCGCCTCGCCCACGCCTGCTACACGCCGCGACCCGAAGCCCGCAGCGCGCCGCCCTCCTCCTCTCTTCCTCCTCTCCATCGCCGAATCTCGCCGCCCGCGGAAAACCCTCCCCAATGGCGCTGCCGAAAGGCTCCTGGGAGGGCTCCATCGTGACGGAGCAAAACATCCGGTACCTCCGCCGCACGAAGCGGCTGCCGCCGGCGGAGGCGCTGCTCGCGCGCGCGCCGGGCCCGGAGAGGGTGCCGGCGCCGCAGGAGGGCGAGCATGTGGTCTTCTTCTCACACTTCGAGCGCGGGCTCGGCCTCCCCGCGAGTCTCTTCTTCCGCGCGTGGCTTGATTTCTTCGGGCTGCAGCCGCATCATCTCGGCGCCAACGCCGTGTTGCAGGTAGCCGGCTTTGCCACGCTCTGCGAAGGCTATCTCGGGATGCTGCCGACTGTGGAGCTGTGGGCGATGATGTTCTTCCTCAAGCAGCAGGGAGCGTCAGCCGGCGCCGTGTCCGACTGCGGCGCAGCGGTGGTCACCGGCCGGCCAAACGGGCCGTTTCCCAAGCTACTACTTGAGGACTCGGCCAAGAAGTGGCAGTCGACGTTTTTCTACGTCCGGAACGCCGACCCGGCCGTCGACGTCATCAATCTTCCGCCGTTCTCTGATGCGCCGCCGCTCGAGAAGCCGAATTGGGGGTACCGCCCCAAGGAGCCATCGAAGGAGATGGAGAAGATCTGCGGCCGGGTCAGGGAGCTGACGAAGAACGAAGGGCTGAAGCCGGCTGATCTCATCGCGGCCTTCATCGCCCGCCGGGTTCTGCCGCTACAGCGCCGGGCACGCCGGATTGGTGACATGAGCGGCCGACACGACCCGACCCGGACGTCGACCAAGGAGCTGACGCCGGCTGGGATCGTCCAGCGGGTCAACTACATTTCCAAGGCCGCGCTGAAGGAGGGGGAGTGGAGCTTCGGGAAGGCGCCCTATCACCGGGAGAACCCGGCGCCTGCGGTGAGTCCCTGGTCTTTATATTTTGCCGCTTCGACGTTATTCTTGCGTCCTGACGCCGCGGGATGGCCGCAGCTATTCGCCAGCCAGCGGAACCACGACGGGCCGAACGCCCAGATCCCGCTGGCCGACATGCCTGACTCGGATGCGGAGGAGGCCGGCGCCAAGTCGGAGGAGGGGGCGGTCGAGGTGCGCCTGGCCGACGCCGCAGCCGGCGGGTCGCGGGTCGCGGGTCGCAGGTAAGTTTCCGCCTCCAGATCTACTGCGGGACTGGCCGGATGACGACGAGGAGAGCCTGACCGATGCCTATGGTGCAGCACCCTCGGCTGGGGAGGACGCCAGCGTCGACCCCCCAAGACGGCTGCGGAAGGCGGCTGGCGCCGGGCCGGCTCGCGCGGCAGCGACCGCCAGCCGGCCGCACGGGAAGGAGGTGGTCGAGGCGAGACCGGCCGCGAAACGCCCGGCGGCGGAGCCGGCGCGCGCGAGGGCCGTCGTGAAGAAGAAGCGCCGGCTCGCCCCGTCCGTAGGGCCGAGGCGGGAGCCCCCGATGGTCATCGGGTAAGTGCTCCTTGCCTTATTTGTGGGGCGTCAACTGTCGTCTTGTGGATTTTTCTCTTCCTTATGCCTTCGCCGTGATGAATCCGCCGCATACAGGTCGGCTCTTGACCTTTCGGTGGCGGCGACGGAGGCCGCGGCGGGCGATGTCACCTGGAGGAAGACCAGGAGCAGCGCCGTCGACCCTCCGCCGAGTCAGTCCGGGGAGGAAGAACTCGAGGCCCGCCAGTCCGGCCAGGATCTTGAGGCGGCGACGCGTGCCGCCTGGCGGGACCGGGCTGAGGCCGAGAAGGCGATGCGGGAGGCCTCGGCCCAGGCGTGGGAGAGGGCCTCCGCGACGCGGGCCAGACCTACCGCGGATCCGGCCTGGCCGGAGATGGAGACGGGCTCGGCGCCGGCGGTGACGGTCATTGAGCCGCAGCCGGCGGGAGCGGGCGATCCGGAGACGAGGGCGGAGCCGGCCGGCGGCGGGTCGGACGTTGACGAGGAGATCGTCGTGGACACGCCGCCCCGGGCCAACCCGGCGGAGGGAGGCGAGGACGGCGGGGAGAGGCGCGAGGCGGATTCCGCGCCATCCGGCCAAGCGCAGCCAACGCCGGCTGCGGGGGCCGCGGCAGGAGGCACCGGCACCCTGGTGGTCGTGCCACCCCAAGCCGCCATGGGCCCCGAGCGGCCAGGTGGAAGCGGATCCGGCGCCGGGACCGCACTTCAGCTTCCGTGGGCGAGCTCCAGCGAGGCCGTGGTGGGGCCGCGAACCCGGGAGGACGATGCGGCGGATGCCTTGCGCTCGCAACTTCGCGGCCGGGACGAGCGCCTGCAGGCCTTCCTCCGGGAGGAGCTGGACCGAGCACGGCAGCTGGAGCAGGCGATCGCGGTGAGCTTTTTCTTCTATCTTGATTGTTGAATCGGTGGGGGCGCGCCAGCGCACCCACTGGGTGTAGCCCCCGAGGTTCGGCTTGGCTGCGGAGCAGCCGGGTCGAATCTTATGGCCGTCTATTGCATCATCTTAATCTTCTGTCTGCGCGCAGCGTCTGTACGACTTGCGGGCCAGCGCATTCAACCGGCTCCGGGAACGGTACCGCGAGGCCAGAACCCAGCTCGCCGCCTCGGAGGAGGAGCTGCATCGGGTCCAAGGTATGCCTTCGTGCCTTCAGTGGGTGCGCGCCAGCGCACCCACTGGGTGTAGCCCCTGAGATTTGGGCTGGACTGCGGGGCAGCCGGGTCGAATCTTAGAACCTTGACTTTTCCTTCTAATCCTTGCATCCGGCACCTGACCGGGAATCTTGTCGCACAGCCGATGCGGCCGAGGTGCCAGGCCTTCGAGGCCGGCTTGCGGAAGCCAGCCACCAGCGCGACCTCGCCATCGGCGACCGCGACCGGCTCCAGGCCGAGGTGGACCGGATGGTGGCCGAGAAGGCCAGGGCGGAGGAGGCCCATCAGGCGGAGCTGGGCCGGTTGGCGGAGGAGGGCGGCAAGGCGGCCGAGGAGCTGGCGGATGCCGGCAGGAAGATCGCCCAGCTCGAGAAGGATCTCGAGGCCCAGGCTCGCGCGTCGGAGATCCGGGAGAGGGGGATGCTGGGCGAGGCGCAGCACCTTGACGAGACCTTCGCCCGTAAGTATCATCTCTTTCTTCGGGCCGGCTGGCGAAGCCGGCAAGTTGCCCTCTTTGACTGACTTGTTTCTTTCCTTTGCCAGGAGTCTTCCCGGAGACACAGGAGGCGGCCGAAGCGGCCGTGTACGCCCACCGGGCCGAGCAACGCGAGCTGGGGGCGGAGATCGACGCGTACGCCGCCTGATCCTTCTCGGAGCTTGTTCTTGCCGGCGAGGCCTGTCTTCGGGCCGTGGAGGAGCAGATGCGTCGCCTGTTCAAGGCTGGCTTGGGCACGGCGAGCGGCCTCTGGCCAAGCGCGGTGGCGCCAAACAGCGTCACCCGGCTGGCGCGGTGGCTGGAGGCCGGCGTGGAGCGACTCGGTGCGTGGAGGGCCTCCGCGGCCCGGGCCGGCAGGGAGACGGCGCTGCGCTTCGTCGTGTCGTGGTATCCAGGCGTGGACCTCGACCGTCTGGCGGCGCAGCGGGCCGGCGCGGGCGCAGCGGATCGCCGGGCGGGCCAGCTACTTGGCAGCGTTCGCCCCGCACAACGAGTTCGTCGTCGAGCGGACGGAAGACGGCGAGGAGCTCCCTACCGACACGCTCGGCCTTCTGCTCGACGACCCGGACGGCAGCTCGGCCGAGACGGGCGCCTATGCCGACGACGAGACTGACGCGGACGACGATGCCATGGCGGAGAGGACGGCGGAGAGCGCTGGACCCAACCCGGCGGCTGCGTCCACCTTGGCTGGGCCGACGCCGGCCGGAGACGACGTGGGTGCCGCTTAGGGCCTTTGTTTTTTCTGTGCTCAAACTTTTGTTAGGTAGCAGGTCCACCCACTGGGGGTGTAGTTCAATGTAATGAACTCGTGGCCGGAGGCCCATGCTATATATAAATTTGGCATGCGATTTGGCGCGCCAACTGTCCTGGTGATTTCACTTTCTGCTATTGGGCCTTAGGCCTTTTCCTGTTTGTCGTTACTCTGTGCTTCCTTCCCGCTAGCCGGACAGCCGGGTTGCGGACTGTGGCTAGGACGGGAACTCGGCTTTGAGAGCGAACGCACAGTACTTAGGGTTTTTCGGACGTTGAGCGCGAGCGAAACACCCACTGGGCCGGCTGGCGGCAGGCGGCGAGGCCGCCTGGCGCACAGCCGGTCGTGCGGCGAACAAGCGAGATAAAACGGGTTAAGCCGGGTTGGCCGTGCCGGGCTGTCTCCTTGGTCGTTCTTGCGTAACGATGCTTTCGGCCTTTGGCTCTTGCCGGCCGGACAGCCGGGAGCCGGCTGTGGCTGGCAAAGAGAGGGCTTTGGCGGATCGTACACTCCGAGATGGACTAAGGGAAAAAAGGCGGGGCGTGGTCTAGCCGGCTTGTCCCCGAGCCCCCGAGCCGGCTAAGCCGACTCGGTGGGGGAATTAGAAAAAACATGATCGTGTGTAGACACAGAATAAAGCGGGAAAAAGGCAGCCCCCGAGCCCCCGAGCCGGCTGCGCCGACTCGGCAGGAAACAAAAGAACGGGGGAGCTGCCTGCTTTGATTAAGTCCAAAAGATGGTGATGCATACATACGTGGGTTTAACTGTAAAAAGGACGGAGGAGCTCCGCGTTCCAGGGCCGGCTGGACTCCTCGCCAGCTGCATCTCGCTTGTGCTTGTTCGGCTTCTGCGCGTCGATGAGGTAGTATGCGTTCCGGTCGCAGAGAGCCTTGCTGACGATGAAGGGGCCTTCCCAGGGGGAGGCCAGCTTGTGCTGCCCGGCTGTTCGCTGGACGAGCCGGAGTACGAGGTCGCCTTCGCGGAACGCGAGGGGCTTGATCTTCTTGCTGTGGTAGTGGCGCATGCCTTGTTGGTAGATGGCGGACCGGCTGAGGGTCAGGAGGCGCGCCTCCTCGAGCAGATCCACGCCGTCTTCGCGTGCTTCTTTTGCTTCGGCTTCGGTGTACATCGCCACCCGGGGTGAGTCGAACTCGACGTCGGTTGGAATGATGGCTTCAGCTCCGTAGACGAGGAAGAACGGGGTGAACCCGGTGGAGCGGTTCGGCGTCGTCCGGAGGCTCCAGAGGACGGCCGACAGCTCGTCGAGCCAGCTGTCGGGTGAGCGCACGAGCGGCTCGACGAGTCGCGGCTTGATGCCGGCCAGGATGAGGCCGTTTGCCCGCTCGACCTGGCCGTTCGACTGGGGATGGGCGACGGAGGCCAGGTCGAGCCGGATGCCGGATGTAGAGCAATAGTGAGCCAGTGCGCCCTTGGCGAAGTTGGTGCCGTTGTCGGTGATGATGCTGTGCGGCATGCCGTAGCGGACCGCGATATCCTTGATGAATCGGACGGCCGTGGGCCCGTCGAGCTTCTTGATCGGCCTGGCCTCGATCCATTTGGTGAATTTGTCGATGGCGACGAGGAGATGCGTCATGCCGCCTCGGGCGGTCTTGAAGGGCCCCACCATGTCGAGTCCCCAGACGGCAAAGGGCCATGTGATCGGGATGGTTTGGAGGGCCGAAACCGGCTGGCGGCTGCGCTTGCTGAAGCGTTGGCAGCCCTCGCACTTGAGGACCAGTTCGTCGGCGTCTTGCAGGGCCGTGGGCCAGTAGAAACCGTGCCGGAATGCTTTGGCCACCAGGGATCTTGAGGCGGCGTGGTGCCCGCACTCGCCCTGGTGGATGTCGAGGAGGATCTCGATCCCTTTGCTCTGCTCGATGCAGCGCTGGAACACGCCCGTCGTGCTGCGCTTGACGAGCTCGTGGTTGATGATGCCGTATGCGGACGCCCGCCGCTGCACTTGCCGGGCTTCAGTTTCATCGATGGGAAGTTCGCCGTCTTCCAAGAAGGCAAGGATTGGCTCAGCCCAGGAGGGCGCCGTGACCACCGTGAGGACGGTCGCCGGGATGGGACCCGGGACGGCAGGCCTCGAGCCGGAGCCGGCAGTCTCTGGGCTGGAGCCGGCAGAATCCGAGCTAGAGACGGCAGCCCCCGAGCTGGACACGGCAGTCCCCGGGCTGGTGCTGGCAGTCCCCGAGCCGGAGACGGCAGCCCCCGAGCTGGGGTCGTCCGGGACGAAGATGGACTCCGACTCGGGAGACGGCCTGATGGACGGCCTCCGCAGGTGCTCGAGGGAGACGCCGGACGGGATGGCCTGCCGGGTGGAGCCTACTTTGGCCAGGGTGTCGGCTGCTTCGTTGTCGGCGCGTGGGACGTGGAGGAACTCGCAACCATCGAACCCGCCGGAGAGTTGCTGGACCAGGAAACGGTAGCTGGCCATGTTGGCGTCTTTGGCGTCCCAATCGCCGGAAACTTGCTGCACCACCAGGTCCGAGTCGCCGTAGCAGAGGATGCGCCGGATGCCGATCTCCCTGGCCAGCCGGAGGCCGTGCACGAGAGCTTCGTACTCGGCGACGTTGTTGGAGGCGGCGAAATGGATCTGGAGCACGTACCGCAGCCGGTCGTTCTTGGGGGAGGACAGCACGATGCTGGCTCCCAAGCCGTTGCGCATCTTGGAGCCGTCAAAGTGCATGCGCCAGTGAGTCGACTCCGGCGCCGGCGGCAGGTATTGCGTCTCGGTCCAGTCGACGAGGAAGTCGGCCAGCGCTTGGGACTTGATGGTGGTGCGCGGCTCGTAGAGGATTGTGTGGTCGGCTAGCTCGAGGGCCCACTTGGCCACCCGGCCAGAGGCATGCCGGCAGCCCACGATCTCGCCGATGGGGGCCGTGCTCACCACGGTAATGGCGTGCTCTTGGAAGTACTGCCTCAGCTTCTTGGCGGCAAGGTACACGCCGTAGCACATCTTCTGGTAGTGGGGATAATTCTGCTTGGAGGCGGAGAGCACCTCGCTGAGGTAGTACACCGGACGCTGGACCGGCTGCACCTTGCCCTCCTCCGGGCGCTCGACGACCAGCACCGTGCTGACCGCGCGAGAGGTGGCGGCGATGTATAGCAGGAGTGGCTCTTTCTCAGCCGGCGCGGCCAGGACGGGCGCGGTTGACAACATGCGCTTGAGGTCGCGGAAAGCTTCGTCCGCCTGGTCGCTCCACTCGAACGCCGCCGTCTTCTTCTTCATCAGCTGATACAGGGGCAGGGCCCTCTCTCCCAGCCGGATGACGAACCGACTGAGAGAGGACAAGCAGCCGGTGAACTTCTGGACGTCGCGCAGCCGGGTCGGCTTGCGCATGCGCTCGATTGCCTTGATCTTCTCCGGGTTGGCTTCGATGCCGCGCGCCGAGACGAGGAAGCCGAGGAGCTGGCCAGTCGGCACGCCGAAAACGCATTTCTCCGGGTTGAGCTTGATCCGGAACCGGCGCAGATTGGCGAAGGTTTCCTTGAGGTCGATCAGCACCCGCGAAAAGCGGCAGGTGCGCTTCTCGGAGACGAAGGTGGGGTCGAGCACGAGGGCGTAGCCGCCCGGCGTGGGCATGACGGCCGGGTGATCCTCCCGGGTCCAGCTCACCGGTCGGTCGGACCAGTGCATGTACTGGGGAACCGGAGGGACGACGGCGTTCACCTCGGCCACGTGCTTGCGCTTGGCGTGCTTGTCATCCCCCTCGCTAGTGAAGACGACGTAGGATGCGTCCGAGCGCGGGAAAGGGTTGTCGGCGAGGGCGCCGGGTGGCGGTGGAGGCGGCGGCAGCGGCGACTGCTGCGAGCCGGCTCCAGGCGGCGGGGGTGGAAGGTTGCCCTTCAAGAGGCGCTGCGTGAAGCTTCACTGCCAGAGCGTGTGCGTCGATGGCTTCGCGCCGCTGTGGTTTTTGCAGGGGGCGTCGAGCATCTGTTCGAAGGTCAGCTTGGGCTGCCAGACGGCCTTGCCGGTGCGCGGGCGCTGGCTGGGGCCTTGCTCGGCCGGCTGCCCCCTCTCCACGGCAGCGACTTACCGGTGGTCGTAGCGAGGCGCCGGCTGGTCACTCCGGTGCTTGCCATTGTTGCTGCCATCTTGCCGGCGCAGGCTGTTGTCGCCAGCCGGCTTGGGGGGAGCCAGCTGGGCCGGGAGAAGCTTGCCGTCCGCGCCGATCGTGATCTTCACATCCATCGCGGAGTCGGCCGTAGCGTACTTGTCCGCCACGGCCATGAGCTACGCCAGGGTCTCCGGCTCGTCGCACACCAGCCGGTGTTTGACCAGAGTGCCGTCTAGGCATCCGTCGATGAAGTATTGGATGGCCTGGACCTCGTGGACCCCTTTGCAGGAGTTGCGAAGCTCCGTCCACCGCGTGAGGAAGTCGCGCAGTGGCTCGCCCGGCTTCTGGACGCACATGGAGAGCTGGCGAGGCTTGCCGGGTCGTGTGTAGGTGCTGGTGAAGTTGCGAACGAACGCGTCTTCGAAATCCAGCCAGGAGTTCACACTGCCGGCTCGGAGGCTGTTAAGCCACGTCCGGGCCGAACCGAGCAGCATGAGGGGGACATAACGGACGGCCACACGCCGGTTGCCGCCGGCTATGCCGACAGCTGTGGTGTAGTCGGTTAGCCAGTCCTCCGGCTTGGTGGCGCCGGTGTATTTTGGCGAGTCGCGGGGCAGCGAGAAGCCTTTGGGGAAGGGTTCTTCGCGAATGCGGGGGCCGAAGCACGCCGGGCCAACAGAGCTTTCCTCCTCTAGGGCCGTGGAGCGCGCTTGCCGGTCGATGCGGTGACGGGCGTCGCTTTCGTCGTAGGGCTCGCGGGGGCCGAGCCGGTCGGCCATGGGAACGCGAGGACCGACTCGGTCGGCCGCGGGACCGCGGGGAGCAGGAGCTTCTGGGGCTGGCTCGGGCCACCGAGCCGGCCGCACGGGAGGCTCCGGCTGCTGAACCCGGCCGTCACCGGCTGTTTCGCCAGCGTTGCCGTCTCCAGCGGTGGGGGCGCGATTGTGCCGGCTCCGGCCGGACCGGTGCCGGCCAGAGCGGCTTGCGCTAGTGGCGTGCGAAGACGTCTGCCGCGCATCCCGGAGAGGCCTCTCCGGGTCCCCGGTTCCTCTTGAGGCGGAGCCGGATGGCTGGGCCGGGTCGAAGTGCTGCTGCTGCTCGTTCGCCGCGGTGATGAGGTCGCGGATGCGCTGCTGCTGCTGTAGCAGCTCCTCGCCCTCCAGAAACACGAGATCGGCAATCGCGGCCTGCGCCGCGCGGATGTTCTTGACGGGGGTGTCGTAGACGGGTCGGCCTGCGCCTAGCGCACGGCCGAGTGCGCCCCTGCGGATCCGCACCTCCGCCACCCGGCTGGGCTCGACGGCAGGCGGAGTGAGGCCATGCGCGCTATCGAATTCTCGCTGGGTGGACTCCAGCCGGCGCTGGGTTGCCGCAAGCTCCGTGGCCTCGAGCAGCAGATGCTGGCGGCCCTCGTTGAGCTGGGCCGCCGCAGCAGCCGCGTCGGCGTCAGGCGTGATGGGGGCTTGCAGACTCCGGATCGTGTCTTGGAGCGGGTCAGTCCGGCGAGGCGGAGCCGCAGCCAAGGCGGCGGCCGCGGCAGCCTTCTCCTTGGCGCGCGGGGAGCCGGAACTGGTGCCGATGGTGAGCACCTCCGCATGAACGCAGAGAGCAGCGACGTCGTCGGGGACGGCGCGGCTAACGGGGACAGGTGAGTCGGCGCAGTTGCACACTTCGCTGGGAAACACGTCGGGGACGAGCGCGATGAAGACACGCAGCGCGCCGAAGGGGACGATGAAGCAGCCTGCGGGGCCGGCGACGTCCGCGCCCAGCGCGGCGCTGCAGCCGGCCGGTTTGGCCGTGCGGGGCGCATGGACCAAACCGTGCACGATGCGCTCGCCGGAGCTGGTGAAGGGCCTCGTCCGGAACTTGACTCCGACCGACGCCGCGAGCAGCCCCACGGTGGGCGCCAACTGTCGTGGTATTCTCGCAGGGGGTGCGTGATTCATGGCAGATGCCATGAGATGGCTTATGAGGTGGGGCTACGATAGGACGCCGGTGGGTTCCGGAGGCGAGGTTGGCACGAGCGAGTGCGGGACACAAGACGTACCCAGGATCGGGGCCCTCTGGAGAGGTAACACCCCTACTCCTGCCGTGTGAGCTGATAAGCACAGAGGTTACAGAGTCGCTCCTGGAGCTGTCTAGACGGAGGAGAGAGAAGGGGCTAAGCCACCGTTCTGCCTCTCCCGTGCGAGTGTTCGTGATCCGGAGAGAGCTAGCTGGGGTGAGAACTAATCTTACCGTACTAACTCGAACTCTCAGCCACTAAAACCCGATCCCCCTGCACGGAGGCCTCTCTGGGGGTCTTATAGGCCAACCCCCAGGGTTACAACGGTAACGTACCAGTGGCGCGGGCCCCTGGTGTCATTGACAAGGATCCGGTGGCCGGGTCGCCGGGTCGCCGGGTTGCCAGATGCCGGGATGCCGGGTCGCCGGGTGCCGGGTCGCCAGGTGCGCCGCACCTGCCTGGCGCGGGCATCGTGACGGGTCTTGTCTCGTCAGTATGGGTTCGAGGCACTGTGGCGCGTCCTGTCCATCGTCAGAGGGAGGTCGGCGCCGCCGTTTCTATAGGACCGCGCCTCACTGACACCGCCCGCCTCGGGCGGGGGTGCAAGGAAAGCTGCAGCCTCACCTGCTCTGTCAGGGTAAAGGGAGGAGCGCTGTAGCACCGCTTGCTTCGTCGCTAAGGCTTCGCCACCTCGCGGCCAGCCGGTATGGGCTAGCCGGCCAGGCCGGGTTGCCATGCCGAGCCGGCTCGCGCTGGGAAGCCGGCGTGCCTGGCCAGCCGGCCAGAGAGACTTGTCTTGCTCTGATGATTTTCCGAAAGGGATTCGGGCTCCGTTGCCTACCCGGGGGTCATCCCCACGACACTGTTGGAAATATGCCCTAGAGGCAATAATAAATTGGTTATTATCATATTTCCTTGTTCATGATAATCGTTTATTATCCATGCTACAATTGTATTGATCGGAAACTCAGATACATGTGTGGATACATAGACAACACTATGTCCCTGGTGAGCCTCTACTAGACTAGCTCGTTGATCAAAGATGGTCAAGGTTTTCTGACCATAGACATGAGTTGTCATTTGATAACAAGATCACATCATTAGGAGAATGATGTGATGGACAAGACCCAACCGTAAGCATAGCATTTGATCGTGTTAGTTTATTGCTACTGCTTTATCCATGTCAAGTATCTATTCCTACGACCATGAGATCATGCAACTCCCTGACACCGGAGGAATGCCTTGTGTGTATCAAACGTCACAACGTAATTGGGTGACTATAAAGGTGCTCTACAGGTATCTCTGAGGGTGTCTATTGGGTTGGCGTGGATCGAGACTGGGATTTGTCACTCCGTATGACGGAGAGGTATCTCTAGGCCCACTCGGTAATACAACATCACAAGAAGCTTGCAAGCAATGTGACTAAGGAGTTAGTCACGGGATCTTGTATTACGTAACGAGTAAAGAGACTTGTCGGTAACGAGATTGAACTAGGTATGGAGATACCGACGATCGAATCTCGGGCAAGTAGGACAAAGGGAACTGCATACGTGATTGATTAAATCCTTGGTATCATGGTTTGACCGATAAAGGTCTTCGTGGAATATGCGGGAACCAATATGGGCATCCAGGTCCCGCTATTGGTTATTGACCGGAGAGGTGTCTCCGTCATGTCCACATGATTCTCGAACCCGTAGGGTCTGCACGCTTAACGTTCGGTGATGCTAGAGTAGTATTGGGATATTCACGAGGAGCTCCAGAATGGTCCGGAGGTAAATATTTTTATATGGGAAGTCCTATTTTGCCTACCGGAAAAGTTTCGGGCATTACCGATATTGTACCGGGGTGCCGAAAGGGTTCCGGGGGTCCACCGGAGAGTCCACCTGCTTCGTGGGCCCACATGGGCTGTCGGGGTGTCGACCTTGCCAAGCTAGGCCAGGTCCACCAGCCCCTATAGGCGCATGGGGCTTGGGGCCAAGAGTCCCAAAGGGACAAGGCACCCCGGAGGTGCCTTGGAGGAGGGAGACTCCTCCCTTCCTTGTGGAGGGAGGACTCCACCCTAGTCGCCGGCCCTCCTTGGAGGAGGGGCCAAGAGTTGCGACCTAACCCTGCCCCTTGCCTCCTATATATAGTAGAGGAGAGGGGGAGGGCTGGACACAACAATCCCACGCCCCGGTGGCAGCCCTCTCTCTCTCCCTAGATCATTTTCTCCTCAAATCGCATCTACGATAGCGCTTGGCGAAGCCCTGCCAGGATTGCTCCACCACCATCTCCACCACGCCATCGTGCTGGTTGAGATCCCATCTACTTCTCCTTCCTCTCTTGCTGGATCAAGAAGGAGGAGACGTCATCGAGCCGCACGTGTGCTAAACGCGAAGGTGTCGTCCGTTCGGCGCTAGATCGGATCAGATCGTGATTGGATCGTGAAGAGTACGACTACATCAACTACGTTATATATGCTTCCGCTTAGCGATCTACAAGGGTATGTAGATACACTCCCCCTCTCGTAGCTATGCATCTCCATGGATAGATCTTGGGTGTTCGTAGGATTTTTTTTCCATGCAACATTCCCCATCATAGTTATGGCGTGGCAAAAATGGCCTTTCTGACGTGGACACGCGACACCACCAATATGACGCCACTGTTAAAAAATAGTGGTGGCGTTGGATTACACGCCAACAGTATTTGAGATACCTATGGCGTTGGATTTTGTTGCATGATGGCATTATGATGTGTATCTATGGCATTCATAATATTCCAACAACACAAATAATGAAAAACATTACGTATGCCATAATTCCTCAGCATGCCATTACTTAGTTTGTAAGCATCAGAAAATCGCTGCCACGACATCGGAAAACATCGACGTTTGCATGGCAGAATAAAGAAACAAGTATTGACAATTCAAAGACATCCAAGATAACTATGTAACATACATAGTGCTTAATTAATTAGTTAAGATAGCTAGTCAAGTTTTAAAGTGCGATAAGACGAACCACACATGTAGTTGATCGAGTAGTATTGTAGAACCACAACAACATAGGTAGCTGACACTATCCTATTACATATCGGCATAAGGATCATTAACGTGTTTCTTTGACGGATTCGCGAGAGACACCGAACCGCAGCATCAAGCCCCTTCTCCCGAAGGCGAGCTTTTATCTCCTCCGAGCCGGTAGGTGCGCCGGCGTTGAAAACCCCGGCATGGTTGATGACATCCTTGTTGAGGATGGTAGCAAACTTCTCCTGGATGCGTCTGAACTCATCTATGCTATTTCTTGGGCAAATTTACTCGATTTTGTTTCCCCAAGCGATGACGTCTGAGTTCTTTTTAAGGCGTTCACCCTCCTGTATGTACTCCTTCATGTGGTGGACGACATAGTAGCCGTCTAAATAATTGTTTTTCGGCTGCTGCATGCAATAAAAGTCAGTTTTTGTGGCCGAAGCGTACCGCTTTAAATTTATCAAACTTCTGATATCCCTCTCTGATCACTCCTTCCCGTCTAGTATACTCGAAAAGTGCTTCATCCAGGACCTTCTTGATGCCTCTGTAGTCTTTTTCACTTTGCTCGTCGAATCCAAGAAATAAGTTTCTGCGAACTTCGGGGTAACAACGATGATGACACAATGTTCTCTGCATAAAAAGTTGAGTTAATGGTTTCACATGAAATCATGCATAACGAGATTGTACAAAAGTATACAGTCTAGCCACACAAAAATGACTTACTTCGGATAGTAGGGCACGAGAAGGCAGTCTTTGTCCATGTTGTCAATCATGAAGTCTGTCAAATACTTCCGCATAGCTTGTCGGCGATCAGGGTGATTGGTGTTGGTCGTGCATGAGGTAGGGATCCGCTACCGTGACATCGTCTGGCAGTGTAGGCAGTATTGATTGCCCATAGGCGTAGTAAGGAAGAACTAAACTTCATTAGACGGAACATGTTAAGGATGTCTTCGAACGACACATAGAATATTTCCGTGGGGAAATTGTCGCACAAACCAATATTTGGTGGCACCATCACTGCAAAAAACGGGGCAAAATCCACCTCCACCAGAGAATGCATACTTCTCCCTACATAGAACTGTGTAATGTAGAATACTCAATTATGTCTACAGAAGATCGTTGAGCTCCTTCAGAAGTATGGGTTCACCCGGGGAATGGTAACTCCACCATGCAACATGACGAATTTGTTTACTCTTCTGAATCGGTTGGCATGCATTGGCCTTCTTATTACTTGGTTGCTTTCTTTTCTTGCATGTAGGGTTAGGCTAGCCAGCTGTATTGTCTAGCAATGCATTTGTGACCATCACATTGAGTGTGTTTGGACTCGACAATGCTCCCCTATGTGGTGGCACCTGTGTATGGTGGCGTGAACTCGTCATTGAACAGACTCTTCTAGCAAGGAATAACACGTTCCTGTTGAACAGGCAAAGGCATAGAGAATGCTTCGACAGGATCAGCAGACATAGGTCCATCTAGATTGCACATGTGGCATTTGATTTCTGATATTGTTCAATCAGGAAGTATCGATTGACAAGTAGATTCTCCTTACCGCCGACATCAACATTGTCGTTGCCGCCACCGCCGACATCCCCATTGTCATTGTTCTCACCATCGACATCCCCACCATTGTCATGGTCCTCACCACCGACAACCACATTCTCGTTGTTCTCACCGGCATGCACACGGTCGTTGTTACGAACTTCAGGTTGAATCTCACCCAATGGAGATGGTCCTCTTCCACATGTGTTTTCATTGTTCATCTGTTGCGAGCTTGTTGGGATTTGTATGTTTCCTAGTCGAATTTGATTCTTCGGCCACTGCATTGGCCAACCTATACATCCTGCAAGGGTCAACTGGTTATCCGCACCCGAAGGTTGTACCGGAGGAGAAATATCTTCGAAATCCCGTATGACAACAGACAACTCAACTTTGAAGACCCCCTCAGGCATCAGCACTATGTGCATCATGGGATCTTTGGGGCGAATGATCGAGCCAATTGCAACTTTAACCAGCTCACCACTCACATAGGCTAAGAGACTGCACATAGTGTCTTCCATAAGAGCGTTGAGAGCAGCCATTGGCGACTGGTTGCCAATGAAAGAGACAGACGTGCTGCTATCCTTGGGCGAAGGTTGGATGGCAACTTTTCCTAGTTCGTCGTTCTTGATCAAATTCTTCACGCTCTCGATTATTGAAGGCAGCATGACTTGGGCATGGGCTTGGCTTTGCATGTTGATGCGTTCTTCGATCTTGGCTGTGGTAGCGGTTGTGGCTGCCAGTATTTTTTGTTCAATGCTTCACTTGTTGGCTCTCCTTTTCCGCCGTTGCAGATCGCGGTCATCAGGATAATGATAGTCCCATTTGGCACCACATCCAGGTCCATTCACATGGCCACCCCCCAACGGCGCTAACGGCTCCTTGCCAAGGGTAATGTTGATCGACCGGCTAAGAGGAGTGTTCCACCTGGGCGTGGACCCTTGCGAGCTCTAAGGTTCCACACGCTGCTTTGCCACTTCTTCTAGTCTCCTTGTTTGGTGATCCGCGGAAAATCCCCCTGTCTTATGATCATAATGGTATCGCCCCCTGACTGTTGGGGAACGTCGCATGGGAAACAAAAATTTTCCTACGCACACGCAAGATCTATCCATGGTGATGAGCATCTACGAGAGGGAGAGTGAATCTACATACCCTTGTAGATCGCTAAGCGGAAGCGCTAAGAAACGCGGTTGATGTAGTCGAACGTCTTCGCGATCCAAATCGCAAGTCGTCCCTCGATCCAAACACGATCTAGCGCCGAACGGACGGCACCTCCGCGTTCAACACACGTACGGCTTGATGACGCCTTCACCTCCTCGATCCAGCGAGCGATGGTGAAGTAGTGGATGAGTTCCGGCAGCACGACGGCGTGGTGATGGTGGTGAGGAACAATCTCTGCAGGGCTTCCCCAAGCACTACGGAGATTGTGACGGGAGGAACTAGAGGGTTAGGGTTGCCGGCACACGGCTTGGGAAATCTTGATCTCTCCCGTGTGCTAGCCCTGCCCCTCTATTTATATGTTGACCCCTGGGGTCTAAACTTGGAGAGAAAGCCTCCACAAGGTCGGTTTTGCCCGCACAAGGTCGGTTTGGCCCGCACGGAAAGAGTCCCACTTGGATTCCAGCAGTACCGCATACAAGCGGTAGTACCGCTCATGAGCGGTAGTACCGCTTGAGCGGTAGTACTGCTTCACACAAGCGGTAGTACCGCTTACGCGGTAGTACTGCCTTACCAGCGGTAGTACCGCTTAAGGCAGCAGCAAAACTTCCTTTTGCACTTTCCAATACCTCGTGGGCTTTACCCCTTTGGTCCATATAAAGTGTTGCTGCACCCGAACACTTCGGTAAACATCCGGAACCCCTTCCGGTGAATTCCGGAACCCTTCCGGAGATCAAAACACTATTGTCACATATATCAATCTTTACCTCCGGACTCTTCCGGAGATCCTCGTCATGTCCGGGATTTTATTCGGGACTCCGAACAACCTTCGGTCACCAACACAATAACTCAACTATACTAATCGTCACCAAACGTTAAGTGGGTAGACCCCGCGGGTTCGAGAACTATGTAGACATGACCGAGACACCTCTACGGTCAATAACCAATAGCGGGACCTGGATGCCCATATTGGTTCCTACATATTCTACGAAGATCTATATCGGTCGAACCTCTATGTCAAGGATTCAGTTAATCCCATATGATGTTCCCTTTGTTCTTCGGTATGTTACTTGCCCGAGATTCGATCGTCGGTATCTCTATACCTAGTTCAATCTCGTTATCGGCAAGTCTCTTTACTCGGTCCGTAATACAAGATCTCGTGGCTAACACTTTAGTCACATTGCTTGCAAGGCTCATTGTGATGTTGTATTACCGAGTGGGCCGTGAGATACCTCTCCGTCACACGTAGTAACAAATTCCAGTCTTTATCCATGCCAACCCAACAGACACCCTCGGAGATACCTGTAGAGCATCTTTATAGTCACCCAGTAACGTTGCGACGTTTGATACACACAAGGTATTCCTCCGGTGTCAGTGAGTTGCATGATCTCATGGTCATAGGAACAGATACTTGACATGCAGAAAACAATAGCAATAAACTGACACGATCATAGGCTACGTTTATAGTTTGGGTCTTGTCCATCACATCATTCTCCTAATGATGTGATCCCGTTATCAAATGACATCTCATGTCCATGGCTAGGAAACCTTCACCATCTTTTGATCAACGAGCTAGTTAACTAGAGGCTTACTAGGGACACAGTGTTGTCTATGTACCCACACATGTATTTGAGTTTCCAATCAATACAATTATAGCATGGATAATAAACGATTATCATGAACAAGGAAATATAATAATAACCAATTTATTATTGCCTCTAGGGCATATTTCCAACAGTCTCCCACTTGCACTAGAGTCAATAATCTAGTTCACATCACTATGTGATTTACATTGTAATGAATCGAACACCCATGCAGTTCTGGTGTTGTTCATGTTTAGCCCTTGGAAGAGGTTTAGTCATCGGATCTGCAACATTCAGATCCGTGTGTACTTTGCAAATATTTATGTCGTCCTCCTTGATGTAATCGCGGATGGAATTGAAACGTCGCTTTATGTGTCTGGTCCTCTTGTGAAATCTTGGTTCCTTGGCTAGAGCAATGGCACCAGTATTATCACAAAACAGAGTCATTGGGTTAAGCGCACTAGGCACTACTCCAAGATCTGTCATGAACTCCTTCATCCAGACACCTTCCTTCGCCGCCTCCGAGGCAGCGATGTACTCCGCTTCGCATGTAGAATCAGCTACCACGCTTTGCTTGGAACTGCACCAGCTAACCGCACCCCCATTAAGAATAAATACGTATCCGGTCTGCGACTTAGAGTCATCCGGATCAGTGTCAAAGCTTGCATCGACGTAACCTTTATGACGAGCTCTTGATCACCTCCATAAACGAGAAACATGTCCTTAGTCCTTTTCAGGTACTTTAGGATATTCTTGACCGCCGTCCAGTGTTCCATATCTGGATCACTTTGAAACCTTCCGACCATACTTATGGCAAGGCTGACATCGGGTCTTGTGCACAGCATTGCATACATGATAGAGCCTATGGCTGAAGCATAGGGGATGACACTCATCTTTTCTCTATCTTCTGCAGTCACTGGGCATTGAGTCTTACTCAACTTCACACCTTGCAAAACAGGCAAGAACCCCTTCTTGGACTGATCCATTTTGAACTTCTTCAAAATCTTATCAAGGTATGTGCTTTGTGAAAGTTTAAACGTCTTGATCTATCTCTGTAGATCTTGATGCCTAATATGAAAGCAGCTTCTCCTAGGTCCTTCATTGAAAAACTCTTGTTCAAATATTCCTTCACGCTTTCCAACATTTCTATATTGTTTCCAATCAGTAATATGTCATCCACATATAATATTAGAAACGCTATAGAGCTCCCACTCACTTTCTTGTAAATACAAGCTTCTTCGTAAACTTGTATAAACTCGAACGCTTTGATCACCTCATCAAAGCGAAGATTCCAACTCCGAGATGCTTGCACCAGTCCATAAATGGATCACTGGTGTTTGCAAACTTTGTCAGCATTCTCTGGATCGACAAAACCTTCTGGTTGCATCATATACAACTCTTCCTTAAGGAAACCGTTAAGGAACGCTGTTTTGACATCCATCTGCCAAATTTCATAATCGAAAAAGGCAGCTATTGCTAACATGATTCTGACGGACTTAAGCATCGCTACGGGTGAGAAGGTCTCATCGTAGTCAACTCCTTGAACTTGTGAAAAACCCTTTGCCACAAGTCGAGCTTTATAGACGGTGACATTACCGTCCGCGTCCGTCTTCCTCTTAAAGATCCATTTGTTCTGAATGGCCTTACGCCCTTCAGGTAATACTTCCAAAGTCCACACTTTGTTTTCATACATGGATCCCATCTCGGATTTCATGTCCTCTAACCACTTCTCGGAATCCGGGCCCATCATCGCTTCTCCATAGCTCGTAGGTTCATCGTTGTCCAACAACATGACCTCTAAGACAGGGTTGCCGTACCACTCAGGAGCAGTACGCGTCCTTGTCGACCTACGAGGTTCGATAGCAACTTGATCCGAAGCTTTATGATCATCATCAACTTCCTCTTCAGCTGATGTAGGCTCTACAGAAACATCTTTCTGCGCTGCGCTACTCTCAGGTTGATGTAAAGGTTCAACAACCTCATCAAGTTCTATCTTCCCCCCACTCAATTCTTTCGAGAGAAACTCTTTCTCAAGAAATGTTCCGTTTTTAGCGACAAACACTTTGCCTTCGGATCTGAGGTAGAAGGTATACCCAACTGTCTCTTTTGGGTATCCTATGAAGACGCATTTCTCCGCTTTGGGTTCCAGCTTTTCAGGCTGAAGCTTTTTGACATAAGCATCACATCCCCAAACTTTAAGAAACGATAGCTTTGGCTTCTTGCCAAACCAAAGTTCATATGGCGTTGTCTCAACGGATTTCGATGGTGCCCTATTTAAAGTGAATGCAGCTGTCTCTAATGCATAACCCCAAAACGATAGTGGCAAATCGGCAAGAGACATCATAGATCGCACCATATCCAATAAGGTTCGATTACGACGTTCGGACACACCATTACGCTGTGGTGTTCCAGGCGGTGTCAGTTGTGAAACAATTCCACATTGTCTTAAGTGACTGCCAAACTCATAACTCAGATATTCTCCTCCTCGATCAGATCGTAGGAATTTAATCTTCTTGTTACGATGATTCTCAACTTCACTCTGAAATTGTTTGAACTTTTCAAACGTTTCAGACTTGTGTTTCATTAAGTAAATATACCCATATCTACTTAAGTCATCAGTGAAGGTGAGAAAGTAACGATAACCACCGCGCGCCTCAATACTCATCGGACCGCACACATCAGTATGTATGATTTCCAACAAGTCACTTGCCCGTTCCATTGTTCCAGAGAACGGCGTTTTAGTCATCTTGCCCATGAGGCATGGCTCGCATGTGTTAAGTGATTCAAAATCAAGTGACTCCAAAAGTCCATCAGCATGGAGCTTCCTCATGCGTTTTACGCCAATATGACCTAAACGGCAGTGCCACAAGAAAGTGGTATTATCATTAACAATTCTACATCTTTTGGCATCAATGTTATGAACATGTGTATCATTACTATCGAGATTCAATAAGAATAAACCCCTCACTTCGGGTGCATGACCATAAAAGATATTACTCATATAAATAGAACAACCATTATTCTCTGATTTAAATGAGTAACCGTCTCGCAATAAACAAGATCCAGATATAATGTTCATGCTTAACGCAGGCACTAAATAACAATTATTCAGGTTCATCACTAATCCCGATGGTAATTGAAGAGCTAGCATGCCGACGGCGATCACATCAACCTTGGAACCATTTCCCACGCGCATCGTCACTTCATCCTTTGCCAGCCTCCGTCTATTCCGCAGTTCCTGTTTAGAGTTGCAAATGTGAGCAACCACACCGGTATCAAATACCCAGGCACTACAACGAGAGTTGGTAAGGTACACATCAATAACATGTATATCATATATACCTTGTTTGTTGTTGGCCGCCTTCTTGTCAGCCAAATACTGGGGGCAGTTCCGCTTCCAGTGTCCAGTTCCCTTGCAATGAAAGCACACAGTTTCTGGTTTGGGTATAGCCTTGGGTTTCTTCATGGGAGGAGCAACTGCTTTGCCACTCTTCTTGGAGTTACCCTTCTTACCCTTGCCATTTTTCTTGAAACTAGTGGTTTTATTGACCATCAACACTTGATGCTCCTTCTGAATTTCAGACTCAGCGACTTTCAGCATCGCAAACAGCTCGGCGACTGACTTGTTCATCCCGTGCATGTTATAGTTCAACACAAAGCTCTTGTAGCTAGGTGGCAATGATTGAAGAACTCTGTCAGTGATAGCCTCTGGTGGAAGGGGCATCCCTAATTCAGCCAGACGGGTGGAGTACCCAGACATTCTGAGTATGTGATCACTAACAGACCCGTTCTCCTCCATCTTGCAAGTATAGAACTTATCGGAGGTCTCATACCTCTCGATCCGGGCATTCTTCTGAAAGATAAATCTCAACTCCTGGAACATCTCATATGCTCCATGACGTTCAAAACGTCTTTGAAGTCCCGGTTCTAAGCCATACAAAATTGCACATTGAACTATTGAGTAATCATCAGAGCGAGCCTGCCAGGCGTTCACAACGTCTAGAGACTCAACTGGAGCGGGTGGATCACCAAGCGGTGCATCAAGGACATAAGCCTTCTGGGAAGCCGTAAGGATAATCCTTAGATTACGGGCCCAGTCCACAAAGTTACTTCCATCATCTTTCAACTTAGCTTTCTCTAGGAACGCATTAAAATTCAGGGGTGCTACTGCGCGAGCCATGATCTACAACATAAATATAGCAAAGACAACTTAGACTATTGTTCAAGATAATGAGTTTAGTTAATCATATTACTTAAAAAACTCCCACTCAAATTGACATCCCTCCGGTCATTCGAGTGTCACATGATCCAAATCCACCAACTCAAGTCCGATCATCACGTGAGTTGAGGTGGTTTCAATGGTGAACATCTTCATGTTGATCATATCTACTATATGACTCATGTTCGACCTTTCGGTCTCTTGTGTTCCGAGGCCATGTCTGTACATGCTAGGCTCGTCAAGTTTAACCCGAGTGTTCCGCACGTGCAACACTGGCTTGCACCCGTTGTATGCAAACGTAGAGTCTATCACACCCGATCATCACGTGGTGTCTCGAAACGACGAACTTTCGCAACGGTGCACACTCGGGGAGAACACAATTTTATCTTGAAATTTAAGTGAGGGATCACCTTATAATGCTACCGTCGTCCTAAGCAAAATAAGATGCATAAAAGGATTAACATCACATGCAAATCATAAGTGACATGATATGGCCATGAACTTGTGCTTTTGATCTCCATCTCCAAAGCACCGGCATGATCTCCATCGTCACCGGCATGACACCATGATCTCCATCATCTTGATCTCCATCAACGTGTCGCCATGAGGTTGTCGCGCCGACTGTTGCTTCCACGACTATTGCTAACTCATAGCGATAAAGTAAAGCAAAACGGCGAAAATAATTAAAGACAACTCTATGGCTCCTGCCAGTTGCCGTACTCATCGACATGCATGTCGTGATATTCTATACAACACATGATCATTTCATACATCACATATATCTCATCATGTAATTGGCCATATCACATCACAACATACCCTGCAAAAACAAGTTAGACGTCCTCTAATTGTTGTTGCAAGTTTTACGTGGCTGCTATGGGTATCTAGCAAGAACAATTCTTACCTACGCAAAAACCACAACGGTGATACAAAAATTGCTTTTCAACCTTCTCAAGGACCGCCTTTGTCAAATCCGATCCGACTAAAGTAGGAGAGACAGACACCCGCCAGCCATCTTTATGCAACGAAGTTACATGTCAGTTGATGGAACCGGTCTCTCGTAAGCGTACGAGTAATGTTGGTCCGAGCCGCTTCATCCCACAATACCGCCGAAACAAGAAAAGACCAAGGGAGGAAGCAATCTGAATATCAACGCCCACAAACTCCTTTGTGTTCTACTCGAGATCTCATCTACACATAGACCTAGCTCAGATGCCACTGTTGGGGAACGTCGCATGGGAAACAAAAATTTTCCTACGCACACGCAAGATCTATCCATGGTGATGAGCATCTATGAGAGGGAGAGTGAATCTACATACCCTTGTAGATCGCTAAGCGGAAGCGTTAAGAAACGCGGTTGATGTAGTCGAACGTCTTCGCGATCCAAATCGCAAGTCGTCCCTCGATCCAAACACGATCTAGCGCCGAACGGATGGCACCTCCGCGTTCAACACACGTACGGCTTGATGACGTCTTCACCTCCTCGATCTAGCGAGCGATGGTGAAGTAGTGGATGAGTTCCGGCAGCACGACGGCGTGGTGATGGTGGTGAGGAACAATCTCTGCAGGGCTTCGCCAAGCACTACGGAGATTGTGACGGGAGGAACTAGAGGGTTAGGGTTGCCGGCACACGGCTTGGGAAATCTTGATCTCTCCCGTGTGCTAGCCTTGCCCCTCTATTTATATGTTGACCCCTGGGGTCTAAACTTGGAGAGAAAGCCTCCACAAGGTCGGTTTTGCCCGCACAAGGTCGGTTTGGCCCGCATGGAAAGAGTCCCACTCGGATTCCAGCAGTACCGCGTACAAGCGGTAGTACCGCTCATGAGCGGTAGTACCGCTTGAGCGGTAGTACTGCTTCACACAAGCGGTAGTACCGCTTACGCGGTAGTACTGCCTTACTAGCGGTAGTACCGCTTAAGGCAGCAGCAAAACTTCCTTTTGCACTTTCCAATACCTCGTGGGCTTTACCCCTTTGGTCCATATAAAGTGTTGCTGCACCCGAACACTTCGGTAAACATCCGGAACCCCTTCCGGTGAATTCCGGAACCCTTCCGGAGATCAAAACACTATTATCACATATATCAATCTTTACCTCCGGACTCTTCCGGAGATCCTCGTCATGTCCGGGATTTTATCCGGGACTCCGAACAACCTTCGGTCACCAACACAATAACTCAACTATACTAATCGTCACCAAACGTTAAGTGTGTAGACCCTGCGGGTTCGAGAACTATGTAGACATGACCGAGACACCTCTACGGTCAATAACCAATAGCGGGACCTGGATGCCCATATTGGTTCCTACATATTCTACGAAGATCTATATCGGTCGAACCTCTATGTCAAGGATTCAGTTAATCCCGTATGATGTTCCCTTTGTTCTTCGGTATGTTACTTGCCCGAGATTCGATCGTCGGTATCTCTATACCTAGTTCAATCTCGTTATCGGCAAGTCTCTTTACTCGGTCCGTAATACAAGATCTCGTGGCTAACACTTTAGTCACATTGCTTGCAAGGCTCATTGTGATGTTGTATTACCGAGTGGGCCCTGAGATACCTCTCCGTCACACGTAGTAACAAATCCCAGTCTTGATCCATGCCAACCCAACAGACACCCTCGGAGATACCTGTAGAGCATCTTTATAGTCACCCAGTAACGTTGCGACGTTTGATACACACAAGGTATTCCTCCGGTGTCAGTGAGTTGCATGATCTCATGGTCATAGGAACAGATACTTGACATGCAGAAAACAATAGCAATAAACTGACACGATCATAGGCTACGTTTATAGTTTGGGTCTTGTGCATCACATCATTCTCCTAATGATGTGATCCCGTTATCAAATGACATCTCATGTCCATGGCTAGGAAACCTTCACCATCTTTTGATCAACGAGCTAGTTAACTAGAGGCTTACTAGGGACACAGTGTTGTCTATGTACCCACACATGTATTTGAGTTTCCAATCAATACAATTATAGCATGGATAATAAACGATTATCATGAACAAGGAAATATAATAATAACCAATTTATTATTGCCTCTAGGGCATATTTCCAACACTGATATAGTTATATTTGAGGGGGTCCTTGAATTGCTCGAAGTGGTTTGGGATGCCCTTTGCTGCAAGTATAGAGTCTTGCTTGTCCCACGCGACTTCTTCCCGACAAAACCATGGCTGACGAGGGTGTGGTTACTTAATGTCCTTGATCGCATGTCCTTCCCCCATGACGACTGGGTCAGCACTATAGAGTTCTCCTGATTTTGCATCTTAAAAATGTTCCAGTCATCTACACTAATGGTAGGCCACTTCTGCTGGATCTTGGAGATATCTATGTCGGGTTTCGTTGCAATCTCTTTTCTTGCTGCAAATTTCAAAGAACTCAAATTCTTTGAGAACTTATGGACTGCATGGTTGTTTACCTGGTTCTTTGGGTACAATAGGTTGTCGGACTCATTAGGAAACTTGAATCTTGCATGCACCCTTCTTATGAGGAGTTCTCGCAGATTAACTTTATCCATATCCCTTAGATTGGTCTCGTTGATGGAGAAAACTTCTCGAAGGATGACACCTAGGGCGTTGCCGTAGTGAGCAGCAGATTTTCGTGGACTAACATGCTCACCAGTCTCGTTAACTCGTGTGACGACAAGCCTATCGATGCCGATAGCATTTCGGCTCCTAGGTTTTCACTGCTTCTTGGATTTTGAAACATGCTCATCCACCTCCACCTCTTCCTCATGAGAATACTCGACTATACCCTCTTCATCAGTGCCCCTATCAGGATGACTCTCTGCACTAGGAATACTTGTGTAACCACTGTCTCTCACATAGAAGCCATCTGGATTAACCTCCTCATAATCTTTCTGGCCCTGTGCGTCCGTAAATGCATCTTCATCGATTGTCGAATGTGTCAAAGAAGAGCCCACGTCATCCGTTCGATTGGACATCTACAAAAACAAAATGGACATATACTTATTAATACATATACAAAATACAAAATTTTAGCATGATCCTTGCTAAAAATAAGACATATTGATTGCCAGAAATTTATAGAAATTAATCAAGGTTTCGCCAAAACATTGGCAACCCTATGGATTCCCTACAAACAATACACAAGCAACACAAAAATTCAACCACAATTCATTACATATCCATCTCAAAAAACCGACTACATATCCATTGAAACAAAATTTCAACCACATTTCCTCAAATCCATCTCCAAAACAAGTCACAATGTTACAACTACAACTAATTTACTCTCAAAACATTTGTAGCAATTCTAACCCATATGTTTATGAATTTAAAATAAAAAGAAAAGAATGAATCTCACTTACCGGCGGAATCAAGGTGTTGGCCCAGGCGGGGCAGGGGGCGATGGTGGGGGAGGGGGTAAAGCAGCCGCGGCGAGGCCAAGGTGGTGGGGGGCGGTGGTGATGGGGTCACCTACTAGTGATAGGGTCATGGACCAGACATCCAGGGCCCACTTGGGGCCCCACATGGCCATTAAAGTCTCAGGACCACAGATGCATACACCGGATCCACTCGGACACATGGAGTCACTCAGACGTCTTCCCGCCAGTCGACCATGCATCAACACTCGGACAGAGAAGAGGCGTGGACAATGTGGGGGTTGCAACAACCGAGGGACTTAACACCACGTATGAAGTGCAGTCATAGATGGCATTACCAGTAACAGACGTAGTTAGGATTGCCGTTTCCCACATCATTCGGTCGTGCAAGTGAAAGGCAATAATGAAGATATTTGACGAAGTGATCGTGGTAAAGAAAGCTGGTATGAACTCTTCTTGTTTTCCGTTTTTTGTAAATATGTTTAGCTTGTTCGATCTTGATTCAGTGTATTATGAGTAAACATGTTTGTGATGACAATTAGAGATTATAGTTGCTCATGCCATGCTTAAATAGCTAGGAGTGGATAATGGTTTATCTTATGTGTCGACATGCATTAAAATGGTTGTGTTATGATAGTATGGTATCCTTCTCTGAGTAATTCGAGCGGCTTGACTTGGACCATGTGCAAACATGCAGTTAATTCAAAACCAATGTAGGCTTCATGATGTTTAAATTCAGAGTGTTCATATCCTACTCATGCTAGTGCTCAAGGTTAATTATTTTCAATGCATGATTATGACCGTTTTCGCTCTCTAGCTGGCTGCTTCTCAATCTATTGCTAGCCTTCACTTGTACTAAGCAGGAATGCTGCTTGTGCATCCAAAATCCTTAAACCCAAGTTGTTCCATATGAGTCCACCATACCTACCTATATGTTGTATTACCCTGTCGCTCCAAGTAAATTTGCATGTGCCACCTCTAAACATTCAAATAAACATCTGTTTTGTGTGCTCGTACCACACATGGAGTGACGGGGCGGTCAATATCTTCCATGCTAAGCGGGTTATTCTCGAGATGGGCATTTATTCGCCAGTCGTTGCACGAGAGAGGCAGGTAAAGAGGATGCCCGGTCCTGCAAAATCAAAAATAATAATTAAACAAAACTCCCGGGAAAGTTGACATGTTGGAGGACATCCGTGGATTTGGTTAGCCATGGCTTGTGTATGTAAGGTGGATGGGAGTAAAAATTTACTATTCCACTTGGGAACTGCCAATAATGTGTTTAGCATGGAAGATATTGAAATCCTTTGTCGTGACGTTGACAGAAAAGGCACGCCGCTCAAAAATTACAATGTCAACTCTGTTTTAAACCTTCAGCTCTGGCACCTCTGCAAATCAATGCTTCCCTCTGCGTAGGGCCTTTCTATTTACTTTAATGTTATTTCTGAGTCATCATCTTCTTACTAAAAGCACCAGACCGGAGAGCACTATTTGTCATTCTTATGCATTGAGTCTGGTTAATGTTATATGTGAGCATGACTAGATCCTTTCTACCCTGAATTGTAATGTTTAGTCGCTGCTTGAACCTCAGAGGTCTCTGTATTTATGTTTTGCGGTCTCAGAAAGGGCTAGCGAGATACCATGTCATCAGACTTCCTCCAGTGGTACTTCCGCCCGGAGCGGTACTACCGCCCTGTACTACCGAGCGGTATCGTTGATACATCTCCAATGTATCTATAATTTTTGATTGTTCCATGCTGATATATTATCATTCTTAGATACTTTTTGGGTCATTATTTACCAATTTATAATATTTTTTACCACTAACCTATTGACCCAGTGCCCAGTGCCAGTTGCTGTTTTCTACTTGTTTTTCACTTTGCAGGTTTACCTTACCAAACGAAGTCCAATTGCCACAAAACTTTTTGATGTTTTTTCTGGACAAAAACAAGACCTAGAAGCTTCAGAGGATGGTCGGGAGCCTCAAGGAGGCCCCACAAGCCAACAGGGCGCGCCCCTAGGGGGGGCGCTCTGATGGCTTGTGGGCCCCCTGAGGCCCTCCCGACCTCATTCTCCGTCCTATAAATTCTCATTAATACTGGAAACCCTGAGGAACACCTAGAAATTTTTTTTCCGCTGCTGCAAGTCTCTGTTCCGCCGTGATCCCATCTGGAGCTCCGTTCTGGCACCCTGCCGGAGGGGGGATCAATCACGGAGGGCCTCTTCATCAACCTTGCTGCCCTCGTGATGATGTGTGAGTAGTTCACCACAGACCTACGGTTCCATAGCTAGTACCTAGATTGCTATCTCTCTCTCATATTATCTTCAATACAATGGTCATCGCATCTTCGCTTTGATCTATCCGATGTAATCCTTTTGTGCGGTGTGTTTGTTGGGATCCGATGAATTGTGGGTTTATGTTTAGATTATTCATGAAAAATACTTGAGATCTTGTTGATATATATTGTCTATTTAATTGCATGATCATTATAGCTTCGTAATGCTCTCCGATCTATTGATGTACTTTGGCCAAGTAGATTGATATTTTTTCGGTGGGAGTTGTGCGTTGTAGTAGGTTCAACCTGGCGGGTTTCTATATCCCAGTGATAGAAGGGGAGAAGATACGTCTTTGTGTTGCTGCTACTAAGGATAAAAATATGGGGTTTATTCATATAGATACACATTGATTGAATACGCTTTGTCTACATCATGTCATCATTCTCCAAGCATTACTCTGTTTTACTTAATACTCTAGATGCATGCTGGATAGCGGTCGATGGGTGGAGTAATAGTAATAGGTGTAGATAGGAGTCGGCCTATTTGCTTATGGACGTGGTGCCTATATAGACATGATCATTGCCGTAAAAATCGCATAACTATCCGCTTTTCTATCAATTGCCCAACAGTAATTTGTTACCCTCCGTACGTTGCCTACATGAGAGATGCCACTAGAGAACACTATGCCCCCGGGTCTATTCACTTATAAATTTACAAACGCTACTGCTATTGCTGCCATTATTTACTTTTTATTTATTTTACAATTTATATTTATCAACAATTATCTACATAACTCATTTGCTTGCAAATAACGAGATCAAGGGGATTGACAACCCTCTTGCCCGCGTTGGGTGCAAGTTGTTTGTTCTTTTGTGTGCAGTCGCTGAAGACGGTTGAGAAGTGATATTCCTATTGGTTCGATAAACCTTGGTTTCATAACTGAGGGAACTACTTACCCACTTTGTGCTGCAATAACCCGTTCCTCTTCACGAAAAAACCCAACGCAGATCACAAGTATCACCGCCTGCTTCAGCTCGCTCCCAGCGCCGGCGTTCAACAGCACAGCTCCGACTCCTGTGGCGACATCTCTGCGTGGGGGCAGCGGGGAGCGGCGCGGCGAGACTTCGGAGGGGGGAGTGGATGAGAGGAGATGAGGCGACAGGTGGCCGGCGGGAGGAGGTGGTGCGGGTGTGCGGCGGCCGACGGGGAGGAGGCGTGCGGGCAGCGGGCGGCGGCCGAGCCGAGAGGGAGGAGGCGTGCTTGCGGGACTGCGGGTGCGGCTGCCCTTTTCTTTGGTCCATTCACTCGTTTGCTACCAGACTCGTAGTTGGAGGCGAGGAACCAGTGCAATAACCGGGTTGTACCCACAGTTTTGAGCCCATAATAAATCAAACGGTTTAGGCCCATAACCAACCATACCCAAACTGATTTCTCAGCAAACCCAAACCAAACCAAACTTGAAAAGCCTCAGCCCAATAAAACCTAAACCAGTCAAGCCCAAAATAAAAAACCAAACCGTTTAAACCAAGTTTTCTAAAACCAGTCTCACATTTACTCCCAGTCGGCTCCAACCTGGCCCTTTTACCAGTTTACCCTCCCACAAATCTCCATACTACAACACTATTTCCACAAAATGGTTTGCTTCACGAAAACGATTTGTGCCAACGTCCAGCGTACAACTATGCGTGCAGATAAAAAAAACTATGCATGCGTGTAGATAAAAAGAAATTGTACATGCGTGTGTGTGTGTGTGTTAACATGCGCTGCTATGTGATGTTGATATTAACACTCTAAATTTTGTCAAATTATGTGACAATGATCAGTTAAAATACGCGAAAATGGCCATTTGCACCTAAAAGAACTCTTAAACAAGGTACTATAATTATTGTCATACAATTAGCGCATATACCCAATTTACGGAAACATCATAGGGCGTTTTGTTCATTTTAACATATTTCTACATCAGCCGCAGCTGCTACAGTACAATTACCAAACGACTGCATCTCGGCATCAATTGTGCAGCCACAAATAGCAGCTATAGCCGCTCCTTCCAGCCAGAGTTGTTGCCGCTGCAGCCGTAGAAGTTGCAGCCCAAACAAACACACCCTTAGCCCTCAGTGAGGGCTACAGTTTGACAAAAAAAATTCTTTGAAGATAGAGGATACTATGTATATGTAAATTCAAAGGCTAGTAAAAAAATCGACTGGTATCTCTACAAAATTCAGTGAGGACGCGTTTGGTTGCTCGCATTTGGGTCAACTAGGTTTGTGCGAGACGAAAATGAGCTGTTTAGTTGCCTGACCTGCACCCATGTCTCGTCCCGCACGTAACATAAAGCTGTCTCGGGCCAGGCCCGTGAGATACTGCCCAATCGGCAGTTCCTCCGCAGCCAGGCTGAGCGCGGCCACGTGTGGCTCTTCGATGCACGCCTCAGGGAGCACGGGAGACGGACATGACGTCTCATAACTTCCCCTCTCTCTCGTCACCGTCCACTCCCTTTCACACCACGCTCCCTCGCTCTCCTCTCACCATCCGTTTCTCTCCTATCCTCTCCTCTCCTCTCCTTCGATGAGTCGCCCGCTGCCACGCCGTCCGCTGACCCCCATCAGCACCGGCAACAACCGCATCCATGAGCGGTGTGTTGCCGGCTTGGCAAACTTCAGAGTCGACCTCATGCGGGCTATGTGCGCGCCGTCTCCTCTCTGCACCAGGCCGCCTCATCCAGCCAATACGGTGCCGGTCACTCCAGCTCTGCCGCCATTTCTGGACCTCGTGGTCCTGGTTTGGTGGCGCCACCGGAGGGGGCGGCCACCGCGCCACTGCTCGGAGCCCCTACGGGTGGTTCTTTTACCCCCCATCCGAGGGTTTACTCCGGGCAGCACAGCAGGACCATGGACGCCGCACCCCTCCTCCTCGACCGCACGCGTGGCCACGAGCATCAGGCCAATGCCGACGACAGCCATCATTGGCGACTCTCCTCCTCTTCGCCCACCATCTTCTTCCGCCTGGGTTTTCTCCCCGACCGGCGTACGCTCGAGCTCCACACGCTCCGGTAAGAACCAAACCTCCCATCTGCTCGTAGCTTTGTAGATTAGGGTTTTCATCATTAGCATGCCAATGAATCGATTCGATTTGACCCGATTCGATTCGATTCCAATCAAATCGAATCCAATCAGTTGGATTCAATCCCTTCTTGCACGGTACTGATCATAGGCAAGGTAGTGTTCATGCTTTTTCTGTGTTTGATGTGCATGCTTAGTAGTGTTCATAGGCATGCAAGATTGTGGTGTGTGTTTGATGTTCATGCTTAGTGCTTGGTGCTCATGATGTATAATGTGTTCATGGGCATGTTATATAGGTGTTGTGTTTGATGTTCATGCTTAGTTCTCATGTGCAACAATGTGTTCATGATGCTAGCCATATTGGTGATGTCTTTGATGTTCCTGCTTAGTGTTGATGTGCATGTTATCTACATCGGTGTGTGTTTGATGTTCATGCTTAGGATTCATGTGCATTCTAGCTATATTGGTGCTGTCTTTGATATTCCTGCTTAGTGTTCATGATGCTAGTTAGGTAGGTAGGTGTTCATGATGCTTGCTCTGTGTTTGATGTTCATGCTTAGGGTTCATGGGCATGCTAGCTAGATTGGTGCTCAAATGGGCATGCTGTGTTGCATGATTTCATTACGTGCATGGTTTTAATGGTATGTCGGACCAATGTGTTTGCTACTTTAGGTACTAGTACAAATGTAGCATGCTGCCAATGCCCTGTTACTAATCCATGTCATCTTATCTGACAAGGTGATGAAGTCGAAGTGTGACAGTGCCAGAGGAGGAGCCCATGTCGTTGCTGGCGCCGAGGCCACCGTGGACTTCATCCCCACGAACCGCTGGCTCAAGAGGGTGAACCTTCCTGGCAGGGTCGCCTACATGAGCCTGCCACATTCAAGGGGACGAGCTCCTAGGACAGACCTTGAGGAGGGGTCCCGAGATCCGCTTCGCTTTTACATGCACATCAGGGACAAGGAGGATCTCGTCATGCTTGTCATCCCTCCCAAGTTCTTGGAGGTGATGAAGGAGTGGCTGGCGGTCAAGCTCCTGCGCGTCGTCAGGCTCTTGGCGAACAAGTGGTGCAAGTTCTGGGTTCAAGTCCAAAACTTCGAAGGGCAGATGGTGCTTAGCCGGGGCTGGTCGTACTTTTGCCGCCGCCACAGGATCCTTCCCGACGACCTTGTCGTGCTGCGCATCTCCGGCCTAGGCCTCACCAAATCTACAACCACGACAACTCCATCGGCTGCAGGATGCGCTGCAATAGGCACAATTGCATCAGTGACCTTGCTTTCGCACTCTAAACTTGTTAGTATGAACTTGTAGTTAGTTTGCTACAGTGATGGAAGAACTTGCTGTGAACTTGTTAATATTTTGTCCAAGGTTCAGCACCATTTGGTGAAGCATGGGGCATGGGATGCCCTTGCTGTCTTTAAACTTATGCATGTTAGCATTATGCATGTTTAGTTGCCTGTTTTTCTGTTGTTAGCCGTTGTTTACCTGCTAGTTTATGTGATGTTAGTGCTCTGCCTGCTGTTGTGCCTAATTTAGGACAGTAAAACCGAGCCTAAACGCAGCCATCTCACGCAGTCACGATTTCTAACCGTCTGATGTTCGTCTAAACTGCTTTTGGCCGTTGATCTGGACGTAATCTCGTCACTATTGCTACATGGGCTACCTGTCCTAAAGGGAGGCTACTCCCATAGAAAAATCGGCCCACTCTGGTTGATTGGGCCGTTCCACACGAAAGCCCGTTTCAGCAAGCGAGCACTACGCTCCCCTTCTCTTCCCTGATCTCTCTCATGTCTCGCTACCTAACAAAACGTATGCGCCGCGTCGGCGGCGGCGGCTCCAATTACTCCGATCCGATCCACTTCAGTATACTCAGGAGAGAAAAGACTCTCCATACAGAGGAGAGAAGACGCGAGAGGGCATACAACGGAGAAGTCTCCTTGCGACGTCTCTCCTCTCGCAGCCCTCTCGCGTCGTTCCTTCTTCCACGGAGATGACGACAGCTGCCGCGACGTATCTGCTTCCGAGCCCCTGTTGCTGTCGTCCGGCATGTGTACGCCTTTGGGCGGGGTGCGCTGCCTTCCAGCGGCACCTACTCCGCCTCCACCAGCGGCGGGAGCGCTGGCTCCCTGTTACCTTCCGTCTGTGATTGGCAGGACATGGTGCATCGCAGCGTTTGCTTACGAGCAAGCAAAAAGGAAAACGGATTTGTTTTGCTATCTGGTTCACCCTACGCCCACTAACTCATGCCACTGTCCAACCAGAAAGCTGGTAAATCTGACTGTTATCTCCTCTGGCTACAAATTATACAGTAGGCTAAAAAAAATTTACTACAGGTTTTTTCTGTACACACATTTCATTTTCAATTTTGGTTAATCTGTTTGATGTTGGGATCCAAATACCCCGTTGGGTTTCACATATGATGTTTCACTCCTCCCAGATCCCAATTTGTAAACCTATCTTATTTTAACTAAATGTAAATGTCAGAAATAATCTGCAGCAATGAGCAATTCAAAAGTGTTGCTGAGAGCTAAGTTATCGTTCAAGATGTTTTTATTGCTTACTACTTCTTCCACCGAGTTGCAGTTGCAGCTCTCTCGGCATGGCCATGTTACCTAAGGTACCGTATCTTCTTTGACCCTGCTTCGGTTTCGGATCCATATTTTATGCATGATTTTAAATCGTGGGTAAAACGGCCATGATTGCGGCGCAAATGTTGATGGGAAATCGCCGCAGCTTTGCATGCAGTCCAAAATCATGGGAGATAGTGCTGATTTAGGCTAAAATTTTACTGCTGCGATTTCCTTTCTTCGATGATTTTAATCTGTGGTTTTATGTACATTAGAGATTGTCCCTTAACAGATGTATGTGTGGTACAGCGAAAATAATGTGCCAGCTTGTGACTAGGAAACCCATGCTTACCTCTTTCTACATCCCCAAGCAAAAACTCGAATCGCCCCCTCTGTTTATGTGTGAACCGTGGAGCAAGGAATGATGAGTTGTTGAACAAGCATCACGGGGCTCCTCCTGTAATTTAGGCTGTAAGTTGCCTCTAATCTCCATTTTGCGTTGTGCCAGATTTGGTGATGAGGTCTCTCTTGATATTTTTTGTAGGTTTGTGGTTATTTAAATCGATTTAGGATTAAGTTTATCTAACGAGGCAATGTTTTAGGTTTCAACCAGTGCTTGGAGAAGAGACATAAGATAGTATCCGACATCGTCTCTCCGTGAGAAATTTCTCTGATTTTATGTATTTTCACCTATTCTTTACCTGGATGGCTAGGTGATTTTGTGACTGCTTGATCCAGATGATCTCTCCGTACAGATTTATAGGATTCAAGAACATTGACCCTGGCATATGCCAATGGTTATGTACACTCCTGTATCACAAAATACGCATATTTTTAGGATTTCTAAGATTCAAGAAAATAAATTGAGTATCTTCTCCACTTGGTCATGTATACTCCAATTTATCGCTTGCCCACATATACTCCTGTATCAAAAAATAAATTGGTCATGCGATAAATTATGTTAAAATATGACAGATTGTTAGGATTCAAGATATGCCATTGGCATTTTTTGTTGATAAAATAACAAGGGCAACTGCTTATGGGATGAGATAGCTTTCTGTGACGAGGCTTTGTTTTATACGGTCAACATTGCCTTTGTAATTATGTTGGCGTTACATTAAGTATGCAGATTATATCATGACCTATCCACAAGAAATTCCTTGATATTTCTTGCAGGTCTTGCAAGAGAAACTTGGAGTTAAAAGGCATTTTGTACTGATGAATGCACAAGAATTTAATCCAGTTGGCCTGGCCGGGGTCATGTTCTTATTCCTATACTATTTTGCATTTATATGATTATATATCAATCTTATTCACTTCCTTATGAGGCCGAACACATCATATTTTGTTATGGATCTGGTAAAATTGGAACACCGCAAAGAAAAAAAGTAGTTACTTTTTGTCAAGCATAGCTACATTTTTTTTTTAGAATTTTAGATTAGAGAATGGAGATCTCTACTCTGCAATTTTTCTGGCTTCCAGAATTAAGGAATATAATCAGCCTGACAATGACATGGCAAATCTCTTGATAAAAATACGAGAATCTAATTTGTGTGCTCCCTTCCACGGTTGCACTAAAATTTATGAAACCTTGTGTGAAGCACTAACCAAAAAGGTGCAAGCTAAAATAAGTAATAGGTACCGTAAGGGCATCTTACAAGCAATAATTGGTAATTATTTTCTTAAAGGTGAAAGGGAGGCTACTCTGGTAGAAATCGGTTCACTCTGGTTGATTGTGCCCCTCCACACGTAAGCTCTTAACCTCTTCTGTTGCAAACAAATATATGCCAGTTTATGCAAATTTAACTTTCTGTTTCTTGCTTCTATATATTTACATATAGTCATATCATTTTATTGTCAAAATAGATGGGCGCGGCATCGCGCGCCACCCACGATCTAGTGTGGTGGTAAGGCCACCACATTTGAATGGGATAAACAGAACACAAACGTGTATGCAACCAAACAGCTGTGGTTTGCATCTGCTTACCCCTTAATTACAAATGTGGGCAACCAAACAACCGAACCTAAAATGGCCATTGATGCAATGCACACAACCAAACAATGTGCATTTGTTGGTTTGTTGCGTGTTTTTGCTGAACCAGACTTTGGTGAGATGTGGCTGAAATGCATGCACTATTTACTCTAGGCAACCAAACACACCCTGAACTCATATGCAGAAACCCCTATGTTTTTTATAGGAGAATAAAGCAAAATTAAACAAAAATGTAAAAGAAACAACATTTTTAAATGGTTCGAGACATTTATGTTTCTATATGTCATGAACATTTAAAAAAAATGTGAACAAGTTTTACATTTTCATGAAAATTTCTCGATCATTTCTTTGAATGGTTATAAAATTCTAATATACGCCATTAACTTTTTAAACAACTGCACCATTTATTTTAAATGGTTAGAGAGTTTTAACATATGTCATGAACATTTTTCTAAAATTGCACAGCCAATTCTTTATACTTTAATGATTTTTTTAAATGCGAACATTTCTTTAAATGTTGCAAAAATAATTACAAACACTACTTTACATGCCTTGATCATTTTTTATTAATTGCGTGAAATAATTTATTGCATCTCATGAAGATATAAATGAATAACTTTTAATATTTGTGGGGAAAAATTTAATGGTACCAACATTAATTAAAATGTCATGAATAATTTTAGAAATCGTGTGAATATATTTTAAGTGTATAATGACCTTTTATTAAAAATGCTTGAGCACTTAGGTTCCTTAGAAGCTAAGCAAGCGATCATTTTCGCTAGCTGGGCCTGGGCCATTTAACTGGCCGTCGGTCTCGCTATAAGCGAGGCGGGGCGAGGCAGACGCGCCCTTCCACGGGAGTGCGGCGTCTCCTGCTCCTCGTCCCGCGGAAGGCGGCGTCTCCTCCGGCGACCGCCTTCCCCTCCTCCGGCGAAGCGCGGTGTCTTCTCCTCCCGTCACGCCTCCGCAAATCCACCGCACCGACTCGTTTCTCGGCTCGTGAGTGAGTCTGCTCTCTCTCCTCCCTCCCCTTGCTAGGGTTTTAAGGCTGCCTGGGACCAAGCCCTCCACTATTTATGAGATTTGTTCATGCTTGCATGCTATAAGGTGTGTTTTATTTACTTATTTATTTTTCTATCATCATGCATTATGCATCACCTCCATCATTTTGTTGTGATTGTTTTTTCTTTTCTTTGTTCTTGCTTTTCCTCTTCTCCTTTGATCATTTATTAAATCTATTGAAACTTCCATAAGCACATGCATGCACCGCTTTCTTTTGCTCCATGTTAAAATCCAACTTGACTTCATCCAGTTTCAAATTTCATATAGGGCAACTTCTATTCAATTCTATTTGATTGAGTCATATTTTAGTTGCTCAATTAAATGTTTCAAATATGCCCATAATCGCATCTAATGTGTCGGGTCATCAACTAAACATATTGAATATATTTCTCTATGTTTGCATTTTTTATTCCTCCATAAATGTCCAACTTCTACCCAAAAATGATATTAATTACGTGAGTTCACCATTTAAAATTCCATCACAATCAGAGCTCATTTAAAAGGGTTTTGAGATTCCAATAGTTTGAATTATATTCGAACTTGATCCAATTTTCTTCTTCCAAAATTTCTCCAATCAGTTTTATTAAATTTCTCATATTTATCTGAGTCCATTAAAATATGTTTCATGTTCCATTTATCCTCTTCTTTATTTTCTCTCAACCTTCTGTTTTATTTAAGTAGAAAACAGAGGGGTAAATTAGAGAGAGAAGCCCACCTATCTTGCATGTTCACTATCAGCCCACCAAGCCCACCATCCAGCGTCAGCTCTGTTCACCGTCTTCCTCCTTTGTACGGCAACTCATCCAGCATAGACACGTCGGCACCTCCTCTGATTTGACGGCAGGAGGAGTTCCTAGGCGCCCTATAAGACCTACCTCTCGAACCCTAGGCCCCTCCTCTCTCCATTTTTCCCTTCTCCGCCCTCTCCCGCCGCCATGGAAGTCTCTCTCCGGCTCCCCGCGCCATGACCGAGCCACCACCACCACCGTCGGCTTGAACCGGGCGCTCCCTCCTTTCTCCGACGGCGGGCTTCACAGCAGCACGACGCCGTCGTCTTCCTCCTCCAACCACGAGCTGGATCAGCCTGCCCGACCCGTCTTCCTCCTCGATGCCTCTGCTTCTTCTTCTTCACGGGACCCGAGCGCACCAGCCCCCGATCAGCGCCTCCACCGTGCCTCTACGTCGCCTCCCGGACCTTCGTTTCGTGTCCTAGGGGACCTTGGTGAGCTCCTGCACCTCCCATCTCTGCCCCCTTAACGAATTCTTCCCGCATGCATCAATCCCGTCGTGTCCGAGCCGCGGCTGTTGTGCTATCGCCATGGCCGATTTTGAGCCGAGTAGATGCTCTGTTCCGTGGTACTCGCGCCCTTCCCTAGCAGGCATAGCACACCCATGCACACAGCGCACACACCCACGCACGCGAGTGCACGCGCAAGGGCCTCGCCTTGCCCCGATCGCATCTGCTGGTTGTAACCTGTACGCCATGGACGAGGTGCTCAAGCTCCTCGCACCCATGCGCCTCCTGCACATACGCGAACAACACACGCGCGTCCCACCATCGCTCCACTCACCATTTTCCGCATGCCCGCTGGCACCTACCAGCCGCTGGCGCCGCCGTGTTTGCTCGCTGTCAAGTGTCAACGCCGGCGAGATCCCCGTGCAGCAAGAGGAGCTCGGCCCTTTTATTATTGCTCAAGAGGAGTCGGTTTGTTAGATTTTCGCAAGCCAGCAGCAGCAGCAGCAGCGCAGCGGCTAAAGGCATTCGAATCCAAGCAAAAGGTCGGGGGTTCAAATCCCGGGCGGCCCCTTTTAATTTAGATTGCCATTCTGTTTTTCTCTGATCTATTTTCTCCTAGTTCCGCTGATCATATAGGTCATATGGGTTCAATCTGCATCATTGCCAAGAACACCCTCTAGCCCAGCTGTTCTTGTCGGCGCACCTCTATCCTGGTGGCCAAGGATCAAAAGTTCAAAACACCATGGCCGCATTATTTTTCTGCAATTTTCCTACTTGAGTAAAGGATCAGCTTTGCTCTGCATATAATAGTCATGGAGCTGTTCTTGTATCAACACCGCTTGAGTAGCCTGTTGGCTTGTGTAACTCGGCAACACCAGGAGGTACTGGGTTTGAAACCCAGTTCCCCTCTTTATTTGATTTTTTTTCTGGCGCCAGTCATCCAGCTCTGCACCCTGCGCCTTGGTCTCCGGCGGTGGTCAAACTCTAATATGTTTTTCTCATGATAATTCATTAGGCAATGGCTTCGCGACATCATCAAACTAGGAAAAAGGCTGAAAGGACTGCTCTACAGTTAGAGAAGCGCCGGCGCTTGAAGGAATTCCTACACAGTCTTATCTACCAACTCATACTATGGGGTGGATGGCTTTCTTTGTTTCTCAGCTGGATCCCAGATGACGGGCCATCTCGCTTGGTTCGTCGAGCTATCCTCATTGCACCCTTTGTGCTGTACGTTGCACCATTGCTTCTGTATGTGGTGGCAGACCGGATCCGTGATTGGGCTTGGGTATTGGTAATATCGTTATGGGCTCCATGCATACTGAGCTTGCTGGTATGTGTTCTTCTTTGTGCTCTCTCTCGCCCCCCCCCCCCCCCCCCCCCCCCCCCCCCTCTTCTGTTTTTAGGAGTCAATGCTGTAGTTGTTCTGTTACTTGAGTTACTGTTTCGATCTATCGCTGGCTTTCAGCCCGAATATCCTAATCTGTGTAGCTTTGTTCAGATGTTAGAGTAGAATAATTGAATAACCTGTCGCCATGAAGTAGTTAAGCTTTCAATTGATGTTATTAACCTGCAGTGGTAGGGTTGGAAATGGTGATAGATATTGATGTTCTCCATTCAAAAGTAAGTCTACATCCTCCTGCCAGAGTAGTCTCTGGTCGTATCTAAGGGGTTTCCTTGATAAATTAGGCTGTGTTTGTTTTATGTCAAATTCCTCGCTGTCCATGTTAACTGCAATTCATTTCATGGTTACAATAGATTTAGCTTTATGTGTCAGTGACTCTGCAGTTACTATAAACTACTAGTGACGGGTGCCTTTTTTTTGGTGTGATTCATTCTTCTTGCATAAGGATGCATGCACCTTATACCATTAGAACTCTGTACTTTTTGGTCTTGTGAATTTGTTCTTTCTTACTAAACTTTGCTGTTATTGTATGGCTCCGTTCGTGGTGGAGTTCTTGTTACTTGTTTTGGTGCTGCCTATCTTGTACTTCAGCGAATCTTGTGTGATATGTTTGGCTGGACTCTGACCCTTTTCAGAGTTAGAATGTTTCTTTATCTTGCCACTTTATTTACAGCTTGCATGCTTGCCTTGCGAAGCCATAAATGTTCCGCTGTTTAAAATTATAAGTTGTTAAATTCTTTGCATGATTCTATGTCTTTTTTCTGCGATAACAAGGTGTACTGATATGCGGCAAATGATCCATTTTGACCATGCTCACTGATGGATACTTTGCTTATATGCATTAATTATATCACCTTGGCCTGCTATTTTTTTGCATGTATGGTTGAAAGCTGGGGGAAAAGTCCATCTCAAAATATGTGGAAAGATATCCTGTTAGTGAACTGTATACAAGGCAAAACGGCGACACGGTTCTCATATGCACCAAAGAGGGTTTGCAGTTGCTGGCTGGATTCATGGACATTATTCTTAATGCACACAGGAGTGGCAAAAGTTGGGCCGGTACCTTCTCATCCGAGCATCTTCGGTTGACTGGAAACCGCTGCAGAATCAGTCTGGCGCCTACCTTCACTGGATCTTTTGGGAACCTGCTCCTTGATCTATCAACATTGAGCAGAGTGCTAATTGATCATTACAAGTTCGACGGCCAGAAACCTGAAGCTTCAGTTAAGGAAAAGAAGCCTGAAGGATCAACAAAGAAAAAGAGGACTGAAGCATATGTTCACCAACTCCATGCCACGCTGGCAGATCCTCCTATCAGTGCAAATTCATCTCCCATTGATATGAAAAATTTCATAAAGTTCTTGGGTAAACATTTGGCCCGCAAATCCTCTCGTGAGAAGAAGCTTCTATTCAGGGATCTGTTCCAGCTCCTGAGGGCATTGGGTGCAGTAGAAAGGGCGACTTTGGATGCAACAGTGACCAAGATAAATGTAAGTTTGAAAGATTGGCGGACTTTGGCTGACAAGGACCCATTGTTGCGGCAAACTTTGTACTATAATCAATTCAAACCCAATAATACAGTTTGTCGATATGGACCTGGGCCAGATGAATTGTTCAGATTTCTGAGGAACTTCTTGGAACATGGAGGGGATGCTTATGTAAGTTTACTGGAACTTTGTTAAGTTAATTAGGAAAATTTGTGTTTTTACCATTACCATGTTTGGGCTTATGCTTTTGTCAATGTTTTTCACCTTGTGTTTATGTCACTACCTTTTTTTGCATCATCTTCATCTTTCCATTATTAGTTATCTAACAACATTAAGCAAGTTACGAACGACTAGTCCACTTTGCATATGTCGTTGAACTTGCTTCCAGTCCAGATTTTTTAATGGAGCTATTCCAAGTATCCCTCCACACCCTGCATTGGGGCCATGTAACCTGCATGCCTTTGAGGGACATATGCTACTGCTGCTGGCCACAACATTTTTTCTGAAAAACAGGCCTTTTGAACTTCACAAAATTGGTAGCAATGTGTCCCATGCAGTCTGTAATCCCTATGCTCCACACCTTGAAGTACGTTCTGCACTGCATTGTCCAAACCCTTACATGCATCCATGCTTCCCGTGGATTCTGCTTCTATAACTCCATATGCAACGGGGTACACTCCGCTGCCCCAGTGGAAGGATCTTGTCTCATCTACGATAATATGACCTCACATATCCATTTCCTTTTTGCTGGTCTAACAGCCTCACCAAACCCTGTAGTTGGGCGCATTTGACTCAGTTGGATACACCTTAACATACACTCTGCAACTGAATTCTGCACATAAACAATTGAAGTTTTGCAAGTATTGCTGATAAGGTAAAACAATCCCTCATGTAAGATGCATGAAGTCTCCATCTGCAATTTGAAACCAACAACGATGCACCCTGAGTCTTGGTGGGTCACATCTTAGTTTGTACTCAAACTCTCTCTTAATTGCGAAGTATGCAAGGGCAAGTTTAAACTCAAGTAGTATTAGGAAAGATGGTTCCTTCCAAAGTTGGTTTCTAATGATGTGACATTTATGATGTTGATAGGCTAATGGACAGCAGAAGATTGGGAGCATGAAGGACATTGACACTGCAGGCGCTGAGTTGTTCCCGCCCTTTACAGTGAAGCTCACTTATCAGTTGGTGATGGTGCTGGAGATGGCCGGCCTGTAAGTTTCTCTACAAAACGAGACATACTTACTATATTTATTTAGTTGGAAATTTCCAAGTGATTTTGCGCTGTGAAACAGCTATTATTGTAACAAAATTTATGTTTCAAGCATGTCTTCAGCAGTTTCTTTGAAAAACTAAACAAGACATTTTATAGATTGTGTTAGAACTGACCATTTTCATCTTGGCCATCCCTTCCAATTTTAATATGGTAAACTGTGTGGCACACAGATGTATGTCGTGAGAACGTGCCTGACAGTAGATGGTAGGGGTACGAAAGGAGAGGGCAGAGTCCTAGCTACGGCGAGGGTGTACACACAGATGTATGAGTTCAGGCCTCACTCGGAAGTGATAACAGCCCTACGTCTCAGGTGCTCCGGGGAGCTTACTCTGTCGAGTGATACGTGCGTTGTGTTTACAAAGGATCTCGAACCCCTGTGCCAGTGGGGAGGGGTGGCTTATATAGAGTGCGCTGCCCCTCATAAACGTCTGGCATTTAGGGGGTTGATTGTAGGTAATAAAGGGGGGGACGTTACTGGTAACGTATACAATAAATGCCAGTTAAGGCGGCGAGCGAAACGCCTGCCCGTTGGCCTCCCTGGGGAGACTCTTGGTCTTCTGCGGTCGAGTGATTGGCGGCCCCTCTGAGTGAGAGCTGACCGTCGAGTGGAGGGGGGGGGGGTCTTCCGAGTGACTCATACGCCATGGCTAGTTCAGTCGGAATCTCTCTCGTAGTCTTGTAGTCCTCCAATGTGGTGTCCTTAGGTGGGGTATGTAGGACGGGCCTAGCACCCTACCCTAAGTACATATCCTCGTCATTAGTCCCCGAATGGATCAGGGCTCGAGTGGAGAAGGTGCAGTGCAGGTTCTGTCGAACTCAGCATTCTGAATGAGCTTCGAGATCTTTCCGATACCTGTGACGACTGGGCCTTCCAACGTCTGCCTTGATCTATTCAGCTTGTCATTTCTTCCGAGTGAATTTAGATGCAGGTTCGAGTCCGAATGGTCAACAGGATCTTCAGATGTGACAGGACGCTCTGTCCGGCCCGGATTTCGCGGGATTCGAAATTTTGGGGAACGCGCGCCGAGCAGGGATGACGCAACCGACGGGGAAGCGGCTCCTCGATCCTCGCGCCACCTTTATCGCCACATATCGCGGCTCCTCTGTTAGTGGGATACACAGGGATTTGGCGGGCCCACGAGTCAGTGACTCGGGTCGACGGACATAAAAAACGAGAGGGGAGGGGAATTTGCGACAGTGCGCTCATTTTCCCCTCGTCTCCTCCGCTTCTTCTGCTCCGCCGCCGCGCTGCTCAGATCGAATCCGCTCGCCGCTGCGACAATGGCGCCCAAGAAGACGACGAAGGGGAAGAAGCCCTCGAGCGCCCGGGCCGCAGCGCCACCCGGATGGATGCAGGGCGATTTCCTGCCGTCAACCGTGACGGCGTTGGACGTGGAGAACCTCGTCGCTGACGGCCTAGTTGCGGCCGGGTCGTGGAGGTTGCCGGGGACGGAAGCGGAGCCGGAGCCGCGCGAGGGCGAGCGGGTCCTCCTGACCACCCATTTGGAGAGAGGTTTTGCTCTGCCCCCGCATCCCTTCTTCCGCGGTTTTCTGAATTTCTTCGGGGCTCAGTTGCATCATTTTCCTCCCAACGCAATTGCGTATCTCGCTGCGTTCGTGACGATGTGTGAGTGTTTCTTGGGTTGTCCCGCCCACTGGGGTCTGTTCAAGCACATCTTTACCATCCGTTCTCAGTCGGTAAAGAACGCCCACACTAGTGATAATAGGACCAACGTCATCCAGCTATGCGGGGGTTTGGGTCTTCAGAAGAGGACGGGGAGTGCATTCCCAGCGCTCACCCTTCCGGAGTCGGTGCGGGGCTGGCAGTCGACCTGGTTCTACTGCCAAGACGTCGCGTCCCCAAACATGTCGACCGGCCTTCCTCCCTTCACGCTGGATCGACCCACTGCGCCCCCATCTCTGACCGTGGCCGAGGAAGAGAAGGCCAATGTGGGGATCTTGATGAACAGTGTTGTGAATCTGATTCGTGATGGAGTGACCGGCTTGGATCTGTTGGAGGTGTTCCTGGGTCGACGGATCCAGCCCATACAGAGCCGCGCCCTTGTGATATGATAAGAAGAAAAGGGGCCAGGCCACCAGGCGCGGGACCATCCGATGTGGCATTACTCAGGAGTCGACGATACCACTCGTACCCACCCGGAAGATGTCTCAGAGGAAACCATCACGCTATGGCTGCGCGGCATCACTGGTGCGCGAGACAACCCCCGGGGTTCCAAAAGAGTATCGCCTTTCTCAGCTGCGAACCCGCCGAGTGTGGTGAGTCATGTCATTGTCGATCTTGTCGAGTGAATATGTCTTCAGCTGACTGACTTGAATCTTTGCAGGAGCTCACGAACATGTATTCACCCGTGCCGAATGGCGGTCAGAACCTTGAAGGAGCGGGGAGCGAGAGCGACAGCGACAGCATTAGCTACGCCGAGGACAGCGAAGGCAACGGCGACGACTCGTCGGGGAGCGATGAAGTTGAAGTCGTGTCTCCTCCGCGTACTGAAGGGCGTTCCAAACAGCGTCACGACCCAACACCCGACCGGGGTCGGGCCGGGGGGTCGACCACCAGGAGCTCCAAGCGCAGTCGGACGTCGATGCCAGAGCCGATTGAAAAGGTTGCCAAGCAGCCCAAGGTCACCACCACCAAGCCCCGGAAGGCTCTCCCCAGAATCAAGGTTGACGTGCCGATTGCTTCAACGTAAGTATCCTTGCTCTTCGCTTAACTTGTTGCTGAACTTCATATTTTTGCTGACCAAGTGGATCTTGATCGTCAGGGCCGCTACTTCGGTGACATCGCCGGGGCGAGGAGAGGAAAGCACGGAGAAGGACACGCCGGACGCAGCTACTTCTCGCCAAGGTATGGCATATTGCCATTTGACATTCTTCTCAAACCATTCGACAGTCATGTGATATGTCGACTGGTGACATGCAGAGCCAATGGATACCGACCCCGCAGCCCCGTCTCCGACTGAACCGATTACAGCACTGACCCAGATGGCCGTGGAGCTCGCCAGTCCGCCACAAGCGCCTGTCTCCCAAGCGCCAGCCTCGCAAGCGCCAGTCCTTCCGACTACATCGCCGCTCCCTTCACAGACCATCTTCTCTCTGCACCGTGTTCCAGAAGATCAGACTGGAGCTGCTAAGGAGGCGATGATGCAGGCCGAACATATGATGCGGCGTACGAAGGAGGCATACGAGGCCAGCAAGCTGGCTTACGACGCTAGCTCAGCGCTTCGGGCGAACGTCCAAGTAAGTGCACTTGTAAGTGCGCTTTTTGATTGTGTCGCTTTCCGTCTACCATGACTTGACTTCTGCACCCGCTGGGAGTTTTCTGTCTGTTGACTGGTAATCGCTTGTCACGCACTCGGCCAGGGCTGACCTGGTCGAGTGGACAATCTTTTTTTTTTGTTCGGCCGTCACTCGGATCGGGCGGACCGTTCCGAGTGGATACCGTTCCGGTGGGGGCACGCTGAGTGCACCCACTGGGTGTAGTCCCCGAGACTGCCGTCGACTGCGGGTAGTCGACGGGAGTCTTAGAACTTGGACTCGAAGCCCATATTTCTGTCCACTGAATTGTTTTTGTCGTTGATCTCAGAAGGCCTGCGAGCTCGGTACTCGATATGCTGACTTGGAGAAGGAGAAGACTCAGCTTCAGCTCGACTTGGAACTGGCGAGGAGAGACCTGGAGCATGCGCAAGCTGATCTGAAGGCTTCAGGAGGTAAACTTTGTTGATCGAGTACTTCATTATTTGTTTCTTCTATCTTTGAACCGAGTGACTCCACTCGAGCAGACGTGCGTGCTGAAAACCGTCGACTCCGAGCGAGACTCAACAATGCTATTTCTTTAGATATCATGAAGAAGGCGCTGGAGGACAAAGACAGATCACTCGCCGATGCTCAGAAGACGGCGAGGGAGAAGACTGAAGCTGCCGAGAAGAAGCTCGCCGCGGCCAGCAAGCTTGAGGAAGAGAACACGAAGCTGAAGCAGGAGCGAGCTGACTGGAGCAAAAGGCTTGACCATGCAACCAAGAGAGCAAAGGGCTTGGAGACCTATCTGGGGGATTACGCCCAGAAGATGTATGTTTTGCTTGAAGGTAATTTTCTCCAATCGAGTGAATTCCGTTAATCCCAACTTCATCCAGTCGAGTGAATTCCGTTGATTTTCAGGGAACAGTATCATGACTAATTCTTTCCATCTTCTTCATGTAGAATTCTGCAAGGACTTCGAGAAGGAGACCGAGGCGGTCGAGCCCAATCTGGACCCTTCCAAGTCACCTGTCGGAGATGCTGTGGCTATGAACATGTTCCGGCTTGAAGCTCGAGTCGCAGGCGTCCGGGAGTACGTCGCTCGACTGCGAGGTGCAATGGAGAAGGTCGACAAGGAGCTGTGGCCGGAAGACTCACTTCAGGCTGACCTCGAGTCAATGATGACTCGGCTTGACGAGCTCCCTGGTCGAGTGCAGGCATGGAAGAAATCTGCTGCACGCTGCGGAGCTGACATAGCGCTCTCACTCGTCAGGGTCCATTGCAAGGAGGTCAAGGAGGACAAACTGAAAGCACTTCAGGTGGCCAACACAAAGAAGCTCCAGTTCCAGGACTTCATGGAGACCTTCATCGAAGCGGCCACTCGGATCGCTGACGGGATCGACCTGGACACATTCGTCGAGCCTGCAAGTCCCACTGGAGCTTGAAAAAACTTTGCTGGTGATCAAAAACTTTAATTTGCCTCGGTATGCCGAGTGGTGGTGTATCGTTAAAACTTCTTTCGGGTCTTGGGCCCGAGTACTTTCGTCATTTGCATGGGCAACTTTTATCCATGCTGAATACTCTGGATTTATCTGAATTTGCTTTTCAGTCCTTTGCTTGATTTCCTCTCGAGTAGATCAGGTCTTGTCGAGTGGTTTCTGGTCCAGTGGGGGCACGCGGAGTGCACCCACTGGGTGTAGTCCCCGAGACCGCTGTCGAGTGGCGGCGACATCGGCAGGGGTCTTAAATTTGTTTGATTGATTTCGGACTTAGGCGAGGACTGACTCGCAGCTAAGCCCCCCGAGTGAGAGGACCGCTCGTCATTCGGGAGTGAGTATCAGAACTTAGGCGAAGACTGGTTCGCAAATAGCCTCCGAGTGAGAGGATTGCTCGTCACTCGGAGTAGTTTATAACTTAGGTGATGCGGAATCACGGCTAAGCCCCCGAGTGTGAGGATCGCTCATCACTCGGAGTAGCGTTTTAACTTGGGCGAAGCGGATTCGCAACGAAGCCCCCCGAGTAAGAGGATCGCTCATCACTCGGAGTAGTGTTTTAACTTGGGCGAAGCGGATTCGCAGCCAAGCCCCCGAGTGAGAGGATTGCTCGTCACTCGGAGTAGCGTTTTAACTTGGGCGAAACGGATTCGCAGCCAAGCCCCCGAGTGAGAGGATCGCTCGTCATTCGGAGTACGTTTTAACTTGGGCGAAGCGGATTCGCAGCCAAGCCCCCGAGTGAGAGGATCGCTCGTCACTCGGAGTATGTTTATAACTTAGGCGATACGGAATCGCAGCTAAGCCCCCAAGTGTGAGGATCGCCCATCACTCGGAGTAGATTTAAACTTAGGCGATGCGGTACCGCGGCTAAGCTTTCGAGTGATGCTATTCACTCGACGAGGTTCTAAACTTAGGCGACACGAAGTCGCAGCTAAGCCCCCGAGTGTGAGGATCGCCCATCACTCGGAGTAGATTTAAACTTAGGCGATGCGGAATCGCGGCTAAGCTTTCGAGTGAATGCGATGCTATTCACTCGACGAGGTTCTGAACTTAGGCGATACGGAGTCGCAGCTAAGCCCCCGAGTGAGAGGATCGCCCATCACTCGGAGTAGATTTAAACTTAGGCGATGCGGAATCGCGGCTAAGCCCCCCGAGTGGAAAATCGCTCGCACTCGGAGTATTCTTGAACTCAGAATTGTGCGATCGGAATCGACAAAAGACTGCAGGAGTCGTATCCTTGATAATCAAAACAGTTTACTCTTATTACATCAGACAGATCAACCTTCAGGTATAGAACCGACGAAGCAGATCCGCGTTCCAGGCCCGTGGCTCGTCAGCGTTCTTCTTGAGATTGAAGAGGTGGTAGGCTCCATTGTTCAGCACCTTGGTGACGACGAAAGGGCCTTCCCACGCGGGGGCTAGCTTGTGAGGCCGCTGCTGATCCACTCGGAGCACGAGGTCACCTTCGTGGAAGGTCCGACTCCTGACGTGCCTTGCATGAAAGCGACGCAGATCTTGCTGGTATGCAGTCGACCGGATCAAAGCCATTTCCCGCTCTTCTTCAAGGAGATCCACAGCATCCTGGCGTGCTTGCTCAGCTTCAACCTCCGAGTAAAGGTCCACCCGAGGAGAATTGTGAAGAACATCACTCGGCAGGACAGCTTCAGCCCCATACACCATGAAGAAAGGAGTGCGATCAGTTGACCGATTTGGAGTTGTCCTCAAGCCCCACAGAACAGACGGTAATTCTGTAACCCAAGCTCCAGCTGCATGATCGAGTTCGCGCATGAGTCGAGGCTTCAACCCTTGAAGGATAAGGCCATTTGCTCGCTCCGCCTGACCGTTTGACTGGGGGTGCGCAACGGATGCGTAATCCACCCGTGTGCCTTGAGAGGAGCAAAAGGCTCTGAACTCTTCCGAATCAAAATTAGAACCATTGTCCGTGATGATACTATGGGGAACTCCGTATCTGAATATTATTTCCCTCATGAATTTGATGGCTGTGCGAGAATTCAGCTTCCTGATAGGCTTGGCCTCAATCCATTTAGTGAACTTGTCGACTGCTACCAGAAGGTGCGTGAAACCACTCTGGCCCGTGCGGAGAGGTCCGATCATATCCAATCCCCATACAGCGAACGGCCAGACGAGTGGGATGGTCTTCAAGGCAGACGCAGGCTTGTGTGACAAGTTTGCATAGAATTGGCATCCTTCACAGTGCTGCACAATATCCTTAGCCATCTCATTGGCGCGCGGCCAGAAGAAACCAGCTCGGTAGGCCTTGGCAACAATCGTCCGAGAGGACGCATGATGGCCGCAAGTTCCCGAGTGAATTTCCTCCAGAATCAGTCGACCTTCTTCGGGAGAAATGCATCGCTGAGCCACGCCGGTTATGCTCTCTCTGTAGAGCTGCCCATTCATAACAGTGAAAGCTTTGGATCTGCGGACAATCTGTCGAGCTTCAACTTCGTCTTCTGGAAGTTCTCGCCTGAGGATGTACGCGATGTAGGGCACCGTCCAATCGGGAGTTATCACCAGAATCTCACTGACCAGATCTATGACTGCTGGGACATCAACTTCAGTCGGATTGGAGGCGCTTATAGGCTGCGGGGGCCCTTCGGTGAAGGGGTCCTCTTGTACCGAAGGAGAGTGCAAATGCTCCAGGAACACATTGCTGGGCACAGGCTTCCGAGTGGAACCGATTTTTGCCAGTTCGTCAGCTGCCTGATTCTTCACTCGGGGAACGTGATGGAGTTCCAAACCCTCAAACTTCTTCTCAAGCTTTCTTACTGCATTGCAATATCCGGTCATGGCGGGGTTTCTGACATCCCACTCCTTCATCACTTGATTGACCACCAAATCCGAGTCACCGTATACCATCAGGCGACGGACGCCGAGCGAGATGGCCATACGCAACCCGTAAAGGAGTGCTTCGTACTCAGCTTCATTATTGGAGGAATCAAAGTGGATCTGGAGGACATAGCTGAGTTTATCGCCCTTGGGAGACACCAATACCACACCAGCACCAGAACCGTTCAGCATCTTCGAGCCGTCAAAGAACATGGTCCAGTGTTCCGAGTGGATCTGGACTGGCTGCTGCTGTTCTATCCACTCGGCCATGAAGTCAGCAAGCGCTTGAGATTTAATGGCTTTCTTCGCTTCAAACTTGATATCAAAATAAAGAAGTTCAATGGCCCATTTGGCCACTCGACCAGTCGCGTCTCGATTGTTGAGGATTTCATTCAAAGGCGCATCACTGACGACTGAGACTGAGTGATCTTGAAAATAGTGTGCCACTTTCTTCGCTGATAGATATATACCATAGACAAGCTTCTGGTAATGTGGGTATCTTTGCTTAGAAGGAGTCAACACTTCAGAGATGTAATAAACTGGGCGTTGGACTTTGTAGGCCTTGCCCTCTTCTTCTCGCTCGACAGTAAGAACTGTACTGACGACCTGATTGGTGGCTGCAATGTACAGGAGCAGGGGTTCTTTGCTGTGTGGGGCGGCAAGCACCGGCTGGGTGGAGAGCAGGGCTTTGAGCTGGACAAACGCTGCTTCTGCCTCTAAATTCCACTCGAACGTATCGGATTTCTTCATCAGTCGGTACAAAGGGAGTGCCTTCTCTCCGAGACGAGAAATGAATCTGCTCAGCGCTGCCAGGCAACCAGTAAGCTTCTGGACATCGTGAATACGCTCGGGGCGTTTCATTCGGACGATGGCACCGATTTTCTCGGGGTTGATGTCGATTCCTCGTTCGGAAACGAGATAACCGAGTAACTTTCCACCCGGAACTCCAAAAGCACACTTGGTTGGATTCAGCTTGAGGTCATATCTTCTTAAGTTGGCGAATGTTTCCGCCAAGTCAGTCAGCAGGTCGGAACCTTTGCGAGACTTGACTACGATATCATCCATGTAGGCCTCGACATTCCGACTGATCTGGTCGAGGAGACACTTCTGAATCATGCGCATGAAAGTAGCGCCAGCATTCTTCAGACCAAAAGGCATGGTGATGTAACAGAAACACCCGAAAGGGGTGATGAAGGCCGTTTTTATTTCATCTGGACCAAACAGACGGATCTGATGGTAGCCAGAGTATGCATCGAGAAAAGACAAACGCTCGCACCCTGCAGTCGAGTCCACAATCTGGTCGATGCGGGGGAGCGGGAAATGATCTTTCGGGCAGGCCCGATTGATATGCTTGAAGTCTATACACATTCGGAGCGACTTGTCCTTCTTGGGGACCATGACGACATTTGCAAGCCACTCGGAGTGGTAGACCTCGCGAATGAACTTGGCCTCCAAGAGTCGTGCCACCTCCTCGCCGATTGCCTTCCGCTTCTCTGTTGCCGACCGGCGCAAGTGTTCTTTTACAGGCTTGGCCTTCGGATCAACTCTCAGACGGTGCTCAGCCAGTCCCCTGGGTACACCAGGCATGTCAGCGGGCTTCCATGCAAAGATGTCCCAGTTCTCACGGAGGAACTGGATGAGCTCGGCTTCCTATTTGCTGTCGAGTGTGATTGAGATGTTGGTCGGAGCAGCAGTAGGATCTGTCGGGTGAATGTGCACTTGCTTCAAGTCTCCTGCCGACTGAAAAGCTGACTCGGTGGTGGGCTTCTTGGAACGCAACAGATCAGCGGGATCAGCAGTCTTCTTGTACTCTTCTAACTCGACTACAGCCATCTGCATGTCGGCGATCTTGGAGCCCTGTTGGAGGCACTCCTCAGCCCTCTGTCGATTGCCTGTGACTGTGATCACACCCTTGGGCCCGGGCATCTTCAGCTTGAGATACACGTAACACGGGCGGGCCATGAAATGTGCATACGCTGGACGGCCAAGGATGGCATGATATGCACTCTTGAAGTCTACAACCTCAAATGTCAGCTTCTCTTTGCGGAAGTTCTTGTCAGTGCCGAACACCACATCCAGCGCAATCTGTCCGAGTGACTTGGCCTTCTTCCCAGGGATGACCCCGTGGAATTGCATATTGCTTTCGCTGAGCCTGGACATCGGAATGCCCATCCCTTTGAGGGTATGAGCGTACAGAATATTCAGGCCACTTCCTCCATCCATGAGAACTTTACGGAGCCGAGTGCCTCCTACCACCGGATCCACCACCAGCGCCTGTCGACCTGGGGTAGGGACATGAGCGGGATGGTCCGACTGATCGAAGGTGATAGCTGTCTGGGACCACTTGAGGTACTCGGGGGTAGCTGGAGCAGCCATGTTGACCTCCCTGTTGATGACCTTCAATCGACTCTTGCTTTCTACATCGGCAAAAATCACCAATGTGGCATTGATCTCAGGAAAGTCTTCTTTATCTTCGTCCTCTTCTTTCTCAGGATCTTTGTCACTCGACTGCTCTCCCTTGAACCCTTGGATCAGCAATCGGCACTGTCGAGTGGTATGCTTTGACAGGATCAAGTTGCCTTCTTCATCCTTCCGTGAGTGAATGGGACATGGCATATCCAGGACATCTGTCGACTGGTTCTTGGACTTCTTCTGAACAAACTGCCCCTTTGGCTTCACTTTCCCTTTCGCCGCCAGAGCGGCTACTTCTGCCTGGACAGAGCCGTCAGCTTTACGCTTTTGCTTCCGACTGGAATTTCCGCCGCCGGGATTACTGTCGACTGCTTTAACCTTGCCACTGCGGAGGCGATCCTCCTCCTCGCCGTTGGCGTATCGGGTGGCAATCTCCATCATCTTGCTCAGGGACATATCTCCTGTCCGACCAAACTTCAAATAGAGCTCTCTGTATCTGACTCCGGCCTTGAAGGCGCAAACAGCCTGGTGCTCGGAAACACCTTCCACCGTGTGATGAAGAGTGGTCCACCGCTAAACGTAATCCCTCAAGGTCTCATTCGGCTTCTGGACACAGTGCCGCAACTCGAGCAAACCGGCAGGGCGCTTGCAGGTGCCTTCGAAGGTCTTGACAAACACTCGGGCAAGATCCTCCCAGCAATAGATGCTAGAAGGAGCCAACTGATTAAGCCACGCCCGGGCCGGACCATCCAACATCAGGGGCAGATGCTTCATAGCCACGTTGTCGTTGCCTCCGCCGATCTGAACAGCCACTCGGTAATCGTCTAGCCATGTTTCCGGCTTCGACTCACCAGTGAATTTGCTAATCCCAGCCGCCAACCTGAAGTTGGGGGGGATCTCAGCAGATCGGATGGCTCTGCTGAAACACTCTGGACTAGAAACAGCTGTACCACTGCCACTCGGAAAATCTCTGTCATAGCCACCTCTGTTGTATCTGCCTCTGTCGACCCGGTTCTGAACGAGAACGGATCTCGCGTCAAAACCAGGGTCCCGCTCATCACCGTACGGGCGCCTGTCATCATAGTGCCGGGGCACGTATGGACCACTCCGCGGAGGAGTAGGCACTCGACGGTGGTCATCACGGTGATGCCGAGGAGCAAACTGATCTCGCCCCTGATCTCTGTACTGATCGTTGCGGTAATCTCTGCCTCTGCGACGCTGAGGTGACCCTGGACTGTGAGCTGATTGGACTGTGTCTGCTCTAACTGATTTGCTGTGAATCCTGTTGCGCGACTGAGAGACAGCGGAGTTCTGCTGTCGAGCCGCCCAACAGCAGGGTTCGGATCTGCTCGAGTCCTCTGCCGGCCTCTGAATCGGACGGTTGTATAGAATCTGCAATCCTAGCCGCCGCTGCAACATTCTGGATCGGAGTACGGTATACCTGACGATTGTCGTCGACTGGAGGGAACAACTGACGCTCGCGGCGCTGTCGAGTGCGCTCGTCGAGTGACCTCTGCATCTCCTCGAGGCGCATGCGCTCTGCCAAGGTGGCGAGACGCGCAGCCTCCAGAGCCTGGGCTTCTGCAGTCGCGCCGACGATGGGGGTTTGGAGGACCTCCTCATCCCTGCGCTGCTGATCATTCGACGGGCCGCCACGCTCGCGGCCGCCACGGCCATAGCCGGGCGGGCTCTGATGAGAACCCGCCATGAAAACTTCTGCTGCAGGATCGCAGCTCTCGCACTCGGAAGGGAGCTCGAATGAATCTGATGCCGAGTCGAACGCGCCGTGAAGTGGTTCGGCGGGCTCGATAGCCGCGATCTGCGGAGTCGACGCCTGGCGCGCCGCCGCGTGCCTCACCCATCGCTGGAGCCGCGAACGACCGGATCGCTTGCGGCGATGAACAGCGGGGAGAGTGGACAACGCTGGAGCCGACATGTACGGGGTCGACGGCTGACGAAGGAGAACGCCGCATGAACTCGCGCTGAAGTGCGTCGCCCCGCGGACGGGGAGAGCCTCAACGTCGAGAGGGGCTTTCTGGAGCCATGCGGAGTCGTCGGCGATGAAGGTGAACGCACCGAGACGGATCTCGCAGCCCAGGATCAAACCGCCGTCGGGAGACATGGTGAAGATGAAAAACTGCAACCTCGTCGGAAGTCGCTTAGACGCCTGCCCCACGGTGGGCGCCAACTGTCGTGAGAACGTGCCTGACAGTAGATGGTAGGGGTACGAAAGGAGAGGGCAGAGTCCTAGCTACGGCGAGGGTGTACACACAGATGTATGAGTTCAGGCCTCACTCGGAAGTGATAACAGCCCTACGTCTCAGGTGCTCCGGGGAGCTTACTCTGTCGAGTGATACGTGCGTTGTGTTTACAAAGGATCTCGAACCCCTGTGCCAGTGGGGAGGGGTGGCTTATATAGAGTGCGCTGCCCCTCATAAACGTCTGGCATTTAGGGGTTTGATTGTAGGTAATAAAGGGGGGGACGTTACTGGTAACGTATACAATAAATGCCAGTTAAGGCGGCGAGCGAAACGCCTGCCCGTTGGCCTCCCTGGGGAGACTCTTGGTCTTCTGCGGTCGAGTGATTGGCGGCCCCTCCGAGTGAGAGCTGACCGTCGAGTGGAGGGGGGGGGGGGGGGGTCTTCCGAGTGACTCATACGCCATGGCTAGTTCAGTCGGAATCTCTCTCGTAGTCTTGTAGTCCTCCAATGTGGTGTCCTTAGGTGGGGTATGTAGGACGGGCCTAGCACCCTACCCTAAGTACATATCCTCGTCACTTACTATATTTATTTAGTTGGAAATTTCCAAGTGATTTTGCGCTGTGAAACAGCTATTATTGTAACAAAATTTATGTTTCAAGCATGTCTTCAGCAGTTTCTTTGAAAAACTAAACAAGACATTTTATAGATTGTGTTAGAACTGACCATTTTCATCTTGGCCATCCCTTCCAATTTTAATATGGTAAACTGTGTGGCACAGTGGCGGAGCTACGGCTGGGCAAAACCAGGCAATGGCCCGCCCAGCCGCGCAATATTTCAGTCAAGACTAGTGCACAACCTCAGCTGTAAGAGAAAATTTTCAATGATACATCTTAACCCAATCAGTTTTGGCCCGCCCAGACAAATGGATGTAGCTCCGCCACTGGTGTGGCATACCTGATGAGAACACGTAGCCATGTGGTGTGAGTATCAGTTTAACTCAGATGCAGGGGTGCCACTGTTGGTTAAATACAGTTTCAACAGCATAGCTGTTGATCATGTATTCTTATGGTAGTATGAGCTGTTATGTGTTTGTCTAATGCCCCGCAAAGCAGGAGTTTAAATGTATGGATTATCTAGCCGTTATTTTAGCAGGACATGTTGGGACTGTCTCTCATGGATAGTAGTGTGGTTCTTTAGCATCTTATTACTGCTAGGAACTAGAAGTATTTACTGTGTTAAATACTACTCATTCTGTCTCGAGATAAGTGTTGCTGATTTAGTACAACTTATTTTGGGACGCAAGGAGTAGTATTTTACTGGGTATTTCAAGTGGTTTTGGTGTGTTAAATAGTTATAGTTATGATAACAAACCTGATGTGTGTCAAACATGTATTCTCCATTTATTTTATTTGAGAAACTAAATAAGACAATCTTCCGTTGTAGGTTGGACTATGCCTGGAAAAACATCTGAAGCAGAAGCAGAAGCCGAAGCAAGGCAGCCAAATCTTGTTTGAGAAGCAACAGCTGAAGCATTCAAAAGTTTTTTTTGCATCGCCTCTTGTTCGTTGATCAATCTTTCTGAAAGCTCAGTGTTAAGAAGCTCTGCAGTGACTCTCTAAGGCCCTGTACAACATTGCGCCCAAAGCTAAAGAACCTGAGCAATCCTGTCATGTAGCCCCATTTGCTCGGATCCTTTAGTTGCGTGTAGGTTGCTTGATGTAGTCTGCAAGTGAACGATATCTTCGTCGCCATCACTCCCATTTTGATATGGTCATGTCTGGCAATACCTAATGGAAACGCGTAGCCATGTAGGAGTAGTTGGTTAGATACCTTTTTCAACAGAAGAGTAGCCGTCGATCATGTGTTTGTATTGTGTGGTATGGGAACGTGGTATGTTCTAATTTCCAGCAAAATACCAGTTCAAATGTCGGAATTTTTAGAGCATCTATACATGATATGGTCGGGGGCATGGAAATTTCTCAGTTGTGAGATAATGCAATCTGATTTAGAAAATTAAATCCAACAAGAGCTAGGTGTAGGGGCCTCTGTTTCCCTCGTACTTTTCAACCTTGTGCAGCCGGGCAGGGCAACCCTAGAGTCACCCCTCTCTTGCGCAGCCACCACTCTCTTCCTTCTCTCCTCCCTCTCTAGCACGCGCCACCATTCTCGTCCACGCCGCCTCCCCCGCTTGTGCTAAATGATTGAACAACGGCATCCACTTGTGAGTCTGATCAAAGAGTTCTTGGATTCGTTATGCTCTTCCTGAGAATGGGACATGTGGGATGATGGACATAGAATACAACGATGTCATCGTGGATTACCTCAATTCTTTGGAAAATGAGGAAATAACTAATGAGTAAAGTTTCTTAATAGAATTCCGCATATCCTGCTACATACTTGAACTCTAGGTAATGCTCCATGATTTGATTTTACGAAGCAACAAACAACATCAGACTCTCACAAAGAAGTGAGAAACTAGGGCTCCATTGGTCACAACAAATTGGACTGAAAAAATTGGTGGCATGGGGATCTTTCCCCAACAAAATCTTATTGATCGATAGAAGTATATTCAATTATAAGAAGAGTCAATAGAAATATACAAGTATTCAGTAAAACGATGCAAGATCGCTACACGGTACCCACACAAAAAAAAGAGATCGATGCACAACAGAGAAATACAAATTTGTAAATGGCCATTTGTGCAAAATATGTTGGACACGACTAGCTGGCGCACGGGCGCTCGTTCGCAGGAGCGGGCGCTCTCCAAAAAAGGAAGCAACAGACCCACGTGCGATGAGGACAACGTAAAAAGGAAACCCCATGCGACCTGGTTCCCACCTCCAGTGCAATTAATTACTTTCCTTCTCTTTTTGAAAAAGCTACATCTTTTGAACCGAGCGTCAGAATTGAGATCCGTTTTCCGGATGAGTTTCTTACAACGAGGTCTTCAAAACTAAATCCCATATGGATAGGTTTCTACAAACTTTTTTTTGGGCAACTTTGGGTGATATTGAGACAACTTTAGTGCTATAGGAAAGCAACTTTTTTCTTTTTGGCCTAGTAGGAATGCCTATTTAGTTGACTTTTGTAAAAATGAGAAAATCATACAAAACATGAGACGCATTTAGTGCTACATACAAGTAACTTCAGTGCACTATGTGTACATGTGAATCTTGCCAACATTATCTCAACTTCCCTATTGTTGCTGCTGCCTATCATTGATGATTAGTTGCGTGCGGTTGATGCTCAGCTGCCTACAAATACTCTGAAATTGCCAAACATTGATGCCCAATTGCCTATTAATGATGATCAGTTGCCTATGGTTGATGTTCAGTTGCCTATAAATACTATGAAGTTGCTCAACTTTGATGCCGAGTTGCCTATTACTGATGGTCAGTTGCCTACGGTTGATGTTTGGTTGCCTATAGATACTATAAATTGCCTACCATTGATGTCTAGTTGCCTGCTATTGGTAATTAGTTGCCATAATTGCTGCTCATTTGTCTAACTTTGTAAAATAGTTGCTTACAAATATTATAAAGTTTTTTATCATTATTTTTCTAAGTTGCCTTCAAACACTCTGGAGTGGCGTAGATTCACCATCATGTTGCCTAGCATAACTAACAAAAGCAGACACAAGAGCATCAACGATAGACGATTTCATAGTTTTATAGGCAATTTGGAAAACAACGACATACGAGCATAAACAATTGGCAACTTAGAAATACTGGTGATGAAGTTGGAAGAATGGTGGACAAAATTAACAAGGACACAAAATATAGTGAAGTTGCCTCTAGTAGAAGGGAAATTGCTTATGAAGGTAATACGATCTTATCTACCTTTGTTTCAAAGTTGTTCTCTATTATTTGCTAGTTGCTTATTGTTGCTAACTACTTACTTTTAATGCAGTGAAGTTGCTTATGTTTAGTACTAAAATTGCCTCATCTAGCATCAAAGTTGCTTTTGTGAAGTAAATTCACTGCACTATGTGTACCTTGGTAGCATTATCACAACTTTCCTACCATGGATGCTTAGTTGCCTATTGTTGATGACCAGTTGTCTATGACTAAGGCTTAGTTGCTAGTAGATACTATCACTAGTGGAAAACAGGACAACAGTCCCGGTTCTAGAGGGCCTTTAGTCCCGGTTCTACAACCGGGACAACACGATCGGGACTAATGCCGATAACTTTTAGTCCCGGTTTGCTTACGAACCGGGACCAAAGGGACTCCACGTGGCCGCTGCGGGGCGCCCAGGCAGGGGGACCTTTAGTCCCGGTTGGTAACACCAACCGGGACCAAAGGGCAGCCACGCGTCAGCAGCTCGCAGCCGCTGGGGTTTTTTTTTTGGAAGGGGGGGTTTAGGGGTTTTGGAGGGTTAATTTAGGGGTTTCATATTGTGTTAGCTAGCTAATAGAGAGAAGTGACCTCTCTTTCTCCGTGCTTGGTCGACGCTAGCTACTATACATATAGAGAGAACTCGACGCTAGCTAGTAAGCAAATGAAGGAAACCATTAATTACACAAGATCGTCATGAACATATATAGAGAGAAGTGACATCTCTTTCTCCGTGCTTGGTCGAACAACAAGTTTTCGTATATCTATCCGACGCTACTACATATATACAATATAACATCCCTTACAACCATTGCAATTTCACATGGTATTCTCTGTGTTCAGGTATGACGTGGTCAAGAAAGAATCCCGCTCAGAGGTATATAAAGAAGGGGGTCAATACATATATATGAATGAAACTCAACACAATTGATGGTAATATATAAAATAAAATTGTGAATATTGTTTACGTACTTCAAATTGTTTCTCAGAGAAGCCCCGCTCAGAGGTATAGTGGCGAATGAACTCGCATACGTAGTATGCACATAAATGAGTCCCGGGTGCCTGGTACAAGCACTTTACGAGAATAGAGTTCAATCAAACTAATAAGCAAGCATGATAATGGTATTGATGAAACTAGAATCAATGAGAGATGCGCGGAACTAGCTAGTACTACTTACTTTGGGGTGTGTAAATCGCAGCTCCTTCTTCAGACCCAGAACCATAGTGGTGAACTTTTTCCAAACCCTGGCAGGCAAAGAAAATGATTACTTGATATCAGGAAATGAACGAAAATTGCCGATATGGTCCCGGTATTGATTGAACTTACTTCTGGAGCATTGCAGTCATGTCCGCATAATACTTGGGATCTTTACGGAGCGAGTCTAAGACAGTTACTAATGCCCCGTCAAGGTTAATGGATAGCAGAATATAGTGGAAGATGCGCACGCATAACTCATCAATTACATTACTTAACCTCGAGTAAGCGAAACCGAATATGCACAAGACAGTAACACTCACTTGAAGTTGTAAGGAAAGAGTATTTCCCTTTTGTTTTGATGTCTAAGGAACGCTTCTAGCAAGTTCTTTTCGGTATCTTTGGCCTCGTTTTGTACCGACCATTCATTTATGGTATTTGGGCTAATGAACCCAATGTCATAGATTTGTTCTTGTTTGCATTCGACCATCTTCAATCTGCATAATATAGTGAGGATAATTATATATACATGCAATGAACGAGCTGAGCTAGAGACTTAATTATAGAAGTAATACTTACAGACAGTAGCAAGTCATGAGTTGTTTGTCGAGGGCCTCTTGATTGTATAACTGAAATAACTCCACAAATTCAACAGGCAGCAGGTCGACTCCAGGGAAGTCGTGCTCTTCTTTAATTCCGATCATCAAACTGTCGGTCACAGACTTCCTGCAGGTTTGCATGTACCACTCATGCAATTTTTGCATCATCGTTGTTAGATGAGGATGATCAGGTTTGACGAGAGGCTTCCCGTGCTCGTATCTAAAGTCGTCTACTACCTCAACCGTTTCAAACTGTACATCATCGGGCAGGTAATCATCAAGAGTGGTACCGGGCACTAGCACCGGATGATTAGCGATATCGCTAGACACCTTGAGTGGGGGGGGGGGGGCACGATTGCTTCTCCTGTTCGCCGAGCTGGGGAATTGTTTTCCCACTTCTTCGTTTTTTCTCTCTTGCAGCACTGGAAGTACTTCCCGACCGCTGCGCTTCAGCATGTGTCTTAGTAATTATGCGGTCATAGTTGGATAGCTGAGTCCGTGGTGGTCGCTTCAGGGCATGCAGAGTGCGCTTCGCTTTCACCGGATCTGCCGTTTCCTTCGGAGGTGGATCTTTCCGTGCAAAATGGGCCTTCACTTCGGCTGCACTGATTTCATCCCGTTCCTCTTCAGTCCTCTCATATGGTAACTTTGGAAGAGGCTTGAGGCTTGGACCAAATTTGAATTTCTTCCCGCCTATTGTACTGCTAGCCGCCGGAGCGGCGGCGGCGACTCTCTTCCGCCGTTGCTGACGCGCCGGAGGAGGCGAAGGAGGGGGCGGAGTGCTCTGACACGTCGGAGGAGGCGGAGTGCCTTGACGCGCCGGAGGAGGCGGAGTGCCCTGACGCGCCGGAGGAGGCGAAGGAGGAGGGGGAGTGCCCTGATGTGCCGGAGGAGGCGGAGTGCCTTGACGCGCCGGAGGAGGAGATGGAGGAGGCAGAGTGCCCTGATGCGCCGGAGGAGGAGGAGGAGGCGGAGTGCCCTGACGCGCCGGAGGAGGCTGAGTCTGCTGAGGCGTCCAGTTTGGAAGCTTGATGTACTCTTTTCTCCATAGACAGGTACTCCTCAAAGCATTTTCCAGAAGAATAATATCATTTTCACCTGTAGGGTTGTCAAGCTCCAGCCCCTCAAATCCATCCATTATTTCATCCACCGTCACAACAGCATAGCCATGTGGAATCGGACGGCAATGGAAAATTTGCTCAGCTCGAGGAGGTACAACAGAGCCGATCGCCGCCTTGAAGGTCAGGTTCTGGCATTTCGTCATTAGCTCGCAATGTTCAGCTGCCGTGATACTATCCACGGGGTAGCGAGGAGCCGTGAAATCAGGCTGAACGAGCTCCGTGGAAGCCACGCTGCTTCTCCGCTGATATGGTGGGGTAGCGTCGAAGGAAGGATCTTCGTGCCGCTCAGATGGTTGGCCGGTAGCTCGCTGGCTCTCAAGTTCCTCTAGTTTTGCTAATCTTGCACTGAGCTTCTGTATTTCGCTTGCTTCATGTTTCCTTTTTCTCTTTCGGCTTCTATAACCACCGCTGTTGGGAAACCCATGCTTCCACGGAACGGAGCCTGGTGTGCCTCGTGTTCGTCCAGGGTGTTCAGGATTCCCGAGGGCCTCTATCAGCTCGTCCTTCTCTCTGTCGGGAATGAATGTCCCTTCCTGCGCTGCCTTGATTGCTGCCTGAAGCTTCCGGAAGGGTATTGCAAGTTGCTCGTCCGTCCAAACACACTCCCCTGTTTCTGGGTCCAAAGTTCCCCCAACCCCGAAGAACCAAGTCCTTTAACGATCTGGCCAGTGCAATGTCGCTGGTTGGACATTCTTAGCAAGTAGGTCTTGCTCAGCTTTGTCCCACAACTGCCGGGCTTTGTAGTAGCCACCTGACCCCGTGTGATGGTGAAACTTCTTCTTTGCAGCATTTTTCTTGTTTGTCAGTGACCATTTCTTACCCTTCTCCGATTTCTTGTAGGCCACAAATTCGGGCCATTGATCTCTTATCTTCTCATATCGACCGATGAATTTTGGAGTCTCCTCTTTCTCGACAAACTTTGTGTTCAACTCTTTCTTCCAGTTCCTGAATAGTTCTGCCATCTTCTTAAGAGCAAACGCCTTGACCTTTCGCTCTATAACTGGGTTATTCAGATCCTCCTCTCGCGGTAGGCTGAAATTTGTCATCAGCTCGGTCCAAAGGTCATCTTTCAGTCTATCATGGACATAAGAAACTTCAGGGTCCTTATTATTCTTATTCCATTGATGGGTGTTGATTGAGACATAGTCCCTAACAACAACTCCACACTGATGTACAAATGCGTCCTTGGTCTGCTTGGGAGCAATCGGTTGGCCATCTTTCGCGACTTCTGTGATCGTGAACCTTTCATCCGGGCGCAACCTTTTCTTCGGGCCTCGTCTCCTTACCTCGTCGGACTTTGTAACAGTTGAGGCTCCCTCCTCCGTTCGGTCACCAGAGTCGTGATCATGATTTCCTTCCTCCGCCATTCGGTCACCGGAGCCGTCATGATCTCCTTCCTCCTCCATTGTTGGATCACCGGAGCCGTCATCCTCTCCTTCCTGACCATCGGTGTCATTGAGATACAACAAGGGATCACCTCCGGCTCGGATTATATCCCCCAACAACTGTTCTTTTTCTAAGTCTCTGTGATCCATAGTTTCTGCAAATATTACAACATGGCAATATACAAACATGAGATATGCAAATCAATACAAGGCAATGCAACAATACGATCATATAATATCACTAATACATCATCGAATAGTATCGTTAATATTAAAACATCATCGAATATTATCATTAATACATCTCGAATATTATTATACAATATCACTAATACAGATATAGTTGACGTCTCGCGGCGCAGGCGGTGGACACCCAAAGAGAAGGAACTATGACAGGATCATAGCTCGGGTGAGATCCCTGAAGAACCTGCCAGGTATTGGAGAACCTGGCGTCCAACGCAGCCATGTAGCGTCGGACGTGCTCGTCCTCCTCCCTGACACGACGACGTACCACCTCCGCGGGGGCCGGCTCCCTCTGCACTGACAGTGGTCCACGCGACCGCCACCAAAGAACCTCCGGGTCGACGACGGGACCCTGATTCCTCACCAAGCTGGGCGCCCCGGAAGGCAGCATGTCCCAGTGCCAGCCCGGCGGAGCCCAGTCCCGGACATGGCACCTCTCAAGCAGGTGGTCGCCGGCGCCGAGTCGACGACGAGGATGCGGGCCGGGCATCGTCGACTCAACGGCTACGCTATGCAACTAAACATTTAAACATCTAATTAAACATCATATCACGTCACCGACAATCGTCGGGGACTCCTCGATATCGTCGGGGACTCTCCCTCACCGACGATAAAAGAACTAAACATCTAAACAATAAAAACAACTAAAAAAAACTAAACAATAAAAACAACTAAATTAACTAAATTAACTAAACAACTAAATTAACTAAATCAACTAAAACAACTAAAATTAACTAAATTAACTAAACAACTAAATTAACTAAATCAACTAAATCAAATTAACATCGTCGGGCGTGGGCGGCGCTGCGGGCTCGCCGGAGACGCGCGCGGGGCCAGCGGCGGTGCTGCGGTGGGCGGAGGCGGGGCCGGTGGCGGTGCTGCGCGCGGTGGGCGGGGGCGAGCAGCGGAGGCACGCGCGCGGGGCCGACGGGGACAGAGAGGAGGGGGGAGCCTTACCGGCGAGGAGCGGCGACGGCGACGGTGGGCAGGGACGGCGTCGAGGGCGTCGGGGCAGGGGCGGCGTCGAGGGCGTCGGGGCAGGGCGGCGTCGGGGCAGGGGCGGTGTTGACGGCATCGGGGCAGGGGCGGCGTCGAGGGCGTCGGGGCAGGGGCGGTGTCGAGGGCGTCGGCGAGGGCGTCGACGGCGAGGTGGAGCAGCCTGACGGCGTCGATGGGGCAGAGGGCGGCGAGGGCGTCAACGGCGAGCTCGGGCAGCCTGGCGGCGTCGATGTGCTCGGCGTCGTCGGGGGAACTGCAGATGTCTTTGGCAAATTTTCCCAACTCCCGCTTATATACAGAGACCTTTAGTCCCGGTTGGTGCCACCAACCGGGACCAATGCCACCCTATAGTCCCGGTTGGTGCCACCAACCGGGACCAAATGTCAATTTCCAGCAGCCCAAGGGGCAGGAAGTAGAGACCTTTGGTCCCGGTTGGTGCGGCCAACCGGGACTATAGGGGGGCATTGGTCCCGGTTGGTGGCACCAACCGGGACGAAAGGGTTGGTCCTGGCTGTGATGGGAGTTTAGTCCCACCTCGCCAAGCGAGAGGCGCTCGCACCGGTTTATAAGCCCGCCCGTTTCTGCCTTGTTGAGTTCCTTTCAAAGTGAAAATAAATGCCCTTATACGGGAAATTCGACCTGAAATCAAAGTGTTTGGTTGCACTTTGATTTCAGGTCGAATTTTCCCTATAAGCGCATCTATGTTCACTTTTGCTATTTTTTTATGTTATTTTTTTGCATATTAAAAGTTCTTAACAAAAAATACTTTATGAATATTCTTTTTGCTATTAAAGTTTTTAACAAAAATAACTTTGATAATTTTAGTTGCATAAATTTTATATAATATTAAGTTAAATAACTTTGATCGGACGAAAACACGTCTATTACAAAGGGATTTCGATTTTTTAAACATATTTTAACTCAAGACTTTTTCTGCATTCAACATGCATCATTCAAAGCCACATCATCACTTTTCAACCGTTTTCTGACTTCATTTACTATTTTTCATGCAATTCATGGTTTATTTTGAGCTAAAATGACCCTGAATTGAAAAGCACTGCAAATGAACTCTAAAATGGTTGCAAGTTGGCATGGTATCATCATTTTACCCACATAGCATGTGCTAGAAAGTTGAGAGGGTTACGGCAAAAATTGGATGCACTTCGTGTACAAAATGAACAATCTCTTTCGAAGTATCAGGGTTTCAGAAGAAAACTCATCTGTTACAAAAGGATTTTGATTTTTTAAACATATTTGAACTCAAGACTTTTTATGCATTCAATATGCACCATTCAAAGCCAGATCGTCGCTTTTCAAACCTTTTCTGACTTCATTTGCTATTTTTCATGCATTTCATGATTTATTTTGAGCTAAGATGACCCTGAATTGAAAAGCACTGCAAATGAACTCTGAAATTGTTGAAAGTTGGCATGGTATCATCATTTCACCCACATAGCATGTGCTAAAAAGTTGAGAGGGTTACGGCAAAAACTGGATGCACTTCGTGTACAAAATGAACAATCTCTTTCGAAGTATCAGGGTTTTAGATGAAAACTCATCAGTTACAAAAGGCATTTCATTTATTGACATGTAACTGCAGTGATATTCTAGATCAAAGCCATCATCAGAATAGTTGTGGAGAGAAAGTCTTCACTTTTTCTTCACATGTGTCCCTTGCTTATTGCGCCGTAACCATGGATAATCTTCATCGTTTAACAGGGTGCTTGGGTCAGCCTTCACTTTGAAGGGAGGAATTTCATGAAACTTTTCATAATCTATAGACATGTCTGTCTTGCCCTCCACTCCCACGATGTCTCTTTTCCCTGAAAGAACTATGTGGCGCTTTGGCTAATCATATGATGTATTCGCTTCCTTATCTTTCCTTTTTCTCGGTTTGGTAGACATGTCCTTCACATAGAAAACCTGCGCCACATCATTGGCTAGGACGAATGGTTCGTCTGTGTACCCAAGATTGTTCAGATCCACTGTTGTCATTCCGTACTGCGGGTCTACCTGTACCCCGCCTCCTGACAGATTGACCCATTTGCACCGAAACAAAGGGACCTTAAAATCATGTCCATAGTCAAGTTCCCATATGTCCACTATGTAACCATAATATGTGTCATTTCCCTGTTGGTTGCTGCATCAAAGCAGACACCACTGTTTTGGTTGGTGCTCTTTTGATCTTGGGCGATCGTGTAAAATGTATTCCCATTTATCTTGTACCCTTTGTAAGTCAATATAGTCGAAGATGGTCCCCTGGCCAATGAGTACAGCTCATCTGCAATAGTGGTGTTACCCATGAGATGTGTTTGCAACCAACTGCTAAAAGTCCTAATGTGTTCACATGTAATCCAGTCGTCACACTGCTCCGGGTGTTTGGAGCGCAGAATATGCTTGTGTTCATTGACATACGGGGTCACCAAGGTAGAATTCTGTAGAACAGTGTAGTGTGCTTGAGACCAAGAATGCCCGTCCCAACATATTATTGAATTCGCTCCTAGCGTGCCTTTTCCAGTCAGTCTCCCCTCATACCGCGATTTAGGGAGACCAATCGGCTTAAGGTCAGGAATAAAGTCAACACAAAACCCAATGCTTTCCTCTGTTTGATGGCCCATGGAGATGCTTCCTTCTGGCCTAGCACGGTTACGAACATATTTCTTTAAGACTCCCATGAACCTCTCAAAGGGGAACATGTTGTGTAGAAATACAGGGCCCAGAATGCCAATCTCGTCGACTAGATGAACTAGGACGTGCGTCATGATATTGAAGAAGGATGGTGGGAACACCAGCTCGAAACTGACAAGACATTGCACCAAATCACTCTTTAACCTTGGTAGGATTTCTGGTTCGATTACCTTCTAAGAGATTGCATTGAGGAATGCACATAGCTTCACAATGGCTAATCGAACGTTTTTCGGTAGAAGCCCCCTCAATGCAACCGGAAGCAGTTGCGTCATAATCACGTGGCAGTCATGAGACTTTAGGTTCTGGAACTTTTTCTCTGCCATATTTATTATTCCCTTTATATTCGACGAGAAGCCAGACGGGACCTTCATACTGAGCAGGCATTCAAAGAAGATTTCCTTCTCTTATTTGGTAAGAGCGTAGCTGGCAGGACCTTCATACTGCTTTGGATGCATGCCGTCTTTTTTGTACACACGTTGTTGGTCCTCCCGTGCCTCCGGTGTATCTTTTGTCTTCCCATACACTCCCAAGAAGCCTAGCAGGTTCACGCAAAGATTCTTCGTCACGTGCATCACGTCGATTGCAGAGCAGACCTCTAGGTCTTTCCAATAGGGTAGGTCCCAAAATATAGATTTCTTCTTCCACATGGGTGCGCGTCCCTCAGCGTCATTCGGAACAGATAGTCCGCCCGGACCCTTTCCAAAGATTACTTGTAAATCATTGACCATATCAAGTATGTGATCACCAGTACGGAGGGCGGGCTTCTTCCGGTGATCTGCCTCACCTTTGAAATGCTTTCCTTTCTTTCGACATTGATGGTTGGTCGGAAGAAATCGACGATGCCCCAGGTACACATTCTTCCTGCATTTGTCCCAATATATACTATCGGTGTCATCTAAACAGTGCGTGCATGCGTGGTATCCCTTGTTTGTTTGTCCTGAAAGGTTACTGAGAGCAGGCCAATCATTGATGGTTACAAACAGCAACGCTCGTAGGTCAAATTCCTCCTGTTCGTTCTCATCCCACACACGTACACCTTTTCCATTCCACAGTTGTAAAAGTTCATCAACTAATGGCCTGAGGTACACATCAATGTCATTGCCGGGTTGCTTAGGGCCTTGGATGAGCACTGGCATCATAATGAACTTCCACTTCATGCACAACCAAGGAGGAAGGTTATACATACATAGAGTCACAGGCCATGTGCTATGCTTGCTGCTCTGCTCCCCAAAAGGATTAATGCCATCTGCACTTAAACCAAACCATACGTTCCTTGGGTCACCTGTAAAGTCCCCCAACTCTCTCTCGATCTTTCTCCACTGCGACCCATCACCGGGTGCTCTGAACTTCCCGTCTTTCTTACGGTCTTCCTTGTGCCATCGCATCAACTTGGCATGCTCTTTGTTTCTGAACAAACATTTCAACCGTGGTATTATAGGAGCATACCACATCACCTTCGCAGGAACCCTCTTCCCGGTGCGCTGGCCCTCAACATCACCTGGGTCATCTCGTCTGATCTTATACCGCAATGCACAGCATACCGGGCATGCGTTCAAATCCTCGTACGCACCGCGGTAGAGGATGTAGTCATTAGGGCATGCATGTATCTTATGCACCTCCAATCCTAGAGGGCAGACAACCTTCTTTGCTTCGTATGTACTGTCGGGCAATTCGTTGTCCTTTGGAAGCTTATTCTTCATTATTTTCAGCACCTTTTCAAATGCCTTGTCAGATACACCATTCTCTGCCTTCCATTGCAGCAATTCCAGTGTGGTACCGAGCTTTGTGTTGTCATCTTCGCAATTTGGGTACAACCCTTTTTTGTGATCCTCTAACATGCGATCGAACTTTAACTTCTCCCTTTCACTTTGGCATTGTCTCTTTGCATAAACAATGACCCGACGAAGATCATCATCGGGCACATCGTCTGGTTCTTCCTCTTGATCTTCAGCTTTCCCCATTGCAGCATCACCGTATTCAGGGGGAGGATAGTTGTCATCATCCTCTTCTTCTTCGTTGTCTTCCATCATAACCCCTCTTTCTCCGTGCTTGGTCCAAAGATTATAGTGTGGCATGAAACCCTTCTCAAGCAGGTGGACATGAAGGGTTTTTGAGTTAGAGTAATCCTTCGTATTCCCACAGATAGTACATGGACAATACATAAAACCATTCTGCTTGGTTGCCTCAGCCACTTCGAGAAAATTATGCAGGCCCTTAATGTACTCGGAGGTCCGTCGGTCACCGTACATCCATTGCCGGTTCATCTGCGTGCATTATATAATTAAGTGTATCAAAAACCATTACAAAACATCATGAATAGAGAAGTGACCAAATTAATAGAAGTTCATCATCACATTAAAACCAAAGTACAGTAGTGACCAAAATAAATACATAAAGTTCATACATAGTTCTCTAGAGCATCTAATTAAAACATACATTGAAACTATGTAAAACATTTAAATGCAACAATAAATGCGATCATAACCGCAACTAAGGTACCAATTGATCCAACGATATAATGATAACAAGCCTCAGTATGAATGGCATATTTTCTAATCTTTCTAATCTTCAAGCGCATTGCATCCATCTTGATCTTGTGATCTTCGACGACATCAGCAACATGCAACTCCAATTCCATCTTCTCCTCCTCAATTCTTTTCAATATTTTCAGCTCTAATTGTGCGTCTAAATCAAAAGAACTCCCACATACACTCCTCCACTAAAACCCACAAACCACACTCTACTTCTAGAGCATTTGAAATGAGCTAAACTAGCAGTGAGAGATAAAACGATGAAGTCGTTAACCTTTTAGAACACTTGTGTAGTTGGTGCACCGCCAAACCTAAACAAATCTTAGGGAAAATGTAGCTTGGAGGTCGAGCTTGGAGAGGAGAAAACTTAAGTGTGGCTATGGCATTTCATCGAACACCTCATGTGCATAGGAGGTGACAACAGAGAGCAACACACCTCCCAAACGCCGGCCGGCCAAAAAACAGAGGAGTGAGCGGGCAGGGGCGAGCATATATATAGGCGTTGTATAAGTCCCGGTTGGTGGCTAGCACCGGAACTAAAGGTTCCTCTTTAGTCCCGGTTCCAGCCACCAACCGGGACTAAAGGGGCTCGGCCAGGAGCGAGGCCCTTTAGTCCCGGTTCGTGTCTGGAACCGGGACTAAAGGGGTCATACGAACCGGGACTGGTGCCCGCCGAGGCCCGGCCGGCGTCCTGGCCTCACGAACCGGGACTGATGCACCCATTAGTCCCGGTTCGTAACACGACCGGGACCAATGCAATATTCTGGCCTGGACCAAAGCCCTGTTTTCTACTAGTGTATGAAATTGCCTACCATTGATGCCCAATTCCCTATTATTGATAATTAGTTGCCTATTATTGTTGCTCAGTTGCATAACTTTGCAAATTAGTTGCTACAAATATTGTGAAGTTTCTTATCATTGGATTCTCTAATTGTCTGCGCGCATGGCGGCGGCTCCCCTGACCTAGGGTTTGCGCTCGGGCGGGCCGGTTCTGGGCCCGAGGCAGATCGGGGTGGTCCCCGGGTAGTTGAGGTGCGGGCTCGGCCCGGGATGTGCCCGTGAGCGCTTTTCTCGCGGGTGCGGTGGGATGTTGGTGGTGGTCCTGGCAGCGCCTACTCGTGTGTCTGTGCGGCACCGGCGGAGTTGGCGTCGTGCAAGCTCGGCTTCGTGGCGGCCGTTGGCAGTCCTAGGATCGTGTCCCCAGGTTGACTGGGACTGGTTGGGGATGCAGGTGTCGGCGCCTCCTACGGTGGAGGTGCTGACCCAGATCTAGGGACTGATGCCGGTCTAGCTTTGAAAGGAAGCCCTTCTACCCTACCTGCCGGGGTTGGTGTGTTGTGTGGCGGATGGGTGGCGGTGCCTTGGGACAGGGATGCCGGGGCGGCGGCCCCGGGCGGCGGTCCCCATGATTGGCTCTCCGGCGGGCCTCATGGCGGTGGTGGTGGCTTCTCCTCTTGGCCGTATGGGCGGCGAGAGGTCTTGCGGCAGGTGGCTCGGGCACGCCCTTATCGCTGGTGCCCGGATCCGGACCTGGGGATTGGAGTTTGTCGCGCCTGCCCTGGGGACACCGTGTGACACGGGCGAGCTTCCGAGCGAAAGCTCTGCGCTTGGCGCTGATGACGACGACGCTCGCGGGCGCCGCTATCTTCCTGAAGACGTCATTGTGGTTCTCTTCTCCGTGTTCGGGCTCCAGGTGAAAACCTATGTCCATTCCGGACTCGGCAGCGGCGACGTTATACGCCGTTCTCCCTCCTGAGGGTGTTGTCGTGGAGTCTAGGTGGGCTAGGGTGTGGCGTGGCGTTGTACTCTGATCTCCCATTGTTCTCCTTCGGTAGCGTAGTTTGCGTGGTACCGAGTTCTCAGGATCCGCTTTGTAAGAGGGTTACCTCTCCACTATGTATCATTTGGCCGTGAACTTTGGTCGGTGCTTTATCTATAAAGCGGGGCACGAGCCTGTTTCGAGAGTCTACAAACACTACGAAGTTGCCTACTGGTGATGCTTAGTTGCTTGTCATTACTGTTTCAGTTGCCTACAATACAATGAAAAGTTGCCCATCAATGTTGCTAAGTCACCTATGTATGAAACTATGTTTCTTACCATACTGAAAAGTATTGTATGCAACTAAGGATGATGTTCAGCTACTAGCTAGTCATGATAGCCAACTTAGGAGATTGTTAGCCTATCTTGAAAAGTAAGTTGCCTATAATACTATGAACTTGAAGGCAAAGCTAGTTATGTTGAAATACTAGCTAGTTATGGTATAAAACTTAAAGGGTGAAGCTAGTTAACTTGCTAGTCATGGTTGACAACTTCGAAGGAATTTTCGTTGATATGCGATCAAACTACACAGACTAATGAGATGTTGCTTTTTTCTAGCACTAAAGTTGCCTCCGTAGCATCCAAAGTTGCTTTAAAGAAATGTTCATCGAAACGTACTCTTATGGGATCTAGTTTTGAAGAACTCATCGCGACAAAAATAATGGTGAAAACGGATTTGAAATTCGACGGTCGAGTCAAAAGTTACAGATTTTAGAAAATTTTGAAGCCCCAAATAAGTGCATGCACGTGGGATCTTGTTGAGAAATAGCAGGGCAGAGGGAACGTGAAGACGCAAGGGGACAGGCCGACCAGGTGCTTTTCCTCTTTTGTCAGGTATTCTTTTTTAAAACGCGCGGGGGGGGGGGGGGGGGGGGCTAGTAACAAGGCAATCACATTAAAAATACTAGGATCGGACGGCTTGGACGAGTGCGCTCGCTGCAACCAAATAGTGCAGCTACACTAATAAGCATTTGGGAAAGATGTTTTACTTACAAGAGTTTCTTAATAAATGGAATGACTGGATTATGGAAACCATGAGGGAGGGGGGATATGTGAGCATTAAAGTTAATGATGTCGTGGGACCACAATTTAACTTGTAAAGGATTAATGTTCTGTGATCTTGCTGCTGATGCTCTTGCAATTATTCTGCAAGAAAACATGGCTTTGTGAGAGGGGTGACTGAAGAATTTAGAGAGTGTGGAGTAAACATGCTGCAGTATTCAGATGATAATATTTTCCTCTTGCCAACGGTTTAACTAGTGCCCATAACTTAAAAAAACATACTATGTGCTTTTGAACAGATGTCTGCACTGAAAATTAATTTTCACAAGAGTGAAAGTTTTCTTCTTGGGGAAGTTGTGAATAAAGAGGAGGAATATATGAGAATACTTACATGCCAAGTGGGGAATCTACCATGAAGTATCTTGAGACCCCCCTTAATAAGGAGAGAATTATAAATAAAAACATGATGCTAATAGAAGATAAAATTGAAAATATATGTGTCTGGTGGCAAGGCAAAAATGCTTAATATTGTAAGCAGACTTGGTCTGGTGCAATCTAGCCTTACTGCCTTAGCAACCTACCACATATAAATGATAGAGTAAAATTCATCGACGGTCCTTGAACTTGCGTCATGAGGTCACTTTGGTCACTGTACACATGAACTTGAGCAATACGGTCACTGACTATGATGTGACGTGAAAATTGTAGGATCGAAAGTATGTCTAGAGGGGGGGGGGGGTGATTAGACTACTTGACAAATAAAAATTCTACCTTTTCCCAATTTTAAGTGTTGGCAGATTTTAGCAATGATAGCAAGTCAAGTACACCCTACACATGCATGTGTAAGAGTATAGCAGCGGAAAGTAACAACAAGCATATGTAGTAGAGGGTAGGAAGGAAGATCAAACACAATTTGTAGACACGAAGATTTTTCCCGTGGTTCCGATAGGTGGTGCTATCGTACATCCACGTTTATGGAGTCTTCAACCCACAGAGGGTAACGGTCGCGAGAGTCCACGGAGGGCTCCACCCATAAGGGTCCACGAAGTAGCAACCTTGACTATTCCATAACGGCTTCCGTCCACGAAGGACTAGCCTCACTATGGGTAGATCTTCACGAAGTAGGCGATCTCCTTGCCCGTACAAAATTCTTGGTTCAACTCCACAACACGAAGTAGGAGGCTCCCAAGCGACACCTAACCAATCTAGGAGGCACCACCCTCCAAAAGGTAATAGGCTCGGCAATGTCGATGAACTCCTTGCTCTTGTGCTTCAAGATGATAGAGTCCTCAACACACAATCACTCTCTCACAGGTTTGGCTATGGTGGAAGAGATTGAATTGGTGGAAAGCAACTTGGGGAGGCTAGAGATCAAGATTCATATGGATGGAGTGGAATGGCTTGATCTCAACACATGAGTAGGTGGCTCTGTCTCAGAAAATTGGATGGGGCAAGTATGGAATAGTTCTGAGTGCTTCTCTTTCGAGTGGGTGGTGGTGAAGGGGTATATATAGGCATCCCCAAAAATCCAACCGTTACACCTAAAGTGACCAACTCGGTGACACCGAAGTGTAAAACTCGGTGGTACTGAAGTGATCAAAAGGCAGTAACTTTTGAATCTCGGTGAGACCGATACATAATTCTCGGTGGTACCGATTAGGTGACCAACAGTCAGATTGCAGAACTCGGTGACGCCGATCCACAAAACTCGGTAAGACCGATTTTATGAAACCAGGTAACAGAAAGTTGGCAACTGAACTCGGTGGCACCGATGCAGAATTGGTTGCACCGAATGGCTAGGGTTTGGCATGGGTCTGTCTTAGTTTGGGAATCGGTGGCACCGAGTGGGAATTGTTGGTTGCACCGATTTTGGATATTTGGCTTTGGACAGACTTTTGTGGAAGATTTTGTGGGTGTTTTTGGTGACTATCACTTGTGCACGTGGATCATCTTGTTCACCAACAGTACCTTACCCCCTTTTAATAGTATTGGCTTTCCTATGGACTCAAGGTGATTTCTCACAAAGTAAAATGTAGAGTCCTCTTGCTTGAAGCTTTGCCAATCCATTTCCTTGCATCTTGGGGTTTCTCCACAATCCTTTTGCCAACCTATCATTGAACTTTTCCTGAAATATACTTAGTGGAAACATTAGTTCAATGACATATATGTTGTTATTAATTACCAAAACCACCAAGGGAGCAAATGTGCTTTCAATCTCCCCCTTTTTGGTAATTGATGACAACATATAGATCAAAGCTTCGACATATGATATAATCAATGAATATAATCATCGATTTGAGAAGTATGTGATAAGCAAGAGCTCCCTCTAAATTTGTGCATTATTTTGAATTTGCGTTTGAATGCAAATGCACAATCGATTAGGTACATGGGGCACTCTTTCATGTCACATACAACTTGGTGGTATGCGAGAATAATAATAATGAATATCATAGCACAACACAATCTAGCAAAGGTGAATGATCATCTCATAAGCATCACAATGATAGGAAGTAGTAGCAATACACATCAAGTGTATGATCAAACACCAACAAAGTTTAACACATCCAAACCAAAAGATCAATGTTTTGAAAAGCGATAAAAAGCAACGCTCTCTCTCTCTCGAAGCCTAAAGATCTATATACATCTTCTCCCCCTTTGGCAACAAGTTACCAAAAAGTTCAAAGGTATATCTCTAAGCGCTCTTCTGGGGCTGATCTCCTCCGGTGGTCGATGAAGGAGTCGAGAGAATGGCATCGACAAAGATATCTGCAAACGTCATGGACGGAGTCGGTGTAGCAACTGGAGGAACTGGAGGAGCTGGTGGAGTTGAAGAGGCTGTAGCAGGTGCTGATGAAGAAGGTCTCAATTCTGGAGCTGGCATTGTAGCTGATCTAGCCTAAGTAGTGAACTGAGTGCTCGTCCGGAGAGGTGCACGATCCTCCTCCTCCTCATCATCTGTAGAATGTGGGCTAGGCACTGCGTCAAATTCCTTCTTGAGCTCATTCACAGTCACTCTGAGCTCATCCACCTTGTTGTTGAGAATATGGAATTTGTTGTCAACAATCCTCGAGAGGCTCCCCTGGTTCTTCAATATCTCGCTGATGTCCTTCTGCATGCTGAGCACAGAGTTAAGTAGGAGATCCATCTGCTCACTCCTAGATCTTGGCACCTGAGAACTGGAGTCTCTGGCTGCCTCTGCATGTGCCTGTGTTGTAGCTGAAGTGGGATGGTCTGGCTCCATCACCACTACGTTATCTTCTAGATCTGGCAGTAGAGGCAAATGTGGTCTGTCAAGAGCAAAGATGTGCTTCTCCAGCTTGGAGTTGATGAGCATCTGGATGTAGGGTGCATAGCAGCAAGAACGCTTCTGATCAGCAACAACCCTCTTCACAGTCTCCACTATCAAATCCATCACTCTGAATCTTGTATGTTGATCTAGATGGAGCAGCATGTTGATGGAATAACCTCTGATCATCTTCTCATCTCCAGACTTAGGCATCAAGGTATGCCTCAAGATGGTGTTGATAGTGCGTAGGCCAGCCTGGAGGAAGTAAATGGATCCTAGCCTGTGAGACTTCACATGTGTAGCAGGGATCTCATTGTACATGTTCTTCATAGCATTGTGGCTAGCCTTGGGCTCATTGTAGACATTGATGTCACCATCTTCCACCTGTGGGACTCCTAAGATGGCAGCCCACTCCTCAACAGTTGATTCATATCTTGCTCCTTCAGTCATCCACACAATTCTACCATCTCCATAGAAGTGAGCAGTAGAGTAGAATTGCATGATCATTTCATCATTCCATGCAGTACTCTCCTTACCAACAAACTTATCCAGACCAATGCAGTGAAAGTTGTCTTGCACACTTGGGAAGTAATCTTCATTCTCCTTGATATACTTCCAATCCACATACCTCATGTCACTTACAGCAGGGCTCTTATCAAGCAAGATTGTTTCATAGAAATCTTGTTGCTCCTTTGTGTAGAATCTGTAGTCAACAGCAGTCTTCCTCCTCTGAGAATATGGATCAATGGCTCTCCACTCTCTCAAACCAGAGTCCTTCCTCTTCTTCATGTCCTCAGCAAGCAAGTGGCTGGCATTATGCTCTGGAAGGTGTGGTCTTAGCTTCATCAAAGCTGTCATATCATCATCCTCAGCTTCCCTAAAGGTAGAGGTCTTGTTCTTGCTGGAAGCTGGTATCTCTCTGGAGAACCTCTTGGGTTTATCTGCAGCAGCCTTCTTGGGGGCTTTCTTGGTGCCTTTGGATGAAGTATCCTTAGGCATAGCATCAGCCATAAGCTTCTTCCTCTTCTTAGGAGGAGCCTGTGCAGCTTGTTCTTCCTCCTCCTCCTTAGTAGCAGCAGCCTCTGCTGGGTCCTCATACATTGAGGTTTGTCTACCAACAACATGTATAATCCTCTTCCTGGCATTTCTCTTCTCACCTGCCTTCTTAGGCATAGACTTCTTTGGGGGCTCAACAGTCATAGTTGCCCTGGCACTCTCTGGTGCTCTTGCAGTCCCTGAGCTAGCATACTCTTTCCTTATAGCCTTCTTCTTCTTGGATGAAGAGGCAGCAACAGTGCTCTTGGCAGTATCATCCTTCTTGGACAGCTCCTCAGGAATGAAATCCTCATCTTCCTCATTTGAGTGGAGCTTCCTTCTTGCCCTGGTTGCTGCTTTGGGCAGATGAGGAGAGCTAGGAACATCATCATAGCTCCCCTCAGGACTAGTGCCTGAGCTCATGTCAACACTTTGCTCTCTGAGATCATTCTGGCTGTCTTCAGCATCTGACATCTCTGACCCTGTGAATTAGAGTGTAGAAGAGTGGAAGGGATGAGTCATCACAAAATGCAGATATTTTTCAAAGTTTTGAACAGAGATATCCTTAGATATAGTTCTCAGCAAAAAGGGATTTGGGTGTCACCGGGTCAAAAGTTTCGGTACCACCGAGACACACAGAACTCTTTACAGAAACTTGGCAGCAATTTCGGTCGTACCGAGAATTGCCACTCGGTTTCACCGAGACTGTCCTCAGTAGCCCAAAACAAAATCATTAGAACCGATTTTTTTGACTCGGTGTCACTGAGATTCGGTTTTGCGGACGACTAAACCTAAAAATCCTTCGTTCGCTAAGCTAATGAGATTTCTAGAGGATAGGGAGGATTGCAATCTGTGGATTATTGATAAAAGTTACTCTAATGCGCGTGAATCGGAAAGGGAGCGCACAGAGGGACGGATCCATACCCTAACTCGGTGAAGGATCCGCTAAGGCGACGACGGCGGTGAAGATTCCGTCGGCGGCGGCGATTCCCAATAGTGGCGACGCACGGGGAGGCAAGGGAGACAACCAAGGGGTCCGGAGTGGCAGCTTAGGGTTAGAGGAAACGGACTCTTGAGATTGAATTTGCTGTCGGTGACACCGGTTTGAAATTTTCGGTGCCATCGACTTTCTCAACTGTTAGCTGACATGGAAACTCGGTGTAACCGAGAATAAGGAATCAGTGTTACTGAGATTGAAAACCAGATCAACCCTAGGCATTCGGTGAGACCGAGATTTTGGTATTGGTTCCACCGAGATGCACTTGGGAGGTTTTAATGGTCAGTCCTTTGTCGATGCGGAACTCCGAGTGCTCCTCACACAGAGGGATCGAAAAGTACTTGTTCAAAATTTGTGATGCAACAAGAATGGAATATGAGACGAGAAAGCATAGATAGCTAGAGAGTGATACTAGGCATTCTTGTCCATCCAATTAGCAAAAGAAAAATCAAAAGCCAAATAGCAACAATTGGATGTCCTCGAATGGATAAATAAATGCAGACCAACATGCTCACACAATAAGATGTCAAATGAAATCATGGCAAACATGCACATACATACTAGCATCTATCAAGCATTTTGGGCGATGATGGAGTCATCTATATATGAGTATATTGACTTAGGAGCCAAGTAAGATTACTTGATCATAGGTCATACTCATCGTTTAAGCACAAGTGGGGTTACCACTTTTACATAAAGCATTTAATGTTATCACATACTATGAGATGCTTTAACTCAAGTCTTAGAGTAAAGCTCCCCCTTGATGTGACATCCCCCCATAGGAGGGATAAACTAACCTTGGGTTTTGTCGATGAAGACTTCATGTTGGTGAGGTAGTGGTGGATGCTCAAGGTTGATGAAGATCACCAAGAGTTGGGAGCATCCTTGTTGTTTCCTTACTCTTCTCAGCTACATGGGTTAGTCCCAACATACAAGAGACAAATACAAGGATATCTATGGACATGGAGTGCAAAGCATACATGATGATGTCCATTGATTTGTTGATTACCTTGTCCCTTGCTTACCTTTGAGGGAACGTGTGACTCCTTGAACTATTGCATGATGTTGATGTGGATTGCAAATAGTTCTTGCCAATAATGAATGTGAGTGAATTTCATTGGCGGAGTCACCCCTCAAGAACTTCTCTAGTTATTCTTCTTGGGGACCCACATCAACTTGATGGGGATCCTTGGTGTTGAAGTGACACTTGTAGAAGTTGAGCTTGAAGTAGCCTTGGGAACCCACTCCACCAAAGCTTGGGATTCATCTTCATATGAGTCAATGTCCTCTTGAAGCTTGTTCTTGCCCTTGAGCTTGTGGTCTTGTGGTGGAAGGTCATCTTGAGTGTTTGTTCCCTTGGGAAGAGTATGTTTATACTTCTCCCTTTGAGGAAGAAACTTGGGCTTGGGGTATTGAACTTCTTCCCATTCAACTCCATTATTTTGAAGTAGCCAATGCCATGGTTCTTCCGGTATCCTCCGTGCTTGCATACAATTTCCTCAAATTGCTTACACCCGGCAAGGCTCTTGTAGATACCTTTCTCTATAATTCCTTTCAATAAATGGTTTTCTTGCTCAAGTGTAACTTGGCTAAGAGAATCATCATTAGTGGAATCAATAGAACTACTAGAGGCAATGTAAGAGCATAATTTTCCCTAAGTAGTTTTCGTGGTTGATGACAGTGTGTTTGCGGACTAACTGTGTGCATTAAGTTTTCAGAGGTTATCAGGTGGCACGAGACGGTTATCTTCCCCTCAAGTAGTATATCAGAAGACGGAGTCTTTTCCTTTCGAGGTTAGGTTGGTGGACCTGAGTCGTAGGAAAATTCGTACTATTAAGAGGGGATCCGCATCCGGAAAGGTTGGGAGGAATCATCACGTACACTTTGCACCCCCGTCCTTTCCCGGCACGATGGAGCTTTCTCTGCCCCCAAAGGCTCCATAGTTTCTCCTAAGCGGAAGTACCGCTCTTCAGAGCGGTAGTACCGCTCCAGCGGTACTACTGCCTTGAAGGATCGCTCGAACGACCGCTTACTTCTTAAGCGGAAGTTCCGAGCGGTACTACCGCCCCGAACTACCGCTTATATTTTTTAAGCGGAAGTTCCGAGCGGTACTACCGCCCCGAACTACCGCTTATATTTTTTAAGCGGAAGTTCCGAGCGGTACTACCGCCCCGAACTACCGCTTATGTTTTTTAAGCGGAAGTTCCGAGCGGTACTACCGCCCCGAACTACCGCATATATTTTTTAAGCGGAAGTTCCGAGCGGTACTACCACCCTGAGGAACTTTGGAGCCTCTTTCGCATCCTTTTTCTTCCGGACTTCTGGGACTTCTGAGCGGAAGTACCGCTCTCTCCAGAGCGGTACTACCGCCCCAAGCGAAAGTACCTCTCCCTCCAGAGCGGTACTACCGCTCAGTTGTTCCAGTACGTGTATAAGCGGAAGTACCGCCCCCTAGGACGGTACTACCGCTTATGCTCGTATCTGGGCAGAAAAACGGCCACTTTTCTCCCCACCTATAAAAGCGAGTCTTCTTCCCCATTGAGACTCACCTCTTCCAACATAAAGCTCCATTGTTGCTCCTAAGCTTATTCTTGCTCCTTCTCCCTCCCTAGCCATCAAAACTTGTTGATGCTCTAGGGTTTGGAGGAGAGGGCTTTGATCTACACTTCCACCGAGAGATATTTGATTCCCCCCATCAATCCCTTGCGGATCTTGTTACTCTTGGGTGTTTGAGCACCCTAGACGGAAGAGGTCACTTCGAAGCCATAGTCCATTGTGGTGAAGCTTCGTGGTGTCGTTGGGAGCCTCCAATTAAGTTGTGGAGATTGCCCCAACCTTGTTTGTAAAGGTCCGGTTGCCGCCTTCAAGGGCACCACTAGTGGAATCACGGCACCTCGCATTGTGTGAGGGCGTGAGGAGAATACGGTGGCCCTAGTGGCTTCTTGGGGAGCATTGTGCCTCCACACCGCTCCAACGGAGACGTACTTCCCCTTACCGGGAAGGAACTTTGGTAACACATCCTCATCTCCATCGGTTCCTCTTGTGGTTACTTCTTACCTTTACTTTGTGCAAGCTACTTATATTGTTATATCTTGCTTGCTTAGCTTGTTGTTGTGATTAGCATCATATAGGTTGCTCACCTAGTTGCATATCTAGCCAACCTATTTGTTGCTAAGCCTAAATTGTTAAAGAAAAGTTAAAAATTGTTAGTTGCCTATTCACCCCCCTCTAGTCAACCATATCGATCCTTTCAGGCAACATCATTAGATTTAGCATTTTTAATGTTGCTACTAGATGAAGAACCTTTCTTGCCTTTGTTACTAGTTTTCTTAGACTTAACTTGTGGAATGAATGTAGACAAGAGTAGTCGTTTGGCAAGATAAGATGAAGTCTTGTTTCGGAGATCGTCATTGATAGCTTTAAGAAACTCATGTTCTTGCTCCAAGTTGAGCTTCTCGAAGCGTAGCTTCTCATGAGTCCTTACAAGCTCTCTATGATCTTCGAGAGTAGATTCATGGGCTAACTTAAGAGTGTTTAATTCTTTAGTTAGTCATTCTATTATCATCTTATCATCATGACATGACTTATCTTGACTAGTATGAAAATTATCAAGTTCATTTTGACTAACATCACTAGTTTTATCAAAGAGCAGGTCATCATCACAAAGTAAATCATCTTCATCACTGTTGAAATCAAGATACTCGGGGTGTGATACCTTGGGGCCTTTAGCCATGAAGCAACTTCCACTCCCTTCATTTGGTGAATCAAATAGATCGTAGGAGTTGGTAGTCACTAGTGCAAGTCCGGCAACAGCTTCATCTTGACTATAGTCGGAGTTGGAGTGATAGCTTCTCTCGGAGTTGTTGTCGGATTCGGAGCCGGAAACCCATTCACCAACATGAGCTTGATGTCTTCTTCTTGAGTAGCTCTTGGTGTACTTGTCCTTCTTGTCCGAGTCCCTACTTCTCCTTGAGGGTCTTCGTTCATAACGAGCATCTCTACTCCTTCTCTCTCTTTGAGGTGATTCATTCCTTGAGCTTCGTCTTCTTGGTGACTCTTCTCTTCGTTTGTAGGGAGCCATGCACTCATTGGAGTAGTGTCCGGGCTTCCCACAATTGTAGCAGTTTCGGTCACGACTTGAGTACTTGACGAATGCTTCTCTTCATATCTTGAGTTGGAGCTTCGTTCTTTGCCTCTATTCTTGTAGAACTTGTTGAATTTCTTGACCATGAGGCTTATCTCTTCATTGGTGACGAGGTTGTCGCTTGAAGTTGCGGGAGCATCACTTGTGGCTTTGTAAGCACTGCTAGACTTGTTGTGAAGCTCTTCTTTGTCTTTGAGTGTCATCTCATGAGCAACAATCCTTCCAATGACTTCCGTAGGCTTGAGATCTTTGTAGTTGGGCATCATTTGGATCAATGTGCACACGGTGTCATATCTCCCATCCAAAGCTCGAAGTATCTTCTTGATGATGAATTTGTCAGTCATTTCTTCGCTTCCTAAGCCGGCAATCTCATTGGTGATGAGAGCTAGCCTAGAGTACATCTCTGCGACTCCTTCACCATCCTTCATCTTGAACTTGTCAAGCTGAGTTTGAAGAACGTCCAACTTGGATTCTCTCACGGATTCGGTACCTTCATGCATATCAACCAAAGTATCCCAAATCTCTTTTTCATTCTCAAGACGACTAATCTTGTTGAATTCTTCGGGGCATAGGCAGTTGAAAAGAATGTCACATGCTTGAGCGTTGTATTGCAACATCTTCAATTCATCCATGGTCGCTTCATGATTCGGTTCCTTTCCATCACCAAAGAATTCACCTTGCAAGCCAACACGAACAACAGCCTAAACGGCGGGTGTCGGTGTCAAAACCGGCGGATCTCGGGTAGGGGGTCCCGAGCTGTGAGTCTAGGATCAATGGTAACAAGGGGACGAAGGAGACGATGTTTACCCAGGTTCGGGCCCTCCTATGGAGGTAAAACCCTACGTCCTGCTTGATTATATTGATGGTATGAAGGTTACAGAGTTGATCTACCTCGAGATCGACTAGCTATAACCCTAGACGAGTTTCTGTGTGTTATGATCTAAAACCCTCCGGCTTATATAGACACCAGGGGTCATTAGGGTTACATATGGTCGGTTGCCCACCGGAGGGAAAAAACATGCCTAATCTACTATCTTTAACTTGACCGACACGCCACGACTCCTGAGGTCTTCTCCATATCGACGAGGCCTTCGGTCAATCTCATTCTCAGCGAGCGGCCCATTAGCCCGATCTATGAGAAATAGGTCGGCAGTCCGAGGACCCCTTAATCCCGGACTCCCTCAGTAGCCCCCGGACTAGCCTCCAACGCCGGAATGTACCCAGACAATCTTGCGTGTCGAAGTCTTCGGCTTGTGAGGCGAGTCCCTCTACCTCTTCTTACTCGGCAACCATCCCGTCATCAGAGAATCTTCGATCGCTGAGAGCTTGCAGGACCCAGTGTAGTAACCTTCGGCGCTTCCTTGTGCGCCGAGGGGAGACGAGCGGCCTGATAGCTTTTTACAAGACCGCCCTTCCCGCAGGGGAGGCACCACTTATTTAAACAAGTTAATCGCGGTCTGGGTCACATCTTCTTCTTCCCCATTAGAAAAAACTTCAAGCGAGAGATCGCCGCAAAAACATGGCGAGCGCCCCCAGCTCTTCCTCGCGTCCTTACGGCTCCCGTCCCGGGGATTGGACAAGCTGCTCCGTATCCCTCCTTCGGCTGCGTGACCTCGAGACCCAAGGGTACCTTCTGTCGGGGGGATGACCCCGGGGTAGCCTCAAGCGACCCACTACTCCAACTTTCTGAAACAACGGGGCGCGAGCCGCCTCCCCGTACAGCCCGGCTGCGCCCCGCCGGCTACGCGCTACCGGCTACGCCCTGCCGGCTGTGTCCCGCCGGCTGCACCCAGCCGGCTGCAACATGCCAGCCGGCTAGGGGCGGAGGTGCCTGGCCCCCTAGCCGGCTACGCATTGGATACCGCGGTCGGGGTGCGCGTGGCTACAGTGGCCCCCATCCCATCGGGGGTCAGCGCCCGTGAGGCCACAGTGGAGGTGGCAGTGCCTCTGACTCCGGCCGACTGCGACAGGGCTCCCAACAGTGCCGGCACGCCCTCAACCACTCCATTACCTGCCCCGGCGTGGCTACAGGGCAGCCGGCCGTACCGCTGACCTCGGCCGGTTGCCACAAGACGACGCCCCGAAGGACGACCCGTGCCGGGACGTGACCGTCACGGGGACCCACCGTGCGGGCCCCGCCGGCTCCCGACGGGACCCCTCAGCCGGGGGCCCCACAGCCGGCCCGAGAGGCTGCCGGCTGGGCCCCCCTGAGATCTCTTATTCATATTGTACTCCGGGGGGTTGGCCTATAAAACCCCCCGGGCCTCCCCCATGCAACGGGTCGACTCTCTTCACATATCACACTCAGATGGGGAGGCAGCAAGGGCGACCTAGCTCTTTCTTCCTCCTCTAGCCATATAGCTCCAGGAGCACCATTGTAACTTCATCATTGTTTAAACTAGACCAAGCAGGACTAGGGGTGTTACCTCCCACGGAGGGCCCCGAACCTGGGTACATCGTGTGTCTGCCACCGCTTGTGCCTAACCCCGCTCCCGAAGCCCGTCGGCGTCCTTCGGCCCCAACCACTCTCGATAAGCCTACCCATGGCATATGCCGTGACAAAACGACGACAGTTGGCGCCCACCGTGGGGCCGTCCACGGCGCCGGCTGGAGTCACACTCCGGGCGGGGCCCTTCACCACCTCCCCCGGCCGTCCCGCGTCTGGGCGGAACTGCATGCTCGTGGGGCTTGCTCCGGCAGGCCCTGCGGGCGACGTTGCCGGCCTCTCCAACGAGCGCCATGGCCGCGACTCCGCACTTGACGTCGCCGCGCTCGCCGAGCGTTTCGGCAAGCTAAGCCTCGCCGGCGGGCCGGCGGCCGACGGGTACCCTAGCTGGGTGCTCGACTGCACCGATCCCCCCGCGTCCGTGGGTGCACTCCCCACGAGCGAAGCTGACGGCTCCCGCGTTTGCGTTCGAGTGATGGTCACCGCCTCCTCCACCACTTCGGGCCGTGCGCGGGCCGAGGCCGACGCGGCCGCCGCCCGCGCCGGTACCTCCGACCCGCTCGCCGCTACCCTCCGGGGTCTGGGCACTCCCATTGCCCCGACGGCGGACCCAGTCACCGCCACAGCCGAGCTGGAGGCGGCCCGCCGCCTGCTATTCAAAGACGCCAGCGCCCTCGCTTCCGAGCGGCGCTGGATGGAAGCCGCGCAACGGGAATACGCCTCCTTGTATGGTCTCACCCCGGCTGGCACCGAGCCCAGCTGGCGCGGGGCTGTGCGTGACCGCGGCCGCGTGGTCGCGGAAATCCTTGGCGGTCGCCTCCCCGTCTACGACACCCCCACGGCCAACCTGCGGGCCGCCAAGGTAGCCTACGAGGATCTGGCTACCTTGGTAGGTGAGGAGCATGCCGCGCGCGAGCGGCACATCAAGGACCTCATCGACACTGCCAACGTGCAACAAGTCGGTTTTGCCCCAGGCGGAGCCGTCTCCAAGATTCCCCGTCCTGAGGGCGAGGACGCTGGGGCTGCTGACCGTCGGCCGGCTCAGCACTCCAGCGCCCCTCGTCTCTCCGGCCGGCATGCCAAGGGAAGCAACGTTCGGTGTTCCCAGTCGCACGGGAACGAGCAGCCGGCTGTGAACAGCCGGCGCAGCAACAACCCGGCTGGCGGCAACCGCCGTGACGAAGCGCCAGCTGGCGGTAGCCGGCGCAGCCGCGGACACACGCCGCCTCCACGACAGGAACCGGCGCGGTCCGTCCCGCCGGCCGTCCGCCCCGAGCTTGCGGCCCGGCTCGGGCCGCGCGTCCTCCACAACGAAAACGATGCGCGGCTCCGCCTCGACCGGCTGGCGCAGTCGGCTCTCCTCGAGGAGGAGGGCTCGATTGGCCCGGCATGCTTCGGCCCCCGGATTCGCAACGAGCCGTTCCCGTCCGGCTTCACGCTTCCCCGCGACACCCCGAAGTACAACGGGGCGGCCAAGCCGGAGGACTGGCTGATCGACTACACCACCGCGGTCGGCATCGCTAGGGGGAACAAGCGCGTAGCCGTCTGCTACGCCCCCCTCATGCTGATCGGCTCGGCCCGCACCTGGCTTAAGAGCCTGGCGGCCGGCAGCATCAACACCTGGACGGACTTCGAAGAAGCGTTCGTCCGCAACTTCACCGGCACCTACAAATGGCCCGGCCGGCCCCGCGAGCTGGCCATGTGCGTCCAGGGTCCGGAAGAGCCCCTCCGCGAATACCTCACGCACTGGACCGAGCTTCGCAACTCCTGCGAAGGAGTGCACGAGGTGCAGGCCATCCAGTACTTCATTGAGGGGTGCCGAGACGGCACCCACCTCAAGCACAAGCTCCTGTGCTCCGAGCCGGCCACCCTGGCGGACTTGATGGCCAAGGCGGACAAATACGCCACGGCCGACTCCGCTATGCGGATGAAGGTCGCCACAACAGCCAAACCGGCTCCTCCGCCCGCCGCGCCGCGGGCGGCCGCCGACAACCGGCAGCAGCAGAACAACAAGCGCAAGGCCGACCAGCCGGATGCTCGCTACGGGAGCCGGCAGGTTGCCTCAGTCGAGGAAGAGCAACCGGCTGCCCAGGCATCCAGCCAGCGTCAGCGCACCGGCAAAGCTGCCTGGCAGCCCAAGCTCACGTTCGAACAGATGCTCGACCTCCCCTGCAAACACCACTCTGGCGCAAAGCCGGCCACGCACACGCTCCGGCAGTGCAGCTTCTCGCAGCGGCTGGCCCGGGGCGAGGGTCTCCCGACTCCTCCCCCGCCGCCTCCTCGCGTGCCGGCGCCGCCTCCGGCTCCCGCTCCGACTCAGGCCCCGACTCCGGCTCAGAACGACGGCCGGCTGCTCGATCAGTTCCCTGCCCAAGACGGTTCCTACGTCGTCTTCACCAGTGAAGAGACGGACAAGCACACTCAGCGCCGGCTCCGCCGCGAGGTGAACGCCACTATGCCCGCGACTCCCCAGTTCATGCACTGGTCCGAGAAGCCGGTCACCTGGAGCCGGGCTGACCACCCGGCTGTGATGCCAAGCCCGGGCAGCTACGTCCTCGTCCTCGATCCCACCATCACCTCCGAGAGGCGCTCGTGCCGCTTCTCGCGGGTGCTGATCGATGGGGGCAGCAGCATCAACATCTTTACCTCGACACGATGCGCAAGCTGGGACTCAAGGTGGAGGACCTGCAAGCAAGCCGGACGGTTTTCCACGGCATCGTGCCGGGAAAATCCTGCACCGCCGTCGGCAAGATCAGGCTCGACGTCCTCTTCGGTGACCATATCCACTTCCACCGCGAACCGGTGTGGTTCGAGGTAGTGGACCTCGACAGTCCCTACCACGCGCTGCTGGGTCGGCCGGCCCTCGCCAAGTTCATGGCGATCCCCCACTACGCCTACCTCAAGCTCAAGATGCCGGGTCCCAAGGGCATCATTACCATCGCCGGCGACTACAAGATATCGATCGCGTGCGCGCGAGACGGCAGCCGGCTGGCCGAAGCACTGGAGATAGCAGAGGAGAAGCGGCAGCTCGACCGGCTCGTGGCCCGCACATCTGGCCAGCCCGCCATGCCGGCTCCTCCATCCCAGTCGGTCGGCGAGGCCTCGTTCCAGCCGTCGAAGGACACTAGGCAGGTGCCACTCGACCCGGCCAACCCCAGCCAGTGCGTCACCATCGGCTCTCGCCTCGACAGCGAATAGGAAGGCGAGCTCGTTGACTTCCTCCGTGAGAATCGGGACATCTTTGCATGGTCTCCCAAAGACATGCCGGGTGTTCCGAGGAAGTTCGTCGAGCACAAGCTTCATGTACGGCCGGATGCGAAGCCGGTCAAGCAACCCCTGCGCCGTTTCTCCGAGGAGAAGCGGCGTACCATAGGAGAAGAAATCGCCCGGCTGCTCGCAGCCGGCTTCATCATGGAAGTGTTCCACCCGGACTGGCTGGCCAACCCAGTCCTGTTGCTGAAGAAGAACAAAACTTGGCACATGTGTATCGACTACACGAGCCTGAACAAGGCGTGCCCCAAGGACCCGTTCGCCCTGCCGCGGATCGATCAAGTCATCGACTCCACGGCCGGCTGCGACCTGCTGTCCTTCCTGGACGCCTACTCCGGCTACCACCAGATCAAGCTGGACCCGGCCGACCGGCTGAAAACCTCCTTCATCACCCCTTTCGGGGCCTACTGCTACATCACCATGTCCTTCGGCCTGAAGAATGCAGGTGCTACCTTCCAGCGCTGCATGGAGAAGTGTCTCCTGCCTCAGATAGGCAGGAACGTCCACGTCTACGTCGACGACATCGTTGTCAAGTCCAAGAAGCACTTCAGCCTCCTCGACGATCTCCGGGAAACATTCGCCAACCTGTGTGAGTACAAGATCAAGCTCAACCCGGAGAAATGTGTCTTCGGCACTCCAGCCGGCCAACTTTTGGGTTTCTTCGTGTCCGCCCGCGGCATCGAAGCTAACCCCGAGAAGATCAGGGCGATCGAGCGCATGCCCAAGCCGACCCGGCTGCCTCGCCTCTCTCAGCCGGTTCGTCAGCCGGCTGGGCGAGAAGGCCCTGCCCCTCTACGGGCTCCTGCGGAAGACGGCTCTGGTCGAGCCGGGCCGCGATCCCTCGAAGAAGCCGGCCATGTTCTATTGGTCCGACGAGGCGGACGAGGCGTTCCGTGGCCTCAAGCGGCCCCTCACCAGCACGCCCATCCTGGCCGCGCCGGCGAAGAAGGAGCCTTTGCTCGCCTATATCGCGGTGACCACGCGCGTCGTCAGCGTCGTCTTGGTGGTGGAGCGGCCGGAGGAAGGCAAAGCGCTGCCGATCCAGCGTCCCGTCTACTACCACAGCGATGTCCTCTCCGCCTCCAAGCATAACTACCCCCACTACCAGAAGATGTGCTACGGCATATACTTCGCCGCCCAGAAGATCAAGCAGTACTTCCAGGAGCACGTCATCACCGTCGTGAGCACAGCGCCGCTGGGCGAAATCATGTGCGGCCGGGACGCCACCGGCCGGATTGCCAAGTGGACCATCGCCCTCGCCGACTACGAGATACGGTATGAACCGCGCACCGCCATCAAGTCACAAGCGATGGCCGACTTCCTCGTCGACTGGGCCGAAACCTAGTTCGTGCCGCCTCCACCCGACTCCACACATTGGCGTATGCACTTCGACGGCTCGAAGATGCGAGCCGGCCTGGGAGCCGGCATCGTCTTGTCATCCCCGAGGGGGGACCAGCTCAAGTACGCGCTCCAGATCCACTTCGCCGCCTCCAACAACGTGGCCGAGTACGAGGCCCTCGTCCACGGCCTCCGGCTCGCCAAGGAGATCGGCATCCAGCGCATCATATGCTTCGTCGACTCCGACCTCGTGGTGCAGCAAGTCTCTGGCGAGTGGGACGCCAGGGACGCCAACATGGCCAGCTATCGCTTCCTCGTCCAACAGCTCACCGGCTCCTTCGAGGGCTGTGAGTTCCATCACGTCCCCCGCGCGGACAACGAGGCGGCAGATACGCTGGCAAAGATCGGCTCCACCCGGCAAGCCATCCCAGCCGGCGTCTCCCTCGAGCGGCTGCTCAAACCTTCGATCAAGCCCTCTCCCGAATCGGAGTCCATCTTCGTGCCGGCTAACGCAGCCGGCCCCTCGTCAGATCCGGCCGCCCAGCCGGCCCCGCCGGCTATGGCAACTTCGCCGGCTCCGCCATCTCCGGCTGCTCAGCCGGCGCCACCCGCCCCGGCTGTCGGGCCGGCCACATCCGCGACGGCCGGCTCTGAGCCCGCGGCCGTCATGATGGCAATCGGCGCTCCTTCCACCGGTTCTCTCCCGGGGGCTGGTCTTCCGGACCCGGGGGCTGGTCTTCCGGACCCGGGGGCTTGTCTTCCCGCCGCGGGGGCTGGTGAGCCGGTCCCGGGGGCTGGTCTTCCGGACCCGGGGGCTCCTGCCACCTCCAACGTCCCGCCCGAGCCCGAGCCGGCTCCCGTCTCGGCTCCCTCGTGGGCCCAGCCCATCCTGGCATTTCTCCTACGCGGCGCGCTCCCCCCTGATGAGGCGACAGCAAGACAAATCCAGCGCCGAGCCCCGGCCTACAGCATCATCAACCACGAGCTGGTTCATCGCAGCACCACCGGCGTTTTCCAACGCTGCGTCGAGCTGGAAAAAGGGCAAGAGATCCTCCTCGACATCCACCAGGGCGAGTGCGGGCACCACGCCGCCTCCAGGACCCTGGTGGCCAAGGCGTTCCGCCATGGTTTCTACTGGCCGACTGCTTTGGAGGCGGCCAAGCAGCTGGTCGACAAGTGCGAAGGCTGTCAGCGCTTCAACACGCAGAGCCACCTGCCGGCTTCAGCCCTCCAGACCATCCCCCTCTCGTGGCCTTTTGCCGTCTGGGGGCTGGACATGGTGGGACCTTTCAAGACCGCGCGAGGCGGCAAGACGCATTTGCTGGTAGCCGTCGACAAATTCACCAAGTGGATCGAGGCCCGGCGAATCAAGAAGCTGGACGGTCCCACGGCCGTCCGGTTCATCGAAGACATCACGGTCCGCTACGGCGTCCCCCACAGCATCATCACCGACAATGGCACGAACTTCGCCAAGGGCGCACTAGCGCGCTTCTGCTCCAAGCAGGGCATCCGGCTCGATCTGGCGTCCGTCGCCCACCCACAGTCGAACGGCCAGGTTGAGAGGGCGAACGGCCTGATCCTGGCCGGCATCAAGCCCCGGCTCGTGGCACCACTGGTCCGGTCGGCCGGCTGCTGGGTCGAAGAACTGCCGGCTGTCCTTTGGAGCCTCAGGACTACGCCCAACCGGTCGACCGGCTACACCCCGTTCTTTCTCGTGTATGGGTCCGAGGCAATGATCCCCACCGACATCGAGTTTGATTCGCCTCGGGTTACCCTGTACACGGAGACAGACGCGAAGGAGGCAAGAGAAGACGGCGTCTACCTCCTCGAGGAGGCCCGCAAACTGGCCCTGAGCCGGACGGCTATTTACCAGCAAAAGCTCCGGCACTACCACAGCAAGCGGATCCGGCCACTCTCCTTCCGCGAAGGAGACTTGGTGCTCAGGCGGATCCAGCGAACCGCCGATCAGCGCAAGCTGTCCTCCCCATGGGAGGGCCCGTTCATCGTCAGTAAGGCGCTGCACAACAACGCGTACTATCTGATAGACGCCCAGAAGCCGCAGAAGCGCAAGAGAGACGCCTCCGGCAAGGAAACGGAGCGCCCGTGGAACGCGGCGCTCCTCCGCCCTTTTTATTGCTAAGAACCAGTGTATGTATATATTTCTTCCCTTTTGGGCTTATGAATGCAACGGGTGCCCCAAGCCTGCTCTTGGGACACGCCCCTTTCCGTCTCTTCCTAAGATTTTCGTTCGCTGGCTCCTAGGTCCGGCTCCCGGTCTCGGGGGCTAGCCGGCTAGTCCAGCCCCCCTGCCCCGAAGCCGGTCAAGTAGTGTGAACTAAGAAGAGCCCTCCCGCCCCTCCCAGCTACAGACCGGCTCCCGGCTGTCCGGCTGAAGGGACCTCGAGACGGCGAAACTTAGCTCACACGAAAAATCGATCGCAAAGGGGATTGCCGGCTAGGGCTAGCCGGATCACTTCCTTTTTAGCCACTGTCACTCACCTTACCCGAAAAACTCTCGCGGTTTCTTAACTCACGACCGGCGCCCTCGAGGCGGACGCCCCATCCCAGCTACAGACCGGCTCCCGGCTGTCTGGCTGGTGGGACCGAAACCAAGGGGGACAAGGCCTTGAGCAAACGAAACAAAAAGAGAAGAAAAGGGATTAGGCCGAGCCGGCACGCATAAAGCAACATTTCAGCAACCAAAAGTTTTTTACAACTCAAGAAAGGCCCACGGCCACGAGTTCATTACATATACACCCCCTGTGGGTGGAATGGTAGTCTAACTATGCAGAAAGATAAAAGCTCTAGACGGCGCCGGCACCACCATCTCCTTCGGCACCGCCCGCGGCGGCCGACGATGAAGCCCCGTCCTTGTCCATGGCGCGCTCTGCGTCGGCTCCCGTCTCCAAGTCCGGAGCCGACTCGGAGTCGGCGTAGACGTCGGTGCTGGAGCCGGAATCTTCCCCGTCCGTCTCGGCGGCGCTCCCCTCCGGGTCGTCCAGGGCGAGCGTGTACCAATCCTCCGGGATCACCACGCCGTCTGCCCCGCGCTCTGGGACGTACTCGTCCCACGCGGCGAAGGACGCAATGTCGCTCGCCCTCACGGCCATCACATCGGCCACCGCCTCCAACTCCGCGTTGGTACCGGCGCGCTGGGCTGTGAGCAGACCCATGTCCAGCTCGGGGTACCATGACTTCGCAAGGCGAAGCGCCATGCTCGCACCGGCGCGCGCTGCAGAGGCCCTCCAGGCGTTCACCCGCGCGGTCCCGAACTCCAGCCACCTCGACAGCCGGCTCATGGAGACCGGGTCCACCGCGCCGGGCCAAAGGGTGCGAACCAGCGCCCGGCCGGCCGCCTGGAGCCGCTTCAGAGCCCGAACCACCTCCGACAGCCGCGCCGAGGAGGCGATCCCCACCTCGTCCAAAGTCCAGGGGGCGAGCAGCCCAACGGCTTCCCCCTGCCCCCGCTGGCCCTCGCGGTGGGCCTCCACGGCCGCCTCCGTGGCCTCCTGCGTACCGGGGAAAAGCCCTAAGAAGAAAACGCGGGATGAGCAAAGAAGCAAGCCAGAAAACCCAAAAGCAAGGCGCGGAAAGAACAAGGCGGTAAACTTACCGCGCAGCATCCGATCCACCTCGTGCCATTGCTCCTGCAGCTCCACCTCCCTGGCCGACCACTCCTGGTGCTGGCGCTCGTGCTCGTCCCGAGCCGCCTGCGCATTCTCAGCCGCCTTGGTCAGCGCGGCGTCCTTGGCCTCCAGCTCCTGGCGGAGGATTTTTTCCCGCTCCTCCGCCTCCCGACGAAGGGCCGTCTCGCGGTCCACCAGCTCTTGGCGGTGGGCCGCCTCGCGCTCCTCCTTCTCCGCCTTCGCCTGCTCCGTCTCCCCGCGGAGCCAGTCGTGCTCCGCAGTAAGGAGGCCCCGCTGCTCCCCAAGCTGCACCACCTGGCAGCGGAGGCTGACCGTCTCGGCATGGGTGGCTGCTTGGGACGAAGACGCCGCTGTCAGCAAACAAAAAGAAGAAAGGGAATCAGCCCGCCTCCAGAGCAGCCGGCCTGATTCCCGGGGGCTACACCCAGTGTTGGAAATATGCCCTAGAGGCAATAATAAATTAGTTATTATCATATTTCCCCATTCATGATAATAGTTTATTATTCATGCTAGAATTGTATTGACCGGAAACTAAATACATGTGTGAATAGATAAACAAATACTGTGTCCCTAGTAAGCCTCTACTAGACTAGGTCGTTGATCAAAAGATGGTCAAGATTTCCTGACCATGGACATGAGTTGTCATTTGATAATGGGATCACATCATTAGGAGAATGATGTGATGGACTTGACCCAACCGTTAGCATAGAAAATGATCGTTCAGTTTATTGCTATTTCTTTCACTATGTCAAATACACGTTCCTCTGACCATGAGATCATGCAACTCCCGGATACCGTAGGAATACTTTGGGTGTATCAAACGTCACAACGTAATTGGGTGATTATAAAGGTGCACTACAGGTATCTCCGAAAGTGTTTGTTGAGTTGGCATGGATCGAGATTGGAATTTGTCACTCCGACTATCGGAGAGGTATCTCTGGGCCCTCTCGGTAATACAACATCACAGAAGCCTTGCAAGCACCGTGACTAAAGAGTTAGTTACAAGATGACATATTACAGAACGAGTAAAGAGACTTGCCGGTAACGAGATTGAACTAGGTATTGGATACCGACGATCGAATCTCGGGCAAGTAACATACCGCCAGACAAAGGGAACAACGTATGTTGACATATGAGGTTCACCGATAAAGATCTTCGTGGAATATGTAGGAACCAATATGAGCATCCAGGTTCCGCTGTTGGTTATTGACCGGAGAGTCGTCTCGGTCATGTCTACATCATTCCCGAACCCGTAGGGTCCGCACACTTAAGGTTCGATGACAATTTAGTATTATATGAGTTATGTGATTGGTGGCCGAAGTTTGTTCGGAGTCCCGGATGAGATCACGGACATGATGAGGAGTCTCGAAATGGTCGAGAGGTAAAGATTCATATATTGGAAGGCTATATTCGGTCGACGTCGGAAAGGTTCCGAGTGATTCGGGTATTTTTCGGAGTACTTGGGAGTTACGGGAATTCACCGGGAGAAGTAATGGGCCTTATTGGGCCATACGGGAAAAGGAGAGGCAGGCCACGTGAGGAGGCTCGCGCCCCCCTTGCCCAAACCGAATTGGACTAGGGGAGGGGGCGCAGCCCCCTCTTTCCTTTCCCCTCTCCCTTCCCTCTTTCTTACTCCGTATGGGAGGTGGAATCCTACTAGGACTAAGGAGTCCTAGTAGGACTCCCCACACTTGGCGCACCCCTAGGGGGCCGGCCTCCTCCCTCTCATCCTTTATATACGGGGGCAAAGGGGCACCCCAAAGTACACAATTGTCCCATAGCCGTGTGCGGTGCCCCGATCTCCGTTTTCCACCTCGGTCATATTTTCGGAGAGCTTAGGCGAAGCCCTGCCGGAATCACTTCACCGTCACCGTCGCCGCGCCGTCGTGCTGACGGAACTCATCTACTACCTCGATGTCTTGCTGGATCAAGAAGGCGAGGAACGTCACCGAGCTGCACATGTGTAGAACTCGGAGGTGCCGTACGTTCGGTACTCGATCGGTGGAGCTCGAAGGATTGTTCGACTACATCAACCGCGTTGTGAGACGCTTCCGCTAACGGTCTACGAGGGTACGTAGACACACTCTCCCCTCTCGTAGCGATACATCTCCATGGATAGATCTTGCGTGAGCATAGGAATTTTTTTGAAATTCATGCTCTGTTCCCCGACAGTGGCATCCGAGCCAGGTCTATGCGTAGATGTGTTTCGCACGAGTAGAACACAAGTGAGTTGTGGGCGTGGGTGTATACATATTGCTTGTCGTTACTAGTTGTTACTTGATTCGGCGGTATTGTGAGATGAAGCGGCCCGGACTGACATTACGCGTACGCTTACGCGAGACAGGTTTCACTGCTACGTGCACTCGTTGCGTAAAGGTGACTGGCGGGTGTCTGTCTCTCTCACTTTAGTTGAATCGGTTTCAATGAAGAGGGTTCTTTTAGAAGATCAAAAAGCAATCACTACACCACGTTGTGGTTTTGCGTAGGTAAGAACGGTTCTTGCAAACCCGTAGCAGCCACGTAAAACTTGCAACAACAAAGTAGAGGACGTCTAACTTGTTTTTGCAGGGTATGCTGGTGATGTGATATGGCCAAGACATGATGTGATATAAGTTGTTGTATGAGATGATCATGTTTTGTAAGTTATCAGGCAACCGGCAGGAGCCTTATGGTTGTCTCTTTATTGTATGCAATGCCAACGCTATGTAATTGCTTTACTTTACCGCTATTAGTTAGCAGTAGTAGTAGTAGCAATAGCCGGCGAGACGACCACGACGCTACGATGGAGATCAAGGTGTCACGATTCTACGATGGAGATCAAGGTGTCAACCCGGTGACGATGGAGATCATGACGGTGCTTTGCTGATGGAGATCAAAAGCACAAGACGATGATGGCCATATCATGTCACATATATTGAATTGCATGTGATGTTAATCCTTTTATGCATCTTATTTTGCTTAGGACGACGGTAGCATTATAAGATGATCCCTTCACTAAATTTCAAGATAAGTGTTCTCCCCTAGTATGCACCGTTGCGAAGGTTCAACGCTTCTAAGCACCACGTGATGATCGGGTGTGATGGATTCTTTCGTTCGCATACAACGGGTGTAAGCCAGTTTTACACACGCAGAATACTTGGGTTAAACTTGACGAGCCTAGCATGTACAGACATGGCCTCGGAACACAAGAGACCGAAAGGTCGAACATGAGTCATATAGTAGATATGATCAACATGAAAGATGTTCACCATTGATAACTAATCCACCTCACGTGATGATCGGACGTGGTTTAGTTGATGTGGATCATGTTACACTTAGACAACTTGAGGGATGTTAATCTAAGTGGGAGTTCTTAAGTAATTTGATTAATTGAACTTCAATTGTCATGAACATAGTCTTACTTGTCTTAGCAAATTTATGTTGTAGATCCATAGACCGCGCTGTAGTTCCCCTGTTTTTATTATGTTCCTAGAGAAAACGAAGTTGAAAGTTGATGGAAGCAACTATGCGGACTAGGTCCGTGATCTGAGGATTGTCCTCACTGCTGCACAGAAGGCTTATGTCCTTAATGTACCACTCAGTGAAATACCCCTACGGCTTCGTCTGAGGACGTTATGAACGTCTGGCAGACAAGAAAAGATGACTACTCGATAGTCAGTGCGCCATACTTTACGGCTTAGAACCGGAGCTCCAAATATGTTTTGAGCAACACGGAGCATATGAGACGTTCCAAGAGCTGAAAATTTGTTTTTCAAGACACACACCCGGGTCGAGAGGGATGAAACCTTCGACAAGTTCTATAGCTACAAGATGGAGGAGAACAGCTCCGTTAGTGAGCATGTACTCAGAATGTCTGAGTACTTCAAACACTTGAATCAAGTGGGAGTTAGACTTCCGAATAAAGTGGTGATTGATAGAGTTCTCTAGTCACTATCACTAAGCTACTGGATCTTCGTGATGAACTATAAACATGCAAGGGATAGAAGATCCTTAAGCTATTCGCGATGCTACAATCTGCGGATGTAGAAATCAAAAAAAGGGAGCATCAAGTGTTGATGGTTAATAAGACCACTAGTTTCAAGAAGGGCAAGGGAAAGAAAAGGGAACTTCAAGAAGAACGGTAAAACAGTTGCCGCTCACGCGAAGAAACCCAAGGCTGAACCAAACCCGAGACTTAGTGCTCCCATTGCATAGGGAAATGTCACAGGGAGCGGAACTTCCCCAAAGTAACTGGCAGATAATAAGACTGGCAATGTCAACAAAGATATTTGATATACATGTTATTGATATGTACCTTACTAGTACTCGTAGGAGCACCTGGGTATTTGATACTTGTTCAGTTGCTTACAACTTGAAACATGGAGCTTCGGAATAAACGAGGGCTAGCTAAGAACGAGGTGACGATGTGCATTGGAAGTGTCTCCAAGGTTGATGTGATCACCATCGCCACGCTCTCTCTACCTTCAGGATTAGTGATGAACCTAAATAATTGTTATTTGGTGCTTGCGTTAAGCATGAACATTATATCTGATAGTGTTTATTGCAAGACGGTTATTCAATTTCAGAGAATAATTGTTATTCTATTTGGATAATATCATTGATGATCATGCACTTAAAATGAAAGGTTTATAGAATCTTGATCGTAGTAATACATATGTTCATAACACGAATGCCAAAAGATAATGATAGTACCACATATTTGTGGCACTGCCGCTTAGGTCATATCAGTGTTAAACACATGAAGAAACTCCATGCAGATGGGTTTTTGGAATCTCTTGATTATGAATCATTTGAGACATGTGAACCGTGCCTTATTGGCAAGATGACTAAAACTCCGTTCTCCAGAACAATGGAGCGAGCAACCAACTTATTGGAAATAATACATACCGATGTATGCGGTCCGATGAGTGTTGAGGCGCGCGGTGGATATCGTTATATTCTCACGTTCACTGATGATTTGAGTAGATATGGTTATGTCTACTTGATGAAGCATAAATCTGAAACATTTGAAAAGTTCGAAGAATTTCATAGTGAAGTAGAGAACCATCGTAACAAGAAAATAAAGTTCTTACGATCTGATCGTGGAGGAGAATATTTGAGTTACGAGTTTGGCAATCACTTAAGACAATGTGGAATTGTTTCACAGCTCACGCCACATGGAACACCACAGCGTAATGCTGTGTCCGAACATCGTAATCGTACTCTATTGGATATGGTGTGTTCTATGATGTCTCTTACCGATTTGCCACTATCATTTTGGGTTTATGCATTAGAGACAGCTGCATTCACTTTAAACAAGGGCACCGTCTAAATCCGTTGAGATGACACCGTATGAACCGTGGTTTGCAAGAAACCTAAGATGTCGTTTCTGAAAGTTTGGGGATGCAATGCTTATGTCAAAAGGCTTCAGCCAGATAAGCTCGAACCCAAAGCGGATAAGTGCGTCTTCATAGGATACCCAAAGGAGACCGTTGGGTACACCTTCTACCACAGATCCGAAGGCAAAGTATTCGTTGCTAAGAATGGATCCTTTCTAGAGAAGGAGTTTCTCTCGAAAGAAGTGAGTGGGAGGAAAGTAGAACTTGATGAGATAATTGTACCTCCTCTGGATAGTAGTACGCCATAGAAATAAATTTCTGTGACACCAACACAGACCAGAGAAGAATTTGATGATGATGATCATGAGGCTTCGGATCAAGTTGCTACAGAACCTCGTAGGTCAACCAGGACATGCTCCGCACCAGATTGGTACGGCAATCCTGTCTTGGAGGTCATGTTGTTAGACAACGGTGAACCTACGAACTATGAAGAAGCGATGGCGAGCCCAGATTCCGACAAATGGCTTGAGGCCATGAAATCCGAGATTAGATCCATGTATGAGAACAAAGTGTGGACTTTGGTAGACTTGCCCGATGAAACGGCGAGCTATTAAAAATAAATGGATCTTTAAGAAGAAGACGGACGCTGATGGTAATGTCACCGTCTATAAAGCTCGACTTGTTGCTAATGGTTATCGACAAGTTCAAGGAGTTGACTACGATGAGACTTTCTCACCCGTAGCGATGCTAAAGTCTGTCAGAATTATGTTAGCAATTGCCGCGTTTTATGATTATGAAATCTGGCAAATGGACGTCAAAACGGCATTCCTTAATGGATTCCTTAAGGAAGAATTGTATATGATATAATCGGAAGGTTTTGTCGATCCTAAAGGTGCTAACAAAGTATGCAAGCTCCAGCGATCCATCTATGGACTGGTGCAAGCATCTCGGAGCTGGAATACTCGCTTTGATGAAGTGATCAAAGTGTTTGGGTTTATGCAAGTTTATGGAGAAACTTGTATTTACAACAACGTGAGTGGGAGCTCTATAACATTTCTAATAAGTATATGTGACTGGAAATGATGTAGAATTTTTGGAAAGCATAAAGAATTAATTGAAAGGAGTTTTTCAATAAAAACCTGTTTTTTGAGTTATCCACGGTTTGAGCATCGAGATCTATAGAGATAGATCAAGACACCTGATAAAAGATTTTCACACACCTTGATTAGATTTTGAAGAAGTTCAAAATGGATCAAGTCAAAAGAAATAAGTTCTTGGCTGGTGTGAAGTGGAGTAAGACTTGAAGATCTAGGTAAAGGTCGTTTACATGTTAGGCATCAAAATCTATAGAGATAGATTGAGACGCCTCATATGACTTTCACAAAACATATACCTTGACAAGATTTTGAAGAAGTTCAAAATGGATCAGTCAAAGAAGGAGTTCTTGACTGTGGTGAAAGGTATGAAGTTGAGTAAGACTCAAATCTCGACCACGGCAAAATAAATAGAATGGATGAAGGTTATCCCCTATGCCTCGGCCATAGGTTCTATAAAGTATGCCAAGCTGTGTGCCTTGCCATGTGTCTGGCAAAAGAGGTACCAAAGTGATCCAGGAGTAGATCACTGGACATCGGTCAAATTATCCTTAAGATGACTAAGGAAGAATTTCTCGGGAATAGAGATGATAAAGAGTTCGTCGTAAGGGGTTACGTCGATGCAAGCTTTAAACACTGATCCGAAAGACTATGAGTCTCAGACCGGATAAGTATAGTGGGGAATTTTTTTGGAGTAGCTCCAAACAGAGTGTGGTAGCAGCATCTACATCGAGATTTGCCAAGAACACACGGATCTGAATATTGCAGACCCGTTGACTAAAACCTCTCTCACAAGCAAAACATGATCAACTTTAGAACTGATTAAGTGTTAATTACATGGAGATGTAATCTAGATTATTGACTCTAGTGCAAGTGGGAGACTGTTGGAAATATGCCCTAGAGGCAATAATAAATTAGTTATTATCATATTTCCCCGTTCATGATAATAGTTTATTATTCATGCTAGAATTGTATTGACCGGAAACTAAATACATGTGTGAATAGATAAACAAATACTGTGTCCCTAGTAAGCCTCTACTAGACTAGGTCGTTGATCAAAAGATGGTCAAGATTTCCTGACCATGGACATGAGTTGTCATTTGATAATGGGATCACATCATTAGGAGAATGATGTGATGGACTTGACCCAACCATTAGCATAGCAAATGATCGTTCAGTTTATTGCTATTGCTTTCACTATGTCAAATACACGTTCCTCTGACCATGAGATCATGCAACTCCCGGATACCGTAGGAATACTTTGGGTGTATCAAACGTCACAACGTAATTGGGTGATTATAAAGGTGCACTACAGGTATCTCCGAAAGTGTTTGTTGAGTTGGCATGGATCGAGATTGGAATTTGTCACTCCGACTATCGGAGAGGTATCTCTGGGCCCTCTCGGTAATACAGCATCACAGAAGCCTTGCAAGCACCGTGACTAATTCATGCCCCGTTCTCTGACACCCAGTGGGTGCGCTCGCGCGCCCCCACTGGAAGATCGCGAGGTTCCATACCTTGCAGGTCCGCGGACAGGATGGCCAGCCGGCCCTCAGCCTCCCGATACAAGCCCAGCAGGGTGTTGTATGCGGCCACCCGGCGGTCGTGCGCTGCCTGCAAGCAAAGAAGACACGGAAAAGCTTTAGGCTCGACCCGCCTGCGCCCCAGCTGGCTCGAGCCTCGGGGGCTACACCCAGTGGGTGCGCTGGCGCCCCCACTGGAAAAGAAAGAAAATGCAAAAGCAAGAAAATACAAAAAACTTACCGCGATAGATTGCTCCAGGTGCACCAACCGGTCGTTGGCGGCTCGAGCGTCCTGCGATGTCTGGGCACGGCAGGCGGCAAACGCATCCACAACGGCGGCCACCACCGCCCCAAGGGCGCTCGGCGGTTCGCCAAGGGCCGGGCGGCCGGCTGCGGCCCAGTTCTGCTGCGGCCGGCCCCCGTCTGTGGGCCCCCCTTTGCCGGAAACCACCATGGGACCGGCCCCTTCCTGCGCCGTCGTGTCGTGGGCCCCCGACGACGAGCCCGCGGCGGCCGTCTCTTCGGTCGTCACGACCGTCCCCTCCGACGCTCCGCCTCCGCCCGCTCCTGGCCGGCTCTCCTCCGGCGCGGGCACCTCCGGAGCCGGAACCTCCGGGGCCGGCACATCCAGAGCCGGCGCGTCCGGAGCCGGGATCTCGGCTTCCGGAGGCTCCTCTGCCCCCGGCGGCACATCGCCAGCCCCTGGACGGGCGGCGTCGCGGTCCGTCTCCGCCCTTCCTCCAGCGCTGGCCACGTCCGCGCCCGCTGCCGCGCGCGCGTCTTCCGCGGCCTTCGCGTCTGCCTCCATCCGCCGCTCGGGGTCATGGTGGTCCTTCGACCTCCTCTCTCGGCCGCGGGGGAACGGCTCCCACGCTCCACGAGCGGCCCCTCCGCTGGTCTCTCGCAGCGGCTGCCTTTTCTTCGCCGCCTCCTCCCAGGGGCGGTGCTCCTCAACACGCCGCTCCTGCTCGGCCGCCTCGAGGTCGCGCCACGCCTGGCGCTCCCTCTCCTCGGCGGCGTCCGGCGGTGCCGTCCTCGTGGCCCCGCCGCCTGGGGTCCTCCCCAGGGCGCGCGCCTCCCTGAACATGGCGAAATAAAGAACCAGGGGGAAAAGAGACAAACTAAGGAGGAGGGGGAGATGGACTCACCCGACGACGACTGGGACCGCCCTCCTCACGGGTCCCGCCTGGGATACCCGCTGTTTCTTCCCTCCGCCTCCGCGGCTGCCCCCCAGCTGCGCGGTGGCCGCCCGTTTGGGCGCCGGCTTGGCAATAGCCAGCCGCCCGTTTGGACTCATGGCCGGCTGCGCGCGGGCGCCTCCTCAGCGCCGCGACCTCGTCCTCCGGGGCCTCGGGTTCCTCAGGAACCTCTGCAGCACGCGACCCCTCCGACTCAGCGTCGTCATCAGTCCAATCCCGTAGATGCGTCGGGGGAGGAGACTCACCCATCGATTCGGCCTCCTCGGCCTCCTCCTCCTCCATCTCCGCCTCGCCGGCTTCTGACGCGCCGGCTCGGTCGGAGTCCGCCGGCTCCACGTCGTCGACGTCCTCGACCTCCTCGGGGTCCGACTGCACCGTGTCGGCGGCCGGCTCCCCGTAGTTTTGCAGCTGCGGGAAAACCTGCAAGCAGGTGAGGCGACGTGCCGTCAGGCCAAAGGGAGGGAGCGCCGTCTCTGAAACAGGGGGGGGGGGGAAGACGGCCGGTCATTTACCCGCGGCGCCGGATGGCTCCGGCTGTACGGAGTCTTCCCCCATCGCCATCCCTCCTCTTTCATCTTCGCCGTCGAAATGGCGTTCACCCTCCTCGCCACGTGGACCGGCTTCAGGTCCTTGGTGGAGAGCCGACAGGGGTCGTGCCGCCCTCCCATCTGGCAGATGAGGTGCGGCCGGCTCTGCAGCGGCTGCACCCGGCGCGCCACCATCGCGGCCAACAGGTCGGTGGCAATCAGCCCCTCCATCCCGGTCAACACCAGCAGGCGCTCGCAGAGCCGGTCCGCCGTCTCGGGAGCCTGTGGCGGAGCCGCCCGCCAGTTGATCATCGCAACCGGCGGCTGATTGACGAAGTCAGGGAGGTTGATGTAGTACTCCTCCGGCTTCACGTTCTTCACGTAGAAGAACCCCCGCTGCCAGTTCTTCACCGACTCCTGCAGCGGCAGCTTCGGGAAGCCGGCTCCCTTGCGGATATGGATCAGGGCGCCCCCGCAGGCGGTCATGACCTTCGCTCTCGTAGCCGGGTCCACCACCGTCTGCTGCTTGAGGAAGAAGAGCCGGAACCAGATGTCAAGCCTCGGCTCCACCCCCAAGAATCCCATGCAGAGGGTGACGAACGCCGCCAGCTGTAGAACAGCGTTGGGGGCGAGGTGATGCGGTTGTAGGCCGAACCGTGTCAGGAATCGGCGGAAGAAGGTGCTCGCCGGCAGTCCGAGCCCGCGGAGGAAGTGCTCGGCGAAGACGACGACCACGCCCTCCCGCGGAATCGGGGAGTTCTCCGGCCCGGCGGGGCGCGCCTCCAGGTGCGCCGCCGACGGGAGCTTGCGGCGGTAATGGAGGTGCCCGTTGAACTCCTCCTCCATGATGCTGCCGTCTCACGCACCCTTGCTCGCCATGGTCGCTGGATAGGCTCGCGGTCACGGCGACTGGCGCGGGTGCTCGGCTGCAGTGCGGGCCTCCGGCGGCGGCGGGACGCGCTCGCAGGCCTGTCTCTCTCTCTCTCTCTCTCTCTCTCTCAAAGCAGGAGGGCGAGGGAGACGAAGACGATGTGACGGGGGCGGGAGGAACGAATGAGCCGTTCGGTTCCTCTCTCCTTTCCATTTAAACCCCGCGCGTTCGATCGTGGGGGCCGGAGTCATTGCGCACGACCCCCACGATTCCCGCCGCGTGCGGAGCAGGAATCATGACGCTCGGGAAAGCCAACCGACGGCCCGAGCCATAATAGATCCCCGCGCGCGGGCCGAGGCCGCGGCCATGGAGGGCCCCGCCCCGCGGCCCGGTCTTGTCCACCGCGCGGCCTGTCAGGCCACGGCCCACTGTGTCTTCCACGTGGCGCGGCTTCCCCACTCGACGGGGCGCCCGAGGCGGCGCCCGGAGCGTCGGCTGGCTGTAGGGCCGGCCGCTGCTCGCCCGCGTCGTTTGGCCTCCGAGGCATGCTGCGACGCAAAGGCAATATTCAAGCCGTCGAGGACCGCCTCGGTTCGTCGGCGGGCCTCCCCTGCTTCGGGGACTACTGTCGGGGGGATGACCCCGGGGTAGCCTCAAGCGACCCACTACTCCAACTTTCTGAAACAACGGGGGGCGAGCCGCCTCCCTGTACAGCCCGGCTACGCCCCGCCGGCTATGCGCTACCGGCTACGCCCTACCGGCTGTGTCCCGCCGGCTACACCCCGCCGGCTGTAACATGCCAGCCGGCTAGGGGCGGAGGTGCCTGGCCCCCTAGCCGGCTACGCATTGGATACCGCGGTCGGGGTGCGCGTGGCTACAGTGGCCCCCATCCCATCGGGGGTCAGCGCCCGTGAGGCCACAGTGGAGGTGGCAGTGCCTCTGACTCCGGCCGACTGCGACAGGGCTCCCAACAGTGCCGGCACGCCCTCAACCACTCCATTACCTGCCCCGGCGTGGCTACAGGGCAGTCGGCCGTACCGCTGACCTCGGCTGGTTGCCACAAGACGACGCCCTCGAAGGACGACCCGTGCCGGGACGTGACCGTCAAGGGGACCCACCGTGCGGGCCCCGCCGGCTCCCGACGGGACCCTGCAGCCGGCAGACCCCACCAGCGACGGGACCCCTTAGCCGGGGGCCCCACAGCCGCCCCGAGAGGCTGCCGGCTGGGGGCCCCTGAGATCTCTTATTCATATTGTACTCCGGGCGGTTGGCCTATAAAACCCCCCGGGCCTCCCCCATGCAACGGGCCGACTCTCTTCACATATCACACTCAGATAGGGAGGCAGCAAGGGCGACCTAGCTCTTTCTTCCTCCTCTAGCCATACAGCTCCAGGAGCACCATTGTAACTTCATCATTGTCTAAACTAGACCAAGCAGGACTAGGGGTGTTACCTCCCACGGAGGGCCCCGAACCTGGGTACATCGTGTGACTGCCACCGCTGGTGCCTAACCCCGCTCCCGGAGCCCGTCGGCGTCCTTCGGCCCCAACCACTCTCGATAAGCCTACCCATGGCATCTGCCGTGACAAAACGACGACACCTTCCTTCCTCAGATCTGGCGGCTACCCGTGCCGGCTTGACTTCCTTTGACGGCGAAGCCTTCGCAGAGAACTTCCCCAACCCTAACAAGGGTGAGCGGGTATGCTTCGTGCCTTTCCTCTTACGAGACCTAGGGTTCCCCATTCATCCTTTCCTGAGGGGGTTACTAGAGTTCTATGGGATCCAGCTCCATCATCTTACCCCCAGATCCATCCTGCACATTTCGGGTTTTGTCGCTCTTTGCGAAATGTTCCTGGGCTGCGAGGCGCACTTCGAATTATGGAGGAAGTACTTCTGCCTCGTCCCCCGAACTCGGGGTGAGACAATTCGGGAAGTCGGAGGAGCCGAAGTATGTAGCATAGCGGGAACAGGATACCCGGCGGGGACACCGGAGAATGAATCCGAAGAATGGTCTTTGGAATGGTTCTACATCGAGGACGTTCCCCTATTCGACGGATCTCGGAAGGGCTTGCCCGAATACTCCGACGCCCTTCCGAAGAAAAGGTATAATTGGCGACCAAAGGGTTCGTCCCAAGAGGACAGCGTTGAATTTCAACGCTTGGCCGCCCACGTAAGGGTACTGTCTCATCACAAGTTGACCATGATTGACGTGATGGCCGCCGCCATCACCCGATGCGTTCAACCTCTTTAACAAAGGATACATCCTTTGTGGCGTTTGACAGTGTCCTGGACTAGGGGGTACTCACCACGTCGTCTCCCGACCAGTGGGTCGGGCCGAGGACCCCCGTGATGATTCACTAATGGGCCACTTCGGGCAGCCCATGCCGAATACTAGGAGGATTCCACAAGACTTGGCGCACAAGACAAGGACTCCTCTAAACCCTAGGCCTACGGTGCATATATAAACTGAGGCCAGGCTAGTCAATAGATCATTATATTACATCTCATAATCTCGTGGTAGATACATGTACTCTGTACTATCCCCCATATCAATACAATCAAAAGCAGGACGTAGAGTATTATCTCTTCAAGAGAGCCCGAACCTGGGTAAAATCTTGTGTCCATGTTACCATCGCTCCAAGACGCCTAGCTTAGGACCCCTACTACGAGATATGTCGGATTTGACACCGACATGGGTGCTTTCATTGAGAGCCAGCTGGGTGTTTGTCGCGGATCGATGGGATGATCAGGTGCTATTTTTTCAATCAGTTTCATTGTTTGAATTATTTTTCGTTGGGCACTATTACTGTCGGTTCGTCAAACTTTATCGCAGATCGAGGGAATTCTCTAGGAGCAGTGTAACGTCGGGCGATCAGCCCGATCCGAAGTCCCATCTCTGTTGTAGCCATCTTTTCGACCGACCTGTTTGCTGGCCGGGACGCCAAACCTGGCCGACGTGCACGCGCGCTAACCCGAGGAACAACAGGTCGGATCAGAGGGATTTAGGCGTCGGCGGCTGCTAAACGTAAAAGATCTGCACGATCAAAAGTGAAAAGTTTCCGAACAAGTCGGCTGGGTGTTGTCCTCGGGGCCCCAAGGATCCTGGGTCCCAAGTTGAGAAGCCCCATGTAGCCCTTGTCGGGCAGCGCAGAAACAGGGATGATCCTCTGCTCTTGTCTTTTTTATTCTAACAAGGCCGCTGTCCTGTGGGTCGCTACTTTTTGCTTACGTAATATACTAATGATAGATGAATGCTAATTTGTAGCAAGGTTTAATTAACCCATGATTGGTCGGCTGACGAGCAAAAGGAAAATGCCTTGGGAAGCTCAAGATAGATGGAGACTACTAGCACAAGTCCACTAGGAACGCTATGTGGAGGGTCCACTCAAAAATACTAATTGGTCATCAGGTCTTTTGAGGACTGATTGGTCTTCGTACAAGGCAATACTCGTCCTGGTTTTTTACCTCGGATTTCAACGCCTCGTCGTCCGAAACGAAGACATCAGGTTTTATTTTTCTAATTACCTGTACTGTATATATTAAATACGCACAGGACATTTTTCTGCTGGTTTGCATGAATTTTTCTGTGTAGATTTCTCTGCCGGTTACAATTCGGTCCGTTGATCGCATCATGGTTTCTAGCCAGCTGGCTTCCTCTATAGTCCGGCGGACACTACGCGCAGCCCAGCCTGCCAGATGCATTCGAACTATGTCGCGGGGTCACCACATTGAGTCATCCTGTTGTCAAACCGACCACAACGTCCAGGCCATATTCACTAGATTATTCACTGCGCATGAATTAATTATTAATTTTTTTCTTTTTCTCTTTCAATTATTATTATTTCTTTTTTGCACTATTTTATGTGCACAGGTAATCGACTTCGTCGGACCACACCGTTACCTCGGCGGGTCCATGCCGTCGTCCCGCTAGCGTGGACAAAACTGCGTCGTCAGCTCGGAGAGCCGCCCTATGCTGGCATCGCCACGTCATCATTTCTTCAAGCTGACGTATACCGCGCCAACCTGCTCTATCACGTTGGCCAGGCCGAGGACACTCCAGCTCGGGCAGCGCTTATCCAGGGAATTCTTTCATGTTTTCTTTGTGCTCTTTCCTCTTTTTTTTTAATTCGGCACGTATGGTCGCTATCGTCCACTAATGGTTTTCTCTACCGCGTGCATACATGGAAGTACTAACCCAAAAGTGCTAGTTTTTGCAAGCACGGTTTTCAATGTCTAATTAACAAGCAGTGCAAACTAGCATTGCATTAGCGTTTCATCAACGCCTGCATGTGGAATTTTTTTCCTTTTTTGTGCACAGTCTAACGGACGTCGTATATGCAACCGGATCTATAGTCGTCCCTCCTCTGTCTTCATTGACCTCGGCGCCAGGCTATTTTTCTTTTATCTACTTTGCGTAAACTTAATTATGCAAATAATCGTTTTTCCTTTCAACCATTATTATTGTTATTATTTGTTGCTTGCACTGTTTTATATGTGCAGGAAATCTACTTCGACTGTGTCACACAGTCATTTCGGCGTTACCAGCCGACCAGCTCCGACATCTCGGCTGGACTGGGTGCTTCGCCTCGACACATCTGCCGGATTGTGCGTCATCAATCCGAACTCTTCGCTTGGGCACCTCGGAACCGGCTTGGGGGCTGGGACCTCGGCCAGCCGAGGACTACGTCTTCGTCCGCCACAAGTCCGGACCTCATCATCAATACCGAGCACATTAACCAGCTAAGTCGCTTTCATGCTCAAAAACTTTCAGTTTTAAATTTTGTTCGGTTCGACCAAGCATTATACTTTTTTGACAAAAAGTTGTTTGCGAAAAACTTCCTTTGTCAAAACTTTGTTTGTTACAAACAAATTCAAATACCCGGTTTACTTGGGGGCTTCCTTTATGAAGCCATTCCTCTAGCATATGATTATTAATGTAGCGCACCCTTCCTTGTTCGTGTTTACGCCAATATATGCATCATGTTGACTTAAGTGTTCCGCAAAGCTGGGTTGCCTTGCTCCTGTGCTCACCCCTACGTTCCCGATTGTTCGGCTAGGGAGTAAAGGGAGCACCTCTGCGATTGTTACGAGATCTGGTCATCCGAACTCGTACCTCAGACGGGTGAAGCCGAAAGCTAGCGCTCTTACTGTTTTCAACTATGCTCGGCCACGACGGAAGACAAGCATACATAAATCTATTGCACACCCCTCATGGTAATCATGAGAACCCAAAGAAAGGAACCGTTGGCGGAACTATTTTCTTTGAAGACGCTTCTTACGTTAAATAGTAATATAGCATAAGTTCACTGGGCGCGCTTTGTCTGTTATAGCCTAATGGCCTGATTGCCTGGTTATTCGAAACACCTCCAATATCCTCGGATGGCGTAGTAGATAACATTTTTCGGCCCTTGGCCGAAGAGGGAGAAGCCGACGGTCGGTTAAGACGCGTTTAAAGTTCGGGCGAACAAATATATGATATAAGTACTTCGGTACATACAATCATTATACATAAAATTCTTTTACCTAATCACTTGGGGGCTCTTAAATTTGTATGAGCCGTTTTATAATAAATGTTTTCTTCGTAGTCGTTGCAAAGTCTTTTTCTACCACTCCTTTCTCGACTCGAGTGCTTGGTCAATAGCCGGGTAGCCTGGTTTCTCTTTAAAGCCGCTCGCCTGAGAAACTGGCATGAGAAACACTCCGCCTTCGGGATAGGGAGATTGAAGCCGAAGGCTGACCCACCTGAAGTCTAGAGATCAGACGTGTCATGTTAAAGCACGACGAAAGCACAATTTTAAGACCAATTTCGTATTGGCACCAAAAAACTTGATTCAATTGAGACGTACAGTTTTCACATAAGTTTTTTGGTTTTTTGTGCTTATAACTTCTTTAACCTATTTTATGTTTTCCTTTTAGGAAGCGGGACATCCTCTTGGTTGAGGTGTTCGGCGTGATGGTCTTGCCCGGAAACTCTTTTCCGAACTACGGTTCGGCATCTTTCCTGCCGAACTCCACCTCGGCGTTGTCAAAACGTACATGACGGTTGAAATAGTTCCCGAGGAGATCTGATCCTAGGGTAGGCCATATTGCCCAACCCAAGTCTCGGGGGCTACTGCATTGACAATTCAATGCAGAAAATTTCAGTGCAATACAGTTTCCGAGGAGATTATGATCCTTGGGTTAGTCGGCCGCACCCAACCTGAGTCTCGAGGTCTGTGCACACCGCTTTTGCGTTCCGAAGTATGCTGCTGAGCTAGGAGTTGATCCTCAGGCCGACTTTGCGAATCGACCTGAGTCTCAGGGGCTACTGGGATCAGCGGTTTTATGTCATCCTTCAGGTGCATCTCGGGTTTTAGACTGACACACACCTTGAGGGCTACTGGCTATATATCTCGGTAGAGAATAAATTGCACTAATCGAAAATATCCACAAAAAATCAGCCCACGGTCGGGGTGGTGCACCACCTCGGAAGCAGTCCGGCATAAAGCTCGGGCGCAAGTGGCTGGCTCCATAGAGAGCATTTCTGACATTAAGCTCGGATGAATTCCTTTAATTTTTAAGGTCCAAGGTAGTTTATGATACCTCGGACGCTGATCATCATTGGAGCTCGGATGCAGTCCGGCGTTGGAGCTCGGGAGTAGTCCGGCGTAAAGCTCAAGATCGGAGACGCCTCAGAAGCAGTCCGGCATAAAAGCTCGGATGTGAATGGCTGGCTCCATAAAAGACTATTCCGGCATTTAAGCTCGGATGAAGTCCTTCAAATTTTCAGAGACCGAGGTAATTTATGACACCTCGGATGCTGACCAGCATTGGAGCTCGGACACAATCCGGCGTTGGAGCTCGGACACAGTCCGTCATTGGCACTCAGATGCCGATCAGCGTTGGAGCTCGACTGCAAAAAGATACCTCAGACGCAGCTCGGTGTTGGAGCTCGGATGCAAGAGGACACCGCCGCACGGAAACACTTCGACCCCGAAGTATGGTGTAAACATTACAAGGCATTGATAAAGGCCGAGCACTTAAAGGGGCTCCTCGGATGCCCGACGTGTGAACTCTTTGGATTCAGCTCGGCGATCCTCAAGATCGAAGACGGGAAGATTTGTTGAACCAGTTTCCAAGGCCGACGACCGAAGACAAAGAACTGTTCGAAAGAACCGAGGAGCGTCCCCAACTTGAAGACCGGTTCAGGGGGCTACTGACGGTTTCCTGAAGTAGGGGGTACTCAGCACGTCGTCTCCCGACCAGTGGGTCGGGCCGAGGACCCCCGTGATGATTCACTAATGGGCCACTTCGGGCAGCCTATGCCGAATACTAGGAGGATTCCACAAGACTTAGCGCACAAGACAAGGACTCCTCTAAACCCTAGGCCTACGGTGCATATATAAACCGAGGCCAGGCTAGTCAATAGATCATTATATTACATCTCATAATCTCGTGGTAGATACATGTACTCTGTACTATCCCCCATATCAATACAATCAAAAGCAGGACGTAGGGTATTATCTCTTCAAGAGAGCCCGAACCTGGGAAAAATCCTGTGTCCATGTTACCATCGCTCCAAGACTCCTAGCTTAGGACCCCTACTACGAGATATGCCGGATTTGACACCGACAGCATTACAACGGCACGAGTGACACCACTCGCTCCCGACGGCTGGGCCCGGCCAATCAGGCGGCATTGGTGGCCGCACTTGCCGACCTATACAAAGGAGAAAAAGAAGACTTTGTTCGGTTGCCGGTCAAGGAGGGCTACTCAAGGTACAACCCCATCGAATGGGTAAGCCCTTCGACTCTGCGACCTGAGTTCGGGTGTTTATTCACCCTTTTTGACTAACGCTTTTAATCTGCGCAAACAGGAATGGCGGAGCTTTGCCGAGACAATCAACTGTGCGCCCCCCCAACCAGAGAACTACTCCGGTGATGATAATCCAGGATTCCATGATGATCCGAAGCTGTCACTGGAGTATGAAGACGGGGTCATTTACCAGGAGAGCCTTGATCGATCCAAGGTGGCTATTATAGCTGATCACCCCGGATCACTCCCCTCCTCCACTGCGAGCAAGAAGAAAAATTCTTCCCGTAAAAGGCAAATGTCCTCCGTCGACCCAAATATGCCGGCTCCCACTCCCAAGCGTCGTCGGTCCTCGCGATGAACGTCGGCCACAGCAGCAATGCCTGGGCCAAGCACCAACAGGAGTCCTTTATGCGAGCCGGTCGTGGAGACGACGCCGAACACTGATCAAACCAAAAGGTACTTTGCTCGGTTGCTTAATCCATTGTTTTTATGATCGGTAGGGTCATACAGAAGATCTTATGTCGGAATACTCAGGAAGAAAGTACAACCATCTTTTGCCGAAGACATTGTCGGGACGCCCGACAATACGCATGAATCAAGATCTTCTGCTCACGTCGAACCCTCCGCGGAGGCCCCTGTGGTCAATCCGGCCCCTGAAGAATCCGGGGACGAGGTATCAGTCACTATATCCGAAGCTCAGAGCGCGATGAAACACCGGCGGCGGCGAGAAATTCTGCGCGACCCGACGTTTTCCGAACAAGAGTTCAACGCTCTATGCTCGGCGGACGCATACCTTGGACATGCCCGAGCCGGGCTTGGGGAAGCTGTGAAACTGATATCATCCAGCCTGAAGGTGAGTGATTAAAAATCTGGACATAAACGTAAACCTAGTAGCCCCCGAGCCTTGAATTGGTCGGGACGACCGAATTAAGGATCCGCAAATTGATTTCGTGGATGATGCAGGCCTTAAGGCAGCAGAACGGGCAATTGGCCAATGAATTGGAAGCAAGCCGAACACAGGTGGAAACCGTGAAGGCCGAGCTTGAACAACTGAAGAAGTTTACCTGGGAGGCACATGGTGAGTATATCTATTATGCTGATCTTAGCGTATAATCCCATGCTGACGCAATGGTACTTTTTAGCAGCTGAATCAATAGGGCAATTGCAAAAGGATTTAGATGCAGCCCGAGAATCTCAGAGGTACGCCGAATCCCAGTATGAGGCCGGCTGCCTTTCGCTGCAGCGGAACCTGGAAGAGAAGAAACGCCTCCAGGCGGAAAACAAACAGCAGGCCGAAGATATTGAGAGTTTAAAGACTCAATTGGCCCATGCCCAAGAAGAGAACCAGAAACTACAGAGGGGCATGTTCGGTAAGTGTAATTATAATGTCGAGAGGTATCTCCCCTTCATAAGGTGTAATGGACATGCCTTGTCTCATGTATAGGTCTCCAAACCGGACGGCCTGAAGAAGAGATCGGCTCCTTCCGGGGGAGCCTCCTCAAGGAACTGTCCGCCGTGCATGAGCAGGCTCGGAAGGCTATGAGGGGCATGACAAAAGCGCTATGGCCTGCCGGGAAGCCTCCGGAAAGGATGACCGAATTAACAGATCGGTTCAAAGAAACCCGGAATCGGTTCGAGCTATGGAAGACATCGGCTTGCCGGGAGGGAGCACGAGAAGCGTGGGCAATGATCAAGACCCATTATACCAGTCTTAACCCCGAGCATATGGCTCGGGTTGGGCTGGTAGGACCTGATGGGCAAGAAGTGCCACTTCACTTGGTGCACGACCAAGTGATGCCTGCAGCTCGTCTTTCGCAGGAAGATTGCGCCCTGGATGCCTTAATAGACAATCTTGACCAGCAGCCAGATGTGTGATTCTATGTATCTACGTACCTTAAATCAAAGAGTTGCTCCATCTGTGTTGCAAACTTTATCTTAACCGGCCATCGGCTTCATCCCCCCGCGCTGAAAGCTTGGGGGTGTTCCGTATAAAATATCCCTTGATAAGAGGGAATTCTTTCGAGGAACCAGGCAATCCGGCCATTTGGTACGAACAGACAAAAGGTACACAGGGAGACATTTTATATTACTGCTTAGCATAAGAAACATCTTCCAAAGAAAATAGTACCGCTATCAATGCCTTCCTTTAGGTTGCTACGTAAATCGTAGATAATAAGGCCGCATACTGCTAGTGTGCGACTAATGGCCTGTTTGAGGAAACCGCGCAATGGTAATAATAACCATAATTTTATTTGGTGCTTCCGTCATAGCCGACCAATTTTCTGCTAATGATAGCTAGCTTTTGGCTTCACCCGTCTGAGGTACGTATCCGGATGACCCGGCCGTAGCAATCACAGAGGTGCTCCCTTTACTCTCTAGCCAAACAATTGGGAACGTAGAGGGTAAACACAGGAGCAAGGCAACCCAGCTTGGCAAAAATCTTAGTTCAAATTGATGCATATAATGTCTTTAGAATTGACGAAGGAAACATGGACGCATAATAAATTTTAATAGATGCTTTAAAGGGTAAACTCATCGGCTTCGGGAAGAAGCCCCCAGGTGTTTTATTCGGTTTTAACATTTAACGATGTATGCCGAATATGAAACACTAGCTCGGTTTAGCCGAACATAAACTTGAGGAGAGAAAAGGTCCGAACCTGCCAAAAATCAAGGTGGAAGGGAAGGAAAATGAAAAAAAGGAGAAAAAAGAAAAAGGAGAGTAAAAAGAATGACGACACCGGCCTAGCCGTAAAAACGCCGAAGACGAGCTGCGTTTCATGGGTTTGGTTCGAGGTGGTTATCTGCCGGGCTTCGAAGACGATAAGCCCCTCCTGCGAGTACTTCGTCAATTATGAAAGGGCCCTCCCATTTGGGATTGAGCTTATGCTTCTGCTTCTCGGGGAGCCGTAAGACGAGTTCCCCCACATTATAAGCTTTTGCCCTGACCTCCCTGCTCTGGTAACGCCGGGCCTGCTGTTGATAAAAAGTAGAGCGAGCCCGAGCTATGTCGCGCTCTCCTTCTAGGGCGTCCAAGTCGTCCTACTGATCTAGCTCGGCCTCCTTTTCTTCGTACATATGCACCCTAGGTGCATCATGAATAATATCACAAGGAAGGACCGCTTCTACCCCATAAACCATGAAGAACGGTGTGTATCCCGTTGATTGATTCGGGGTGGTGCGCAGGCCCCACAGAACGGAATCAAGCTCCTCCACCCAATGACAGTCGGACTCATGAAGAGACCGGACCAAACGTGGCTTAATACCACTCATAATGAGGCCATTGGCCCGTTCGACCTGTCCATTAGTTTGTGGGTGATACACCGATGCATAATCGAGCTTAATGCCCATTTTTGCGCACGAGTCCTTTACTTCCTGCGCGGTGAAGTTGGATCCATTGTCCATTATTATATTGTGCGGGATGCCGTAACGGTGTACCACGCCAGATATAAAGTCGATTACTGGTTCGGACTTGGCTGACTTAACAAGTTTTGCTTCGATCCATTTGGTGAACTTGTCCACCATGACTAGTAGATATTTATTCTTCTTGGACCCCCCTTTAAGTGGTCCGACCATGTCCAGCCCCCAGACCGCAAAAGGCCAGGTGATCGGAATAGTCCAAAGAGCCGTTGGGGCCATGTCACTTTGATTTGCAAAAAGTTGGCATCCCACGCAATATTGGACAAGAGACTGGGCGTCCGCTCGAGCGGTGGGCCAGAAGAAACCAGCCCGGAAGGCCTTGCTTACTAAGGCCCTTGCCGCGACATGATGGCCGCCCATTCCTGCGTGGATTTTGGCCAGAAGCTGCCTTCCTTCTTCCTCAGATATGCACCGTTGGTGTACTCCGGTGGTGCTTTTCTTGTATAACTCACCCTCGTGGACCTTATAGGCCTTGGATCGCCAAACTATGCGTCTCGCCTCTGTTTGGTCATTGGGAAGTTCACGATGAAGAAGGTAGGCGAGGAAGGGCTCGGTCCATGGTGCAATTACTGCCATGACCTCATGAGCCGAAGGCGTTTCATCCATTACGGAGCCGCCGATGATTTGATCGTCTGGTTCGTTTATAGGGTGAACAACTTCTTCCGTACTGATGGATCCAGCGCCCTTATCGTCGTCCTGCCAAACCACCGATGGCTTGAAGATCCGTTCGAGGAAGGTGTTTTTTGGGACAGGGTCGCGTTGGCCCCCATACGGGCCAGGATGTCAGCGGCCTGGTTGTTGTCTCTGGTGACGTGGTGGAATTCCAGCCCCTCGAACCTTGCTGATATTTTGAGAACGGCGTTTCTATAAGCCGCCATCTTTGGGTTTTTTGCATCGAATTCGCCGTTGATTTGGGAGATGGCCATGTTGGAGTCTCCCCGTACCTCCAGTCATTGTATACCCATTGAAGCTGCCATCCGAAGACCATGCAAGAGTGCTTCGTACTCGGCCACGTTGTTGGAATCGGCATACATGATTTGTAACACATATCGGACGTTGTCGCCTATCGGGGATGTGAGAATAACTCCAGCCCCTAGTCCGGCCAATGTTTTAGATCCGTCGAAGTACATCGTCCAATGGGAGTATGTGCTATATTCCCTGGGGAGCTCGGCCTCCGTCCATTCAGCGAGGAAATCTGCCAGAACTTGAGATTTAATAGCTCGTCATGGCTTGTAGGCAGTTTTGAAAGGAAGGAGTTCAATGGCCCATTTGGCTATGCGGCCGGTGGCGTCCCTGTTATTGATTATGTCATTCAGGGGTACTTCGGAGGCCACCGTGACCGAACACTCTTGAAAGTAGTGTCTTAATTTTCGCGATGCCATAAATACTGTGTAGGCGTTCTTCTGGTAATGCGGGTATCTGGACTTGCATTGCGTTAGCTCTTCTGACACGTAATAGACCGTCTTTTGTATCCGAAATTTATGACCCTCCTCCTCTCGTTCGACGACGAGCACTGCGCTAACCACTTGGTTGGTGGCCGATATGTATAATAACATTGGTTCACCGGCGCCTGGTGCTGTGAGTATGGGGTTGCTTGCCAGCAGTGTTTTAATTTCCTCTAACGCTGCGGCTGCTTCATCGGTCCATACAAAGTTGTTGGTCCGTTTCAGCAGCGTGTAGAGCGGTAAGGCTTTTTCACCGAGACGGGAGATAAAGCGGCTTAAAGCCGCCATGCAATCCGCCAATTTTTGGACGTGCTTGAGCTCTGTGGGAATTGCAAATTCCGATAGGGCGCGGATCTTAGCCGGATTCGCTTCTATTCCTCTATGGGAAACAATGAAACCGAGCAGTTTACCAGCGGGGACTCCGAAGACACATTTCTCTGGATTGAGTCGTATATCGTACTCGCGTAAGCTGGCAGAGGTTTGCCTTAGGTCATCGATCAACTGGCTGACGTGTTTGGTTTTAATGACCACATCGTCCACGTATGCCTCAACTGTTTTGCCAACCTGTTTTTCGAGACAGGTCTGGATCATGCGCTGGTATGTAGCCCCATTGTTTTTTTGCCCGAAAGGCATTGTGTTGACGCAGAATGGCCCGTATGGGGTGATGAATGCGGTCGCAGCTTGGTTGGATTCCTTCATTTTGATCTGATGGTATCCAGAGTAAGCGTCGAGGAAACACAGTGAATCGTGTTCGGCTGTGGCGTCAATGATATGGTCTATCCGTGGTAGGGGGAAAAGGTCGTTAGGGCAGGCCTTGTTAAGGTCTTTGAAGTCGACGCACAACCGCCAGGATTTATCTTTCTTTGGTACCATCACCAGATTTGCCAACCATTCGGGGTGTTTGATCTCCCGTATGAATCCGGCCTCTAGCAGTTTGGCTAGTTCTTCACCCATAGCTTGCCGTTTGGGTTCGGAGAAGCGGCGCAGAGTCTGTTTGACGGGCTTAAAGCCTGGGATTATATTCAGACTATGTTCGGCCAGCTGCCGTGGGATACCTGGCATATCAGAAGGATGCCAGGCGAAGATGTCCCAATTTTCTTGTAAGAATGCTCGCAGTGCCTCGTCCATCGTGGGGTCCAGCTGAGCTCCGATGGACGCTGTTTTACTAGGGTCGGTTGGGTGTACCGGAAATTTAGCAATTTCTTTTGCAGGTTTAAAGGACGTGGGTTTGGGACTTTTACTAAGGATTACATCGTCCTTATCCACTGTTGACCGGAGTGCGGCCAATTCCTCTGCAGCAAAGGTCTCGGCTAGTGCCTCGAGGGCGAGCGCTGCTGTTTTGTTTTCGGCTCGAAGGGCTGTACTCGGATCACTGGCAATTGTGATTACCCCATTTGGGCCTGGCATCTTGAGCTTCATATACCCGTAATGGGGTATAGTCTAGAATTTTGTGAAGGCTTCGCGCCCCAACAGAGCGTGGTAGCCACTGGGGAAGGGCACGATATGGAAGAGAAGTTCTTCGGATCGATAGTTGTCGGGCGTGCCGAATACTACATCAAGGGTGACATGTCCTGAGCAACGCGCCTCTTTCCCAGGGATGATCCCCCGGAAGGTTGTGTTGCTATGCACGATGCGAGATCGGTCGAACTGCATTTTTTCCAGGGTGTCTTCGTAGATGAGGTTCAAACCACTGCCACCATCCATTAGCACCTTCTGCAGCCTAAAACCGTCGACGATGGGGTTTAGGACCAGTGCAGCCGGTGTTCGACCGGGACGGATGGTTGGGTGGTCAGTGTCTCCGAAGGTGATCGGTGTGTCTGCCCATGGACTTGCTGCCGCCACATGGTAGACCTGCTCAAGTTCTTTAAGAGCTCTTTTTCTCCTGTTCCTAGAGGGGAACGTTTCGTAGATCGTCAGGACTTCCGCATTGTATTCTCGTGGCATTATGCGGCGCCTGTTCGGCAGTTGGTCCTGGAGAATGGCTTCTCCACTTTTTGCGACCTGCCTGATGAACCAGCAAGCTCTAAGGCTGTGAGTCGGATTTGTGTTCAGCAAGACAGAATGTATAGGGCATGGTTTGTCCAGCAGTCCATCAAGGACGGTTTTGGCACCCATAGGCGGTTTATTTCTCTTCCCGACGGGTTCGTGTTCGGCTAGCCGCTTCGGGGGTATCCTCTTTTTCCGATCTCCTATAGGGCGTTTGATAAAGTCTGGTTCCGCGAGTAGCCGTTCGGCTTGCCAGGTGCTCTCCATGGCACAGTACTTTTGTACCAGGTCCGATAACTCGGTGAAGCTGTGAACATGTCGTCGGGATAGGGCATTGAGGATCCCTTCATCATGACAATTGCGACTGAAAGTCGCCATTATCTCCTGGTCACTAGAGCCTGGTACCCTGTCTCTGATGAGGAGGAGTCTGGCCCAAAAGTGGTGAACCGACTCCCCTGGTAATTGTCTGACATTCCGTAAGTCCGAAGACTTGGACTCTCCTGCGACGCGCGAGCGCTCGGCTTGGGTGGTGGGTGGGAAAATTTTCGGCTCCGCGCCGTGATGTGAGTCCGGAACAACGTGGTTCGGCGTAGGGTTCGGGCTGTGCGCAAGATCGGGAATCGATCCCGGACTATTTTCGGAGCGAACTCCCGAGTCCGGGTTACCCGAGGGATCTTGATGATCGGAGACTGGGACATAAACTGTTTTTAGTTTCGGCTGTTGAGGGGACGAGCCTCCGGCCGGGCACTCGACGGTGGCGACTAAGTGAGTGACCGAGGGAGTGCGAATCTCCCTGTCATCGGGTTTAAGCCCGATCCTATCATAGATCGGGGTCAGGTCGTTGGTCACACCCATGGCTCGAATCCGATCTAGTAGCTCGTTAAAGGGCGAGACATGGGCGGAGCACGTGTCGCCAAAGCGCTCGGGGTCGATCCACAGCGTCGCGGTTCCGGAGCTGCTTGACGGCGAAGGCCGATTACGTCCGAGCATGACGACTGGGCTGGGCGTTCTAGACAGCCCGAAGGTAGGGGATACCTCGAAGGCAATGCCCGAGGCTTCCGGCGTCGAGACGTCGAGCTCTGCGGGTCCTCCAGGGGAGCCGAGGGCCTCATCCAAACAAGTCTTCCTCGTGAATCAACAGCGAACTCTCGGTTCCCGAATCTGATTTCTTGATCGGGGAGGAAACTTCCGATCTGGCCAAGATGGATAGTCGGGTCGGCGTGCGACGAGACGTCGCCGCCAGCGAAGATGTGACCAGAGATGGGAACATCCGGGCTACAGATCTCATCGCTTACGACGGGGTGAGCCATTGATTCCTTTGGTGATCACAGCGGAACTCTCAATGAAAGCACCGATGTCGGTGTCAAAACTGGCGGATCTCGGGTAGGGGGTCCCGAGCTGTGAGTCTAGGATCAATGGTAACAAGGGGACGAAGGAGACGATGTTTACCCAGGTTCGGGCCCTCCTATGGAGGTAAAACCCTACGTCCTGCTTGATTATATTGATGGTATGAAGGTTACAGAGTTGATCTACCTCGAGATCGACTAGCTAAAACCCTAGACGAGTTTCTGTGTGTTATGATCTAAAACCCTCCGGCTTATATAGACACCAGGGGTCATTAGGGTTACATATGGTCGGTTGCCCACCGGAGGGAAAAAACATGCCTAATCTACTATCTTTAACTTGACTGACACGCCACGACTCCTGAGGTCTTCTCCATAGCGACGAGGCCTTCGATCAATCTCATTCTCAGTGAGCGGCCCATTAGCCCGACCTATGAGAAATAGGTTGGCAGTCCGAGGACCCCTTAATCCCGGACTCCCTCGGCGGGGTTATGACCAAGAATATGCATTTTCATTTTGTGCTTCCAACTAGCAAAATTTGTGCCATCAAAGTACGGACCTCTACGGTGATAATTTCCCTCACTAGACGCCATACTCTCCTAGGCTGTGAGGCCAATGCAATGGAGACCAAAGCTCTGATACCACTTGTAGGATCGAAAGTATGTCTAGAGGGGGGTGATTAGACTACTTGACAAATAAAAATTCTACCTTTTCCCAATTTTAAGTGTTGGCAGATTTTGGCAATGATAGCAAGTCAAGTACTCCCTACACAGGCATGTCTAAGAGTATAGCAGCGGAAAGTAAGAACAAGCATATGTAGTAGAGGGTAGGAAGGAATATCAAACGCAATTTGTAGACACTAAGATTTTTCCCGTGGTTCCGATAGGTGGTGCTATCGTATGTCCACGTTTATGGAGTCTTCGACCCACGGAGGGTAACGGTCGCGAGAGTCCACGGAGGGCTCGACCCATAAGGGTCCACGAAGTAGCAACCTTGATTATTCCATAACGGCTTCCATCCACGAAGGACTAGCTTCACTATGGGTAGATCTTCACGAAGTAGGCGATCTCCTTGCTCGTACAAACTTCTTGGTTCAACTCCACAACACGAAGTAGGAGGCTCCCAAGCGACACCTAACCAATCTAGGAGGCACCACCCTCCAAAAGGTAATAGGCTCGGCAATGTCGATGAACTCCTTGCTCTTGTGCTTCAAGATGATAGACTCCTCAACACACAATCACTCTCTCACAGGTTTGGCTATGGTGGAAGAGATTGAATTGGTGGAAAGCAACTTGGGGAGGCTAGAGATCAAGATTCATATGGATGGAGTGGAATGGCTTGATCTCAGCACATGAGTAGGTTGCTCTCTCTCAGAAAATTGGATGGGGCAAGTATGGAATAGTTCTGAGTGCTTCTCTTTCGAGTGGGTGGTGGTGAAGGGGTATATATAGGCATCCCCAAAAATCCAACCGTTACACCTAAAGTGACCAACTCGGTGACACCGAAGTGTAAAACTCGATGGTACCGAAGTGATTAAAAGGCAGTAACTTTTGAATCTCGATGAGACCGATACATAATTCTCGGTGGTACCGATTAGGTGACCAACGGTCAAATTGCACAACTCGGTGACGCCCATCCACAAAACTCGGTAAGACCGATTTTATGAAATCAGGTAACAGAAAGTTGGCAACTGAACTCGGTGGCACCGATGCAGAATTGGTTGCACCGAATGGCTAGGATTTGACATGGGTCTGTCTTAGTTTGGGAATCGGTGGCACCGAGTGGGAATTGTTGGTTGCACCAATTTTGGATATTTGGCTCTGGACAGACTTTTGTGGAAGAGTTTGTGGGTGTTTTTGGTGACTATCACTTGTGCACGTGGAGCATCTTGTTCACCAACAGTACCTTACCCCCTTTTAATAGTATTGGCTTTCCTATGGACTGAAGGTGATTTCACAAAAAGTAAAATGTAGAGTCCTCTTGCTTGAAGCTTTGCCAATCCATTTCCTTGCATCTTGGGGTTTCTCCACAATCCTTTTGCCAACCAATCATTGAACTTTTCCTGAAATATACTTAGTGGAAACATTAGTTCAATGACATATATGTTGTTATTAATTACCAAAACCACCAAGGGAGCAAATGTGCTTTCAAAAATACGGTCACTCTGCGGTGTACACAGTTCATGCACTGCTTTTTTGACCAGTACACGAGATCCACACAGGCGGGCAGAGTATTTATGTTAAACCGTCATTTTCGGGAGGCTGTATTTGCAAAACTGCCAATAGGCTAGGAATCCCCAATTCTCTCCTCAAAATCACTAGTTTGCCTCACCGCCACGCGCCCCTCTTCACCTCGCCGCCGTCGTCCATCTTCGTACCATCTTCTCCTCTTTCCCCGGCCATGTCTTCTACTAGTTCTATCCGGTCAGGTCTTCGCGATTGGACAATGGTGTTTGGTGGCCTTCAAGTGCACATGCTTTAGTTGTAGCTTTTTTGATGTAAGTGTATCGATCTCACAGGGAGCACAAGAATCAATATTTTGCCTCTTGTATGGATTAAATAATATACATGCAAGTTGTCAGCAACCCAAAGCAATAATACTGAAGCATGGAAAATGTAGTTGGCGTAAAAGTAATATTTAAAGGAAAGCAAGTGGAAAATATTGCAAATGAAAGTATGCAAATCAATAGGACTAAGGCGTTCTCAGGGAGCCCGGAATCCCCTCTAGTGTGCTTGTATAGAGGTGCCTAAACACATTGCTATGTCGGATTCCTAAGCCACTTCGCATTTTTATATGATGTGGGCAGAGCCGGTACATATACATTCTTACACTAGATAGCCCCGTATCACATACACCACCACCATTCTTCCCCACTCCGTTTATCAAATAGTGATTAAGGGGAAAGAGGTCCCCGTGGACACAACCTATAAGTGGTCTCTATTTTGTCCCCTGCTGCAATGATCCGCTATGAAGAGAGATGGGTCCTGTCACGTCATCCACTTCTACAACCACATGGCCCGCCATGAGTAATAACCTTCCGTCCAAAATTGGCATACATTAGATGGTCAACTTCGCCCAACATCAAGAAGATCATTGACATAAATATGCAAAGAGGATATTAAATCCTAATACTAGATGATCTATAACACACTAGAGTTCATCCATATCCCCGAGAACAAGGGAACTACTCACACATGGAGGCAACAATCATCATATCACTAGTGATGGAAAACATGAATGGATCACACATGTATCACAAGAGTTACCCTCAATGGATCTCCAAGATAACAATGGGTTGGATGTGGAAGATGATGATGACAATGGTGATGATGTTGAAGCTGTCGAGGTGATGGGGTGAAGGCCGCGACCTCCTCCTTGTTGATTCCCCTCTCCAGATCGTTTCGGAGGCTAGGGTTCCTACTTCTGGGCGAGTTTCTGGTGGCTGTGGGTGTCTAATTCCCCATCTGATTTCATAGGTTAAAATAGTTGACTAGGTGGTGATGGAGGCATGCCATACGACCGCCCAAATGAGCTGGCACAGTCGTATGGAAGGCCAACTTTTGCTCTGGAGTCTATGTGACAATTTTTCTTGAGGCCTTCTTGCTTGATTCTTTGATGGTAGGTAATTATCACTTTAAATACGTGATTTCACTACCATTTCTGGATATTCTCTCCATGTTATGATAATTGGTCCAAACATTACCTGAGGAAAACCAACAAAGAGAGGTGCGCGAACACGATAAAACTACACAAAGCCTACCATGTAGGCACAAAATATTCATCAAACCTATCACATAAATTGGACTCATCAACTCCCCCAAGCTTAAAGGTTTGCTCGTCCCCAAGCAAATACCGCAACTTGTAAGAAAGATGTCATCTTTATTATAGGATGCAGATAAATGAAAATGAACGAGTCCATTGTGGAATTTAAAAATTTGCATTATATGATAACCTTCATGTACATCACCATATCTTGCTTAATCAGCTGAGCATGAAGGCATCCACACCTTATTATCTAATCGTTAAGGAGACTTACTTGAACTTTATCCATACTTTCAATTGAACACGTTCTCTTGGTGTCATAATTTTTAAAAGAAACTTTTCTTATTTCTCCCCTTTTTCTTGGAGTGTCAAAACTATCCCATGTCAATGAAAATTTTCATTTCCACTTTTTCTAGGGGCGTGACATGAAAAGATATGCTTGAACCTTTTTATTGATAATGGGGGTTTTCACAATTCTTTCATTTCTTTACTACTAATTTTATTTTTACCATGAATAGAACTTGTTCTATCTCATCCCTAGATCATTAGTTTGTACTCTTCACCAGGCAATCATTTAGAAGATGAAATATCTGGCACTTATCCCGTCAAGTTGGTAACCTCTACTTTTCAATCAATACTAATGATGTGGAAGACTTATTATCATCATCAATGAGCAAAAATATTTGGCACACAATAGAATCTACATGCAAGCAAGTTCAAGCAACACTATCGCAACAGGGCATTCATTTACTCATTCACACTAGTGCAGGCGGCCCCTATACACATGGTTTTTTACCCCCTTTCTGTGACGTAGTTAAAACCCGTCACCTTGCCTACGTGGGCGATAGGGGGGTTATCCCACACGTTATAGATCAATCATTGGCGATGCCTCCTATGGTCACACACACCAAGCAAAAATAGATTGTGTGCGATTGGGAGGGCCATCACAAACAGAGATATTGTAGAAGTCGTGTGAGATTTTCTTAGCATCCCACTTAGTGAAATTTCAAAGATACGTTTGCATTCGTATTGTACATCACACACAATTTTCTACATATGATTGTCTATGATAGGGGTGGACATCACACACGATAGCTATAATTCTGCCGATTGCGTTATTCAATACATCACGCACGGTGCCTACACGAAACTGTTTGGTATAGGGCTGTCCATCACACACACTTTTATGTTAAAACTTTTGTGATAGGTGGCCTAATGCACACAGTTGTCGACCACAAGTCGTGTGTGATTGTTCACTGATCCATCTCGCTAACTTTCTAAAAACCGTGTGGGTTTGTTGAGGTCATCGCCCATGGTGTTGTCTGAGAAACTGTCTGCAATAGGGAAACCTAACAATAAGCAACCTAATTGCCCTATTATATATAATCCATTTAGTAATCAAATTGACATTTCATATCAAACACACAATATATTTCATATTCGTATTATGACATCCAGGATTTCATCATTGAAACACATCAGTGTACAACATCATATAGGCATATACTACCTAGCTACCCAATTACACAGCGGGATCAAGTTTCACATGCAACATAAAAACTTTGGAAAGTAGCATCATAGAGGGAAAATAGACAGATGAATCTCGTCTAGAAAACTGTTGAAACAGAAGGCAAATATTGAGCCTTCATTGATGTTGAAGGTCCTTGCAACTTTAGGATAGTGTCTGTGGATGGTTGCCCGCCCATCCTTCATCCTCTTGAGGAAGACTTCAAGATTATACCATGGGTGTTGTATGAATACCTTCCTCGCCTCTTGACCATACAAGTGGTTTGAGACGTAATCATCAATGAACTACTTTGGAAAGGACTGGAAACAAAGATATGCATAAATTTGGTTTCTAAAAATTGAAATGGCACAAAAGGAAAAATACAAGGTAAAAGAGATAGTACCATATAGTTGACATATGTCTTCTTCATTGCCCAGACAAACATCTTGTTGTTTTTCGTCGCTAGTTTCTTTATCTTAACAATCTTCTTGAGTTTCTTGATTTGACTGATATTCATGGACACCTAATTTCCTCACATGCAAAAAGGGTCAAACAATGAGTCTAAACCTCTTACATCGGGACTTAAATGTGCAAAAACAAATTATTAGAAACCTAAATATTAGAATGGTTCCTGCAATTGCACAATAATGTGCTATTGGCCAAAGGACCATGGGTGTGCAAACCTCTATGGTAAACTCCAGTGTCTCTCATTGTTTCCCCCTTTAACATATATAAAATATATATTAATCTGGTTATAAGTGAGATTTGGCATATACTACCAGTAAAATATGTTAATGAAAAAGAAACACATTGCAGATCCAACAGATTACTTCAAGCCACATGGAAAAGCCAGTTATCTAAATGAAGTGTGCTAAGAACTAGGAAATATAGCAATTGTATATGTTTCACATGTATTTAGTATATCTAAATTTGATTTATTTCTCACATGCATAACAATACAAAATTGTACCAACAACAATCAAACATCACATTGCAAAATTGAACAAAGTAGTTAAATGATCACCACAACACATGAACCAAATAGTTAACTGAGCACCACATTGCACAATAGAATGTACTAGAAGGCCAGATTGCATAGTAGCATTACATTAGACATTTCACTAGAATTTATAAATGAAAGGACGGAGCAACACATGCAATAGGTAAACCAAACATGCTTAACCGGCATAGCTAGTTGAATATAGGTCCTTAGTAATAAAACTTAGAAAATTCCTCATTGTCGGAGATACCGATGACGATGGGCTCCTTAAACTTGGAAAAGGGCGAGGCCTCCACATTGTGGGTGCCCTCCTCATAGTGGTGAGTGGCCTGAGCCCATCGGGGCACCAACCTGTCGGCTCTAGAGGTGAGGTAAGCATGGGTACATTGAGAAAACACCCCATAGTCTTCGTCGAAGGCACCAACAGTGCCATCGAGAAAAGAACACAAGCTGTTGTTTAGCAGCCAACCGCGTGGCAGCGTCTCGTATGAGGCGTCGACGGTGGCCTTGACGGTGAGGTGCTACTCCAAGATCTGGGGGTTGGCACGCATGGCAGCTATCATGGCCTCATCCGCGCCTCCAGCCACGATTTGCTTCTTTGCTGCCAAATGCTCCTTGAAATCCTGGCTATACTGCATGCGCCATGGCTTTCAGCGGCGATTATTTGAAGAATGGGGCAGTAATTTTGGTGGAAGGTGTTGCACCAGCGGTCGGGGCATGTGGGATAGAGGAGGAGGGGGTGGGGGAGAGGGGGTTTGCGGGAGGTGTGGATTACCTAAGTAGATGGACGAGGCTGAGAAGTAGGAAGGATCGTTGCCGGCAAGGAGGCGGCACCGCAAGCAATCAGTGAAGGTTTGAACTAGGCAATGAAGGAGGAAATAGGGGAAATGTGGCTTTCGGTTGGTACTAGCGTGAGGGACGTAGATATTTCTCTGACAGCCCAAATTTTTTGTTTGGTGCAGCGAAAAACTGGCGTGAAAAGTGTCATTGAACATAGTCCCTTATTCAGAACTGTGTATGATGAGCTTGAACGTGCAAATTTTGGTCTCCAAGCTTCCGGCGTAGGATATTGGATACTACATTGCACACGGTTTGTGCCAACAAATTATGTGGGATGTACTTGAATTTCATTTTCCATTTGGAAGACAGAATGGGGATATGGTGGCATATTTTGGTCTGAATTTCCCTAGTTACAGTGGTCATTCACGTAATTGCATAATTTAACATCAATTGTTAGTTTGGGTACTGCACAAAAGAGCTTACAACACAAGTACTTAATCCAGCAATTAAACAGAGCTGGTTGACCTAAAACATTACTCTAACAAAAGACCAGCGCTCTAAACAAAAACTAATATTCCCCCTAATGATCGTCGATCTCCGCCGCCTCCTCCATCACCAACTCAAGCTAGACAGCCTCCGGGGGAAGGGGCTCCATGGCATCCATTGCCACATACTCTGCAAGCATCTCACAGTATGCATCCGCCAGCTCTTTGAAAATGGCCACCACAAGCCAGACATGGGCGGCCGCGGTTCGGGCGTTGACGTCCTCCATATCTGCTAGGGGGGCCGCCGACGAATGGACTGCTCGAGCGCTCTCGGTGATTGCCAACTCTTCGGACATGGGTTCCCGACCCGTGTTGGAGAAGGCTGCCACCATTTGTGCGGTGCCTGACACGAGGTGAGCATGGGTGGCCTCGACATGGTCGTGGTCAGCTGCCATCAAGGCTACAGCAGCCGCCGAGGAACGGATAGTTGCTGTGCCATTCTTGCCATTAGCTACTGCGACCGTAACCACCCCGAGTGTGCTCACAACCTCCATGAGCACAGCCGAAGTCTTCGATAGGGCGGCTGTTGCAGTTGAGTTGGCGGCAGCAACATCTGCAAATGTGCTCGGTGTGGAGTTGGCCGCCGAAGTTGCCTTCACGACGTGGGTCGACGTCCCCATCTTTCACCGGCGATGATTGAACAGTAAAATGGGATTGGGGACTAAGTGTTGTTGATGCATCGGTGGTGGATTATAGCCGATGAAGCTTCCGGCGTTAGCCATATATGAGGATTGGCCTAAGATATTTTATACAACATCACACAGGATTCATGATGATGAACTGTTTGTGATGTACTTGATTTTCATCTCGTTTTAAAACAAAAAATGAGGTTACATCGGCAAATCACGGTATTTCGAATGTAATAAAATTTATCTGCAGTGAACATGCAACTATAGGAGTGTCTTGTTAAAATATGGAATTATTCAGGGTTCGTTTGGCCTTTTTTATACATTAATTCAGTTTTTTAGACATTTAATGCACATAGTTCAAATATGAACTGCAATCACAAGGTCCAATGCACCAAAAATGGGTTGAAAAATCATATATGTGTCCCTGACTGCATGTTTTGGTCACATACAAGAAATGTGAATGAATTTCAAACATCTCAGTGTCTTGGCTCGACTACAAACATAGATAAACTTGGTTTTTAGATTCCCGTTAATCCAAAACTCGTTAGAAATTTATGAAACTTGACATGGTGCCATGACATGGCACAAATGTGTCGTGGTAATTGTTTTCCAATTTGGGACAAATTATGGCACACGCCTCTTACAAACCGGAGCTTATCACATGAAGATTTTGCGTTTTGATAGGGAATGCGTGACCTTTTGTAGGCAAAACGACATTTGTTGCCCCTTCTTGCCTTGTATATTTTCTATAGGCAACATAGACCAATAGGACTGTCATGCTAAAATATGGAATTGTCCAGGGTTGGTTTGGCCTTTTTTGTACATTAATTGAGTTTTTAGTCATTTGATGTGCATAATTCAAATTTGAACTACAATCACATGGTCTAGTGCAAGAAAATGGGTTGAAAACTCATAAACGTGTCCCTAGATGCATGTTTTGGCCCCATGCAAGAAATGAGAATGAATTTCAAACATCTCGGGGTCTTGGCTCAGGTGCAAAAATTGAGAAACTTGGTTTTTATATTCTTGTAAATCCAAAACTCGTGAGAAATTTATGAAACTTGGCATGTTGTCATGACATGTCACAAAATGTGCATTGGTAAAGAAATTGCACAATTTGGGACAAGTTATGGCACAAGGCTCTTACAAACCGGATCTTATCACACGAAGCTTTAGGGTTCCGACAGGGAACATGTCACCTTTTGGGGGGGCAAAAACCATATTTGCTACCTCTTCTCTCCTTGAAGTTTTTTTTCTATAGGCAACATAGACCAGTAGGACTGTCGTGCCAAAATATGGAATTATTCAGGGTTTGTTTGGCCATTTTCTATACATTAATTGACTTTTTAGGCATTTGATGGGCATAATTCAAATTCGAACTACAATCACAAGGTCCAGTGCACCAAAATGGGTTGATAAATCATAAACGTGTCTCTGGATGCATATTTAGGTCCCATGTAAGAAATGAGAATGAAGTTCAAACATCTCGGCGTCTTGGCTCAGTTGCAAACATTGAGAAACTTGGTTTTTAAATGCTTGTAAATCAAAAGCTCGTCAGAAAATCATGAAACTTGGCATGGTGTCATGCCATGGCACAAATGTGTCGTAGTAAAATAATTGTCCAATTTGGTACAAGTTATGGCACAAGCCTCTTACAAACCGGAGCTTATGACATGAAGCTTTGGGGGTTCCGATATGGAACGTGTCATCTTTTATGGTTGAAACCGCATTCGCCGCCTTTTCTCTCATTGATTTTTTATATAGGCAACATAGACCATTAGGATAGTCGTGCTAAAACATGGAATTATTCAGGGTTCGTTTCGCCTTTTTATACATTAATTGAGTTTTTAGACATTTATTGTGCATAATTCAAATTTGAACTATAGTCACATGGTCTAGTGCACCAAAATGGGCTGAAAACTCATAAATGTGTCCCTGGTTGCATGTTTAGGTCCCATGCAAGAAATGGGGATGGATTTCAAACATCTCGGTGTATTGGCTTGGTTTAGAAATGCGTGTAAATCCAAAACTCACCAGTAATTCATGAAATTTGGCATGGTGTCATGATATGGCACAAATATGCTATGGTATTTTTCGTGTCCATTTTGATAAAAGACGGCACATTAATAGCCAACAAAAGTAGTTTGGAACAAAAAACTGTTACATTAACATCACAAACGGTTGTATTATTTATAGACCGTGTGCGTTCTTGCTACTTGTCAACTGCGTTGGAATTTTCCCCGTAGAGGAGAGGAGATGCATCACAGTAGAGATAAGTATTTCCCTCAATGAGAACCAAGGTTATCGAACCAATAGGAGAACCACGCAAATTCCCGTCTTCAGCACCTACAGACAAAAGAGCACAAACTTGCACCCAACACGGGCATGAGGGTTGTCAAGCCCCTTGAACTCGTTACTTGCAAGCAAGAAGTAGTGATAGATAGATAATATAAATGTAAAATAAAATAAAATAAAGTAAACGGCAGCAATATTTTTGGTGTTTTTGTAATATGATTTGTGAAGACCCGGGGCCATAGTTTTTGCTAGAGGCTTCTCTCTCATAGAAAGCATACGGTGGGTAGACAAATTACTGTTGGGCAATTGATAGAAAAGTGCATAGTTATGAAATATTTATTCATGACAATGATCATATATATAGGCAGCACGTCCATAAGCAAGTATACCAACTCCTGCCTGCATCTACTACAATTACTGCACCCATCGACCGCTATCCAGCATGCATCTAGTTTATTAAGTAAAAACAGAGTAATGCTTGGAGCAAGATGACATGTTGTAGACAAAGTAAACTCAACAAATATGAATAAACCCCGTATTTTTATTCTTAATGGAAGAAATACAAATGAGTGTCATGTCCCCGTCAATCACTGGGATTGAGCAGCGCAAGATTGACCCATTACAATGCACCACTCCCGCTGAAGATAAATCTAGCCAAACCAAACCAATAGATCAGAGAGAAATATGAAGCTATCATAATCATGCATATATATAACCAGAAAAGACTCAATATATTTTCATGAATAATCTAAACATAAACCCACAATTCATCGTATCCCAACAAATACACTTCAAAGATGATTACATAGGATAGATCACTCGAGGAATCACGATGATCTTTGCATTGAAGAACATAGTGAGAGATAGCCATCTAGGTACTAACTACGAACCCATAGGTCTGTGGTAAACTACTCACACATCACTATGGGAGAAGCAAGGATGATGTAGAGGCCCTCCGTGATTGATACCCCTCCGACAGGGCATGGAAATAGGCTCTAGATGGGATCACGATGGAACAGAGACTTGCGGCAGCGGAAACAGTGTTTTGGGTGGCTATGTGTTGTTTCCCCAACATATTAGGATTTATAGGAGTGGAGATAGGTCAAGAGGCGTCGGGAGGTGGTCCCAAGCTATCAGGGTGCGACCACCCCCCTGGGCGCGCCCTGTTGGCTTGGCGCCACCCAGTGTGGCCTCCAATCTCCCTCCGAAGCTTCCAGGTCTTATTTTTGTCCAGAAAAATAATCATCAAAAAGTTTCGTTGCATTTGGATTCCGTTTGGTACCGATTTCCTGAAAAGCCAAAAACACGCAGAAAACAGCAAGTCGCGCTAGGCACTGGGTTAATTGGTTGGCTCCCCAAAACGATATAAAACAACATATAAATGCATATAAAGTATCCAAGATTAATAATATAATATCATGGACCAATCAAAAATTATAGATACATTGGAGAGGTATCAGCATCCCCAAGCTGAATTCCTGCTCGTCCTCGAGTAAGTAAATAGAATTTTTTATGTGACATGCTACCTAACATGTAATCTTTTTTAGGTATGATCATTGAGAAACGATGAACTAATAAACATGAACATAGTAATATCCATAAACATAAGTAACACAATCATCAACTTTCAAAATATACGATCCCTAAAGATTGTTACTCTTCATTCATTTTATCATATTAGCATGACATGGCTCCTTCTGCACCACATAAATACAAATGTCAAGCACCATGGTTTTAAGGCAAGCAATTGGATCGTACTTCTTAACGCGCTTCAGCATTTTCAACCTCACTCAATACATGAGCATGAACCATGGACATAGCATATGGGTGGAATAGAATATGGTGGTATGTATCAAAGGAGTAAAAGTGGAGAAGAAAGTCTCGCATCAACTAGGCGGACCAATGCGCTATGGAGATGCCTATCAATTGATATCTATGCGAGGAGTAGGGATTGCCATGCAACGGATGCACTAGAGCTATAAGTGTATGAAAGCTCAACGAAAGCTAAGTGGGCGTGCATGTTGGGGAACGTTGCATGGGAAACAAAAAAATTCCTACGCACACGCAAGATCTATCCATGAAGATGTATAGCTACGAGAGGGAGTGTATCAACATACCCTTGTAGATCACTAAGCGGAAGCGTATATAACATGGTTGGTGTAGTCGTACGTCTTCACGATCCAATCGCGATCCGTCCTGATCTAGCGCCGAACGGACGGCATCTCCGCGTTCAGCACACATGCGGCTCGTTTATGTCTCCTCCTTCTTTATCCAGCAAGCGAGGGAGGATAAGTAAATGGGATCTCAACCAGCATGACGGCGTCGTGGAGATGGTGGTGGAGCAATCCCAACAGGGCTTCACCAAGTGCTATTGTGGATGTGTTGTGAGGAGAAAAAGGAGTAACGGGAGAGGGAGGGCTGCCACCGTGGCGTGGGATTTTTGTGTCCAGCCCTCCCCTTAACCTCTACTATATATAGTAGGCAAGGGTTAGGGTTGGGTTGCAGCCCTTGGCCTATCCTCCAAGGAGGGCTGGCGGCTAGGGAGGAGTCCCCTCTCCCCAAGGCACCTCCTAGGTACCTTGCCCCTTAGGGTTTCCTACCCCCTAGCCGCCTGGGCCCTTGGGGGGCTGGCACAATAAGGCTAGGGAGCCCCCTACATCCCATGCTGGCCTAAGGGGCGTGGTGCAACCCTCCGGAATCCTCTGGAACCTTCTAGAAGCTTCTCGGTACAATACCGACAAAACCCGAAACTTTTCCGGTAGCCAAAATATGACTTCCCATATATAAATCTTTACCTCCGGACCATTCAAGAGCTCCTCATGACTTCAGGGATCTCATCCAGGACTCTGAACAACATTCGTTCACTAACGTACATAACCCGGTACATTCTGAAACCTTCTAGAACGTTCCGGAACCTTCCGGAAGCTTCCCGGTACAATACCGGTTAAACCCAAAACTTTCCGGGTAGCCAAAATATGACTTCCCATATATAAATATTTACCTCCGGACCATTCCGGAGCTCCTCGTGACCTCTGGTATCTCATCCGGGACTCCGAACAACATTCGGTCACCAACGTGAATATCCCAATACTACTCTAGCGTCACCGAACGTTAAGCGTGCGGACCCTACGGGTTCGAGAATCATGTGGACATGACCGAGACACCTCTCCAGTCAATAACCAATAGCGGGACTTGGATGCCCATATTGGTTCCCATGTATTCCACGAAGATCTTTATCGGTCGAACCATGATGCCAAGGATTCAATCAATCCCGTATGCAGTTCCCTTTGTCCATCGGTATGTTACTTGCCCGAGATTCGATCGTCGGTATCTCCATACCTAGTTAAATCTCGTTACCGACAAGTCTCTTTACTCGTTCCATAATACAAGATCCCGTGACTAACTCCTTTGTCACATTGCTTGCAAGCTTCTTGTGATGCTGTATTACCGAGTGGGTGCAGAGAGACCTCTCCGTCATACGGAGTGACAAATCCCAGTCTCGATCCACGCCAACCCAACACACACCCTCGGAGATACCTGTAGAGCACCTTTATAGTCACCCAGTTACGAAGTGATGTTTGATACACACAAGGCATTCCTTCGGTGTCAGGGAGTTGCAAGATCTCATGGTCTTAGGAACAGATACTTGACATGAAGAAAGCAGTAGCAACAAACTAATTGATACGATCAAATGCTATGCTTACGGTCGGTTCTTGTCCATCACATCATTCTCCTAATGACGTGATCCCATTACCAAATGACAACTCATGTCTATGGTTAGCAAACCTTAACCATCTTTGATCAACGAGCTAGTCTAGTAGAGGCTCACTAGGGACACAGTGTTGTATATGTATCCACACATGTATGTGAGTTTTCGATCGATATAATTCTAGCATGGATAATAAACGATTATCATGAACAAGGAAATATTAAAATAAACAATTTATTATTAACTCTTGGCATATTTCCAATAGTCTCCCACTTCCACTAGAGTCAATAATCTAGTTCACATCGCCATGTGATTCACACCCAATGAGTTCTGGGGTTGTATCATGTTTTTCTTGCGAGAGAGGTTTTAGTCAACGGGTCTGCAACATTCAGATCCGTGTGTACTTTGCAAAACTATATGCTATAGATGCTGCTACTATGCCCCACTTGGAGATATTCCAAATGACTACTCCACTATACGTATCCGGGTTGCGACTCAGAGTCATCCGGATCGGTATCAAAGCTTGCATCGACGTAACCCTTTACGATGAACTCTTTATCACCTACATAACCAAGAAGCATTTCCTTAGTCCTCTTTAGGGACCTAAGGATAATTTTGACCACTGTCCAGTGATCCACTCCTGGATCACTCTTGTACTCCTCTTGCCAGTACTCACAGCAAGGCACATATTAGGTGTAGTACACAACATGGTGATACGTATCCAACGTATCTATAATTTTTGTTTGTTCCATGCTATAATATTGTCATTCTAGGATACTTTTTGGGTATTTATTTACCAATTTCCATTATTTTTGAGCACTAACCTATTGACCTAGTGCCTAGTGACAGTTCCTGTTTTCTGCGTGTTTTTGGCTTTTCAAGTTTACAGTACCAAACGAAGTCCAATCAACCCGAAACTTTTTTTATGATTTTTTATGAACGAAATAAAGACCTGGAAGCTTCGGGAGAAGACCGGAGGCCGCACGAGGGGAGCCAGAGCAAACCAGGCGTGACCAGGGGGGTAGGTCGTGCCCATATGCCTCCTCCCCTCCTTGGCTGCCTCCCGACGCCCCTATCTGTCCTATAAATACATTCTGGAAACCCTAGGGCATATCCTGAAACTCTTTTTCTGCCGCCGCAAGTCTCTGTTCCATCGTGATACCATCTGGAGGCCTTTTTCTGTACTCTATCGGAGGGGGAATCGATAACGGAGGGCCTCAACATCATCCTTGCTGCCTCCATGCATGGTGATGTCTGAGTAGTTCACCACAAACCTACGGGGTCCATAGTTAGTATCTTGATGGCTGTCTCTCTCTCTCTTGATCTTCAATACAATGATCATCGCATCTTCTCTTTGATCTATCCGATGTAATGCTTTTGTGCGATGTGTTTGTTGGGATCCGATGAATTGTGGGTTTATGTTCAGATTATTCATGATAAGATATTGGAGTCTCCTCTGATTGCTTTTATTTATTCTTATTGCATGATCATTATAGCTTCATAAATCCCTCCGATATATTGATTTTCTTTGGCCAATTAGATTGGTGTTTCTTCAGTGAGAGGGGTGCGTTGTAGTGGGTTCAACCTGATGGATTTCTATATCCCAGTGACAGAAGGGGACAAGATACGTCTTTGTGTTGCTATCATTAAGGATAAAATGATGGGATTTATTCATATTGATTGAGTTTAGTTTGTCTACATCATGTCATCTTTCTCCAAGCATTACTCTATTGTACTTAATACTCTAGATGCATGCTGGATAGCGGTCGATGAGTGCAGTAATAGTAATAGGTGCAGGCAGGAGTAAGCTATTTGTTTATGGACATGATGCCTATATACACATGATCATTGCCGTGAATATGAACATGGTTATTCTCTTTTCTATCAATTGCCCAACAGTAATTTGTCTACCTACCGTATGTTTCCTATATAAGAGATGCCACTAGAGAACACTATGGCCCCGGGTCTACTCAATTATATATTTACAAAACTTCCAAAAACCATGATGCCATTATTTACTTTATTTTATTTTGCAATTTAAAATTATCTATTACCATCTACTTGTCTCACTTGCTTGCAAATAACGAGTCCAAGGGGATTGACAACCCTCTTGCCTGCGTTGGGTGCAAGTGTTTGCTCTTTTGTGTGCAGTCGTTGAAGATGGTGGTTGCGTGCTACTCCTATTTGTTCGATAAATCTTGGTTCTTAACTAGGGGAAATACTTATCCGTTTGTGCTGCAATTACCCGTTCCTCTTCACGGAAAACCCAACGCGGATCACAGACATCACATGGTATACATTATAGAGCCTATAGTTGAGGTATAGGGGACGACTTTCGTCCTTTCTCTTTCTTCTTTCATGGTCGAGCTTTGATTCTTACTCAACTTCATACCGTACAATACATGCAAGAACTCATTCTTTGACTGATCCATTTTGAACTCCTTCAAAATCTTGTCAAGGTGTGTGCTGTGTGAAAGTCTTATCAAGCGTCTTGATCTATCTCTATAGATTTTGATGCTCAATATGTAAGCAACTTTACCTAGGTCTTCCTTTGAAAAACTCCTTTCAAACAACTCTTTATGCTTTCTAGAAAGTCAACATCATTTCCAATAAATAACATGTCATCCACATATACTCATCAGAAATGTTATAGAGCTCCCACTCACTTTCTTGTAAATACAAGCTTCTCCAAACTTGTATAAACCCATAAGCTTTGATCACCTCATCAAAGAGAAGATTCCAACTTCGAGATGCTTGCACCAGCCCATAAATGGAACACTGGTGCTTGCACAGTTTGTCAGCATTTTTAGAATCGACAAAACCTTCCGGTTGCATCATATACAACTCTTCCTTAAGGAAACCATTAAGGAACGCTGTTTTGACATCCATCTGCCAAATCTCATAATCGAAAAATGCAGTTATTGCTAACATAATCCTGACAGACTTCAACATCACTACGGGTGAGAAAGTCTCATCGTAGTCAACTCCTTGAACTTGCGAGAAACCCTTTTGTGACAAGTCGTGCTTTATAGACAGTGACATTACCATCGGCGCCCGTCCTTTTCTTAAAGATCCATTTGCTGAATGGCCTTATGATCATCAAGAAAGTTCTTCAAAGTCCATACTTTGTTTTCATACATGGATCCTATCTCGAATTTCATTGCTAGCCATTCGTCGGAATCTGAGCCCACCATCGCTTCCTCATAGTTTGTTGGTTCACCCTTGTCCAACAACATGACCTCCAAGATAGGATTACCGTACTACTCAAGGGCAGTACGAGTCCTTGTCGACCTACGAAACTCGGTAGTAACTTGATCCGAAGTTTCATGAGCATCATCATTAGCTTCCACTTCAACTGGTGTAGACATCACAGGAACATCCGTCTGTGTTGGGGTACTCTCCAATTGCAGTGAAGGTTCGATAACCTCGTCAAGTTCTACCTTCCTCCCACTCACTTCTTTCGAGAGAAACTCCTTCTCTGGAAGGGATCCATTGTTGACAACAAGACTTTACTGCAGATCTGTGATAGGAGGTATACCCAATTTTTTCTTCAGGGTATCTTATGAAGATGCACTTCTCCGCTTTGGGTTCAAGCTTATCAGGCTGAAGCCCCTTGACATGTTATTGCAGCACCAAACTTTAAGAAACGACAACTTAGGTTTCTTGCCAAACCATAATTCATATTGTGTCATCTCAACGGATCTAGATGGGGCCCTATTTAAAGTGAATGCAGCTGTCTCTAATGCATACCCCAAAATGATAATGGCAAATCGGTAAGAGACATCATAGAACGCACCATATCTAATAGAGTATGATTATGACGTTCAGACATACCATTACACTGTGGCGTTCCAGGTGGCAAGAGTTGTGAAACAATTTTTCACACTATCTTAAATGCATGCCAAACTCGTAACTTGGATATTCACCTCCACGATCAAATCGTAGACATTTTATCCTCTTGTCATGATGATCTTCAACTTCACTTTGAAATTTGTTTGAACTATTCAAAAAGTTTCAGACTTGTATTTCATAAAGTAAATGTTCCAATATCTACTCAAATCATCAGTGAAGGTAAGAAAATAACAATATCCACCGCGCGCTTGAACACTCATTGGACCGCATACATCAGCATGTATCATTTCCAATATGTCACTTGCCCGCTCCATGGTACGGGAAAACGGGGTCTTTGTCATCTTGCTACTTCTTGAGCATGCGTTGGTTTTCCCTTGAAGAGGAAAGGGTGATGCAGGAAAGTAGATAAGTATTTCCCTCAGTAGTTGAGAACCAAGGTATCAATCCAGTAGGAGATACAAGCAAGTCCCCAATAGATGTACCTACACAAATAATCAAACACTTGCACCCAACGATATAAAGGGGTTGTCAATCCCTTCACGGTTATTTGCAAGGATGATCTGATAGAGATAGGTATGATAGATTGCTAGAACATAAAGTAAAACAAAAGTAAAAATAATACAGCGAGGTATTCTTGGTATTTTTGATTTTAGATCTGAAAGTATAAGATGGAAAATAGACACGGGGGCCATAGGTTTCACTAGAGGCTTCTCTCAAGAAGGAAAATAATACAGTGGGTGAACAAATTACTGTCGAGCAATTGATAGAAAAGCGAATAATTATGAAGATATCCAAGGCAATGATTATGCATATAGGCATCACGTCTGTGTCACGTAGACCGAAACGATTCTGCATCTACTACTATTACTCCACACATCGACCGACTCCTGCCTGCATCTAGAGTATTAAGTTCATGAAGAACAGAGTAACGCATTAGGTAAGATGACATGATGTAGAGGGATAAACTCAATCAATATGATGAAAATCCCATCTTTTTATCCTTGATGGCAACAATACAATACGTGCCTCGCTACCCCTACTTTGTCACTGGGTGAGGACACCGCAAGATTGAACCCAAAACTAAGCACTTCTCCCATTGCAAGAATTACCAATCTAGTTGGCCAAACCAAACCAATAACTCGAAGAGACTTTTAAAGATATGAAATCATGCAGATAAGAATTCAGAGAAGATTCAAATAATATTCATAGATAAGCTAATCATAAACCCACAATTCATCGGATCTTGACAAACACACCGCAAAAGAGTATTACATCGGATAGATCTCCATGAAGATCATGAAGAACATGGTATTGAAGAACAAAGAGAGAGAAGAAGCCATCTAGCTACTAGATATGGACCCGAAGGTCTGTGGTAAACTACTCACGCATCATTGGAGGGGCAATGGAGTTGATGTAGATGCCCTCCGTGATCGAATCCCCCTCCGACAGATTACCGGAAAAGGCTCCAAGATTGGATCTCACGGGAGCAGAGGCTTCCGGCGGCAGAAAAGTATTTTCATGGCTCTTTTTTGTATCCAGGGAATATTTGGGAATTTATAGGCCGAAGAATAGGGTTAGGAGGGCTGCCGTGGGGCCACAAGCCAGGGGGCGCCCCCCCTAGGGGGCGCCCCTGTGGCTTGTCGCCACACGGCGGCTCTCCTGCCTTCATCTCCATGTTTGCTGGGTTCCTTCTGGTCCAAGAAAAATCATTCCGAAGATTTTATTCCGTTTGGACTCCGTTTAATATTCCTTATCTGCAATACTCAAAAACAAGGATAAAACAGAAACTAGCACTAGGCTCTAGATTAATAGGTTAGTCCCAAAAATAATATAAAATAGCATATTAATGCATATAAAACATCCTAAATAGATAATATAATAGCATGGAACAATCAAAAATTATAGATACGTTGGTGCCGTATCAAGCATCCCCAAGCTTAATTCCTGCTCGTCCTCTAGTAGGTAAATGATAAAAACAGAATTTTTGATGTGGAATGCTACCTAACATATTTATCCATGTAATATTCTTTATTGTGGCGTGAATATTCAGATCCATAAGATTCAAAACAAAAGTCTAATATTGACATAAAAACAGTAATACTTCAAGCATACTAACAAGGCAATCGCGTCCTTTCGAAATAACATGGCCTTAGAAAGTTATCCCTACAAAATCATATGGTCTGGCTATGCTCCATATTCCCCACACAAAGTATCTAAATCATGCACAACTCCGATGACAAGTCAAGCAATTGTTTCACACTTTTTATGTTCTCAAACCTTTTCAAGTCTCACGCAATACATGAGCGTGAGCCATGGATATAGGACTATAGGTGGAATAGAATATGGTGGAGGTTGCAAGGAAAAAGGAGAAGATAGTCTCACATCAACTAGGCGTATCAATGGGCTATGGAGATGCCCATCAATAGATATCAATGTGAGTGAGTAGGGATTGCCATGCAACAAATGCACTAGAGCTATAAGTGTATGAAAGCTAAAAAAAAACTAAGTGGTTGTGCAAAATATGAAAAATTCCACTAGTTATATCAAAGTGACAAAATAGGAGACTCTCTATCATGAAGATCATGGAGCTACTTTAAAGCACAAGTGTGGTAAAAGATAGTAGCATTGTCCCTTCTCTCTTGCTCTCATTTTTTTGGTGGGCTTCTTTGGCCTCTTTTTTTTATTTGGGCTTCGCTGGCCTCTTTTATTATTTGTAAAGTCCGGAGACTCATCCCAACTTGTGAGGGATTCATAGCTTCCATCATCCTTTTCTCTCACGGGACAATGCTCTAATAATGAAGATCATCACACTTTTATTTACTTACAACTCAAAAATTACAACTCGATGCCTAGAAAAAAATATGACTCTATATGCAATATGAAAGTGATGGTGCATGATGAAAAACGGAACGGTGGAAGTTGCATGGCAATATATCTCGGAATGGCTATGGAAATGCCATAATAGGTAGGTATGGTGGCTGTTTTGAGGAAAATATATGGTGGCTGTTTTGAGGAAGGTGGGTTTGATGCACCGGCGAAAGTTGCGCGGTACTAGAGAGGCTAGCAAAGGTGGAAGGGTGAGAGTGCGTATAATCCATGGACTCAACATTAGTCATAAAGAACTCACATACTTATTGCAAAAGTCTATTAGTTATCGAAACAAAGCATTAGACGCATGCTCCTAGGGGAGAGGTTGGTAGGAGTTAACCATCGCGCGCTCCCGACCCTCACACAAAGGTTGACAATCATTAAACAAATCATGCTCCGACTTCGTTACATAACGGTTCACCATACGTGCATGCTACGGGAATCACAAACTTTAACACAAGTATTTCTTCCAATTCACAATTACTCACTAGCATGACTCTCATATTACCATCTTCATATCTCAAAACTATATGCAAGGAATCAAACTTCTCATAGTATTCAATGCACTTTATATGAAAGTTTTTATTATATCCCTCTTGGATGCCCATTATATTAGGACTAAATTCATAACCTAAACCAATTACCATGCTGTTTTAAAGACTCTCAAAATAATATATGTGAAGTACGAGAGTTCAATAATTTCTACAAAATAAAACACCACCGTGCTCGAAAAAGATATAAGTGAAGTACTAGAGCAACATTGCCTAGCTCAAAAGATATAAGTGAAGCACATAGAGTATTCTAATAAATTCACGATTCAGCGTGTCTCTCTCAAAAATATGTGTGCAGCAAGGATGATTGTGGCAAACTAAAAAGCAAAGACTCATGTCATACAAGACGCTCCAAGCAAAACACATATCATGTGGTGAATAAAAATATAGCCTCAAGTAAATTTACCGATGGATTGAAGACGAAAGAGGGGATGCCTTCCGGGGCATCCCCAAGCTTAGGCTTTTTGGTATCCTTGAATATGGCTTGGGGTGCCTTGGGCATCCCCAATCTTAGGATCTTGCCACTCCTTATTCCATAGTCCATCAAATCTTTACCCAAAACTTGAAAACTTCACAACACAAAACTCAACAGAAAACTCATGAGATCCGTTAGTATAAGAAAAATAAATCACCACTTTAGGTACTGTTGTGAACTCATTCTTTATTTATATTGGTGTAATATCTACTGTATTCTAACTTCTCCATGGTTCATACCCCCCGATACAACCCATAGATACATCAAAATAAGCAAACAACACAAAGAAAACAGAATCTGTCTAAAACAGAACAGTCTGTAGAAATCTATAGACTTCGAATACTTCTGTGACTCCAAAAATTCTGAAAAATTAGGACAGTCAGGGAAATTTGTGTATAAATCTTGTGTAAAAATTTCAGATCAAAAGAACGTTCCAGTGAATTTACAAAATTCCTGGACTGAGAGAAAAAGTTTCTGTTTTTCAGCAAAATCAAATTGCAAACACCGTAGACCATCCCAAAGGTCTTACTTGGCTCAAACACTAATTTAAAAAATAAAACACAATTACTACAGAGGTAATAATGTGTGAAACACTCAAAAACAGAAGCAAAAACAAAAGCATAAAAATAAAATTGGGTTGCCTCCCAACAAGCGCTATTGTTTAACGCCCCTAGCTAGGCATAACGCAATAGATCTAGGTATTATCATCCTTGGTATTGGCAACTTTTGTGAGGGCCTTCTCAAATCCGGGGGGCTCTTTCCTCTTCCCCGGGTTTGTAGGGGAAGAAACCATCTTAATATCCAAAATATCCAAACGCTTATTGCAAAGGGTAATCAAAGTATCCAAGCGATTGAGGTTCCCACTAATATGGTTAAGTGGTTCGTGATATTGTTGTAACTCGACCAAGTGCTTATGTAAGTCACTCAATTTGTCGAGAATTTGAACCCCCTCTTCTGAGAAACCAAACCCCTTTTTTGGTGGAGGAACCCCCAAAATCCCCTCCAAAACTTCATAAGCAGCATTCGTATCTAGTTCAATAAAATTCCCTTTTGAGGCGAAATCTAAGAGCTCTCTATGATGCAAAACCAATCCAATGTAAAAATTTCTAAGCAAAACCTTTGCATCTCCTTTTAGGTTAGAGATATGATAAGATTCCATTAGCCTATACCAGGCATCTTTCAAATTTTCCCCTTGTTTTTGTTTGAAGTATAGAACTTCAAAATCTGGTGACAAAGGGGAAGTAGTAACGCTAGTCATAGAAACAAGTAGGGGAATCGGTAGGAAAGAGGCAAATGAAAAAGAGGGCGAATAAAAAGGCAAATCTTTTTGGTATTTTCTGAAAATCGTTTTAGAAGTGGGGGAGAGGAAAACAAGAGGCAAATGACAAATAAAGTAAATGCAAGAGATGAGTTTGTGATGGGTACTTGGTAGGCTTGATGTAGATCTCCCCGGCAACGGCGCCAGAAATCCTTCTTGCTACTTCTTGAGCATGCGTTGGTTTTCCCTTGAAGAGGAAAGGGTGATGCAGCAAAGTAGATAAGTATTTCCGTCAGTAGTTGAGAATCAAGGTATCAATCCAGTAGGAGATACAAGCAAGTCCCCAATAGATGTACCTACACAAATAATCAAAAACTTGCACCCAACGCTATAAAGGGGTTGTCAATCCCTTCACGGTTATTTGCAAGGATGAGATCTGATAGAGATAGGTATGATAGATTGCTAGAACGTAAAGTAAAACAAAAGTAAAAATAATGCAGCGAGGTATTTTTGGTATTTTTGGTTTTAGATCTGAAAGTATAAGATGGAAAATAGACCCAGGGGCCATAGGTTTCACTAGAGGCTTCTCTCACGAAGGAAAATAATACGGTGGGTGAACAAATTAATGTCGAGCAATTGATAGAAAAGCGAATAATTATGAAGATATCCAAGGCAATGATTATGCATATAGGCATCACGTCTATGTCAAGTAGACCGAAATGATTCTGCATCTACTACTATTACTCCACACATCGACCGACTCCTGCCTGCATCTAGAGTATTAAGTTCATGAAGAACAGAGTAACGCATTAGGTAAGATGACATGATGTAGAGGGATAAACTCAAGCAATATGATGAAAACCCCATCTTTTTATCCTCGATGGCAACAATACAATACGTGCCTCGCTACCCCTACTTTGTCACTGGGTGAGGACACCGCAAGATTGAACCCAAAACTAAGCACTTCTCCCATTGCAAGAATTACCAATCTAGTTGGCCAAACCAAACCAATAACTCGAAGAGACTTGCAAAGATATGAAATCATGCATATAAAAATTCAGAGAAGATTCAAATAATATTCATAGATAAGCTGATCATAAATCCACAATTCATCGGATCTTGACAAACACACCGCAAAAGAGTATTACATCGGATAGATCTCCATGAAGATCATGAAGAACATGGTATTGAAGAACAAAGAGAGAGAAGAAGCCATATAGCTACTAGCTATGGACCCGAAGGTCTATGGTAAACTACTCACGCATCATCGGAGGGGCAATGGAGTTGATGTAGATGCCCTCCGTGATCGAATCCCCCTCCGGCAGATTACCGGAAAAGGCTCCAAGATTGGATCTCACGGGAACAGAGGCTTCTGGCGGTGGTAAAGTATTTTCGTGGCTCTTTTTTGTATCCAGGGAATATTTGGGAATTTATAGGCCGAACAATAGGGTTAGGAGGGCTGCCGTGGGGCCACAAGCCAGGGGGGCGCCACCCCCCCTAGGGCGCGCCCTTTTGGCTTGTCGCCACACGGCGGCTCTCCTGCCTTCATCTCCAAGTTTGCTGGGTTCCTTCTGGTCCAAGAAAAATCATTCCGAAGATTTTATTCCATTTGGACTCCGTTTAATATTCCTTATCTGCAATACTCAAAAACAAGGAAAAAACAGAAACTGGCACTAGGCTCTAGATTAATAGGTTAGTCCCAAATATAATATAAAATAGCATATTAATGCATATAAAACATCCAAAACAGATAATATAATAGCATGGAACAATCAAAAATTATAGATACGTTGGAGACGTATCACATCTTGCCCATGAGGCATGGTTCGCATGTTTCAAGTGATTCGAAATCGAGTGAGTCCAAAGATCCATCAGCATGGAGTTTCTTCATGCGCTTTACACCAATATGACCTTCGCAGCAGTGCCACAAGTATGTTGTACTATCATTATTAACTTTGCATCTTTTGGCATCAATATTATGAACATGTGTATCAGTACGATCGAGATTCAATAAACCATTCACATTGGGTGCATGACCATAGAAGGTATTATTCATGTAAACAGAACAACCTTTATTCTTTGACTTAAATGAATAACCATGCTATAATGTGTCTTTTAACCTAGAAAAAAAATAAAGAAGTAACTTTCGGGACGAAGCGCCACCATCTCGAGGCGGAAACCTGGGCAGAGGCCCTTTTGCACTCCGGAACACTGATTCTATCGGGGAAACTCCTCTGCGGGAGGGGGAGATCGAAGCCATCATCATCATCGACATTGCCTCCTTCATGGGAAGACCAATCTTCATCAACATCTTCACCAGCACCATCTCATCTCAAAATCTAGTTCATCTCTTGTATTCAATCTTTGTCTCAAAACCTTAGATTGGTACCTGTGGGTTACTGGTAGTGTTGATTACATCAAGTAGTTGATGCTTGTTGGTTTACTTGGTGGAAGATCATATGTTCAGATCCTTAATTATCATTATTACATCACCAATCTTGAACATGGTGATGATTTGTGAGTAGTTACTTTTGTTCCTGAGGACATGGGAGCAGTCTTGTTATAAGTTATCATGTGAAGTTGGTATTCGTTCGATATTTTGATGATATGTATGTTGTTGCTTCCTTTAGTGGTGTCATGTGAACGTCGACTACATGACACTTAACCATCTAATGTTCCTAAGGGAAGGCATTGTGGAGTAATAAGTAGATGATGGGTTGCTGGAGTGACAGAAGCATAAACCCTAGTTTATGCGTTACTTCGTAAGGGGCTGATTTGGATCCATAAGTTTCATGATATGGTTAGAGTTATCTTAATTCTTCTTTCGTAGTTGCGGATGCTTGCGAGAGGGGGTAATCATAAGTGGGTTGCAAGTTCAAGTAAGAACAACACCTTAGCACCGGCCACCCATATTAAATTATCAAAGTAACGAACGCGAATCAACTAAACATGATGAACATGACTAGATGGAAATTCCCATGTGTCCTCGGGGGCGCTTTGCTTTATATAAGAGTTCCTTCAGGCCTGTCCTTTGCTATAAAAAGGATTGGGCTATCTTGCTGCACGCTTGCTACTATTGTTACATTTCACTTGTTACGAATTATCTTGCTAGAAAATTATCTATCACTGTTAGTCACAACACTTGCATGGAATATCTTGCTAAACACTGCTTATCATTTCTTTCTGCTCCTCATTGGGTTCAACACTCTTACTTGTCGAAAGGACTACGATTGATCCCCTATACTTCTGGGTCATCTAGACTCTTTTCTAGCGCCGTTGCCGGGGAGTGAAGCGCCTTTGGTGAGCGGAATTTGGTGAGATAACATTTCCGGTACGTGTTGAATTTTACTATTGCTTGTTCATCCTTTGAGCGGCTTGTTCGGGGCATATACGCCTCGAACGAAAGTGGTACGAGCCGCTCCTTAAAATACTGAACTTTCTGAAAATATTTATTATGAAATTCCTTCGAGTATGTTGGAGAAACTGCTAGCTAATCCTTATGCAGGAGACGATACAACTCATCCTGATTATCACTTGATATATGTAGATGAGATTTGTGGATTATTTAAGCTTGCCGGTTTATCCAAGGACAAAGTCAAGAAGAAGGTTTTCCCTTTATCTTTGGAGGGAAAAGCATTGATGTGGTACATGTTATTGGATGATATTGGATCATGGGACTGGAATCGCTTGAAGCTGGAATTTCATCACAAGTTTGATCCGATGCATCTAGTTCATCGTGATCGGAATTATATATATAACTTTTGGCCTCGTGAAGGAGAAAGCATCGCTCAAGCTTAGGAGGGGGATTAAATCTATGATGCACACTTGACCCAACCATGCTCTCAAAAGAAATGATTATACAAAACATTTACACTCGACTTTCTCCTGATGATCCATCACTATTGGATTCTTCTTCTACTTGCTCATACATAAAGATAACTATTGAATTTAAATGGGATCTTCTGGAAAGAATTAAACGCAACTCTGAAGATTGGGAATTCGACAAAGGTAAAGAGTTAGGTATAACGCTTGAGTTTGATTGTGTTAAGTCTTTTATGGAAATTGATACTTTTCATAAGTTTAGTAATAAAAATAGGCTTGACTCTGAGATAGTAGCTTCTTTCTGTGAATCATTTGCTACTCATGTTGAACTCCCTAAGGGGAAGTGGTTTAAATTTCATCCACCTATTAATTGTTAGTGGAATCCATTAAGGTTAAGGAAGAAATATCGGTTTGCCATGCTGATCCACTTGTGCTTGTTGCTTATATTGAGAAACCACCTTCTCTTGTTAGGATTAAGGAACATGCTAAGGCTGCAACTATGGTTAGGAAAAGTCATACTAGGACACCTAAACCTTCTGAACAAATATGTGTGGAACCTAATATTGCTATAGTTAAAGATATCTTGGTTGATAATATTGATGGGCATGTTATTTACCTCTGTGATGAAGCTACTAGAATAGCAAAGCCTGTTAGAAATGAGCAGGATAAGCTAGATAAAAACAAACCAGTTGTTGGCTTGCCTGTTGTTTCTGTAAAGATGGGAGATCATTGTATCATGGTTTGTGTGACATGGGTGCTAGTATCAGTGCTATACCTTTTACATCATATAAAGAAATTATGAATGATATAGCACCCTCTGAGATTGAAGATATTGATGTCACTATTAACTTGCAAACCGGGATACCATTTCACCACTTGGGATTGTTAGAGATGTTGAAGTATTGTGAGGAACAATCAAGTACCCCACTGATTTCTTAGTACTTGGTTCAGAACAAGATTACTTTTGTCCCATTATATTTCATAGACCACTCTTGAATACTGTTAATGCCAAAATTAATTGTGTCACCGAGCAGGTTAAAGTAAGCTTTGGTAATGAATCTCATGAATTTAATTTCTCTAAATTTGGTCGACAGCCACATGAGAAAGTGTTACCTAATAAAGATGACATTATTGGTCTTGCTTCTATAGTTGTGCTTCCCATTGATCCAGTAGAACAATACCTTCTTGACCATGAGAATGATAAGCACATAAATGAAAGAAAAGAAATGGATGATATTTTCTTTAGGCAAGCACCTATCCTTAAACACAACTTTCATGTTGACATTTTAGGGGATCCTCCACCACCTAAGGGAGATCCCGTGTTTTAGCTAAGAAACTTACCCGATACTTTGAAGTATGCTTATCTTGATGAAAATAAGATATATCATGTTATGTTTAGTGCTAACCTTTTAGAGCAGGAAGAAAAGAGGTTACTCAAAACTTTGAGGAAGCACCGAGCTTCTATTCCATATACTCTTGATGATCTTAAGGGCATTAGTCCCACTCTATGTCAGCACAAAATTAATATGGAGCCAGATGCTAAACCAGTTGTTGATCATCAATGCCGCTTGAATTCTAAAATGAAGGAAGTGGTAAGAACTGAAATATTAAAACTTCTAGAGGCAGGTATAATCTATCCCATAGATGATAATAGATGGGTAAGCCCTGTTCATTATGTTCCTAAGAAAGGAGGTATAACTGTTGTTCCTAATGATAAAAATGAACTTATACCCCAGAGGATAGTAACTGGTTATACGATGGTAATTGATTTCAGGAAATTAAACAAAGCTACTAGAAAAGGTCATTACCCCTTGCCTTTTGTTGATCAAATGTTAGAAAGATTATCTAAGCACACACATTTTTTGTTTTCTTGATGGATATTCTGGATTTTCTCAAATACTAGTGTCAAAAGAGGATCAAGAGAAAACTACTTTTACTTGCCCATTTGGAACCTATGCTTATAGACATATGCCTTTCGGTTTATGCAATGCACCGTCTACCTTTCAAAGATGTATGAGTGCTATATTCTTTGATTTTTGTGAAAAGATTGTTGAGGTTTTCATGGATGATTTCTCCATTTACGGAACATCCTTTGATGATTGCGTGAGCAACCTTGATAGAGTTTTGCAGACATGTGAAGAAACTAACCTTGTCTTGAACTTGAATTGGGAGAAGTGCCATTTTATGGTGAATGAAGGTATAGTGCTTGGGCATAAAATTTCTGAACGAGGTATTGAGGTAGACAAAGCTAAAGTTGATGCAATAGAGAAAATGCCATGTCCTAAATATATTAAAGGTATAAGAAGTTTCCTCGGTCATGCTTGTTTCTGTAGGCATTTTATTAAAGATTTCTAGGCCATTAACTAATCTTCTGCAAAAAAGATGTTCCGTTCTTTTTGATGATGATTGTGTAGAAGCCTTTGAAATACTTACGAAAGCATTGATTTCTTCACCTATTGTTCAACCACTTGATTGGAATCTACCTGTTGGTGTTGTTCTAAGGCAAAGAGTAGACAAGAAGTTGATTGTTATTCATTATGCTAGTAAGACCCTAGACAATGCTCAAAGAAATTATACAACTACTGAGAAGGATTTTTTAGCAGTTGTGTTTGCATGTGATAAGTTTAGACACTATATTGTTGATTCCAAAGTTATATTAACACGAATCATGCTGCTATTAAATACCTTATGGAAATGAAAGATGCTAAGCCTAGACTTATTAGGTGGGTGCTTTTACTTCAAGAGTTTGATTTGCATATTGTTGAAAGGAAGGGAGCTAAAAACCCCGTAGTAGATAATTTGTCTAGGATGGAAAATGCGCTTGATTACCCACTGCTTATTGATGATAATTTTCCTTATGAGCAATCAGTTGTTATAAATGCTTCCCGTAGTACTGCTTGGTATGCAGATTATGCTAATTACATTGTTGCTAAATATATACCATCAAGTTTCACATACCAACAAAAGAAAAAGTTTTTCTATGATTTAAGACATTACTTTTGGGATGATCCACATCTTTATAAAGAAGGAGTAGATGGTGTTATGAGATGTTGTGTACCTGAGCATGAACTAGGATAGATCCTACGAAAGTGTCATTCCGAGGGCTACAGAGGGCACCATGCTGGTGACTGAACCGCACACAAGGTATTACAATCTCGATTTTAGTGGCCTACTCTTTTGAAGGATGCTCGTAAGTATGTCCTTTCTTGTTATAATTTTTAAAGAATTGGTAACATTGGCAGGCGTCACGAATGCCTATGAATTATTCACTTGCTATTGAACCATTTGATGTTTGGGGCTTTGATTATATGGGACCTTTTACTTCCTCTAATGGGTATACTCATATTTTAGTTGTTGTTGATTACGTTACTAAGTTGGTAGAAGCTATTCCAACTAGTAGTGTTGATCATAACATCTCTATTAAAATGCTTAAAGAAATTATTTTCCCGAAGTTTGGAGTCCCTAGATACATGATGATTGCTGGTGGCTCACATTTTATTCATGGTGCTTTCCGTAAACTTCTAGCTAAATACGATGTTAACCGGAGAATTGCATCACCTTATCACCCTCGGTCTAGTGGTTAAATTTAATTAAGTAATTGGGAAATAAAATTAATCTTGCAAAAGACCGTTAATAGATCTAGAAAGAATTGGTCTAAGAAACTCGATGATGCTTTATGGGATTATAGAACTTCTTATGAGAACCCAATGGGAATGTCCCCATATAAAATGTTCTATGGAAAAGCTTGTCATTGACCTCTTGAGTTAGAACATAAGACTTATTGGGCAATTAAAGAACTTAACTATGATTTCAAGCTTGCCGGTGAAAAGAGGTTATTAGATATTAGCTCTTTAGATGAATGGAGGACACAAGCTTATGAAAATGCCAAGTTATTCAAATAAAAAGTTAAAATATGGCATGACAAGAGAATTCAAAAATGGGAATTCAACGTAGGAGACCTAGTTCTTTTGTACAATTCTCGTTTCAGATTCATTGCGGGTAAGCTTCTCTCCAAATGGGAAGGACCCTATATCGTCGAAGAAGTTTATTGCTCCGGTGCTATCAAAATCAATAATGCCGAAGGCACACATCTAAGAGTAGTAAATGGCAAAGAATTTAGCATTATATCTCAGGTACGCCCATTAATGTTGAAACTAATATTATTCAATCAATGACATCAGAAGAATACATAAGAAAGACCTTCCGAAACACTCTAGAAACCTGAAAAAGGAGTAGGTATGTGATACCGTAAGTAAACCGACTCCAAAAATTCCGTAAAAATATTTTCTGTCACTTTTAGTATTTTAGAAAAATTACAAAAATAAGAACGAGTCAGGGGGACCCACGAGGGAGCCACAAGACAACATGGCGCGCCTTGATGCCTCATGGGCACCTCGTGTGCCACCCGAACTCGGTTTTACTTCCTCGACACGTATTCTGACCTAGAAAATTCATTATATATACTTTCGTATGTTTTGACCACCGCATCGCAAGTTTCTCCTCTGTTCTTTTCTCGGCCTGTTTTTCTGACAGATTTAGAAGCAATATGTCATCACAAGATTCAGAGGGAGAGAGCTATGTTTCATATCTCGTTGCCAATCCCCTAGTTTATGGGGATGTGGATCCTTATGGGTGGTCAACAGAGGAATAGGTGGAGGCTGATCTAAAAAGTATCGAGCCCTCAAGTGACGAGGAAGAAGGTGAAGTACCTCTAACTCAACCTGGATATATGCACGTGGAATTCAAAAAGTCTAGTCTACCCGACAAGGTAGACACTACCACTGCCTCCGCCAGCAAAACACATCCTTTGAGGGAAGGAGCCATGATCATCACGAAGAGACTCCACAAGGAGAATCTAGACCTTAAACGGGAGGTTGAAAAGCTCAATGAGGAGATTCGTATCCTGAGAAGCATTATTGCTAAGAGGATCACATCATCACCACCATCACCCAAGAACACTTTAGTACATGGGTATGGGCACTACCCTGAGCTTGTTCCAAGCTTGGGGGAGGTGCCCCGGTATCGTATCACCATCACTTTTGTCATTACTATCTATCTTAGTTCGATCCTAAGTTATCTCGTGATTTAGAGGAATAAAATGTTAGTTATGCTTTTGCTTAGAGTGTTCTCTTTGTGATCTATGTATCTTTGTGTCGTCGTTTTCTCACGACAAATGCCATGGGGTGGCTTATCGAGAGTGGTTGGGGCCGAAGGACACCGATGGGCTCCGGGAGTGGGATTAGGCACAAGCGGTGAGGGACACACGATGTACCCAGGTTCGGGGCCCTCCGGGGGAGGTAATACCCCTAGTCCTGCTGGTCTGGTTATATGGTGGGTGATGTTACAATGGTGCTCCTTGAGCTGCTCGTCTAGAGGTGGAAGAAGGGGCAGCCGGCTCCTCTTCCCTTGCTACGTGGGAGTGCGAGTGAGTCTAAGACGGGGGGAATGCCTCCGTGCGTGTGTGCGTGTCTGATGCATGGGGGCCTCGGGGGGTTTTATAGGCCGACCCCCTGACTTACAATATTCCTAAGGTACCAAGAAGGGGGACCCGGCTAGCAGCCCCTCCAGCCAGCCAGGGGGCCCGCCGGCTGGGTCGTCTTGTCGTCTGTAGGTCCCGCCGGCTGCGCGGTCCCATCGCCAACTGGGACCCGCTAGCCGGCTCTTCCATTGGCCCGCGCTCACCTGCCGCGGCACGGGCCGCCCTGCTCGGCGTCGTCTTGCGCCAGCCGGCCGAAGTCAGCGGTACGGCCGGCATCGTTGTAGCCATGCCGGGGCAGGTGATGGAGTGGATGGTGGCGCAGAGGTATTGTGGCTCCGCCAGGTCTCGATCGGTCTCGGTCAGCGGTACGACCGCCCGGACTGTAGCCATGCGCGCCCGTGCGTCAGCGGCCGCTGTAGCTGCATATGAGTCCGTCGTGGGGGTCGCGTCCCATCAGCGTACTTGACCGCAGTGGGAAGGGACAGATACCCGCCCGTCCAGAGGTCAGCGGGCGAGCCAGTCATGTAGCGGCCGGGCGCGCCTGGCCGGGGCAAGATGGCCGGCTCCTGTTCAGCCGGCCGCGAGCCAGCCGGCCAGGGGATCAACCGGCCCCTCTCTGCCGGTCACGGACCAGCCGGAAGTGGGCCAGCCGGCCAGGGGGCCAGCCGGCATTTGGGCCAGCCGGCCGTGGACCAGTCGGCCGTATAGTTTTTCAGAAAGGGGCTTGAACTCCCTCTCCTTGGCGTACCCAGGGGTAATAACCCCGTCACTTTGTAATCGAGGGTGAGTTATATAATAAAGATTAGTTGAGTTTGTGTGCTTCACCATCATGCATCAATCATCATAGCGGTTAAATAAAAGGAAATAAAAGGAGATCATATGTTAATCTCATAGAGACTAATGACTTCACATAGAAAAAGTATGATTGATAAAAGTTGTTGGGAGTTGACAAACGTAATGTTAGTCATTGGTACAATTCATGAAAAATTATGATAGAGGAGAGGAGATTATCATGCAAACATACTATCTTGGACATCTTCTATGATTGTGAACCCCATCAAATATTACATAACGATCAAACTGTTGGTGCTGGACATGGAAGACATCATAATGAGTTATGTTTGTTTACATTCACCTAGAAGGTATATTGTCATGGATCCTTTAACATGTGGTGCTTGCTTTAGATCTTTTGCCAGCCTCAAAATTTCGCACTAAGTACAGATACTACTTGTGCACCCATAACCCTTAAACCCAGTTGTTTGCCATGAGAGTCCACCATACCTACCTGTGGATTGAATAAGATCCTTCAAGTAAGGTGTCATCGGTGCATAAGAAATAAAAAATTGCTCCCAATTATGTATGATCTTTTATTGTAAGGGAAAATAAGCTTTGTATGATGTTGTGATGGCAAAGAAATAAAAGCGACGGACTGCATAATAAAGTTTGTCATCCTAAGGGACAATATAAAGTGACATTGCTTTGCATTAAGAGTTTGCACATTCAAAAATAAAAGTGCATGACAACCTCTGCTTCCCTCTGCAAAGGGCCTATCTGTTGGAAATATGCCCTAGAGGCAATAATAAAATGGTTATTATATATTTCCTTGTTCATGATAATTATTTATTATCCATGCTATAATTGTATTGATTGGAAACTCAAAATACATGTGTGGGTACATAGACAACACTGTGTCCCTAGTATGCCTCTAATAGACTAGCTCGTTGATCAAAGATGGTCAAGGTTTCCTAGCCATGGACATGAGATGTCATTTGATAATGGGATCACATCATTAGGAGAATGATGTGATGGAAAAGACCCAAACTATGAACGTAGCATATGATCATGTCAGTTTATCGCTAATATTTCTGCATGTCAAAGTATCTGTTCCTATGACCATGAGATCATGCAACTCACTAACACCAGAGGAGTACCTTGTGTGTATCAAATGTCGCAACGTAACTGGGTGACTATAAAGATGCTCTACGGATATCTCCGAGGGTGTCTGTTGAGTTGGCATGGATCAAGACTCGGATTTGTTACTCCATGTGACGGAGAGGTATCTCAGGGCCCACTCGGTAATACAACATCACAATGAGCCTTGCAAGCAAAGTGACTAAAGAGTTAGCCACGGGATCTTGTATTACAGATCGAGTAAAGAGACTTGCCGGTAACAAGATTGAACTAGGTATAGAGATACCAACGATCGAATCTCGGGCAAGTAACGTACCGAAGAACAAAGGGAACAACATACGGGATTAACTGAATCCTTGACATAGAGGTTCAACCGATAAAGACCTTCATAGAATATGTAGGAACCAATATGGGCATCCAGGTCCCGCTATTGGTTATTGACCGTAGATGTGTCTCGGTCATGTCTACATAGTTCTCGAACCCGCAGGGTCTGCACACTTAACGTTCGGTGACATTTCGGTAGTATTGAGTTATGCATGGTCATGACCGAAGGTTGTTAGGAGTCCCGGATGAGATCCCGGACGTCACGAGGAACTTCGGAATGGTCCCGAGGCAAAGATTTATATATAGGAAGTCCCGTTTTTGTCTCCGGAAAGGTTTCGGGCACTTGTAGTAGTGTACCGGGAGTGACGAATGGGTTCCGGGGGGTCCACCAAGTGGGGACCACCCACCCCAAGGGTCACATGGACCTAGGAGGTGGCGCACCATCCCCTGGTGGGCTGTCCGGCCAGCCCCTAGGAGGCCCTAGCGCAAGGGGTGGGGAAGGGGCCAAGTGGGGAGAAGTCCTACTAGGATTCCACCTCCCTTGTGGGAGGTGGACTCCTCCCCCTTGTGGTTCGACCGAATCCCTAGGGGAAACCCTAGGGATGCCTCCTCCTCCCTCCCTCCTATATATACTAGAGGGTTTTTGAGGGCAGCCCCAACCTGAAAAGCCATGGCTGCCTCTCTCTCCCTCTAGATCTGTTCTCCACTAGATCGTCTCGGTCGTGCTTGGCGAAGCCCTGCCGGGACAGCTCCACCACCACCGCCACCACGCCATTGTGCTGGCGGATAACTCATCTACCTCTCCACCCTCGCTTGCTGGATCAAGGAGGTGGAGATCATCATCGAGCTGTACGTGTGCTGAACGTGGAGGTGCCGTCCGTTCGGCGCTAGATCGGAAGGACCGTGATTGGATCGCGAGACGGATTGTGATTTGGATCGTGAAGACGTTCGACTACATCAACCACGTTTCTTAACGCTTCCCGCTTAGCGATCTACAAGGGTATGTAGATCCACTCTCCCTCTCTTAGATGCTCATCACCATGGATAGATCTTGTATGTGCGTAGGAAATGTTTTGTTTCCCATGCAACGTTCCCCAACAGTGGCATCATGAGCTAGGTCTATGCGTAGATGAGATCTCGAGTATAACAAAAAGGAGTTTGTGGGCGTTGATATTCAGATTGCTTCCCTCCTTAGTCTCTTCTTGATTCAGCGGTATTGTGGGATGAAGCGGCTCGGACCAACCTAACTCGTCCAAGTACGAGAGACCGGTTCCATCGACTGACATGTAACTTTGTTGCATAAGATGGTTGGCGGGTGTCTGTCTTTCCCACTTTAGTTGAATCAGATTCGACAAAGGCGATCCTTGTAGAAGGTGAAATAGCAAATTGTATATCACCGTTGTGGTTTTGCGTAGGTAAGAATCGTTCTTGCTAGATACCCATAGCAACAACGTAAAACATGCAACAACAATTAGAGGACGTCTAACTTGTTTTTGCAGGGTATGATGTGATATGATATGGCCAAAGAAATGATGAGATATATGTGATGTATGAGATGATCATGTTTTGTATAGATTATCACGACTTGCATGTCAATGAGTACGGCAACCGGCAGGAGCCATAGGGTTGTCTTCAATTATTATGTGGCCTGCGTGTCACTCATTAAGCACTATGTAATGCTTTACTTTATCGCTAAGCGGTAGCAATAGTAGTAGAAGCATGGTTGGTGCGACAACCCCGATGGCGACACGTTGATGGAGATCAAGATGATGGACATCATGGTGTCATGCCAGTGACGATGGAGATCATGCCGGTGCTTTGAGATGGAGATCAAAAGCACAAGATCATGGCCATATCATGTCACTTATGATTTGCATGTGATGTTAATCCTTTTATGCACCTTGTTTTGCTTAGGACGACGGTAGCATTATAAGGTGATCCCTCAGTAAAATTTCAAGATAAAATTGTGTTCTCCCCGAGTGTGCACCGTTGCGAAAGTTCATTGTTTCAAGACACCACGTGATGATCGGGTGTGATAGACTCTACGTTCGCATACAACGGGTGCAAGCCAGTGTTGCACATGCGGAACACTCGAGTTAAACTTGACGAGCCTAGCATGTACAGACATGGCCTCGGAACACAAGAGACCGAAAGGTCGAACATGAGTCATATAGTAGATATGATCAACATGGAGATGTTCACCATTGAAACCACCTCATCTCACGTGATGATCGGACTTGGGTTGGTGGATTTGGATCATGTCACACTTAGACAACCTGAGGGATGTTGAATTGAGTGGGAGTTCTTAAGTAATATGATTAATTGAACTCATTATCATGAACATAGTCAAAGTGACTTTGCAAATTATGTTGTAGATCAATAGCTCGCGCTGTTGCTCCCCTGTTTTTATACGTTCCTAGAGAAAATAGAATTGAAAGATGTTGGTAGCAATAATGCGGACTGGGTCCTTGATCAGAGGATTGTCCTCATTGCTGCACAGAAGGCTTATGTCCTTGATGCACCGCTCGGTGCGCCACCCCCTCAAGCGTCGCCTGTAGATGTTTTGAACATCTGACAGGCACGTTCTGATGACTACTTGATAGTTTAGTGCGTCATGCGTTACGGCTTAGAATTGAGGCTCCAAAAACGTTTTGAACGTCACGGAACATATGCGATGTTCTAAGAGCTGAAATTGGGATCTCAGGCTCCTGCCCATGTTGAGAGGTATGAGGCCTCCAACAAGATTCTTTGCCTGCAAGATGAAGGAGAATAGCTCAATCAGTTGAGCATGTGCCCAGATTGTCTGGGTGCTACAATCGCTTGAATTGAGTGGGAGTTAATCTTCCAGATAAGATATTGGTTGATATAGTTCTCCAAGTCACTGCCACAAAGCTACTAGAGCTTCGTGATGAACTATGAAATGCCAGGGATGGAAATAATGATCCCCGAGCTATTCGTGATGTTTGACACCGCGAAGGTAGAAATCAAGAAGGAGCATCAAGTGTTGATGGTTAGTAAAACCACTAGTTTTGAGAAGGCAAGGGCAAGGAGGGAAACTTCATGGATGGCAAGCCAGTTTCTGCTCCAGTAAAGAAACCGAAGGTTGAACCCAAACCCGAGACTGAGTGCTTCTATTATGAGGAGAACGGTCGCTGAAGCGGAAACCCCCCAGATACTTGGTAGATAAGAAGGCTGGCAAAGTCAATGAAAGTATATTTGATATACGTATTATTGATGTGTACCTTACTAGTACTCCTAGTAGCACCGGGGTATTAGATACCGGTTCAGTTGCTAATTTTAGTAACTCGAAATAAAAGCTACGGAATAAACGGAGACTAGCTAAGGGCGAGGTGACGATGTGTGTTGGAAGTGTTTCCAAGATTGATGTGATCACCATCGCATGCTCCCTCTACCTTCGGGATTAGTGTTGAGCCTAAATAAATGTTATTTGGTGTTTGTGTTGAGCATGAACATGATTGGATCGTGTTTATTGCAATACGGTTATTCATTTAAGTCAGAGAATAATGGTTATTCTGTTTACATGAATAATACCTTCAATGGTCATTCACCCAATGTGAATGGTTCATTTAATCTCGATCGTAGTGATACACATGTTCATAATATTGATGCCAAAAGATGCAAAGTTAATAATGATAGTACCACATACTTGTGGCACTGCCGCTAAAGGTCATATTGGTGTAAAGAGCATGCAGAAACTCCATGCTGATGGATCGTTGGACTCACTCGATTTTGAATCGGTTGAGACATGCGGACCATGCCTCATGGGCAAGATGACTAAAACCCCATTTTCCGGCTTGATGGAGCGGGCAAGTGACTTATTGGAAATGATACATGTTGATGTATGCGGTCCAATGAGTGTTGAAGCATGCGGTGGATATCGCTATTTTCTTACCTTCACTGATGATTTGAGTAGATATGGGGATATTTACTTAATGAAACACAAGTCTGAAACGTTTGAAAAGTTCAAACAAATTCAGAGTGAAGTTTGAGATCATCGTGACAAGAAGATAAAATGTCTACGATATGATCGTGGAGGTGAATATCTGAGTTACGAGTTTTGGTATGCAACTTAAGACAATGTGGAAATTGTTTCACAACTCACGCCACCTGGAACACCATAGTGTGATGGTGTGTCCGAACATCGTAGTCGTGCTCTATTGGATATGGTGCATACTATGATGTATCTTATCGTTTTGCCACTATCGTTTTGGGGTTATGCATTAGAGACAACTACATTCAATTTAAAATAGGGCACCATCTAAGTCCGTTGAGATGACACCATATGAATTTTGGTTTGGCAGAAACCTAAGCCGTCGTTTCTCAGAGTTTGGGATTGCGACACATATGTCTGATAAGCTCGAAACCAAAGCGGAAAGGTGCATCTTCATAAGATACCCTAAGGAAACAGTTGGGTATACCTTCTATCTCAGATCCAAGGGCAAAGTGTTTGTTTCTTAAAACGGGTCCTTTCTCGAGAAAAGGTTTCTCTCGAAAGAATTGAGTGGGAGGAAGGTAGAACTTGATGAGGTTATTGAACCGTCACTTCAGTTGGATGGTAGCACGACGCAGAAAGATGTTTCTGCGGCGCCTACACCGAATGAAGAGGAAGTTAATGATGATGATCATGACACTTCGGATCATGTTACTACCGAACCTCGTAGGCCGACAAGAACTCATACCGCCTCTGAGTGGTACGTCAATCATGTCTTGGAGGTCATGTTGTTAGACAACAGTGAACCTACGAGCTATGAAGAAGCAATGGTGGGCCCGGATTCCAACAAATGGCTAGGAGCAATGAAATCCGAGAAAGGATCCATGTATGAAAACCAAGTATGGACTTTGGTAGACTTGTCCGTTGAACGGCAGGCCGTTGAGTACAAATGGACCTTTAAGAAGAAGACAGACGCTGATGGTAAATGTCACCATTTATAAAGCTCGACTTGTCACAAAGAAGTTTCCGACAAAGTTCAAGGAGTTGACTACGATGAGACTTTCTCACCCATAGCGATGCTAAAGTCAGTTGGATATGTTAGCAGTTGCTGCATTTTTTGATTATGAAATCTGGCAGGTGGATGTCAAAACATTGTTTCCTTAACGGTTTCCTTGAGGAAAGGTTGTATGTGATACAACCGGAAGGTTTTGTCAGTCCTAAGTATGCTAAAATGTATGCAAGCTCCAGCAATCCCTCTATGGACTATAGCAAGCATCTCGGAGTTGGAATATACGCTTTGATAAGGTGATCAAAGTTTTTGGGTCTATACAAAGTTTATGAGAAACTTGTATTTACAATAAAGTGAGTGGGAGCACTATAGAATTTCTGATAAGTATATGTGGATGACATATTGTTGATCAGAAATGATGTAGAATTTCTAGAAAGCATAAAAGGTTGTTTGAAAGGAGTTTTTCAAAGGAAGACCTGGAATGAAGCTACTTAAATATTGGGCATCAGGATCTATAGAAATAGATCAAGACGTCTGATAAGACTTTCAATGAGTACATACCTTGACAAGGTTTTGAAAGAGTTCAAAATGGATCAGTCAAAGAAAGAGTTCTTGCCTGATTTGTAAGGTGTGGAGTTGAGTGAGACTCAAAGCTCGACCACGGCAGAAGAAAGAGAAAGGACGAAGGTCATCCCCTATGCCTTATCCATAGGCTCTGTATAGTATGCCATGTTGTGTACCGTACCTGGTGTGTGCCTTGCCATGAGTCTGTCAAGGGGTACAAGAGTGGTCCAGGAGTGAATCACTGGACAGCGGTCAAAATTATCCGTAGTAACTAGAGGACTAAGGAAATTTTTCTCAATTATGGAGGTGATAAAGAGTTCGTCATAAAGGGTTACATCGATGCAAGCTTTGACACCAATCTGGATGACTCTGAGTAGCAATCCGGATACGTATAGTGGAGCAGCCATTTGGAATATCTCCAAGTGGAGCATGGTAGCATCTGAAGTATGACATATAGATTTGCAAAGAACACATGGATCTTAATGTTGCAGACTGTTGACTAAAACCTCTCCCACATGCAAAAAATGATCGAACGCCAGAACTCATTGGGTGTTAGATTCATAACAATGTAAATCACATAGCGATGTGAGCTAGATTATTAACTCTAGTGCAAGTGGGAGACTGTTGGAAATATGCCCTCGAGGCAATAATAAAATGGTTATTATATATTTCCTTGTTCATGATAATCGTTTATTATCCATGCTATAATTGTATTGATTGGAAACTCAAAATACATGTGTGGGTACATAGACAACACTGTGTCCCTAGTATGCCTCTAATAGACTAGCTCGTTGATCAAAGATGGTCAAGGTTTCCTAGCCATAGACATGAGATGTCATTTGATAATGGGGTCACATCATTAGGAGAATGATGTGATGGACAAGACCCAAACTATGAATGTAGCATATGATCGTGTCAGTTTATTGCTATTGTACCTACGTGTCAAAGTATCTGTTCCTATGACCATGAGATCATGCAACTCACTAACACCGGAGGAGTACCTTATGTGTATCAAACGTCGCAACGTAACTGGGTGACTATAAAGATGCTCTGCAGGTATCTCGGAGGGTGTCTGTTGAGTTGGCATGGATCAAGACTGGGATTTGTTACTCCGTGTGATGGAGAGGTATCTCAGGGCCCACTCGGTAATACAACATCACAATGAGCCTGGCAAGCAAAGTGACTAAAGAGTTAGCCACGGGATCTTGTATTATGGAACGAGTAAAGAGACTTGCCAGTAACAAGATTGAACTAGGTATAGAGATACCGACGATTGAATCTCGGGCAAGTAACGTACCGAAGAACAAAGGGAATAGCATACGGGATTAACTGAATCCTTGACATAGAGGTTCAACCGATAAAGATCTTCATAGAATATGTAGTAACCAATATGGGCATTCAGGTCCCGCTATTGGTTATTGACCGTAGAGGGGTATCGGTCATGTCTACATAGTTCTCGAACCCGCAGGGTCTGCACACTTAACGTTCGGTGACATTTCGGTAGTATTGAGTTATGCATGGTGGTGACCGAAGGTTGTTCGGAGTCCCAGATGAGATCCCGGATGTCATGAGGAGCTTCGGAATAGTCCGGAGGTAAAGATTGATATATAGGAAGTCCCGTTTTGGTCTCCGGAAAAGTTTCGGGCACTTCCGGTAGTGTACCATGAGTGACGAATGGGTTCCGGGGGGTCCACCAAGTGGGGACCACCCACCCCAAGGGTCACATGGACCTAGGAGTTGCGCACCAGCCCCTGGTGGGCTGGCCGGCCAGCCCCTTGGAGGCGCTTGCGCAAGGGGTGGGGAAGGGGCCAAGTGGGAAGAAGTCCCACTAGGATTCCACCTCCCTTGTGGGAGGTGGACTCCTCCCCCTTGTGGTTCGGCCAATTCCCTAGGGGAAACCCTAGGGCTACCTCCTCCTCCCTCCCTCCTATATATACTAGAGGGTTTTTGAGGGCAGCCCCAACCTGAAAAGCCACGGCTGCCTCTCTCTCCTTCTAGATCTGTTCTCCACTAGATCGTTTCGGTTGTGCTTGGCGAAGCCCTGCCGGGACAGCTCCACCACCACCGCCACCACGCCGTTGTGCTAGCGGAGAACTCATCTACCTCTCCACTCTCGCTTGCTGGATCAAGGAGGTGGAGATCGTCATCGAGCTGTACGTGTGCTGAACGCGGAGGTGCCGTTCGTTCGGCGCTAGATTGGAAGGCCCGTGATTGGATCGCGGGACGGATCGTGATTGGATCGCGGGACGGATTGCGATTTGGATCGTGAAGACGTTCGACTACATCAACCGCATTTATTAATGCTTCCCGCTTAGCGATCTACAAGGGTATGTAGATCCACTCTCCCTCTCGTAGATGCTCGTCACCATTGACAGATCTTGTATGCGCGTAGGAATTTTTTTGTTTCCCATGCAACGTTCCCCAACACTATCTTTTACTCTCATAAAATACTAACTTTCATGCAAGAGTCAAGTTCATCTCTATTCCAACATTTTCATGTTTTATTGGTAAGCACCATGTGTTGGGGATTATCCAGGCATATATATCCAGTGTGATGTAGATGATCACGAGTTATTATTGTTGACATTATCCTTGAGGTAAATAAGTTGGGCGTGGCAAAAACAATAAGCCCCTATCTTCCCATGTGTCTGATGGAAACACTAGCTCCAAAAGTATGCAATGAGTGCCAGTGATCATAGAATACTAAATGATAGTTGAGTATGTGAACTTGCTAAAATAAAAGCTCTTACATATACCGTCCTATGAAATATGATGAATTGTGATTATATCAATGACTAAGAACATGGTTTGTTGATTGTGAATAAAGTATATGCTTCGTACTTCCATGTTGTGGATAGACTGTTAGTTGCTTATGAGAAGTTATATGATCAAAAACTTGCTCTTATGTTAATATTCATGATGCTCTCATGTCCGTATTTTGTTTTTATCGACACCTCCTGTCGGTGTCAAAACCGGCGGATCTCGGGTAGGGGGTCCCGAGCTGTGGGTCTTGGATCGATGGGTAATAGGAGACAAGGGAGACGGTGTTTACCCAGGTTCGGGCCCTCCTATGGAGGTAAAACCCTATGTCCTGCTTTGTTTGTATTGATGATGGTGTATGAAGTACAGAGTTGATCTACCACGAGATCGTATGTAGTGGTCTAAACCCAAAGAGCTATGCTCGTATGATGATATGATCTATGATGATCTGATTGTCCATAATGACTAGCCTGGCCTCGGCTTATATAACACACCAGAGGCCTAGGATAACAAGAGTCCTAGTCGGCTACGTCGGTGGAGAGGAGTCCTTGCCTTGATCACCAAGTCTTGTGGAATCTTCCTCGTATGCATCATGAGCTGTCCGAACTGGCCCATTAATGAACTGCCCTGGGGGTCCTCGGCACGACCCACTGGTCGGGAGACGACGTGGTGAGTACCCCCTAGTCCAGGACACCGTCAGTAGCCCCCTGAACCGGTCTTCAAGTTAGGGACGCTCCTCGGTTCTTTCGAACAGTTCTTCGTCTTCGGCCGTCGGTCTAGAAAACTGGTTCAATAAATCTTCCCATCACTGATCTTGTGGATCACCGAGGTGAATCCTAAGAGTTCACAAGTCGGGCATCCGAGGAGCCCCTTTAAGTTATCGGCCTGTATTAATGCCTCATTATTTTTACGCCACAACTCGGCTCCGAAGTGTGTCCCGTGTAGCGGTATCCTCTTGTGTCCGAGCTCCAACGCCGAATTGTATCCGAGGTGTCTTTCTGAGCCCGAGCTCCAACGCTGGTCGGCATCCAAGGTGTCATAGGATACCTCGGTCTCTGAATATTTGAAGTAGTTCATCCGAGCTTAAATATCGGGATAGTCTTTTATGGAGCCAGCCGTTCGCATTCGAGCTTTATGACAGACTGCTTCCGAAGTGTCTTCGATCTTGAGCTTTGTGCCGGAATGATTCCAAGCTCCAACGCCGGACCGCATCCGAGCTCCAACGATGAACAGCGTCTGAGGTGTCATAAACTACCTCAGTCTTTAAAAGATTGAACGAATTCAGCCGAGCTTAATGCCGGAAATGCCCTCTATGGAGCCAGCCACTTGCGCCTGAGCTTTATGCCGGACTGCTTCCGAGGTGGTGCACCACCCCGACCGCGGGCTGATTTTTTGTGGATATTTTCGATTGGTGCAATTTATTCTCTGCCGAGATATATAGCCAGTAGCCCTCAAGGTGCGTGTCAGTCTAAAACCTGAGATGCCCCTGAAGGAAAAAATAATAATCAAATTAAAACCACTAATCCCAGTAGCCCCTGATACTTAGGTCGATTTGGAAAATCGGCCTGAAGATCAAATTCTTGCTCAGCGGCATTCGTTAGGGATGTAAACACGGTACGCAGTAGTTTCCGAGACTCGGGTTGGGTGCGGCCGACCAACCTAAGGATCGAATCTCCTTAGAAACCGTATGGCACTTTGAATTTGCTGCATTGAATATGCAATGCAGTAGCCCCCGAGACTTAATTTGGGCACGGGTGGTCGAATTAAGGATCGATATTTATGTGACACAAACTTTGTTACGTTTGACACAATTTATGTGTAATGATTCTACGTATCCAAGTACTTTACATCATTAATGCTCAGATCCGCATTGTACAAGACTTTGTTGACCGACCATCGGCTTCAATCTCCTTGGCTAGTAGCCGAGGAATGTTTGTCCTACTTTATAAAGCCTTTATAAGGGCAAAGATTTACGGCAAACAAGGCAATCTGTTGCTACTTCTCGAGCATGCGTTGGTTTCCGTGAAGAGGAACGGGTGATGCAGCAAAGTAGATAAGTATTTCCCTCAGTTGTTGAGAACCAAGGTATCAATCCAGTAGGAGATACAAGCAAGTCACCAATGGATGTACCTACACAAATAATCAAACACTTGCACCCAACGCTATAAAGGGGTTTTCAATCCCTTCACGGTTACTTGCAAGGATGAGATCTGATAGAGATAGATAGAATAGATTGCTTGAAAGTAAAATAAAACAAAAGTAAAAATATTGCAGCAAGGTATTTTTGGTGTTTTTGGTTTTAGATCTGAAAGTATAAGTTGGAAAATAGACCCGGGGGCCATAGGTTTCACTAGAGGCTTCTCTCATGATGGCAAGTATTACGGTGGGTGAACAAATTACTGTCGAGCAATTGATAGAAAAGTGAATAATTATGAAGATATCCAAGGCAATGATTATGCATATAGGCATCACGTCCATGTAAAGTAGACCGAAACGATTCTGCATCTACTACTATTACTCCACAGGTCGACCGACTCCTGCCTGCATCTAGAGTATTAAGTTCATGAAGAACAGAGTAACGCATTAGGTAAGATGACATGATGTAGAGGGATAAACTCAAGCAATATGATGAAAACCCCATCTTTTTATCCTCGATGGCAACAATACAATACGTGCCTCGCTACCCCTACTATGTCACTGGGTGAGGACACCGCAAGATTGAACCCAAAACTAAGCACTTCTCCCATTGCAAGAATTACCAATCTAGTTGGCCAAACCAAACCAATAACTCGAAGAGACATGCAAAGATATGAAATCATGCATATAAGAATTCAGAGAAGACTCAAATAATATTCATAGATAATCTGAACATAAACCCACAATTCATCGGATCTCGACAAACACACAGCAAAAGAGTATTACATCGGATAGATCTTCATGAAGATCATGAAGAACATGGTATTGAAGAGCAAAGAGAGAGAAGAAGCCATCTAGCTACTAGCTATGGACCCGAAGGTCTGTGGTGAACTACTCACGCATCATCGGAGGGGCAATGGAGTTGATGTAGATGCCCTCCGTGATCGAATCCCCCTCCGGCAGATTACCGGAAAAGGATCCAAGATTGGATCTCAAGGGAACCGAGGCTCCTGGCGGCGGAAAAGTGTTTTCGTGGATCTCTCTGGTATACAGGGAATATTTAGGAATTTATAGGCTGAAAATTAGGGTTGGGGGAGTTGCCGTGGGCCCACAAGCCAGGGGGGCTCGCCCCCCCCCCCCCTAGGGCGTGCCCCTGTGGCTTGTGGCCACACGGCAGCTCCTCTGCCTTGGTCTCCAAGCTTGGTAGATGTCTTCTGGTCCAAGAAAAATTATTCCGAAGATTTTATACTGTTTGGACTCCGTTTAATATTCCTTATCTGCAATACTCAAAAACAAGGAAAAAACAGAAACTGGCACTAGGCTCTAGATTAATAGGTTAGTCCCAAAAATAATATAAAATAGCATATTAATGCATATAAAACATCCAAAATAGATAATATAATAGCATGGAACAATAAAAAATTATAGATACGTTGGAGACGTATCAAGCATCCCCAAGCTTAATTCATGCTCGTCCTCGAGTAGGTAAATGATAAAAACAGAATTTTTGATGTGGAATGCTACCTAACATATTTATCCATGTAATATTCTTTATTGTGGCATGAATATTCAGATCCGTAAGATTCAAAACAATAGTCTAATATTGACATAAAAACAGTAATACTTCAAGCACACCAACAAGGCAATCATGTCCTTTCGAAACAACATGCCCTTAGAAAGTTATCCCTACAAAATCATATGGTCTGGCTATGCTCCATCTTCCCCACACAAAGTATCTAAATCATGCACAACCCCGATGAACAAGTCAAGAAATTGTTTCACACTTTTGGTGTTCTCAAACCTTTTCAACTCTCACGCAATACATGAGCGTGAGCCATGGATATAGCACTATAGGTGGAATAGAATATGGTGGAGGTTGCAAGGAAAAAGGAGAAGATAGTCTCACATCAACTAGGCGTATCAACGGGCTATGGAGATGCCCATCAATAGATATCAATGTGAGTGAGTAGGGATTGCCATGCAATGGGTGCACTAGAGCTATAAGTGTATGAAAGCTCAAAAAGAAAACTAAGTAGTCGTGCAAGATGAAACTCCACTAGTTATATGAAAGTGACAAAATAGGAGAGTCTCTATCATGAAGATCATGGTGCTACTTTGAAGCACAAGTGTGGAATTAGATAGTAGCAATTGTCCCTTCTCTCTTTCTCTCATTTTTTTTCTTTTTTTTCTTTTCTTTTATTTTATTTTGGTGGGCATGTTTGGCCTCTTTTATTTTATTTGGGCTTCGCTGGCCTCTTTTAATTTTTTGTAAAGTCCGGATACTCATCCCAACTTGTGAGGGAGTCATGGCTTCCATCATCCTTTTCTCACACGGGACAATGCTCTAATAATGAAAACCATCACACTTTTATTTACTTACAACTCAAAAGAAAAATTACAACTCGATACCTATGACAAAATATGACTCTATATGCAATATGAAAGTGGTGGTGCATGTCATGAAAAGCGGAACGGTGGAAGATGCATGGCAATATATCTCGGAATGGCTATGGAAATGCCATAATAGGTAGATATGGTGGCTGTTTTGAGGAAAATATATGGTGGCTGTTTTGAGGAAGGTATATGGTGGCTGTTTTGAGGAAGGTGGGTTTGATGTACCGGCGAAAGTTGCGCGGTACTAGAGAGGCTAGCAAAGGTGGAAGGGTGAGAGTGCGTATAATCCATGGACTCAACAGTAGTCATAAAGAACTCACATACTTATTGCAAAATTCTATTAGTTATCAAACAAAGAATTAGACGCATGCTCCTAGGGGAGAGGTTGGTAGGAGTTAACCATCGCGCGCTCCCGACCCTCACACAAAGGTCGACAATCATTAAACAAATCATGCTCCGACTTCGTCACATAACGGTTCACCATACGTGCATGCTATGGGAATCACAAACTTCAACACAAGTATCTCTCCAATTCACAACTACTCACTAGCATGACTCTCATATTACCATCTCTATTATCTCAAAACTATATGCAAGGAATCAAACTTCTCATAGTATTCAATGCACTTAATATATAAGTTTTTATTATATCCCTCTTGGATGCCCATTATATTAGGACTAAATTCATAACCTAAACAAATTACCGTGCTGTTTTAAGAAACTCTCAAAATAATATAAGTGAGGTACGAGAGTTCAATAATTTCTATAAAATAAAACACCACCATGCTCTAAAAAGATATAAGTGAAGCACTAGAGCAACATTGCCTAGCTCAAAAGATATAAGTGAAGCACATAGAGTATTCTAATAAATTCATGAATCAACGTGTCTCTCTCAAAAAGATGTGTGCAGCAAGGATGATTGTGGCAAACTAAAAAGCAAAGACTCATATCATACAAGACGCTCTAAGCAAAACACATATCATGTGGTGAATAAAAATATAGCCTCAAGTAAATTTACCGATGGATTGAAGACGAAAGAGGGGATGCCTTCCGGGGCATCCCCAAGCTTAGGCTTTTTGGTATCCTTGAATATGGCTTGGGGTGCCTTGGGCATCCCCAATCTTAGGCTCTTGCCACTCCTTATTCCATAGTCCATCAAATCTTCACCCAAAACTTGAAAACTTCACAACACAAAACTCAACAGAAAACTCATGAGATCCGATAGTATAAGAAAAATAAATCACCACTTTAGGTACTGTTGTGAACTCATTATTTATTTATATTTGTGTAATACCTACTGTATTCTAACTTCTCCATGGTTCATACCCCCCGATACAACCCATAGATTCATCAAAATAAGCAAACAACACAAAGAAAACAGAATCTGTCAAAAACAGAACAGTCTGTAGCAATCTGTAGACTTCGAATACTTATGTAACTCTAAAAATTCTGAAAAATTAGGAAAACCAGGGAAATTTGTATATCAATCTTGTGTAAAAAATTCAGATCAAAATCACGTTCCAGTAAAGTTATAAAAATTCTGGACTGAGCACAAAAGTTTCTGTTTTTTAACAGAATCAAACAAAAATACGTAGACCATCCCAAAGGTCTTACTTGGCTCAAACACTAATTTAAACAAGAAAACAAAATTATTACAGAAGTAATAATGTGCAAAACACACCAAAACGTAAACAAAAAACAGAAAACGAAAATAAGATTGGGTTGCCTCCCAACAAGCGCTATTGTTTAACGCCCCTAGCTAGGCAAAACGCAATAGATCTAGGTATTGTCATCTTTGGTATGCAATCCATAAGCAGCTCTCATAATAGATTCATAAGGTAATTTTATTTTATTTCTAGGAAATTGTTCCATGCCTTTCCTTAATGGGAATTGAAATCTAATATTCCCTTCCTTCATATCAATAATTGCACCAATCGTTCTAAGGAAAGGTCTACCAAGAATAATAGGACATGTAGGATTGCAATCTATATCAAGAACAATGAAATCTACGGGCACATAATTCCTATTTGCAACAATAAGAACATTATTAATCCTTCCCATAGGTTTCTTTATAGTGGAATCCGCAAGATGCAAATTTAAGGAACAATCATCAAATTCACGGAAACCTAGCACATCACATAAAGTTTTTGGAATCGTGGAAACGCTAACACCCAAATCACACAAAGCATGGCACTCATAATCTTTAATTTTAATCTTAATAGTAGGTTCCCACTCATCATAAAGTTTTCTAGGTATAGAAACTTCCAACTCAAGTCTTTCCTCAAAAGATTTCATCATAGCATCAACAATATGTGTAGTAAAAGCTTTGTTTTGATTATAAGCATGAGGAGAATTCAACATGGATTGCAACAAGGAAATACAATCAATCAAATAGCAGCTATTATAATTAAAGTCCTTGAAATCCAAAAGAGTGGGTTCATTGCTATTTAAAGTTTTGACCTCTTCAATCCCACTTTTATCAATCTTAGCATTAAGATCTATAAACTCCAAATCATTGGGATGCCTTTTAACTAAAGTTGACTCATCTCCAGTCCCATCTTTATCAAGATTTACATTAGAAAACAAATATTCAATAGGAGTCACACCAATCACTTTAAGATCTTCATCAATATTATCACGAGAACACACTTTTTCAAGCCATTCACGCTTAGCACGTATTCTAGCGGTTCTTTCCTTACGCTCATCAATAGAAATTCTCATAGCTTTTAAAGATTCATTAATATCATGCTTGGGTGGAATAGATCTAATTTTCAAAGAATCAATCTCATGAGAAATTCTATCAACGTTCCTAGCCAAATCATCAATCTTGAGCAATTTTTCTTCAATCATAGCATTGAAACCCTTTTGTGAACTAATAAATTCTTTAATATTATTCTCAAGATCAGAGGGCATCTTATTATAATTTCCATAAGAATTGTTGTAGGAATTACCATAATTATTAGAGGAATTACTAGGAAACGGCCTAGCATTGAAATTACCTCTATAAGCGTTATTACCAAAATTGTTCCTACCAACAAAGTTCACATCCATAGATTCATTATTATTTCCAATAAAAGAGGACAAAGGCATATCATTAGGATCAATAGGAGCACTCTTACTAGCAAACAATTTCATCAATGACATGATGTAGAGGGATAAACTCAAGCAATATGATGAAAACCCCATCTTTTTATCTTCGATGGCAACAATACAATACGTGCCTCGCTACCCCTACTATGTCACTGGGTGAGGACATCACAAGATTGAACCCAAAACTAAGCACTTCTCCCATTGCAAGAATTACCAATCTAGTTGGCCAAACCAAACCAATAACTCGAAGAGACTTGCAAAGATATGAAATCATGCATATAAGAATTCAGAAAAGACTCAAATAATATTCATAGATAATCTGAGCATAAACCCACAATTCATCGGATCTCGACAAACACACTGCAAAAGAGTATTACATCGGATAGATCTCCATGAAGATCATGAAGAACATGGTATTGAAGAGCAAAGAGAGAGAAGAAGCCATCTAGCTACTAGCTATGGACCCGAAGGTCTGTGGTGAACTACTCACGCATCATCGGAGGGGCAATGGAGTTGATGTAGATGCCCTCCGTGATCGAATCCCCCTCCGGCAGATTACCGGAAAAGGCTCCAAGATTGGATCTCACGGGAACCAAGGCTCCTGGCGGCGGAAAAGTGTTTTCGTGGCTCTCTCTGGTATACAGGGAATATTTTGGAATTTATAGGCTGAAAATTAGGGTTGGGGGAGTTGCCGTGGGCCCACAAGCCAGGGGGGCGCGGCCCCCCCACTACTAGAAAAAAGGCTGTTAGTGGCGCACCTATTTTGGCTATTAATGGCGCACTATAGGTGCGCCACTATTATCACGCCATTAGTAACAAATAGTAATGGCGCACCTCTGGTGCGCCATTAGTAATCCAAATACTAGTGGCGCACCATGTGGTGCGCCATTACTATTGCTACAGGTGTGCCACTGGTAACTTTTTTTTTATTGAATTTTTTTGAATTTTTTTTTGAAATTTGAAGGCAGGAAAATAGTAGTGGCGCACCATGCACTGGTGCGCCATTGCTAACTTTTTTTGAATTCTAGATCCGGATCTGGCATGATTTTTTTTTGCGATTTTTTTTGTGATATTTTTTCAAATTTCGTTCTGCTACGTTCTTTATGCCGGGGAGCTCCACATGTGGCCGGAGAGGAGGTCGCCGGAGAGGAGGGAGGAGAGGAGGGAGGAGGAGGTCGCCGGAGAGGAGCTCGCCTAGGTCGCCGGAGAGGAGGAGGAGGTCGCCGGAGAGGACCGGAGAGGAGGTCGCCTAGGTCGCCGGAGAGGAGGAGGAGTAGGTCACCTAGGTCGCCGGAGAGGAGGAGGAGGAGGTCGCTGGAGAGGACCGGAGAGGAGGTCGCCTAGGTCGCCGGAGAGGAGGAGGAGGAGGTCACCTAGGTCGCCGGAGAGGAGGAGGAGGAGGTCGCCGGAGAGCACCGTGAGGAGGTCGCCGGAGAGGATGTCGCCGGAGAGGAGGGCGCCGGATAGGAGGAGGGGAGTATGGTGGAGGAGAGGAGGAGATGGAGTGGAGGAGAGGAGGAGATGGAGTGGAGGAGAGGAGGAGAGGAGGAGAAGAATGAAGAGGTAAGGAGGAGAAGGACCCCGCCCAGCCATATATACGGCATAGTAATGGCGCACCGTGGGCAGGTGCGCCATTACTAACTTTTATTTTTATTTTTTTGATATAGTTTGAATTTTGAAGGCGGGAAGATAGTAATAGCGCACCATGGGCAGGTGCGCCATTACTGAGTTTGATTTTTAAATTAGTAATGGCGCACCATGGGCAGGTGCGCCATTACTAACTTTTTTTTTATTTTTTTGATTTATTTTGAATTTTGAAGGCGGGAAGATAGTAATGGCGCACCTTGGGCAGGTGCGCCATTACTAACTTTTTTTTATTTTTTTGATTTATTTTGAATTTTGAAGGCGGGAAGATAGTAATGGCGCACCATGGGCAGGTGCGCCATTACTGAGTTTGATTTTTAAATTAGTAATGGCGCACCTAGGTGTGGTGCGCCATTAGTATTTTTAAATTTTTTTGAATTTTGAAGGCGGGAAAATAATAGTGGCGCACTATGCACTGGTGCGCCATTGCTAATTTTTTTAAAATTTTGTATTATTTTGCCTCCAGATCTAACAATGAAGGTAACTTTTTTTCTGTTAGGTTTTTTAAATTCGGATGTAACTTTTCGAGTAGTATCTTTTTCATATAAAAAACTTTTTCATCGGAGGTCGTATGCAAAAGTTACGGCCATTTTACCGAAACACGGCGGGTTTTTTTTTGCAAAAAAATTCAAAATTCATGTTTGTTAATTTTCGTAACAACTAGAACACATAACACATGGGCATCTATTTTTTTGAATTTTTTTGAATCTTTTATCATTTTCTTTTATTATTATTTTAAACCGAAAAGGCGATCCACAGGGGTGGGTGGGTGTGTGTGTGTGTGGTGGGGTGTGTTTGTGTGTGTGAGAGACATTAGTAATGGCGCACCCTCCCTGGTGCGCCATTGCTAACCTTAGCAATGGCGCACCAGGGGGGTGCGCCATTACTAATGTCTCTCACACACGCAGGCCCACACCCTCACCAGACATAACAATGGCGCACCACACCAAGGTGCGCCATTACTATGTAGCATAGTAGTGGCGCACCTAGGTGTGGTGCGCCATTGTTATGTCTGGTGGGGGTGGGGGGTGGAAAAAAAATAGCAATGGCGCACTGCTCAGGTGGTGCGCCACTACTTAAAAAATAACAATGGCGCACCTGTTGCTGGTGCGCCATTGCTATATAGCAGTGGCGCACCACACCCATGGTGCGCCATTACTAGGGATATTGGCTATAGCCATTTTTCTAGTAGTGCCCCCTAGGGCGCGCCCCTGTGGCTTGTGGCCACACGGCAGCTCCTCTGCCTTGGTCTCCAAGCTTGGTAGATGTCTTCTGGTCGAAGAAAAATTATTCCAAAGATTTTATACTGTTTGGACTCCGTTTAATATTCCTTATCTGCAATACTCAAAAACAAGGAAAAAACAGAAACTGCACTAGGCTCTAGATTAATAGGTTAGTCACAAAAATAATATAAAATAGCATATTAATGCATATAAAACATCCAAAATAGATAATATAATAGCATGGAACAATCAAAAATTATAGATACATTGGAGACGTATCATCTGGCCATGCGGTTTTATAAACAAAGGTACGCGGAGAGATATGTTATAAGAAACATCTTCTAGGAAAAATAGTTCATTTATAAGTTCCTTTTCCCAGGATATCATGTTGGCCATGATCGTGAAACCTCAACTCCAATCAATGTGGGAGGAAAATATTGAGGATTTAGTTCGGGGAAAGTTTCCGAACTCTGTGGTCCTTAGTGAACCTAAATTTTTACTTCCGTCGTTGCCGACCAATTATATTCTTAAGATGGCTAGCTTTCGGCTTCACCCAGTCTGAGGTACTAACACCGATGACCAGGAAGTAACAATCGCAGAGGTGCTCCCTTTACCCCCTAGCCAAACAATCGGGAATGTAGGGGATAAGCACAGGAGCCAGGCAACCCAGCTTGGTCAAAATCTTAAGTCAAATTGATGCATATTTATGGCTTTATAACGATGATTACGGAAGGAAGCACTCGAATATTGAATACAAATGCTTTTATGCTATATGCTATTTTGACTCCTTTGTGACCGTTTATCATTTGAGAGTGGCCCATCGTCGGCTTCTACCCCTTTGTAAATGCAACGCGGGGTGTTTCCGCAGTAACAAGACAACCCTTAGCCGACGTCTCGGTGCCCGGAGGCGGTTGTGTTAGCGGAAACGAGGCAATCAGATATCTAGGCTTTATAACTTTCACTTGGTCATGGGAGCTTATAGTTTGGGAAGCTAGTTACTAGCCCCCGGTTAGTGTTCGGCATCAGCCGAGGTCAAGCCGTTAACACTCCGGCCAATTTTATGAAAGGCCTATTGTTTAATACGGTCATCGGATCGCCGACCAGTTTATGCTCATTGTGACAGTCAGTTTTCGGCTTTCTCCACTGAGGCACTTGACCAGTTAAACCGGAAGTACAATCACAGTGGTTCTCCCTTTGCACTCCTAGCCGAACAAAGGAGAACGTAGGAGGCAAGCACAGGAGCCGGGCAACCCAACTATTGACCGAAGACACAATTCGAAACTGGTGCATATAAAGCGATATCGGAGAACATTTTGCCGAGGACTCTTCGGAGTGCCTTGGCTTTTGGTGGGTTCGGTGCTAACCGCAGACCCCCTTTAATACTGTCGATGCTTGAAATGCATCTGGCATTGTACTGCAAGAGTTATTCTCGGAAATAACAAAAAACTTATGCATAAAAACTTTATGTTTAGACAAAAGAAAATTGTGCCAATCCAAAATTGGTCTAAAATTTAATTTGTGCTTTGGTCGTGCTTTAACATGATACATCCGATCTCCAGACTTTAAGTGGGTCAGCCTTCGGCTTCAACCTCCTCTCCCGAAGGCGGAGTGCTTCTCAGGCCAGTTTAGCGAACTAAACTTGAACGGTTTTAGAGAGAAACCAGGCTACCCGACTATTGACCAAACACTCGCGTCGGAAAAAGGAGTAGTAGAAAAAGACTTTGCAACGACTATGAAGAAAACACATTTATTATAAAATGGCTCATATAAATTTAAGAGCCCCCGATTAAATCGGGTAAAGAAATTTTTATCAAACAAAGTTTTTTTTGTTTATCAAAAATAATATATAATGTTTGGTTGCACCGAACAAAAAGTAAAATTTCAAAGAGAGCTGAGCACGAAAATGACTTAGCTGGTTAAAGTGCTCGGTGCGGTTCGGGGTTGTGGCGTGACGAAGACGTAGTCCTCGGCCTGGCGGAGGTCCCAGCCCCCAAGCCCGAGGTAATCGAGTGAAGAGCTCGGGTCGAGAAGTGGCAACGCAACACGGTTGCTGCGGCGAGGCGAAGCCCCCGGTCCAGCCGAGGAGAGTAGTTCGGCAGCATGACAGTGAAGCCCCCAGGTCCGTCGAGCATGTCGACGACACAATTTTGTTGATGGAGGCGGGACGACGATGTAGGCACGCCAAGGTGACCGCATGACACAGCCGAAGTCGATTACCTGTGCACACAATATAGTGCAAACCAAGAGTAATAACAAATAAGGGTAATAATATACTAAAAAAATCTTCTACTTAGTTAATTTAAGTGGAGTAAATAAGTAAAGGAATATGGCCTGGGCGCCGAGGTGCCTGAGCGAAGAGTTCGGCTTGACGAAGTGGCAATGCTGCACGGTCGATGTGGAGAGGCGAAGTCCCTGGTCCAGCTAACATGGCAAAGCTGGTCGGCTGGTGACGCCGAAGTCCCTGGAGCAGGTTGATGAAGATATGCCAAAGCCCCTGGTCTAGCCGAGGTGACGGAGCAGGTCGGCTGGTGACGCCGAAGTCTCATGCCAGCCGAGGTGTCGAAGCAGGTTGACTGGTGACGCCGAAGACTCACGGCAGCCGAGGTGTCGAAGCTGGTCGGCTGGTGATGCCGAATTTTCATGCCAGCCGAGGTGTTGAAGCTGGTCGGCTGGTGACGCCGAAGTCCCCGGAGCGGGTTGATGAGGAGATGACGAAGCCCCCGGTATAGCCGAGGTGACGGAGCAGATCGATAAGGTGACGCTAGAGCCCCATGCCAGCCGACGTGTAAAAGCAGGTCGGTGTGGTCGACGTCAGCTTGAAAAAGTAACGGCGCGGCGATGCCGACGCAGGTCGGAATTTGTGACGAGGTCAATGCTAGCTTGATGAAGCAACGGAGCGCCCGACCCGTACAATCCGCGGATGACGAGGTTCTCTTGATGATTATTCGGCCCTCGCGATGCCGAACTCTTGGTCGGTTGACCGAGGTGATGAGAATATTTCCTTCAAAAAGGACGCCTCACAACCCGTTCATGAAAAAGATGAACTCGGGTCGGATTAGTTTTCGCGCAGAAAATAGATCCAAAATTCGTTGTACTCATCGGACGTTTTCCGGAGTTTCGACGGTCGGATCGAGCTGAAATTTTGAGGGGTGATCGGCATAGGAATTCCGCAGCCGTTGAACGGTGGGATTTTCCAACGGATATCCGAGCTATATACAGTACACCTCGTCCTAAACTCATCCAATTCTCGTCCAGATTCGATAGGGCTCTGGTATATTGGAGATTTCCGGAGATTCCTCCATCGAAATGCGAGGAAATTTTGCAGGATTGTTGTAGATATAATTCCGCACAATTTCACCGAAGCAATCTTCAAAACGACGCTCGAGGAAATGGGGACGACGAACACAAATTCGCTGTCTAGAAAAACTGCAATCTGCAGACGAGCCATCGATCCTTCTAGTGATCTCACAACGGAACTCTCAATGAAAGCACCAATGTCGGTGTCAAAACCGGCGGATCTCAGGTAGGGGATCCCGAGCTGTGGGTCTTGGATCGATGGGTAACGGGAGACAAGCGAGACGGTGTTTACCCAGGTTCGGGCCCTCCTATGGAGGTAAAACCCTACGTCCTGCTTTGTTTGTATTGATGATGGTGTATTAAGTACAGAGTTGATCTACCACGAGGTTGTATGTAGTGGTCTAAACCCTAAGAGCTATGCTCGTATGATGATATGATCTATGATGATCTGATTGTCCCTAATGACTAGCCTGGCCTCGGCTTATATAACACACGAGAGGCCTAGGATATAACAAGAGTCCTAGTCGGCTACGTCGGTGGAGAGGAGTCCTTGCCTTGATCACCTTGTCTTGTGGAATCTTCCTCGTATGCATCATGGGCTGTCCGAACTGGCCCATTAATGAACCGCCCTGGGGGTCCTCGGCCCGACCCAATGGACGGGAGACAACGTGGTGAGTACCCCCTAGTCCAGGACACCGTCACCTCCCTCTCAAATCATGTGGTCATTATTTTCGAGTTCGGCTTTCGCTTGGGGACAAGCGAGGTCTAAGCTTGGGGAGTTGATACGTCCATTTTCCATCATGATTTCTTATCAATATTTATATAATTGTTGGTCATTATTCCATATTATGATACAATTCTTATGCCTTTTTTCTACAAGGTACATCACAAGGAGGGAAACTGCTGGAAACTAGAATTCTGGACCGGAAAACCAAGAAAAAGGGTGAAAATTCACTGGACTCCAAATGACCTGAAACTTAACGGAATTTTTTTGTGGAATATATATGAATTATTGGAGCAAAAATATACCCAAGGGGGGCCACCTGCTGGCCACAAGCCAACAGGGTGCGCCCACCCCCTGGGCGCGCCCTGATGGCTTGTGGGGACCCCGCAGGCCTCCCGGCCCCCTCTTCTGCTATAAGGTGTCTTTTGACCTACAAAAAATCAAGAAGGAACTTTCAGGACGAAGCGCCGCCGTCTCGAGGTGGAAACCTAGGCAGAAGCCCTTTTGCACTCTGGCAGGCTGATTCTGCAGGGGAAACTCCTCTCCTAGAGGTGGAGATCGAAGCCATCATCATCTCCAACGTTGCCTCATTCGTGGGAGGACCAATCTTCATCAACATCCTCACCAGCACCATCTCATCTCAAACCCTAATTCATCTCTTGTATTCAATCTTTGTCTCAAAACCTCAGAATGGTACATGTGGGTTACTAGTAGTGTTGATTACATCTAGTAGTTGATGCTTGTTGCCTTACTTGGTGGAAGATCATATGTTCAGATCCTTAATTATCATTATTACATCTCTGATCTTGAACATGGTGATGATTTATGAGTAGTTACTTTTGTTTCTGAGGGCATGGGAGAAGTCTTGTTATAAGTAATCATGTGAAGTTGGTATTCGTTTGATATTTTGATGATATGTATGTTGTTGCTTCCTTTAGTAGTGTCATGTGAACGTCGACTACATGACACTTCACCATCTAATGGGCCTAAGGGAAGGCATTGTGGAGTAATAAGTAGATGATGGGTTGCTGGAGTGACAGAAGCTTAAACCCTACTTTATGTGTTACTTCGTAAGGGGCTGATTTGGATCCATATGTTTCATGCTTTGGTTAGAGTTATATTAATTCTTCTTTCGTAGTTGCGGATGCTGGCGAGAGGGGGTAATCATAAGTGGGTTGCTTGTTCAAGTAGGAACACACCTTAGCACCGGTCCACCCACATATCAAATTATCAAAGTAGCTAATGCGAATCAACTAAATATGATGGACATGACTAGATGGAAATTCGCATGTGTCCTCGGGAGCGCTTTGCTTTATATAAGAGTTCCTTCAGGCATGTCCTTTGCTATAAAAAGGATTGGGCTATTTTGCTGCATGCTTGCTACTATTGTTACTTTTCACTTGTTATAAATTATCTTGCTACAAAACTATCTATCACTGTTACTCACAACAGTTGCAGGGAATATCTTGCTAAAAACTGCTTATTATTTCCTTTTGCTCCTTGTTGGGTTCGACACTCTTACTTATCAAAAGTACTACGATTGATACCCTATTCTTGTGGGTCATCAGGGTTGTCCCAAGGTAACAGGGCGCACCCTATTGCCTTGGGGGCAACTGATGGCCCCCCTCCGGTGGTTCTTCACTCCAGTATTTCTTATATGTTCCAGAAAAAAAAATGTCAAAAAGTTTCGGGTGATTCCGAGAAATTTTATTTTCTGCACAAAAACAACACCACGAAAATTCCTGAAAACAATGTCCGTCCGGATTAGTTCCAATTAAATCATATAAAGTGCATCAAAATCATATAGAAATAGGGTTTTTTACATCTGTGACCCTGGTTCCTTAGTTGTACTCACTCATCCCCACGCTCTTAACTTTTGCTCACTTTTCCCGACTCCCTTGTCCGAATCCCTTAGAAATGGTCACAGCGGAGGATGCCGTCGGGTCAATGGTTTGACCGTTAACTCTGACGAGTGGGGCCGTGTCAGAACGGCTCCTCGTTTGACCATTCTGACGTGTGGGGCCGCATTGAGACACGTCGGATGGGCTTGGCTGAACCTCGAGTTCGAGCCCTATAGCACCGCACCGCTCCGCCCCCTCCGCCTCCGTGCTCCGCCCCCTCCGTCGCCATCGTGCCCTCCAACCTCTAACCCCATTCCGCCTCCGCCGTCGTTGTTCCCTCCGCCAGATATACGCCCATATCCCCATCTGGATTAAGCAGCGATGTCGGGAGAGCAGGCTCTCAAGCCCGTCGATCGTGGAGAGGATTGGGTGGAATCGGCGGCGGATAATTCATGGATTACACCTGGGTAAGCATCGTTTTCCCCTCTAGCTGACTTGCTAACTCATAAATTCAGCCCTTTTTGACTGCTAGTCGCTTGAATTGTTCAAATTTTGCTGAATTGTTCTCAGCCTTACAGCATCCCTTATTTGAATCGAATAGGATTGATCCTATGCTTGCTTTCCGGCTGTCAGTTAGGATGGAAGTTAGTGTGCTGCGCGGTACAAAACCGCATATGTTTACTGGATTTTTCTATCCGAAGGTGGGAGAAACCAGTATGTCGTTCAAAGATTTGCTCGCGGCGCTCCGAAATTCTCCATATGGATGGAGCACTGCCGATGCTGTTGAACTGAAATTTTTCAGCACTACCGAGCAAAAATTTATACCACTAACTTGCGATGAGCATCTGGGATTGCTCTTTACTTTGAATGCTGAAAGCCGCTTCAGTAAAATCCATATCAAGGTGCTTCACCCATGCAATGAACGTGAGAAGGGGAAGGGTGTTCAGGAATCTTCTACCTCTACTAACGGAGAGCGCCCCGGCACTCCTTGTAGGTCCAAACCAAGCAGAGCTAGTGGTTCTGAAAGTCACAATCACTACTGGAATCACTGCTAGTGCTGGCAGACGGCAAAGAAGGCCTTTGCCATCAGCTTGCCGAAAACACACGGCAAAGGCATGGCAGACGACAAAGGGTCTTTTTGCCGTCATCCTACCCTTTGCCGTCGGCTAGCAGACGGCAAAGATGGGGTAGGCAGACGGCAACGGTCACGGGCGGGCCCCACCGCACCGTGGGTTCGGAGGACAGCCTCGTTGCCGTCGGGTACATCTTTGCCATCTGCCTCCCCTCTCTTTGTCGTCCACTAGCGGACGGCAAAGAGGATGCCCCCCTAACGGTCACGGCGGTCGGATCCCTCCTCCACCCCCTCACTCTCCCGCATCTCTATCGATCCCGCCCCGCCCCTCCCTGCGCCGCCAGCCCCCCACCACCGGCCCCCTCCCTGCGCCGCCGCCACCACCGCGTTGCCACCCTCCCTGCGTCGGCCCCCCTCCGCAACCACCCCTCCCCGCGCCGCCCCCATCACCTCGGCGGCTCCCCCGCTCTGCCCCCCTCCCCGAGCCGCCCCTCCCCTCGCCAGCCCCTTCCCTGTGCCGCCCCCACCACCGCGCCGACGCCCTCCGTGCGCCACCCTCACCACCGCAACGAGCCCCTCCCTGTGCCGCCCCCTCTCCTCGGCGGCGCCCCCACGCCGCCCCCCTCCCCGAGCCACCCCCTCCCCTCACCGGCTCCCGAAGCCGCCCCCTCCCGGTGCCCCCCCTCCCCGCGGCTCCCCCCTCCCACCGCCGCCCCGACCGCCCCCACCCAACTCCGGTGAGTGCCCGACCGCTGCCCCCCTCACATTTTTTGTGTTTTTCCCTTTTTTTAGTTAGTTAGTTAGTTAGGTAGTTAGTTAAATTACATAGTTAGTTTATTTTCTGTTTTATTTCTGTTAAATTAGATAATTAGTTTATTAGGTAGGAAAAACTTAGATAGAAAAGAAAAAACTTAGAAGAAAAGAAAAAAACCGAGAAGAAAAAGAAAGAAGAAGAAGAAGAAAGAGGAGAGGAGGAGAAGGAGAATAGGAAAAAGGAAAAGAAGAAGAAAAAGAAGAGAAGAAGAAGAAGAAGAAAGAGGAGAGGAGGAGAAGGAGAAGAGAAAAAGAAGAGAAGAAGAAGAATAAGAAGAAGAAGAAGAAGAGAAGAAGAAGAAAACGACACCCGACACGAGGCCCCGCCAAGAACCGCGACACCCCGACACGACACCCCGACACCCAGACATGACGCCCATACACGACGCCCCGACACCCCAACACGACGCCCCGACAAGACACCCCGACACCCAGACACGACACCTCGACACCCCGGCACGACACTCCGAGCAATTGTTAATACGCCGCCCCCGACGTCACTGACCCCCCGACCCCTGACCCCGACACCTCTTCGGCCTCCTGTTGACGGAAGAGGTGCTCTTCGGCCTTCCAGAGGCCGACGGGGTCATAGTTTTGTAAATTATGAGTTAGGTCATATATATATTCTAATTTTGTTATGAAAAACATCATATTTGTGTTGATCGGGTGGATTTCAATGTGCAGTTGTTTCATCGCTGCGAGGGTCTGATGTTCGACGACCTCCCCGTGCGTTTGACGAGCTCCCCGACGCGTTCGTGGGTGAGCACAAATGACATCTCCTCCCCCCCCCCTTAATTTGCTCTGTTCCGGTCTTCGTGTCAATGAAACTTGCTAGCTATAGGTGTCTTCAATCATCAGTATGCATGACCAGTATGCGTCTTGTAACACCCCAAAAATTTAACCATGTTTTAATAATTAAAAGTTTGCCAGGAAATTAGATTTTTATTTTCTGGATCATCTATTGATTTTAGAATCACTTCTTTCTTCTGAATTGTGGAATTTTCCCTCCTAGTAGAAACTTTTCAAAAATGTTTTTGGACTTGAGTGCCTACTCAGGAACATTTCATTTTTATTATATATGATCAGTGGAAATATTTCTATAATTATTCTCCTAAGCTTTATTTCTTTTAAAATGGCCTTTCATAAATTTAAGAGCCTCTTTTGCACTACAACCATTTGATAACTTCATTTAAAAATTCTACAAAAATTTGGGGATGACATGTGATGTTTTTGGATCACTTTTATGCAAAAACCCATCTTGGTGTTTTGTAAGATTTGAGAAAACCATCCACATTTGTATTCTGGTCCAGTTTGGTGATTTGTACTGCAACCCCATTTTATCTTACCCTATTGCCCTTGGGATTTTTCCTGATTATAGTCCACCCTACCAAACCCTTATGTCCAGGAGATTGAGACCATTGGAATATTTTTGGTGCATGCAATAACACCATTTTGTTTCTGTCCAGAGTTGAAGATTTGCAAAACATGCACTAACAAGTTTCTGGTTTTCTCAATATATCTTTGCCATCATCACCTACACCTAAAGAGACCCTAACCTGGAGATTTTGACCACCAGAAGAGTTGCCTTGATGCCCATGGCATTTTGTCGAACACCTTGTGTTCATGAATAGGATTGGCATGAAACCATGTTTGCATTGTGGACTAGCTCCCCAGACCAAACCAGCATGTCTAATAGCTCTCTCATATTCATTAGCCTAGTCCTGTTTAGTTTCATAAGCATCAGTAAGGCCTAGAACGCATTGGCATTTTGTCGAACGCCTGGCGCGCGTGTCCAGAGCGTGGCCAGAGTGCGCGTTTTGCACGTGCGACGCCGAGCCGCCGCGCCCACTTACCGCCTCTCCCCGAGCTTATCCTGACCCCCCCTGCTTCCCTTCGCGTCGCGCCAAGCTCCAGAGCCAACCGACCGCCCCCTGACTCGCCGCAGCGCCGCCGTTAGGCCCTTCTTGGCAGCATGCCTGCGGCAGCGGACGGCCCCCACCGCCGAAGCACCGCCCAAGCAGCCCCAGCACGCCAGCTGCCCAAGGAACAGGCCGATCTCATCCATGGGCTCGTCCTCTAGCTTCTCTGGCCGCCACATCGCCCGCAAGCCACTGTCGCCGGAGTTATCAACTGCCGCCGCGGAACCGCCATACTCCGACTATAAATAGCCCCTAGAGACCCCGTGAGCTCGTCAGCATCCTCAGTCAAGCCACAGGTAGCTCTCCCTTGCTCCAATTTAGCCGGACGCCGTCATCTCCCTCACCTCCGGTAGCTTCGGCCGCCGATGCCCCTCGGCAAAATTTGTCGCAGCCAGGGCCTCCCTCATCTTCCCCTCGCCGCAGTAGCTTACCCTCGACCCCACAGAGCCACCCGACCTCTCAGCGTCGACTGGGAATCGCCCTAGACCGAATCCCCATCTAACCAGAAAAAATCACCGCCGCCTCGGAGCTCGCCGCCGGCGAATCCCTCCAAATCCCCGGTCGTGGCGACCACCTGGAGGACCACCTCGAAGTGGTGGATCCATTCCCAACCATAGGAGGACCCTAGGAGCCTCCGTACGCCGGGGACGATCGCCGGAGACGCGCCCCGTCTCTGCCGCAGGAGGAGGGAGGGAAGAGGCGACTGGTCAAACCTGACCAGTGGGCCCGATGGACCCACTGTCAGTGACCCAGTGACGCCCCGCGCTCGCTCAAGTGATAGTGTAAACCCCGAAGTACGTCTTCTCCTCCTCGAAAGCGTATTCTGATTCGAACCGTTTTCTTTTCTAATTAATTTAAAAATCAGTTTTTGACCTGGACTTTGACTGGCCTTATCTTTTAAACTGAAACTCCATTTGACTTGATTCTTTTTCTGTTGATTCTCAAATTTCATCTAGTTTATTGTCATATTTATTTGAAAAAATTTCCAACAACTTTTCGGTACTGTTTTGAACTATGTGTTAATTTGAATATTTTCAAAACTAGGATTTGGAGGGAAGATTAAAACTTTCAAAAAAGTTTTGGAGTGCTCATCACCTACCTACACATGGAAGGCAAGCATTCTGAACCCTGGCATAATATTTGTTGTGTGTTGTCTGATGTGACTACAACACCAAGTTGACATGAAGTATGCGTTATTTCATGTGATGATGTGATCATGTTTACTAGTGCATGCTGTTAATTCCTTGCTGTTGGAATTGAAATACTTGTGACAGTATTCATCCTCGTATGCCTTTCATGCCTACCGGAAGTAATCCGGAGAAGTCTCTGTCTTGAGTAGACACAAGCTTGATACTGATATTTCGTTGGGACGAGTATGATCAGTAAGGCATGGTAAGGTATGATGAGTGGTGATTCTGTCTGATGAGGTGGAATATATTTGTTATGCTAATCTTGCAGGAAAAACATTTTAACCTCCTGAGTCGACCGTAGATCGAGTCTTGTGCCAGTAACCCCCATACTTGTTTCGTACTACCACTCGTCCCTGCCGCAGGTAGGGTACGGTTCAGTAAGTTGTCAACCCCTTTCTTAGCACACACTGTACAGAGAGGCCATAGTGAAAGATACCAGTGGCCCCTCGTAGGCATGTCACTTGGTCCGGGGGCATGGGTGTTCCGGTGACTCCGAGGGGGTAGCTCCCCTGATTTACACGCAATATAAATTTTGTGATCCCATGCTAATCGAGGTTGTAGCCTCCCCACTTAGAGTTTTGCTTAACGAGTGTCGTGGGTGATTCCAGGCACCGGTAAGTTAAGCTGGTGTGTGCGGGTCAGGTGTGTTTTCAATTCAAAGACCGTAAACGGAAGTAGTGCCGGTGGACTAATGGAATCCGTTACTCGTGGGTAAAGAGTACACGCTTTGCAGAGTTTATATCTATTCGAATAGCCGTGTCTGTGGTTAAGGACTACAATCTGGGATGGGTCAAGTGTCGGTCTTAGTGTCGGTCTTCGGAGGAAAAACTTCTAAACCGGAACATTGATCATGACGTGTGACAAATAATGATTATGATTATTATTATTGAGGACTAACCATTCATATTATTTGAATTATTGAGTATCCCTGGGATGGTTCTACCTCCTGGATACTCATTGTGATTATTATTGTATAAGCCCTTTGTGTGGCGTCGCGCAGACGCCCGACTGTGGCATGCTTGTTATTTATTTTCTTATAAGCCCTTTATGTGGCGTCACGCAGACGCCCGACTGTGGCATGCTTGTTATTTATTTTCTTATAAGCCCTTTATGTGGCCTCGCACAGACGCCCGACTGTGGCATGCTTGTTATTTATTTTCTTATAAGCGCTTTATGTGGCGTCGCTCAGACGCCCGACTGTGGCATGCTTGTTATTTATTTCCTTTATAAGCCCTTTATGAGGTGTCGCTCAGACGCCCGACTGTGGCATGCTTGTTGTTTATTTCCTTTATAAGCCCTTTATGTGGCGTCGCTCAGACGCCCGACTGCGGCATGCATATTAATTATCTTTCTTATAAGCCCTTTATGTGGCGTCGCTTAGACGCCCGACTGAGGCAAGCCTTATATTATTATCCTTTCGAGGTGTCACTTCAGACACCCGATCGGGTTACTCTATTTTTATCCGCTGATTGCTTTTTCATGTTTATCTCAGATGACCTGCTTGTGTGCATCATGAAGTTTATTTTGTGACTGACTAAGTGATCGTGGATTATTTCAGAGCATGATTATCATCTGTTGTATTATACCTGTCTCATGATGTTTGCGAGTACATTCAAAGTACTCACTGGCTTGTCTCTGGCTATTGTCTTGGCCAGATTTCTTGCTTGGAGAGGAGCGCAACGTCGACAGCCCGGAACCTAGGCATCGAAGATAGCAGATACGCGAAGATAGGAATTAACCAGGCCAGTTGTTCCTGTGGGAAATGGAGTCCCATAGACGCTGACGTTTCGCAAACCGCTTCCGCCATCAACCACTAGAAACCTTTTGTTGTACTCATAGACAAGAATGGTCTTGTACTTCATATTTTGTATTTTTCTTGGAATTTCTGTATCAAGATTGTGTCTCATCAGCTAACACTAATCCTAGGGCTGGTGAGCACAAGGGCCATTTACCGGGAAATTAATGTCCTGGAAAACCGGTCCTGACACGTCTCCCGTTCGAAAGGGCGGCATCTGTAAATATGCATGTCTTTGCATATTTATAACCGCCATCCTTTCGAATTGTCCAACGTTATCCATGGACAGCTCGAGTATGTGTAGATTGGGTTCGTTTTCCCTTATGCTCTGCTCCGGATCCGATGCGGAATTTCGTCAGTGACCACCTGTTGTTCTCCGGGTACACATCCTCTCTGCTTATTGCCGAGACGTGTATCAGGAGAACAGCAGGGAGGTGCTGCCAAATTCTGCGTCGGATCCGGAGCAGAGCATGGGAAAACGAACCCAATCTACACATACTCGGGTGGGATTAGGACCTATCTTTACCTATTAGCATGTAGGTTGCATGGACGTAATAAAACTGACAAACTTGATTAACTGATGAATATAGATGATGAATCATATATATATTTCTTGTGTGTTTAGTAGGTAGGCAAGATGAGTGATCGTGCGTGGATGTACACCGGTCACCCTAGTCAGAAAGACATGACATTGAATGGTTAACAAAAACCAAGGGGTTTCTGAGCGCCGCATTTGCAAATGGCCAGGAAATAACCTGGTGCCCCTGTGTCCGGTGCGACAACCATAAAAAGTGGACACGGGATGAAATGGGTAAACACTTGCAGAAGTGGGGTTTTACGCCTGATTATACGGTGTGGAGATTTCATGGTGAGTCTGCCCAACGTGCCAGAGCTGAGGTGGTTCGTCGTCGCACCGACGAGCATGGTACCGGGATCGAAGACATGGTGCAAGACTTTGATGATGCTCGGGATTCGGACGATGAGATGGAGGAATCTGCAAAGGCCTTCTATGAAATGTTGGAGTCTTCAAAACGTCCTCTCCACGAGCACACTGAGCTTTGTCAGCTGGATGCCATCGCGCAAGTAATGGCTCTGAAGGCCCAGTTCAACCTGGGCAGAGAATGCTACGACGTGATGATGACGATATTTGGACGCTTTCTACCCAAAGTGTAACACCCCTGGCTGCCAGCCACAGTAACCCCAGTAATTAAGCAACAACAATCACAGTGGTTAAGCTGATGTTTTGCTAAACCATGTTTGATCAAAATGAAGTCAACCCTCATTTGCATTCCCTAATGATTTTCAAATGCATTAAAGAAGTGGATTAAATAGTTTCGCCAACCTGAAAACAAAAATCATGTTGGGCTTACAAATAATCCCCTGGTAATTATAAAATTATCAGCAACTTTTTATCAATTTTTGAAGTGCCTCTAAATAATTAATAACAGAGGCCAAAACAATTAATTAAATACCTTTTTAATTATGAAAATCCCAAAACAGTTTCATATGCCCCCCCAAACTTTTTGTGGCCTTTCTGAATATTGCAATAGATTTATGGGTCAAGTTACAAAAATTACAAAGGTCTTTTGATATTAAAATTAATACGAAACAGAAACTGTTTTATAAATAAGACAGAAAAGTTTTATAAAAGAAAAACAAAAGGAAAAGGCCCATCTCCTCCCACTGGGCCCTAGACCCCGCCAGCTGGCCCATCTACCTCTCCCTACCTCCCTCCTCCACTTGGCCATGGCGACCGAGCGCGGTCGCCGTGCCAGCCGCACTCTGCCAGCTCCCCGCGCCGCTAATGACCTCGGGGAGGATAAGGGCGACGCCGGACGCCCCCGTTCCCCTTCGTTAACCCTAGCTCGAAGCCCTCCCTCTCTCCCTCTCGCTCCCCCTCCTCCAGATCCACCCACGGCAACCACCGCAGTCGCCATGCCCACCACCGCAGCTCGCCTGCGCGGCCACCGGCCTCCCCGCGCCTCCTGCTGGTGTCCGAGAGGACCACCGTGCTCCTCTGCGTCACCCACCACCACCGGTTCGAGTCGGGACGCCGCAAAGCCGTCGCCATCGCCGATCTTCCCCGACTGCATCGTTCGAGCGCCGCCGCTCGATCCGCTCGCCCTCAACCTCCTCCAGCTCCCCTGAGCTCTCTACCGGCTTCGCTGTGAGCTCCCAGATCGCCTTGGCCTCGCCCCTCTCTTCTTTGCATCCTATAGCCCCGTGCTCGCCTACGCCCGAGCGCCGCCGCCGCGGGAAGAGCTTGCCGTCGCCGTTTTCGTCCGAATTAGCTCGCGTTCGTGCCACTGCTGGATGCGCGGCGTTAACCACTACCGATTCCTGCCCTCCGCCGGTCGAATGGCCGCCGGAGACGAGCTCACGTTCATCGCCGGCGCACTCTGCCGTCGCCGCCGTTGTCCTGCTGACGGGGCTGGTCAATTAGTGGCTAAGCCAGTCCCTAGCCCCACTGACAAATGGGGCCCGCCCTAATTAACCTATTTAGCGCTAACTAATTTTCCTAATCAGTAACTAACAACCATACCCCACCCGTTAATTAATCTAAGTTAATTAAAATAACCACTATTAGGCCCTCAGAGACTGACAGGTGGGGCCTATCCACTGTTCCAGTGGATAGGGCCGGCCCAGTCAGCTTGCTGACTCAGCAGCAGGCCCACCAGTCAGCCTCTGCTGACTGGGTGTTGACCCAGGTCAACAGGGCCCACCAGTCAGCCACTGTGTGTGCTGACTGGGTACAATTCTGGGTACATCTAGCATTTTACTGTTCTGGATAATTCGAATTTATAATTAAAAGAAATTTCAGAAAATTAATAAAACTTTAAAAATTAATAGAAAATAAACCGTAGCTCAGATCGAAAAACTTTATACATGAAAGTTGCTCAGAAAAATCTCACGAATCTAACCGTGCTACCTGTTTCCATGTCGGGATCCTCTACGTAGGTGAACCCGCAACTTTTCGCCTGTTTCCGGTAGATGAATAGTGTATAACTACCGACTATTAATTCCAACTTTAATCATAAAATAGCTAAAATGGTTTAGACATGATTTTAGGCAACCCTGCACTGCATCCTAGCTGTCACATGCCTCTAACACCGCAAACCTGGAACATTCCCCCCCTCCGGTCATCTGTCCGACATTTGTCCGGAACCGGGAAAACCTTCCCGGATGGGTTCCCCCTTCATCGGTATCGAGTAACACTGCGTTAGGTCACACCCGGCACAACTTATTGCCATGATATGCTTTGTGTTACATTGTTTGCTTTGTATTTACTGTTTCTTCCCCCTCCTTCTCTCTCGATAGACGCTGAGACTACCGATGATACTGCTATGTACGACTACGTCATCGATGACCCTTCCCTCTCAATAGAGCAACAAGGCAAGCAAACCCCCCTTGAGCATTCTGATATCGCCCATTCTTCCCTCTTATTCTTGCATTAGATTTTGCTATTGTATTAGTTAGCTCCTATTCTGATGCATAGCCTGCTTTTGATAAATTGCTACTATACCTGCAATCAATATCAACTGTTTAGTATAGGTTGATCAATGAATCCCCTGTGACCCCCCTTAGTCCCAGTTGCCCCTGCTTCTTTATCGATGAATCGAAGACCCGAAGACTCGGTCAACCGACCGACGAGCCAGGCCCCTCACATCACCGCACACCCCTTAAGTATGGCACTGCAGAGCTACTATCGAGTGCCGAGGGTGATACCTCACTTAGCACTTCTGATGTTAATTCTGTAGCGTAGCTAATCGGTCGTGGGTATCAAGGGTGATTCCTCCTTCCCACTTATCGATAGCGACTCTTGTCATACACATACCTCGAGTGGGATCCATCGAGGGTGATTCCTCGGAATTCCACTTGGTGTATAAACACACAGTTACGTTAACTTGACACTGTTTACATGTGGAAGACGGGACTGGAGGGACAGGCGGTACCACCCTGGTTGAGGTGGACCTGAGTTCCCGACAGTCTTGAGACGGGTCGGACCCAAGGGTACCCGTGTGTGAGATGTGGTGGGATGCGCCGGTAAGGCATCCGGGTTATGTTGAGGCGTGGACAGGTAGGAGAGGCCCTTGCCACGGTCCTCGAGGCGGGGCGACGGACCGCACTTTATGGGTCGCGCTTGCCCCGCATTAATAAAATGTTAATGGGTTGGGTACTTGATCTGAGTTAGGTCGTTGGCCTTAATACGCACTAACCTTCACGTGGGGAAGATATGGGCACTCAGCGTCGTTGTATCAGCCGAAGCTCTTCGGACGTCAGCAATGGAGCGGCGCGCGCCCGAGTGGTCCGCAACGGCATCGCGCTTGTTACTAAGGGGTGCTAGGACTGACCTCGGCCGCGTTCGCATCGTGCAGGAGTGCAAGGGCAAGTGGGCCCACGAACCTGCGTGCTTAGGATTTAGACCGGCGGGCTGGCCTCTTCGTTGAGTCTAGGTGGGGCGACGACGTGCTGATATATCCCGAGGCCGGGCATGACCCAGTAAAGTGTGTCCGGCCGGAGGTGACTCAGGCGTGTTGGGGAATATGTGGTGCACCCCTGCAGGGATGAATAATCTATTCGAATAGCCGTGTCCACGGTAACAGGACGACTTGGAGTTGTACCTTGACCTTATACAACTATAATTGTGATTTAATTTGAAATGAATTGTGCCTCCGAGATTGCTTCCTCGCAGGGAGTCGAGGAAGGATCTCTGGGCGTGGTTACTTAATAAAATTGCTACAATAATATGACTATATGTGAGATACTAGTGTACTCTCTTCTAATGCGGCAAGATGCTGAAGATGCTAGTCTTCGATAGGACTAGGCCTTCTACCTATTCTTGCTTTCTGCAGTCAGTCCAGATATAACCACATTCCTTGATACTGATGCATACTTAGCATAGTTCTGATGTTAGTCCTGCGAGTACTTTGGATGAGTACTCACCGCTGCTTTGCATTCTCTTTCCCCCTCGATACGATTCTGCGTTCAGACGATGGAGCCCAGGAGATGGAGTACGCCGGAGACGACTACTACACCACCGCTGGAGCCTACTACTATGTGGAGAACACCGACGCTCAGGAGTAGTTAGGAGGTTCCCAGGCAGGAGGCCTCGCCTCTTTCGATCCGCTGCTTATGTTTGTGCTAGCCTTCTTAAGGCAAAACTTGTTTAACTTATGTCTGTACTTAGATATTATTTGCTTCCGCTGACTCGTGCTTATCGAGCTTTGTATTCGAGCCCTCGAGGCCCCTGGCTTGTAATATGAAGCTGTATGACTTTAATTTGTGTCTAGTGTTGTGTTGTGATATCGATCAGTGAGTACCTAATCTTGGTCGTACGCATTGCGTGTATGTTTAGCGTACGGTCGAGATCGGGGGCGTCACACAAAGGCCATGTATTGCCTGCAAATCTGTACCAGTCGGATAGAATCCTACGCGCGCTTAAGATGCCCTATGAGAAGATAGATGCCTGTGATAATGGTTGTGCCTTATTTAGGCTTGAGTATGCGGGCTTGAACTATTGTCCCATTTGCATGTCTTCCAAGTATGTTGTGGTAGACAACGGTATGGGTGATAAGAGTCAGACCAAAATCCCAGTTAATGTTCTTCGGTATATGCCAATCATACCAAGACTTCAACGTCTTTTCATGGTCGAAGAGACGGCCAGACAAATGACGTGGCACAAATTGGGCAAAAGAACCGAACTAGATGCAGATGGGAATCCGATGTTGGGACACACTTCAGACGCTTTTGCGTGGAAGCACTTTGATGCATTACATAAGGATAAAGCGGCAGATCCAAGGCATCCTTGAGTCGCCATCGGCACGGATGGGTTCAATGTGTTTGGTATGACGGCAACCCAATACAGTTGTTGGCCTGTATTTGTCATTCCACTCAATCTCCCCCCGGAGAGATTATGAAAAGAAAGAACATTTTCTTGACGTTGATAATTCCAGGGCCCAACTATCCGGGGAAGAATATGAATGTGTACATGCAGCCGCTTAAGGATGAATTGCAAGAAGCTTGGGATAATGGGATCAAGACATATGATGCCGCTACAAAACAAAACTTCAAAATGCATGTGTGGTACATGTACTCGACGCATGACTTGCCGGCGTATGCCTTATTCGTTGGCTGGTGTGTGCATGGAAGGGTCCCGTTCCCCACATGTAAGGCAGCTCTTCAGTTCCGTTGGCTGTAGGCGGGTCGCAAGTATTCTTGCTTCGACTTGCATAGACAGTTCCTGGATCCTGGCCATAAGTTCAGAAAAGACAAGAAGAATTTCATCAAAGGTAGAGTTGTCAAAAACTCTGCACCACCTGCATTGACAGGCCAATAGACCCTGGATCAGTTAAACGCTCTCGAGCCTGATCCACAGTGTCCAGGATATTTCAAAGGGTATAATTCGGAACACGCCTGGACTCACAAGATATGCTTGTGGGATCTGCCTTACTTTAAAGACCTTATTTGCCCACGCAACATCGACGTGATGCACACTGAAAAGAATATAGCCGAGGCCCTTTTTGGTACATTGTTCGACATAGAGGGGAAGTCAAAGGATAATCCTAAGGCTAGAGTCGATCAGGAGGCTCTATGTGATAGACCGTTACAAAACATGCGACAACCGAAAGGAAAGAAGAACTGGAGGAAGCCAAAGGCATGGTTCAATCTTGGAAGGCCAGCTATGAGGGAAATGATCTTGTGGGTGAAAATGCAGTTGATGTTCCCCGATGGGTATGCAGCGAATCTAAAGAGGGGAGCGAGTCTTGAAAAATTGAAAATATTTGGTCTCAAGTGTCATGATTGGCACATATGGCTTGAGCGGGTAATGCGGGTGATGTTGCGTGGCTTTATCCCTGAGGATGAATGGCTAGTACTGGCAGAGCTGAGCTATTTCTTCTGTGCTCTTTGTGCGAAAGAACTATCTCCTGACGTGCTAGATGAACTGGAAGAGTTGGCGCCGGAGTTGATCTGCAAGTTAGAAAAGATCTTTCCACCGGGCTTCTTTAATCCAATGCAGCATTTGATTTTGCATCTCCTGACCGAGGCAAGATTGGGGGGGCCCGTGCAAAATCGTTGGTGCTTCGCAACTGAGAGGATGCAGAAGACGCTTCGAGCAAAATGTAAAAAGAAACGTAGAATTGAAGCATCGATGGCCGAGTCATTCATTACTGAGGAGGCGGCAAACTTCGTGACAGCACACTACGAAGCCAAGAATCTTCATTTGCATAATCCGAAGCCTCGGTACAATGATGGCGACCGTGAAAAAGGTCGATCCAACCTCAACCTATTCAAAGGGAAGCTCACACCAGCCGGTGCTTCGAAAGCAATAGCGTTGGATGTCAAAGAATGGCGAACCATTTCGTTGTATATCTTCAACAACCTAATAGAAGTGCGGCCGTACATCGAGTAAGTTCTCGGTACATTGTTTCGCAACTTCTAATTCCTTTGAAATGCTCTTATTCCCGGATATGTGATACAGTCGATACGTCGCCAAATTCTCGGATGGAGCGGTGATCCAAAAGGATTCCATCGAAGAGTATGAGCTTCTGGCAAAGCATGGAGGCGGCTATCCTGGTTTCATCTCTTGGTTCAAACAAACGGTAATTTCCATTAGACCATTTCATTTCTTCGTCTAGTTTGCAGCTAATGCAACAATCCTTTCGGTGAATGGGGAGGACTTCAACCCGAGCCAGCATCCTATTGATCCAGACCTGGTGATGATAGCTAGCGACGGGAGGCCCCATGGCTCGATAGCCATTGGAGATGGACTTATACGGTCTTCGCGCACTCTTCGGCAGATCAAGGCGCGCCAAACGAGCTCCTGTCCTGAGATGATGCCTCGTCCACGGCCAGTCCAGCTCACCATCGAGGTTAGTCATACAAACTTAGATAGCTTTCCTCCATTACATTGTGTGTGCGAACAAAGATGATTACAATGCTAACGAGGAGTTGTGTTGCAGGCTGCTCTGCAGAAAGAGAGAGAGACAACCCAGGCGCTTCTAGCAGAACAGGCCCGGCAGGCGGCGGAGGAGAAGAGGGATTTGGAGGAGAGGATGGCTAGGTTGTTGGAGGAGGAGAGGGCACGGAATGATGCATCTAACCGGGCCATGTACGAGCTCATCGTGGTAAGTTTCTTCCTCATATTAGCCAAATCCTGCACTACATGTTCTTTTCATTAAGAACCAATATGATTGACTTGTCAAAACCAAATGTACAGACTTTGTGCGAAAAGACCGGCCAGATCCCTCCGCCGATGCTAGTCATTACCAGGGCTGGAACGGTGAGTTTCATTTCAATGTTCATTAGTTACTAGTCTTAACGTTTCAGCGTCATCATGCTAACGCAAATGATCTTTGGTACAGCATAACTCCCGAGCCGCATCGCACGATCCTTCTCCAGGGCCAAGTAGTGCTCCAGCTGACACCGGCCTGAGCAACCCCGGTGTTTCACCTCCGTGACGACGAGGACGGTAAGCCGTAATATGCCACTTACTTGGCTCATTTTCTCAAACAAAGACAAACTTAGCACAAAGACAAGCTTAGCACTTAGACAAATGTCATATTTTACCTAAGTTAGCTTTGTTTCCTCTAAAAAGACATAGTAAGCTTACTTACCTCCAAAATGACATATTGTACCTAAGTTAGCTCTAAAATGATCTATACTTAGCATTGTTTCCTCCACAATGACATAATAAGCTTAGTTAACTCAAAAATGGCATAATAGACTTGGTAACCTCATAGATGCCATGGACTTAGCTTATTTTCTTGCAAAATGACACAATAAGCGTAGTTAGGTCAAAAATGTGATAATTACCTAGGTTAGCTCTAAAATGACACAAATAAGCAATAAGAAGAAGAAAAACAAGAGGAGAAAGAGAGAGAAAAAATGCTTCTTCATCATCTTCTTCTTCTAGATCTTCTACTTCTTCTAGTATTCTTATTCTAACTTTCTTATTTCCAATTTTGCAAATTTAATTGAGTTCATGGCAGCTTGCTTTGATGTAGTGCTAGTGTTTACTTTCTGTTTTCATTTTGTATCGATGAACTTACATGAAACTTTCTACCTATGTATGAGACTATGTATGTATGGATGAAACTAATGTAATATGGTGAACAATGTGACATTTGATACTTTTAATTTGGTATAATTGTTGGTTGATCATATCCATATGACAGGGATATTGTTGCTGTGAAATATATATACATATCATATATTTGCCTGTGAAGATTGTTGAATATAACAAAAACATACAAAAAAGAGGCAATACAGCCTCTTTGCCGTCTGCCCCGGACGGCAAAGAACACTATGCCGACGGCCGCCGTCGGCAAAGAAGACACGTGGCAGCCACCTGCTAAACCTGGGAGCGCTAGGCCGGGGGCCATTTGGCTTCTTTGCCGTCCGGGGGCGGACGGCAAAGGGTGGCTTCTTTGCCGACGGTTGCTGTCGGCATAGCGGGTGGCGGATGGCAAAGGGCAGCTTCTTTGCCGACGGTGGCCGTCGGCATAGCGGGCGCGGACGGCAAAGGGTTTATGTGGGGCCGTCCGGGGTAGACGGCAAAGGCTTGTGTGGGGCCGGCCATAGCAGACGGCAAAGAACTGAGTGTTTGCCGTCCGGGGGCTGACGGCAAAGACTTTTGTGGGGCCGTTAGCCACCTAACGGTGCTAACGTGAATACTACGCCGTCCGGGCTCGTTGCCGTCTGCACACTGACGGCAAATAATCTTTGCCGTCCGCTGTGCCTAGGCAGACGACAAAGGACCTCTTTGCCGGAGTTTATTCGGCCCAAAATTTTGCCGTCCGCTGGCGGACGGCAAAGCTCTTTGCCGCCCGTTGTTGTGCCTTTGCCGTCTGCCATGGCGGACGGCAAAGAACCTGATTCCTATAGTGAATATATCTGCTGTCGTTTCTTGTGTCACTTCTCCTATCGCTGCCGCAGCCGATGTAGTACAGGATGGAGAGCCAGACAAAGATGTGCCTCTAAATGATGACGAGGATGAGAATATGTTCCCTGACCTTGTAGATATTGCTAGTAAGCAAGAAATGGAAGATGAATTTCAGGAGCAACCTATCATCCGTGCTAGATTTGATGACACTGACGATGAAGAGAGGGAGGAGAACATCGACAACTTAGTTTTAGTTGAATACAATGGTGAGGACATACCAACAATTGAGTGGAACAGGGAAGATCCTCAGCTTGGTGTCGGCACCGTATTCCAATCAATGGTGGACTGTCGTAATGCAGTGACTACATACTGCATTCTCACACAAAATACATATGTGATTGAAAGGAGTGAGCCATCAAGGTTCACTGTTCGTTGCCCATATGATAGGTGTAGATGGACGTTGCATGCATCACGTATGTTTAGGAGCAAGTTCATTCAGGTTTGTGTATTTCAATATATACCGATTCTATTTTCAGATCATTGTGTAATATTTTCAGATCATATTTTTTCAGATAAAAAGGAACCCACACCAGCACACTTGTCCACCTGGAGGGGGAGGGGGGAAGGCTAAAACAAAGCTAGCTAAGAGTAGGTGGGTGGCTGATGCAATTTTGGATTGGTTGAGAGATAAACCAACACTTGGTCCAACAGAACTCCAAGGGAAGCTATTTTAAAGGTACAAGATTGTTGTACCTTACATGAAGGTTTTTTATGGTAAGGAAATATCTCTTGACAGGATTAATGGCCCTTGGAATGAGAGCTTTCAGTTGCTTTACACATTTAAAGCTGAAGTGGAAGCTACTAGTCCAGGGAGTGTTGTAGAGATTGAGAAGCATACAGTTCCATACAAAATAAAAGGGAAGTCATTTGAGAAGGAGTGCTTCAGGAGGGCTTTTGTTTGTTTCAAGTTTGTTGGCAGGGGTTTCTGGATGGTTGCAGGCCCTATTTGGCTGTTGATGCAACTGCTTTCAATGGAAGGTGGAGAGGACAACTGGTGGCAGCTTCTGCAGTTGATGGACACAACTGGCTATTCCCAGTTGCATTTGGTGTGGTGGAGGGAGAGTCCGAGGAAAGTTAGGTCTGGTTTCTACAACAGTTGCGCAACCTTATAGGTACACCCCAAGGTTTAGCTATACACACAGATGCTTGCAAGGGCTTGGAGAGTGCAGTGGAAATTGTATTCCCTGGAGTGGAGCATAGGGAATGTATGTGACACCTAGCGCAAAATTTCAGAAGCAAGTTCAAAGGTAAAGTTTATGATGAGAACGTATGGCCAGCATCATACACATGCAGTGAGAGGAAGCATGAGCATCATTTGAGAGTGTTGTATGCTCACAATCCTATGGTGAAGGAGTACCTACATGCAAACCATGGAAAGTTGTGGTCAAGAAGCAAATTCAATGCAATATGCAAAGTAGACTATGTGACTAGTAACCTGGCAGAGTGTTTCAATTCAAAGATCAAGTCATTGAAAGGGCTTCTTATATGGAAAATATTTGATAAGATTCGGCAGATGATCATGATAAAGATGGCTCTTCGCAAAAGAATTGCAGAAAAGAATATCTTGGCCATCTTATGCTCCCATCTCTTATTAAGGTTTTGCATGCCAAGGCAAGAGGACTGAGCAGAATGAAATGCAATCGAGCGGCGACACATGTGGCTGAGGTAACATATACTGATAGTAAAAACAAGGAATGGAGATATCCAGTTAACCTAGCAACTAGGGAATGCAGTTGTAGGCAATGGCAACTCCGTGGAAAGCCATGCATACATGCCCTACATCTGATGACTGTTATCGATGGTGAACATGGTGAAGTTGATCAATACATGTCTGAATATTTTTCTTTTGCCAAATTTAGGGTTGCTTATGCTTCCAATGTGCCTGCACTCTTGGGAAAAGACCAATGGAACATAGTAGATCCAGGGTTCAAACTACATTCTCCTGTACTGACTAGATCACCAGGAAGACCAAGGAAGAACAGGTACATAAGAGGTGAAGAGGGCCGTCTAAAAAGATAGCATAAGTGCAAAAAATGTGGAACCCTAGGGCACGTTGCTAGGTTATGTACCAATCCAGTGGATGCTTCATTTGGAGAAGAGGAACAATGGGCAGCAACAAATGCAGCTAAGAATGCAGCATTAGAGCAGATTGAAGCTAATACATAGGAGAATCTGACATTAATGCAGATTGCAGCTAATGCAGAGGAGAATCCGGCATTAGAGCAGACTGCAGCTAATGCAAAGTGGAATGAAGCTACTAAATTAGCACTGCCGACAGCTTGGTATGTGTGCAACAACCTTCCCTTTTTGTGCATTTCTTCTGTTTTTTTATCGATGACTTATACTCTTTTTTTCTGTTTGACCTAGCTCTAGGGAAATTAAAGGAAAAGGAGAGAAAATGCCAAGATAAAAAGAAACTTCGGTTCAGTCATCATCCGATGCAGAATTTGAATCCACGGCTTATGAAGGTTTTCAAGCTATTGAACCCCATCAACTGGCCAGTGGAAGTTCTCCGTCAGCACCTCGACAGCCACCAACCAAAGCAAAGATCAAAAGGAAGAAGAAAAAGGTGGATATCCCGGCTAGGGAAACCAGGAGCAAGTTTGTTAAACTGTCTAGTAACACAAGGAGCAAGGCAAAGATATGAACTTTGAACGTTGAATGCAAGTTGTAAACTTTGAACTTTAAGGATTTGTAATAATCCAAAACTGGAGGCAAAATTTGAATTTGAACTAACCTTTGAATTTTAAGGATCTGTAATAATTCAAAATTGGAGGCAACTTTTGAAGTCCATTGCTCTATGATGTGATGTTTGCAAAATTTGAATTATTGTTTGGGACTAAAGTCTTTGTTGTTGTTGTTGATGTTGGCGATAGTTTGGATTATTACACATTGAAAAATTTGAATAATGAAAAAATAAGTCTAGATCCTTCTTATTGACACTAAAATGAAGCTTTGGTGATTTTCTTGATTTTTTAAAAAAAATCCATAAACCTATACCACTATCACTCTCTTCTCGAACTCTATACAACCTCGTACGTGATAGCTCATTTTTGTGAAGGAGTTTTCATGAAAATGTCCATAAACCAAGATTATTATTTTTTGTCATAACCATGTCACATACAACGGCATTGTGTGCAGGTCTTCCATTTTTTGATTTTTTTGAATTAGTTCTACTCATTTGAAGTTGGAAATGGTAGGTCAGATCAAAAAACGTTTTTTCATAAAAAAGTCCCTAAACCAAGTTTATAATTTTTTATGGTAACTATGTCTTATGAAACGATGAACCGCGAAGGTTTGATATTTTTTCGATTTTTTTTGAATTAGTTAAGGTCATTTGAAAGTTGGTCAAACCTAAGATAACCCCACTGACCGGCTCAAAACTCCGCAGCATCTTTCCAAACCCTAGCGTCGAATTGTAGCCGTCCGATAATACCCTAGCGCCAAGCGACAGCCCTCAGATATGGTCTTCTAGAAGGAATTCTGAGGACAGGCTGCGCGCCGTTGGATCACATGGACTGCTCCACATCGTTGGATCGTTGGGGCGATCCGTGAGACGGCGAGAGGTTGGTTCTGCTCACACACCACTGCGGCATTGCCTCCCCTTTCCTCTGCTTCTTCTTCTACGGCGACAATAGGAGCCCCTCGTCTGCTTCGTCTTCCCCGGCGACGAGATATTTCAAGCTCCACCTCAGCCTCTCGCCCCGTGTGGACCCAGTATGGTCAACTGCCCATGCTGCCATGTCCTGACTGCCAACGTGCCGCGCCACTGAAATGATTGACTTTGAAGGAGGACAGGAATGACAACTTCGGGCGCGAGTTCGTGAAATGCGAGAGCAAGCCAGAGGGGCAGGTTAGATCTCATGATTTTCCTCTTTGCTTTTAATTCTTTTTCGTTGGATCTTGGATTTAGGCCTCATGATTTCGTTTCAGATCGTGAAGAAGTGCACACTTTTTGAATGACTACGTTCTAAGGCTTCAAGGGAAGGGCTTGATTCAATTCAATGGGGCCGCAACCCAGGAGCTCAAGCTGCCGTCAGCCATGCGGAATTTGGTGTCTGAAAGTGCTGCTTCGACAGTTGGGGATGCAGATCTGAAGGGAGAATTAAAGAGATGAACAAGAACTTGAGGCAGATGATTCAATTGAACAAGCAGGCGAATCTAATAGCTTTAGGATTTTATTTTTGTATATTTTCCCTAGGATTTTCTTACTTGATACTCATCAATCGTTAGAGATGTTATTAATGCGGTGTAAGCTTAATTTATGGATCGTGTGCTCCCTGGGTCGCTTAAACTATGTCCATGTTGGTTCTCCAGCTCTTGTTGGGCTGTCACATGGCGTTGACTGTCGAAGGCCCAAAGATAAAAGAGGCCTACGAAATGGTGCACGCGATGGCTTTGGTTTTTTTGCTTATTGATTTGATTGCACGTTGATTCTGTTTTCTTTTTTGCTGATTGATTTGAATTATGGCCACCAAAAATTAGTTTATATCGTGCAAAATAGCCACAAACTATTCAAAAAAGCTTCCTTCTATTTAATAACCAGCCAATGAAATATTTCTCACATATTCAATTTCCTTCTTAGTTAGACTCAAAGCATGAATTAAATATGGCGTGAGACTCAAAGAATTTTAACTCAGTTAGACTCAAAATGAGCCTAATATTATGGAAATATGAAATTTTTATATGGCCACCAACCGAACGGACGTGCACGCACTTTCTCCTTGTCCGCCTTGGGGACGCGTGGCGATCTTCCAACTACCCCCGTAGCCCAAAGTAAATGCGCATGCATGGCGGGCCCCGGTCGTCAGCCACCTCTGTTCGGGTCGTCGTCCTTCTTTAAGTTGGTACCACCCGTGGACAGTAGCGTCCACCCTTCCAAAGCCTAGCCTACCCCTTTCATCCCCGACAGGTTCTACGAACACTAGACCGCCGGTGACAAACCCTAGCCCACCGGCGACAATTTGACAAATTTAGCTTTTTTTCTTCTTCTTTTCAACATCAACATGGTAAATTTTTCTAGCTTTAGTTTCCTTTTTGGTACCCTTTCCTTTTTGGCACTTCAAATAGCCCATTAGCCGCGCGTGCCAAAACTTTGGAACGCATAAAATATAGGACCAAGACACAAATATCACCGAATGGGATACAAAATAACAAATAAAAGTAGCATTGTGAGCATAGATATATAAATAGGGCAAGGTAAGTAGAAAGCATAACATATTTCTTACATAAAATACAATATAACACAACATAGGTAAATAGTTCACATTACACCAAACGACATAACATAGAAATATATAAAAAAGCCCTAGGGTCTAACACCCTAGGGCAAGATAATCTTCTCCATGGCTCCTCTTCACTGCTCTGCCTCCCTTCCGTTCTTGCCGAGGTGGTAGGGGAGGCTGTGGATGGGGTTGTGGCTGGAGAAGATCCTATCGACATCCGGGAAGATTTTGTAGGTTGTGAATGCGATGAGCTCGCACCCACACCAATACACCTTTGCTGAGCAGGTGGAACGCATCAAACATGTTGTGGAAGTTGACGATGAGCCTTTACGGTGGAGAGCTGGCGTTTGGACGCAGTTCCTCTAGTCAGAACATCACCGGCGAGCCCGCACGGAGGAACCACTCGGCCAAATCCCAGCCAGTCCTCCAGCGTGAGATCGTCCACACGCGAGCGTTTTCTCCATGACAACTTCGGCGGGGTACCGCATCTCCGGCCTGACTGGTGGCATCTGGAAGGTGGGGCCGTGGTACTCCATCTTCGCCTGGCTTGGAGAGTGCTCTGGATTTGGGTGAAGAAGAGAAGGGGAGCGGCGCAAATGGATGTGTGGAGCATAGTTGGAGGGGTGGGTGGTTTAAATAAGGGCATCGGCCACATGTTGCTACGTTCAAACATCGCGCGTCGATCGATATGCCCTAGACTTTAATTACCATGTTGAATTGATGCCGTGGATGTTAAATGCTGAAACGATGTGAACTAGTATGAATCGATCGAGGTGATGCATGCGAGAAGAGACGAACCAGCGGGAGCGACCGTCTCTGCGTCTGTGGCGGCTCACAAGAAGGCTACATCAGTGGGGCATCATGGCGGCGCGCATCAGCGCATGCATGCAGGCTAGCTGGATCGTGTCGCGCATGCATAGCAGGCTTATCGTGGCGGCGTGCATCAACGCATGCATGCAGGCGTTTCATGCAACGGCCCAACAGTCCAATAAAACCATGGCCCAACGGTCCAACCAGCGCCACCGTTCAACACGGCCCCACTTGGCAGGTCCAACGGGCGACACAGTCTAGCGTGGCCCCACTCATCAGAAGTTAACGGTCAAACCATTGACCCGACGGCATCATCCGTTGTGACCAATAGTGAGGGTTTCAGACTAGGGAGTGGGGAAAAGTGAGCAAAAGTTAAGGACGTGGGGATGAATGAGTAGAACCAAGGAACCAGGGGCACAAGAATAGAAAGCCCATAAAAATATTGTAAACATTGGTTAATATGTCATGAATACTTCATAAATTATCGATACGTTGGAGACGTATTAGTGACCGCAATAGTGAAATACACTTTCTTCAAGCTCAACGAGTACTTCATATGGCATTCCTGAATCACCGGCAAATGGATAAGTTAAAAGAAAGACTATCATTCAAGGTTGAGGATTGGTTGATGCATCAAGCGCGCAAGTCTTCCCATCAACTAATCATTAAATTGAATGAAAGAGAGATGATCTACCAAATCGACAAGCCGTGTGGCACAAAGGGATGATGTGACGTATGGTGGAGTTGTGTACGAGGTGCACCAGAAAACCCGATGGTGCCAGCATGAGAGGTCGCATAAGTATCATTTTCCTTGCTCGCATTTGATGACAATGAAAATGGCGAGAAACTTGCGCGTATCTGATGGAAGAATTGTGCGGTTGCAAGAGTTCACATTGGAACAAACGAGGTTGATGTGGGCACCTCGTATTAATCCTTTTCTTGATCCATCAGAGTAGATTGAGTATGATGGCCCACATATCGTGCCAGATCCCGCACTCATGGTGTCTAAACAGGGAAGAAGAAGAAGAAAGAAGAGGTTCAGGAGTCACATGGATGATCTAGTTGGATACACTGGAATGAAACAATTTGGTAGTGGTCATTTCATGGAGGCACTGGACACCAACAATTGTGGAAAATGCAATGACCCGAGACACAACGTTAGGACGTGCACAAAAGGCCAAAGACCAACACGAGCACTAGTGAAACGGGTGGCCGTAGAGGAGGTTCCGATGGCACACGAGGAAGTAGGAGTGTTGGCATTGGCCGTGGCGGACAAACGAGCGGAGGTGGTCATGGTTCTCGTGGTACTAGGACACGAAGGATTGATAGAGGAAGACCTATTGGAGTTTTGCTTATCCGGATGGTTGAAATAATACGAATGGTACTTGTTGTGTTTCTAAATTAAGTGATACATGTTGTTTTATTGTTGCTATACACTTTTATTTATTTCACAAACTACATTATCATTTTTGTAGGCATGGCTTCATCCGGTTCCATGACGAGACCGCCGTGTGCTAACCGAAACGACATGCCGAACAAGCGGCGGGAAACAACTTTGTATAAGAAGGAGAAAGATGTGCAAATCCCAACATGTTGGTGTGGAGATGTTTGAAATGTGAAGGTGTCAACTGACCGTAAGAAGTCATGGACAGAAGGGGGAGGTTTTTCCTGTGTCCCAACTATGCACATGATCCCGCACGTCCAACAAATGCTTATGACCTCTATAACACCCCTCTAATTAAGCTACAGTAGACCTCTATGATTTTAGCTAAGCCATTTTGCTAAACAATACTTGATCATCTTTTGAATCATAACTCATTTAAAATTCCACTTTGAATTCAAATTCAAATACTAAGTGGATTAAATAAATTCACAAACTTGAAAACTAAAATCCTGGTTGGATTGGAAATATTGACTAAGTTATTGTCAACTAGGAACCAACATCATTTTGAATATTTAAGTGCCTTAAAAACATTTAAAACTGTGCCAAAAGCCATTTTCAAATACTTTTCTAAGTTATGGAAAATACAAACTAATTCAAGTGCCTACCAAACTTTTTGTGGAAGTGCCTAATATTGCAATATGATTAATGGGCCAAGTTACATAATTTACAAAACTCAAATGGTTTTAAAAGAAATGCAAACAGAAAAGAAATAAAGAAAACAGAAAATAAAATAAAAAGAAAAGGCCACACGCCACTGTGCACTGTGCCAAGTGCACAGTGTGTGGCCCAAGCAGGCCCACTCCACCTCGGGTCGTCTCCCTCCTCGCTACAGGAGCGGAGGGGGTCGTGGCCGCGCCCGATGCTTGCCATTGCATCGGTCGTCAGCGTGGTGGACATCCGCCGGTGCCCCGACGCCTACAAGACCTCCCCGCCGACCCCGGGAGGATCCCTAGCCCCAATCCACCTCCTCCCTCGCGCTGCCTGCCTCTCCCCGCGCACGCGCCCCAGTGCCACTGTCGCCATGTTCATGGCGTAGCCAGGAGGGACGTGCCCACGAGCTCCGTCGTCATCTACTTCACCTTCCTCGCCCACGAGATCGAGACCGGAAGCCTTTGCAATGCCACCCCGACCTCTTCTTCCTCCTTGGCCTCAACGACATCCGTCGTCGTGATTTGCTCCGGCGAACCCTCCATCTTACACACATCTCTGGGGCCCGGTGAGCTCCCCGCTCCTCTGGCATCTCTCTCTTGCTCCTCCCGTAGCCATAGCCATCGTTGTCATCGGAGCCGAACTCCTGTCGCCACCCAGCTCTTCGCCGTCGCGCTCGTAGCTGCTGCCGCTCACGTCCGGGCACATCACCGTGCTCAGCTCATTCCATGCTAGCCGACACGTCCCGCAGCTCCTTCGGTCATGCCCCACAGCGCCGTCCCCGTCGAGACCCGAGCGCCGCCGCCGCTGCGGTCGATGCTGCGCTCACCTCCGGCCACCCCTAGCACGTGCCACCGCCACCATTCGACACGGCGTCGAACGGCCGTTCGAACGCCACCGGCCGTGCCCGTTTTGCGGCTCGTAACCGTTTTCCGATGAGGGCCGTGTTGGGGAACGTTGCATGGGAAACAAAAATTTTCCTACGCACACGCAAGATCTATCCATGGTGATGAGCATCTACGAGAGGGAGAGTGGATCTACATACCCTTGTAGATCGCTAAGCGGAAGCGTTTAAGAAACGCGGTTGATGTAGTCGAACGTCTTCGCGATCCAAATCGCAAGCCGTCCCGCGATCCAATCACGATCTAGTGCCGAACGGACGGCACCTCCGCGTTCAACACACGTACAGCTTGATGATGCCTTCACCTCCTCGATCCAGCGAGCGATGGTGGCGTAGTAGATGAAATCCGGCAGCACGACGGCGTGGTGACGGTGGCGGTGAAGAACAATCTCCACAGGGCTTCGCCAAGCACAACGGAAACTATGACGGAGGATAAACTAGAGGGGAGGGGTTGCCGGCACACGGCTTGGGGAAATATTGATGTGTTCCGGGTGCTAGCCCTGCCCCTCTATTTATATGTTGAGTCCTGGGGTCGAAACTTGGAGAAAGAGCCTCCTCAAAGTCGGTTTGGCCCGCAAGGCAAGAGTCCTCCTCGCACTCCAGGACCAGACGCCAGGGTCCTCGGCGTCTGGCCCCAGAAGCCAGGGTCTCTGGCGTCTGGCCCCTGGCCTCCGCAAAACTCGTTTTTGCACCTTCCTAATGCCTCGTCGCTTTACCCCTTGGCCCAAATAAAGTGTTCTTGTACCCAAACATTTCGGGAAACATCCGAAACCCCTTCCGGTGAATTCCGGAACCCTTCCGGAGACCAAACACTATTAACCCATATATCAATCTTTACCTCCGGACTATTCCAGAGCTCCTCATCATATCCGGGATCTCATCCGGGACTCCGAACAACCTTCGGTCACCAACATAATAACTCAACTATACTTATATCATCACCAAACGTTAAGTGTGTAGACCCTGCGGGTTCGAGAACTATGTAGACATGACCGAGACACCTCTACGGTCAATAACCAATAGCGGGACCTGGATGCCCTGATACGTCTCCATCGTATCTACTTTTCCAAACTCTTTTGCCCTTGTTTTGGACTCTAATTTGCATGATTTGAATAGAACTAACCTGGACTGACGATGTTTTCAGCAGAATTGCCTTGGTGTTATTTTTGTGCAGAAATAAAAATTCTCGGATTGACCTAAAAATTTACGGAGAATATTTTTGGAATTAATAAAAAATATTGGCGAAAGAATCAACCAGAGGGGGTCCACCCATTGGCCACAAGCCAGGGGGGCGCGCCCTGGCGGCTTGTGGGTCCCACAGACCTCCTCCGATCCTAATTCCAACTCTATATATTCACATCCGTGGAGAAAAAAATAGAGGAGAAGACTTCATCGCGTTTCCCGATACGGAGCCGCCGCCACCTCCTGTTCTTCCTCGGGAGGGCAGATCTGGAGTCCGTTTTGGGCTCCGGAGAGGGGAAATCTACGCCGTCGTCATCACCAACCATCCTCCATCACCAATTTCATGATGCTCACCGCCGTGCGTGAGTAATTACATCGTAGGCTTGCTGGACGGTGATGAGTTGGATGAGATTTACCATGTAATCGAGTTAGTTTTTGTTTGGGTTTGATCCCTAGTATCCACTATGTTCTGAGATTGATGTTGCTATGACTTTGCTATGCTTAATGCTTGTCACTAGGGCCTGAGTGCCATGATTTCAAATCTGAACCTGTTATGTTTCCATGAATATATATGTGTTCTTGATCCTATCTTGCAAGTTGTAGACATCTATTATGTGTTATGATCCGCATACCCCAAGGTGACAATAATTGGGATTCTTTCCGGTGATTACCATAGTTTGAGGAATTCATGTATTCACTAAGTGCTAATGCTTTGGTCCAGTTCTCTATTAAAAGGAGGCCTTAATATCCCTTAGTTTCCATTAGGACCCCGCTGCCACGAGAGGGTAGGACAAAAGATGTCATGCAACTTCTTTTCCAAAAGCACGTATGACTATATACGGAATACATGCCTACATTACATTGATGAATTGGAGCTAGTTCTGTGTCACCCTAGGTTATAACTGTTGCATGATGAATGCCATCCGACATAATTATCCATCACTGATCCATTGCCTACGAGCTTTTCACATATTGATCTTTACTAAGTTACTTTTCCGTTGCTACTTTTACAATCACTACAAAACTGCTACTGTCACTTTTGCCATCGTTACCGTCACTTCCGTACTACTTTGCTACTAAATATTTTGCTGCAGATATTAAGTCTTTCAGGTGTGGTTGAATTGACAACTCAGCTGCTAAGACTTGTGAATATTCTTTGGCTCCCCTTGTGTCGAATCAATAAATTTGGGCTGAATACTCTACCCTCAAAAACTGTTGTGATCCCCTATACTTGTGGGTTATCATGCCCATATTGGTTCCTACATATTTTACGAAGATCTTTATCGGTTGAACCTCTATGTCAAGGATTCAGTTAATCTCGTATTCTGTTCCCTTCATTCTTCGGTATGTTACTTGCCCGAGATTCGATCGTCGGTATCTCTATACCTAGTTCAATCTCGTTACCGGCAAGTCTCTTTACTCATTCCGTAATACAAGATCACGTGGCTAACATTTTAGTCACATTGCTTGCAAGGCTTATTGTGATGTTGTATTACCGAGTGGGCCCTGAGATACCTCTCCGTCATATGGAGTAACAAATCCCAGTATTGATCCATGCCAGCTCAACAGACACCTTCGGAGATACCTGTAGAGCATATTTATAGTCACCCAGTTACGTTGTGACGTTTGATACACACAAGGTATTCCTCCGGTGTCAGTGAGTTGCATGATCTCATGGTAATAGAAACAGATACGTGACATGCAGAAAAAAATAGCAATAAACTTACACGATCATATGCTACGTTCATAGTTTGGGTCTTGTCCATCACATCATTCTCCTAATGATGTGATCCCGTTATCAAATGACATCTCATGTCTATGGCTAGGAAACCTTGACCATCTTTGATTAACGAGCTAGTCTACTAGAGGCATACTAGGGACACAGTGTTATCTATGTATCCACACATGTATTAGTGTTTCCAATTAATACAATTATAGCATGGATAATAAACGATTATCATGAACAAGGAAATATGATAATAACTACTTTTATTATTACCTCTAGGGCATATTTCCAATAGGCCGAGCCCCTCTGACATGTATGTGGCTCGCAGGTGCCACTCCGGCGCTGCCCGCCGGCATGGCTGACCTGAGGCCACCCCCATGATCACTGCCAATGCCCCTGGCCCCTGTTGACCCCGGCCAACTGCTGACTAGGCAGCCCCCAGCCACTGACTGGCGGGCCACACCACTTAATTAATTAAAATGCTAATTAAATTAATTAGATTAACTTAAATAGACACTGACCAGTGGGTCCTACCTGCTAATTAATCTGCTTAGTTTAAAATAAACCCCTGGTTATTCCACTGTCTATGACATGTGGGACCTAGCTGTCAGGTTTGACCTGGAATAGCTGGGTTGTCTGTTGACCTCATGCTGACATCATGCTGACACAATAAAGCCTTTTTGAAGTTATAATAATTCTAGAAATTATCTAAAACTTTGAAAAATCATATAAATTAATTTATAACTCAGATGAAAATAATTTATATATGAAAGTTGATCAGAAAAATCCAACGAATCCAAATATGCAATTCTTTCATCTGTAACATGCCTCTAACATGATGAACATGGAACTTTCCCCTCCAATTCATTTGTCAGATAATTGCATGAGACCCGGGAAATATCCCCCGCTATTTCCCCGCTCCGTCTATAACACTTAGCACTGCGTTGGTTCACCCCTAGCACTGCATGTTGTCATGTCATGCATCGTGATGCATTTTTCTACTTTATATTTATTGTTTCTTCCCCCTCTTCCCTCCAGTATACACCGAGACAGGTGTTGCTGCCGTGTATGACTACGCCTCTGACATCCAGCCAGTTGCAGCAGAGCTTCCAGGCAAGCAAATGATACGTCCATTTTGCATCATGCTTTTATATTGATATTTATTGCATTATGGGCTGTTATTACACATTATGGTACAATACTTATGCCTTTTCTCTCTTATTTTACAAGGTTTACATGAAGAGGGAGAATGCCGGTAGCTGGAATTCTGGACTGGAAAAGGAGCAAATATGAGAGACCTATTCTGCACACTCCAAAAGTCCTGAAAAGTTACGGAGAATTATTTTGGAATATATAAAAAATATTGGGTGAAATAAATACCAGAGGGGACCCACCAGGAGGCCTCAAGCCTAGGGGGCGCGCCCTACCCCGCAGGGCACGCCCCTGTGGCTTGTGGGCCCCCTGGCAGCCCTCCGGTGCCCATCTTCTGCTATATGGAGGGTTTTGACCTGGAAAAAATCAGGAGAGAGCTTTTGGGACGAAGCGCCACCATCTCGAGGCGGAACTTGGGCAGAACCAATCGAGGGCTTCGGCGGAGCTGTTCTGCCGGGGAAACTTCCCTCCCGGAGGGGGAAATCGAAGCAATCGTCATCACCAACGATCCTCTCATCGAGAGGGGGTCAATCTCCATCAACATCTTCACCAGCACCATCTCCTCTCCAAACCCTAGTTCATCTCTTGTATCCGATCTTTGTCTCAAAACCTCAGATTGGTACATGTGGGTTGCTAGTAGTGTTAATTACTCCTTGTAGTTGATGCTAGTTGGTTTATTCGGTGGAAGATCATATGTTCAGATCCTTAATGATAATTAATACTCCTATGATTATGAACATGAATATTCTTTGTGAGTAGTTACGTTTGTTCCTGAGGACATGGGATAAGTCTTGTTATAAGTAATCATGTGAATTTGGTATTCGTTCGATATTTTGATACGATGTATGTTGTCTTTCCTCTAGTGGTGTTATGTGAACGTCGACTACATGACACTTCACCATTATTTGGGCCTAGGGGAAGGCATTGGGAAGTAATAAGTAGATGATGGGTTGCTAGAGTGACAGAAGCTTAAACCCTATTTTATGAGTTGCTTCGTAAGGGGCTGATTTGGATCCATATGTTTCGTGCTATGGTTAGATTTATCTTAATTCTTCTTTCGTAGTTGCGGATGCTTGCGAGAGGGGTTAATCATAAGTGGGAGGCTTGTCCAAGTAAGGACAGCACCCAAGCACCGGTCCACCCACATATCAAACTATCAAAGTAACGAACGCGAATCATATGAGCATGATGAAAACTAGCTTTGACAGTAATTCCCATGTGTCCTCGGGAGCGCTTTGCTTTATATAAGAGTTTGTCCAGGCTTGTCCTTTGCTACAAAAAGGATTGGGCCACCTTGCTGCACCTTTGTTGCACTCGTTACTTGTTACCCGTTACGAATTATCTTATCACACAACTATCTGTCACCAATAATTTCAGTGCTTGCAGAGAAAACCTTGCTGAAAACCGCTTGTCATTTCCTTCTGCTCCTCGTTGGGTTCGATACTCTTACTTATCGAAAGGACTACGATAGATCCCCTATACTTGTGGGTCATCAAGACTCTTTTTTGGCGCTGTTTCCGGGGAGTGAAGCGCCTTTGGTGAGTGGAATTTGGTAAGGAAAAATTTATATAGTGTGCTGAAATTTACTGTCACTTCTTACTATGGAAAATAATCCTTTGAGGGGCTTGTTCAGGGTATCTTCACCTCAACCGGAAGCACAAAGAGTTGCTCCTCAACCTACTGAACCTACTGAAAATATTTATTATGAAATTCCTTCGGGTATGATAGAGAAACTGCCAGCTAATCCTTATGCAGGAGATGGAACACTACATCCTGATTTGCATCTAATCTGTGTGGATGAAGTTTTTGGATTATTTAAGCTTGCAGGTTTGCCCGAGGATGATGTCAAGAAGAAGGTATTCCCTTTATCTTTGAAGGAGAAGGCATTGACATGGTATAGGCTATGTGATGATATTGGATCATGGAACTACAACCGATTGAAATTGGAATTTCATCAGAAGTTTTATCCTATGCATCTGGTTCATCGTGATCGGAATTATATTTATAATTTTTGGCCTCGTGAAGGAGAAAGTATCGCTCAATCTTGGGGGAGGCTTAAGTCACTATTATATTCATGCCCCAATCATGAGCTCTCAAGAGAAATTATTATTCAAAAATTTTATGCTCGGCTTTCTCGTACTGATCAATCCATGCTCGATACTTCTTGTACTGGTTCCTTTATGAAGAAAGATATTGAATTCAAATGGGATTTATTGGAAAGAATTAAACGCAACTCTGAAGATTGGGATCTCGACGAAGGTAAGGAGTCAAGTATAAACGTTAAGTTTGATTGTGTTAAATCCTTTATAGACACCGATGCTTTTCGTGAATTTAGCACTAAATATGGACTTGACTCTGAGATAGTAGCTTCTTTTTGTGAATCATTTGCTACTCATGTTTATCTCCCTAAGGAGAAGTGGTTTAAATATCATCCTCCCATTGAAGTGAAAGTAGTTGAACCTATTAAAGTTGAAGAAGAAACTATTACTTATAATGTTGATCCTGTTATTCCTGCTGCTTATATTGAGAAACCACCTTTCCCTGTTAGACTAAAGGAACATGCTAAAGCTTCAACTATGGTTCGTAAGAGTTATACTAGAACACCTAAACAAATTAAAGTTGAACCTAGTATTGCTATGGTTAAAGATCTCTTGGTCGATAATATTGATGGGCATGTTATTTATTTCTGTGATGAAGCTGCTAGAATTGCTAGAACTAATACTAAAGATAAACATAGACCTATTGTTGGCTTGCCTGTTGTTTCTGTTAAAATAGGAGATCATTGTTATCATGGCTTATGTGATGTGGGTGCTAATGTGAGTGCAATTCCCTTTACTTTATACCAAGAAATTATGAATGATATTGCACCAGCTGAAATAGAAGAAATTGATGTTACCATTAAGCTTGCTAATAGAGATACTATAGCACCAGTTGGGATTGTTAGAGATGTTGAAGTCATGTTTGGGAAAATAAAATATCCTACTGATTTTCTTGTTCTTGGTTCCCCACAAGATGATTTTTGTCCCATTATATTTGGTAGGCCTTTCTTGAATACTGTTAATGCTAAGATGGATTGTGAGAAAGAAACTGTTACTGTAAGTTTTGGGGATGTGTCCATGAGTTTAATTTCTCTAAATTTCATAGACAACCCCATGATAAAGAATTGCCTAGTAAGGATGAAATTATTGGTCTTGCTTCTATTGATGTGCCTCCTACTGATCCTTTAGAACAATATTTTCTAGACCATGAAAATGATATGTTCATGAATGAAAGAAGAGAATTAGATAATATTTTCTTTGATCAAATGCCTGTTTTGAAACACAACTTGCATGTTGAAATACTTGGGGATCCTCCTCCACCCAAGGGTGATCCCGTGTTTGAGCTTAAACAATTACCGGATACTCTGAAATATGCTTATCTTGATGAAAAGAAGATATATCCTGTTGTTATTAGTGCTAACCTTTCAGAGCATGAAGAAAAGAGATTATTGAAAACTCTGAAGAAGCACCGTGCTGCTATTGGATATACTCTTGATGATCTTAAGGGCATTAGTCCCACTCTATGTCAGCATAAAATTAATATGGAGCCTGGTGCTAAACCAGTTGTTGATCACCAACGACGGTTAAATCCTAAAATGAAAGAAGTGGTAAGAAATGAAATATTAAAGCTTCTGGAGGCAGGTATAATTTATCCTATTGCTGATAGTAGATGGGTTAGTCCCGTTCATTGTGTCCCTAAGAAGGGAGGTATTACCGTTGTTCCCAATGATAAAAATGAATTGATCCCGCAAAGAATTGTTACAAGATATAGAATGGTAATTGATTTTATGAAATTAAATAAAGCTACTAGGAAAGATCATTACCCTCTACCTTTTATTGATCAAATGCTAGAAAGACTATCCAAACATACACACTTCTGCTTTCTAGATGGTTACTCTGGTTTCTCTCAAATACCTGTGTCAAAAGAGGATCAAGAAAAAACTACTTTTACTTGCCCTTTCGATACCTTTGCTTATAGACGTATGCCTTTTGGTTTATGCAATGCACCTTCTACCTTTCAAAGATGTATGACTGCTATATTCTCTGACTTTTGTGAAAAGATTGTTGAGGTTTTCATGGATGATTTCTCCGTTTACGGAACTTCTTTTGATGATTGCTTAAGCAACCTTGATCGAGTTTTGCAGAGATGTGGAGAAACTAATCTTGTCTTGAATTTGGAAAAGTGCCACTTTATGGTTAATGAAGGTATTGTCTTGGGACACACAATCTCCGAAAGAGGTATTGAAGTTGATAAAGCTAAAGTTGTTGCTATTGAAAAAATGCCGTGTCCTACGGATATCAAAGGTATAAGAAGTTTCCTTGGTCATGCTGGTTTCTATAGGAGATTTATTAAAGACTTCTCTAAAATTTCTAGGCCTCTCACTAATCTCTTGCAAAAAGATGTTCCTTTTGTGTTTGATGATGATTGTGTAAAAGCATTTGAAATCCTTAAGAAAGCCTTGATTTCTGCACCTGTTGATCAACCACCTGATTGGAACCTACCCTTTGAGATTATGTGTGACACTAGTTATTATGCTGTTGGTGCTGTTCTAGGACAAAGAGTTGATAAGAAATTAAATGTTATCCATTATGCTAGTAAAACTCTAGACAGTGCTCAAAGAAACTATGCTACTACTGAAAAGGAATTTTTAGCAGTTGTGTTTGCTTGTGATAAGTTCAGATCTTATATTGTTGATTCCAAAGTAACTGTTCACACTAATCATGCTGCTATTAAATACCTTATGGAAAAGAAAGATGCTAAACCTAGACTGATTAGATGGGTTCTCTTGCTACAAGAATTTGATTTGCATATTGTTGATAGAAAGGGTGCTGAGAACCCCGTAGTAGATAACTTGTCTAGGTTAGAGAATGTTCTTGATGACCCACTACCTATTGATGAGAGCTTTCCTGATGAACAATTAGCTATCATAAATGCTTCACGTAATGCTCCATGGTATGCTGATTATGCTAATTACATTGTTGCTAAATTTATACCACCTAGTTTCACATACCAACAAAAGAAAAAGTTTTCTATGATTTAAGATATTACTTTTGGGATGATCCACACCTTTATAAAGAAGGAGTAGATGGTGTTATTAGAGTTGTGTACCTGAGCATGAACAGGAACAGATCCTACACAAGTGTCACTCCGAGGCCTACGGAGGACACCACGCTGGAGATAGAACTGCACACAAGGTATTACAATCTGGTTTTTATTGGCCTACTCTCTTCAAGGATGCTCGTAAGTTTTTCTTGTCTTGTGATGAATGTCAAAGAATTGGTAATATTAGTAGACGTCATGAAATGCCTATGAATTACTCACTTGTTATTGAACCATTTGATGTTTGGGGTTTTGATTATATGGGACCTTTTCCAAAGTCCAACGGGTATACTCATATTCTAGTTGTTGTTGATTATGTTACTAAGTGGGTAGAAGCTATTCCAACTAGTAGTGCTGATCATAACACTTCTATTAAAATGCTTAAAGAAGTTATTTTCCCTAGATTTGGAGTCCCTAGATATTTAATGACTGATGGTGGTTCACACTTTATTCATGGTGCTTTCCGTAAATTGCTTGCTAAGTATGATGTTAATCATAGAATTGCATCTCCATATCATCCACAGTCTAGTGGTCAAGTAGAATTGAGCAATAGAGAAATTAAATTGATCTTGCAAAAGACTGTTAATAGATCTAGAAAGAATTGGTCTAAGAAACTTGATGATGCATTATGGGCTTATAGAACTGCTTACAAAAACCCTATGGGTATGTCTTTGTATAAAATGGTCTAAGGTAAAGCATGTCACTTACCTCTTGAACTAGAACATAAAGCTTATTGGGCAATTAAAGAGCTAAACTATGATTTCAAACTTGCTGGTGAGAAGAGGTTATTTGACATTAGCTCACTTGATGAATGGAGAACCCAGGCCTATGAGAATGCCAAGTTGTTTAAAGAAAAGGTTAAGAGATGGCATGATAAAGGATACAAAAGCGTGAATTCAATTTAGTGACCATGTCTTGCTATACAATTCTCGTTTAAGATTTTTTGCAGGAAAACTTCTCTCTAAATGGGAAGGGCCTTACATTGTCGAGGAAGTATATCGTTCCGGTGCCATCAAGATCAACAACGCCGAAGGCACTAACCCAAAGGTGGTAAACGGGCAAAGAATCAAACATTATATCTCAGGTACTCCCATAAATGTTGAAACCAATATTATCAAGACCATAACTCCGGAGGAGTACATTAGGGAGACCTACCAGAACGTTCCAGACCCCGAAAAGGAATAGGTATGTGGTACGGTAAGTAAACCGACTCCAAAACTTTTCCAATAGCATTTTTTCTCCGTTTTGGAATATTTAATAAATTAGGAAAATTTAAAGTAGTCCGAAAAGTGCACGAGGAGGCGACAAGCCAGGGGGATGCGCCCTACCCCCCTAGGCGCGCCCCTGTGGCTTGTGGTCACCCCGTGTACCCTCTGGACTCCGTTTTCTTGTGGTATACTCCTTTAAGTCAGTAAAAATTCAGTATATAATCTCCCGAAGGTTTTGACCTTCGTATCACGACAATACCTCCTGTTTTCGTTTTGAGCTGTTTCTGCAGCAGATTTAGAGCAAGATGTCTTCGCAAGAGTCGGTCGGGGAGAGCCGTGTCTCTCACCCGCACCAGGGCCCGGAGCATACGGCGAAGCCAACCACTTCGGGCAGGCCACGGAGGAAGAGATGGAGGCCGACTTGAAAAGGGTGGATGCCATGGAGGAAGACCAAGAAGTTACCTCTCGTCTACAACCTGGAGCCATGTTGGAGGAACTTCAGAGCTCAGCAATTCCGAATTAGGTCATCCCTCCCAATGCTAAATTTCTTACTTATGAAAATATGAAAAAGAGTGTTGCTTCTTCCCCCGCAGCAATGAAACATCCATGGGTGATGGGAGTTCTAACTGTCACTGGAAAACTTCGCAAGGAAATAATGGATCTTAGACAGCAAAATAACAAGCTTGAGGAGGAGAATCGCATTCTGAGGGGCATCATCGCCAAGAATATCACATCACCACCTCAGAAGAAAGACAACTAAACACATGGGTATGGGCACTCCCCTTGGCTTGTGCCAAGCTTGGGGGAGGTGCCCCGGTATCGTATCACCATCACATCTTTTACTTTTATCGTTTTTCTTAGTTCGATCCTTTTGGTTAATCTTGATCTAGTAGAGTAAAGTTTTTAGTGTGATCTAGCTTTGAGTTTTGCTTTATGTCCCCCCTATGTATTCAAGTCCGAGAGTTATATAATTAAAAGTAGTTTTGAGTTGAGGGCTTTGCTTGCTTGCTATGATCTTGAGAAAAAGAAATAAAAATAAGAATAGAATAAAAGCAAAGAGTATATATGATGACCTTATGGGGAGTGATGACTTCACATATAAGAAATATGTCGATTGAAATTTGTTGTGAGTTGACAAACATAGTGATTGGTCATTGCTGCAATTAAAAGGAAGTAATAAAGGAAGAGAGCTTCACATATAAATATATTATCTTGGACATCTTTTATGATTGTGAGCACTCATTAAAATATTATATGCTAAGAAGTTGATGTTGGACAAGGAAGACAACATAATGGGTTATGTTTGCTTATTTCCGAATAGAAGTTATATGGTTATAGATCCTTTAACATGTGACGCTTGCTTCCACCCCATATCAGCCAAAACTTCCGCACCAAGTAGAGATACTACTTGTGCATCCAAACACCCTCAACCCAGTTTTGCCATGAGAGTCCACCATACCTACCTATGGATTGAGTAAGATCCTTCAAGTAAGTTGTCGTCGGTGCAAGCAATAAAAATTGCTCTCTAAATATGTATGATCTATTAGTTTGAGGAAAATAAACTTTATACAAACCTGTGATATGGAAGAAATAAAAGCGACAGACTGCATAATAAAGTTCTTTACCACAAGCGGCAATATAAAGTGACGTTCTTTTGCATTAAGAGATTGCACATCCAACTATAAAAGCGCATGACAACCTCTGCTTCCCTCTGCGAAGGGCCTATATGTTACTTTTACTTTCTAGTACTTACCTTTATGCAAGAGTCATGGTGATCTTCACCACTTCCTATATTTCGCCTTTCTCTCTTGGCAAGCGTCATGTGTTGGGGAATGATCTAGACACATATATCCAATCGGATGTGGGTGATCATGAGTTATTTCTGTTGACATTACCCTTGAGGGAAATAGTTGGGAGGCAAAACTATAAGCCCCTATCTTTCTCTATGTCCAATTGAAGCTTTGACCTCATAAGTACCGCGTGAGTGTTAGCAATTATGAAAGACTAAAAGATGATTGAGTATGTGGATTTGCTTTACAAGCTCTTATATCGACTCTTTCCGATGTTATGATAAATTGAAATTGCTTCAATGACTGAGATCATAGTTTGTTGGTTCTCAATAGAGTTCTTGATTCATACTTTACCTTGTGAATGAATTGTTACTCTAGTATAAGAAATTATATATCAATAAGTATTGTTGTTCTAAAGATGATCATGATGCTCTCATGTCCGTATTTTATTTTATCCACACCTCTATCTCTAAACATGTGGACATATTTATCGATTTCGACTTTCGCTTGAGGACAAGGGAGGTCTAAGCTTGGGGGAGTTGATATGTCCATTTTGCATCATGCTTTTATATTGATATTTATTGCATTATGGGCTGTTATTACACATTATGGTACAATACTTATGCCTTTTCTCTCTTATTTTACAAGGTTTACATCAAGAGGGAGAATGCTGGCAGCTGGAATTCTGGACTGGAAAAGGAGCAAATATGAGAGACCTATTCTGCACAACTCCAAAAGTCCTAAAAAGTTACAGAGAATTATTTTGGAATATATAAAAAATATTGGCGAAAGAAATACCAGAGGGGACCCACCAGGAGGCCACAAGCCTGGGGGGCGCGCCCTACCCCCCAAGGCACGCCCCTGTGGCTTGTGGGCCCCCTGGCAGCCCTCCGGTGCCCATCTTCTGCTATATGGAGGGTTTTGACCTGGAAAAAATCAGGAGAGAGCTTTCTAGATGAAGCACCGCCGTCTCGAGGCGGAACTTGGGCAGAACCAATCTAGGGCTCCGGCGGAGCTGTTCTGCCGGGGAAACTTTCCTCCCGGATGGGGAAATCGAAGCCATCGTCATCACCAATGATCGTCTCATTGAGAGGGGGTCAATCTCCATCAACATCTTCACCAGCACCATCTCCTCTCCAAACCCTAGTTCATCTCTTGTATCCGATCTTTGTCTCAAAACCTCAGATTGGTACCTATGGGTTGCTAGTAGTGTTGATTACTCCTTGTAGTTGATGCTAGTTGGTTTATTCGGTGGAAGATCATATGTTCAGATCCTTAATGATAATTAATGCTCCTCTGATTATGAACATGAATATGCTTTGTGAGTAGTTACGTTTGTTCCTGAGGACATGGGATAAGTCTTGTTATAAGTAATCATGTGAATTTGGTCTTCGTTCGATATTTTGATAAGATGTATGTTGTCTTTCCTCTAGTGGTGTTATGTGAACGTCGACTACATGACACTTCACCATTATTTGGGCCTAGGGGAAGGCATTGGGAAGTAATAAGTAGATGATGGGTTGCTAGAGTGACATAAGCTTAAACCCTAGTCTATGAGTTGCTTCGTAAGGGGCTGATTTGGATCCATATGTTTCATGCTATGGTTAGATTTATCTTAATTCTTCTTTCGTAGTTGCGGATGCTTGCGAGAGGTGTTAATCATAAGTGGGAGGCTTGTCCAAGTAAGGACAGCACCCAAGCACCGGTCCACCCACATATCAAACTATCAAAGTAACGAACACGAATCATATGAGCATGATGAAAACTAGCTTGACAGTAATTCCCATGTGTCCTCGGGAGCGCTTTGCTTTATATACGAGTTTTTCCAGGCTTGTCCTTTGCTACAAAAAGGATTGGGCCACCTTGCTGCACCTTTGTTACACTCGTTACTTATTAACCATTACGAATTATCTTATCACACAACTATCTGTCACCGATAATTTCAGTGCTTGCAGAGAATACCTTGCTGAAAACCGCTTGTCATTTCCTTCTGCTCCTCGTTGGGTTCGACACTCTTACTTATCGAAAGGACTACGATAGAACCCCTATACTTGTGGGTCATCAGCAAACCCCTTGATCCTTATGATATCGCCCATTCTTTATCTCTCATTCTTGCATTAGATTTTGCTATTGTTGTTTGATAGCTCCTATTCTGATGCATAGCATGTTTTTTAACCTATTGTTGTTACCTTACGTGATATCCTATATGCTTAGTATAGGTTAAGTAGTGATACAACAATGACCCCTTACCTTGTCCCTATTGCCCCCGCTTTATTTCCAGATGGCTCGATCAACATGATCGATGTGCAGAGACCGACACATCGCCGGACACCCTCTTAGTTGTACGACTCTGTAGGGTTACTATCGAGTACCGAGGGTGATACCTTCTAATGTACTCCTGATGATAACTCTGTGTGGTAGCTGATCGGTCGTGGATTATTGAGGGTGATTCCTCCTTCACCACTCCCAATAACGACTCTGTCGTGCAACACCTCAAGTGTGAATCCTTCGAGGGTGATTCCTACAAGGTCACCTTGACGGTTACACCAAGTGGAATCCATCAAGGGTGATTCCTCAAATTCCCCCTTGATGTTATTTACACACGTTTACTTTGACTTTGCCCCAGAACCATGTTGATGACGGGTCGGACCTGGAGGGTACCCACGAATTAATTACGAGGCACGGCCATACATGTGTTGCCCTTGCCGTAAGTCCTCGAGACGGGGCGACGGGACCACATGACTTGGATCGCTGATTATTTTCGCACACTACTAAGACACTAATGTGTTTGGATATGTGATTTGAGTAGGCCTCTGGCATTTTTCGCACTAACCACCATGCGGGAATAAGTATGGGCACTCTGCGTCGTACATTCTCCCGAAAGCTCTTCAAACACCACAGTTGAGCGGCACGTGCCTGGGTGGCTCGCATAAGCACCTGCTTTGTATAAAGAGGTGCCAGGACTAACACCGACCATCCTCGTAACATGCAAGATCGCAAAGGGAGATTGTACCATGACCCCTTCACATTTAGGATGTAGACTGGCGTGTTGGCCTCTCTGTTGAGACTAGGTAGGACGACGGCATATTGATCAGCCAAGGCCGGGTATGACCAAGAAAATTGTGTCCGGCCAGAGTTAATCGAGCGTGTTTGGTAAATTTGCGCACCCCTGCAGGAAAGTATACCTATTCGAGTAGTGATGTCCACGGTAACTGACACTCAGAAAGTATCCTAATCTACTACAACTAGAACTGGATACTTGTGACACTAAATGAATTGATGGCTCCGAGATTTCTTTCTCGCAGGGAGTCGAGGAAGAATCTCTCGGCGTTACTACTACATAATTGTTACTTATGATATGCTATTATGTACTCTTCTCATGCTGCAAGATGGTGAACATGCTAGTCTTCGTTAGGCTAGGTCTTCCCTTCTATTCTGGCATTTCTATAGTTCAGTCCAAAGATATAGCCCCATCCCTTTGATACTGATGCTTACTTAGTATAAATCTGATGTAAGTCTTGCGAGTACTTTGGATGAGTACTCACTATTGCTTTGCTCCCCTTTCCCCTTGATACGTTGCTGCGATCAGATGACGGAGCCCAGGAGTCAGTTGATCCCGCCGACGAATACTACACCACCGATGGAGACTACCACTACGTGGAGAACACCAACGCCCAGGAGTAGTTAGGATGGCTCCCAGGCAGGAGGCCTTGCCTTTTAGATCCGTGTTTATGTTTGTGCTAGCCTTCTTAAGGCAGACTTGTATACTTATGTCTGTACTCAGATATTGTTGCTTCCGCTAACTCGTTTGAATTCGAGCTTATGTATTCGAGCCCTCGAGGCCCCTGGCTTGTAATATAAAGCTTGTATGACTTTAATTTGTGTCTAGAGTTGTGTTGTGATATCTTCCCGTGAGTCTAGGATCTTGATCGTACGCATTTGCATGTATGATTAGTGTACGATCAAATTGGGGGAGTCACAACCTCCCGCCGATAAATACATGAGTTCCCATTGCACATTATATGCTCAATTTTTAGGGTTTTCTATTTTCGTGCCCTTCCTTCCTTAGTTCTGCTCTGTTTTGCCCCACCCAACTCACCGTGCTCACTTTCCCCTCCTCCATTTGCCCATGCCTCAGTAGAGGACAAACAATGTGTTTCCGTTGGGTCAAAGCCTTTGACCGTCTCTATGCTGGTGTTGACGCGTGGGACCAACCTGTAAGGCCACATGCATTTGTATCACCGGTGCTAACACGTGGGACCACATGTAAGGCTGCATGCATTCGCATCAACGGTTCTGACGTTTGGGACCGACATGTAAGGCCGCATGCGTTCGCATTGCCAGTGCTGACGCGTGGGACCAACGTGTAAGGCCCCATGCATTCGCATCGTCGGTGCATACAGTTGCGTGGGACCGACATTTGGCCGCATGCATTACTGATTTCGCATTTCCAATAATCCTAGTTCTATGTAAAGATTTATTTAATCTTACGTAAATATACACAGTGAGTTGCGCAGCCGCGCGCATTGATGATATAAATTCAAGTAATATACAATCACATTAATATAAATTCAAGTTCGATTAATATATACCCTTGATATATAGGGAACACGAATATTACATACATAGACAATTCCCTAGATACTAATAGGGCTTATCGTAGCGCCCTTACAAATAACCTAGCCCGGCGTAATGGACAACACCGAACACCACCTGGCCACTCCGGGCGCTCGTTCACTCCTCATCCTTGGTGTTGTAGGGGAGAGTACGCATGCCGCCGGTGGTGTGGAAGATGTTCTAGAAATTGGTGAAGATGTTGTGGATGGTGAAGGCAATGAACTTGCACCCACATGAGAAGAATTTTCCGAGGAGGAAGTAGGCATCGAGGCGGTTGGTGAAGCGAGCAATGAGGCCAATCACAAGGCCGTTGTCATGAACCTCCTCCACGCGGAACATCACCGAAGTGCGAGGTGGCGGTAGCCTGCAGCGGGAAGAAATTCGCCAGCTCCGTCGAGCCCCTCCACCTTGAGATGGCCCACACGCGAAGCGTGTCCTCCATGACAAGCCCGGCAGGTTACCACATCTCTGGCATGGTCGCCGGCAGACGGTAGGTTGGGTCGTAGAACTGCATCTTGTCTTAGGCGGGATCTGGCTTTGCTTTGGATTTTGATGAGGAAGAAGATGGATGCGAGTTGAGATGAAGATGTAGACGGGAAGAGTTTAAATAGCCGTTGTGCGAAGCACCCATTTGAAGGCGTTCATCGAAGCACCCGCTAATAATGGTACTAATTCCCCTTCGGAGCCCAATGCGTGTCAATGCTTGGCATTTTAATGCGTTTTTCACACTCAATCGAGGCGTGTCGATCGGTAAAGCTGCATCCCGAGGGTGCACTCATTGCCCCGGTGCGATGTAGCTGCGGCCCGAGGGTGCACTAATTACCCTAATGCGACGTAGCTGCGTCAAGTGGCTATGCACATGCATGCCAAGCTGACTCAATGGTCTTTGTATGATGGCCCATCGGTCTATCGAGCATCCCGCCCCGATTGAATGTGTCAAGCACGAGGCCCATGGCCGCTGTCGTGTGTCCCTGTTGCCCCGCTGCCAGGTGGACCATCATGTTCACAGCCACGAAACACCCCACCAGCATCTAGCCAATCATGGCTCATCTCGCAGATCGGCAAACCCTAGTGCCTAATCGAAACCATTCCCGAATAGCAATCCAACGGCCCTGATAGTGCGGGGTTTTGAGATGGGTTTGGGGGCTTTTGAGAGGGGTTTGAGGGGTTTTGAGAGCTAGGATTGAGCACAATTAAATTGAAAAAAATTCAAAACTTGTGCATAACGTCGTTTTATGTTACTAAGTTGCTAGGATAAATAAGAAACCATGACTATGGATATTTTCATGAAATTCCGTTCACATGACTTAGCTACCACAAACAAGGTTGGATGGTTTTCAAGGGGAATGAGCTAGGTTTTAGGGTTAACCATGGAATAGTTTGTTCAAACGAACCCATGTTGGGCATGGACCCTATATTTTCATACTAAACGATCATGGCCAAGAAAAGCATGGCATGCTCACAATGTAGATTTTTCAACAGAAAAATGTGTAACATTTCTGCTCCTGTTTGACCACCTGTTGTGCCACTACAGGAAGCTCGAATCTAGGACGTAAATCCAGGACAAACTCAACTTCAAGGATATTGATTTTTTGATGTCGGAAGTCATTTTATGTGATGCACCTAACTACTAGTGTGCTGATCATTGCTGGCGTTTTTTTGTGTGGCAATTTTTTAGGGTAGACTAGAGCCTGTTGAAGCCTGTTGAGTAGAACCGCCATTGCCGCAGGCAATCACCAATATTTCTTTCCCACAAACGAATGATCATCATCCTTATTTGGTCAACCATGCCATGCACGCGTGCCCCTTTGGTGTTTGCCGCGGCCCCACATATCTGCCAGCCAACTACCAAACGCGGTCGTATTCAACGCAGCTATATACCGCAGACCCATGCATTAGCAACTGGAAGCTATGAGGGCCCGTCCTTTTTTAATCCACGCGTGCGGGGGTGGTATCATCCACTTCGACTACCCGCCCACATCTCGCCCCACCCCACCCCACGTGCTCCCTCGCCGGCGACCACCAAACCCTAGCCATGGGTTTCCTCGGCGGCTCCGTCAAGGGCAAGGGGAAGTTCACCCCCGACGTCTATTTTGCATCATGATTTATTATTTATATTTGTGTCATTATTGTCCATTATTCTCCAGTTATCACATAATTTTTATATCTTACTCTCTGAATATGCAAGGTACATCACAAAGAGGGAAATATCCGGAAACTGGAATTCTGGACTGGAAAACCGAGAAAAAGTCAGAAAATCACCAGACTCCAAATGACCTGAAATTTAACGGAGATTTTTTATGAAATATTTGGGAATTTCTGGAGCAAAAATATACCAGAGGGGAGCCAAAGGTTGGCAACAAGCCAACAGGGCGCGGCACCCCGTGGGGGCGCGCCCTGATGGGTCGTGGGCCACCTGTTGGCCCTCTGACGCGCATCTTCTCCTATAATAGGTGTTTTACCCTAGAAAAAATTATAAGCTAAGTCTCGGGACGGAACGCTGCCACCTCGAGGCGTAAACCTGGGCAAAAGCACTTTTGCCGTCCGGCAATCAGATTCTCCCGGGGGAATTCTTCTCCGGGAGGGGGAGATCAAAGCCATCGTCATCACCAACGCTCCCACCTTCATGGGAGGACCAATCCTCAACAACCTCAGCACCAACACCATCTCATATCCAACCCTAGTTCATCTCTTGTATTCAATCTTTGTCTCAAAACCTCAGATTGGTACATGTGTGTTACTAGTTGTGTTGATTACATCTTGTAGTTGATGATTGTTGGATTACTTGGTGAAAGATATTATGTTCAGATCTTTGATCATCATTATTATACTTCTGATCTTGAATATGTTGATGAGGTGTGAGTAGTCACTATTGTTCCTGACGACAAGGGAGAAGTCTTGTTATAAGTAATCATGTGAAGTTGGTATTCGTTCGATATTTTGATGATATGTATGTTGAACTTCTCTTAGTGGTGTCATGTGAACGTCGACTATATGACACTTAACCATGTTATGGGTCTAAGGGAAGTCATTGTGGAGTAACAAGTAGATGATGGGTTGCGAGACTGACAGAAACATAAACCCAGTTTATGCGTTGCTTCACAAGGGCTGATTTGGATCCACACGTTTCATGCTATGGTTAGATTTATCTTAATTCTTCTGTCGTAGTTGCGGATGCTTGCGAGAGGGGGTAATCATAAGTAGGATGTTAGTTCAAGCTTGGGGGAGGCTCAAATATATGATGCACACCTGCCCCAACCATGAGATCTCAAGGGAAACTATTATGGAAAAAAAAGTATGCTCGGCTTTCTCATAATGATCAATTGCTACTCGATTCTTCTTCTACCGGTTCCTTTATGAAAAGAACTATTGAATTCCAATGGGATCTTCTCGAAAGAATTAAACGCAACTCTGAAGATTGGGAACTCAACAAAGGTAAGAGTCAGGTATAAAGCTTAGTTTTGATTGCATTAAAACATTTATGGAAACAGAATCTTTTCACAAGTTTAGCAATAAATATGGTCTTGACTCTGAGATAGTAGCTTCTTTCTGTGAATCATTTGCTACTCATGTTGATCTCCCTAAAGAGAAGTGGTTTAAATATCATCCTCCTATTGAGAAACAAGTAGATGAAACTACTAAAATTGAGAAGGAAGAAATAATTATTAACCATGTTGATCCAATAGTTCCTACTGCTTATATTCAGAAACAACATTTCCCTGTTAGGATTAAGGAACATGCTAAGGCTACAATTGTGGTTCATAAAGGTCATGAGAGGACACCCACACCTTCTGAACAAATAAATGTTGATCCTAAAATTTCTATGATTAAATATCTTCTAGCTGATAATGTTGATGTGCATGTTACTTATCTAGATGGTGAATCTGCTAGAATTGCAAAGAAAGTTCTTAATGAGAAGGACGAGGTAGATAAAAATAAAACAGTTGTAGGCATGCCTGTTGTTTCAGTTAAAATTGGAGATCATTGTTATCATGGCTGTCGGCGTTCTGGGAACGTGGGTACCCAGACCTGGCTGCATGCGGCCCAGGGCATGGCCCACTTTATCAGCCAGGCACGGCCTGGCGGGACCGCACCCAAGACAAGGCCCTCGCGAGGACCCGAGCTTGCGCGGGAAGCAGCACCAAGATCAGCAAGGAGTGGGCCTCCTCAGGCCCCCTACGGAGCGGCAGAGATCTCTATGCAGAACCCGGCCTCAGGAGTCAAGGATGACGCAAGGAGGGACAGGCGGGCGCCAGCGCGCCAGGCGGAGCAGTTTCCCCTTTGGTGCAAAGGGAGCAAGGACGTACACGGGTTCCCAAAGCGCCCCCAAAGGTTTCCATTCTGGTGCAACAAGACCACGACCACGAGCCCCGCAGGACGGATGTCATCGCCGAGCCCACCTCTGCATCATCGACAGCCACTTTGCAGGCGAACACCACCTTTCAGCAGGGCGGGGGTGTACACATGCCCCCCTTCGAATTTGGCCGTTGTGGGATCCCTTCCCGCCATTGCGATAAGGGAAGAGGACCCGGGCCGCTGCTATATATAGAGGCTAGGTAGCACCGTAAAAGGGGTGAGACCAGGAAGAACAACAAGGGAGGCAGAAAGCCAAGAACACCACTCAAGTGCCCTCACGAGGCTGCTCACCACTGTACTAGTTCATCCACCACACCTCCTCGAGAGGCAATCCACCAAAGCAGGAGTAGGGTTTTACTCTTCGCAGCGGCCTGAACCTGGGTAAATCACCGTGTGCATCTTCTTCCACGTCATCGTGTGAGTTCGTCGTAGAAATCATCGAGTAGCGAGTTAGGTAGGGCGAGGCTGTAGGGGATCTTCGCACACGCCCATGTGTTAGAACTTCTTGGGGTTTTGCGGAGCCCGAAATCTGACATTTGGTGCGCCAGGTAGGGGGCGTGTCGAAATCTCCCTCGAAGCCTCGCTCTTCCCTCGCCTCACCACTTCGATGGGCAGCGCCCAACAAGCTTCCTCCGGCCATGGCGGATCCGTCTTCACCAACCCCAATGCTGCAGACCGAGACCCACGCCCCAGCGGCATGACGCTGGGCGGTCAGTATCAAGCCGCCAGTGTCATCTCCACCGTCGTCGCTTCTCGCGTCGTCCAAACACACGGCGGACGGGCGGCGCCCTCGGCACCGGCGTCGCGTCGCACCTACGTGGGAGACCTTGACACGCACGATGCGCTGCTGATGGAAAGCGAGATGCTTGGCCACCGCCTGACGCACGGGGGCTTCGACGCATGGGCCGACCACATCGCAGAGCTGGTCAACGTCGCGCGGAGGGCCATGGCTCCTCACTCTTCTTCAAGGCCGTAGGCATCAGGTGCTGGGGGCTCGGTCGCCGTGCCTGTCGCCCAGCCTACCGGCGGCGTGCCCCCTCAGGCCCTGGGCGAGCCCGAGCGGGGCCCGCCACGCGCCATGCTTCTTCTCCTCCGAATTCGAGTCACAGGTTTCGAGGCGCAGCCCGACCCCGACGATGGAGCCTACGGAGGGAACAATGGGGCGCCCCGCGCGCGCACCGACACGCGCCCTCGTGACCCTGTGGACCGTCAACAGCCTGGGTTTACCAGGAAGGAGCGCGCCATCCTACGCAGGGAGCAGGCGGCGCCGGCGTCCGGACAAGCAAGCAACCACGGCAAAGGCGCATCGGGTTGCAAAGGAAGCAATCCACGTCAGGAAACGCGCAGCCCACCCAACGGCGGTGGCAGAGGTAAGCAACTTCGGGCTAAGGCTCGTCCCAAGAGGGTCTGCGGGATGCACGCACAGGGCGACGCCGCACCGCTGCCAGGAGGGGCCGTCCCCGGCGCCCCGCCGGACGGCTCAGGAGGAGAACCGGGCCCTTATGTAGAGCCCTATGTACCAATCTACACCGTACCTCCGGACGGTGGGATGGATCAGGCGCCTGTCGCAGGCGCCGACACCCCCCAAGAGTAGGGGGTACCCTGGGCGTCCTCCCCGAGCCGGGCCTGGGGGCTTCCACCGGCAGAGCACCTCGCCTGGACAACATGAGCGGGAGAAAGAGGGAGGATGCCCCCGGGCCCGTGGGGCACGGCGCAAGCCGTCGCCCACGTGAGCAAGCAACACCGAGCCAAGCCCCGAGGCCTCAGGAGTAATGGCCTGGGGGGAGCGGCAAGATACAAGTAGCGCGGGCCACCCGCGGCAACTGCAGCGCCGACGCAGCCACGGGAGGCTGGGCCTCAGGGGCTCCGCCCACGGCCCGGCGCGCCATCTCGGAGCCTCTGGAGGTTCGCCCTCCCAAGGCAGGAAAAAGAATTTTTATTTGGGGGAGCCACTTGAGCGTCAAGGGGGGCTCCGGAGCAATGCGCCTCAGGAGCCTCACCGGTCATGTAGCCACTCGCCCCTTGATGTCGTCCTGGCAATCCGGTCGGCATCGAGGGTGTCGAGGCCTCACCCCGTAGTCGCATCCTGGTGATCCGGACGTCGCTTACGGTGGTCGAGGAATGTGCGGGACTAGGACCTGCCGACGTAGAGCTGCTTGCGCGTCAAAGGGGGCTCCTGAGCAACGAGCCTCAGGAGCCTTACCGGGCGTATAGCCACTCGCCCCTTGATGTCGTCCTGGTGATCCGGTCGGCATCGAGGGTGTCGAGGCCTCACCCCGTAGTTGCGTCCTAGTGATCCGGACGCCGCTTACCGTGGTCGAGGAATGTGCGGGACTGGGGCCTGCAGACATATAGTGCCGAAAGGGCTCCCAACCCGCCTTGCTCGTGAAAAGAAGAAGCCCCCTGGGACCCCCAGGTCCCTGAAGACACTGTCCGGCCAGCGCCCCGACGCCTCGCGAGGCGGCTTCATCGACAAAACACCTCTATGGCTGTGCCGGGTGCATTGTGCTCATGTTTGGGCCGCGGGAGCGCAATCCCGCGGCTACGCGGGGAACAATACATTCGGGTTTGGGTCATAGAGGCGCGCAACTGAGCAGAAATGCACATGATGATTCTTGACGGAGTTGGGAGCAACCGGGCCGAGCGCCCGGGGGCTTAGCCATCTATCTACGGCCGTGAAACTCTCACGTAATAATGAGTGGGCTGTATACGCCCGGAGCCCCCCAAGGACGCGGAGGGGTTCCATCCCACGCAACGTGGAAGCCCCATGCTCCGCGCTGGCGGACAACACTGCCCACCAATGGCTATGCCCACGCAACGTGGATGCCCTACGCTCTGCGCTGGGGGAAGACGAAAACGAAGACTAGCCTAGGTGCCGGACGCGGCAGTTGCTTGCTTCTTTTTGGTGTTCGAATTGCCACTTTTTGGAATGAAGTTTGAGAATTTCGGAAATCTATTTTTTAGAAAAAAAGAAAAAGGGGCGGGGACTTTTCTCTCATCGTTCTCTCATTTTTCTGGTCTTGGAGTCTCTTTCTCTGAATTGGTGTTTCGCAAGGGCTCGTGTGCTCCGGCCCTCCTCGAGGTGCCTCGGAGCTGGATAGCAAGGCCCTGTCGCCTCAGGGACTTGCATCTTTTGGCAGTCGACCCCCACTCGGGGGCTCCGACCACAGCGCGGCACAGAAGCATGGAGCCTCGGGAGGCCCCAGTGCCTCCTGAGGCAGCAGCCAGCAGGACAGAATGGGAGCCACTTGAGCATCAAGGTGGGCTCCTGAGCAACACGCCTCAGGAGCCTTACCGGTCATATAGCCACTCGCCCCTTGATGTCGTCCTGGTGATCCGGTCGGCATCAAGGGTGTCAAGGCCTCACCTCGTAGTTGCGTCCTGGTGATCCGGACGTACATTATAGTGGTCGAGGAATGTGCGGGACTGGGACCTGCCGACGTAGAGCTGCTTGAGCGTCAAAGGGGGCTCCTGAGCAGCGCGCCTCAGGAGCCTTACCGGTCATATAGCCCCTCGCCCCTTGATGTCGTCCTGGTGATCCGGTCGGTGTCAAGGGTGTCGAGGCCTCACCCCATAAGTGCGTCCTGGTGATCCGGACGCCCCTTACAGTGGTCGAGAAATGTGCGGGACTGGGGCCTGCAGACACAGAGCACCGAAAGGGGCCCCCAAACCGTCTCACAAACAAGGAGGAAGCATCCCAGGAGGAATCGCGGACTACCTGGACAACCCGGCCGCACCTCGCGATGCACGGGATCGTCACCGCCCTACAAGCTAAGTACACTACCGAACCCAGCAAGCACTACTAGGAGAAACCTTATAGGTAGGACACTATCAGTAGCGCTGGAAAGTAACAGGCGCTACTGGTAATTACCAGTAGCACTGGATTTCGGCAGAGCTACAAGTAAAGACTTAGCATTAGCACTGGAAACAAAAAGAGCGCTACTGCTAAGCGGGACACGACAAGCCCACTGACACTATTGGTAGTAGCAGCGCTGTCCAGAATACAGCGCTACTACTAAGATTTTAGTAGTAGTGCTATTTTTCGTGGAACCGCTACTGCTAATAAGCGCTACTGCTTCTCGTCGCACCCACCTACCACCCTCCCCCACCGTCTCCCTCTCTCCCCATTCGATCCAACCTCCCCCACCAGTCCCTCTCCCCCGACCGCCGCCGTCGCCATCGCCTCATGACGCCGCCACCGTCGCGCCCCCTCCCTCGCTGTCTCCCCCGACCGCCGCCATCGCCATCGCCTCTTGACGCCGCCACCGTCGCGCCCCCTCCCTCACCGTCTCCCCCGACCGTCGCCGTCGCCATCGCCTCTCGATGCCGCCACCGTCGCGCCCCCTCCCTCGCCGTCTCCTACCCCCGAGCCCCGACCCGACCGCAGGTAGCCCCTACTCCCTCCTTCCTCCCTCTTCCCTCTCCCCTCACTCCCTTCACCCCCGTCTCACATCCGGCTATTTTGTAATATTAGGGGGGTTAGGTTGATTCTAGGGTTAATTAGGTTGATTCTAGGGTTAGGTTGATTCTAGGGTTAATTAGGTTGATTCTAGGGTTAGGTTGATTCTAGGGTTAGGTTTGTTAGCTAAATTAGTTTAGACCAAATTTGAATGTGCCCAAGTGCCCAAGTACTTTGAATTGTTCGATAATTGTGCCCAAGTGCCCTATATAATTGTGCCCAAGTGCCCTATTAGGACACAAATTTAGCTAGGTTTCAAATTAGGACAGAAATTTAGGTAGGCTGAATTTAGTTTCAAATATTGTGAAGAAAAACCTTATTGCATTTTCTTCAAGTTCTATATTTTTGTTACTGTTATATGCAAATGATCCGAGTGGCCTATGTTTCGCGGAATGTTGATTCATTTCCGTTCCGGTGAATTTCAGGCGCTCGATATGTCCACTTTTTAGCAAAGGTCATGTCGAAATTTTGGCATGACTTGTGCTAGAAAGTAGGCATATCGAGTGCCGGGATTTGCTGGGAAACGGCATTCCGGAAAACCGAGTCTAAAATGAGTTTAAGAAATTAAGCATTTCCGAAATAGCAAAACATTAAACGATAAGAAAATGTTCTCATAGGAATTTGTCTCGACGTCGACAATGCCTGGCCCGCACCCTCGTCGTCGTCGAGTCGGCATTGACATCCTTGAGAGGCGCAATGTCCGGGACTGGGCTCCGCCGGGCTGGCACTGGGAGGTGCTACCTTCCCGGGCTCGGAGCTTGGTGAGGAATCCTGGTCTCGTCGTCGACCCAGAGCTTCTTTGGTGGCGGTCGCGTGGGCCACTTTCGGTGCAGAGGGAGCGGGCCCCCCGGAGGTGGTACGTCGCCGTGTCAGGGAGGAGGACGAGCACGTCCATCGCTACATGGTGGCGTTGGACGCCAGGTTCTCCAATACCTGGCAGGTTCTTCAGGGATCTCACCCGAGTTATGATCCGGTGATGGTTCCTTATCTTTGGGTGTCCACCGCCAGCGACTCAGAGACCGCTAGTGAAGCGAGTTCACCGTCCTCCACTTTGGATTCTTGGATATTCGATCTATATTAGTGATCTTATATGATAATATTCGAGATGTATTAGTTAATATTTGATGATGCATTAACTGGATTATTCGAGATGATGTATTAGTGATATTATATTCGAGTTCATTATAAATGTATTAGTGATATTATATTCGAGTTCATTATAAATGTATTAGTGATATTATATTGGTATAATGCGTGTGTGACTTTTGATCTGTCGTTTCTCCTTGTGTGACTTTCATGTGTGTTAATCCCAACTATTGTCGTGGGGGGCGCTTCTTCCTCTTCTCTTCTTGCGATATATACCTCGGTGTAATGCGCAAGGAGAGGAGAGGAAGTGCGTCCATCACCGACGGTCGAACTATTAGTGTGAGAGAGTGTCCACCAACATATATACACCACCATATCAGTGTGAGAGAGTGCGCACCAGCACACCATAAGATATGAGAGTTATTTAAGGAAAGCCTCAATGGACCGAAAGTCAACCGATATTGAATTAGGTCTATTTGGACATGTGTGTATGTTATTGCTCAATATGTCTTACATTAGCAATGGTCATGCCGTAATTTTTGAATCATGAACACAGGAAATGTCGTCGTCTGATGACGATGATAGGATCCAAGCGTGTGAACTCTGCGGCAAAGATAAGGGTCTTTGCAACCAGCCTGGGCTGCGAGACGGCAGGTTCTTCACCATGAAGCTTTACGAGGACTTTGATATTTCTACGGTACGCAACGATGACAACTGTTTTTTCGTAATTAAGCATGACTTCTGTTTCTTTGCTTCAATGTGTAATTTCTGTTTTATACAATTCGACTAGTTCATCCCCTGTCATGCAAGACGGTATTTCTTGGAGAGGCTCGGTTTCGAAGGGCACGAGAGTTTCGAGACGAGGAGAGCCAACCTGAGGACTAAACATGGTCACACATTTCTGGTCAAAGTAATGAATGCAGTTAATAACACATAATTAGGGTGCTCAAATTGGGAAGCTCTTTGCAAGGCATATGGATTTCAAGAGGATATGGAAATAACCTTCGATCTTCGTCCTGAAGATCATATTGAAGGTAACATCGACATTTGGGTGGATGTCGATATGCTTCCTATTTTACCTCCATGTGAGTTTATCAACCATGCATATTTGTCAAGTAATTTGCATTCTATATTTAAAAATAGTTGGTGTTCATCCATACTAAATTTGTTAATTTATAATTTACAGCTTATTTCGTTTCTTCGAGTGAAACACAGAAAATAATATACACGACACACTACACTTATGGATCACATCTAATTTGGGAGGAGAAGGATGATCTTATCAACTTTGTTATTGGTGTCCTAGTTGGTAGAGAGATCTTCCCGTATAATTTGGAAACTGGCCCAAATTATACATTGTACAGGACACTAGTGCATAGGTTGAGGGCGGATGACATTCGCCGAAATATCTTGGTAAGAGTTGCTAATTAAGTACACTACTATTGCATAAATGGTATTGATTACATTGCTAACTAGGCTACTATTATGTTCTTCAACAGAAACTGCCAAATGAAGTTGTGCCTCCGTTGATGCAACCCGAAGGTAATATGACAATTAAAGGCCCCTTCCAGCCCGAGTTCTCTTTTGCATACTCGACTGAGCGCAAACCATCAAGACGGCTCCAAATTGAAGCATGGGGACAAAAAAAGAAGGATCGCAAGCCACAAGTTGGAGACCGTTGGATCTCTTTGCTTCATCATGGAGACATAGGTGTTATTTTGTTTTATGTCATTTTACCTAGGAGGGAGGACTAGGTCCTATGAGAGAGAAGTTTAGTTAACTTGTATGATCGATTAGGATGATTACTATTATGATGTTTTTCTGTTTTATGAGATTTTAACTTGATATGATTAAGATGATGATGAGTTGTTAAATGAGTAAGATGATGTTGAGTTATATGACATATATTTGATTAAGGTGGATGGATGCAAGTGATCATGTTGAATTAGAAGAAAATATGATGACAACATCATATTTTCTTCTAATTCAACATGATCACTTGCATCCATGCACTTTAATCTAAATGTAGTTGTTGGCACAATAATTATTGATGTTGTCATATGATGAAACTACTGTATAGAGCATGCACAAATACGTAGAGGGGAATCTATTCTTTGAAAGCAGGAATACTAGCAGCAGCGCTGGAAGGCATCTAGCGGCAGCGCTAGATTAGCAGCAGCGCTTGCCTTTCTACAGCGCTATAGATAGTTAGCATTAGCGCTGGTCAGTGCAGCGCTACTGCTAACCATACTTAGCAGTAGCGCTACACCAACCAGCGCTACTGCTACAACTTAGCTGTAGCGCGTTAGCAGTAGCGCTGGACCCAGCGCTACTGCTATAGGTATTTCAAGCGCTACTAGTAGGCTTTCTCCTAGTAGTGAAGAGCCTCCTGATCTAATGGCGTCCCGAGGACGGGATAAGGGTTGTGCGCACTAATGTGAGGATGCAGGTACTGCGGGTCATCACGCGCGGCTACCAAGATCCCGGAGGCCTGAAGCGCCAGGAAAAACAGCGCGACGGGAGGGACCCCACCACGACGAACAGCAAGGCCACGAACCCGGGGAGTGGCGGCCATGAGCAGACCCTCAGGAGAGAACGCCTCGTGAGAGCCCAGCCGGCCGCCGTCATCGGACCGCATCGGCATCGGCAACAAGCCCCGCGCAAAAAACCAAGTCACGTCACGGCAAGCAGGCAACCGGTGATTTAAGAAAGGGAAGGACGGAGACAAAGGTAGTACGCAAAAGGCTGACGCCCACAGGGGCCGAGTTCTTCTTAAAATATTACAGGTACCAGGAAAAGAAGATAGGGGAGGCCTAGGTGGAGGAGTCGCTGTCGCTGTCCGAGTCGCCGGCCGCCTCAGCGCCGGAGCCGCCCTCCTCGTCGGAGGCAGGCACCTGAACGAACCTCTCCACCAGGGACTCCAGGTGCGGGCGCAGCTCGTCCCGGAGGGGCCTCTGGAGCCCCATAGGCACCCACTCCCCGACGCGCTGGAGGTCGAGCTCCAGGGCGTGGCGGCGCAAGTTGGAGAAGACGCCCGTCAAGGCGAGGTCCAGGAGGTCGCGCGCATCAGCCTCGCTTTCCGCGTTCACGCGGGAGACGCCGGTCTCCAGCGTCTCCACCACCCTGTGGAAGAAGTCAAGGTAGCCTCCGTCGCCGTGCGCGCAGGGTAGCGCAGGGGCTTCCCCGACGAACCGGCTCACCACGCCGGCCGCGCGGTGGGCGATGTCAAGATACTGCTTGGTGCGCTGGGACTCCAGCATCTTGGCATGCGCCGCCTCGTCCTGGGCGGCCTGCACGGCGTTGGCCGCCTCCTTAACTTGGGCCTGGAGGGACGCCAGCTCCGCCCAGGCCTCCGCTTCGCCCCTGAGGGCGGCTTGGAAGGCGGCCTCGGCGGTCGTCAGCCGGGCGCGCAGCGCAACCCTGCTTCGTGTCGCCTCACCTACCTTCGTCTGGTCACATACACGTGGCCCGAGGAGTGGAGGCCCAAGAGAGCAACATCATTCAAGGAAGGGTAATGATGGCCGGCGCAGCGCACGACCATCGCGTCAGTTTGACTTGGGGCGGATCGTGACACCCTCGGGGAATGGAGGCGTCGGTGCCCTGACACGCAACGCGAGCCGAGCCTGGCCCATAATCGTTTGGGGTCTGCGGCGCTTCGGGCCGTCCTCAAGGGCTTTGCCCAGAAGCCAGCTCGAGCGCGCCTTGGGCCCGGGGGCTACTGTCGGCATTCTTGGAACGGGGGTACCAAGACCTGCCTGCGTGCGGCCCAGGGCATGGCCCACTTTGTCAGCCAGGCACGGCCTGGTGGGACCGCACCCCAGACATGGCCCTCGCGAGGACCCGAGCTCGCGCGGGAAGCAGCACCAAGATCAGCAAGGAGTGGGCCTCCTCAGGCCCCCTCCGGAGCAGCGGAGGTCTCTATGCAGAACCCGACCTCAGGAGTCAAGGATGACACAAGGAGGGACAGGCGGGCGCCAGCGCGCCAAGCGGAGCAGTTTCCCCTTTGGTGCAAAGGGAGCAAGTACGTACATGAGTTCCCAAAGCGGCCCCCAAAGGTTTCCATTCTGGTGCAACAAGACCACGACCACGAGCCCCGCAGGACGGATGTCATCGCCGAGCCCACCTCTGCATCATCGACAGCCACTTTGCAGGCGAAGACCACCTTTGGGCAGGGCGGGGGTGTGCTCCTGTCCCCCTTCGAATTTGGCCGTTGTGTGATCCCTTCCCGCCATTGCGATAAGGGAAGAGGACCCGGGCCACTGCTATATATAGAGGCTAGGTAGCACCATAGAAGGGGTGAGACAAGGAAGAACAACAAGGGAGGCAGAAAGCCAAGAACACCACTCGAGTGCCCTCACGAGGCTGCTCACCACTGTACTAGTTCATCCACCACACCTCCTCGAGAGGCAATCCACCAAAGCAGGAGTAGGGTTTTACGCTTCGCAGTGGCCCGAACCTGGGTAAATCACAGTGTGCATCTTCTTCCTCGTCATCGTGCGAGTTCGTTGTAGAAATCATCGAGTAGCGAGTTAGGTAGGGCGAGGCTGCAGGGGATCTTCGCACACGCCCCTGTGTTCGAACTTCTTGGGGTTTTGCGGAGCCCGAAATCCGACAATGGCTTGTGTGATCTTGGTGCTAATGTCAATGCTATACCTTTCACCTTATATCAAGAAATTATGAATGACATAGCACCCTGTACAATTGAAGATATTGATTTCACTATTAAACTTGCAAACAGAGATACTATCTCACCACTTGGGATTGTTAGAGATGTTGAAGTCTTGTGTGGAAAAGTCAAGTACCCCACTGATTTCTTAGTACTTGGTTCAAAGCAAGATAACTTTTGCCCCATTATATTTTGTAGACCTTTCTTGAATACCGTTAATGCTCAAATCAATTGTGTTACTCGGAAGGTCAAAGTAGGCTTTAATGGTGAGTTTCATGAGTTTAATTTCTCTAAGTTTAATATACAACCTCATGAGAAAGAATTACCTAGTAAAGATGAATTAATTGGTCTTGCTTCTATTGTTGTACCTCTTACAGCCCACTAGAGCAATATTTGTTAGACCATGAGAATGATATGCATATGAATGAAAGAAATGAAATAGATGAAATGTTTCTCAAACAAGCACCTTCCCTCAAATATAATTTGCCTGAGATTTTAGGGGATCCCCTCCACCCAAGGGAGATCCCGTGTTTGAGTTAAAGACATTGCTGGATACTCTGAAATATGCTTATCTTGATGAAAAGAAAATATATCCTATTATTATCAGTGCTAACCTTTCAGAGCATGAAGAAAAGAGATTACTCAAAACTCGAAAGAAGCACATGGCTGCTATTGGATATACACTTGATGATCTAAAGGACATAAGTCCTACTCTATGTCAGCACAAGATCAATATGGAACCTGATGCTAAACCAGTTGTGATCACCAACGTCGTCTCAATCCTAAGATGAAGGAGGTGGTAAGAACTAAAATATTAAAACTTCTGGAGGAAGGTATAATTTATCCTATTGATGATAGTTGGTGGGTAAGTCATGCTCATTGTGTGCCTAAGAAAGGTGGTATAACTGTCATCCCTAATGATACAAATGAACTTATTCCACAAACAATTGTAACTGGTTATAGGATGGTGATTGATTTCAGGAAATTAAATAAAGCTAATAGAAAAGATCATTATCCTTTGCCTTTTATTGATCAAATGTTAGAGAGATTGTCTAAGCACACACACTTTTGCTTTCTGGATGGATATTCTGGTTTCTCTCAAATACCTGTGTCAAAAGAAGACCAAGAGAAAACTACCTTTACTTGTCCTTTCGGAACTTATGCTTATAGACGTATGCCTTTTGGTTTATGCAATGCACCTGCTACCTTTCAAAGATGTATGACTGCTATATTCTCTGACTTTTGTGAAAAGATTGTTGAAGTATTCATGGATGATTTCTCCATTTACGAAACTTCTTTTAATGACTACTTAAGCAACCTTGATCGAGTTTTGCAGAGATGGGAGGAAACTAATCTTGTCTTGAATTGGGAGAAGTGCCACTTTATGGTGAATGAAGGTATAGTGCTTGGGCATAAGATTTCTGAGCGAGGTATTGAGGTAGACAAAGCTAAAGTTGATGCAATTCAGAAGATGGCATGCCCAAAAGACATTAAAGGTATAAGAAGTTTCCTTGGTCATGCTGGTTTCTATAGGCTTTTTCATCAATGATTCTTCAAAGATTTCTAGGCAACTAACTAATCTTCTTCATAAAGATATCCCTTTTGTTTTTGATGATGATTCTGTAGAAGCTTTTGAAATACTAAAAAAAGATTTCATTTCTGCACCTATTGTTCAACCATCTGATTGGAATTTGCCATTTGAAATCATGTGTGATGCTAGTGATTATGCTGTTGGAGATGTTCTAGGGCAAAGAGTAGACAAGAAATTGAACGTTATCCATTATGCTAGTAAAACTCTAGACTCTGCCTAGAGGAATTATGCTACCGCTGATAAGGAATTTTTAGTAGTTGTTTTTGCTTGTGATAAGTTTAGACCTTACATTGTCGATTCTAAAGTAACTATTCACACTGATCATGCTGCTATTAAATACTTAATGGAAAAGAAAGATGCTAAACCTAGGTTAATTAGATGAGTGCTCTTACTTCAAGATTTTGATTTGCACATTGTCGATAGAAAGGGAGCTGAAAACCCCACAGCAAATAACTTGTCTAGGATGGAAAATGTTCTTGATGACCCACTTCCTATTGATGATAATTTTCCTGATGAGCAACTTGCTGCTATAAATACTTCACGTAGTGCTCCATGGTATGCTGATTATGCAAATTATATTGTTGCAAAATATATCCCACCTAGTTTCACCTATCAACAAAAGAAAAAATTCTTCTATGATTTACGACATTACTTCTGGGATGACGCACATCTCTATAAAGAAGGAGTAGATGGTGTTATTAGACGTTGTGTACTTGAGCATGAGCAGGAACAGATTCTCAGGAAGTGTCATTCCGAGGCCTACCGAAGACACCATGCTGGTGACAGAACTGCACACAAGGTAGTACAATTTGGTTTCTATTGGCCTACTCTTTTTAAAGATGCTCGTAAGTATGTCCTTTCATGTAATGAATGCCAAAGAGTTGGTAATATTGGTAAACGTCAGGAAATGCCTATGAACTATTCACTTGCTATTGAACCATTTGATGTCTGGGGGTTTGATTTTATGCAACCTTTTCCTTCCACTAATGGGTACACTCATATTCTAGTTGGTGTTGATTACGTTACTAAGTGGGTAGAAGCTATTCCAACTAGTAGTGCTGATCATAACACTTCTGTTAAAATGCTTAAAGACATTATTTTTCTGAGGTTTGGAGTCCCTAGATACTTAATGACTGATGGTGGTTCACATTTTATTCATGGTGCTTTCCGTAAACTGCTAGCTAAGTATGATGTTAACCATAGAATTGCATCACCCTATCATGCTTAGCCTAGCGGTCAAGTTGAGTTGAGTAATTGAGAAATAAAATTAATTTTACAAAAACTGTCAACAGATCTAGGAAGAATTGGTCTAAAAAACTCAATGATGCACTTTGGTCCTATAGAACATCTTATAAGAATACCATGGGTATGTTTCCCTACAAAATGGTCTATGGAAAGGCTTGCCATTTACCTCTTGAGTTAGAACATAAAGCTAATTGGGCAATTAAAGAACTTAATTATGACTTTAAACTTGCCGGTGAAAACAGGTTATTTGATATTAGCTCACTAGATGAATGGAGGACACAAGCCTATCACTACTGTAGGATGGTCCAAAGACGACACATTAATCAGAGACCCTTCGACGAAACTGTGTGCGATCCATCAATCGCAAATGGTATAGTTCAAGCTCCGCCGCCAATGACGAGAACTGTGTGCGATGGAGGAAACATCAAATACGATTCGAAAAATAGTTGCGTGTGTGATGCGTCACATACAATTATTCCTTATGAACTGTTTGTGATTATGGAATATAACAGAAAAGGTTAACAAAGTACATACGTGTGCATAGTGCGGCATACAGTTCACTTGGGCAAACTGTTTGCGCTGATCCAGTAGAACACAATCGAGTTAGACAAAGATGGTGTGTGTGATACCCGGCAAACAGTTCATTCATCAGAATTGCTTGGGAAGACCAATAATAACCCAAACGATTCATCCTTATAATAGTGTGTGTTGTGGGTACCTGGCAAACAGGTCATTCATCAGAATTGTGTGGGAAGACCAATAATATCCCAAATGATTCATCCTGACAACCTGTCTGTGTTGTGGGCAGACGATTGCTGCTAATAATTGTATGAGATGTGATTTGCTCTGTTTTCACAACATCTATATGCTCTGTCTACAGAACACCAACATTATTGTTGCATAATCAACTTGAACACCCAGTTACATAAGTGACTACACAACACTTGTACATTCCTCAATATAAAATTACAAGAAATAAATGGTCACCAAATCATACTGTCCTTCTGACGACGGTTGCTGATACTGCTCTGCTTGTGGCCATCCCTCGCCGTCTGCAGGAAGGAGGCACTTCCTCATGTCAATGATACTCCTGTACATCTCGTAGCTTGTGTACGCGTCCTTGGCCGCGTACTTGATGTGTTCTTCATCCAGTTCGTTCACCCAGGCCTTGTGCCAGGTGAGGGAGTCCTGGACTAAGGGGTCCTCGGGCCGTCAGCCTATCTCTCATAGGCCGGCTTGGTGGGCCGCTCTCTGGTGGTCGCAGGAAGGGCCAGGATATGCGGCGACCCCGTATTCTAGAAGGAAACCTCCGAAGACGCGGCGTGCACTCCAAGTCAAGATGAGAGGATCAGCGTCTTTACATCCGGCTGGAGACTAATCATGTGTAAACCCTAGGTACCCCCGGTGTCTAAATAAACCGGAGGGTTTAGATTGTAGAAGGCAGACAAACTCATCTAGGATTTTGGCTACTTGATCTCGAAGTAGATCGACTCTGTAATCTTCATACACATCAATACAACCAAGCAGGACGTAGGGTTTTACCTCCATAGGAGGGCCCGAACCTAGGTAAACATCGTCTCCTTCGTCCCCTGTTACCCATCGATCCTAATCTCATAGCTCGGGACCCCCTACCCGAGATCCGCCGGTTTTGACACCGACATTGGTGCTTTCATTGAGACTTCCGCTGTGGGATCGCAAGAGGAATTGATGGCTCGCTTAATCATTAGCGATGAAGTCCGTAACGGGGGCTCCTTCGCCCCCGGACAGATTTTCGCTTTCGGCAGCATCGTGCTGCACACTGACCCGACCGGCCACCCTGGTCGGATCGGGAGTCTCGCCCCCGATCAAGCGATCAGATTCAGGAACCTAGAGTTCTCCGTAGACTCCCGGGGCGAACTTTCATTCACCGGGCTCGCGATCTCATCCGACGAGCCCGAAGTCTCCGAAGCCTTAACTTCGGATCTCCTTCTCGACTCCGCCCTCGGGTCTATCCCTGCCGATGATCTGGCTCTTAGTCCGGATCCGGTTACAGTACCTGAGGGCCAGGGGTCGGCCCCTGCCGAACACACTCCTTGTACGGACGCGTTGGAGGTTAACTCCAAAAGTCCTAGGCAGATCGATCCGGCCAAGCTCTCGACGATCAACGAGGAGCTGGATCGGATCCTATCAATAAAAATTACAGACGACCCGACCACAACTCGTGCTCAGATTGGTCTGAAGGCGGGTCATGGGGAATTTTTCGACCCACCTACCACCCACTTGGTAGCCACTATCGAAGACTTAACCGATATGCTGGACTACGCCTCCGAGGAGGCAGAAGACATGGATGAAGAGGACGGCGCCCCCGCCCCTGTCAACACTGGGCGATGGACTGCCACCTCGACCTAAGACATCTACATGGTAGACACCCCCGACGATAAGGGCGATCGTACCCCTAAGAAGAATGGCGATAAATACGGTGATGCGCTGGAAACAGCGCAAACGATCTAAGGCAAACAAGGGAAGGGAAGCCATTACAGGCACCGGGGAAAACGGCACCCCGGAAGACCTCGGCAACCCTGAAGACCCCGAACAACCACTAGAGGACCAGGAAAGGCCCAATGATCGGCGCGACACCGAGGATCCTAGTGATTCCGAGGACGACAACTACCTCCCCCCTGTCGAAGAGGAGGACAGCCTGGAAGCCGAAGATCTCACCGTCCCCGAAAACCCTGTGGATCAGGAACGGTTTAGGCAGCAGCTTTTAGTCACCGCACGAAGCCTGAAGGCAAAAGAACAACAACTCAAAGCCGAACAGGACACACTCAATGATAGATGGATGAGGGTCTTGGCAGCCGAAGAAGGGTATGGTACCGATCTACCGGACCAACCCAAGAGCTACCCACGCCGGCGGTTGCTACCGCAATTTGATGATGAGGCCCTTGAAACCTCGCCTCCTAGGCATACTCCGTACGACCGACCGGACCGCCCTCCCCGAGGACGGGATAGAACGGCCGGCGAGGCCGAGTACAGACCTGCGGTACCCCGCAGGAGAGGAAAAGAGCCAGCAGGTCTTGAGGACAGGTATGACTTACGACAGGACCTGGATTATAGAGCAGGCTACACAAGATCCATCTACGGATCTAGAGGGTACTCCCCCGCTAGACGGGACGGGTACCAGTCTTGGCTCGACCGCTACAATAGAGGTCGGGAACAAAACCGGGCCCGATCAACCGCCGATCGTAGGCAGGACATAGCTCGGGTCAGAGGCGCTGCCCACCCACTGTGCATCACAGTCGAGGTGATGCAGCATCAGTTCCCTGAAGGGTTTAAACCCGTTAACATAGAGCAATACGACGGGACAACAGACCCAACTGTGTGGATTGAGGACTTCCTCCTCCACATTCATATGGCACGAGGAGATGATCTCCATGCCATCAAGTATCTACCCCTAAAGCTTAAGGGGCCATCTCGACACTGGATAAACAGTCTCCCCGAGAATTCCATCGGGAGCTGGGAAGAGCTCGAGGATGCTTTCCGATCTAACTTCCAGGGCACTTATGTCCGGCCACCGGACTCCTCCGACATGAGCAATGTTGTCCAGAAAGCAGGAGAATCAGCCCGGCAATTCTGGATTCGGTTCCTGACCAAGCAAAACTAGATCATTGATTGCCCGGACACCGAAGCAATAGACTCCTTCAGACATAATATTCGAGACGAGTGGCTAGCTCGTCAGCTCGGCCAGGATAAGCCGAGGACAATATCCACCCTTACCTCACTTATGACCCGCTTTTGCGCGGGTGAGGATAACTGGCTAGCTCGACGAGGCCATAACCCCGAAGACCCCGGCACCTCCAAAGTCCGGGATGGAAACGGGAAACCACGACGTAACAAAAACAAACGCCGCCACAACAACGGCGATGCGGAGGACACGGCCGTCAATGTCGGTTTCCGCAACCCAAAATCCGGACAGCGGAAGAAACCTTCTAAAGAAAATCGAGATGGACCTACCACGCTAGACAAAATTATGGATAGGCCCTGCCAGATCCACGACACCCAAGACAAGCCTGCTAACCACACCAACCGTAATTGTTGGGTGTTCAAACAAGCTGGCAAACTCGCAGCCGAGGAGCAAGGCAAGAGCCCTCGCAGCGAGGACGATGATGAGCCCCGCGGTCCAAGCAATGGAGGCCAAAAGCAGTTCCCCCAGAGGTAAAAACTGTGAACATGATATATGCCACTCACATACCAAAAAAGGAGAGGAAGCGCGCCCTTCGGGAGGTCTACGCCATAGAGCCCGTAGCCCCGAAGTATAACCCATGGTCGGCTTGCCCGATCACCTTCGACTGACGGGATCATCCGACCAGTATCCGTCACGGAGGTTTGGCAGCCCTCGTCCTAGACACCATTATCGATGGGTATCACCTCACTAGAGTCCTAATGGACGGAGGAAGTAGCCTTAATCTGATTTACTCAGACACGGTGAAAAAGATGGGTATAGATCCGTCAAGGATCAAACCTAGCAACACTACCTTTAAAGGAGTGATCCCAGGCGTCGAAGCCCGCTGCTCGGGCACCATGAATCTGGAAGTAGTGTTCGGCTCACTCGACAACTTCCGCAGCGAAGACTTGATCTTCGACATTGTCCCTTTTCGTAGCAGTTATCATGCCCTACTCGGCCGCACAGCATTCGCTCGCTTTAACTTCGTCCCCCACTACACGTACCTGAAGCTCAAGATGCCCGGGCCCAGGGGGTCATTACTGTCAACGGCAACACAGAGCGCTCTCTCCGAACTGAGGAGCACACAGCGGCCCTGGCAGCTGAATTCCAGTACGGCGATGATAGGCCGACGCCCAAATCAGCCATAAAGGCACGTCATGATAGCAAACGAGTTCGGTCTCAACCCGAAATCCAGGAATCATCTTCCGCCCAACAAAAATAGGGATACGCCCCCCACAGCACAGCCCTAGTTCTCGTAAAATATGTGCCAAGAAGGCACAACTTTGCGCTCAAAATACCATGGGCTGCTGTGGGGACCCACTATGAAAGGCAAAGTGTTTGGCTAGACCGAACTACTGCCAACAAATGTCTTCGGACAAACCACAGGTACCATCTAGGACCTTCCACGCGTAAAGCTCATCCACACTTCCGCGACTTCTCAAGATCTTCTTCTCATGGTCCGTTCGTCGATAACCATCACCTTTAAAGGAACGCAACCCCCTCGGAAGCCACCTATCGAAGACCCCGGGTAAAACCTCTCCTTTGTAAACTTTATTTTTCATTTCAAGACACATGTAACAGTTGCTTCGGCAGTTGGAGTTGTAAGAATTCATCAGAAATAAAGACCATCCTTTACGGCCTCCTCGCTGTATTTTATATCACATACTCTGTTCTCTACTCACCGACGCCGATAGCAAAGCTGTTCGGTACATGTTACGATGTGACCGGCTAATAAACCGGGGGCTTGACTATAAAAATCGCCCCAAGCATCACCCCGGCACTATTGTTTATGTGTTCGGCGTCTCGGATGTCGCGTTATATGAATCGCTTCCGAATTATGTCTTGGGTCAATGGTTGGGTTGCCCGGCTCCTGTGTTTTCCCTCTTACATTCCGCCTGTTCGGATAAAAGGGTAAAGGGACAACCACTGCGATTGTGCTTCCAGCTCGCCTGGTCAATTACCTCAGTGGAGAAAGCCGAAAACTGACTGTCATAATAAGCGAGAACCAGTCTACAATCCGAGCATAAGTGTCAAACTAAAAATCGATAGAGGTTATTCTGTGTTATACGAGGGGTTTGTACTATTGCAAACCATGTGATGCTGGTTTCAACCTCGGTGTATCCGAATATCACAAAACACTGGGGGCTATTCATCAGCCCCCGCAGTCAAGATCCTACGGCTAAGTGAAAGCACTAAAGCATCATAGTCCGATTGCCTTGTTCCCCTCGCACTACCGCCTTCGGGCACCGATACGTCGGCTAAGGTTCACAGTGTGGAGGTAGAAATAGCACGTGTAGCATCTACATGGGGGCTAAAGCCAACGACTCGCAACTTTCAGATAAAATGGCCACATAGGATTCAAAATAATACAAAGCTTAAAGACATGATAAACCATGCAACCACATTATAAAGCGGAACAGTCATCGGATACATGACGAAACGTTCATTCATACATTACATCCTTAGGGCATTGAGCTTGTATCGCCCGAGCACCATCCATCACGGTGGCAAAGTATTTCTCGGGGCGCCTATGCTCCTTCCCAGGGGGTGGAGGCGCGGTGGCCATCTCGGTCGGCTTGATCTTCAGCCAGTGCACGATGGTCCTTGCAAAGGCCATCCGAGCTCCCTCGATGCACGTAGAATGCTTTAGAGTGTCAATCCGAGGCGCAGCGTCGCACAGTTTCTGCACCAAGCCGAAGTAACTGCTCGGCAACGGCTCTGTAGGCCACAGCCGGATGCAGAGGTCCCTCATGGCCAGCTCCGCCATCCTGTGCAGCTCCATCAATTGTTTCATCTGCTTGCTCAGGAGGGGAGGATGCTCGGGGGCTTGAAATTGCGCCCAGAACAGCCGAGGCTCAACGTCCCCATCCCGAGAGGCGAAGTATTTGTTCGAGTCCGCTGCACTCCTCGGGAGGTACGTTAAGGCGCCTGAGGAACGCCACACCCGGGTGAGCAAGGCAAACCTGTTACCACCAAAGGCACATTGCAGTAAGTACGGCTTACCATCTGCGATCGCCTTGACTTGGCAAAGTTCTTCTTCAAAGAACCGCCTATCAACTCGCTCCGATTTGAGTTTGGATTTTAGCGAGGATAGTTCGGTGGCCTGGTCCTCGTTATTTTGCTCAAGGGCCTCGCACTTCGTGCTGGCATCCTTGAGCTCTAGCTGCACCTCTACCACCCGGGCCTCGTGCTTATCGCTCGTGGCTTTTAACGCCGAAAGTTCGGCTGCCGCTTGTTTGGCCGCCGCCTTCTCATCTGCGGCCTCCTGCCTCACCTTTTCCAACTCGGCCTTGAGTTTCTCGACCTCCGTGGCCACAGCTGTTGTAACAAGGGGTAAACAACACTTAGGGATAACAATTCAGATATCTCAGTCAATGAGGATAGACCATGGCCCGAATGATAAAATTCGGACTCACCTTGCGTCTCGTCAAATCTCTTGTTCAGACGATCGAGCTCCTCATCGGAGCTCTTGAGCTTCCGGTTTAGCTAGGCAAGCTCCACTGCGTTGGAGACCGCCGCCGATGGCGAGGCCTACAAAACAACTTATGTGCATTAAAACTCCCGAGCTGTCAGATTTAGACCCTCTGCTACGTACTATTCGGAGCTCTTAGAATAGTAAGGGACAAAGGGTGCCTTGAGCATCATTACTAATTTTCGGACATTTGACCCCCGGGTGGGTTTTTCAAACTCACCCAGGGCTCAGGGGCTACTACACTTATAAGAATTGCATAAACTTGGCAAATTAACTTTTTCTGGAAGAAAGGGTATTACGTGGCTCACCTTGAAGCCCGTCAGGAAACCGTTGAAGGCCTCTTTCAGTCTGCTATCAACGGACTGAATGCCTTGTAAAACCGCACCCATAAGGGCGCGGTGATCTTTGGCGATGGAGGAGCCGGATAAAGCTTCCTCCATCATGGCCGGCCACCCAATCATGGGCGGTACCGGTGGTGACCTGCCAACCCCCCCTCCGGTGGGGGATTGGATTGGCAGCTCCGGAGGCATAGAGTGCTCCGGAGATGTCCTCGGAGGGGACTGGACTGGAATTCCTCCCCACTCTTTGGTTCCCAGGAGATGTTCCTCCTCCTGGTCTTCGGTGGGTGAGGCATTAACCTCGGCCATAACGTCGTCACCCCCGCCGCCGGTGTTCGGCTCAGAAGGAGCCTGGCACGATAACACCTCCGCGGCCTCCTTCGAGGCCTCGGGCGGCGTAGGATGAGACGCAACCCCACTTTCCGCCAGTTCGGCGGGCAGAGACTCCCCGTCTGAAATTTGATCGGTGGGGAGATCGCGTGGGGGGCTGCAAATTGAAATACGTTCGCCCATTAGGCATTAAAAACTCTATGTAAATGACCTAGAGGGTCTTCAGATTCATACCTCTGGGATGGGGGCTTAGCCCTTGGGTTCCTTCGGGGCACCCTCTCAAAAGACCCAGACTCCTTATCAGAGTCCGAGTTATCATCGGCCAGGACTGCCTTCGTCCGGCATGTCCTCTTCGGGGCAGGAGGAGGTAGGTCCACCGTGGCGTCCGCTGACGCCGCCCTCTTCCTTGTGAGGGGGGGAGCCACACTCCCCTTCGTCCTCGTGCTCTTCCTCGTGAGTGGAAGAGGCATGGGTCTCCTCGGACTTTGTGTCCGGAAGACCCCTTTAACGAAGACCCTCCCGGGCCTTCTTTTTCTCCCCTTTCTTCTTCTTCTCCTTCCTCTCTGGCGCCGAATACGGTGCCACGACGAGCATTTCCGTCAACAGATCCGACCGAGGATCTTCGGGCTGTGGGGCCGGACAGTCAATTTGCTCGGCCTTGCTCAGCCATTTCTACGAAGATGAGGGAAAAGGAGTTCAACTCTTTGTCGAAAAACAGAGCTGGGGAGTTAGAATTCTATCATACCTTGGTAGGAGGAGTCTCGGCGTCCAGACCGTTGTCCTCCTCCTCGGCCGGCCAGCTCTTCTGAGGCTTGAATGGCACTTTCCACAATTTCTCGTGGGTAGTGCGGAAGAATTGACTCACGGTGGCCAGGTTCTCGAGCTGGTAAGCCCACATTGGGGAGGCCCGCTGCTGGCAGGGGAGGAGACAGCGGCGAAGCATGACCTGGATCATGTTGACCAGTTCGATCTTGGTCTCGATCATCAAGGAGATGCACTTCTGCAGCGATTTTACCTCTGCGGCTGACCCCCAGTCAAGGCCTTTCTTGTGCCACGAGGTTAGCCTCGTGGGGGGACCGGATCTGAACTCGGCAGGTTCCAACCAGTCCGCGCTCCTTGGTTCGGTGATGTAGAACCATTCCTTCTGCCAGATCTTGACCGTGTCGATAAAGGTGTCGTCCGGCCACTCGACACGGGGAAGCTTGCTGATTACCGCCCCTCCACAATCTACATGCGCGCCCGCAACAGTCTTCGGCTTGACGTTGAACACTTTGAGCCACAGGCCGAAGTGCGATTGTACCCATAGGAAGGCTTCGCAGACAATGATGAATGCCGAGATATGCATGAAGGAGTTCGGGGGGAGGTCATGGAAGTCTAGCCCATAAAAGAACATGAGGCCCCTGACGAAGGGGTGGAGCGGAAAGCCCAGTCCCCGGATGAAATGGGGGACGAACACCATTACACCACCCTCTCGCCCGGCTTCGGTGTGGGAACCACCTGATTCGCCTCTGGTGCGCAGTGGGTGATGTTGGCGGAGAGGTAATCGGCGCGCTTTAGCTCCCGAATGTCGTTTTCTGTGACGAAGGAGGCTTCCCACTTGCCCATGGAGCCGGAACCAGCCATGGTCGAGCTCGGAGGGAAGATTGAGGAAAAACTGGATCTGGGCTCTCGGAGCTTGGAAAGGTTGAGGAGGCAAAGTGTGCGGATTTGGAGCGTGAATAGGCCTTGGGGGTTTTCTCCCTTTTTATGGGGTGCCGTAATACCAAGAACCACCCTTTTACTGCGCCGCAGGCCTCGCCACTTCCCGAAACAATCGTGCCGTTATGCGCTCGTGGGATAACCCAGGGCATTGAGCGTAACCCGTAATAAACGGGACATGATCTACACGTTGCTAAGACGTGCCAATGGAGAAACAGCCTCGAACCGCGAATCGAGTTTTTGTAACCGACTCAGCGGTCGTGACGGGCCACGACCCTTCGTCAGAAAGGTTGTCAGGAAATACTGTTCACGCTTTGACATTTGGCCTTCGAGGTTAAGCAACTTATGGCGCCTGGATAACTATATGTTTGGATAACTACATATCATCGGTGGCCGGACTAGAGCCAGTTGATCATAAAGGAGGGAAAAGAACTCACCCCCACAAGCCGGAGACTCTGATCACTCGAAGCTGCTAGTGTCATGACCCCTGGCGTTGGGGGCTAGTTTGGGGGCTACTGAGGGAGTCCTGGACTAAGGGGTCCTCGGGCCGCCGGCCTATCTCTCGTAGGCCGGCTTGGTGGGCCGCTCTCTGGTGGTTGCAGGAAGGGCCAGGATATGCGGCGACCCCGTATTCTAGAAGGAAACCTCCGAAGACGCGGCGTGCACTCCAAGTCAAGATGAGAGGATCACCGTCTTTAGATCCGGCTGGAGACTTATCATGTGTAAACCCTAGGTATCCCCGGTGTCTATATAAACCGGAGGGTTTAGATTGTAGAAGGCCGACAAACTCATCTAGGGTTTTGGCTACTTGATCTCGAGGTAGATCGACTCTGTAATCTTCATACACATCAATACAACCAAGCAGGACGTAGGGTTTTACCTCCATAGGAGGGCCCGGACCTGGGTAAACATCGTCTCCTTCGTCCCCTGTTACCCATCGATCCTAATCTCACAGCTCGGGACCCCCTACCCGAGATCCGCTAGTTTTGACACCGACACTATGTAGACTTGTCCTTGTGGCACTCAGCCTTCATGTCTTTGTAATAGGGGTCGATGATGTCCGCGGCGAGGTCAACCAGGGAGTCCTTCTGCTTCTTATTCTCGCCGCCCCAGACCCTGTACTGACCTTGGATGTTGACAAGCTTCTGGCAGGACAAGCCCAAAGTCTTGAGCACCTTTAGATCGTTGGTGGTGTCTGTAGGGGAACGCAGCGGAAAACAAAAAAATTCGACCTACGCACCAGCCCAGGATCACTATGGAGACTGCATACAAGGTTTGATCTGTTTCGTTACCGACTCGTAGCGCAGCGGAAGTAGAGTCGATGACGATCGGCGGTGCAGATCCCCGCAGCTAGGATTTTACAACCTCCCAACCACGAGGATGTACTCCCTCGTCAGCTCACCGGACGGATCTCCGGGCAGCCCTTCGAGAGGCCTCGGGACAGTCCCTCGGATAGTCCCACCGGACGGATCCTCGGACAGCCCTCCGGGAGGCCTCTGGACAGTCTTTCGGATAGTCCCACCGGACGGATCCTCGGACAGCCCTCCGGGAGTCCTCTGGACAGTCTTTCGGATAGTCCCACCGGACGGATCCTCGGACAGCCCTTCGGGAGGCCTCACGGACAACCCTTCGGGAGGACCCCCGAAACTTGGACAGAAACTCGGACAGCCCTTCGGGAGGACCCTCGAACAGCCCCTCGGGCAAAAAGATCGAACCTACGACCTCTCTACGGGGTTGCACACATACGGTGTCATCTATCCGACAGGGCTTCGCCGTCCAGAACTAGTTCCCACCGGAACCCAGACAGCCTTTCGGCTCTACGAAACTATTTCGCTGGGAGGGAGAGAGAAGCCAGAAATGTCATGGCACTTGTATGTGAGAAGGAGTCAGTGTGGAGGCAGCCCCTCCACCTCTATTTATAGGAAATCCAAGGGGTAGGGTTTCTTGGCCCCCAAGCCTTCTAGAAACCTTTTGGGAAAATATCCCAAAAGGTGACTTTTCCATAAATATCCCAAAAAGCACTTTCACTATTCACGACGACATTTTTCAGCGTCCGGTCGAACTGAAAATATTTATGTGGGCTTAGAACATTTCCAGTACCCACTAAAATAATTTTCAATGCGATCCGGAACAATTCCGGTTTAGTGATTTTCATCTGCGAAAAGCATCTGAAGCGGTTTCGGCAGCTCCGGAACATTTCCGGTTTTCATCCCGGAAAATTCCAGAAAGTTTCCAGAATGATTCTGGCACCCTCCAAGAATTATCAGGCATGTGCCAAAACCAATTTGACTTTATGGTATCCCCTGAAACAACTTTTCAGTTTTACCGAAACTGTTCCGGTGTTCTCTCTGCGGAACTTTTCCGCTGTCCGAAACTTTTCCGGTGTCCGAAAACTTTTTCGGTGATTTTTTCTCAGACTCCCTGTCTAGTATTCAGCAGATAGATGACCCTTAAGCGTGTGACCCTATAGGTTCGGTGAAGCATAGACATGACCCGGAACCCCTTCCGATCAATGATCAACATCGGAGCCGTGGACACCCATATTGATCCCTATACCCACACGAATGAATATTCGAGTGAACCTCCAGTTGCCGTGTGCTATTCCTGTTGCTTCGCGATATGTTACAAATACCCAAGGTGAGAAACATCGGCATCCTCGTGGATCAACACTTGTCCACAATGCCAGTTACCTCGTTGCCGGTTTTTGTTCTCTTTTCTCGTTTCTGTGTTCCGGTATCCCTGTGATCAAATCACACTTGTGTCTGGCCAGACGATGATGGATACCGTAACTCCGAGAGGGCCCAGAGATATCTCTCCATCGTCGGAGGAGCAAATCCCAATCTTGAGCTATCAAGTTACTTAACATACTTTTCCATGAACCCGTAAGCCGCCGTAATAGCCACCCATTTACGGATGACGTTTAACAAACCCCAAAGTTCATGAAGCAAGCATGAAGAAACTCGACACTCTCATGGTCTAAGGAATTATGCAAACATTAACTTCTCTGTGTTATTAACCATTAACTTATGACGAATGAATCTCATAGCATAACATCAATCGGGTCGATTCAACACAAGTGTTCTACTAACATTGTGCCCTCAAAGTTGCCGGCATAGACATGCCCATGATCAGGAAAGCAGAACCATCATGCAACACTTGAGCTAGTCTTAGAGGCCAGACTAGGAATACATTTTACCGTTTATTATTCCACACGTGCATATGAGTCTTCCTCCGAGCCTCGTGGCTATTGCAGACTCGAGAACCATAACATTTATAGCATGGAACATAAACCTAATTATGAACAGGGAGATAATCAATAACATTTATTATTGCCTCTAGGGCATATCTCCTACAGACTCCCACTTGCACTAGAGTCAATAATCTAGTCAATGCTAATGCACTTTACACCTATGGCATACTGGTGTAAAAAATGCTTCGCATGTGGTATAGCCTGATGTCCAACGGATCTGACGACTTCAGCTCCGTGTGTAACTTTGCATATCCTCGCGTTTTCACGCTTTCACAAAATTCATATTTTGTGTGGACTTGGCTTTGCATATGTGTGAATCATTGGTCGAAACCTGATTCCTCAGACTGAGCTATGGAGCAACTATCTGCAATAGTGTCCCATAGACCAAAGCCATCTTGGAACCATACTAAGTTCATGAATGAACTATATGATTCAACAACTTCTTTGTCGCTTCTTAAGCGTCAACATACTTAGCCTTTGTTATAGAATTCGCCACAGTATCTTGTTTGGAACAATTTCCAACTACCGTGCCATCATATTGTTTATTACACAAAACCCTTAACTTAAATCGAAAATCGCATGGAGCATTGATGAAGACTGTATCGATGTAATTACTTACAACGAGCACTTCATAATCTCTGCTTGCGAGAAAACATGTCATCACTACTACTCTAGTACTCAATGACATCTTTCACTGTTGTCCTATGATCAGTACTTTGATCACTTTGGTATCCATACTCGCAACAACTTTTGGAGTATCGGACATATCTGGTTGTTTTACATACCATGGAAAACATGATTAATCCAAACACAAGAGTGTGTGGAATCTACATCATGTATTTTACTCATCGGTGTTTTGGGACACCGAGTCTTGCAAAAACTCTTTCCATGTGACTTCGGCAAGAATCACTCCTTGGCGTTTTAAATGCTAAAAAGTTTTAGCATCTTGTCAATATGTATTCATTGCTTAGCCCCATTAGGTAAATCTATCTCCATAGATCATCATGCCTAATATTGAGGCTATTTAGCCCAAGCACTTCATCGGAAAAACTATTTTCAAATGAAGTCCTAATTCGTGTCAAGAAATTTATTTCCAATTAACAATGTGTCAAGTACACAAGGTTTTTAGAAATATTATTATGCTCCCACTTACTTTCTTGAATCACAAGCATCTTCGATACCCATTTGATGAAGTCAAAACCCTTTTGACGATTCCATCAAAAACGAAGATTCCAACTCCACTTTGCTCTCTTCTGTCCATTGCTGGAACTCTGAAGTTTGCATACTTACTAGCATCCTCTGGATTGACAAATTACTTTGGACTGTATCACATACAAGTCCTAGGTTTCATTTCCATCACATGGAAATCCTTTTGTCATCCATGTTTCATATCTCATGATTGAAATATGTATTAATTGCTAGTTCAACCCGAACCGACTTTAAGCATCGCTACGGTGAGACAATCTCATCGTAGTCAACTCCTTGAACTTGTTATTGCAACAAGTCGAGCTTTATGGATAAAACATTTTATCCGTATCACTTTTTAGTTCCATAAATATTCGTTAGACTCTAAGTCTTCCGAAAGGTGTATCAAGATCTTAATCTTGAATCACTTATATGGAAACTATCTCGGATTGTATTGGCATTTAGCCAATTCCGGAGTCAGGGCCCATCAACGCTTCCTTGTGAATCATAGGTATACTGTTGTCTAACAACAATATCTCGTTTGCGCACCTGATAGGTTTGCACGAGCTTTGCCTACGTGGTTCAGCTGCAAGTTCGACCGAAGTCCATACATTTTATTGTAGAGACTTCCGTATCAGTCGCAGTAGGAAACTCCGGAATTACTTCCAAGGTCTCTTTCCTTTGATCTGATGACGATGATACTGTTTATCTCGTCGAGTTGCATTGTTCTCCCACTCACCTTTTTGAAAGAACCATTTTCTTCAAAAAAAGCATACCGTTCTTTGTGGCAAACCTATTTGCCTCGGTATTGTGGTGGGGAAATACCCAATGACTTGGGATAACCTACAAAGTAGCACTTGTCTGATTTGGAATAGGTTTGTAACCTTTTACACAAGCCCCATATTCCAAATGTTAAGAAAAGATATAATATGGTTGGGCGTACCATACCATGGCGTCATTTCAACAGACCCGATGGAGCTCTTTTCAGTGTAAAAGCCGTAGTCTCTAAAGCATCACTTTAAAAGGGATAATGGCAAATTTATTTATGTCATCTTTGATCTTACCATGTCATGAATCGTTCGATTACATCTACACGGACTCTCCACTTGCAGTGGTGCTCCGGGAGGTGCAAGTTATGAAACCCCTTTCACAACTCATCAGACATTCGCTAAACTTGTAACTCAAATATTCCTTTCTGCAATCGAATTGTAGAAACATAATTTTCTTGTTACAACAACTTCTACTTCATTTTTTAAAACCTTATGAATGAATTCAAAAGATCCAGACTTACGTCTCATCAAGTAAATATCAATATATCTACTTGAGTCATTTCTGAAGATAGATAAATCCACTACTTGCAACAACATTTATTGAACTACACACATCGAAATGTATGATCACCAATAAGTTTGTTGCTCGTTCCTTATGGCCTGTGAACGGTATTTCAGTCACTTCACTTTTCGGAGGAAAGTTGCAAGTGTCAGATGATTCAAAATCAAATGACTTTAAAATCCATCATAATGGAATTTTCCATGCGGGTTTCTCCAATGTGACCAAATGCAGTGCCACACATATGTGGTATTCTTTTAGTCTTGCGACATTTAGCGTTAGTGTTCTGGATGTATCATATTACCATCAATATTCATAACATACATCCCATCCTGGATGGAAGCATGGCCCTTCATGTTATTCATAACACCGAACATCAAAAATTCTCTTATGAATAACCTCCTTGCAAGATACCTTATGCAAAGGGCTAGAGTGTATGAAACTCTAAATGAATTATGAAAGTAAATACAGAGGTAATGTATTATTATCAATATTCATAACATACTTCTCATTCATAATGAAAGTATGGCCCTTTTGTTATTCATAACTCCGGACATTAAAAGTTCTCTTATGAACAACCTTCTTGCAAGATACTTTATGCAATGGGCTAGAGTGTGTAAAACTCTAAAATGATTTATGAAAGTAAATACATAGGGAATACACCTATGGAAGGCATAGTAACATTTACTATGTTCCCTGCGTGTATCTAAACCTCATTCCTGGCTAGTCTTTAAGGCCATAGTAGTTCTTACATCGAGTTGCAACAGAATGCAATCGAGTGGGTATCTTTGTGATTAACTCACAATACCCAAGAATTAGTGATTAACATGTTTAACCATAATTCCCAAGAACTATATCTTCGACCAGCCTTCTATACATCAAAAACCTGTATGACATTCATACATGAGCTGGATATTCCAGTCTTCTTTACTTTTGCCTTTATACTTCTAACAGTTTAACTTTCGGTATTTCTCCTACTCTCAGAAGAAGCACCCAACTTAAGAGTGGCGATAGCCCCGGACTTCCTAGGCGTGAAAGTTTCACTAACACCCTTCGGACACTTCCTTTCTCTTTAAGTTGTTTGTTTTATTCACCATCATCATATGACAGGCGTTCTTCTGGATCCCTCTCTTATCAGTCTAATGCATAGTAAACTCCTTTACTAATAGTTTGCAAACAAACATTGCTTTGGATATCTCATATCTTTTAGCCTTTGTCTGTCTCTGAAAATGATTTTCAGATTCCATGAATATCACATAACTATCCAAACTTTCGAAGTTCGGGCCTCATGGAAGCAAACATATTGCACTTGACTGAAACGGAATTCTAGCTTTTGGATCGATGGACGACAGTCACATGATCCATAGCATTAGCGGGAGAATACCGAAAGCATGCGATAGGACAAGTCCTTCTCGGCACTCTGGAGGACAATCCTCTCATTACGTTACCAACCATAAAGTTTTAACCAGATATTTAACAGCTATTCAATTTTAATTGGGAAGGTGGAAACGCGACCATTATTCTACAACTATTATGCAAATAACACTTAGACAGTGTTCATAATTAATTGCATTGAGAATTAAAAGAATTAATTCTACAATGCGCTCCCACTCAAATCAATATCTCTCATAATTGATTGTGAGTGATACAAGACCCCCATTTCAATTGTTCGCCATTGGTGTAACACCACTGATGACGAAAATCTCAACCGGTAGGCCAACTTGCCAATCACATCTCTATGTGATTCTTGTTCATCTTTCGATGCGCGTGTTCCGAGCTCATGACGGTCATGCCTGAACGTCAAGACAACCAAGTGATCTTGCTGCGAGGTCTCAACTCACCCGCCTCACACTTCCCTAATCGTTTGTACCCGTGTGACACGGCGCACTCCGAGAAGTTAGGTGCCGTGACGGTGCTACACTTGGGAGAACACTAACCACTTGATATTTTTGTGAGAGATCACCCTAATAAAAAGCGACTACCGCGCAATCAAGAAGGGTGCATCATAAGGGATAAACATCTCAGGCAATTCATAATAGCATGATATGGTATAGCCCTTTCTGACGGAGAAGTCTTTCATTTCTTCGTCTTCGGCATTCGCGTTGGTGTTCACCTTCGCGAAGATTGCCACCACCTTGTCGATGCACCAGATAATATTGCTATCTCTATAGCTAATAAAATAAGTGCATTACTGAAGGTTGACACGCAGGTCATTAAAGTGATAATCATATGGCTCCAGCCATCATGCCGAATCATGACACGCAGGTCATGTTAATCAATTTACATTATATAGTCATCTCATACATAATCAAATTATAATGAGCACTGCTATACCACATCACATGCACATGCAAACCATCCTGCAAAACCAAGTTAGACGCCTCTAATCGGTTCATGCAAAATTTTATTTTACGTGGCTTCTAAGGTTTCGAAACAAACCGAAGCTACCAACGTCCATCATCAAGCATGATAATCCAAGTCGCTAGATTAACATTGCGGGGTGTATGAAACACGAGATAATAAAATCTCGAGCCCCATACTAAACTTCGTCATACGCGTGACCCCCGTGCAGATCATATCTGCATTGCCCTTTCGTCTGCGAAATTTCATCTTTCTTTTTAACTACGGTGGAATTCAATGAACTGTTAGCACTTCGTTGATCAATCAGGATCGCGGATTGCCAGAACATTGAAACTCCACCATACTGTTATCAAGATCAGAAATATGCAAATTCCAGGGAAGCAACAAGAACATCGGGTAACAGATTTCATCTACTACCCGCACAAATAATTTTTAGTAATAGAACTCATCTACTACCTAATTATATTGTGCAATACCCATACATCTCTATGTATTCTAGATCGCAACCTGCATCTACGCATAGCACGGCTCTTGATGCCACTGTAGGGGAACGCAGCGGAAAACAAAAAATTTCGACCTACGCACCAGCCCAGGATCACTATGGAGACTGCATACAAGGTTTGATCTGTTTCGTTACCGACTCGTAGCGCAGCGGAAGTAGAGTCGATGACGATCGGCGGTGCAGATCCCCGCAGCTAGGATTTTACAACCTCCCAACCGCGAGGATGTACTTCCTCATCAGCTCACCGGACGGATCTCCGGGCAGCCCTTCGAGAGGCCTCGGGACAGTCCCTCGGATAGTCCCACCGGACGGATCCTCGGACAGCCCTCCGGGAGGCCTCTGGACAGTCTTTCGGATAGTCCCACCGGACGGATCCTCGGACAGCCCTCCGGGAGGCCTCTGGACAGTCTTTCGGATAGTCCCACCGGACGGATCCTCGGACAGCCCTCCGGGAGGCCTCACGGACAGCCCTTCGGGAGGACCCCCGAAACTTGGACAGAAACTCGGACAGCCCTTCGGGAGGACCCTCGAACAGCCCCTCGGGCAAAAAGATCGAACCTACGACCTCTCTACGGGGTTGCACACATACGGTGTCATCTATCCGACAGGGCTTCGCCGTCCAGAACTAGTTCCCACCGGAACCCAGACAGCCTTTCGGCTCTACGAAACTATTTCGCTGGGAGGGAGAGAGAAGCCAGAAATGTCATGGCACTTGTATGTGAGAAGGAGTCAGTGTGGAGGCAGCCCCTCCACCTCTATTTATAGGAAATCCAAGGGGTAGGGTTTCTTGGCCCCCAAGCCTTCTAGAAACCTTTTGGGAAAATATCCCAAAAGGTGACTTTTCCATAAATATCCCAAAAAGCACTTTCACTATTCACGACGACATTTTTCAGCGTCCGGTCGAACTGAAAATATTTATGTGGGCTTAGAACATTTCCAGTACCCACTAAAATAATTTTCAATGCGATCCGGAACAATTCCGGTTTAGTGATTTTCATCTGCGAAAAGCATCTGAAGCGGTTTCGGCAGCTCCGAAACATTTCCGGTTTTCATCCCGGAAAATTCCAGAAAGTTTCCAGAATGATTCTGGCACCCTCCAAGAATTATCAGGCATGTGCCAAAACCAATTTGACTTTATGGTATCCCCTGAAACAACTTTTCAGTTTTACCGAAACTGTTCCGGTGTTCTCTCTGCGGAACTTTTCCGCTGTCCGAAACTTTTCCGGTGTCCGAAAACTTTTTCGGTGATTTTCTCTCAGACTCCCTGTCTAGTATTCAGCAGATAGATGACCCTTAAGCGTGTGACCCTATAGGTTCGTTGAAGCATAGACATGACCCGGAACCCCTTCCGATCAATGATCAACATCGGAGCCGTGGACACCCATATTGATCCCTATACCCACACGAATGAATATTCGAGTGAACCTCCAGTTGCCGTGTGCTATTCCTGTTGCTTCGCGATATGTTACAAATACCCAAGGTGAGAAACATCGGCATCCTCGTGGATCAACACTTGTCCACAATGCCAGTTACCTCGTTGCCGGTTTTTGTTCTCTTTTCTCGTTTCTGTGTTCCGGTATCCCTGTGATCAAATCACACTTGTGTCTGGCCAGACGATGATGGATACCGTAACACCGAGAGGGCCCAGAGATATCTCTCCATCGTCGGAGGAGCAAATCCCAATCTTGAGCTATCAAGTTACTTAACATACTTTTCCATGAACCCGTAAGCCGCCGTAATAGCCACCCATTTACGGATGACGTTTAACAAACCCCAAAGTTCATGAAGCAAGCATGAAGAAACTCGACACTCTCATGGTCTAAGGAATTATGCAAACATTAACTTCTCTGTGTTATTAACCATTAACTTATGACGAATGAATCTCATAGCATAACATCAATCGGGTCGATTCAACACAAGTGTTCTACTAACATTATGCCCTCAAAGTTGCCGGCATAGACATGCCCATGATCAGGAAAACAGAACCATCATGCAACACTTGAGCTAGTCTTAGAGGCCAGACTAGGAATACATTTTACCGTTTATTATTCCACACGTGCATATGAGTCTTCCTCCGAGCCTCGTGGTTATTGCAGACTCGAGAACCATAGCATTTATAGCATGGAACATAAACCTAATTATGAACAGGGAGATAATCAATAACATTTATTATTGCCTCTAGGGCATATCTCCTACAGTGTCCACTGTTGCGAACCTGTAGTCGAGGCTGTTGACAAACCTGGCGAAACGCTCGCAAGGCCTTGTGGCCAGGCAGTAGTGGTAGACGAGCACGTGATGGCGCACACACAACTGGGTGACAACAACCTTCTGATCATGCCCGGCATGACCGCCGGTGTACTCGAGGTCGAAGGCGACCACTTTGTACTTGTCATCCTCCGCAAGCAGCTGCTCCAACGTGTTGATGGAGTTCACCACCACGACTGAGTCGTTGGTCTACACCACTAAGAGGTCTATCTTCCTGATGTGGGTGTCCACTTTGACAATTTTGGCGAACTTCCGCTCGGCGCCGGCAGTCGCCATTGGATCCTCACGGGAAGGTTGAAGCGATGAAGAGATCGTGGGTGTGCTTCTTGTGTTGTGTGGCGCAATCGGAAGGTGGAAGAGACGAAGGTAAATGGCCGCGGGAATAAATTACGCCGGACGACATAGAATTTCGGCACGTCTGCATGGCAGTTTTTGCACCGCTTAACTGCATGTCGGCGTCGGGAGTGGCGCAACCGCATGCATATGGCACCCCAAACGTAAGTGACCGTTCGCGCGTGGACGCCAGCAGAGCGAGCGTGCACAGACGCGAGCATAGTGCGCCGCGGCCGCATCAACCGCCTCATGCATAGATTAATTCACGACAGTGCGTACAGAACGATCGCTTGCTTTCTAGTAAAACGCAAACGTTATTATTATTATTAACCATTTTTGTACTTGTCATTTCTCCCATCTCCGTCCCGTCTTTGCCACCATGTTGCCGCCCGAGGATTCCGGTGCATGCTTCGGGAGCTTACAGGTTCCATCGCAAGCTTCCCGCCCGGCTCGCCGAAATCCCTCAAACATCCAATGCTTCGGGAGCGCACATCGTTTCTTTTGGGCTTCCCGTTCCCGCGCAACCGCACAGGAACGTGCACAAGCTTCTCACCCAGCTCGCCTTGGCCGCCTGCTTTATAAACCCTCACGGCAGGCGCCTCCACGTCGCATTCATCCCCTCCCTGCCCGTAGCTTCCCAAGTTTGCTTCTCCCCCAATCGCCAATGCCACCTGTTCGTCGTCGTCGCTCCGCCACTCCGCCAGAGGGCAGCTCCAGCTGGGAGGCTGCACCACGTCGGCGACGCAGTACCCGGGAGCGTGTAGTGCGTGTGGCGTCCTTGTTGGATGTGTGCACGGCACCCACCACGCGCTCCTCCACCTTTGCCCGAAGGCAGCTGCTGCCGACGACCGCTGTGGCCCCCACCCCATCGTCGGTCGCCGTTTTGGCCACCCCACCAGCGGCCTCCTTGGTCACCACCACACCAGCGTCCGCCTTGGCAGCCACCCCACGGTCAGCCGTCGGGGCCATCACCCGCTCCGCCACTGGGGCCCGAAAGCAGGAGGAGGAGGCTGCCGCCGAAGCTCATCCGCTCGGCTTTTGCGTCAGCCGCCTACCGTGCTACATCAACTTTCCTATATGAGGAGGAGGAGCGCCAGGTCGAGCACGCAAAGAGGCTCACCGCCGTCGTGGCCGCAGTAGACCCCGCAAGTATGGCACGGAATGAGGAGATCTACGCCGAGTCCCGCCGCTTCGAGGAGGCGCATCAGGAGCGGCGGAGGGCAGCAGCGGCAGCCGATGAATTCGACTCCTCCAGCTCATCGGTAGGCAACTCCTCTTCTGCCTCTTACTGAACGCGCTCGGCAGAGGAGAAGGATGCTGGTAGTAGCACAAAGCCCCTCCGAAGTAGTATTTAGGGGCTATTTTGTTCACTTCATCTAACTATAGATATGGTTGAACATACCACGTACTTTAAATTAGCTAGTATATATAGTTGAACTAGATATTTCAGTACGTGGTTGGCAACAATTGGGGAAAAGTTTGTTCGATTCAACTGTCGAGTTGAACTATTGTGTACAAAGACCAATGGTCAATCTATGAATGAAATCTATGTTTGTTGAATTTTAGTTGTAAAACTGCACCGTAATAGTGATTTTGTTCCTGCAAACTCATATCTATAGTCGGCTGAATTTTAGTTGTTTCGTCTTGTGGTCAGCAAACTCAAATCTCTCCTCTTAATTACTTTCCCACATCAGATTTTTTGCATACATGGCAACCTTAGCAGTTAGCATCAGTACAAGGTGTAGCATTTGGAAGGTGCACGGGTCATCATTCACAACCATTTACGATGACACACTGAAAAAATTCCTTGGCGCCTGATTTTTGCTTGGCTTAGTAGGGAAGGAACCATTGCCCTCGGTCTGCATATGGGTGTTCAGTTTGAAACGTCTTTGATGACTGGTAAAGGACACGCCTCCCCGATGAGCGTGTGGAGGACACTGCTCGCACCGTCGCACGCCACCCGTCTACTCAAACACCTGTCCGCATGCTACCCCCTTGCCAATACAGAGAGAGACACATGGCAGCACATAAATGGTATGTAGAACGTCCACGAATTATAAATAATACGCCCGTTTGTGATGGTAACGTGACAGATTTTTGTTCCAAAATGCCTGAGCTGGCTATTAATAATGCTTGCTCTTTCTCTCAAAGTGGACAAAAAAAATAACAAAGCACATTTGTGCTTTATATGACGAGGCCCTGCCCAACATATACCTTGTGACTGTAGCTCATATTTGAATTATACATTAAATGCACATAAAACTCAATTAGTTTATAAAAAAGCCATACGAACCCTTAATAATTTCATATTTTTGCAGCACACACCTAATGCTTTATGTTGTTTCTAGAAAAATATCAAGGAGAGAAGAGGCATCGGATGTTGTTTCACCCGCAGATGTGGCATGCATATTTTCCCTATCGGAACTACGTAGCTTATTGTGTGAGAAGCTTCGGTTTGTAAGAGGCTTGTGACAAAACATGTCCAAGTTCATATTATTTTTTACCACATCATATGTGTGCCTTGTCATGACACCATTCCTAGTTTCATGAATTTCTGACGGAGTTTTGGACTTAAGAAAATTGAAAAACCAAGTTTCTTGATGTTTGTGGTCGAGCCAACATGCTGAGATGTTTGAAATTCGTTCTCATTTCTTGCATGTGACCTAACACATGCATCCAGGGACACATATATGATTTTTCAACCCATTTTGATGCCCCGGACCTTGTGATTGGAGATCAAATTTGAATTATGCACATTATATAATGCACCGAAAACTCAATTAATGTATTTAAAAGCCAGATGATCCCTTAATTTATTCATATTGTTGCACTTCGCACATACACGCCTGTGTTGTTTCGATAAAAAAATCAAGGAGAGAAGAGGCATCGGATGTCTTTTCACCTGCATATGTGACATGCATATATAATATGTTCCCTATCAAAACTACAAAGCTTCTTGTGAGGAGCTCCGATTTGTAAGGGGATTGTGCAAGAACATGTCCGATTTTGACAATTTTTTACCACAACGTATGTGTGCCCATGTCACGACACCATGCCAAGTTTCATGAATTTCTGACGAGTTTTGGATTTACGGGAATTTGGAAAAACCAAGTATCTCAATGTTTGCGGCCGAGCCAGCAAACAATGAGATGTTTGAAATACATTGCCATTTCTTGTGTGGGACCTAAACATGCATGCATCCAGGGGAATGCGCATATGATTTTTTCAACCTATTTTTCATGTGCCGGACCTGGTGATTTTAGCTCAAATTGGAATTATGCACATTAAACTGCTAGAAAACTCAATTAATGTAGTAAATAGGTCTCACGAACTCTGGAAAAAATCCATAGTTCAGCATTACTGTCGTGTTGCTCTATGGTGACTCTAGAAATAAATCCAAGGCGAGAAGAGACAACGGATGTTGTTTCGCACATAAAAGGCGAACTTTCCCTATCGAAACACACGACTTTCTTGTGAGAATCGCCAGTTTGTAAGAGGATTTGTGCAAAACTCTTTCCAAAATAGGACATTTTTTTACCACAACACACACAACAGGGCAATTGATGACACCATGCCCAAATTTTATGAATTGCTGTTGAGGTTTGCATTTACATGAATTTAAAAACTAAGTTTACCAATGTCTGCGGTCAAGCCAGGACGATGATATGTTTGAAATTCATTCTCATTTCTTGCGTGGGACCTAAACATGCAGCCAGAGAAACATGTATGATTTTTTGACCTATTTTCATGCGCTGGACCGTGTGATTGTAGTTCAAATTTGAATTATGCGCATTACATGCCTAGAAAACTCAATTAATGTACTAAAAAGGCCAAACGAACTATGTAATAGTCCATTGTCTAGCATGACACGTTCATGTTGCTCTATGGATACTCTATAAATAAATTCAAGGCGAGAAGAGACATCGATGTTGTTTCGCACATAAAATGTGAACTTTCCCTATCGGAACCGCATGACTTCATTTTGTGACAATCTTCAGTTTGTAAGAGGTTTGTGCCAAAACTTCTCCCGAAGTGGACATTATTTTACCACGACACACATGAGCCATGACATGTCACCATGCAAAGTTTCATGAATTTATGAAGATATTTGGTTTTACTAGAATTGAAAAAACGTCTTCTCAAAGTCAACGACCGAGCCAAATTACCAAGAGCTTTGGAATTCGTTTAATTTCCATTTCTTGCATTGCACCAAAACATGTATCCAGTGACACATAGATGATTTTCAACCCATTCAGGTGTACTCTAGTATGTGCTTAACTGCAGTTCAAATTTGAAGTATGCACATGAAATGTCTAAAAAACTCTTTAAATGATTAAAAGGGCCTAAACAACCCTGCATAATTCCATATTTAATAGACACTCCAATAGTTGCACGTTCACTGCAAATATATGTTATTGCCATCCAAACACCTTCAATTGCCGATGTAACTTCATTTTTCGTTTCAAAGCAATATGAAAATCAAATACATCGCAAACAGTTCTTGATCATGAAACGTGTGCGATGTAGTATAAAAATATCTTGGGCCAATTCTCATATATGGCTTAGGCCATAAGCTTCAATACACCGCCAGCGTGTCAACCACACATTCACACTTGTTCCTCCAGACCACTCTACAGTTCAAGCGTTGTCGGTGAAAGATGGGGACGTGGATCCGCGTCATGAGGGCAAATTCGGCGACCCACTCCGGCCCGAGCGAGGCTGCATCAGCCATGAACACGCTCACAACATCCTTGAGCGCAGCCGCAATCTCCGACAGGGCGGCTGCAACCGCCGAAAGGGCAGCTGCTGCATCTGAGATGGCAGTGGCAACATCCGCGACCAGGATAGCAAATGGCGAGAACGGCACAGCAGCTATCCGTTCCTCATCGGTCGCCGTAGCCCTGATGGCGGCTGCCCACGCGTATGCCGAGGCCGCCCACGCCCAGCTCGTGTCGGTCACCGCACAAATAGCAGCGGCCATCTCCGACAACGGTCGGCAACCTATGTTCGAAGAGTTGGCAATCGCCGAGAGCGCTTGGGCAGCCATCCATTCGTCGGCAGCCTCCCTTGCCGACATGGAGGCCGTCAATGCCCGGACCACGGCCGCCCACACCAGACTCGTGGTGGCCTTTTCCAAAGAGATGGTAGACGCGGACTGCGAGATGCCTCCAGAGTATGTGGCGATGGATGCCATGGAGCCCCTTCCCCTAGAGGCCGTCGAACCCGAGCTGGTCACGGAGGATGCGGCGGAGATCGGCGAGCGTCAGGCGGATCATTAGTTTTTGTTTAGAGCGTTGGTCTTTTGTTAGAGTAATGTTTAGGTCAACCAGCTCTGTTTAATTCCTCGATTAAGTAAGTGCGGGCCGTGGTGTAGGCTCTTTTTTGTAGTACCAAATCAGCAATTGATGTTAAATTATGCGACGACGTGGATGGCCACTGTAACCAGGGAAATTCGGACCAAAAATCTACTGCCATATCCCCATTCCATCTTCCAATTGAAAATGAAATTTAAGTTCATCACACACAATTTTTGGCATGAACCGTGTGATATGTAGTACCCAATCTTACGTCGGAAGCTTGGAGAAAAGCATATGCACGTCCAAGTTCATCACACACGGGGTATAGCACAGGCTTCGTTGGTGATGTGTTGATATCGAGAACTATTCTGAAAAATTTGCACGTGCAATTTCATCACACACGGAGTCTAACACAAACACCGTTTGTGATGTTTTTCGCTGCACCGAATTGAAATTTTGGGCTGCCGCGGAAATATCTACCTCCCTCACCCCCGGTACAAATCAAAAGCCACATTTCCCCATTTTCCTCTACCTTTCCTGGTCCAAACCTTCACTGCTTGCTTGCAGTGCCGCCTCCTCGCCGGCGACGCTCCTTCCTGTTGCTCTGCCTCGTCCATCTAGTCAGGTAATCGACACCTCCCCAATACCCCCTCACCCCTCACTACTAGGGAAAACCTTATACACAGAATCTTATCAGTAGCGCTTGTTAAAGTAAGGCACTACTACCAGTAGCGCCTTACTTTAACAAGCGCTACTGATAAGATTCTGTGTATAAGCGTCTCCACAAGGGGCCCTACTGGTATCCACATAGCAGTAGCGCGGCTGGTATAAAACGCGCTACTAATATAATTGCCACACCGTTGCCGACAGGCTAGGTATAGTAGTAGCGCCCTTTTGCAAACAGCGCTACTGCTAACACAATAATAGTAGCGCGTTTTTATGGTAGGGCGCTACTGCTAAGTTTGACCGGTCGCTGCAACTAAAGCTATGATGTGCCATATTGTGGGCCCCACTTAGCAGTAGCGGTTCACGTAAACCAGCGTTACTACTAAATGTGTATCCGTAGCGTATTTTCCTCGACCGCGCTACTGCTAGGTCGTACCTTATCTTCTTCCCCCCCGGCCCACGCCCCCTCACTCCTCACTCTGTAGATCTCCCTCTCCACTATCTCCCTCCCGGCGGCGCTCCCGCATCCCGGTCGTCCGCCCCACGTGGCGGCCGTCCCCACGCGGCGTCCCTCCCCGTCCCGACGCTCCCCACGCGGAGGCCCTCCCCCGTCCCGTCCCTCTCGTCCCGGCCATCCACGCAGCGGTAGCTCTCCCTCCCTCCTCTCTCCCACTCTCCCCCCTTCTCCCTCCTCCCTTTGTTTTTGCACTGCTAGAAAAGCTTAATGGATGGATGGATTGATGCATTTAGATGGTTATGAATGGATGCATTTAGATGGTTAGATGGATGGATGGATGCATTTAGATGGTTATGGATGGATGCATTTAGATGGTTAGATGGACGTATGGATGCATATCGGAATTCATCCACATGCTGTAAATTGTGTTACAAAGGTGCTTCACGTCGTAACCGTAAAAAATTGTTTAAACTTGCAAACTTTCGTGGATGATTGCATCTAAACCGTTGCTCTTGTGGATGTGATTTCTTCATGTGATTTGTTGGCGCGGGGAAATTTACAGGGATTCCATGTCTCCTACACGTTGTGCTATTTAATATGTCCATTGTTAAGCAAATATCATGCCAAATTTACAGGGATTCCATGTCTCCTAGACGTTCTCGTGAAGAGGAGTTGGAGTGGCGGAGGGAGTTGCTGGCGCGGGGAAAAAGGATTGACGATGCAGTGTTCGGATGGAGAGATTGTATGCGGGAGCTGAAAGAGGCGGAGAATATGTTTCGGAAGACTCAGTCTAGTCACTGGGAGTACGAAGTCAATGAGTGCAAGAGTTATGCCCAAACACAACTACAAGTTGCAGCAGACGTCATCTTCGCGGAGGCCAACGCTGCAGAGCATGTTCGGATGCCACCTCAGAGTAGTCCCCACTTGGTTAGGGAATGGGCACTACAACAAGTGACATCTTCGTGCCCGGCTCAAAGAGCTCGATGGGGAAGTGTTGTCGGGATACTTCCGCCAAGAATGCCCCCACCACCATCAGATTCTGCACCACCAGATTTTGCTCATTAATAGTATTGTAGTAAGATTAAGCTCTAGTTTAAGGTTTAATAGTTTTATCATTATTGGTCTCAATCTAGCAGTTCGGTCTAGACTTGTAAGGTTTTTGAAATCTAGTTATCTGTTTGAACTCAAATTGTCATCAATAATGATATATATAAACCCATCCTCTTCTGCTTACTACTGACACTACTGCTACATTGGGCCCACCATGGTACTGCTAATTACACTAGTGATGTAATTAGTAAACAGAAAAAGCATAAAATTAGTAGTGGCGCGGGTTAGAGACCAGCGCTACTGGTAAGTAAATTATCAGTAGCGCGGGGGAGCGACGCTACTTCTACAAGTTAGCTGTAGCGCCGTAGCAGTAGCGCGGTGCCCCGCGCTACTGACAGGCCCTTAACCCGCGCTACCGCTAGGCTTTTCCCTAGTAGTGCCTCCTCCATCCCACATGGCCCGACCGCCGACGCGACACCTTCAACCCAAATCACCGCCCCATCCTCCAAATAATCGCCACTAAAAGCCATGGTGCATGCAGTATAGCCAGGATCTCAAAGAGCATTTGGCAGCGGAGAAGCAAATCACGGCTGCACGCGCAGATGAGGCGGCGATGGATTCAATGTGTGCCGACCCCGATCTTGGAGGAGCACCTCGCCGTCGAGGCCACCATTGATGCCTCGCGCGCTGACACAGCCACGCCGTTGGCTGCTATAAACCACAGCTCATGGTCTTTTCTCGAGGTCACCGCCGGTGCGTTCGACGAAGACTTCAATGTGTTTTCTCAGCGTACCCGTGCTTACCTCAACTCTAGAGCCGGCATGTTGGTGCCGGGGCAGGATCAGGCCACTCACCACTACGAGGGGTGCACCCACGGTGCGGAGGCCTGGCCCTCTTCCAAGTTGAAGGAGCCCATCATCACTGATATCTCCGATGATGAGGAATATCTTGTTTTTCTTAGCTTTATCACTAAGGACCTATTTTCACCTAGCTACGCAATTTAAGCATGTTTCGTTTACCTGTTGTGTGTGCCGCTGTTGCCTTTCATTTAGAAATTCTAGTGAAATGTCCAATGTAATGCTACTGCAACCTGACCTTTTAGTATGTTCTATTGTGCAATGTGGTGCGTAGTTAACTGTTTTGTTCATTTGTTGTGGTGATCATTTAACTACTTAGTTCAATTCTGCAATGTGATGTTCGATTGTTGTTGGTACAATTTTGTATTGTTATGCATGTGATGAATAAATTGAATTTAGATGTACTAAATACATGTGAAATATTTCCTATTGTACAATTCTGCAATATTTCCTAGTTCTTAGCACGCTTGGTTTAGATAAGTGGCTTTTCCATGTGGCTCAAATTAATCTGTTGGATCCACAATGTGTTTATTTTCCATGAACATATTTCACTGATAGTATGCCAAATATCACTTATAACCTGATCAATATTTGTATTAAATATGTTGCAGGGGGGACAATGGGGGACATTGAAGTTTACCATCGAGGTTTGCACATCCATGGTCGTTTGGCTAATAGCACATTATTGTGCAATTGCAGGAACCATTGTAATATTAATATTTTAATAATTTGTCCTTGCACACGTAGGTCCTGTTGTAAGAGGTTTAGACCCACTCTTCGACCCTTTTTGCATGTGGGGAAATGAGGTGTCCTTGAATATCAGTCAAATCAAGAAACTCAGAAAGATTGTTAAGATAAAGAAACTAGCTACGAAAAAAAGGAAGATGTTTGTTTGCACAATGAAGAAGACATCAGTCAACTATAGGATGGTACCATCTCTTTCACCTTGTCCTTCTCCCTTTGTGCCATTTCAAATTTTAGAAAAAAATTATGCATATGTTTGTTTTCAGTCCTTCTCAAGGCAGTTCATCGATGATTACGTCTCAAACCGCCTGTATGATCAAGAGGCGAGGAAGGTATTCATACAGCACCCACGGTATAATCTTGAAGTCTTCCTCAAGAGGACGAAGGATGGGCGGGCAATCATCCATAGGCACTGGCCTAAAGTTGCGAGGACCTTCAACATCATTGAAGGCTAATATTTGCCTTCCGCTTTAACAGATTTCTAGATGAGACACATCTGTCTATTTACCGTCTATGATGATACTTAATTTGCAAAGGTTTTAGATGTTGCATTTGAAACTTTGTCATGTTGTGCAATTGGGTAGCTAGGCAGTATATGCCTATATGATGTTGTACCCTGATGTAATTCAAATATGAAATACTTGTTGCCGTACTACGAATAAGAAATATATTCTGTGCTTGATATGAAATGTTAATTTGATTACTAAATGGATTATAAATAATAGAGCAATCTGGCTTATTATTGGGGTTCTCATTCCAGACGGTTTCTGTGACTACACTGTGGGCGATGACCTCAACAAACCCACACGGTTTCTACAAAGTTGGCGTGTTGGATCGGTGAGGAATCAAACACGAATTATGGTCGACAACTGTGTGCGTTAGGACACCCAATCATAAACTTTTTCTCATAGCAAGTGTCTGTGATGGGAAGCTGATAACCCACAATTGTAGGGGATCGTTTGTAGCCTTTTTTGATAAGTAAGAGTGTCAAACCCAATGAGGAGCTAAAGGTAGAACAAATATTCCCTCAAGTTCTATAAAACCGATACAACTCTACGCACACTTTAACATTTGCTTTACCTAGAACAAGTATGAAACTACTTTGTAGGTGATAGGATAGTTTGCACGAATAAAACTAGAAGTACTTTGCGGGAAATAAGACTACGAGTAAAAGGCAAGATAATAAAAGTTAGTTGTTTAGTAGAAAGCTTTTGTCAAACAAGAAGGTTATTTGTCCCTAGGCAATTGATAACTAGACCGGTAATCATTCTTGCAATTTTACATGAGGGAGAGGCATGAGCTAACATACTTTCTCTACTTGGATCAAAGGCACTTATGATTGGAACTCTAGCAAGCATCCGCAACTACTAAAGATCATTAAGGTAAAACCCAACCATAGCATTAAGTATCAAGTCGTCTTTACTCCCATATGGAACAACCCACCTACTCGGGTTTATGCTTCTGTCACTCAAGCAACCCACCATAGGCAAATCATGAACGTATTGTAACACCCTACAGTGGGGATCCCTCACGTTTGCGCGAGATGGAGGGCACCGTAGGACAGCACCATAATAAAAATATACAATCATACCAACCACGATCATCAATTAGCCCATAGGACAAAGCGGATCTACTCAAACATCATAGGATAGCCATATATCATTGGGAAATAGTATATGGAGTTGAGCACCATGTTTAAGTAGAGATTACAGCGGGGAGAAGGGGAGTTATACCGCTGCATAGAGGAGAGAGTTGGTGTTGACGGTGGCGAAGTTCTTGGAGTATATCGTCGTCACGATGCTTGCCCCGGCGGCGTTCCGGCGCCACCGGGAGAGAGGGGGAGAGAGCCCCCCTCCTTCTTCTTATTCCTTGGCCTCCCCCTAGATGGGAGGAGAGTTCCTCCTCAGGTCCATGGCCGCCATGGCGGCGGAGGGGCAGGAGCCCCTCTTAGATTGGATCTCCCTCTCTGTTCTCTTTTGTTTCACGTTTTTGTTTTCTGGCCGGAAACCATTTCTTATATTCCCGGAGATCCGTAACTCCGATCGGGCTGAAATTTTGAGGGGATTTTTATCCAAAAATTAGTTTCCTTGCGCCCGAAGGAGAGATCAAACTGACGTACGAGGTGGGCACCACCCACCAGGCCACGGTTGGGCCCCCTGGCCCGCCCTGATGTATCGTGGCGGCTGTGGGACTCTGTTTGCGTTGATTCCACTTCTCAAAATTCACAAATATTCCAAAAAAAATCTCCGTAAATTTTTATCGCGTTTGGAGTTCGTTTGATATGGTAATTCTACGAAACAAAAAACATGTAACAAACAGGAACTGGCACTAGGCACTGGATCAATAGGTTAGTCCAATAAATAATATAAAATGTTGCCAAAAATATGTGAAAGTTGTATAATATTGGCATGAAACAATCAAAAATTATAGATACGACGGAGACGTATCAGCATCCCCAAGCTTAATTCCTGCTCGTCCTCGAGTAGGTAAATGATAAAAAAGATAATTTTTGATGTGGAATCCTACCTAGCATAATCTTGATCATATATCTAATCATGGCATGAATATTAAGACACAAGTGATTCAACGCAATAGTCTAGTTTTGACATAAAGACATTAATACTCAGGCATCCCAACAAACAATCTTGTCTTTTAAAATATCAAGGCTAAAGAACGCTATCCCTACAAAATCATATAGCCTTGTCATGCTCTGTCTTCTTAACACAAAGTATAAATCACGTACTACCCCGGTGTCAGCCAAGCAATTGGTTCATACTTTTTAACGCACTTCAGCATTTTAAACTCTCACGCAATACATGAGCGCAAGCCATGGATATAGCACCATGGGTGGAATAGAATATGGTGGTAGGTTTCAAAGGGGTAAAAGTGGAGAAGAAAGTCTCGCATCAACTCAGTGTATCAACAGGCTATGGAGATGCCCATCAATAGATATCAATGCGAGGAGTAGGGATTGCCATACAACGGATGCACTAAGAGTTATAAGTGTATGAAAGCTCAATATGAAACTAAGTGGGTATGCATCTAACTCTATATGAAAAATTCCCACTAGTATATGAAAGTGACAACACAGGAGACTCTCTATATGAAAAACATGGTGCTACTTTGAAGCACAAGTGTGGAATTAGCATGCCCCTATTCCTTCTTCTTTCATTTTTTTTCTTTCTTTTCTTTTTTTCCTTTTTTTTCTTTTTATTTTTTTTCTATTTTTTTTCTTTGTCCGGAGCCTCATCCCGACTTGTGGGGGAATCATAGTTTCCATCATCCTTTCATCACTGGGGCATGCTCTAATAATGAATAATGTTGATCATCACACTTCTATTTACTTACAACTCAATACTACAACGATAGTAGAACAAAGTATGACCCTATATGAATGCAATGATCTAGCGTAGCAAAGATATCAAAAAATGGACAAGCCATGGAAACATCATGCTAGCTATCTTATGATCATGTAATGCAATATGACAATGAATGCTCTAGTCATCAAAACGGAAGCGGTGGAAGTTGCTTGGCAATATATCTCAGAATGGCTATGGAAATGCCATAATAGGTAGGTATGGTGGATGTTTTGAGGAAGATATAATAAGGCTTATGTGTGATAGAGCGTATCATATCACGGGGTTTGGATGCACCGGCGAAGTTTGCATCGACTCTCGAGGTGAGAAAGGGCAATGCACGGTACCGTAGAGGCTAGCAAATTGCGGAAAGGTAGGAGTGCGTATAATCCATGGACTCACATTAGTCATAAAGAACTCACATACTTATTGCAAAAGTTTTATTAGCTCTCTCGAAGCAAAGTATTACCATGCATGCTCCTAGGGGGGAGGTTGGTAGGAGTTAACCATCACGCGCCCCCGATCTTCACACAAAGATAGAGAATCAAGGATAAATTGTGCTCCAACTTCCTAGCATAACGGGAGACTATACATGCATGCTTCGGGAATCACAAACCTTAACACCAATATCTTACTAAACACGATCATCCACTAGTACCTCCCACATATTATTATCTCTATATCGCAAAACTATTGCAAGGAATCAAACATGTCATATTCAGTGATCCCTAAGTTTTATGTAGGATTTTATGACTAACCATGCAAATGACCAATTCCTGTTGACTCTCTAAATAGATATAAGTGAAGCAAGAGAGTTTAATTCTTTCTACAAAAGACCATGCTCTAATAAATATAAGTGAAGCAAAAGAGCATTCTTCAAATAATGGTTTTCTATGTGAAGAGAAACAGGCAATCCAAACTTCAAATGATATAAGTGAAGCACATGAAGCATTCTATAAAGCCATACTCAAAAGATATAAGTGAAGTGCAATGAGCATTCTATAAATCAACCATGGACTATCTCATACCAGCATGGTGCATAAAATAAGAATGAAAACTACACACAAAAGACGCTCCAAGATTTGCACATATCACATGAATGAAACGAATCCGAAAACATACCGATACTTATTGAAGAAAGATGGGATGCCTTCCGGGGCATCCCCAAGCTTAGACGCCTGAGTCTCCTTGGATATTTACTTGGGGTTCCTTGGGCATCCTCAAGCTTGAACTCTTTCCTCTCCTTCTTCTCCTCATATTGAGACCTCCTCAATCTTCGAACACTTCATCCACACAAAACTTAACAGAAGACTGGTAAGATCCGTTAGTACACATAATACCAAATACCATCATGTCTTGCCATAACATTATTTAATAATTATAATCTAAAATTACCCACTGTATGCTATCATAATTCTATGGCTCCCAAGTCAATGGGGCTCAACAATAATTCAAGCATAAGCACGCAAAGCATCTATAACAACAATCTGTGAAAAACAGGACAGTCTGTAAAGATTTGTAGACATGTATACTTATGTAGCTCTAAACATTCTGAAAAATTAGGGAGTGAGAAATGATTTGCATAAAAATACTGTGTAAAAATTTCAGAATTTTTGCACGCTCCAATAAAATATGAAAATTCAAACACTGCGGCAAAAGTTTCTGTTTTTGCACAACACACATCAAACAAGCAATTCAAACATCCTAAAGGCAAATCTTGGCACATTATTTTTATAATACAATGGATTTGTACAAGGGGATAATTATTTTTGTTGGAAAAGTTTCCGTGATTCAAGATTCACAAAGTTTCCATGGGCATGAACAAAAGTTCAAGGACGTCCCCCACTTCAACGATGCTCATCATCTCTCTCACTTTCACCTTTTGTGAAGTTTTAGGTTCCCCTCTATATTTTTTTGTTTTTAAACTTTATAAAAGCACACAACAGAATAAAATGAATCTCTAAATCTTCCGGGTTGTCTCCCTGGCAGCGCTTTCTTTAAAGCCATTAAGCAAGGCATAAAGTGCTCAAGTAATGGATCCACCCGGATCACGAGGTATATCAAAGCCAATTTTAATTAACATTGATTTGTAATTTAGTAATGAGCACAAGGTGATATATATCATGTGACAACGAAGTCTAACTGTCTTCCTATGCATAGGCCTGTCATAAAAGAACAATTCATTCACATAAAGTAAGGGCCAATACATAGCATAAGTAGTTTCTTGCAATTTTATAGTATTGGAAGCATAGAGAGGCGAAGATTTGGTTCCTCTCTCATAATAATTGCAAGTAGGAGTGATAATCCCCAAGTGCAAGGAATCATCGTAGCAATTTCCAAAGATGGAAGTGATAGGAATGGAGTGTCGAACCCACAAGGAGCTAAAGGTAAGATCAATATTCTCTCAAGTCCTATCTGCCACTGATACGACTCTACGTACGCCGAACGTTTGCTTCCAACTAGAAACGAGAAATAAAACGACGTTGTGGGTATGAAGAGAATAGCTTTGCATGATATCAGAGAACTAAAACATAAAAATAGGTGCTGTTATCATAAAGTTAGAATATATTACAATATATTACAAATAGCGAGTGTGGAATAATGATGGGTCGGTGTGCGGAATTGTCCTAGGCAATTGTTAACAAGATCGGTAATCATTATTGTAATTTTATATGAGGGAGAGGCATAAGCTAACATACTTTCTCTACTTGGATCATATGCACTTATGATTGGAACTCTAGCAAGCATCCACAACTACTAAAGATCATTAAGGTAAAACCCAACCATAGCATTAAAGCATCAAGTCCCCTTTATCCCATACGCAACAACCCACCTACTCAGGTTTATGCTTCTGTCACTCAAGCAACCCACTATAAGAGAATCATGAACGTATTGCAACACCCTACAGTGGGAATCCTTCACGTGTGCGCGGCATGGAAGGCACCATAGGACAGCACCAAAATAAACATATAACTCAAACCAATCTAGATGACCAATCAACCCATAAGACAAAAGAAATCTACTCAAAACATCATAGGATGGCAACACATCATTGGATCATAATATGTGGCATAAAGCACCATGTTCAAGTAGGGGATTACAGCGGGATGCGGGAGAGTGGACCGTTGAAAAGATATGAGGGCGGTGATGAAGAAGGTGATGTTGATGAAGACGATCACCGCGGCGATGGTTCCCCCGATGGCACTCCGGCGCCACCGAGAGACAGAGGGAGAGGGTCTCCCCCTTGTGCTTCCTCCTCCATGGCCTCCCCTAGGTGGGGAGAGGTTCTCCCTCTGGTCCTTGGCCTCCATGGTGATGATGGCCCCTCTGTCTTCCTCCTCCATGGTCTCCGGTGATGGTGACCCCCTCCGGCAGGGTGCCAGAGAGGGCCAAGATTGATTTTTCGTGGCTACAGAGACTTGCGGCTGCGGAACTTCTGATATAGGTTTCTTTCTGGAGGTTTCACGATTTATAGGAGTACTTGGCGTTGGAATCAAGTCAGGGGGGTGCTCGAGGGGCCCACAAGCTAGGGGGGCACGCCCTAGGGGGGGCGCGCCCCCTAGGCTTGTGGCTGCCTCAGGACTCCTCTCCGGTATCTTTTTGCTCCAGTATTTTTTATATTTTCCAAAAATATTCTCCGTAAATTTTCAGCCCATTCCGAGAACTTTTATTTCTGCGCAAAAACAACAACACGGTAGTTCTGCTGAAAACAGTGTCAGTCCGGGTTAGTTCTAATCAAATCATAAAAAAGTCATATAAAATTATTGTAAACATGGCATGAATACTTCATAAATTATAGATACGTTGGAGACGTATCAGCATCCCCAAGCTTAATTCATGCTCGTCCTCGAGTAGGTAAATGATAAAAGAAATAATTTATGAAGTGTGAATGCTAGCAAGTGCACAAGTTTGATCAATGATAATTCCAATCGCTTTTTCTAGCATCAATATAAACCATAAACAGTAGCTTGTTTCATAAAACTTCTCATGATCAAGTAACAAGCTATTCACATGTTAAAGTATAGACCAGAAAGTTTCTTGAAAACTAACAAACCATATTCCTAGTCATCGAACAATTGCAATTCATCTTATTTTCAGGAAGGGTCTATGTAAGAGCTTTGATTTAGCAAATTCCACATACTCAACTATCATATAGTCTTCCTTGATTATTGACACTCAAAGCATATTTTTAGAACAAATAGCATCCATCGAACACAGAGAAAGATAGGGCTTAATGTTTCGCCTCCCAACTTATTTATCATATAGATAATTGTCAACAATAATAATTCATGATCAAATATATTTGTTTGGATATATATGTCTAGATCATTCCCCAACACATGACGCTTGCCAAGAGAAAAAGGCGAAATATAGGAAGTGGTGAAGATCACCATGACTCTTGCATAAAGGTAAGTACTAGAAAGTAAAAGATAGGCCCTTCGCAGAGGGAAGCAGAGGTTGTCATGCGCTTTTCCTTTTTGGATGTTCAAACCCTTAATGCAAAGGAACATCACGTTGTATTGCCCTTTGTGATAGCAACCTTTATTATGCAGTCCGTCGCTTTTATTTCTTTACCATCACAAGTTCGTACAATGCTTATTTTCCCTTACAATAAAAGGTCATGCATATTTAGGAGCGATTTTTATTGCTTTTTGCACCGATGACAACTTACTTGAAGGATCTTACTCAATCCATATGTAGGTATAGTGGACTCTCATGGCAAAACTAGTTTAAGGGTGTTTGGATGCACAAGTAGTATTTCTACTTGGTGCGGAAGTTTTGGCTAGTATGAGGTGGGAGCAAGCACCACATGTTGGAGGATCCATAACAATATAACTTCTATACAAATATACCCAAACATAACTCATTAAGTTGTCTTCCTTGTCCAGTTTCAACTAATTTGCTCGAGTTTGAAAATAATTAATGAGCTCACAATCATAGAAGATGTCCAAGATAGTATATTTATATGTGGAATCCCTCTTCCTTCAATATTCTTTCATGAATTGTTCAAGTGACCTATGCGGTGTTTGCTAACTTTCAATATATTTTACCACCTATACTTATTATGTGTGAAGTCATTAATCCCCATGGGATAAGTATATAAAGCATATTTAATTTCAGATTTATGATATTCAATTCATTCAACCATTTACTCATAGGATATAAGTGAAGCACGAGAGTGAATGACAAACTACTCCAAAAGGATATAAGTGAAGATCAATGCGTAGTCAATTAGTTAAATAGCTATGTGAGGACTCTCTCTCTTATTCAAAATTTCAGATCCAATGCTTTTATTCAAACAGCAAAACAAAATAAAATGATATTCCAAGAATAGCACGCATCATGTGAACGAATAAAAATTTAGGCTCAACATAGGCTAACCGATAATTGTTGATGAAGAGAGGTGGGATGCGTAGCATCCCCAAGCTTAGATGCTTGAGACTTCTTGAAATATTTACTTGGGGTGCCTTGGGCATCCCCAAGCTTGAACTTTTGAATCTCGTTCAATCCTCTCATATCCCGGTTTCACCTAAGTCTCAAAAACTTCATCCACACAAAACTCAAAAAGAACTCGTGAGATAGGTTAGTACACATAAGAACAAATCAACACTTCATGTACTGCCAAGACATGTTGTACAATAATTTCCAAACATCATCTACTGTTTACTATCATTTCCACAATTTATATCTACCAATATAGGCTATGGAGACTATAGGATAAGTAGATAACAAAACTATGACAGCAATCTGTCTAAACAGAACAGTCTGTAGCAATTTATTAAACCAGTGTACTTATGTAACTCTAAAAATTATGAAAATTTTGGACACAATATAAAATTTATATGACAATACTGTGTAAAACTTTCGGAAACTTACCACGTTCCAGTAAAATATGAAAATTCAAACACTACAGCAAAAGTTTCTGTTTTTACACAGCACACATCAAACATGCAATGCAAGCATCCTAAAGGCAATTCTTGGAACCTTTCATTGAAAAACAAGATTATAAATAACACCTAACAGAAAATAACAAAATATAATGATGCTCCAAGAAAAACACATATTATGTGATGAATAAAAATATAGCTCTAAGTAAGATATACCGATAATGTTGAAGACGAAAGAGGGGATGCCTTCCGGGGCATCCCCAAGCTTAGGCGCTTGAGTCTTCCATGGATATTACCTTGGGGGTGCCTTGGGCATCCCCAAGCTTCAGGTTCTTGTCACTCCTTGTTCTCCTCATATCGGTGTCTCACCCAAAACTTGAAAACTTCTATCACACAAAACTTAACGGAACTTCGTGAGATGGGTTAGTATAATAAAGATAGATCATTCACTTATATACTCTCAAGACAAGATTCAGAATTGTTACCACATGATACCTAATGTATTATACCATTCCCATAATTTATACCACTAAATATAAGCTATGGAAACAATACAACAAGCAAACTACGCATGCAAAACAGAATCTGTCAAAAACAGAACAGTCTGTGAAGATCTGTAGCGTAGCCATACTTACCTGTCTCTAAAAATTCTGAAAAATTAGGGAAACCTGAAGAATTTGTATATCTAGACTGTGTAAAAATTTCAGATCATTATCACGCTCCAGTAAAAAATGAAAATTCCTGTACTGGAGTCAAAAGTTTCTGTTTTGGTTCAGCATCAATTCTACTCATCTTGTGAGTCATCCCAAAGGTTTTACTTGGCACTTTATTGAAAGAAAACATATAAAACATAGATACTACAGTAGAATAATCATGATAACACACAAAAACAGTAGGGGTAAATATTGGGTTGTCTCCCAACAAGCGCTTTTCTTTAATGCCTTTTTAGCTAGGCATGACATTTTAATGATACTCTTCCAAGCCTAATTCCGATGATAATTTTATTCATACTCTAAAAGATATAAGTGAAGTTCATAGAGAATTCTACAATTAATATAGATTAACCAATATCCAAGCTCAAAATATATAAGTGAAGCACACGAAGCATTCTATAAAGCCATACTCAAAAGATTTCAGTGAAGCACAAAGAGCATTTACAAAGCCATACTCAAAAGATTTAAGTGAAGCGCATGAAGCATTCTACAAATCAATGAAGGACTATCTCATACTAGAATGGTGCATAAAAGGAAAAGAAAAACACTAAAGACGCATATCATGTGAACAAAACAAAAACCGAGGTATACCGATAATTGTTGAAGAATAAAGATGGGATGCCTTCCGGGGCATCCCCAAGCTTAGATGCTTGAGTCTCCTTGAAATATTTACTTGGGGTGCCTTGGGCATCCCCAAGCTTGAACTCTTGTCTCTCCGTATTCTTCTTATATCGATACCTCCTCGATCTTCGAACACTTCATTCACACAAAACTTATCAAAACCCTCGTGAGATCCGTTAGTATAATAAAGCAAAATACTACTTTAAGTACTGCTGTGAACTCATTCCAAATTCATATTAGCATTATATCTACTGTAGTCCAACTTCACCATGGTTCATACCCCCCGATACTACCCATAGATTCATCAAAATAAGAGAACAATGCATAGAAAACAGAATCTGTCAAAAACAGGACAGTCTGTAGCAATCTGGAAACTTCGTATACTTCTGTAACTCAAAAAATTCTGAAAATTTAGGACAAATTAAAAAATATGTATATAAGTACTGTGTAAAAATTTCAGAAACTTTTGACGTTCGAGTAAGAAATGTAAATTCATGCACTACAGTCAAAGTTTCTGTTTTGCACCGCACAAAGCAAACAAGCAATCTAATCATCCTAAAAGCAAATCTTGGCACATTATTTTTGTATTACAATGGATATATACAAGGGTATATTTATTTTTGAGAAGCTTCCATGAAAAATTCTACATTGTTTCCATGAGCATGAACACAAGTGTTCAAGGTCGACCCTCACTTCTCCAATGCACAACCTTCCAATCACTTCTCTTTTTGAAAAACTTCTTAGGCATAAGAGGCAAGTAATTATTTTTGTATTTTTCATTATTTAATTTTTTTGCTTGTTTCACCGACAAATAAATAAAGCAAAAAGGGAAAAGAAAATCTACTTAGTGAAGAAAGCAAACAAGCACACACGAGAATATCAACCCCACGCTATTGCTCCCCGGCAACGGCGCCAGAAAAGAGCTTGATAATCCCCAAGTGCAAGGAATCATCGTAGAAATTTCCAAAGATGGAAGTGATAAGTATGGAGTGTAGAACCCACAAGGAGCTAAAGGTAAGATCAATATTCTCTCAAGTCCTATCTTCCACTGATACGACTCTACGTACGCCGAACGTTTGCTTCCAACTAGAAACGAGAAATAAAACTACGTTGTGGGTATGAAGAGAATAGCTTTGCATGATATCGGAGAACTAAAACATAAAAATAGGTGCTGTTATCATAAAGTTATAATATATTACAATATATTACAAATAGCGAGTGTGGAATAATGATGGGTCGGTGTGCGGAATTGTCCTAGGCAATTGTTAACAAGATCGGTAATCATTATTGCAATTTTATATGAGGGAGAGGCATAAGCTAACATACTTTCTCCACTTGGATCATATGCACTTATGATTGGAACTCTAGCAAGCATCCGCAACTACTAAAGATCATTAAGGTAAAACCCAACCATAGCATTAAAGCATCAAGTCCCCTTTATCCCATACGCAACAACCCACCTACTCGGGTTTATGCTTCTGTCACTCAAGCAACCCACTATAAGCGAATCATGAACATATTGCAACACCCTACAGCGGGAATCCTTCACGTGTGCGCAGCACGGAAGGCACCATAGGACAGCACCAAAATAAACATACAACTCAAACCAATCTAGATCATCAATCAACCCATAAGACAAAAGAAATCTACTCAAAACATCATAGGATGGCAACACATCATTGGATCATAATATGTGGCATAAAGCACCATGTTCAAGTAGGGGATTACAGCGGGATGCGGGAGAGTGGACCACTGAAAAGATATGAGGGCAGTGATGAAGAAGGTGATGTTGATGAAGACAATCACCGCGGCGATGGTTCCCCCGATGGCACTCCGGCGCCACAGAGAGAGAGAGGGAGAGGGTCTCCCCCTTGTGCTTCCTCCTCCATGGCCTCCCCCTAGGTGGGGAGAGGTTCTCCCTCTGGTCCTTGGACTCCATGGTGATGATGGCCCCTCCGTCTTCCTCCTCCATGGTCTCCGGTGATGGTGACCCCCTCCGGCAGGGTGCCGGAGAGGGCCAAGATTGATTTTTCGTGGCTACAGAGACTTGCGGCGGCGGAACTTCGGATCTAGGTTTCTTTCTGGAGGTTTCACGATTTATAGGAGTACTTGGCGTTGGAATCAAGTCAGGGGGGGTGCTCGAGGGGCCTACAAGCCAGGGGGCGCGCCCCCTAGGCTTGTGGCTGCCTCGGGACTCCTCTCCGGTATCTTTTTGCTCCAGTATTTTTTATATTTTCGAAAAATATTCTCCGTAAATTTTCAGCCCATTTCGAGAACTTTTATTTCTGCGCAAAAACAACACCACGGTTGTTCTGCTGAAAACAGCGTCAGTCCGGGTTAGTTCTAATCAAATCATACTAAAATCATATAAAATTATTGTAAACATGGCATGAATACTTCATAAATTATAGATACGTTGGAGACATATTAAGGAGCAGCAAGCACATGCATATTATATTCATTAAAATCATCATGTGTAGTGGCTAAATGCAACACATCTATATAATCCTTAATAAGAGCAAACTTCTCTGATATAGTGTAGTTGGGAGAATTCAAAAAGATAATAGGACTATCATGTGTGGGTGCAATAGCAACAATTTCATGCTTAACATAAGGAACTATAGCAAGTTCATCTTCATAAGCATAATTTATATTGGCATCATGGCCACAAGCATAGCAAGCATCAAGTTCATCAAAAAGGGATATTTCAAATGAATCCAAGGGATCATAGCAATTATCATAGCAGTCATCATATCATTCATCCTTTGGTATGTGCGAAGGGTAATTAAACAATGTATGAGTTGAAGAGTTACTCTCATTAGAAGGTGGGCATGGGTAGCTAATCCGCTCTTCCTCCTTTTGTTCTTCGCTCTTCTCCTCATCTTTTTCATCTAATGAGCTCACAGTTTCAGCAATTTCTTCTTCCATAGATTCCTGCAAAATATTAGTCTCTTCCAAGGCAGCGGTCATTCTTTCAATAAATTCAATAATATCAGCATTGCAATCATAATTCTCATAGCAATATTTAAGTATGGATAAAATTTCAGATTCGTAAGGAACATCATCATCATACTTTTCAAGCAAAGAAGCAATTTCATAAGCACCTTTAAAAACAACAAATTCTTCTATTCGTTCCACATCATAGTAATCATAAATACCTTTAGCATAAGAAGCTAAGGTTTCATTATCATTAAATTTGCATTGAAAGGGAAGGTGTCGAGCTTCTATATTAGAGCAATAAGTAAAGTCACATCTCGAGCATGCATCCCAAGCAAACCATTCTAGTATTCTAATTTGATTCCATAAGTGTTTCTCTTTTTGAGATAAGAGATCATCCCTAAAGTACTCACGTTGATCCAATGTGTATCCCATTATAAAGTTCCTTGAGGATTTCTCGGGATTATCGAAGGAGTAATTAATGTGTTTCACATAACTAGCATCGAGGGTTTTAGGAGGTTCCCCATCTCCATGAGTAGCAAGTACCACTAATTTTTTTGGTGTTTCGTGTTCCATATCCATGACTAAAGATATAAAATAACTAATAACAGAAAATAAAAATTACTTAGTGATAAAGCAAACAAGCACACACGAGAATATTCACCCCACGCTATTGCTCCCCGGCAACAGCGCCAGAAAAAGGTCTTGATAACCCACAAGTGTAGGGGATCGTTTGTAGCCTTTTTCGATAAGTAAGAATGTCAAACCCAATGAGGAGCTAAAGGTAGAACAAATATTCCCTCGAGTTCTATCGACCACCGATACAATTCAACGCACACTTTAACATTTGCTTCACCTAGAACAAGTATGAAACTACTTTGTAGGTGATAGGATAGTTTGCACGAATAAAACTAGAAGTACTTTGCGGGAAATAAGACTACGAGTAAAAAGAAAGATAATAAAATTTAGTTGTTTAGTAGAAAGCTTTTGTCAAACAAGAAGGTTATTTGTCCCTAGGCAATTGATAACTAGACCGGTAATCATTCTTGCAAATTTACATGAGGGAGAGGCATGAGCTAACATACTTTCTCTACTTGGATCATATGCACTTATGATTGGAACTCTAGCAAGCATCCGCAACTACTAAAGATCATTAATGTAAAACCCAACCATGGCATTAAGTATCAAGTCCTCTTTACTCCCATATGAAACAACCCACCTACTAGGGTTTATGCTTCTGTCACTCAAGCAACCCACCATAGGAAAATCATGAACACATTGCAACACCCTACAGCGGGGATCCCTCACGTTTGCGCGAGACGGAGGGCACCGTAGGACAGCACCATAATAAAATATACAATCATACCAACCACGATCATCAATTAGCCCCTGTTGGCCCTCTGACACCTCTCTCTCAAATCATGTGGTCATTATTTTAGAGCTCGGCTTTCGCTTGAGGATAAGCAACGTCTAAGCTTTGGGGAGTTGATACGTCCATTTTGCATCATGATTTATTATTGATATTTGTGTCATTATTGTCCATTATTCTCTGGTTATCACATAATTCTTATATCTTTCTCTCTGAATATGCAAGGTACATCACAAAGAGGGAAATATCTGGAAACTGGAATTCTGGACCGGAAAATCGAGAAAAAGTCCGAAAATCACCAGACTCCAAATGACCTGAAATTTAACGGAGATTTTTTATGGAATATTTGGGAATTTCTGGAGCAAAACTATACCGGAGGGGAGCCACAGGTTGGCCACAGGCCAACAGGGCGCGCCCCCCTGGGGGCGCGCCCTGATGGGTTGTGGGCCACCTGTTGGCCCTCCGACGCCCATCTTCTCCTATAAGAGGTGTTTTACCCTTGAAAAGCATAAGCTAACTCTCGGGACGGAACGCCGCCGCCTCGAGGTGGAAACCTAGGCAGAAGCATTTTTGCCCTCCGGCAGTCAAATTCTGCCGGGGGAATTCTTCTCCGAGAGGGGGAGATCGAAGCCATCGTCATCACCAACGCTCCCTCCTTCGTGGGAGGACCAATCCTCATCAACCTCAGCACCAGCACCATCTCATCTCCAACCCTAGCTCATCTCTTGTATTCAAACTTTGTCTCAAAACCTCAGATTGGTACCTGTGGGTTACTAGTTGTGTTGATTACATCTTGTAGTTGATGCTTGTTGGATTACTTGGTGAAAGATATTATGTTCAGATCTTTGATCATCATTATTATACTTCTGATCTTGAACATGTTGATGACATGTGAGTAGTCACTATTGTTCCTGAGGACATGGGAGAAGTCTTGTTATAAGTAATCATGTGAAGTTGGTATTCGTTCGATATTTTGATGATATGTATGTTGAACTTCGTGGTGTCATGTGAACATCGACTACATGACACTTCACCATGTTATGGGCCTAAGGGAACTCATTGTGGAGTGACAAGTAGATGATGGGTTGCGAGAGTGACAGAAACTTAAACCCCAGTTTATGCGTTGCTTCACAAGGGGCTGATTTGGATCCACACGTTTCATGCTATGGTTAGATTTATCTTAATTCTTTTTTCGTAGTTGCGGATGCTTGCGAGAGGGGGTAATCATAAGTAGGATGTTAGTTCAAGTAAGAACAACACCTTAGCACCGGTCCGCCCACATATAAAATTATCAAAGTAGCGAACGTGAATCAACTCAGCATGATGATTATGACTAGACAAAATTCCCATGTGTCCTCGGGAGCGCTTGCTTCATATAAGAGTACTTTCCAGCCTGTCCTTTGCTATAAAAAGGATTGGGCTACCTTGCTGCACAATTGCTACAATTGTTACTTGTCACTTGCTACGAATTATCTTGCTACAAAACTATAACCTATTGTTACTCACAGCACTTGCAGAGAATACCTTGCGGAAAACTGCTTATCATTTCCTTCTGCTCCTCGTTGGGTTCGACACTCTTACCTATCGAAAGGACTACGATTGATCCCCTATACATGTGGGTCATCACCCCCCCCCCCCCCCCCCGTGCGGCAGCGCTTGCACATTCCGGTGCACCAGGTGCACTGGCACTGAGTGTACAAGCAGCCATTGTCGTACCTGGATGTCATGCTGCCGCACGACTGGCATCTGTTTCCGCAGCGGATCTCGGTGTCGGGTGTGCTGCGGGCGCATGCCAAGAAGGTGCGCATGTGGCAGGAGGTCCTTATGCCGGAGCAACGTTGGATGGAGGCATACGCTCCAGACACTCCCAACTAGGGGAGGTGGTTTGCCCTCAAGCACGAGGAGCAACGCCGCCTCGGCATCCAGGAGCACCACACCAACCCTCCGTCACCCCCCGTCATCAAGCCGGAGGAGGCGGAGGAGGCATACCAGGCGGCTGCCCTGGAAACCTCCATCGAGGAGGAGCAACGCAAGGTGGAGGTGGAGGAGGCGGACTACCAGGCAAGGCTGGCAGAGGCCCTCGCCCTATCTGTTGTCGGCGACCGCGTCATCCCCCCCTCGCTGATGAGGCTCCTCGTGCCGAAGGCCAAGCCGTCCATGTTGTCGCCGCCACCCCAGCCGATAGAGGACTGATATGTCTCCAACGTATCTATAATTTTTGCTTGTTCCATGCTGTTATACTATCATTTTTGGATGTTTCACAATCATTTTATAGCAACTTTATATCAGTTTTTGGGACTAACCTATTGACATAGTGCCAAGTGCCAGTTGCTGTTTTTTGCTTGTTTTTTCCTTCGTAGAATTTCAGTACCAACGAAACCCAAACATCGCAAAACTTTTTGGAGATTTTTTTGGGCCAGAAGACACCCGGGGACCAAAGAAGCATCTGGAAGGAGGGCCGAGGAGGCCACGATACACCAGGGCGTGCCATAGGCCCGTGGCGCGCCCAGGTGGGTTGTGCCCTCCTCGGGGCCACTCTCCACTACCTCTCAGCTCTATAAATACCCTAATATTCTAGAAACCCTAGAGGAGTCGACGAAAAGCACATCCAGATGCCGCAAGTTCCAGAACCTCAAGATCCAATCTAACACCATCATGGAGGGGTTCATCATCCTCATTGGTGCCTCTTCGATGATGCGTGAGTAGTCCACCATAGACCTATGGGTCCGTAGGCAGTAGCTAGATGGCTTCTTCTCTCTTTTTGATTCTCAATACAATGGTCTCTGGGAGATCTATTTGATGTAATGACTTTTGCGGTGTGTTTGTTGGCATCCGATGAATTTTGAGTTCATGATCAGTTTCTATCCATGAATATTATTTGAGTCTTCTTTGATCTCTTATATGCATGATTACTTATAGCCTCGTATTTATTCTTCGAATCTTTGGTTTAGTTAGGCCAACTAGATCTGTTTTTCTTGCCATGGGAAGAGGTTCTCTGTGATGGGTTCGATCTTCCAATCTCCTCTCCCAGTGATAGAAGGGGCAGCGAGGCACACATGTGTCATTGCTATTAAGGATAACAAGATGGGGTCTATTCCTACATGAATAGATCTTGTCTACATCATGTCATTTTTCTTATTGCATTACTCCGTTTTCCCATGAACTTAATACACTAGATGCATGCTGGATAGCGGTCGATGTGTGGAGTAATAGTAGTAGATGCATGCAGGAGTCGGTCTACTAATCTTGGACGTGATGCCTATATAATGATCGTTGCATTGGATATCGCCATGATTATTCAATTTTCTATCAATTGCCCAACAGTAATTTGTTCACACACCGTGTGCTATACTCATGAGAGAAGCCACTAGTGAAACCTACGGCCCCCGGGTCTACTTTTCCAACATATTGCTTTCCGAACTATATTTTTGTTGCTTTTGTTTTCAGATCTATTAATCCAAAAAAATCCAAAAATACCTTGCTGCACTTTTTATTTGCCTCTTTTATTTTGTGTTCTTGTGAGATCTATCAATCCAATCTATTACAAACTAATCTGTCTTTTTCCTGTAGAGAGATTGACAACCTCTCTTTCGCGTCGGGTTGCAAGTATTTGTTCTTTGTGTGCACGTGTTGTTTACATAGTGTTGCGTGATCCTCCTACTGGTTCGATACCTTGGTTTAATAACTGAGGGAAATACTTACCGTCGTTGTGCTGCATCATCCCTTCCTCTTTGGGGAAATACCGACACAGTATCAAGCCACGTCAAAGGAATTTCTGCCGCGGTTGCCGGGAAGGAAGCCATCTCTTCAACGTGCCAATCCGTGGCGCCGAGGAGACATCATCAACATCTATCAGGTTCCTAATCACAAATCTCATCTCCTTGCAATTACATTATTTGCCATTTGCCTCTCGTTTTCCTCTCCCCCACTTCACAAATTTGCCGTTTTATTCGCCCTCTTTTTCGTTTGCCTTTTTCACGTCGGATCTCTTGTTTGCGTGGCCATGATGACTCAAGAGAATACCAATAATAATGATTTTATTAGCACTCCGATTGCTCCTCCCGCCACTACTGCGGAGCCTTGTGATATTAATGTTGCTTTGTTGAATCTTGTCATGAAAGATCAATTTTCCAGTACTCCTAATGAGGATGCCGCATCCCATCTAAACACATTCGTAGAATTGTGTGATATGCAAAAGAAAAAAGATGTGGAAAATGATATAGTGAATTTGAAATTATTTCCTTTCTCCTTGCGGGATCGTGCAAAAATTTGGTTTTCTTCTTTGCCTCGCAATAGTATCGATTCTTGGGATAAGTGCAAGGATGCTTTTATTACTAAGTATTTTCCTGCCACGAAAATTATTTCCCTTAGAACTCAAATCATGAATTTTAAGCAACTTGAGCATGAACATGTTGCACAATCTTGGGAAAGAATGAAATTGATGCTAAGAAATTGTCCTACTCATGGTTTAAATCTTTGGATGATCATACAAAAAAATTATGCGGGATTGAATTTTGTTTCTAGAAATCTTTTAGATTCCGCTGCGGGTGGTACTTTTATGGAAATTACTTTGGGTGAAGCTACTAAATTGCTAGATAATATTATGGCAAATTATTCTCAATGGCACACCGAAAGAGCACCTACTAGTAAAAAGGTTAATTCGGTGGACGAAATTAGTACTTTGAGTGAAAAATTTGATGCTCTTATGAAGTTGGTTTCTAGTAAAAATGCTCCTATTGATCTTAATGATGTGCCTTTGTCTACTTTGATTGAGCAAAAATAGTGATTCCGTAGATGTGAATTTCATCTCGCGAAACAACTTTAATAACATTGCTTATAGAGGTAATTTTAATCCTAGGCCTTTTCCTGGAAATTCCTCTAATAATTATGGCAATTCCTATGGTAATTCTTCTTACAATAATAATAGGAACCCCTCCGATCTTGAGAGTAATATTAAATAATTTATCATTGCTCAAAAGGTTTTCAATACTACGATAGAAGAAAAATTGAATAAGATTGATGATATGTCTAGAAGCATTGATAGAATTTCCCATGATGTAGAAAATCTCAAGTTGAAAGATTTTGCACATAAGATTGATGAATCAATTAAAGCTTTATATGTTTCTATGGATGAAAGTAAGAAAAGAACTGCTATGCTTAGAGCCAAAAGAGAATTCTTAGAAAAAGCTTTTTCTAGCGATTTCTTTCTTAAAAATGATGAAGATCTTAAAGTGATTGGTGTTTCTTCTATTGATTCCTTGTTTAGTAATATTAAAATTGATGATAAAGGGACTTAAGAAGAGTCAACTTTAGTTAGAAGGCGTCCCAATAATTTCGAGGGTGAAAATCTTGATAATTTTTTTGATGAAAGTGGGTTTGAAGAGGTCAAAACTTTAACTAGTGATGTGCCCACTATTTTGGATTGCAAAGACTTTAATTATGATAGTTGCTCTTTGATTGAATGTATTTCTTTGCTGCAATCCGTGTTAAATTCACCCCATGCTTATGAACAAAATAAAAGCTTTTACTAAACATATTGTTGATGCCATGATGAAATCTTTTGAAGAGAAGTTGGAGTTAGAGATTTCAATTCCTAGAAAATTACATGATGAGTGGGAACCCACCATTAAAGTCAAGATTAAAAATTATGAGTGTTTTGCTTTATGTGATTTGGGTGCTAGTGTTTCCACAATTCCGAAATCTCTATGTGATGTGCTTGGTCTTACCAATATTGAAGAATGTTCTCTTAATTTGCACTTGGCGGATTCCACTATTAAAAAGCCTTTGGGAAGAATTAATGATGTTATTATTCTTGCAAATAGGAACTATGTGACCATAGATTTTATTGTTCTTGATATTGATTGCAATCCGTCTTGTCCCATTATACTTGGTAGACCGTTTTTACGCACTATAGGTGCCGTGATTGATATGAAAGAAGGCAATATAAAATTTCAATTTCCACTAAGAAAGGATATGGAACACTTCCCTAGAACAAGAATTAATCTAGCATATGAATCAATCATGAGAGCATCCTATGGAGCAAATTCTAAAGATGACAACACTTAAATCTATGATTTATGCCTAGATAGGGGCGTAAAACGATAGCGCTTGCTGGGAGCAACCCAATGAATAAAATTTATTTTATCTTTTTATTTCTATTTTTGAGTGTTGACACAATTATGCTACTGTTATGATTGTGTTTTTATGTTTTAATTAGCGTTTCTGCCAAGTAAAGCCTTTAGGATGATTCATAAGATGAGTAGAAACAATGCTGAATCTGAAACAGAAACTTTGACCCTAGTGCATGAATTTTCATTTTTTTTAATGGAGCGCGCTAATGAGCTGAAATTTCAACACAGTATTGCTATATAAATTCCTTACGTTGTCCTAATTTTTCAGAATTTTGAAAGTTCCACAAGTACGGTTAGAGTACAGTTTACTACACACTGTTTTGTTCTTAACAGATTCTGTTTTCATTGCATTGTGTGCTTGTTTTGATGAATCTATGGCTTGTATTGGGGGGTATAAGTCATGGTAAAGTTAGAATACAGTAGGTATAATGCAATAATAAAATATGAATGGGTTTGCAACAGTACTTAGAGTGGTGATTTTCTTTATTGTACTAACGGATCTCACGAAGTTTTGTTGACTTTTGTGTGATAGAAGTTTTCAAGTTTTGGGTGAGATCACAATGGATGAAGGAATAAGGAGTGAAAAGAGCCTAAGCTTTGGGATGCCCATGGAACCCCAAGATAATATCCAAATAGAAACAAGCAACTAAGCTTGGGGATGCCCCGAGTGGCATCCCCTCTTTCTTCTAACGACCATCGGTATTTTACTTGGAACTATATTTTTATTCTTCACATATCATGAGTTTTGCTTGGAGCGTCTTGTATTATTTGAGTCTTTTCTTCTTTTGCTTTTTAGTTTGTCATTAGTATCCTTACTGGACACACCTATTTGAGAGAGCCAAATTATGCTATGATTTCTTAGAATTGCTCTATATGCTTCACTTAAATTTTTTGGGCTATGGAATTGCTCTAGTGCTTCACTTATATCTTTCTGAGCACGGTGTGAATTAAAATTTTGAATAAATACTCTCATGCTTCACTTAGATTAATTTGAGAGTTAGTAAATTTTGAAGAAATTCTCTCATGCTTCACTTATATTATTTTGAGAGATGAAATTTTTATGCTCATGTTCTTCACTTAAATTTATTTGAGCTTGCCAAAAGCAATGGCTAAATATGAAACTAGTCTCAAAGTGATAGATATTCAAGAGGGATATAATAAAAACTTTCATGAAGATCATTGGACAAATGAAACTTGATTCCTTGTAATAGTTTTGAGACATGATGATGGTAATATGTGAGTCATGTTGATGAGTAATTGTGTTTTAGTAAGAATATTGGTGTTAAGGTTTGTGATTCCCTATGCAAGCACGAAAGTAAATAGTTATGCAATGAAATTACATCCTACTTATGGTGCATTATTCAGTGTTAGTTATGCTTAATGCCCGTTTATGTGAATTTTCGTTTCTTGGTTGGTTGCTTCTCAATCTATTTGCTAGCCTCCACTTGTACTAAGTAGAAATACTACTTGTGCATCCAAAATCCTTAAACCCAGTTTTGCCATATGAGTCCACCATACCTACCTATATGCGGTATTTCCTTGCCGTTCTAAGCAAATTTGCATGTGCCATCTCTAATTTTCAAAATAAATTTTCTTTTTGTGTGCTTGTACCGCTCATGAAACGGTTGGGGGTATCCAATATTTTTTCCATGCTAGATGTGTTATTCTCAAGATGAGTGTTTATTCACTTGTCATTGCACGAGAGTACGGTGGTAATAGGGATGCCCAGTCCCGAAACGAAAAAGAAAATTACTTTATGTTGTCAAATAATAAATTCCTTGGAAAGTATTGGTATGGAAGGTACCCGTGGATACGGTTAGCCATGGATTGTGAAAGAATGGTGGAAAAAGGAATAAACTTTATTTTATGTTTGGGAACCGCCTATGATGTAACTAGCATGGAAAGTATTGCGAAATTCTTTGTCGTTTTCGTTGACAGGAAAGGCATGCCACCGAAAATATGTTCTCTCTCAATTTAAGCTTTGAGCTCTGGCACCTCTACAAATCCCTACTTCCCTCTACGAAGGGCCTATCTATTTACTTTATGCAATTTTTAATTTTAATTTGAGTCTCCGTCTTCTCTTATAAAGCACCAACCAAGGGGCACTATGATCATACTTGTGCATTGAGTATAGTTAATATTTGAGTGTGTTTCATGAATGGATCAATGATTGAGCATGATGGGCTAGGGATAAATTTCTTTAGTGTTGATATTTCGAAAGACATGGTTGCTTGTTAGTACGCTTGAGTATTGAAGTCTTCATGTCAAAACTAGACTATTGCTTTGAACCATCTATAAGTCCAAATGTCCGTGCTACAAAGAAAAGAATATGTGATCATCATGATAGGCAGCATTCCACATCAAAAATTCTGTTTTCATCATTTACCTACTCGAGGACTAGTAGGAATTAAGCTTGGGGATGCTGATACGTCTCCAACGTATCTATAATTTTTGCTTGTTCCATGTTGTTATATTATCATTCTTGGATGTTTTACAATCATTTTATAGCAACTTTATATCATTTTTTTGGGACTAGCCTATTGACATAGTGCCAAGTGCTAGTTGCTATTTTTTGCTTGTTTTTTACTTCACAGAATTTCAGTACCAAACGAAGCCCAAACATCGCGAAACTTTTTGGAGATTTTTTTTGGGCCAGAATACACCCGGGGGACCAAAGAAGCATCTGGAAGGAGGGCCGAGGAGGCCATGATACACCAGGGCGCGCCAGAGGCCCCTGGCATGCCCAGGTGGGTTGTGCCCTCCTTGGGGCCCCTCTCCACCGCCTCTCAGCTCTATAAATACCCCAATATTCCAGAAACCCTAGAGGAGTCGACAAAAAACACATCCAGCCGCCGCAAGTTCCAGAACCTCGAGATCCAATCTAACACTATCACGGAGGGGTTCATAATCCTCATTGGTGCCTCTCCGATGATGCGTGAGTAGTCCACCATAGACCTAGGGGTCCGTAGGCAGTAGCTAGATGGCTTCTTCTCTCTTTTTGATTCTCAATACAATGGTCTGTGGGAGATCTATTTGATGTAATGACTTTTACGGTGTGTTTGTTGGGATCCGATGAATTTTGAGTTCCTGATCAGTTTCTATCCATGAATATTATTTGAGTCTTCTTTGATCTCTTATGTGCATGATTACTTATAGCCTCGTATTTCTTCGTCGAATCTTTGGTTTAGTTAGGCCAACTAGATCGATTTTTCTTGCCATGGGAAGAGGTGCTTTGTGATGGGTTCGATCTTGCAGTCTCCTCTACCAGTGACAGAAGGGGCAGCGAGGCACGCATGTATCGTTGCTATTAAGGATAACAAGATGGGGTCTATTCCTACATGAATAGATCTTGTCTACATCATGTAACCATTCTTATTGCATTACTCCGTTTTCCCATGAACTTAATACACTAGATGCATGATGGATAGCGGTCGATGTGTGGAGTAATAGTAGTAGATACAGGCAGGAGTCGGTCTACTAATCTTGGACGTGATGCCTATATAATGATCATTGCCTTGGATATCGTCATGATTATTCGATTTTCTATTAATTGCCTAACAGTAATGTGTTCACCCACCGTGTACTATATGCTACTTCTCGAGCATGCGTTGGTTTCCGTGAAGAGGAACGGATGATGCAGCAAAGTAGATAAGTATTTCCCTCAGTTTTTGAGAACCAAGGTATCAATCCAGTAGGAGATACAAGCAAGTCCCCAATAGGTGTACCTAGACAAAGAATCAAACACTTGCACCCAACGCTATAAAGGGGTTGTCAATCCCTTCACGGTTACTTGCAAGGATGAGATCTAATAGAGATAGATAGAATAGATTGCTTGAACGGAAAGTAAAACAAAAGTAAAAAGATTGCGCAAGATATTTTTGGTATTTTTGGTTTTAGATCTGAAAGTATAATATGGAAAATAGACCCGGGGGCCATAGGTTTCACTAGAGTCTTCTCTCATGATGGCAAGTATTACGGTGGGTGAACGAATTACTGTCGAGCAATTGATAGAAAAGCGAATAATTATGAAGATATCCAAGGCAATGATTATGCATATAGGAATCACGTCCGTGTCAAGTAGACCGAAACGATTCTGCATCTACTACTATTACTCCACACATCGACCGACTCCTGCCTGCATCTAGAGTATTAAGTTCATGAAGAACAGAGTAACGCATTAGGTAAGATGACATGATATAGAGGGATAAACTCAAGCAATATGATGAAAACCCCATCTTTTTATCCTCGATGGCAACAATACAATACGTGCCTCGCTACCCCTACTATGTCATGGGTGAGGACACCGCAAGATTGAACCCAAAACTAAGCACTTCTCCCATTGCAAGAATTACCAATCTAGTTGGCCAAACCAAACCAATAACTCGAAGAGACTTGCAAAGATATGAAATCATGCATATAAGAATTCAGAAAAGACTCAAATAATATTCATAGATAATCTGAACATAAACCCACAATTCATCGGATCTCAACAAACACACCGCAAAAGAGTATTACATCGGATAGATCTCCATGAAGATCATGAAGAACATGGTATTGAAGAGCAAAGAGAGAGAAGAAGCCATCTAGCTACTAGCTATGGACCCGAAGGTCTGTGGTGAACTACTCACGCATCACCGGAGGGGCAATGGAGCTGATGTAGATGCCCTCCGTGATCGAACCCCCCTCCGGCAGATTACCGGAAAAGGCTCCAAGATTGGATCTCACGGGAACCGAGGCTCCTGGCGGTGGAAAAGTGTTTTCGTGGCTCTCTTTGGTATCCAGGGAATATTTGGGAATTTATAGGCCGAAGATTAGGGTTAGGGGGAGTTGTCGTGGGCCCACAAGCCAGGGGGCGCCCCCCCCCCCCCCTAAGGCGCGCCCCTGTGGCTTGTGGCCACACGGCAGCTCCTCTGCCTTGGTCTCCAAGCTTGGTAGTTGTCTTCTGGTCCAAGAAAAATTATTCCGAAGATTTTATTCCGTTTGGACTCCGTTTAATATTCCTTATCTGCAATACTCAAAAACAAGGAAAAAACAGAAACTGGCACTAGGCTCTAGATTAATAGGTTAGTCCCAAAAATAATATAAAATAGCATATTAATGCATATAAAACATCCAAAACATATAATATAATAGCATGGAACAATCAAACATTATAGATACGTTGGAGACGTATCAAGCATCCCCAAGCTTAATTCCTGCTCGTCCTCGAGTAGGTAAATGATAAAAACAGAATTTTTGATGTGGAATGCTACCTAACATATTTATCCATGTAATATTCTTTATTGTGGCATGAATATTCAGATCCGTAAGATTCAAAACAATAGTATAATATTGACATAAAAACAGTAATACTTCGAGCACACCAACAAGGCAATCGTGTCCTTTCGAAATAACATGGCCTTAGAAAGTTATCCCTACAAAATCATATGGTCTGGCTATGCTCCATCTTCCCCACACAAAGTATCTAAATCATGCACAACCCCGATGAACAAGTCAAGCAATTGTTTCACACTTTTGGTGTTCTCAAACCTTTTCAACTCTCACGCAATACATGAGCGCGAGCCATGGATATAGCACTATAGGTGGAATAGAATATGGTGGAGGTTGCAAGGGAAAGGGAGAAGATAGTCTCACATCAACTAGGCGTATCAACGGGCTATGGAGATGCCCATCAATAGATATCAATGTGAGTGAGTAGGGATTGCCATGCAACAAATGCACTTAGAGCTATAAGTGTATGAAAGCTCAAAACGAAAACTAAGTGGTCGTGCAAGATGAAACCCCACTAGTTATATGAAAGTGACAAAATAGGAGACTCTCTATCATGAAGATCATGGTGCTACTTTGAAGCACAAGTGTGGAAAAAATATAGTAGCAATTGTCCCTTCTCTCTTTATCTCATTTTTTTTCTTTTTTTTCTTCTTTTTTTTATTTTGGTGGGCATCTTTGGCCTCTTTTTTTTTATTTGGGCTTCGCTGGCCTCTTTTATTTTTTTTGTAAAGTCCGGATACTCATCCCAACTTGTGAGGGAGTCATGGCTTCCATCATCCTTTTCTCACACGGGACAATGCTCTAATAATGAAAATCATCACACTTTTATTTACTTACAACTCAAAAGAAAAATTACAACTCGATACCTATGACAAAATATGACTCTATATGCAATATGAAAGTGGTGGTGCATGTCATGAAAAGCGGAACGGTGGAAGTTGCATGGCAATATATCTCGGAATGGCTATGGAAATGCCATAATAGGTAGGTATGGTGGCTGTTTTGAGGAAAATATATGGTGGCTGTTTTGAGGAAGGTGGGTTTGATGTACCGGCGAAAGTTGCGCGGTACTCGAGAGGCTAGCAAAGGTGGAAGGGTGAGAGTGCGTATAATCCATGGACTCAACATTAGTCATAAAGAACTCACATACTTATTGCAAAAGTCTATTACTTATCAAACAAAGCATTAGACGCATGCTCCTAGGGGAGAGGTTGGTAGGAGTTAACCATCGCGCGCTCCCGACCCTCACACAAAGGTCGACAATCATTAAACAAATCATGCTCCGACTTCGTTACATAACGGTTCACCATACGTGCATGCTACGGGAATCACAAACTTCAACACAAGTATCTCTTCCAATTCACAACTACTCACTAGCATGACTCTCATATTACCATCTCCATTATCTCAAAACTATATGCAAGGAATCAAACTTCTCATAGTATCCAATGCACTTAATATGAAAGTTTTTATTATATCCCTCTTGGATGCCCATTATATTAGGACTAAAATCATAACCTAAACAAATTACCATGCTGTTTTAAGAAACTCTCAAAATAATATAAGTGAGGTACGAGAGTTCAAATAATTTCTATAAAATATAACACCACTGTGCTCTAAAAAGATATAAGTGAAGCACTAGAGCAATATTGCCTAGCTCAAAAGATATAAGTGAAGCACATAGAGTATTCTAATAAATTCACGAATCAGCGTGTCTCTCTCAAAAATATGTGCAGCAAGGATGATTGTGGCAAACTAAAAAGCAAAGACTCATATCATACAAGACGCTCCAAGCAAAACACATATCATGTGGTGAATAAAAATATAGCCTCAAGTAAATTTACCGATGGATTGAAGACGAAAGAGGGGATGCCTTCCAGGGCATCCCCCAGCTTAGGCTTTTTGGTATCCTTGAATATGGCTTGGGGTTCCTTGGGCATCCCCAAGCTTAGGCTCTTGCCACTCTTTATTCCATAGTCCATCAAATCTTTACCCAAAACTTGAAAACTTCACGACACAAAACTCAACAGAAAACTCATGAGATCCGTTAGTATAAGAAAAATAAATCACCACTTTAGGTACTGTTGTGAACTCATTCTTTATTTATATTTGTGTAATATCTACTGTATTCTAACTTCTCCATGGTTCATACCCCCCGATACAACCCATAGATTCATCAAAATAAGCAAACAACACAAAGAAAACAGAATCTGTCTAAAACAGAACAGTCTGTAGAAATCTATAGACTTCAAATACTTCTGTAACTCCAAAAATTCTGAAAAATTAGGAAAATCAGGGAAATTTGTGTATAAATATTGTGTAAAAATTTCAGATCAAAATCACGTTCCAGTGAATTTACAAAATTCCTGGACTGAGAGCAAAAGTTTCTGTTTTTCAGCAAAATCAAATCAACAAACACCGTAGACCATCCCAAAGGTCTTACTTGGCTCAAACACTAATTTAAACAAAAAAACACAATTATTACAGAAGTAATAATATGAAAAACACACAAAAACAGAAGCAAAAACAGAAACCAAAAAATAAAATTGGGTTGCCTCCCAACAAGCGCTATTGTTTAACGCCCCTAGCTAGGCATAACGATTTCAATGATGCTCGCATAAAAAGTAGTAATTGAAATATGCAAAAGAGCATCATGAATCTCATGAAAAACACGTTTAAGTCTAACCCACTTCCTATGCATAAGGATTTTGTGAGCCAACAATTTATGGGAACAAGAATCAATTAGCATAGGAAGGCAAAACAAGCATAACTTCAAAACTTTGAACACATAGAGAGGAAACTTGATATTATTGCAATTCCTACAAGCATATGTTCCTCCCGCATAATAAATTTCAGTAGCATCTAGAAGGAATTCAACAATATAACTATCACATAAATCATTCTTTTCATGATACACGAGCATGCAATCATCATAATGAATTTGCTCATCAAAACTTGGGGGACAAAAAATATCATCTTCATCAAACATAGCATCCCCAAGCTTGTGGCTTTGCATATCATTAGCATAATTGACATTAATAGAATTTATAGTAACATAATTGCAATCATGCTTTTCAATCAAGGAGCTATCATGAATCACCTTATAAATTTCTTCTTTCAACACTTCATCAAAAAATTTAGATTCATGATTTTCAAACAAAACTTCATAGAGATAATCAAGTGCACTCAACTCACTAGCAATTGGTTCATCATAATTTGGCCTTTTGAAAAGATTAGCAAGTGGATGAGGATCCATAACAATAGATTTTTAGCAAGCGAAGATGCAAGCAAATAGGAGGCACATGGCAACACAAGCAAACAAAAAGAGATCCGGCGAGAAAAAGGAAAACGACAAAGAGGGCGAATAAAACGGCAAATTGGTGAAGTGGGGGAGAGGAAAACGAGAGGCAAATGGCAAATAAAGTAAATGCAAGAGATGAGTTTGTGATCGGTACTTGGTAGGCTTGATGTAGATCTCTCCGGCAACCACGTCAGAAATTGACAAGTTGACGGGAAAGTTCTTCTCTTGACTTGCTATGTATCTCCCCGGCAACGGTGCCAGAAATCCTTCTTGCTACTTCTCGAGCATGTGTTGGTTTCCGTGAAGAGGAACGGATGATGCAGCAAAGTAGATAAGTATTTCCCTCAGTTGTAGAGAACCAAGGTATCAATCCAGTAGGAGATACAAGCAAGTCCCCAATAGGTGTACCTACACACAGAATCAAACACTTGCACCCAACGCTATAAAGGGGTTGTCAATCCCTTCACGGTTACTTGCAAGGATGAGATCTAATAGAGATAGATAGAATAGATTGCTTGAACGGAAAGTAAAACAAAAGTAAAAAGATTGCAGCAAGATATTTTTGGTATTTTTGGTTTTAGATCTGAAAGTATAATATGGAAAATAGACCCGGGGGCCATAGGTTCCACTAGAGGCTTCTCTCATGATGGCAAGTATTACGGTGGGTGAACGAATTACTGTCTAGCAATTGATAGAAAAGAGAATAATTATGAAGATATCCAAGGCAATGATTATGCATATAGGCATCACGTCCGTGTCAAGTAGACCGAAACGATTCTGCATCTACTACTATTACTCCACACATCGACCGACTCCTGCCTGCATCTAGAGTATTAAGTTCATGAAGAACAGAGTAACGCATTAGGTAAGATGACATGATGTAGAGGGATAAACTCAAGCAATATGATGAAAACCCCATCTTTTTATCCTCGATGGCAACAATACAATACGTGCCTCGCTACCCCTACTATGTCACTGGGTGAGGACACCGCAAGATTGAACCCAAAACTAAGCACTTCTCCCATTGCAAGAATTACCAATCTAGTTGGCCAAACCAAACCAATAACTCGAAGAGACTTGCAAAGCTATGAAATCATGCATATAAGAATTCAGAAAAGACTCAAATAATATTCATAGATAATCTGAACATAAACCCACAATTCATCGGATCTCGACAAACACACCGCAAAAGAGTATTACATCGGATAGATCTCCATGAAGATCATGAAGAACATGGTATTGAAGAGCAAAGAGAGAGAAGAAGCCATCTAGCTACTAGCTATGGACCCGAAGGTCTGTGGTGAACTACTCACGCATCATCGGAGGGGCAATGGAGTTGATGTAGATGCCCTCCGTGATCGAATCCCCCTCCGGCAGATTACCGGAAAAGGCTCCAAGATTGGATCTCACGGGAACCGAGGCTCCTGGCAGTGGAAAAGTGTTTTCGTGGCTCTCTTTGGTATCCAGGGAATATTTGGGAATTTATAGGCCGAAGATTAGGGTTGGGGGAGTTGCCGTGGGCCCACAAGCCAGGGGGCGCGCCCCCCCTAGGGCGCGCCGCTGTGGCTTGTGGCCACACGGCAGCTCCTCTGCCTTGGTCTCCAAGCTTGGTAGTTGTCTTCTGGTCCAAGAAAAATTATTCCGAAGATTTTATTCCGTTTGGACTCCGTTTAATATTCCTTATCTACAATACTCAAAAACAAGGAAAAAACAGAAACTGGCACTAGGATCTAGATTAATAGGTTAGTCCCAAAAATAATATGAAATAGCATATTAATGCATATAAAACATCCAAAACAGATAATATAATAGCATGGAACAATCAAAAATTATAGATACGTTGGAGACGTATCACTATACTCATGAGAGAAGCCACTAGTGAAACCTACGGCCCCCGGGTCTACTTTTCCAACATATTGCTTTCTGATCTATATTTTTGTTGCTTTTGTTTTCAAATCTATTAATCCAAAAAATCCAAAAATACCTTGCTGCACTTTTTATTTGCCTCTTTTATTTTGTGTTCTTGTGAGATCTATCAATCCAATCTATTACAAACTAATCTATCTTTTTCCCGTAGAGAGATTGACAACCTCTCTTTCGCGTCGGGTTGCAAGTATTTGTTCTTTGTGTGCAGGTGTTGTTTACATAGTTTTGCGTGATCCTCCTACTGGTTCGATACCTTGGTTTCATAACTGAGGGAAATACTTACCGTCGTTGTGCTGCATCATCCCTTCCTCTTTGGGGAAATACCGACGCAGTATCAAGCCACGTCAAGGACCGGTGCTAGGGTGTTGTTCTTACTTGAACAAGTAACCCTCTTATTATAGATTACGCCCTATCGCGAGCATCCGCAACTACAAAAGAACAATTAAGATAAATCTAACCATACCATGAAACATATGGATCCAAATCAGCCCCTTACGGGATAACGCATAAACTAGGGTTTATACTTCTTTCACTCTCGAAACTCATCATCTACTTATTACTCCCCAATGATTTTCCTTAGGCCCAAATAAGGTGAAGTGTCATGTAGTCAACGTTCACATGACACCATTAAAGGCGGAGCAACATACACATCATCAGAATATCGAACGAAACCAACTTCACATGATTACTTATAACAAGACCTATCCCATGTCCTTAAGAACGAAAGTAACTACTCATAAATCGTCATCATGTTCAAGATCAGAGGTGTAATGAATATTCTTAAGGATATGAACATATAATATTCCACCAATTAAACTAACTAGCATCAACTACGAGATGTAATCGACACTACTAGCAACTCACATGTACCAATTTGAGGTTTGGAGACAAAGATTGAATACAAGAGATGAACTAGGGTTTGGAATGAGATGCTGCTGGTGAACATGTTGATGAAGATTGGTCCTCCCATGATGGAGGAAGTGTTGGTGATGATGATGGCTTCGATTTCCCCCTCCCGGAGGGAAGTTTCCTCGGTGTAATTGCTCCGCCAAAGAGCAAAAGTGCTCCTGCCCAGGTTCCGTCTAGAGACGGCGGCGCTTCGTCCCGAAAGTTGTCTTCTTATTTTTATTTCTAGGTCAAATGACTTCATATAGCAGAAGATGGGCACCGGAGGCCTGCTCGGGGGGGGCACGAGCTCAAGGGGCGCGCCCTGGGGGTAGGGTGCTTCCCCCAGGCTCGTGGCCTCCTGGTGGGTCCCCTTCTTTTATTTCTTTCTCCAATATTTTTTTATATATTCCAAAACAATTCTCCGTCAATTTTCAGGTCATTTGGAGTTCCAGAGAATATCCAACCCTTGTGTAGCCTTTTCTGGTCCGGAATTTCAGCTGCCGACAATCTCCTTCTTTTCATGAATCTTGTAAAATAAGAGAGAAAAGGCATTATGATTGCATCATAAAATGAAATAACAATTCAAAACATAATAAATATTAGTTGGAAAGGATGTATCAATGCCCAACAACAAACGTCATATTTTTGTTTAGTGGTAATGCACGAGATTCATTTGTATGTTACAATGTGGGAATGGATTAGGAGATATTGGATCTGCCTTCTTGGCTCGGGGGGCGTCACAGGGGGCGCATACCTCCTCCCCCTTTGATGGCGGTGGCAGATTGGCATGAACACATGGGAGGGAGGGGACCAGGGCGGGGAGCGGGGCGGTTGGTGGGGGACTCCTCCTTGATGGTCCATGGGGAAGTACGAATTGAAGGAGAGAGGGCTCCATGGAAAAGGTGAGGTGGACATCACCTGGTATTAAAGAGAGGGCTCCAGCGAGAAATGCCCTGTTATAGCGGGAAACCGAGCGGGAAGGGAGGGTCCAACAGGAAAATGGTAAGCTGCGTCATGGGTTGGGATTTTTGTTTTGGGATCGCGTGTTGGATATAACTTGGTGGATGGTCCGAACAAGCATATTTCTTCCCCACATATGAGATGGATTTTGGGGAGCTTGGACTGTCTAACGGTTGAATTTTGAAGAGCCTGTTGGGTGCCTGTTAGATGTCCGAACCCGTCCGGACATATGAAGGAGAAATGAGCTTCGACCTTGAAAACGACATTAATCATTTATGTGATTCATTTATATGCATGCACTGTAGCTCGTAGCAACGCACGAGCGTTCTACTAGTAAAGGGATTAGTGCTTCTGCCCGCCATCACACATTTTGCAAAAGTGGCCCTGTCTATCGGAGAATCTACCCTTAGTCCATTTTTAGGCAGATTTTCTCTTGTACAGAAAACGCCCTACTATTTCGATTAATCAACCCTCACTCCAGTTTTAACTCAGATTTTCAGTTTCAAAAAATATCCATATCTTTCAAACCGTAACTCCAAATTTAACATGCTATATATGTATTTTGATTAGAAAAATGTGTAGCATATGAATATGATGTTATTTTACTTGTTAAGAATATTTTTAAAAATAATTTAGAATGTAATCTTAATCAATAGCAAATGATCCGTATTTTTTTATATCGGTGCCTGAATTGGAAGTGAACATCTAAGGAAAACCAGATTGGCAACAAAAGAAACCATATATAACCACACATGCACGCCTAACCAAAATCTCGCAGAAAAAAGCAGATTGCTCATGTTATGTTGAGAGAGAGACGCCTTAGGATTGCACATATTCAAACGAGTTGTGATTATGTGAGCATTGTGGCCACTCGCCACCGCTGGCGAGGGTGAGAAGGAGAATAAGCGGAAACAGAAATGAGACGCCATGTGCTAAGATAAAGGACATAGATCTACTGTGGCTTCAAGTCATGGTTATTGGGTTAGTGGCGTGTAGTATTTTTTTTCTCCCGTTACAACGCACGGACTATTTTGCTAGTGAAAACAAAGAAACCAAAGTAAAATAAAAAACCTAAAATGAACCAATAAAAACAAAAGTAATAATAATAATAAAAGAAAACCGGAGCGAGCGAGCGACCGCTACTAGCCAGAAGGAAGCGAACTTACGCGTGCAGCGAGCACTCGCTCTAAAATTGGCTGGCCCGCTACTGTCGCCGTTAGGCGATAACTATTATGAGTCGGTACAGGCGACATATAGAACTGGCGGTAGGTAGCCCTATTTGTTGATCTTTTACTCAGTGTCGGGCACTAGCACAAAGCTAGCGACATGAGCCAGCCTAACAAATGTTACATTGGTTTTTCAAGTTTTGGATCTAGTTTTTCCGGTTTTAGAAAGTTTCTACAAGATTGGTGATTGGTTTTCTGTTGTTTTCTATAATTTTTATTTTCTTTAATTTTCTAGTATATTTTAGATTTAATTTTCATTACCTTTTGAAATTTGAAAGCATTCACAATTTTTTTAAAGATTTTCCATTCTCAGTTTTTATAAAATATATTTGCAAATTATAAAATGTTTGTATTTTCTAAAGGATTAAAATTTCAAAATATGTTGAACATGTTTTTATTATTTGAAATGAAAACGAAGAAACCAATAGAAAACCTCTCGAAAGTGAAATTGAGACGACAACCGCATGTACGCACACACTCACTACAACGGCCGAACTGGGTTGGCCCAGGAACGCACAAGCCTGTGCGTTTGCTCCACAATATGTCGCAGTTAAAGAGCTTCGAATTTCTCAAAAAAGAAAAAAAAACTTAAAGAGCTTCGCAGGACTGCAACAACAAAGATCACTTACCTGTCGACCAACTATACCATAACAAAAATAAGCAGACACATGTTGCACGTTTGCTCATTGGTACAAGATAGAAGCAACCTACTGATGGGGAAAACCTATGGAGCTCAAATGATTTTCTTAAAACTTTCTTAAGAACTAGAAGCAACATATCAACCAGGAACAATACATGTTTTGTTAGTCAAAACTTCAACCAATTTTCTTCTGAAGAACTCAAAAGAGGAATGCAATAAGGGCCTACCATCACCTTGTGAGTGCCACCAGGGAGCACTGAACATAAAATATCTCACTATAGTTGAGTTCATGACAAGTGCAGGAAAAAAAGGTAGCACCATGCCTCACCAGCTCCTTGACCTTGGATGGCTCGTATGACCAATCATCGGGAAACAAGTCATATGAAGGGGTTAACACCTTATCGGCAAGGTCCCTAGCACCGAGGGACCAATCCACCTCCAGCATCTTGTTCTAAACGATATGGGAAGCGATCTGCTGGTGGAGGAATTGTACCTTGCAGTACTTCCTCCTGTAGTTGCATAGAGGATGCAGGCTTTCCGACAAACGACTGTTGGCCATGAGCCTACGCAAGTTGTGGGAGAAAGCCTCCAAGCACTCAAGAAGCTAGCAGCACCGTTCCCTGTTCCAGAACAGGTTAAACACAGCTTAAACTGAACCTCATACAACACTCGTTCCAGAACATTTTACATGCAGAGCAGATGCTAGAATATGCTTTTGCTTGCCACTACTTTTGCACATCAGAGGGTACCATACTGAATATTACATTCCATACAGATGAAAGAACACTTTTACAAAGATCGCAATCAATACGCAGCCAACAAAATACAGCAAATAGGATTGTTCCAACCAGCAATCCATAGCTCGTGCCTGCTTCTTCTTCTTCCTCCTCTTCCTCTGCACACTCTCTCCAGGGTTATTAGGGTCGGGTCTCCCTTGCATCAATTTATTGGATTTATCCTTCTCAACTGGATTGTCAATGTCTGTTCAAAAAGGTATTTTTTAACAAAGGGACAGTTACATATGAAAGATGGGGAAATAAATGCACATAACTTTGCAACGGAGCACTTCTTAATTCTTATTGGAGAGGGCCTCGACAAGAGGTCTAGAGATAAAAAACAAGTAGTACTAAGTATAAATAACAATGGACAAAACAAATGGCTACAGGTAAATAGGTATTGTGCATATATATATATATATATATATATATATATATATATATATATATATATATATGCAACTTGCCTCCCGTCTTAGACGCCTAAAGCCGTTAATTTCGAAAAGACCAAACTAGTGAGGCATTTCCTAAGCATGGGTGTATGCACATCCATAACGGTATGTTTATTCTCACTGCTATTAAATATAAAATTCCATGGTCCTATATCATGCTGTTTGAGAAACAAAGAAATAAGAGAAAATTACATATATTCCATATATATTTGGAACCCTTTCTTTTGTAAACTTATAACAGCTAAACAGTAGTAAATATCAACAGTGCCAGTACTGATTGTTTTTGATAAACTTGGTCAAACTTTATAAATTTTGACTTAGGCCAAAGCTAATATGCGGAGTAAATAAAAACGGATGGAGTAAATGTCAACAGTACTGAAACATACATTCTCCTAAGCAAAGCGCACACAAGAACTGACAGTCAACCAAGAGTCCAAAAGTAGCGGTTTGAAAAGAAGAGTGGAAAAAATACAGTCCCATGTTGCTGCTGAATCACATGACATGATGAGAGAAAGAATTAACAGAGTTACCATACCTGATGTTATATTGAGGTAGTACTTGGGGAAGGCGCAGGGACAGTACATCGTAACAGTGTACGACGGTTGGGTAGAAATCGGGACCAATGCCTCCAGAGCCGCACGTTTCATGTCAACAACGGCTACCCAGGCCGTGTCGTCTTCCTCGTTCGCCTTGCCCATCATGTAAAGGAGATCGTCGTCATGGACACTCAGGGTGGGGTTAAGGAAATACATGTTCTTAAGTTCCAGCTGTTTGGTCTCATCATTCAAAAGGTCAGGCAACAATGACAAATAACTTGGGTCAACCGAGATTTCAGAAACATCAGCTGTGGAGCACCTGCCCCAATCATCCCAAGAGACCTTCCGGTTCCATGTGGTGGCTTTCCAAGCTTTACCACTGGCCCTGCAATTAGGTTCATCGAATTTTATCTCGACAAACTTGATCAGATCATCGCAGCATGTTACATCGCAGAAGAATTCCGGCGCGTAGGAAGGATAACCATTCCTATCGGTGATGCAAGCCTTTGCTTTAGGTAACGGTATGTATGTGATGACAGGACGCTGGTCGAACAGGTTGCTGAGAAGAAGAATACCACGCAAGAGATCAACCCAGCCCAGCGAGCTTTCACCCACGGTGATGTGCTTGGAGCTGGCATGTCTATCAAACAATAACTGATCAGACTTGGATAAGTGGAGAAGGGCCTCCTTGCTTCTCCGCCATGCCTTTGTCTCGGAGGAGAAGATGTAGGCATAATAATGCCAAACCTGATCACTAGAGTCCCACTGGTGATGGAGGAAGGCCACGGCATAGTGATCGTCCCCGCAAGGCAAGAGGCCAAATTGCTGGCTCATGAAGGCTTCGACCCTGGGTTTCGGGTCCGGGAGACGGTGCAGCGACGGCCTCCCTCCGGGGATTCCTCGGGCGGAGTAGACGAAGTGGTGGACGGACTCGTCGAGGGTGACGCAGAACAGGACGAAGCCTCCCTCGGCGCAGAGAAGGAAGGGCGGGGTGTCCGAGATATCGTCGTCTTCGAGATCAGGGCAGTGGACGGAGAAGTAGGAGACGGCGGGCGGGTCGACGAGCCAGAAGGACACCGCGATGGCTTGGCCCTCCCTCGTGCGGCACGCGGCGGTGGTCGCGTTCCGGTGGTCGGAGATCCGGGCCGTCTTGTTGAGTAAAACCCAATCGGGATAACCGGAGAGCAGGGAGGTGGATTCGGCCGCGCGTGGGCTGATTAGGGTGGAGGGACGGGTGGAAACGGTGGAGAGCGCCATGGATCGACAGGAGGATTTGGGGAATTCGGCAGATTTTTGCTTTTTGGCGGCGGCGGCGGCCGCCTGGATTTTTGCTCTGTTTCTCTTCTAACTTGACACGAAGGTCGGAAGGGGGTGGGCTGCTACTTTTTGTAAGCGGAGGGGGACAGACACCTCTACTCGTACCAGGAATCTGATGATTTCCATCCGACTCCGACTCAAAATCTACTTACATGCTATGCCATTTTTACTGGGAAACGCTTCCCATCCATAGTCTGGTAAGCAGCAAACAATTTTTATTAGGGCAATCCAACGCCACGCCACCCACCACCACCCACGCGCAAGCTTGAAAATAAGCTCAATAGCATCTGACCGAACACCTGATGTATGGTGTCTGTCATGAAGGTCATCGACAGCGGGCGGAGGTACCTGGCTGCGGATGGATCTTGGGTGGACGACGCCATAGTACAAGGCGAGCGGGCGCGTGGGTGGTGGTTGCGGACGTCCGAGAATGCATGGGTGGCGGCAATGGAGGTACAACTGCGGCGTGAGGGAGGACCAGTGAAGTGGAGTGAAAGAACATCTGACTCGGGGGGGGGGGGGGGGGGGGGGGATTGAGTCGTCCGGGGTGTCGGAGTCCTATGTGGCTGCGGTATGGACTCCCCCAAATCCCACCGAGTTTGCTTTCATTTTATGGGGAAAAAAGACATGTCTGAACCCAGGGGCGGAGCCAGGATTTGGGTATAGTGGAGCTAAGGCAAATAGATGATTTTTTTTCCAGTGCAAAAATAATCATTACAAGGTTCCGCTTCGGCGACATAACGGTGTTTGGGTATATAGTACTACAAGGTTCCGCTTCGGCCGCATCAAAACATCACTACATTTATACTAGTTTAAATTGACATGTACGAACGACATCAAAAAGTGAATCGGTCTAAACTGTGTTTGGTGACGGTTTTCTCTTTTAGCTACTGAATTGCAATCTCGGATGAGCTTAATGTATTATTTTGACATCAAAAAAATTGCATCTAAGATAGGAACGAGTACAAAATAATTTGCATCACGATCATGATAATTTCTAGGACATCAACAAGATAAAAACTCTTCAAAGAATCATAGTGTCACAAATCACACAACCGAAACAATGATAACTTGATGAATCAATGGATTCCATTCGACACTCATATAAGATAATAATCGAAAAAGATTACCAGATAGTGTGATATGTTAAACCTTTGCTCGTTCGATGATTGGATCCAGAATAACTGAGAGTGCTGAGTGCAGCATGTTCGCGTCGCGCCGGCATATGCTGACGACACCAAGCTTCACTCAGCACTCTCAATTCTTGCACTCAGCACTTCAACACCTCCTACAATATGCTGACGACACCATCATCATGGTGGAGAAATGAAAATATTCGTACATACAACGTGATCCAAACAGATGCAGATCATTTGAGGGTCGCGTTGGAGATGCCCTAATGAAGTTCTGAATTTTAAGCAATCTACCGTTGTTCTTCTTCGCAGTTTTTATGTGGGCATCACCACTTGGTATAGATTCGTCCTTGATACGATTACTGGTGGGAATTTCTTGATGTGTCCATCTTTGGACGCTTTTAATGCTATGGTAAGTCTAGTGGGTTCACCATCTCTCATGATTAATGAAACAACCTTAACTCTTGAACATGCTATGAAAAGGTTAGATGCTATTGAAAAGAAGATGGTTACCCAAGAACAATCTTGAAAATTTGGATAAGAAATTGCAAGATTGTGCTAATAAATTTGGGTCAAAAGCGGGAGATGTCTTTAAGCTATTAAAAGAAAAGGAGGCCGTAGTTAACAAAAGGATAGAAGAAAGTCCTCACCAGATTGATAAGTTGGAAGAAATTTTTAGTAACTTGAGCTTAGCCTTTTCTTCCGTTAAAACTATTGAAAAAACTCCTGTAAAAATTTGCAAGCCTACACAAGCCACTAAAAACAAAGGTGCCACATCTAATAGCCACAAGGAACATCTTAAAATGATTAGTGTCTACCCCAGTTTTGTTGGGATAACAAAAGACCCCACTTACAAGAAGGAATTTTTTGGTCTTATTCCTAGAAGTATTGACATTGAAAATACGCGTGCTAAATTCTTGAAGAAATCCAGTTGCGTGATTGAGGAGTTGGAAACTAAAGATGACAATACTTGAATCTATGCTTTATGCCTAGCTAGGGGCGTAAAACGATAGCGCTTGTTGGGAGGCAACCCAATGAATAAAATTTATTTTATCTTTTTCTTTCTGTTTTTGAGTGTTGACACAATTATGCCTCTATTATGATTGTGTTTTTTATGTTTTAATTAGTGTTTGTGCCAAGTAAAGCCTTTAGGGTGATTCATAAGATGAGTAGAAACAATGGTGAATCTGAAACAAAAACTTTGACTCCAGTGCGTGAATTTTCATTTTTTACTGGAGCGTGATAAAAAACTGAAATTTTAACAAAGTATTGCTATACAAATTCCCTGCGTTTTCCTAAATTTTCAGAATTGTTAAAGTTCCAGAAGTATGGTAGGAGTACAGTTTGCTACAAACTGTTCTGTTCTTAACAGATTCTGTTTTCATTGCATTGTGTGCTTGTTTTTATGAATCTATGGCTTGTATTGGGGGGTATAAGTCATGGTAAAGTTAAAATACAGTAGGTATAATGCAATAATAAAATATTAATGGGTTTGCAACAGTACTTAGAGTAGTGATTTGCTTTATTGTACTAATGGATCTCACGAAATTTTGTTGAGTTTTGTGTGATTGAAGTTTTGAAGTTTTGGGTGAGATCACGATGGATGAAGGAATAAGGAGTGAAAAGAGCCTAAGCTTGGGGATTCCCATGGCACCCCAAGATATTATCCAAAGAGAAACAAGCAATTATGCTTGGAGATGCCCCGAGTGGCATCCCCTCTTTCTTCTAACGACCATCGGTATTTTACTTGGAACTATATTTTTATTCGTCACATATCATGAGTTTTGCTTGGAGCATCTTGCATTATTTGAGTCTTTGATTGTTTTGCTACTTAGTTTTTCATTGGTATCCTTAGTGGATAGACCTATTTGATAGAGCCAAATTATGCTATGATTTGTTAGAATTGCTCTATATGCCTCACTTAAATTTTTTGAGCTATGGAATTGCTCTAGTGCTTCACTTATATCTTTTTGAGCACGGTGTGCTATAGAATTTTGAAGAAATACTCTCATGCTTCACTTAGATTAATTTGAGAGTTAGTAAATTTTGAAGAAATTCTCTCATGCTTCACTTATACTATTTTGAGAAATCTCTATGCTCATGTTCTTCACTTAAATTTATTTGAGCTTGTCAAAAGCAATGGCTAAATATATGAAACTAGTCCCAAAGTGATAGATATTCAAGAGGGATATAATAAAAACTTTCATGAAGATCATTGGACAAATTAAACTTGATTCCTTGTAACAGTTTTGAGACATGATGATAGTAATATGTGAGTCATGTTAGTGAGCAATTGTGCTTTAGTAAGAATATTGGTGTTAAGGTTTGTGATTCCCTATGCAAGCACGAAAGTCAATAGTTATGCAATGAAATTACATCCTACTTATGGTGCATTATTCGGTGTTAGTTATGCTCAATGCTTGTTTATGTGAATTTTCGTTTCTTGGTTAGTTGCTTCTCAATCTATTTGCTAGCATCCACTTGTACTAAGTAGAAATACTACTTGTGCATCCAAAATCCTTAAACCCAGTTTTGCCATACGAGTCCACCATACCTACCTATATGCGGTATTTCCTTGCTGTTCTAAGCAAATTTGTATGTGCCATCTCTAATTTTCAAAATAAATTTCCTTTTTTGTGTGCTCGTATCGCTCATGAAACGGTTGGGGGTATCCAATATTTTTTCCATGCTAGATGTGTTATTCTCAAGATGAGTGTTTATTCACTTGTCATTGCATGAGAGTACGGCGGTAATAGGGATGCCCAGTCCCGAAATGAAAAAGAAATTTACTTTATGTTGTAAAATAATAGATTCCTTGGAATGTGTTGGTATGGAAGGCACCCATGGATACGGCTAGCCATGGATTGTGAAAGAATGGTGGAAAAAGGAATAAACTTTATTTTCTGTTTAGGAACCGCCTATGATGTATCTAGCATGGAAAGTATTGCAAAATTCCTCGTCGTTTTCGTTGACAGGAAAGGCATGCCACCCAAAATATTTTTTCTCTCTCAATTTAAACTTTGAGCTCTGGCACCTCTACAAATCCCTACTTTCCTCTGCGAAGGGCCTATCTATTTACTTTATGCAATTTTTATTTTTAATTTGAGTCTCCATCTTCTCTTATAAAGCACCAACTAGGGGGCACTATGATCGTACTTGAGCATTAGGTGTAGTTAATATTTGAGTGTGTTTCATGAATGGATCAATGATTGAGCATGATGGGCTAGGGATAACTTTCTTTAGTGTTGATATTTTGAAAGACATGGTTGCTTGTTAGTATGCTTGAGTATTGAAGTCTTCATGTCAAAACTAGACTATTGCTTTGAACCATCTATAAGTCCAAATGTCCATGCTACAAAGAAAAGAATATGTGATGAACATGTTAGGCAGCATTCCACATCAAAAATTCTGTTTTTATCATTTACCTACTCGAGGACGAGTAGGAATTAAGCTTGGGGATGCTGATACATCTCCAATGTATCTATAATTTTTGCTTGTTCCATGCTGTTATATTATCAATCTTGGATGTTTTACAATCATTTTATAGCAACTTCATATCATTTTTTGGGACTAACCTATTGACATAGTGCCAAGTGCCAGTTGTTGTTTTTCCTTGTTTTTTACTTCGCAGAATTTCAGTACCAAACGAAGCCCAAACATCGCGAAACTTTTTGGAGATTTTTTTTGGGCCAGAAGACACCCGAAGGACCAAAGAAGTGTCGGGAAGGAGGGCCGAGGAAGGCACGATACACCAGGGCACGCCAGAGACCCCTGGCGCGCCCACGTGGGTTGTGCCCTCCTCGGGGCCCCTCTCCACCGCCTCTCAGCTCTATAAATTCCCCAATATTCCAGAAACCCTAAGGGAGTCGATGAAAAACACATCCAGCCGCCGCAAGATCCAGAACCTTGAGATCCAATCTAACACCATCACGGAGGGGTTCATCATCCTCATTGGTGCCTCGCCGATGATGCGTGAGTAGTCCACCATAGACCTATGGGTCCATACGCAGTAGCTAGATGGCTTCTTCTCTCTTTTTGATTCTCAATACAATGGTCTCTTGGAGATCTATTTGATGTAATGACTTTTGCGGTGTGTTTGTTGGGATCCGATGAATTTTGAGTTCATGATCAGTTTCTATCCATGAATATTATTTGAGTTTTCTTTGATCTCTTATATGCATGATTACTTATAGCCTCGTATTTCTTCTTTGAATCTTTGGTTTAGTTAGGCCAACTAGATCGATTTTTCTTGCCATGGGAAGAGGTGCTTTGTGATGGGTTCGATCTTGCGGTGTCCTTTCCCAGTGCCAGAAGGGGCATTAAGGCACGCATCTATCGTTGCTATTAAGGATAACAAGATGGGGTCTATTCCTACTTGAATAGATCTTGTCTACATCATGTCACCATTCGTATTGCATTACTTCGTTTTCCCATGAACTTAATACACTAGATGCATGCTGGATAACGGTTGATGTGTGGAGTAATAGTAGTAGATGCAGGCAGGAGTCGGTCTACTAATCTTGGACGTGATGCCTATATAATGATCATTGCCTTGGATATCGTCATGACTATTCGATTTTCTATCAATTGCCCAATAGTAATTTGTTCACCCACCGTGTGCTGCACTCATGAGAGAAGCCACTAGTGAAACCTATGGCCCCCGGGTCTACTTTTCCAACATATTGCTTTCCGATCTACACTTTTGTTGCCTTTTGTTTCCAAATCTATTAAATCCAAAAAAACCAAAAATATCTTGCTGCACTTTTTATTTGCTTCTTTTATTGTGTTCTTGTGAGATCTATCAATCCAATCTATTACAATCTAATCTATCTTTTTCCCGTAGAGAGATTGATAACCTCTCTTTTGCGTCGGGTTACAAGTATTTGTTCTTTGTGTGCAGGTGATGTTTACATTGCGTTGCGTGATCCCCCTACTGGTTCGATACCTTGGTTTCATAACTGAGGGAAATACTTATCGTCGTTGTGCTGCATCATCCCTTCTACTTTGGGGAAATACCTACGCAGTCTCAAGCCACATCATCTGAACCCAAGGGCGAAGCCAGGATTTGGGTATAGGGGGGCTAAGGCAAATAGACGAATTTTTTCCAGTGCAAAGAATAATCATTACAAGGTTCCGCTTCGGCGACATAACGGTGTTTGGGTATATAGTACTACAAGGTTCTACTTCGGCGACATCAAAACATCACTACATTTATACTAGTTTAAATTGACATGTACGAACTACATCAAAAAGTGAATCGGTCTAAACTGTGTTTGGTGACGGTTTTCTCTTTTAGCTACTGAATTGCAATCTCGGATGAGCTTAATGTATTATTTTGACATCAAAAAAATTACATCTAAGATAGGAACGAGTACAAAATAATTTGCATCATGATCATGGTAATTTCTAGGACATCAAAAAAAATAAAAACTCTCCAAAGAATCATAGTGTCACAAATCACACAACCGAAACAATGATAACTTGATGAATCAATGGATTCCATTCGACACTCATATAAGATAATAAGCGAAAAAGATTACGAGATAGTGTGATATGTTAAACCTTGGCTGGTTCGATGATTGGATCTAGAAGAACTGAGAGTGTTGAGTGCAGCATGTCCGCGTCGCGTCAGCATATGCTGACGACACCATGATGCACTCAGCACTCTCAATTCTTGCACTCAGCACTTCAACACCTCCTACAATATGCTGACGACACCATCATCATGGTGGAGGGATGAAAATATTCGTACAGGCAACGTGATCCAAACAGATGCAGATCATTTGAGGGTCGCTTTGGAGATGCCCTAATGTAGCAATATGGATTGATCTTTTTTTACCCACAAAAAGGAGTCTGTTTTTTTTGCTGAAGTCATAGATGACATTATCACGTGTGTTCTTCCTAAACTCTTTTTTCTTGCAGTGGTGTTGACTCTTCCATCGTTGAGTGATGTACTTTGCAATGTCAATTCTTCTCATACAGACTTCTTTTAAAGGGAAACGTTTATAAATGGCCGACCGGCCTAAGATTCCGTCAGCTGCATGAGCACCGGGGATAATCTAATTGTGCGTCCACGAGTCAGATCCTAGTTTCACGCATGCATAATTTTTTGGTGGCCTCAGCTTCGCACCTCACCCACCGCTCGTATCCCATCGTCTTCTGCTCAGCTGCTATACCCTTTTTCCTCCAGTTCCCATGGAGATCATCACAGACGACCATGCAAGTCTCAAATCCTTCTCTCCGCCTGCCTTGCTACATAAAATCCGGCGAGATCCAGCGGGTCATCCTCCTCCGTTTTCTCTTAGATCCCCGTCCTCCCCAAGCGACGCACGACATACACATGGAGAGCAACCCACTACTGCAAGGGGGAAGGTGCAACCGATAGCCACAGTGATGCGACCAGGGGCACCGTGTTTTGATATTGCAACTAGAGTATTTTTTCCTGGGACCACCTAATTTTTTGGTACAATTGATTTTGTTGGAGTTTGCTATTTTGTGGAACTTTTTGCTGGATCAGATAATTTGTTGTTGGAACGGGCTGTTTTTTGCTACAATTAAATTTGTTGGAGTTATGATGTTGTGGGATTTTTGCTGGAACCAGAGTAAATTGTTGTCGGAACCGGTTGTGTCTTTTGCTACAATCGATTTTGATAGAGAGTTGTCGTTTGCGGGGATTTTGCTTGAACCAGGGTTAATTGTTGCTGGAACTGGCTGTTTTTTGTTTTTGGTACAATCGATTTTGATGGAAAGTTGATGTTTATGGGATTTCTACTGGAACCAGTTGATTCTTGTGATCTGTGTTGGGTTTTCCATGAGGAGGAACGGGTTATTGCAGAACAAAAAGGATAAGTATTTCGCTCAGTTAAGAAAGAAATTGTTGATACTTGTTTTTTTTTTGCTAAAGTCATAGATGACATTATCACATGTGTTCTTCCTAAACTCTTTTTTCTTGCAGTGGTGTTGACTCTTCCATTGTTGTGTGATGTAGTTTGCAATGTCAATTCTTCTCACACATACTTCTTTTAAAGGGAAATGTTTATAAACGGCCGACTGGCCTAAGATTCCGTCAGTTGCACGCATGGCGTTGGGATAATCTAATTGTGCGTCCACGAGTCAGAGCCCAGCTTCACACACGTGGAGATAATCTAATTCCTTATTTAACATTATCTTAAATTTCACACTGAAAAACTTTTTATTTCCTATCTAACAACGACTCTAAATTTTATGCCATTTATAACATTTTTGTTTATTTTAAGCCTGGATGACCTCTGAAAAAGACCCTTTTGCCCCTCATGTGATATGTGTGTGTATGGTGTAGTGACACCCAAACAACATCAGTGCGGGGCAGTAGCGCACACACACGCAGCGGTAGCAGTACATACACACGCATGCAGCAGGCAGATACAATCGATTTTGCCACAATCAGTCCGGTTGTGTCTTTTGCTACAATCGATTTTGACGGAGAGTTGTCGTTTGTGGGGATTTTGCTTGAACCAGGGTTAATTGTTGCTGGAACTGGCTGTTTTTGTTTTTGCTGCAATCGATTTTGATGGAAAGTTGTTGTTTCTGGGATTTTTGCTGGAACAAGTTGATACTTGTGATCTGTGTTGGATTTTTCATGAAGAGTAACGGGTTATTGCAACACAATAGGGATTAGTTTTTCCTCAGTTAAGAACCAAGGTTTATCGAACCAATAGGAGTAACACGCAACCACTGTATTCAGCGAATGCACACAAAGAAACAAACACTTGCTCCCAACGCGGGCAAGAGGGTTTATCAATCCCCTTGGACTCGTTATTTGCAAGCCAGTGAAATACGTAGATGATAGTTGATAATTATAAATTGCAAAAAAAATACAAATAATGGAAGCAAGGTATTGGAAGGTTTTGTAAATATATAAGTGAATAGACCCGGGGGCATAGTTTTCCCTAGTGGCATCTCTCATGTAGGAAGCATACGGTGGGTAAACAAAATATTGTTGGGCAATTGATAGAAAAGCGCATAGTTATGTTTATATTCACGACAATGATCATGTGTATATAGGCCTCACGTCCATAAGCAAATAGGCCAACTCCTGCCTGCACCTATTACTATTACTCCTTGATCTTGAAGCACAAGAGCAAGGAGCTCATCATCTACCGCATCTATTACCTTTTGGAGAGTAGTGACTCCTAGATTGGTTAGGTATCGCTTGGGGAGCCGCCGACTTCGTGTGGAGTTGAACGAAGAAGTTGGTAAGGGCAAGGAGATCGCCTACTTCGTGAAGATCTACCCCGAGTGAGGCTAGTCCTTCGTGGACATAAGCCGTGATGGAATAGACGAGGTTGCTACTTCGTGGACCCTTCGTGGGTGGAGCCCTCCGTGAACTCACGCAACCGTTACCCTCCATGGGTTGAAGTCTTGAAAGTGCGTTATATCGACTAGAGGGGGGGTGAATAGGCGATTTTTACAAATTCGTCAGTTGAGGAAATACTAGTTGAGGAATTTGTTAAGTGACGAACTACGCGCAGAGGAATAAGTACTCAAGTGCATGCAAAACATAGCAGTAGCATAGTCATCATGATGAAATGAAACATACACAGAGCATGAGTAGCGTGAACAGGATAATGTTGGGGAACGTTGCATGGGAAACAAAAAATTTCCTACGCACATGCAAGATCTATCCATGGTGATGAGCATCTACGAGAGGGAGAGTGAATCTACATACCCTTGTAGATCGCTAAGCGGAAGCGTTAAGAAACGCGGTTGATGTAGTCGAACGTCTTCACGATCCAAATCGCAAGTCCTCCCTCGATCCAATCACGATCTAGCGCCGAACGGACGGCACCTCCGCGTTCAACACACGTACGGCTTGATGACGCCTTCACCTCCTCGATCCAGCGAGCGATGGTGAAGTAGTGGATGAGTTCCGGCAGCACGACGGCGTGGTGATGGTGGTGAGGAAAAATCTCTGCAGGGCTTCGCCAAGCACTACGGAGATTATGACGGGAGGAACTAGAGGGTTAGGGTTGCCGGCACACGGCTTGGGAAATCTTGATGTGTCCCATGTGCTAGCCCTGCCCCTCTATTTATATGTTGAGCCCTGGGGTCTAAACTTGGAGAGAAAGCCTCCACAAGGTCGGTTTTGCCCGCACAAGGTCGGTTTGGCCCGCATGGAAAGAGTCCCACTCGGATTCCAGCAGTACCGCGTACAAGCAGTAGTACCGCTCACGAGCGGTAGTACCGCTTGAGCGGTAGTACCGCTTCACACAAGCGGTAGTACAGCCTACGCGGTAGTACTGCCTTACCAGCAGTAGTACCGCTTAAGGCAGCAGCAAAACTTCCTTTTGCACTTCCCAATACCTCGTGGGCTTTACCCCTTTTGGCCCATATAAAGTGTTGCTGCACCCGAACACTTCGGTAAACACCCGGAACCCCTTCCGGTGAATTCCGGAACCCTTCCGGAGATCAAAACACTATTATCACATATATCAATCTTTACCTCCGGACTCTTCCGGAGATCCTTGTCATGTCCGGGATCTTATCCGGGACTCCGAACAACCTTCGGTCACCAACACAATAACTCAACTATACTAATCGTCACCAAGCGTTAAGTGTGTAGACCCTGCGGGTTCGAGAACTATGTAGACATGACCGAGACACCTCTACGGCCAATAACCAATAGCGGGACCTGGATGCCCATATTGGTTCCTACATATTCTACGAAGATCTTCATCGGTTGAACCTCTATGTTAAGGATTTAGTTAATCCCGTATACTGTTCCCTTTGTTCTTCGGTATGTTACTTGCCCGAGATTCGATCGTCGATATCTCTATACCTAGTTCAATCTCGTTACCGGCAAGTCTCTTTACTCGTTCCGTAATACAAGATCTCGTGGCTAACACTTTAGTCACATTGCTTGCAAGGCTCATTGTGATGTTGTATTACCGAGTGGGCCCTGAGATACCTCTCCGTCACACGGAGTAACAAATCCCAGTCTTGATCCATGCCAACCTAACAGACACCCTCGGAGATACCTGTAGAGCACCTTTATAGTCACCCAGTTACGTTGTGACGTTTGATACACACAAGGCACTCCTACGGTGTCAGTGAATTGCATGATCTCATGGTCATAGGAACAGATACTTGACATGCAGAAAACAATAGCAATAAACTGTCACGATCATTTGCTACGTTTATAGTTTGGGTCTTGTCCATCACATCATTCTCCTAATGATGTGATCCCATTATCAAAATGACATCTCATGTCCATGGCTAGGAAACCTTCACCATCTTTTGATCAACGAGCTAGTTAACTAGAGGCTTACTAGGGACACAGTGTTGTCTATGTACCCACACATGTATTTGAGTTTCCAATCAATACAATTATAGCATGGATAATAAACGATTATCATGAACAAGGAAATATAATAATAACCAATTTATTATTGCCTCTAGGGCATATTTCCAACAGTCTCCCACTTGCACTAGAGTCAATAATCTAGTTCACATCACTATGTGATTTACATTGTAATGAATCGAACACCCATGCAGTTCTGGTGTTGTTCATGTTTAGCCCTTGGAAGAGGTTTAGTCATCGGATCTGCAACATTCAGATCCGTGTGTACTTTGCAAATATTTATGTCGTCCTCCTTGATGTAATCGCGGATGGAATTGAAACGTCGCTTTATGTGTCTGGTCCTCTTGTGAAATCTTGGTTCCTTGGCCAGAGCAATGGCACCAGTATTATCACAAAACAGAGTCATTGGGTTAAGCGCACTAGGCACTACTCCAAGATCTGTCATGAACTCCTTCATCCAGACACCTTCCTTCGCCGCCTCCGAGGCAGCGATGTACTCCGCTTCGCATGTAGAATCAACTACCACGCTTTGCTTGGAACTGCGCCAGCTAACCGCACCCCCATTAAGAATAAATACGTATCCGGTTTGTGACTTAGAGTCATCCGGATCAGTGTCAAAGCTTGCATCGACGTAACCCTTTACGACGAGCTCTTGATCACCTCCATAAACGAGAAACATGTCCTTAGTCCTTTTCAGGTACTTCAGGATATTCTTGACCGCTGTCCAGTGTTCCATTCCTGGATCACTTTGAAACCTTCCGACCATACTTATGGCAAGGCTGACATCGGGTCTTGTGCACAGCATTGCATACATGATAGAGCCTATGGCTGAAGCATAGGGGATGACACTCATCTTTTCTCTATCTCCTGCAGTCACTGGGCATTGAGTCTTACTCAACTTCACACCTTGCAAAACAGGCAAGAACCCCTTCTTGGACTGATCCATTTTGAACTTCTTCAAAATCTTATCAAGGTATGTGCTTTGTGAAAGTCCTATTAAACGTCTTGATCTATCTCTATAGATCTTGATGCCTAATATGAAAGCAGCTTCTCCTAGGTCCTTCATTGAAAAACTCTTGTTCAAATATTCCTTCACGCTTTCCAACATTTCTATATTGTTTCCAATCAGTAATATGTCATCCACATATAATATTAGAAACGCTATAGAGCTCCCACTCACTTTCTTGTAAATACAAGCTTCTCCATAAACTTGTATAAACTCGAACGCTTTGATCACCTCATCAAAGCGAAGATTCCAACTCCGAGATGCTTGCACCAGTCCATAAATGGATCGCTGGAGCTTGCAAACTTTGTCAGCATTCTCTGGATCGACAAAACCTTCTGGTTGCATCATATACAACTCTTCCTTAAGGAAACCGTTAAGGAACGCTGTTTTGACATCCATCTGCCAAATTTCATAATCGAAAAAGGCAGCTATTGCTAACATGATTCTGACGGACTTAAGCATCGCTACGGGTGAGAAGGTCTCATCATAGTCAACTCCTTGAACTTGTGAAAAACCTTTTGCCACAAGTCGAGCTTTATAGACGGTTACATTACCGTCCGCGTCCGTCTTCCTCTTAAAGATCCATTTGTTCTGAATGGCCTTACGCCCTTCAGGTAATACTTCCAAAGTCCACACTTTGTTTTCATACATGGATCCCATCTCGGATTTCATGGCCTCTAACCACTTCTCGGAATCCGGGCCCATCATCGCTTCTCCATAGCTCGTAGGTTCATCGTTGTCCAACAATATGACCTCTAAGGCAGGGTTGCCGTACCACTCAGGAGCAGTACGTGTCCTTGTCGACCTACGAGGTTCGATAGAAACTTGATCCGAAGCTTTATGATCATCATCAACTTCCTCTTCAGCTGATGTAGGCTCTACAGAAACATCTTTCTGCGCTGCGCTACTCTCAGGTTGAAGTAAAGGTTCAATAACCTCATCAAGTTCTATCTTCCTCCCACTCAATTCTTTCGAGAGAAACTCTTTCTCAAGAAATGTTCCGTTTTTAGCGACAAACACTTTGCCTTTGGATCTGAGGTAGAAGGTATACCCAACTGTCTCTTTTGGGTATCCTATGAAGACGCATTTCTCCGCTTTGGGTTCTAGCTTTTCAGGCTGAAGCTTTTTGACATAAGCATCACATCCCCAAACTTTAAGAAACGACAGCTTTGGCTTCTTGCCAAACCAAAGTTCATATGGCGTCGTCTCAACGGATTTCGATGGTGCCCTATTTAAAGTGAATGTAGCTATCTCTAATGCATAACCCCAAAACAATAGTGGCAAATCGGCAAGAGACATCATAGATCGCACCATATCCAATAAGGTTCGATTACGACGTTCGGACACACCATTACGCTGTGGTGTTCCAGGCGGTGTCAGTTGTGAAACAATTCCACATTGTCTTAAGTGACTGCCAAACTCATAACTCAAATATTCTCCTCCTCGATCAGATCGTAGGAATTTAATCTTCTTGTTACGATGATTCTTAACTTCACTCTGAAATTGTTTGAACTTTTCAAACGTTTCAGACTTGTGTTTCATTAAGTAAATATACCCATATCTACTTAAGTCATCAGTGAAGGTGAGAAAGTAACGATAACCACCACGCGCCTCAATGCTCATCGGACCGCACACATCAGTATGTATGATTTCCAACAAGTCACTTGCCCGTTCCATTGTTCCAGAGAACGGCGTTTTAGTCATCTTGCCCATGAGGCATGGCTCACATGTGTCAAGTGATTCAAAATCAAGTGACTCCAAAAGTCCATTAGCATGGAGCTTCCTCATGCGTTTTACGCCAATATGACCCAAACGGCAGTGCCACAAGAAAGTGGTATTATCATTATCAATTCTACATCTTTTGGCATCAATGTTATGAACATGTGTATCATTACTATCGAGATTCAATAAGAATAAACCCCTCACATCGGGTGCATGACCATAAAAGATATTACTCATATAAATACAACAACCATTATTCTCTGATTTAAATGAGTAACCGTCTCGCAATAAACAAGATCCAGATATAATGTTCATGCTTAACACAGGCACCAAATAACATTTATTCAGGTTCATCACTAATCCCGATGGTAATCGAAGAGCGAGCGTGCCGACGGCGATCACATCAACCTTGGAACCATTTCCCACGCGCATCGTCACTTCGTCCTTTGCCAGCCTCCGTCTATTCCGCAATTCCTGTTTTGAGTTGCAAATATGAGCAACCGCACCGGTATCAAATACCCAGGCACTACAACGAGAGTTGGTAAGGTACACATCAATAACATGTATATCATATATACCTTGTTTGTTGTTGGCCGCCTTCTTGTCAGCCAAATACTTGGGGCAGTTCCGCTTCCAGTGTCCAGTTCCCTTGCAATGAAAGCACACAGTTTCTGGTTTGGGTCCAGCCTTGGGTTTCTTCACAGGAGGAGCAACTGCTTTGCACTCTTCTTGGAGTTACCCTTCTTACCCTTGCCATTTTTCTTGAAACTAGTGGTTTTATTGACCATCAACACTTGATGCTCCTTCTGAATTTCAGACTCAGCGGCTTTCAGCATCGCAAACAGCTCGGCGACTGACTTGTTCATCCCGTGCATGTTATAGTTCAACACGAAGCTCTTGTAGCTAGGTGGCAATGATTGAAGAACTCTGTCAGTGATAGCCTCTGGCGGAAGGGGCATCCCCAATTCAGCCAGACGGGTGGAGTACCCAGACATTCTGAGTATGTGATCACTGATAGACCCGTTTTCCTCCATCTTGCAAGCATAGAACTTATCGGAGATCTCATACCTCTCGATCCGGGCATTTTTCTGAAAGATAAACTTCAACTCCTGGAACATCTCATATGCTCCATGACGTTCAAAACGTCTTTGAAGTCCCGGTTCTAAGCCATACAATATTGCACATTGAACTATCGAGTAATCTTCAAAACGAGCCTGCCAGGCGTTCACAACGTCTAGAGACTCAACTGGAGCGGGTGGATCACCAAGCGGTGCATCAAGGACATAAGCCTTCTGGGAAGCCGTAAGGATAATCCTTAGATTACGGGCCCAGTCCACAAAGTTACTTCCATCATCTTTCAACTTAGCTTTCTCTAGGAACGCATTAAAATTCAGGGGTGCTACTGCGTGAGCCATGATCTACAACATAAATATAGCAAAGACAACTTAGACTATTGTTCAAGATAATGAGTTTAGTTAATCATATTACTTAAAAAACTCCCACTCAAATTGACATCCCTCCGGTCATTCGAGTGTCACATGATCCAAATCCACCAACTCAAGTCCGATCATCACGTGAGTTGAGGTGGTTTCAATGGTGGACATCTTCATGTTGATCATATCTACTATATGACTCATGTTCGACCTTTCGATCTCTTGTGTTCCGAGGCCATGTCTGTGCATGCTAGGCTCGTCAAGTTTAACCCGAGTGTTCCGCATGTGCAACACTGGCTTGCACCCGTTGTATGTGAACGTAGAGTCTATCACACCCGATCATCACGTGGTGTCTCGAAACGACGAACTTTCGCAACGGTGCACACTCGGGGAGAACACAATTTATCTTGAAATTTAAGTGAGGGATCACCTTATAATGCTACCGTCGTCCTAAGCAAAACAAGATGCATAAAAGGATTAACATCACATGCAAATCATAAGTGACATGATATGGCCATGAACTTGTGCTTTTGATCTCCATCTCCAAAGCACCGGCATGATCTCCATCGTCACCGGCATGACACCATAATCTCCATCATCTTGATCTCCATCAACGTGTCGCCATGAGGTTGTCGCGCCGACTGTTGCTTCCACGACTATTGCTAACTCATAGCGATAAAGTAAAGCAAAACGGCGAAAATAATTAAAGACAACTCTATGGCTCCTGCCAGTTGCCGTACTCATCGACATGCAAGTCGTGATATTCTATACAACACATGATCATCTCATACATCACATATATCTCATCATGTAATTGGCCATATCACATCACAACATACCCTGCAAAAACAAGTTAGACGTCCTCTAATTGTTGTTGCAAGTTTTACGTGGCTGCTACGGGTATCTAGCAAGAACGATTCTTACCTACGCAAAAACCACAACGGTGATATAAAAATTGCTTTTCAACCTTCTCAAGGACCGCCTTTGTCAAATCCGATCCGACTAAAGTGGGAGAAACAGACACCCGCTAGCCATCTTTAGGCAACGAAGTTACATCTCAGTTGAAGGAACCGGTCTCTCGTAAGCGTACGAGTAATGTTGGTCCGAGCCGCTTCATCCCACAATACCGCCGAAACAAGAAAAGGCCAAGGGAGGAAGCAATCTGAATATCAACGCCCACAAACTCCTTTGTGTTCTACTCGAGATCTCATCTACGCATAGACCTAGCTCAGATGCCACTGTTGGGGAACGTTGCATGGGAAACAAAAAATTTCCTACGCACACGCAAGATCTATCCATGGTGATGAGCATCTACGAGAGGGAGAGTGAATCTACATACCCTTGTAGATCGCTAAGCGGGAGCGTTAAGAAACGCGGTTGATGTAGTCGAACGTCTTCGCGATCCAAATCGCAAGTTGTCCCTCGATCCAATCACGATCTAGCGCCGAACGGACGGCACCTCCGCGTTCAACACACGTACGGCTTGATGACGCCTTCACCTCCTCGATCCAGCGAGCGATGGTGAAGTAGTGGATGAGTTCCGGCAGCACGACGGCGTGGTGATGGTGGTGAGGAACAATCTCTGCAGGGCTTCACCAAGCACTACGGAGATTATGACGGGAGGAACTAGAGGGTTAGGGTTGCCGGCACACGGCTTGGGAAATCTTGATGTGTCCCGTGTGCTAGCCCTGCCCCTCTATTTATATGTTGAGCCCTGGGGTCTAAACTTGGAGAGAAAGCCTCCACAAGGTCGGTTTTGCCCGCACAAGGTCGGTTTGGCCCGCACGGAAAGAGTCCCACTCGGATTCCAGCAGTACCGCGTACAAGCGGTAGTACCGCTTAAGGCAGCAGCAAAACTTCCTTTTGCACTTTCCAATACCTCGTGGGCTTTACCCCTTTTGGCCCATATAAAGTGTTGCTGCACCCGAACACTTCGGTAAACACCCGGAACCCCTTCCGGTGAATTCCGGAACCCTTCCGGAGATCAAAACACTATTATCACATATATCAATCTTTACCTCCGGACTCTTCCGGAGATCCTTGTCATGTCCGAGATCTTATCCGGGACTCCGAACAAACTTCGGTCACCAACACAATAACTCAACTATACTAATCGTCACCAAACGTTAAGTGTGTAGACCCTGCGGGTTCGAGAACTATGTAGACATGACCGAGACACCTCTACGGCCAATAACCAATAGCAGGGACCTGGATGCCCATATTGGTTCCTACATATTCTACGAAGATCTTCATCGGTTGAACCTCTATGTCAAGGATTTAGTTAATCCCGTATACTGTTCCCTTTGTTCTTCGGTATGTTACTTGCCCGAGATTCGATCGTCGGTATCTCTATACCTAGTTCAATCTCGTTACCGGCAAGTCTCTTTACTCGTTCCGTAATACAAGATCTCGTGGCTAACACTTTAGTCACATTGCTTGCAAGGCTCATTGTGATGTTGTATTACCGAGTGGGCCCTGAGATACCTCTCCGTCACACGGAGAAACAAATCCCAGTCTTGATCCATGCCAACCCAACAGACACCCTCGGAGATACTTGTAGAGCACCTTTATAGTCACCCAGTTACGTTGTGACGTTTGATACACACAAGGCACTCCTACGGTGTCAGTGAATTGCATGATCTCATGGTCATAGGAACAGATACTTGACATGCAGAAAACAATAGCAATAAACTGTCATGATCATATGCTACGTTTATAGTTTGGGTCTTGTCCATCACATCATTCTCCTAATGATGTGATCCCATTATCAAAATGACATCTCATGTCCATGGCTAGGAAACCTTCACCATCTTTTGATCAACGAGCTAGTTAACTAGAGGCTTACTAGGGACACAGTGTTGTCTATGTACCCACACATGTATTTGAGTTTCCAATCAATACAATTATAGCATGGATAATAAACGATTATCATGAACAAGGAAATATAATAATAACCAATTTATTATTGCCTCTAGGGCATATTTCCAACAGATAAGCAGGCAGAAGATAAGGTAACTGAAGAATTTGAGATGAGGAAATTGAGAAAGTCCTAAGTCAAATTCTTCAAACAGTAACGATCAGATTCCTCAACAAATACTTAGAGGAAATAAGGGAAATAGAACCAGGGGCTCGACGAAGACAATGATTTGATGACCCAGTTCGAACTGCTGTGACAGTCGTACGTCTGGTTCGGAGTGGCCTGGTATTTAAACCAGAGGACACACATTCCTTACTGTATTCTCCTTGTGCTAAGGTCACACAGTCCTCGCCCAACACTCGTGGTAAGTCTTCAGGGTAGACTTCCAAAACCCTCACAAACTGGTCACCCGGCAATCCACAATTTACTGCTGGATGCTCTAGACCACGGTCACCCGGCGATCCCCAATTGACTGCAGGATGCACTAGACCATGACGCCTAACCGTCTGGAAGATGCACAGTCTTCAAAGGTAAAAAGCATCGGTTCCACACAGAAACAATTTCTTCAGTGATGCTCAATCACTATGGGTTTTGATTGTTTGGGGTTTTTCCTCACAGATGATTTTCGCTCAATGTCCTCGAGGAATGGGATGCTCTCAAATGACAAGTGTCAAGTTCTCTCTCGGAGCAGCCAACCAGCTAGTGGTTGTGGGGGCGGCTATTTATAGCCAGGGTGCAACCCGACATGATAAGACATAAATGCCCCCAATGATATGACCGTTAGGTCGATAGAATATCTGGACAGCTGGCGCAAAGCACAGCAATGGTCGGAATTTGAACTGTCAAATTCCTCAGGGCTTATCATGTTCCTCACTTGTAGGCAATTCGCACTGGCGAAATCCTAACTCCTCAGTCAGACCAATTTCCTCGGAGACCAGAAGAACATCGTCTCTGTCTCTGAAGAAGTTGACTAAACTGTAAGAGGTTTCCAAAGGCTTCACTCGAAGGATTGGGTTATGTTGAGGCTTTTGAGTTGAGCATCAGTTGGAAATTTTTCCTTAGTTTTACCTCGACCCCCTTTAACAGTACGGTGTTTCCTATGACTCAAAGAAAGGAAATGAAACGATAAAAACTAAAGTCTTCATGCTTCATTGTCCTTGTTAATATCTTCAAGGTCACACCATCTTCTTCATTTTCAAAGTCTTCAGGGAATACCAAAGTCTTCAGCAAAGTCTTCACCAAAGTCTTCAGTTGAAGACATTCATTTTTAGGGGTCAATATTCTCCGAATATACCAAACTCCTCATCGACTTATAGAGCCTGTATACACTCACAAACATATTAGTCCCTTAACCTATAAGTCTTCAATACACCAAAATCACTAAGGGGCACTAGATGTACTTACAATCTCCCCCTTTTTGGTGATTGATGACAAATAGGTTAAGTTTTCAATGGGGATAAACATATGAAGTGTAAGTACTGAGTTTGAGGAATTTGATTGCAAGATATAGAGGAACTCCCCCTGAAGATGTGCATATTTGAGGAATTTGCTTTGGACTGCAAATGCACATGGCAGGATAAACTCTTGGAGATCTCCCCCTATATCTTGTAATCCATACACGCATTTAAAGTATATCATGAGGAAATTGAAATGCATGATGGAAAATGGGGTCTAAGGAAATTCAGCATGCGTGCATTAAGATACTTGAGGAAATAAGCATGCAGAAAGTAGTTCAAAAGTGTCAGACCACCATCGGACTTAAGTTTACAACTCATCGAACAAACACCTCAGAAGAACAAGAGTTGTAACTTAAACAAAAAAACAGCCCATATATAGAAACCCGCTTGAAAACTAACTCAAATTTCTCCCCCTTTGTCATCAAGTGACCAAAAGGGACAAAATTGAGGACTAACGCCCCTGAAGAATTTCAACTTGAAGGTGGTGGAGGAGTGCCAGCGTTGTCGGGGTCGGTTGGTGGAGCAGGGCCTGCAACAGTGTCATCAATGTCCTCAGCTTCATTTGTTGCACGCGATGAAGAATATGAACTTGTCACCAGCTGAGGAACTTGAACTTTCTTCCACTTCTTCTTTGGAGGAATTGACCAGTCAAAGTCCATCTGAAATCCCATCTCCGTGAGTTCTTCAGGAGTCTTGAGATGAGACAGAATGGCCCATGAGCGATCGAAGATTTCATGCACATAGTAATGAACTTTCCTCACAGAGTTATGCGTCACAGTCATGTCACGAAGAATTGAAGCAAACTAACGATTTACCCACTTGTGATTATGATCGACCTTCTGATGAAGACTTAGAAGAAGCTCACGATCCGTCATCACACGAGGGGCAGAAGCTTGAGGTTTTGGAGCTGAGGCTTTTGCAGCAGAATCTTGTGTAGCAGAGTCATCATTGGTGGAATAAGATGCAGCTTTGCGAAACTGACCATCCAATGGACGAGTGCCTTCATCAATGACAGCCTTGCCTTTTCCTTCAACTGAGGAAAATATCTTCTTGAGGACTTCAATCGGAGGCAGAAAACTGTAGTGATTCTGAAAGTCAGCCTTGAAGGGAATTGAAGACTTTGATCTGATGAATTTCATGATCCAGGGAGCATAAGGCTTCAACTCGAAAGGTGATACTGCAATATTGGCCAAAGTCCTCATGAAGAAATCGTGATAATTGATGGGAATCCCATGAATGATGTTAAAGAGCAGATTCTTCATGATGCCAACAACTTCTTCTTCATAGTTGCGGCCCTTGATTGGACTGAGGGTTTTGGTCAAGATGCAGTAGATGGTCCTTGGCACATATAGCAAATCCTTCACTAAGAAGGTGGTCCTTGGAGGTTTCCCTTGTGCCAAAGGCTTCATCAGCACTTGCATCATGTGATTCTGCAGCTCAGGTTCATCATAGATGCATCTTGCTCCTTCTAAAGGAATTGGAATGGGAACACTTTGAAGCAATTCATTTGCAGAAGCAGTGTAGTGTGTGTTGCCAGTCATCCAATCCAGAATCCAAGTGTTGATATCAGAAGCTTCACCAGAGATATGCAGAGTTGCATAGAACTGAAGAATCAGTTCTTCATTCCAATCGCAGACGTCCGCACAGAAAGGAAGAAGTCCAACATCATGAAGAACGGAGAGCACAGGAGTAAAACATGGGATGGATTCCATATCCACATGAGGAATTTGATGATGCTGGAAGACTTTATCCTTGTCAAACAGCACGCAGCATAAAAGTTCATCTGAGCTGGAGTCCAGAACCTTGAGCGACCAACCCTTGCTGAGTCATAAGGATTTGGTCCTGTGAAGAATATGTCCTCATCGAAGAAATTTGCCTTGATGAATTTGGGACGCTTCGTGCCTTTGAAAGGAAGCTTTTGCTTTGGCTGAAGATTTGGCTTGAAGCGCCGTCCAGTATCGATTGGAACAATAGCAGTTTCTTCAACCTGAGGAACTTGTGCAGCAGGTTTATCAGGAACATTCTGGGCATGAGTTTCATCAGCTGATGCAGCTGGAACATCTTCAGGAGCAGACATGATGGGAGTGGACAGTCCGGCAGACTCAGTTTGTATTTCTTTAGTTGGGGCAGGAGACTGAGGAATCTGTGTGAGAGGAGTGGCCATTGGTGAATTTGGGTGTGCAGTGATAACCCACAAGTATAGGGGGTCGCAACAGTTTTCGAGGGTAGAGTATTCAACCCAAATTTATTGATTCGACACAAGGGGAGCCAAAGAATATTCTCGAGTATTAGCAGCTGAGTTGTCAATTCAACCACACCTGAAAGACTTAATATCTGCAGCAAAGTATTCAGTAGCAAAGCAGTATGGAAGTAACGGTAACAATGGCAAAGTGACAGTAGCAGTTTTGTAGTGATTGTAACAGTAGCAATGGAAAAGTAACTTGGCAAAGATCAATATGTGAAAAGCTCGTAGGAAATGGATTAGTGATGGATAATTATGTCGGATGGCATTCATCATGCAACGGTTATAACATAGGGTGACACAGAACTAGCTCCAATTCATCAATGTAATGTAGGCATGTATTCCATATATAGTCATACGTGCTTATGGAAAAGAACTTGCATGACATCTTTTGTCCTACCCTCCCGTGGCAGCGGGGTCCTAATGGAAACTAAGGGATATTAAGGCCTCCTTTTAATAGAGAACCGGACCAAAGCATTAGCACTTAGTGAATACATGAACTCCTCAAACTACGGTAATCACCGGAAAGAATCCCAGTTATTGTCACCCTGGGGGATGCGGATCATAACTCGTAATAGGTGTCTACAACTTGCAAGATAGGATCAAGAACACATGTATATTCATGAAAACATAATAGGTTCAGACCTGAAATCATGGCACTCGGGCCCTAGTGACAAGCATTAAGCATAGCAAAGTCATAGCAACATCAATCTCAGAACATAATGGATACTAGGGATCAAACCCTAACAAAACTAACTCGATTACATGGTAAATCTCATCCAACCCATCACCGTCCAGCAAGCCTACGATGGGATTACTCACGAACAGTGGAGATCATCATGAAATTGGTGATGAAGGATGGTTGGTGATGACGACGGCGTCGATTTCCCCTCTTCGGAGCCCAAAACAGACTCCAGATCCGCCCTCCCGAGGAAGAACAGGAGGTGGCGGCGGCTCCATATCGTAAAACGTGATGAACTCTTCTTCTCTATTTTTTTTCTCCCCCGAATAGGAATATATAGAGTTGGAATTGAGGTCGGCGGAGCTCCAGGGGGCCCACAAGACAGGGGGGCGCGCCCTAGGGGGGGCGCCCCCCTGGCTTGTGGCCAGGTGGTGGACCCCTCAGGTTGATTCTTTCGCCAGTATTTTTTATTAATTCTAAAAATATTCTCCGTAAATTTTCAGGTCAATCTGAGAACTTTTATTTCTGCACAAAAATAACACCAACGCAATTCTGCTGAAAACAGCGTCAGTCCGGGTTAGTTCCATTCAAATCATGAAAATTAGAGTCCAAAACAAGGGCAAAAGAGTTTGGAAAAGTAGATACGATGGAGACGTATCATGCAGCATCCCAAAATTCATCATGGATGATTGGAGTGGAAGATCCAATGTCCACATCCTCATCTATTTCTTCAACACCGGCCTCTTCAGCAGTGAACTGAGGCTGGGGTGATGACACAAGAGGGGTTGAAGTATTTGCATCCACCTCTATTTCTTCATCAATCTGCTCTGAGGAAGCAGCAGACTGAGTTTCTTCATCATCGTCCTCACTTGGGATGACATAGTCTTCACCAAATGGGACAAGGTCATAGGCAGGAACTGATGAAATAGTAACAGCATCAATTGGTTCATTTGAAGAAATTGGTAAAGTCTTCAATTTCTTCGCAGCTGAGGAATCCGCAGATGGTGATGCTTTCCTTTTCAGAGCAGCGGCCTTTTCTGCAGCCTTGGTTTTCTTCACTTCTGATATAGAAGGAAGTGTGACAGTCTTCACCTTTGATGATTTTGCTGGGGGAGCCTGAGGTGAAGGTGGAGCAGTTTCTTCAGGCACGACTGAAGCAGTCGCCCTGGCAGTTTCTTCAGGCGCGGCAGTTTCTTCAGCTGGCCTCTCAATTTCTTCAGGCACAACATTGGAAGTTGCCCTGGGAATTTCTTCAGCAGCATGAATTTCTTCAGCTGCACTTGCAGTTTCTTCAGCAGGCTGAGCAGAAGATTCAGCCTGAGGAATTTGCGGTTGTGATCGTGCTGTAACCCTTGAGTTGTGATCTTTGATGACTTTGTCAGCAATGTTGACAAATCGAACCTTGACACCCTTCCAGTCAGCATAGTACTTGTTGAATTCATCGTTGAGGCCTTTGATGTCCTTTTGGACAGAGACGAGTTGGTCAGGCATCCGATTGAGAACATTGTTCTTCATGAAGCGCTCTTTCTTGAACTGAGCCTTCTTTGCCTTTCTGGCCTTCTCGAACTTCCACTTTTCTTCACCGATGAACGCGGTGAGGACATGGCTAGGACCGGGAGGAAGCTTCAAGTCATCAATTGGAGCGTTTGGATCGTTGTGCCATATGTCAATGAAGTCAAGCACAGTCCTAGGATCCAGCATGAGAGGAATCGAAGTGCCCTTGGCTTGAGCCACTCGTTCTTGCTTATTTCTGACAATGGCAGCAAGTTCTCCATCACTTGCTTCATCTTCCTCAGATGCTGAGGGAATGTTGAATACCACTTGCTTCTTGTGAGGAATTGGCCTCCTGCCTCGTCCAGCTGTTGCCTTTACTTTCAGCAAAGTGGGACTGCTTGAGGAATGTGCTTGGGCAGATGAAGTTGCAGATGCCCCTGAAGCAATTGAAAAACCGTCAGTCCTCTGACAAGATGCCAGAAGCACTGGTGTTGATGACTTGGCTGCAACAGTTGAAGATTGTGCAGCCACTGAGGGCATTGCAGGAGCCCTTGATGATTTTTCCTGAGACATTTGTTGTGAGGAACTTGGGGCTGAGGACTTTGATGCTGAGGGTTTTGCAGTGGATTTCTTCACCACTGATTTCTTCGGAGCAGGTGCACTAGCAGAGGCAGCAGCAGCAGCAGAGTCCACATTGAATTGCCGCACAGCTTCTTTAGAGATATTTTGAAGCTTTTTCTGACATTTTGCCCATTCTTCAGGAAAATCCTCAGCTCTCATGAGGCTAGTGGGGCCAGCTGCCTGGTTATTTCCCAGTGGAGGTCTTCTGCAACGTGGTTTCAGTGCAAACTTCTTCATATACTTAGGAGTGACATAGCGATATTCTCGCCATTCCTTCATCCATCTTCTCTCAATCTTTTGGATGCGGATTTTTCGCTTTTCTTTGGTCTCTTTCCCATAGATTTCTTCATCAGGTGTGCAATACTCAGGATAGATGTCCTCAGGGATCTCAAATGCAGTATTGGATTCTAGCTGCTTTCCTCCTTTCTGAGGTCTTTTCCCATCAGCCATCTTCTTCAACTGAGGAATATGAACTGTTGAAGTTTCTGACGAAGTGTGCAACCTTTCTTCAAGGAACACTGCAAATGAGTTAAGTTGATGAGAACCTAGAGATTCATCAGCAGACATTTGTACCTGTGAATAGAGTATAGGTGCGAAGAATTTGAAGAGTTCATACGCGTTCTCAGAAATTTTGCAAAAAGTATCAAGTTTGAGGAATTTGACCATAGATGCCTTGAAGAATTTCACTAAGTGTTTGTCAGGACCGGTTTTCCAATAAAACATTTATTGAAAAATCGCCCCTTATGTCAGACCAGTACAGAAAATCCTTCTTACTGGTAGACAAATCCTTGATACAGAAATCCAGTAATACTTAATATTATACAGGGTTGAGCTGAGGCTGCTCAACAATTTATTACAGGCACGCCAATATTACACATAAAGGCGGATATGTCACAATGGATATGGTGGCATAACTACTGACTCGCAACAAAAGGTGGTGGTGGATATGTCACAGTGAAGTGGGTGACATGACTCCAATATCTTACAGCTCATCAAGCGTCGGAGTGAGGCTCGATGATTTTATTTGGGTAGCGGAAGCGTATATAAAACAAGTGACCAACTCCAGGATCGCAAGGGACTGACTGGGACTCCTCTAGGCGTCGGACTCCCTATCGTACTCTTCATCCATAAGATCGCCTTCGTCAACATCTGGCCAAATCAACAAGCCAGGTGAGTACTTTGAATGTACTCGCAAGACAGTTTGGACATAAGATATAACAAATGCAACCATGATGCACATGAGCAAATTAGTAAAACACACAAAGGCATTAAATCTGCACAGCAAGATAATTAAAAAGGAAGTCGGGCGGTAGTCCTCCCGAAATCCCAATAAAATAGAAGAAGACCGATCGGGTGTCTGAAGCGACGCCTCGAAGGGTAAAAATAAATTAACATGCCTCAGTCGGGCGTCGGGGCGACACCACATAAAGGGCTTATACTGGGAAATAAATAACAGTACGTGCCACAGTCGGACGTCTGATGCGACATCTCATAAAGGGCTTATAATGAAAGTAAACAACAAGAATGCCCCAGTCGGACGTCTGAGCGACGTCACATAAAGGGCTTATAATGAAATTAAACAACAAGAATGCCACAGTCGGACGTCTGAGCGACATCACATAAAGGGCTTATATCGAAAGTAAAATAACAAGAATGCCACAGTCGGACGTCTGAGCGACATCACATAAAGGGCTTATATCCAAAAGTAAATAACAAGAATGCCACAGTCAGACGTCTGAGCGACATCACATAAAGGGCTTATATCGAAAATGAATAACAAGAATGCCACAGTCGGACGTCTGAGCGACATCACATAAAGGGCTTATATCGAAAATGAATAACAAGAATGCCACAGTCGGACGTCTGAGCGACATCACATAAAGGGCTTATATTTAATCATTTAAATACGAGTAATCCAGGAGGTAACACCATCCCAAGGAATACTCGGCACATCAGAATAATAAACAGATTAGTCCATCCACAGAAATAATATTCAGCCAAGTTTACTTCTGTCATTTAACATATTAGTTCTCCAGAGACTGACACTGTGACCGACACTTGACCTGTCAACCAACGTCCTTGACCGTGGACATGGCTACTCGAATAGTTTTGACTCTGCAGAGGTTGTACTCTTTACCCACAGCCAACGGATTCCAGTAGTCACAAAGGACTAGTTCCGTCTACGGTATTTTAGAAGAAAACACACCTAACCAGTACACACCCATTTCACATCCCGTTGCCAGGTATCACCCTAGGCAACTTTCAAGAAAAACTTTAAGACGGGGAGGCCAACACCTCGAATAGCATGGGATCAAATTTATATCGCGCGCTCTAAGGGGTGCCCCCCTCTCGGTCCCAACCGGAAACACCCATGCCCCCTGACCGGATGACGGGCTTTAATCCAGGGCCATGGAACCCTCATCACGGACCCTCTATTTGGTGTGTACATGGAAAGAGGTTTGCAACTTACTAAACCGTATTCTTTGCAGAAAACATGTGGCAGTACGAAAAGAAAGCGAACGGGAACAAGACTCGATCTATGTCAACACTGGAGTTTAAACAGTTTGTTATAATACTGGCATGCTCCAACAATACCAGCATACAACCTATCATGTCACCACATGACTAGGTTGTTCAATGATCTCATCAAGTTTGTAGCTCACTTGCAACTTATCATGCATGAAATATAACATTCATCAAATGCTTATATAAACATGCCATGTGAAAATCCACTCAAGCAAACATGAAAAACACTCATCATATGAAAGGTTCAAACATGCTTGCCTGGTTCGGAGTAGTCGGAGTCTAGCTCGGCGAAGTTGACGGCACCGTCTCCCCCTTCGGTATCTACGATATACAAATATTCGAATACTAACGTAAATACCATGCGTGCATAAAAATTGTCCCAAATATTTTTCAAATAAATATGATAAAAAACTAGGCAGAAAAATAAATATGACAGAAAAAGAATCATCTCAAAATCATTTTCTGTTTAAAAGATATAAAGAAACTAGTTACAGGGACCAATCTGTTAGAAACAGAAAAGTATCCAGGGGTAGTAAATAGAAAACGCTTCGGGGGGAATACGCCAACTCAAAGAGAAAACGAACTTTGCCCGAAGGCGTTTTCAGAAAACGGTTCGAAGAGGAAGAGGAGAGGCTGACGAGGGGGTCCCTCATGTCAGGTTTAAAAACAGAGCTCGCCGGTGCCAGAAGCAAACGGTGAATGCCGGCAGCGATCGACGGCGATCCAGCGGAGGGCAAGGGGATGATTGCACTCATGGGAGTATTCCGCGTCGGTGGATGGTGGAAGGAGGCTTCGGAGAGCACCACGGCGACGGCCACTTCCTCTCCGGCGGACGGCGGCGTCGGGCGAAGATGGATCTCACCGACGGGGAAACCTAGCGTCAAATTGGAGCGGGGGTCAGAGGAGTGGGTGCACTAGGAAGTTGCTGACCAAATTTGAGCTGCGGGGGCACACTCACCAGAGGGAATTTAGCCAGAGCCCGAAGCGGATCGGGGTGGCCGGAGGCGAGGAAGAAGACCCTCCCGAGGCCCTCTGATGAGCGAGGCGTGGTCTTGAGGAGAGGTGGAGAGATGCTGAGCTGCGGGATGGCTCGGGGGCCTCCTATTTATAGGCGGGCGAGGGGCGTGCCGCAAGCAAAATATCTCCGGCGAGAAATTACGGCGAGGTGGTGGTCGGGATGGGGGTTACGGAGGCTGGGCATCCTCGGATTGGTCCACCGGTTCCATTTTTGGCTTAAGATTGGTCAAACTTGGGCGATACTCCAGGTCTCGACGGAACGGCTTCACGGGCGCGCACCGGCGGCAGAGGGCGCACCCTCTGGCTCCAGTCCACGGCGACTGCACGGCAGCGCGCACAGAGAGGTGGACGGCCACGCGTTGCTCTCCGGTGGTGAGGCGGTGCTGGACGGCACCGTTCCTCGCTGAGCTTCTCTGGCGGCTGCAGCGAGCGTCGCTGCCGCCGCTCACGGGGGCAATGCACCCCTGCCAGCTCACCATCGGCACGAGGAAGGAGCCAACTGACCATGCGGCGCACTGGATAAGGGACAGGAATAGGGAGCAAGACGCCAGGGCAAACACTAGCGAGATTGACACTGACGACTGACGAAAAACGACACTGTCTTCTGAACTTAACACTGAAACTCTGAATCTTGACTGAAACAGTGCCGGCCACCTGTTCGATGAAATGGTTTGACGCACGTGGAAAATTTTCCTTGAGCTGAAACTTGGAGGGGTGGCCTCTTGATGCATCCAGAGGCTTCCTGAATTTTCTCAGAATTTTTGGAAAAGGGAAAGGATGGTTTGCATCAAAAATGGCAAATCTGGTCCAAATTTGCAGTAACCAAATTTTGGAATTTTTGAACTGTGGACCAGGAGATCTTTGGTGAAATAGGTTGAGGGTACCAAGTAGAAGCTAGGATAATTTTCTTGGGGTCAAAGCTCAAAGGAATCTGGCACTTCCTTTGTAAATCCGAATGGTCTAAATAAAAGACAGAAAATGATTTGATGATGAAATAAATAGAAATAAAATCTAAAAGAGGATGAAACTTGCTGGAATAGGATGCTTGGCTTGACCCAAAGTAGGGAGAAGGGTTTAGGAAGAAAATTTGAAATGAAGGTTATGACAAGAGAGTAGCATAGGAATATTTTTGAATAGGAAAGGATAAATCCAATTTCATAGAAATTCTTTTTAATAAAAGAAATAGCAAAGATTTCCCAAGAATATTTGTGTTGAACCAACACATGTTGCAAAACTCTCAAGACCAGAATCAAGATTGAGAAAGGTTTCAAAAAAAAATTGTCATCAAAAAGATTTGAGAGGAGAGTCTCTTTAGAAAAATTCAAATAACCTCCTTCAATTAAATAAAGAATTTGATAAAAACCAAATCAAAATTTTGGGGTGTTACAGTGTTCTTGACTTAGGTTCCAGAGTTGTATAGATTTGAGGATCCACACAATTGAGGAATCTTGAAGAAAAACATAACTTAGCGAAATAGATCAAGAGAAGGAATTTGTTTGGTGCTTAAGAGATGGGTTGCTGAAGAATAACACCTTTTGAAAATTTTGTGAAAATCATTTGAATCAAAAATGGTAATAAAACTAGATTTTATTTACCGTTTGCGATGAACAAGACGAACAGAGATGTGAAGTGAAGGAGTTTGTCAGTCCAGATCTCCCACACCCTAGCTTGGCAGAGGGAGACAGCTACAGCGGCGACGGGGTGAAGACTTCCACGACCGATGCGAGTACGATGACAACGAGGTCGAGGCAGTGAAGCTCTTCCTCTCCGGCGACGATGAAGTTAGCGGCGGCGCTAGGTCTGGAGCTCGGGAGAGATGGGAGTGAGGAGTAACCCGAGCAAGTGGAAGGGAGGGGGTATTTATAGCGGCAGTAAAAACCAACTGGCCCGAAGATTTTGGACCAGTATGACCCTGACCCTTGCCATCCACGCGACATGTGTCACCCACGTAATGTGTAGTGGAGATAATGGGGGATCGTGGGTTATCCAGTCGCGGGAATCGGAACGGTTTGAGTGGCAATCGCCAAAAATTTGAGATTGAATATTTTAAAGTTTCATTCGAAAATTCTTCAGCTGTCAAGGACGCAGTGAAGACTTTGAACGGGTTTCAAAGTAGAACGCATATGAAGAATTTGTGAGCAGACTTGGTTGAGTTTAGCATAGAGGGGGAACGGGTCCGATCACATTCACTTAGATGAAAATCAACTTGAAGAAATAGCTATAAGTGAATGCTGTTGAGGACATTGAAAAACTCAATATATATATATATATATATATATATATATATATATATATATATATATATATATATATATATATATATATATATATAGTCAATGAAGAAAAACTCATGTGAGGAACATCAGTTGAAAAGTTTGAAGAATTTGAAATTTTGAGGAATTTGCAAACATGAAAATTTTCAACTGTTGTTGGTGGCGTTACCCACCGTATAAGAATGATGATTTCAGACACCATGTACAATTGTCATAGGGTTCTAAGAATCAAATTCTTCATTAATTTCTTCACACTTAGAGAGTTAGTCTTCATTGATTGAAGAAAAACGTTACTTTGTGTGTTGCACATCAAAGTCATCAATTTTGCATAAGTGTTAGGATGTGTGTCCTTTCAAAGAACATTCGAAGATTCTAAGATATTTAGCTCACACCGCAACTTGCAAAATCTCTTCTCATCCAGGGGCTTTGTGAAGATATCAGCCAGTTGTTCTTCAGTCTTTACGTTGTCGAGGAAGATATCGCCCTTCATCACATGGTCACAAAGAAAATGATGACGAATCTGGATGTGCTTGGTCTTGGAGTGCTGAACTGGGTTGTGAGCAATCTTGATGGCACTCTCATTGTCGCAGTAGAGAGGGACATTCTTCATGTTGATGCCATAGTCCTTGAGGGTTTGCTTCATCCATAGTGATTGAGCACAGCAAGAACTAGCAGCAATGTACTCAGCTTCAGCAGCTGATAGTGACACGCAGTTCTGCTTCTTTGAGGACCAACAGACTAAGGATCGTCCGAGGAAATGACATGTGTCTGATGTTGACTTGCGGTCCACACGATCACCAGCATAATCAGAATCAGAATATCCAATAAGATCAAGATCTGAGCCCTTGGGGTACCATAATCCTAGTGTTGGTGTGTGAGCTAGATATCGAAGAATATGTTTCACAGCCTTATGGTGTGATTCCTTCGGTTTTGCTTGAAATTGGGCACACATGCAAACACTAAGCATTATATCTGTCCTAGATGCACATAGATACAATAAAGAACAAATCATGGAGCGGTATACCTTCTGATCGAAATCTTTACCACTTTCGTCAGTGCAGAGTTGGGCCGATGTGGGCATAGGAATCTTGACGCCTGATATGTCTCCATCGTATCTGTAATTTTTGATTGTTCCATGCCAATATTCTACAACTTTCATATACTTTTGGCAACTTTTTATCCTATTTTTGGGACTAACATATTGATCCAGTGCCCAGTGTCAGTTCCTGTTTGTTGCATGTTTTTTGTTTCGCGGAAAATCCATATCAAACGAAGTCCAAACGGGATAAAAACTTACGGAGATTTTTTTTGAAATATATGTGAATTTTGGGAAGTGGAATCAACAGAAGGCGGTGCCCGAGGGGGGCACAAGCCAGGGGGGCACGCCCTACCCCCCTGGGCGCGCCAGGCTGGCTTGTGGCCACCCCGTAAGGCGGTTGGTGCCCTTCTTTCGTCGCAAGAAAGCTAATATCCGGATAAAAATCGTGTTAAAATTTCAGCCCAATCGGAGTTACGGATCTCCAGGAATATAAGAAACGGTGAAATGCCAGAATCTGAGAGCGCAGAAACAGAAGGAAACAGAGAGAGAGAGATCCAATCTTGGAGGGGCTCTCGCCCCTCCGCCGCCATGGAGGCCATGGACCAGAGGGGAAACCCTCCTCCCATCTAGGGGGGAGGTCAAGGAAGAAGAAGAAGGAGGGGGGCTCTCTCCCCCTCTCTCCCGGTGGCACCGGAACGCCGCCGGGGCCATCATCATGACGGCGATCTACACCAACAACTTCGCCGCCGTCATCACCAACTCTCTCCCACTCTATGCAGCGGTTCAACACCTCTTCTCCCCGCTGTAATCTCTACTTAAACATGGTGCTCAACGCTATATATTATGTCCCAATGATGTATGGCTATCCTATGATGTTTGAGTAGATCCGTTTTGTCCTATGGGTTGATTGATGATCATGATTGGTTTGAGTTGCATGTTTTATTATTGGTGCTGTCCTATGGTGCTCTCCGTGTCGCGCAAGCGTGAGGGATCCCCGCTGTAGGGTTTGCAATATGTTCATGATTCGCTTATGGTGGGTGGCGTGAGTGATAGAAGCACAGACCCGAGTAAGTAGGTTGTTTGCGTATGTGAATAAAGAGGACTTGATACCTTATAATGCTATGGTTGGGTTTTACCTTAATGATCTTTAGTAGTTGCGGATGCTTGCTAGAGTTTCAATCATAAGTGCATATGATCCAAGTAGAGAAAGTATGTTAGCTTATGCCTCTCCCTCATATAAAATTGCAATAATGATTACCGGTCTCGTTATCGATTGCCTAGGGACAAATAACTTTCTTGTGACAAAAAGCTCTCTACTGAGACTAACTTAGTTGTTTCTTTATCTAAACAGCCCCTAGATTTTATTTACGTGCTCTTTATTATCTTGCAAACCTATCCTATCACACCTACAAAGTACTTCTAGTTTCATACTTGTTCTAGGTAAAGCGAACGTTAAGCGTGCGTAGAGTTGTATCGGTGGTCGATAGAACTTGAGGGAATATTTGTTCTACCTTTAGCTCCTCGTTGGGTTCGACACTCTTACTTATCGAGAAAGGCTACAACGGATCCCCTATACTTGTGGCTTATCAAGACCTTTTTCTGGCGCCGTTGCCGGGGAGCAATAGCGTGGGGTGAATATTCTCGTGTGTGCCTGTTTGCTTTATCACTAAGTAGATTTTATTTGCTGTTCTAAGTTGTTCTCTATCTTTAGTTATGGATATGGAACATGAAATACCAAAAAAATTAGGTGTACTTGCTACTCATGGAGATGGGGAACCTCCTAAAACCCTCGATGCTCATTATGTGAAAGATATTATGCACTACTTTAATAATCCTGAGAAAACCCCATTCTTGGATCAACATGAATACTTTAGGGATTATCGCTTGACTCAAAAAGGGAAACTGTTATGGGATCAAATTCATATGTTGAAATGGTATACTTGGAATCTATGCTTGAGATATGATATTACTTGTTGCTCTAGGATGAAGGCTAAACACCTTCCCTTTTCATGTAAATTTAATGATAATGAAACCTTGGCTTCTTATTCTAATGGTATATATGATTACTATGATGTGGAACAAATAGAAGAGTTTGTTGCTTTTAAGGGTGCTTATGAAATTGAAGCTTTGTTTGAAAAGTATGAAGATTATGATGATGCTGTTTACCGATCTCAAAATTTGGCTATGCTTCGTTATTGTTATGCCAATTATGAATATAATGCCCATATTGATCAATTTATTGAGAAAGTCTCCGCTATCCAAGAAGAGACTAATATTTTGCAGGAATGTATGGAAGAAGAAATTGATGACACTGTGAGCTCATTGGATGAAAAAGATGAGGAGGAGAGCGAAGAACAAAAGGAGGAAGAGCGGATTAGCTACCCGTGCCCACCTTCTAATGAGAGTAACTCTTCAACTCATACATTGTTTAATTTCCCTTCGTTCTTACCGAAGGATGAATGCTATGATAATTGCTATGATCTGATCCCTTGGATTCGTTTGAAATATCCCTTTTTGATGAACTTGATGCTTGCTATGCCTGTGGCCATGATGCCAATATGAATGATGCTTATGGAGATGAACTTGCTATAGTTCCTTATGTTAAACATGAAATTGTTGCTATTGCACCCACACATCATAGTCCTATTATCTTTTTGAGTTCTCCCAACTACACTATATCGGAGAAGTTTGCACTTATTAAGGATTATATAGATGGGTTGCCTTTTACTATTACACATGATGATTTTGATAAATATAATATGCATGTGCTTGCTGCTCCTACTTGCAATTATTATGAGAGAGGAACTACATCTCCGCCTCTCTATGTTTCTAATACGATAAAATTGCAAGAAACTGTTTATACTATGCATGTGCCTTTACTTTGTGTGCATGAATTGTTCTTTTATGACATGCCGATGCATAGGAAGAGAGTTAGACTTCGTTGTTGCATGATATATGTTACTTTGTGCTCACTACTAAATTACAAATCATTGTTAATTAAAATTGGCTTTGATATACCTTGGGATCCGGGTGGATCAATTACTTGAGCACTTTATGCCTAGCTTAATGGCTTTAAAGAAAGCGCTGCCAGGGAGACAACCCGGAAGTTTTAGAGAGCTATTTTATTCTGTTGTGTGCTTTTATATAGTTTAAAAACAAAAAATAAAGAGGGGAACCTAAAACTTTTTCAAAAAGGGAAGGGAAAGTAAGAAGGACGAGCACCGTTGAAGTGGGGGAGCTCCTTGAACTTTGTTCATGCCCATGGAAACTTTGCGAATCATAATTACAAAAACTTTTCAACAAAAATAATTATCCCCTTGTATAAATCCCTTGTATTATAAAAATAATGTGCCAAGATTTGCCTTTAGGATGATTAGATTGCTTGTTTGGTGTGTGCAGTGCAAAAACAGAAACTTTGGCTGTAGTGCGTGAATTTACATTTTTTACTGGAATGTCAAAAGTTTCTGAAGTTTTTACAAAGTACTGCTATGCAAATTGTTTATTTTTTCCTAATTTTTCAGAATTTTTACAGTTACAGAAATATAGTAAATGTTCAGATTGCTACAGACTGTCCTGTTTAAGACAGATTCTGTTTTTGATGCATTGTTTTCCTAGTTTTGATGAAACTATCGATTTTATCGGTGGAATAAGCCATAAAGAAGTTATAATACAGTAGCTACAATGCAAAAATAAAATGTGAATGGGTTTGCAACAGTACTTAAAGTTGTGATTTGCTTTATTATACTAACGGATCTCACGAGGGTTTTGTTAAGTTTTGTGTGATTGAAGTTTTCAAGTTTTGGGTGAGATCACGATGGATGAAGGAATAAGGAGTGGAAAGAGACTAAGCTTGGGGATGCCCGAGGCACCCCAAGGTAATATTCAAGGACTCCCAAGAAACTAAGCTTGGGGATGCCCCGGAAGGCATCCCCTCTTTCTTCTAACAACCATCGGTAATTTTACTTGGAGCTATATTTTTATTCGTCACATGATATGCGTAAATCTTGGAGCGTCGTGTGTTTTTATTTTTCTTTTAATAATGCACCATGCTGGTATGAGAAAGTCCTTGGTTGATTTATATAAGGCTCTTTGCATCTCACTTATATCTTTTGAGTATGGCTTTATAGAATGCTTCATGTGCTTCACTTATATCATTTGAAGTTTGGATTGCCTGTTTCTCTACACATAGAAAACTGCCATTTGTAGAATGCTCTTTTGCTTCACTTATATTTGTTAGAGCGTGGGCATATCTTTTGTAGAAAGAATTAAACTCTCATGCTTCACTTATATCTATTTAGAGAGTTAACATGAGTTGTTCATTCACATGGTTAGTCATAAAATCCTACATAAAACTTGTAGATCACTGAATATGATATGTTTGATTCCTTGCATATAGTTTTGAGATATGAAGATGGTAATATGAGAGTCATGCTAGTGAGTAGTTGTGAATTGGAGAAATACTTGTGTTGAAGTTTGTGATTCCCGTAGCATGCACGTATGGTGAACCGTTATGTAACGAAGTCGGATAATGATTTGTTTAATGATTGTCAACCTTTGTGTGAGGGTCGGGAGCGCGCGATGTTTAACTCCTACCAACCTCTCCCCTAGGAGCATGCGTCTAATGCTTTGTTTGATAACTAATAGACTTTTGCAATAAGTATGTGAGTGCTTTATGACTAATGTTGAGTCCATGGATTATACGCACTCTCACCCTTCCACCTTTGCTAGCCTCTCTAGTACCGCGCAACTTTCGCCGGTGCATCAAACCCACCTTCCTCAAAACAGCCACCATACATTTTCCTCAAAACAGCCATTCCGAGATATATTGCCATGCAACTTCCACCGTTCCGTTTTTCATGACATGCACCATCACCTTCATATTGCATATAGAGTCATATTTTGTTCTAGGTATCGAGTTGTAATTTTCTTTTTGAGTTGTAAGTAAATAAAAGTGTGATGATTTTCATTATTAGAGCATTGTCCCGTGTGAGAAAAGGATGATGGAAGCTATGACTCCCTCACAAGTTGGGATGAGTATCCGGACTTTACAAAAAAATAAAAGAGGCCAGCGAAGCCCAAATAAAAAAAAAGGCCAAAGATGCCCACCAAAAAAACGAAAAAGAAAAAAAAATGAGAGAAAGAGAGAAGGGACAATTGCTACTATCTTTTTCCACACTTGTGCTTCAAAGTAGCACCATGATCTTCATGATAGAGAGTCTCCTATTTTGTCACTTTCATATAACTAGTGGAATTTTTCATCTTGCATGACCACTTGGTTTTCTTTTTTGAGCTTTCATACACTTATAGCTCTAAGTGCATTTGTTGCATGGCAATCCCTACTCACTCACATTGATATCTATCGACGGGCATCTCCATAGCCCGTTGATACGCCTAGTTGATGTGAGACTATCTTCTCCTTTTTCCTTGCAACCTCCACCATATTCTATTCCACCTATAGTGCTATATCCATGGCTCACGCTCATGTATTGCGTGAGAGTTGAAAAGGTTTGAGAACATAAAAGTGTGAAACAATTGCTTGACTTGTTCATCGGGGTTGTGCATGATTTAGATACTTTGTGTGGGGAAGATGGAGCATAGCCAGACCATATGATTTTGTAGGGATAACTTTCTAAGGCCATGTTATTTCGAAAGGACACGATTGCCTTGTTGGTGTGCTCGAAGTATTACTGTTTTTATGTCAATATGGACTATTGCTTTGAATCACTCGTGTCTTAATATTCATGCCATGATTAAATTATATGATCAAGATTATGCTAGGTAGCATTCCACATCAAAAATTATCTTTTTTATCATTTACCTACTCGAGGACGAGCAGGAATTAAGCTTGGGGATGCTGATACGTCTCCGTCGTATCTATAATTTTTGATTGTTCCATGCCAATATTCTACAACTTTCATATACTTTTGGAAACTTTTTATCCTATTTTTGGGACTAACATATTGATCCAGTGCCCAGTGTCAGTTCCTGTTTGTTGCATGTTTTTTGTTTCGTAGAAAATCCATATCAAACGAAGTCCAAACGGGATAAAAACTTACGGAGATTTTTTTTGGAATATATGTGAATTTTGGGAAGTGGAATCAACATAAGGCGGTGCCCGAGGGGGCCACAAGCCAGGGGGCGCGCCCTACCCCCCTGGGCGCGCCAGGCTGGCTTGTGGCCACCCCGTAAGGCAGTTGGTGCCCTTCTTTCGTCGCAAGAAAGCTAATATCCGGATAAAAATCGTGTTAAAATTTCAGCCCAATCGGAGTTACGGATCTCCAGGAATATAAGAAACGGTGAAAGGCCAGAATCTGAGAGCGCAGAAACAGAAGGAAACAGAGAGAGATATCCAATCTCGGAGGGGCTCTCGCCCCTCCGCCGCCATGGAGGCCATGGACCAGAGGGGAAACCCTCCTCCCATCTAGGGGGAGGTCAAGGAAGAAGAAGAAGGAGGGGGCTCTCTCCCCCTCTCTCCCGGTGGCACCGGAACGCCGCCGGGGCCATCATCATGACGGCGATCTACACCAACAACTTCGCCGCCGTCATCACCAACTCTCTCCCCCTCTATGCAGCGGTTCAACACCTCTTCTCCCCGCTGTAATCTCTACTTAAACATGGTGCTCAACGCTATATATTATGTCCCAATGATGTATGGCTATCCTATGATGTTTGAGTAGATCCGTTTTGTCCTATGGGTTGATTGATGATCATGATTGGTTTGAGTTGCATGTTTTATTATTGGTGCTGTCCTATGGTGCTCTCCGTGTCGCGCAAGCGTGAGGGATCCCCGCTGTAGGGTTTGCAATATGTTCATGATTCGCTTATGGTGGGTGGCGTGAGTGATAGAAGCACAGACCCGAGTAAGTAGGTTGTTTGTGTATGGGAATAAAGAGGACTTGATACCTTATAATGCTATGGTTGGGTTTTACCTTAATGATCTTTAGTAGTTGCGGATGCTTGCTAGAGTTCCAATCATAAGTGCATATGATCCAAGTAGAGAAAGTATGTTATCTTATGCCTCTCCCTCATATAAAATTGCAATAATGATTACCGGTCTAGTTATCGATTGCCTAGGGACAAATAACTTTCTTGTGACAAAAAGCTCTCTACTAAGACTAACTTAGTTGTTTCTTTATCTAAACAGTCCCTAGATTTTATTTACATGCTCTTTATTATCTTGTAAACCTATCCTATCACACCTACAAAGTACTTCTAGTTTCATACTTGTTCTAGGTAAAGCGAACGTTAAGCGTGCGTAGAGTTGTATCGGTGGTCGATAGAACTTGAGGGAATATTTGTTCTACGTACCTTTAGGTCCTCGTTGGGTTCGACACTCTTACTTATCGAGAAAGGCTACAACTGATCCCCTATACTTGTGGCTTATCAACGCCTTTGCAATCCTGCATGCCAAATTTCTTTAGGATATCCTTGAGGTATTTCTCTTGAGATATGAAGATGCCATTGCGTTGTTGACGAATTTGAAGCCCTAGGAAGAATTTGAGCTCTCCCATCATAGACATTTGATATTCTTCACCCATCATATAGGCAAATGTATCGCTGTAATGTTTGTCGGTACATCCAAAGATAATATCGTCCACATATATTTGGCACACAAATAATTCATCATCATATGATTTTGTGAAAAGAGTTGGGTCAAGTGAACCGGGTTTGAAGCCTTTCTTCCTGAGGAATTCCTTCAGTGTGTCATACCACGCCCGAGGGGCTTGCTTGAGGCCATAGAGGGCCTTGTTGAGTCTGAAGACTTTGTCAGGATACTTAGGATCTTCAATACCTGGGGGTTGAGCAACATATACTTCTTCCTCAAGCTTACCATTGAGGAATGCACTTTTCACATCCATTTGATATAAGATGATATTGTGATGGTTAGCATAAGCAAGCAATATGCGAATAGCTTCAAGTCTAGCAACAGGTGCAAAAGTTTCATCAAAGTCAATTCCCTCAACCTGTGTGTAGCCCTGTGCCACAAGACGGGCCTTATTCCTCACTACCTGACCAAGTTCATCTTATTTGTTGCGGTAGATCCACTTGGTACCTATGATATTGTGCTTGCGAGGACCTGGGCGTTTGACGAGTTCCCACACATTGTTGAGCTTGAATTGATGCAATTCCTCTTGCATGGCTTGAATCCACTCAGGTTCCAAGAATGCTTCATCAACTTTGGTGGGCTCTGTGATAGAGACAAAAGCAAAGTGCCCACAAAAGTTAGACAAATGTGAAGCTTTTGAGCGTGTGAGGGGACCTGGTGCATTGATGTCGTCGAGGATTTTCTCGATCTGCACTTCATTTGCAAGTCGTGGATGAGCAGGTTGAAGACTTTGTTGAGGCTGATCATTTTCTTCAGCATCATTGTCTTCAGGTGTATCGGCATGAATGTCTTCAGCGTTGGGTGCAACTTCTTCAGAGAGTAGTTGTTCTTCAGTAGGGATCACATCTTCAGTGGCTTTGAACCTAATGGATTCCTCAGGAGATATTTCATCTAGCACAGGAGGCAGGTGCTCTCTTTGCGAGCCGTTAGTTTCATCGAACCGCACATCTACAGTTTCAACAACCTTGTTATGATAGGTGTTGAAGACTCTGTAGGTGTGCGAGTCCTTTCCGTAACCAAGCATAAAACCTTCATGTGCTTTTGGTGCAAATTTAGAACTGTGGTGAGGATCTCTAATCCAGCATTTTGCACCGAAGACTTTGAAATAACTCACATTGGGTTTCTTGTCAGTGAGGAGTTCATATGAAGTCTTCTTGAGGAATTTGTGAAGACATACCCTGTTAATGATGTGGCAAGCAGTATTGATTGCCTCAGGCCAGAAGTGATGAGGGGTCTTGTATTCATCAAGCATGGTGCGAGCCATCTCAACAAGAGTCCTGTTCTTGCGCTCCACAATGCCATTCTGCTGAGGAGTATAAGGGGCAGATAGCTCATGAGTAATACCAAGTTCATCAAGATAATCATCAAGACCAGTGTTCTTGAACTCAGTCCCATTATCACTCCTGATATGCTTGATCTTGATGCCGAAATTCGTCGAGGCCCTTGAAGAAAATCGTCTGAAGACATTCTGCACTTCAGATTTGTACAGGATAATGTGCACCCAAGTATAGCGAGAGAAATCATCAACAATAACAAAGCCATATAAGCATGGAGTATTTGTTAGTGTGGCATAGTGAGTAGGACCAAAGAGATCCATATGAAGCAATTCAAAAGGACGAGTGGTAGTCATGATAGTTTTCGATGGATGCTTGGATCTGGTCATCTTTCCAGACTCACAAGCCCCACACAAGTGATCCTTGAGGAATTTGACACCCTCAATGCCAATGACGTGCTTTTTCTTCGCGAGTGTGTGCAAGTTCCTCATGCCAGCATGTCCAAGTCGTCGATGCCATAGCCAGCCTTCTGAAGCTTTTGCAAGTAGACATGTGGCCGGCTGTGGACCTGTAGAGAAATCAACAATATACAAGTCTCCTCTCCTAAAGCCTTCGAAGACTTTGGATTTGTCAGATTCCATGATGACAACACAACGGTATTTGCCAAAGATGACAACCATATCAAGATCACAAAGCATTGAGACAGACATGAGGTTGAATCCTAGGGACTCGACAAGCATCACCTTATCCATGTGTCGATCCTTCGAGATTGCAACCTTACCTAGACCCAATACCTTGCTTTTTCCTTTATCAGCGTAGGTGATATGCTTCAGATGAGAGGGAGCCAGTGGAATGTTTATCAATAGGTTCTTGTCACCAGTCATGTGATTGGTGCATCCACTGTCGAGGACCTACTCAGTTGCCTTGGGTATTTCATCCTGCAGATGAATTAGTACAGTTTACAAACGCATATGCTTCAGAATGAAGAATATGACTTCAAATTCATCAGATAGAATTTCATCACATAGTATAGCAAGCAAAGTAATGTGAGGACGTGAGAAATGAATGATTCATCTCTTCATGAGTAGCTTGCGTCCTTTCAAGCATTTCCTCAGGTCTCCAGCAAATTCATCAGACGTTCAAGTTCGTCTGGAGACCTGACCCTGCATAAGAGATTAGTTCGATTTCTTCACCACCCACATCTGGAGGGGTGGCAAAGAGTTCATCATTCTGCGAGCTCCATATGAGAATGGTGGCATAGAAGCAAGTGCACTTCGTTTCACAGGACGGGGGTTAGAGTACTCAAATGAATATGCAGAGAAATTCTTCGAGGACTTATGAACATAATGATTTGAGGAATTATGCACATATTCATGACCCTTAGATTTTCCCTGCGAAACAGAGGCATTAGCATGAGAATGATTAGATTTTGACCATATGAGGAATTTGGTCCATGTGAGGACTTTGGTCCTTGTGAAGACTTTGGTTCGACTGAAGAATTTGATCTGGGGTTCCTGTTCTTCATTTGTGGTGTCATGAGGACATTCACCTGAAGACTTTCCAAGCAGCTCTTGGGAACCCAGATTTTCTTCAGAGGGGGACCATTCCTGCAGTTAGTTCCAACATATCTAGCAAATACTTCACCATTCTGATTTTTGAACAGTTTATAGTTGGAGTCAATTGACTCATCAGAGGAATATGAAGAATCACAAGTAAAACCAGATAAAGTGGATGGATCTATAGGAGGTACTTTTGCAGCAACCCATGAGGTTTTGGGATACTGCTCAGGTTTCCAGTATGATCCATCGGCATTGAGTTTCCTCTCAAAGGCAATACCCTCTTTTCTAGGGTTCCTGTTCAGAATCTGCTTTTTGAGCACATCGCAAAGGGTTTGATGCCCTTTGAGACTTGTGTATATGCCTGTCACATACAATTCCTTCAACCCTGCATTGTCGTCAGTGATACTTGTGGTATCCTCAGATGAGGAATTTGTGACCACAGAAATAGTTGAAGAATTTTTAGCGATAGAAGCATTTGAACTTTCAGGTAAAGAATGAGCAGTTTCACGTTCGATGCATTTCAAGCAAGGTGGAATGAAATCTTCCTGAGCGGTACTGATCTGTTGAGCAAGCAGGGAATCATTATCCCTTTGAAGATCTTCATGAGACACCCTTAGTTTCTCAAGATCTTGCTTTCTTTGAAGAAATTCATAGGAAAGCTTCTCATGATCTACTAAGAGAGCCTCATGATGACTTTGAAGGTTATCATACTTGGACTGAAGACTTTGAAGGTCCTTAGTCAAAGTTTGAGTATGATCCACTTCCTCATTCAACAGATCATCGCTTTTGTCTAGCTGTTTCTGAAGCTTTTCAATGACACTTTGTTGTTTAGTAGCAATATTAGCAAGTTTGGAGTAGCTAGGTTTCGTGTAATCCTCAGATTCACCATTACTTGATTCAGAAGAGGAATGGTATGAGAGTACCTTTGATCCTTTTGCCATGAGGAAGATGAAGTTGGATCAGTCTTCAGTGTTTTGATGAAGTTCTTGTATTCGATGAACATGGGATCTTGACGAGTGCGATAGCCTTCATGAACATCAGAGAGCCTATCCCAAATGAGCTTTGTAGTGTGAAGATGGTAGATGCTTTTGAACATGACCTTTGGCAGGCTTGAGCAGATGATATTCTTCGCCTGGGCGTCCAGCTGTGTGTACTTAAGAATGTCATCAGCATTTGCCATCTTGCAGAGATCAGTCAGTCCAAGCTCAGTAATAGTCCATAGCTCGTTGTTCTTCGATATGAGGTGCTTTCGCATGAGGACTTTCCATTTGGGATAGTCAGATCCATCAAAAACAGGACATACTGTGGTTGCCTGGGCACTGCTTGCCATGAAGCAATAAGTGGGAGCATAGTCATCATTGCTGATGTCAGAGTCGTTGGAGTTGCCATTTTCTTCATCATTGAAGATGGACTTGCTGACGAAAGCAGTGGCGAGAGCCAGGCTTGCCACACCAGAGTCCGACTCCTCCTCAGATTCTTCCTCTTCCTCATATTCTTCAGATTCTTCTTCAAAATCCATTTCCTTGCCAATAAGTGCCCGAGCCTTCCTTAAGCTGTTCTTTCTGTGCGATGAGGACTTTGAAGATGAGGACTTTGCAGATGAGGACTTTGAAGATTTCTTCTTTTTCTTCGAGTCATCAGAACTGTCATCCTTGTATTTCTTATTTCTTGACTCTTTTTCCCAGAGAGGACAGTCAGAGATAAAGTGACCAGATTTCTTGCATTTGTGACAAGTTCTCTTCTTGTAGTCGCTTGAAGAATCTGATTTCTTCACACCACTTTTTGATGATTTTCCAAACCGACCTCTCCTTGAGAACTTCTGGAATTTCCTCACGAGCATTGCTAGCTCCTGAATCAGTTCTTCAGGATCACCAAGACTACTATCAGATTCTTCGTCTTCAGATGAGGAAATTGCCTTAGCCTTCAGAGCACGAGATCTTCCATAACTTGGCCCATAGAGGTCTCTCTTCTCAGCTTGTTGGAATTCATGAGTATTGAGTCTCTCAAGAATATCAGCGGGATCTAGTAACTTGTAGTCTCCACGTTCTTGGATCATCAAAGCAAGTGTATCGAATGAGGAATCAAGGGATCTCAGCCAAGGTTGGAAAAAGCGGTAGGCGTAAGCGAGGCGGTTGGCCTTCGCCTAGTGCCTAGCCGCTGCCTAAGTGCCCTAGGCGTGAACTAGGCGATTATATAGTTATTACTATCAGAGTGTATCTATGGTTATTATATGTGTATTATATTAATTCAGGGCATATAAATAAGTTAACTACAAGCTACTGCCATTGGAATATGGCCCTTTAGGCATATCAATGCAATATAGCATCATTTCTTGCCTTGGTAGACAATTTCCTTGCTTGTCCTCCCTAGACTTCCGCTTATGCCCTAAGCGAGGCGTTTGGCCATCGCCTAGCGCCTAGGCATGCCGAAGCGCCTCCTAGGCACTGCCTTTTCCAACAGAGATCTCAACAGTTTCTTCACCACCTCATGGTCGGTGATATCAGAGGCACCAAGAGCTTGGAGCTCACTGGAGATATCAGTGAGGCGATCGAAAGTTTGATGAACATTTTCGTTGTCGAGTCTTTTGAAGCGGTTGAAGAGATTGCGAAGAACATCAACTCGAGAGTCACGTTGAGTTGAAATGCCTTCATTGACTTTGGATAGCCTATCCCAGATAAGCTTAGCAGTCTCCAAAGCACTCACTCTGCCATACTGACCTTTGCTCAGATGGCCACATATGATATTCTTCGCTTGAGAGTCGAGTTGCTTGAATCTCTTCACATCAGCAGCAGTGACAGTGAGAGTGACGCGGGGAACACCATTTTCCACAACATACCAGAGATCGTTGTCAATTGCCTCAAGATGCATGCGCATCTTATTCTTCCAGTAGGGGTAGTCCGTCCCATCGAAGGTAGGACACCTAGCTGAGACCTTGATCATACCTGCAGTCGACATAACTAAAACTCCAGGTGGTTAAACCAAAATCACACATAACAAGGGAGTACCTTGCTCTGATACCAATTGAAAGTGCGTTATATCGACTAGAGGGGGGTGAATAGGCGATTTTTACAAATTCGTCACTTGAAGAAATACTAGTTGAGGAATTTGTTAAGTGACGAACTACGCGCAGCGGAATAAGTACTCAAGTGCATGCGAAACATAGCAGTAGCATAGTCATCATGATGAAATGAAACATACACAGAGCATGAGTAGCGTGAACAGGATAAGCAGGCAGAAGATAAGGTAACTGAAGAATTTGAGATGAGGAAATTGAGAAAGTCTTCAGTCAAATTCTTCAAACAGTAACGATCAGATTCATCAACAAATACTTAGAGGAAATAAGGGGTTGAGGAAATAGAACCAGGGGCTCGACGAAGACAATGATTTGATGACCCAGTTCCAACTGTTGTGACAGTCGTACGTCTGGTTCGGAGCGGCCTGGTATTTAAACCAGAGGACACACAGTCCTTACTGTATTCTCCTTGAGCTAAGGTCACACAGTCCTCGCCCAACACTCGTGGTAAGTCTTCAGGGTAGACTTCCAAAACCCTCACAAACTGGTCACCCGGCAATCCACAATTTACTGTTGGATGCTCTAGACCACGGTCACCCGGCGATCCCCAATTGACTGCAGGATGCACTAGACCATGACGCCTAACCGTCTGGAAGATGCACAGTCTTCAAAGGTAAAAAGCGTCGGTTCCACACAGGAACAATTTCTTCAGTGATGCTCAATCACTATGGGTTTTGATTGTTTGGGGTTTTTCCTCACAGATGATTTTCGCTCAATGTCCTCGAGGAATGGGATGCTCTCAAATGACAAGTGTCAAGTTCTCTCTCGGAGCAGCCAACCAGCTAGTGGTTGTGGGGGCGGCTATTTATAGCCAGGGTGCAACCCGACATGATAAGACATAAATGTCCCCCCAATGATATGACCGTTAGGTGGATCGAATATCTGGACAGCTGGCGCAAAGCACAGCAACGGTCGGAATTTGAACTGTCAAATTCCTCAGGGCTTATCATGTTCCTCACTTGTAGGCAATTCGCACTGGCGAAATCCTAACTCCTCAGTCAGACCAATTTCCTCAGAGACCAGAAGAACATCGTCTCCGTCTCTGAAGAACTTGACTGAACTGTAAGAGGTTTCCAAAGGCTTCACTCGAAGGATTGGGTTATGTTGAGGCTTTTGAGTTGAGCATCAGTTGGAAATTTTTCCTTAGTTTTACCTCGACCCCCTTTAACAGTACGGTGTTTCCTATGACTCAAAGAAAGGAAATGAAATGATAAAAACTAAAGTCTTCATGCTTCATTGTCCTTGTTAATATCTTCAAGGTCACACCATCTTCTTCATTTTCAAAGTCTTCAGGGAATACCAAAGTCTTCAGCAAAGTCTTCACCAAAGTCTTCAGTTGAAGACATTCATTTTTAGGGGTCGATGTTCTCCGAATATACCAAACTCCTCATCGACTTATAGAGCCTGTGTACACTCACAAACATATTAGTCCCTTAACCTATAAGTCTTCAATACACCAAAATCACTAAGGGGCACTAGATGCACTTACAAGTCTCCATCAACGTGTACGTACGATGGCACCACCTATCGGAACCACGAGAAAAATCTTCGTGTCCCCTATTGTGTTTGATTCTCCTTTCCCTATCCTCTACTTATATGTGCATGTGTTTACTTTCCGCTGCTATAGTCTTAGACATGCATGTGTATGGTGTGCTTGACATGATATAATTGCTAAAACTTGCTAACATTAAAATTGGGAAAAGGCTAGAAGTTTTTATTTGGTCAAGTAGTCTAATCACCCCGCCCCCCTCTAGACATACTTTGGATCCTACACATCTACCCAGCCAGGGTTCGATACGGTGTTGGAGCTTGTTCACCGTGGGTCGTAGCTCCGCCACGGTCAGCTGAGAGTCACTAATGGGGATCCCCAGGTAGGTCGTTGGGAATGTCCGCAACTGGCAATTAAGGCGGTCGGCAATGCTCTACCGCGAGGTAGGGGAATAACCCAACGCCATAACTTCACTCTTGCAAAAATTAATCTTGAGACCTGACATTTGTTGGAAGCAGAGTAGGAGGAATTTCAGGTTCATAATATGGAGATCCGATACCTCCACCATGATGATGGTGTCGTCAGCATATTGTAGGAGGGAAACACCATTCCCTTCCACCAGGTGCGGGACAATAACGCGGATGTGTCCCGCGCCTTTGGCCTTGTCTAAGATGGCAGCGAGAGCGTCCACCACCATATTGAACAGGAAAGGGGAGAATGGGTCACCCTGACGGACCCCACAACAGGTGGGGAAGTAGGGACCAATCTCCCCGTTAAGGTTCACCGCTAACGCCGCTAATTGCATCAAAAAATTCCGCACTTATATAGGAAAGAATGAGAAAATGAAACAAATCCATGTATTAATAAGCCCTATTCGCCGCTAATTGCATCAAAGTGTCGACACAACGCACAGGTCGAACCCGTAGCGCTAGAAATGGGCCGGCCCAATTTACCACTGCTAACCAGCCGGTTTAGGGAACTTTCTAGAAGATTACCTAAGTGGTTTTTTATTCCTATACCAGTTTTCATGTTTTCATTTTGGTTTTCATGTTTTTCCGGTTTTTATTCTTTTTTTTGTTTTTGTGCTTCCTGTTTCTTTTCTTTTCGTTTTCTGTTTTTTTGGTTTTTCGTTTTTTATTTTCTTTTTTTTTGAAAAGTTCATGTTTTGAATATTGTTCGGAATTTTCAAAAAATGTTCATGATTTGAAAAAACATACAAAAATTCAGAATTTGTTCGTGATTTCAGAAATTGTTCACAAATTCAAAAAATGTTTGCAATTAAAAAAAACTCGGGAATTTAAAGAATGATCATGTTCTTCAGCTTGGAATATTTTATTCAATTTTTTCACAACTTTTTAAAAAATGTTTGGATTTCAAAATATTTTCCGTTTTCAAAAATTGTTCATAAATTCCAAAAAATGTTTACGTATTCCTTTTTATAGATGTTTCAAAAGAAGTTCTAGTGTACAAATTATTCATAAATTCGAGAAATTTTATTATTTTCAACTTTTGTTCTGGAATTTTTAAAAATCTTCCTGCTTCGAAAAAAATTGTCATGATTTTAAAAAATGTTTCTGTTTTACAAATGTGTTCGCAAATTTGGACAGTGTTTACATTTTAAAAATGTACAGGAATTTCAAATAATTCTATTGTTTTCTAAATTTGTTTAAACTTTCAAAATAAGTTCAGATATTTCAAAATAAGTTAATTTGTTCACAATTTAAAAAAGGTTCAGGTTTCAGAAAATGTTCACAAATTTTCGAAAAATGTTCTCATTTTCAAAATGTGTTCACAATTTCAAGAATCGTTCAGAATTTTTTTTAAATGTTATTCGCAAAATTATAATGTTCATAGTTTCATAATTTGTTCTCGCATTGTTTACAAAAAGTTGTTCGTAGTTTCAAAAAAAATATCGTTTTCAATATTGATCCTTTATTTTATTTTTCAGATTTCCCAAAAAATGATTGTGTGTTTAAGCATTTGTCATTTTTTCTTACAAATATTCGTTTTTCAAAAAACAATTTACTTTTTTGTGAAGAAAATCTCATTTGAAATTTAAAAAAAATACCGCTGAGCAGGTGACATCGTTCTCTCACGGGAAATCATGTGTTCGGTCCCACTAAAACAAGTTTTTTGGCAAATTTTTGCGAGTTATTCTTTTATGTTTTACCGTTGTTGTTCGTTTCTTTAAAAGTCGCGTTGTAAATCTTCAACAGAAGTCATCCGGGCGGGTGGAGCCCTCCGTGGACTCACGCAACCGTTACCCTTCGTGGCTTGAAGTCTCTGTCGGTGTCAAATCCGGCATATCTCGTAGTAGAGGTCCTAAGCTAGGCGTCTTGGCGTGATGGTAACATGGACACAGGATTTTACCCAGGTTCGGACTCTCTTGAAGAGATAATACCCTACGTCCTGCTTTTGATTGTATTCATATGGGGTGTTGTACAGAGTACATGTATCTACCACGAGATTGTAATAATGAACATATGATGATCTATCGACTAGCCTGGCCTCGGTTTATATATGCACCATAGGCCTAGGGTTTAGAGGAGTCCTTGTCTTGTGCGCCAAGTCTTGTGGAATCCTCCTTGTATTCGGCATGGGCTGCCCGAAGTGGCCCATTAGTGAATCATCACGGGGGTCCTCGACCCGACCCAGTGGTCGGGAGACGACGTGATGAGTACCCCCTAGTCCAGGACACCGTCAGTAGCCCCCTGAACCGGTCTTCAAGTTGAGGACGCTCCTCGGTTCTTCCGAACAGTTCTTTGTCTTCGGTCGTCGGTCTTGAAAACTGGTTCAACAAATCTTCCCATTTCCGATCTTGAGGATCGCCGAGCTGAATCCGAAGAGTTCACACGTCGGGCATCCGAGGAGCCCCTTTAAGTTATCGGCCTTTATCAATGCCTTATAATTTTTTACGCCACACCTCAGGTTTGAAGGGTTTCCCGTGCGGCGGTGTCCTCTTGCATCCGAGCTCCAACGCCGAACTGCATCCGAGGTGTCTTTTTACAGCCGAGCTCCAACGCCAGACTATGTCCGAGCTCCAACGCCGGACTGTATCCGAACTCCAACGCCGGACTGTGTTCGAGCTCCAACGCCGAACTGTGTTCGAGCTCCAATGCCGAACTGTATCCGAGGTGTCATAGATTACCTCGGTCTTGAAAAAGTTGAAGGACTTCATCCGAGCTTAAATGCCGGAATAGTCTTTTATGGAGCCAGCCATTCACATCCGAGCTTTATGCCGGACTGCTTCTAAGGCGTCTCCAATCTTGAGCTTTATGTCGGACTGCTTCCGAGCTCCAACGCCGGACTGCATCCAAGCTCCAATGATGATCAGCGTCCGAGGTATCATAAACTACCTTGGACCTTAAAAAATTAAAGGAATTCGTCCGAGCTTAATGTCGGAAACGCTCTCTATGGAGCCAGCCACTTGCGCCCGAGCTTTATGCCGGACTGCTTTCGAGGTGGTGCACCACCCCGACCATGGGCTAATTTTTTGTGGATATTTTCGGTTGGTGCAATTTATTCTCTGCCGAGATATAGCCAGTAGCCCTCAAGGTGTGTGTCGGTCTATAACCCGAGATGCGCTTGAAGGATGACATAAGACCGCTGATCCTAGTAGCCCCTGAGACTCAGGTCGATTCGCGAAATCGGCCTGAGGATCAACTCCTAGCTCGACAGCATACTTCGGAACACAAAAGCGGTGTGCACAGACCTCGAGACTCAGGTTGGGTGCGGCCGACCAACCCAAGGATCAAAATCTCCTCGGAAACTGTATTGCACTGAAATTTTCTGCATTGAATTGTCAATGCAGTAGCCCCCGAGACTTGGGTTGGGCAACATGGCCGACCCTAGGATCGTACCTCCTCGGGAACTAATTCAACTGTCATGTATGTTTTGACAACACCGAGGTGGAGTTCAGCAGGAAAGATGCCGAACTGTAGTTTAGAAAAGAGTTTCCTAGCAAGACCATCACGCCGAGCACCTCAACCAAGAGAGTGTCCCGCTTCCTGAAAGGAAAACATAAAATAGGTGAAAGATGTTATAAGCTCAAAAGACCAAAAAACTTGCGTAAAAAACTTTATGTCTAGATTGAATCAAGTTTTTTGGTGCCAATACGAAATTGGTCTTAAAATTGTGTTTCCGTCGTGCTTTGACATGACACATCCGATCTCTAGACTTCAAGTGGGTCAGCCTTCGGCTTCAACCTCCCTATCCCGAAGGCGGAGTGTTTCTCAGGCCAGTTTAGCGAACTAAACGCGAGCGGCTTTAGAGAGAAACCAGGCTACCCAGCTATTGATCATACACTTGAGTCGAGAAAGGAGTGGTAGAAAAAGACTTTGCAACGACTAAGAAGAAAAACATCTATTATAAAACATAAAACGGCTCATATTAATTTAAGAGCCCCCAAGTGACTTGGGTAAAAAAAATTATGTATAATGATTGTATGTACCGAAGTACTTATATAATATCTGTGTTCGCCCGAACTTTGAACGCGTCTTAACCGACCGTCGGCTTCTCCCTCTTCGGCCAAGGGCAGAAAAGTGTTATCTACTCCGCCTACCGAGAATATCGGCGATGTTTCGGATAACCAGGCAATCAGGCCATGAGGCTATAACAGACAAAGCGCGCCCAGGGAACTTATGCTATATTACTTATGTAACGTAAGAAGCATCTTCAAAGAAAATAGTGCCCCCAACGGTACCTTTCTTTGGTCGCTCATGATTACTATGAGACTTATGCAATAGATTTGTGTACGCGTGAGTTCCGTCGTGTGCCGACCATAGTTGAAAACAATAAGAGCGCTAGCTTTCGGCTTCACCCGTCTGAGGTACGAGTTCGGATGACCCGATCGTAACAATCGCAGAGGTGCTCCCTTTACTCCCTAGCCGAACAATCGGGAACGTAGGGGTAAGCACAGGAGCCAGGCAACCCAGCTTTGCGGAATACTTAAGTCAACATGATGCATATTTTGGCATAATACACGAGCAAGGAAAGAAGCTGTACAATAATAATCACATGCAGAGAGAAAAGGTTTCATAAAGGAAGCCCCCAAGTAAACGGGGTATTTGAACTTGTTTGTAACAAACAAAGTTTTGACAAAGAAAGTTTTTCGCAAACAACTTTTTGTCAAAAAAGTATAGTGCTTGGTCGAACCGAACAAAAAGTAAAATTCTAAAGAGAGCTGAGCACGAAAACGACTTAGCTGGTTAATGTGCTCGGTGCGGTCCGGGGTTGTGGCGGGACAAAGACGTAGTCCTCGGCCTGGCCGAGGTCCCAGCCCCCAAGCCCGAGGTAACCGAGCGAAGAGCTCGGGTCGAGAAGTGGCAACGCAGCACAGTTGCTGCGGCGAGGCAAAGCCCCTGGTCCAGCCGAGGAGACGGAGTAGTTCGGCAGCGTGACGACGAAGCCCCCAGTTATCATGGGAAAAGGAAGTGTTGTTAACAAACAAACTTTTTTATTTAACATAAATATAATGCTCGGTAGAACCGAACAAAAATTTAGAAATTTGAGCATTAAAGCGACTTAGCTGGTTAATGTGCTCGGTGTTGACGACGCAGGCCGAGCTTATAACGGGTCAAGGTCCCAGCCCCCAAGCCGGTCCCGAGGTGACCGAACGAGGAGTTCGGCACTCCGAAGTAGTGTCACGGCTCGGCCGATGTGGCGAGGCGAAGCCCCTGGTCCAGCCGAGGTGGTGGAGTAGGTCGGCAAGGTGACGCCGGGGTGACCGCATGACGGCAGTCGAAGTCGATTTCCTGCACTCATAAAATAGTGCAAGCCAAAAGTAATAACAAAGAAAGATAATAATATATTTTAAAAAAAAAAATTTCTACTTAGTTAATTTAAGTGAAGCAAATAAGCAAAGGAATATGGCCTGGGCGCCGAGGTGTCTGAACGAAGAGTTCGGCTTGACGAAGTGGCGACGCTGCACGGTTGATGTGGCGAGATGAAGTCCTCGGTCCAGTTAACATGGCGAAGCTGTGATCGGCGGACGCCGAAGTCTCATGCAGGTCGGCTGGTGACGCCGAAGTCTCATGCCGGCCGAGGTGTTGAAGCAGGTTGACTGGTGACGCCGAAGTCTCACGCCAGCCGAGGTGTCGAAGCTGGTCGGCTGGTGACGCCGAATTCTCATGCCAGCCGAGGTGTCGGAGCTATTCGACATATTGGACGTCGGCTTGATGAAGTAGTGCCGCGGGGATGCCAACACTGGCGCCGAAGTCAATGTCGATGCAAGGCGTCGGCGTGATGCGGTAAAGGCGTGACAATGTCTGAATTCGCAGGTCAGTCCGAGTTCCGGATGCGGCGTTCGCCGAACTATGGACGGAAACTGACCAAACCACCACGCGACTGTCGTTAATGCGGCCACCATTTGACAGACCTGTGTGTAGAGAATGGAACAAACCAGAGTAATAATTCCTTGGAAAAAATAAACCCATGTAAGCAAAAATTACTAGGATTAATAGCACCTGGTTTTTTTGTTGTAGCAATCCGAAGAGGCACATGTGGGCGTTCATGGACTTGCATCTAGTAATAGTACTAGTGCCAGCGCTAGCACGTGAGAAGTGCATGAAAGACTATGATTAGCAAAAAGCAAAGACCGCCTTAATTAAATAACAGATAAAAGAAAAAAGGATTGGGTCTCCCTGTATGCCGCCAAGCGATCCGAATCCAGCCCTTGTCTGCTGCTCTAGCTTGATGCTGCGTGCGCGTGCTCGGCTGGAACGCAGCCGTTCAGGATCTCCCATGATGTGCAGCATGTCCTCACAAGCTGGGCGGCATGGCGCCGAAGTCCATGTCGATGCAGGGCGTGTGCGTGACGCGGTGAAGGTGCGACAAAATCCGAATTCGCAGGGCGGTCCGAGTTCCAGATGCGGCGTCTCGACGGACCACGGACGGAAAACTGACTGGACCATCACATAGGCTGTACTGCAATCCTGGATCGAGGCCGCAGACTCTAGGCTGTTGTTTGCACGCTGGCGCTTCCTAGATCCGACGTACTACCCGGCGGCGGGTACGGTTGCTGCTGCTAAAATTTTCCCGATCCTGATCTGCCTGGTTTATTCGTCCAACCGTCGTTGTAGTAATTGGAAGAAAAATATTCGGACGTTCACAGAATTGCTTCTACTACATGGAGACAGGCCGAACTAGTAATAGTACCAGAAAAAGCTCTAGCACGTGGAAAGTGCATGAAAGACGGACATAGACTGCCTTAATTAAATAATAAAGAAAAGAGTAAAGGATCAGGACTCCCTATGTGCTACTAGCGATTGGAGTTAAGCCCATGTACGCTCCTTTGCATTGTCCTCGGCTGCAACGCCGCCGGCCGGATTGCTGATTTGCCGTGCAACGAATTTAGTTTGCTGCCGTGCGCGTATCATCTGGAACGCCTCGGCCGAAACACCTCGGATCCGACGTACAACCAGCCGCGTTCAAATCTTCTTGACTTCGGTCTAGCTGTAGACAAAGTAGCACGAAGTAGCAGCCATAATTTTGCAAAATAGATAGTTTAAGTGAAACAGATCTAACTGAAAAGATATCACCTGATCATCCCATCGATCCGTGATGATCACCCAGCAGGCTCTCAATGAAAGCACCAATGTCGGTGTCAAATCCGGCATATCTCGTAGTAGGGGCCCTAAGCTAGGCGTCTTGGAGTGATGGTAACATGGACACAGGATTTTACCCAGGTTCGGACTCTCTTGAAGAGATAATACCCTACGTCCTGCTTTTGATTGTATTCATATGGGGTGTTGCACAGAGTACATGTATCTACCACGAGATTGTAATAATGAATATATGATGATCTATCGACTAGCCTGGCCTCGGTTTATATATGCACCGTAGGCCTAGGGTTTAGAGGAGTCCCTGTCTTGTGCGCCAAGTCTTGTGGAATCCTCCTTGTATTCGGCATGGGCTGCCCGAAGTGGCCCATTAGTGAATCATCCCGGGGGTCCTCGACCCGACCCAGTGGTCGGGAGACGACGTGGTGAGTACCCCCTAGTCTAGGACACCGTCAGTCTCCATCAACGTGGACGTACGATAGCACCACCTATTGGAACCACGAAAAAATCTTCGTGTCCCCTATTGCGTTTGATTCTCCTTTCCCTACCCTCTACTTATATGTGCACGTGTTTACTTTCCGCTGCTATACTCTTAGACATGCATGTGTATGGTGTGCTTGACATGATATAATTGCTAAAACTTGCTAACATTAAAATTGGGAAAAGGCTAGAAGTTTTTTTTGGTCAAGTAGTCTAATCACCCCCTCCTCTAGACATACTTTAGATCCCTACACATCTACCCAGCCAGGGTTCGATACGGTGTTGGAGCTTGTTCACCGTGGGCCGTAGCTCCGCCACGGTCAGCCGAGAGTCACTAATGGGGATCCCCAGGTAGCTCGTTGGGAATGTCAAGGCGGTCGGCAATGCTCTACCGCGAGGTAGGGGAATAACCCAACGCCATAACTTCACTCTTGCAAAAATTAATCTTGAGACCTGACATTTGTTGGAAGCAGAGTAGGAGGAATTTTAGGTTCATAATATCGAGATCCGATCCCTCCACCATGATGATGGTGTCGTCAGCATATTGTAGGAGGGAAACACCATTCCCTCCCACCAGGTGCAGGACAATAACGCGGATGTGTCCCGCACCTTTGGCCTTGTCTAAGATGACAGCGAGAGCGTCCACCACCATATTGAACAGGAAAGGGGAGAATGGGTCACCCTGACGGACCCCCACAACAGGTGGGGAAGTAGGGACCAATCTCCCCGTTGAGGTTCACCGCGGTCCGGTCCGAGGAGACCATCCGCATGACCCGGGAAACCCAACGATCGTCAAAGCCCTTCCTGTGTAGGACTTCTTGAAGGAAGGGCCAACTGACTGTGTCATCTATACCAACTAATAAAGGAAATAGGTATTTTTGGTCCGTCATTCTATTTTGCAGAACCCCCCCCCCCCCTCCCCAAGTTTCCGGTAATCAACCCATTCACCCTGTGCATTTCAAAACCGAACCGAAAAACCATACCGAAGATAAACTGAACCAAACCAATTTTATGGTTTTTACGGTTTTATGGTTTCGGTATGGTATGAACTTTTCATACCATTTTGAAGTTTGGTTTTTATGGTATATACCGAAAAACCGAATGGTTAACCGAATAAACCAAAGTACAAAATATATTTATATATCTTGGGGCGAACAACTATACACTAGTCATTTTTGTGTGCAGAAGCCAGATTTCCTGTTAAGTGCATATGTCTTCCTTGCAATGGAGTCATATTTCTCTTCATAAAAATGTTAAGCACGTCCATAACCATCGAATTCATGCATGCATATACACTTGCATATAGTTATATACTCTTCGTATAAAAAGATATGTGTTTTGAGTCAGAAATTTGTAAATTGTTATATGTCATTTTCAAATTCGCGTCAACTTTGGTTTATACGGTATATACTGAAACCATACCGAAATAATTTGGTATATACCGAAACCGAACCGTATCTAAATTTCATACCGTATTTATCGAAGTATTAATACCGTACAAACCGAAAAACCGTATAAACCGAACCATGTAAACTGAATAAACCGAACGCACAGAGTGACAACCCATACTGCATATTAATCGATTTTTTTAAACTCCGTATCTTTTTAACCCTAACTTAAAATTTAACTTGTAGGTACTCTTGTTCCGTCCTTCTATTTGGAAGAAAACCCCCCAAGTTTCTAGTAATCGGCCTGTAGTGCATATGAACCAATTTTTTAAAATCCATATCTTTTTAACTCTAACTTCAAATTTAACATGTTACATATAAAGTTTTATTAGAAAAATATGTAGAATCTGAATATGATATTATTTTAACTGTTAACCATTTAAAATGATATTTATGATGAAACCTTAATCAATAGCGCATGATCAGTCTTTCCTTCATACCGGCGGTGCCGATCCGAATAAAAAATGAACACTTCGGCAATACTAGGACGGGAAACAAAAACAATATCTATAACCACGCATGCACGCCTCGTCAGGACCTCACGGAAAAAATAGATTTATCATCCTATGCCGAGAGGGAGACGTCTTAAGATCAACAACATTAAAACGCGTTGTGATGGTGTGAACACTAAGGCTAGCGTCCGCGAGAGTGGGAAGAAGAATAAATAGAAACACACATGAAATGTCATGTGTTGAAATAAAGGACATGGACCAATGGACTCATGGTTATTAGATTAGTGAGTGTTTTTTAGCCGTTGCAACGCACGGGCTAATTTGCCAGTAAGCCTTATGAAAGTCCAGCTACAGGAAGACCGCCTTGACGTGCTTGACGCAGACCTTGTGCAGTACCTCATTGACGACGAGGAAAATAAATTAGATGAAGGAGATACATTCGGCAGGAAAATAAATTCCGCTCTTATTACGAGAAGAAAGGAAGGAAAATAAGCAAAAAAGGAAATAAATCCGTCGGTCAATTACGAAGGAAAATCAGAAAGCAAATCAGACTATTACGAGAAGTTCAGTACTAAGGAAAGAGAAGGAAATTAAATTCCGCACTTATATAGGAAAGAATGAAAAATGGAAACAAATCCATGTATTAATAAGCCCTATTCGCCGCTTATTGCATCAAAGTGTCGACGCAACGTACAGGTAGAACGCCCGCAGCGCTAGAAATGGGCCGGCCCAATTTACCACTGCTAACCAGCCTGTTTAGGGAACTTTCTAGAAGGTTCCCTAAGTAGTTTTTTTATTCCTATACCGGTTTCCTGTTTTCATTTTGGTTTTCATGTTTTGCCGGTTTTTTGTTCCTTTTTTCGTTTTTGTGTTTCTTAATTCTTTTTCTTTTTTCTTTTCTTTTCGTTCTCTGTTTTTTTGGTTTTTGGTTTTTTATTTTCTTTTGTTTGAAAGGTTCATGTATTGAAAAAAAATCGGAATTTTCAAAAAATGTTCATTATTTGAAAAAACATTCAAGTTCAAAAAATGTTCATGATTTCAGAAATTGCTCACAAATTCAAAAACTATTTTCGTTTTTAAAACATTCCTCGGGAATTTAAAGAATGTTCATGTTCTTCAGCTCGGAATTTTTTATTCATTTTTTCACAACTTTTTGAAAAATGTTGGGATTTCAACATATTTTTCCGGTTTCAAAAATTGTTCATAAATTCCAAAAAATGATTACGGTTTCCTTTTTTTTAGATGTTTCAAAAGAAGTTCCAGTTTCAAAAATATTCATAAATTCGAGAAATGTTTGTATTTTCAACTTTTGTTCTGGAATTTTTTTTAAAAAGTTCCCGGTTCAAAAAAATTGGTCATGATTTAAAAAAATGTTTCTGTTATTCAAAATGTTTCTGTTTTTTACAAATGTGTTCGCAAATTTGGACAGTGTTTACATTTTAAAAAATGTTCAGGAATTTCAAATAATGTTGTTGTTTTCTAAATTTGTTTAAACTTTCAAAAAAGTTCATATATTTCAAAATAAGTTAATTTGTTCACAATTTAAAAAATGTTCAGGTTTCAGAAAATGTTCATGAATTTTTGAAAAATGTTCTCATTTTCAAAATGGTGTTCACAATTTCAAGAAACGCTCAGAAATTTCAAAAAATCTTATTTCGCAAATTAAAACATATTCATATTTTCATAATTTGTTCCCGCATTTTTTTTCAAAAAGTTGTTCGTAGTTTCAACAAAATTATCGTTTTCAATATTGATCCTTTATTTTATTTTTTAGATTTCCCAAAAAATGATTGTGTCTATAAGCATTTGTCATTTTTTCTTACAAATATTCGTTTTTCAAAAAACAATTTAGTTTTTTGTGAAGAAAATCTCATTCGAAATTAAAAAAAATGCCGCTGAGCAGGTGACATCGTTCTCTCACGGGAGGTCATGTGTTCGGTCCCAGTAAAACGTGTTTTTTGGGAAATTTTTGCGAGCTATTCTTTTATGTTTTATCGTTGTTGTTCGTTTCTTTAAAAGTCACATTGTAAATCTGCAACATAAGTCATCGGGCTGACAGGCTAGCAATGCGTGCGTGTATGCTGCTGATCGGGGGTTCGATTCCCTTCAGGTGCATATATTTTTGTTGATTTTTAAACGCGTGTCACACAAATGGGTCGGCCCAGATCAGCGACCTCCTGTGCAAATCCTCGTCTGTTCGCCACAAAGAGCGGCACATAGGAGGTCCCCAATTAGCCCTAAAAAAAGGAGGTCCCCAGTTCCGCTATTCGGAGCAAGTTACAATTCTACAACACAAGCCAGTGGCAAACAACGAAAAAAGCCCATGAAAACGATCAAAAAAAGAAGAAGAAGAAATGGTCGAACAAAATGGGCCAAACAACGAGCGCGCGTGACACAAACGACCCATTAAAACTGGACATCGCGTGACGACGATGCGGAAATGCGCACAACAAATCGAAGTGAGGGCAAGGTCTGCGCAAAGTGGCGGGTGGCCTGTTTTTGTAGAAACCCCCCTAGAATAAAAAAATTCTTACAAAAAGGCCCTCACAGAGAAATTGATAAATTGGAAAAAATCTATTAATCTAATAATAATTAAAACCGATCCGGGGTTCGAACCACACGCGCAGGTGTGCGTGGCTAGCCAGTCGACCCATTCAAATCTAGTGTCAAGAAAGGAAATTTTATTAATCTATTCATATACTTAATAAACATAAAGCTGAACAACATAACTTAAAAAACACATTCCAGCAATATAGTTCCATCGATTTGAACCTGCAATCAGAGGGGTACAAATCTTGAAGGGTCCTTGCCCTTCAAAACCTTAATTTTAGCATTGGTAACCCCCAAACCTCAACCTCATTGGGGGTATAAATCGGAGTACACTTCAGGATGCGATACTTATGTTGCGTTCCTTTTGCGAAAGGAGCCTAGAGGGGACTTTGTCCAATTTCTCATGTACCCCATCATGTAGTATGTAAAAACTCATAGCATACACATGTGTGTTGAATAGACATACATTGAGTTGGACAAGCCCCCCTGAACACCAAGTACTCGCCCTGCCAAGGCTCAATGTTATTAACAACATTCTCTGTGATGGGGGGTCAATTTCGCTATTCAGAGCAATTGATCAGAAATCGGCATCCCAAGGTATTCAGGAAGAGTGAAGTGGTTTGAAAGGCTGTGACTTAGCAGGGCAGAGTGCATCGTCTAATATGCTGAATTTAAATAGCTTATATGTCCCCGGCTATTTTTGGACTATAAAATCAACAACGCATACATGAGTTCATGTCCAAGGGATGAAAGGGGAACAAAAGCATCCCAGGAGCATGGAGGATCTGGATAGGAGAAACTCGCCTTTTCGTCCTCTGTTTGTTGGTGTTCTCTTTGTTGGTTTTGCCTGGTACCTGTCTCACCCCTATGTTTTCACATTGTTTCATCTGCCATGGCCGATCTAGAATTGGAGATCTAGTTTGATTCAGGGGGAGGAGGAAGGTGGGGGGACAAGATGTGGGCGTGGGGAAGAATAAGATGGGGCGTGGGAGATACGGGAGGGGAGGAAATGCCGTGTGATTGCTATGGGGACCGCTCTAGATGGCGAGTTGTTGCGGGGTGGCGTGGAGGGGAGGGGGGGATCGGCAGCCTTTCCTTCCTGGGAAGTGTGTGTGTGTGGAGGGGGGGGGGGGGCAAAACTTTCGTTTTTGTCGGTCGCTCGGCATCCCTAGCGAGCCAATGTGCGCTCGCTAGACGCATCCCAAAAAAATATGTGATATTTTGTGAGTTTTGCATGAAAGTATTGTGTGTTTTTGGACTAATAAGGATAAAAAGGAATTTGTTGAAACTCGATCAACTCGGTCCACCTCGTCTCCGACTCGAATCATCCACTTTCACTGTCAAATAACATCCGTGGCTTCGTTCCGCCGATCTCAGTGTCAGCAGCTCACCACAGTTGGGCGCTGGCGAGCCAGGTAAACGTAAGAACAAGAAGGTTTTATTTTGTTGTTGTTGAGACAATTTTTTTTTGAGGGAGATTTTTTGAGGCAAGTAAGAAGAAGAAGGTGGGAGAACAATAATGGCTAAGTGGAATTCGACTAGTGGGCCGTTTGTGGCTTCTGTGGGCCGAGGGCCGTGTGTGAGTGTGAGTGTCGTGTGTGGTAACGAGCATAGCATGGAAAATTATACGAGTACGAAATGAAATAGCTCTGCTTTTCCCCTTCTTGCTCTTCTCCAAGTCGCCACCAACCCCAGTCCCCAATCCTAGGGTTCATCCCCAAGGCAAGAGTCTCCGGATCCATGGCGCACCCCACCGTTTCCGGCGGCCCCGACGCCCTAATCGCCCCTCACGCCGGCGCCGCTACCACCCCGCCCTCCTCTGCCGCCTCTCCTGACTGGGCGCTGCTCAACAATACGGCGCGCATCTCCGACGACCGGAACACGACCACTGCCGTGTGCCGTACGAGGGATGGCCAGCCCGTGGCGATGTCCTTCCGGCCGTCTCCCAGTTCTCCGTCCACTGCCCCGGCCTCGACGCCTCGGACCTCGGCTCCGACGCCCTGCCCTACCTCATCTGCGCCGAGGCAGCCTTCGTGCTCTTCTGCGTCACCCTCGACGGCTCCGTCCACCACTTCGTCTACTCCGCCCGCTGGATCCCCGCCGGGAAGCCGTCGCTGCACCTCCTCCCGGACCCTCGCCCCAGTGTCGAGGCCTTCGCGTCGCAGCAATTCGGCATCCTGCCTTGCGGCGACGACCACTACGCCGTGGCCTTCCTCCAGCACCAGTGGGATTCCGGTGACCAGGCTTGGCAGTATTATGCCTACGTCTTCTCCTCCGAGACAAAGGCATGGCGAAGAAGCAAGGAGGCCGTGTTGCAATTGTCGGAGTCCGACAAGTTGTTGTTTGATAAACATTCCAGCTCCAAGCAGATCACGGTGGGAGCAAACTCTCTGGGCTGGGTTGATCTCTTCCATGGCATTGTCCTTGTCTGCAACGTGTTCGACGAATGTCCTGTCATCAGATTCATCCCCTTTCCCACGTCGCGGGCCTGCATCACCGACGCCCCAGAGTACTTTGGCGACGTCGTGTGCTCGGGCGATTTGATCAAGTTCGTCTGCAGGTCGAAGGGTAAAGGCTGGAAAGCCACCACTTGGGAGAGAAAGGTGTCCTGGGATGATTGGCAGCAGAGATGCACTCTTGATGTCAAGAAAGTCTCCGTTGACCAGAGATTTTCTTCTCTTTTACCTGAATTATTGGACGAGGAGACCAAAGAGCTGAATCTGAAGAAAGTGTCATTCTTGATCCCCACTCTGAGTGTGCACGACAACAACCTTCTTTACATGATGGCCAAGGTGGTTAATGGAGATGACACGCCTTTGGTCAGTGTTGTCGACATGGAACGGGCGATATTGGAGGCGCTGGTCCCTGTTCATACCAAGACATCCTATACAATCACCATGTATTCCCCATGTGCTTTTCCCAAGTACCACCTCAACAACCAAGATAACGCAGAAGCAGGCATGGATAATCCGGTGGACAAAGATCCAAACTCTCAAGAGAGCCCACAGAAAAATAAGAAAAAGAGAAGTGGGAAGAAGAAGAAGAAGCAGGTGCCTGTTCCAGATTGCCGGCCAAATCCATACATCCTCTGTTTTCTTGGCTGCATACTCATAGCGGTCATCGTAAGTGTTATGGCCTAGGTCCTCGCTGTTGATTTGAAACTGGTAGCACTAGTACCGGTCTCTACCAAACTGTTCTACACCTCACAATGTATCACAGTCCAACAACATGACACCATATCTTCTTGTCTTTGTTAGAGAGAGAGAGTTATCATATGTGTTTCTTTTTGTATTAGGATGCCAGCCTTATCTCCTCATGTGACTTACCCAGCAACTTATGTTGTCTTTGGAATGCTTGGTCAATTAAATGTGCTTAGGATCGATAATGTACTTTTCAGTATTATTGTTGGCACCCGGTATTGTCATTGGACTCTTTTGCGTGCTAACATTGAAAAATCAACAGTGCATTCCCTAACCTCAACCGGTTGGAACAGATATGTTTGCTGTATTTTGTTGCTTACATACTGATTGCGATCATCGTAGAAGTGTTCTGTCATCTCTTTTACATGAAATTCAGTATCCTAACTCTTGTCCGCAAACATCATGGTAAACGAAAGCATATTCTAGCTGCATGTAAAAAGGTTCTGGAATGAATGCTGAATGATGGTTGATTTCTGCTGTGGTTAACATGTGAGCCTGATGCTGTTGCTGCTAACAGTTCCTTGCATTTATGTATGATGAAGATACTCGTGACAGGTTCCGAGGTCTTTTTATGCACCAGGTTTGCTCTAGAACCTGAAGGTGCATCTGAAATTTTTTGTCCAGGACAGGAGATGGCAGTTTTAGTTCTTCTGCAAATGATTGAGTTTTGCTTGTAATTAATATGTTCTGGACAGGAGTCAGAAGATGACAACTTTTTGTGTCTAATGCTAGTTTTTTTAGGATGTTTCTGCTGCAAGTTGACCGTTTAATGTTGATGTTTTTTATATAGTTGTAGGCACAGTTGCTATTTCCACGGAAACATACTTTGACAGTAGAAATTACAAAAATTATATCAAATCTTTGGAGTTTTCTCCTTGCAAAGGGCATTGCATTTGTCAACGAATCAGAGCATGACACTCACTGAAAACAGATTAGATCATGTGCGCTTTGGCATATGGTACAACAAAATCTCAGGTAAAGATTGGTTTATCCGACCAAGTACGGACACATCAGCTATCTATAAGAGATGTCATGAAGGATGTTTGGTGAGTTGGTGGAAAGAGAAACATGAGAAAGAGATGGTCGATTGGTGTGAAATTTATTGGCTGTCTAGTTATTTTCTCTTTTTGTAGAAGTTGTGAGTAGTTGTGGCCATGAAGAAAATCGGGACTCGTCACTCGATGGCTCATTTTTTGATAAATGGAGGATTTTGTTAACTCAGAATGTCGCATCAAGAAAATACAAACACCACAAGCACACAACCGCCCTCTACATGACTAGGATGCACACAACCAACAAACTCACACACGCAAAAATAAATGCGACCTCCAAAGGACACTCGATGTCTCATCTGCTCATGAATCCATGGTGACACGAAGATGGTAGTCTTCCCATCCTAATGAAGCAGGGGTAACATTGTTGTGTTGTTCCCAAAGGATGTTCTGTTGAGCGATCTTTTTGAATCCTGGTGCCTCCTAGATTTATCTATGGAATTCTACTTCTACGACACAATTTGCCGTTCCCTGATATCCTTGTACAATAAAATTTGCACTTCTAAATGTCCTAAGTGGATAAATCGGAGAAAGAAGCAAAAAACAGGCCCGGTAAGAAATAAGAAAAGACGTTTCATCCTCACGGAATGGAAATCTCTACTCTCTACCTCTCTACCTAATAATAAAGCAAATAATGCTTCTGGTGGTACGTCAAATAATTGCCCCTAAAGTTGACAGAAATTACTGCCCAATGCCACCGCTAAGTGAAAAAACGATTCATTTTCTCCTGAGAAGTCCTCGCTATAGACCATCGTTTATTAGAGGCGGACCCGCTTATTTAGCAGAAGACCTCAAGTACCCCGCCGGCAAGAGCGTTGCTCCTCCACCCAATGGACGCAAGTTCGATCCCCACGTAGCTCACATTTTTCTTCCCTTTTTGTTTAATTTTTTTTATCGGGCATATTCGAATACTTTTGAAAATATTCATATATTTCAATTCTTAACTTGAAATCAGACATGCTATATGAAAATTCCTCAGAAAAATATGTAGATTTCAAATTTGTTGTTATCTTGGATGGTAATCATTTTTAAAATTAGGTTTGGGGTATAACCATAATTAATAACTTGTTTATATGGGGTATTTTAGAAATGACTATCATATATGAACCTACACCATTTAAACTGAGTGCATATGATAGTTTGAGACCAAACTAATGCTCTTATGCATAAGTTATCGTTGAGTACTAAATTGTACTTCTTTATTTTTCATCCTAATGCAAAAATTGTTGGGCATCACTAAGAAAGAACGACAACAAAGGCGTAAAGAGATAGCGGCAACTGGGTAGATATTTTTGTTGTCTAATAAATTGGAAACACCTTCAGCAACTGGGTAGATATTTTTGTTGTCTAATAAATTAGAAACACCTTGGGTACACTTCAAATATTATGCTATTTCTATTTTTATGTTTTTGCGCAACACCACTTATCATGTTGTTTATCGTGGAGCCTCGTGAAAGATTTCGAGTTTTTTGCTGATGTGGTCGAATGTGTGTACAAATGATGATTTTATTTGCCCGGTGCAACGCACGGACATGTTTGCTAGTAATAATAAAGCACGGACTGTTTCTGGTCGTCCGTCATCCAAATTACCTCCGAAGTTGGCGAAAATTACGAACCAATGCCACCTATAAGTCATGAAAAATATTTTACACAGGAAAATCTCCTGACAGAGCCGGCCCATGTAGGAACCTCCTATATTACGCTCAGCGCACTGGGATAAGATGCAGCACACCCGTTTGGGCCGGCCCATGCAAGGGCCCCCATTTGTCTGTTTCGTTTTTTATTTTTATTTTTATTTTCATTTCGGTTTTATTTTTCTACTTTAAATAATTTAGAACTTCAAAAAACTATTTTCAAATTTTAAGAAACTATTAATTGTTAAATAAAATATTCAAGAAAACATAAAATATTTGTGAATTTAAAAACTGTTCGGGATTATTGTAAAACTGTCCGCATATACAAAAAATGTTTTTAAAATAAAAAAAAGTCCATGATATTAAACAAAAGTCTGTGTATTAAAAATGATGAAATTTAACAAAACGTTGGCTAATTCATAATATGTTCATGCATTTTAAAATGTGCTAAAAATTTAAAAATAGTTCGTGCCTGTTTTTTTAAGTTTCATTTTTTATTTTTATTTTTCTGTTCCGTTTTTGTTTTTTTTCTACTTTCAATAATTTAGAACTTCAAAAAACTTTTCCAATTTTAAAAAACTGAAAATTTTGAAATAAAATGTTGAAGAAAACATAAAATGTTTGTTAATTCAAAAAATAATTGGGATTTTTGTAAAAAAAATCGCATATTTAAAAAATATTCGCAATTTTGAAAACAATGTTGTTGAAAATAAAAAAAATCCATGATTTTGAAAAAAAGTCCGTGTATTATTTTCTAATGCAATTGAACAAAATGTTTGCTAATTCAAAAAATGTTCATGCATTTCAAGAAATGTTATAAAAATTTAAAAACAGTTCGTGAATTACAAAAGAGTTTATTGATTCAAAAAAGTTTGTCGATTCAGAAAATGTTCATGCATTTCAAAAACTGTTCGTGAATTTCAGAAAAAATCCACCAACTTAAAAAAAATGTTCGTCTATTCTTGTTTTATTTGCCAATTCAAAATAAAATACTTAAAAACCGTTCACAATAAAAAAACGTTCTCGAGATTAAAAATGTTTCGAAATTTGTAAAAATGTTCACGAATGAGCAACAGTATGTAGTTAAACAGTAATGCTTCTGAGTCTTTGTGACAATATACCCGTGCGAATTTTGAAGAATTAACTGTCGAAGTGGATCAGAATATTATAGTATGTTTTCTAAAAAAAATTCTTGAAATTCAGAATAATTCTTTGAATTACCAAGTTTTTTTACAACCATGATATTTTTCCGAAAATGTGAACATTGCTTCAACTTTGTGAATAAATTTAAAAGAAGAAACATTTTCTTGCATTTGTGCACAAAATTTTAGAATCATGAGATGAGATGTAAACATAATGTGATCATCACCATTGAAGATTATAATTAGTTTTTCTCCCGTTGCAATGCACGGGCCCTTTATCTAGTTTGTGCACAAACACCAGAAGCACACAACCGGCCGCTTAACGACTGGGATGCACACAATCAACACCAACCCACACACAAAAAAAGTAAAACGCATGCAACTCCAAAGGACACTCAATGTCTCATCTGCTCATGAATCCATGGCGACACGAAGACGGTAGTCTCCCCATCCTAATGAAGCAGGGGTTAACACTTGTGTGTTGTTCCGTAGGATGTGCTGTGGAGCGATCTTTGTGAATCCCGCTGCCTCCCAGATCTACCTATGGAATTCTACGACACAATTTGTTGTTCCTGAGATCCTTTTACAATAAAATTTGCACTTCTAAATGTTCTAAGTGGATAAATCAGAGAAAGAAGCAAAAACAGGTCTAGTATGACATAAGAAAAGACGTTTCATCCTCACGGAATGAAAATTCATATAGAAGTGAGATGCCTTGAAGTTTTCTTCAGAGAGGTGCTAAGGAGAAGAAAGAAGTTGTGTGACTATATAAAGCAGAGAGTGGAGTGTTTTCTATATCTATACCAACAACCTTCAATAATTATTTTGTCACAACAGTGTCCTGATAGGGGCAAGGAATTTATGGGTTACGGTGTCAAGGCCGAATCTCCCAACAGTTTAAAATGTGTAATAAAGCACAAACGCAAAAAATACCTTTTATCTTGTTTTAAGCTTAAAATTAATCCTCGAACTAAAAAAATAAAGAAAAACATGTGAACAACTGTTTATGAAGTCACTACTGTTGGGGAACGCAGCAGAAAACAAAAATTTTCCGACCTACGTACCAGCCCAGGATCACTATGGAGACTGCATACAAGGTTTGATCTGTTTCGTTACCGACTCGTAGCGCAGCGGAAGTAGAGTCGATGACGATCGGCGGTGCAGATCCCCGCAGCTAGGATTTTACAACCTCCCAACCGCGAGGATGTACTCCCTCGTCAGCTCACCGGACGGATCTCCGGGCAGCCCTTCGGGAGGCATCGGGACAGTCCCTCGGATAGTCCCACCGGACGGATCCTCGGACAGCCCTTCGGGAGGCCTCTGGACAGTCCCTCGGATAGTCCCACCGGACGGATCCTCGGACAGCCCTCCGGGAGGCCTCTGGACAGTCCTTCGGATAGTCCCACCGGACGGATCCTCGGACAGCCCTCCGGGAGGCCTCACGGACAGCCCTTCGGGCGGGTCACTCGGACAGCCCTTCGGGAGGACCCCCGAAACATGGACAGTAACTCGGACAGCCCTTCGGGAGGCACTCTCGAACTAAGACCGAAACTACGATCTCTCTACAGAGTTGCACACATACGGTGTCATCTATCCGGCAGGGCTTCGCCGTCCAGAACTAGTTCCCACCGGAACCCAGACAGCCTTTCGGCTCTACGAAACTATTTCGCTGGGAGGGAGAGAGAAGCCAGACAAGTCAATGGCATGTGTATGTGAGAGCAAGCATGAAGCATATGGGGCTGCCTCCTCCCCTCTATTTATAGGAAAAACAAGGGGTAGGATGGGCATATCCAAAATGCCATGTCATCCCAAAATATCTTGGGAAGATATTTGTGGAAAGCCAACTTCCAACCATATCCATAAATCTGATTTCACTATTCACGACGACATTTTTCAGCGTCTGATCGAACTGAAAATATTCATGTGGGCTTAGAACATTTCCAGTACCCACCAAAATAATTTTCAACGCGAGCCGGAACAATTCCGGTTTAGTGATTTTCATCTGCGAAAAGCATCTGAAGCGGTTCCGGCAGCTCCGGAACATTTCCGGTTTTCATCCCGGAAAATTCCAGAAAGTTTCCAGAACGATTCTGGCACCCTCCAAGAATTATCAGGCATGTGCCGAAACTAATCTGACTTTATGGTATCCTCTGAAACAACTTTTCAGTTTTACCGGAACTATTCCGATATCCTCTCCGGAACGTTTCCGTTTCGTCCGAAACTTTTTCGGTGAATTTCTCTCAGACTCCCCGTCTAGTATTCAGCAGATAGATGACCCTTAAGCGTGTGACCCTATAGGTTCGGTGAAGCATAGACATGACCCGGAACCCCTTCCGATCAATGATCAACATCGGAGCCGTGGACACCCATATTGACCCCTATACCCACACGAATAAATATTCGAGTGAACCTCCAGTTGCCGTGAGCTATTCCTGTTGCTTCGCGATATGTTACAATTACCCGAGGTGAGAAACATCGGCATCCTCGTGGATCAACACTTGTCCACAATGCCAGTTACCTCGTTGCCGGTATTGTTCTCTTTTCTCGTTCCCGTGTTCCGGCATCCCTGTGATCAAATCACCCTGTGTCTGGCCAGACGATGATGGATACCGTAACACCGAGAGGGCCCAGAGATATCTCTCCATCGTCGGAGGAGCAAATCCCAATCTTGAGCTATCAAGTCCCTTGACATACTTTTCCATGAACCCGTAAGCCGCCGTAATAGCCACCCATTTACGGATGACGTTTAACAAACCCCAAAGTTCATGAAGCAAGCATGAAGAAACTCGACACTCTCATGGTCTAAGGAATTATGCAAACATTAACTTCTCTGTGTTATTTACCATAAACTTATGACGAATGTATCTCATAGCATAACATCAATCGGGTCGATTCAACACAAGTGTTCTACCAACAATTGTGCCCTCAAAATTGCCGGCATAGCCATGCCCATGATCAGGAAAACAGGATCATCATGCAATACTTGAGCCAGTCATAGAGGCTTGACTAGGAATACATTTTACCGTTTATTATCCCACACGTGCATATGAGTCTTCCTCCGAGCCTCGTGGTTATTGTAGACTCGAGAACCATAGCAGTTATAGCATGGAACATAAACATAATTATGAACAGGGAGATAATCAATAACATTTATTATTGCCTCTAGGGCATATCTCCTACAGACTCCCACTTGCACTAGAGTCAATAATCTAGTCAATGCTAATGCACTTTACACCTATGGCATACTGGTGTAAAATATGCTTCGCATGTGGTATAGCCTGATGTCCAACGGATCTGACAACTTCAGCTCCGTGTGTAACTTTGCATATCCTCGCGTTTTCACGCTTTCACAAAATTCATATTTTGTGTGGACTTGGCTTTGCATATGTGTGAATCATTGGTCGAAACCTGATTCCTCAGACTGAGCTATGGAGCAACTATCTGCTATAGTGTCCCATAGACCAAAGCCTTCTTGGAACCATACTAAGTTCATGAATGAACTATATGATTCAACAACTTCTTTGTCGCTTCTTAAGCATCAACATACTTAGCCTTTGTTATAGAATTCGCCACAGTATCTTGTTTGGAACAATTTCCAACTACCGTGCCACCATATTGTGTATTACACAAAACCCTCAAATTAAATCGAAAATCGCATGGAGAAATGATGAAGACTGTATCGATGTAACCTTTTACAACGAACTCTTCATAATCTCCGCTTGCGAGAAAACATGTCATTAGTGCTACTTTAGTACTCAATGACCATTTTTCACTGTTGTCCCATGATCAGTACTTTTGATCACTTTGGTATCTATACTCACAACAACTTTGGAGTATTGGACATATCTGGTTGTTTTACATACCATGGAATACATGATCAATCCAAACACGAAAGTGTGTGGAATCTCCATCATGTATTTCGCTCATCAGTGTTTTGAGACACCGAGTTTTGCAAAACTCTATCCATGTGACTTCGGCAAGAATCACTCCTTGGCGTTTTTAAATGCTAAAAAGTTTTAGCATCTTGTCAATATGTATTTTTGGCTTTAGCCCCATTAGGTAAATCTATCTCCATAGATCATCATGCCTAATATCAAGGCTGTTTTAGCCCAAGCACTTCATCGAAAAACTATTTTTAAATGAAGTCCTAATTCGTGTCAAGAAATTTCCAATTTAACAATGTGTCAGGTACACAAGGTTTTTAGAAATATCATTATGCTCCCACTTACTTTCTTGAATCACAAGCATCTTCGATACCCATTTGATGAAGTCAAACCCCTTTGACCATTCCATCAAAAACGAAGATTCCAACTCCACTTTGCTCTCTTCTGTCCATGGCTGGAACTCTGAAGTTTGCATACTTACTAGCATCCTCTGGATCGACAAATTACTTTGGACTGTATCACATACAAGTCCTAGGTTTCATTTCCATTAGATGGAAATCTTTTTGTCATCCATGTTTCATATCTCATGATTGAAATATGTATTAATTGCTAGTTCAACCCGAACCGACTTTAAGCATCGCTACGGTGAGACAATCTCATCGTAGTCAACTCTTTGAACTTGTTATTGCAACAAGTCGAGCTTTATGGATAAAACATTTTATCCGTATCAGTTTTTAGTTCCATAAATATTCGTTAGACTCTAAGTCTTCCGAAAGGTGTATCAAGATTTTAATCTCGAATCACTTATATGGAAACTATCTCGGATTGTATTGGCATTTAGCCAATTCTGGAGTCAGGGCCCATCAACGCTTCCTTGTGTATTGTAGGTATACTGTTGTCTAACAACAATATCTCGTTTGCGCACCTGATAGGTTTGCACGAGCTTTGCCTACGTGGTTTAGCTACAAGTTCGACCGAAGTCCATACATTTTATTGTAGAGACTTCCGTATCAGTCGCAGTAGGAAACTCCGGAATCACTTCCAAGGTTCCTTTCCTTTGATCTGATGACGAAGATACTGTTTATCTCGTCGAGTTGCACTGTCCTCCCACTCACCTTTTTGCAAGAAACATTTTCTTTCAAAATTATACCGTTCTTTGTGGCAAACCTTTTGCCTCGGTATCGTGGTGGAGGAATTCCCAATTACTTGGGATAACCTACAAAATAGTTCTTGTCTGATTTGGAATAGGTTTGTAACCTTTTACACAAGCCCCATATTCCAAATGTTAAGGAAAGACCAAGCATGGTTGGGCGTACCATACCATGGCGTCATTTCAACAGACCTGATGGCGCTCTTTTCAGTGTAAAACCCGTAGTCTCTAAAGCATTACTTTAAAAGAGATAATGGCAAATTGATTTATGTCATTTTTGATCTTACCATATCAAAAATGGTTTGATTACATCTTCACGGACGTACCACTCTCAGTGGAGTTCCGGGAGGTGTAAGTTATGAAACTCTTTTCACAACTCATCAGACATTCGCTAAACTTGTAACTCAAAAATTCCTTTCCGCAATCCAATTGTAGAAACATAATTTCCTTGTTACAATAATTTCTACTTCATTTTTGAAAACCTTATGAATGAATTCAAAAGATCCAGACTTACGTCTCATCAAGTAAATATCCATATATCCACTTGAGTCATTTCTGAAGATAGATAAATCCACTGCCAGCAACAACATTTATTGGACTACACACATCAAAATGTATGATCACCAATAAGTTTGTTGCTCGTTCCTTATGACCTGTGAACGGTATTTCAGTCACTTCACTTTTCGGAGGAAAGTTGCAAGTGTCAGATGATTCAAAATCAAACGACTTTCAAAATCCATCATAATGGAATTTTCCATGCGGGTTTCTCCAATGTGACCAAACGCAGTGCCACACTTGTGTGGTATTCTCTTTAGTCTTGTGACATTTAGCGTCAGTGTTATGGATGTATCATATTACCATCAATATTCATAACATACGTTCCATCCACTATGGAAGCATGGCCCTTATGTTATTCATGATTCCGAACAACAATTGTTCTTTCATGAACAACACTTTTGCAACAAACATTATGCAAATGGGCTAGAGTGTATAAAACTCTAAAATGATTTATGAAAGTAAATACAGAGGTAAAGTATTATTATCAATATTCATAACATACATCTCATTCATAATGAAAGTATGGCCCTTATGTTATTCATAACACCGAACATCAAAAGTTCTCTTATGAACAACCTTCTTGCAAGATACCTTATGCAAAGGGCTAGAGTGTGTAAAACTCTATAATGAATTATGAAAAATAAATACATAGGTAATACACCGATGGAAGGTATAGTAACTTTTACTAAGTTCCCAGCGTGTATTAAGACCTCATTCCTGGCTAGTCTTTCAGGCCATAGTAGTTCTTGCATCGAGTCGCAACAGAGTGCAATCGAGCGGGTATCTCTGTGATCAACTCACAATACCCAAGAATTGGTGATTAACATGTTTAATCATAATTCTCAAGAACTATTTCTTTGACCAGCCTTCTATACATAAAAAACTTGTATGACATTCATACATGAGCTGGATATTCCAGTCTTCTTTCTTTTTGCCTTTATACTTCTAACAGTTTTAACTTTTAGTATTTCTTCTATCTCAGAAGAAGCATCCAACTTAAGAGTGGCGTTAGCCCCGGATTTCCTAGGCGTGGAAGTCTTACTAACACCCTTCGGACATTTCCTTTAAGTTGTTTGTTTTATTCACCTTCATCATATGACAGGCGTTCTACTGGATCCCTCTGTTATTAGTCAAATGCATAGTAAACACCTTTTACTAACAGTTTGCAAAACAAACCTTGCTTTGGATATCCCATATCTTTTAGCCTTTGTTTGTGTCTGAAAAATGATTTTCAGTTCCATGAATATCACATAGCTATCCCAAACTTTTGAAGTTCGGGTCTCATGGAAACAAACATATTGCACTTGACCGTAACGAAATTCTAGCTTTTGGATCAAAGGACGAGTCTCATTATCCATAGCATCAGCGGGAGAATACTAAAAGCATGCGATAGGACAAAATCCTTCTCGACACTCTTGAGGACAATCCTCATATTACGTTTACCAATCGTAAAGTTTTAACCAGATATTTAACAGCTTATTCAATTTTAATAGGGAAGGTGGAAACGCGAGCCATTCTTCTACAACTATTATGCAATTTTCACTTAGACAAAGTTCATAATTAATTGCACTAAGAATTAAAAGAATTAATTCTAAAGGGCGCTCCCACTCAAATCAATATCTCTCATAATTGATTTTGAGTGATTCAAGACCCGCATTTAATTTCAACGCCACGGTTCGAGATGAACTCAAATGGCGCGAACTTCAATCGGTAGGCAAACTTGCCGATCACATCTCTATGTGATTCTTGTTCATCTTTCGATGCGTGTGTTCCGAGCTCATGACTTTCATGCCTGAACGTCAAGACAACCAAGTGATCTCGCTGCGAGGTCTCAACTCACCCGCCTCACACATCCCTAATCGTTCGCACCCATGGAGATCATGCAATGCCCCGAAAAGTTAGGTGCCGTGACGGTGCTACACTTGGGAGAACACTAACTACTTGATATTTAAGTGAGAGATCACCCTAATAAAAAGCGACTACTGCGCAATCAAAAGGGTGCATCATAAGGGATAAACATCTTAGGCAATTCATAATAGCATGATATGGTATAGCCCTTTCTGACGGAGAAGTCTTTCATTTCTTCGTCTCCGGCATTCGCGTCGGTGTTCACCTTCGCGAAGATTGCCACCACCTTGTCGATGCACCAGATAATATTGCTATCTCTATAGCTAATAAAATAAGTGCATTACATAAGGTTGACACGCAGGTCATTAAAGTGCAATCATATGGCTCCAGCCATCATGCCGAATCATGACACGCAGGTCATGTTAATCAATTTACATCATATAGTCATCTCATACATAATCAAATTATTATGAACACTGCTATACCACATCATATGCACATGCAAACCATCCTGCAAAACCAAGTTAGACGCCTCTAATCGGTTTATGCAAAATTTCATTTTACGTGGCTTCTAAGGTTTCGAAACAAAACCGCAGCTACCAACGTTTTATCATCAAGTATGATAATTCAAAATTGCTAGATTAACATCTCGGGGTGTATGAAACACGAGATAATTAAATCTCGAGCCCCATACTAAACTTCGTCATACGCGTGACCCCCGTGCAGATCATATCTGCAATGCCCATTCATCTGCGAATTTCATCTTTCTTTTGACTATGGCGGAACCCAAAGAACTGATAGCACTTCGTTGATCAATCAGGATCGCGGATTGCCAGAACTTTGTGAAATTCCACCATGCTGTCTCGAGATTGAGCAAACGCAAATTCCAGGGAAGCAACAAGAACATCGGGTAACAGATTTCATCTGCTACCCGCACAAATAATTTTCAGTAATAGATCTCATCTACTACCTAATTATATTCTGCAATACCCATACATCTCTATGTATTCTAGATCGCAACCTGCATCTACGCATAGCCTGGCTCTTGATGCCACTGTTGGGGAATGCAGCAGAAAACAAAAATTTTCCGACCTACGTACCAGCCCAGGATCACTATGGAGACTGCATACAAGGTTTGATCTGTTTCGTTACCGACTCGTAGCGCAGCGGAAGTAGAGTCGATGACGATCGGCGGTGCAGATCCCCGCAGCTAGGATTTTACAACCTCCCAACCGCGAGGATGTACTCCCTCGTCAGCTCACCGGACGGATCTCCGGGCAGCCCTTCGGGAGGCATCGGGACAGTCCCTCAGATAGTCCCACCGGACGGATCCTCGGACAGCCCTTCGGGAGGCCTCTGGACAGTCCCTCGGATAGTCCCACCGGACGGATCCTCGGACAGCCCTCCGGGAGGCCTCTGGACAGTCCTTCGGATAGTCCCACCGGACGGATCCTCGGACAGCCCTCCGGGAGGCCTCACGGACAGCCCTTCGGGCGGGTCACTCGGACAGCCCTTCGGGAGGACCCCCGAAACATGGACAGTAACTCGGACAGCCCTTCGGGAGGCACTCTCGAACTAAGACCGAAACTACGATCTCTCTACAGAGTTGCACACATACGGTGTCATCTATCCGGCAGGGCTTCGCCGTCCAGAACTAGTTCCCACCGGAACCCAGACAGCCTTTCGGCTCTACGAAACTATTTCGCTGGGAGGGAGAGAGAAGCCAGACAAGTCAATGGCATGTGTATGTGAGAGCAAGCATGAAGCATATGGGGCTGCCTCCTCCCCTCTATTTATAGGAAAAACAAGGGGTAGGATGGGCATATCCAAAATGCCATGTCATCCCAAAATATCTTGGGAAGATATTTGTGGAAAGCCAACTTCCAACCATATCCATAAATCTGATTTCACTATTCACGACGACATTTTTCAGCGTCTGATCGAACTGAAAATATTCATGTGGGCTTAGAACATTTCCAGTACCCACCAAAATAATTTTCAACGCGAGCCGGAACAATTCCGGTTTAGTGATTTTCATCTGCGAAAAGCATCTGAAGCGGTTCCGGCAGCTCCGGAACATTTCCGGTTTTCATCCCGGAAAATTCCAGAAAGTTTCCAGAACGATTCTGGCACCCTCCAAGAATTATCAGGCATGTGCCGAAACTAATCTGACTTTATGGTATCCTCTGAAACAACTTTTCAGTTTTACCGGAACTATTCCGATATCCTCTCCGGAACGTTTCCGTTTCGTCCGAAACTTTTTCGGTGAATTTCTCTCAGACTCCCCGTCTAGTATTCAGCAGATAGATGACCCTTAAGCGTGTGACCCTATAGGTTCGGTGAAGCATAGACATGACCCGGAACCCCTTCCGATCAATGATCAACATCGGAGCCGTGGACACCCATATTGACCCCTATACCCACACGAATAAATATTCGAGTGAACCTCCAGTTGCCGTGAGCTATTCCTGTTGCTTCGCGATATGTTACAATTACCCGAGGTGAGAAACATCGGCATCCTCGTGGATCAACACTTGTCCACAATGCCAGTTACCTCGTTGCCGGTATTGTTCTCTTTTCTCGTTCCCGTGTTCCGGCATCCCTGTGATCAAATCACCCTGTGTCTGGCCAGACGATGATGGATACCGTAACACCGAGAGGGCCCAGAGATATCTCTCCATCGTCGGAGGAGCAAATCCCAATCTTGAGCTATCAAGTCCCTTGACATACTTTTCCATGAACCCGTAAGCCGCCGTAATAGCCACCCATTTACGGATGACGTTTAACAAACCCCAAAGTTCATGAAGCAAGCATGAAGAAACTCGACACTCTCATGGTCTAAGGAATTATGCAAACATTAACTTCTCTGTGTTATTTACCATAAACTTATGACGAATGTATCTCATAGCATAACATCAATCGGGTCGATTCAACACAAGTGTTCTACCAACAATTGTGCCCTCAAAATTGCCGGCATAGCCATGCCCATGATCAGGAAAACAGGATCATCATGCAATACTTGAGCCAGTCATAGAGGCTTGACTAGGAATACATTTTACCGTTTATTATCCCACACGTGCATATGAGTCTTCCTCCGAGCCTCGTGGTTATTGTAGACTCGAGAACCATAGCAGTTATAGCATGGAACATAAACATAATTATGAACAGGGAGATAATCAATAACATTTATTATTGCCTCTAGGGCATATCTCCTACAACTACTTCTCCAAACACTAGTAGAAAACAGGCCTTTGGATCGAAGCATTAGTCCCGGTTGGCTTCTGGACCGGGACTAATGCTACCACTAGTCCCAGTTCATTAGGCTAGGCATTAGTCCCGGTTGGTGTTACCAACCGGGATTAAAGGGGTGGTGGCAGGCTGGTGTCAGGCTGGGGCCCCTGCGAGCCACTTTAGTCCCGGTTGCTAACACAAACCGGGACTAGAGATGGAACCTCTAGTCCCGGTTGGTGATACCAACCGGGACTAAAGGGGTGGTGGCAGGGTTGCGTCAGGCTGGGGCCCCGCGAGACCCTTTAGTCCCGGTTTGTAACACCAACCGGGACTAGAGATGGACCTCTAGTCTCGGTTCGTATAACCAACCGGGACTAAATGTATCCCTATATATAGATGGTTCTTCCAGTCCGAGCTCATCCTCTCAATTCTCTGTTTTCTCTTCCTCTTCTCGAGCTCATCCCTCCATTTTTGCCAAGATTTGTCAAGATTTGAGGCACCCCAATCCATCCAAGTGTTCACAAAGGTTAGCAACTTTGTCCTTTCATCTCTCATTGCTAGATCAGCTCGTGCAATGCTTTATAAGTATAGTGATTTGTGGGTTTTAATTTGGGTGTAATTATGTGGGAGTTTTTTTATGATTTATATGCAATTTGAGCTCAAATTAACTTCTTAGTTTGCATATGTGTGTAGGTGTGGTTTACTTAGTGCCTTCCCGTCCTCGTCCTAACCACCGTCGATCGCCCGCACCGTCCCGTCGCCGGCACCACCTTGGTGAGCCTCTTCTTGTTCTTATCCTTTTTATAAAAAAATCGTATTTGTATGATTTAGATAGTTACTTGCATAATTTTCTTACTTGTATGATTGTTTGTTATATATAGTGCCATGGTTTTGATATCCGTGCCCATCGGCCCTCGTCCGGTTTACGATTCGGATGTGGTATATTCTCTTTTATAACTATTTGTTGCATTTCGTGTTAATGACAATTATGCCCATCAAGTTGACATAGATATTTTTATCTAGGAGGTAGTTGAACTGGAAATTCCAACCAACCCTATTGTCGAGTAGTTAAATTTAGTTGAAAAAGAAAACGAGGATTTGAAAGGAAAATTGAAAAGAGTTGAAGAAGAGAAGATCAAATCGGAGTTGTACGTTGCCGATGTCGTCGATGATCACAAGATCAAGATGGATGCAATGCGCTTGAAGATTAGAAAGATTAGAAAATATGCCATTAATAAAGAGGCTTGGTATCATTATGTTGTTGGATCAATTGTTACCTTAGTTGCGATTTTGATCGCATTTGTTGTTGCATTTAAATGTTTTAGCTAGATAGTTGTATGTTGTTTTATGAGAATAAGTGTGTATGAACTTTATGTATGAACTTGTATTAATTTGGTCTTTTCGGTGTTGTGTAATGAAGATGAACCGGCAATGGATGTACGATGACCGACGCTCTCCCCAATTCATTAATGGCATGCATAGTTTTCTGCGTGTGGCTGAGGCAAACAAGCGGGATGGTTTTATGTGTTGTCCATGTGGTGTGTGTAAGAATGATAAGACTTACTCTAGCGCAAAACACATTCACGTCCACCTGTTTACGTCCGGTTTCATGTCCGGCTATAATTGTTGGACCAAGCACAGAGGAAGAGGGGTTTAATGGAAGAGAATGAAGAAGAAGAGGATGATGACAACTATCCTGGGTTTCCTGAATATGATGGTACTACAATGGGGGAAGAAAATGAAGAAGAAGAAGCTGAGGCATCAGATGAGCTCGCTGATGATCTTGGTCGGGCCATTGCTGATGCAAAGAGAAACCGCGAAAGTGAAAAGGAGAAGTTGAAGTTACAGCGCATGTTAGAGGATCACAAAAAAGGGTTGTACCCAAATTGCGAAGATGACAACACAAAGCTCGGTACCACACTGAAATTGCTGCAATGGAAGGCAGAGAATGGTCTATCTGACAAGGGATTTGATTCCACCTGGCTATGCTCGTGTCAGGGTGGATGAAGTTGTGTCGGCATATGAATCACTAGATCTTGACTACCTTGGAGGTGAAGGGGAGCGGACACTGGGAGAAGCCATGCATTGTCTCATTTTATGGAAAAAGGAATGCATCATGTTTCTAAACTCGGTGCCAAGGCCACCGACTCCTCCTCCAAGTCCGCCGCGTCAGCAGACTCCAACCCACCTCGAGAAGGAGCGCAGGGCGAGTCCGCCATATCGATCTCCACCGCGTCAGCGTAATTCATCCGAGACGGAGCCTAGCGCGAGTCCGCGATATCAATCTTTGCCGTCTCCAAAGCGGAAGAGAGCAGAAAAGAAGAAACCCGAGCCTCCTGTCAAAAAGAAGTTACCTTACAAGAAGACTGACGAGGAAACCGATGAACAAGTGGCTAAGGAATTGTAGGCCCATTTTGCACCGAAACCGCCCCCGCCGCCAAAGGAGAAAATACCTGAGAAAGTCGTACAACACTTTTTGAATGCAGCTAAACAGGCGGAGAAAAGGCCACTATCAGACTTTGAACGCTCTATTAGCAAGTCCTATCATCAACAACAAAAAAACAGAAGTCGAGCGGTAGTAGTAAATGCGGGAAAACTGTTCCCCAGCTCGGAGAACAGGCAGTGCAATCGATCATCCCGCTCAAGGTGAGTACCGATAAGGTGGTAATAACCGACGCTGATAGAGAGAAGGCTAGAGAGATCGGTATCACTCTTGACCAACTCCTAGAGATCGAGGAATTCCCACCGGAGGATCCGAAGGAACTAGCATGGAAATATGTCCCCGGGAACCCTCTCGTGAGTCCTAAAGAGGAGAAGCTTCTATCAACGCAAATGCACAACTTGCATGACTGGTACATGAGAGCAGTAAAGAGCGGGCGACAGAGCCTCATGGTGAAAGTCAAGCGAGAGCATTACATCCATGAAAAAGATTTGTGGATTGAAAATGAAGAATTTTTTCAGTTATTCAATCAAAAAGCACTCGACAAATCTCTCGTCAATTGCTACTGTCTGTAAGTGATTTCTTTCTGTAATTTAAGTCTCTAGCTCAGCTCGTTCATTGCTTGTAATATAATTACTATATTCTTTTGTGTGGTATTATGCAGAATGAAGATTTTTGAATTGAAAAGAGATGGAGTCTATGGCATTTGGTTCATTGACCCAAATACCGTTAATGAAACTATGTTAACTAGTTACTCTAAAGACACAGAGAAAGCCTCGCTAAGGTTTTTGAAGGCCCTAAATACCAAACCAGAAATACTTTTACCTTACAACTTCAAGTGAGTGTTACTGTCTTGTACTACAAATTCTCCTTTTGCTTATATATATATATACTCGATGTTAAGTGTAGTTGATGAGTTATGCATGCCCACTTATACAAATCGTGTCCGCAGCTTCCACTGGATCCTGCTAATCATTAGAATTGACGATGGAACTGTTGAAGTACTGGACTCACTACGTAAAGACCCTGAAGAATACAGAAGCCTGTATTCGATGCTCGACAGGTAATTTCAATTATTAACGCACTATGTCGGCCTCTTTAGTTCGCTTCCTGATACCAAGTAATTAATAACTCATTTATTCATTTTCTTTGCCGGGCAGGGTTTGGAAAAAGTTCATCAAAGAGGTTAGAGGTGAATGGAAACCAGAGCTGAAATGGCGAAAGTCCAAGGTATTTAAGTAGTACTAGCTACGTCCGCGCATCTCTTTAATTATAGTTTCAATACCATTATCATGCTTGATTATTATCTGATTGAATTATATTCTCGTAAAGTGCATGAGGCAGGAACAGGGGACTAATTTATGTGCATTCTATGTTTGTGAGAACATTCGCTTTCTGACCGAAAGGACCAAAACTGCAAGAGATCTTTGGGTACGTAAACACCATTCACATTTTTTTATCATGATCTAATATATATACACACAACTAACATGTTCATATTGATCTCTTTCCTTAAAGATGAACGAGATGCGGGATAAGCTCCTACCAAAGGACCGCATACGAGCAATTCAAGAGGAAATGGCCGGATTTTTGCTTGAGCAGGTCATATCTCCCGACGGAGAATACCATTACACCTAATGCCTGCATGTAATGATTTGCAAATTGTAGGAGAAATTGTATATACCAAATTGTACATATGTGTATGCATGGTCGTACGAAAAGTTCTATGTATATGATTGGTTCTACGAGAAATTCTATTATATATGCATGACGTGTACAGTATGTAGTAGCGTAAAATATGTTTGAAATGAAAAAGAACTAAATGGAATACACAAAATGAAAAGGAAAAATAAACAATAAAACCTAAACCCATAAACCCCAAAGCCCCTAAATCTTTAGTCCCGGTTGGTGTTACCAACCGGGACTAAAGGTCCCCATCCCCTGGCGCGCGCTGCCGACCACGTGGCAGGGGTTTAGTTCCGGTTCATAGCCAACCGGGAGTAAAGGCTTGGACCCTTTAATCCCTATACATTAGTCCCGGTTGGGGAACCGGGACTAAAGGCCCTTCCCAACCGGGACTAATGGCCTGTTTTCTACTAGTGAAACCTCTTTGGTCATAACCACTCTTCAAGTAACCTGCAGGAGGGTCAACAAATCCAGGTTCATCGCCAATTGGAACGGATCAAGACCATGTCGACATTCAAAATTGAGGTGCATTTTCATAGTGTTCGCCTTCTGCATAGGTGTCACTAGTAGAAAACATGGCATCAGTCCCGGTTCCAGAGGGCCTTTAGTCACGGTTCTGCAACCGGGACAATACGATCGGGACTAATGCCCATCACTTTTAGTCCCGGTTGGCTTACAAACCGGGACTAAGGGAGCTCCACGTGGCCGCCGTGGGGCGCCCAGGCAGGAGGACCTTTAGTCCCGGTTGGTAACACCGACCGGGACTAAAAGGCAGCCACGCGTCAGCACCTGCCAGGCGATGGTTTTTTTTTGGAAAGGAGGGGTTTAGGGGTTTTGGAGGGTTTAGGGGTTTCATATTGTGTTTCCCCTTTTCTTTTTGTGTTTACCATTTTTATTTTATGCTTTTCATTCAACTCGACGCTAGCTACTACATATAGCAATGAAGGAACCATTACACAACATCGGCATGATCAATATGTAGAGAGAAGTGACCTCTCTTTCTCCGTGCTTGGTTGAACAATGCAACAAGTTTTCGTAAATCTATTTGACGCTATTACATATAGTACACGTTCATGCATATATACAATATAACATCTCTTACGATCCTAATATCTAATTACCAAAATCGCATTCCATATCCCGATGGCATTCTCCGTCTTTAGGTATGACATGCTCATACAAAGAATCCCGCCAATTCCTCTTGAATTGCTTGTATGCGATCAGTTGGTAGGAGTTCGTCCCGCTTCCGCCAGATCTAATTTAAAGAAGGGGGTCAATATATATCTATATCTATATCTATATATATATATATATATATATATGAATGAAAATCAACACAATTGATGGTAATAAATTAAAATGTGAATATTGTTTACGTACTTCAAATTGTTCTGGAGATATGCCCCGCTCAGAGGTCAAGTGGCGAATGAACTCGAGAACGTAGTATGCACATAAATTAGTGCCGGGTGTCTGCCACAAGCACTTTACGAGAATAGAGTTCAATCAAAATGATAATCAAGCATGATAATGGTATTGAAACTAGAATCAATGAGAGATGACGCGCGGTACTAGCTAGTAGCTAGTACTTACTTTGGGGTGTGAAAATCGCAGCTCCTTTCTCCAGTCACCCCTAGCTTGGTTGGTGAACTTTTTGCAAACCTTGCACGGCAAAGAAAATGATTACTTGATGTCAGGAAATGAACGAAAGTTGCCGATATGGTGCGATAATGAGTTAACTTACTTCTGAAGCATTTCACTCATGTTCGTCCACTCCTTAGGATCTTTACGTCTCGAGTCCAAGACAAGTACTACTCCCTCGCCAGGCCAAATGGCTAGTAGAATAAAGTGGAAACTGCGCACACATAACTCATCAATTACACTTAACCTCGAGTAAGAGAAACAGAATGTGCACGTACAAGACAGTAACACTCACTGGAAGTTGTAAGGAAATAGTATTTCCCTTCTGTTTTGTTGTCCAAGTAACGCCCGTAGCAAGTTTTGCTCTGTTTCATCGGGGCTTTGTTTTAACGTATGTTCATTTATGGTATTTGGGTTAATGAACCCAATGTCATAGATTTGTCATTTTCTGCAATCGATGATCTTCAATCTGCATATAATATAGTGTGAGGATAATTATACATGCAATGAACGAGCTGAGCTAGAAACTTTATAGAAAAAATAGTTACAGACAATAGCAACTGACGATAGTTTTGTCGAGGTCCTTTTGATTGTATAACAGAAAAAATTCTTCAAATTCAACGAACAACGCTTGGACTCCATTGAAGAAGTGCTCATCTTTAATTCCCACGAAGATATTGCCGGTCCCGTCCTTGCAGGCTTTCAAGTACAATTCATGCAATTGTCGCATCCTCGTTGGTAGACCCTTGAGCTCCTCACGTCTGACGAGAGGCTTCCCATGCTCGTATCTTAAGGATGCTACTACCTCGGCCTTTTCGAATTGTACCGAATCGTCTAAGTAATCATCAAGAGTGATAGCAAGACCACCGGACACTATCTCCGGATCATTAGCGATATCGGTAAACACCTTGAGTGGGGAGCATGATTGGTTTTCTTGTTCGCCGAGCTGGGGAATTCTTTTCCCACTTCTTGCACCACTGCTACTTAAGCTCCCCGACCGCTTCGCTTGATCAAATGTCTTTTGAATACAGCGATCATAGTTTGATTGCGGCGGAGGCGATGGTGGTCGCCTAAGGGCATCCAGAGTTCGCTTCGCTTTTACCAGATCTACTTTCTCCTTTGGAGGTGCACGTTTCGGTGCAAGCTGGCGTTTGACATCGGCAGCCACGATCTTGTTGGTTTCCTCCTCAGTCATGTCGTAGGGTAACTTGGGAGGAACCTTAAGGCTTGGGCCTGCTCTGAAATTCTTCTTTGCTGTACTGCTGCTAGCCGCCGGAGCGGCGGCGGCTCTCTTCCGCTGTTGCTGAGGCGGCGGAGGAGGCGGAGTCCGCTGACGCGGCGGAGACAGCTGAGGCAGAGGAGGATTCTGCTGAGGGGCCTCCTCCGTCGGAGTCCGCTGAGGCGGCGGAGATGGCTGACGCGCCGGAGACGACTCAGGCAACGGAGATAGCAGAGCTGGACTGTGAGGAGTGTGCTGAGGGGCCTCCTCCGGCTGAGTCTGCTGAGGGGCCTCCTCCTGCTGAGTCTGCTGAGGCGGCGTCCAGTTTGGAAGCAGGATGTTTTCCTTTCTCCATAGACATGTATTCCTTAAGGCATTTTCAAGAAGAATCTCCCCTTCACCTGTAGCGTACTCAAGCTCCAGCCCCTTAAATCCGTCCATTATTTCTTCCACCCCGACAATAGCAAAGCCAGCTCCAACCGGAGCGAAATGGAAAGTTGCATCAGGTCAGGGAGGTAAGACATAGCCGACCGCCACCTTCAAGGTCAGGTTATGGCATTTCGCCATTAGCACACAATGTTCATTATCCGTGATACAATCCACGGGGTAGCGAGGAGCCGTGCTATTAGGCTGAAAGAGCTCCGTGGAAGCCACGCTGCTTCTCCGCTGAGATGGTGGGGTAGCATCGTGGGTAGTATCCAATGAAGGATCTTCGTGCCGCTGAGATGGTGGGCCGGTAGCTTGCTGGCTCTCAAGTACCTCTAGTTTCGCTAATCTTTCATTGATCTTCTGCATTTCGCTTGCTTCCTCTTTCTTCTTTCTCTGTCGGCTTCTATAACCAGTGCTGTCGGGAAACCCATGCACCCGTGGAACGTAGCCTGATGTGCCTCGTGTTCGTCTAGGGTGTTCAGGATTCCCGAGGGCCATTGACAGCTCGCCCTTCTCTCTGTCGGGATGGAACCTCCCTTCCAGCGCTTTCTTGATTGCTTCCTCAAGCCTTGTGACGGGTGTTTCAAGTTGAGCTTTCGTCCAAACATACTTCTCTGATTCTGGGTCCAAAGTTCCCCCAACCCCGAAGAACCAAGTCCTTGCCCGATCTGGCCAGTGCAATATTGCTGGTTGGACATTTTTAGCAAGCAAGTCTTGCTCAGCTTTGTCCCATGTAGGCCGGGCTTTGCTGTAGCCACCTGACCCCGTAACATGGCGATACTGCTTCTTTGCAGCATTTTGCTTATTTATATGTGACCTTTGCTTGGCCTTCTCCAATTTCTTGTAGGCCACAAATGCGGGCCAGTGATCTTTTATCTTCAAGTATTGACCGGTGAATTCTGGAGTCTCGTCTTTGTCGACAAACTTTCTGTTCAATAGTTTCTTCCAGTTCTTGAATAGTTCTGCCATCTTCTTAAGAGCAAACACCTTGACCTTTCGCTGTATAACTGGGTTATTCGGATCCTCCTCTGGCGGTAGGCTGAAATTTCTTATCAGCGAGTTCCAAAGATCATCTTTCAGTCTATCGTGGACATAAGGAACTTCAGGGTCCTTCTTCTTATTCCATTCTTGGATGCTGATCGGGACGCTGTCCCTAACAATAACTCTGCACTGATGTATAAATTTGTCCTTGGTCCGCTTGGGAGCAATCGGTTGGCCTTCTGGAGAAACTTCTTCAATCGTGAACCTTTCATCCGGTCATATATATATATATATATATATATATATATATATATATATATATATATATATATATATATATATATAGGACAAATGTTTGGTACGATCGGGTGTAGTTACTTCCACTTTTGTTTCGTATGTTATAGGTAGTATTTATCATTCCGAAGTGTATGTATGCGTAGTATGTAATATATAAGAATGTTTATGTAATATATATACTACTTTTTAGGTAGTATGTCTCATATTTTGAACATACATTTTTTTACGTACAAATATGTACGTATTTTATAAATATAATAAAAATATGAGTCTACTTGCAATTTTTTTCATAGAACTCACTTTGAAGTATCTTAGATATAATATACGAACATACTAAAAATAATAAAGTAATATATATACTACCACATGGTAGTATATGAGACGCGGGAATAACTATACCCAGTAGTAGTATGTATTTTCCCTATATATATATATACCGTCTATTCTGACAACGGGTGCAGAATAACTATTCTGACAACACTTCCGAACTGCACGGTTAACGCGAGTGCACTGCATCCCTATTAAACGAGCACTGCAATGTTAGCAGAAAAAACTGCATGCGTGTTTTCGGCACTGTTTTCGCTCCAGTTTTTAAACCGTTTGTCGGAACGAGGCATATAATATACCATTGGATAGCTAAGATAAATCCGGAACTTTGTCATGTTGAACACTTTTTGAGAATCCTCATGGTTTAAGAGCAGTTTTGAAAATGGTGGGCGCCTAACGAGTGGCAGCGAGCGTATTTTCGCGTTTTTTTCTAAACCGCTCATCAAAATGAATCATCTGATACGGCGTTGGAAATATATCGTCGAGCCGCAACTTTTTCATGTATATTACACTCTCTAATTCCTTACGGTTTGAGAGTAATTTCAAATTTACTCATACGCGGAATTCAGTTTTTCAAAAATTTCGGTTTTTTGGTACGGTTTTCACTCCAGTTTTTTAACCATTTGTTGGAACGAGGCGTGTGATATGGCGTTGGAAAGCTGTGGAATAGGCGCAAATTTCATATGTTGGTCATTTGTTGAGATTCTTCACGGTTTTAAAGTAATTTTGAAAACGGTGCGGCTGCCTACGAGTGGCAGAGAGCGTATTTTCGTAAATTTTTCCAAACCGCTTGTCGGATCGATGCAAATGATACAGCGTTAGAAAGGTATCGACGAGACGCATCTTTTTCATGTAGAACACTCTCTCTAATTCCTTACGGTTTAAGAGCAGTTTTAAAATTACCGAAATGCGGACACTGTTTTTCGCGGCTCTAAAATCGACGCGTGAACTGCATCAGACAAGAAACCGCACTGCTTCTGACTAAAAAATGCACTGCATTAGACGGACAAGTGAACCATATGATTTTTATTTGTTTTTTCCCTAACATTTTCATGATCGAGAGTGGACCGCGGCGCTGATGGCAAGTGAACCACATCAAGGAAACATGAACCGTGACACGAGTCTAAGTGAACGTATGTTTTTTTGTCCTTTTTCTAACTTTTCTCATATGCTTAAGTGGATCACATTTTTAATGTTAACATATTGCATCAGATAGGTAGTGTACTTCAATGTCGTGAGAAAGGACTGCACATGTTTTTTCTGTTATTTATCAAAACAAAAAGAAATACATAGTCAAGTGGAGCGAACCTCTCCAACATACAAAAAGAAAAAAGAACTACATCACACAAGAAATCGCACTGCTTTAGACGAAAAATAGCAGTGCGATTCACCGAGTGAACGCCAATAGTTTAGAAAATATATGCTTTCACGGTTCACCAACCGGACTGCCTTTTGAAAGAAAAGAATTTACAAACTGATTAACAATCCGCATTATAGTGTAAAAAACTACATCTTTTTTTTTTCTGTTTCCACGTTACAATCACACACAAAGCACAAACCACTGCACATCAAAAAATGCACTAAACTGCACGCAATGACACAGCGAGGTAGCAGAGGAGAAATACAGTTATACATGAGAGAGGTTAGTAAAATAATACGCAGATCATTAGTAGCCCTGAACATCTTGACTCTAGGCTCGGAAGCCGGCCAAGCCTTCCCATTCTCCACCATGGAAGCTAGCCTTACGTTTGACATACAAGCAAAAATCCACATGGTACAAAAACCAGAAAAAATACATATGACTGAAAATGTAGACAAAACGACAGCTGCCACTCCCGTCGCCGGCCAGACATCACACAGTGAGCTGCATCCAGCAAACTGCACGGCAACAAAAACTAACACCCAACAAACTGTACGCACGAGGTGGGCGAGCTGCACGCACGCGTGAACCGCTTCATGCCGCTCGGCCGATCTGCATCCCTGTCAACGGTGAACTGAAGCCCACATCGATGACTACACGCACGCCCATCGGACTGCACGGACTCGCCAGCCGAACTGCACGGGCTGAGGTGGAGGTCCTCCTTTCCTTGGGGGAGCAGCTCGCTGGGAACCCCAGCCAGAGAGAGAGAAAAAGAGAAGGTTGAGGCCGACGACATGGCCAACAACCTCCAACTCGACGGCGAGAGCACCGGAGAAAGTCTGATGAATAGGCGCGGCGCTTTGGAGGAAGGAAGGAGGTTGGAGGTGAGAGGGGAGTCACTGCGTCCGTGGATGAACTGCACGAGGGCGCGCGGCACACTGCTCGCGGGATCCGGACGCACTGCAATGCCACGGCAAGGATCTCGCCAACCCGCATCACCTGGAGTGGTTCTCGACGGTGACCCACGCGACGAAGACGCACGAGGCATGTGGTGGTGGGATGAGGCGCCGCTGTGGTTCGGGCCATCCCCGTGGTTGCCGACCAGATCCCAGGAGGATGTGACGGGCGGCGGTGGTGAGGGAAGTGAAATAGTGTGTGACTCACGTGGGTCGGGCCGACGCGAGGCGGATCTTCTCGTGCACTGCGGGGGAGTAGGAGGGGAACTACAAATGGGGTTGGGGGATCCGGCTCGCCGGAGGCGCCGGAGGTAGTGGAGAGCCGGGAGAAACTGCACCGGGCCGTGGCAGAGTGTCGTGGTTGCTGGCCGTGGCAGAGCGCGAGTGGGTGAGTGGCGGCCGGATCCCGTCGTCTTTTGGCTGCACCGGTGGCCATGGACGCCGGATCCGATGGCGGAGGCTTCGCCGGGGGCCGGGGGCGGACAGATCCCGCCTTGGCTGCGGTTGGCGCCAACGGTTGGAGGGGGGTGGGGGCGCGCTGGCTATGGAGGTAGGTGGGGGCGCGCCGGCCGTGGGAGGGGGCTGGGCCGCGCCGGTGGTTGGTGGGGGTTGGGCGCACCGGCCATGGAAGGAAGTGGGGGCGAGGGCGCTGGTGGTGTAGTCGAGCGAGGAAAGGTCGGGGTGGGGATTTGATCGTGGGGAGAAGGTGGGTGGTCTGAGGGTGGGGTGGGTTGGGCCGTCGGGTTGGTGGTTTGACGCCGCTGAGTGGCGAGCGGGCACTTTTGTTTTTTTTTGTTTGTTGGGTCGGTTCGGGGTGTCGTCAATAAGCGTATTGGTGTTAGAATAAGGTCTTAAGGGTATTGTTATAATAGACCCACCTTATATATATATATCTCTACCTAATCTCTACCTAATAATAATAATAATAATAATAATAATAATAATAATAATAATAATAATAATAAAGTGGCGATGCTTCTGGTCGTCCGTCGCGTCCTTTTGCAAAAAAGTCCTTGTGCTTTCAGATAATAGAGCCCGCAGTCCCTACTTAAGTGGTTCTCAGAAAACGTTTCGTATTTGCAAATTAAACCCTGCATTTTATAAGAATACCGTCCGCGCTCCTTTGTTCATCTTATCCAGTAGCACGAGAAAGTGGAAGGGGGGACAGCTTCGGCTGGGCTCGTCGGCGCGCGTACTGCAGGAGGCTTCACGGAAGGTGGAGTAGGTGCCGGAGCTCGCTCGCGGGCGACCGACGGGCAACGGCAGCGGATGCATGGCCTGCCAGAGGAGAGGAAGCAGGGCACAGGCGGCTCGAGGCGAGGGCAGCAGGGGCCTATGGGGCGCCATGGCGGCCGCGGCGGCGGCCAGCAACGCCATCCCGTGGCGTAGAGAGCAGAGGAAGGAGGGGAAGCCGGCCAGCAGAGGTTGGATCGCCGACCTGGGCGTGGCGCCATCCCGTGGTGGAGAAATCATGGGAGTATGGGACGAAGGGGAAGCATGAAGTGTACTCTAATGACGGATTAGAACTCGATTGTGGCCACAACAAAATCACAGCCAGCTGAAGAAGAGGCGGGGCTGAGCCGAACATCACAACCAGTCAAAGAAGAGGTGGGCATGGCCGGGCTAAGCCGAACATCACAACCGGCCAAAGAAGAGGCTGATCTAAAGATGCACAAAAAATATTGGTCGATCTGAAAATTAAGATAAACAGAGAAAATTGGAGGTGCCATTTGGTAAAAATGTCGGGCTAATAATTTGCCATATTCATTCATACAGAGATGACCAATGGGTACAGAGAAAAGAAAAAACTTCATACAGAGATGACCAACGGGTACAGAGAAAAGAAAAAACCTGGGGATTTCACCCAAGCCGCCCCAGAATTCAGCACCACCAGACATCCACCACAGGCCCAACCAGTCCCCGAGCGTGCTGGCCAGACGCTAGATCTGGCGAGCAACCGAGCCGCCGTTGCACGCCGGCCCTGCGGCCCCCCGTTGCCCCCAGCCACCAGCCACCCACTGAGAGGGGCTCCACCACCACGACACCGGGACTCCGTCCCGGCCCCCGTGCGCCGACGAGCCCGCCAGATCTGGCGAGGAACTGAGTCGCCGCTGCACGCCGGTCCTGCAGCCCCCCGTCGCCACCAGTCACCCACCGAGAGAGGGGCTCCACCACCACGACACCGGACTCCGCCCCGGCCCCGACACACACACCGACGTTGCCAGCAGCAACAGGAGAAGCAAGAACGAGGCGGAGCAGCGCTGGGTGGTGAGGAGGAGAGGGATGACGATGTGTAGAAGGGGCGCTCGGTGTGGATTTGTTGCTTGCACTTTTTTAATCAATTGTTGTTGCTGTACACCGACTGGAAGCTGCTGCATGCTTTGCATGCTAGCACCAAAAAACAAAATCGATGCTGGATGCTTTGCATGCTAGCACCAAAAAACAAAATCGATGCTTTCCCGTTATGCTTTGCAGAATTTTTGTTGGAAGCTTTTTTTTGAGGGGAAGGCCTTCATGGCTGCTTTATTAACTCATAATAAACTTACATCGTATGCTAAAGCATTCAGAATGAAACGAGGAGGAGTATCCGACCACACCGTCGGTGGATTACCCCTCCCAAAACTAGCTAACTCATGAGCAACCATGCTAGACTCTCTATTGCAGTGTTCGATAATGACCTTCCCAAAATCTTTAAGCAAGTTACGGCAATCCTCTAGGATTGGCGCTGCCACCAAAGCGTGCCCTTCATTCAACCTCAAAGCATCCACGACGATCGAGCTGTCAGACTGGACCAAAATACTATCACAACCCAAACCGCGTATGAACAAGATACCTTGGTGCATCGCCTCGGCCTCGGCCGTCACTACATCGGCCACATGTGACATTTGAGTTACTGCCGCACCAATAAATCCGTCGTTATGGTCCCGAACCACCATTCCACATGAGCCAGAATGATCTTCTTCAGAGAACGAAGCGTCCACGTTCAACACCTGCATCCCTGACAGTGGTTTCTTCCAAGCATTTTGACGAGGCATTGGATTAGTTTTCCCGGCCGCTCGGACAAAGTTCAGAGATAGGGCTTGGATGGCCATAGCAGTGCGGACCGGGTCTTGAACTTGCTCTCCTCTGACTAGCTCCTTTCGCTGCCACCAAACGTACCAGCACGTAGAGGCTATGACTTCAGGTATCTCAACAATATCCATGTACTGACACTGAAAGTTGTTATCGCACAGGAGAAATTCCATCACACTCGCACCTGATCGGTCAACTGGCAGCGCCTCATCTATGATATTTAGCAAACCCAACTCAGACCAAATCAACTTAGCACGGTAACATGTGAATAGCGCATGCTTAGTATCTTTCGCCCCCTGCTGACATATAGGACACTGTCCGCTAGTAGGAATATGCCTGTTTGCAAGTGTGCTCTTAAATGGGATGGTGTTATGCAGGCATCTCCATATGAATATTTTAACTTTACCCGGTAGTTTTAATTTCCACAGCCGCTTCCAAACTGGGTGATCCGGTGTACTCGCATGTCCATTCTCACAATCAATTTTCGGACCATACTGAACCTCCCATTCTTTGTAATAACCAGAACGGACACTATATACTCCATTCTTTGTATAGTGCCATGCAACCGTGTCTTCCAAACTATGATGGGATAAAGGGATTTGCAATATACGGTCCACATCAATTCTCCAGAAATTATCTCTGATGAGCTGCTCGTCCCAGTCACCTGATATAGGATCTATCAAGTCGCTCACAAGTGATAAGAGGCAATTACCTCGTCGAGTTAAGATTTTCTTCGATGGGCTGTTCGGTATCCAACTATCCTCCCATATATCAATCTTTGTGCCATCTCCGACTCTCCAAATGCTTCCTTTTTTGAATGTTTGTATGCCTGCAAATATGCTCTGCCAAACAAAAGAAGATCCCTTCTTTAGTGTGCAATTAAGGATGTCACCAGTGGGATAGTATCTTGCACGCAACACTTTTGAACATAACAAATCATAATTCTCAATTAACCTCCAGCATTGTTTTGCTAATAGTGCAAGGTTAAAAGCATGTATATCTCGGAACCCCATTCCTCCTTTCTCCTTCGGGACACACATCTTCCACCAGGCAAACCAATGCATTCTGCGCTGATCATCCTCATCACCCCACCAATACTGCGACATTGCATCAGTGATCCCCTTGCAATTTTTTTTCGGAAATTTGAAAACACTCATCGCATAAGTTGGGATGGCTTGGGCCACCGCTTTGATTAACACCTCTTTGCCACCAAAGGATAAAGTTCGCTCCTTCCATCCATTAATCATTTTCTGAATTCTTTCAATAAGGTGCATAAAACAGTCAGTGCGGTCCACACCTATCATTGATGGCAGTCCCAGATATTTCTCAGATAAAGATTCAGTCATAATATCTAATATTTGGCATACCTCTGCTTTCACTTCCACCTTAGTATTCGGACTGAAAAAAATTGAGGATTTAGCCACACTCACCATTTGTCCTGAAGCTGCACAATATTCATCCAAAATGCTCCTGAGTGAATGGGCATTTGCAGTATCAGCCCTCATCAAGATCAACGAGTCATCCGCAAATAGCAAGTGCGATATTTTAGGGGAGTCCCTACAGACCTGGACTCCTAACAACCTGCCTTGTGATTCTTCATGCTCAATTAAGGACGACAAGCCCTCCGCACAGAGCAGAAAGAGGTATGGAGATAGAGGATCCCCCTGCCTGAGCCCCCTGGTGGGTTTGAAAGGATCAGTCTCGTTTGAGTTAAACCTCACCGTATACTCAACTGTTGTCACACAAGCCATGATCAAATCAATCCATTTTTCTGCAAACCCGAGCTTGCCCAAAATAGCTTTAAGGAATACCCATTCTACTCGATCATAGGCCTTGTGCATATCTAACTTAACAGCGCATGTGCCATGTTTCCCTTGCTTCCTCTTCTTCATTGTATGCAAGCATTCGTAAGCGACAATTACATTATCAGTGATGATCCTCCCAGGCACGAAGGCGCTCTGTGTTTCACTGATAATTTCAGGTAAGAAAACTTTCAATCTAGAAGCCAATAGTTTAGAGATCACCTTATATACGACATTACAGAGACTTATTGGCCTGTACTGCGAAATCTTTTCTGCATTGTCCACTTTGGGTATGAGCACTATAGTGGTTGCATTCCACCCCTCTGGTATAACTCCACTGTTCACTGCACTCAAAACTTCAGTCACTAAATCATCCCCTAATAGAGGCCAGAATCTCTTATAAAAGATTGCATGCAACCCATCTGGACCAGGGGCCTTCAAATCACCAATGCTAAACAGAGCCTTTTTGACCTCCTCGGCCGTATATGGTGCAAGCAACGCTTCATTCATGTAATCAGAAACTCTAGATTTCACTTTATTTAAGACATCCATGTTTGGGTGTACAACTTCAGACGTAAACAACGACTTAAAGTAATCAGAGATTAAATTACCCATGGAGTCCACATCTTCTCTCCATACGCCATCATCTCCGAGAATTTTCCTGATCTGGTTCCTCCTCCTTCTGGCAGTAGCGAAATTGTTGAAGAAGTTTGTATTTCTGTCTCCATACTTTAACCAATTGGCACGACTCCGCTGCACCCAATAAATCTCCTCCTTCTCTAAAGTTTCTTCGATCAGAATTAAAAGTTCTCGTTGCCGATCTGCCGCCTCATCATTAAGGGGCCCCGATCGCAACCTTTCAAGCTCCGCCTTCAATTTCTTCAGCCGACGCTGTGGTGCACACAACACCGTCCGATCCCAAGAGTGCAGCTCTTTGTGAACTGCTGCTGTTCGCGCTGCAAGTGAGTCCTCCTCACTCGTTTTTTCCCAAGCCTCTGTTACTCGCTGCGTGACATCATTTTCCTGCAGCCATCTTGCCTCAAAGCGGCGAGTTCCTTCAGTTGGTCGTTGGATAGCACTATTATCACCTTCCAGGTCTAAGACCAAAGGTCTATGGTCTGATTTAGAGTGCTCAGCATTGGTGATAGTTGCATTTGGAAATAGTGCGTGGAACGCACCATTACACACACCTCTGTCCAACCTTTCCCTCAGTCTCCTCCTCCTCCATGTGAATAGTTCGCCCTTACATCCCATATCCTCCAGCTGGCAGTCCACCAGTGCGTCTCTGAAATTTTGCATCATTTGGTTTGGGCGTGGAGCCCCTCCTGAAGGGTAACGCAGCAGAAAACAAAAATTTTCCGACCTACGTACTAGCCCAGGATCACTATGGAGACTGCATACAAGGTTTGATCTGTTTCGTTACCGACTCGTAGCGCATCGGAAGTAGAGTCGATGACGATCGGCGGTGCAGATCCCCGCAGCTAGGATTTTACAACCTTCCAACCGCGAGGATGTACTCCCTCGTCAGCTCACCGGACGGATCTCCGGGCAGCCCTTCGAGAGGCCTCGGGACAGTCCCTCGGATAGTCCCACCGGACGGATCCTCGGACAGCCCTCCGGGAGGCCTCTGGACAGTCTTTCGGATAGTCCCACCGGACGGATCCTCGGACAGCCCTCCGGGAGGCCTCTGGACAGTCTTTCGGATAGTCCCACCGGACGGATCCTCGGACAGCCCTCCGGGAGGCCTCACGGACAGCCCTTCGGGAGGACCCCCGAAACTCGGACAGCCCTTCGGGAGGACCCTCGAACAGCCCCTCGGGCAAAAAGATCGAACCTACGACCTCTCTACAGGGTTGCACACATACGGTGTCATCTTTCCGGCAGGGCTTCGCCGTCCAGAACTAGTTCCCACCGGAACCCAGACAGCCTTTCGGCTCTACGAAACTATTTCGCTGGGAGGGAGAGAGAAGCCAGAAATGTCATGGCACTTGTATGTGAGAAGGAGTGAGTGTGGAGGCAGCCCCTCCACCTCTATTTATAGGAAATCCAAGGGGTAGGGTTTCTTGGCCCCCAAGCCTTCTAGAAACCTTTTGGGAAAATATCCCAAAAGGTGACTTTTCCATAAATATCCCAAAAAGCACTTTCACTATTCACGACGACATATTTCAGCGTCCGTTCGAACTGAAAATATTCATGTGGGCTTAGAACATTTCCAGTACCCACTAAAATAATTTTCAACGCGATCCGAAACAATTCCGGTTTAGTGATTTTCATCTGCGAAAAGCATCTGAAGCGGTTCCGGCAGCTCCGGAACATTTCCGGTTTTCATCCCGGAAAATTCCAGAAAGTTTCCAGAACGATTCTGGCACCCTCCAAGAATTATCAGGCATGTGCCGAAACCATTTTGACTTTATGGTGTACTCCGAAACAACTTTTCGGTTTCACCGGAACTATTCCGATATCCTCTCCGGAACGTTTCCGTTTCGTCCGAAACTTTTTCGGTGATTTTCTCCCAGACTCCCCGTCTAGTATTCAGCAGATAGATGACCCTTAAGCGTGTGACCCTATAGGTTCGGTGAAGTATAGACATGACCCAGAACCCCTTCCGATCAATGATCAACATCGGAGCCGTGGACACCCATATTGACCCCTATACCCACACGAATGAATATTCGAGTGAACCTCCAGTTGCCGTGTGCTATTCCTGTTGCTTCGCAATATGTTACAAATACCCGAGGTGAGACATGTTGGCATCCCCGCGGATCAACAACTTGTCCACTATGCCAGTTACCTCGTTACCGGTATTGTTCTCTTTTCTCGTTCCCGTGTTCCGGCATCCCCGTGATCAAATCACAGAGTGTCTGGCCAGACGATGATGGATACCATAACACCGAGAGGGCCCAGAGATATCTCTCCATCGTCGGAGGAGCAAATCCCAATCTTGAGCTATCAAGTTACTTGACATACTTTTCCATGAACCCGTAAGCCGCCGTAATAGCCACCCATTTACGGATGACGTTTAACAAACCCCAAAGTTCATGAAGCAAGCATGAAGTAACTCGATACTCTCATGGTCTAAGGAATTATGCAAACGTTAACCATCTCTGTGTTATTAACCATTAACTTATGACGAATGAATCTCATAGCATAACATCAATTCGGGTCGATTCAACACAAATGTTCTTCTAACATTGTGCCCTCAAAATTGCCGGCATAGCCATGCCCATGATCAGGAAAACAGGATCATCATGCAATACTTGAGCCAGTCTTAGAGGCCAGACTAGGAATACATTTTACCATTTATTATTCCACACGTGCATATGAGTCTTCCTCCGAGCCTCGTGGTTATTGTAGACTCGAGAACCATAGCAGTTATAGCATGGAACATAAACCTAATTATGAACAGGGAGATAATCAATAACATATATTATTGCCTCTAGGGCATATCTCCTACACCTCCTTCCTTCTCATGGGAATATAGGATTTCATTAAAATCACCGAGCACCACCCAGGGGCCATTCATCTGTGGTCTCAGTGATCTCAAATATTCCCAGGAACGGTGCTTATCTTCCCACTTGGGCTCACCATAGAACCCAGTCAGTCTCCACAAAGCTTCCCCCGGGCCATCTATAGCCACATCAATGTAGTTTTTCTGCACATTTAGGGCTTGAATCACAACCGGACTGCGCCAAGTTAAGAGTAGCCCACCACTTGCCCCGTCACTTTCATAAACTTCAACCCTGTCCATCCGAAGTTTCCTCATCAATTTTCCTGCCTGCGTTTTATTCAAATGTGTCTCAGACAGGAAGATCACATCTGGGCCCCATTTTTGTTGGAAGCTTAGAGCAACTCGCGATCTATTTTGTCCGGGCGTGTTTTTTTTTTCACGGACAAAAACAACGGCCAACGCGCCGATCCAAATCTAAATGATGTCCGTCACATGTTCGCGCCGACCCATTTCGGACCAAAATTTAGGCCAGCTTTGCGTCCTCGCGAACACGAACTGGATGCGCCGCGCGTCCTCTCCGCGTTCGCCGCGGGTCCACCAGTCGGCCGCTCAACCACCACACGCGGTCATATTAAACACGACCACCAAACTCGGGCCCGCCTGGCAGTGGCTGGAAACGGCCGGTCATCATCCTTTTTAACCGAAGCGTGAGGCGGGGCCGACCTCGTCCACTTCTTCTCCGTGTCCCCATCTGGCCACACTTGCTCCCTCGCCGACAACCAGAAACCCTAGACCTAGCCGGCTCGTCCGCCATGGGTTTGTTCGGCAAAGGAAAGGGCAAGCTCACCCCGGGAGCTAGCTCGTCCCGGACGCCGGCGCCTTCTCGCCGCGGTGCGCCACCGCGGGAACGCGAGCGCATGTACATCCCAATCCACAAAAGCTATGTGGCACTAGCAGTACAGGCAAGCCCTTCCGTACCCAAATGTCAACCTCCCGCATGGTTGGCATCTGGACCCCCACCACATCCCAGTGTCTGCGGTGCCCCGGTCTGCACGTGCGCATGCGGAGGAGGTGCACTGGCAACGCGCGCTACTGACCCCCGGCCAGAGGCAAGCTCCAGCTTACGCGGCTGGCTCCCCAAACTGGGAGGTTTGGTTCGCCATGAAACACGAGCAGGAGCGCCTCCACGGCGTCCAGCACAATCCCGCCGTCCCACCGCCGCCTGCTGAGGTGAAGCCGGAGGAGCAGAAGGAGGAGGCCTACCAGGCTTCCCTAGAGGAGGTATTGGCCCACGCCACAGAGGAGAGAAGGCGCGATGAGGACGCGCACTAGGAGGGCCTCGAGAAGGCCCTCGCACTGTCCGCGGGGGGCGACTATGTCCTGCCTACGCCTCCGCCACCGCCGGCGCCTCCGACACTTCAGGAGCCCAAGATCGAGGCGGAGCAGCCCGAGCCGCACCGCTACGAGTGGAGCGGCCAGCTCCGGGAGTGGGTCTTCGCGCCTCGCATTTGGCTCGACGCCACGCCGGAGCAGGAGATGACCTATCTACTGCACTGAAAGATGCGCACGCTGGCGGAGGAGCGCACCCAGGCCGAGGCACAGATGGAGCTGGAGCGTGGATGTAGACCTATTGTGGTCTTGAGTGGTGGTTATTATTATGTTAAAAGCGTGTATCATTTTTTCTCCGTTGCAACGCACGGGCTTTTTTGCTAGTAATAATAATAGAGCATCGGTAGCTTCTGGTCATACGTCGTGGCAGTTTTGCAAAAAAGCCCTTGCATTTAATCGAATTCAACCCGCAGTCCTTGAGTAAGTGGAAAAAACGTTTCGTTTTTTTATAAAAAAAAACTGGGCAGCCACGCGCACGAGACCCTGCCTCCTCGCCTCCTCGATCCCATCTCAACCTCCAGCCCGTCGCCCCGCCTCACCGCCTGCCGCCCCGCCTCACCGCGCGCCACCCGCACCCGCCGCCGCCACCTACTACCCCGCCCCGCCCCGTGCCGCGCCGCCTCACCGTGCGCCGCGCGCCGCCCGCCGCGCTCGTCCACTGCCCACTGCCGCCCACGGAGGCGACCAGCCCATCCACCGTAGGGCCCAGCGCCGCCTCCCACCTGCGCTGCTGCCACGGAGGCGACCGTCGCCGCCCACCTGCGTCCATGGAGGCGACCACCGCCGCCGCGGACACTTCGTCCGCCGGCACCGTGGATAAATCCGGCGACTGCCGCCTCTTCTGCTGCTGTTGTCTTCCTCCGCATCTGCTGCTGCTGGTGGTGGGGGTCTTCTCCGCCTCTGCATCTGTCTGCCTGGTCGGCGACCTTGGCTTCCTCCAGAGCCCCCGCCTCTGCTGTTTCTGCTAGCGACGACGAGCCACCTGGGATAGGTACTGAAATTTTGAACCTCATGTGCTGAATTGATGACTGGTGAAAATGAATGTTTGTCTAGATCAATTATTGCTAATATTGTGGAATAAGAGCAGATCATCCAATTTTGTACATATGCAGTCTCTGTACATTTGAACAATTGTGGTCGTGCAGATCATCCTATTTCAGTTTGAATTACTGAATATCCAGTCAATATCTGAGATGTGTTGCATATCAATGGTCATCCTGGAAGATTTCTAAAACTGCATATATTTTCAGTGTTGTACTTTCACACAACTGAAAATTCAGTGAACTGTCACTAGGAGCAGTAGGAGCTGTCAAAATTCAGTGACATGTCACTAGGAGCTTTCAAAATTCAGTTTGCTATACCATGTGCTGAAGGCCTGATTGAAACACAATTGGATTTTGTCAATGTAGACTATGTTTGTAGAAAGTTTTAAGGAGAGCAGTGTGTGAGTATAGGAAACACATCATTCTTTCAGTATGCCTACTAGCTAGCACAATTGTTCAGAGACTATTGTTTTTGCAAGAGACTAGCTTGTGAGGATTTGCCCCCTCTCCCGACCCACATCTCTCTCTCGGAAAATAGGGTTGGGCGCCGCGGCCGTTTTCCTGGTTGACGGCGGCTAGCTTGGCGTGGTAGGCGGCCATCGCGCCGCACAGAGAGATAGCGCCAAATCCTGCAAGCTTGGGATCCAGAAATAGTTAGTTGTATCAGCATTATTTTAGAGAAAGAACAGTGAGATTTCCTCAGTTCCATTACTTAGATTGGATGCAGCCTGATCAACGATCACAGGTTCACAACAGGTTCACAGTATGATTTGATAAGTTGCATCACACTCTACAGTTACTAAAATAAAAGTAAAATTAACCACTTAGTATTATAATCCCATAAGAGCTAAGAAAACACAGCTAAACTGAATGAAACCCATACAACTGACAATATTTCCTTGACCTTGTGGTTCAGTCTCCTACTCACTGGTTCAGTCGCCTACTCGTCTGTGAGGCACATGGAATGCTTGTAGGTTGCAGGGATAAAGAAAATATGCGTCCAGCGGGTTCTGCTGCTCCAATGCTTATATTGACATGAGATTCTTGCCCTTTTGGTGTTGACATGTTTGTTCCGGCCATCAGACTCGTATGTTTGTCGGACAGGGGGTCATAGAGAGAGCAACGGTGGGGGTTGATCTTCATTTGATGTGCCAAATCAATGGAACATAAACAACTATTGGCAACTTATTGGCTAGAATATAGATCACTTGTGTAGGGTCCGGAACCCAACATGCAGAAGCACTCTCTGTTGTCAGCAGTACATATTTCATATTTGAAGCTTCTTCGTGCCTGGTGATGACTGGTGAGGGTGAGAGTAGAAACATGGTTAAGACCTCTAGCAGCTTCCGGTGTATCAGACCTCATGCACAAAATTTGAGTAGGCCATAGAAGAGCTTTGTGCTGGACCATGAATCTGGAGCAAAATCAGTAAGCAACTGCTGAGCCATAGCATTATTCAGAAAAACTGAACTGAATACTCCGAACTCTGTAAGAGTCTAGCTGTCTTGGTCACTGCATTCTTCAGATCGATGCAGAATGCAACGCTCCCCGGATCACGGCATTCCCATGGAGGGAGAGGGCGGCGGGGTGGATCTCCTGTGAATAGAGAGGGAGGCGAGGATGGGCGCGGTAGGCGGAGCCCCGTCCTCCTTTGTCCTCTACCATCGAGTGTCGGATCGAAGAAGCAGCAGCTCCCCACCTCCATCCCGTCTCCTCTCCTACATCGGCCGCGCCACGCCGCACTCATGGAGCAGAACCGCGGAAGCACCTGGAGGGTGCAATGCCGACTGTTGGATCTGCAGACATTAAAGTCGCCGACATAAAGAGAGATCTTGTGGACGCATAGGATGAGGTGCATACCGCAGAGGTAAAATCTTGCTCAACATTGCAGAGTTAGGAGTGAAGGCCGTGATTTCTACTGTGGATGGTTTTATTATTTGTTGGAAGTTCCTTGGTCCAATTGTTCTGAGTTCTGACAATTTATAGCGGGATTGTTGTTTCTTTATTGAAAAAAAGTCACAATCTTTAGTTTCGAAGCTTTAACTATGCTTTTCTCGAACATCGTTGTACATTTCCCGAAGTTGTTTGATAAGATCCGTTGTGTTTATTTGTTACAGTGGTGATGTCTGTTCTTCACATGGGTGATATATCAAATCCTATAGTTGTAAATACGAAATTATTTTTACTCTGTTTCAGGATACTACTCCAATGCCTATGCATTTACATATTTACATGCTTGAACATTTGCAGCAAAATACAAGATACACGTTTATTTTGCTTAGTTATTCACCTATATTTAGCCATATGAAGTTATCTTCCTGGATGTGTAATAAGCCATGAAGTTGTTCAATCATTAACTGCTGCAATGCTTGCACTTCCATGAAGAGTTTTGAAAATAAATACTGTGCACCTCTATTTAAAGTGCTTCTTCTGTGCATTCCATAAGAAAGACTATACGCAAATCATGAAGCACTGGATGGTATCAACCAAACTGGTAATGACCACAACCTAATAATACTTGCCCTTTCATATGGTAGAGAATAGCTGCACATGCGCTGTTAAGGCTTTGATATTCATGGCACCTTCGATGCCACCTGATTCATTCCTTTTCTTTTGAACATGTTCTAAATCTGCTTTAACACATACATTTGTTCTTTTGCCTTGCTAGCAATGTAGTAGAAATGAGTATATACTAAATCTGTTTTGTCTGCTTTACAATTATTAGCGATCTTCATGGCTTCTGCATAAAGGTAAAATTTAGTGCATTTGGTAGATTTCAACTAGCTTGGAAAAGGCAAAACCATATGCTTAAGCTTCAGCATTCAGCAGTACATAAATGCATCCTGTGATATTTTCTGTATTGATTGCAAAAGGAAAACCTATCCGCATTTGAGCATCTACGCCCTGGAGTATTACCTATATGTCACTGATGGTATTAACTACCTTCCTTGCCAGGTTTGACATTTTTGTTTCTCGTACAGGGAGCTGTTAATAAGCGGCAACTTAAAACCATACAAAGAACTGCGGCATCGAATCAAAACAAGTGAAGTAGCGTTTCTGGGAAAATGGATAGATAGGGGTCCCTAACAGATGCTACCATATGTTATTGCATCTCAAGATAGGCAAGTATCTTCTGACAGATGTTAGCATATATTCTTGCATCTCGAGATGATATTGGATAGCTTGCGTGTGCATATATGTCAAGAATAATTGATTTATGTTATATGGATGCAGTCATGCTTGCATTAGCATCAGTTCATGTTATGTGACTGTTCTTTTCGGTTGACCCATGATCTCCGTGTGATGTTATAATAATCACCGGTTGATGTCTCATTACTATTCATTGTCCATGGTAATTCAGAATTGTAGATAGAGATGGGGCGTTGAGAACTAATTGTCCTCTACTCATTTTTGTATGTTTGATTGAACAGTCATGCGATAATATTGTTCTCTACTTCAAAATAATATTACTTTTATTAACATATCATGCGATAATTTTTTGTATTCATTGCAAAAGAAAAAACAAATGCCTATTTGGTCTTCTGGGGCATGGAGTAGAGTTACCTCTATTCCACTTATGATATCAACCAGCTTTCCTGCCCAGTTCGATATTTGGTTTCTCATACTAGGAGTTGTTAATAAGCTGTAACTGATGAGATGGAACCCTATTACCCAGTTTGACATCCTATACAACGCTCTACACGCTGGGAGAAGAAGCAGCTCGCCAGTTTGGGCCGGCCCATGTCCTGACGGCCTAAAAAAATTAAAAAGTGTTCGTGACTTACACAATAGTTTATTTATTCATAAAATATCCGTTGATTCAAAAAAAAAACCATTAAATCAAAACAATATTTGTTAAATCAAAAAAATGTTCGCGAATTTCAAAAATTGTTCCACCAATTTCCAAAAAATGTTTGTTGATTCCGGAAATGTTCACCGATTCAATAAAATTATTTAAAAAAAATCACAATTTTAAAAAAATGTTTGCAAATAGTATAAAATGTTAATGAATTCAAAAATATTCTTGATTTTAGAAAATGTTCAAAATTTTATAAAAGTGTACAGGAATTTGAAAAATGTTCACGATTTCAAATATGTGCATGAGTTTAAAAAAATCATGATTTCTAAAATTATTCATGATTCCTGAAATTGAGAGTGATAATGTATCTGGGTAATGCAGCAAAATGTGGTCACAACTATTGAAGATTATGAATTTCTTTCTCCCGTTGCAACGCACGGGCCCTTTTACTAATATATATATATATATATATATATATATATATATATATATATATATATATATATATATATATATATATATATATATATATATATATATATATACCTTGTCGGACTTTGAAACAGTTAAGGCTCCCTTCTCCATTCGATCACCGGAGCCGTCATGCATGATCTCCTTCCTCCTCCATTGGATCACCGGAGCCTTCATCTTCTCTTCTATCACCATCGGTGTCGTTGAGAAATGACAAGATATCATCATCACCTCCGTCGCGGATTATATCCCCCAACAACTCTTCTTTTTCTAAGTCTCTGTGATCCATAGTTTCTGCACATAAAGCATTGACACTTCAAACTAGCTATCACATAAAGCAAAAAAGAAGTATATTTGTCACCAAAATACAACACTTGACAGAGTTTCCTCTATTTAAAAAATAGTTCTCTGTTTTCAAAAATCATTCCCTCCATATAGAAACTTGCGGACCCCTCCTCATATCGAAGTTATCGGGGCTATGTTGAATTCCCGAGAGAGTTAGGGGTGTTCTAACGCGGCACTACACGATATAGGTGAAGGGGGATAACATCCGGGAATGTTTTCTCGCCGTCTGCATTTTCGGACAGATGAAACGGAGGGGGACGGTTCCAGGTTCGCTATGCTAGCTGCTTGTGACAGACGAACGGAGGGCATATTCGGATTCGTCATACTTTGTTAGATGATCGCCATTGATCTATAGTTCTAATGGAGACACTTCATATAAGTGTTTTACTCTACATATGAACATTTTCTATATACATCAATCCATCCATCTATACATACATACATACATACATGGACAAAAAAATTCTATGAACATAACAAATTCTATGAACAAAAAAAATTCATCATATCAACATTTTCTATACATATACATCCATCCATCCATCGATCTTGAGCAGAGTAGAGTATATGCCACAACATTCCTAAAGTTTGCCACAACTTTGCCATATAATTAAGGTCAAAAGCTCTAAATTTCATAACTTTGCCACAACAAAAATTTCTTCAATGAACATCAAAATGAACTCTAATGACAAAATGATCATCCATCCATCTAAACATAGCATGGCATCCATCTAAACATATTTATCTAACATAGTCAAATGGCCCCATTATAATTTACAAACTTTACATATGAATATTTTCTATATACATAATCTATATACATAGTCAAATGAACCCATTATAATTTACAAATATGAACATAGTCAAATATGAACACAATCTATATACATAATCTATATACAAATATGAACATAGTCAAATGGCCCCATTATAATCTATTTACAAATATGAACATAATCTATATACATAGTCAAACTTTACATATGAACATTTTCTACATACATAGTCAAATGGCCCCATTATAATTTACAAATATAGCAGGAGGGGCTCACTGGAGGCAGGGGCCGGCGCGGCGACGTCGGGGCCGGCAGGGGCGCGGCGACGGCGACGGGGCAGGGGGCCGGCAGGGGCGCGGCGACGGCGACGGGGCAGGGGTGCGATGACGGGGCAGGGGCCGGCAGGGGCGCGGCGACGGGGCAGGGGGCCGGCAGGGGCGCGGTGACGGCGACGGGGCAGGGGCGCGGTGACGGAGACGGCGGGGCAGGGCGAGGCGACGGCGACGGCGGGGCAGGGCGCGGCGACGGCGACGGCGGGGCAGGGGCGCGGCGACAGCGACGACGGCGACGACGTAGGGGCAGGGGTGTTGGAAATATGCCCTAGAGGCAATAATAAATTGGTTATTATTATATTTCCTTGTTCATGATAATCGTTTATTATCCATGCTATAATTGTATTGATTGGAAACTCAAATACATGTGTGGGTACATAGACAAACACTGTGTCCCTAGTAAGCCTCTAGTTAACTAGCTCGTTGATCAAAAGATGGTGAAGGTTTCCTAGCCATGGACATGAGATGTCATTTGATAACGGGATCACATCATTAGGAGAATGATGTGATGGACAAGACCCAAACTATAAACGTAGCCTATGATCGTGTCAGTTTATTGCTATTGTTTTCTGCATGTCAAGTATCTGTTCCTATGACCATGAGATCATGCAACTCACTGACACCGGAGGAATACCTTGTGTGTATCAAACGTCGCAACGTTACTGGGTGACTATAAAGATGCTCTACAGGTATCTCCGAGGGTGTCTGTTGGGTTGGCATGGATCAAGACTGGGATTTGTTACTCCGTGTGACGGAGAGGTATCTCAGGGCCCACTCGGTAATACAACATCACAATGAGCCTTGCAAGCAATGTGACTAAAGTGTTAACCACGAGATCTTGTATTACGGACCGAGTAAAGAGACTTGCCGATAACGAGATTGAACTAGGTATAGAGATACCGACGATCGAATCTCGGGCAAGTAACATACCGAAGAACAAAGGGAACAACATACGGGATTAACTGAATCCTTGACATAGAGGTTCGACCGATATAGATCTTCGTAGAATATGTAGGAACCAATATGGGCATCCAGGTCCCGCTATTGGTTATTGACCGTAGAGGTGTCTCGGTCATGTCTACATAGTTCTCGAACCCGCAGGGTCTACACACTTAACGTTTGGTGACGATTAGTATAGTTGAGTTATTGTGTTGGTGACCGAAGGTTGTTCGGAGTCCCGGATAAAATCCCGGACATGACGAGGATCTCCGGAAGAGTCCGGAGGTAAAGATTGATATATGTGATAATAGTGTTTTGATCTCCGGAAGGGTTCCGAAATTCACCGGAAGGGGTTCCGGATGTTTACCAAAGTGTTCGGGTGCAGCAACACTTTATATGGACCAAAGGGGTAAAGCCCACGAGGTATTGGAAAGTGCAAAAGGAAGTTTTGCTGCTGCCTTAAGCGGTACTACCGCTGGTAAGGCAGTACTACCGCGTAAGCGGTACTACCGTTTGTGTGAAGCGGTACTACCGCTCAAGCGGTACTACCGCTCATGAGCGGTACTAGCGCTTGTACGCGGTACTGCTGGAATCCGAGTGGGACTCTTTCCGTGCGGGCCAAACCGACCTTGTGCGGGCAAAACCGACCTTGTGGAGGCTTTCTCTCCAAGTTTAGACTCCAGGGCTCAACATATAAATAGAGGGGCAGGGCTAGCACACGGTATACATCAAGATTTCCCAAGCCGTGTGCCGGCAACCCTAACGCTCTAGTTCCTCCCGTCACAATCTCCGTAGTGCTTGGCGAAGCCCTGCAGAGATTGTTCCTCACCACCATCACCACGCCGTCGTGCTGCCGGAACTCATCCACTACTTCACCATCGCTCGCTGGATCGAGGAGGTGAAGGCGTCATCAAACCGTACGTGTGTTGAACGCGGAGGTGCCGTCCGTTCGGCGCTAGATCGTGTTTGGATCGAGGGACGACTTGCAATTTGGATCGCGAAGACGTTCGACTACATCAACCGCGTTTCTTAACGCTTCCGCTTAGCGATCTACAAGGGTATGTAGATTCACTCTCCCTCTCGTAGATGCTCATCACCATGGATAGATCTTGCGTGTGCGTAGGAAATTTTTTGTTTCCCATGCGACGTTCCCCAACAGTGGTATCAGAGCTAGGTCTATGTGTAAGATGAGATCTCGAGTAGAACACAAAGGAGTTTGTGGGCGTTGATATTCAGATTTCTTCCTCCCTTGGTCTTTTCTTGTTTTGGCGGTATTGTGGGATGAAGCGGCTCGGACCAACATTACTCGTACGCTTACGAGAGACCGGTTCCATCAACTGACATGTAACTTCGTTGCATAAAGATGGCTGGCGGGTGTCTGTCTCTCCTACTTTAGTCGGATCGGATTTGACAAAGGCGGTCCTTGAGAAGGTTGAAAAGCATTTTTTGTATCACCGTTGTGGTTTTTGCGTAGGTAAGAATTGTTCTTGCTAGATACCCGTAGCAGCCACGTAAAACTTGCAACAACAATTAGAGGACGTCTAACTTGTTTTTGCAGGGTATGTTGTGATGTGATATGGCCAATTACATGATGAGATATATGTGATGTATGAGATGATCATGTGTTGTATAGAATATCACGACTTGCATGTCGATGAGTACGGCAACTGGCAGGAGCCATAGAGTTGTCTTTAATTATTTTCGCCGTTTTGCTTTACTTTATCGCTATGAGTTAGCAATAGTCGTGGAAGCAACAGTCGGCGCGACAACCTCATGGCGACACGTTGATGGAGATCAAGATGATGGAGATCATGGTGTCATGCCGGTGACGATGGAGATCATGCCGGTGCTTTGGAGATGGAGATCAAAAGCACAAGTTCATGGCCATATCATGTCACTTATGATTTGCATGTGATGTTAATCCTTTTATGCATCTTATTTTGCTTAGGACGATGGTAGCATTATAAGGTGATCCCTCACTTAAATTTCAAGATAAAATTGTGTTCTCCCCGAGTGTGCACCGTTGCGAAAGTTCGTCGTTTCGAGACACCACGTGATGATCGGGTGTGATAGACTCTACGTTCGCATACAACGGGTGCAAGCCAGTGTTGCACGTGCGGAACACTCGGGTTAAACTTGACGAGCCTAGCATGTACAGACATGGCCTCGGAACACAAGAGACCGAAAGGTCGAACATGAGTCATATAGTAGATATGATCAACATGAAGATGTTTACCATTGAAACCACCTCAACTCACGTGATGATCGGACTTGAGTTGGTGGATTTGGATCATGTGACACTTGAATGACTGGAGGGATGTCAATTTGAGTGGGAGTTTTTTAAGTAATATGATTAACTAAACTCATTATCTTGAACAATAGTCTAAGTTGTCTTTGCTATATTTATGTTGTAGATCATGGCTCGCGCAGTAGCACCCCTGAATTTTAATGCGTTCCTAGAGAAAGCTAAGTTGAAAGATGATGGAAGTAACTTTGTGGACTGGGCCCGTAATCTTTGGATTATCCTTACGGCTTCCCAGAAGGCTTATGTCCTTGATGCACCGCTTGGTGATCCACCCGCTCCAGTTGAGTCTCTAGACGTTGTGAACGCCTGGCAGGCTCGCTCTGATGATTACTCAATAGTTCAATGTGCAATTTTGTATGGCTTAGAACCGGGACTTCAAAGACGTTTTGAACGTCATGGAGCATATGAGATGTTCCAGGAGTTGAGGTTTATCTTTCAGAAGAATGCCCGGATCGAGAGGTATGAGACCTCCGATAAGTTCTATACTTGCAAGATGGAGGAGAACGGGTCTGTTAGTGATCACATACTCAGAATGTCTGGGTACTCCACCCGTCTAGCTGAATTAGGGATGCCCCTTCCGCCAGAGGCTATCACTGACAGAGTTCTTCAATCATTGCCACCTAGCTACAAGAGCTTCGTGTTGAACTATAACATGCACGGGATGAACAAGTCAGTCGCCGAGCTGTTTGCGATGCTGAAAGTCGCTGAGTCTGAAATTCAGAAGGAGCATCAAGTGTTGATGGTCAATAAAACCACTAGTTTCAAGAAAAATGGCAAGGGTAAGAAGGGTAACTCCAAGAAGAGTGGCAAAGCAGTTGCTCCTCCCGTGAAGAAACCCAAGGCTGGACCCAAACCAGAAACTGTGTGCTTTCATTGCAAGGGAACTGGACACTGGAAGCGGAACTGCCCCAAGTATTTGGCTGACAAGAAGGCGGCCAACAACAAACAAGGTATATATGATATACATGTTATTGATGTGTACCTTACCAACTCTCGTTGTAGTGCCTGGGTATTTGATACCGGTGCGGTTGCTCACATTTGCAACTCTAAACAGGAACTGCGGAATAGACGGAGGCTGGCAAAGGATGAAGTGACGATGCGCGTGGGAAATGGTTCCAAGGTTGATGTGATCGCCGTCGGCACGCTCGCTCTTCAATTACCATCGGGATTAGTGATGAACCTGAATAATTGTTATTTAGTGCCTGCGTTAAGCATGAACACTATATCTGGATCTTGTTTATTACGAGACGGTTACTCATTTAAATCAGAGAATAATGGTTGTTCTATTTATATGAGTAATATCTTTTATGGTCATGCACCCGAAGTGAGGGGTTTATTCTTATTGAATCTCGATAGTAATGATACACATGTTCATAACATTGATGCCAAAAGATGTAGAATTGATAATGATAATACCACTTTCTTGTGGCACTGCCGTTTAGGTCATATTGGCGTAAAACGCATGAGGAAGCTCCATGCTGATGGACTTTTGGAGTCACTTGATTTTGAATCACTTAACACATGCGAGCCATGCCTCATGGGCAAGATGACTAAAACGCCGTTCTCTGGAACAATGGAACGGGCAAGTGACTTATTGGAAATCATACATACTGATGTGTGCGGTCCGATGAGTATTGAGGCGCGCGGTGGTTATCGTTACTTTCTCACCTTCACTGATGACTTAAGTAGATATGGGTATATTTACTTAATGAAACACAAGTCTGAAACGTTTGAAAAGTTCAAACAATTTCAGAGTGAAGTTGAGAATCATCGTAAAGAGAAGATTAAATTCCTACGATCTCATCGAGGAGGAGAATATCTGAGTTATGAGTTTGGCAGTCACTTAAGACAATGTGGAATTGTTTCACAACTGACACCGCTTGGAACACCACAGTGTAATGGTGTGTCCGAACGTCGTAATCGAACCTTATTGGATATGGTGCGATCTATGATGTCTCTTGCCGATTTGCCACTATCGTTTTGGGGTTATGCATTAGAGACAGCTGCATTCACTTTAAATAGGGAACCATCGAAATCCGTTGAGACAACACCATATGAACTTTGGTTTGGCAAGAAGCCAAAGCTGTCGTTTCTTAAAGTTTGGGGATGTGATGCTTATGTCAAAAAGCTTCAGCCTGAAAAGCTGGAACCCAAAGCGGAGAAATGTGTCTTCATAGGATACCCAAAAGAGACAGTTGGGTATACCTTCTACCTCAGATCTGAAGGCAAAGTGTTTGTCGCTAAAAACGGAACATTTCTTGAGAAAGAGTTTCTCTCGAAAGAATTGAGTGGGAGGAAGATAGAACTTGATGAGGTTGTTGAACCTTTACTTCAACCTGAGAGTAGCGCAGCACAGAAAGATGTTTCTGTAGAGCCTACATCAGCTGAAGAGGAAGTTGATGATGATCATAAAGCTTCGGATCAAGTTGCTATCGAACCTCGTAGGTCGACAAGGACGCGTACTGCTCCTGAGTGGTACGGCAACCCTGTCTTAGAGGTCATGTTGTTGGACAACGATGAACCTACGAGCTATGGAGAAGCGATGATGGGCACGGATTCCGAGAAGTGGTTAGAGGCCATGAAATCCGAGATGGGATCCATGTATGAAAACAAAGTGTGGACTTTGGAAGTATTACCTGAAGGGCGTAAGGCCATTCAGAACAAATGGATCTTTAAGAGGAAGACGGACGCGGACGGTAATGTCACCGTCTATAAAGCTCGACTTGTGGCAAAGGGTTTTTCACAAGTTCAAGGAGTTGACTACGATGAGACCTTCTCACCCGTAGCGATGCTTAAGTCCGTCAAAATCATGTTAGCAATAGCTGCCTTTTTAGATTATGAAATTTGGCAGATGGATGTCAAAACAACGTTCCTTAATGGTTTCCTTAAGGAAGAGTTGTATATGATGCAACCAGAAGGTTTTGTCGATCCAGAGAATGCTGACAAAGTTTGCAAACTCCAGCGATCCATTTATGGACTGATGCAAGCATCTTGGAGTTGGAATCTTCGCTTTGATGAGGTGATCAAAGCATTCGAGTTTATACAAGTTTACGGAGAAGCTTGTATTTACAAGAAAGTGAGTGGGAGCTCTATAGCGTTTCTAATATTATATGTGGATGACATATTACTGATTGGAAACAATATAGAAATGTTGGAAAGCGTGAAGGAATATTTGAACAAGAGTTTTTCAATGAAGGACCTAGGAGAAGCTGCTTTCATATTAGGCATCAAGATCTATAGAGATAGATCAAGACGTTTAATAGGACTTTCACAAAGCACATACCTTGATAAGATTTTGAAGAAGTTCAAAATGGATCAGTCCAAGAAGGGGTTCTTGCCTGTTTTGCAAGGTGTGAAGTTGAGTAAGACTCAATGCCCAGTGACTGCAGAAGATAGAGAAAAGATGAGTGTCATCCCCTATGCTTCAGCCATAGGCTCTATCATGTATGCAATGCTGTGCACAAGACCCGATGTCAGCCTTGCCATAAGTATGGTCGGAAGGTTTCAAAGTGATCCAGGAATGGAACACTGGATGGCGGTCAAGAATATCCTGAAGTACCTGAAAAGGACTAAGGACATGTTTCTCGTTTATGGAGGTGATCAAGAGCTCGTCGTAAAAGGTTACGTCGATGCAAGCTTTGACACTGATCCAGATGACTCTAAGTCGCAAACCGGATACGTATTTATTCTTAATGGGGGTGCGGTTAGCTGGTGCAGTTCCAAGCAAAGCGTGGTAGCTGATTCTACATGCGAAGCGGAGTACATCGCTGCCTCGGAGGCGGCGAAGGAAGGTGTCTGGATGAAGGAGTTCATGACAGATCTTGGAGTAGTGCCTAGTGCGCTTAACCCAATGACTCTATTTTGTGATAATACTGGTGCCATTGCTCTAGCCAAGGAACCAAGATTTCACAAGAGGACCAGACACATAAAGCGACGTTTCAATTCCATCCGCGATTACATCAAGGAGGACGACATAAATATTTGCAAAGTACACACGGATCTGAATGTTGCAGATCCGATGACTAAACCTCTTCCCAGGGCTAAACATGAACAACACCAGAACTGCATGGGTGTTCGATTCATTACAATGTAAATCACATAGTGATGTGAACTAGATTATTGACTCTAGTGCAAGTGGGAGACTGTTGGAAATATGCCCTAGAGGCAATAATAAATTGGTTATTATTATATTTGCTTGTTCATGATAATCGTTTATTATCCATGCTATAATTGTATTGATTGGAAACTCAAATACATGTGTGGGTACATAGACAAACACTGTGTCCCTAGTAAGCCTCTAGTTAACTAGATCGTTGATCAAAAGATGGTGAAGGTTTCCTAGCCATGGACATGAGATGTCATTTGATAACGGGATCTCATCATTAGGAGAATGATGTGATGGACAAGACCCAAACTATAAACGTAGCCTATGATCGTGTCAGTTTATTGCTATTGTTTTCTGCATGTCAAGTATCTGTTCCTATGACCATGAGATCATGCAACTCACTGACACCGGAGGAATACCTTGTGTGTATCAAACGTCGCAACGTTACTGGGTGACTATAAAGATGCTCTACAGGTATCTCCGAGGGTGTCTGTTGGGTTGGCATGGATCAAGACTGGGATTTGTTACTCCGTGTGACGGAGAGGTATCTCAGGGCCCACTCGGTAATACAACATCACAATGAGCCTTGCAAGCAATGTGACTAAAGTGTTAACCACGAGATCTTGTATTACGGACCGAGTAAAGAGACTTGCCGATGACGAGATTGAACTAGGTATAGAGATACCGACGATCGAATCTCGGGCAAGTAACATACCGAAGAACAAAGGGAACAACATACGGGATTAACTGAATCCTTGACATAGAGGTTCGACCGATATAGATCTTCGTAGAATATGTAGGAACCAATATGGGCATCCAGGTCCCGCTATTGGTTATTGACCGTAGAGGTGTCTCGGTCCTGTCTACATAGTTCTCGAACCCGCAGGGTCTACACACTTAACGTTTGGTGACGATTAGTATAGTTGAGTTATTGTGTTGGTGACCGAAGGTTGTTCGGAGTCCCGGATAAAATCCCGGACATGACGAGGATCTCCGGAAGAGTCCGGAGGTAAAGATTGATATATGTGATAATAGTGTTTTGATCTCCGGAAGGGTTCCGGAATTCACCGGAAGGGGTTCCGGATGTTTACCGAAGTGTTCGGGTGTAGCAACACTTTATATGGACCAAAGGGGTAAAGCCCACGAGGTATTGGAAAGTGCAAAAGGAAGTTTTGCTGCTGCCTTAAGCGGTACTACCGCTGGTAAGGCAGTACTACCATGTAAGCGGTACTACCGCTTGTGTGAAGCGGTACTACCGCTCATGAGCGGTACTACCGCTTGTACGCGGTACTGCTGGAATCCGAGTGGGACTCTTTCCGTGCGGGCCAAACCGACCTTGTGCGGGCAAAACCGACCTTGTGGAGGCTTTCTCTCCAAGTTTAGACCCCAGGGCTCAACATATAAATAGAGGGGCAGGGCTAGCACACGGTATACATCAAGATTTCCCAAGCTGTGTGCCGGCAACCCTAACCCTCTAGTTCCTCCCGTCACAATCTCCGTAGTGCTTGGCGAAGCCCTGCAGAGATTGTTCCTCACCACCATCACCACACCGTCGTGCTGCCGGAACTCATCCACTACTTCACCATCGCTCGCTGGATCGAGGAGGTGAAGGCGTCATCAAGCCGTACGTGTGTTGAACGCGGAGGTGCCGTCCGTTCGGCGCTAGATCGTGTTTGGATCGAGGGACGACTTGCGATTTGGATCGCGAAGACGTTCGACTACATCAACCGCGTTTCTTAACGCTTCCGCTTAGCGATCTACAAGGGTATGTAGATTCACTCTCCCTCTCGTAGATGCTCATCACCATGGATAGATCTTGCGTGTGCGTAGGAAATTTTTTGTTTCCCATGCGACGTTCCCCAACAAGGGGCGCGGCGACGGCTACGGAGACGTCGGGGCATGGGAGCGGGGGACGGCGCGGTCTGGCAGCCTGGCGACGTCGAGGTGGTCGTCGGCGCCGTCAGGGGAGAGGAGGAGAAGAAACTGGATGGGGGATTGGAAAAACTGCTAAGTCCCGCTTATATAGCCCCCCCCTTTAGTCCCGGTTGGTGGCACCAACCGGGACTTTCACCAGCCCAAAGGGCGGGAAGCCTAGACCTTTAGTCCCGGTGGGTGGCTCCAACCGGGACTAAAGGAGGGCCTTTAGTCCCGGTTGGAGCCACCGACCAGGACTAAAGGCCTGGTGCTGCCGCAGCCAAAAGTTTAGTCCCACCTCGCTAGTTGAGAGGCGCCCACACTGGTTTATAAGCCGCGCTGCGACTGAGCTGTCGAGCTCTTCTCTATTGCAGGCAGTACATGCCTAACCTTTGTCACTGCCACGTTGGGCCTGCTGGCCTGCGGGCCTGCATCCTGGCCCATGTACAGATGGGTTTCTAGTCGTATGCACGCCGTGGTGGCCTAGTAGGCGGCATTTTTTTTTATTTTTGTTATTTTAGTTTGCTATTAAAGTTTTTAACAAAAAATACTTTATGAAAATTATTTTTGCTATTAAAGTTTTTAACAAAAAATACTTTGATAATTTTAGTTGCATAAATTTTATATAATTTTAAGTTAATATTATTTTGATAATAACTAGAGGTTTATAAAAGCTTTTTAGTTGATTCTTTTTGATATTGAAGAATATTATAGTTTTGTTTTAGTTGATCATAACAAAATATTTTAATTGATTCTTTTTAATTCATTCTTTTTGCTATTAGAGTTTTATAAAAGCTTTTTATTTCATTCTTTTTGCTATTAGTTCATTCTTTGAGCTAAATGACCCTGAAATTGACAAGCACTACAAATGAACTCTGAAAAGGTTGAAACTTGGCATGGTGTCATAATTTCATCCATATAGCATGTGCTAAAAAGTTGAGAGGGTTACGGGAAAAATTGGATGCACATCGTGTACAAACTGGACAACCTCTTTCGAAGTATCACGGTTTCGGACGAAAATTCATCTACTACAAAGGAATTTCATTTTTTAACTTATTTTAACTCCAGAATTTTTGTGTGTTCAAAATGCACCATTCAAAGCCACATCATCAATTTTCAACCCTTTTGTGACTTCATTTGCTATTTTTCATGCATTTAATGATTTATTTTGAGCTAAATGACCCTGAAATTGACAAGCACTACAAATGAACTCTGAAAAGGTTGAAACTTGGCATGGTGTAATAATTTCACCCACATAGCATGTTCTAAAAAGTTGAGAGGGTTACGGGAAAACATGATGGACTTCATGTACAAACTGGACAATCTCTTTCAAAGTATCAAGGTTTCGGATGAAAACTCATCTACTACAAAGGAATCTCATTTTTTTAACTTATTTTAACTCCAGAATTTTTGTGTGTTCAAAATGCACCATTCAAAGCCACATCATCAATTTTCAACCCTTTTGTGACTTCATTTGCTATTTTTCATGCATTTAATGATTTATTTTGAGCTAAATGACCCTGAAATTGACAAGCACTACAAATGAGCTCTGAAAAGGTTGAAACTTAGCATGGTATCATAATTTCACCCACATAGCATGTGCTAAAAAGTTGAGAGGGTTACGGGAAAAACTGGACGCACTTCGTGTACAAACTGGACAATCTCTTTCGAAGTATCGGGGTTTCGTACGAAAACTCATCTATTACAAAAGGGATTTCATTTCTTGACATGTAACTGCAGTGATATTCTAGATCAAAGCCATCATCATAATAGTTGTGGAGAGAAAGTCTTTACTTTTTCTTCGCGTGTGTCCCTTGCTTATTGCGCCGTAACCATGGATAATCTTCATCGTTTAACATGATGCTTGGGTCAGCCTTCACTTTGAAGGGAGGAATTTCATGAAACTTTTCATAATCTTCAGACATGTCTGTCTTGTCCTCCACTCCCATGATGTTTCTTTTCCCTGAAAGAACTATGTGGCGCTTTGGCTCATCGTTTGATGTATTCGCTTCCTTATCTTTTTTTTCTCGGTTTGGTAGACATGCCCTTAACATAGAAAACCTGCGCCATATCATTGGCTAGGACGAATGGTTCATCTGTGTACCCAAGATTGTTGAGATCCACTATTGTCATTCCATACTGCGGGTCTAACTGTACCCCGCCTCCTGACAGATTGACCCATTTGCACCGAAACAAAGGGACCTTAAATTCATGTCCATAGTCAAGTTCCCATATCTCCTCTATGTAACCATAATATGTGCCCTTTGCCCTATTGGTGATTGCTACATCAAAGCGGACACCACTGTTTTGGTTGGTGCTCTTTTTATCTTGGGCGATCGTGTAAAATGTATTACCATTTATCTCGTACCCTTGGTAAGTCAATACAGTCGAAGATGGTGTCCTGGCCAACAAGTATAGGTCATCTCCAACAGTGTTGTTACGCATGAGATGCATTTGCAACCAACCGCCGAAAGTCTCGATGTGTTCACGTGTAATACAGTCGTCATACTGCTCCGGGTGTTTGTAGCGTAGAATATTTTTGTGTTCATTGATATACGGGGCCAGCAAGGTAGAATTCTGTAGAACTATGTAGTTTGCTTGCGCCCAGGAATGCCCGTCCCTACATATTATTGAATCCGCTCCTAGCGTGCCTTTTCCACTCAGTCTCCCCTCATACCGCGATTTAGGGACACCAATCGGCTTAAGGTCAGGAAAAAAGTCAACACAAAACCCAATAACTTCCTCTGTTTGATGGCCCGTGGAGATGCTTCCTTCTGGCCTAGCACGATTATGAACATATTTCTTCAAGACTCCCATGAACCTCTCAAAGGGGAACATATTGTGTAGAAATACAGGACCCAGAATGGAAATCTCGTCGACTAGGTGAACTAGGACGTGTGTCATAATATTGAAGAAGGATGGTGGGAACACCAACTCGAAGCTGACAAGACATTGGACCAAATCATTCTGTAACCTTGGTAGGATTTCTGGATCGATTACCTTCTGAGAAATTGCATTGAGGAATGCACACAACTTCACAATGGCTAATCGAACATTTTCTGGTAGAAGCCCCCTCAATGCAACCGGAAGCAGTTGCGTCATAATCACGTGGCAGTCATGAGACTTTAGGTTCTGGAATTTTTTCTCTGCCATGTTTATTATTCCCTTTATATTCGACGAGAAGCCAGATGGGAGCTTGATACTGAGCAGGCATTCAAAGAAGATTTCCTTCTCCGCTTTGGTTAGATCGTAGCTAGCAGGACCTTGATACTGCTTTGGATGCACGCCGTCTTTTTCGTTCACACGTTGCTGGTCCTCCCGTGCCTCCGATGTATCTTTTGTCTTCCCATACACGCCCAAGAAGCCTAGCACGTTCACGCAAACATTCTTAGTCATGTGCATCACGTCGATTGCAGAGCGGACCTCTAGGTCTTTCCAATAGGGTAGGTCCCAAAATATAGATTTCTTCTTCCACATGGGTAGGTGTCCCTCAGCGTCATTAGGAACAGATTGTCCGCCAGGACCCTTTCCAAAGATTACTTGTAAATCCCTGACCATATCAAGTATATCATCACCAGTACGGAGGACGGGCTTCTTCTGGTGATCTGCCTCACCTTTGAAATGCTTGCCTTTCTTTCTTAAGGCATGCTTGGTCGGAAGAAATCGACGATGTCCTAGGTACACATTCTTCTTGCATTTGTCCAAATATATACTTTGGGTATCATCTAAATAGTGCATGCATGCGTTGTATCCCTTGTTTGTCTGTCCTGAAAGGTTACTAAGAGCAGGCCAATCATTGATGGTTACAAACAACAACGCTCGTAAGTCAAATTCCTCTTGTTCATGCTCATCCCACACACATACACCTTTTCCATTCCATAGCTGTAAAAGTTCTTCAACTAATGGCCTTAGGTACACATCAATGTCGTTGTCGGGTTGCTTAGGGCCTTGGATGAGCACTGGCATCATAATGAACTTCCGCTTCATGCACAACCAAGGAGGAAGGTTATAGATACATAGAGTCACGGGCCAGGTGCTATGGTTGCTTCTCTGCTCCCCAAAAGGGTTAATGCCATCTGCACTTAAACCAAACCATACGTTCCTTGCGTCACCTGCAAAGTCCCCCCACTTTCTCTCGATTTTTCTCCACTGCGACCCGTCAGCGGGTGCTCTCAACTTCCCATCTTTCTTACGGTCTACTTTGTGCCATCGCAACAACTTGGCATGCTCTTTGTTTCTGAACAGACGTTTCAACCATGGTATTATAGGAGCATACACTAGTAGAAAACAGGGTACTAGTCCTGGTTCTAGAGGGCCTTTAGTCCCGGTTCTGGAACCGGGACAAACCGATCGGGACTAATACCCAAAACCTTTAGTCCCGGTTTGCTTACGAACCAGGACCAAAGGGGCTCCACGTGGCCGCTGCGGGGCGCCCAGGCAGGAGGACCTTTAGTCCCGGTTGGTAACACCGACCGGGACTAAAAGGCAGCCATGCGTCAGCACCTGCCAGGCGCTGGGTTTTTTTTTTGAAAGGAGGGGTTTAGGGGTTTTCCTATTGTGTTTCCCCCTTTTATTTTTGTGTTTACCATTTTTATTTGATGCTGTTCATTCAACCCGACGCTAGCTACTACATATAGCAATGAAGGAACCATTACACAACATTGTCATGATCAATATATAGAGAGAAGTGACCTCTCTTTGTCCGTGCTTGGTCGAACAATATGCAACAAGTTTTCGTAAATCTATTCGACGCTATTACATATAGTACACGTTCATGCATATATACAATATAACATCTCTTACGATCCTAACTTCTATTACCAATCCTGATGGCATTCCTCGTCTTTAGGTATGACATGCTCAACAAAGAATCCCGCCAATTCCTCTTGAATTGCTCGTACACGATCAGTTGGTAGGAGTTCGTCCCGCATCTGCTAGATCTAATTTAAAGAAGGGGGTCAATAAAACTCAACACAATTGATGGTAATAAAATAAAATTGTGAATATTGTTTACGTACTTCAAATTGTTCGTCAGATATGCCCCGGCCCCGCTCAGTGGTCAAGTGGCGAATGAACTCGTAAACGTAGTAAGCACATAAATTAGTCCCGGTTGCCTGCCACAAGCACTTTATGAGAATAGAGTTCAATCAAAATGATAATCAAGCATGATAATGGTATTGAAACTAGAATCAATGAGAGATGCATGGTACTAGAGTAGTACTTACTTTGGGGTGTAAAAATTGCAGCTCTTTTTTCCATTTGACACCCTTAACCTGTTTGGTGAACTTTTTCCAAACCCTGCCCGGCAAAGAAAATGATTACTTGATATCAGGAAATGAACGAAAGTTGCCGATATGGTGCGATAATGATTGAACTTACTTCTGAAGCATTTCCCTCATGCTCGTCCACTCCTTAGGGTCTTTACGTCTCGAGTCCAAGACAATTACTTTTCCCTCTTCAAGCTGAATATCTAGCAGAATAAAGTGGAAACTGCGCACACATAACTCATTAATTGCACTTAACCTCGAGTAAGCGAAACAGAATGTGCACAAGATAGTAACACTCACTTGAAGTTGTAAGGAAATAGTATTTCCTTTCTGGTTTGTTGTCCAAGTAACAAATCTAGCAAATTTTTCTCTGTATCAGCGGGAAATACTTTTAACGTATGTTCATTTATGAAATTTGGGTCAATGAACCCAATGTCATAGATTTGTAGTTGTTTGCATTCGAGGATCTTCATTCTGCATAATATAGAGTGAGGATAATTAATACATGCAATGAACGAGCTGAGCTAGAGACTTAATTACAGAAAAAAATACTTACAGACAATAGGAACTGACGATAGTTTTGTCGAGCTCCTTTTGGTTGTATAACTGAAAAATTTCTTCAAATTCAACTATCAACATCTGCTTTCCATTGAAGAAGTGCTCATTTTTTATTCCCACCAAGATATCGTTGTTCCCCTCCTTGCAGGCATCCAAGTACCATTCATGCAAAAGTCGCATCCTCGTTGGTAGACCCTTGAGCTCCTCACGTGTGATGAGAGGCTTCCCGTGCTCGTAGCTTAAGGATGGTACTACCTCAGCCGTTTCGAACTGTACTGAATCGGGTAAGTAATCATCAGCAGTGATAGCAAGACCATCGGCCGCTTTCTCTGGATCATTAGCGATATCGATAACCACCTTGAGCGGAGGGTACGATTGCAGTTCTTGTTCGCCGAGCTGGGGAATTGTTTTCCCACTTCTTGAGCCACTTCTACTTAAGCTTCCCGACCGCCTCACCTGATCATGTTTCTTTTGAATACATCGGTCATATTTTGATGGCAGCGGAGGCAGTGGTGGTCACCTAAGGGCCTCCAGAGTTCGCTTTGCTTTCACCGGATCTATTTTCTCCTCTTCAGGTGGGCGTTTTGGTGCGAGCTGACGTTTCACATCGGCATCCACGATCTCGTTGAGTTTCTCCTCAGACCTCTCGTAGGGTAACTTAGGAAGAGTCTTGAGGCTTGGGCCGTATTTGAATCTCCTCTGTTTCGTACTGCTGCTAGCCGTCGAAGCGGCGGCGACTCTCTTCCGCTGTTGCTTAGGCTGCGGAGGAGGCGGAGTCCGATGATGCGGCGGAGACAGCTGAGGCGGAGGAGGATTCTGCTGAGGGGCCTCCTCCGTCGGAGTCCGCTGAGGCGGCGGAGACGGCTGACGCACCGGAGACGGCTGACGCACCGGAGACGGTTGACGCACCGGAGACGGCTGACGCACCGGAGATGACTCAGGCACTGGGGCCTCCTCCGCCTGAGTCTGCTGAGGCGGTGTCCAGTTTGGAAGCACGATGTGTTCCTTTCTCCATAGACAGGTAGTCCTTAAGGCATATCGAAGAAGAAGATTCCCTTCACCTGTAGCGTAATCAAGCTCCAGCTCATCAAATCCGTCCATTATTTCATCCACCCCGACAATAGCAAAGTCAGCTGGAACCAGAGTGCAATGGAAAGTTGCATCATGTTGAGGAGGTAAGACATAGCCGACCGCCGCCTTGAAGGTCAGGTTATGACATTTCTCCATTAGCACACAATGTTCATTATGCGTGATACCATCCACGGGGTAGCGAGGAGCCGTGCTATTAGGATGAACGAGCTCAGTGGAAGCCACGCTGCTTCTCCACTGAGATGGTGGGGTAGCATCGTGGGTAGTCTCCAATGAAGGATCGTCGTGCAGCTGAGATGGTTGGCCGGTAGCTCGCTGGCTCTCAAGTGTCTCTAGTTTCGCTATTCTTTCATTCAACTTCTGCATTTCGCTTGCTTCCTCTTTCTTCTTTCTCTGTCGGCTTCTGTAACCAGAGCTGTCGGGAAACCCAACCTTCCACGGAACGGAGCCTGATGTGCCTCGTGTTCGTCCAGGGTGTTCAGGATTCCCGAGGGCAAATGACAGCTCATCCTTCTCTCTATCGGGAACGAACGTCCCTTCCTGCGATTTCTTGATTGTTTCCTCAAGCTTTTTGAATGGTATCGCAAATTGAGATTTCGTCCAGACACACTTCCCTGTTTCTGGGTCCAAAGTTCCCCCAACCCCGAAGAACCAAGTCCTTGCCCAATCTGGCCAGTGCAATGTCGCTGGTTGAACATCTTTAGCAAGCAGGTTTTGCTTAGCTTTGTCCCACGTAGGCCGGGCTTTGCTGTAGCCACCTGACCCCGTAACATGGTGAAACTCCTTCCTTGCGACATTTTTCTTATTTGTAAGTGACCTGTTCTTAGCCTTCTCTGATTTCTTGTAGGCCACAAATGCGGGCCAGTGATCTCTCATCTTCTCATATTGACCTCTGAATTCTGGAGTCTTGTCTTTCTCGACAAACTTCTTGTTCAATACTTTCTTCCAGTTCTTGAATAGTTCTGCCATCTTCTTAAGAGCAAACGCCCTGACCTTTCGCTGTATAACTGGGTTATTCGGATCCTCCTCTGGCGGTAGACTGAAATTTGTCATCAGATTGGTCCAAAGAACATCTTTCAGTCTATCGTTGACATAAGGAACTTAAGGGTCCTTCTTCTTATTCCATTCTTGGCAGCCGATCGGGACGATGTCCCTGATACGTCCATTTTGCATCATGCTTTTATATTGATATTTATTGCATTATGGGCTGTTATAACACATTTTGGTACAATACTTATGTCTTTTCTCTCTTATTTTACAAGGTTTATCTGAAGAGGGAGAATGCCGGCAGCTGGAATTCTGGACTAGAAAAGGAGCAAATCTGAGATACCTATTCTGCACAACTCCAAAAGTCCTGAAAACTTACGGAGAATTATTTTGGAATATATAAAAAATACTGGGCGGAAGAAATACCAGAGGGGGCCCACCAGGCAGTCACAAGCCAGGGGGGCACGCCCTACCCCCCTAGGCACGCCCCTGTGGCTTGTGGCCCACCTGACAGCCCTCCGGTGCCCATCTTCTGCTATATGGAGGGTTTTGACCTGGAAAAAATCATAACAGAGCTTTCGGGGCAAAGCGCCGCTGTCTCGAGGCGGAACTTGGGCAGAACCAATCTAGGGCTCCGGCGGAGCTGTTCTGCCGGGGAAACTTCCCTCCCGGAGGGGGAAATCGAAGCCATTGTCATCGCCGACGATCCTCTCATCGAGAGGGGGTCAATCTCCATCAACATCTTCACCAGCACCATCTCCTCTCCAAACCCTAGTTCATCTCTTGTATCCGATCTTTGTCTCAAAACCTCAGATTGGTACCTGTGGGTTGCTAGTAGTGTTGATTACTCCTTGTAGTTGATGCTAGTTGGTTTACTTGATGGAAGATCATATGTTCAGATCCTTAATGATCATTAATACTCCTCTTATTATGAACATGAATATGCTTTGTGAGTAGTTACGTTTGTTCCTGAGGACATGGGATAAGTCTTGTTATAAGTAATCATGTGAATTTGGTATTCGTTCGATATTTTGATGAGATGTATGTTGTCTCTCCTCTAGTGGTGTTATGTGAACGTCGACTACATGACACTTCACCATTATTTGGGCCTAGAGGAAGGCATTGGGAAGTAATAAGTAGATGATGGGTTGCTAGAGTGACATAAGCTTAAACCCTAGTTTATGCGTTGCTTCGTAAGGGGCTGATTTGGATCCACACGTTTCATGCTATGGTTAGATTTATCTTAATTATTCTTTCGTAGTTGCGGATGCTTGCGAGAGGGGTTAATCATAAGTGGGAGGCTTGTCCAAGTAAGGGCAGCACCCAAGCACCGGTCCACCCACATATCAAATTATCAAAGTAACGAACGCGAATCATATGAGCATGATGAAAACTAGCTTGACAGTAATTCCCATGTGTCCTCGGGAGCGCTTTGCTTTATATAAGAGTTTGTCCAGGCTTGTCCTTTGCTATAAAAAGGATTGGGCCACCTTGCTGCACCTTATTTACACTTGTTACTTGCTACCCGTTACGAATTATCTTATCACAAAACTACCTGTTACCGATAATTTCAGTGCTTGCAGAGAATACCTTACTGAGAACTGCTTGTCATTTCCTTCTGCTCCTCGTTGGGTTCGACGCTCTTACTTATCGAAAGGACTACGATAGATCCCCTATACTTGTGGGTCATCAAGACTCTTTTCTGGCGCCGTTGCCGGGGAGTGAAGCGCCTTGGTGAGTGGAACTTGGTAAGGAAAAAGTTATATACTGTGCTGAAATTTACTGTCACTTGTTACTATGGAAAGTAATCCTTTGAGGGGCTTGTTCGGGGTATCTTCACCTCGACCGGAAGTACAAAGAGATGCTCCTCAACCTGCTGCACCTATTGAAAATATTTATTATGAAATTCCCTCGGGTATGATAGAGAAACTGCTAGCTAATCCTTATGCAGGAGATGGAACACTACATCCTGATTTGCATCTAATCTATGTGGATGAAGTTTGTGGATTATTTAATCTTGCAGGTTTGCCTGAGGATGATGTCAAGAAGAAGGTCTTTCCTTTATCTTTGAAGGAGAAGGCATTGACATGGTACAGGCTATGTGATGATATTGGATCATGGAACTACAACCGATTGAAATTGGAATTTCATCAGAAGTCTTATCCTAGGCATCTGGTTCATCGTGATCGGAATTATATTTATAATTTTTGGCCTCGTGAAGGAGAAAGTATCGCTCAATCTTGGGGGAGGCTTAAGTCAATGTTATATTCATGCCCTAATCATGAGCTCCCGAGAGGAATTATTATTCAGAACTTTTATGCTCGGCTTTCTAATAATGATCGGTCCATGCTCGATACTTCTTGCGGCGGTTCCTTTATGAAGAAGGATATTGAATTCAAATGGGACTTATTGGAAAGAATTAAACGCAACTCTGAAGATTGGGAGCTTGACGAAGGTAAGGAGTCAGGTATAAACCTTAAGTTTGATTGTGTTAAATCCTTTATAGACACCGATGCTTTTCGTGAATTTAGCACTAAATATGGACTTGACTTTGAGATAGTAGCTTCTTTCTATGAATCTTTTGCTACTCATGTTGATCTCCCTAAGGAGAAGTGGTTTAAATATCATCCTCCCATTGAAGTGAAAGTAGTTGAACCTATTAAAGTTGAGGAGGAAACTATCACTTATAATGCTGATCCTGTTATTCATACTGCTTACATTGAGAAACCACCCTTCCCTGTTAGGATAAAGGAACATGCTAAAGCTTCAACTGTGGTTCGTAAGAGTTGTATTAGAACACCTACACCCCCTGAACAAATTAAAGTTGAACCTAGTATTGCTATGGTTAAAGATCTCTTGGTTGATAATATTGATGGGCATGTTATTCATTTCTGTGATGAAGCTGCTAGAATTGCTAGGCCTGATACTAAGAGTAAACATAGACCAGTTGTTGGCGTGCCTGTTGTTTCTGTTAAAATAGGAGATCATTGTTATCATGGCTTATGTGATATAGGTGCTAGCGTGAGTGCAATTCCCTTTTCCTTATACAAAGAAATTATGCATGATATTGCACCAGTTGAACTAGAGGAAATTGATGTTACTATTAAGCTTGCTAATAGAGATACTATTGCACCAATGGGGATTGTTAGAGATGTTGAAGTCTTGTGTGGGAAAATAAAGTATCCTACTGATTTTCTTGTTCTTGGTTCCCCACAAGATGATTTTTGTCCCATTATATTTGGCAGACCCTTCTTGAATACTGTTAATGCTAGGATTGATTGTGAAAAGGAAACAGTTACTGTGAGTTTTGGGGATGTGTCTCATGAGTTCAATTTCTCTAAATTTCGTAGACAACCCCATGACAAAGAATTGCCTAGTAAAGATGAAATTATTGGTCTTGCTTCTATTGCTGTGCCTCCTACTGATCCTTTAGAACAATATTTGCTGGACCATGAAAATGATATGCATATGAATGAGAGGAATGAAATAGATAAAATTTTCTTTGATCAGCAGCCTATTTTGAAACACAACTTACCTATTGAAATACTTGGGGATCCTCCTCCACCCAAGGGTGATCCCGTGTTTGAGCTTAAACAATTACCCGATACTTTGAAATACGCTTATCTTGATGAAAAGGAGATATATCCTGTTATTATTAGTGCTAACCTTTCAGAGCATGAAGAAAAGAGATTATTGAAAACTCCGAGGAAGCACCGTGCTGCTATTGGATATACTCTTGATGATCTTAAGGGCATTAGTCCCACTCTATGTCAGCATAAAATTAATATGGAGCCTGATGCCAAACCAGTTGTTGATCACCAACGACGGTTGAATCCTAAGATGAAAGAAGTGGTAAGAAAAGAAACACTAAAGCTTCTGGAGGCAGGTATAATTTATCCTGTTGCTGATAGTAGATGGGTTAGTCCTGTTCATTGTGTTCCTAAGAAGGGAGGTATCACCGTTGTCCCTAATGATAAAAATGAATTGACCCCGCAAAGAATTGTTACAGGTTATAGAATGGTAATTGATTTTAGGAAATTAAACAAAGCTACTAAGAAGGATCATTACCCTCTACCTTTTATTGATCAAATGCTAGAAAGACTATCCAAACACACTCATTTTTGCTTTCTAGATGGTTACTCTGGTTTCTCTCAAATACCTGTGTCAAAAGAGGATCAAGAAAAAACCACTTTTACTTGCCCTTTCGGCACTTTTGCTTATAGACGTATGCCTTTTGGTTTATGCAATGCACCCGCTACCTTTCAAAGATGTATGATGGCTATATTCTCTGACTTTTGTGAAAAGATTCTTGAGGTTTTCATGGATGACTTTTCCGTTTACGGAACTTCTTTTGATGATTGCTTAAGCAACCTTGATCGAATTTTACAGAGATGTGAAGAAACTAATCTTGTCTTGAATTGGGAAAAGTGCCACTTTATGGTTAATGAAGGTATTGTCTTGGGGCACAAGATCTCCGAAAGAGGTATTGAGGTGGATAAAGCTAAGGTTGATGCTATTGAAAAAATGCCGTGCCCTACGGATATCAAAGGTATAAGAAGTTTCCTTGGTCATGCTGGCTTTTATAGGAGGTTTATTAAAGATTTCTCTAAGATTTCTAGGCCTCTTACTAATCTTTTACAAAAAGATGTCCCATTCGTTTTTGATGATGATTGTGTAGAAGCATTTGAAATTCTTAAGAATGCCTTGATTACCGCACCTGTTGTTCAACCACCTGATTGGAACCTACCCTTTGAAATTATGTGTGATGCTAGTGATTATGCTGTTGGTGCTATTCTAGGACAAAGAGTTGATAAGAAATTAAATGTTATCCATTATGCCAGTAAAACTCTAGATAGTGCTCAAAGAAATTATGCTACTACTGAAAAGGAATTTTTAGCGGTTGTGTTTGCTTGTGATAAGTTCAGACCTTATATTGTTGATTCCAAAGTAACTGTTCACACCGATCATGCTGCTATTAAGTACCTTATGGAAAAGAAAGATGCTAAACCTAGACTTATTAGATGGGTTCTTCTGCTACAAGAATCTGATTTGCATATTATTGATAGAAAGGGTGCTGATAACCCTGTAGCAGACAACTTGTCTAGGTTAGAAAATGTTCTTGATGACCCACTACCTATTGATGATAGCTTTCTTGATGAACAATTAGCTGTCATAAATGCTTCACATAATGCTCCATGGTATGCTGATTATGCTAATTACATTGTTGCTAAATTTATATCGCCTAGTTTCACATACCAACAAAAGAAAAAGTTCTTCTATGATTTAAGACATTACTTTTGGGATGATCTACACCTTTATAAAGAAGGAGTGGATGGTATTATTAGACGTTGTGTACCTGAGCATGAACAGGAACAAATCTTACGCAAGTGTCACTCCGAGGCCTACGGAGGACACCACGCTGGAGATAGAATTGCACATAAGGTACTACAATCTGGTTTTTATTGGCCTACTCTCTTCAAGGATGCTCGTAAGTTTGTCTTGTCTTGTGATGAATGTCAAAGAATTGGTAATATTAGTAGACATCATGAAATGCCTATGAATTACTCTCTCGTTATTGAACCATTTGATGTTTGGGGTTTTGATTATATGGGACCTTTTCCACAATCTAACGGGTATACTCATATTTTAGTTGCTGTTGATTATGTTACTAAGTGGGTAGAAGCTATTCCAACTAGTAGCGCTGATCATAACACTTCTATTAAAATGCTTAAAGAAGTTATTTTCCCTAGATTTGGAGTCCCTAGATATTTAATGACTGATGGTGGTTCACACTTTATTCATGGTGTTTTCCGTAAATTGCTTGCTAAGTATGATGTTAATCATAGAATTGCATCTCCTTATCACCCTCAGTCTAGTGGTCAAGTAGAATTGAGCAATAGAGAAATTAAATTGATCTTGCAGAAGACTGTTAATAGATCTAGGAAGAATTGGTCTAAGAAACTTGATGATGCATTATGGGCTTATAGAACTGCTTACAAAAACCCTATGGGTATGTCTCCGTATAAAATGGTTTATGGTAAAGCATGTCACTTACCTCTAGAGCTAGAGCATAAAGCTTATTGGGCAATTAAAGAGCTCAACTATGATTTCAAACTTGCTGGTGAGAAGAGGTTATTTGACATTAGCTCACTTGATGAATGGAGAACCCAAGCCTATGAGAATGCCAAGTTGTTTAAAGAAAAGGTTAAGAGATGGCATGATAGAAGGATACAAAAGCGTGAATTCAATGTAGGTGATCATGTCTTGCTATACAATTCTCGTTTAAGATTTTTTGCAGGAAAACTTCTCTCTAAATGGGAAGGTCCTTACGTTATCGAGGAAGTATACCGTTCCGGTGCCATCAAGATCAACAACGCCGAAGGCACAAACCCGAAGGAGGTGAACGGTCAAAGAATCAAACATTATATCTCAGGTACTCCCATAAATGTTGAAACCAATATTATCAATACCATAACCCCAGAGGAGTACATTAGGGAGACCTACCAGAATGTTTCAGACTCCGAAAAGGAATTGGTATGTGGTACGGTAAGTAAACCGACTCCAAAACTTTTTCAATGGCAAATTTTATCCGTTTTGGAATATTTAAAAAATTAGGAAAATTTAAAGTAGTCCGAATAGTGCACGAGGAGGCGACAAGCCAAGGGGGCGCGCCCCTGTGGCTTGTGACCACCTCGTGTACCATCCGGATTCCGTTTTCTTGTGGTATACTCCTTCGGGTCGGCAAAAATTCATTATATAATCTAGCGAAGGTTTTGATCTTCGTATCACGACAATATCTCCTGTTTTTGTTTTGAGCTGTTTCTGCAGCAGATTTAGAGCAAGATGTCTTCGCAAGAGTTGGTCGGGGAGAACCGTGCCTCTCACCTAACACCGGGGCCTGGAGTTTGCAGCAAAGCCAACCACTTCGGGCAGGCCACGGAGGAAGAGGTGGAGGCCGATTTGAAAAGAATAGATGCCATGGAGGAAGATCAAGAAGTTAGCTCTCGCCTGCATCCTGGAGCCATGTTGGAAGAACTTCAGAGCTCAGCAATTCCGAATTCGGTTATCCCTCCCAATGCCAAATTTCTTACTTATGAAAATATGAAAAAGAGTGTTGCTTCTTCCCCCGCAGCAATGAAACATCCGTGGGTTACGGGAGCTCTAACCGTCACTGGAAAACTTCGCAAGGAAATAATGGACCTTAGACGGCAAAATAATAAGCTTGAGGAGGAGAATCGCATTCTGAGGGGCATCATCGCCAAGAATATAACATCACCACCTCCGAAGCAAGACAACTAAACACATGGGTATGGGCACTCCCCTTGGCTTGTGCCAAGCTTGGGGGAGGTGCCCCGGTATCGTATCACCATCACATCTTTTATTTTTATCGTTTTTCTTAGTTCGATCCTTTTGATTATATCTTGATCTAGTAGAATAAAGTTTTTAGTGTGATCTAGTTTTGAGTTTTACTTTATGTTCCCCCTATGTAAGCAAGTCCGAGAGTTATATAATAAAGAGTAGTTTTAAGTTGAGGGCTTTGCTTGTTTGCTATGATCTTGAGAAAAAGAAATAAAAAGAGGTATAGAATAAAAGTAAAGAGTATATATGATGATCTTATGGGGAGTGATGACTTCACATATAAGAAGTATGTCGATTGAAACTTGTTGTGAGTTGACAAACATAGCTATTGGTCATTGTGGCAATTAAAAGGAAGTAATAAAGAAAGAGAGGTTCACATATAAATATATTATCTTGGACATCTTTTATGATTGTGAGCACTCATTAAAATATTATATTTTAAAAAGTTGATGTTGGACAACGAAGACAACATAATGGGTTATGTTTGCTTACTTCTGAATAGAAGTTATATGGTTATAGATCCCTCAACATGTGTCGCTTGCTTCCACCTCATATCAGCCAAAACTTCCGCACCAAGTAGAGTTACTACTTGTGCATCCAAACACCCTTAACCCAGTTTTGCCATGAGAGTCCACCATACCTACCTATGGATTGAGTAAGATCCTTCAAGTAAGTTATCATTGGTGCAAGCAATGAAAATTGCTCTCTAAATATTGTGTGATCTATTAGTGTGAGGAAAATAAGCTTTATACGAACTTGTGACAGGGAAGAAATAAAAGCGACGGACTGCATAATAAAGTTCTCTATCACAAGGGGCAATATAAAGTGACGTTCTTTTGCATTAAGGGATTGTGCATCCAACTATAAAGCGCATGACAACCTCTGCTTCCCTCTGCGAAGGGCCTATCTATTACTTTTATTTTCTAGTACTTACCTTTATGCAAGAGTCGTGGTGATCTCCATCACTTTCTTTATTTCGCCTTTATCTCTTGGCAAGCGTCATGTGTTGGGGAATGATCTAGACACATATATCCACTCGGAAGTGGGCAAGCATGAGTTATTACTGTTGACATTACCCTTGAGGTAAATAGTTGGGAGGCAATACTATAAGCCCCTATCTTTCTATGTGTCCGATTGAAGCTTTGACCTCATAGGTACCTCGTGAGTGTTAGCAATTGTGAAAGACTAAAAGATGATTGAGTATGTGGATTTGCTTTACAAGCTCTTATATTGACTCTTTCCTACGTTATGATAAATTGGAATTGCTTCAATGACTGAGATCATAGTTTGTTGGTTCTCAATAGAGTTCTTGATTCATACTTTACCTTGTGAATGAATTGTTACTTCAACATAAGAAATTATATGCCAATATATGTTGCTGTTCTAAAGATGATCATGATGCCCTCATGTCCGTATTTTATTTTATCGACACCTCTATCTCTAAACATGTGGGAATATTTATCGATTTCGGCTTTCGCTTGAGGACAAGCGAGGTCTAAGCTTGGGGGAGTTGATACGTCCATTTTGCATCATGCTTTTATATTGATATTTATTGCATTATGGGCAGTTATAACACATTTTGGTACAATACTTATGCCTTTTCTCTCTTATTTTACAAGGTTTATCTGAAGAGGGAGAATGCCGGCAGCTGGAATTCTGGACTGGAAAAGGAGCAAATCTGAGATACCTATTCTGCACAACTCCAAAAGTCCTGAAAACTTACGGAGAATTATTTTGGAATATATAAAAAATACTGGGTGGAAGAAATACCAGAGGGGGCCCACCAGGCAGTCACAAGCCAGGGGGGCGCCCCCTACCCCCCTGGGCGCGCCCCTATGGCTTGTGGCCCACCTGGCAGCCCTCCGGTGCCCATCTTCTGCTATATGGAGGGTTTTGACCTGGAAAAAATCATAACAGAGCTTTCGGGGCGAAGCGCCGCCGTCTCGAGGCGGAACTTGGGCAGAACCAATCTAGGGCTCCGACGGAGCTGTTCTGCCGGGGAAACTTCCCTCCCGGAGGGGGAAATCGAAGCCATCGTCATCGCCAACGATCCTCTCATCGAGAGGGGGTCAATCTCCATCAACATCTTCACCAGCACCATCTCCTCTCCAAACCCTAGTTCATCTCTTGTATCCGATCTTTGTCTCAAAACCTCAGATTGGTACCTGTGGGTTGCTAGTAGTGTTGATTACTCCTTGTAGTTGATGCTAGTTGGTTTACTTGGTGGAAGATCATATGTTCAGATCCTTAATGATCATTAATACTCCTCTGATTATGAGCATGAATATGCTTTGTGAGTAGTTACGTTTGTTCCTGAGGACATGGGATAAGTCTTGTTATAAGTAATCATGTGAATTTGGTATTCGTTCGATATTTTGATGAGATGTATGTTGTCTTTCCTCTAGTGGTGCTATGTGAACGTCGACAACATGACACTTCACCATTATTTGGGCCTAGAGGAAGGCATTGGGAAGTAATAAGTAGATGATGGGTTGCTAGAGTGACAGAAGCTTAAACCCTAGTTTATGCGTTGCTTCGTAAGGGGCTGATTTGGATCCACATGTTTCATGCTATGGTTAGATTTATCTTAATTCTTCTTTCGTAGTTGCGGATGCTTGCGAGAGGGGTTAATCATAAGTGGGAGGCTTGTCCAAGTAAGGGCAGCACCCAAGCACCGGTCCACCCACATATCAAATTATCAAAGTAGCGAACGCGAATCATATGAGCATGATGAAAACTAGCTTGACAGTAATTCCCATGTGTCCTCGGGAGCGCTTTGCTTTATATAAGAGTTTGTCCAGGCTTGTCCTTTGCTATAAAAAGGATTGGGCCACCTTGCTGCACCTTATTTACACTTGTTACTTGCTACCCGTTACGAATTATCTTATCACCAAACTATCTGTTACCGATAATTTCAGTGCTTGCAGAGAATACCTTATTGAGAACTGCTTGTCATTTCCTTCTGCTCCTCGTTGGGTTCGACACTCTTACTTATCGAAAGGACTACGATAGATCCCCTATACTTGTGGGTCATCAGTCCCTAACAACCACTCCGCACTGATGTATAAATTTGTTCTTGGTCCGGTAGGGAGCAATCGGTTGGCCTTCTTAAGAGACTTCTTCGATCATGAACCTTTCTTGCGCGTCCAACCTTCTCATCGGGCCTCGTCTCCTTACGGAAGCAGAGCTCGATCCGGATGGCTAATTAAAATAAGAAAGAAGCGTTAATATATGTACATACAAAAAAATTAATGCATCTAGTCAGCAGAGGATTAATTAATATATACCTCGCCGGACTCTGAAACAGTTATGGCTCCCTTCTCCATTCGATCACCGGAGCCATCATGATCTCCTTCATCCCAGTTCGATCACCGGAGCAGTCATGATCCCCTTCCTCCTCACCGGAGCCGCCATCCTCTCTTTCCTCACCATCGGTCTCGTTGAGAAACGACAAGCAGGTGAGATCGATATCACCTCCGTCGCGGATTATATCCCCCAACAACTTTTCTTTTTCTAAGTCTCTGTCTGCCATAGTTTCTACAAATATTACAACGTGGCAATATACAACCATGAGAGATGGATTAGTGGCAAACATAGACTTAATCACAACAAGGAATCATATGCATATGAGCAATGGATTAGTGGGAAACATCATGCAAAATTCACAAGATTTATAACAGTCAGTTTCAGACGATCGTCGAGGACTCCTCCCCCCTCATGTCTGATGAGTCGCCCTATCTTTCGAGAGAGGATACTTTGCGGACCGCCTCTCTCATGGTCGTTTGTAGTGAAGGCTGAATGGCCCAATATGCTTAGCGTAGTATTTTGATGGGGATGGTGGGTTTCAGGTTCGGGTATTACTGAAACGGGTTTGAACCCGTATGCCTCTCTGATGGTCCTGGAGGATACTTGCGGACCCCCACCCCCCTCATGTCGAAGTTATCATTCTACGAACATATGAAAATTCTCAAGTGCATTATGTTCATATGGTGGGACTGGCAACCTACGAAGCACCGATACAGTGACATTGATACGGCGATACGGGTACGGCGATACGGGATACGGCGATACGGGCCTACGGCGATACGGATACGGCGATACGGGTACGGCGATACGGATACGGCGATACGGGTACGGAGATACGGCGATACGGGTACGACGATACGGTAATTAACAATAAACAAGCTCTCAAAAAGCAACAAGCCATCAGCATCAACAAGCCATGTTCAATGGGCTCACTGTGGGGGCAGGGGCCGGCGCGGCGACGACGTCGAGGCCGGCAGGGGCGAGGCGACGGTGACGGGGCAGGGGGAGGCGACGGCGGGGAAGGGCAAGGCGACGGCGACAGCTGGGGCAGGGCGAGGCGACGGCGACGTAGGGGCAGGGCGCGGCGACGGCGACGACGACGTAGGGGCAGGGGCGCAACGACGGCGGGGCAGGTCGAGGCGACGGCGATGGCGGGGCAGGGCGAGGCGACGGCGGGGCAGGGCGAGGCGACGGCGACGGCGACGTAGGGGTAGGGCGTGGCGACGGCGACGACGACGTAGGGGCAGGGGCGTGATGACGGCGGGGCAGGGCGAGGTGACAGCGACGGCGGGGCAGGGCGCGGCGACGGCGACGGGGAGGAGGGCGCGCGAGGAGGTCCGGCGCCGGCAACGGTCAGCGGGACGGCAGGGCGTCGGTGAGGGCGATGGCAAAATCCGGCAGCCTGGCGGCGTTGATGTTGTCGTCGGCGCCGAGGAGAGAAGAAACTGCAATGGATTGGAAATTTTCCCAACTCCCGCTTATATACAGAGACCTTTAGTCCTGGTTGGAGCCTCCAACCGGGACTAATGCCCCCCTTTAGTCCCGGTTGAAGGCTCCAACCGCGACTAAAGGTCAATTTCCAGCAGCCCAAAGGGCGGGAAGCAGAGACCTTTAGTCCCGGTTGGTGGCACCAACCGGGACTAAAGGGGGGCATTTGTCCCGGTTGGAGGCTCCAGCCGGGACTAAAGGGCTATGCTTCCCGTAGCAAAAGTTTAGTCCCACCTCGCTAGTCGAGAGGGGCTCGGAGTGGTTTATAAGCGCTGCTGCCGCTGCCCTCTCGAGCTCCTCTCTAATGCAGGCAGTCCATGCCTATTTGATGCCCTGTTGGGCCTGCTAGCACTGCGGGCCTGAATCCTGGCCCATTTATAGGGTTAGGCGGGCCTTTTTTTGCATATATTATGATTTTTAATGTTATTTTTTGCATATGTTATTTTTAGGTATATAATTTTAGTTGCATAAGTTTTGCTTTTTATTGGTTCTTTTTAAGTGATTCCTTTTGCTATTAGAGTTTTATAAAAGCTTTTTAGTTTCTATTAAAGCTTGTAACAAAATATACTTTATGAAAATTCATTTTACTGTTAAAGTTTTTAACTCAAGACTTTTTCTGCATTCAATATGCACCATTCAAAGCCACATCATCACTTTTCAACCTTTTTGTGACTTCATTTCCTATTTTTCATGCATTTCATGATTTATTTTGAGCTAAAATGATCCTGAATTGAGAAGCACTGCAAATGAACTCTGAAATGGTTGCAAGTTGGCATGGTATCATAATTTCACCCACGTAGCATGTGCTAAAAAGTTGAGAGGGTTACGGCAAAAACTGGATGCACTTCGTGTACGAACTGGACAATCTCTTTCGAAGTGTGAGGGTTTTGGATGAAAACTCTTCTGTTACAAAAGGATTTCAATTTTTTAAACATATTTGAACTCCAGACTTTTTCTGCATTCAATATGCACCATTCAAAGCCACATCATCACTTTTCAAACCTTTTCTGACTTCATTTGCTATTTTTCATGCATTTCATGATTTATTTTGAGCTAAAATGACCCTGAATTGAGAAGCACTGCAAATGAACTCTGAAATAGTTGCAAGTTGGCATGGTATCATAATTTTACCCACGTAGCATGTGCTAAAAAGTTGAGAGGGTTACGGCAAAAACTGGATGCACTTCGTGTACGAACTGGACAATCTCTTTCGAAGTGTGAGGGTTTTGGACGAAAACTCTTCTGTTACAAAAGGATTTCAATTTTTTAAACATATTTGAACTCAAGACTTTTTCTGCATTCAATATGCACCATTCAAAGCCACATCATCACTTTTCAAACCTTTTCTGACTTCATTTGCTATTTTTCATGCATTTCATGATTTATTTTGAGCTAAAATGACCCTGAATTGAAAAGCACTGCAAATGAACTCTGAAATGGTTGCAAGTTGGCATGGTATCATCATTTCACCCACATAGCATGTGCTAAAAAGTTGAGAGGGTTACGGCAAAAACTGGATGCACTTCGTGTACAAACTAGACAATCTATTTCGAAGTGTTAGGGTTTGGGACGAAAACTCTTCTGTTACTATAGGATTTCAATTTTTTAAACATATTTGAACGAAAGACTTTTTCTGCATTCAATATGCACCATTCAAAGCCACATCATCACTTTTCAAACCTTTTCTGACTTCATTTGCTATTTTTCATGCATTTAATGATTTATTTTGAGCTAAAATGACCCTGAATTGAAAACCACTGCAAATGAACTCTGAAATGGTTGCAAGTTGGCATGGTATCATCATTTCACCCATATAGCATGTGCTAAAAAGTTGAGAGGGTTACGGCAAAAACTGGATGCACTTCGTGTACAAACTGGACCATGTCAACTTTTTAGCACATGCTATGTGGGTGAAATTATGATACCATGCCAACTTTCAACAATTTCAGAGTTCATTTGCAGTGCTTTTCAATTTCAGGGCCATTTTAGCTCAAAATAAATCATGAAAGGATTGAAAAATAGCAAATGAAGTCAAAAAAGGGTTGAAAAGTGATAATGTGGCTTTGAATGGTGCATATTGAAAGCAGAAAAAGTCTTGAGTTAAAATATGTTTTAAAAAAATGAAATCCCTTTATAATAGACGAGTTTTCGTCCGAAACCGTGATACTTCGAAGGAGATTGTCCAGTTTGTACAGGAAGTGAATCCAGTTTTTCCCGTAACCCTCTCAACTTTTTAGCTCATGCTATGTGGGTGAAATTATGATACCATGTCAACTTTCCATAATTTCAGAGTTCATTTGCAGTGCTTTTCAATTTCAGGGTCATTTTAGCTCAAAATAAATCATGGAATGCATGAAAAATAGCAAATGAAGTCAGAAAAGGGTTGAAAAGTGATGATGTGGCTTTGAATGGTGTATATTGAATGCAGAAAAAGTCTTGAGTTAAAACATGTTAAAAAAAAGAAATCCCCTTGTAATAGACGAGTTTTCGTCCGAAACCGTGATACTTCGAAGGAGATTGTCCAGTTTGTACACGAAGTGCATCCAGTTTTTCCCGTAACCCTCTCAACTTTTTAGCACATGCTATGTGGGTGCAATTATGATACCATGCCAACTTTCAACCATTTCATAGTTTATTTGTAGTGCTTTTCAATTTCAGGGTTATTTTAGTTCAAAATAAATCATGAAATGTATGAAAAATAGCAAATGAAGTTAGAAAAGGGTTGAAAAATGATGATGTGGCTTTAAATGGTGCGTATTGAATGCAGAAAAAGTCTTGAGTTAAAACATGTATCTATTATCTACTAAAAGAAAAATACGGGTCAAAAATAGATAAATAGCTAGAAAATCCCACATTAATCAGAAACATCCGACCGTCGATAAAAATTTACTAAGCGATCACAAGCGATGGATCTTAGAAATAATTTATTAACATTAAAGTTCATAATAATTACCCACCTATGCCCCAGGTTAGTTTTATCGGTACCCTAAAGTATGCTAATTGAAATCAGGGTTACGTTTCTAAAAATAAGGGGGTTACGATCCCCTTTGCATACCCTCACGTACGCTATTGCTGCCGCCGGCGGCGTTCTCCTCGGTGCCCTCGATCGGCGGACGAGGCTTTCATCTGTGCATGCTTGAGAAAAAGATCACGGTTCTCCACTCCTTTGCATGTCCTTCTGCTGCCCGCCACTGCCGGGTGCTCTCGATCGGCTGGCGAACCCAGGCCACCAACCATGTGCATGCAAGTCGCTTTTGTATCTCAGTCCTATAGCAAGAAGCAGTGCAAGATCAAACAGAATACTAATCCTTACACTACGTTCACGCTTTGCATGCTCAACGAGATCTATCAACATACTTTCGTCATGCACCTCCACGCTGTGCATGCATTCTCAACAAACCTTATGAAGACCGCGACCACGTCCTGGCCGCCGATGTCAAACATCAGGTGTCTACACGCATGCTACCCAGCCACTCTATTGCGATCTCCTAGCGCGCCGACGTGTACGATGTCTCTGCCAACAGCGTATTCACCTCGGTTCCTTGTATGGTGGATTCTCCTTTAAGTCTGCCCATGCTACCACAGTTCACATCAAAAAATTTCTCCCGCAAAACAAAATATCGGCATCATCAGATTTCAGTCGGGCTGATGTATGTATGCATGCCATCGTGCAAGATCGATCCATACATCCATGAATAGCCAAGAGCCAGGTAATGTCACGTACGCATGTATATTTCCTTTGACTTCTACTTCTATTTCTTAGCAATGCATCACATTGGCTTGACAACTTTCTGAGCATTAGCAACATGGAACAAGATGTCCGTCTTTGTCGATATGCAGTAAAATGATTAGGTGCAATTGCTCCATTGTGAAGTTTCAATTTTATAGCATATATTTATATATGTGAATTGTGCTTCAATAATTTTTTTGTTAAAACTAATTATGATACAAATTGTACAAATGTGCTTGCGAAAGGGAGGGAACAACCATATCACTTCAAATTCACAAGAAATGAATAGTGTACTCGAAATTCATAAGAACTGATGTTTTCGTAGACAAAACTATTTTTGCAATCTGTCTTAGAAACAACATGTACCATTTTGTCCTGGGTAACAATGATGGGCATCATCCTTCAAGCAACTATGTGAATCTTGAGTAACTATTTTAACATATATTTACTTATGTGTGCACCTTCATTCCCATGTCTTCTCGGTGGAGTTTTTAATGATATTTTAAATAACAGTAACTCATGTGATTATATATATAATAATTTGTAATAAAACAATATTCCTTTGATAACATGATATTTTTGTTTTAAGTAATAACATCCACTCTGGAACATTTTCTTAATCAATAGTATGTTTATAAATGAACTTCTTTTTATAGTCGTTTTCTTTAGACTTTGTCATTGTAAGTTCTATAATATTCACACATATCCTCCTTTATAGATATTAAAGTTATATAGACTTGTGATCCAATGTTGTGTGCTGAATACCATAGGATTGCTTATGATACCATGTTAGAGGATATTATGCAGCTCATCTTTCCGTATAGCATAGTGAGTGTCAAAAAAATAAACTAGAAAGATTAGAGTTTGCCGTTTTATTCGAGGTCGGTGGCATGGCCATTTCTTGGCAAAGTTCGGATGGATGGAGAGGGAGATGGGGAGAGAGATAGAGAGAGGCAGAGAAAGATCTATTAAATTTCTAGGGAGAAAACTTACAATTCTTTCTACACACCACTCCTCTTGGGAAAATGCTAATTGCTCTTCAGCACCAATATATGCCTTTCTAGCTACAATATAATCAGACAAGCATATATTCCAATTTCTAAGGTTTTGTGTATTCTTTTATTTTAGGGCACCTCACTATAATCGAATAACTATTGTCTCTATGTTTTTCTAATCATGTGTATAACTTGCCTAGAATATTATAGTGGTATGATGATTATATAACGAGTGTTGATGACAGACTAATGCTAGATTTACAGTTGTCATTGAATTGGAAAATTATTACATCCGTGAAAACTCATCATAAAAATGATTTTTTTTCAAGACGCTGGAAATATGCCATCTGAGGCAGCATAATAAAATCGACATAATAAATACATGTGGCAAGAACACACATTGAACGGATTGAAGAGCATGGATTGAGGAAGCATGACTGGATCTAGAGAAAACAGATAAAACCAATAGAACGATATTTCAAAATAGAAGGGAATTGCAATCCTCATAAATTATAGCCGGTGTAAATAGTCCTCTTACAATCATATGCTCTCTAGACAATTCCTATTACCGCAACGTAAAAATTTGCTCGGGTTGATTTGAAAAATAAATTGGTTGAGTGATTTGGCACCAACATAAGCATCGATAAAGGAGCACATATGAGCATTGATTGCTGAAACAGAGGGCTTGGGAATTTTCTTGTCATTTATTGGTTTCATTTTTTACAAAATATGGATGCATTTGTGTGTGCAAGGATGCATCATGTAAGAAGGTCAGATGCAGACAAAACCGGTTCCTCAATATAGCCATACACAAAATGATAAGATGACATAGAATTGCAGGCATTCTCCAGATATAATAGGAAGAACAACTAGCAAATACGCATATTGCAAGTTGATTTGGTTGGTACCTTGCAGCTCAATGCCTGATTGTTCTATCAAAGCAAAAAAAAATATATTCACATTGTAATCCTATATTTATATTAAAAACGATATCAAAATTACACCTATAAAAATGTACCATGATCTATAATACCGTGTATTATATAATGATATAATGAAAGGGGTAAATAAGAGTGTAAAGATATGTGCATGACATAAAATAAAGAATCAATAGTCGCATTTGCACTAAAGTTCTAGCCCTCGTATTTGCGAGGGCCACCTTGCTAGTGTTTAAAAAAATGAAATCCCTTTGTAATAGACGAGTTTTCGTCCGAAACCCTGATACTTCGAAGGAGATTGTCCAGTTTGTACACGAAGTGCATCCAGTTTTTCCCGTAACCCTCTCAACTTTTTAGCACATGCTATGTGGGTGAAATTATGATACCATGCCAATTTTCAACCATTTCAGAGTTCATTTGCAGTGCATTTCAATTTCAGGGTCATTTTAGCTCAAAATAAATCATGAAATGCATGAAAAATAGCAAATGAAGTCAGAAAAGGGTTGAAAAGTGATGATGTGGCTTTGAATGGTGCGTATTGAATGCAGAAAAAGTCTTGAGTTAAAATATGTTAAAAAAATGAAATCCCTTTGTAATAGACGAGTTTTCGTCCGAAACCCTGATACTTCGAAGGATATTGTCCAGTTTGTACACGAAGTGCATCCAGTTTTTCCCGTAACCCTCTCAACTTTTTAGAACATGCTATGTGGGTGAAATTATGATAGCATGCCAAATTTCAACCATTTCGGAGTTCATTTGCAGTGCTTTTCAATTTCAGGGTCATTTTAGCTCAAAATAAATCATGAAATGCATGAAAAATAGCAAATGAAGTCAGAAAAGGGTTGAAAAGTGATGATGTGGCTTTGGATGGTGCATATTGAATGCTGAAAAAGTCTTGAGTTAAAATATGTTTAAAAATATGCAGAAAAAGTCTTTTATAAAACTTTAATAGCACAAAGAATGAACACAACGAATCAATTAAATATAATATTCTTCATTAGCAAAAAGAATCAAAATAATATTTACTAAAATTATCAAAGTATTTATTTGTTAAAAACTTTAATAGTAAAATGAATTTTTATAAAGTATATTTTGTTACAAGCTTTAATAGAAACTAAAAAGCTTTTATAAAATTCTAATAGCAAAAGGAATCAACTAAAAAGAATGAATAAAAAATAAAACTTATGCAACTAAAATTATATAACTAAAAATAACATATGCAAAAAATAACATTAAAAATTTAAAAACATAATATATGCAAAAAAAAGACCCGCCTACTAGGCACCACGGCCTACATACGACTAGAAACCCTATAAATGGGCCAGGATGCAGGCCCACAGTGCTAGAAGGCCCATCAGGGCGTCAACTAGGCATGTACTGCCTGCATTAGAGAGGAGCTCGAGAGGGCACCGGCAACAGCGCTTATAAACCACGCCAAGGCCCTCTCGACTAGCGAGGTGGGACTAAACTTTTGGTACGGGAAGCACAGCCCTCTAGTCCCGGTTGGTGGCTGCAACCGGGACTAATGCCCGCCTTTAGTCCCGGTTGGAGCTACCACCCGGGACTAAAGGTCTCTGCTTCCCGCCCTTTGGGCTGCTGAAATTTGACCTTTAGTCTTGGTTGGTGGCACCAACCGGGACTAAAGGGGGGCATTAGTCCCGGTTGCAGCCACCAACCGGGACTAAAGGGGGGGCTATATAAGCGGGACTTAGCAGTTTTTTCAATCCATCTGCAGTTTCTTTTCTCCTCTCCCTCGACGGCGCCGACGACGACATCGACGCCGCCAGGCTGCCGGATTTTGCCGTCGCCCTCGCCGTCGCCCTCGCCGACGCCCTGCCGTCCCCGAGCCCGCTAACCGTCGCCCGCGTCGGACCTCCTCGTGCGCTCTCCGCCCTGTCGCCGCGTGCCCCCGAGCCAGCCCTCGTCAACGTCGCCGGCCTCCAGCTCCATCGCCGCGCCCCCAGTGAGCTCCCCCCCTTTCCCAAGGCCTCCGCTGCCGCCGCCGTCGCCCTGCGCTGCCGCCGCCATTGGCACTATATTTGTGTATGGCACTTTTTTTAATGTATGTATGTATGTTCATGTATGTATGTATGTATATGTTCTCTATATAGATGGCACTATTTTTTTCATGTATGTATGTATGTATATGTTCATGTATATGTATGGCACTATATGTGTATCAAGATGGCAATGGGCCCCGAAACCCGGGTCCCACGCGGGTTTTTACCCTATTAGGGGACGGGGATGGGCGCCTTTTTAACCCCGTGGGGCTGTCGTTGGGTAAAGTATAAAACCAGACACGTTTCGCGGGTTCAAACCCATTTCAGTAATACCCGAACCCGAAACCCGCCATCCCCGTCAAAATACTACGCTAAGCATATTGGGCCATTCAGCCTTCACTAAACCTAGCAATCCCATTGCCGACGCCTGATCTCGCCTCCCGCAGCCTTCATCTCGCGATTTAGTGTTGCTACAATGTTTGTTTCAATGTGATGGTTTCCCCATGGGTTCCCCGGATGTTATCCCCCTTCACCTAGCTATATCGTGTAGTGCCGCGTTAGAACACCCCTAACTCTCTCAGGAATTCAACATATCCCCGATAACTTCGACATGAGGGGGGTGGGGGTCCGCAAGTATCCTCGATGACCATGAGAGAGGCGGTCCACAAAGTATCCTCTCTCGAAAGATAAGACGACTCATCAGACATGAGGGGGAGGAGTCCTCGACGATCGTCTGAAACTGACTGTTATAAAACTTGTGAACTTTGCATGATGTTTCCCACTAATCCATTGCTCATATGCTTATGATTCCTTGTTGTGATTAAGTCTATGTTTGCCACTTATCCATCTCTCATGGTTGTATATTGCCATGTTGTAATATTTGCAGAAACTATGGACGACAGAGACTTATAAAAAGAAGAGTTGTTGGGGGATATAATCCTAGTCGGAGGTGATATCACCTTGTCGTTTCTCAAATAGACCGATGGTGAGGAAAGAGAGGATGGCGGCTCCGGTGAGGAGGAAGGAGATCATGACGGCTCCGGTGATCGAATTGAGGACGAAGGAGATCATGACGGCTCCGGTGATCGAATGGAGAAGGGAGCCTTAATTGCTTCAAAGTCCGGCGAGGTATATATATATATATATATATATATATATATATATATATATTAATTAATTAATCCTCTGCTGACTAGATTCATAAATTGTTTTGTATGTACATATATTAACGCTTCTTTCTTCTTTTAATTAGTCATCCATATCGAGCTCCACTTCGGTAAGGAGACGAGGCTCGAAGAGAAGGTTGGACCTGCAAGAAAGGTACACGATCGAAGAAGTCTCTCTAGAAGACCAACCGATTGCTCCCAAGCAGACTAGGGACAAATTTATACATCAGTGCAGAGTTATTGTTAGGGACAGCATCCCGATCACCGTCCAAGAATGGAATAAGAAAAAGGACCCTGAAGTTCCTTATGTCCACGATAGACTAAAAGATGATCTTTGGAACGCGCTGATGAGAAATTTCAGCCTACCGCCAGAGGAGGATCCGAATAACCCAGTTATACAGCGAAAGGTCAAGGCGTTTGCTCTTAAGAAGATGGCAGAACTATTCAAGAACTAGAAGAAACTATTGAACACAAAGTTTGTCGAAAAAGACGAGACTCCAGAATTCATCGGTTAATATGTGAAGATAAAAGATTACTGGCCCAAATTTGTGGCCTACAAGAAATCGGAGAAGGCTAAGAAAAGGTCACATATAAATAAGCAAAATGCTGCAAGGAAGCAGTATCACCATGTTATGGGCTCAGGTGGCTATAGTAAAGCCCGGCCTACGTGGGACAAAGCTGAGCAAGACCTGCTTGCTAAAGATGTCCATCCAGCGACATTGCACTGGCCAGATCATGCAAGGACTTGGTTCTTCGGGGTTGGGGGAACTTTGGACCCAAAAACAGGGAAGTGTGTCTGGACGAAAGCTCAACTTGAAATACCCGTCACAAAGCTTGAGGAAACAATCAAGAAATCGCTGGAAGGGACGTTCGTTCCCGACAGAGAGAAGGACAAGCTGTCATTTGCCCTCGGGAATCCTGAACACCCTGGACGAACATGAGGCACATCAGGCTCCGTTCCGTGGAAGGTTGGGTTTCCCGACAACACTGGTTACAGAAGCCGACAGAGAAAGAAGAAAGAGGAAGCAAGCGAAATGCAGAAGATGAATGCCAGATTAGCGAAACTAGAGGCACTTGAGAGCCAGCGAGCTACCTGAGGGAGTCCTGGTTTAAGGGGTCCTCGGGAGGCCGACCTATTTCTTATGGGCCGGACTATATGGGCCACTTGCTGAGCACTGGATGGATCGAAGACCCTGTCTCTAGGAAGGAAGCTTCGAGAATCGTGGCGTATTCTCCACGCTTGGAGTAGTGAATAGGCATGTTTATCCCTTCGACGTGTAACCGACCATGTGTAAACCCTAGGTACCCTCGGCGTCTATATAAGCCGGAGGGTTTTAGGTCGTAGGCCAACATAACTCATCTAGGGTTTTAGTCATACGATCTCGAGGTAGATCAACTCTGTAACCCTTATACCATCAATATAATCAAGCATGACGTAGGGTATTACCTCCATAGGAGGGCCCGAACCTGGGTAAACATCGTCTCCCACTTCTCCTGTTACCATCGATTCTAGTCTCACAGTTCGGGACCCCCTACCCGAGATCCGCCGGTTTTGACACCGACATTGGTGCTTTCATTGAGAGCTCCGCCGTGATCGCCAAAGGAATCGATGGCTCGCCTTGTCATCAACGAAGAGGTCCGCAATACGGACACTTTCGTCCCCGGACAGATCTTCGCCTTCGGCAACATTGTGCCGCACGCCGACCCGACCTGCCATCTAGGCCGTGCTGGAAGTTTCGCCCCTGATCAAGAGGTGAGATTCGGAAACCTAGAGTTCTCCGTAGATTCTCGGGGCGACCTGTCACTTACCGGGCTCGCAGTCTCGCCTGCCACGCCCGAAGACTCTGAGGCTTTAACCTCAGATCCATCTTTCGGTTCCGCCCACGGGATCTGCCCGGGCGAGGACCCAGCTTTCAGTCCGGACCCGGTCATAGTGCCAGATGCCCGGACACCTGTTCTTACCGAACACCCCCCCCCCCCCGCGCGGATGCATCGGAAGTTAACTCCGGAAGCTCTGAGCGGGCCGACCCGATCGAGCTCTCGATACTCAACGAGGCCCTAGATCGGATCTCGTCGATGAAGATTGCCGACGACCCAACCCCGATCAGTGCTCAGACCGGGCTGAAGGCGGGTCAGGGCGAATTTTTCGTCCCACCCACCACCCACTTGGTAGCCACTGTCGAGGATTTAACCGACATGTTGGACTATGCCTCAGAGGAGGCAGAATACATGGATGAGGAGGATCGCGCCCTCACCCCCGTTAACACCGGGCGGTGGACTGCCACCTCCACATATGACGTCTACATGGTGGACACTCTGAAAAACGATGGCGACAAATCGGATGAAGCGCCGTCAAGACGCCGAAAGCCGCATAAACGGTCAAAAGGAAAAAAGGGAAGAAAGGCTATCGACGGCACCGGGGACGGAGACACCCCGGAAGACCTCGGTGATCCCGAAATCCCCGAACACCCGTTAGAGGGTTAGGAGAGGCCGGAAGACCGGCGCAACCCCGACGATCTAAATGATTCCGAGGACGACAATTACTGCCGCCCCGCCGAGGAGGAGGACATCACGGAAGCCGATGACTTCGCCATCCCCGATAATCCCGAAGATCAGGAACTGTTCAGGCAACAGCTTATAGCCACGGCCCGCAGCCTGGAAGCAAAAGAACGGCAGCTTAAAGCCGAACAAGACAACCTCAACGATCGATGGACGAGAGTTCTCTCAGCTGAGGAAGGATATGGTACCGGTCTATCGGACCAACCTAAGAGCTATCCACGTAGAAGGCTGCTGCCACAATTCGATGACGAGCTCACTGATACGTCGTCCCCCAAACATAACCCATACGACAAGCCAAGCCGCCCTCCTCGAGGACGAGACAGGACGGCTGACGACACCGGCTATAGGCCGATGATACCCCGTAGACGGGGAAAAGAGCCACTAGAGCCCGATGACTGGTTCGACCTGCGACACGACCTGGAATACAGAGAAGGTCGTACGCGATCCATCTACGGATCCAGAGGATACTCACCCGATAGACGGGAAGGGTACCGGCCTTGGTTCGACCCCAACAATGAAGGTCGGGAACGAAACCGGGCTAGGACAGACGCCGATCACTGGTGCGACATAGCTCGGGTCAGAGGCGCTACCCACCCACTGTGTTTCTCGGATGAGGTGATGCGGCATCAGTTCCCGGAAGGGTTTAAATCCGTAAACATAGAACAATACGATGGGACAACTGACCCAACCAAATGGATCGAGGATTTCCTCCTCCACATCCACATGGCGCGAGGAGATGACCTCCACGCCATCAAGTACCTACCCCTAAAGCTTAAAGGGCCAGCTCGGCACTGGTTAAATAGCCTCCCCGAAAATTCCATTGGGTGCTGGGAGGATCTAGAAGAGGCATTCCGATCTAACTTCTAGGGCACTTATGTTCGGCCGCCGGACTCCTCCGACCTAAGCAACGTCGTCCAAAAACTAGGAGAATCCGCGCGACTATTCTGGAATCGGTTCTTGACCAAGAAAAACCAGATCGTTGACTGCCCGGACGTCGAAGCAATAGCCTCTTTCAGGCATAATATTCGGGATGAATGGCTGGCTCGCCAGCTCGGCCAGGATAAACCTTGGACAATGTCCGCCCTTACATCACTCATGACTCGCTTTTGCGCGGGAGAGGACAACTGGCTAGCAAGACGTAGCCACAACCCCGAAGACCCCGGAACCTCCGAAGTTCGGGACGGAAACGGGAAACCAAAGCGCAACAAGAATAAGCGCCGGCACATCAATAGTGATGCCGATGACACGGCCGTTAACGCCGGCTTCCGCAACTCCCGACCTGGGCAGCGGAAGAAGCCTCCTAAAGGCAATCGCGACGGTCCCACCCCGCTGGACAAGATCATGGAGAGGCCTTGCCAGATCCATGGCACTCAAGAGAAGCCCGCCAACCACACCAACCGTAACTGTTGGGTATTCAAACAGGCCGGCAAGCTCGCATGCGAGGACCAAGGAAAGAGCCCACGCAGTGAGGACGAGGATGAGCCCCGCGGTCCGATCGGTGGCGGACAAAAGAAATTCCCTCCAGAGGTGAATACAGTAAACATGATATACGCCACTCATATACCCAAAAAGGAGAGGAAGCGCGCCCTTCGAGAGGTCTACGCCGTAGAGCCTGTAGCCCCGAAGTATAACCCATGGTCGGTGTCGTGGTTTTGTCACGGCAGATGTCCGAAGACTTAGGTTCGAGGCCATCGCCATAGCAGTGGACTCAAAGGGGTTGATCGGGACGAAGGACACGAGATTACCCAGGTTCGGCCCCTCAAGTAGAGGTAAAAGCCTACGTCCTGCTTGTGTTGTATTAGTTGGAGTATCGATTACAAAGGAGCGGATTGCTTGACCTAGCTCTCGATTCCTTGGTCTCTTCTCTAAGCCGCCCCGGGGTCTAGCCTTTATATAAGAGGTCAAGGCCCCGGGTTACACGAGTCTCAAACCGACTCACACAGCGTGTCCTATTCTGTCTCTAAGCCGCCATACCATCTTGGGTAAGCCGCCACCGGGCGGCTTAGCCACCCGGGTCTTCACGCCATCTTCCGTCTCTGGGCCCCTGTCAACGGCCCATCTGGTAAGCCGCCCTGGCGGCCTTGCCTGCATCCTTAAGCCCACCTTACAAGTCTTGGGCTTACGAGCCGCCCGGTGTAACCCGGCCTCGCCTGGGCGGGTCTCACCACGGGTTATATCCCCAACATTAGGCCCCAGGTTGATTTGAGCCAGCTCATGTCAATCTTTAACTTTACTTAACGGCGAGTCTTCATTGCGCTGTCATCTGGAAAGTCAACTTGTAACCCGCCATGACGTCATACGGAATATTCGGAAAAGATTCCATGACGTTTGCAACGGATCTTTGTCACCGAAAGGTCATCCCGAAAATCAAGGCGCCAATTTACTGTAGCTCCCCACTTTCGCGCGTACGGTTGCCCTTTTCCTTATAAATAGCGCCACGTGCGCCTCCTCCCTTTCTCCGCCTGTCGCTGTCGTCTCCTTCCTCGCGTGAAGCCTCCCTCTCCAGAGCTCCGCCGCCCGCAACCGAAGACGCGCCGTCGCTCTACTGCCTCAGCCCGAAACGGACCAGAGCCTCATCGGCGCCTCCGCATCTCAGAGGTAAGCTCCTCTGATCCTCATTGAATCTGTGTACACCCCCGTTAGGGTTCCGAGTTCTTCCTTGTTCTTGCAAGTTCATCACCATCGATAACCACCGAGGCATCGAGCACTGCCCAAGACCTCGTATCACTACCCTTTGGCTGCGGGCACTCCTCCGAAGTCCATCCCCCACTCATTTTTGTGTCCATATGACACTCATTGTTGCGGGTAGATTGATCTCGTTCATCCACTGTTATTTCTAGGTCGTATTCATTTTCATTTTTTCTTCGCCCGTAGATCTTGCAATGAATAGACAATATGCAAAATCTGTTTTCTGCACTTAGTCATTTTCCCATCCATACCATCTTGGCTTCGTAAGTCGCCATTGTATTGCCGGCTCTCCGCCAATTTTTCTGGCGGCTTAGCTCTTCCACTTACACTGATTATAACTGCATTACACAGCGACTGCTCTTCTTAACCCGCCATTCCTTCTATTTTTGTAGCGTAACCCGCCGTCATGACAAGGACTCCATCCTCCTGTGATTGGGTCAGCTCCGGAGTCACTGAAGAACTCCTAGCTAACTTTGTTGAATCTGGCATGTTACCAAGTAAAGAGGAAATACACTGGCGGGTTCCAGGACCGGAGAAGAGGCCTGAGCCCAAGGAGGGAGAAATCATCATATTTACTGACCACATCCTTCGCGGGTTTCGCCCTCCCGGGTCAAAGTTTTTTCGGGATGTTCTTCACTTCTTCCAGATCCATCCTCAAGACATAGGCCCCAACTCAGTTACCAATATATGCCAATTCCAAGTTTTAACTGAAGTCTATATGCAAGAAGAACCGTCTGTTGACCTCTTCTATGAATATCACTATGCAAACCGCCAGACTGAAATGGCGGCCGGTCCCAGCTTGGAACTTGGTGGTATTACCATCCAAAGACGAAGAGACCTGCCATACCCTTCAGCCACCTTGCCGAGTCACCCCAAGGACTGGAACAAAACCTGGTTTTATTGCCAGGACACCTCTCCTGAAGGCGAGAATCCCCTGCCGGGTTACCGTCCAACCCGGCTCTGCTTTACCAATGACAACCCCCTCCCAGCACGAATGACAGCCGCCGAGCGAGCAAAGTATGCCTCGGCTTACACCAAGGTCAAGGCTCTGCTGGCTAACGGCTTGACAGGTGTTGACCTAACCCGTTGCTGGGTAAGCTGGAAAATCATGCCGTTGAGCCGGCGTGACCGGCTTATGTGCGAATATACGGGTGAACCCAATGACCCCCTTTGCTTCAAGACAACTCCCTTGACTGACGAAGACATCAACAGTGGCGTCAAGGGACTCCTTGGCGAAAGTCAGGAAGCCTGCGACAAGGTTGGGCTAAAGCCCTTCTATGCCAAGAATCCGGCTCCAGACGTAAGTCTCTTTTCCTTCAATTGATTATACTTATCTTGCACCTTGTAACCTTAACCGGCGGCTTATATATAGGCCAACTCCCCGTTCTGGAAGAAGAAATTTAACCCGCCGGTGAGAAAGCCTAAGACGAAAACCCCAGCCAAGAAGAAGAAGAAAGCCGCCACTCCAGAGCCGGCCAAAAGTGACGACTCAGAGGTAGAACTTGATTCTCTTGGCCGTCTCTTTATACAGCTTATTGACAATAATTACTCACAGGATGAGACGGAAGCAAGCCACGCCAACGCCCCTGAGGTAATTGATATTTCTGACTCAGAGATCTATTCACAAGACAGAGTACGGCGGGTCGTTCGGAAAGTCCCCTTCTCTCATCCTCTTGCTCACTTAGATCCCAATTTCCTTTTGAAAAAGCAACAGCACAACTCCCGACGCCAGACCCGGAGCGCCGGCTCTTCCGACCTCATGGCCGGGTTACCTCATTCCCCGACACCTCGAAGACGGCCAGCTGAGGTATCCTTTTACGGAAACATAATTCTCATCAACTTTGCATTGTAATCTTACTGTCTTGTATTACTTTGGATGCCTTCAGGATTCTCCGCCTTCATCTGGCGACTCAACCGCATCAAAGCTGCCCCCAATGAAGATCAACCCGGAGTATGTATATTATTTTGCACTTGAATGTTTTCAATGTCCTTGACATATATATATAACCATCAACTGCGCCTTCCAGGGCCCAAGCCAAACGAAGAAAAACTGGCGGGTCTACTGCCGCCCCAATTGCTAAAGAGCCAGTGTTTGCTAAGCCGGCCTCTCCACCAGCCGCAGATACTGAGAAAAACATTCACCAGCCACCTGAGCCGGCGGGTCATGATACGACCGCTGAAAACCCTGCGAGGGATGATCCTAAACTGCCCAGCCCTTCAATGGCTGATGAAGAAACAGCTCTTCCAGACGTTGTTATTACTGAGATGGGTCACCACACCCCTGAACCCCGTGTATTAACAAGGCACTCTGGCAAAGCTGAAACTTCTTCGCTGGAGGAATTTAATTTAGAACCTACTGTACTGGAGAAGTTTACCGCTGATGAACTTCATGCTAGATTTCTAAACCGCCTGGAGTCAAGCCGGAAGATAGAGCTGAAGTTTGTCAGCCTTATGAAGAAAAAATATGAGGTAGTACTTTTACCAGCCTGTCCTTTATACCCTTTCCTAGCCGCCAAGAGCCGGATTAATATGTCAAATAATAAACCGGGGCTTTCCTTAGCAATACTTTTCATAACTTGAGTTGTAGCCCCCAAGTATCGGGTTTAGTATAAGTAGTAGGCCGATACTCGATGTATAGAGTTTGAACAGTTGTAGCCCCCAAGTCCGGGTTATCATGAAATGATGACCCGGATTCTCATTGGATACTGTATAAATGCTGATTGTAGCCCCCAAGGGCCGGCTTATCTTTTTTTTTTTTTAAAGATCAGTCGGGACTTTAATTGAAAGACTTGAGCGTGATCTGTAGCCCCCAAGGGCCGGCTTTCCTTTTTTTTAAAGATTAGCCGGGACAAGCCCTAGAGAACAAATAGACATTAGCCCCCAAGTGTCGAGTATATTGCTTGCAATCTGCTTAAGACTTGTAGCATAATTTCCTCAGTGGTAACTTACCATGAACATTGAACCCCCCTTTTCCTGCTTTTGAATTGTTACAGGATGCTCTAGAGGCGGCTGAGTCTGAAATGGCCAGCCTGAAGAAAAATCTCGATGTGCAACAGAACGCCCGGTCAGAGGCGGAAACCAAGTGGCGGGTTTCCGTCGAAGATCTTGAAAAGACGCAAGTGGACTTTGCTCTTTTCAAGAAGAATACTGAAACTCATCAAGCCGCCCTGACCAAGCGTGCAGAAGATGCTGAAGGGCGGCTTGCCACTGTGTCGACAGAGCTGCAGACCCTGAAACAGCATATATCCAGGATGACCTCTGCTATCTTTGGTAAGCATATGGTATTTAATGACCGTCTTGTCCGTGATAAATAATATATCTGGCGGCTTATACCACCAAACCTTTTTTTTTTTTTTTTGCAGGTGAAAGGAGCCGCCAGTTATCCTCTGACAGTGTGATGAAGCTGAAGGCAGTGTACTCCTTAGCTGAACAACTCTACTGCGGGACTCTCCTGACCATTAAAGCTATGCTGACTGAAAGGAGCATCCCCAAGCACATGAAAGATATCTTAGAGCTGCTGTCCACGCTGCCTAAGCAGATTGATGAGCTCAAAAGATCAGCCGCCAGGCAGGGAGCTCTATCCGCGCTAAGCCGGTGCTTGGCTTTCGCTCCTGAGTTAACTGCTGACGAGATGATGGACGGGTTCCCGTCCAAGAAAGATGACGGCTCGGAGTTCACTACAGAAGACTATGCTCAATGCAGAAAATCTTCCAGGGTTCTTGCCTCCAAGCTGGTGGAGGATCTTGACATGTCAACTTACCAGGCGGCTTACAGCGAGACATCCAAGAAGATACGTGGTCCCACATTTGAATGCAGAGACTTGACCCCCGTGCGCCGTAAGCATTTCTTCGCCCCTGAGATTGATCCGTCTCCTCTGTTTGAGGACGCCCAGTTTGAAGCACTAACACACTGCAACTGGGACGTGGACAATCTTCAGATCGAAGAAGTCGAAGACCCGGAGCAGGATGACCCGCCGTCGAGCTGAACTTGATATTTGATAACCCGGCTTCTTGAGCCGCCGATGTGTATAAAACTTTTGGCTGCTTGCCTGGTGAGCTCTCAAAGAGAGCTTTGTAATAGGCTTGTAGAAAAACTCTTTCACTGTCTGACCCGTGCCATAGTGCACGTATGAGTCTTTAGTCAATCATAATATATTCCTTGCTTTTCTTCAAGCGGCTTATGATATCAATCTGCACGGCGTCTTACCTTGTAGACAAACCCGGCAATATAAGAAGACAGAAACATGTTCTGCATCACTGCGAAGGGTGACTTAAAAAGTCTAACCCGGAGGCGTGAAACCTCATTTTCTTTGCCTGCTTTTCCGAATATATAAGCCGGTTCTTCTGTGGTCTTAGCTACTTTGAACTCTTAATAAGAGCGTAGCAACCCAGAAAGAGACGCAGCAAATAGAAGAGTTAACCTCGCCGCTGTAAGAGGCACTTGCAGAGGGTAAGTTATAGAACTCGCTGCACCCCTGACAAAACACATCTACTTACAGGCAGGTATAACCCGTAGTTACAAATGTAAGAGTTAACCTCGCCGCTGTATGAGGCCTTTGTAGGGGGTAAGTTATAGAACTCGCTGCACCCCTGACAAAGCGCATCTACATACAGGCAGGTATAACCCGGCCTTACAGAGTTAGCCTCGCCGCTGTAAGAGGCCTTTGCAGGGGGTAAGTTTTAGAACTCGCTGCACCCCTGACAAAATGCATCTGCATACAGGCAGGCATAACCCGTTTTCACAGATTAGAGGAGGTGAGTTCATGACTCGCTGCACTCCCAGTAATCTTTGTTGATATTATCAACTTTGCACACCAACTTATAAGCCGCCGTCTTGTAAGCCGCCAGTATGTGGTGATATTGTAGATAAGGAGCCGATCAAGAAGGTTGAAGCTTAACCCGGCGGGTTAGAAGCCCCCAAATGACCTTGTAACTCCGGCTTGAAGAGCCAGACCAAGAGGCTTGAAGCCTAACCCGGCAGGTTGAAAGCCTCCAAATGATCATATGATTGTAGCCATCTTGGACAATGTGATGTAAAAACGGCAGATGCCCCGGCTTGCAGGGATACCAACTTTATTATATATATATATATAATATATACAATGATATTATACAACGAGGGAAGTCGATGACTTAGGTGTAGTAAGGCCGCAGATGAGCGATATTCCACGGCCGGAGGGTCTCCTGCCCAGAAGTTCGTGACTCGTCTCGTACGTCAATGAGATAGTATGACCCATTGTTGAGGTTTCTGCTAACCACAAAAGGCCCTTCCCATGGAGGAGACAACTTGTGCGCATCCGTCTGATCTTGAATCAGGCGCAACACTAAGTCGCCTTCTTGAAACGTCCGGGTCTTGACTCGGCGGCTGTGATAGCGGCGCAGGTCTTGCTGATAAATCGCCGATCGAGCCGCCGCCAGGTCACGCTCTTCATCCAAAGCATCCAACGCGTCTTGACGCGCTGTTTCATTGTCTGTCTCAACGTAAGCCGCCACCCGTGGCGAGTCATGATGTATGTCACTTGGTAAGACGGCTTCTGCGCCGTAAACCATGAAGAAAGGCGTATAGCCAGTGGATCTGTTGGGAGTTGTATTGATGCTCCACAAGACTGATGGTAACTCCTCAACCCAACAACCCGGCGTTCTCTGCAAAGGAACCATAAGTCGGGGCTTGATACCTCTCAAGATTTCCTGGTTAGCACGCTCCGCCTGACCATTGGACTGTGGATGAGCAACAGCAGAGACGTCAAGCCGGATGTGCTCTTCTTCACAGAAGGTTTGCATAGCCCCCTTGGATAGGTTTGTGCCATTATCTGTGATTATACTGTGAGGGTAACCAAAACGGTAGATCAATTTTTTGACAAACTGAACCGCCGTAGCTGCGTCACACTTGCTGACCGGCTCAGCCTCTACCCACTTCGTGAATTTATCAACCGCCACCAAAAGGTGGGTCTTCTTATCTTTGGATCTCTTGAAGGGCCCGACCATATCAAGCCCCCAGACCGCAAAGGGCCAAGTAATCGGGACCATGCGCAACTCCTGAGCCGGCACATGAACACGCCGTCCAAACTTTTGACAGCCATCACACTTGAGCACTAAGTTTTCTGCATCCTTATGAGCCGTCAACCAGAAGAAACCATGTCTAAAAGCCTTGGCCACCAGAGATTTTGAGCCGGCATGATGACCACAATCTCCGGCGTGGATTTCATTAAGGATCTCCTTGCCTTCCTCAGGTGAAACACAACGCTGAAAAACGCCCGTAACACTGCGTTTATGTAACTCGCCATTGATGATTGTCATGGACTTAGATCGTCTGACGATTTGTCTTGCCAAGGTCTCCTCGTCAGGTAACTCGCCACGAGTTAGATACGCCATGTAAGGCAACGTCCAGTCAGGAATAGCACGCAGAGCCGCCACCAATTGCCCCTCCGGGTCAGGAATAGCCAGATCTTCCTCCGAAGGTAACTTAACTGAAGGGTGATATAACACGTCCAAGAAAACGTTAGGCGGCACCGGCTTACGCTGGGAGCCAATTCTTGACAATGCGTCAGCCGCCTCGTTCTTACGACGATCAATGTGATCCACCTGATAACCCTTGAAGTGACCTGCAACGACGTCTACCGCCTGACGATAAGCCGCCATGCGTGGGTCTTTGGAATCCCACGTGCCTGAAAATTGCTGAGCCACAAGGTCTGAGTCGCCGAGGCATCTAACCCGGCTCAGATTCATCTCCTTAGCAACCCGGAGGCCATGAAGCAAAGCTTCATACTCAGCTGCATTGTTAGTACAAGGAAACATCAGCCTTAATACGTAACAGAACTTATCACCTTTGGGGGAAGTTAAGACAACACCAGCCCCCGAACCTTCCAGCTGTCTAGACCTGTCGAAGTGAATCGTCCAGTAAGTGTTGTCCGGTTTCTCCTCTGGCGACTGACACTCAGTCCAGTCGTTTATAAAGTCCACCAAAGCTTGAGACTTAACCGCTGTGCGAGGCACATATTTTAGATTAAGAGGTCCAAGCTCCAATGCCCACTTAGCAATCCGGCCAGTGGCTTCTCTGTTTTGAATTATGTCTCCCAACGGGGCAGAGCTAACCACTGTGATCGGGTGTCCCAAAAAATAGTGTTTCAACTTCCGGTTTGCCATGAATACTCCATAGATCAGTTTCTGCCAATGTGGGTATCACTGCTTGGACTCGATCAAAACTTCACTGACGTAGTAAACCGGCCGTTGAACCGGATATTCCTTCCCTGCCTCCTTGCGCTCCACAACAACCGCAGCGCTGACTGCCCTGTTGTTAGCCGCCACATAGAGGAGTAACGGTTCCTTCTCAGCCGGAGCAGCCAAGACGGGCGGCTCAGTCAGTTGCTTCTTAAGCGCATCAAACGCCTCACCCGCCGCCTTGCTCCAGACGAAATCATCCGTCTTCTTTATCATTTGATACAAGGGGATTGCCTTCTCGCCCAGGCGGCTTATGAACCGGCTTAACGCGGCGATTCGACCCGCCAGGCGCTGAACGTCGTTTATGCACGCCGGCTCAGACAAAGATGTAATTGCTTTGATCTTGTCCGGGTTAGCTTCAATCCCACGCTCAGAAACCAGAAACCCCAAAAGCTTGCCTGCGGGAACTCCAAAAACACACTTGGCCGGGTTAAGCATCATCTTGTAAACCCTCAAGTTGTCGAAAGTCTCCTTCAGGTCGTCCAGCAAAGTTTCCTTCTTCCTTGACTTGACCACTATATCATCCACATAAGCATGAACATTGCACCCAATTTGACTGTGAAGACAGTTCTGCACACAACGTTGATAAGTCGCCTGGGCACTCTTGAGCCCGAAAGGCATAGACACATAGCAGAAAGCACCAAAAGGCGTGATGAAAGCCGTCTTCTCTTGGTCTTTGACTGCCATCTTGATCTGGTGATAACCTGAATAGGCGTCCAGGAAGCATAAACTCTCACAACCCGCCGTTGCATCAATGATCTGATCAATCCGAGGGAGAGCAAACGGGTCAGCTGGACAGGCTTTGTTGAGATCCGTGTAATCCACACACATTCGCCAAGTGCCGTTCTTTTTAAGCACCAGCACCGGGTTAGCTAACCACTCCGGGTGAAAGACCTCCATGATGAACCCTGCTGCTAAGAGCCGGGCTACTTCTTCTCCAATAGCTTTGCGCCGCTCCTCATTGAAACGACGAAGGAATTGCTTGATCGGCTTGAACTTAGGATCCACATTAAGGTGGTGCTCAGCAAACTCTCTCGGTACACTCGGCATGTCAGACGGCTTCCATGCAAAGATGTCCCGATTCTCACGGATGAATTTGATGAGCGCGCTTTCCTATGCGGGGTCCATGTTAGCCCCTATAGTGAACTGCTGAGATGAGTCGCCCTCCGTAAAATCCACCTGTTTGGTATCATCCGCCGAAAACTTGAGGGGCGGCTCTGATTCCATAGTAGGCTTCTTCAAGGGAGTCATATCCTCCGGGTCAACATTCTCTTTATAAAACTTGAGCTCTGCCTCTGCACAACTTGACTCTGCATAAGCCGTATCGCCTTCCTCACATTCAAGAGCCGTCTTCCGATCACCGTGCACAGTAATCGTTCCTCTTAACCCGGGCATCTTGAGCTGTAAGTAGACATAACAAGGCCTAGCCATGAACTTGGCATAAGCCGGCCGTCCGAATAAAGCATGATACGGACTTTTAATTTTGACCACCTCAAACCACAGGGACTCCACCCTGTAATTGTACTCATCACCAAAGGCGACTTCCAGCGAAATCCTGCCCACTGGGTAAGCCGACTTGCCAGGCACCACACCATGAAAGACTGTGGAAGACGGCTTAAGATCTTTGTCAAGCAGACCCATCCGGCTGAAAGTATCATAATACAGGATGTTGATGCTGCTACCACCATCCATAAGAACCTTCGTGAACATGTATCCACCAACCTGGGGGGCAACCACCAAAGCTAATTGCCCCGGGTTGTCAACCCGCGGCGGGTGATCCGCCCTGCTCCAAGTGATGTCATACTCAGACCACTTCAGATATTGCGGGAGAGCCGGCATGACCGCATTAACCGCCCGCTTGCGTACCTTCTGGTCTCGCTTGTCGAAGCTGGTTGTGAAGACGTGATACTGACCCCCGCTAAGTTGTTTTGGGTTACTCTGAAAACCGGACTGGTTATGTTGCTGTTGGCCACCGCCTCCAGACTGTTGATTATGACCTCCTTGATTACCCTGATTCTGGTAACCCGACCCTGAGCCGCCAGGACCCAAGCCGGCTCCTGACCCGCCTGGACCTGAGCCGCCGGACGGTCCATTACCGTTGTTATGATGCTGCTGAAGGCTGTAATCTCGAAACTGCCGCATAATGTGGCAATTCCTCCACGTATGCCCTGCCGGCTTATCAGGTCGACTATGCTCTGGACAAGGCTTATTAAGCATTGCTTCCAAATTAAATGGAACCTTTCCCTTGTTAAAATTCTGCTTGAAGTTCCCATTGCCCTTGGCATGGTTATTCCCAGCGCTGGTATTCGCCACCAATTCTGACCCGCCGTCCGGGTGTTTCCGCTTGCCAGAGTTGCCGTTTCCAGCCGCGTTCTGCTGCTGACCCTTTCCATTGTTACCTTTCTTCCCTTGACCTGATTTTTCATCATCAGAGCCTGGGTCTTTCGTGTTGTCAGAGTCCGCATACTTGGTTAGAGCCGCCATAAGCTCCCCCATGTCTTGACACGAACGTTTAAGCCGGCCAAGCTTCTGCTTCAAAGGCGTGAAGTGGCAATTTTTCTCCAGAATCAAAACTGCTTGAGCCGCCGTGATCTGTTCTGAAGAGTGGATGATAGTCGAAACCCGTCGGACCCAATGATGAGCCGACTCATCCGTCTGTTGCATACAATGATCCAAATCCACGATCGTCATGGGCTGCTTGCACGTCCCTTTGAAATTTTTGATAAATTTCGCCTTCAACTCGGCCCAGGAAGTAATGGTGTTGGGTGGCAAACCCTTCAACCATGTGCGAGCCGGCCCTTCTAGCATCATGATAAAGTACTTGGCACACACTGCATCACTAACATCCAACATCTCCATGGCGAGCTCATAGCTTTCGATCCAAGCCTCCGGAGGTAGGTCAGCTGTGTAATTGGGCACCTTACGAGGGCCCTTGAAATCTTTTGGCAGGCGCTCGTTCCGTAAAGCCGGCGATAAGCACGGCACTCCCACAGCCCGGGAGGTCAACCCGGCTCCGGCTGAGACGGAAGGTGCAGCCGTGGGTTCCGGATGAGCCGCCGCTGCCGCCAGAGCCGCCGCTTCTCGTTGTGCTCTCGCTCGATCCACCAGCGCCTGCGCATCCAGAGCCGGCCGGTCAGCCCGCGGCGGGTTCCGATGTCGTTCACTGCTAGATACCGCCGGCGACTCATAACGCCGGCTGTAACTGCGACTGGGGATGGGGGTTGAATGCACACGACTCCGGCTGTAAGCATACTTCTCCTGCTGGGCCATTGCCGTTCGCAGGTATCCAACCGCGTTCCGCACTTCTTCTGCGAAGGGTGACTCATCGGGAATTGGGATAGCAGTCAGCCGAGTTGCTGCCGCTACCAAGTTCTCCGCCGGGTTAGAGTAATGACCCGGCGGCGTAGGAAAAGAGGTCGGTGCAATCTGGTTTCGTCGGGGCGGGTTAACCTGCTGATGCTGAGCCGCCGCCCGGCTTCCAGGTACTTCCGCCGTCCGGGTTACGACCAAAGGCACGTTCTGTCCCGTTCCTGGCGTGTTGAAAAGATTCCTCGCTTCATACTGATCCGGCAAGCGGGATTGGTGCCTCATCCGCTGAACCGCCGCTGCTGATTGCTGCTCCAGCCCAAGACGGAAAGCATCCGCCCTAAGGCGCTCTGCCTCAGCGTCCATCTGAGTCTTCAGTTCATTGATCTCCTGCTGGACTTCAGTCATCTGATTCTTCAACCTCGCAATCTCCGTGTTACGGGCGGCTTGATTTTCAGCTGTGACCTCAGTTGCCATCAGGGTTGAAAGCTCACCCATTAAATCCAGAAGGACCTGAGCCGGCTGCCTGCCAGCCCCCGATCTGGTTGCCTCAGCAGCTGTGCTGTTATGAGCCGCCGCGGAACCCGCCATGAAGACGGCGGCGCGGTTCAGCGGCTCATATTCCTCCGGTTTATGAAAATCCGACTCGGGGTAAGGCTCAACGTAGCCCCCGAGTCCGCCATTATGGAGCTGGTAGATTGATTCCGTCTCTCCGCTCGAAGATCCGTTTTCAGAGCAGATGAGAGTTTCCTCCTGTGACATAGATCCTTCTAGATCCATGCCCTGAGTGAAGCCGACGAAGACGTGTTTCCGACCCGGTTTGGCACGGGCGGGTTGACCGCGTTGGGCGGGTTGCTTGCGCCGAGCCGGCTCGACGATGTCGGTGTAGACGTCCGGCCCGGGTTCAGATCCGCCGATCTTGCCGATGAAGACGTGAATCCCGCCGAAGGGGACCCGGAAACCATACTCAACGGAGTCAGCCTCGGGGCCCCAGCCGGCGTCGTCGATGTAGAGCCGGCCACGGCGACTCTTGGTCATCCTGCCAACCGCGTACCCCTCGATCCCTGGTAGAGAGCCCTTTGAGAACTCAACACCACCGAGCGCTGGCCCCACGGTGGGCGCCAACTGTCGTGGTTTTGTCACGGCAGATGTCCGAAGACTTAGGTTCGAGGCCATCGCCATAGCAGTGGACTCAAAGGGGTTGATCGGGACGAAGGACACGAGATTACCCAGGTTCGGCCCCTCAAGTAGAGGTAAAAGCCTACGTCCTGCTTGTGTTGTATTAGTTGGAGTATCGATTACAAAGGAGCGGATTGCTTGACCTAGCTCTCGATTCCTTGGTCTCTTCTCTAAGCCGCCCCGGGGTCTAGCCTTTATATAAGAGGTCAAGGCCCCGGGTTACACGAGTCTCAAACCGACTCACACAGCGTGTCCTATTCTGTCTCTAAGCCGCCATACCATCTTGGGTAAGCCGCCACCGGGCGGCTTAGCCACCCGGGTCTTCACGCCATCTTCCGTCTCTGGGCCCCTGTCAACGGCCCATCTGGTAAGCCGCCCTGGCGGCCTTGCCTGCATCCTTAAGCCCACCTTACAAGTCTTGGGCTTACGAGCCGCCCGGTGTAACCCGGCCCCGCCTGGGCGGGTCTCACCACGGGTTATATCCCCAACAGTCGGCATACCCGATCACCTTCGATCGACGTGACCACCCGACCAGTATCCGTCATGGGGGTTCGGCCGCCCTCGTCCTAGACCCCATCATAGACGGGTATCACCTCACTAAAGTCCTAATGGACGGAGGAAGTAGCCTCAATCTGATTTACTCAGACACGGTGAAAAAGATGGGTATAGATCCGTCAAGGATCAAACCCACCAACACTACCTTTAAAGGAGTGATCCCAGGCATTGAAGGCCGGTCCACGGGCTCTGTAAGCCTGGAAGTAGTGTTCGGCTCGCCCGACAACTTTCGAAGCGAGGACTTGATCTTCGACATCGTACCTTTCCGCAACGGCTATCATGCTCTGCTCGGCCGTACATCGTTCGCTCGCTTTAATGCCGTCCCACACTACGCATACCTCAAGCTCAAAATGCCCGGCCCCAAGGGGGTCATTACTTTCAACGGCAACACGGAGCGCTCCCTCCGAACTGAGGAACATGCGTTGGCCCTGGCGGCCGAATTCCACTACAATGATGATCGGCAAACGCCGATATCCACCGTAAAGGCACATAAGGCTGGGAAGCGAGCTCGGTTTCAACCCGAAGTCCCAGAATCTTCTTCTCCCCATAAATAGGGACTCGCCCCCCATCGCACATCCCTAGAACCAGCAAAGTACGTGCTGAGGAGGCACAACTTCGCGCTTAAAATTCCATGGGCAGCGGTGGGGATAAACTATCAAAGGGTAAGTGTTCGGCTGGACCGAACTATCACCATCAAAATGTCTTCGGACACGCTACAGGTACCATAAAGTACCTTCTAAGGCGTAAAGCTCATTCACACTTCGGCGACTTCTCAAGATTTTTCTCCAAAGTCCGCTCGCCGAGCAGCAAAACCCATAGCGGTCTACGAATCCTTAGGAGGCGCAGGAGCGGACAAACGACAGGGCACATCGAGGACATCAGGTCACCTATCGAAGACCCCTGGTACAACCCCTCCTGTAAGGTTTATATTTCATTTTTAAATACCTGTAAACAGTTGTATCGGCAATTTGAATAATAAGAGTTGTTGAGTAAAATACAGATATATCATATATGATCGCATCACTGTCTTTTTTTGGCGCACTCTCTATTTTCTCCCTCTTCTTGCGAACCTGTTTGGTTTACTTTACGATGCAACCGGCTAATAGACCGGGGGCTCGAACTTAAAAAATCGCCCTAAGCACAACTGATCTTGCGTTCGGCGTCTTGGAGTTCCGCTTTATATGCATTGGTTCCGAACTATGTTTTGGGTCAATAGTTGGGTTGCCCAGCTCCTGTGCTTGCCCCTTTACGTTCCGCTCGTTCGGCTAAAAGGGCAAAGGGAGAACCGTTGCGATTGTGCTTCCGGCTAGCCTGGTCAAGCACCTCAGCGGAGAAAGCCGAAAACTGACTGTCATAGTATGCGAGAGCCGGTCCGCGAATCCGAGCTTAAATAAACCTCGTTAGAGGTTATTCCGTGTCATACGATGGGTTTGGTATTAGTACAAACCATGTGATATCGGCTTTGGCCACGGTTCATCCGAACATCACAAACACCTGGGGGCTAGTCATCAGCCCCCCGCACTCCTTTCTCGCACCCCTACGGCTAAGTGAAAGTAATAAAGCATTATGGTCCGATTGCCTCGTCCGCCCCACACTACCGCCTTCGGGTACCGATAGCTCGGCTAAGGGTCACAGTGCGTTGGCAGAGACACCCCGCGTAGTATCTACATGGGGGCTGAAGCCGATGACTCGTAGCTTTCAGTTTCAACGGCCACAGATGAGTTATAAAGGATGCAAAACATGAAAGACATGATAAACCGCAGAAGACAAGTGCTTAAACTGGTCTAAAAATGGGATGAAAGAAGAACAGTCATGGTCGGAACCACGGTTTTAAAGTATCAAATTAGGTTGTAGCTTTCAAAGATTATCCGGCAAAACACCAGAAGAGTAGGACTCGTGAAAACTCTTGAGTTCACACGAATTAAGGAAGGCATAGGTTCAACCCATCGGGGCATCTTTGGAACATATACCACAAGCTTCAAGGGTAATTAACACATGCTTGACAAAAGAGCATGGCTGACAAAAGCATAGGATACAACTTACCAGAGGGAGAAGACACAATTTACCAATGGCATCATGTATCAGGGGAAGAACTCACAAGGATTTTGAATGTGAAGGATGCTGTCGGATAATAACCCAACAATGGTTTGGCATCCCACAAAGGGATCTGATATGAGTACCAGAACTCAATCAGTGGAAGAAAGAAAGCAAGGCATCAGATTAGAGTTTATCTGAATGATATAGATACTTAAATACCAAAGGAATTATGATTTCCAGGTTGGTGTATCAAAATCAGATGCTCTGATCAAATACAAGTAAGTTGAATGGACTTAGATGGATATTCAATCAAAGTTGATTTGTCGAGAACCAACTCAGGTTTGGAAAGATGTCTGAGCCGGAAAGATAATCTATGAGAAACAACTGATGACTGCGTGCATTCACACATAGGTTGAATCAATAAAATCAAATGACAACCACCAAGGAATTAAAGAGTATTGCTAGAAATACAAAATTAACCATAATGCAAGCATGTGAGAAAGGTTAATAGCAAAAGGCCAATGAGGATTTTCAGAGGATCAAATAGCAACTGGAAGGATTTATGAAACCCATGACAACTGAGGTCGAACGAATTCCCGGTAAGAAAATATGATGTACCTTGTAATAACAAGAGCAAGTAGAATGAGTATGAACGACAGTTGTACGTAGATATCCATAGGGGTTGATGGTGGAAGGAAATCGCAAACGCGATGAGCATACGTTCCCGGGAGAATATCAGAGAGTATCTTCGGAGTCTTCTGGTGAATCAAACCATCATCTGGAATGAGGTGCTCTTCGGGAGGAAGTAGATACGAGAACCTAAAGTTAGAGTTAGCAAAATCTTTAACCCGAAAGAGAAGAGAGATCAGAACCCAGAGTATAGACGAGGAATAAAAGATTCTAATACCACCCGATTGAGATGTGGGCCCGTAAGCCACACAACTATGTTAGTAAAGTTTTCCAATGACTAGACTCAACTTCGGCCAAGGAGTTGGAAAGGGGGCTACCTACAGGCAGTCTGCTCTGATACCAACTTGTGACACCCCCAATTTCGACCGTACGCTAATCAAACACGCAATGTGTACGACCAAGATTAGGGACTCACTAATTAATATCACAACACAACACTAGACACAAATTAAAGTCATACAGCTTCATATTACAAGCCAGGGGCCTCGAGGGCTCAAATACAAAGCTCGACAAACACGAGTCAGCGGAAGCAAATAATATCTGAGTACATACATAAGTTAAACAAGTTTTGCCTTAAGAAGGCTAGCACAAACATAAGCAGCGGATCGAAAGAGGCGAGGCCTCCTGCCTGGGAACCTCCTAACTACTCCTGAGCGTCGGCATTCTCCACGTAGTAGTAGGCTCCAGCGGTGGTGTAGTAGTCGTCTCCGGCGTACTCCATCTCCTGGGCTCCATCGTCTGAACGCAGAGTCGCATCGAGGGGGAAAGAGAAGGCAAAGCAGCGGTGAGTACTCATCCAAAGTACTCGCAAGACTGACATCAGAACTATGCTAAGTATGCATCATTATCAAGGAATGGGGTTATATCTGGGCTGACTGCAGAAAGCAAGAATAGGGGGAAAGGCCTAGTTCTATCGAAGACTAGCATCTCCAGCATCTTGCAGCATTAGAAGAGAGTAGACTGGTATCTCATATATAGTCATATTATTGTAGCAATTTTATTAAGTAACCACGCCCAGAGATTCTTCCTCGACTCCCTGCGAGGAAGCAATCCCGGAGCCAACATTCATTTCACTTATAAGTCACAATTTTAGTTATACCAGGTCAAGGTACAACTCCAAGTTGTCCTGTTACCGTGGACACGGCTATTCGAATAGATGAATTCATCCCTGCAGGGGTGCACCACATTTCCAACACGCTTGATCACCTCCGGCCGGACACACTTTCCTGGGTAATGCCCGGCCTCGGGATTTCGACACGTCGTCTCCCCACCTAGACTCAACAGAGAGGCCAGCCCGCCGGTCTAAATCCTAAGCGCGCAGGGGTCATGGGCTCAATCACCCTTTGCACTCCTGCACGATGCGAGGGCGGCCGAGGTCAGCCCTAGCACACTCTAGTCCAAGAGCTGTACCGTCCAGGCCACTCGGGCACGCGCCGCTCCATTGCTGACGTCCGAAGTGCTTCGGATGATACAACGATGCTGAGTACCCATAACTTCTCCCACGTGATGGTTTGGTGCGCAATAAGGTCAACGACCAAGTCAGATCAAATACCCAACCCATTAGCATTTTATTAATGCGGGGCAAGCTCAACCCATGAAGTGTGGTCCCGTCGCCCCGTCTCGAGGATGTGTGGCAAGGGCCTCTCCTTCCCGTCCATGCCTCATCAGAGCTAGCTACGGTGGTGTTCGGGAGCTATGAGAGGAAGAGGAGGACACGGGGTAGCTGACATGCGGTGATGAGAAGGCCTGATGCAGCCGGAGGAGCTCGGAGGGACGAGATCGACGGCGGCGAGCTCTCCGGTCCGAGGTAGAAGAAGGGTTGATGGCGACGTCTGGGTGGAGCTCTGGCTCGATCCAACGCTTGGGAGGGAGGAGGTAGGCCCTGCGGTGCTCGGGGGCTTCTTTGCTAGGCACGAGAGGGATGGCGGGCACGGCCAGCAGCACGGCGCAGCCATTGCTGCGCTCGGTCGAGCTCGGGGGCGAGGGAGGGAGGCACGGGAGGGGGAAACTGGGGCCCTAGGGTTTCGCGGGGTGAGAGAGAGAGTTGTGGCGGCGATCTTATCCCCAAGGGAGCCACGGGATGATTGACAGCGCGACGATCGGCGTTCGGACGGCGAGCGTGTGCTCTGCCCTTCCCCTCCGGCGAGAGGAGGAAGAAAAGGCCGGCGCTGGTGGGCTGGGCCAGCCTGTGCACTGGCTGGGCCTAAGTGCACAGTGCACTTTCCTCTTTTCCCTTTTCCTTTTTTTTGTTTTCTCTGTTTCTTTTCTGTTTCATTTATTTTCAGCTACTATTTGCTTTAGCAAAAATGTGTGACATGGTCCAATAGATATGAGGCAATATTCTGTCATGCCACAACAAGTTTGGAACCCATTTGAATCTGCTTGAGTTCTTCATGGAATTAAAGGGTACTTTTAAATGCTTTAAGGCTCTGTTTTAGATGGTGGGGTCCACACCAACATCAAGGTGATGTTGTTTTCCTTAACAACATTTCTTTTGTGATTTTTATCAAGTGTGCAACAATTTTCTTTTGTTGTTTGGACTTTTATTTTATCACAATAAAATAAAGTGGCTTTTGAAGTGGAATTTGAAGTGAGATATGAATTTCAAAAGTGACCACACATGGATTAGCAAAAAATGGATTAGCTTAATCCACATGTTACTGTAGCTTGATTACCGGGATTACTGTAGCATCAAATCCTGGGTGTCACACGTACTTTCTTTACTGGTGAAAGATCCGAGTCAGAGGAGACAATGGTTACCTCGACAACATCTGCATGACTTGTTTCTGCTTCTTCCTGTGAATAATCCTCGTCAATGAGTTGCATAAAGAGAAGACCAAGGGAGTCAAGTTCTACCTCTGAATCATCTAAATCAAATAACTCTTCTGCTGACTGTTTTCTCTTGCGGGTTGGTGCCTTAGTTTTTGATGCCTTGGGGACCTTGCTCTTCTTCTTGAGAGTCGGGGGCAACAGTTTTTTCCAGAAGGAAGAGCCGGCCTACGTATGACAAAGCATATTGGCAGAAAAGGTTTAACAAAGTATGGAGTTAAAAGAAAGGATGAGGGTTAGGATGAAAAGACTTACATCTGGAGCCGGGTTAAGTGCGGAGAAGGGACTTAAGCTAGTCTTGCTGCAGGCGGCTAGTGATTCCCCCAGCAAAGACTTGACGATAGTGTTGAGATCCTGATCCTTCAAAGGGGTCTGGTTGAAGCGTTGAGGGTCGTCCACTTTACCAGTGTATTGGCACATTAAGGCGCCGCGGCGGCTCAGTGGCAGACTCCTCCAAGAAACCCAGCAGCGGGCCAGATCAACACCCGTCAACCCATTGGCCAACAGGGCCCTGACTTTTGAGAAAGTGGAGGCATATTGAGCACGTCCGGCGGCTGACACCCGATCTGGAAGCTCTGTATCTGTGCTAAGCCGGTAGGAACGGTAGCCCGACAGTGGGTTCTCCCCCTCTGGTGAAGTGTCTTGACAGTAGAACCAAGTCTTGTTCCACTCTTTGGGGTGACTTGGCAGGGTTGCTGCTGGGAAGAGTACGTCCCTCCGCCCTGAAGAGTAACGCCCCCGAGCTTAAGGCTTAACCCGTCTGCCATTTCTGTTTGGCGGTTGATGTAGAAATACTCTTTGAAGAGGTCGACAGATGGTTCCTCTTGAAGGTAGGCTTCACAGAAAGTTTGGAATTGGCACATATTGGTGACAGAATTCGGGCCAATATCTTGGGGGTGCAGTTTGAATGCATGTAAGACATCCCGAAAAAACTTAGACCCGGGCAGGAAGAAGCCACGCAACAGATGATCCGTGAATACAATGACTTCCCCGTCTTTGGGTTTAGGGGTGGTCTCACTGCCTGGAACCCGCCAGTGGATAACGTCCTGAGCCGGCAGGACTCCCATGGTGACAAATTCTTTGAGTGACTCTTCGGTCACTCCAGACTTTACCCAGTTGCAGGTGGACGGGGTTTAGACATGGTGACGGCTTAGGAAGCTGCGGGAAGACATGAGTATTCGGCGGGTTAAAAATACATTCTGACCAAGGTCGCTATGACTAGAAATGGTGACAGCGTATGGCGGGTCAATATAAAATTATGAGCCGCCGAAGCTACTTGCGGTATGACAGCGTGAGCCGGCAGCTTTACGGCGGGTCAAGGTTATCAGCGCAGATTGAAAAATTGCTAAGTGTTGAGAAGCAGATTCTGTAGCCATGGCTATGGATTCAAGATCTACAGGCGAGGGAAAAAGAAAAATATTCTAGCCCTAAAAAGACCAGTGGAAGAACAGACGGCCTTCTGCGCAAATTAAAACGAACTGCAGATCTACAATGAGTGCGTCATGATTATGGAGCGGACGGCCGCAGGATTCCGGCGGCGTCGTAAGACTTTAGAAAAGGTGCTTTCCATCTAATCAATGAAGAACGTTCTGATGAACGGAGACGAACACCGAAGAAACCCGACGAACTCGGGAAAGATCTAAAGGATTAAGTACAGATCTAACAGGGAGCGATAATGAAACCTGGAGGATGCGAGCGGATGCGGCGATGTTCTGGACGCGTTCAGGTTGATGCAGCGGCCGGAGTTGATGAAGGCGACGAGCTTCGGCGGCGCAGCGAGCTTCGGTGGTCCAGAGGAAGAAGAAGAAGATGGCGGCGGGGAAAATGAAAGTGATAGCCCCTCGTGCTTATTTATAAGGTTATAATAGTCTCACAAACGGTCCGGTGCGGGAATCGAGGGAGCACGATGATGATTAAACTAAGAAGACGCCTCGATTTTCAGGCTGGTCATATTAATGACGAAAGATCCGCTCTGGCGTCAGACGAATTTTTTTTGATTTTTCTGATGATGTCACGGCGGGTCATGAAAGCTTGTCAGAAGCAACGATCGCCCATTTTCGGTGGGTCATGAAGATTATCAAAGAAGGCAAGACTCGCCAACCAGAAGATTTGGAGATTGACATGAACCAGTTCAAATCAATCTGGGGCCTAATGTTGGGGATATAACCCCATGGTGAGACCCGCCCAGGAGGGGCCGGGTCATATGGTTGGCGGCTTACGACAAGATTAGGAGTAAGCTTATCCAATGGGCCTGGAGGCCCAGAGCCAGAAGACAAGATGTAACCCGGCGGGTTAGAGCCGTCGGTGGCGGCTTGTTAAACAAGGCATGTGTAGTTAAAGGTGAGGTCGGTTATCAAGTATAACCCGGCCCGGACTCTTGTAAGCCCAGGGCCTTGACCTGTGTATATAAAGGCGGGTTACCTGGGCGGCTTAGGCCACGAAACAACTGATCGATAGCTAGGTCAAGCGAACTCGCTCCCTTGTAATCGATACCCAATCAATACAGCAGAAAGCAGGACGTAGGCTTTTACCTCTTTCCGAGGGGCTGAACCTGGGTAACCCTTGTCTCTCGATTCCGATCAACCCCTTCGAGCTCACCTTGGTGATGGCCTCGAACCTAAGTCCTTTCACGGGGACATCTGCCGTGACAAAACCACGACATGTACTATATGTAATAGCATCGAATAGATTTACGAAAAATTGTTGCATATTATTCGACCAAGCACTGTAACACCCCAAAACTTTAACCATGTTTTATTAATTAAAATTTTGCCAGGAAATTAATTTTTATTTATTTTCTGGATCATCTATTGATTTTAGAATCACTCCTTTCTTCTGAGTTATGGAGTTTTCCCTCCAAGTAGAAACTTTTCAAAAATATTTTTGGACTTGAGTGCCTACTCAAGAACATTTCATTTTTATTATATATGATCAGTGGAAATATTTCTATAATTATTTTCCTAAGCTTTATTTCTTTTAAAATGGTTTCTCATAATTTTTAGAGCCTCATTTGCACTACAACCATTTGATAACTTCATTTAAAAATTCTACAAAAATTTGTAGAAGACATGTAAGGTTCCTACATCACTTTTATGCAAAAACTCAGCTTGGTGTTTTGGAAAATTTGAGCAAACCATCCTCATCTTCATTCTGGTCCAGTTTGGTAGTTTGTACTGCAACCCCATTTTATCTTGCCCTATTGCCCATGAGATTTCTCCTGCTTGTAGTCCACCCTACCAAACTCTTAAGTCCAGGAGATCAGACACATTAGAGTAATTTAACCACATGCAATAATAGCCTTTATTTTCTGTCCAGAACTATAGTTTTGCAAAACTTGCACTAGGAAGTTTTTACTTTGCCCATGCTAACCATGACATCATCACCTACACCTAAAGAGACCCCAACCTGGAGATTTGAGCCATCAGAAGAGTTGTCTTGATGCCAATGACATTCAGTCGAGCACCTTGTGTGCATGGACAGTTTTGGCATGTTTTGAACTTGCATTATGGACTTGCCCCAGCGGCCAAACCAACATGTCCACTGAGCCTCTAGAACCGCCACTCATGACCCTGTTAAGTTTAGGCGTAAGCTAGGACCTGTAGACTGCCCTGGCAAATCGTCGAGCACCCTGAGTGCATGCCCGGAGCGCGAGCAGAGCGCGCGTTTTGCACGTGCTCGCGCCCGAGCCGACCCGTCCCTGGATAAACCTCCCCAAGCTCGTCCTGATCCTCTCCCACTCGCCGCGTCGCGCCAGAAGCCTCGACCGCCCCTGGCTCCCTGCAGAGCCGCCGCAGCAAGCCCTTGGCGGCAAGCCTACGGCCGCAGCGAGCTTCTGCCATGGACGGCACCGCCCGAGCCACCCTCGCCCGCCAGCTGCCCCAGCAACAAGTCGAGCTCATCCGCAAGCTCGTCCGCTAGCGGCCGTCGCCGCCACGTCGCCCTGCTAGCAACAGAACGGCGGTTCGCCGAGCTTATCCCCAGCCGCTACGGAACTGACGCCGCCGCGCTATTAATAGGCTGCCCGAGGCTTCCCTCTCGACCTCAGTAAACCTCTCAGGCTCCAGCGAACCCATTCCACCCTTCCATTGCATCCTAGATCAAGCCATGGCCAAAAACCCCCTCTCAGCCGAAGCTTCCACCCGCCATGGGCGAAGCCCTGCTCGATTCTGAGCCCTCCAGCGACCTTCTCCCCCCCCATGATATGCGGCCCACTCTTCTGAGCTCGTGGGTATGCCGAGCGTCGAAGATGGTGTCCCCTAGCATCGGCAAGCCTCACCGGAGGATCTCTCTGTTCTCGCCCCAGCGCGCGGGAGGAAGAGGATAAAACCGACAGGTGGGTCCCACCTGTTGGCGAGACAACCGACCTCCCAGGCAGCGTACCGGTGCAAGTACGCTTCCCCTTCGGGAAAACGTAACCCCCCTAAGTACATCTCCCTATTTCAGAAGCGCATTCGGGTCAAACCGTTTTTCTTTTTCTGATTTATTTCAAAACATAGTTTGACTGAATCTTTGACTAGCAATAACTTTTAAAATACAAATCCAATGGACCTGATTCTTTTTTTGTTGTTTCCCAAATTCCATCTAGTTTATTTTCATATTTATTTGAAAAATTTCCAAACAACTTTTTTGTACTGTTTTTGAATTGCGTGTTGATTCAAATATATTCAAAATAGGAATTGGAGAGAGAAGAAAAATTTCAAAAGTTTTGTGATGCACCCTACCTCTCCACAACATGAAGGCAAGCATTCTGAACCTTGGTATAATATATGTTGTGTGTTGTTTGATGTGACAAATAAGACTTCATTCCACGTTGACATGAAGTAGGTATTATTTCATGTGAAGATATGATCATACTCATGAGTGCATGATGAAGATTCCTTGCTGTTGGAATTGATATGCTTGTGATAGTAATCACCCTCGTCTGCCTTTCATGCCTACCGGAAGGGATCCGGAGAAATCTCTGTCTTATGTAGACATGAGCTTCATACTGATATTTCGTTGGAACGAGTATGATCAGTAAGGCATGGTGTGGTATGATGAGTGGTGATTCTGTCTGTTGGTACGGAACATATTTGTTATGCTAATCATGAAGGAAACACTTTAACCTCCTGAGTCGACCGTAGATCGAGTCTTGTGCCAGTAACCCCCATACTTGTTTCGTGCTACCACTTGTCCCTGCCGCAGGTGGGGTACGGTTCAGTAAGTTGTCAACCCCTTTCTTAGCACAAACCGTACAGAGAGGCCATAGTGAAAGATACCAGTGGCCCCTGGTAGGCATGTCACTTGGTCCGGGGGCATGGGTGTTCCGGTGAGTCCGAGGGGGTAGCTCCCCTGTTTTGCGCGCAATATAAATTTTGTGATCCCATGCTAATCGAGGTTGGAGCCTCCCCACTTAGAGTTTTCCTTAACGAGTGTCGTGGGTGATTCCAGGCACCGGTAAGTTAAACTGGTGTGTGCGGGTCAGGTGTGTTTTCAAGTAAAAGACCGTAAGCGGAATTAGTCCCGGTGGATTAAAGGAATCCGTTACTTGTGGGTAAAGAGTACACCCTCTGCAGAGTTTATATCTATTCTAATAGCCGTGTCCACGGTTAAGGACTACAGTCTGGGATGGGTCAAGTGTCAGTCTTAGTGTCGGTCTTCGGAGGATAAACTTCTAAACCGGAACATTGATCATGGCGTGTGACAAATGATGATTATGACTATTATTATTTTGGACTAACCATATTTATTATTTGAATTATGGAATATCCCTGGGATGGTTCTACCTCCTGGATACTCGTTGTGATTATTCTTATATAAGCCCTTTATGTGGCGTCGCACAGACGCCCGACTGTGGCATGCATGCTGTTTGCTGTATCATATAAGCCCTTTCTGTGGCGTCGCTGAGACGCCCGACTGTGGCACGTTTGTTATATATTTTCTTTATAAGCCCTTTCTGTGGTGTCGCTCAGACGCCCGACTGTGGCATGCTTGTTATTTATTTTCCTTACTGTGGCATGCTGATTATTTATTTTTCCTTATAAGCCCTTTATGTGGCGTCGCTCAGACGCCCGACTGTGGCATGCTGATTAGTTATTTTTCGTTATAAGCCCTTTATGTGGCGTCGCTCAGACGCCCGACTGTGGCATGCTTGTTATTTATTTTCTTTATAAGCCCTTTATGTGGCGTCGCTCAGATGCCCGACTGAGGCATGCTTCATATTATTATCCTTTCGAGGCGTCGCTTCAGACACCCGATCGGTGCATTTTATTTTTATTCTCTGATTGCTTATTCATGTTTTATATGAATAACCTGCTTGCGTGCGTCTTGAATTTTATTTCGTGACTGACTAAGTGATCATGGAATATTTCAGTGCCTGATTATCATCTGTTATATTATGCTTGTGTTCATAATGTTTGCGAGTACATTCAAAGTACTCACTGGCTTGTCCCTGGCTATTGTCTTGGCCAGATTTCTTGCTTGGAGAGGAGCGAAACGACGACAGCCCAGAACCTAGGCATCAAAGATAGCAGATACGCGAAGATAGGAATTAACCAGGTCAGCTGTTCCTGTGGGAAATGGAGTCCCATAGACGCTGATGACCCCGAACCGCTTCCGCCATCGACCACGAGAAATTTTTTGTTGTACTCAGAGACCACTTTGGTCGTGTACTTCAAATATTGTTTTTTTGCTTGGAATTTCTGTATCAAGATTGTGTCTCATCAGCTAACAGTAATCCTGTGGCTGGTGAGCACAAGGGCCATTTACTGGGAAATTAATATCCTGGAAAACCGGTCCTGACAACCTTGGTATCAGAGCCAGGCTGACCATTGGCTAATTCTATATTAGCCTGGTCAATAAAACTAGGTAGACCACCCACCAGACCTTAACCTAACCATAACCAAGCTTATCCTATACGATAGCCACACAGTGATCCCGACACCTTTTTGGCAGTCAGTGCCCAACCTATCAGCCTAGCCTGTCGATCACACGCCAGTGACCGACACCTAATTTGTCTCATTCGCAAGCGTGCGAAGGAAGACTCCGTTTTCTTTTTCTATAAAAGGGAACGTTAGCCCCAACCTAGCACAACACAGCCTCTACCCCAAAACCAAGCCAAGATGCCTGGCCCCATTGTTCACAATGAGACCACATCAACCAACCTTGGAGGTTTTGTAACCGTGCTAGCAAACCTCACCCGTCGTGCCTTTGCATTAGAAGAGCCCCCAGAATATGTTGTGTACCAAGGGCTCATGAGCGGTGAAAGTCGTCAATTCTGGGCCACGGTGCACGTCTATGGTAGGGGTATAGCGCCAGAACGCCCCTACAGGTTCATCGGAAGGACAACTTCCTTTGAGCCACAAGCCATCCAGCTGGCCGCTCGAGAGGCTATAGTTCAACTCCGGCACCTGTCGCCAAGAGTTAACTGCCGCTCGTTCTACTATTACCCCAGCCGGGACGGGTATAGTAGGCCACCCCAGGTTGCCAACGGAGACCACGAGACGGACCCTGCATTGCTGCATCTGGTGCGCTATGTAAGTGCACTAGAGGCATTGTTCGATCAGGTCACTCTTGATCTGATCGCCGCTCGTGGAGAACTTGCCCGTCGAGCCCCGGCAAGAGGAGAAGATGTGCCGGACGCCGACAACCCAGTCGTGCTGTTTGGACAGCCGATTGAGTCCTTGAGGTCTGCCCCTGCAACCGACCGGAACGCATTTGTATCCCCGGAAGAGCTCCGTCGCCTTTTGGGGACACGCTCCAACGGGATTGTGACCACCAACCCCCGCGATGGTCATCATCGCTACCCTGACCCTGCAGCTCCTCAACCCCATCCAGCAAACCCCGACGGTGAAGCCCATGGAGAAGCCTCGACGTCCACAAGGCACACTCGATTAGATATTAACGAGGTAGACTAAGTCGCTCGAGTAGTACCGAGTCTTAGTATTCTATGCCATGTAATAATGTGACCTTGTAATTGCCATAAATAAAATGCAGTTTGCTTGTATGCCATTATTATAGTACCACAAGTATCCATGCCTAAATAAACTTTTGGCGTTCGGTTGCATATTAAATTCCAGGCGTAGCTACCAAAAACCACCCAGACGACACCCACAGTAATACGTCACTTTTGTGAGATATGTATATATGTGGTTTTGACGCCGACCGCCATAGAGCAGAACCGGCAAACTAGTTCGCCCCCACACCGCAATAGGTAACCCAGCCCTGATGCTATATAAGAGGCCACTCCGTGACCTTACCAAGCATCCCTCACTTTGTGCACAGCTCTCACAGCCATTTTTGCCATGCCGAGCCCTAGTATTCATCTGAGAACTCCAGATGCAACCCCATGTAGTTTTGTTAAAATATTGTGGGACTTTACCTGCAGTACCATGAGTTCTACCCATCCACCCCAGTACGAGCTGCTCAAAACGAGAATCACCCCATCCGCCTCGAAATATTGGGCAGTAGTGCACATCCCACCCGCAAACCCAAACCAAGACCCAACGGAAGTCTCCTTCGTGGGGAAATCTATGCCGACTCCGCAAATGGCCATAGAAGCTGCTGCGTACGAGGCGATTACTCGTCTTCGCTTCGCAGTACCCTATGCCAGCGAAAAGGGGTATTATTACTTCCCGAGTCGTGCAACACCTGGAGAAGTAGCATCTTTTCCCGGTGGACGAATTGAGAGGGACCCAGTACTGGCCAACCTTGCCCAGTACGTCATCGTACAAGAGCGGTTGACCCAGCGAGTAATGGGTTATCTCCAGAACCTCGTTGATTTAAACCCTCAGATCGCCATTGGCAGACCACGGAGGCCAGACCAGGAAAGGCACGTTCTTCGACTAGTCAATCCGCTTCCTACGGTAGAAGAAGAATGTGCCCTAGTGCCGGAGACATTTTCTCAGGACCCAACATATTTTACGTTTGCGTCGTAGACGCCACTGCTATGTTTGTTAGCCTAGCATTTATTTATGTGTTGCAGCTTATGCATTGTATCCTAAGTTTGTGCTATGAATAAGCTGTTTGGTTTCTATTAATGTGAGTAATTTTTACTGCTGTGATTTTTGATCAACTGTTCTCGCTCTCAGTAAATCCCGAGGTGGGATTTTTTTTCTTGAACTATTGCAACAAACATTTCCCCTTGACATAAATTTAAATTTCATACAGCACCACAACAGCAGGCTCACAGCCACAACCACTCGACCACATGCACTAATTGCAAAACCACGTACACATTTTGCACCTAGATCACGGCACTAACACACCACAGTTTCTGAAAGAGAAATTTGTGGGTAATTATTCTGGTACAAGTTGCATCCAGCATACTTCCAGCAGTTAGCACCAGACACCGACACTTAATCCTCATGATCACCACCGCCGCGAAGAGCCAACACTCGAGCAGCAGCATCACGATGATCATCGTGGATCATCGCGCATAAGAGCATGGAAAACCCCAGCACTGCCGCCAACCCTCCGCACATCAGGATCGTGTACCATTCTGGCATCACCTCCGCCATTTGAGACTCGTCTCGAGCTCCTGCAAACTGAAATGGAGGAGAAGGAAGGAGAAGAAGAAACAAGACCAGGTGTGAGGAAGAAGAGAGAAGCACCGCGGTCATTCTATAGCTCGAGATCGGTGTACGGTGAAAGGAGTCCACCAGCGCCGCTCGTTGCTCGATCGCCGGTGTTCCGAGGCGAATCCGCGAGCAGTGCCGACAGCGCACTGGCCCGCGAGGTGAGTGCACGCTGCGCCGGCAGCTAGCACGCCGCGCACTACCGCAGTACGGCCTAGATGCCCTACGCGCTAGACGCCGCCGGTGGAGAAAGCGCGGGATAGCGCGCGAGAGAGAGGAAGAGATGAGAGCCAGAGGTAGAAGAAGAGACTGACAGTGGGCCCCGGGTCCACCTGTCAGCCAGAGAGAGCACTGTGCACTCGGGTACGACTAGCGTAATTTGGGAATTTAGAATTTTATTAATTCTAAATTTACCGTAGCCATAAGTGGAAATCTCTCGGTTTCCCCAACCGTAGATTTTTCCACGCAGCGCCAGTACCCCACTGTAGTTCACAAATTATTTGCCCACTCACTGTAGCCACGTCTTATTGCATGAGTAGGATAATCATTTTCGTGATATTACTTTGTGATAATAGGAGTAATATTTTTGAAACCGTCCTTAGCAAATCTCGAGGACGAGATTTTTCTTAAGGGGGGTAGTGTTGTAACACCCCAAAAATTTAACCATGTTTTATTAATTAAAATTTTGCTAGGATTTTTTTTTTCTGGATCATCTATTGATTTTAGAATCACTCCTTTCTTCTAAGTTGTGGAGTTTTCCCTCCAAGTAGAAACTTTTCAAAAATATTTTTGGACTTGAGTGCCTACTCAAGAACATTTCATTTTTATTATATATGATCAGTGGAAATATTTCTATAATTATTTTCCTAAGCTTTATTTATTTTAAAATGGTTTCTCATAATTTTTAGAGCCTCATTTGCACTACAACCATTTGATAACTTCATTTAAAAATTCTACAAAAATTTGTAGAAGACATGTGAGGTTCCTACATCACTTTTATGCAAAAACTCAGCTTGGTGTTTTGGAAAATTTGAGCAAACCATCCTCATCTTCATTCTGGTCCAGTTTGGTAGTTTGTACTGCAACCCCATTTTATCTTGCCCTATTGCCCATGATATTTCTCCTGCTTGTAGTCCACCCTACCAAACTCTTAAGTCCAGGAGATCAGACACATTAGAGTAATTTAACCACATGCAATAATAGCCTTTATTTTCTGTCCAGAACTATAGTTTTGCAAAACTTGCACTAGGAAGTTTTTACTTTGCCCATGCTAACCATGACATCATCACCTACACCTAAAGAGACCCCAACCTGGAGATTTGAGCCATCAGAAGAGTTGTCTTGATGCCAATGACATTCAGTCGAGCACCTTGTGTGCATGGACAGTTTTGGCATGGTTTTGAAATTGCATTATGGACTTGCCCCAGCGGCCAAACCAGCATGTCCACTGAGCCTCCAGAACCGCCACTCATGACCCTGTTAAGTTTAGGCGTAAGCTAGGACCTATAGACTGCCCTGGCAAATCGTCGAGCACCCTGAGTGCATGCCCGGAGCGCGAGCAGAGCACGCGTTTTGCACGTGCTCGCGCCCGAGCCGACCCGTCCCTGGATAAACCTCCCTGAGCTCGTCCTGATCCTCTCCCACTCGCCGCCTCGCGCCAGAAGCCTCGACCACCCCTGGCTCCCTGCTGAGCCGCCGCAGCAAGCCCTTGGCGGCAAGCCTGCGGCCGCAGCGAGCTTCTGCCATGGACGGCACCGCCCGAGCCACCCTTGCCCGCCAGCTGCCCCAGCAACAAGTCGAGCTCATCCGCTAGCGGCCGTCGCCGCCACGTCGCCCTGCTAGCAACAGAACGGCAGTTCGCCGAGCTTATCCCCAGCCGCTACGGAACCGACGCCGCCGCGCTATAAATAGGCTGCCCGAGGCTTCCCTCTCGACCTCAGTAAACCTCTCAGGCCCCAGCAAACCCATTCCACCCTTCCATTGCATCCTAGATCAAGCCATGGCCGAAAACCCCCTCTCAGCCGAAGCTTCCACCCGCCATGGGCGAACCCCTGCTCGCTTCTGAGCCCTCCAGCGACCTTCTCCACCTCCATGAGATGCGGCCCACTCTTCTGAGCTCGTGGGTATGTCGAGCGTCGAAGATGGCGTCCCCTAGCATAGGCAAGCCTCGCTGGAGGATCTCTCTGTTCTCGCCCCAGCGCGCGGGAGGAAGAGGATAAAACCGACAGGTGGGTCCCACCTGTCGGCGAGACAACCGACCTCCCAGGCAGCGTACCGGTGCAAGTACGCTTCCCCTTCGGGAAAACGTAACCCCCCTGAGTACGTCTCCCTATTTCAGAAGCGCATTCGGGTCAAACCGTTTTTCTTTTTCTGATTTATTTCAAAACAGAGTTTGACTGAATCTTTGACTAGCAATAACTTTTAAAATACAAATCCAATGGACCTAATTCTTTTTCTGTTGTTTCCCAAATTCCATCTAGTATATTTTCATATTTATTTGAAAAATTTCCAAACAACTTTTTTGTACTGTTTTTGAATTGCGTGTTGATTCAAATATTTTCAAAATAGGAATTGGAGAGAGAAGAAAACTTTCAAAAGTTTTGTGAAGCACCCTACCTCTCCACAACATGAAGGCAAGCATTCTGAACCTTGGTATAATATATGTTGTGTGTTGTTTGATGTGACAAATAAGACTTCATTCCACGTTGACATGAAGTAGGTATTATTTCATGTCAAGATATGATCATACTCATGAGTGCATGATGAAGATTCCTTGCTGTTTGAATTGATATGCTTGTGATAGTAATCACCCTCGTCTGCCTTTCATGCCTACTGGAAGGGATCCGGAGAAATCTCTGTCTTATGTAGACATGAGCTTGATACTGATATTTCGTTGGAACGAGTATGATCAGTAAGGCATGGTGAGGTATGATGAGTGGTGATTCTGTCTGTTGGTATGGAACATATTTGTTATGCTAATCATGCAGGAAATACTTTAACCTCCTGAGTCGACCGTAGATCGAGTCTTGTGCCAGTAACCCCCATACTTGTTTCGTGCTACCACTTGTCCCTGCCGCAGGTGGGGTACGGTTCAGTAAGTTGTCAACCCCTTTCTTAGCACACACCGTACAGAGAGGCCATAGTGAAAGATACCAGTGGCCCCTGGTAGGCATGTCACTTGGTCCGGGGGCATGGGTGTTCCGGTGAGTCCGAGGGGGTAGCTCCCCTGTTTTGCGCGCAATATAAATTTTGTGATCCCATGCTAATCGAGGTTGGAGCCTCCCCACTTAGAGTTTTCCTTAACGAGTGTCGTGGGTGATTCCAGGCACCGGTAAGTTAAACTGGTGTGTGCGGGTCAGGTGTGTTTTCAATTAAAAGACCGTAAGCGGAATTAGTCCCGGTGGACTAAAGGAATCCGTTACTTGTTGGTAAAGAGTACACCCTCTGCAGAGTTGATATCTATTCGAATAGCCGTGTCCGCGGTTAACGACTACAGTCTGGGATGGGTCAAGTGTCGGTCTTAGTGTCGGTCTTCGGAGGATAAACTTCTAAACCGGAACATTGATCATGGCGTGTGACAAATGATGATTATGACTATTATTATTGTGGACTAACCATTTTTATTATTTGTATTATGGAGTATCCCTGGGATGGTTCTACCTCCTGGATACTCGTTGTGATTATTCTTATATAAGCCCTTTATGTGGCGTCGCACATACGCCCAACTGTGGCATGCATGCTGTTTGCTGTATCATATAAGCCCTTTCTGCGGCGTCGCTGAGACTCCCGACTATGGCACGTTTGTTATATATTTTCTTTATAAGCCCTTTATGTGGTGTCGCTCAGACGCCCGACTGTGGCATGCTTGTTATTTATTTTCCTTATAAGCCCTTTATGTGGCGTCTCTAAGACGCCCGACTGTGGCATGCTGATTATTTAATTTTCCTTATAAGCCCTTTATGTGGCGTCGCTCAGACGCCCGACTGTGGCATGCTGATTAGTTATTTTTCTTTATAAGCCCTTTATGTGGCGTCGCTCAGACGCCCGACTGTGGCATGCTTGTTATTTATTTTCTTTATAAGCCCTTTATGTGGCGTCGCTCAGACGCCCGACTGAGGCATGCTTCATATTATTATCCTTTCAAGGCGTCGCTTCAGACACCCGATCGGTGCATTTTATTTTTATTCTCTGATTGCTTATTCATGTTTTATATGAATAACCTGCTTGCGTGCGTCTTGAATTTTATTTTGTGACTGACTAAGTGATCATGGAATATTTCAGGGCCTGATTATCATCTGTTATATTATGCTTGTGTTCATAATGTTTGCGAGTACATTCAAAGTACACACTGGCTTGTCCCTGGCTATTGTCTTGGCCAGATTTCTTGCTTGGAGAGGAGCGCAACGACGACAGCCCGGAACCTAGGCATCAAAGATAGCAGATACGCGAAGATAGGAATTAACCAGGTCAGCTGTTCCTGTGGGAAATGGAGTCCCATAGACGCTGATGACCCCGAACCGCTTCCGCCTTCGACCACGAGAATTTTTTTGTTGTACTCAGAGACCACTTTGGTCGTGTACTTCAAATATTGTTTTTTTTGCTTGGAATTTCTGTATCAAGATTGTGTCTCATCAGCTAACAGTAATCCTGGGGCTGGTGAGCACAAGGGCCATTTACTGGGAAATTAATATCCTAGAAAACCGGTCCTGACAAACACGGAGAAAGATAGGTCACTTCTCTTTATATATTGATCATGATGATGTTGTGTAATGGTTCCTTCATTGCTATATGTAGTAGCTAGCGTCGAGTTGAATGAAAAGCGTAAAATAAAAATGGTAAGCACAAAAATAAAAGGGGGAAACACAATAAGAAAACCCCTAAACCCCTCCTTTAAAAAAAACCCAGCGCCTGGCAGCTGCTAACGCGTGGCTGCCTTTTAGTCCCGGTCGGTGTTACCAACCGAAACTAAATGTCCTCCTACCTGGGCGCCCCAGGGCGGCCATGTGGAGCTCCTTTAGTCCCAGTTCGTAAGCCAATCGGGACTAAAAATGATGGGCATTTGTCCCGATCGTTTTGTCCCGGTTTCAGAACCGGGACTAAAGGCCCTCTGGAACCGGGACTGATGCCCTGTTTTCTACTAGTGAGAATGGGCCAACCCATTGGGCGTCACTACTTAAGCGAAAGAGGGGCGAAGACAGAGGCATCCGCGGAGGATCAGGCAAGGCACGGTGGCGGCTACACAAACCCTATTCCTTTTGTGTTCATCTTGTGAGTGAGAGAAGAGAGACCCACTTGTATTCGGTGTGTAATCCGCTACTACTTCAGAGAGCTTGTAGATCGAATATCTGTACTCTATCATCTGGTATCAGAGACCAAATCTTCTTCTTCCTCACGTCGATCTGGCCCAGTTCGTGGAAACCAGAGCCCTACGGCAAGCTCGCGCCCGTCTGGTCGCCATGGATCCCGCGGTTCAAGCCTTCTTGGAACGGCTGGACAACAATTTGAAGGAGCATACCGCAGCGATCCAGGCTTCCAACGCCAAGGTAGATGATCTAGTGGCGTGGCGGCTCGATCTCGAGTGGCGGGTCGCCGATCTGGGCTAATCCGTTGCGGCGCTGCAGTTGGCGCGACCACCGCCGACCACAGAGGGCGCGGCGCGCCCAGCAACCGCGTCGAACGCGGTACCGCCTGCGACGACCGGCGTCCACTCTAGAATAGTGTCTGGCATGACTGAACTTCCTCAAGGACCCACAGGCCACGGCGTCTTCAACATATCATGGGGGCCGCCGGCGGTGTCATTCTAGACGCCGCCGCCGCTCCCGTCAAACGGTCAGTGCGACGTCTTACACTCTCCTTCTGCATTATCGCCTTTTGCTCATGCCAGCCAGCTGCTGACTGGTCTTGGACAAGCACACCCATCCATTTCATTTCCTCAATTCGCTCGTGAAAATCGAAACCTCTGGAAAACACTCTGTGAACAGTATTTTCAAATGTTTGTGATCCTTCCTTCATTTTGGGTTCCCATGGCTGCGCTTATTTTTCTATCTCGGCTTCCATTTGGCTGCAATCCATTCAAAAACGTCTTTCTGAGTATGATTGGGAATCCTTTATAGCCTTATTATTTACTCGATTTGGGCATGATCGGCATCAGATGCTGATCCGAGAGTTTTATACCGTCCGCCAGACTACCTCTGTGGCTAATTGCATTGAACAGTTTGAATTAATCATCAATCATCTGAGTTCTTATTCTGACACCATCCATCCTTATTATTTTTTGAAACGATTCGTCGAGGGCTTGCGGAAGGATATTCGTGTGGTGGTACTTGTGCAGCGACCGTCTGATTTGGACACAACATGTGCGCTGGCTCTGCTCCAAGAGGAAGTTGCTGATGTTTTTTTTGGCACGCTTCCACGACCACCAGAAGCGGCGCCAAGAGCGAGCACACCGCTGCCACTGACTCCACTACCACCCCGTGCTGTACCGGCGGGTCCGGTAGTGGATCGCTGGGGGACTGAAGCGGCCCGCACAGACTTTAACAAGCTCAAGACACTGAGGGACTACCGTCGTGCCCGGGGCCTTTGTTTCAAATGTGGCGAGCGATGGGTGTCGGTGTCAAATCCGGCATATGTCGTAGTAGGGGTCCTAAGCTAGGCGTTTTGGAGCGATGGTAACATGGACACATGATTTTACCCAGGTTTGGGCTCTCTTGAAGAGATAATACCCTACGTCCTGCTTTTGATTGTATTGATATGGGGGATAGTACAAAGTACATGTATCTACCACGAGATTATGAGATGTAATATAATGATCTATTGACTAGCCTGGCCTCGGTTTATACATGCATCGTAGGCCTAGGGTTTAGAGGAGTCCTTGTCTTGTGCGCCAAGTCTTGTGGAATCCTCCTAGTATTCGGCATGGGCTGCCCGAAGTGGCCCATTAGTGAATCATCACGGGGGTCCTCGGCCCGACCCACTGGCCGGGAGACGACGTGGTGACTACCCCCTAGTCCAGGACACCGTCAATAGCCCCCTGAACCGGTCTTCAAGTTGGGGACGCTCCTCAGTTCTTCCGAACAGTTCTTTGTCTTTGGTCGTCGACCTTGGAAATTGGTTCAACAAATCTTCCCATCTTTGATATTGAGGATCGCCGAGCTGAATCCAAAGAGTTCACACGTCGGGCATCCGAGGAGCCCCTTTAAGTGCTCGGCCTTTATCAATGCCTTGTAATGTTTACGCCATACTTCGGGGTCGAAGTGTTTCCGTGCGGCGGTGTCCTCTTGCATCTGAGCTCCAACACTGAGCTGCGTCTGAGGTATCTTTTTGCAGTCGAGCTCCAACGCTGATCGGCATCTGAGTGCCAATGACGGATTGCGTCCGAGCTCCAACGCCGGATTGTGTCCGAGTTCCAACGCTGGTCAGCATCCGAGGTGTCATAAATTACCTCGGTCTCTGAAAATTTGAAGGACTTCATCCGAGCTTAAATGCCGGAATCGTTTTTTATGGAGCCAGCCATTCACATCCGAGCTTTTATGCCGGACTGCTTCTGAGGCGTCTCCGATCTTGAGCTTTACGCCGGACTGCTCCCGAGCTCTAACGCCGGACTGCATCCGAGCTCCAAGGAATTCATCGAAGCTTAATGTCAGAAATGCTCTCTATGGAGCCAGCCACTTGCGCCCGAGCTTTATGCCGGACTGCTTCCGAGGTGGTGCACCACCCCGACCGTGGGCTGATTTTTTGTGGATATTTTTGATTGGTGGAATTTATTCTCTGTCGAGATATATAGCCAGTAGCCCTCAAGGTGTGTGTCGGTCTAAAACCCGAGATGCACCTGAAGGATGACATAAAACCGCTGATCCCAGTAGCCCCTGAGACTTAGGTCGATTCACAAAATCGGCCTGAGGATCAACTCCTAGCTCGGCAGCATACTTCGGAACACAAAAGTGGTGTGCACAGACCTCGAGACTCAGGTTGGGTGCGGCCGACCAACCCAAGGATCATAATCTCCTCGGAAACTGTATTGCACTGAAATTTTCTGCATTGTATTGTCAATGCAGTAGCCCCCGAGACTTGGGTTGGGCAATATGGCCGACCCTAGGATCGTATCTCCTCGGGAACTATTTCAACCGTCATGTACGTTTTGACAACGCCGAGGTGGAGTTCGGCAGGAAAGATGCCGAACCGTAGTTCGGAAAAGAGTTTCCGGGCAAGACCATCACGCCGAACACCTCAACCAAGAGGATGTCCCGCTTCCTGAAAGGAAAACATAAAATAGGTTAAAGAAGTTATAAGCACGAAAACCAAAAAACTTATGTGAAAACTGTACGTCTCAATTGAATCAAGTTTTTTGGTGCCAATACGAAATGGTCTTAAAATTGTGCTTTCGTCGTGCTTTAACATGACACGTCCGATCTCTAGACTTTAGGTGGGTTAGCCTTCGGCTTCAACCTCCCTATCCCAAAGGCGGAGTGTTTCTCATGCCAGTTTCTCAGGCGAGCGGCTTTAAAGAGAAACCAGGCTACCCGGCTATTGACTAAGCACTCGAGTCGAGAAAGGAGTGGTAGAAAAAGACTTTGCAACGACTACGAAGAAAACATTTATTAGAAAATGGCTCATACAAATTTAAGAGCCCCCAAGTGACTTGGGTAAAAGAATTTTATGTATAATGATTGTATGTACCAAAGTACTTATATCATATATGTGTTCGCCCGAACTTTAAACGCGTCTTAACCGACCGTCGGCTTCTCCCTCTTTGGCCAAGGGCCGAAAAGTGTTATCTACTATGCCATCCGAGGATATCGGAGGTGTTTCGAATAACCAGGCAATCAGGCCATTAGGCTATAACAGACAAAGCGCGCCCAGGGAACTTATGCTATATTACTATTTAATGTAAGAAGCATCTTCAAAGAAAATAGTTCCGCCAACGGTTCCTTTCTTTGGGTTCTCATGATTACCATGAGGGGTGTGCAATAGATTTATGTATGCTTGTCTTCCGTCGTGGCCGACCATAGTTGAAAACAGTAAGAGCGCTAGCTTTCGGCTTCACCCATCTGAGGTACGAGTTCGGATGACCCGATCTCGTAACAATCGCAGAGGTGCTCCCTTTACTCCCTAGCCGAACAATCGGGAACGTAGGGGAAAGCACAAGAGCAAGGCAACCCAGCTTTGCGGAACACTTAAGTAAACATGATGCATATATTGGCGTAAACACGAACAAGAAAGGGTGCGATACATTAATAATCATATGCAAGAGGAATGGCTTCATAAAGGAAGCCCCCAAGTAAACGGGGTATTTGAATTTGTTTATAACAAACAAAGTTGTGACAAAGGAAGTGTTTCGCAAACAACTTTTTGTCAAAAAAGTATAATGCTTGGTCGAACCGAACAAAATTTAAAACTGAAATTTTTTGAGCATGAAAGCGACTTAGCTGGTTAATGTGCTCGGTGTTGATGATGAGGTCCGGACTTGTGGCTGACGAAGACGTAGTCCTCGGCTGGCCGAGGTCCCAGCCCCCAAGCCGGTTCCGAGGTGCCCGAGTGAAGAGTTCGGATTGATGACGCACAATCCGACAGATGTGTCGAGGCAAAGCATCCAGTCCAGCCGAGATGTCGGAGCTGGTCGGCTGGTGACGCCGAAGTGACTGTGTGACACAGTCGAAGTAGATTTCCTGCACATATAAAACAGTGCAAGCAAGAAATAATAACAGTAATAATGGTTGAAAGAAAAAATGATTATTTGCATAATTAAGTTTACGCAAAGTAGATAAAAGAAAAATAGCCTGGCGCCGAGGTCAACGAAGACGGAGGAGGGACGACAACATATTCGGTTGCATATACGACGTCCGTTAGACTGTGCACAAAAAAGGAAAAAAATTCCACATGCAGGCGTTGATGAAATGCTAATGCAATGCTAGTTTGCACTGCTTGTTAATTAGACATTGAAAACCGTGCTTGAAAAAACTAGCACTTTTGGGTTAGTACTTCCATGTATGCACGCGGTAGAGAAAACTATTAGTGGACGATAGCGACCATACGTGCCGAATTAAAAAAAAAGAGGAAGGAGCACAAAGAAAAAAGGAAAGAATTCCCTGGATAAGCGCTGCCCGAGCTGGAGTGTCCTCGGCCTGGCCGACGTGATAGAGCAGGTTGGCGCGGTATACGTCAGCTTGAAGAAGTGACGACGTGGCGATGCCAGCATAGGGCGGCTCGCCGAGCTGACGACGCAGTTTTGTCCACGCTAGCGGGACGACGGCATGGAAAGGAAGCCAACTGGCCAGAAACTAGACGGACCACCACGCTGATGCGATCAACGGACCGAATTGTAACCGGCAGAGAAATCTACACAGAAAAATTCATGCAAACCAGCAGAAAAATGTCCTGTGCGTATTTAATATATACAGTACAGGTAATTAGAAAAATAAAACCTGATGTCTTCGTTTCGGACGACGAGGCGTTGAAATCCGAGGTAAAAAACCAGGACGAGTACTGCCTTGTACGAAGACCAATCAGTCCTCAAAAGACCTGATGACCAATTAGTATTTTTGAGTGGACCCTCCACATAGCGTTCCTAGTGGACTTGTGCTAGTAGTCTCCATCTATCTTGAGCTTCCCAAGGCGTTTTCCTTTTGCTGGTCAGCCGACCAATCATGGGTTAATTAAACCTTGCTACAAATTAGCATTCATCTGTGATTAGTATATTACGTAAGCAAAAAGTAGCGACCCACGGGACAGCGGCCCTGTTTGAATAAAAATAACAAGAGCAGAGGATCATCCCTGTTTCTGCGCTGCCCGACAAGGGCTGCATGGGGCTTCTCAACTTGGGACCCAGGATCCTTGGGGCCCCGAGGACAACACCCAGCTGACTTGTTCGCAAACTTTTCACTTTTGATCGTGCAGATCTTTTACGTTTAGCAGCCGCTGACGCCTAAATCCCTCTGGTCCGATCTGTTGTTCCTCGGGTTAGCGCGCGTGCATGTCGGCCAGGTTCGGCGTCCCGGCTGGCAAACAGGTCGGTCGAAAAGACAGCTACAACAGAGATGGGACTTCGGATCGGGCTGATCGCCCGACGTTACACTGCTCCTAGAGAATTCCCTCGATCTGCGAATAAAGTTTGACGAACCAACAGTAATAGTGCCCAACGAAAAATAATTCAAACAATGAATCTGATTGAAAAAATAGCACCTGATCATCCCATCGATCCGCGACGAACACCTAGCTGGCTCTCAATGAAAGTACCAATGTCGGTGTCAAATCCGGCATATCTCGTAGTAGGGGTCCTAAGCTAGGCGTCTTGGAGCGATGGTAACATGGACACAGGATTTTACCCAGGTTCGGGCTCTCTTGAAGAGATAATACCCTACGTCCTGCTTTTGATTGTATTGATATGGGGGATAGTACAGAGTACATGTATCTACCACGAGATTATGAGATGTAATATAATGATCTATTGACTAGCCTGGCCTCGGTTTATACATGCACCGTAGGCCTAGGGTTTAGAGGAGTCCTTGTCTTGTGCGCCAAGTCTTGTGGAATCCTCCTAGTATTCGGCATGGGCTGCCCGAAGTGGCCCATTAGTGAATCATCACGGGGGTCCTCGGCCCGACCCACTGGTCGGGAGACGACGTGGTGAGTACCCCCTAGTCTAGGACACCGTCAATGGGGACATGACCATGTGTGTCCCACATCAGTACAATTACATGTGGTAGAGGAATTGCTAGAACTCTTCATCATCGACAGCGTCAGTGACACTTCAGAAGCGTCTCCAAATCTTGAAACAGTCATGTCAATTTCACGACAGGCTCTATCTGGTGGAGTTGCCGCCAAGGCATTCCAGTTGCAAGCTTGGATTCAGGCAGCTCGACTTCGTTCATCAACAAGAAGTTGGCAGACAAGCTAGCAGGTGTGCGCGCGCTTCCTCGAGCGTGTCATGTTCGGGTTGCTAATGGTGGTGAGTTAATTTGCACAACTGAGATACCGGACTGTGTTTGGTGCAAACAAGGTAAAGAATTCACCACCGACATGAAGATTTTACCACTGGGCACTTATGATGCGATACTGGGCATGGCCTGGTTGGAAGCAAACAACCCGATGAAAAGTTGATTGGCGTGCTAAGATGATTGCGATCAACACACCAGAGGGGCTAGCGCATCTGAAAGGTCACGAATCTCAGTCTTCATCTTGTCAGCAAATCAACGCAGTGCAATTACAGAGTCTGTGCAAAGCTGGGGCTATTTCGCATATGGTGTTTGTCTGCATGACCCCATCTCAGTCTGATAGTGAAGGGGCAGTGCCGTAGTGTATTCAACAAGTTCTTGATGAATTCTCTGAGGTTTTCGGGGAACCTGTGGGACTGCCACCACGTCAATGTACGCTCGTACCGCTAAAAACCAGACCAGAAAGATGAAATCGAAGCTCAGGTGGCAGAATTGCTTCGACAGGGAGTTATATAGAAGAGTTCGAGCCCATTTTCATCACCGGTGATTCTCGTTAGAAGAAAGATGGTACATGGCGCCTTTGTGTAGATTATAGACATCTCAATGCCCTCATGGTGGTTCATGGTTTTAAATAGCGGATAGCGGGCTGGTAGCGGATTTGGTTTCGCGTAGCGGAATGCGGATAGCGGGCGATATTGCGGGCGCTATGTCCACGTAGCGGCTTTATAAAAACACTAGATTCTTGTTTATATCACTAGAACATGAACAAAAAGTAATGACAGTTAATTTGAGTGATAGCGGTCGCTATTGCGCTAGCGCTATTGCAGACGCAATAGCGTACGCTATCTTCGCTATTTAAAACTATGGGTGGTTGGCAAATTTCCTGTCCCAGTGATTGAGGAATTATTGGATGAACTTCATGGTGCTGTGTGGTTTTCGAAGTTGGATTTGCGAGCCGGTTACTATCAAATTCGACTGGCCGAAGGGGAGGAGTTCAAGACAACATTCCAGACACATGAAGGACATTTTGAGTTTAAGGTGGTGTCGTTTGGGCTTGCTGGAGCGCCACGAACATTCAACGGGGCCATGCAAACTACTCTTCATCCATGTCTTCGTTGCTGTGTCCTGTTTTTCTTCGATGATATTTTGGTATTTTGCAAAACCTTGGAGGATCATGTGCAAGACCTGAGGCAAGTGACGTCACTGTTAAAGAAGGATTAATGGAAAGTAAAAAGGTCCAAGTGTGAGTTTGGCCAACAGAAGCTATCATATTTGGGACATGTGATCAGTTTAGCGGGCGTGGCTACAGAACCGGAGAAAGTTTTGGCCGTAGCTAAGTGGAAAACACCTACAGATGTCAAAGGCGTGCAAAGTTTCCTCGGATTGGCAAGGTATTACAGACGCTTCGTGCCCAACTTTGGAGTGATAGCACGGCCCTTGTTCAACCTCCTTAAAAAAGGAGTGCCATTTGTCTGGACCAGCAACACAGAAACTGCATTTCGGCTGCTGAAAGAACAACTCATAACCGCGCCAGTCCTGGCGTTACCAGATTTCAATGAGCAGTTCATTGTGGAGACAGATTCTAGTGACAAAGGAATTGGTGCAATTCTTCAAAAAAAAGGTCACCCGATTACTTTCATGAGTAAGGCCCTCTCACCAAGATACCAAGGTCTGTCGACATACGAAAAAGAGTATTTGGCAGTCATCATCGTAGTCGATCAATGGAGGCCCTATTTGCAGCATGCGGAGTTCATTATCTTCACTGATTAGAAAAGTTTAATCCATCTGGAGCATCAGTGTCTCACTACGCCTTGGCAGCAAAAAGAATTTACGAAGCTCTTAGGGTTACGGTACCAGATTAAGTACAAGAAAGGCACTGATAACACGGCTGCAGATGCACTTTCGAGAGGGCCAACTACTGAGACGCTGCACCATCTTTTGGTGTGTCAACCTGCTTGGTTGGACGATGTGCTAAACAGTTACAACAGCAATCCTCAGGCGCAAAAGCTGCTGGCACAATTAGCTCTGAGCATTGATCCAAAAGGGCGATTTAGTCTTCAGCAAGGTGTTATTCATTTTTTCGTGGCGTATCTGGGGGGGGGGGGGGATCTACTTCACTACAGCAGCAAATCATGGCAGCGTTTCATGACAGTGCCATGGGAGGACATTCAGGTTTTCCGGTCACATACCAACACATTCGTCGCTTGTTTGCCTGGCCTAAGATGAAAACACACGTCAAACATTATGTGCAGTGTTGCACAGTGTGTCAGCAAGCCAAACCTGACAGAACTACATCTCCAGGTCTTTTGAAACCCCTACCAATTCCAGCTGAGCCGTGGGATCTTCTCACAATGGACTTTGTCGATGGGTTACCACAATCAGGGAAGTTTAACTGCCTTTGGGTGATTGTGGATAAGAGGACACGGTATGCTCACTTCCTGTCCTTGTCTCACCCGTACACAGCAGCAAAAATTGCACAAGTCTACATGTCACAGATCTATAAGATCCATGGACTGCCCAAAGCAATTGGTTCGGACAGAGACCCGGTGTTCACAAGCAAGTTTTGGCAGGAACTATTCAAGTATGCAGGGACGGAGTTGAGGCTGAGTACTGCCATTCACCGACAATCGGATGGGCAAACAGAGAGGGCGAACCAGTGTGTGGAGACATTTCTACATTGTTTCACTCACGCATGTCCGAGGCGTTGAAGTTTTTGGTTACCGTTGGCCCGATTCTGGTGTAATACCTCACATCATTCAACGATTGGCATGTCGCCTTTTAAGGCCATGTTCGGGCATGAACCAAAACATTGGGGCCTGTCACTGGATAATGCTTGTTCAGTTCCGTCACTATCAGCCTGGCTGGACGAACGTGCCATTGTTCAGGACTTGGTACAACAACATCTGCATCGGGCGCGCAACTACATGAAGACACACGCGGACAAGAAGCGCTCTTTCCGGGAATTTGTGGTGGGCAACCTCGTTTATCTCAAGTTACAGCCGTATGTGCAGTCGTCTGTGGCGCCGCGGGCGAACCATAAGTTATCCTTCAAATTCTATGGACCATTTCCAGTCATCAAAAGGATCAACGAGGTGGCGTACAAGCTGCAACTCCCACCACAGGCGACGGTTCATCCCATCTTTCATGTGTCCATGCTGCGTCGAGCTTTACTTCCTAGTACACCAGTAAATTCTGAACTTCCTTGCAATCATGATGAACTCGCTGTTCCTATGGAGATACTTCAGACCAAGTGGAAACGCAAAAATGGAGCGATGATCGAGCAAGTCAAGGTCAGGTGGTCGGACTCAGCGCGCCTGGAACCAACGTGGGAGGATCGAGAAGCTCTGATCGCGCGGTTCCCTTGCACAGCGGCCTGGGGGCAAGCCGCTTCTCAAGGAGGGGTGATGTTAGGATCCCTGCCCACGTGGACCCGATGGGCGACCAAGGCTCGGCAGCAAGAGCCAGGCCCAACAGGACTAGGCTACCCAACAAGCGCTACATGGGCCAAGAATGGGCCAATCCATTGGGTGTCACTACTTAAGCGAAAGAGGGGTGAAGACAGAGGCATCCGCGGAGGATCAGGCAAGGCACGGTGGCGGCTACACAAACCCTATTCCTTTTGTGTTCATCCTGTGAGTGAGAGAAGAGAGATCCACTTGTATTTGGTCTGTAATCCACTACTACTTCAGAGAGCTTGTAGATCGAATATCTGTACTCTATCAGATAGACATATAGTCCTTATACATAGTACTATAATGATATGATCTCATATGCTTACATAATCTTTCTTAACTGTACACTAAAATGGATTATATACTGTTGCTTTGGAGTTTGGAATCTGCTTTGATCTCAACATCTTGTGGTACTTACCCCTTTTCCTACATGCATTTTCTTGTTTGCTTTCTACAAGATCAATCGATTCGATGATATCTTAACCTTTGCACGGATATAGGATTTTATGTTAGCATGACGTGTTAATTGTTTTTTAGAATAAAAAATACAACATGTCAACGTACATGTATAAATAGTAATATTACAAATCTGTTCATTAGTTATTAAACTACATCAAATCAATTTCTATACCTATTGATCACAGACGAATGGATGTACTCTTAAATATATGTTGTTCAGTGTATAAGAGTACAAAGTTGTTTAACATATATTTAAAAAGTAAAAGGAATTTCTATTGTTGTGTCCCTCATTGCTTAGTTGTGCTCGGTTTTACCCAAGGCAACTAAAGTTGCTCACTTTTCCCCTCCCCCCACTACTACAGAATGGTCCAAAGACGACACAACAATCAGAGACCCTTCGACAAAACTGTGTGCGATCCATCAATCGCAAACGGTATAGTTCAAGCTCCACCGCCAATGACGAAAACCGTGCGCGATAGAGGATCCATCAAATACGATTCGGAAAATAGTTGCGTGTGCGATCTACGGCAGACGGTTTGTTCTTAGGAATTGTTTCTGATTATGGAACATAACAGAAATGGTTAAGAAACTACATACATGTGCGTAGTGCGGTATACAGTTCACTCGGGCAAACTATTTGCGCTGATCCACCAGAACACAATTGAGTTAGCCTAAGAAGGCATGTGTGATACCCGGCAAACAGTTCATTCATCAGAATTTTTTGGGAAGACCAATAATAACCCAAACGATTCATCCTGACAACCGTGTGTGTTGTGGGTACCCGGCAAACAGTTCATTCATCAGAATTGTGTGGGAAGACCAAAAAGAACCCAAGCGATTCATCCTGATAACTTGTGTGTGTTGTGGGCAGACGGTTGGTGCTAATAATTGTATGAGATGTGATTTGCTCTGTTTGCACATCTATATGCTCTGTCTATAGAACACCTAGCTACATTAATGTTGCATAACCAACTTGAACATCCAGTTACATAAGTGACTACACAACATATGTACATTCCTCAATATAAATTTACAAGAGTAGACGATCAGCAAATCATACTGTTCGTCTAATGACGGTTGCCGACACTGCTCTTCTTGTGGCTATCCCTCGCCGTCTTGAGGAAGGAGATACTTCCTCATGTCAATGATACTCCTGTACATCTCGTAGCTTGTGTATGCATCATTTGCCGCGTACTTGATGTGTTCTTCATCCAGTTCATTCACCCAGGCCTTGTGCCAGGCAGACTTGTCCTTGTGGCACTCAACCTTCATGTATTTGTAGTAGGGGTCGATGATGGCCGTGGCGAGCTCAAACAGGGAGTCCTTTTGCTTCTTCTTCTCGCCGCCCCAGACTCTATACTAACCTTGGATGTTGACAAGCTTCTGGCAGGACAAGCCCGAAGTCTTGAGCACCTTTAGATCGTTCGTGGTGTCCATTGTTGCGAACCTATAGTCAGGGCTGTTGACAAACCTGGAGAAATGCTCGCAAGGACTTGTGTCCAAGAAGTAATGGTAGACGAGCACGTGATGGCGCACACACAACTGGGCGACGACAACCTTCTGATCATGCCCGGCACGACCGCCGGTGTACTCGAGGTCGAAGCCGACCACTTTGTACTTGTCATCCTCAGCATGCAGCTGCTCCAACATGTTGATGGAGTTCACCACCACGACTGGGTCATTGGTGCACACCGCCTAGAGGTCCGTCTTCCTGATGTGGGTGTCCACTTTGACAATTTTGGCAAACTGCCGCTCGGCGCCGGCAGCCGCCATTGGATCCGCACGGGAAGGTTGAAGCGATGAAAAGATCGTGGGTGTGCTTCTTGTGTTGTGTGGCGCGATCGGCAGGTGGAAGAGACGAAGGTAAATGGCCGCGGGAATTAATTGCGCTGGACGGCCTGGAATTTCGGCACGTTCGCATGGCAGTTTTTGAAGCGTTTAACTGCATGGTGGCGCCGGGAGCGGCACAACCGCGTCCGCATGCATATGGCGCCCCGAACGTACGTGACCGTTCACGCGTAGACGCCGACAGAGCGAGCGCGCACGGACATGAGCACAGCGCGCCGCGACCGCCTCAATTGCCTCAACCGCCTCATACGTAGATTAATTCGCGATGGTGCGTACAGAACGACCGTTTGCTTTGTAGTAAAATGCAAACAGGTTTTTTATCAACCGTTTGTGTACTTGTCATTTCTCCCACCTCCGTCCCATCTTGTCACCGCGTTGCCGCCCGAGGATTTCAGTGCACGCTTCGGGAGCGCGCAGGTTCCCGCGCAAGCTTCCCGCCCGGCTCGCTGAAATCCCCCAATCACCCAATGTTTCGGGAGTGCGCATCGTTTCTTTTGGGCTTCCCGTTCCTGCGCAACCACGTAGGAACGCGCACAAGCTTCCCGCCCGGCTCGCCTTGGCCTCCTGCTTTATAAACCCTCATGTCCGGCGCCTCCACATCGCATTCATCCCCTCCCTGCCCGTAGCTTCCCAAGTTTGCTTCTCCCCCAATCGCAAATGGCACCTATCCATCGTCGTCGCTCCGCCACTCCGCCAGAGGGCAACTCTAGCTGGGAGGCTCCACCACGTCGGCGACGCAGTACCCGGAAGCGTGTAGTGCGTGTGGCGTCCTTGTTGGCTGTGCGCACGACACCCACCACATGCTCCTCCACATTTGTCCGAAGGCAGCTGCTACCGGCGACCGCCGTGGCCCCCACTCCATCGCCGGCCGCTGTTTTAGCCACCCCACCAGCTGCCTCCTTGGCCGCCACCACACCAGCGTCTGCCTTGGCAACCACCCCACAGTCAGCAGCTGGGGCCATCACCCGCTCCACCACCGCGGCCCGAAGGCGGGAGGAGCAGGGCGCCGCCGAAGCACAGCCGCTCGGCTTTTGCGTCAGTGGCCTAGCACGCCACATCAAGTTCCTACATGAGGAGGAGGAGCGCCAGGTCGAGGATGCAAAGAGGCTCACCGTCACCGTAGCCGCAGCTATGGCACGGAATGAGGAGATCTACATCGAGTCCCGCCGCTTCGAGGAGGCGCGTCAGGAGCGGCGGAGGGCAGCAGCGGCAGCCGACGAATTCAACTCCTCCAACTCGTCAATAGGCATCTCCTCCTCTGCCTCTTACTGAAGGAGCTCGGTAGAGGAGAAGGCTGTTGGCAGTAGCACGAAGCCCCTCCGGAGTAGTATTTTGGGGCTATTTTGTTCAGTTCATCTAACTATAGATATGGTGGAACTGTCCCACCTTCTTTAAATTAGCTAGTATATATAGTTGAACTAGCTATTCCAGTACGTGGTTGGCAACAAATGGGGAAAAGTTTGTTTGATTCAGCTGTCGAGTTGAACTATTTGTACAACGACCGATGCTTGATCTATGAATGAAATCTATGTTTACTGAATTTCAATTGCAAAATTGCACCGTAATAGTGATTTTGTTCCTGCAAAATTGGACAAATCTCAGTGTTTCCAATTTGACAAATGAAAATTTATCCAATATGAAAAATTCAAATCTTACCTGACTCCTGCTGCCAATGCATCGATCGGTGCTTACGTGGGGTGCTTAGTGTATTAAATGTCTTAACAATTCAAGTCCACAAAGCATTGTTGCCGAGGTCCCTTCATTTAATGATTTAGCAACTAAACTCTTGCATGCATTGGTGAGTTTCCTTCATTTAAGGTTTTTGCCAAGGTTCACGCGCTTGGCATTATTTCTTTATGTGGTCACCAAACTCATATCTCTCCTTAATTACCTTCCCACATCAGATTTTCTTTCATGCATGGCAACCTCAGCAGTTAGCACCAGTACAAGGTGTAGCATCGGGAAGGGCACACGAGTCAGCATTCACAACCGTTTGCGATGACGCAATGAAAAAAATTCCTTCACGCCAGATTTTCGCTTGGCTTTGTAGGGAAGGAACAATTGCCCTCGGTTTGCATACGGGTATTCAGTCTGAAACATCTTTGACAACTGGCAAAGGACACGTCACCCCGATGAGCGTGTGCAGGACACTACTCGCACGCCACCCGTCTACTCAAACACCTGTCCTCACGCTACCTCCTTGCCAATACCGATAGCGGCACGTGGCCCGCACGTAAATGGTCTGTAGAACGTCCACGAACTATAAATAATATGCCCGTTTGCGATGGTAACATGACAGATTTTTGTTCCAAAATGCCTTTGTTGGCTATTAATAATGCTTGCTCTTTCTCTCAAAGTGGACACTAAAAATACCACAACATATTTGTGCTTTATATGATAAGGCCCTGCCCAACATAGACCTTGTGACTATATTTCATATTTGAATTATGTACATTAAATGCACATAAAACTCAATTAATGTATAAAAAAGGCATACAAACCCTTAATAATTTCATATTTTTGCAGTACACACCTATTGCTTTATGTTGTTTCTAGAAAACAATGAAGGAGAGAAGAGGCATCGGATGTCATTTCACCCGCAGATGTGGCACGCATATGTGACATTACAGAACCATTGGACGTAGCTTATTGTGTGAGAACCTCCGGTTTGTAAGAGGCTTGTGACAAAACATGTCCAAGTTGGTATTTTTTTACCACGGCATATGTGTGCCTTGTCATGACACCATTCCAAGTTTCATGAATTTCTAACGGAGTTTGGGGTTTACGAGAATTTTGAAACCAAGTTTCTCAATGTTTGTGGTCGAGCCAACATGCTTAGATGTTTGAAATTCGTTCTCATTTCTTGCATGTGACCTAACACATGCATCCAAGGACACATATATATGATTTTTCAACCCATTTTGCCACCTCGGACCTTGTGATTGTAGATCAAATTTGAATTATGCACATTAAATAATGCACCGAAAACTTAACTAATGTATTTAAAAGCCAGATGATCCCTTAATTTATTCATATTTTTGCACTTCGCACCAACATGTCTATGTTGTTTCTATAAACAAAATCAAGGAGAGAAGATTCATCAGATGTCTTTTCGCCCGCATATGTGACATGCATATATAATGTTCCGTATCGAAACCACAAAGCTTCTTGTGAGGAGCTCCGATTTGTAAGGGGATTGTGCAAGAACATGTCCAAGTTGGACAATTTTTTACCACGGCATATGTGTGCCCTTATCACCACACCATGCCAAGTTTCATGAATTTTTGACGAGTTTTGGATTTACTGGAATTTGAAAATCAAGTATCTCAATGTTTGCGACAGAGCCAACAGTCAATGATATGTTAGAAATCCATTACCATTTCTTGCGTGCGACCTAAACATGCATCCAGGGAAAGGCATATATTTTTTAAACCTATTTTTCATGTGTTGGACCTTGTGATTGTAGTTCAAATTTGAATTATATGCACATTAAACGGCTAGAAAACTCAATTAATGTGTTAAATAGGTCTCACGAACCCTGTGAAAAATCCACAGTTTAGCATGACTGTCATGTGTTGCTCTATGGTGACTCCAGAAATAAATTCAAGGCGAGAAAAGACAACAGATGTTGTTTCAAACATAAAATGTGAACTTTCCCTATCGGAACACACGACTTTCTTGTGAGAACCTTCGGTTTAATTTGTAAGAGGCTTTGTGCCAAAACTTGTCCAAAATTTGGCAATTTTTTTACCACAACACACACAATAGGGCAATTGATGGCACCCCCAAATTTCATGAATTCTGTCGAGGTTTGCATTTACAAGAATTTAAAAACTAAGTTTCCCGATGTTTGCCGTCGAGCCAAGACAATGCTATGTTTCAAATTCATTCCCATTTCTTGTGTGGGACCTAAACATGCAGCCAGGGAAACGTATATGGTTTTTCGACATATTTTCATGAGCTGGACCATGTGATTGTAGATCAAATTTGAATTATGCACATTGAATGCCTAGAAAACTCAATTAATGTACTTAAAAGGCCAAACGAACTCTGTAAGATTCCATTCTTTTGCACGACACATTCATGTTACTCTATGGAGACTCTAGAAATAAATTCAAGGCGAGAAGAGACATCGGATGTTGTTTCGCACATAAAATGTGAACTTTCCATACCAGAACCACATGACTTCTTGTGAGAATCTTCGGTTTGTAAGAGGTTTGTGTCAAAACTTGTCCCGAACTAGGCATTGTTTTTACCACAACACACATGCACCATGGCATGACACCATGCCAAGTTTTATGAATTTCTCACGATATTTGGCTTTACTGGAATTTGAAAACATGTCTTCTCAAAGTCTACGGCCGAGCCAAAATACTGAGAGGTTTGGAATTCATTTAATTTCCATTTCTTGCATGGGACCAAAACATGTATCCAGTGACAAATAGATGATTTTCAACCCATTCAGGTGCACTCTAGTATGTGCTTAACTGCAGTTCAAATTTGAACTATGCACATGAAATGTCTAAAAAACTCTTTAAATGTTTAAAAGGGCCTAAACAAACCTGAATAATTCCATATTTAACACACAGTCCTATAGTTGCAAGTTCACTGCAGATAAATGTTATTGCCATCCAAACACCTTCAATTGCCAATGTAACTTCATTTTTCATTTCAAAGCAATATGAAAATCAAATACATCGCAAACAGTTCTTGATCATGAAACATGTGTGATGTGGTATAAAAATATCTTGGGCCAATCCTCATATATGGCTTAGGCCGGAAGCTTCAGTCCACCGCGGCGCGTCAACCACACAGTCACACTAGTTCCCCAAGACCACTGTACTGTTCAAGCGTCGCCGGTGAAAGATTGGGACGTGGATCCGCGTCGTGAGGGCAACTTCGGTGACCCACTCCGTCCCGAGCACGGCTCCATCAGCCATGAACGCGCTCACAACATCCTTGAGCGCGGCCACACTCTCTGACTGGGCAGCTGCAGCCGCCGAAAGGGCAGCTGCTGCATTTGAGATGGCGGCAGCAATATCCGCGACCGGGATAGCAAATGGCGACAACGGCACAACAGCTGTCTGTTCCTCGGCTGCCGCCATAGCCCTGATGGCGGCTGCCCACACTTATGCCGATGCCGCCCACGCTCAGCTCGTGTCGGTCACCGCACAAATAGCAGCGGCCTTGTCCGACAACGGTCGGCAACCTACGTCCGAGAAGTTGGCAATCGCCGAGAGCGCTCGGGCAGCCGTCCATTCGTCGGCAGCTTCCCTTGCCGAGATGGAGGCCGTCAATGCCCGGATCGCGGCCGCCCACCAGACTCATGGCAGCCTTTTCCAAAGAGATGGCGGACGCGGACTGCAGATGCTTGCAGAGTATGTGGCGATGGATGCCATGGAGCCCCTTCCCTTGGAGGTCATCAAGCGTGAGATGGTCATGGAGGATGCGGCAGAGATCGCCGAGCATCAGGCGGAACATTAGTCTTTGTTTAGAGCGCCGTTCTTTTGTTTGAGTAATGTTTAGGTCAACCAACTCTGTTTAATTGCTCGATTAAGTAAGTGTAGGCTGGAGTGTAGGCTCTTTTGTGTAGTACCCAAATTAGCAATTGATGTTAAATTATGCGACGACGTGGATGACCACTATAACCAGGGAAATTCAGACCAAAAATTTGCCGCCATATCCCCATTCCATCTTCCAATTGAAAATGAAATTGAAGTTCATCACACACAATTTTTTGGAACGAACCGTGTGCAATGTAGTACCCAATCTTACGTCGGAAGCTTGGAGACAAACATTTTCAAGTCCAAGTTCATCACACACGTGGTATAGCACATGCTTCATTTGTGATGTGTTGATATCGAGAACTATTCTGCACCAAATGAAAATTTTGGGCTGCCGCGGAAATATCTACCTCCCTCGCCCCCCGGTACCAATCAAAAGCCACATTTCCCCCTTTCCTCTACCTTTCCTAGTTCAAACCTTCACTGCTTGCTTGCAGCGCCGCCTCCTCGCCGGCGACGCTCCTTCCTACTACTCGGCCTCCTCCATCTAGTCAGGTAATCCACAACTCCCCAATACCCCCTCACCCCCTCCTCCTCCATCCCACATGGCCCGACCGGCGCGACACCTTCCACCCAAATCACCGCCCCATCCTCCAAATAATCGCCGCCGAAAGCCATGGTGCACGCAGTATAGCCAGGATCTCAAAGAGCATTTGGCTGCGGACAAGCAAATCGCATCTGCACGCGCAGATGAGGCAGCTATGGCTTCCATGTGTGCCAGCCCCCAGATCTTGGAGGAGCACCTCGCCGTCGAGGCCATCATTGACGCCTCGTGCGCTGACGCCGCCACGCGGTTGGCTGCTATAAATGACAGCTCGTGGTCTTTTCTCGAGGGCACCGCCGGTGCGTTCGACGAAGACTTCGATGTGTTTTCTCAGCGTGCCCATGCTTACCTCAACTCTAGAGCCGACATGTTGGTGCCGGGGCAGGATCAGGCCACTCACCACTACGAGGGGTGCACCCACGGTGTGGAGGCCTCGTCCTCTTCCAAGTTGAAGGAGCTCATCATCATCGATATCTCCAACGATGAGGAATAACTTGTTTTTCTTAGCTTTATCACTAAGGACCTATGTTCACCTAGCTACGCCGGTTAAGCATGTTTCGTTTACCTGTTGCGTGTGCCGCTACTGCCTTTCATTTAGAAATTCTAGTGAAATGTCCAATGTAATGCTACTGCAACCTGACCTTCTAGTATGTTCTATTGTGGAATGTGGTGCTTAGTTAACTATTTCATTCATTTGTTGTGGTGATCATTTAACTATTTAATTCAATTCTGAAATGTGATGTACGATTGTTGTTGGTACAATTTTGTATTGTTATGCATGTGACGAATAAATTGAATTTAGATGTACTAAATACATGTGAAACATATAGAATTGCTATATTTCCTAGTTCTTAGCACGCTTGGTTTAGATAACTGGCTTTTCCATGTGGCTCGAACTAATATGTTGGATCCGCAATGTGTTTATTTTCCATTAACATATTTCATTGATCGTATGCCAAATATCACTTGTAACCTGATCAATATTTGTCTTAAATATGTTGCAGGGGGTGATACGTCTCCAACACATCTATAATTTTTTCTTGTTCCATGTTGTTATATTATCATTCTTGGATGTTTTACAATCATTTTATGGCAACTTTATATCATTTTTTGGGACTAACCTATTGACATAGTACCAAAGTGCCAGTTGCTGTTTTTGCTTGTTTTTTACTTCGCAGAATATCAGTACCAAACGGAGTCCAATCGCGACGAAACTTTTTGGAGATTTTTTTGGACCAGAGGAAAGCCAGTGGGCCAAAGAAGTTACCAGGAGGGAGCACAGGCCGCCCACAACCCACCAGGGTGCGCCAGGGGCCCCGGGCGCGCCCTGATGGGTTGTGGACGCCTCGAGAGTCCCCTCCACCGCCTCTGATGCCTATAAATTCCCAAATATTCCAGAAACCCTAAGGGAGTCGACGAAAATCACAATCAGCCGCCGCAAGTTCCAGAACCGCAAGATCCAATCTAACACCATCACGAAGGGGTTCATCATCCTCATTGGCGCCTCTCCGATGATGTGTGAGTAGTCCACCATAGACCTACGGGTACGTAAGCAGTAGCTAGATGGCTTCCTCTCTCTATTTTGATTCTCAATACAATGGTCTCTTGGAGATCTATTTGATGTAAAAAATTTGCGGTGTGTTTGTTGGGATCCGATGAATTTTGAGTTCATGATTAGTTTCTATCCATGAATATTATTTGAGTCTTCTTTGATCTCTTATATGCATGATTACTTATAGCCTCATATTTCTTCTTTGAATATTTGGTTTAGTTAGGACAACTGGATCGATTTTTCTTGCCATGGGATGATGGGTTCGATCTTGCGGTGTCCTCTCCCAGTGACAGAAGGGGCAGCGAGGCACGCATGTATCATTGCTATGAAGGATAACAAGCTGGGGTCTATTCCTACATGAATAGATCTTGTATACATCATGTCACCGTTCTTATTGCATTACTCCATTTTTCCATGAACTTAATACCCTAGATGCATGTTGGATAGTAGTCGATGTGTGGACTAATAGTAGTAGATGCATAATCGTTTCGGTCTACTAATCTTGGACGTGATGCCTATATAATGACCATCGCCTTGGATATCGTCATGATTATTTGATCTTCTATCAATTGCCCAATAGTAATTTGTTCACCCACCGTGTGCTATACTCATGAGAGAAGCCCCTAGTGAAACGTACGGCCCCCGGGTCTACTTTTCCAACATATTGCTTTCCGATCTATCTTTTTGCCGCTTTTGTTTTCAGATCTATTATTCCAAAAACCCAAAAATACCTTGCTGCACTTTTTATTTGCCTCTTTTATTTTGTGTTCTTGAGATATCTATCTATCCAATATATCATATCCTAATCTATCTTTTTACCGTAGAGAGATTGACAACCTCTCTTTCGCGTCGGGTTGCAAGTATTTGTTCATTGTGTCCACGTGCTGTTTACGTAGTGTTGGTGATCCTCCTACTGGTTCGATACCTTGGTTTCACAACTGAGGGAAATACTTACCGTCGCTTTGCTGCATCATCCTTTCCTCTTTGGGGAAATACCGACGCAGTCTCAAGCCACCTCAAAGGAATTTCTGGTGGCGTTGCCGGGGAGAAAGCGGTCTCTTCTACGTGCCAATCTCTGGCGCCGAGGAGACACCATCATCATCTACCAGGTTCCTAATCATAAATCTCATCTCCTTGCAATTACATTATTTGCCATTTGCCTCTCGTTTTCCTCTCCCCCACTTCACCAAATTTCCCGTTTTATTCGCCCTCTTTTTCGTTTGCCTTTTTCTTGTCAGATCTCTTCCTTGCTTGTAATCTTGTTCGCGTAGTCATGATGACTCAAGAAAACACCAAATTGTGTGATTTTTCCAATACTAATAATAATTATTTTATTAGTACTCTGATTGCTCCTCCTGCCACTAGTGCGGTGTCTTGTGATATTAATACCGCTTTGTTGAATCTTGTCATAAAAGATCAATATGCCGGTACTCCTAATGAGGATGCCGCGTCCCATCTAAACACATTCGTAGAATTGTGTGATATTGAAAAGAAAAAAGATGTGGACAATGATATAGTGAAGTTGAAATTATTTCCTTTCTCCTTGCTGGATCGTGCAAAAATTTGGTTTTCTTCTTTGCCTCGCAATAGTATCGATTCTTGGAATAAGTGCAAGGATGCTTTTATTACTAAGTATTTTCCACCCACGAAAATTATTTCCCTTAGGATCAAATCATGAATTTTAAGCAACTTGAGCATGAACATGTTGCACAATCTTGAGAAAGAATGAAATTGATGCTAAGAAATTGTCCTACTCACGGTTTAAATCTTTGGATGATCATACACAATTTTTATGCGGGATTGAATTTTGTCTATAGAAATCTTTTAGATTCCGCCGCGAGTGGTACTTTTATGGAAATTACTTTGGGTGAAGCTACTAAATTGCTAGATAATATTATGGCAAATTATTCACAATGGGATACTGAAAGAGCACCTACTAGTAAAAAGGTTAATTCGGTTGAAGAAATAAGTACTTTGAGTGACAAAGTTGATGCTTTAATGAAGTTGGTTGCTAGTAAAAATGCTCCTATTGATCTTAATGATGTGCCTTTGTCTATTTTGATTGAGCAAAATAGTGACTCCGTAGATGTGAATTTCGTCTCGCGAAACAATTTCAATAACAATGCTTATAGAGGTAATTTTAATCCTAGGCCTTTTCCTGGAAATTCCTCTAATAATTATGGTAATTCCTATGTCAATTCTTCTTACAATAATAATAGGAACCCCTCTGATCTTGAGAGTAATATTAAAGAATTTATCAATGCACAAAAGGTTTTCAATACTTCGATAGAAGAAAAGTTGAATAAGATTGATGATATGTCTAGAAGCATTGATAGAATTTCTCATGATGTGGAAAATCTCAAGTTGAAAGCTTTTGCACCTAAGATTGATGAATCAATGAAAGCTTTATATGTCTCCATGGATGAAAGTAAGAAAATAACCGCTATGCTTAGAGCTAAAATAGAATTCTTACAAAAAGCGTTTTCTAGTGATTGTCTTCAGAAAAATGATGAAGATCTTAAAGTGATGGGTGTTTCTTCTATTGATTCCTTGTTTAGTAGTATTAAAATTGATGATGAAGGGACTGAAGTAGAGTTAACTTTAGCTAGAATGCGTCCCAATAATTTGGAGGGTGAAAATCTCGATGAAAATTTTGATGAAAGTGGGTTTGAAGAGGTCAAAACTTTAACTAGTGATGTGCCCACTATTTTGGATTGCAAAAACTTTAATTATGATAGTTGCTCTTTTATTGAATGTATTTCTTTCCTGCAATCCATGTTGAATTCACCCCATGTTTACGAACAAAATAAAGCTTTTACTAAACATATCGTTGATGCCATGATGAAATCTTTTGAAGAAAAGTTGGAGTTGGAGATTTCTATTCCTAGAAAATTACATGATGAGTGGGAACCTACAATTATGGTGAAGATTAAAAATTATGAGTGCTTTGCTATATGTGATTTGGGTGCTAGTGTTTTCACGATTCTGAAATCTTTATGTGATGTGCTTGGTCTCACCAATATTGAAGAATGTTCTCTTAATTCGCACTTGGCGGATTCTACTATTTAAAAGCCTTTGGGAAGAATTAATGATGTTCTTATTCTTGCAAATAGGAACTATGTGCCCATAGATTTTATTGTTCTTGATATTGATTGCAATCCGTCTTGTCCCATCATACTTGGTAGACCATTTTTACTCACTATAGGTGCCGTGATTGATATGAAAGAAGGCAATATTAGATTTCAGTTTCCACTAAGAACGGGTATGGAACACTTCCCTAGAACAAGAATTAAGCCACCATATGAATCAATCATGAGAGCATCCTATGGAGGAAAAACCAAAGATGACAATACTAGAATCTATGCGTTATGCCTAGCTAGGGGCGTAAAACGATAGCGCTTGTTGGGAGGCAACCCAATGAATAAATTTATTTTCATCTTTTTCTTTCTGTTTTTGAGTGTTGAAACAATTATGCCTCTGTTATGATTGTGTTTTTATGTTTTTTTAGTGTTTGTGCCAAGTAAAGCCTTTAGGATGATTCATAAGATGAGTAGAAACAATGCTGAATCTGAAACAGAAACTTTGCCTCCAGTGTGCGAATTTTCAGTTTTTTACTGGAGGGTGATAATGAGCTGAAATTTTAACACATTATTGCTATACCAATTCTTTACGTTGTCCTAATTGTTTAGAATTTTTACAGTTACAGAAGTATGGTTAGTGTACAGATTACTACAGACTATTCTGTTTAAGACAGATTCTGTTTTTGTTGCATTGTGTGCTTGTTTTGATGAATCTATGGGTTGTATTGAAGGGTATGAGCCATGGTAAAGTTAAAATACAGTAGGTATAATGCAATAATAAAATTTGAATGTGTTTGCAACATTACTTAAAGTGGTGATTTGCTTTATTATACTAAAGAATCTCACGAAGGTTTTGTTGAGTTTTGTGTGATAGAATTTTTCATGTTTTGGGTGAGATCACGATGGATGAAAGAATAAGGAGTGAAAAGAGCCTAAGATTGGGGATGCTACAGCACCCCCAAGATATATCCAAAGAGAAACACGCAACTAAGCTTGGGAATGCCCCGAGTGGCATCCCCTCTTTCTTCTAACGACCATCGGTATTTTACTTGGAGCTATATTTTTATTCGTCACATATCATGAGTTTTGCTTGGAGCGTCTTGTATCCTTTGAGTCTTTGCTTGCTTTGCTTTTTTATTTTGTCACTAGTATCCTTGCTAGACACACCTATTTGAGAGAGCCAAAATTATGCTAAGATTTGTTAGAATTGCTCTATATGCTTCACTTAAGCTTTTTGAGCTATGGAATTGCTCTAGTGCTTCACTTATATCTTTTTGAGCACGGTGTGCCTGGAAACTTTTGAAGAAACACTCTCATGATGCACTTAGATTAATTTGAGAGTTCGTAAATTTTGAAGAAATCCTCTCATGCTTCACCTATACTATTTTGAGAGATGAAACCTCTATGCTCATGTGCTTCACTTAAATTTGTTGGAGCTTGTCAAAAGCAATGGCAATATATGAAACTAGTCCCAAAGTGATAGATATTCAAGGAGGATATAATAAAAACTTTCATGAAGATCATTGGACAAATTAAACTTGATTCCTTGTAATAGTGTTGAGACATGATGATAGTAATATGTGAGTCATGTTAGTGAGTAATTATGCTTTAGTAAGAATATTGGTGTTAAGGTTTGTGATTCCCTATGCTAGTACGAAAGTCAATAGTTATGCAATGAAATTACATCCTACTTATGGTGCGTTATTCGGTGTTCGTTATGCTCAATGGTCGCTTATGTGAATTTTTGTTTCTTGGTTGGTTGCTTCTCAATCTATTTGCTAGCCTCCACTTGTACTAAGTAAAAATACTACTTGTGCATCCAAAATCCTTAAACCCAGTTTTGCCTTATGAGTCCACCATACCTACCTATATGCGGTATTTCCATGCCGTTCTAAGCAAATTTGTATGTGCCATCTCTACTTTTCAAAATAAACTTCCTTTTTGTGTGCTCGTGCCGCTCATGAAACGGTAGGGGGTATCCAATATTTTTCCATGCTAGATGTGTTATTCTCAAGATGAGTGTTTATTGACTTGTCATTGCATGAGAGCATCCCTTAATAGGGATGCCCAGTCCCGAAATGAAAAAAATTTACTTTATGTTGTCAAATAATAAATTCCTTGGAAAGTGTTGGTATGGAAGGTAACCGTGGATACGGCCAGCCATGGATTGTGAAAGAATGGTGGAGAAAGGAATAAACTTTACTTTATGTTTGGGAACCGCCTATGATATATCTAGCATGCAAAGTATTGGGAACTACTTTGTCGTTTTCGTTGACAGGAAAGGCATGCCACTCAAAATATTTTTTCTCTCTCAATTTAAACTTTGAGCTCTGGCTTTCCCTCTGCGAAGGGCCTATCTATTTACTTTATGCAATTTTTGTTTTTATTTGAGTCTCCATCTTCTCTTATAAAGCACCAACTAGGGGGCACTATGATCATACTTGAGCATTGGGTGTAGTTAATATTTGAGTGTGTTTCATGAATAGATCAATTATTGAGCATGATGGGCTAGGGATAACTCTCTTTAGTGTTGATATTTTGAAAGACATGGTTGCTTGTTGGCATGCTTGAGTATTAAAGTCTTTATGTCAAAACTAGACTATTGCTTTGAACCATCTAAAAGTCCAAATGTCCATGCTACAAATGAAAAGAATATGTGATGAACATGTTAGGCAGCATTCCACATCAAAAATTCTGTTTTTATCATTTACCTACTCGAGGACGAGTAGGAATTAAGCTTGGGGATGCTGATACGTCTCCAACGTATCTATAATTTTTGCTTCTTCCATGTTGTTATATTATCATTCTTGGATGTTTTACAATAATTGTATAGCAACTTTATATCATTTTTTGGAACTAACCTATTGACATTGTGCCAAAGTGCCAGTTGCTGTTTTTGCTTGTTTTTTACTTCATAGAATATCAGTACCAAACGGAGTCCAATCGCGACGAAACTTTTTGGAGATTTGTTTTGGACCAGAAGAAGGCCAGTGGGCCAAAGAAGTTACCAGGAGGGAGCCCAAGCCGCCCAACACCCACCAGGGTGCTTCAGGGGCCCTGGGCGCGTCCTGATGGGTTGTGGCCACCTCGGGAGTCCCCTCCACCGCCTCTGATGCCTATAAATTCCCAAATATTCCAGAAACCCTAAGGGATTAAAAAAAACACATCCATCCGCCGCAAGTTCCAGAACCGCGAGATCCAATCTAACACCATCACGGAGGGCTTCATCATCCTCATTGGTGCCTCTCCGATGATGTGTGAGTAGTCCACCATAGACCTACGGGTCCGTAGGCAGTAGCTAGATGGCTTCCTCTCTCTCTTTTGATTCTCAATACAATGGTCTCTTGGAGATCTATTTGATGTAAACTTTTTGTGGTGTGTTTGTTGGGATCCGATGAATTTTGAGTTCATGATCAGTTTCTATTCATGAATATTATTTGAGTCTTCTTTGATCTCTTATATGCATAATTACTTATAGCCTCGTATTTCTTCTTCGAATCTTTGGTTTAGTTAGGCCAACTAGATGGATTTTTCTTTCAATGGGAAGATGTGCTTTGTGATGGGTTTGATCTTGCGGTGTCCTCTCCCAGTGACAGAAGGGGCAGCGAGGCACACATGTATCATTGCTATTAAGGACAACAAGATGGGGTCTATTCTTACATGAATAAATCTTGTCTACATCATGCCACCGTTCTTATTGCATTACTCTGTTTTTCCATGAACTTAATACACTAGATGCATGCTGGATAGCGGTCGATGTGTGGAGTAATAGTAGTAGATGCAGAATCGTTTCGGTCTACTAATCTTGGACGTGATGCCTATATAATGATGATCACATTGGATATAGTCATGATTATTTTATCTTCTATCAATTACCCAACAGTAATTTGTTCACCCACCGTGTGCTATACTCATGAGAGAAGCCACTAGTGAAACCTACGGCCCCCGGGTCTACTTTTCCAACATATTGCTTTTTGATCTATCTTTTTGCCGCTTTTGTTTTCAGATCTATTATTCCAAAAAACCAAAAATACCTTGCTGCACTTTTTATTTGCCTCTTTTATTTTGTGTTCTTGAGAGATCTATCTATCCAATCTATCATATCCTAATCTATCTTTTTACCGTAGAGAGATTCACAACCTCTCTTTCGCGTCGGGTTGCAAGTATTTGTTCTTTGTGTGCAGGTGCTGTTTAAGTAGTGTTGGTGATCCTCCTACTGGTTCGATACCTTGGTTTCATTACTGAGGGAAATACTTAATGTCGCTGTGCTGCATCATCCCTTCCTCTTTGGGGAAATACCGACGCAGTCTCAAGCCACGTCTGGGGGAAACAATGGGGGCACTGAAGTTTACCATCGAGGTTTGCACATCCATGGTCGTTTGGCTAATAGCACATTATTGTGCAATTAACAGAAACCATTGTAATACTAATGTTTTTAATAATTTGTTCTTGCACATGTAGGTCCTGCTGTAAGAGGTTTAGACCCACTGTTCGACCCTTTTTTCATGTGGGGAAATGAGGTGTCCTTGAATATCAGTCAAATCAAGAAACTCTGAAAGATTGTTAAGATAAAGAAACTAGCTACGAAAAACAACAAAATGTTTGTCTGCACAATTAAGAAGACATCGGTCAACTATAGGATGGTACCATCTCTTTCACCTTGTCCTTTGCGCCATTTCAAATTTTAGAAAAAATCTTTATGCGTATGTTTGTTTTCAGTCCTTCTCAAGGCAGTTCCTCGATGATTACGTCTGAAACCACCTGTATGATCAAGAGGTGAGGAAGGTATTCATATAGCACACACGGTATAATCATGACGCCTTCCTCAAGAGGACGAAGGATGGGCGGGCAATCATCCACAGGCACTGGCCTAAAGTTGCGAGGACCTTCAACATCATTGAAGGCTCAATATTTGCCTTCCGCTTTAACAGTTTTCTAGATGAGACTCATCTGTCTATTTACCGTCTATGATGATACTTAATTTCCAAAGGTTTTAGATGTTGCATTTGAAACTTTGTCCTGTTGTGCAATTGGGTAGCTAGGCAGTATATGCCTATATGATGTTGTACCGTGATGTAATTCAATTATGAAATCCTGGTTGCCGTACTACAAATAATAAATATATTTTGTGCTTGATATGAAATGTTAATTTGATTACTAAATGGATTATAAATAATAGAGCAATCATGCTTATTATGGGGGTTCCCATTCCAGACGGTTTCTAGGACTACACCGTGGGCGATGACCTCAACAAACCCACACGGTTTCTACAAAGTTGGCGTGTTGGATTGGTGAGGAATCATACACGAATTCTGCTCGACAACTGCGTGCGTTAGGACACCCAATCACAAACGTTTTCTTATAGCATATGTGTGTGATGGGCAGCCCAATGCCAAACAGTTTCATCTAGACACCGTGAGTGATGTTTTGAGTAACGCAAACGACATAATTATAATTATCGTGTGTGGTGACCAGCCCTATCACAAACGATGTTATGCAGAAAACTGTGTGTGATCTGCAATATGAACAGAGACGTAACCTTGGGAATCCTTGTGTCGGATGATAAGCTCATCTCACACGTCTTCCCCAATATGTCTGTTTGTGACGGCCCTTCAAATCGCAAACGATATATTTTTGCCCATCGTGTGTGACCGGGTGCAGGCATCGCCGACGGGTTTTGCCTGTCGTGTGGGATAGCCCCCCCCATTGCCCACACATGCAAGGCAACGGTTTAAGACTACGTCACAGAAAGGGGTTAAAAACCGTGTGTATAGCGCGCAGGTGCACTAGTGCCCTATCACCACATCCTCACAAAAACCCAAATGGAGCAGTGCCGTCCAGTCAAAGCCTTTGACTGTTACCTCCTGACTAGTGGGGCCGCATGATATCCTGACAAGTGGGGTCAGACCACTCTCTCTCTCTCTCTCCTCAGAGTGGTGATGCTTTAAAATCATGACATGTGGGGTCGAGCCAACTCATGACATGTGGGGCCACATGATATCTTGACATGTGGGTCCGTCCACTCTCTGTCCTCATAGTGCTTATGCGATAAAATCCTGACAGCTGGGACCGAGGTAACTTATGACTGGTGGGGCCGCCGTAACTAGTGAATAGCTCCTGTGCAACGTATTTCATGCGTGTTGGGGCCGCCGCAACTAGTTTCAATTTGTCACGATTAGTCTGTGAGTCTTAACTTGTGTGATGTAATGCTATTTGTACTTTTATGTGTATTGTATTTTGAAAACTACGTGCTAGATTTAAAATTTGAGCGAAATTTCAAATTTGACCCGACTTTCAAAGATGAGCCAAATTACAAATTTGTACTTTGATGTGAATTGAAGTTCCAATGCTTTCTCAACTATTATGCATGTTAGGTGATCAATCCGAGCACTTTTCTAAAGGAAAACTCATAGTCGTGAAAAATGTGCTTCAAAGCTAGGGTAAACAGCCCGATTTCTAAGCAAGATTTTTTACCATCTCTAAATGAGCCAAAAAATCCTTGATATCGACTGTGCAAATATAGCGTCCATGCCAAATATTGGATCGTTTGGACAAACAATGCCATGCTTAACCCTAAACCCTGGCTCATTTTCGTTGAAAACACTGCAACCTCGTTTGTGATAGCAACTTATGTGAAGGGTATTTCATGAAAATATCCGTAGACCAGGTTTCTTATTTTTTTCTAGCAACCTTGTCACATAAAACGATGATGTGCGAAAATTTTATATTTTTCTAATTTTTTTCAATTACTTATGTTGAACCCTAACCCCTGAAACCCTATCAAACCCCTCTCAAACCCCTCCTGAAACCCCGCACCCTCTGGGCCGTTCGATCGTTGTGCGTTGACGGTTTGGATCAGGCGCTAGGGTTACACATGGTCAGTCCGCAAGAGTAGACATGATTGGATGGATTCGGTGGGGTGACGTGAGTGTCCCGCCTGGCAGCGGTAGAAGGGGGCAAGTGCTGGCTGCAATGGGTCGAAAGTGGACGTGGGCCGGATAGGGAACACTCGGACTAGACATTTCTTTTTCAGATGCATGGATTCGACTGGGCATGCTCGTGGTTATATAGTCCCGCTTTGAGGTGGATATGTGGTGGGTACTACACTCAGTGGACAAGTTGTGGGTCCCATGTTAAACTGCGTCGCTCTCCTTCCAATACACGTGAAAAAGTCGCACAGGAGGTAAGTTTCCCCACATGTCGTAAGTTGCCTCGGCCCCACCTGTCAGGATATCACGTAAGTTGCCTTGGCTCCACCTGTCAAGATTTCAGGTGGCCCCACTAGTCAGGAGATAACGATCAAAGGCTTTGACTGGACGGCGATGTAACGTTCGGAATTTTGTGATTGGGTGGTGAAGGAGGGAGGGAAGTGAGCAAAGTTAGTTGGCTTGGATAAAATTGAGCACAACGAAGCAACCAGGGACATGAAAATAGAAATCTCAAAATTTTAAAACACGGAGTTGAGCGGGATAAGATTGCATGATGTACTGTTGCATGATAGTTTCACTGTTTCATACTATTGCATGATGCATTAGTAATTTGATCTTTAAAGTTCTTACTTCCAACAGTATCACGTCATTTTAGTAAGATATTTTTTAGACATTTGGAATCATATTAAGAAATTGCAATAGGTGTTTCTTTTCTACGAGCTCCTAATAAGCCTTGCCCGCCCTTTTTCAGAGTTTTTTACTGTACATCCGACTACTTCTAAGACCGAGTAGTATAGAATAATCTCATACATTGATTAGTTGGATTGTTTTGCCATTTTTCACTTCGTAATTTCTAAAATCCGTCGCCATGATGTTCCTCGTCATGCGTAGTCGTTGTCGTCGCCGGTCATCGGCAGCGCCCGTCCATCAATGGTCACATTTCAGAGCTCACATCATGTGTGTTAGCCCTAATGGCGTTGACGATGGAGATGCCATTTTTCACGACGGGGGGCTCTGTGCCGTCAAATGGAAGCTCCAACCGGGCATCTAAGCAACCAAAAAGCCATGGAGCCGCCGCGACAGCGCCGTATTTCGTGGTGGCGTCGCCCCTAAAGCTCCCCCTGACTCTGAAGCGCGCGGTCCCCCGACGCTTTTGCCCCAGCTGCGTCTAGCGTCCGCATGCGTGCCATGGCTACTTCCATGTAGGCGATGTAGACTCCTCACCGTGTCGACGATGCTGAAAGCACAATGTGCTCCCTTGGTGGTTTTGATAATTCGTGACAACATACATTGTCTCTTGGACTAATATTTCTACCTAGTGTATTTCAGGTGAAAGTCCATAGAGAGAGATGGGTTGGCAAAAAGGATTGTGTGGAGAAACCCCAAGATGCAAGGAAATGGATTGGCAAAGCTTCAAGCAAGAGGACACTACATTTTACTTCGTGAGAAATCACTTTGAGTCCATTGGAAAGCCAATACTATTAAAAGGGGGTAAGGTACTGTTGGTGAACAAGATGCTCCACGTGCACAAGTGATAGTCATCAAAAACACCCACAAGCTCTTCCACAAAAGTCTGTCCAAAGCCAAATATCCAAAATCGGTGCAACCAACAATTTCCACTCTGTGCCACCGATTCCCAAACTCAGACAGACCCATGCCAAACCCTAGCACATCGTTGCCATCGAGTTTGGGTTGCCAACTTTCTGTTACCTCGATTCACAAAATCGGTACCACCGAGTTTGTTGGATCGGCGTCACCGAGTTGCGCAATCTGACCGTTGGTTACCTAATCGGTACCACCGAGAATTATATATCGGTCTCACCGAGATTCAAAAGTTACTGCCTTTTGGTCACTTCGGTACCACCGAGATTCACACATCGGTGTCACCGAGTTGGTCACTTTAGGTGCAACGGTTGGATTTTTGGGGATGCCTATATATACCCCTTCACCACCACCCACTCGAAAGAGAAGCACTCAGAACTATTCCATACTTGCCCCATCCAATTTTCTGAGAGAGAGCCACCTACTCATGTGTTGAGATCAAGCTATTCCATTCCTACCATATGAATCTTGATCTCTAGCCTCCCCAAGTTCCTTTCCATCAAATCAATCTCTTCCACCATAGCCAAATCTGTGAGAGAGTGATTGTGTGTTGAGGAGTCTATCATCTTGAAGCACAAGAGCAAGGAGTTCATCGACATTGCCGAGCCTATTACCTTTTGGAGGGTGGTGCCTCCTAGATTGGTTAGGTGTCGCTTGGGAGCCTCCTACTTCGTGTTGTGGAGTTGAACCAAGAAGTTTGTACGGGCAAGGAGATCGCCTACTTCGTGAAGATCTACCCATAGTGAGGCTAGTCCTGCATGGACGGAAGCCGTTATGGAATAGTCAAGGTTGCTACTTCGTGGACCCTTATGGGTGGAGCCCTCCGTGGACTCTCGCGACCGTTACCCTCCGTGGATTGAAGACTCCATAAACGTGGATGTACGATAGCACCACCTATCGGAACCACGGGAAAAATCTTCGTGTCCCTCATGCGTTTGATCTTCCTATCTCAACTCTTTACTTCATGTGCAATGTCTTTACTTTCCGCTGCCATACTTGTTGACTTGCATGTGTAGGGTGTGCTTGACTTGCTATAATTGCTAAAATCTGCCAACCAATTAATTTGGGAAAAGGTTAGGTTTTTAATTCCTGCAAGTAGTCTATTCACCCCCCCTCTAGACACACTTCTAGTGATCCCTCAATTGGTATCAGAGCTTTGGTCTCCATTGCTCCGGTTTAATCACCGTGGAGGAAGACGGATGTGTCTAGTATAGGGAGTTTGAGTTGTAGAGTGCCTATTCTTGATGGGGAGTACTATAGTCAATGGAAACATATGATGCTTGAGCTATTTAATGAATTTCAAATGAGCAAGTATGTTAAGAGCCCCTATGTACCTCCCATTGATCCTTTACATCCCACACACGAAGAGGAAATTGATATGCTATGCAATCTTAGAACTGTCAATCTTATTGTTAGAGGATTGCCTAGAATTGTGCTAAATCAAATGAAGAATTTTGAATGTGCTTATACTTTGTGGAATGACTTGGAGAAACGATATACAAGTTATTCATTGAGTAATCTTGATGAAATTCTTCATAAAACTATTGCCTTTCACAAAATGACGCCCAGTGATCCAAAATTTGATGACTATCTATTTGAGCTTAGAGACCTCATGCGTGCTAAAGGAGATGTCATAATTATCAACAACATCATTGTAGAAGCCATTCGAATTCACAAGTTTGAATGTTGTCATGATCACAACTCTAACGAATCTCTTGTTCCTTGTGACGAGGATTTCCCACTTGATGATGACAATGTGGAACATGGCTACTATGATGAAGATGAGCTGTTCGACATCGAGCATGAGAAGATCATGAAGAATCTAAGTCTTATGGCAAACTTCAAGGATTACATGTCTGGAGGAAATGAGTGGATTCTCGATAGTGGATGCACCGATCATATGACCGGAGATAGAGACATGTTTGAAGAGATCACACCAAACCATGGACCGCGAAGGTATGTAACTTTTGGAGACAACTCCAAGGGTAAGGTACTTGGTCTTGGTAAGGTGGCCATATCCCATGATAGCTCTATTCAAAACGTCATGCTTGTTGAATCCCTTGGCTACAATCTTCTTTCCGTATCTAGACTTGCCGACTTTGGTTTTAATGTGCTATTCACGAAAGTAGATTGCCAAGTGTTTCATCAAGATAATCATAAAATGGTCTTTACTAGTTTCCGTAGAGGTGATCTATACATTGTCGATTTCACTAAGAGATCCAAACCTCGTACTTGTCTTATTGCAAAATCTTCTAAAGTTTGGCTTTGGCATAGAAGACTAGGACATGTTGGCATGCGTAATCTAGACAAGCTTATCAAAGGTGATCATATACTTGGTGTTAAAGATGTTATCTTTGACAAAGATAGACTTTGTAGTGCTTGTCAAGCTGGAAAGCAAGTAGGTGGAAGTCATCCCGTTAAGAATATCATGACTACTAGGAGACCACTCGAGTTACTTCACATGGATCTTTTTGGTCCCAATGCTTACAAGAGTCTCGGTGAAAATTCCTATGGTCTAGTTATAGTTGATGATTTTTCCAGATTTAGGTGGGTATTCTTTCTTGATGATAAGTCGCAGGTACAAAAGATCTTCAAGAACTTCGCTCGCAAAGCGCAAAATCAGTTTGAAGTGAAGATCGAGAAGGTTCGGAGCGATAACGGACCGGAGTTCAAGAACACACATGTGGATACCTTTCTTGACGAAGAAGGTGTTTCACATGAGTTCTCGGCTACGTACATGCCTCAACAAAATGGAGTTGTTGAGAGGAAGAACCGGACTCTCATTGAGATGGCAAGAACGATGCTTGACGAATACAAGATGCCAAGACACTTTTGGGCAGAAGCCGTGGAAACAGCATGTCATGCCACGAACCGACTCTACTTGCACAAGCTTCTCGGTAAAACGGCATACGAGCTACTACCCGGTAACAAACCCCAAGTTGGATACTTTCAGGTATTCGTCTCAAAGTGCTACATTCTTGATAAGCATCGTCGTACTAAATTTGCTCCTAAATCTCGTGAAGGATTCCTACTTGGTTACGGATCGAACTCTCACACTTACCGTGTCTACAACAACTTCACTCGAAAAGTTGAAGTTATGGTAGATGTGAAGTTTGATGAATCTAATGGTTCGCAAGTCGAACAATTGCCAAATGATGTAGGTGATAAGGACCCTTCGGAAGCTATCCAAGACTTGTCCATCGACAAGATTCGTCCCATGGAGGTGAAGGAAAGTACTTCATCGACTCAAGTGGAAGACCCTACTTCATGTCAAGGTGAACCTCAACACGACATGAAGGCATCCACAAGCGGTACACGACAAGATGAAGAAGGGGAAGTACATCATGAAGATCCACCACAACCTCCTTCACCACCACCTCAAGGAAACGACACCTTCAACAACAACGAAGATGAAGGAGATGATGATGATGAAGAAGCTCCACCATCCAACAAGCCTAAGCTACCCCGAGTTCGAGCAAGAGTGACCAAGAACCATCCTCTAAACCAAATCTTTGGTGACATACAAACCGGGAGAATCACTCGCTCTAAAACTCGCTTAGCTAATTTTTGTGAGCATTATTCTTTCATCTCTAGCATTGAACCTTTGAAGGTAGAACAAGCTCTTGAAGACCCAAATTGGGTGAATGCAATGCATGAAGAGCTTCACAACTTCGAGAGGAACGAAGTGTGGACACTCGTGGAGAAGCCCAAGGATGAGCACAACATCATCGGAACCAAATGGGTGTTTCGAAACAAGCAAGACGAAGACGGTCAAGTCGTACGCAACAAGGCACGTCTCGTCGCCCAAGGATATACGCAAGTCGAAGGTATGGACTACGGTGAGACCTATGCCACCGTCGCTAGACTTGAAGCTATTCGCATTCTTCTTGCTTATGCTAATCACCATGATATCACGCTTTATCAAATGGACATTAAACGTGCCTTTTTAAATGGTGAGATTGAAGAAGAAGTCTATGTTAAGCAACCACCTGGTTTTGTGAATCCCAAGAAACCTAATCATGTTTACAAGTTTCGTAAAGCTCTTTATGGTCTTAAGCAAGCCCCACGCGCTTGGTACAAATGCTTAACGAAGTTTCTCATTGAAAAGGGTTTTGAAATTGGTAAAATTGACGCAACCTTATTCACTAAGAGAGTTAATGGTGAATTATTTGTGTGCCAAATCTATGTGGATGATATTATCTTTGGATCTACTAACCCACAATTTAGTGAAAGATTTGGAAGGTTGATGTCCGAGAAGTATGAGATGTCCATGATGTGTGAGCTGAAATTCTTTCTTGGTTTGCAAATCAAGCAAACTAGAGAAGGAACTTTCATTTCTCAAACAAAGTATACCAAGGACTTGATCAAGAAGTTCAACATGCAGGAGTGCAAAGGTATGAAAAGTCCTATGCCTACTAGTGGACATGTTGAGCTTACCAAGGAGGACGAACTGGTTGATCAAAAGGTTTATTGATCTATGGTTGGTTCATTGCTATATCTATGTGCCCCCCGTCCCGATATTATGCTTAGTGTTTGCATGTGTGCTAGATATCAAGCTGCACCTAAAGTGTGTCATCTTTTGGCCATGAAACGTATTGTGAGATATTTGATACAAACACCAAACTTTGGCATTTGGTATCCCAAGGGATCTTCCTTTAACCTTGTTGGCTATTCCGATTCGGACTATGCCGGTGACAAGGTTGATAGAAAATCCACCTCGGGTACTTTTCAATTTCTTGGTAGATCTCTTGTGTCTTGGTCCTCCAAGAAACAAAACTCGGTATCTCTATCTACTGCCGAAGCTGAGTATATTGCTGCCGGATCGTGTTGCGCTCAATTACTATGGATGACCCAAATGCTTAAGGATTATGGAATCCATGTTAAAAATGTTCCATTACTTTGTGACAATGAAAGTGCTATTAAAATTGGTCATAATCCTGTGCAACATTCTCGAACTAAACATATTCAAGTTAGACATCATTTCATTCGTGATCATGTTGCCAAAGGAGATATTGATCTTAAGCATGTTCGCACTAACAAGCAATTGGCCGACATCTTTACTAAGCCACTTGATGAGAAAGTGTTTTGTCACTTGAGGAGTGAGTTGAACATCATTGATGCTTCAAACTTGAGCTAGACTCACTCGATTGCATGCAAGGGCATGAGTTTACTTGATACTTCCATGATACTCTTAACATGTTATCTTATACCATGGAATTCTATGCTCCCTTGTATTGCAACTAACCTTTTGTAGGTACTTGGAAGAACTTCATTCCACAAGATTGCCATCAACTCCAATCATAAGCAATCTTTTCATGACCAATTATCCACAACCTCTCTTGATGATGGAAGGAAGAAGACAACAAAATCATATCCTTGACATATATTTGATGTGATCGTAATTGCTAATTCTCAATTGGTATCATGTCAAATGGATATATATTGTTCTTACTTGCATGACTAATCTCTGTAGGTGACAAGTGTACTAAAACGAGAAGGATTGCTCCCAACTCAAGATGATCGTCATCAAAATCGAGCATCCTGCTACTTCTTGAGCATGCGTTGGTTTTCCCTTGAAGAGGAAAGGGTGATGCAGCAAAGTAGATAAGTATTTCCCTCAGTTGTTGATTACCAAGGTATCAATCCAGTAGGAAATACAAGTAAGTCCCCAATAGATGTACCTACACAAATAATCAAACACTTGCACCCAACGCTATAAAGGGGTTGTCAATCCCTTCACGGTTATTTGCAAGGATGAGATCTGATAGAGATAGATAGATAGGATTGCTAAAATGAAAATTAAAACAAAAGTAAAAAGATTGCAGCTAAGTATTTTTGGTATTTTTGGTTTATAGATCTGAAAGTATAATATGGAAAATAGACCCGGGTGAGGGAGTCCGGGATTAAGGGGTGATGACCCACAAGTATAGGGGATCTATCGTAGTCCTTTCGATAAGTAAGAGTGTCGAACCCAACGAGGAGCAGAAGGAAATGACAAGCAGTTCTCAGTAAGGTATTCTCTGCAAGCACTGAAATTATCGGTAACAGATAATTTTGTGATAAGATAATTCATAACGGGTAGCAAGTAACAAGTGTAAATAAGGTGCAGCAAGGTGGCCCAATCCTTTTTATATCAATGGACAAGCCTGGACAAACTCTTATATAAAGCAAAAAGCGCTCCCGAGGACACATGGGAATTACTGTCAAGCTAGTTTTCATCATGCTCATATGATTCGCGTTCGTTACTTTGATAATTTGATATGTGGGTGGACCGGTGCTTGGGTGCTGCCCTTACTTGGACAAGCCTCCCACTTATGATTAACCCCTCTCGTAAGCATCCGCAACTACGAAAGAAGAATTAAGATAAATCTAACCATAGCATGAAACGTGTGGATCCAAATCAGCCCCTTACGAAGCAACGCATAAAATAGGGTTTAAGCTTCTGTCACTCTAGCAACCCATCATCTACTTATTACTTCCCAATGCCTTCCTCTAGGCCCAAATAATGGTGAAGTGTCATGTAGTCGACGTTCACATAACACCACTAGAGGAGAGACAACATACATCTCATCAAAATATCGAACGAATACCAAATTCACATGATTACTTATAACAAGACTTATCCCATGTCCTCAGGAACAAACGTAACTACTCACAAAGCATATTCATGTTCATAATCAGAGGAGTATTAATGATCATTAAGGATCTGAACATATGATCTTCCACCAAGTAAACCAACTAGCATCAACTAGAAGGAGTAATCAACACTACTAGCAACCCACAGGTACCAATCTGAGGTTTTGAGACAAAGATCGGATACAAGAGATGAACTAGGGTTTGGAGAGGAGATGGTGCTGGTGAAGATGTTAATGGAGATTGACCCGCTCTCGATGAGAGGATCATTGGCGATGATGATGGCTTCGATTTCCCCCTCCGGGAGGGAAGTTTCCCCGGCAGAACAGCTCCGCCGGAGCCCTAGATTGGTTCTGCCCAAGTTCCGCCTCGAGACGGCGGCGCTTCGCCCCGAAAGCTCTGTTATGATTTTTTTCCAGGTCAAAACCCTCCATATAGCAGAAGATGGGCACCGGAGGGCTGCCAGGTGGGCCACAAGCCACAGGGGGGTGCCCAGGGGGGTAGGGCGCGCCCCTCTGGCTTGTGACTGCCTGGTGGGCCCCCTCTGGTATTTCTTCTGCCCAGTATTTTTGATATATTCCAAAATAATTCTCCGTAAGTTTTCAGGACTTTTGGAGTTGTGCAGAATAGGTATCTCAGATTTGCTCCTTTTCCAGTCCAGAATTCCAGCTGCCGGCATTCTCCCTCTTCAGATAAACCTTGTAAAATAAGAGAGAAAAGGCATAAGTATTGTACCAAAATGTGTTATAACAGCCCATAATGCAATAAATATCAATATAAAAGAATGATGCAAAATGGACGTATCAAGGGGTCCTCGGTCTACTGACCTATTTCTCATAGGTCGGGTTAATGGGCCACTTGTTGAAGATAAGATCGATCGAAGGCCTCGTCGCTGGGCAGGAGACCTCAGGAGCCGTGACGTGTCCGTCAGGTTGAACATGGTAGTTTAGGAATGTTTTTTTCCCTCCGGTGGGCAACCGACCATATGTAACCCTAATGACCCCCTGGCGTCTATATAAGCCAGAGGGTTTTAGATCATAGGACACATGAACTCATCTAGGGTTTTAGCTAGTCGATCTCGAGGTAGATCAACTCTGTAACCTTCATATCATCAATATAATCAAGCAGGACGTAGGGTTTTACCTCCATAGGAGGGCCCGAACCTGGGTAAACCTCATCCCCTTCGTCCCCTGTTACCATCGATCCTAGTCTCACAGCTCGGGACCCCTTACCCGAGATCTGCTGGTTTTGACACCGACATTGGTGCTTTCATTGAGAGTTCCACTGCGATCGCCAGAGGAATCGATGGCTCGCCTTGTCATAAGCAACGAGATCTGTAGCCGGGATAATCTCATCCCCGATCAGGTCTTCACATGCGGCGACGTCTCATCGCACGCCGTCCCGACCGGCAGTCTTGGCCAGATCGGAAGCTTTGCCCCCGATCAAGGAATCAGATTCGGAACCCTAGAGTTCGTCGCTGATTCATGGGGAGACCTTGTTTTGATAGGACCCTCAACTCTCGTGGAGGAGCCTGCAGATCCCGACGCCTTGACGTCGGAGACATCGGGCCCCACCTCTGAGGCGGCCTTCACCCTCGGGCTGTCTAGAACGTCCAACCCAGTCGTCGTGACCAGATCCGCTATGGCCGAACAGGAACCGGATCTGCTTTCAAGCAAATCCGGAACTGCCACGCCGTAGATCGACCCCACGCGCTTCAGTGACACACATCCTACTGTCACCTCGTTCTTAAACGAGCTGTTTGATCGGATTCAGACCTTGCGTGTGACCGACGACCAGACCCCGGTCTATGACCGGATCGGGCTTAAACCCGACACTAGGGAGATTCTCATCCCCACGGTCACTCACCTAGTCGCCACCATCAAGTGTCCGGCTAGGGGCTCGTTCCCCCAACGACCGGAATTAAAAACGGTTTATACCCCAATCCCCGATCATCGGGACCTCGCTTATAACCCAGACCTTGGAGTCTGCTCCGGAGATAGATCGATATCGAACTCCGATCTAGCATGTAAATCGGAACTCGTAATTTTGGACTCACACCGCGGCGTGGAATCAAAGTTTTTCCCACCCACCACCCAAGTCGAGCACTCAAGCATCGCATCAGAGTCCAAGTCTTCAGACTTACGGGATGTTAAAATTTACCAGGAGAGTTGGTTCATCATTTTTGGGTTAGACTCCTCCTCGCTAGAAACAAAGCACAAGGTCTTAGCGACCAGGAGATAATGGCAACCTTCAATCGCAATTGCCACGACAAAGGGATCCTCAATGCCCTGGCTCGTCGACACATTCGCAACTTCACCGAGCTGTCTGACTTGGTGCAAAAATATTGTGCCATGGAGAGCACCTGGCAAGCCGAGCGGCTACTTTCGGAACCAACCCTTACCGAGTACCCTAGAGGAGACCGGAAAAAGATGATGCCTCCGAAATGGCTAGCCGAACTCGAGCCCGCCGAAAAAAGAAATCGGCCCCTTGCGGGGGTCAGAACTGTCCTTGACAGTCTATTGGATAAACCATGCCCTATACATTCCGTATTGCTGAACACAAGCCCGACTCACAGCCTTAGAGCCTGCTAGGTCGTCAGGCAGGTCGCCAAAAGTGGTGAAGCAATCCTTGAGTCACTACCGCCGAACAAGCGCTCCACATCGCCACAAGAATACAATGTCGAAGTCCTGACGATCTACGAAACGTTCCCCTCAAGGAACAGGAGGAAAAGAGCTCTTAGAGAACTCGAACAGGTCTATCATGTGGCAGCAACAAGTGCATGGGCAGACATACCCATCACCTTCGGAGATACTGATCGACCAACCATCCGTCCCGATCAAACGCCGGCCGCACTGGTCTTAAACCCCATCATCGATGGCTTTAGGTTGCATAAAGTGCTAATGGATGGCGGCAGTGGTTTACACCTTATCTACGAAGATACCCTGGAAAAAATGCAATTCGACCGATCTCGCATCGAACATAGCAACACAACATTCCGGGGGATCATTCCTGGGAGAGAGGCACGTTGTTCAGGACATATCACCCTGGACGTAGTGTTCGGCACGCCCGAAAACTACCGATCTGAAGAACTTCTCTTCCATATCGTGCCCTTCCCCAGCGGCTACCACGCCCTGCTGGGACGTGACGCGTTCAAAAAATTCTAGGCTATACCACATTACGGGTATATGAAGCTCAAGATGCCAGGCCCAAACGGAGTAATCACAATCGCCAGTGATCCGAGCATAGCCCTTCGAGCTGAAAACAAAACAGCAGCGCTCGCCCTTGAGGCACTAGCTGAGACCTTCGCTGCAGAAGAACTGACCACACTCCGGTTAACAATAGATAAGGACGACGTGATCCTTAGCAAAAGGCCCAAATCCACGTCCTTTAAACCTGCAGATGAAATCGTCAAATTTCAGGTACACCCGACGGACCCCAACAAGACAGCGTCCATCGGAGCTCAGCTGGACCCCATGGTGGACGAAGCGCTACGAGCATTCTTACGAGAAAATTGGGACATCTTCGCCTGGCATCCTTCCGATATGCCTGGAATCCCACGGCGGCTAGCAGAACATAGTCTGAACATCATCGCAGGCTTCAAGCCCGTCAAGCAGACTCTGCGCCGCTTTTCCGAGCCGAAACGAAAAGCTATGGGTGAAGAACTAGCCAAACTGCTAGAGGCCGGATTCATTCGGGATATTAAGCACCCCGAATGGTTGGCAAACCTAGTGATGGTACCAAAGAAAGACAAATCCTGGCGGCTGCGCGTCGACTTTAAAGACCTCAACAAGGCCTGCCCTAAGGACCCTTTCCCCCTACCACGTATAGACCAAATTATTGACGCCACAGCCGGACACGATTCATTGTGTTTCCTCGACGGTTATTCCGGATACCACCAGATTAAAATGAAGGAATCCGATCAAGCTGCAACCGCATTCATCACCCCTTATGGGCCATTCTGCTTCAACACGATGCCATTTGGGCTAAAAAACGCTGGAGCTACGTACCAGCGCATGATCCAGACTTGTATCGCCAAAAAAGTCGGTAAAACAGTCGAAGCATACGTGGATGACGTGGTTGTCAAAACCAAACATGTCAGCCAACTGATTGATGACCTAAGGCAAACCTTTGCCAGCCTACATGAGTATGATATACGACTCAATCCGGAGAAGTGTGTATTCGGAGTTCCCGCTGGTAAACTGCTCGGATTCATCATTTCCCATAGAGGAATAGAAGCGAATCCGGCTAAGATCCCCGCCCTATCAGAACTTGCAGTCCCCACAGAGCTAAAGGATGTCCAGAGGTTGGCTGGCTGCATGGCGGCGCTAAGCCGCTTTATCTCCCGCCTCGGCGAAAAAGCATTGCCGCTCTACAGACTGCTGAAACGGACCAAATTTTTTGAATGGACCGATGAAGCAGCGGCTGCGTTAGAAGAAATTAAAACACTACTGGCAAGTAATCCCATACTCACAGCACCAGGCGCTGGTGAGCCCATGTTATTATACATATCGGCCACCAACCAAGTCGTCAGCACAGTGCTCGTCGTCGAACGAGAGGAGGAGGGACACGAATTCCGGACACAGAAGCCGGTCTATTACGTGTCAGAAGTACTAACGCAATGCAAGTCCAGATACCCGCACTACCAGAAGATAGCCTATACAGTATTTGTGGCATCATGGAAATTAAGACACTACTTCCAAGAGTGTTCGGTTACGGTGGCTTCTGAAGTACCCCTGAACGATATAATCAACAACAGGGATGCCACTGGCCGCATAGCCAAATGGGCCATTGAGCTCCTTCCTTTTGAAATTGCCTACAAACCACGACGAGCTATTAAATCTCAGGTGCTGGCAGATTTCCTCGCCGAATGGACAGAGGCCGAGCTCCCCAGGGAATATAGTACATACTCCCATTGGACGATGTACTTCAATGGATCCAAAACTTTGGCCGGACTGGGGGCTGGAGTTATTCTCACATCCCCCACAGGCAACAACGTTCGATACGTGTTGCAGATCATGTATGCTGACTCCAATAACGCAGCAGAATACAAAGCACTCTTGCACGGTCTTCGGATGGCAGCCTCAATGGGCATACAATGGCTGGAGGTACGGGGAGACTCCAACCTGGCCATCTCTCAAATCAACGGCGAGTTCGATGCCAAAACCCCGAAGATGACGGCATACAGAAACACCATCCTTAAAATATCCACGCGGTTCAAGGGGCTGGAATTCCATCATGTCGCTAGAGACAACAACCAGGCCGCTGATATATTGGCCCGCTTGGGGGCCAAACGCGACCCCGTCCCGAAAAACACTTTCCTGGAACGGCTCTTTAAGCCATCAGTGGTTTGGTAGGATGATAATAAGGGCACCGGACCCATCTGTACGGAAGAGATTGTTCCCCCTATAAACGAACCAGACGACCAAATCATCGGCGGTTCCGTAATGGACGAAACGCCTTCGGCTCACGAGGTCATGGCAGTAATCGCACCATGGACCGAGCCTTTCCTTGCCTACCTTCTTCGCAAAGAACTCCCCGACAATCAGACAGAGGCGCGAAGCATAATACGGCGATCCAAGGCCTACAAAGTCCACGAGGGTGAGTTATACAAGAAAAGCACCACCGGAGTACTCCAGCGGTGCATATCTGAGGAAGAAGGGCGGCAGCTCTTGGCCGAAGTCCACGCAGGACTGGGCGGCCATCATGCCGCAGCAAGGGCCTTAGTAAGCAAAGCCTTTCGGGCTGGTTTCTTCTGGCCCACCGCTCGAGTGGACGTCCAATCGCTCGTCCAACATTGCGTGGGATGCCAACTTTTTGCAAATCAAAGTCACATGCCCCCAACGGCTCTTCGAACTATCCCGATCACTTGGCCTTTGGCGGTCTGGGGGCTGGACATGGTCGGACCACTTAATGGGGGGACCAAGAAAAATAAGTACCTACTGGTCATGGTGGACAAGTTCACCAAATGGATTGAAGCAAAACCTGTCAAATCAGCCAAGTTCGGACCAGTAATCGACTTTATATCCGGCGTGGTACACCGTTACGGTGTCCCGCACAGTATAATAACGGACAATGGATCCAACTTCACCGCCCAGGAAGTAAAAGACTGGTGCGCAAAAATGGGCATTAAGCTCGATTACGCATCGGTGTATCACCCGCAGACCAATGGACAGGTCGAACGAGCCAACGGCCTCATCATGAGTGGTATTAAGCCATGTTTGGTCCGATCTCTTCATGAGTCTGACTGCCATTGGGTGGAGGAACTTGATTCCGTTCTGTGGGGCCTGCGTACCACCCCGAATCGATCAACGGGATATACACCATTCTTCATGGTCTATGGGGCAGAAGCAGTCCTCCCTTGTGATATTATTCACGATGCACCAAGGGTGCGGATGTACGAAGAAAAGGAGGCCGAGCTAGATCGGCAGGACGACTTGGACGCCTTGGAGGGAGAGCGCGACATAGCTTGGGCTCGCTCTACATTTTATCAACAGCAGGCCCGACGTTACCAGAGCAGGGAAGTCAGGGCGAAAGCATATAATGTGGGCGAACTCGTCTTACGGCTCCCATAGAAGCAGAAGCATAAACTCAAACCCAGATGGGAGGGCCCCTTCATAATCGACGAAGTACTCGCGGGAGGGACTTACCGTCTTTGAAACCCGTCGGATAACCGCCTTGAACCAAACCCATGGAACGCAGCTCGTCTTCGACGCTTCTACGGATAAACCGGTGTCGTCATACTCTTTATTTTTTCTTTTCCCTCCCACCTTCATTTTTGGCAGGTTTGAATTTCTCTTCCCAGTTCCATGTTCGGTTAAACTGGTCTTGTATTAAGATTTTCGGCACGCATCCTCAAATGCTAAATCCGAACACATCACCTGGGGGCTTCTTCTCGAAGCCGATGATTATATATTTTAAGCATCTATTCACATTTACTGTGTCTGCATGTTTCCCTTGTCGATTTTTACGCCATTATATGAATCAATTCAAACTAAGATTTTTGCCAAGCTGGGTTGCCTCGCTCCTGTGCTTACCCTCTACGTTCCCGATTGTTCAGCTAGAGGGTAAAGGGAGCACCTCTGCGATTGTTACGACCGGGTCATCCAGACATGTACCTCAGACGGGTGAAGCCGAAAGCTAGCTATCTTCAGCAGAAAATTGGTCGGCTATGACGGGATTAACAAATAAAATTCCCGTGGTTATCGCCCTTACTCAGGCTTCTTTTCTCACAAAAGCCATTAGTCGCATACTAGCAGTATACGGCCTTATTATCTACGATTTACGTAGCACCCTGAAGAAAGGTATCGATAGAGGTACTATTTTCTTCGGAAGATGTTTCTTACGCTAAGCAGTAATATAACATATCTCCCTGTGTGCTCTCTGTCTGTTCGCACCAAATAGCCGGATTGCCTGGTTCCTCGAACACAATTCACTCTTCTCGAGTGATATTTTCTAAGGAACACTCCCAAGCTCTTAGCGCGGGAGGTCGAAGCCGATGGCAGGTTAAGACAAAGTTTACAACACAGACGGAGCAATTCCTTGATTATCAGTACATGGTTACATATAATCATACATCTGGCTGCTGGTCGAGATTGTCTATTAAGGCGTCCAGGGAGCAATCTTCTTGCAAGAGACGGGCGGCGGGCATCACTTGGTCGTACACCAAACGAAGCGGCACTTCTTGCCCATCCAACCCTACCGGCCCAACCCGAGCCATATGCTCGGGGTTCAGGCCGGTATAACGGGTCGTGATCATCGCCCACGCCTCCCGTGCTCCCTTCCGGCAGGCCGAGGTCTTCCATAGCTCGAATTGGCTTCGGGCTCCCTTGAATCGATCAACCAGTTCGGTCATCTCCTCGGGAAGTTGCTCGACAGGCCATAACGCTTTTATCATGCTCTTCATGGCCTTCCGAGCCCGCTCATGAAGGGCAGACAACTCCTTCAAAAGGCTTCCCCGGTAGGATCCGATCTCTTCTTCGGGCCGCCCGGATAAGATACCTATACATGAGTCAAGGCATGTCTATTATACCTTATATATAAGAAACAACGTCTGATGTTAGAATCGCACTTACCGAACATGCCCCTCTGTAGTTTCTGGTTCTCTTCTTGGGCATGTGCCAATTGAGTATTTAAATTCTCAATCTCTTCGGCCTGCTGTTTGTTTTCCACCTGGAGGCATTTCTTCTCCTCCAGGTTTCGCTGCAGCGAAAGGCAGCCAGCCTCATGCTGGGATTCGGCGTACCTATGGGATTCTCGGGCTGCATCCAGATCTGTTTGCAATTGCCCTATTGATTCAGCTGCTAAAAGTACCATCGCATCAGCATGGGATTATACGCTAAGATTAGCAGTATAATTATACTCACCATGCGCCTCGCGGGTAAACTTCTTCACTTGTTCCAGCTCGGCCTTCACGGTTTCCACCTGTGTTCGGCTCGCTGCCAATTCCTTGGCCAATTGCTCGTTCTGCTGCATTGAGGCCTGCATCATCCATGCAAGCAATATGCGGATCCTTAATTCAGTTGTCCCGACCAAATCAAGGCTCGGGGGCTACTGGGTTTACATTTATGTCCGGATTTTTAATCACTTACCTTCAGGCCAGACGATATTAGTTTCAAAGCTTCGCCAAACCCGGCTCGGGCAGCTCCAAGGTGTGCGTCCACCGAGCGTAGAGCATTGAACTCTTGTTCGAAAAACATCGGATCGCACAGGATTCCTCGCCACCGTCGATGTCTCATCGCGCTCCCTGCTTCGGATTTAGTGACTGATACTTCGCCCCCAGAGTCTTCGGGGGTCGGATTGGCCATGGGGGTCTCTGCGGCGGGTTCGGCGTGAGCAAGAGATCTGGACTCATGCGTGTTGCCGGCCGTCCCGGCAATGTCTTCGGCGGAGGAGGGTTGCACTCGCTTCCTGAGTAAGTCGAGCAAGTCGACATAAGATCTTCTGTAAGATCCAACCAATCATAACAATAATAGATTAAGCGACCGAACAAAGTACCTTTTGGCTGATCGAGTGTTCGGCGCCGTCTCCACGATCGGCTCACATGAGGGACTCCTGTTGGCGCCCGGCTCGGGCATTGCTGTTGTAGCCGACGTTCGTCGCGAGGACCGGCGATGCTTGGGAGTGGGAGTCGGTATGTTCGAATCGACGGAGGACGCCTGCCTTTTGCGGGTGGAATTTTTCTTCTTGCCCGCAGTGGAGGAGGGGAGTGATCCGGGGTGATCGGCTATGATGGCCACCTTGGATCGATCAAGGCTCTCCTGGTAAAAGACCCCATCTTCATATGCCAGTGACAGCTCCGGATCGTCATGAAATCCTGAATCGTCGTCGCGGGAGTAATTCTCTGGCTGGGGGGCGGCGGACAGTTGATTGTCTCGACAAAGCTCCGCCATTCCTATTCGCGCAGATTAAAAGCGTTAGTCACAAAGGGCGAATAAATGCCCAAACTCAAAACGCAGAGTCGAAGGGCTTACCCATTCGATAGGGTTGTAACTCGAGTAGCCCTCCTTAACCTGTGACTGGGTAAAATCTTGTTTTTCCCCTTTGTATAAATCGGCAAGTGCGGCTGCCAAGGCCTCCTGATTGGCAGGGCCCAGCCGTCGGGAGTGAGTGGTGTCACTCGTTCCATTGTATTGCCACAAAGGATGTATTCTTTGTTGGAGATGTTGGACGCATCGGGAGATGGCGGCGGCCATCACGTCGATCATTGTCAGCTTGTGATGGGCTAGTATCCTTACGTGGGCGGCCAAACGCCGAACTTCAGCACTGTCCTCTTGGGACAAACTCCTCGGTCGCCAATTATACTTCTTCTTCAGGGGAGCGTCGGAGTATTCAGGCAAGCCCCTTCGAGCTGGATCGAATAGGGGAACGTCCTCGATGTAGAACCACTCCGAAGACCACTCCTCGGATTCCTTCTTTGGTGTCCCCGCTGGGTATCCTGTTCCCACTATACGACACACTTCGGCTCCTCCGATTTCCCGAATTGTCTCACCCCGAGTTCGGGGGATGAGGCAGAAGTACTTCCTCCATAATTCAAAGTGCGCCTCGCAGCCCAAGAACATTTCACAGAGAGCAACAAAGCCCGAGATGTGTAGAATGGATCCGGGGGTAAGATGGTGGAGCTGGATCCCATAGAACTCCAGTAACCCCCTGAGGAAAGGATGAATGGGGAACCCTAGGCCTCGTAAGAGGAAGGGCACAAAGCATACCCGCTTGCCCTGGTTAGGATTGGGGAAATTCTCCGCGAAAGCTTCGCCATCAAAGGAGGTCAAGCCAGCGCAAGTTTCCCGCCAGATCTGAGGAAGGAAGATACCCTTGAGTCTCAAGGTCGCGCAACCGGAGGAGGGATATGGAGCAACTCGTCCAATCCCCGGGACGGGAGCCGTAAGGCTCGAGGAAGAGGTGGGAGCGCTCGCCATAATTTTGTGGTGATCTCTCGCTTGAAGTTTTTCTCTCAACGGGGAAGAAGAGGAAGCTGTGACCCAGACCATGATTTAACTTGTTTAAATAAGTGGTGCCTCCCTTGCGGGAGGGGTAGTTTTGTAAATAACTGCCGGGCCGCTCGTCTCCCGTTGGCGCACAAGGATCAAGAAGCACTGAAGGCTATTATATTGGGTCCCGCAAGTCCTCAGTAATCGAGGACTCTCCGATGACGGGATGGTTGCCAAGCCAGAAGAAGTTGAGGGACTCGCCTCGCAAGCCGAAGACTTCGACACGTAATAGTTTTCGGATATACCTCGGCGTTGGAGGCTAGTCCGGGGGCTACTGAGGGAGTCCGAGATTAAGGGGTCCTCGGTCTACCGACCTATTTCTCATAGGTCGGGTTAATGGGCCACTTGTTGAAGATAAGATCGGTCGAAGGCCTCGTCGCTGGGCAGGAGAACTCAGGAGCCGTGACGTGTCCGTCAGGTTGAAGATGGTAGTTTAGGCATGTTTTTCCCCTCCGGTGGGCAACCGACCATATGTTACCCTAATGACCCCCTGGCGTCTATATAAGCCAGAGGGTTTTAGATCATAGGACACATGAACTCATCTAGGGTTTTAGCTAGTCGATCTCGAGGTAGATCAACTCTGTAACCTTCATATCATCAATATAATCAAGCAGGACGTAGGGTTTTACCTCCATAGGAGGGCCCGAACCTGGGTAAACATCGTCTCCTTCGTCCCCTGTTACCATCGATCCTAGTCTCACAGCTCGGGACCCCCCTACCCGAGATCCACCGGTTTTGACACCGACACCGGGGGCCATAGGTTTCACTAGAGGCTTCTCTCATGAAGGAAAATAATACAGTGGGTGAACAAATTACTGTCGAGCAATTGATAGAAAAGCAAATAATTATGAAGATATCCAAGGCAATGATTATGCATATAGGCATCACGTCCGTGTCAAGTAGACCGAAATGTCTCTGCATCTACTACTATTACTCCACACATCGACCGACTCCTGCCTGCATCTAGAGTATTAAGTTCATGAAGAATAGAGTAACACATTAGGTAAGATGACATGATGTAGAGGGATAAACTCAAGCAATATGACGAAAACTCCATCTTTTTATCCTTGATGGCAACAATACAAATACGTTCCTCGCTACCCCTACTTTGTCACTGGGTGAGGACACCGCAAGATTGAACCCAAAACTAAGCACTTCTCCCATTGCAAGAATTACCAATCTAGTTGGACAAACCGAACCAATAACTCGAAGAGACTTGCAAAGATATGAAATCATGCATATAAGAATTCAGAGAAGATTCAAATAATATACATAGATAATCTGAACATAAACCCACAATTCATCGGATCTCGACAAACACACCGCAAAAGAGTATTACATCGGATAGATCTTCATGAAGATCATGAAGAACATGGTATTGAAGAACAAAGAGAGAGAAGAAGCCATCTAGCTACTAGCTATGGACCCGAAGGTCTGTGGTGAACTACTCATGCATCATAGGAGGGGCAATGGAGTTGATGTAGATGCCCTCCGTGATCGAATCACCCTCCGGCAGATTACCGGAAAAGGCTCCAAGATGGGATCTCACGGGAACAGAGGCTTCCGGCGGCGGAAAAGTATTTTCGTGGCTCTTTTTGGTATTGGGGGAATATTTGGGAATTTATAGGCCGAAGAATAGGGTTAGGATACCTGCTGGGGGGCCACAATCCAGGGGGCGCCCCCCCCTAGGGCGCGCCCAGGTGGCTTGTCGCCTCCCGGCAGGTCTCCTGCCTTCATCTCCAAGTCTGGCAGGTTTCTTCTGGTCCAAGAAAAATCATTCCGAAGATTTTATTCCGTTTGGACTCCGTTTAATATTCCTTATCTGCAATACTCAAAAACAAGGAAAAAAACAGAAACTGGCACTAGGCTCTAGATTAATAGGTTAGTCCCAAAAATAATATAAAATAGCATATTAATGCATATAAAACATCCAAAACAGATAATATAATAGCATGGAACAATCAAAAATTATAGATAGGTTGGAGACGTATCAAGCATCCCCAAGCTTAATTCCTGCTCGTCCTCGAGTAGGTAAATGATAAAAACAGAATTTTTGATGTGGAATGCTACCTAACATATTTATCCATGTAATATTCTTTATTATGGCATGAATAATCAGATCCGTAAGATTCAAAACAAAAGTTCAATATTGATATAAAAACAATAATACTTCAAGCATACTAACCAGGCAATTGTGTCCTTTCAAAATAACATGGCCTCAGAAAGCTCATCCCTACAAAATCATATGGTCTGGCTATGCTCCATCTTCCCCACACAAATTATTTAAATCATGCACAACCCCGATGACAAGTCAAGCAATTGTTTCACACTTTTTATGTTCTCAAACCTTTTCAACTCTCACGCAATACATGAGCGTGAGCCATGGATATAGCACTATAGGTGGAATAGAATATGGTGGAGGTTGTGAGGAAAAAGGAGAAGATAGTCTCACATCAACTAGGCGTATCAACGGGCTATCGAGATGCCCATCAATAGATATCAATGTGAGTGAGTAGGGATTGCCATGCAACAAATGCACTAGAGCTATAAGTGTATGAAAGCTCAAAAAGAAACTAAGTGGTTGTGCAAAATGATGAAAAATTCCACTAGTTATATGAAAGTGACAAAATAGGAGACTCTCTATCATGAAGATCATGGTGCTACTTTGAAGCACAAGTGTGGAAAAAGATAGTAACATTGTCCCTTCTCTCTTTCTCTCATTTTTTTTCTTTTTTCTTTTTTTTTGGTGGGCATCTTTGGCCCTTTTTTTTGGGCTTCATTGACCTCTTTTATTATTTATAAAGTCTGGAGACTCATCCCAACTTGTGAGGGATTCATAGCTTCCATCATCCTTTTCTCTCACGGGACAATGCTCTAATAATGAAGATCATCACACTTTTATTTACTTACAACTCGATACCTAGAAAAAAATATGACTCTATATGAATGCTTCCGGTGGTACACCGGGATGTGCAATGATCTAGCCTAGCAAATGACATCAAAAAACGGACAAGCTATGCAAACATCATGCTAGCTGTCTTACGATCATGCGAAGCAAATATGAAAGTGATGGTGCGTGTCATGAAAAACGAAACGGTGGAAGTTGCATGGCAATATATCTCGGAATGGCTATGAAAATGCCATAATAGGTAGGTATGGTGGCTGTTTTGAGGTTGGTATATGGTGGCTGTTTTGAGGAAGGTGGGTTTAATGCACCGGCGAAAGTTGCGCGGCACTACAGAGGCTAGCAATGGTGAAAGGGTGAGAGTGCGTATAATCCATGGACTCAACATTAGTCATAAAGAACTCACATACTTATTGCAAAAGTCTATTAGTTATCGAAGCAAAGTATTAGACGCATGCTCCTAGGGGAGAGGTTGGTAGGATTTAACCATCGCGCGCTCCTGACCCTCACACAAAGGATGACAATCATTAAACAAATCATGCTCCGACTTCGTTACATAACGGTTCACCATACGTGCATGCTACGGGAATCACAAACTTCAAAACAAGTATTTTTACCAATTCACAATTACTTGCTAGCATGACTCTAATATCACCATCTTTATATCTCAAAACTATATGCAAGGAATCAAACTTCTCATAGTATTCAATGCACTTTATATGAAAGTTTTTATTATATCCCTCTTGGATGCCCATTATATTAGGACTAAATTCATAACCTAAACCAATTACCATGCTGTTTAAAGACTCTCAAAATAATATAAGTGAGGTACGAGAGTTCAATTATTTCTATAAAATAAAACACCACCGTGCTCTAAAAAGATATAAGTGAAGCACTAGAGCAACATTGCCTAGCTCAAAAGATATAAGTGAAGCACATAGAGTATTCTAATAAATTCATGATTGACGCGTGTCTCTCTCAAAAATATGTGTGCAGCAAGGATTATTGTGGCAAACTAAAAAGCAAAGACTCATATCATACAAGACGCTCCAAGCAAAACACATATCATGTGTTGAATAAAAATATAGCCTCAAGTAAATTTACCGATGGATTGAAGACGAAAGAGGGGATGTCTTCCGGGGCATCCCCAAGCTTAGGCTCTTTCGTATACTTGAATATGGCTTGGGGTGCCTTGGGCATCCCCAAGCTTAGGCTCTTGCCGCTCCTTATTCCATAGCCCATCAAATCTTTACCCAAAACTTGAAAACTTCACAACACAAAACTCAACAGAAAACTCGTGAGATCCGTTAGTATAAGAAAAATAAATCACCACTTTAGGTACTGTTGTGAACTCATTATTTATTTATATTGGTGTAATATCTACTGTATTCCAACTTCTCCATGGTTCATACCCCCCGATACAACCCATAGATACATCAAAATAAGCAAACAACACAAAGAAAACAGAATCTGTCTAAAACAGAACAGTCTGTAGCAATATATAGACTTCGAATACTTATGTAACTCTAAAAATTCTGAGAAATTAGGACAATCAGGGAAATTTGTATATCAATCTTGTGAAAAATTTCAGACTCATTCGATGCTCTGGTGAATTTATAAAATTCCTGGACTGAGCGCAAAAGTTTCTGTTTTTCAGCAGAATCAAATCACAAACACCGTAGACCATCCCAAAGGTATTACTTGGCTCAAACACTAATTAAAACAAGAAAAACAAATTACTACAGAGGTAATAATGTGTAAAGCACTCAAAAACAGAAGCAAAAACAAACAAAAACAAGAACATAAAATAAAATTGGGTTGCCTCCCAACAAGCACTACTGTTTAACGCCCCTAGCTAGGCATAACACAATAGATCTAGGTATTGTCATCTTTGGTATGCAATACATAAGTGGCTCTCATAATAGATTCATAAGGTAATTTAATTTTCTTTCTAGGAAAGTGTTCCATGCCTTTCCTTAATGGAAATTGGAATCTAATGTTTCCTTCTTTCATATCAATAATTGCACCAATCGTTCTAAGGAAAGGTCTACCAAGAATAATAGGACATGTAGGATTGCAATCTATATCAAGAACAATGAAATCTACGGGCACATAATTCCTATTTGAAACAATAAGAACATCATTAATCCTTCCCATAGGTTTCTTAATAGTGGAATCCGCTAGATGCAAATTTAAAGAGCAATCATCAAATTCATGGAAACCTAGCACATCACATAAAGTTTTCGGAATCGTGGAAACGCTAGCACCCAAATCACACAAAGCATGGCACTCATAATCTTTAATTTTAATCTTAATAGTAGGTTCCCACTCATCATAAAGCTTCCTAGGTATAGAAACTTCCAACTCAAGTTTTTCTTCAAAAGATTTCATCATAGCATCCACGATATGTTTAGTAAAAGCCTTATTTTGATTATAAGCATGCGGAGAATTCAACATGGATTGCAACAAGGAAATACAATCAATCAAAGAACAACTATCATAATTAAAGTCCTTGAAATCCAAAAGAGTGGGTTCATCGCTATTTAAAGTTTTGACCTCTTCAATCCCACTTTTATCAATCTTAGCATTAAGATCTATAAACTCCGAATCATTGGGACGCCTTTTAACTAAAGTTGACTTATCTCCAGTCTCATCTTTATCAAGATTTGTATTAGAAAACAAAGATTCAATAGGAGTCACATCAATCACTTTAAGATCTTCATCATTATTATCACGAGAAAACACTTTTTCAAGCCATTCACGCTTAGCACGCATTCTAGCGGTTCTTTCCTTACACTCATCAATAGAAGTTCTCATAGCTTTTAAAGACTCATTAATATCACGCTTGGGTGGAGTAGATCTAATTTTCAAAGAATCAATCTCAAGTGAAATTCTATCAACGTTCCTAGCCAAATCTTCAATCTTGAGCAATTTTTCTTCAATCATAGCATTGAAACCCTTTTGCGAACTAATAAATTCTTTAATATTATTCTCAAGATCAGAGGGCATCTTATTATAATTTCCATAAGAGTTGTTGTAGGAATTACCATAATTATTAGAGGAATTACTAGAAAACGGCCTAGGATTGAAATTACCTCTATACGCGTTATTACCAAAATTGTTCCTACCAACAAAATTCACATCCATAGATTCATTATTATTTCCAATCAAAGAAGACAAAGGCATATCATTAGGATCAATAGGAGCACTCTTACTAGCAAACTATTTCATTAATTCATCCATCTTTTCACTCAAAGTATTTATTTCTTCAATAGCATGCACCTTTTTACTAGTAGGAGATCTTTCGGTATGCCATTGAGAGTAATTTGCCATAATATTATCTAGGAGTTTAGTAGCTTCTCCTAATGTGATTTCCATAAAAGTACCACCCGCGGCTGAATCTAAAAGATTTCTAGATGCAAAATTCAATCCCGCATAGAAAATTTGTATAATCATCCATAAACTCAAACCATGTGCGGGGCAATTTCTAATCATTAATTTCATCCTCTCCCAAGATTGTGCAACATGCTCATGATCAAGTTGCTTAAAATTCATTATATCGTTCCTAAGGGAGATGATCTTAGCGGGCGGAAAGTACTTGGAAATAAAAGCATCTTTACACTTATTCCATGAATCAATACTATTTTTAGGCAAAGATGAAAACCAAGTTTTAGCACAATCTCGTAGTGAGAACGGAAATAGCTTCAATTTAACAATATCATTATCCACATCTTTATTCTTTTGCATATCGCACAACTCAACGAAAGTATTTAGATGGGATGCGGCATCTTCACTAGGAAGGCCGGAAAATTGTTCTTTCATAACAAGATTAAGCAAAGCGGCATTAATTTCATAAGATTCCGCACTAGTGGCGGGAGCAATCGGAGTACTAATAAAATCATTATTATTAGTATTGGAGAAGTCACACAACTTGGTATTCTCTTGAGTCATCGTGACAAAGCAAGCAATCTAGCACACAAGCAAACAAAAAGCAAACGAAAAGACGAACGGAAGAAGGGCGAATAAAAAGGCAATTCTTTTTGGTATTTTCTAAAAATCATTTTAGAAGTGGGGGAGGGGAAAACGAGAGGCAAATGGCAAATAATGTAAATGCAAGAGATGAGTTTGTGATGGGTACTTGGTAGGCTTGATGTAGATCTCCCCGGCAACGGCGCCAGAAATCCTTCTTGCTACTTCTTGAGCATGCGTTGGTTTTCCCTTGAAGAGGAAAGGGTGATGCAGCAAAGTAGATAAGTATTTCCCTCAGTTGTTGAGAACCAAGGTATCAATCCAGTAGGAGATACAAGAAAGTCCCCAATAGATGTACCTACACAAATAATCAAACACTTGCACCCAACGCTATAAAGGGGTTGTCAATCCCTTCACGGTTATTTGCAAGGATGAGATCTGATAGAGATAGATAGATAGAATTGCTAAAACGAAAAGGAAAACAAAAGTAAAAATATTGCAGCTAAGTATTTTTGGTATTTTTGGTTTATAGATCCGAAAGTATAATATGGAAAATAGACCCGGGGGCCATAGGTTTCACTAGAGGCTTCTCTCATGAAGGAAAATAATACGGTGGGTGAACAAATTATTGTCGAGCAATTGATAGAAAAGAGAATAATTATGAATATATCCAAGGCAATGATTATGCATATAGGCATCACGTCCGTGTCAAGTAGACCGAAATGTCTCTGCATCTACTACTATTACTCCACACATCGACCGACTCCTGCCTGCATCTAGAGTATTAAGTTCATGAAGAATAGAGTAACACATTAGGTAAGATGACATGATGTAGAGGGATAAACTCAAGCAATATGACGAAAACTCCACACACTGACCGACTCCTGCCTGCATATAGAGTATTAAGTTCATGAAGAACAGAGTAACACATTAGGTAAGATGACACGATGTAGAGGGATAAACTCAAGCAATATGATAAAAACCCCATCTTTTTATCCTCGATGGCAACAATACAAATACGTGCCTCGCTACCCCTACTTTGTCACTGGGTGAGGACACCGCAAGATTGAACCCAAAACTAAGCACTTCTCCCATTGCAAGAATTACCAATCTAGTTGGCCAAACGAAACCAATAACTCGAAGAGACTTGCAAAGATATGAAATCATGCACATAATAATTCAGAGAAGATTCAAATAATATTCATAGATAATCTGAACATAAACCCACAATTCATCGGATCTCGACAAACACACCGCAAAAGAGTATTACATCGGATAGATCTTCATGAAGATCATGAAGAACATGGTATTGAAGAACAAAGAGAGAGAAGAAGCCATATAGCTACTAGCTATGGACCCGAAGGTCTATGGTGAACTACCCACGCATCATCGGAGGGGCAATGGAGTTGATGTAGATGCCCTCCGTGATCGAATCCCCCTCCGGCAGATTACCGGAAAAGTCTCCAAGATGGGATCTCATGGGAATAGAGGCTTCCGGTGGCGGAAAAGTATTTTCGTGGCTCTTTTTGGTATTGGGGGAATATTTGTGAATTTATAGGCCAAAGAATAGGGTTAGGAGACCTGCTGGGGGGCCACAAGCCACGGGGGCGCCCCCACCTAGGGCGCGCCCTGGTGGCTTGTCGCCTCCCGGCAGGTCTCCTGCCTTCGTCTCCATGTCTGGCAGGTTTCTTCTGGTCCAAGAAAAATCATTCCGAAGATTTTATTCCGTTTGGACTCCGTTTAATATTCCTTATCTGGAATACTCAAAAACAAGGAAAAAAACAGAAACTGGCACTAGGCTCTAGATTAATAGGTTAGTCCCAAAAATAATATAAAATAGCATATTAATGCATATAAAACATCCAAAACAGATAATATAATAGCATGGAACAATAAAAAAATTATAGATACGTTGGAGACGTATCACATCCTCAAAGGTATGTACTCATATCCTTGAAAAAGCTTTACTCCAAGTCATGAGCTAAAGCAACTCAAGTGATATGAAGACATTAAAATGTTTAATCGAAAGATGGTAACCCCATTTTGAGCTTAATGATGAGTATGAACTATGATCAAGTATTCTTGCTTGGCTCCTAAGTCAATATACTCTAATATAGGTGACCTAGTCACCGCCCATCATCTAGTTAAGAATCTAGTTTGGTTCATCCTCTATTTGCAAGATTTCTTGGAACCACTCAAATCTTCTCTAGTTGATATCTTTTTGTAAAATCTTTTGCATTTCCTTTGAAAATTTCTTTTGACACTTTGTTACAAGTTATCTAAATTTATTTGCAAGTATCTCAAACATTGCCAAGTTTCCGTTTTAGCATCGGAGCCGCCGATAGAAATAACTCAGTTCTACCGAATTAGCAGATGAGCTGCAAAACAACATCTCGGTACCACCGACTTGTTTGTCTCGGAGCCACCGATTTGATATCTTCTCCAGTCTGTGTTCATGTTAGTGAATCTTTATTTCCTTAGTGATCCTATTGTGATATTTTCAATTCTTCGATGATCCCTTCATTTAAAAAAAGGGGGGGAGAAACTTTATTCAAGGATCCCTAACTAAAAGGAGGAGAAGTCTTACAAGCTCTCAGTTTAGCCAAAGGGAGAGAAATTATTTTCAATGATTCCCTCCGTTTTTAATGCTATCTATAATTTTCATTTCTGTGAACCCTACATTCAATGACCCTTGTTCTCAAGGATCCCTTCTTAATCAATGATCCCTGTATCTAACCCTGTGTATGACCTTTTTGGAAATTAATGCCAAAGGGGGAGAAATACCAAAGCTTCAAAGCTAAAGAGGGAGATACATGCTTATGCAAAGGGGGAGATATAATCAAGGGGGGGGGGGAATATGCAAAGTTTATACTTATATAGACAAGGTGAGAATACCAAAGTAGGGGGAGAAAAATATGTTTGGAAGAAAATATGTTATTTCATTTGAGTACTCATGTTAGACCTTTCTCAACCTATCCAATCCCAAGATCTACATGCTAAGATTCAGGGGGAGAGGATGATCTACTATTTTCATATCTAAGGGGAGAAAGTTCTAAATGATCTTGGAGACATATCAATCTTAAGGAATACTATCTTCTATATGTTCTCCATATCTTGGTACTTTTGAGTTCTATTGCCTTTTGATTAGTAGAATACTATTGTGTTCCCTAACATTGTTTTCTCAAGTGTGCTTCTACTACTAGAATGCTCAAGAACTCGAGGTCAGTATATGCATCATACCCTTGATCAAGATGATCTCTTGCTTCTTGCACATATTGTTTGCAAGAGTGAAGTCCTGAACAAGGATACATCTCATTCATATATATTTGATGCATATAACCAAGATACACATGACTCATTATATCCCTTCTACTATATGTGTGTCCATGCATTCCAAAGCAACTATCCTTTAAAGGGATTGCACACATTTAGGGGGAGCAAATCTAAGTCATGCGTCTCTCAAAGTCTTCATTATATCCATGCATATCTTTATTTGAAGCTTTGATTGTATGTTGTCATCAATTACCAAAAAGGGGGAGATTGAAAGCATAATGTGCTCCCTTGGTGGTTTTGATAATTCATGACAACATACATTGTCTCTTGGACTAATATTTCTACCTAGTGTATTTCAGGTGAAAGTCCATAGAGAGAGATGGGTTGGCAAAAAGGATTGTGTGAAGAAACCCCAAGATGCAAGGAAATGGATTGGCAAAGCTTCAAGCAAGAGGACTCTACATTTTACTTTGTGAGAAATCACTTTGAGTCCATAGGAAAGCCAATACTATTAAAAGGGGGGTAAGGTACTGTTGGTGAACAAGATGCTCCACGTGCACAAGTGATAGTCACCAAAAACACCCACAACCTCTTCCACAAAAGTCTGTCCAAAGCCAAATATCCAAAATCGGTGTAACCAACAATTTCCACTCGGTGCCACCGATTACCAAACTCAGACAGACCCATGCCAAACCCTGGCACATCGGTGCAACCGATTCCACTTCGGTGCCACCGAGTTTGGGTTGCCAACTTTCTGTTACCTCGATTCACAAAATTGGTACCACCGAGTTTGTTGGATCGGCATCACCGAGTTGTGCAATCTAACCGTTGGTTACCTAATCGGTACCACCGAGAATTATATATCGGTCTCATCGAGATTCAAAAGTTACTGCCTTTTGGTCACTTCGGTACCACCGAGATTCACACATCGGTGTCACCGAGTTGGTCACTTTAGGTGTAACGGTTGGATTTTTGGGGATGCCTATATATACCCCTTCACCACCACCCACTCGAAAGAGAAGTACTCAGAACTATTCCATACTTGCCCCATCCAATTTTCTGAGAGAGAGCCACCTACTCATGTGTTGAGATCAAGCTATTCCATTCCTACCATATGAATCTTGATCTCTAGCCTCCCCAAGTTGCTTTCCACCAAATCAATCTCTTCCACCATAGCGAAATCTATGAGAGAGTGATTGTGTGTTGAGGAGTCTATCATCTTGAAGCACAAGAGCAAGGAGTTCATCGACATTGCCGAGCCTATGACCTTTTGAAGGGTGGTACCTCCTAGATTGGTTAGGTGTTGCTTGGGAGCCTCCTACTTCGTGTTGTGGAGTTGAACCAAGAAGTTTGTACGGGCAAGGAGATCGCCTACTTCGTGAAGATCTACCCATAGTGAGGCTAGTCCTTCGTGGACCCTTATGGGTGGAGCCCTCCGTGGACTCTCGCGACCGTTACCCTCCGTGTGTTGAAGACTCCATAAACGTGGATGTACGATAGCACCACCTATCGGAACCACGGGAAAAATCTTCGTGTCCCTCATGCGTTTGATGTTCCTATCTCAACTCTTTATTTCATGTGCAATGTCTTTACTCTCCACTGCCATACTTGTTGACTTGCATGTGTAGGGTGTGCTTGACTTGCTATAATTGCTAAAATCTGCCAACCAATTAACTTGGGAAAAGGTTAGGTTTTTAATTCCTGCAAGTAGTCTATTCACCCCCCTCTAGACACACTTCTAGTGATCCCTCAGATGCAGTATCGATGCTCCATGTCCGTGTGTGAGGGAGTCCGGGATTAAGGGGTCCTCGAGCCGTTGACTTATCTCTTATAGTCCGGCCCGATGGGCCGCCTTATGGCATCTTCAGGAAGGCCGAACTACGAAATGACCCTAGGCTTATGAGGGGAATATTCCGAAGACTTGGTGTGTCCTCCAAGAAAGAATGGGTGTATCTATGACCAGATGGAAATCGACCATTTGGAACCCTAGGGATCCCTGGTGTCTATATAAACCAAGGGGCTTAGTCCATAGAGAGACAAGTCAACTCATTAGGGTTTAGCTCGTTTGATCTCGAGGTAGATCTACTCTGTAATCTTCATACTCAATAATACAATCAAGTAGGACGTAGGGTTTTACCTCCTCAAGAGGGTCCGAACCTGGGTAAACACTGTCGCATTCGTCCCCTGTTACCATCGATCCTAGGTTCAGAGTTCGGGACCCCCTACCCAAGATCCGCCGGTTTCGACACCGACATTGGTGCTTTCATTGAGAATTCCGTTGTGAAATCTCTTGTGGATCGATGGCTCGCCTAATCATCTACGAACAGGCCTGGAACAAGGACATTTTTGTCCCCGGACTGGTCTTCGCGTTCGGCAGCGTCGTGCTGCATGCTAACTCAACCGGCCATCTAGGACGGATCGAAAATTTCGCCCACGGTCAGGAGATCAAGTTCGGGAACCTAGAGTTCACCGCCGACTCCCGTGTCGATCTATTCCTCGCTGAACCCTCAGTTTTGTCCGACGGGCCCGGAGATCCCGGAGCTTCAACCCCGGGCCCACTATCCGGCTCGACCCTCAGATCTATCTCCGTCGAAGGTCCGGCCTCGAGCCCGGACTCGGTGATGGTACCTGAATATCAAGGTTCGACCTTCGCCAAACACGCCCATCCCGAAGACGCCCTGGAGCTCAACTCCAAGGGCCCTCAGGAAACCGATCTGGTCGTCCTCTCGTGGTTGAACGAGGCTCTAGACCGGATCCAGTCGATGGCAATCGAGGATGATCTTACCTCGACCCACATTCCGGTCAACCTAGAGGCCGGTTACGGGGAATTCTATGGCCCACCCGCCGCCCATCTGGTAGCCACTGTCGACGACTTAACCGACATGTTGGACTACGCCTCCGAAGAGGCAGAACACATGGATGAAGAGATCGGTGACCCCGCCCCATGACCACCGGGAGGTGAACAGCCACCTCGACCTATGATGTCTATATGGTGGACAACCCTAACGATAGGGAGAACCAGACCCCCAGGAAGAACGGCGAAAAATCCGGCTAAGCATCAAAACGCCGGAAACAACGCAAGCCATCCAAGACCAACAAGGGAAGGGAAGCCGTTACAGGCATCGGGGAAATGGATACCCCGGAGGACCTCGGCGATCCTGAAGCCTCCGCGGAGCCGTTAGAGGACCCGAAAAGGCTCACGGATCAGCAAGACGCCGAGGACCTCAATGATTCCGAGTATGATGACTACCTCCCACATGCTGGGGAGGAAGAAAACCTCGAAGCCAAAGACTTCACCATCCCCGAAAACCCCGAGGACCAAGAACGATTCAGGCAATGGCTCATAGCCACCGCTCGGACCTTAAAGGCAAAGCAGCAGCAACTCAAAGCCGAATAAGACACCATCAACAACAGATGGACACAAGTTCTGACAGGCGAAGAAGGGTTCGGCACTGAGCGGCCAGACCAAAACAGGAGTTACCCTCGCTGACGTCTGCTGCCGCAATTCGACGATGAGACCCTTGAGCCTGAATCTCCCAGGCGCACTCAGTATGACCAGCCGGACTGCCCCCCTCGAGAACGGGACAGGGTGGCTCAAGACGCCGAGTACTGGCCCACGTCACCTCATAGGAGAGGAAAGGGGCCAACACAGCCTGAGGATCGATACGATCTTCGGCAGGACCTGGACTATAGGTCAGGCCACACCAGATCCATTTACGGATCTAGGGGACGCTCCCCCGTTAGACGGGATGGCTACCGATCGTGGCTCGACCACAACCACAGAAACCGGGAACAATACCGGGCTCACCCAACAGCCGATCTCCGGAGTGACGTAGCCTAAATCAGAGGCGCCGCACACCCGTTGTGTTTTACTGATGAGGTCATGCAGCACCAGTTCCCCGAAGGGTTTAAACCCATCAACATAGAATCATACGATGGAACGACGGACTCAGCCGTCTGGATCGAGGACTTCCTCCTTCACATCCATATGGCCAGAGGAGACAATCTCCATGCCATCAAATACCTACCACTCAAACTGAAGGGACCAGCTCGGCACTGGCTAAACAGTCTCCCCGAGAAATTCATTGGGAGCTGGGAGGATCTCGAAGACGCCTTCCGGTCTAACTTCCAAGGCACTTACGTCCAGCCCCCAGACTCTTCCGACCTAAGCAATGTCGTCCAGAAGACTGGTGAATCGGCCAGGCAGTTCTTCAATCGGTTCTTGACTAAGAAGAACCAAATCGTCGACTGTCCGGACGCCGAGGAAATAGCCTCGTTTAGACACAACATCCAGGACGAATGGTTAGCCCGCCAGCTCGGCCAGGATAAACCGAGAACAATGTCGGCCTTCACCTCACTTATGACCCGCTTTTGTGCGGGCGAAGACAACTGGCTGGCTCACCGAAGCGACAATCCTGAAGATCCCGGCACCTCTGAAGTGCGGGACGACAACAGAAAGCCAAGGCACAACAAAAATAAACGACGCCACAACAATGGCGACTCAGAAGACACGACCGTCAATGCTGGTTTTCGTAACTCAAAACTCAGACAGCAGAAGAAGCCCTCTAAAGGAAACAGGGATGGACATACTGCTTTGGATAAAATCATGCATAGACCATGCCAAATCCACGACACACAAGACAAGCCGGCCACCCACACCAACAGAAACTGTTGGGTGTTAAAACAAGCCGGCAAACTCGCAGCCGAAGAACAGAGCAAGAGCCCACGTAGCGATGACGATGAGGAACCTCCTGGGCCGAACAATGGCGGACAAAAGGCATTCCCTCCCGAGGTCAAAACTGTGAACATGATATATGTCACACATATACCCAAAAAGGAGAGGAAACGCGCACTTCGGGAGGTCTACGCCGTAGAACCCATAGCTCCGAAGTTTAACCCGTGGTCGGCTTGCCCGATCACCTTCGATCGTAGGGATCATCTGACCAGCATCCATCATGGAGGCTCGGGCGCCCTCGTCCTGGACCCCATTGTCAATGGGTTCCACCTCACTAGAGTCCTTATGGACGGAGGAAGCAGCCTTAATCTGATTTACTCACACAAAATAAAAAAGATGGGTATTGACCTATCAAGAATTAAGCCCAACAACACTACCTTCAAGGGAGTCATCCCCGGTGTCGAAGCACGCTGCTCGGGTACCGTGACGTTGGAAGTAGTGTTCGGTTCGCTCGATAACTTCCGTAGCGAAGACTTGATCTTCGATATACACTAGTAGAAAATAGGGCTTTGATCCGGGCCAGATCAGAGCATTAGTCCCGGTTCTGTTACAAACCGGGTGCAATGGGTGCATCAATCCCGGTTCGAGCGGCCAGGGCGCCGGCCGGGCCTCGGCAGGAACCAGTCCCGGTTCGCCTGACACCTTTAGTCCCGGTTCCAGACACGAACCGGGACTAAAGGGCCTCGCTCCTGGCCAAGCCCCTTTAGTCCCGGTGCTAACCACCAACCGGGACTAAAGAGACACCATTAGTCCCGGTGCTAGCCACCAACCGGGACTTAAGAGTTGCCTATATATATGCTCGTCCCTACCCGCTCACTCCTCTGTTTTTTGGCTGGCCGGCGTGTGGGAGGTGTGCTGTTCTCTGTTCTCACCTCCTATGCACATGAGGTGTTCGATGAAATGCCGCAGCCACACTTAAGCTTTCTCCTATCCAAGCTCGACCTCCAAGCTACATTTTCCCCAAGATTTGTTTAGGGTTGGCGGTGCACCAACTACACAAGTGTTCTAAAAGGTTAACGACTTCATCGTTTCATCTCTCACTGCTAGTTTAGCTCACTTCAAATGCTCTAGAAGTAGAGTGTGGTTTGTGGGTTTTAGTGAAGGAGTGTATGTGAGAGTTCTTTTGATTTAGACGCACAATTAGAGCTGAAATTAACTTCTTAGAGTCTGCACATGTGTAGGGTGCCGTTCCCGTCCCCGTCCTCACCGTCGTCGATCGCCCGCGCAGATCTCGTCGCCGACACCACCATGGTGAGCCTCTTGTTCTTATCTTCTTTTTCAAAGAAAAAAATTCTTACTTGTATGATTTACATAGATACTTGTATTAATTTGGTCACTTCTCTATTCATGATGTTCTGTAATGGTTTTTGATACACTTAATTATATAATGCACGCAGATGAACCGGCAATGGATGTACGGTGACCGGCGCACCTCCGAGTACATTGAGGGCCTGCATAAATTTCTCGAAGTGGCTAAGGCAAACAAGCAGAATGGTTTTATGTATTGTCCATGTACTGTCTGTGAGAATACGAAGGATTACTCTAACTCGAAAACCCTTCACTCCCACCTGCTTGATAACGGTTTCATGCCACACTATAATGTTTGGACCAAGCACGGAGAAAGAGGGGTTATGATGGAAGACAACGAAGAAGAAGAGGACGATGACAGCTATCCTATGTTCCCTGAATACGGTGATACTGCAACGAGGGAAGCTGAAGATCAAGAGGCACCAGACGATGTGCCCGATGATGATCTTGGCCGGGTCATTGTGGATGCACAGAGAGAATGCGAAAGTGAAAGGGAGAAGTTGAAGATCGATCGCACGTTAGAGGATCACAAAAAGGGTTGTACCCAAACTGCGAAGATGACAACACAAAGCTCGGTACCACACTAGAATTGCTGCAATGGAAGACAGACAATGGTGTATCTGACAAGGGATTTGGTTCGCTACTGAAAATAATGAAGAACAAGCTTCCAAAGGATAATGAATTGCCCGACAGTATGTACGAAGCAAAGAAGGTTCTCTGCCCTCTAGGATTGGAGGTGCAGAAGATACATTCATGCCCTAATGACTGCATCCTCTACCGCGGTGAGTACGAGGAATTGAACGCATGCCCGGTATGCGGTGCATTGCGGTATAAGATCAGACGAGATGACCCTGGTGATGTTGAGGGCGAGCGTCCCAGTAAGAGGGTTCCTGCCAAGGTGATGTGGTATGCTCCAATAATACCACGGTTGAAACGTCTGTTCAGAAAGAAAGAGCATGCCAAGTTGTTTTGATGGCACAAAGATGACCGTAAGAAAGACGGGAAGTTGTGAGCACCCGCTGACGGGTCGCAGTGGAGAAAAATCGAGACAAAGTGGGGGGACTTTGCAGGTGACTCAAGGAACGTATGGTTTGGTTTAAGTGCAGACGGCATTAATCCTTTTGGGGAGCAGAGCAACAAGCATAGCACATGGCCCGTGACTCTATGTGTCTATAAACTTCCTCCTTGGTTGTGCATGAAGCGGAAGTTCATTATGATGCCAGTGCTCATCCAAGGCCCTAAGCAACCCGGCAACGACATTGATGTGTACCTAAGGCCATTAGTTGAAGAGCTTTTACAGCTGTGGAATGGAAAAGGTGTACGTGCGTGGGATGAGCATAAACAAGATGAATTTGACCTACGAGCGTTGCTGTTTGTAACCATCAATGATTGGCCTGCTCTTAGTAACCTTTCAGGACAAACAAACAAGGGATACATCGCATGCACGCACTGTTTAGATGATACCCATAGTATATATCTCCTATTTACTAATTGGAGGCACCATTGAAGTCTCCACGTTAATCCACATCTGCGGAATTAATTTAGCCATTAGATTTTAAATTTGATGGTCAAGATCTGTTAGAAAATGCCGCCTCAATAATAATAAAAAACCACAACGTACGTAAATAGGATTTAAGCCCGCACGTACAAAAAGGTGTCCCAATGCCCACGTCTAAGTTATTTCCAAACAAAAAACAGCCACGTATAGGTACTGAAAAATAAAATAAAAAACAACAGGCCTTCTTGCGTTAACATGCAAATAAAGAGTCCTCATGCTCCAAGTAAAAAAAAAGTCCACATCTCAATCTGAAAAACAAAATCTACAGACATATATATATAAAAGAGACCCAAAGCCTCACGTCCAGAAATAATGGAGCCATGCCCACACGTACAAAAAGGTGTCCCCAACGCTCAAGTCTAAGTTCGTTGGAAAAACAAAACAAAAACCACCCACGTCTAGGTTTAAAAAATGCAGAACAACAAGCCATCTTTGCTTAACATGGAAATAAGATGTCCTAAAGGCCCACGTGAAACTAGAGTGCACATCTTAATCTGACGAAACTAAATGCACAGACGTACATAGAAGAGACCTAAAGCCTCATGTCCAAAAAAGTGCAGCCTATGCACAATTTTGAGAAAGAAAATTCAGTCGTGGATAGAGGTAGCAAGACATGTTGTAGACACTACAGAATTCCTCTGCGTAGACTCGACGCTGTACCAATGATCATACGATATGGTGGTGCAGCCAACCTTGACGATGGTGATATTTTCCTTCAATCTCCACTTGAGAAGAGTGATAAAATAGTTTGCATGTCAAAGTAACGGAATAAATTGATTTTATGTGTCTCAGATTTCTGGATTTCTTTAAATTTGTACTACTTTCTTTTGTACTCAGTTTCATCTAATTTTAATATTTCATGCATGTAATTCAAACATATGAAGGTGATTTAGCTTGCTATTTGTACACCTTCCTAATTCTTAACTTAATCAACATGCATAATATAGTCGTGGATGCAACATTGCAGATATTATTGGTTCATTTACAACTCTATCAAAACCATTGGTGCATGGTACACATCTCATTGAGTAGGTTCCCTTTCTTTATTTCCTTCGAGTACTATAAACACAACATTTTCTTATTATTAAATATTAGTTCATTGATGTTATACATTCTTATTTTGTAGTGATGGAACAACATCTTCGTGTGTGTTCGTTACCATTAGTTAAATCAATTAAACAATTTGTTTACCAGCGAAACATACAACAGATCTATATACTTATTTCTTATTCTATTGCATGGCTGTCATATGATAAATCTGATTTGTTTTCTTCTTTCTGACTTTGTTATATACGTAGGACCAAAAAACAGAGAATATATGCTGCTATATTGTGCCTGCCTTGATGTTAATAATACTTTTCTCAATTGGCAAAAAACCAAAACCTTAAAAAAATTGCATATGTCTATGCATTTCTATTCCTCTATTAGATTACAATAGTATGTATGAGCAAGATATGCATTTATCCATATATATGCCGAGGGCACATACACACACCTTAAGGTTCATATTCACCAATCCACATTCCCCTATTTCCATACGTCTTCGTGTCGACTGTAGTGATGGAGAAACAAGAATGGCCTCTAATTCCTAATTTCATAGGGATTCTTATCATTTCATCAAGGCCCTCAGACTATTAATTATCTGTTATGTGTTAACTTACTTAACACTTCAACTTCGTCTACATGTTAATCATATACTTGGATTTCTATCAAGCATGTACATGATGATAATCTAACAACACTTTACATAGTATGAGGCTGCCAGCCTTTGAAGGCAACGTACAAATGTAGTAGCCATGATACAAGTCATTCGTTTCACTTTCTTGGTTTCATTTTGTGCCATGGCGAGTTCCAACACATGACAGAGCGATTGTATTTGGTACAACTAAATATGTGAATAAAAACTTAAATAGTTTTGAGATATGTCATAACACAAGGAATATCAGAATGATTTTGTGTATGCTATGAAATATAAGTATTGTTGAAATTGTTTCTTTCTTTAGTTTCTGGGATAGGACACACAATTTTGTGCCGCGCAAATATCTCCACCCAATTGCAATTTTACCGATCAGGGCATATTTCATTTAAAAAACATAATAAATAGTAAAGAAATTTCAGTAAGCTTCCATCATAATATTTAGGATATGAGAACAGGAATATCACCCATATATCTTAATAATCTGGAGACGGAGAATCATTGTTTTAAAATTTAAAAGTAATCTAAAATAGTGTAGTTCCTAACCCGTGCAGGCGCACGGGTTACTGACTAGTTTGGACAAATGCAAGAAGAATGTGTACCTGGGACATCGTCGATTTCTTCCGACCAAGCATGCCTTAAGAAAGAAAGGCAAACATTTCAAAGGTGAGGCAGATTACCAGAAGAAGCCCGTCCTCCGTAGTGGTGATGATATACTTGTTATGGTCAAGGATTTACATGTAATCTTTGGAAAGGGTCCTGGCGGACAATCTGTTCCGAATGACGCTGAGTGACACGCACCCATGTGGAAGAAGAAATCTGTATTTTGGGACCTACCCTATTGGAAAGACCTAGAGGTCCGCTCTGCAATCGACGTGATGCACGTGACGAAGAATGTTTGCGTGAACGTGCTAGGCTTCTTGGGCGTGTATGGAAAGACAAAAGATACACCGGAGGCACGGGAGGACCAGCAACGTGTGAATGAAAAAGATGGCATGCATCCAGAGCAGTATCAAGGTCCTGCCAGCTACGCTCTAACCAAAGTGGAGAAGGAAATCTTCTTTGAATGCCTGCTTAGTATCAAGGTTCCGTCTGGCTTCTCGTCGAATATAAAGGGACTAATAAACATGGCAGAGAAAAAAATTCCAGAACCTAAAGTCTCATGACTGCCACGTGATTATGACGCAACTGCTTCCGGTTGCATTCAGGGGGCTTCTACCAGAAAATGTTCGATTAGCCATTGTGAAGCTATGTGCATTCCTCAATGTAATTTCTCAGAAGGTAATCGATCCAGAAATCCTACCAAGGTTACAGAATGATTTGGTCCAACGTCTTGTCAGCTTTGAGTTGGTGTTCCCACCATCCTTCTACAATATTATGACGGACATCCTAGTTCACCTAGTCGACGAGATTGCCGTTCTGGGTCCTGTATTTCTACACAATATGTTCCCCTTTGAGAGGTTCATGGGAGTCTTGAAGAAATATGTTCGTAATCGTGCTAGGCCAGAAGGAAGCATCTCCACGGGCCACCAAACAGAGGAGGTCATTGGGTTTTGTGTTGACTTTTTTCCTGACCTTAAGCCGATTGGTGTCCCTAAATCGCGGTATGAGGGGAGACTAAGTGGAAAAGGCACGCTAGGAGCGGATTCAGTAATATTTAGGGACGGGCATTCCTGGGCGCAAGCACACTACACAGTTCTACAGAATTCTACCTTGGTGGCCCCATATATCAATGAACACAAGAATATTCTATGCTACAAACACCCGGAGCAGTCTGACGACTGGATTACACGTGAACACATCAGGACTTTCGGCGGTTGGTTGCAAATGCATCTCATGTGTAACAACACTGTTGGAGATGACCTGTACTTGTTGGCCAGGACACCATCTTCGACTGTATTGACTTACCAAGGGTACGAGATAAATGGTAATACATTTTACATGATCGCCCAAGATAAAAAGAGCACCAACCAAAATAGTGGTGTCCGTTTTGATGCAGCAATCAGCAATAGGGCAAAGGACACATATTATGGTTACATAGAGGAGATATGGGAACTTGACTATGGACATGAATTTAAGGTTCCTTTGTTTCGGTGCAAATGGGTCAATCTGTCAGGAGGCGGGGTATAGTTAGACCCGCAGTATGGAATGACAATAGTGGATCTCAACAATCTTGGGTACACAGACGAACCATTCGTCCTAGCCAATGATGTGGCGTAGGTTTTGTATGTGAAGGACATGTCTACCAAACCGAGGAAAAAAAGATAAGGAAACAAATACATCAAACGATGAGCCAAAGCGCCACATAGTTCTTTCAGGGAAAAGAAACATCGTGGGAGTGGAGGACAAGATAGACATGTCTGAGGATTATGAAAAGTTTCATGAAATTCCTCCCTTCAAAGTGAAGGCTGACACAAGCATCCTGTTAAACGATGAAGATTATCCATGGTTACGGCACAATAAGGAAGGGACACACGCGAAGAAAAAGTGAAGACTTTCTTTACACAACTATTCTGATGATTGCTTTGATCTAGAATATCACTGCAGTTACATGTCTAGAAATGAAATCCCTTTTGTTATAGATGAGTTTTCGTCCGAAACCCAGTTACTTCGAAAGAGATTGTCCAGTTTGTACACGAAGTGCATCCAGTTTTTCCCGTAACCCTCTCAACTTTTTAGCACATGCTATGTGGGTGAAATTATGATACCATGCCAAGTTTCAACCTTTTCAGAGTTCATTTGCAGTGCTTGTCAATTTTAGGGTCATTTAGCTCAAAATAAATCATGAAATGCATGAAAAATAGCAAATGAAGTCAGAAAAGGGTTGAAAATTGATGATGTGGCTTTGAATGGTGCATATTGAATGCAGAAAAAGTCTGGAGTTAAAATATGTTAAAAAATGAAATCCCTTTTGTAATAGATGAGTTTTCATCCGAAACCCGTTACTTCGAAAGAGATTGTGCAGTTTGTACACGAACTGCATCCAGTTTTTCCCGTAACTCTATCAACTTTTTAGCACATGCTATGTGGGTGAAATTATGATACCATGCCAAGTTTCAACCTTTTCAGAGTTCATTTGCAGTGCTTTTCAAATTCAGGGCCATTTAGTTCAAAATAAATCATGAAATGCATGAAAAATAGCAAATGAAGTCAGCAAAGGGTTGAAACTTGATGATGTGGCTTTGAATGGTGCATATTGAATGCAGAAAAAGACTAGAGTTAAAATGTGTTAAAAAAATGAAGTCCCTTTTGTAATAGATGAGTTTTCATCCGAAATCCTGTTACTTTGACAGAGATTGTCTAGTTTGTACACGAAGTGCATCCAGTTTTTCCCATAACCCTCTCAACTTTTTAGCACATGCTATGTGGGTGAAATTATGATACCATGCCAAGTTTCAACCTTTTCAGAGCTAATTTGCAGTGCTTTTCAAATTCAGGGTCATTTAGCTCAAAATAAATCATGAAATGCATGAAAAATAGCAAATGAAGTCAGAAAAGGGTTGAAAATTGATGATGTGGCTTTGAATGGTGCATATTGAATGCAAAAAAAGATTGGAGTTAAAATATGCTAAAAAATGAAATCCCTTTTGTAATAGATGAGTTTTCATCGGAAACCCTGTTACTTCGAAGAGATTGTGCAGTTTGTACACGAAGTGCATCCAATTTTTCCCGTAACCCTCTCAAATTTTTGGCACATGCTATGTGGGTGAAATTATGATACCATGCCAAGTTTCAACCTTTTCAGAGTTCATTTGAAGTGCTTTTCAAATTCAGGGTCATTTAGCTCAAAATAAATCATGAAATGCATGAAAAATAGCAAATGAAGTCAGAAAAGGGTTGAAAATTGATGATGTGGATTTGAATGGTGCATATTGAATGCAGAAAAAGACTGGAGTTAAAATGTGTTAAAAAAATGAAGTCCCTTTTGTAATAGATGAGTTTTCATCCGAAATCCTGTTACTTTGACAGAGATTGTCTAGTTTGTACACGAAGTGCATCCAGTTTTTCCCATAACCCTCTCAACTTTTTAGCACATGCTATGTGGGTGAAATTATGATACCATGCCAAGTTTCAACCTTTTCAGAGCTAATTTGCAGTGCTTTTCAAATTCAGGGTCATTTAGCTCAAAATAAATCATGAAATGCATGAAAAATAGCAAATGAAGTCAGAAAAGGGTTGAAAATTGATGATGTGGCTTTGAATGGTGCATATTGAATGCAAAAAAAGATTGGAGTTAAAATATGCTAAAAAATGAAATCCCTTTTGTAATAGATGAGTTTTCATCGGAAACCCTGTTACTTCGAAGAGATTGTGCAGTTTGTACACGAAGTGCATCCAATTTTTCCCGTAACCCTCTCAAATTTTTGGCACATGCTATGTGGGTGAAATTATGATACCATGCCAAGTTTCAACCTTTTCAGAGTTCATTTGAAGTGCTTTTCAAATTCAGGGTCATTTAGCTCAAAATAAATCATGAAATGCATGAAAAATAGCAAATGAAGTCAGAAAAGGGTTGAAAATTGATGATGTGGATTTGAATGGTGCATATTGAATGCAGAAAAAGACTGGAGTTAAAATATGCTAAAAAAATGAAATCCCTTTTGTAATAGATGAGTTTTCATTCGAAACCCTGTTACTTCAAAAGAGATTGTCCAGTTTGTACACGAAGTGCATCCAGTTTTTCCCATAACCCTCTCAACTTTTTAGCACATGCTATGTGGGTGAAATTATGATACCATGCCAAGTTTCAACCTTTTCAGAGTTCATTTGCTGTGCTTTTCAAATTCAGGGTCATTTAGCTCAAAATAAATCATGAAATGCATGAAAAATAGCAAATGAAGTCAGAAAAGGGTTGAAAATTGATGATGTGGCTTTGAATGGTGCATATTGAATGCAGAAAAAGACTGGAGTTAAAATATGTTAAAAAAAATGAAATCCCTTTTGTAATAGATGAGTTTTCATCCGAAACCCTGTCACTTCAAAAGAGATTGTGCAGTTTGTACACGAAGTGCATCCAGTTTTTCCCGTAACCCTCTCAACTTTTGAGCACATTCTATGGGGGTGAAATTATGATACCATGCCAAGTTTGAACCTTTTCAGAGTTCATTTGCAGTGCTTTTCAAATTCAGGGTCATTTAGCTCCAAGAATGAACTAATAGCAAAAAGAATGAACTAAAAAGCTTTTATAAAACTCTAATAGGAAAAAGAATGAACTAAAAAGATTTTATAAAACTCTAATAGCAAAAAGAATGAACTAAAAAGATTTTATAAAACTCTAATAGAAAAAAGAATCAACTAAAAAGAATCAAAATAATATTAACTAAAATTATCAAAGTATTTATTTGTTAAAAACTTTAATAGTAAAAAGCTTTTGTAAAACTCTAATACCAAAAGGAATCAACTAAAACATATGCAAAAAATAACATTAAAATTTTAAAAACATAATATATGCAAAAAAGAAATAAAGGCCCGCCTACTAGCCACAACGGCCTGCATACGACTAGAAACCCTAGAAATGGTCCAGGATGCAGTCCCGCAGTGCTAGCAGGCCCAACAGGGCGTGAGATAGGCATGTACTGTCTGCAATAGAGAGGAGCTCAAGAGGGCAGAGGCAGCAGCGCTTATAAACCACTCCAAGCCCCTCTCGACTAGCGAGGTGGGACTAAACTTTTGGCTGCGGGAAGCACAACCCTTTAGTCCCGGTTGGAGCCACCAACCGGGACTAAAGGGCTCTGCTTCCCGCCCTTTGGGCTGCTGAAATTTACCTTTAGTCCCGGTTGGTGGCTCCAACCGGGACTAAAGGGGGGCAATAGTCCCGGTTGGAGCCACCAACCGGGACTAAAGGGGGGACTATATAAGAGGGACTTGGAAAAATTTCTAAATCCATCTGCTTTCCCTCTCCCCAGCCGGTGCCGAAAACCACCTCGACGCCGCCAGGCTGCCGGATTTTGCCCTCGCCGACGCCCCTCGCCGACGCCGTCACCTCCCCGAGCCCGCTCGCTCCCCATCGCTGCCCCAGATGCCGTCCCCGTCGCCGCCCCCGACGCCGTCCCCCGTCGCCGCCCCCCGACGCCGTCGCCTCCCCGAGCCCGATCCGGCCTCCTCCTCCTCCTAGGTGAGCCGCCGGCCACACCGCCATTCCCCTCCTCCTCCTCCTAGCTATCCTCCCCCCGCGTGGTCACCGTTGTCGCCCGCGTCCGTTGCCGGCCGAAGCAGTGGCGGTCAGCGGCGGATCCAGGAATTCAACTTTGGGTTTTCATTTTTCATTTTCATCCTAACAGGGAAAACCAAATAGTCCATGCCAACACAAATAAAAGGGAAAATTGTTCACATTTAGATTTAGGCTCTCTCAGCTACAATAATCATGCATGCCAAGAATTTGTGGTATGGCCTATGGTGGTAAATCCGCATAATCCGATGGTGAAAAAAGGAGATAAATATCATGCTAGTATATTTTGTCATATGCTACACCTGTATATAGGATTATTTTCGCGTAGAATATTTTGGGTGTACATCTGTACACCCTTGACCCATGGTGGATCCGCCCCTGGTGGCGGTGCCAGGATCAAATCCATGATGTATATATGCATATATAGCAACACTAAGCTAGTTAGATAATTAAGATGGCATTTTAAGTTGATTTGTTGATCTATGAGGAAGATGCTTCTTTATTTGCTACCTTACATGATTTTAAGTGTTATATGTGCTCTTGGGCGCGTGCCACACACACACATACACATCACTAGGCTTTGTTATTAAAAATGGTATTGTTGTTTTATTGTTGTTAAATAAAATGATATTTGCTTTAGCCACAATTTGTTCTCGTCGACGATGCCAATCCCGCATCCTTGTTGTCGACTCGGTGCCGACAACCAGTTTGAGAGGCGCCTTGTCCGGGACTGGGCTCCGCCAGGCTGGTACTGGGGGGGTGCTACCTTCCGGGGCTTCTTTGGTGGCGGTCGCGTGGGCCACTATCGATGCGGAGGCAGCCGGCAACCGAGGAGGTGGTACGTCGCCGTGTCAGGGAGGAGGACGAGCACGTCCGTTGCTACATGGTTGCGTTGGATGCCAGGTTCTCCAATATCTGGCAGTTCCTTCAGGGATCTCACCCGAGCTATGATCCTGTGATGGTTCCTTCTCTTTGGGTGTCCACCGCCCACGCTTCAGGAACCGCGAGTGAACTAGATTATTTGATAATATTCGAGCTGTATTAGTGATAATATTCGATGCTTCATTAACTGGATTATTCGAGATGTATTAGTGATATTATATGATAATATTATATGAAGAGTCCCCGACGATCGCCGGTGCTATTATATGTATTAGTGATATTATATGATGATCTTGCTAAAAAAATTGCCGTCGATTTTTAATCTTAGAATCATGAACATAGGAAATGTCGACGTCGTCTGACGACGATAGGATCCCTCAGTGTCCTTTGTGCTGGGATGACAGGGGTATATGCGACATTTATCCTCACCTAGACAACGATACGCCGTTCACCGTCAAACTAATGGAAGAATTTAGTATTATTATGGTATGTAAAGATGACATGTATTTTTTGTTAATGAAGTATGACGTGTGCTTTTTTGCTTTAATTAACCTTTAATTTTCTTTTGTACAATTTGACTAGTGCGTTCCCTGTCATGCAAGATTCGCTGTCTTGGACAAGTTCCATTTCAAAGAGATGGGCAGTACAGAGCCAAAGATAGCTCACCTAAGAACAGAGCATTACACTTTTGTTGTTAAGGTGAAAAATAACGAAGATCACACATATTTTGGTTGTTCTAGTTGGAGAGAATTTTGCAAGGCGTATGGGTTGGATGAGGACATGAACATTACCTTCGATCTTGGTAATGACGATGTTCGTGATAATAATATAGATATTTGAGTGCATGCGGAGGATGACTTGATTCCGGTGCTACCTCCAGGTTCGTTTGTCAACAGATTTGTTAGGTAATTTATATTGATTATTGAAAAGTATTTGGTACTCATCCCGACTAAATTTCTTTATTTTTAATTATTAGCTTATTTCCGTGCTACAAGAGGTACCCAACAGAGAATAGATCGCACCTACTACAGTTATGACTCCGAGCTTACCTGGTTGGAGAAAAATCATCTGATATCATTTATTGATGATGTTGAGTATCATGCTAAACATTACATGGCTGGGAACATTTATCATGGATATGTGCCACTAGTGCACAAGTTGAACCGTTATAACATCACTTCAGACAACTTTGTAAGACTTTTTTACCATTGCGTCACTAGTCCATCTTTTTCATACATTCTTCTTAAGCAAAACTAGTTTAGCTAACTATGTTATTATTACTTATGTTCTTCAACAGGTACTCCCGCCAGAGACCGTGCCTAAATGGATGGTTACCACCGGTGATTTGCATATGGTTAGCTTACGCCCAATGTGGATGAGTTACCCTGGTAAATACAGAATATCTCGAAGTGAAGAAAGCCTGAAAGTCAAAGGATGGAGCCAGGCAATAAAAGCATCCACGCAACCACTTGGACACGATGTCTTGATTGATGGATATAGGTTGATCACGCCACAAGTTGGAGATAGGTTGATCTGTATTCTTCAATGGGGAGATGCGGGAGTTCACCTTTTTATGCTATTTTACCTAGGAGAGAGCAGTAGTTAGTGTTTTTAACTTGTGATTACTTGATCACTTGCTAGTATGATAACAACCAGAATGATGAGGAGTTCACCTTTTTATGCTATTTTACCTAGAATGATGAAGAGTTGATTAAGATGATGATGAGTTGTTATATGACATATACCAGTACAAATTAGATGGATGCAATAGACCAATTTCAATTAAATAAAAATGAAACCCTAAATGTAAAAGAATTGAAGGGTAAACACAAAAATAAAAGGGGGACACATAATATGAAAACCCCTAAACACCTCCTTTCAAAAAAAAACCCAGCGTCTGGCAGCTGCTGACGCGTGGCTGCCTTTTAGTCCCGGTCGGTGTTACCAACCGGGACTAAAGGTCCTCCTGCCTGGGCGCCCCACAGCGGCCACGTGGAGCTCCTTTAGTCCCGGTTCGTAAGCCAACCGGGACTAAAAGTTGTGGGCATTAGTCCCGATCGTTTTGTCCCAGTTGCAGAACCGGGACTAAAGGCCCTCTGGAACCGGGACTGATGCCCTGTTTTCTACTAGTGATAGTGCCTTTCCGCAGTGGCTATCACACACTGCTCGGCCGTACAACATTCGCTCGCTTTAACGCTGTTCCCCACTACACATACCTAAAGCTCAAGATGCCTGGGCCAAAGGGGGTCATCACCATCAATGGCAATACAGAGAGCTCACTCCGGACTGAAGAACACACATCGGCTTTAGCTGCTGAATTCCAGTCCGGCATCGAGGCACCAGGACCCCAACTAGGCGAAAAGCTACGACAGGCGAGCAAGCGGGTCCAAGCACCACCTGATCTCCTGGAGCAATCTCCTGTTCTCCACAAATAGGGACTCGCCCCCCACAGCACGGCTCCGCTACCCATCAAGGTACGTACCGAGAAGGCACAATTTCGCGCTTAAAATACCATGGGCAGCTGTGGCGGGACACCTCTTCACAATAGAGTGGCCGGTTCGACCGAACCACTCTTAATACAGCAGGCGTCAAACTCATGCATGTGTCGGCGATTTAAACATGTACCTCCCTCAAAGGTCTGTTCGCTGACTATAGCCACCTTTACAGGAGCATGCTACTCTTCAAGAGCAAAGGAATGGAGGCGCACAGGGACACGCCAAGGACATCAAGCCGCAGATAATGAGCCCCGATCGAACCTCCCCTTTGTTTACATTTGTTTCCAAAAATACCCTTAACAGTTATGCCGCAGCATGAATTGTAAAAATTCATAATATATAAAGATCATCTTTTACGGTCTGAGCATGGCATTTTATAAAGTGTTTTCCAAACTCCCCGCCTTCGGAAGCAAAACAGTTCGGTATATATTTGATGCAAGCGGCTAATAGACCGGGGGGGCTTAGTTATAAAGCTCGTCCCAGGCATCGTCCCGGCATTATCTTTTATCTGTCCGGCGTGTCGGATTTCTGCATTATATGCATCGGTTCTGAATTATGTCTTAGGTCAAGGGTTGGGTTGCCCGGCTCCTATGCTTACCCTCTTACGTTCCGCTCGTTCGTCTAAAAGGGTAAACGGAGAACCACTACGATTGTATTTCCAGCTCGCCTGGTCAAGTACCTCAGTGGAGAAAGCCGAAAATCGACCGTCATAATAAGCGCGAACCGGTCTGCAATCCGAGCACAAGTGTCAAACTAAAAATCGATAGAGATTATTCTGTATTATACGAAGGGTTTGCATTCTCGCAAGCCACGTGGTTATGGGTTTTACCTCGGTTCACCCGAACACCACACAACACTGGGGGCTAGTAACCAGCCCCCGCAGTCAAGCTCCTCCGGCTAAGTGAAAGCAGTAAAGTCGCATATTCTGATTGCCTCGTTCCCATCTCTCGCACCCCCGCCTCTGGGTTCCGATAATTCGGCTAAGGATAATACTGCGGATGACGGAACACTGATATGTCTCCAACGTATCTACTTTTCCTCACTCTTTTGCCCTTGTTTTGGACTCTAATTTGCATGATTTGAATGGAACTATCCCGGACTGACGCTATTTTCAGCAGAATTGCCATGGTGTTGTTTTTGTGCAGAAATAAAAGTTCTCGGAATGGAACGAAACTTTCTGGAGATTTATTTTGGAAAATATAAAAAATACTGGAGCCAGAAACCACCGGAGAGGGGGCACAGGGTGCATAGCACCCACCAGGGCGCGCGAGCCCCCTCCCGGCGCGCCGTGGTGGGGGCTGGGCACCTCGGGGCCCCACTTGCCCTATCTCCGCCACTATAAATTCCTAAATTTGGTGAAAAAATGGGGGAGAAAGAATTATCGTGTTTCACGAGACGGAGCCGCCGCCACCTCCTGTTCTTCATCGGGAGGCCAGATCTGGAGCCTGTTTGGGGCTCCGTAGAGGGGAATCTTCGGTCTTCGTCATCATCAACCTTTCTCCATCGCCAATTCCATGATGCTCCCCACCGGGAGTGAGTAATTCCTTCGTAGCTAGGCTTGTTGGTCGGTGAGGAGTTGGATGAGATTCATCATGTAATCGAGTTAGTTTTGTTAGGGCCTGATCACTAGTATCCATTATGTTCTGGGATTGATGATGCTATGACTTTGCTATGCCTAATCCTTGTCACTAGGGCCAGAGTGCCATGATTTCAGATCTGAACCATTTATGTTATCATCTCTATATCCATGTTCTTGATACGATCTTGCCTAGTCATATGCACCTATTACGTGTTATGATCCGTCAACCCCATAGTGACAATATTTGGGATACTTCGCGGTGATGACCGTAGTTTGAGGAGTTCATGTATTCTCCGTGTGTTAATGCTTTGTTCCAGTTCTCTATTAAAAGGAGGCCTTAATATCTCTTAGTTTCCTTATGGACCCCGCTGCCAAGGGAGGGTAGGACAAAAGATGTCATGCAAGTTCTTTTCCATAAGCACGTATGACTATTTACGGAATACATGCCTACATTACATTGATGAACTGGAGCTAGTTCTGTATCACCCTAGGTTATGACTGTTACATGATGAATATCATCCAACGAGTTACCGATCCAGTGTCTACGATCTTTCCACTTATTGTTCTTTCTAAGTTACTACTGTTGTTGCTGCTGTTCCAACTACTACAAAACTATTGCTACTACTGTTACCGCTACCGTTACTATTGCTACTGCTATCAAAACTATCATATTACTGTGCTACTGGTCACTCTGCTGCAGATATTTAATCTCCAAGTGTGGTTGAATTGACAACTCAACTTCTAATACTCTCAAGTATTCTTTGGCTCCCCTTGTGTCGAATCTATAAATTTGGGTTGAATACTCTACCCTCGAAAACTATTGCGATCCCCTATACTTGTGGGTTATCAAGACCTTTTTCTGGCGCCGTTGCCGGGGAACATAGCAATAGTTGTTGAGCCACTTGGGATTTATATCAATTTATCACTATGAAGAATCTGAAGGATCAAAAGACTAAGATTTTTCCCTCTACTACGAGGGGAGTTAAGGAACTGCCATCTAGCTTTGCACTTGATTCACCTTCTGTTATGAGTAAGTTTGTGACACAACCACATGCTAGTAATCCTGATATGTCGCAAGTTATTGATGATGCTGCCTCTACTATGAATGATGCTTATGATGATGATAGTACCATGCTTGATGATAATGTGCTGCTAGGAGAATTTCTTGATGAACAAATTGCTAGAGCGAAAGAAAATGAAATTGTTGAAACTGATGAAGCTTATGAAACTGATTATGATTATGATACTCCTATTAGTCCTAGTTCTCCTTAATTTGAAATGCCTAAGATACTTGAAGGTTATTTTATGGATGAGGAGATAACTAGAGAAATTCTTTCTTGCAAGGATAGAGACGATCTTAAGAAACTGCTATGCAAGTACAAGGAAAAAACTTTGAATGCTAGAATGAAATGTGATCCTATGTTTGCTACTTCACCTATCTATGTTACCGATAAGGATTATGAGTTCTTTGTCAACCCAGAGTTAATTACTTTGGTTGAATCTGATCCTTTCCATGGCTATGAAACTGAAACTGTAGTGGCACACCTTACTAAGTTGAATGATATAGCCACCCTCTTTGCTCATGATGAGAAGATTCGCTACTATTACATCCTTAAGTTGTTTCCGTTCTCATTAAAGGGTGATGCTAAGACATGGTACAATACTCTTGCTCCTGGTTGTGTGCTAGTCCCCAGGATATGATTTACTACTTCTGTGAAAAATATTTTCCTGCTCATAAGAAACAAGCTGCCTTACAGGAAATATTTAACTTTGTGCAAATTGGAGAAGAGAGTCTCCCACAAGCTTGGGGGAGGCTTCTCCAGTTGCTTAATGCTTTGCCTGATCATCCTCTCAAGAAAAATGAAATAATTGATATCTTTTATAATGGACTAACCGATGCTTCAAGGGACTTCCTAGATAGTTGTGCTGGTTGTGTTTTGAGGGAACGAACTGTTGAACAAGCTGAAGAATTATTGAATAATATATTGAAGAATTATGATGATTGGACTCTTCCTGAACCACCGCCTAAACCTACTCCGAAGAAGAGGGGTATGTTATTTCTCAGTCCCGAAGATATGCAAGAGGCAAAGAAATCTATGAAGGAAAAAGGTATTAAAGCTGAGGATGTTAAGAATTTGCCACCTATTGAAGAAATACATGGCCTTGACACACCACCTCCTCCACAGGTGGTAGAGGTAAATTCTTTATTAAAGTTTAATGAAAGTGACATCCCTCACAATAAACCTCCAAGTCAATGCTTATATGAGTTTGATAACTATATTATGAAGCAAGATCATTTCAATGCTCATGTTCTGAAACAATTGAAATACAATTGTGATATGATTGCTCGCTTGAGTGACTTGCTCTTTAGAATCAGTAATGATGTTAGAGGTGTAGGAAAGCATGCCTCTATGGTTCAAACCCAATTAGAACAAGTAGCTAAGTCTCAAAAAGAATTGCTTGATGAAATGAATAGTAATATGCATGACTTTGCTGCTAGAGTAGTAACTAGAGGAGGTAGAATGACCCAAGAACCACTCTATCATGAGGGTCATCCTAAAAGAATTGAACAAGACTCTGAGAGAATTAATCTTGATGCACCTAGTCCTTCTAAGAAGAATAAGAAAAAGAAAAATGATAGGACTTTGCATACCTCTAGTGAACCTGAGACACAAAAACCTCCTGATAATAATGATGTCTCTATTTCTGATGTTGAACCTCAGTCTGGTAGTGAACATCAACCTAGTGATAATGAAAATGATAATGATGATGTTCACGATGATGCTCAACCTAGTAATGATAGAGAACCAGATAATGATGTTGAAATAGAGCCTGCTCCTGATCTTGATAACCCACAACCTAAAAATAAATGGTATGATAAGAAAGACTTTGTGGCTAGGAAACATGGTAAAGAAAGAGAGCCATGGGTTCAGAAACCCATGCCATTTCCACCTAAGCCATCTAAGAAAAAGGATGATGAAGAATTTGAGCGCTTTGCTGAAATGATTAGGCCAGTCTTTTTGCGTACCCGTTTGACTGATATTTTGAAAATGGCCCCTTATGCAAAGTATATGAAAGACATCATCACAAATAAAAGGAAAATACCTGAAGCTGAAATCTCCACCATGCTTGCTAATTATTCTTTTAAGGATGGAGTACCTAAAAAACTTGGAGATCCCGGAATACCAACTATACCTTGCTCCATCAAAAGAAACTATGTTAAAACTGCTTTGTGTGATTTGGGAGCCGGTGTTAGTGTTATGCCTTTCTCCTTATACAAAAGACTTGATTTGAATAAACTCACACCTACTGAGATATCATTGCAAATGGCTGACAAATTAACAGCCATACCTATTGGTATTTTTGAGGATGTGCCCGTTGTTGTTGCAAATGTTACTATCTTAACAGACTTTGTTATTCTTGAGATGCCCGAGGACGACAACATGTCGATTATCCTTGGTAGACCATTTTTGAATACTGCAGGGACTGTTATTGATTGCAATAAAAGCAAAGTCACTTTTCATATTAATTGTAATGAGCACATGGTGCACTTTCCGAAGAAACAATTTCAAGTGAATGGTATAAATGTTATTGAAGAATCTTCGACCATCACTATTGGAAGTTTTCAATTACCTCTACCTACTTCCAAAAATAAATATGATATACTTATTGTAGGGGACATGCACATCCCCATTGAGGTAACTTAGTGTTTTTACGAAAGTTCTTCGGTTTCATGCTAATCGGAAGTGGTTGTTAATGAGGGTTGATCAACCTTATTAATGAATCATTTTTGAGAGGTATGACGTCGATAAACCTAGTAAGCACAACTCTCTGCTCCCACATTTTATTTTCTGTTTTAGTTAGTCAAATAAAATAAAATGCCATGATTATCCTATTTTCTGTTTTTTCCGTGCAATAAAAAATGACCCAAAAATAAAAATTCTCAGAATGCCCTGAAAATTTAACACGATTTTTTTTCCGAATATTTATGAATTTTTGGTGCAAATAACACCTGAGGGGGGGGTGCACCTGGTGCCCACAATACACCAGGACGCGCCAGCACCCCCAGGCACGCCCTGGTGGGTGGTGGCCCCCACGTAGGCCCCCTCACTTATCTCCTTAGCCCACATTGTCACCTGCCTCCAGCAAAAAAAATCACCACAACCACCATTTTCGTGTTCTTGCTCTCAAACCCGCGGATTTCGATCTCTTTGCTCGAAGCTCCGTTTCCGAAACTGTTTGGAGGGATTGCTACTTGGTATGTGACTCCTCCATTGCTCAAATTAGTTTTTGTTTTAGTGGGTTATTTTTAGAGTAATTAGCTACTCTTGGTGCTGCTGTAGATGAGCTTGCATGTTGAATTCTTAGAGTTCTAAGTAGTTTGAATGCTCAATATGGCCTCTATGCATGCTTGGGAGTAGTTGCTAACAATCTTATAAAGTTTTGTTGACAAATTTTTGTGGACTAATTTTTTTTCAGAATTTTTATAGGAATAAAAATGCAATTCTTTAGGAGTTCTTCGAGGAGGAGATCCTCGGGAGCCTAGTCAAGTGGAAGCTCAGTTCGACAGTCTTATGTTGAACCAAGCGAAAGCTCGATGCGAGATGCTGCTACCAAATCATGCTTGCGGCCTTGCGACGAGTTCATGGAAGGTGCAGGTATTAAGGAGGAAGTTTATCAATTTATCCACAACACAGGGCTTGCTTCCTTCATCGCAGATAAGTGCCCCAACGCCTCGAACTCACTAAAACCTTCACAAAGAAATTTAAATATTTTCCTCGTGAGTCTGGAGTCTCATTCAACATGTACGATCATTCCTTTACCATGCCATTAGAAATGTTTAGCGATGGATGCAAACTTCCATATGAGGGTTCCTTTGATGAACCAACAAGATCCGAGTACGAATCATTTTTAGTAAATCTTTGCTTTGGCGAAGATAGAGGGGTTACACAAGGGAGAATTAACAGCATCCATTTTCCATCACTCCAATATTTTGCGCTCTTTAATGGTAAATGTATTGTAGGCAAACAAGATTGTAGCACACTATGTGCTCATGATTTAAGTTTCTTACAAACTGCTATAACTGGGAATAAGGATTATAATCTTGGTGCAATTGTTGCACGGAGGTTGCAGCTTAATGCTGCTAGTGGTAATTTTTATGGAGGAATTTATGCCTCCCGTGTAGCTGAGAGATTAAATGTTTCACCTTGGCCTAATGACCCCATCCTACCCACTCAGTATTTAGACTTTGATGCCATGAAGCGTCATAAGTTCCTCACGGGTACGACCACCAACTATACTTATAATTTGAGATTTTATAAGAAACCCGTTGTGCCTGTTGTTTTGCATGCTCCTGCTCTCTTTGATTTTCACACTAGGGGAGGATATTATGTTCTTGAGAGCGAAGCTTATGAGTACAACGCGGAGGTTGAAGCTGCCAGGAGGGCCACGGAGTCTGCTCCGAGGTTCTCGATGAGCCATCGCCCAGATTATTATTCATACGAATGGTGATTACCAAGCTAGGCCAAAATCCTAAGCTTGGAGGAGTACGTATTTCCATCGACATTACATTCATGTTCGCACATTTCATTCCAGTTGTCGGTGTTCACACTTTTTCATTGTAATATCCATGTTAGATTTGTTTTCTCGCTTTCTTATTGTGTGTTTGAAAAACTTTGAGAAAACCCAAAAACATTTCCCACTTCTTTTTAGTTTTTCTTTCTAGCTTAGTTTAATTGCTGCATTAAAAGAAAACCCAAAAAGATTTCTCGCTTCTTCTTTTACTTGTTGGGAGCTATCCCGTGCAAATAGTTTTTCTTGTTTTAGTTTTTCTTCTTTGATTTGCTTCCTTCAAGAAAAACCAAAAACTCCAAAAATATTTCAGTGTGTTTTTTGAAATTCTTTTATTTTTACTCGAGTCATACCTAGGAGAAGACCACGATGAAATTGTTGAGTGGTTCTCATCTGCATTATCGTTTACCTATCAAAGAACCCATATTGCCTTGTCTTCTCCTCTTGAATAAAATGTTTGCAGATTCTAGCTTAGTCCACGGCATTCTTGCACTATTATTATTCTCTTATCATTCAGTCGTGCAAGTGAAAGGCAATGATGTCGACATTTGATGAATTGACTGTGGCAGAGAAAGGCGGGTATGAACTCAACTTGTTTTCATTTTTGTAAATATGTTTAACCTAGTATCCCTTGATTCAGCTCATTATGATCAAACATGTTTCCAATGACCATTAGAGATTATAGTTGTTCATGCCATGCTTAAGTAGCTTGGAGTGTATAATGATTTATCTTGGGTGTCAACATGCATTAAAATAGTTGTGATGCGGTATGATGATATGGTATCCTCCTCTGAATGTTTCAAGTGGCTTGACTTGGCACATGTTCACGCATGTAGTTGAATCAAAACCAACATAGCCTCCATGATATTTATGTTCATGGTGTCCATATCCTACTCATGCTAGTATTCAATGTTGATTATATGTAATGCATCTTCATGACCGTCTTCACTCTCTAGCTGGCCGCTTCTCAATCTAATTGCTAGCCTTCGCCTCTGCTAAGCGGAAATACTGTTTGTGCTTCAAAACCCTTAAACCAAGTTATGCCAGATGAGTCCATCTATTTTGCCTATGTCCTTATAACTTTTAGTATCACCCCGCTCTATCAAAAATGAACTGGTACTTTTCTTAGGTTTTTTAGTTGAGGTAATTTTCTTAGTTATACATACGAGCTATAACCAGCTAGTTTGGATGATAACTCTGCCTTCCAATTAAAGATGGGTATGAATATTTAATTTTTAAATGACACCTAGTTGTAAATTCAATTTTTTACCATGCATTATGGTCATCTAGGAAGTAGAAAGCAGGACATTGCTTGGATTCTAATACGAGTTAGGAAGGTCACACTTATATAAGCTAAACTTTGGCATTTTCACTCTACTTCCTAAGAAAGGAGAGCTATTAGAAAAGTAGATTCAACCTATTTCTCCATTTAATGTTAGTTTCAATAGATTCACCAAAGTGGCAATAAATCATGTCATGGTAATCCCACACAAAGTGATGAGACCGATGGAGCTAGCCTTCTTGCCTTCTCGGCAAATCCTGGAGGGGTTTGTCGTCCTTCACGAAACCATTCATGAGTTGCATACGAAGAAACTTGATGGAAAAGGTGGAGTTTTATAAAGTTCACAATAAGGTTATGGAAATTTTGGCGACAAGCCATGAACATGAATGGATTCCCGACAACTCAGTGTCACTGAATTGACTCATTTATCAGTGGTGGTAGTGTGGTGTTCAGGGAAATAATGAAATTGGTTGTTAATATCAGACAAGATGGATATTATGCCAAGATGACCCTCCAGTGCCCATCTTGCAATATACTAATGATATTGCTATCTTTATCAAAAAGTACATTGAGAAATTCAAAAAACATTAAGCTACTCCATTGTCTATTCAAACAACTATATAGTCGCAAGATAAACTTTCAAAAGAAAAAACTCTTTTGTGTTGGAAAATCTAAAGAAATAGGAGGTAACAAAGAAACAAAATTTTGGTTGTGTGTTTGGCTCATCACCATTTAGAAATCTTGCTACTCCAATGCATTTCCATCAATTACTTAACAAGGATTGGAAATGTACTGAAGATTGCGTTGAGAAACACCTCGCTTGTTAAATGGACAAGCTTATGTCTAATGAAGTAAGGCTAAGTCTAACCAATGTCATTCTTAAGGTACCTATGTTCATTTTGTCCTTCTTTGAAAGACCTAAATGGGTACGAAAAACATTGCATTTGAAAAATCCAAAATAAAATTGTTAGTATGACTAACAGAAACGCAATTACCACCTGAGAAGGTGGGTTATGATATGTTGTCCAAAACATTAAGGGGGACTTGGAATGGTAGAGCTTCAGATTAAAAATAAGTGATTGATGGGCAATGGTTGTACAAGATAGTTGTTGAGTATGGAGTCCAACAATAATTTTGTAGGAATAAGTAACTCAACTCTAAAACTCTCTCTCGGGTTTAGGCGAAACCAACTGACTCGCCTTTCTGAAAAGTCCTCATGGGATTCAAAATGACTTTTTTTAGGGGAGATTTCATGGTAGGCACTCGCTTAACCACAACATTTTTTTGTAGGATGCAAGACTGGGGAATGCACCTCTACCTATTGAATAATCGCGGCTCTATCATATTGTGCAAAGAATAGAGACCTACGCTGCTTCGCTAATGCCACGGTTACTGCAGAATATTGCAGTTCAACATGTATTAACTGCCGAGAAATGCACAGTGTGGATACATGTGTTCCAAGTTTGGTAACGGTCAACATCATAGATGAACCAGTCGCATCCCATTTAAATTGAATACTTCTGGTGTCTTCAGGGTGAAGCACATGTAAAAATGTTCAGGAAGTTCAAAGTCTCGTTAAAAATAAAAATATCCATGTGGTTTCCAGATAGACATGTGATCCTAACCAAATATAACGTGTATGTTTTTTGCAAGGATGCGGAAATTGTTGCTATTGTGGTGATGAGGAATCAATCCGGTGTCCAATTCTTCAACATCCACTTGCCATTGCCAAGATATGTAGGACTAATAAAAATCTTTGGGAATGCACAAAAACATGACATCAACTATCTATACGAGATGTCATGAAGGAAGTTGTTAACTCTGTAGATGGTTGATTCATGTGAAGTTCATTGGCTATCTACATCCCTTCTCCTATTGTATAGATTGTGTCACTAGTTGTGGCCCTGAAGAAATCTTCACATCATCACGCACATGTCTCCCGCACTCATGAATCCACGACAACATAGTCTCCACATGTTAATGAATCCAGGTTGATGTTGTTGTGGTATTCACATGGACGTCCTGTTGAACGACCTTAGTGAATCCCATTGCCTCCCAAATCTATCAACGGAATTGTCTTGTGATTTTTTCATTTATGTTGTGGGTATAGTAGTTCAAACTAAACAGTTTTCTATAACACAATAGTTCAAACTAAAGTATCTATCTATGACATGATAGTCACATAAGATCCGTTTTACAAATAAATTTGCAATTTTAATTGTCCTAATTGGATAATAAAGGGAAGAAGTGAAAGCAATGTGATATTGAATAATAAAAAGATGTTTCCTTCTCACAGAAAAAAAAATCTGTAGATGTCAGATGCCTTGAAGTTTTCTTCCGATGGAGATGTTGAAGGAGAAGAGAGAAGTTGTGTGATAGAAAAAGCATAGAGTGGAGTAATGTATGTATCTATACCAACCATCATTATTTTTTCACAAGAGTTACCTGATATCAGGAAACAAATTTATGGACGGTGAAGAGGGAACCACCAAAACACATTAAATAAGCACAAACAAAAATAGGCAGCACTAGGAATCAGACTACTGATTGTTTGCATTCTATCACACTAGTAGTGGGCCATTGGATTGGAAGTAAGATAAGCATCCGATCTACCAGCTAGACCTACACATAGAGGAGTGTCCAGGTGGTTATTTTATATGCATTAACTATGATTTGTTTCCATAATGCTTCGTAAATCACGTCTATCCTAATTTAATCATACATACTTGGAATTAACCAAGAAATTAAGCTCAACACTCTTAGTCTCCATACAGGTTTGCCTCTGAAGAAAAAATTATTTCCATTGTTATCCAAATTTGCATCTTGTTTTTAATGTGTTATTTAAATATTTTGCTCCCACAGTGAAAATTGCTCTCATCGACCGGTGAATTTCTTCCATGGAGAATCAAACTTGTTGCCGTTTATTAGAAATTTGTACTCATGTGATGGTTTTTCTTACTTCAGAAACATCAAAATATTTCTTCTATGGATTAAATCATTGTTTCTTTACAATAATACCTTTATGTACAAGAGAACCATTATCAGGAGTATGCACGCTTTAAACGGATCAACGTTAAGTTTCCTGGTAATCTACATCTACAAATGTGCTCAGTTTGCGTACGATGACAGAAAATTACACTTTCATAGTTCCATGGACATACAATGAATTTGAAAACATGCTCAAACAAACTGGAAAATTGCTCCTACTAGCTTCCTACTTGTTCTTGTACGGGACATGACAATGCGGCCTTCAAAACGCTGCACTTGGCATAGCACCTTGAGGCGCAGATTTGTTTAGCACATGAGCAACACATCGTTCTGCTTCCATTGTTGAAGAAGTCACTCATACATGCGGTGTTGCTTCAAGCATCAGTAAATTTTGCTTCCAACGTGCTTCCAGAGCTGTCCAAATCACACCCGAATTGGTTGAAGCAAATCATCATTCTAGTTGAAGCAATAAAAGGTTTGATCGAAAGCATCTAAGAGGTATGGTTGGCAAACTAGTCATTAAGGACAATGATAACCCACAAGTATAGGGGATCACAACAGTTTTCGAGGGTAGAGTATTCAACCCAAATTTATAGATTCGACACAAAGGGAGCCAAAGAATATTTGCGAGTATTAGCAGCTGAGTTGTCCATTCAACCACACCTGGAGATTAAATATCTACAGCAGAATGATCAGTAGCACAGCAGTATGATAGTTTGATAGCAGCAGTAATAGTAACGGTAGCCGTGATAGCAATAGTTTTGTAGCAGTTGGAATAGTAGCAGCAGTTGGAATAGTAACTTGGCAAGAACAATATGTGGAAAACTCATAGGCACTGGATCGGTGAACTCGTTGGATGATATTCATCGTATAACAGTCATAACCTAGGGCGACACAGAAATAGCTCCAGTTCAAAAATGTAATGTAGGCATCTATTCCATAAATAGTCATACGTGCTAATGGAAAAGCACTTGCATGACATCTTTCGTCCTACCCTCCCGTGGCAGCGGGGTCCATAAGGAAACTAAGGGATATTAAGGCCTCCTTTTAATAGAGAACCGGAACAAAGCATTAACACACGGTGAATACATGAACTCCTCAAACTACGGTCATCACCAGAAAGTATCCCGACTATTGTCACTCCAGGGTTTGCGGATCAGAACACGTAATAGGTGCATATGACTAGCAAGATCGAATCAAGAAGATAGATATAATGGTGATAACATAAACGGTTCAGATCTGAAATCATGGCACTCGGGCCCTAGTGACAAGCATTAGGCATGGCAAAGTCATAGCAACATCAATCTAAGAACATAGTGGAGACTAGGATCAAGCCCTAACAAAACTAACTCGATTACATGATGAATCTCATCCAACTCCTCACCGACCACAAGCCTACGAAGGAATTACTCACTCCCGGTGGGGAGCATCATGGAATTCGCGATGGAGAAGGGTTGATGATGACGAAGACGAAAGATTCCCCTCTTTGGAGCCCCAAACGGGCTCCAAATCTGGCCTCCCGATGAAGAACCTGAGGTAGCGGCGGCTCCATATCGTAAAACGCGATGAAACTTTCTTTCTGATTTTTTTCTCCAAAAATAGGAGTTTATAGCGTCGGAATTAGGGTCAGTGGGGCCACGAGGTGGGCACAACCCACCAGGGCGCGCCTGGGGGAGCTGGCGCGCCCTAGTGTATCGTGCCCAGCCAAGGGGCCCCCTCCGGTGGTTCTTGGCTCCAGTATTTTTTATTTATTCTGAAATAAATCTCCAAAAAGTTTCGTCCAGTTCCGAGAACTTTTATTTTTGCACAAAAACAACACCATGGTAGTTCTGCTGAAAACAGCGTCAGTCCGGGTTAGTTTCATTCAAATCATGCAAATTAGAGTCCAAAACTAGGGCAAAAGTGTGAGGAAAAGTAGATACGACGGAGACGTATCAACTCCCCCAAGCTTAACCCATTGCTTGTCCTCAAGCAATTCAGTTGACAAACTGAAAGTGATAAAGAAAAACTTTTACGAACTCTTTTGTTCTTGTTTACATATATATGCTTAAATAGCACCCAGGTTTTCAGCAACGATTATGACTAACCATGCCAACAATAACTCTTAGAAATTATATTAACTCATATCAATGACATAAGCAACTAGCAAGCAATTATAAGATATCTCAGGCGCCAACACTTTGTCCAAACAATCATGATACAATATGACAATAGTGGTATCTCGCTTGCCCTTTTTGAGACCGCAAAACATAAATGCAGAGCACCTCCAAAGTTCAAGCAGCGACTAAACATTGTAATTCATGGTAGAAAAGATCCAGTCATGCTGCACCCAACATCAACTATACACAATGCATGAGGATGACAATAGTGCTCTCTGGTCTGCCGCTTATTTGAGAAGGTGATGACTCAACATAAAAGTAAATAGATAGTCCCTTCGCAGAGGGAAGCATGGATTTGCAGAGGTGCCAGAGCTCAAAGCTTAAAACACACACACACACACACACACACACATATATATATATATATATATATATATATATATAATTTTTTGGAGGTACACCCTTCCTGTCAACGTTACGACCAAGAGTTATCAATATCTTCCATGCTAAACAAATTAGCGGCGGTTCCCAAGCGGTAAAAGTAAAGGTTTACTCCCCCTCCACCAACAATCACACTCCACGGCTAGCCGCATCCACGGGTACCATCCAAACCATCTACATTCCTGGGGGAGTTTTGTTTATATTTTTAATTTTTGATTTCGGGACTGGGAATCCCTATTACCGCCCCTCTCGTGTAAGGACGAGTGAATAAACACTCGTCATGAGAATAACCCGCTTAGCATGGAAGATACTGACCGCCCCCTATCGCTCCATGAGCGGTCCAGGCACACAAAACAGATGTTCATTTGAATTTTTTGAGATGGCACATGCAAATTTACTTTGGAATGACAGGGTAATACCGCATATTGGTAGATATAGTGGACTCATCTGGAATAACTTTTGTTTAAGGATTTTGATGCACAAGCAGTATTCCCGCTTAGTACAGGCGAATGCTAGCAAATAGATTGAGAAGCGGCCAGCTAGAGAGCGAAAACGGTCATGAACATGCATTACATATAATAAACATTGACTACTAGCATGAGTAGGATATGGACACCATAAACATAAATATCATGAAGGCTATGTTGGTTTTGATACAACTACATGTGTGAACATGTGCCAAGTCAAGCCACTTGAAACATTCAGAGGAGGATACCATATCATTATACCACATCACAACCATTTTAATGCATGTTGACATCCAAGATAAATCATTATCCACTCCTAGATACTTAAGCATGGCATGAACAACTATAATCTCTAATGGTCATTGCAAACATGTTTGTAACACCCTGGATTTTGCCCATTTCTTTTTTCTTTCGATTTTGGTCTGGTTTTGCTTTCCGTGGTTTGGTAGTCTTGGAACCTGGAAGGATCACCCTTGATTTCTCTTCCCTAGTGGCTTGCCAACCTCTAAACCATCCCAAGACCTTGTCATTTCCATCTGGAACCAATCCCAATATTCTTTTCTTGGGAATATTCCTTTTTCTATTAAAGGAATAACCCTGTTTGCTTTGGGTTCTAGAGGCCCATTTGTCCCAGTTCCAGAGGCCCATTTGTCCCGGTTCTGGAACCGGGACTAAAGCCCAAAACCTTTAGTCCCGGTTTGGTTACGAACCGGGACCAAAGGCCCTCCACGTGGCCGCTGCGGGGAGCCCAGGCAGGAGGACCTTTAGTCCCGGTTGGTAACACCAACCGGCACCAAAAGGCATCCACGCGTCAGCATCTGGTAGGAGCTGGGGTTTTTGTTTTTTTTAAAGGGGGGGGGGGGCTTAGGGGGTTTTGTAGGGTTAATTTAGGGGTTTCGTATTGTGTTAGCTAGCTAATAGAGAGAAGTGTCCTCTCTTTCTCCGTGCTTGGTCGACGCTAGCTACTATAGAGAGAACTCGACACGCTAGCTAGTAAGCAAATGAAGGAACCATTAAGTACATAAGATCGTCATGAACATATACAGAGAGAAGTGATCGACCTCTCTTTCTCCGAGAGATTGGTCGAACAACAAGTTTTTGTATATCTATCCGACACTACTACATATATACAATATAACATCTTTTACAATCCCTAACATCATGTACCTAAGATCCAATCACAAATTCGCATGGTATTCTCCGTCTTTAGGTATGACGCGGTCAAGAAAGAATCCCGCCAATTCCTCTTGAATTGCTCGTATGCGATCATGTGGTATGAGTTCATCCCGCATCTGCCAGATCTAATTTAAAGAAGGTGGTCAATACATGCATATATATGAATAAAACTCAACACAATTGATGGTAATATATAAAATAAAATTGTGAATATTATTTACGTACTTCAAATTGTTTGTCAGAGAAGCCCCGCTCAGAGGTCGAGTGGCGAATGAACTCGGATACGTAGTATGCACATAAAGAAGTCCCTTCTTTCTGGTACAAGCACTTCACGAGAATAGAGTTCAATCAAACTGATAAGCAAGCATGGTAATGATATATTGATGAAAATTTGAATCAATTAGAGATGCGCGGAACTAGCCAGTACTACTTACTTTGGGGTGCGTAAATCGCAACTCTTTGTTTAGACCGGGAACCTTTCGGGTGAACTTCTTCCAAACCCTGGCAGGCAAAGAAAATGATTACTTGATATCAGGAAATTAACGAAAGTTGCATGCCGATATGGTCCCGGTATTGACTGAACTTACTTCTTGAGCATTGCAGTCATGTCCGCATAATTCTCGGGATCTTTACGTCTCGAGTCTAAGACAGTTACTAATGCCCCGTCAAGCTTAATGGATAGCAGAATAAAGTGGTAACTGCGCACGCATATATAACTCATCAATTACATTACTTAACCTCAAGTAAGCGAAACCGAGTATACAGAGAAGACAGCAACACTCACTTGAAGTTGTAAGGAAAGAGTATTTCCCTTTTGTTTTGATGTATAAGGAACGACTTTAGCAAGTTCTCCTCGGTCTCTTTGATTGAGTTTCGTACCGTCCATTCATTTACGGCATCTGGGCTAATGAACCCAACGTCGAAGATTCCTAGTTTTTTGCATTCGACGATCTTCAATCTGCATAATATAGTGAGGATAATTATATATACATGCAATGAACGAGTTGAGCTAGAGAACTATAGAAGTAATACTTACAGACAGTAGGCAGTCATGAGTTGTTTGTCGAGGGCCAGTTGATTGTATAACTAAAATAACTCCACAAATTCAACAGCCATCACGGGAAGTCCAATTAATTCGTGCTCTGGTTTCATTGCCATATACATAGTGTCTCTCCTAGACTCCCTGCAGGTTTTCATGTACCACTCATGCAATTTGTACATCATCGTTGTTAGAGGAGGATGATCAGGTTTGCCGAGAGGCTTCCCGTGCACGTATTCATATTGTTCTTTTGTTACCTCAGCCGTTTGAAAATTTACATCATCCCCCAAGTAATCACCAGGATTGGTACTGGGCACCATCCCCGGATGATTAGCGACGATATCGCTAGACACCTTGAGCGGGGGGCACGATTGCTTCTCCTGTTCGCCGAGCTGGGGAATTGTTTTCCCACTTCTTTGTTCTGCTAACCTTGCATCACTAGAAGTACTTCCCGACCGCCGCGCTTCTTCATATGTCTTTTTAATAATCCGGACATAGTTGGAATCCGGCGGAGGCGGTGGTGGTCGCTTCAGGGCATCGATAGTGCGCTTCACTTTCACCGGATCTAGCTTCTCCTTCGGAGGTGGAGTTTTCTTTGAAAAATGGTCCCTCAGTTGGGCACGACATATCTCCTCGTTTTCAGACTCGGTCCTCTCATATGGTAACTTTTCCAGAGGCTTGAGACATGGACCGTATCTGAATTGCCTCCCGCCTCTGCTTGTACTGCTAGCCGCCGGAGCGGCAGCGTCTCTCTTCCGTCGTTGCTTACGAGGCGGAGAAGGAGGCGGAGTGCTCCGACGCGCCAGAGGAGCCGGAGTGACGGCGTCTGTCTTCCGCCGTTGCCGACGAGGCTGAGGAGGAGGCGGACTGCTCCGACGTGCCGGAGTAGGCAAAGGAGGAGGCGGAGTGCCCTCACGCATCGGAGGAGGAGGAGGAGGCGGAGGAGGAGGAGGCGGAGGCGGAGTGCCCTGACTCGCCGGAGGAGGAGGAGGAGGCGGAGGCGGAGTGCCCTGACTTGCCGGAGGAGGAGGAGGAGGCAGAGGCGTCCAGTTTGGAAGCTTGATGTACTCCTTCTGCCATAGACATGTACTCCTCAGGGCACGAACCAGCCAATTCTCCCCTTCACCTGTAGAGTGGTCAAGCTCGAGCTCCTCAAATCCCTCCATTACTTCATCCACCATCACAACAGCATAGCCATGTGGAATCGGATGGCAGTGAAAAGTTCCGTTGGGTTGAGGAGGTGCAACAGAGCCGACATCCGCCAATAAAGTGAGGTTCCGGCATTTCGTCATAAGCTCGCAATGTTGAGCCTCCGTGATAGTATCCACGGGGTAGCTAGGAGACGTGAAGTCAGGCTGAATGGGCTTCGTGGAAGCGACGCTGCTTCTCCGCTGAGATGGCGGGGTAGCTTCTGGGGTAGCTTCGTGCCGCTGAGATGGTTGGCCGGCAGCTCGCTGGCTCTCAGCTTGCTCTAGCTTTTGTAGTCTTGCATTGAGCTTCTGCATTTCGCTCAACTCCGCTTTCCTCTTTCTCTCCCGGCTACTGTAACCGCCTGCGTCGGGAAACCCAACCTTCCACGGAATGGAGCCTGGTGTGCCTCGTGTTCGTCCAGGGTGCTCAGCATTCCCTAGGGCCTCAGTCAGCTCGTCCTTCTCTCTGTCGGGAATGAACGTCACTTCCTGCGCTGCGGTGATATACTCCTGAAGCTTCGTGACGGGTATTGCAAGTTGCTCGTCCGTCCAATGGCACTTCCCTGTTTCAGGGTCCAAAGTTCCCCCAACCCCGAAGAACCAAGTCCTTGAACGGTCTGGCCAGTTCAATGTCTGTGGTTCGACCCCTTTAGCAATCAGGTCATTCTCAGCTTTGTCCCACAACGGCCGGGCTTTGAGGTAGCCACCTGACCCCGTGTGATGGTTATACTGCTTCTTTGCAGCATTGTTCTTGTTTGTCTCTGACATTTTCTTACTCTTGTCCGATGTCTTGTAGGCCACAAATGCGGGCCAGTGATCTCTTATCTTCTCAAATCGGCCGGTGAATTCTGGAGTCTTCCCTTTGTCGACAAACTTTGATTTCAACTCATTCTTCCACCTCCTGAATAGATCTGCCATCTTCTTAAGAGCACACGCCTTGACCAGTGGCTCTATAACTAGCTTATTCGGATCCTCCTCTGGCGGTAGGGTGAAATTTGCCTTCAGCGCGGTCCAAAGATCATCTTTCTATCTATCGGTGACATAATCACCTTGAGGGGCGCCGTCCTTAGGCTTATTCCATTGCTTGATGCTGATCGGGATGTTGTCCCTAACAATAGCTCCGCACTGAGCAGAAAATGCGTCCTTGGTCCGCTTGGGTTCAATCAGATGGCCATCGTGCGCGAGTGCTGTGATCGTGAACCTTTCATCCTTGCGCAACCTCTTCTTCGGGCCTCGTCTCGTTACCGAAGTTTGGCTCGATCCGGAGGGCTATAAAAGAAGAAAGAAGAGTTAATATATGTACATACCAAAACAATTAATGCATCAATTAGCTAGTCAGCACAGGATTAATTAATATATATACCTCGCCGGACTTTGCAACAACTCCCTCCTCCGTTCGGTCACCGGAGCCGTCATCATGGTCTCCTTCTTCCTCCGGCATTCGGTCACCGGAGCCATCATGATCATGTCCTTCCTCCTCCATTGTTCGATCACCGGAGCCGTCATCCTCTCCTTCCAGACCATCGGTGTCATTGAGAAACGACAAGATATCACGTCCGCCGAGGATTATGTCCCCCAAGAACTGTTCTTGTTCTTCGTTTCTTTGTTCCATAGTTTCTGCAAATATTACAACATGGCCATTAATATACAAACATGAATGTCCGACGTCCGGACCGCCTCTCTCATGAATGTCAAACAAGGGATTCTCTTAACCTTTAAGGGATTTAATTAACAAAATGGCGCCATTCTGAATGTGCAGAAAATGGTCCATATTTTTCCTGATCTCATCTACCCATCTATATGTCACGTTGTCTAGTGTCAAAGGATTCAAGAAAACCATGGCTTCATCATTAGCCGGAAGTAACAGGCGCATAATGGTACGAAGCTCTCCAAAATTGTTTCGGAACAGAGTCCCGGATAGGATAATTAATTAGCTTTTTGCTACGAAGTTCAGCAAGAGCCTTCCGAATATCGCTATTTGGAAGGCCTTTGCTGAAATTCGTAACAAAAAGCGAATTATTCTATCCGGAACTCCATTCCAAAACAACTTTGAAGAGCTTCGTAGCATCATACGCATGTTACTTCCGGCTAATGATGAAGCCATGGATTTCTTCAATACTTTGACAGACAACGTGACATATAGAAGGATATATATATAGATGAGATCAGAAAAAAAATTGGATCAACTTGTGCACATCCATAATGGGGGCATTCTTGATAAATCTATGTTACCGGAGTTTTCTTCATTTAACTTGGTAAATTTGGGTGGCCTCGACAACGCTTCTAGGGTTTGGGGTGGCCTCGAGAGTTTATCGGGTAGGGACGGGAGGGGGTAGGAGATCGACAATGCTCTTTCTTCTATGGTTTGGGTGGCCTCGAGAGTTTATCGGGTAGGGACGGGAGGGGGTAGGAGATCGACAACGCTCTTTCTTCTAGGGTTTGGGTGGCCTCGAGAGTTTATCGGGTAGGGATGGGAGGTGGTAGGAGATCGACAACGCTCACACATACATACAAAAAATACATCTAAAAAAATACATATATGATCCCTCACACATACATACATACATCTAAATTTTTTTTATGAACATCTAAAAACATCTAAAAACAGCATATAAGAACATCTAAAAACATGTAAAACATCTAAAAATAGCATATATATATAACAAAAATAATAAAGGAAGCTAGGGGCAGAGGGGCACGGCGGCGGCGGCGCCGGCGGGGCGGGGCAGGGGCGCAGGGCAGGGCAGGGGCGCGGGAGCAGGGCAGGTGCTCACAGGGGGCGGCGGGGCACGGCGGGCGGCGGCGGGGCGGCCAGGGGCGTGGGGAGCGGCGGGGCCGTCGGGGCAGAGGGCGTCGACGGCGTCGGCGGCGGCGGCGGCGACGTTGAGCAGCCTGACGGCGTCGACGGCGGCGGCGACGGCGAGGTGGACCAGCCTGACGGCGTCGGGGCAGGGCTCGGCGGCGACGGCGACGAGGAGTAGGGGGCGTCGGGCGGAGAAGAAAGGGATCGATTTTGGAGAAATTTCACAAGTGTTGCTTATATACACACAGCATTGGTCCCGGTTGGTGTCTCCAACCGGGACTAATGCACCCCTTTAGTCCCAGTTGGTGCCACCAACCGGGACCAAAGGTCTCTTTTCAGCAGCCCAAAGGGCGGGAAGCAGAGACCTTTGGTCCCGGTTGGTGGCACGAACCGGGACCAAAGGTAGGCATTGGTCCTGGTTAGTGGCACCAACCGGGACCAAAGGTAGGCATTGGTCCCGGTTGGTGGCACCAACCGGGACCAATGGCCTTGCACAGCGGCGTGGTGGGAGTTTAGTCTCACCTCGCTAGTTGATAGAGTGCCGCACCTATTTATAAGGCGCGGTGCGCCAGAGCCTTCGAGCTCCTCTCTAAAGCAGGCTTACGGGCCTAACCACTCTGTATCTGCCTGTGGGCCTACTGGGCCGTTTGCGGGCCTGAATCCTGGCCTAACTGGCTGGTTGGGTTTCTAGTCGTATTCAGGCCGTGGTGGCCCAGTAGGCGGCATTTTTTTTCAGTTTTTTTGTTTTGTTTTTTGCATTATTTATTTCTTTTGTTTTTTGCTTTATTTTTTTTAATTATTTTTGCTGTTAGGTCACAAAAATTATAAACTTTCTGTTAGTGCCATTAGTTTTCAAATTTGAATAGTTTAAATTTGAATTCTTTTAAATTTGTGTGAATCACTAGTTTGTGAATAACTTTACTATAAAAATAGATTTTTGCGTGATTCTTTTTCCTGCTATTTAATATTACTGTGTTTTATCACTATATTCAATTTGGTAATTTTTAGGTTATTTTAAATGTCCGTTTTAATCAAAAATAAATTTTGTTATTTTAGTTTCCTATTAAAGTTTCTAACTAAAAAATTCTTTATGAAAATTCTTTTTGCTATTAATGTTTTGAACAAAAAATACTTTGATAATTTTAGTTGCATAAATTTTATATAATTTTAGTTTCAAAAATACTAGAGGTTTATAGAATTTTTGTTTCAAAAATGTCCGTTTTTTGAGCTAAATGACCCTGAAATTGAAAAGCACTTCAAATGAACTCTGAAAAGGTTGAAAGTTGGTATGGTATCATCAATTCACCCACATAGCATGTGCTAAAAAGTTGAGAGGGTTACGGCGAAAACTGGATGCACTTCGTGTACGAAATGGACAATCTCTTTCGAAGTATCAGGGTTTCGGACGAAAACTCATCTGTTACAAAGGGATTTCATTTTTTTGAACTTATTTGAACTCCAGACTTTTTGTGTGTTCAAAATGCACCATTCAAAGCCACATCATAAATTTTCAACCCTTTCTGACTTCATTTGGTATTTTTCATGCATTTACTGATTTTTTTGAGCTAAATGACCCTGAAATTGAAAAGCACTACAAATAAACTCTGAAAAGGTTGAAAGTTGGCATGGTATTATCATTTCACCCACATAGCATGTTATAAAAAGTTGAGACGGTTACGGCAAAAACTGGATGCACTTCGTGTACAAAATGGACAATATCTTTCGAAGTATCATGGTTTCGGACGAAAACGCATCTGTTACAAAGGGATTTCATTTTTCTTGAACTTATTTGAACTCCAGACTTTTTGTGTGTTCAAAATGCACCATTCAAAGCCACATCATAAATTTTCAACCCTTTCTGACTTCATTTGGTATTTTTCATGCATTTACTGATTTTTTTGAGCTAAATGACCCTGAAATTGAAAAACACTACAAATAAACTCTGAAAAGGTTGAAAGTTGGCATGGTATTATCATTTCACCCACATAGCATGTTATAAAAAGTTGAGAGGGTTACGGCAAAAACTGGATGCACTTCGTGTACAAAATGGACAATATCTTTCGAAGTATCATGGTTTCGGACGAAAACGCATCTGTTACAAAGGGATTTCATTTTTCTTGAACTTATTTGAACTCCAGACTTTTTGTGTGTTCAAAATGCACCATTCAAAGCCACATCATAAATTTTCAACCCTTTCTGACTTCATTTGGTATTTTTCATGCATTTACTGATTTTTTTGAGCTAAATGACCCTGAAATTGAAAAGCACTACAAATAAACTCTGAAAAGGTTGAAAGTTGGCATGGTATCATCATTTCACCCACATAGCATGTTATAAAAAGTTGAGAGGGTTACGGCAAAAACTGGATGAACTTCGTGTACAAAACGGACAATCTCTTTCGAAGTATTAGGGTTTCATACGAAAACTCATCTGTTACAAAAGGCATTTCATTTCTTCACATGTAACAGCAATGATATAGTTGTGGAGAGAAAGTCTTCACTTTTTCTTCGCTTGTGTCCTTTGCTTATTGCGCCGTAACCATGGATAATCTTCATCGTTTAAGAGGGTGCTTGGGTCAGCCTTGACTTTGAAGGGAGGAATTTCATGAAACTTTTCATAATCTTCCTGAAAGAACTATGTGGCGCTTTAGCTCATCGTATGATGTATTCGCTTCCTTATCTTTTCTCTTTCTCGGTTTGGTAGACATGTCCTTCACATAGAAAACCTGCGCCACATCATTGGCTAGGACTAATGGTTCGTCTGTGTACCCAAGGTTGTTCAGATCCACTGTTGTCATTCCGTACTATGGGTCTTCCTGTACCCCGCCTCCTGACAGATTGACCCATTTGCACTGAAACAAAGGGACCTTGAAATCATGTCCATAGTCAAGTTCCCATATGTCCACTATGTAACCATAATATGTGTCCTTTCCCCTATTGGTTGCTGCATCAAAGCGGACACCGCTGTTTTGGTTGGTGCTCTTTTGATCTTGGGCGATCGTGTAAAATGTATTCCCATTTATCTCGTACCCTTTGTAAGTCAATATAGTCGAAGATGGTCCCCTGACCAACGAGTACAGCTCATCAGAAACAGTGTTGTCACCCATGAGACGTGTTTGCAACCAACTATCGAAAGTCCTGATGTGTTCATATGTAATCCAGTCGTCACACTGCTCTGGGTGTTTGGAGCGCATAATATTCTTGTGTTCATCGACATACGGGGTCACCAAGGTAGAATTCTGTAGAACTGTGTAGTGTGCTTGAGACAAAGAATGCCCGTCCCTACATATTATTGAGTCCGCTCCTAGCGTGCCTTTTCCAGTCAGTCTCCCCTCATACCGCGATTGAGGGAGACCAATCTTCTTAAGGTCAGGAATGAAGTCAACATAAAACCCAATGACATCCTCTGTTTGATGGCCCATGGAGATGCTTGCTTCTGGCCTAGCGCGGTTACGAACATATTTCTTTAAGACTCCCATGAACCTCTCAAAGGGGAACATATTGTGTAGAAATACAGGGCCCAGAACGACAATCTCGTCGACTAGATGAACTAGGACGTGCGTCATGATATTGAAGAAGGACGGTGGGAACACCAGCTCGAAACTAACAAGATATTGCACCAAATCACTCCTTAATCTTGGCAGGATTTCTGGATCGATCACCTTCTGAGAGATTGCATTGAGGAATGCACATAGCTTCACAATGGCTAATCGAACGTTTTCCGGTAGAAGCCCCCTCAATGCAACCGGAAGCAGTTGCGTCATAATCACGTGGCAGTCATGAGACTTTAGGTTCTGGAACTTTTTCTCTGCCATATTTATTATTCCCTTTATATTCGACGAGAAGCCAGACGGGACCTTCATACTGAGCAGGCATTCAAAGAAGATTTCCTTCTCTTCTTTGGTAAGAGTGTAGCTGGCAGGACCTTCATACTGCTTTGGATGCATGCCGTCTTTTTCATGCACACGTTACTGTTCCTCCCGTGCCTCCGGTGTATCTTTTGTCTTCCCATACACTCCCAAGAAGCCTAGCAGGTTCATGCAAAGATTCTTCGTCACGTGCATCACGTCGATTGAAGAGCGGACCTCTAGGTCTTTCCAATAGGGTAGGTCCCAAAATATAGATTTCTTCTTCCACATGGGTGCGCGTCCCGCATCGTCAGTCAGAACAGATAGTCCGCCAGGACCCTTTCCAAAGATTACTTGTAAATCATTGACCATATCAAGTACGTGATCACCAGTACGGAGGGCGGGCTTCTTCCGGTGATCTGCCTCACCTTTGAAATGCTTTCCTTTCTTTCGACATTGATGGTTGGTCGGAAGAAATCGATGATGCCCCAGGTACACATTCTTCCTGCATTTGTCCAAATATATACTGTCGGTGTCATCTAAACAGTGTATGCATGCGTGGTATCCCTTGTTTGTCTGTCCTGAAAGGTTACTGAGAGTAGGCCAATCGTTGATGGTTACAAACAGCAACGCATGTAGGTCAAATTCCTCCTGTTCGTTCTCATCCCACACACGTACACCTCTTCCATTCCATAGCTGTAAAAGTTCATCAACTAATGGCCTTAGGTACACATCAATGTCATTGCCGGGTTGCTTAGGGCCTTGGATGGGCACTGGCATCATAATGAACTTCCGCTTCATGCACAACCAAGGAGGAAGGTTATACATACATAGAGTCACATGCCATGTGCTATGCTTGCTGCTCTGATCCCCAAAAGGATTAACGCCATCTGCACTTAAACCAAACCATACGTTCCTCGGGTCACCTGTAAAGTCACTCCACTTTCTCTCAATCTTTCTCCACTGCGACCCGTCAGCGGGTGCTCTCAACTTCCCGTCTTTCTTACGGTCTTTTATGTGCCATTGCATCAACTCGGCATGCTTTTTGTTTCTGAACAGATGATTCAACCGTGGTATTATAGGAGCATACCACATCACCTTGGCAGGAACCCTCTTCCCGGTGTGCTGGCCCTCAACATCACCAGGGTCATCTCTTCTGATCTTATACCGCAATGCACCGCATACCGGGCATGCGTTCAAATCCTCGTACGCACCGCGGTAGAGGATGCAGTCATTAGGGCATGCATGTATCTTCTGCACCTCCAATCCTAGAGGGCATAGAACCTTCTTTGCTTCGTACGTACTATCGGGCAATTCGTTATCCTTTGGAATCTTCTTCTTCATTATTTTCAGTAGCGAACTAAATCCCTTGTCAGATAAACCATTCTCTGCCTTCCATTGCCGCAATTCCAGTGTGGTACCGAGCTTTCTGTTGTCATCTTCGCAATTTGGGTACAACCCTTTTTTGTGATCCTCTAACATGCGATCGAACTTCAACTTCTCCCTTTCACTTTCGCATTCTCTCTGTGCATCAACAATGACCCGGCGAAGATCATCTTCGGGCACATCGTCTGGTTCCTCTTGATCTTTAGCTTCCCCCATTGCAGCATCACTGTATTCAGGGGGCGGGTAGTTGTCATCATCCTCTTCTTCTTCGTTGTCTTCCATCATAACCCCTCTTTCTCCGTGCTTGGTCCAAACATTATAGTGTGGCATAAAACCCTTCTCAAGCAGGTGGAAGTGAAGGGTTTTAGAGTTGGAGAAAGCCTTCGTATTCTCACAAACAGTACATGGACAATGCATAAAACCATTCTGCTTGTTTGCCTCAGCCGCTTCGAGAAAATTATGCAGGCCCTTAATATACTCGGAGGTGCGTTGGTCACTGTACATCCATTGCCGGTTCATCTGCGTGCGTTATATAATAAAGTGTATTAAAAACCAAATTAATAGAAATTCATCATCACATTAAAGCCAAAGTACAGTAGTGACCAAAATAAATACATAACGTTCATACATAGTTCTCATTATTGAACAACATATAGCTCTCTAGAGCATCTAATTAAAACATACATTGAAACTATAATATTTAAATGCAACAACAAATGCGATCATAACCGCAACTAAGGTACCAATTGATCCAACGGCATAATGATACCAAGCCTCAGTATGAATGGCATATTTTCTAATCTTTCTAATCTTCAAGCGCATTGCATCCATCTTGATCTTGTGATCGTCGACGACATTGGCAACATGCAACTCCAATTTCATCTTCTCCTCTTCAACTCTTTGTAATTTTTCTTTCAAGTAATTGTTTTCTTTTTCAACCAAATTTAACTTCTCGACAAGAATTTCTACGTCGGTTGGAATTTCCGGTTCACATACCTCCTAGATTAAAAAATCTATGTCACGTTGGTCGGCATAATTGTCATAAACACTAAATAAAACAAATAGTTATAAAAGATAATATATACCACATCCGAATCATAGACAGGACATGGGCCGACGGAGGCGGATACCAAAACCATCGCACTATATAATAACAAACAATAATAAAAGTAAGAAAATTACACAAGTATCTATCTAAATCATACAAGTAAGAACTTTTTTCTTTTAGAAAGAAGATAAGAAGAAGAGGCTAACCACGGTGGTGCCGGCGCCGAGATGGGCGCGGGTGATCGACGACGGTGAGGACGGGGACGGGATAGGACGGACCGCCAAACCTAGACAAATCTTGAGGAAAATGGAGCTTGGACAAGGAGCTTCGAGAGGAGAAAGCTTAAGTGTGGCTCGGGCATTTCATCGAACACCTCACGTGCATAGGAGGTGAGCTAGAGCACCACAAAGCTCTCCCAACGGCCGGCCAAAAAAACATAGCAGTGTACTGCTTTGCTCGCGGGCAGGGGGTATATATAGGCCGACCATTGGTCCCGGTTTGTGGCAGGAACCGGGACTAAATGACATCATTTGGTCCCGGTTCCAGCCACAAACCGGGACCAATGGTTGTGGGACAGGAGCGAGGCCCATTGGTCCCGGTTCGTGTCTGGAACCGGGACCAAAGGGGTCAGACGAACCGGGACCAATGGCCCACGAGGCCTGGCCGGCGCCCTGGCCTCACGAACCGGGACCAATGCCCCCATTGGTCCCGGTTCGTAAGTGAACCGGGATTAATGGCATTTCAGGCCTGGACCAAAGCCCTGATTTCTACTAGTGGGTTGTGAAGCAACCCACATTTCCATCATTCTAAAAAATTCCCAAATAATTCCCATAAATTGTTGGGGTCATATCTTCCTCAAATATGTCAAAACCTATCCTTGCCATGTTCAAAAATATTTCACCAATATTCCTTTTCTTATTCTTCTCCAGGTGGCATTTTGTGAAGCAAGTGCCAGTTATCTTTGCTTGCTTGCTCCCAAACTTTTTGTGCACTCTTTCCTATCCATATCATTGCAAAATGCCAAAATTCAACTTAATTTGGCTAGCAAATATTTCTTGGCAAATTTCCAAAGTTTCTGATCCAGAAGAAGCTTTGTGAAGCAAGTGCTAGCTAGGAGTATGAAAATGAGTTGAAATTTTCCAAGCATCTTCATATGCTCAAATCATGACTCTCCACCAAATTTGAGCATCATCCCTTCAACCATGTCACCACAGCATCAAATCTTGGCTTCTGATCATATTTTCCTGTTGTGAAGCAACTATATTTTATATTGCTTCATAATTGTTGGAAATTTACCAGAGCATTCACTTACTCATATAACCTAGCTCCACAAAATTTGGGCTCATTTTATCTAGCCATTTCTCCTCAGCTATTTTTCTAAGATTCTGTCCAGTGGGATGCTGTGTGAAGGAAGTACCATTTTGGTTTATTCAAATGGTATGAAATTTATACAGTGTCTTCATATGACTAAATAACTAGCCTCCTACAAAATTCAGCTTCATCTCAGTTGTCATGTGAGTGCCACATCAAGATTTGTCTTCTGGACCAGATTGGTCAGTTGCAAAGCAACCCTATTAAATCTTGGTCCTCTTCTTCTCAAACTTCCCAAGATTATAGTCCTTCTTAACCTAAACCTCCCAGACATCTCATTTGTCTCTTATCATCTTCCTGTTGATCACAGAGGTGCAGACAAGTTTGCTACAACAAATTTCAGGTGATCACTCCCATCCAACCACAGTTCCCCTTATCGATCCATCACCTCTCTGGGACTATTACTTGGAGGGACTTTCTGCTAGACACCAAGCTGGGCGCCAGGGAGCACTGGGTGCCACAGTTCACGTGGTGACCACGCATTTGGCATGCAGTGCGCGCCCTCTGGCATTTGGGACCCTCGGCCTCGTCCGTTTCCCCGCTCCCTCGTCACCTCGCCGTGTCCAGGGGCTTCGCCTCGTCGTCGTCTTCCTCCCTGGATAAGTCTCCCTCTCTCTAGTCCTCTCATACGTGGTGCGGCTGCCGTACCCGTGACGTGCCTGCCCCTGCCGTCGCCACGTCCAGTCGCCTGCGAGCTCCCGAGCTTTCCCGACCTCGCCCGAGCTTCCTCGGCTCCTCTGTGACCTCTCTGGGCGCCTCTCCCCTCCTCCACGAGCGTTCCCGAAGCTCCAGCGCACGCGTTGTCGCGGCCGTGGCCGAGACCTGTGCTGTCCCGGCTATATAAAGCCACCTGATCCCCTCCCAAACTGATCACCAGCCTCAGCTCACTCCACTGATCCTCCCCGGCCTCTCAACCCATCGCCGGAGGCCCTCCTTGCCCTCCAATGTAGCCATGGCCGCCTCCTCGGTCCTCCTCAATTGGAGCAAACTGAGCCCTCTTTCTCCATTCCACCACCACCATAGCATTCCCCAGGCCTCCACAAACCTCCCCGCCCCCTCTGTCCGTCTCTAGGTCGCTCGTGGGCTCGGCCCCAACATTGGCCGAGGGCCACGTCCGCGGGCACTCCAAGCCGCCGTCGCTTCAGCCCTCCTCGACGTCCGCGTCCAGCCGGAGCGGAAGCGGCGCTCTGCGCCGAGGCCACCGGTGCCTTTCCCTTGGCCGGGGATCACCGTTACCGCCGGGGCCAGCGCCGGCGTGCGCTCAGCCTCGCCTCTGCTCATCCATCGAGAGGTTGAAGGAGGAACGGGGAGGAGAGAGAGAGAGGCCTGAGGGTCCCGCTTGTAAGTGGCTCACGGCCCGGGCCCGCCCAGAGTAAGTGGAAGCGTACTCGGCTGAGTACGTTTCCCCGATTGGGAAAGCGTATTTTCTATCTTCCGCGGATAGACGTACGTTTCCCCTTGCAGAAAACGTATTTCCCGTTTTCTGTTTTTCAGCCAGGGGCCTGTCTGTGAATAAACCTTCTACAGATTAGTCCCTGGACTTCAAACGTCCATATCTTCGCGATCCTAAACCTGATTGAGCCCCCTCCGAGAGAGAACTGTTTCCGGCAACTCCTTCCGCGACCTTTCCACACTTCTTCACGGTGGATCCCTCACCCCAGGCAAGCCAGGACACCCATTCCATGAAGCATTTCAATAGCATTACATATTTAATTGAATTTCTTGCATTACTTTGCTATGTGATAATTCAAAGTAAATTGATTCAAATACTTAGTTGCCTATTGTGATGAACCACTATATTTGCTCAATGAACTTAGTGGTTGATCTTGAGTCACCTGTATGGGACGGCCTTGACTTAGTATGATCGTGTGCTCTTTTATCGGTACCACCCCAGAGGGAGGGTTATGCGTGCGCGCTACCCTGGCCCGGTAGGCGGCGATAACCTTGTGAGCCCAGTTGTTTGTTTGCGCGCGGTCCCCGTTTGGGACAGTTTAGTTGGGCCACGATGGTGGCAGGTGTCATGAGGACACAGGGGCCACCAAGGGCAGGACTCCGGGGGAGGATGAATGCCGGTGGTATGATGGGAGAGTCACGGGTCAGGCAGGTTTCGTTGGAGTAAAGCTGGTCCACCCAAAGGGGATCACGAGGTCAGGTGCTCCATGGTGTGGGTAAAGTGCGCAACCTCTGCAGGGTGTAAAATCTATTCGAATAGCCGCGTCCACGGTATTGGACAGCCCGTCCAGACCTCACTAGGTGGTCGACCGTAATATTGGTAATAAAGATGGATGAGCTCGTCTTGTGATCGGAAGTACTAAGTGAGTATTCTAAGGGTTGTGGGACAACCCGGAAAAGAGTAAGTTGATGACTGGTAACAGTAAGTGAATCACTTAAGTACTTAACATGTTGATTGCCATGCTATTGTTTGCTGCATTGTTTGGTTGTCGTGAGCTTGCGAGTACATTCAAAGTACTCACCTGGCGTATCATGCCAGTTTGCAGGTCAGGTTTGCTTGCTTGTCGAAGATGCCGAGTTCGCAAGCTAGGATAAGCGTTCTAGCCAGAGTCCCAACGGAGTGGAGTCCATCACCGCCGTTGTTGTTCCGCTGCCGAGAATTACTCCGCTTCCTCAGGTTGTTCCGTTGTTAGCATAGAGCTACCCTGGGCAGGTGTAGTCTCGTCGTGCCGATGTAATCCATGTACCCTTGTAATCTTATTCATAGTAATAAAGAGCTGATTTGTTCTATGCCAACAGTGCCGTATTCCAGACTACTTGTCTTTGGGCTGGAATACGGGGCGTTCCGGTTTCCTCTGAGCCGGGGTGCCACAAGCGTTGGTATCAGAGCAGGTCTGGCTGTAGGACGCCCTAGACCGTGCGAGCGTTAGTAACCGGTAGTATAGGATCCAGGTTGTTTGCTGCACTTGTTTGTTGCATTTGCCTGTGCATAGCATGCATATAGACTAGATATCTTATCACTAACGATGGACCTGGTGAGTGTAGGTGGCATCGGTTTTGATTCACCACCTGCGCTCTCCAGTTTGCATGCTTGTTCCTTGGTGTGGTGTTATCTCCGTCCCAGCGGAGTGATGCCAAGGTGCCTGGTAGTGTCGATCCCTTGCAGGACTGATGCACCTGTACCACACCAACTCATTCTCTTCAGCCACCCCTATTGTTTTGGTGATAGACATGTTTCTATCCTGGATTTTGCCTTTCCATTAGCCGCGTTGGCAGCCCTTACTGATCTTTGTTATCGGAAAAGGGCAATGCCCGCAAGCCCTTCTTTCCATCGCCATCCTTTCCTGCCATCCATCCTCTGGATGAGTACGGTTTTATTCCGTCCGCTTGATGATGATGTGGTCGTGACCCCCGTGTTCCGACCCACGATCACCAAGTTCGTCCTCGCCATAGTGCTCGTTCAGATGGAATCGGTGTTAAGCCCGTGTTTGGTGTAGCCTTGTTTACACAACCTCCTTCTACACGTGGATTCACTTTCGTGCACACCGCCACAACATGTTAGACCGTAGTACCGGAGTTCTTGCGAAATTTGTGTGCTTAAGTAGGCATGCATATTATTGCTGTGAATAGCTGTAATATATGATATTTCTTGTGTGTGATCTTGTTGCTTTGTGTGTTTCTTTTGTTTCTTTCTTTGGGCCCTTGGTGTTACCTTATTTTCCCCTTATGGAAGTTGCTCACCGGCACTAGACTCAAAGAAATCAGTAAAGGCAGTCCTTTGGAAGCTCAGCTCAGCAATATGGAATTTTCAGCAGACTGCATTATATCAGGAGTATCGGGCCTGAATATAAATGATATCCTGGCTGGATTGATTGTCAGCATCAAGTATACATCAGTGCAACCTTCACAGCAGTAATCATCGAATCAGCAAGAAAGCAAAGTGTGGGCATAATCAACATCACATTTCGAGTCAAAGGTATGATTCATATACGCGGTTGAGTCTGCTATGAGTATAATTTGAAACCTGCTATGTCCTGGAATCAAACCAGAATATGCTATGAACTTAGTGCTCAGCAAGAAGAATAGTCGAACAACTTTCTTCATACAACAAGTAACCGACAGCAGAAACATTCAGGGGTATATATATATATATATATATATATATATATATATATATATATATATATATATATATATATATATATATATATGCACTTGGCTTGCATATGGTAAAAAGAAAGCTTCAGGTGTAAGCAACCCAGTCTTTCTCCGCAAGCTATCAGAGAAACTTACTACGCAAGATTCCTGTGTCTTCCTCGATACAACACACGGATATTTGCCCATACAAGACACCCATGCTTCTCCAGTACGCTATCACAGCAAGCTTCTGTCATAAGATACCGAGTCCTCCCCAGCAAGCCTTTAAGGGTGAAAGCGTCAGAGGTACGGTACCCAGTCTTCTTCAGGAAGCTACCCCGGCAGAAGCTTTGAGCACCATCTATGCAGTCTCCTTTGACACGACACTCTTGAGGGCTTACAACGCAAGCTATTCCACCAACAGTTGGCAGCATAAGACCATGCATTCCAAGGATCAGATCCATAACAGTTGGTCAGAAGGCAAAAAAAATAGTCAGTCAGGACACAAGCCTGCTTCAGGAATCAAGCGCTCAGCCGCATATACTCAATAGATATGGTGGACATGCTGCCAAGGCCATATGAGTCAATCATACAACGATGCCCGCCCGGTGAGAATCCAACTATTACATGAGCTATGTAAGAAAAAGAAGAAGAAGAACGCCAGTTATACATTTCAGTGAGATGACAAACAACCTATGGATAAGCTGTATGGGACACGGATGAACCCTTGCACGTCTTTCTTTGGTGACGGCACCACGCCTGTGTTCTGAGCTATTTTCGGCCGTCCGGGGTGGATGCCGACTTTTATTTCTCTTGTCAGCAACTGGCCCGTGTTCTGAGCTGTTTTTCGGCCGTCTCGGGCAGCTGTTGACTTTCTTTCCGTAGCAGTGACCCTATGCTCTGAGCTGTTTCTCGGCCGTCTTAGGGAACTGCTACTTTCTTCTTATCGACACCGTCTCATGCTCTGAGCTGCTTTTCAGCCGTCTTGAGTCGGGGTTGAGTTACTCCAGTAATGTCCCAGATCTGAGTTGTAAAGACCGTTCTGGTGGCTACTGGTTCATTTGCCGGTTTCATCCAAGGGTTCAGACGGTCGTTACCCTACAGATACAACTTGCTAAGTAATATGCCTGCCGGAATATTGTACCTGGCAGCACCCATGGTCATCCGAAGAATCAAGAACACATCAGGCCAACCTCTTTCAGCTAAGGATCCAGGTAAAGAGAACCATAATGAAGGAGCAAGATTGGCCATACAGGTATGATAATGGATGCAAGATCAACATGGTACAGATACTCAAAACAGTCTGGTTCGGTACCAATCACCGTGGGTACACACCCACGGGGTCTATTCCATTTGCAAGGACCCCATATCGAGTCAACCACTTAGCCAGCTATACATCCTCAGAATCGTCAGAAGGGGATATTCAAGCCTGTCCGATTGAACGATCAGAAGGATGATAACTGCCTCAAAGCATGTGTCCCCATCCAGGGAAATCAGTCAAAAGATAACATGCTGGGAACAAGATCTTCCTGTTAGGACCCCCGTCAGTCAAGTCTATAGATAATTGTTGGGGAACGTTGCATGGGAAACAAAAATTTTTTCCTACGCACACGCAAGATCTATCCATGGTGATGAGCATCTACGAGAGGGAGAGTGAATCTACATACCCTTGTAGATCGCTAAGCGGAAGCGTTAATAAACGCGGTTGATGTAGTCGAACGTCTTCGCGATCCAAATCGCCGAGCGTCCCGCGATCCAATCACGATCCTTCCGATCTAGTGCCGAACGGACGGCACCTCCGCGTTCAACACACGTACGGCTTGATGACGCCTTCACCTCCTCGATCCAGCGAGCGATGGTGAAGTAGTGGTTGAGTTCCAGCAGCACGACGGCGTGGTGATGGTGGTGAGGAACAATCTCTGCAGGGCTTCGCCAAGCGCTACGGAGATTATGACGGAGGAACTAGAGGGTTAGGGTTGCCGCACACGGCTTGGGGAAATCTTGATGTGTCCCGTGTGCTAGCCCTGCCCCTCTATTTATATGTTGAGCCTTGGGGTCTAAACTTGGAGTAAAAGCCTCCTCCGGGTCGGTTTTGCCCGCACAAGGTCGGTTTGGCCCGCAGGGAAAGAGTCCAACTCGGATCCCTGCCGAACCGTGCACAGCCGCGCACAAGCGGTAGTACCGCTTCACACAAGCGGTAGTACCGCTTGGGCGGTAGTACCGCTTCACACAAGCGGTAGTACCGCTCCGGCGGTAGTACCGCTTCACCAAGCGGTAGTACCGCTTACGCGGCAGCAAAACTACTTTTGCACTTTCCAATACCTTGTGGGCTTTATCCCTTTGGCTCATATAAAGTGTTGCTGCACCCGAACACTTCGGTAAACATCCGGAACCCCTTCCGGTGAACTCCGGAACCCTTCCAGAGATCAAAACACTATTATCACATATATCAATCTTTACCTCCGGACTATTCCGGAGATCCTCGTCATGTCCGGGATCTTATCCGGGACTCCGAACAACTTTCGGTCACCAACATAATAACTCAATTATACTAATCGTCACCAAACGTTAAGTGTGTAGACCCTGCGGGTTCGAGAACTATGTAGACATGACCGAGACACCTCTACGGCCAATAACCAATAGCGGGACCTGGATGCCCATATTGGCTCCTACATATTCTACGAAGATCTTTATCGGTCGAACCTCTATGTCAAGGATTCAGTTAATCCCGTATGCTGTTCCCTTTGTTCTTCGGTATGTTACTTGCCCGAGATTCGATCGTCGGTATCACTATACCTAGTTCAATCTCGTTACCGGCAAGTCTCTTTACTCGTTCCGTAATACAAGATCTCGTGGCTAACACTTTAGTCACATTGCTTGCAAGGCTCATTGTGATGTTGTATTACCGAGTGGGCCCTGAGATACCTCTCCGTCATACGGAGTAACAAATCCCAGTCTTGATCCATGCCAACCCAACAGACACCCTCGGAGATACCTGTAGAGCACCTTTATAGTCACCCAGTTACGTTGCGACGTTTGATACACACAAGGTATTCCTCCGGTGTTAGTGAGTTGCATGATCTCATGGTCAAAGGAACAGATACTTGACATGCAGAAAACAATAGCAATAAACTGACACGATCAAATGCTACGTTTACAGTTTGGGTCTTGTCCATCACATCATTCTCCTAATGATGTGATCCCGTTATCAAATGACATCTCATGTCAATGGCTAGGAAACCTTAACCATCTTTGATCAACGAGCTAGTCAACTAGAGGCTTACTAGGGACACAGTGTTGTCTATGTACCCACACATGTATTTGAGTTTCCAATCAATACAATTATAGCATGGATAATAAACGATTATCATTAACAAGGAAATATAATAATAACCAATTTATTATTGCCTCTAGGGCATATTTCCAACAGTCTCCCACTTGCACTAGAGTCAATAATCTAGTTCACATCACTATGTGATTTACATTGTAATGAATCGAACACCCATGCAGTTCTGGTGTTGTTCATGTTTAGCCCTTGGAAGAGGTTTAGTCATCGGATCTGCAACATTTAGATCCGTGTGTACTTTGCAAATATTTATGTCGTCCTCCTTGATGTAATCGCGGATGGAATTGAAACGTCGCTTTATGTGTCTGGTCCTCTTGTGAAATCTTGGTTCCTTGGCTAGAGCAATGGCACCAGTATTATCACAAAACAGAGTCATTGGGTTAAGTGCACTAGGCACTACTCCAAGATCTGTCATGAACTCCTTCATCCAGACACCTTCCTTCGCCGCCTCCGAGGCAGCGATGTACTCCGCTTCGCATGTAGAATCTGCTACCACGCTTTGCTTGGAACTGCACCAGCTAACCGCACCCCCATTAAGAATAAATACGTATCCGGTTTGCGACTTAGAGTCATTCGGATCAGTGTCAAAGCTTGCATCGACGTAACCCTTTACGACGAGCTCTTGATCACCTCCATAAACGAGAAACATGTCCTTAGTCCTTTTCAGGTACTTCAGGATATTCTTGACCGCCGTCCAGTGTTCCATTCCTGGATCACTTTGAAACCTTCCGACCATACTTATGGCAAGGCTGACATCGGGTCTTGTGCACAGCATTGCATACATGATAGAGCCTATGGCCGAAGCATAGGGGATGACACTCATCTTTTCTCTATCTTCTGCAGTCACTGGGCATTGAGTCTTACTCAACTTCACACCTTGCAAAACAGGCAAGAACCCCTTCTTGGACTGATCCATTTTGAACTTCTTCAAAATCTTATCAAGGTATGTGCTTTGTGAAAGTCCTATTAAGCGTCTTGATCTATCTCTATAGATCTTGATGCCTAATATGAAAGCAGCTTCTCCTAGGTCCTTCATTGAAAAACTCTTGTTCAAATATTCCTTTACGCTTTCCAGCATTTCTATATTGTTTCCAATCAGCAATATGTCATCCACATATAATATTAGAAACGCTATAGAGCTCCCACTCACTTTCTTGTAAATACAAGCTTCTCCGTAAACTTGTATAAACTCGAACGCTTTGATCACCTCATCAAAACGAAGATTCCAACTCCGAGATGCTTGCACCAGTCCATAAATGGATCGCTGGAGTTTGCAAACTTTGTCAGCATTCTCTGGATCGACAAAACCTTCTGGTTGCATCATATACAACTCTTCCTTAAGGTAACCGTTAAGGAACGCTGTTTTGACATCCATCTGCCAAATTTCATAATCGAAAAAGGCAGCTATTGCTAACATGATTCTGACGGACTTAAGCATCGCTACGGGTGAGAAGGTCTCATCGTAGTCAACTCCTTGAACTTGTGAAAAACCCTTTGCCACAAGTCGAGCTTTATAGACGGTGACATTACCGTCCGCGTCCGTCTTCCTCTTAAAGATCCATTTGTTCTGAATGGCCTTACGCCCTTCAGGTAATACTTCCAAAGTCCATACTTTGTTTTCATACATGGATCCCATCTCGGATTTCATGGCCTCTAACCACTTCTCGGAATCCGGGCCCATCATCGTTTCTCCATAGCTCGTAGGTTCATCGTTGTCTAACAACATGACCTCTAAGACAGGGTTGCCGTACCACTCGGGAGCAGTACGCGTCCTTGTCGACCTACGAGGTTCGATAGCAACTTGATCCAAAGCTTCATGATCATCATCATTAACTTCCTCTTCAGCTAATGTAGGCTCCACAGAAACAACTTTCTGCGCTGCGCTACTCTCAGGTTGAAGTAAAGGTTCAACAACCTCATCAAGTTCTATCTTCCTCCCACTCAATTCTTTCGAGAGAAACTCTTTCTCAAGAAATGTTCCGTTTTTAGCGACAAACACTTTGCCTTCGGATCTGAGGTAGAAGGTATACCCAACTGTCTCTTTTGGGTATCCTATGAAGACGCATTTCTCCGCTTTGGGTTCCAGCTTTTCAGGCTGAAGCTTTTTGACATAAGCATCACATCCCCAAACTTTAAGAAACGACAGCTTTGGCTTCTTGCCAAACCAAAGTTCATATGGCGTCGTCTCAACGGATTTCGATGGTGCCCTATTTAAAGTGAATGCAGCTGTCTCTAATGCATAACCCCAAAACGATAGTGGCAAATCGGCAAGAGACATCATAGATCGCACCATATCCAATAAGGTTCGATTACGACGTTCGGACACACCATTACGCTGTGGTGTTCCAGGCGGTGTTAATTGTGAAACAATTCCACACTGTCTTAAGTGACTGCCAAACTCATAACTCAGATATTCTCCTCCTCGATCAGATCGTAGGAATTTAATCTTCTTGTTACGATGATTCTCAACTTCACTCTGAAATTGTTTGAACTTTTCAAATGTTTCAGACTTGTGTTTCATTAAGTAAATATACCCATATCTACTTAAGTCATCAGTGAAGGTGAGAAAGTAACGATAACCACCGCGCGCCTCAATGCTCATCGGACCGCACACATCAGTATGTATGATTTCCAATAAGTCACTTGCCCGTTCCATTGTTCCAGAGAACGGAGTTTTAGTCATCTTGCCCATGAGGCATGGCTCACATGTGTCAAGTGATTCAAAATCAAGTGACTCCAAAAGTCCATCAGCATGGAGCTTCCTCATGCGTTTTACGCCAATATGACCTAAACGGCAGTGCCACAAGAAAGTGGTATTATCATTATCAATTCTACATCTTTTGGCATCAATGTTATGAACATGTGTATCATTACTATCGAGATTCAATAAGAATAAACCCCTCACATCGGGTGCATGACCATAAAAGATATTACTCATATAAATAGAACAACCATTATTCTCTGATTTAAATGAGTAACCATCTCGCAATAAACAAGATCCAGATATAATGTTCATGCTTAACGCAGGCACCAAATAACACTTATTTAGGTTCATCACTAATCCCGACGGTAATCGAAGAGCGAGCGTGCCGACGGCGATCACATCAACCTTGGAACCATTTCCCACGCGCATCGTCACTTCGTCCTTTGCCAGCCTCCGTCTATTCCGCAGTTCCTGTTTTGAGTTGCAAATATGAGCAACCGCACCGGTATCAAATACCCAGGCACTACAACGAGAGTTGGTAAGGTACACATCAATAACATGTATATCATATATACCTTGTTTGTTGTTGGCCGCCTTCTTGTCAGCCAAATACTTGGGGCAATTCCGCTTCCAGTGTCCAGTTCCCTTGCAATGAAAACACACAGTTTCTGGTTTGGGTCCAGCCTTGGGTTTCTTCACGAGAGGAGCAACTGCTTTGCCACTCTTCTTGGAGTTACCCTTCTTACCCTTGCCATTTTTCTTGAAACTAGTGGTTTTATTGACCATCAACACTTGATGCTCCTTCTGAATTTCAGACTCAGCGGCTTTCAGCATCGCAAACAGCTCGGCGACTGACTTGTTCATCCCGTGCATGTTATAGTTCAACACGAAGCTCTTGTAGCTAGGTGGCAATGATTGAAGAACTCTGTCAGTGATAGCCTCTGGCGGAAGGGGCATCCCTAACTCAGCCAGACGGGTGGAGTACCCAGACATTCTGAGCACGTGATCACTGATAGACCCGTTCTCCTCCATCTTGCAAGCATAGAACTTATCGGAGATCTCATATCTCTCGATCCGGGCATTCTTCTGAAAGATAAACTTCAACTCCAGGAACATCTCATATGCTCCATGACGTTCAAAACGTCTTTGAAGTCCCGGTTCTAAGCCATACAACATTGCACATTGAACTATTGAGTAATCATCAAAACGAGCCTGCCAGGCGTTCACAACGTCTAGAGACTCAACTGGAGCGGGTGGATCACCAAGCGGTGCATCAAGGACATAAGCCTTCTGGGAAGCCGTAAGGATAATCCTTAGATTACGGGCCCAGTCCACAAAGTTACTTCCATCATCTTTCAACTTAGCTTTCTCTAGGAACGCATTAAAATTCAGGGGTGCTACTGCGCGAGCCATGATCTACAACATAAATATAGCAAAGACAACTTAGACTATTGTTCTTAGATAATGAGTTTAGTTAATCATATTTAAAAAACTCCCACTCAAATTGACATCCCTCCGATCATTCGAGTGTAACATGATCCAAATCCACCAACTCAAGTCCGATCATCACGTGAGTTGAGGTGGTTTCAATGGTGAACATCTTCATGTTGATCATATCTACTATATGACTCATGTTCGACCTTTCGGTCTCTTGTGTTCCGAGGCCATGTCTGTACATGCTAGGCTCGTCAAGTTTAACCCGAGTGTTCCGCACGTGTAACATGGCTTACACCCGTTGTATGCGAACGTAGAGTCTATCACACCCGATCATCACGGCGTGTCTCGAAACGACGAACTTTCGCAACGGTGCACACTTGGGGAGAACACAATTTATCTTGAAATTTAAGTGAGGGATCACCTTATAATGCTACCGTCGTCCTAAGCAAAATAAGATGCATAAAAGGATTAACATCACATGCAAATCATAAGTGACATGATATGGCCATGAACTTGTGCTTTTGATCTCCATCTCCAAAGCACCGGCATGATCTCCATCGTCACCGGCATGACACCATGATCTCCATCATCTTGATCTCCATCAACGTGTCGCCATAAGGTTGTCGCGCTGACTGTTGCTTCCACGACTATAGCTAACGTTTAGCGATAAAGTAAAGCATTACATAGCGCTTAATGATTGACACGCAGGTCATACAATAATTAAAGACAACTCTATGGCTCCTGCCAGTTGCCGTACTCATCGACATGCAAGTCGTGATATTCTATACATCACATGATCATCTCATACATCACATATATCTCATCATGTAATTGGCCATATCACATCACAACATACCCTGCAAAAACAAGTTAGACGTCCTCTAATTGTTGTTGCAAATTTTACGTGGCTGCTACGGGTTTGCAAGAACCGTTCTTACCTACGCAAAACCACAACGTGGTGTAGTGATTGCTTTTTGGTCTTCTAAAAGAACCCTCTTCATTGAAATCGATTCAACTAAAGTGAGAGAGACAGACACCCGCTAGCCATCTTTATGCAACAAAATTACATGTCAGTTGAAGGAACCTGTCTCGCGTAAGTGTACGCGTAATGTCGGTCCGGGCCGCTTCATCTCACAATACCGCCGAATCAAATATCAACTAGTAACGGCAAGCAATATGTATACACCCACGCCCACAACTCGTTTGTGTTCTACTCGAGATCTCATCTACGCATAGACCTGGCTCATGATGCCACTGTTGGGGAACGTTGCATGGGAAACAAAATTTTTTTCCTACGCACACGCAAGATCTATCCATGGTGATGAGCATCTACGAGAGGGAGAGTGAATCTACATACCCTTGCAGATCGCTAAGCGGAAGCGTTAATAAACGCGGTTGATGTAGTCGAACGTCTTCGCGATCCAAATCGCCGAGCGTCCCGCGATCCAATCATGATCCTTCCGATCTAGTGCCGAACGGACGGCACCTCCGCGTTCAACACACGTACGGCTTGATGACGCCTTCACCTCCTCGATCCAGCGAGCGATGGTGAAGTAGTGGTTGAGTTCCAGCAGCACGACGGCGTGGTGATGGTGGTGAGGAACAATCTCTGCAGGGCTTCGCCAAGCGCTACGGAGATTATGACGGAGGAACTAGAGGGTTAGGGTTGCCGCACACGGCTTGGGGAAATCTTGATGTGTCCCGTGTGCTAGCCCTGCCCCTCTATTTATATGTTGAGCCTTGGGGTCTAAACTTGGAGTAAAAGCCTCCTCCGGGTCGGTTTTGCCCGCACAAGGTCGGTTTGGCCCGCAGGGAAAGAGTCCAACTCGGATCCCTGCCGAACCGTGCACAGCCGCGCACAAGCGGTAGTACCGCTTCACACAAGCGGTAGTACCGCTTGGGCGGTAGTACCGCTTCACACAAGCGGTAGTACCGCTCGGGCGGTAGTACCGCTTCACACAAGCGGTAGTACCGCTCCGGCGGTAGTACCGCTTCACCAAGCGGTAGTACCGCTTACGCGGCAGCAAAACTACTTTTGCACTTTCCAATACCTTGTGGGCTTTATCCCTTTGGCTCATATAAAGTGTTGCTGCACCCGAACACTTCGGTAAACATCCGGAACCCCTTCCGGTGAACTCCGGAACCCTTCCAGAGATCAAAACACTATTATCACATATATCAATCTTTACCTCCGGACTATTCCGGAGATCCTCGTCATGTCCGGGATCTTATCCGGGACTCCGAACAACTTTCGGTCACCAACATAATAACTCAATTATACTAATCGTCACCAAACGTTAAGTGTGTAGACCCTGCGGGTTCGAGAACTATGTAGACATGACCGAGACACCTCTACGGCCAATAACCAATAGCGGGACCTGGATGCCCATATTGGCTCCTACATATTCTACGAAGATCTTTATCGGTCGAACCTCTATGTCAAGGATTCAGTTAATCCCGTATGCTGTTCCCTTTGTTCTTCGGTATGTTACTTGCCCGAGATTCGATCGTCGGTATCACTATACCTAGTTCAATCTCGTTACCGGCAAGTCTCTTTACTCGTTCCGTAATACAAGATCTCGTGGCTAACACTTTAGTCACATTGCTTGCAAGGCTCATTGTGATGTTGTATTACCGAGTGGGCCCTGAGATACCTCTCCGTCATACGGAGTAACAAATCCCAGTCTTGATCCATGCCAACCCAACAGACACCCTCGGAGATACCTGTAGAGCACCTTTATAGTCACCCAGTTACGTTGCGACGTTTGATACACACAAGGTATTCCTCCGGTGTTAGTGAGTTGCATGATCTCATGGTCAAAGGAACAGATACTTGACATGCAGAAAACAATAGCAATAAACTGACACGATCAAATGCTACGTTTACAGTTTGGGTCTTGTCCATCACATCATTCTCCTAATGATGTGATCCCGTTATCAAATGACATCTCATGTCAATGGCTAGGAAACCTTAACCATCTTTGATCAACGAGCTAGTCAACTGGAGGCTTACTAGGGACACAGTGTTGTCTATGTACCCACACATGTATTTGAGTTTCCAATCAATACAATTATAGCATGGATAATAAACGATTATCATTAACAAGGAAATATAATAATAACCAATTTATTATTGCCTCTAGGGCATATTTCCAACAATAATGACGTTACAAGGTCATACCCTTTACGCTGGTCACAACAGGCTATAGCCAAGTCGTTGGTACAGATGTGATGCTAAGGGCAGTGAACCAAACCAAGATGTTTCTGTAACCCCTGCAAGGAGTCCGATTCCGCTAGGAGAACGATATGATTCATAGCACCAGTTAAGTCTGGAGGGCACACAGCCATTTGAAGCCACCCAATGCAACGAGTCAAAGATTTCGTGTCCACCAAGAGAATTCATTCACAAATCAATGGGCGGTCGTCCGTATTGGACTTCATCACAACACGTCCATGGGGAACTACTCTCGGACTTGCAAGAAAGGCACGTAGTTTACTCAGGATAACTCATCGCACTCAGATAAGCCAACAGACATAAAAGGATGGAAGTCAGAGTAATATATGAGGTAAGATCTGTCAGAAGAGGGATCCAGAAAAGCAAACCACATGGAAGCGGGGCAGTGCGTCAGATAAAATCCAGCGGGAGCATTGTACAAAAGCAAAAAAGGAAACCTGAGTTGGAAACGGCTTCCTTAAGTGGGGATATTTATGTTTAATCCCTGATCAACCAAATCTCGAGGATGAGATTTCTTTAAGGGGGGTAGGTTTGTAACACCCTGGATTTTGCCCATTTCTTTTTTCTTTCGATTTTGGTCTGGTTTTGCTTTTCCGTGGTTTGGTAGTCTTGGAACCTGCAAGGATCACCCTTGATTTCACTTGCCTAGTTGCTTGCCAACCTCTAAACCATCCCAAGACCTTGTCATTTCCATCTGGAACCAATCCCAATATTCTTTTCTTGGGAATATTCCTTTTTCTATTAAAGGAATAACCCTGTTTGCTTTGGGTTGTGAAGCAACCCACATTTCCATCATTCCAAAAAATTTCCAAATAATTCCCATAAATTGTTGGGGTCATATCTTCCTCAAATATGTCAAAACCTATCCTTGCCATGTTCAAAAATATTTCACCAATATTCCTTTTCTTATTCTGCTCCAGGTGGCATTTTGTGAAGCAAGTGCCAGTTATCTTTGCTTGCTTGCTCCCAAACTTTTTGTGCACTCTTTCCTATCCATATCATTACCACATGCCAAAATTCAACTCAATTTGGCTAGCAAATATTTCTTGGCAAATTTCCAAAGTTTCTGATCCAGAAGAAGCTTTGTGAAGCAAGTGCTAGCTAGGAGTATGAAAATGAATTGAAATTTTGTAAGCATCTTCATATGCTCAAATCATGAATCTCCACCAAATTTGAGCATCATCCCTTCAACCATGTGACCACAACATCAAATCTTGGCTTCTGGTCATATTTTCCTGTTGTGAAGCAACTATATTTTATATTGCTTCATAATTGCTCGAAATTTACCAGAGCATTCTCTTACTCATATACCCTATCTCCACAAAATTTGGGCTCATTTTATCTAGCCATTTCTCCTCAGCTATTTTTCTAAGATTCTGTCTAGTGGGATGTTGTGTGAAGGAAGTACCATTTTGTTTATTCAAATGGTATGAAATTTATACAGTGTCTTCATATGACTAAATAACTAGCCTCCTCCAAAATTCAGCTTCATCTCAGTTGTCATGTGAGTGCCACATCAAGATTTGTCTTCAGGACCAGATTGGTCAGTTGCAAAGAAACCCTAATAAATCTTGGTCCTCTTCTTCTCAAACTTCCCAGGATTATAGTCCTTCTTAACCTAAACCTCCCAGACATCTCATTTGGCTCTTATCATCTTCCTGTTGATCACAGAGGTGCAGGCAAGTTTGCTACAGCAAACTTCAGGTGATCACTCCCATCCAAGCACAGTTCCCCTTATCGATCCATCACCTCTCTAGGACTATTACTTGGAGGGACTTTCTTCTAGACACCAAGCTAGGCGCCAGGGAGCACTGGATGCCACAGTTCATGCGGTGACCACGCATTTGGCATGCAGTGCGCGCGCTCTGGCAATTGGGACCCTCAGCCTCGTCCGTTTCCCCGCTCCCTCGACACCTCGCCGTGTCCAGGGGCTTCGCCTCGTCGTCGTCTTCCTCCCTGGATAAGTCTCCCACTCTCTAGTCCTCTCATACGCGGTGCGGCCGCCGTACCCGTGACGTGCCCGCCCCTGCCGTCGCCACGTCCGGTCGCCTGCGAGCTCCCGAGCTTTCCCGACCTCGCCCGAGTTTCCTCAGCTCCTCTGTGACCTCTCTGGGCGCCTCTCCCCTCCTCCACGAGCGTTCCCGAAGCTCCAGCGCACGCGTTGTCGTGGCCGTGGCCGAGCCCTGCGCTGTCCCGGCTATATAAAGCCACCTGAGTCCCTCCCAAACTGATCACCAGCTTCAGCTCACTCCACTGATCCTCCCCGACCTCTCAACCCATCGCCGGAGGCCCTCCTTGCCCTCCAATGCAGCCATGGCAGCCGCCTCGGTCCTCCTAAATTGGAGCAAACCGAGCCCTCTTTTTCCATTCCACCACCACCATAGCATTCCCCAGGCCTCCACAAACCTCCCCGCCCCTTCTGTCCGTCTCCAGGTCGCCCGTGGGCTCGGCCCCAACATTGGCCAAGGGCCACGTCCGTGGGCGCTCCAAGCCGCCGTCGCCTCAGCCCTCCTCGACGTCCAGGTCCAGCCGGAGTGGAAGCGGCGCTCTGCGCCGAGGCTACCGGTGCCTTTCCCTTGGCCGGGGATGGCCGCTACCGCCGGGGCCAGCGCCGGCGTGCGCTCGGCCTCGCCTCTGCTCATCCATCGGGAGGTTGAAGGAGGAACGGGGAGGAGAGAGAGAGAGAGGCCTGCGGGTCCCGCTTGTAAGTGGCTCACGGCCCGGGCCTGCCAGAGTAAGTGGAAGCGTACTCGGCTGAGTACGTTTCCCCGATTGGGAAAGCATATTTTCTATCTACCGCGGATAGACGTACGTTTCCCCTTGCAGAAAACGTATTTCCCGTTTTCTGTTTTTCAGCCAGGGGCCTGTCTGTGAATAAAACTTTTACAGATTAGTCCCTGGACTTCAAACGTCCATATCTTCGCGATCCTAACCCCGATCGAGCCCCCTCCGAGAGAGAACTGTTTCCGGCAACTCCTTCCACGACCTTTCCACACTTCTTCCCGGTGGATCCCTCACCCCAGGCAAGCCAGGACACCCATTCCATGAAGCATTTCAATAGCATTACATATTTAATTGAATTTCTTGCATTACTTTGCTATGTGATAATTCAAAGTAAATTGATTCAAATACTTAGTTCCCTATTGTGATGAACAACTATATTTGCTCAATGAACTTAGTGGTTGATCTTGAGTCACCTGTCCGGGCTTATCCATGCAACCACATTTGCCGGTATGGGACGGCCTTGACTTGGTCTGATCGCGTGCTCTTTTATCGGTACCACCCCAGAGGGAGGGTTATGCATGCGCGCTACCCTGGCCCGATAGGCGGCGATAACCTTGTGAGCCCAGTTGTTTGCTTGCGCGCGGTCCCCGTTTGGGACAGTTTAGTTGGGCCACGACGGTGGCAGGTGTCATGAGGACACAGGGGCCACCCAGGGCAGGACTCCGAGGGAGGATGAATGCCGGTGGTACGATGGGAGAGTCACGGGTCAGGCAGGTTTCGTTGGAGTAAAGCTGGTCCACCCGAATGGGATCACGAGGTCAGGTGCTCCATGGTGTGGGTAAAGTGCGCAACCTCTGCAGAGTGTAAAATCTATTCGAATAGCCGCGTCCACGGTATTGGAAAGCCCATCCAGACCTCACTAGGTGGTCGACCGTAATATTGGTAATAATGATGGATGAGCTCGTCTTGTGATCGGAAGTACTCAGTGAGTATTCCGAGGGTTGTGGGACAACCCGGAAAAGAGTAAGTTGATGACTGGTAACAATAAGTGAATCACTTAAGTATTTAACATGTTAATTGCCATGCTATTGTTTGCTGCATTGTTTGGTTGTCATGAGCTTGCGAGTACATTCAAAGTACTCACCTGGCGTATCATGCCAGTTTGCAGGTCAGGTTTGCTTGCTTGTCGAAGATGCCGAGTTCGCGAGCTAGGATAAGCGTTCTAGCCAGAGTCCCTACGGAGTGGAGTCCATCACCGCCGTTGTTGTTCCGCTGCCGAGAATTACTCCGCTTCCTCAGGTTGTTCCGCTGTTAGCATAGAGCTACCCTGGGTAGGTGTAGTCTCGTCGTGCCAATGTAATCCATGTACCCTTGTAATCTTATTCATAGTAATAAAGAGCTGATTTGTTCTATGCCAACAGTGCCGTATTCCAGAAGACTTGTCTCTGGGCTGGAATACGGGGCGTTCCAGTTTCCTCTGAGCCTGGGTGCCACAATGTTTGATCATAATATGCTGAATAAAGGATACTAGGTTAAACATATTTACAAAAACAAAAACATGTTGAGTTCATACCCGCTTTTCTCTGCCACAATCAATTCATCAAATATCGTCATTATTGCCTTTCACTTGCATGACCGAATGATAAGAAAATAATAGTAGTGCAAGAGTGTCGTGGACTAAGTTGGAATCTACAACATTTTATTCAAGGGGAGAAGACAAGATAACATAGGCTCTTTGTTAGATTAACAATAGTGCATATAAGAGCCACTCAACATTTTCATCGTGGTCTTCGCCCTGGTACGACTCACACAAAAAGAAAAGAATTTTAGAGAAACACACTGAAATATTTTTTTTGAGTTTTTGGTTTTTCTTGAAGAAAGCAAATTAAAGAGGGAAAACAAAAACGAGAAAAACTATTTACACGGGAAAGCTCCCAACAAGCTAAGGAAGAAACGAGAAATCTTTTTGGGTTCTCTTTCGATACTACAATTGAATTAGGCTAGAAAGAAAAACCGAAAAGAAGTAAGAAATATTTTTGGATTTTCTCAAGGTTTTTCAAACACACAAGAAGAATGCGAGAAAACAAATCTAGCATGGATATTACAATGAAAAAGTATGAACACCGACAACTGGAATAAAATGTGTGAACATGAATGTAATGTCGGTGGAAATACATACTCCCCCAAGCTTAGGCTTTTGGCCTAGCTTGGTAATCACCATCCATAGTAGCCATCCGGTCCCAAGTTGAAGTGAGGTGGAGGCGGCACCTAAGCGTCCCACCCCTGGGGCTCCTCCTCTATAGCTGCTAGGTTGTTCTGGTAGGTTGTAATATCATCTGGCATGATCCTGTATCTGTTCCTAGCAATAGAATCAAACAGAGCAGGTGCAGGCAACGGAATAACATCACAGGTTTCGATGCTGAACACTAAGTTGTAACGAATGTCATGGAAAGAATCAGTTGCCTCAATAAATTGGTGATCCTGCAACGCCTTGTGATCTATATTAACTTGGGACAATAGATAATCATGTGGGCGAATCTGAACATTAAAGTGTCTCGCTAAGCGAGTAGCATAAATACCACCATGTATCTTTCCATTAGTCCTGTTAAGGTGTAAGCGATGTGCAATAATAGCCCCCATACTAAAGGTGTGATCATTATACAGTGCACGGCATAAAATAGCAAGGTTGGGGGCAGTGAGTGCGCCAACCTTCTCCCTAGCGGTTAAACACTATGCGATGAACAAAGCAAAGTAATGCACTGAAGGAAACTGCAGACTGGTAGCAGTTGCATTCGACACGCCTCTATCTTTACCCACCGTTAAGGTGAGGAGAAAATCCTCAAACTCCGCTGGTCTAGGTTCTCCCAATTCCCCATCAGAGGGGATCAAGCATATGCTGCATAAGTCAGTTAGCGGCATTTTGTGAGTTTCAGCGTAAAGATTAAACTGCACTTCAGGAGGATTATTCTTTCTCAGAAAATGAAAACTTTGCACAAAGGAATTTGTAAGCATGTGATATTGGTCACACTTAGCTGTGAGGAACTCGGTCAGCCCAGCGTTTGCAACAAATTGAGCGAACTCTTGATGAAACACGGCCTCCTCCATGAAGGCATCATGCGGCCATTCACACGGCCGCACCTCCACCGTTCTTGGAGTGTGAAGGTCATTGTTCGATGATTCCCCAATGACTCCTTTGGCATTTTTCTTGGAGGAAAACTTCCTAAAGAAATCCATCTTATTCCAATAATAAAAATTCTGAAAATTTTAGCCTCCAAAAAATTTGTTAACAAAACTCTGTAAGATTGATAGCAACTACTCCTAAGCATGCATAGAGGCCATATTAAGCATTCAAACTACCTAGAACTCTAAGAATTCAACATGCAAGCTCATCTACAGCAGCACCAAGAGTAGCTAATTAATCTAAAGATAACCCACTAAATCAAAAACTAATTGGAGCAATGGAGGAGTCACATACCAAGTAGCAATCCCTCCAAACAATTTTGGAAACGGAGCTTCGAGCAAAGAGATCGATATCCGCGGGTTTGAGAGCAAGAACACGGGAATGGTGGCTATGGTGATTTTTTCTGGAGGTAGGGGATGATGTGGGCTAAAGGAATAAGTGAGGGGGCCCACGTGGGGGCCATAACCCACCAGGGCACGCCTGGGGTTGCTGGCTCGCCCTGGTATCTTTTGGGCACCAGGTGCACCCCCCTCTGGTATTATTTGCACCAGAAATTCAGAAATATTCGGAAAAAATCGTATCAAATTTTCAGAACATTCTGAGAACTTTTATTTTTGGGTCAATTTTTATTGCACGGAGAAAACAGAAAATAGGATAATCATGGCATTTTATTTTATTTGACTAACTAAAACAGAAAATAAAATGTGGGAGCAGAGAGTTGTGCTTACTAGATTCATCAACTTCATACCTCTAAAAAATGATCCATTAATAAGGTTGATCAAGTCTAATTAACGACCACTTCCGATTAGCATGAAACCGAAGAACTTTCGTAAAACACTAATTTACCTCAGTGGGGATATGCATATCCCCAACAATAAGTATATCATATTTCTTTTTGGTAGTAGGTAGAGGTAATTGAAAACTTCCAATAGTGATGGTCGAAGATTCTTCAATAACATTTATACCATTCACTTGGAATTGTTTCTTCGGAAAGTGCACCGTACGCTCATTACCATTGATATGAAAAGGAACTTTGCTTTTATTGCAATCAATAACAGCCCTTGCAGTATTCAAAAAAGGTCTACCAAGGATAATCGACATGTTGTCGTCCTCGGGCATCTAAAGAATAACAAAGTCCGTTAAGATAGTAACATTTGCAACAACAACGGGAACATCCTTACAAATACCGATAGGTATGGTAGTTGATTTGTCAGCCATTTGCAATGATATTTCAGTAGGTGTGAGTTTATTCAAATCAAGTCTCTTATATAAGGAGAAAGGCATAACACTAACACCGGCTCCCAAGTCACACAAAGCAGTTTTGACATAGTTTCTTTTAATGGAGCAAGGTATAGTTGGTATTCCCGGATCTCCAAGTTTTTTAGGCACTCCATCCTTAAAAGAATAATTAGCAAGCATGGTGGAGATTTCAGCTTCGGGTATCTTTCTTTTATTAGTGATGATGTCTTTCATGTATTTTGCATAAGGGGCCATCTTCAGGATATCAGTTAAGCGGGTACGCAAAAAGACGGGCCTGATCATTTCAGCAAAGGGTTCAAATTCTTTGTCATCCTTTTTCTTAAATGGTTTGGGAGGAAAGGGCATGGGTTTTTGAACCCATGGTTCTCTTTCTTTACCATATTTTCTAGCCACAAAGTCTCTTTTATCATAACATTTGTTTTTAGGTTGTGGGTTATCAAGATCAGCAGCATGCTCTATTTCAACATCATTATCTGGTTCTTTATCATTATTAGGTTGAGCATCTTCATGAACGTCATCATTATCATTTTCATTATCACTAGGTGAATGTTCCTTATCAGACTGGGTTTCAGCATCGGAAACAGAGACATCATTATTATCAGGAGGTTTTTGTATCCCAGGTTCACTAGAGGTATGCAAAGTCCTCTCATTTTTCTTTTTCTTTTTCTTTCTAGAAGGACTAGGTGCATCAGTATTAATTGTCTGAGAGTCTTGTTCAATTCTTTTAGGATGACCTTCAGGATAAAGCGGTACTTGAGTCATTCTCCCTCCTCTAGTTACTACTCTAGCAGCAAAATCATTCATATTATTATTCATTTCGTCAAGCAATTCTTTTTCAGACTAAGCAACTTGTTCTAACTGAGTTTGAACCATAGAGGCATGCTTTCCTACACCTCTAACATCATTACTAATTCTAAATAGCAAGTCACTCAAGCGAGCAATCATATCAGAGTTATATTTCAATTGTTTCAGGACATGTGCATTGAAATGATCTTGCTTCATAATATAGTTGTCGAACTCATATAAGCACTGACTAAGACGTTTATTGTAAGGGATATCAACTTCATCAAAATGTAATAAATAATTTACCTATACCACCTTTGGAGGTGGTGGTGTGTCAAGGCCATGTATTTCTTCAATAGGTGGTAAATTCTTAACATCCTCAGCTTTAATACTTTTTTCTTTCATAGATTTCTTTGCCTCTTGAGTATCTTCAGGACTGAGAAATAAGATACCCCTCTTCTTCGGAGTGGGTTTGAGCGGTGGTTCACGAAGAGTCCAATCATCATAATTCTTTAATATGTTATTCAATAGTTCATCATCTTGTTCAACAGTTCGTTCCCTGAAAACACAACCAGCACAACTATCTAGGAAGTCCCTAGAAGCATCAGTTAGTCCATGATAGAAGATATCAATTATTTCATTTTTCTTGAGAGGGTGATTAGGCAAAGCATTAAGCAATTGGAGAAGCCTCCCCAAGGTTGTGGGAGACTCTCTTCTTCAATTTGCACAAAGTTAAATATTTCTTGTAAGGCAGCTTGTTTCTTATGAGTAGGAAAATATTTTTCAGATAAATAGTAAATCATATCCTGGGGACTACGCACACAACCAGGAGTAAGAGTATTGTACCATGTCTTAGCATCACCTTTTAATGAGAACGGAAATAACTTGAGAAAGTAATAGTAGTGAATCTTCTCATCATTAGCAAAGAGGGCGGCTATATCATTCAGTTTAGTAAGATGTGCCACTACAGTTTCAATTTCATAGCCATGGAAAGGATCAGATTCTACCAAAGTAATTAACTCTGGGTCGACAGAGAACTCATAATCCTTATCAGTAACAAAGATAGGTGAAGTAGCAAACTTAGGATCACATTTCATTCTAGCATTCAAAGACTTTTCCTTATACTTGCGTAGCAATTTCTTAAGATCGTTTCTATCCTTGCAAGAAAGGATTTCTCTAGCTATCTCTCCATCCAAAACATAACCCTCAGGTATCTTAGGCATTTCAAATCTAGGAGAGCTAGGACTAATAGGTGTTTCATAGTCATCAGTTTCAAAGTCTTCATCAGTTTTAGCAATCTCATCAGTTTGAGTAATTTCATTCTCTTTAGCTCTAGCAATTTGTTCATCAAGAAATTAGCCTAGTGGCACATTATCATCAAGCATGGTACTAGCATCATCATAAGCATCATTCATAGCAAGAGTAGCATCATCAATAACTTGCAACATATCATGATTACTAGCATGTTGTGGGGTTGCAAGCTTACTCATAATAGAAGGTGAATCAAGCGCAGAGCTAGATGGCAGTTCCTTACCTCCCCTCATCTTAGAGGGAAAAATATTGGTCTTTGAATCCTTCAGATTCTTCATAATGATCAATAGATATAAATCCCAAGTGACTCAACAAATATAGCTATGCTCCCCGGCAACGGCGCCAGAAAAAGGTCTTGATAACGCACAAGTATAGGGGATCGCAACAGTTTTCGAGGGTAGAGTATTCAACCCAAATTTATAGATTCGATGCAAGGGGAGCCAAAGAATATTTGCGAGTATTAGTAGCTGAGTTGTCAATTCAACCACACCTGGAGATTAAATATCTACATCAGAATGATCAGTAGCACAACAATATGATAGTTTGATAGGAGCAGTAACAGTAATAGTAACGGTACCAGTGATAGCAATAGTTTTGTAGCAGTTGGAACAGTAGCAGCTGCAATAGTAACTAGCAAGAAAAAGATGTGGAAAACTCGTAGGCACTAGATCGGTGAACTCGTTGGATGATATTCATCATATAACAGTCATAACCTAGGGCGTCACAGAACTAGCTCCAGTTCATAAATGTAATGTAGGCATGTATTCCGTAAATAGTCATACGTGCTTATGGAAAAGAACTTGCATGACATCTTTTGTCCGACCCTCCCATGGTAGCGGGGTCCATAAGGAAACTAAGGGATCTTAACGCCTCCTTTTAATAGAAAATCGGAACAAAGCATTAGCACACGGTGAATACATGAACTCCTCAAACTACGGTCATTACCGGAAAGTATCCCGACTATTGTCCCTCCGGGGTTTGCGGATCAGAACACGTAATAGGTGCATATGACTAGCAAGATCGGATCAAGAACATAGATATAATGGTGATAACATAAATGGTTCAGATCTGAAATCATGGCACTCGGGCCCTAGTGACAAGCATTAAGCATGGCAAATTCATAGCAACATCAATCTTAGAACATAGTGGATACTAGGGATCAAGCCCTAACAAAACTACACTACTAGGAGAAACCCTACTAGTAGCGCTTGAAAAACCTATAGCAGTAGCGCTGGGTCCAGCGCTACTGCTAACGCGCTACAACTAAGTAGTAGCAGTAGCGCTGGTTGGTGCAGCGCTACTGCTAACCAGACTTAGCAGTAGCGCTGCACTGACCAGCGCTACTGCTAACTATCTGTAGCGCTGTGGAAACGCAAGCGTTGCTGCTAATCCAGCGCTGCTGCTAGATGCCTTCCAGCGCTGCTGCTAGTATTCCTGCTTTCACAGATTCATACCCCTCTACGTATTCGTTATGTATTTATACAGGCTCTATACAGTAGTTTCATCAGATCACAATAAACATACACTATTATCATCATATCATACACATACAGTAGTCTCGTCATACCATCATCATCATCATTCAACACAAATATCATCACATCTCGAAAATAGCGATACACAAGTCATGTCATATCTCGAATAAGTGCAACTGCATGGTCATGGCACACACACAAGTTTCATCATCTCTATCTAAACCATGATGTAGAAGAGAAGAGCGATCAGCATGAGCAAGACCGCGACTATGTAGTACTTGAGGCACCGACGGTTCCGCCCCCGCTCTTGCCGGAGCGTCCACCTCAAGTAACTACTTTCCGATTCGGCTCTGTTGTCGAACCCTCTATGGCTAGCACCCGGGTACTTGTCCACCTGGGCCTGAGCGTCTGGCCAGTGGTCGTAGACTCCTGGAACCTTCCCAACGAACACGACATAGCAGCCCTTCGCCATCTCTGATCTATGTACCTGCATCGTGAACGATAATATGCAACATAATGTACTTAAGAAAACAAAGAGGCATAATTAGCAAAATACAAGCAACCTATAGTAAACATAAATGACGAAGTTCCTCATACCCAAACTAATTAACTAGAGCGATATACGCTAGTTCAGGACCACGGTTTAATTACATCACATAGTTTCGTCTGGACGCTAGTGACACATATATTGTCAACGACAATTAGTCCTCGGTCCAATCTTCATAGTCAGGGAGGAAGCACCCGAGCTTCTTGAAAGGCTTCAGGTCCAGACGCTGAGCGATTAGCAGTGCTCGGACATCATCCCGCATGATTGGCCCATGGGAGAACATCCCTGTTAGTTCGAGGACCTGCTTCATGATCACTTGGGCAAGTTCACACTGTACGTGATAAAACTCAGCTCGGATTCGATGATCTGGTGTCTTTCCTATGCTTGTGGCCCAGTTGACAATCTCGGCATCGTTGGTAGTAGCTGACATGCGAAGGCGTTGAATATCCCTTCTGAACTCGAGCAGGTGATGCATGAGGTAGAATCCATCAGCCTTATTGTTGTGCGGTTGCTGGATGCAGCAGAAGTCGGTCTTATGGCTGAAAACCAGCCCGTTCTTCCTGTGCTTTTTCGCCTTGATATATCCACCAGACAGGCTGAAGGTTAACAGGGCACTATCGAGAACACTCTTTATGTGCTTGTAATCCTTTTTCTTGATGTTCTTCGATGAGTCCAAGTATATAGCATGGGAGTATTCTGGGTACAGAACGATGAGGACGGCGCCCCCCCCCCCCCCCCCCGCTGCGCAAATTAAGTACACCTCAAATTAGCCTCCATGCTTGCAAAGGAATGATTAACACTTACGAAAGGATATGCACGGATGACTTACGTGGGATGATAAGGCAGGAGAATCGCTTCCTTGTCCTTATGAGCGATCATGAAGCCGCCGATGTACTTGCTCGCATAGTCACGGTGCTCTTTGCAGACATCCAAGAAGCTCTCGTGCATATGGTACGGGTCCGCGACACAGATATATTTTATGTTCTCGATCCTGATGATGTAGTTGAGATACAGCGCATACATGCGGATGAACTGGAAATCTAGCTTGGTCATGTGGAACATGTCGTAGATGTAGTCAAATCGCAGGATGAACTTATCCGCGGGCCATCCCTCGACGTACAACTTCCCACCCGGCACCTGAGCCGCGTAAAGCGGGTATCCTAGTTTTCCCGAGATGAGAAGGCTTTTCTCTCTGGCCAGCACATCATCATGAAGTCTCCTTAGATCATTGTTCAGTATGTCCTCTAGCGCTTTCTGAGGTAGGATCGTGTGGCCGGCGACATGGAAACGCTCCGCACCTACGACAGGTATTCTGTCTACCTCCCGGGGCTTCAGAGGCAGCTGGCTGCTTGAAGTAGCTTTGGCGCCTTTAGGGCCTTTCTTGCCCGGTCTCCTCCTTTGCTTCTTGGCGGGTGGCGGTAGTGAGCCCACCATACCTTCCCTAACTGTCACCCCCAGTGTTGTCGGGCTAATCAGTGGACGGCCCTCGGGTTGTTGCTGGGTAGAGGCGGCATCTGGAGGCGTCTCCTGCGAGGATCGCTTGAAGAGAGACTTTTTGCATTCTGCCTTATTAGTACGTTCCGGCTCCGGCAAATCAGGCAGCATCAAGTCATCATCTCCACGCTCATAGCCTGAGTCTTCGTCGTCTTGAGCCATCAATCCTCCATCATCATAGGCGGTATTGAAATACTTGTCTGGGTCATCATCATCCTCCTCCATGTCATCATCAGCATTTGCTTCTTCGACAACGGGGGCGACGTCATCTGGCACTAATGGAGGCTCTCCCTCGCGTCGTCCGCTATCACCCGCCACGACAGGTGCAGGTAATTTGGTAGGTGGGATGGTGTTCATACCTTCTTGAGAAGTTGTCGTTATTGTGATACCGGGCGCCTCGACATGAAGAAGAGTCTTCGGCCAAGGCAAGAACCAGCTCTTGCTTGCGCCAATCCGTTGAGGGGTCTCCTCGTCATCGACTGCTACCAGAGGAGGCAAATCCTCGAAGCCCGCTAAGACACTGGCCACGTTAACCTTGAAGACGCCATCGGGCATCTCTCGGTTGTGGAACATGCGGTCCTTCGGCATCACGATCGTTGCCTTTCCCACGGCCACCTTCTGGCCCTTGATGTCGTACAGTAGGGTGCACGGGGTATCGTTGGCCTACGAAGACATGTCTGCGACGTCAAACATCCGAAAGGCAATTGAAACGGAAGACTATATAGACATGCTGGTGAAAAGGGTATGACGCATAATTACCGTGAGGGCGTCGAGCTCAGCCATAGACGAAGGCCCGCCGAGTAGTCCAGAGACGGAGGACGGGCTGCTATGAACAGGAGCGGGAGCATGTGCGGTGGCGTGAGCAGGTGCTGGTGGTGCGATGTTCACCGAATTGCTCCCGACGTAGCTGGGAAGGGGAAAGTCCGCTGGCCCTTTATCTGGATTTTTCTTCGTCCATTCAAAAAATGCCGGAAGCAAGCTAGAAATGGAAGATGTGAAGTCAACCGTGACGCCAGCTACCGCTGCACTGACCCTTGCATCGACTATCTGTTCCAACTCTGCTTTGGTCTCAGCTTTGGACTTATTGATTGCAAGCGTGACCTTCTGGTCGATGGTCTGTTGAGTAAGCAACTTTCTCTTCCTTCTTTCCTCTAGCTCCTCGTGGTAGCACGTCTTCCACGAGGCGCCATCTCCGACGCCGTGCACACGTCCATAGGACGGCGGTGTGTCCTCCGGGAACTTTTTCAGTATGTTCAGGGCCCGGTTGAAATGGGTGTCCCACTTGGGCCTCGCCGACGACTGTGACGACTCGTCGCTTTCGGCTGCCTTTTGGTGCTGCTCTTTCTACAAAAGGAACATCGATGGTTTACTAATAATGTGACAAAACTTGTAGTCGAATTGATTGGAAGCTAATATGATAATGTGGTAATATAACAATTACTAGAAGTCTCATGAACTCCCTCGTGTTCGGGTCCGTGTCAAAGGTCTTCTTGACGCGGTCCCACTTGTACCGGGCCCTGATCCAGTCACGCTCCAGTGGGTCAGTGAACTCCGTCAAGGGGTCTGGGATTCCGTGATTTTCACGTTCGGCGTCCTCCTTGGTCCATACGTGCCTCTTCCCCTCGTAACCACGGCTTCCGAGGTGGTGGGGAGGCGTGTTCCTGGCCTGGAGCGCCTTCATTTTCTCTGACTTTTTCTTGGTTTCATCTTTAGCGCAAGTCTCCTTGAATTTTTCAAAGTCCTCTTCCGTAAGTGACGGCTTGTCAGCATGAATATTGGACCACGGTTCATTCTTATCAATCGCTTTTTTCACCCGAACTTTCCAGGCGGACAAGTCGTTGGTGAACGTCACCATCGCCTTGTTGTTTATCTTTGTCATGGCATCGTCGTCCCACGGTTCTTTGCTTTCTGTGCGGCCGGGGAACAAGAACCTATTGTGCAACTTCTTTAGGAGCATGTGCTCCATATGTGGTATCTTCTTCAACTTCTCATCGTTGATGTTGGCGGTTTCCCTGAGGATGCATCCTAGTTGATTGCCCCAGCACGAGCGCGCTTCATCCGGCGCTGTTGGCTCTAATTTCTTGGGGTGCATCTCCGTGACCACAATTTGTCCGATGCCGAGCTCGTTTGGTCTTCGTGACCTCTTCTGCTTCGGTGCTTTACCGGCTACGACAGCATCGTTGCCGGTCTCGGGGGTGGTGTCGGTGCCGGTGCCAGTGCCGGTGTCGGCGTCGGCGTCGGGGTTGGTGCCACTGCCGCCACCATGCACCCCCATCTGGTGTTCGTCCAGGTAATCGAAATAGTGATTTGCTGCCTCGATGGGGTCTTCTTCGAGGCGAGCTGAACCCCCGGCTGAGGCGTGGCTAGACATGTTTCCTATTCAACAATCGTAAATAAAAGATATAATGAAGAGAAAAAAGGGGCCTATATTTGGTCGGAATGTTGATTCATTCCCCTTTCCGGCAAATCCCGGGCACTCCATATGTCCTAGTTTCTAGCACAAGTCATGCCGAAAATCACGGAAATTTTCGTCATGACCTTTGCTAAAAAGTGGACATATGGAGCACCTGAAATTTGTCGGAACGGAAATGAATCAACATTCCGGCAAAACATAGGCCACTCGGATATTCTTCGACATTCAACCAACATTGCAAACATTTTGCAACCAACATCAATTTGCAACATTTTGCAACAAACATTTTGCAACCAACATCAATTTGCAACAAACATTTTGCAACCAACATGAGCACATATATAACATCAATTTGCAACCAACATTCAACCAACAGGAGCACATATACAAAGCAACCAACATTCAACCAAAGCCTAGGTAGTTTTTTATACCTACTATTTTTTATACCTACAATTTGCTACTGTTTTTTATAAACATTCAACCAACATTCAAACATATACAAAGCAACCAACATTCTATTACTAAGTAGCAAAAATTCTGTTTTTAACCCTAGATATGAACCCTAGATTTTTTTCCTAATTGACTAGAGAGAGGGGGAGGTGAGGGGGAGGTGGGGGGGAGGGGGTACCTGAAGCGGCGCGGACGAGGAGGTCGGAGCGGGCAGGGGCGACGATGGCGGGCAGGGGCGACGGCGGCGCGCGACAGAGAGGAGGGGGGAGGTGGGAGAGTGGGGGGGAATGGGAGGGCTCGGGCGTCCGCGCGGACGAGGAGGAGGTCGGAGCGGTTGGCAGGGGCGACGGCGGCGGGCAGGGGCGACGGCGGCGCGCGATAGAGAGGAGGGGGAGAGGTGGGAGAGTGGGGGGGAATGGGAGTTGGCAAAATTTGAGCACGCGCGGCGGTTAACTCAAAAATAGTAGTAGCGCTGGCTTAGGACCAGCGCTATAGCTAAATTAGCTATAGCGCTGGTTCATAAACCAGCGCTACTGCTAACTATTTTAATTTTCAGTTTTTTTAATTCTAAAATACACATAGTAGTAGCGCTGGGTTAGGATCCAGCGCTATAACTATATTAGCTATAGCGTTGGTTCATAATCCAGCGCTACTGATATGTATTAGTTTTTATTATTTCCCTTTTCTTTTCTGTTTATTTTTCTTTTTCTTTTGTATTACTTTCTCCCTTTTGTTTTTGTTCTTTTGTATTGCTTTCTCCCTTTTGTATTTCTTTTGTATTGCTTTCTTCCTTTCTGTTTACGACGGCGTCTCCCTCCCACACTGCGCGAATATCACCGGAACCATGCATGTGGTGGTAACATATATATCAGTTGACCGATAACGGTTACTTAAGTGCATACACAAAATAGATACATATATATAAATGATGGTTTCTCAGCTGCGTCGACGACGTTTCACATTGAGCTTCTTCCCTTTCTTGTTCGTTGCCGAATAATTGAGCCCCTCCTTGTGACTTTTCAAGAACCATGGAGTACGATCTTTCTTATGTAATATAGTATTGATTCTTCTTTTCACGTATGCTTCATCGTCATCGTCATCTTCCCTCATTGGGTTGCCGTATTGGTCGTAGTCTTCCTCGTTGGCGACTCCATCCATTCCGATGATGCTCCTTTTGCCTCTCCTCACGACAACACGGCTGGGATTGGTCGTGTCGGTTATGAAGAAGCATTGTGTCATGTGCTTAGCGTGTACCCATGGCTCAGTTTTGGCGATGACATTAACGTTCACGGTTGCGCTCTTCGCGTCAGCGGGTATAGACATGGTAGTGAAATACTTGTTTTCTCTTACGACGTCCTTAGCCCATCTGACACGGAACATCGTCGCATCGTGCAATCCAGTATAGTCAAGCTCCCAGATCTCTTCGACCCTTCCGTAGAATCTTTCAGTTGTGCCGTTGGGGTCAGTCACGCATTCAATCGTCACCCCGGAGTTCTGGTAATCACTGTCCATGTCTTTGGCCTCCGTGTAGAACGTGTACCCGTTGATATGGTATGACTGATAGGTCGCGAGTTTGGGCGCGGGGCCATGTGCTAAGGCATGTATGAGCAATCCATCCGAACTGCCCTCTTCCGGTGGATTTTCAAGAACTTGCTCTTTGAACCAACGCAAGAAAGTGGCGTTGTGCTCCACAGTAACTTCGTCGTCCGTCTTGAGCATCCGCTTATCACGGTACTTATTTGCGATGGTTTCTTTATGCCGTGCCACATAATCATCTACCACATCTAGGTGTTGTAGCACTACTAAGTTAGCCCTGTCAAAGTCGATCCGTCGATCCGAGTAGTCCACGTGCAATTCCCTCCGGCCGTTGTTGTGACCTTCTCCTCCGAGCCTCCCATCGTGCTTCTTGACGGGCAAACCAACAACAGGGTCTCCGACGCCTATATAATTCTCGCAAAAGGAGATGCACTCATGCGTTAGATACCCCTGGACGATGCTCCCATCGGGACGGGACATGTTACGAACGAATCCTTTGATGACCCCATTCATCCTCTCGAACGGCATCATGCTGTGAAGGAATGTCGGCCCGAGGTCGATGATGTTGTCCACGATGTGGACACACAGATGCACCATGACGTCAAAGAACACGGGCGGGAAGTACATCTCAAGCTCACATAGTATGACAATGATCTCTTCCTGTAGCCTTCGGAGCTGCTTCACACTTATGGACTTTCGAGAGATAACGTCGAAGAAGGTGCAGAGACCAGTAAGCGTGTCACGGACGTGCTTGTCCATTATCCCTCTAATGGCAACCGGGAGTATCTGCGTCATCATCACGTGACAGTCATGAGACTTCATCCCGCTGAACCTTTTCTTCTTGGGGTCTAGAAATCTGCTTATCTTCCCACAGTAACCGGAACTGACTTTGATTCCCATAAGGCACTTGATGAATTGATCGATCTCCTTCGCACTTAAGGTGAAGCAAGAAGGGGGGCAATAATTCTCCTCCTTCTTGTTGACTTTTCTGCCCCTTTCCCCCTCCTCCGTCTCCATCTTCGTCTCCTCCGTCGACTTTTTACGGTGGAGATCTTTCCTGATCTTCAAATCTTCCAAGTCTTTCCTTGCCTTCGCCCCGTCCTTGGTCTTCTCCGGCATGTTCATCAGTGTGCCAAGCAAGCTCTCGAGGACATTCTTCGTGATATGCATTTGATCAAGGCAATGAGGTGTGTCGTGATTGGGCCAGTACTCCAAGTCCCAGAAAACAGACCTCGTTTTCCATACCTTCAGTAGTGGCTCCGGCGCCTTTTTCTTCGTTCCCGGCGCGAGGAACTGTTCCCAGTTTTTCAACAGCTCGTTGATTTCGGCGGCGCTCCTCTTACGTGGAGGTCCTCGATGCTCAGCCAACCCATTGAATAGATCTCCACGCTTTCTCCACGGGTCATCCATCTCGAGCCATCTACGATGCCCCATGTACACGATTTTTCCGGAACCCGCCATCTTTCGTTGACGTAAGCAGCTGAGACGTTGTATCATCCATGCACCTCGTGCATCCGTAGTATCCGTGGCACACCTGGCCTGAGGTGTACCCGTAACCGAGATAGTCGTGCACCGTCGTCATCAGCGCGGCTCTCATATAGAAATACTCTCCTTTGCTGGCGTCCCATGTCCATGCCGATGTTTTCCATAACGTGTCTAGCTCCTCTTTCAGAAGCCCCATATACAGGTTAATATTATTTCCCGGTTGTTTCGGGCCTTGAATCAGCATGCTCATGTGTATGTACTTTGTCTTCATGCACTTCCATGGGGGAAGTTGTACATCCATACAAAGACGGGCCATGTGCTGTGGTTGGTGTTTTGGTTTCCAAACGGATTCATGCCATCGGTACTCGCACCAAGCACGATGTTCCTTGGATCTTCTGCAGCAAATCCATATACGGTGTTGAATGCTCTCCACTAGCTACCATCTACGAGGTGTCTCAGCTTCGGATCATCTCCATCGTCGGGCTTCTTCCTCTCCGCGTGCCAGCGCATGAGCTTTGCTTCCTTAGGATCTACGAAATACCGCTGCAGACGGGGAGTGATCGGAAAGTACCATACAACTTTCTGAGGAGCTTTCTTTCCTGCCTTCTTGTATCGAGAAGCATTGCACACTGGACAGCTGGTTTTTTCCGCGTGCTCCCCCCGATAAATGATGCAATCGTTGATGCATGCGTGGTACCTAATGTGCGGCAAATCAAAAGGGCAAATGATTTTCTTGGCCTCATCGACACTAGTAGGACACAGGTTCCCCGCGGGAAGAACTTTATTATGTAGATACTTCAAATGCTCATCGAGGCTTTTGTCTGTCCATTTGTTTTTGGCTTTCGTCTTTAGAAGTTCGAGGGTGAAACTCAAGCGGGTCACCTCGGGATCGCAACCGTCATACAATGGAGTCTTCGAGTCTACTTCAAGTTGCGCTAGCTTGGCCTCCTCTCTAGAAGCAGCTCTCTCGCTAGTCGTACTCTTGCGAAGGAGGTCTCGAACATGAGAGTCCTGCACGACTGCACTTAGTAGCGTCGAAGACTGCAGCGTGACCACAGCCTCTGCTTCTCCGCCATGTCCGGACTCTTCTTCACCGTGTCCGGAATCTTCTCCGACGCCATGTTCGGAATCTTCTCCACCGCTGTCATTTAACTCTTCCCCGCCGCCATGTCCGACGCCATTGTCTTCATGTCGATCGGTCATCTCTTCGTCTAGCCCCATGTCGTTATTCCCTGCCACGTGGACGTCCTCATCATCATCATCTTCACTTATCCACTGAGTATAGCCATCCATGAAACCATTCATCAGCAGGTGCGCCTTCAACCTGCCACGATCAAAAGGGTCCAAAAGGACTCCTTCTTTGCATCTTGTACACGGACATCTAATCCTAGTCCGATTATTTGCATGCATGTCCATCACCGCGGATTGCATGTATCGCTCCACCTTCCATCCACTCACCTTCATGACCGACTGCATGCACAGTATAACAAGCAAAAGGGTTATAAACAAAATGCATGCATGCATCAAAGTCATATAAAAATTTGGCATGACCTTGCCTAAAAATAGGACATATCGAGTTTGCTCGAAATTCACCGAAACGGAAATAAATCGACATTTCGGCAAAACATAAGCAACTCGGGGGCATGTCACTCGCACAAATCTCTCCATATCCCAAACACAAATATTCCCATTCACACACATATTCCCATTCTTGAAATGAACAACTTTTTACTCACCTATATCTAGCTAGATCTAGTTGTTGGGGACATGTCAATAGCTAGCTAGATCAAGTTGTTGGGGAGGAGAGATGACTCTAGGTAACTAATGGAGAGGGAGAGAGATGAGCTAGCTAGATCTATATCTAATGGAATGAAGGGAGAGCCAAACAAATGAGGTAGGGGGCATTTATGGAGCTAGCTAGAGATGAGAAGGCCATTTATGGAGGAGAGTTATGGTGGAGGGGGCATTAATGGGGAGAGAAGAGAGGTAGGAGGAAGAGAGAAGAAGGGCAACAATGGTGAGGGGAGAGGGGAAAGGAGGGGGATAGAGGGCAAATGGGGGGGAGGGGGAGGGGGGTGAAAAGATGGCACCAGCCACGCTTAGCAGTAGCGCTGTTTTCCAGAACGCGCTACTGCTATGTCACTTAGTAGTAGCGCTTTCCAGAAAGCGCGCTACTATTAAGTGGGGCCCATTAGCAGTACCGGTTCCACCAAATAAAGCGCTACTGCTAAAGTCTTAGTAGTAGCGCTGTATTCTGGACAACGCCGCTACTACCAATAGTGTCGGTGGGCTCGTCGGGTCCCGCTTAGCAGTAGCGCTCTTTATGTTTCCAGCGCTACTGCTAAGTCTTTACTTGTAGCGCTGCCTATATCCAGCGCTACTGGTAATTAGCAGCAGCGCCTGTTACATTCCAGCGCTACTGATAGTGTCCTGCCTATAAGGTTTCTCCTAGTAGTGCTAACTCGATTACATGATGAATCTCATCCAACTCCTCACCGACCAACAAGCCTACGAAGGAATTTCTCACTCCCGGTGGGGAGCATCATGGAATTGGCGATGGAGAAGGGTTGATGATGACGTAGACCGAAGATTCCCCTCTCCGGAGCCCCAAACCGGCTCCAGATCTGGCCTCCCGATAAAGAACAGGAGGTGGTGGCGGCTCCATATCGTAAAATGCGATGAAACTTTCTCTTGGATTTTTTCTCCAAAAATAGGATTTTATAGAGTCGGAATTAGGGTCAGTGGGGCCACGAGGTGGGCACAACCCACGAGGGCGCGCCTGGGGGGGGCTGGCGCGCCCTAGTGTATCATGCCCAGCCAGGGGCCCCTCTCCGGTGGTTCTTGGCTCCAGTATTTTTTATTTATTCTAAAATAAATCTCCAAAAAGTTTCATCCAGTTCCGAGAACTTTTTATTTCTGCACAAAAACAACACCATGGTAGTTCTGCTGAAAACAACGTCAGTCTGGGTTAGTTTCATTCAAATCATGCAAATTAGAGTCCAAAACAAGGGCAAAAGTGTGAGGAAAGGTAGATACGACAGAGACGTATCGGACAACAATATTGCCGAGCGTCTAATTTGGAATTTTGAAACAATAATAAAGTAGGATGAAATATACTACAATCAAGACATGACTATAATTGCTTGCTTGCATGAGAAGAATAGAACAAACACCTAGGTAGCATGAATGATAAGTAGTGATATTTACATGTGATTGGAAGCATGGATGCATTGAAGAGAATCTCTGAACAAAAATGCTAATTACACAGTTGCATATATATTCACCACAAACTAGAATGAAATAGCTTGAAGCATCTATACATATGAAGCTCCTAGGAAGCATGGCAAGTAATTGTCATTCCATCCATACATAACAGAGCACCTACAATGAATTTATGTAGTACTTATGGGGGAGCATGAATTATTTCGACGATTATAACTAGGGGAAGCAAAAAAACAAGTAAGTAGCAGAAATATAGGAAGCTTGGATCAGAAACGATACAGACACATGAAGGTGTGATGTTGGAAGCTCCATTTGCAAGATGACAATATGACAGGTGACATGGAACATGAACTGTATATACATAAGCTCAATTGGAACCATGGAACAATGAAAATCGAAGCAACCTAGTATTGTGGCTAACGAGGGGATGGATGTTTTGTCTCAGCAAAAAAAATTGATCAAAATTGTAACCTATAGAAGCAAAATTCTATAGAGTTCAGAAGCATATATATTTCAATTTAGATGATGCATAACAAAGAATCATGAATATGGTACTTCAGGAGCAGAACTAGTCTAGGATGGAAGCATGGGAATTGATATTGTAAACAAAACTAGTATTACTGTCAGGATTTTTGATGCATATTAGTGTGATGTGCATACCAAATTAGCAAAAAAAATAGTGATCGATTACATGTGAGATGAAACCATGATATGAATAGAATAATGAAGATTAGGGACTAGATACCTAGGTCTAGGTCATCATGCATGCAAGGGAACCGGGTGAATCCTGCAATGTTCCTCGCTTGAAGTCTCTGTTCCTCAACCGAGATGATGCTACACCACGGTGACCCGAACCTAGTGAAGAAGCCAGGGAAGGCGAGGGGGTCGGGATCTCACTCATGCGTGTAATGGATAATTCCTGACGCACCCAACGAATAGGAAGGATGGTTCATGGCGGGAGATCCGAGCAACAAGCAGAGTGCCAAGCTCGGGGATGCAGTGGATCGGGAGCAGCTTGGATGGTGACGAGGGAGGTAGGTTTGGGGCAGGTGAGATTAGTCCCGGGGGAGTTATAGGAGCGATGTGCGGAGAAAATCAATCGGCTTTCGAAACACGTGAACTAACATTTGGAAGCAATCTCAGCCATCAGATGGAAAACATATCGATGTTTCTCAGCCGGTCAAATTATTGCCTTCCATCAAACTTCTGTTAGCAAGCGTTTGCCAACAAAGATGTACCTGGTAAGAAGTGTTTATTGCACACACAAGTCTTAAGATTGAATGCAATATGACATGCGTTGATATATCGATCATATAATTTCCCAACAATGCTACTCATACAACATATTTCTTTCGATTTTCAGCAGACATTGCAATTAAAACCAGTGATGCATGGGAGCAAAGTGTGGGACTGATACGTCTCCAACGTAACTATAATTTTTGCTTGTTCCATGCTGTTATATTATCATTCTTGGATGTTTTACAATCATTTTATAGCAACTTTATATCATATTTTTGGGACTAACCTATTGACATAGTGCCAAGTGCCAGTTGCTGTTTTTTGCTTGTTTTTTACTTTGCAGAATATCAGTACCAAACGGAGTCCAATCGCGACGAAACTTTTTGGAGAAATTTTTGGGCCAGAAGGAGGCCAGTGGGCCAAAGAAGTAACCAGGAGGGAGCCCAGGCCACCCACAAGACACCAGGGCGCGCCAGGGGCCCCGGGCGCGCCCTGGTGGGTTGTGGCCGCCTCGGGAACCTTCTCCACCGCCTCTGAGCTCTATAAATACCCACATATTCCAGAAACCCTAGAGGAGTCAATGAAAAATACATCCAGCCGCCGCAAGTTCCAGAATCGCAAGATCCAATCTAACACCATCTCGGAGGGGTTCATCGTCCTCATTGGTGCCTCTCCGATGATGCGTGAGTAGTCCACCATAGACCTACATGTATGTAGGCAGTAACTAGATGGCTTCCTCTCTCTCTTTTGATTCTCAATACAATGGTCTCTTGGAGATCTATTTGATGTAATGACTTTTTGCGATGTTTTTGTTGGGATCCGATGAATTTTGAGTTCATGATCAGTTTCTATCCATGAATATTATTTGAGTCTTCTTTGATCTCTTATATGCATGGTTACTTATAGCCTCGTATTTCTCCTTCGAATCTTTGGTTTAGTTAGGCCAACTAGATCGATTTTTCTTGCCATGGGAAGAGGTGCTTTGTGATGGGTTCGATCTTGCGGTGTCCTCTCCCATTGATAGAAGGGGCAGCGAGGCACTCATATATCATTGCTATTAAGGATAATAAGATGGGGTCTATTCCTACATGAATAGATCTTGTCTACATCATGTCACCATTCTTATTGCATTACTCCGTTTTCCCATGAACTTCATACACTAGATGCATGCTGGATAGCAGTCACTGTGTGGAATAATAGTAGTAGATGCAGAATCGTTTCGGTCTACTATTCTTGGACATGATGCCTATATAATGATCATCGCCTCAGATATCGTCCTGATTATTTGATCTTCTATCAATTGCCAAATAGTAATTTGTTCACCCACCGTGTGCTATACTCATGAGAGAAGCCGCTAGTGAAACCTACGGCCCCCGGGTCTACTTTTCCAACATATTGCTTTCCGATCTATCTTTTTGCCGCTTTTGTTTTCATATTTGTTATTCCAAAAACCCAAAAATACCTTGTTGCACTTTTTATTTGCCTCTTTTATTTTGTGTTCTTGCGATATCTATCTATCCAATCTATTATAACCTAATCTATCTTTTTTACCGTGGAGAGATTGACAACCTCTCTTTCGCATCGGGTTGCAAGTATTTGTTCTTTGTGTGCAGGTGCTGTTTACATAGTGTTGCGTGGTCCTCCTACTGTTTCGATACATTGGTTTCATAACTGAGGGAAATACTTACCGTCGCTGTGATGCATCATCCCTTCCTCTTTGGGGAAATACTGACGCAGTGTCAAGCCACGTCAAAGGAATTTCTGGCGCCGTTGCTAGGGAGGAAGCAGTCTCTTCAACGTGCCAATCTCTGGCGCCGAGGAGACATGATCACCATCTATCAGGTTCCTAATCACAAATCTCATCTCCTTGCAATTACATTATTTCCCATTTTCCTCTCATTTTCCTCTCCCCCACTTCACAAAAATTTGCCGTTTTATTCGCCCTCTTTCTCGTTTGCCTCTTTCTCGCTGGATCTCTTTTTCTTTGCTTGTGTTGCCATGTGCCTTCTATTTGCTTGCATCTTCGCTTGGTAAAAATCTATTGATATGGATCCTCATCCACTTGCTAATCTTTTCAAAAGACCAAATTATGATGAACCAGTTGCTAGTGAGTTGAGTGCACTTGATTATCTCTATGGAGTTTTGTTTGAAAATCATGAATCGGAAAATTTTGATGAAGTGTTGAAAGAAGAAATTTATAAGGTGATTTAGTATAGCTCCTTGATTGAAAAGCAAGATTGCAATGATGTTACTATAAATTATATTAATTTCAATTATGTTAATGATATGCAAAACTAAAAGCTTGGGGATGATAATTTTGTCAAGTCCACTTCTTATTGCAATGATCATGATTGGGGTGATAATGCTTCTTATGATCTTGAAAATTTATTTATGCCTCATGTTGAATATGTTATTGATAATAATGTTTGCAATAGTATCGGAAGTGGGTTTGGGAGAGCGTCAACTTTAGGTAAAAAGAATCCCACATATTTGGAGAGTGCTCAAGCTTATGAATTTTTTTGATAAAAGTGGGCTTGGAGAGGTCATAACTTTAGTTGATGATAATCCCACTATTTTGGAAGATGATAAAAACTTTATGCATGTTGATCATAAAGAGAGTATTGTTTATGATAGCTATATTGTTGAATTTGATTGTGATCCTACATATAATTATTATGAGAGAGGGAATTATGGTTGTAGAAATTTTCATGATACTAAATTACCTCTCTTCATGTTGAGATTGCTATTGTCTCTTTCTTCTTCCTTCCATATGCTAGTTTTTGCTTGCCTTGATAATTTGTTTCTTATAAAAGGCCTATGCATAGGAAGTATGTTAGACTTAAGTGTGTTTTCCATATGCTTCATGATGCTCTCTTTGTGTTGCTATTATTATCTTTGATGAGGGCATCATTGAAATCTCAAGCCTAGCTAGGGGCGTAAAACGATAGCGCTTGTTGGGAGGCAACCGAATGAATAAATTTATTTTCACCTTTTTCTGTTCTTGAGTGTTGACACAATTATGATACTGTTATGATTGTGTTTTTTCTGTTTTATTTAGTGTTTGTGCCAAGTAAATCCTTTAGGATGATTCATAAGATGAGTAGAAACAATGCTGAATCAGAAACAGAAACTTTGACTTCAGTACGTGTATTTTCATTTTTTACTGGACCATGATAATAAGCTGAAATTTTACCACAGTATTTCTATACAAATTAGTTACGTTGTCATAATTTTTCAGAATTGTTAGAGTTACAAAAGTATGGTTAGAGTACGGATTACTACAGACTTTTCTGTTTAAGACATATTCTGTTTTCGTTGCATTGTGTGCTTGTTTTGATAAGTCTATGGTTTGTATTGAAGGGTATAACCCATCGTAAAGTTAAAATACAGTAGGTATAATACAATAATAAAATATGAATGGGTTTGCAACAGTACTTAGAGTCGTGATTTGCTTTATTATACTAACGGATCTCACAAAGGTTTTGTTGAGTTTTGTGTGATTCAAGTTTTCAAGTTTTGGGTGAGATCACGATGGATGAAGGAATAAAGAGTGAAAAGAGCCTAAGCTTGGGGATGCTACAACACCCCCAAGATAATATCCAAGGAGAAACAAGCAACTAAGCTTGGGGATGCCCCGAGTGGCATCCCCACTTTCTTTTAACGACCATCGGTATTTTACTTGGAGCTATATTTTTATTCGTCACTTATCATGAGTTTCGCTTGGAGCGGCTTGTATCATTTGAGTCTTTGCTCGTTTTGCTTTTTAGTTTGTCACAAGTATCCTTGCTGGACACACCTATTTGAGAGAGCCAAAATTATGCTATGATTTGTTAGAATTGCTCTATATGCTTCACTTAAATTTTTTGAGCTATGGAATTGCTCTAGTGCTTCACTTATATCTTTTTGAGCACGGTGTGCTTTCAAACTTTGAAGAAATACTATCATGCTTCACTTAGATTTATTTGAGAGTTAGTAAATTTTGAAGAAATTCTCTCATGCTTCACTTATATTATTTTGAGAGATGAAACTTGCATGCTCATGTTCTTCACTTAAATTTGTTTGAGCTTGTCAAAAGCAATGTCAATATATGAAACTAGTCCCAAAGTGATAGATATTCAAGAGGGATATAATAAAAACTTTCATGAAGATCATTGGACAAATTAAACTTGATTCGTTGTAATAGTTTTGAGACATGATGATAGTGATATGTGAGTCATGTTGGTGAGTAATTATGCTTTAGGAAGAATATTGGTGTTAAGGTTTGTGATTCCCTATGCAAGAAGGAAAGTCAATAGTTATGGAATGATATTACATCCTACTTATGGTGCATTACTCTGTGTTAGTTATGCTCAATGCCCATTTATGTGAATTTTCGTTTCTTGGTTGGTTGCTTCTCAATCTATTTGCTAGCCTCCACTTGAACTAAGTAGAAATACTACTTGTGCATCCAAAATCCTTAAACCCAGTTTTGCCTCATGAGTCCACCATACCTACCTATATGCGGTATTTCCATGTCGTTCTAAGAAAATTTGTATGTGCCATCTCTAATTTTCAAAATGAATTTCCTTTTTGTGTGCTCGTACCGCTCATGAAACGGAAGGGGTTGTCCAATATTTTTCCATGCTAGATGTGCTATTCTCAAGATGAGTGTTTATTCAATTGTCATTGCCCGAGAGTACGGCGGTAATAGGGATGCCCAGTCCCGAAATGAAAAAGAAATTTACTTTATGTTGTCGAATAATAAATTCCTTGGAAAGTGTTGGTATGGAAGGCAACCGTGGATACGGCTAGCCATGGATTGTGAAAGAATGGTGGAAAAAGGAATAAACTTTATTTTATGTTTGGGAACCGCCTATGATGTATCTTGCATGGAAAGTATTGTGAACTACTTTGTCATTTTCGTTGATGGGAAAGGCATGCCACCCAAAATATTTTTCTCTCTCAATTTAAAGCTTTGAGGTCTGTCACCTCTACAAATCCCTACTTCCCTCTGCGAAGGGCCTATCTATTTATTTTATGCAATTTTTTTATTTTTAATTTGAGTCTCCATCTTCTCTTATAAAGCAACAACTCGGGGGCACTATGATCATACTTGTGCATTGGGTGTAGTTAATATTTGAGTGTGTTTCATGAATGGATCAATGATTGAGCATGATGGGCTAGGGATAACTTTCTTTAGTGTTGATATTTTGAAAGACATGGTTGCTTGTTGGCAAGCTTGAGTATTAAAGTCTTTATGTCAAAAATAGATTATTGCTTTGAACCATCAAGAAGTCCAAATGTCCATGCTACAAAAGAAAAGAATATGTGATGAACATGTTAGGCAACATTCCACAACAAAAATTATGTTTTTATCATTAACCTACTCAGGGAAGAGTAGGTATTAAGCTTGGGGATGCTGATACGTCTCCAACGTATCTATAATTTTTGCTTGTTCCATGCTGTTATATTATCATTCTTGGATGTTTTACAATCATTTTATAGCAACTTTATATCATTTTTTGGGACTAACCTATTGACATGGTGCCAAGTGTCAGTTGCTGTTTTTTGCTTGTTTTTTACTTCGCAGAATAGCAGTACCAAACGGAGTCCAATCACGACAAAACTTTTTGGAGATTTTGTTTGGACCGGAAGGAGGCCAGTAGGCCAAAGAAGTAACCAGGAGGGAGCCCAGGCCGCCCACAAGACACCAAGGCGCGCCAGGGGCTCCGGGCACGCCCTGGTGGGTTGTGGCCGCCTCGGGAACCTTCTCCACCGCCTCTGAGCTCTATAAATACCCAAATATTCCAGAAACCCTAGAGTAGTCGACGAAAAATACATCCAGCCGCCGCAAGTTCTAGAATCGTGAGATCCAATCTAACACCATCACGGAGGGGTTCATCATCCTCATTGATGCCTCTCCGATGATGCGTGACTAGTCCACCATAGACCTACGGGTCCGTAGGAAGTAGCTAGATGGCTTCCTCTCTCTCTCTCTTTTGATTCTCAATACAATGGTCTCTTGGAGATCTATTTGATGTAATAACTTTTTGCGGTGTGTTTGTTAGGTCCGATGAATTTTGAGTTCATGATTAGTTTCTATCCATGAATATTATTTGAGTCTTCTTTGATCTCTTATAGGCATGATTACTTATAGCCTTGTATTTCTTCTTCGAATCTTTGGTTTAGTTAGGCCAACTAGATCGATTTTTTCTTGCTATGGGAAGAGGTGCTTTGTGATGGGTTTGATCTTGCGGTGTCCTCTCCCAGTGACAGAAGGGGCAGTGAGGCACGCATGTATCGTTGCTATTAAGGATAATAAGATGGGCTATTCCTACATGAATAGATCTTGTCTACATCATGTCACCGTTCTTATTGAATTACTCCGTTTTCCCATGAACTTAATACACTAGATGCATGCTAGATAGCGGTCGATGTGTGGAGTAATAGTAGTAGATGCAGAATCATTTCGGTCTACTAATCTTGGACGTGATGCCTATATAATGATCATCGCCTTAGATATCCTCATGATTATTTGATCTTCTATCTATTGCCCAACAGTAATTTGTTCACCCACCGTGTGCTATACTCATGAGAGAAGCCACTAGTGAAACCTACGGCCCCCGGGTCTACTTTTCCAACATATTGCTTTCCGGTCTATCTTTTTGCCGCTTTTGTTTTCAGATCTATTATTCCAAAAACCCAAAATTACCTTGCTGCACTTTTTATTTGCCTCTTTTATTTTGTGTTCTTGGGAGATCTATCTATCAAATCTACTACAACCTAATCTATCTTTTTACCTTGGAGAGATTGATAACCTCTCTTTCGCGTCGGGTTGCAAGTATTTGTTCTTTCTGTGCAGGTGATGTTTACATAGTGTTGCGTGGTCCTCCTACTGGTTCGATACCTTGGTTTCATAACTGAGGGAAATACTTACCATCGCTGTGCTGCATCATCCCTTCCTCTTTGGGGAAATAGTGACGCAGTCTCAAGCCACGTCAAAGGAATTTCTGGTGCCGTTGCCGGGGAGGAAGCGGTCTCTTCTACGTGCCAATCTCAGGCGCCGAGGAGACTCCATCATCATCTACCAGGTTCCTAATCACAAATCTCATCTCCTTGCAATTACATTATTTGTCATTTGCCTCTCGTTTTCCTCTCCCCCACTTCACCAATTTGCCGTTTTATTCACCCTCTTTTTTGTTTGCCTTTTTTCTCGTCAGATCTCTTGCCTTGTCATTATGGCTAGTTCTTCCTTTATTGCGTGTACTCCCGATAATGAGGTTCTTAATTTTAAGCAAAGGGGAGGGGAGAACCTAAAATATGATTGGTATAAGATTTGCAATGCTCATAATAGATCTATCTATAAGAAATCTACCGTTGTTCTTCTTCGCAGTTTTTATGTTGGCATCACCACTTGGTATAGATTAGTCCTTGATACAATTACCGGCGGGAATTTCTTGATGTGTCCATCTTTGGATGCTTTTAATGCTTTGGGAAGTTTAGTGGGATCACCACCTATTATGATCAATGAAACAACTTTAACTCTTGAACACGTTATGGAGAGATTAGATGTTGTTGAAAAGAAGATGATTACCAAAGAACATCTTGAAGATTTGGATAAGAAAATGCATAATCTTGCTAATAAAATTGGGGCTAAGGCGGGAGATGCCTTTAAATTGCTAAAGGCAAAAGAAACCGTAGTTAACGAAAGGGTAGAAGAGAGTCCTTACCGGATTGATAAGTTGGAAGAGATTTTTATTAATTTGGGTTCGGCTTTTTCTTCTATCAAAACTATTGAAAAAACTCCCGTAAAAATTGGCAAGACCACGCAAGTTACTAAGAACAAAGATGTTACACCTAGTGGCCACAAGGGAGATCTTAAAATGATTAGTATTCATCCCGACTTTGTTGAAATAGTAAGAGACCCTATTTATAAAAATGAATTCTTTGGTCTTTTTCCTAGAAGTGTTGTCATTGAGAGCATGCATGCTAAATCTTTGAATAAATCTAGTTGTGTTCTTGAAGAGATGAAAACCAAAGATGACAATACTTGAATCTATGCGTTATGCCTAGTTAGGGGCGTAAAACGATAGCACTTGTTGGGAGGCAACTCAATGAATACATTTATTTTTGCTTTTTACTTTCTGTTTTTGAGTGTTAACACAATTATTCCTATGTTATAATTGTGTTTTTATGGTTTATTTAGTGTTTGTGCCAACTAGAGCCTTTAGAATGATTCATAAGATGAGTAGAAGCGATGTTGAATCTGAAACAGAAACTATGTGTCCAGTATTTGAATTTTCGTTTTTTACTGGAACGTGATATTGAGATGAAATTTTAACACAGTGTTTATATACAAATTATTTATGTTTTCCTAATTTTTCAGAATTTTTAGAATTACAGAAGTATGGTTAAAGTACAGATTACTACAGACTGTTCTGTTGAAGACAGATTCTGTTTTCGTTGCATTGTGTGCTTGTTTTGATGAATCTATGGGTTATATTGAAGGGTATGAGACATGGTAAAGTTAAAAGACAGTAGGTATAATGCAGTAGGTAAATCTCCAAAAAGTTTCGTCGCGATTGGACTCCGTTTGGTACTGATATTCTGCGAAGTAAAAAACAAGCAAAAACAGCAACTGGCACTTTGGCATTATGTCAATAGGTTAGTCCCAAAAAATGATATAAAGTTGTTATAAAATGGTTGTAAAACATCCAAAAATGATAATATAACAGCATGGAACAAGCAAAAATTATAGACACGTTGGAGACGTATCAGCATCCCCAAGCTTAATTCCTACTCGTCCTCGGGTAGGTAAATGATAAAAACAGAATTTTTGATGTAGAATGTTGCGTAACATGTTCATCTCATATTCTTTTCTTTTGTATAGCATGGACATTTGGACTTGTAGATGATTCAAAGCAATAGTCTAGTTTTAACATAATGACTTCAATACTCAACCATGTCTTTCAAAATATCAACACTAAAGAAAGTTATCCCTAGCCCATCATGCTCAATCATTGATCCATTCATGAAACACACTCAAATATTAGCTATACCCAATGCTCACGTACGATCATAGTGCCCCCTAGTTGGTTCTTTATAAGAGAAGATGGATACTCAAGTAAAAATAAAAATTGCATAAAGTAAATAGATAGGCCCTTCACAGAGGGAAGTAGGGATTTGGAGAGGTGCCAGAGCTCAAGGTTTAAATTGAGAGAGAGAAAATATTTTGGGTGGCATGCCTTTCCTGTCAACGAAAACGACAAAGTAGTTCACAATACTTTCCATGCTAGATATATCATAGGCGGTTCCCAAACAAAAAATAAAGTTTATTCCTTTTTCCACCAAACTTTCACATTCTATGGCGGGCCGTATCCACGGTTGCCCTCCATACCAACACTTTCCAAGGAATTTATTATTTGACAACATAAAGTAAATATTTTTTTATTTTTCTTTTTTATTTCGGGAATGGGCATCCCTGTTACCGCCGCACTCTCATGCAATGACAAGTGAATAAACACTCATCTTGAGAATAACACATCTAGCATGGAAAAATATTGGACACTCCCCACCATTTCATGAGCGGTACGAGCACACAAAAGAGAAAATTTATTTTGAAAATTTAGAGATGGCACATACAAAATTGCTTGGAACGGCATGGAAATACCACATATAGGTAGGTATGGTGGACTCATAAGGCAAAACTTGGTTTAAGGATTTTGGATGCACAAGTAGTCTTTTTACTTAGTACAAATGGAGGCTAGCAAATAGATTGAGAAGCGACTAAACCAAGAAACGAAAATTCACATAAGCGAGCATTGAGCATAACTAACACCGAATAATGCACCATAAGTAGGATGTAATTTAATTGCACAACTATTGACTTTCGTACTTGCATAGGTAATCACAAACCTTAACATCAATATTCCTACTAAAGCATAATTACTCAATAACATGACTCGCATATTACTATCATCATGTTTCAAAACTATTACAATGAATCAAGTTTAATTTGTCCAATGATCTTCATGAAAGTTTTTATTATATCCTCTTTGGATATCTATCACTTTGGGACTAGTTTCATATATTGCCATTGCTTTTTGACTAGCTCAAACAAATTTAAGTGAAGCACATGAGCATAAAGATGTCATCTCTCAAAAAGGTATAAGTGAAGCATGAGAGGATTTCTTCAAAATTTACTAACTCTCAAATTAATCTAAGTGAAGCATGAGAGTATTTCTACAAAAAAATTCAAGCACACCGTGCTCAAAAAGATATAAGTGAAGCACTAGAGCAATTCTATAGCTCAAAAAGTTTAAGTGAAGCATAGAGAACAATTCTAACAAATCATAGCATAATTTTGGCCTCCCAAATAGGTGTGTCCAGCAAGGATACAATGGACAAACTAACAAGCAAAGCAAGCAAAGACACAAATGATACAAGACGCTCCAAGCAAAACTCATGATATCTGACGAATAAAAATATAGCTCCAAGTAAAATACCGATGGTCGTTAGAAGAAAGAGGGGATGCCACTCGGGGGCATCCCCAAGCTTAGTTGCTTATTCCTCTTTGGATATATCTTGAGGGTGCTGTAGCATCCCCAAGCTTAGGCTCTTTTCACTCCTTATTCCTTCATCCATCGTGATCTCACCCAAAACTTGAAAACTTCAATCACACAAAATTCAACAAAATCTTCGTGAGATCCGTTAGTATAATAAAGCAAATCACTACTTTAGATGCTATTGCAAACCCATTAATATTTTGTTATTGCATTATACCTACTGTATTTTAACTTTACCATGGCTCATACCCTTCAATATAACCCATAGATTCATCAAAACAAGCACACAATGCAACGAAAACAGAATCTGTCTTAAACAGAACAGTCTGTAGTAATCTGTACTCTAACCATACTTCTGTAACTTCAAAAATTCTGAAAAATTAGGAAAACGTAAAGAATTTGTATATCAACACTGTGTTGAAATTTCAGCTCAAGATCACGTTCCAGTCAAAAACGAAAATTCAAATACTGGACGCAAAGTTTTTGTTTCTGATTCAGCGTCGCTTCTACTCATCTTATGAATCATTTTAAAGGCTCTACTTGGCACAAACACTAAATAAACCATAAAAACACAATTATAACAGAGGCATAACTGTGTCAACACTCAAAAACATAAAGGAAAAAGGAAAAATAAATTTATTCATTGGGTTGCCTCCCAACAAGCACTATCGTTTTACGCCCCTAGCTAGGCATAACGCATAGATTCAAGTATTGTCATCTTTGGTTTTCAACTCTTCAATCACACAACTAGCTTCTTCAAAGATTTAGCATGCATGCTATCAATGACAACACTTCTTGGAAAAATACCAAAGAATTCATTTTTATAAATAGGGTCTCTTACTATTTCAACAAAGTCGGGATGAATACTAATCATTTTAAGATCTCCCTTGTGGCCACTAGGTGTAACATCTTTGTTCTTAGTGACTTGCGTGGTCTTGCCAATTTTTACGAGAGTTTTTTCAATAGTTTTGATAGAAGAAAAAGGCGAACCCAAATTACTAAAAATCTCTTCGAACTTATCAATCCGGTAAGGACTCTCTTCTACCATTCCGTTAACTACGGTTTCTTTTGCCTTTAGCAATTTAAAGGCATCTCCCGCCTTAGCCCCAATTTTATTAGCAAGGTTATGCATTTTCTTATCCAAATCTTCAAGATTTTTTTGGTAATCATATTCTTTTCAATAGCATCTAATCTCTCCATAACATAAAGACTGCGAAGAAGAACAACGGTAGATTGCTTATGGATAGATCTATTATGAGCATTGCAAATCCTATACCAAGCATATTTTAGGTTCTCCCCTCCCCTTTGCTTAAAATTAAGAACCTCATTATCGGGAGTACACGCAATAAAGGAAGAACTAGCCATAATGACAAGGCAAGAGATCTGGCGAGAAAAAAGGCAAACGAAAAAGAGGGCGAATAAAACGGCAAATTGGTGAAGTGTGGGAGAGGAAAATGAGAGGCAAATGGCGAATAATGTAATTGCAAGGAGATGATTTGTGATTAGGAACCTGGTAGATGATGATGGAGTCTCCTCGGCGCCTGAGATTGGCACGTAGAAGAGACCGCTTCCTCCCCGGCAACGGCGCCAGAAATTCCTTTGACGTGGCTTGAGACTGCGTCGGTATTTCCCCAAAGAGGAAGGGATGATGCAGCACATCGCTGGTAAGTATTTCCCTCAGTTATGAAACCAAGGTTATCGAACTAGTAGGAGGATCACCACCACCCAATAAGCAGCACCTGCACACAAATAACAAATACTTGCAACCCGATGCGAAAGAGAGGTTGTCAATCTCTCTACGGTAAAAGGATAGATTAGGTAGTGATAGATAGGAGAGATAGATCTCTCAAGAACACAAAATAAAAAGAGCAAATAAAAAGTGCAACAATATATTTTTGGGTTTTTGGTTTAGTAGATCTGAAAACAAAGAGGCAAAAAGATAGATCGGAAAGCAATATGTTGCAAAAGTAGACCCGGGGGGCCTAGGATTCACTAGTGGCTTCTCTCATGAGTATAGCACATGGTGGGTGAACAAATTACTGTTGGGCAATTGATAGAAGACCAAATAATCATGACGATATCCAAGGTGATGATCATTATATAGGCATCACGTCCAAGATAAGTAGACGGACTCCTGCCTGCATATACCACTATTACTCCACACATCGACCGCTATCCAGCATGCATCTAGTGTATTAAGTTCATGGAAAAACGGAGTAATGCACTAAGAACGATGACATGATGTAGACAAGTTCTATTCATGTAGGAATAGACCCCATCTTGTTATCCTTAATGGCAATGATACATGCGTGCCTTGCTGCCCCTTCTGTCACTGGGAAAGGACACCGCAAGATCGAACCCATCACAAAGCACCTCTTCCCATGGCAAGAAAAATCGATCTAGTTGGCATAACTAAACAAAAGATTCGAAGAACAAATACGAGGCTATAAGTAATCATGCATATAAGAGATCAAAGAAGACTCAAATAATATTCATGGATAGAAACTGATCATGAACTCAAAATTCATCGGATCCCAACAAACACACCGCAAAAGTTTACATCAAATAGATCTCCAAGAGACCATTGTATTGAGAATCAAAAGAGAGAGAGTAAGCCATCTGGCTACTGCCTACGGACCCGTAGGTCTATGGTGGACTACTCACACATCATCGGAGAGGCACCTATGAAGAAGATGAACCCCTCCGTGATGGTGTTTAGATTGGATCTCGAGGTTCTGTAACTTGCGGTGGCTGGAATTGTGTTTCGTCGACTCCCCTAGGGTTTTCTGAATATTTTGGAATTTATAGGCGTCAGAGGCGGTGGAGGGGGGGCCCGTGGAGGGCACAACCCACCAGGGCGCGCCGGGGGCCCCCTGGCGCGCCCATGTGGGTTGTGGCCTCCACAGCCCACCTCTCTGATACTTCTTTGGCCCACTGGGTGTCTTCTTGTTCAGAAAAAATCTCCAAAAAGTTTCGTCACGATTGGACTCCGTTTGGTACTAATATTCTGGGAAGTAAAAAACAAGCAAAATTAGCAACTGGCACTTTGGCACTATGTCAATAGGTTAGTCCCCAAAAATGATATAAAATTGTTATAAAATGATTGTAAAACATCCAAGAATGATAATATAACAGCATGGAACAAGCAAAAATTATAGATACGTTGGAGACGTATCAGACCCAGTGCCCACGAGCCTTTGACCGCGTGCGCACGGCCCTCCGAGAAGAGCATCAACCCGTTTCACCGTTTTGACCATAACTAATTCATACAGAGTCTGATTTTGACGTTCTTTAGCTAGTTGGATAGCTATTGACACCCCCATCCCACAAAAGTACTCCCAACACCATTTGGCTCCATTAAAAAAACTTCATATTTGGCATCTTTGCCTAGGCCACCACCATAACTTCTGCATAACGCTCCCACCATAAACTTCCACTACTTTAAACCAATTTTGTTTGAGATTTTGAGTTGCGGTTTCTGTTTCCTAAGGTGTTTCATCTAATTAGGGACGGTTCTACATTGACAACGCCGCCACTCATCATGGCGACGGCCTCGACATCGACAACGGACACTTCGCCTTTTGGCACCACAACCGTAAGCAAGGACGGTAACCTCGATGACATCATTGTCTATTTCCTTGCCATTGCATTGATCGCTTCGAGCCTATTGTGTACCTTACCCATTGAGACTAGCGAGTTGAGAATTGTCAGACCACGTTACTTGTGCACCGTAGTGTTACTCTTATGGTGCATAGCTACATTTAGTGTGCAAACATCTTGCTATCTACATTGTGCCATAAGTCTCTCCCATGCATATCCATTATACTTGTCTCATATCTTGATTCGAGCATCAAGCATAGCCTATCAAAAAAAGAAAAAAAGAGCAAAAGAAGAAAATCTTTTAAGTAAAAGAGGAGATACAAAAGAGCTTATAAGCAATAGCAATAGCATTGAGACATCTTGCATAGTAGATACTCTTGGATCATACATACATACCATACTTGGGATTCAATACGACACATTTACTCTCATAGGTTGGTGCACAAGTTAGTATCTAGCCCATTTGAGCAATTGAGCTATTATCTCGCTAGTATCCGTGCAACACGAGCCTTTTCCCGTGGTCTCACATTTTGTGCTCATTCCGTGGTTGCGCGGATCCCACTTATCTATCCGTGTGTGTGTTCCTAGTGCCACCATAGTTATTGATCTATTTGCTTTGCATTGCAATTTTTTGAATCTTGCTCAACATTTTTGATATCTTGGATTAACATTTACTGGAATTTGTGCCACTTGTCCTAACCGAGCCACTCGATAAGCTTTACTTTGTAGGTGTGAGTGAACAAGTCCGGTACTAATTCCACTATTCTCTCAATTCTCATTGAGTGAGACGGGATACATCCTCAACTTTGGAAATGGTATATTGGTATTGTTTATCTCATTTCCCACTAACCTTAGCTTGAGTCTTATGATGGATAGGCAAAGCACAACATCTCCTTCGGTCTACAACAACAACGACGAGTTTGATGCCATGAAGAAAACCATCGACGTCAAGTTGGATGCTCAAATGGAGGATCTCAAGGCCCTCATCAACATCAGCAAGAGGTCTTCCTCATCTTCGAGAAGACGCTCAAGTGCACATGCTTCCGAGCTACCATCTCTGGTAAGATCACATCGGCATCGACACTATCAACGACACGACGCCAACATCAAGGCGTCCAATGACGAACATGCGTGAAGGTCATGAGCTTGACATCAACCAATGATCGTTGACTTCACCACTTACTTTGCCATCTTCGCCAAGCGATTTCAAAGAATCTTTGCCTTTGGATATGCGGCATCTTCACCGACACGCACCTGAAGAGAAGCTCCCCAAGCTCAAGTCCACGATTTCCCTGAGCTACAACAACCTCAACATCGACCACGAGCTTCCGTTATATGGGTGTCAAGACCCCGAGGAGTATCTCAAGTGGGAGCGCAAGATGGATTACTACCTCAAGCTAATTCAAGTCCCTTCTACAGATCATGTGAAGTGCGCCACAAGAAACTTCCACGGCGACGCATAGACATGGTGGCTTCACACATCTTCGACGAGCTTCGACATGAGTTGGTCCAAGACAAAGAAAGCGATGCAGCGAGAGTTTGTGCCTTCTACATACACGGAACATCTTCAACGCCAATTGGAGAAAACCATACAAGGATCCAAGTCCCTTGACGAGTACTTCATGGAGATGAAGAAAGCCTTGCGATGAGCCGGTGTGGATGACCCCATTTGGATGAAGTTCCACTCCATGATGGGATTGAACAACGACATCGCCAAGACTATCTTCCACAACAACTACGAGTCTCTCGAAGACCTCTACATTGGTGCTCTCAAGGCGGAACAAGAACTCAAGGCCAAGGCTACTCAATCCCGAGCACACTTCGCGACGACCACGCTCCCCGACGTCGAGCATGAGAATGGTACCACCAAGATGTCCAAGCCCGACGAGCTCCAAGACGATGCTCCCAAGTTCGACTTCACTGCCATCCCTCTTTGTGGCATTGACAATGCCGAGTCTACCACAACTCTTTTTGAAGATGACGCGGCAACGGCTACGACTACGGAGCCACTCAAGGAACATGCTTTGGAGGCGAGCGACAAGGTGGCGAGCAAGGATGATGCTTCCATCTTTGGAGGCGAGAGTGATGATGTGCCATCTTCGGCCTTCATCCACGGCGACGTTGACGAGATGGTTGAGCATGGGATTTTCCCTTCGACAATGACGGCGTTTGGTGATGAGTTGAGAGACTTAGGCCACCATATTGAGAGTGAGAGTGACTTCACCACTAGCTCCTGATACTTGTGATCTGCGTTGGGTTTTCCGTGAAGAGGAACGGGTTATTGCAGCACAAAGTGGGTAAGTATTTCCCTCACTTATGAAACCAAGGTTTATCAAACCAATAGGAATATCAATCCTCAACCGTCTTCAGTGACTGCACACAAAAGAACAAATAACTTGCACCCAACGCGGGCAAGAGGGTTGTCAATCCCCTTGATCTCATTATTTGCAAGCAAGTGAGTTTTGTAGATAATTGTAGATAATTGTAAATTGCAAAATAAAATAAAAAGTAAATAATGGCAGCAAGGTAGCAATAGCTTTTGTAAATATATAAGTGAATAGACTCGGGGGCCTAGTGTTCTCTTGTGGCATCTCTCATGTAGGCAACGTACGGTGGGTAACAAATTACTGTTGGGCAATTTATAGAAAAGCGGATAGTTATGCGATGTTCACGGCAATGATCATGTGTATATAGGCATCACGTCCATAAGTAAATAGGCCAACTCCTGTCTGCACCTATTACTATTACTCCACTCATCGACCGCTATCCAGCATGCATCTACAGTATTAAGTAAAACAGAGTAATGCTTGGAGAACAATGACATGATGTAGACAAAGTAAACTCAATCAATATGAATAAACCCCATCGTTTTATCCTTAGTATCATCAACACAAGACGTATCTTCTCCCTTTCTATCACTGGGATATAGAAACTCGTCCGGTTGAACCTACCACAAGGCACCTCTCTCACCGAAGAAATATCAATCTAGTTGGCCAAACTATTTCAATAGATCGGAGAGAATTACGAATCTATAATGATCATGCAATTAAGAGAAAATATATATTAGAGATATCTCAAATACTTTTCATGAATAATCTGAACATAAACCACAATTCATCGGATCCCAACAAACACACCGCACAAAAGGATTACATCGGATAGATCAAAGCGAAGATGCGATGATCATTTTATTAAAGATCATAAGAGAGAGAGATTGCCATCTAGGTACTAGCTATGGACCCGTAGGTCTGAGGTGAACTACTCACACATCATCATGAGGGCAGCAAGGTTGATGTAGAGGCCCTCCATGATCGATCCCCCCTCCGGCGGGGTGCCGGAACAGAGCTCCAGATGGCCTCCCGATGGAACAGAGACTTGCAGCGGCGGAAAAAGGGTTTCGAGACTTGATTAAGGGTTTCCACGGTAGAACAGAATTTATAGGCCAGAGAACGAGGTCGGGAGGGCCAACAGGGGGCCACAAGCCATCAGGGCGCCCCCTCCCAGGGTCACGCCCTGATGGCTTGCGGGGTCCTGGTGCGGCTTGATGACACACAAGTATAGGGGGTCAATCGTAGTCCTTTCGATAAGAGTGTCGAACCCAACGAGGAGCAGAAGGAAATGACAAGCGGTTTTCAGCAAGGTAATTTCTGCAAGCACTTAAATTGTAGGTAACAGATAGTTTGATAGCAAGGTAATTGGTAACAAGCAAGTAACGGTAACAGTAAATAAAGTGCAGCAAGGTAGCCCAATCCTTTTATGGCAAAGGACAGGCCAGAACAATCTCTTATAATAGGCAAAGTGTTCTTGAGGGTACACGGGAATTTCATCTAGTCACTTTTATCATGTTGGTTTGATTCGCGTTCGCTACTTTGATAATTTGATATGTGGATGGTCCGGTGCTTGGATGTTGTTCTTACTTGAACAAACCTCCCACTTATGATTAACCCCCTCGTAAGCATCCGCAACTACAAGAAAAGTATTAAGACAAAATCTAACCATAGCATTAAATTTTGGATCCAAATCAGCCCCTTACGAAGTAGCGCATAAACTAGGGTTTAAGCTTGTCACTCTAGCAACCCATCATCTAATAACTACTCCACAATGCATTCCCTTAGGCCCAAGGATGGTGAAGTGTCATGTAGTCGACATTCACATGACACCACTAAGGGAATCACAACATAAATATCATCAAAATATCGAACACATATCAAATTCACATGATTACGTGCAACATGACTTCTCCCGTGACCTCAAGAACAAAGGTAACTACTCACAAATAATATTCATGCTCAAGATCAGAGGGGTATGAAACAACATAATGGATCTGAACATATAATCTTCCACCAAATAAACCATATAGTAATCAACTACAAGATGTAATCAACACTACTTTTCACCCACACGTACCAATCTGAGGTTCCGGTACAAAGATTGAACACAAGAGATGAACTAGGGTTTGAGAGGACATGGTGCTATTGAAGATGTTGATGAAGATTGGCATCCCAAAGATGATAGGGGTGTTGGTGATGACGATGGCTTCGATTTCCCCCTCCGGGAGGGAAGTTCCCCCAGCGAAATCGCTCCGCCGGAGGGCAAAAGTGCTCCTGCCCAAGTTCCGCCTCGAGACGGCGGCGTTCCGTTCCGAAAGTCCTCTCTCTATTTTTCTAGGTCAAAAGACCTTAAATACCAGAAGATGGGCACCGGAGGTGGGCCGTGCTGGGCACAACCCACCAGGGCGCGCTTGGGGGGCCTGGCGCGCCCTAGTGTCTTGTGCTCACCAGGTGGCCCCCCCTCCGGTAGTTATTTGCTCCAGTATTTTTTATTTATTCCAAAATAATTCTCCTTGAAGTTTCAGCTTATTTGGAGATGTGCAGAATAGGTATCTCTGATGTGCTTTTTCAGGTCCAGAATTCCAGCTGCCGGTATTCTCCCTCTTTGTATAAACCTTGCATATTTTGAGAGAAAAGGCATTAGAATCACTCCCTAAAGCATTATTATACATCAAAACATTATAAATAAAAGTAGGAAATCATAATGCAAAATGGACATATCACGGCTCCCGGCCAACTCCCGAAGCTTCTAGGTCTTGTATTGGTCCAGAAAAATCATCAAAAAGTTTCGTGGCAATTGGACTTCGTTTGGTAAAGGATACCTGCAAAGTAAAAAACAAGCAGAAAACAGCAACTAGCACTGGGCACTGGATCAATCGGTTAGTGCTAAAAATATTATAAATTGGTAAATAATGACCCAAAAAATATCCTAGAATAATAATATATCAGCATGGAACAATAAAAAATTATAGATACGTTGGAGACGTATCAAGCATCCCCAAGCTTAATTCCTACTCGTCCTCGAGTAGGTAAATGATAAAAACAGAATTTTTTATGTGACATGCTATCCATTATGTAATCTTTATGCATGTATGCTCAATGAGAAACGACAAATCAATCAACATTAACATAGTAATACTTATAAGTATAAGAAACAAGATCATTGATTTTTTTCAAAGTATACGATCCTCAAGAAATGTTTACCCCTTATTCGTCTTATTAAATTTGCAAGGCATGGCTTCATCTTCACCACATTAATACAAATGTTAAGCACCACGGTGCCCAAGTCAGGCAATTGGATCGTACTCTTTCAAAGTGCATCAACTTTTTATTCTTCGCGCAATATATAAGCGTGAACCATTGGACGTAGCATTTAGGTGGAATAGAATATGATGGTAGATATCAACGGGGTAAAAAGTGGAGAAGATAGTCTCACATCAACTAGGCGTATCAACGGGCTATGGAGATGCCCATCGATAGATGTCAATGCAAGGAGTAGGGATTGCCATGCAAATATGATGCACTAGAGCTATAAGTGTATGAAAGCTCAAATGAAGCTAAGTGCGTGTGCATCCAACTTTCTTGCTCATGAAGACCTCGGGCATTTGAGGAAGCCCGTCATAGGAATATACAAGCCAAGTTTATAATAATGAAATTCCCACTAGCATATGAAAATGTCATAACATGATACTCTATATGTGAGGAACAAGGTGCCACTTTGAGGCACAAGTGTGGTAAAGGATAGTAGCAAAGTCCCTTCTCTCATTTTCTCTCATTTTCATTTTTTTAATGGTGGGCTCATTTGGCCTCCCCCATTTTTTATTTTTTTCGTCCAGAGTCTCTTCCCGACTTATGGGGGAATCATAGTCTCCATCATCCTTTCCTCACTGGGACAATGCTCTAATAATGATGATCATCACACTTTTATTTGTCTTACAACTCAATACGAAGAACTGATATGAAGATATGACTCTATATGAATGCCTCTGGCAGTGTACTAGGGTGTGCAATGATCTAGCATGACATGTATCAAAAATATGATGAACGATGGCTTTGCCGCAAATACTATGTCAGCTCTATATGATCATATAAAGAAATATGATGATGAACAACTAGTCATGTGAAGTGGCGATGGAATTTGCATGGCAATATATCTCGGAATGGCTATGGAAATGCCATGATAGGTAGGCATGGTGGCTGTTTTGAGGAAGATATAATGAGGCTTATGTGCAACAGAGCGTATCATGTCACGGGGTGTGGATGCACTGGCGAAAGTTGCACCAATCCTCGAGGTGAGAACGGGCTATGCACGGTACCGAAGAGACTAGCAAATATGAGAAGGTGTGATTGCGTTAGTTACTGTATTCTAACTTCTCTATGGCTTATACCCACCAATACAATCCATAGCATCATCAAAACAAGCAAACAATGCAAGCAAAAACAGAATCTGTCTAAAACAGAACAGTCTGTAAAGATCTGTAGACACGTATACTTATGTAACTCTAAAATTTTGAAAAATTAGGAAAACCTAAAGAATTTGCATAGTAATACTGCATCAAAATTTTAGATAATTATCACGTTCCAGTAAAAAATAAAAATTCATGTACTGGACGTTAAAGTTTCTGTTTTTGCACCGTATCAATTCTACTCATCATGTGAGTCATCCCCAAGGCTTTACTTGGCACAAACACTAATTAACACATAAAAACACAATCATTACAGAAGCAATAATCATGTTATCACAAAAAACAGAAATTAAAAAGCAAAAAGTAAGATAACTATTGGGTTGCCTCCCAACAAGCGCTATTGTTTTATGCCCCTAGCTAGGCATAATGATTTCGATGATGCTCACATAAAAGTAAAGAATTGAAACACAATGGGAGCATCATGAAGCATATGACAAGCACATTTAATCCTAACCCATTTCCTATTCATATACGTTTTGTGAGCAAACAATTTATGGGAGCAAGAATCAACTAGCATAGAAAGGCAAAACAAGCATATATAACTTCGAAACTTTGAACACATAGGGAGGAAACTTGATATTATTGCAATTCCTATGCGCATATGTTCCCCCCTCATAATAATTTTCATTAGCATCATGAAGTTATTCCACAATATAACTATCCCATAAAGCATTCTTTTCTTGATCTACAAGCATAGAAAATTTATTACTCTTCTCATAAGCGAATTCCTTTTCATTCGTGGTAGTCTGAGTAAACTCACAAAATAACTATCATGTAACACTTGATTGTCATAACCAAATTGAAAATTTAAATCATGATGACAAGTTTCATGGTTGTCATTACTAATTTTAGCATAAGTGTCATCACCACAATCATCATAATAAATTTGCTCATGAAAACTTGGGGGACAAAAAATATCATCTTCATCAAACATAGCATCCCCAAGCTTGTGGTCTTGCATATCGTTAGCTTCATGGATATTCAGAGAATTCATACTAATAATATTTTTATCATGCTCATCATTAAAGTAACTCACATTAAGCATTTTTATAAATTCTTCCTCTAACAAGTGAGCATAATTTTCCGAATCCTTCTTTTCACGAAACACATTATAAAGACGAAGCATATGAGGCAACCTAAACTCTATTTTTTGTATTTTTGATTTTTATGAGACAAGCTAAATATAACAACAACAAAAAAAAGAACAAGTGAAGGAAAATTTGTGAGAAGCTACTTGATAGTTGATGATGATATTCCCAGGCAACGGCGCCAGAAATCCTTCCTGATACTTGTGATCTGTGTTGGGTTTTTTGTGAAGAGGAACGGGTTATTGCAGCACAAAGTGGGTAAGTATTTCCCTCTGTTATGACACCAAGGTTTATCGAACCAATAGGAATATCAATCCTCAACCGTCTTCAGCGACTGCACACAAAAGAACAAACAACTTGCACCCAACGCGGGCAAGAGGGTTGTCAATCCCCTTGATCTCATTATTAGCAAGCAAGTGAGTTGTGTAGATAATTGCAGATAATTGTAAATTGCAAAATAAAATAAAAAGTAAATTATGGCAGGAAGGTAACAATAGCTTTTGTAAATATATAAGTGAATAGACCCTGGGGCCATAGTGTTCTCTAGTGGCATCGCTCATGTAGGCAACGTACGATGGGTAACAAATTACTGTTGGGCAATTGATAGAAAAGCGGATAGTTATGCGATATTCACGGCATTGATCATGTGTATATAGGCATCACATCCACAGGCAAATAGGCCGACTCTTGCTTGTACCTATTACTATTACTCCACTCGTCGACCGCTATCTAGCATGCATCTAGAGTATTAAGTAAAACAGAGTAATGCTTGGAAAACAATGACATGACGTAGAAAAAGTAAACTCAATCAATATGAATAAACCCCATCGTTTTATCCTTAGTAGAAGCAACACAAGACATATGTTCTCTCTTTCTATCACTGGGATTTAGAAACTCGTCCAGTTGAACCTACCACAAGGCACCTCTCTCACCGAAGAAATATCAATCTAGTTGGCCAAACTATTTCAAAAGATCGGAGAGAATTACGAAGCTATAATGATCATGCAATTAAGAGACAATATATATCAAAGGTATCTCAAATACTTTTCATGAATAATCTGAACATAAACCCACAATTCATCGGATCCAAACAAACACACCGCACAGAAGGATTACATCGGATAGATCAAAGCGAAGATGCGATGATCATTGTATTGAAGATCATAAGAGAGAGAGATTGCCATCTAGGTACTAGCTATGGACCCGTAGGTCTGTGGTGAACTCCTCACAGATCATCATGAGGGCAGCAAGGTTGATGTAGAGGCCCTCTGTGATCGACCCCCCCCCCTCCGGCAGGGTGCCGGGACGGAGCTCTAGATGGCCTCCCGATGGAACAGAGACTTGCGGCCGCGGGAAAAAGGGTTTTGGGACTTGATTAAGGGTTTCCACGGTAGAAGAGAATTTATAGGCCAGAGAACGAGGTCGGGAGGGCCACCAGGGGGCCACAAGCCATCAGGGCGGGCCCCACCTAGGGTCGCGCCCTGATCGTTTGTGGGGCCCTGGTGCGGCTCCCGACCATCTCCCGAAGCTTCTAGGTCTTGTATTGGTCCAGAAAAAATCGTCAAAAAGTTTCGGGGCAATTGGACTTCGTTTGGTAAAGGAAACTTGCAAAGTAAAAAACAAGCAGAAAACAGCAACTGGCACTGGGCACTAGGTCAATAGGTTAGTGCTAAAAAATATTATAAATTGGTAAATAATGACCTAAAAAAGTATCCTAGAATGATAATATATCAGCATGGAACAATCAAAAATTATAGATACGTTGGAGACGTATCAGCTCCATATATGATGAGGTGCCCCAATTCCCATGTGAGGAGAGCCACAACCCCCACCTTTTGAGTGAGATGACTCACTCCACCATATGTGTGTTTGAGTGCACCTACCTTGAGGGAGTGTGTGAGCCACCACATAGAGAGAGTGAGGTAGTTTATAGGGCATGTGAGACCATTTTGATTTCTAACGACTTAACCTCTATCTCTATTATGTCTTCTTATTTGGTGCTAGGTCCCATATACGATGACGCGCCGATCCTTGACAACTTCGTCCTCCCTTTGGACAAGATGATGGCCATGGTGGAATTTGATGCACCCCCACATGGTTCTATCATGATGACGAGGACCACGAGTTGGTCTATGCCACCTCACCTACACCACATGTGTGGAATAACAAAGGTAACATAGGTGAAGGTGATGCTCTTGTCCCACTAGTGGACATCGATTGCTTGCATGATGATGATCACCCTATTGCCATGTTTCATGATTGTGTGACTTCCCCATGTGACGAATTACCCATTTATGATGAGTTTGATGATTCTCATGTGGAGTCTATTAGTTATGATGCCATGTTGCATAGAATACCTTGTGAGAACTCTATAGGTCACATCATGCTTGACAACCCGCTTGACTTGTCATATGCTATGAGTGAAATTTCCCATATTGCATCTTTGCAATCTCACCGTAGCGACTATGCATATACCAGAAAAGTAAATCCCATTTGCACATATGGCATAGACGACAAGCCCATGGTTATTGGCATTTGCTTTTCTTCTGACGATATTGCCATGCTCCCTTTACATCATTTGTGCAATAATTCACATATGCCATGCCATGACCATCATACTTTGGACATGCATTGTTTTGGATGTTGTCCATATTCTCCATATTATGCTTCCGCTATTGCACATGAGGAAACCCCCATAGTTTCCTCATACACATTAGGAGATTTTGATCCATCCTACACTTTGCATGATCCTCACTATTGTGGGCACACTATGCACTACAAGGATCCGGGTCTATTGCAACAAAAGCATTCATCACAATAAGTGTCCAATTGTCGCAATAGGTACCTATTGCCACGACATGGTTTTCGTTGCCAGCCGTTGCGACAGGACGCATGGTAATAGGTTATTGCCACAAAAAATAAAATGTGGCAAGAAAGTGTGCTATTGCAACAGCCATCGTGACAAGTTGCCACAATTTTTCTTGTGGCATCATGCACTTGATGCCACAATTTTCTTTGCGGCAATAGCATAATGCAACAGGTGGCGAACCGTGGCGATTTGGCTATTTGTGGCGATAGCCATTTATGGCAATAACCTATACCAACAACTCTTTTTCGTGGCGCGTGCTCTTTCGTGGCAATACCCTATGGCAGCAACCCTTGTTCTTGTGGGTATAGTACTTTCGCCACGAACCCTATGTTCGTCACAGTAACATATGGCAACGACTCTCCAGACATGGTAATACTAAAATTGCAACATACTCACTTTCGTGGTGATAAATAGTTGTCACAACAGAAAAGATGTTTGTGGTGAGAGGCTATTGCGACAATAAGAATGTTTCGTGGCGGAAGGACTATTTCAACAAAACTGAATTCGGTGGTGACAAGCAGTTATCTCAACAGATTGACTGTTTGTGGTGATAAGTTATTGCGACAATACGAAGTGTTCCGTTGCAACAGCCTAGTGCAACAAAACAGGTAGGCGTGGCGACTAAGATTTGGTGCAACGCTACATTTTTCGTGATGCCAACATGTTGCAACCAAAAGTAGGTTGTGGTAATAGCGTACTGCAACCGATAAAAAATACATGCATTCAGTTACATGATTCAAATAATGCATATATGAAGTAGATTCATAAAATATCAAAGTTTGCATAGCCAATGTCCATCAAATAAAACTGAAATATAATTCAGCACGCATTCAACATACTGATTGTGCCATCGTAATTAAGAGCGAAGACTAAATTGTTCGTGATCTAGAGTCCATTCCAGCTAAATATTTGGATCCTGCAATGAAGAAATAAACATTTTATTTAGCTCAACTTAAATGAAAATCAAAAATACTTAGTCAGGAAAATAAAGAAATAACACAATGACTAATTAGCAAAAATATATAACCACTATCATGCCAATTGCATAATTACTATATTTGTGCATGCATGGGTACCCTCCTCCCCCATTGTTATGATCATAGCAGCTATCAAGCTAATGCTTGTGCATGCGGTACTACTCCATCCAAAATTAGGAGCTATCAAAAAGAATTGGATAATTTCACAAAAGAATTTGTGATTCAAACACAAGAATAGTTACCTAAATTAATCAAAAAACTAAACTTCTCCAAAACAACTACATGCTGGCACAAGTTCACAATTTTTAATGGTGAGAAAATTGTTCTATTTCTAGCTTCCCTACTCTATGTGCTTCAACAACAAAAAAGTATAGTGGTGCAAGCAAGTAGATAATTGCACATTATGGATGCCATTTACATATCAAATTAAGGTCAACATGACCACAAACCAAGCTTGTGACTTACCATTGCTCAAAACATTCGAGAATTCATTGTTGAAGCTTGTATGAGCATATTTGGAGCAATTACATTGTGCCTTGTACTTAGAGTCCCACTAGTACTTGCGGTCTGTAAAAGAATATTTTGCAAGTTTGGATTACTATTTTCTTTGCCAGTCCTTCTCTTAAGCATCTGCAAATAGAAGTGCACTTTAGCAATGCAAGTAAGCAAATAAATCTTACAAGCTCACAATTATATGACTATAATCACCTGATGTGTTTGCATCTGTTGGGCTTTCATCTGTTGGGACAACTGTGCAAACTTTGCTATCATGTTTTTCTCAAATTCTAGTCTTGATCTTCGCTCCTCTTCCAACAATCTTTGCCTTTCAGCACGCTCTTCTTTAACATCTCCTCAAGGTTTTCTCTCTCAGCATGCTCCAAGTTAATCCTCTCTTGTGTGCTTTCACGTTCAACTTGTAATTGATCTTGTAATTCGGTGACTTGATGGCTGAGCTCAGAGTTTACCTTTTGGGTCTCTGTTGTAGCACACGCTTGCTCTACAAACTAGGACTTAATCCTTTCAGAACCACTTGGTGGTTTGGCCATGTATCCATAGTTCCATTTTCAAGAGGCTGCGATGACTTGCATCGCATAGTGTCTTTATATGCGGTCTGGAAAATATTGCTTCTATGTTCACTTGAAATTGGACCTTGAGTTTCATCTTCTTTATTTTGAACCTCTTGACATGCTTTGTCCTAAATACGAAAAGTACACTCCCATCAGACGAAGAAGCATCCAGGATGCACAACACTAAAGAACTACAGAAGAACCAAAAATCAATGTACTGACGTAAACATCTTGCGGCTCTTTGTTAGTCCATGTTCCATTCTTCGTGTTGGTAAGTTCCCAAAGAGCAATACAATCTGGCTCTTCTCCAGATTCCAAGTCTCTCTGCAAGTAGTAAAACAATGGGATGCTTGAAACATGAAAGCATAGTTAGCTGCGAAGCATACATATTTAGTTAGACTCATACCTTCTCAAAACTTAGTTGTGAGTATGATTTTGATCCAATTATGTGTTTTGTCTTTTGTTTCTTACGGTTATCGAAGTTCTTTTTGTTGATTTTCTATCCATTCATTGAAAAAAATATATAACCAGTCAGACAACCCATTTAATCATAGTACACAATTCAAAAAGCATGATCTTAGAGATAACCTGATATTTTGAATCAGTGCCAAAGTACTCAATCATCCATTCCCACTCTTTTGGTTGTAAATCTTCTGGCACATTAGCCAATCTAGCAGCATCGTTTTGTATGCCTTGTAAGTCGAGCTTAGAGTTGATTGCCAACCTCTGTATAGCTCTTTCGCAATTTTGAGAATTTTTTCTTCTGTTTCTGGTGTATTTTCCAAATCCCATTTGTCCTGTAATGCATACAAGTGGATAGACTTTAGTAGTGCATTATTGATGAAAAAATAAGATAACAGATGTGAAAAAGGTTGTACACACCATCATATCTGCAACAGTGAGTCGATGGATGGTAGGGTGAATGTCCGACCACCTCCTCATTCCAATGAGTGGTAACTTTCTTTTCATTATGACTACCACGTCATTCTTGAATGAACGATAGTTCATTCCTTCTGTACCATCCAAATTTTCAGAGAATGCAATATTTAGCTTTGCAGATCCATTGGCAAAACGCTTCTTACTTGCTTTAAAACCTTTTAGAACACCTCGCCCTTTCTTCTTGTGTCCATCAATTTCTACAACCCAAAGCATACAAGAGTTATTGCGGTAATCCGTATTACATTGTAAGAAAAGAGGACACAAATAAAAACAAAAAAAGTACCATTCTGTAGTTGTGCACGGTTGCGGCGAGCATGGGATGGCCATTCACCCAGTGCACACATGTCATTAGCAGACACATGAGTGTCAGATTGTTCTCAAGTTCCTGTATGAGGTTTAACGGTTTTGATGATTAAGCAATCCAGGATTTTCTGCATTATAGCAAATGTTAAGATAGCTTAAGCTTAAATGTCATGAACTTTTTACCAGATATGTGTTGTCCATGTTGGTTTTTATAAGCTGTTATACTTTCCATCCTTGTTACAAGAACAAATCCTTTCTTTACTAAACCAAAAAATAATTTAAGGGACTTAGCATTATCAATGTGCACCATTCAGATTAGTGATTAAGAATTAAGGATGTTGTGTACCTTGCAGAAAGGAGTAATGTGCATCATCTCTTTCCTTTGAAGCGTGCACATTACGAGACGCATCCCTAGCTGCATGTTAATCTCAAATGTTAATTACCTTCCCTGCTGAGGCTTAAATTGAAGTGAACATACATATTATTACCAAGTTGTCGCTGCATTGTACTCGGTCTCCTACCAGCAGGATCTTGTGTTGAATAGAGCCATAGCTCATCGATCTCATCATCATCTCTGTCCCAGATCAACACGTAGTTTACACATACATATACAAGGGATCATCATGTTAATCATACACAATGCCAGCACATATATTCGGCATTATCCAACTAGCAAACCCTAGCTAATCAACCGATCTAGCTAGCTAACATTAACCGGCGGTCTCGGGCTACCAACTCACCGGAGCTTCTAATGCGAGGATTACTCGATCCAATATAATTCAATTCAAGGAAGACCTGACGGGCACGGCGAAGTAGAACCTCGCAAGGGAAAGAGTGGTGTTGTGCATACTAGAATCACATCGGAGAAAAAGTAGCACCGGGGCATACTAGATCCGCGCATGGAAATGCCTAAACCAAGAACATATATAGATCATCTCTATCTGAGGTCTTGTGGTTTCCACACATATGGAGGGGGGGTGGGATAGAGCCATAGCTCATCTATCTCATCATTTTCTCTGTCCCAGATCAACAAGTAGTTTATACATACATATATAGGTGATCATCATGATAATCATACAACCAAAATCAAATGCGACCACATATATTCGACATTTTCAAACTAGCATACCCTGGCTAACCGATCTAGCTAACTAACCATAACCAGCGGTCCCGGGCTACCAACTCACTGAGGCTTCTAGTGCGAGGACAGCGCCGATCCGATATAATCCAATCCAAGGAAGACCCGACGACCTAGACTCAGATGGAGATCCATTTGTAGAGAAAGAGGCCATGTATGTCTAGTTTACCTACAGAAACCATGTGTTGAATTGAATTTGGGCACTCATCAGAAGGTCCTGATAGAGAATACACTGTAGTTTTGCAAACAGTTTGGAAAACAGTCAAAACTCTGTTGACCTGGAACTATGTCGCCCAGTCCTTTGAATACTCGGGTGAATATATTACCACTCAATAGTCAAAAAAAATATTACCACTCTAAATTAGCCCATCAACAAATCTAGCCCTACTTCTCTTCTCCTTCTTTCTAGCTCGACCACGCGTCCGCCGCCCTCCATTGCAATCTCACCGAATCGCTAGGTCTGGTTGGATCCTATTTTGACGCGTGCGTGCGTTAAGGAGCCACGACATCCCTGACGGCGCCCAGTCCCGAGGGCATCGTTGTGTCTCACCTTCAGCGAGTCGAGCCTTCCGACTCGCTGAAGCGAGCGAGCAAATGGGCCGGCCCACGCGCGCGGGAAGCACCTGCCTTTTTCTGTTTCGTTTTTTCCACGTTTTTCCTTTTTTGCTTTCTTTTTTTATTTTTTGTCTATAATTTAAAATATTTTAAATATATATATATAACAAAAACAATCTACAAAAACACATTAAAAATGTCGAAAAAGTATTTGAAAAATATTGAATAAAGTATTGAAAAATATTAAACAAGAATTTGGAAAATGTTGAACAAGTATTTGAAAATGTTGAATAAGTATTGAAAATATTAAACAACTATTTGAAAAATGTTGAATGAAGTATTATAAAATGTTGAACGAGTATACGAAAAATGTTGAACAAGTATTTAAAAAATATTGAACAAGTATTTGAAAATTTTTGAACAAGAATTTTGAAAAATGTTGAACAAGTATTTAAGAAAATGTTGATCATGTATATAAAAATGTTGAATTAGTATTTGAAAAATGCTGAACAAGTACTGGAAAAATGTAAAACAAGTATTTAAAAAAATATTAAACAAGTATTTGAATAAAATATTGAACAAGTATTTAAAAAATATAAAAAAAAGAAATGAAAACGAAAAAAAGAAACAAATTCTCAAAGAAAGCCGGCTTAATCCTCAATTAGAGCGTGTACCTACAACATATCGCAATCATGACGTGGCCGGAGTGGTAATACCACCCGCCACCATCATCCCTGGAGACCTTGGATCGAACCCTTGTTCCCCCCTTAATTTGCTCCTTTTCTTATTATCTGCATGCACAAATGGACCGGCCAATACGAAGTGGGGAGATGAAAAACCTTCGGCGAGAGTACCCCGTCGAATCGCTTGAAGCCAAAAATAGTTTCGTCATTTTTTATTTTTTCTTTTCTTTTTTTATTTTTTCACTTTTTATTTATTCCATACTTCTATCTTTTTGAATGATACAAAAGTTCACTGTGTACAAAAATGTCCAATGTGTATTACAAAAATGTTCATCTTATATTAAGAAAATGTTCACCATAGATCAAAAAAGTTGAACGTGTACTATAAAAATATTAATCGTATATTAAGAATTTTTTCAACGAAATAATGAAAATGTTAATTATGTATTTCCGAATTGTTCAACGTATATTACAAAAAATACTCAGTTCATATTAGAAAATTATTCAACGTACATTACAATATGTTAAATGTGTATTTGAAATTTTTTCATAATATGTATATTCGTATTTTCAAAATTAAAACGGAGCGAATAGTGGGCGCTATAGTGAACCGGATCTACAGTACCGGGCTACGACCCGCCCTCCCCCCCCTTCCGAAGTGAATTACTTTTACTAGGTATACTTGTGATCTGGCCCAGCCCAGCCCATCAGGATATATGTCCACAGGCTACAGCCAACTTGCTGCACAGCTCGGCAGCACAGATCAAGACACCAACAACACCTCGTGTCCTCGTTCCCCAATCCCCTACCTACATCCTGCGTTGCCGCGTCGCCCCTTTGCCTCTCGATCCTCCTCCTCGCCCCTTAATCCTCCTCCTTAGTGACGCGCCGCCGCGACCCCACACCCTGCACTGCTGCTGGTCAGCCCGACCACGCGCCCAGCTCCCCACTTCTTGCATGCACGCCCAACCGTGAGCCGCCAGCACCAAGATAGGTATCTGCCCAAATCACTTCACGTCTTCACGACAACATCCTTGCATCTTAAATCTCTCTCAATACCGATTTTCATGTATGCTAAAGAAGTAAAATTATTGTTAAACAATCTGGTTGTTGGTTTTGAGTTGTGATCTTTGTTGGGGTAAACCTCGGACCAGCTCTCTCTATTTCACTCGCACATGCGAAGGTAGAAGAATGAGCACACGATTTTCCGGCGCACAAACGCCTCGACCATACGAACAGCCTCAATGTACTATGCACATACCCGGACTCGACAACAAACCGCAACGTCTTACATCAGTACACAAGGAGGGATTTTTATACCCAAGCTAGCGCACACACATAGCTAGCTACCACGTCACGGCCACCACGCGCGCGCGCACGCCGGTCATTAACTAGCTAACTACAACTAACTTGACACTCAAAAAAAAAAACTACAACTGACTTCTACGTGCATGCCCACCTACTAACAGCTCCTGGAATCTCTCCGGGGTCAACAAGACACGCCACCGCATGATATATGTGGTAAGCAATTTAAATTATTAAAAAAAAAACAAGACGCGCCGGAGGAACTAACTCGTGCATGCATCTAACAACATGATTATTGACTAAGGAGGCGGACCGGGATGCTTTCGATGCTATGTCTACCAAGATCCGTGCTACCACCACTTCCCTCCTGCAGTTGCAGTCTGGCGGCTAGGAGCTGGTGGCCCTCTTATCGTCTCTTTCTTAGTCTCCGGCCTGCGCGCCGTGTACTGGCCTGGGAGCCATGTACGTTTGCCTTTCAATACTTGCGTTTCGGGCATTGATACTCTTCGGTTTGTTATGTTCTGCGATGTGGTTTCGTTGTTAACTCTGTCTGGTGGCTTTATTTATAAAGTCGGGCTCTGTTTTTTTATCTAAAATAAATAAATCTAACAACATGATGTATACTAGCCTATGTGCATGACTTACACACACTAATCACGGCCATGGACGCGGTCACGGACCGAAGCCTGGCTCGACCAACACGCACACGCGCCCACGCCCGTTACAAACTCGACACGCTCATGCTGGTCGCCACTGTCTGCGGGCATGGCTTATTGCCAATAATCTCCTCACTGTCTCTCTCTGAATTTCTCTGGTGAAATCTCAATGCACACACACGAGGTTGAAGGGGACAGAGAACAGAGACGTAGTCACGAGGGAGGTTTTGGGACGCGCTTATTCTGCGCATGCCATTCCATGAGCTTGGATCGTGTCATTGCATTATCTAACTAACGACTAAAACTACGGCCGCAGTGAGAACGCAGCACGCTTTTGTGTGTTTGTGATGCCACCTGGAGCTAAACTTGTGTGTGTTTGTGCAAGACAATTTGTTAAGTAATCTGGAACTTGAAGACAACTATTTGGTTGATGTATTTACGCTTGTAATCCGGAGCTTTTACACTATATTGGTTCATCTAGTTATGAAAAATATTATCACTTCTAATCTGTCGCAAATTAGTTGTATTTCAGCTATGGTCATGTCGAATTGTTCTAGATTATGTTTACCTGATCCTTTTGCTCTGGAGTAATGCCGCTTTAACAGTTTGGTTCCACCGTCATATTGTCACACTGTACCGAGCTGGCACCCTTGCATTCCGACAGCAACAGTTCGGGCAGTAAGCCATATGCTGATATGCAAGTGACTGTGATCTCAGAAATATATTAAATATCAGAGGAAAGGAGCAAGAACATTGATTGAACAGAGATAGGTGTTGTACCTGTACTGAGAAAGGTTTCTAGAGTATGAGAATATGCTTCCGGATTAAACAATTTCTGATTATTTCCTCAAATGAGCTGAAGTTGTCATACCAAATGTGTTAATATCTCTATAAACTAGCACGCCCCTTTAATCACATCGTGAGAAAAGGTATAAAAAAAAGAAAAAAAAGGAGCGATGGGGCACTGCAGAGAACATCGTTGCAATATCTCCTTTTTCGCAACACTAGGGCATTGTTGCAATATGTTGTAGATATTACCATAGATGCACAATTTGTCGCAATATGTAATAGTTATTGCAACACAGTGAAGGTGGGGCAAAAAGTCGGTATATTACAACCAATACATGTTTTGTTGCAATAAGAAGTCATTATTTTGCAACAATATTTATGACTAGAGCCACATCTCAGAATTGTTGCAATATATGTCCGAGTATTACTACAAAGATTTACTTTGTTGCAATACCTAGCCTCGATTGCAACAAAAAGACTAATTCGCGCAACGCGACGCAACTGTCGCATTATCACTGCCATATTACAATGCTGATACAACTTGTGGCAATACATGCCTTCTATTGCAACAAAAGAAGTACCTAGCGCGACGAAACGAAACCGTGGCACTATGTAGATCCTATTACCATGAACTAGAATTTTGTAGTAATACCACATTTTATTGCAACGAAAGATAGCTGTAGCAATAAATTTTGTTGCAATAGACCGGAATCCTTGTAGTGATGCTTGCCATTTATATGAATGATATGCTTGTGCCATATATTTGCATGCTCAATTTGTGTCCCCATCGTGTTATTCACAACAACTATTCTTTCATGATGGATGACATGTTCCTATACCATGCATTGAATTTCTTTGAGCATTGTTTATCTTGTGCTAACTAACACGTGCACATACACATCATGATGGATGATGTGTACATTTACCACACACACACTTTATTTCGTGTGTCTCCTTGTTATGTAGGTACTCACGAATACTCGTCAACCTCACAATCCCATGAGTTGGCGAAAAGAGCTCTTGAGAGCACCGATGCTTTGGGATTCATCGGAATGTGTCTCCAACCATTCCCCTCGCGCAAGGACTATGCGCACCTCTTTTACTTGACTCTCACATGGCTATGACTTCTTGCTCATTACACTTATTATGCCCATATTGCCATGTTCATTTTGCAGGATATGATTTTTTATATGCCCTTGCCATGCAATTGTGACCCATGATTTGTATTACACATGACACTTGATTCTCATATTTGTATGTGTATTTGCAAGCTTGGTGGAGATATTACTTGCTATTGCCATGTTTGCTTTGTGCCCCATACCTACAATGCTATATTGCTCATGTTTTGTTTCCATGCTTGCGATATGTCATGTGCATTGTCTATGCCTACTATTTGCTCATATGACATGATTGCCATGATTTCCTCTAGTATGTTGCATCTTCGCACTACTAGCTTGCACGACATGGTCACTATGCTTGGTTATGTTGCATCACCGATGTGCTCCTTTTATGCGGTTGATGACAACCCTTGCCATGCTTCGCACATGATTGATATTGCTTACTGCCATATGTCTCCATGTGTTGCCTCGCTCATGCTAAATGATTTGCCATGTATTGAGTGTAACAATGATTTTAGTCTTGCTAATGAGATTGCCCCCATAGCTTTCTCCCATATATTTGGAGCTTTTGGCTTCTTTCATGTGAAGCATGCTTGTCTTCCTTCTTTGCACCATATGCCTACTGCCATGAATGTCATCATTGTTGCATCATATTATTTATGCACTTTTTCTTCTAATGGTTATGTGCAAGAGAAGAGAACCATCATGATGGATGATGTGTTTGTCTACCATGCACATACATTCTTTGTTTTGTTGTGTGTATGTGTAGGATACTTCAACTTCATGTCAACTTCCACTTCACGTGAGTTGACCATCCGAGCTCTTGAGAGTGAGCCATCCTACACCGACATGTTTCTACATAGCACTTTCTTGTGCTTCGGCATTGTGAAGAACCCACAAGGACACTCTTTTGAGGTAACATCCTTCTTGAGCATGGATATTGTGAATTATACTACATGTGTTGCTTGTACCATGCCATATATTGGTCATCTTGGACCACTTATTTGCACACATGCTTCTACTCTTGATTATCATCTTATCATGCCCCATGACATATATACCTTGTGTGTTGCATCCAACTTGTGGATTACTTACTCTTATCATATGCTTGGTTGCAACAATGTAATTTCTTCACAGTTGCCATGCCCCATTGCTTGCTACATGCTTGACTTGATTGCCTCACACATGATGACCAATTGTTATTTCTATTGTGTTGAGTGTCTCACTATCTTCACTGCACCATGTGCACATTATGCTTGTATTGCCTTTCACTTTGGATTGCCCCATGTGTTTAGACACTTCATTTTACTTGGTGTTGTGAATGATTCATATGCCTACCATAGACCTTTAGTCGATTGGTTTGTGCATGCTTGCTATGACCATCAGGTAGATGTTTGTTCTATTGTCACACATAATGGCATCCCTACCTAAACTTTGCATCCTTGTTTCCATGTTGCTTTTACTTGTGCTCAACTTATATGCTTACATGTCATGCCACAATCCTTTGTCACATCATATGCTATGCATGATGACAACACTTGTTCGGTGATTCACCACTTGAATGCTTGGTTTTGCACTAACGCTAACCACATTTGTTTTTTCCAAGTGTTTGTCGTGTTTGCTCCTTTTGAAGGATTTACAAGACGGTGCGACATTGGAGAGTGCCCATTTCGAGCTTGATGATGAGCGTTTGGTGACCGTCCACTTCTACACGGCGACGCAATCTCTTTCCCATGGTGATTTGGATTTCGATCCGAGGACGGATCTTTCCCAAGGGAGAGGGGATGATGCGGAGCATCCTACGGACATCACCATGACAAGAGTCTGTTTCGCAAGTGACACGTGCCACATCTACTCGACATATATAAAGGTGAATCATCTCATTTACACGTGCTCACTTGACCCCTTCGAGGATGGTATACTACTTGATATTCCTCTCGTGTGCATGCATAGGTATTGTCGGAGCTTCACGGATGCCGAGGAAGAGTGCAAGCACCAAGGAGAAACTACACCATCCACGAGGGAAGCCTGCAGGAAGTGGAGACGGAGTCCCGAAGAAGGAGTGAAGCCCCTGGACACCCCGTGCGCACGGCCTCCCTAGACCCTGTGCGCACGCGCCTACCAGGAACTCCCTGGGTACCCCGTGCACACGGGCCCAGAAGACCCCGTGCCCACGGGACCCCGTGCCCATGGTACATGCCCGTGCACACGTGCTAAGTGGACGGCTCCTGGATACACCGTGCGCACAGGCTCCACTTACCCCGTGCACACGGGGCTGCATGCGTGCATCTGTTGGGCTTTGCCCATGTATCCCCATTTCACCCCTCACTTACCCCTTCATGGCCTAGGGCTATATATACTCCTCCACCTCCTCATTTCGAGGGTTAGCTCATGCTTAAGATTTGTAGATCATAGCTCCATTCACTTCCTCCTTCCCATGTAGATGACCTCTCCTTTAGAAGATCCAAGTGGATGCAAAGGCCCTTCTAGAGGGAAGATCCTCCGGAATTCCAAGGCCCCATCTCCCCATGGGATTTGGGATGAACTCTACCATGTATCCTCTTTCCCTTTGTTGTTCTTGTACCTTTGCGGATCTTGTGCGGATGTGAGACTAGTGGATGTGTGATTGGACTCGTTCTTGAGTGTTTCTCTATGATTTCTCCCCGTTCTTCCCTGTGTTCTTCGTGGAATCCCCCTCCAATTCGTGAAAGATCGACACACACAGGTGTGCCCCGTATCAAAGCTCCTCGTCAATTTGGGATCCAATTCGGGTGTTTCTCGGGAAGTTTCATGAAGAAATTGGAAAGAAATAATATAGATTCATCTATTGATGCAAACTCTGCACCTAGATGATAGGATAGTGTAAGAGGGAACGACCAAAATGAAATGAATAAATAATAAAGCCAAAAACATTAGTCGAAGATAGAAGAACCCAGATTCCAGATGAACCCCAAAAGAAAAAGGAAACAAGATGCAAGCCACCTCCGGGCGCAGAAAGATGAGGGGCAACCACCAAAAGAAATAACTAATTACCTTCATGCATGGATGATAAAATCGATATTGGTGCAACTATATAGAAAGAAGTGAATTGGGAATCGCTACTAAGAAATAACTAATTGATGCATGGATGATAAAATCGATATTGGTGCAACTATATAGAAAGAAGTGAATTGGGAATCACTTCTCGTGTCATATTACACTCTTTAAGGCTAATTTATACTATGTGATGTGAAGAGTGAACGACCGGAGGTTTTGTAGTTTGTTGTCAAGTGCTACTATACACCAACCATGCATATTGTTTTTCTCTCGAATCTTTCAGTCAATTGGTAAAGACTCCTATATAATCATAAAATCTATTTATTTTCAGTTGCTAAAAATGTACTCCCTCCGTCCCAAAATAAGTGTCTCAAGCTTAGTACAACTTTGTACTAGCTCTAGTACAAAGTTGAGACACTTAATTATTTTGGGACAGAGGGAGTAGTTATTAAGTAGTAGAGTTGTCCATAGTTTCTATTTTAGGACACAACTCAGTGCCAATAAGATTAATGGTCTCCTTATTCGGAAAGCGAAATGGCTATATATTGCCACTTAAAGAAATTATCATTCCAAATATTCAACCAAAACTACAAAAAATATATGTTATACTAGTAGGAAAAGTGACTAGTTATTACCATATGACTAATACAATTGCTGCCTTTTTGTACATATGTAAACAAACGATACCTCATCTACTTAAATCTAGGACCAACAACATATTAGTAATACTAGAATATTGCTTATTTTGCTATTTTCAAACAATGTATAAGTCAAAGAACAAATCATATATGACTCTCCTCCTTGATGATACTTTTAGCTTGCATTATCTTCTCTAGGAAAACTATCCACAGAAATGTTTCCCATGGCTTACAAATTCAACAAAAGGCAAGTTTATGGCACAAATAAACCGATTAGATATGTACAATACACTTGTGTGCTGTAAAATAAATTCAATATTTGTAAATATCTTATTTTGTTAGAACTTCTGAATATCTTGTTGATTCATTCAACTGAGTCAACGACCAATTCAGTTGCTCCCACGAAAAGCCCATTGAAGGACGAAACCAATTGGGCTACTAGTTTGATATTACACAATATGCATGATTGAACAATATGCTAGTCTAACTACAAACTGTGAAACACTACACCGTGGTGTTCCTACCCTCACTAGTTAATATAAGCCCCCCCCCCCCCCCCCCCCCCCCCCAAACTAGAAAACTAGTGGAGAGAAGTATGGTCGTACCAGTTGCAAGCATATCACCAGGTGTGATAAACTTGTCGGTACATGCGAGTGTATTACTAGACAAGACACTTCAAATCTCCGACCACCGAAACGTGACCTCTGCGAAATGAGATAGTGCTCAACCTGGCTGAGAGAGAGAGAGAGAGAGAGAGAGAGAGAGAGAGAGAGAGAGAGAGAGAGAGAGAGAGAGAGAGAGAGAGAGAGAGAGAGATCTGATGAGCCCGTTCTTTGGTGAGCTAGAGTCATTGAATTCATTCATCCGGCCTTCTAAAACCATATATGGGATTGTCATATGATTCATCACTGAACTTATATATATATGTATAGTGTCAAAACTAAACTATATGTTGACGACGCAAGTCTTTCACCCTGGGATCTGTGTACTAATACAAATTGCGTGTGCAGTTGTTTTAAGAGGATAGGGTGGATAAGAAGTGAAGAACAAGTAAGGTATTGAGCAAAGAGAGAAGTTTCATCCTCATATGAAAATTGGTATGTATGTGATCTTAATGAATGAAGATGTCTTGAAGTTTCCTTACGAGGAAGATCGTACAGGAAAAGAGAAGTTGTGTAACTATGTGAAGCAGAGCAGTGGAGAGCTTGATGTGTATGCACATATATCATGCGAGTAATTTATGGGATGTAAAAAGTGAACCACCAAGCATCCTAAAATATGTAATAAAGAACAATCACAAAATATACTTTATGAAAGAGGTTTGTAGTTCAGATCCGAGCATCCCAGGTTAAAACGCAAATTATGTGGATGCTCAAGTTAAAAGGCAAATCTATATAGTGGGTTCGCATGTCGACTCCCCCAATCAGGTGATATCAACTCAACGAGGTATGCTCACTTTTCAGTGATGATTTATTTGAATAATGCAGTTGGTTTGTGCAGGTGGTTATACATAGGCATTTAAGGAACAAACCACGCATGTATATACTCCTTCCGTCCTTATAAGAACGTTTTTATACTACGCTCTTATATTATGCGACCAAGGGGGTATCTCATAAGTACGGATATTGTCCGTAATTGGCGGGACAGAGATCCTAAATTCGGAAATGTTCATACAACATGAGTGTGGCATTAATTCAGTAAAATAATGTCGTGAATAGACTGTTGGGTAGGTAAGTGAGTGATGTTTGTCAAAAAAATATCGAAACTTTTTCTCAAAAACGAAAAAACACGAATCTACTCGTACTGAAAAGTCACAATCGTTCAAGAACAAGTCCGATTTTGGTACGACGGCGTTGATTGCATCTCTACAAAGCATCCTTGCCCTCATTGCCTCGTCGTACAGGAGCCGTAGAGGATTTGGTCGTACCTGGTCCCTCTCATGCCGCCGTCTAACTCGTCTTGGACTCGAAGTCTCCTATTCCGCCGTCAAATGACAGCTGTGGCGTCGTTCTGTCAAACTCAGTCTTCGGATCCATGGCGCAATCAGAGCCGGTCCAAAGCATTTCTGGGCCCGGGGCGATGTAAACAATTTTTTTTCATACTAAACTTTTATACATGTTTTAAATAAGTGTACCATCTTATAGTTGTAATTAATATATTTTTATATTACTTAAGCACATAACAATGTTTCAAAATAATAGTTATATTATTCATTAGTATACAACCGTAATATATATCGCTGAAATTTTTCATTCTAAAAATAAAAAATTTATGATGTACCAAAATTTTCTTTATTTTTAAAATTTATTCCGTAATATTGCATAAACGATGTAGTGTATACAAATTTGCATATCTATGTTTGTGTCCATATATCTTATAATACTATTGAATATCATGGTAGAGATTTCTAAATCATATAAACACTAAGAAATATTTTAATAGTGGTTTCTAGTGTATATTAGGCAGCGATATTCATGAAAACTTAAGGCATAGAAAATGTGACCTACAAGTTGGGTTTAGTAAAAAAATTATCGAAGAACCAAAACTGTTGTTGATGATACTTTTACGTATGGTCCAATTACCTAACACGCTCGTCTAGATTCACTTGGTTTGATTTGGTGCAAATGAGATGTCCTATACGTTTATCAAATTAAAAATTATGCATTGGTTTAAATATTGAAATCTAGTTAACATAATTTTTATTATGATACTAAGACATCCGTCGTAAAGACAGTAGTGTATTTAAACTCAACTTCGCCAGTTAGATTGGTTTGCTTATGCGTGGTATACCTTATTAGTATGTGGTGTGAACTTACGCTTCTGTAAATTGATCCCTCTATTTTATCTATTTAATAATCTTACATATGTAATGTATATTTATATAGTGTTTATTGGTATAAGTTTTACTTTAGGCCCTCCCCTCTTGGGGCCCGGGGCGGTCGCCCCATTTGCTCTTGAGCACAGCTGATCCTGAAATCAAGTCCGTTGGCCCACCTCGGGATGCATGTGTATTCTGTATTCCACACCGTATTTGTCAACCATATGGACAAAGTATTCAGAGGCGGGACCCATGCCTTAAATTGATGCCCAACCACTGCGGCGTACCGGAACGGGAGTGAATGGATCAGGTGTTTTCCTGAGCCTGCCTGCCGCTCTTGGCCAAGAGCCCACCGCTAATGGGGTGCGTCCAGGCACCATCTGTTATTTGAATTTGAATGCATGTGGCGCATACGTGCTCTCCGGTGGACGAACCAACACGTGTATAGCCACATTAATTCTGTTTTTAGGGAATAACCACATTAATTCTGTTTGTAGGGGAATAGCCACAATAATTCTACCAGCACCAAACCCATCCTCCCAAAGCCCATGAAGAAAAACCTGGTGCTTTGCACACATAGCTTGCACAGATGACTCGAGCCCAGTGTCCAGTCATCGGTGTTGCCAGCATATTGAGTTGTACTATGTGGAAAAAAAATCGTCTCACCTTTCAGGCTGTACCACTGTTTGAGAAAATCAAACTTACAAGTTCAAACGACACAATATCATCTAAAATACAACTAGTTTACACTTTTGAAGGAACAAGCGTGGATTTCACCCACACGTCACACACTAGAAAATCCTCGATTATTATTATACTGTTACACACGGTCGCGAGAAGTGTTAAAATGCATTGGCACCTAGCGGCCTGGTGCAAGAGGTGCGACGGTGCCCTCCCCTGCAATGCCACGGTTCTTGCAGGCTTGCGAGTCTGTTTTGGCACTTCACCCCTGTCTGGGCAAGTGGTCTTCTTATGCTGTAGAACCTCATCCGTTTACTTAATCCCTCATGCGGCGCCTTCTCTATGCTCGAGCATGGTCGCTCAACGCAACGCTTCTTGCTTGGAGCCGAATGTCCAGCAAGGGCATCCCAAGTGCCGGAAGCGGTCACACTGTTCTCAATGTCAACCATATCCCCTCAAATTTGATGATCACACCTGCCGATCCAATGTTATTGCGATTCGATTCGGCAGCTTGCCTATCTTCAAATTGTAGTCCATCCCTGGATTAAGCCCGCGTCGATGCCTCCATGATTATTTCCTTCATTCGACCCAGCCCAAGCTCGTAGGCTGCGACTGATGAGTCCCCAATCCTTACGAGCTCCGTGGCCTGTAGGTAGAGAGTCGAGCTCCGGCAGGGAAAATATCTTAAGGATGTGCCATTTTGGTATCTCCTGCACGACAACGTAGTCCATCATCTGAAATCATGGGCTAGCATAAGCGCCATGAGTTAAACCAAATCGCGGACAACAAATTTATTGAATACTATCGCAACCAGAAAATATCCTTCAAAGCATGGCAACACATCATCCTCATGTGAGCAAACTGCCCACACTCACATTCGAACCACTCGCCAACATCTGATATGGTCACCTCATACTCCACCTTGCTCCATTTTTCATGTTTTTCGGTGTCTTTGTGCCTTGCGATGTACTTCTTCCTCTTCACTTCCTCCACCTGGTAAGGCCCATCTTTGAAGAGGTTCTCACCGAATTGTTCAAACATCTTTCTTGTGTAGACCTTACTTACATGCCTCTCGATCACAATATTTGTCCTCATTACCGCACCACTCTGTTGCACAAAAAAGAAATACAAAATGTCAGCATGTCGGACGACATATATATAAGTCGCCTACAATCCTTGTCCTCTTTTCTGTGTAGCTCTCATCCGATTCTCGGTCGAATTGAAGCCTCATGTACTGCCGCACGAACACATGCATTGGACTGGCTGGCGGCATGTACATCTTTTAACATATTGTTTGCACTCTCGCTACGCCGTGTGCTAGTCATCTTGGCACAAAAGACACCTTTGAAGTACGGATTCACCCACTTCTGTCGTATCTCGTAAAGCTGCGTCATGTAATGGTCGGACTTCAAATTGTCCTTCTCAATCAGCATGCCCCATGCAGTCTCAAATTCCCCCACACTTATCATGTGATTCAGTACTTTGCGGAATTCAGACCTGAACTCGCTCTTGCTGGTGTACAGCGGACCAAGGTGCTCTTTTGCTTTCTTAAGAACATGCCATCTGCACCACCTGTGCAGTCCCGGCAGCTCAGTATTGATTGCAACTTCCATGGCTCTCATCCTCACCACTATTATTTATTCAACATACGGCGCCTTCCATCGATGACAGTTGTGGATAGCAGCAGCAATCACACTGATAGGGGAGGAGATCAAGTTTGCCGTTGATGGAAAATTTGGTGATGGAGGCGATGAAGAGAAGGGTGAAGATTAGGCCGCCGACAAAGAGGGCAGCAAGAGGTGGCCGGCATGATAGTGCCACCAATGGGTGAAGTCTGCGCCATCCCTTTTCCAGCAAACCTGGATGCCACCGGGTGGAGAAGACAATGTCCCCATTTTGTTGGCCACCGCCCACCAGACAAACTTGCCGCATGGACCTCTCCCTCACCATGGTGGAAGCATGGCCTACACAAAGAAGGCCACACTCCAGATCAAGTGAATTGTCCTGTTCCATTGGTTTTAGTTGCTCACAGGTTGTTCGATGAAATACTCCTTAGGAATTATCAGGTTAGTTAACTACCAATGTTCATGTGTTTCATTATTGGTTACGCTCTGGTTCACTAGTAGAAAAAGGGCCTTATGTGAGACACATTAGTCCCGGTTTGTAACTGAACCGGCACTAACGTGACCATTAGTGCCGGTTCCAACAGCTAGGCGGGCGGCGCTCATTAGTACCGGTTCGTGGCGAACCTATAGTACCGGTTCGTGCCACGAACCGGTACTAAATAGGTGGTGGCAGGCTGTTGTCAGGCTGGGGCCTAACAGGACCTTTAGTCCCGGTTCGTATAACCAACCGGTACAAAAGATCATCCTATATAAACCCTTCGTCCAGCCCAAGCCGAAGCGCTCTGTTTTTCCCCCTCTCTGTTTTCTTCCCCTCTTGCTCGAGCTCACCTCCATTTTTGCCAAAATTTGTCCAAGATTTGAAGGCACCCCATCCATCCAAGTGATCACAAAGGTTAGCAACTTTGTCCTTTCATCTCTCATTGCTAGATTAGCTCTTGCAATGCTCTATAAGTATAGTGATTTGTGGGTTTTATTTTGGGAGGAATTATATGTGGTAGTATTTGATTTATATGCAATTTGAGGTCAATATAACTCTTAGTTTGCATATGTAGGTGTGGTTTACTTAGTGCCTTCCCGTCTCCGTCGTAAGCACCGTCGATCGCCCGCACCGTCCCGTCGCCGGCACCACCTTGTGGTGAGCCTCTTGTTCTTATCTTTTTTATATAAAAAAAATCATGTTTGTGTGATTTAGATATATAGTTACTTGTATAATTATCTTACCCGTACGTTGTTTGTTATACATAGTGCCATGGCTTTGATATCCGTCCCCGTCGGCCCTCGTCCGGGTTATGATTCGGATGTGGTATATTCTCTTTTATAATTATTTGTTGCATTTCGTGTTTATGACAAATTATGCCCATCAAGTTGACATAGATATTTTTATCTAGGAGGTATGTGAACCGGAAATTCCAACCGACCCTATTGTCGAGAGGTTAAATTTAGTTGAAAAAGAAAACGAGTATTTGAAAGAAAAATTGAAAAGAATTGAGGGGGAGAAGATGGAATTGGAGTTGCATGTTGCCGAAGTCGTCGATGATCACAAGATCAAGATGGAGAAAATGCGCTTGAAGATTAGAAAGATTAGAAAATATGCCATCGATAGTGAGGCTTGGTATCATTATGCTGTTGGATCAATTGTTACCTTAGTTGCGATCTTGATCGCATTTGTTGTTGCATTTAAATGCTTTAGCTAGAGAGTTATTTGTATGTTGTTTTATGATAATAAGTGTTGTATGAACTTTATGTATGAACTTGTATTAATTTGGTCTTTTCGGTGCTGTGTAATGAAGATGAGCCGGCAATGGATGTACGATGACCGATGCTCTGCCCAGTTCATTAATGGCGTGCAGACTTTTCTGCTTGCGGCTGAGGCGAACAAGCGGGCGGATGGTTTTATGCTTTGTCCATGTGCTGGATGTAAGAATGATCGGAATTACTCTAAGTCAAGAACCATTCACGTCCACCTGTTTGAGTCCGGTTTCATGCTCCACTATAATGTTTGGACCAAGCACGGAGAAAGAGGGGTTATGATGGAAGACAATGAAGAAGAAGAGGACGACGACAGCTATCCTGGCCATGGGTTCCATGAATACGATGGTACAACAATGGGGGAAGAAGCTGAGCCGGCAATGCGGGAAGAAGCTGAAGAACAGGCATCAGATGAGCCCGCTGATGATCTTGGTCGGGCCATTGCGGATGCAAAGAGAAAGTGTGCAAGTGAAAAGGAGAAGCTGAAGTTGCAGAGCATGTTAGAGGATCACAAGAAACCGTTGTACCCAAATTGCGAAGATGACAAGAAAAAGCTGGGTACCACACTGGAATTGCTGCAATGGAAGGCAGAGAATGGTGTACCTGACAAGGCATTTGAAAAGCTGCTGAAAATAATGAAGAAGAAGCTTCCAAAAGATAACGAATTGCCTGACAGTACGTACGAAGCAAAGAAGGCTGTCTGCCCTCTAGGATTAGAGGTGCAGAAGATACATGCATGCCCTAATGACTACATCCTCTACCGCGGTGAGTACGAGGATTTGAATGCATGCCCAGTATGTTGTGCATTGCGCTATAAGATCTGCCACGATGACCCTGGTGATGTTGAGGGCGAGCGCCCCAGGAAGAAGATTCCTGCCAAGGTGATGTGGTATGCTCCTATAATACCACGGTTGAAACGTTTGTTCCAAAACAAAGAGCATGCCAAGTTGATGCGATGGCACAAAGAAGACCGTAAGAAAGACGGGAAGTTGAGAGTACCCGCTGACGGATCGCAGTGGAGAAAAATCAAGAGAAGGTGGAAGAACTTTGCAGCTGACGCAAGGAACGTATGGTTTGGTTTAAGTGCAGATGGCATTAATCCTTTTGGGGAGCAGAACAGCAATCATAGCACATGGCCTGTGACTCTATGTATCTATAACCTTCCTCCTTGGTTGTGCATGAAGCGAAAGTTCATTATGATGCCAGTGCTCATCCAAGGCCCCAAGCAACCCGGCAACGACATTGATGTGTACCTAAGGCCATTAGTTGAAGAACTTTTAGAGCTGTGGAGCATAGAAGGTGTACGTGTGTGGGATGAGCACAAACAGCAGGAATTTGACCTGCGAGCATTGCTGTTTGTAACCATCAATGATTGGCCTGCTCTCAGTAACCTTTCAGGACAGACAAACAAGGGATACCACGCATGCACGCACTGTTTAGATGATACCGACAGTATATATTTGGATAAATGTAAGAAGAATGTGTACCTGGGGCATCGTCGATTTCTTCAGAGCAGGCATCCCGTAAGAAAGAAAGGCAAGCATTTCAAAGGTGATCCAGATCACCGGCAGAAGCCTCCCCACCGTACTGGTGATGATATACTTGATATGGTCAAGGATTTAAAAGTAATCTTTGGAAAGGGTCCTGGCAGACAATCTGTTCCGAATGACGCTGACGGACGCGCACCAATGTGGAAGAAGAAATCTATATTTTGGGACCTACCCTATTGGAAAGACCTAGAGGTCCGCTCTGCAATCGACGTGATGCACGTGACTAAGAATCTTTGCGTGAACCTGCTAGGCTTCTTGGGCGTGTATGGCAAGACAAAAGATACACCGGAGGCACGGGAGGACCAGCAACGTATGCACGGAAAAGACGGCATGGATCCAAAGCAGTTCCAGGGTCATGCCAGCTACGCTCTTACCAAAGAAGAGAAGGAAATCTTCTTCGAATGCTTGCTCGGTATGAAGGTCCCGTCTGGCTTCTCGTCGAATATAAAGGGAATAATAAATATGGCAGAGAAAAAGTTTCAGAACCTAAAGTCTCATGACTGCCACGTGATTATGACACAACTGCTTCCGGTTGCATTGAGGGGCCTTCTACCGGAAAACGTTCGATTAGCCATTGTGAAGCTATGTGCATTCCTCAATGCAATCTCTCAGAAGGTAATCGATCCAGAAATCCTACCAAGGTTAGAGAGTGATTTGGTGCAATGCCTTGTCAGTTTCGAGTTGGTGTTCCCACCATCCTTCTTCAATATCATGACGCACGTTCTAGTTCACCTAGTCGAAGAGATTGCCATTCTGGGTCCTGTATTTCTACACAATATGTTCCCCTTTGAGAGGTTCATGGGAGTCTTAAAGAAATATGTTCATAATCGTGCTAGGCCAGAAGGAAGCATCTCCAAGGGCCATGAAAATGAGGAGGTCATTGAGTTTTGTATTGACTTTATTCCTGACCTTAAGCCGATTGGTGTTCCTGAATCGCGGCATAAGGGCAGACTGGGTGGAAATGGCACGCTAGGACCGGAACAAATAATATGTATGGACGGGCATTCTCTCACTCAAGCACACTACACAGTTCTACAAAATTCCGCCTTGGTGGCTCCGTATATGGAGGAACACAAGAATTTTCTATGCTCCAAACACCCGGAGCAGTCTGACGACTGGATTACACGTGAACAAACGGGGACTTTCGCCGGTTGGTTGCAGACACGTGCCATGCATGACGCCGCTGTTGAAGATGACCTGTACTTGCTGTCCCAGTTACCATCTTCGAATATAATGACTTTCAAAGGGTACGAGATAAATGGGAATACATTTTACACGATCGCCCAAGATAAGAAGAGCACCAACCAAAACAGTGGTGTCCGCTTTGATGCAGCAACCAAGAGTGGAAAGGACACATATTATGGTTACATAGAGGACATATGGGAACTTGACTATGGACGTGGTTTGAAGGTCCCTTTGTTTTGGTGCAAATGGGTCAATATGACACGAGGCGGGGTAACGAAAGACCCGCAGTACGGAATGACAACAGTGGATCTCAACAATCTTGCGTACGCAGACGAACCATTCGTCCTAGCCAATGATGTGGCGCAGGTTTTCTATGTGAAGGACATGTCTACCAAGCCGAGAAAAAGAAAAGATAAGGAAGCGAATACATCATACGATGAGCCAAAGCGCCACATAGTTCTTTCAGGGAAAAGAAACATCGTGGGAGTGGATGACAAGACAGACATGTCAGAAGATTATGAAAAGTTTGATGAAATTGCTCCCTTCACAGTGAATATTGACCCGAGCATCCAGTTAAATGATGAAGATTGTCCATGGTTACGGTGCAAAGGGACACACGCGAAGAAAAAGTTTCACACCCAAAGATCCCACTCTGGGATGTGACCGACTTCACTGTCATCACTTTCTTCTCTAGTGAGTTTCCGGACTAATATATCTGGAAAGTCCCACTTCGGACAAACCGGAGGGAATCTTTGTAATAGTTAATTAGGGTACTTATGTGTTTTGGCATTTGAAACGCGAAGAAATATTACGGCAAAAACTGGATGCACTTCGTGTACAAAATGGACAATCTCTTTCGAAGTATCAGGGTTTCGGACGAAAACTCGTCTGTTACAAAGGCATTTCATTTTTTTAAATAACCTAAGTATTACCAAATTGAATATAATGATAAAACACACTAATATTAAACATAAGAAAAAAGAATCACTGAAAAATCTATTTTTAAAGTAAAGTTATTCACAAACTAGTGATTCACACAAATTTCAAATAATTCAAATTTAAACTATTAAAATTTGAAAACTACTGGCACTAACAGAAAGTTTGTAATTTTTTGTACCTAAAGCAAAAATATTCAGAAAGAAACTCTAAATACAGCAAAAAACAACTCAGAAATAAATACAAGAAAATAAATAAAGCAGAAAAGAAAAAAGAGAAAAAATATAAATAAAAAAAAGCCCGCCTACTGGGCCACAGCGGCCTGCATACGACTAGACACCCAACTTGTAGTTGGGCCAGGATGCAAGCCCGCAGGCCCAGTAGGCCCAACAAGGCATAGCAACAGAGGTAGGCACAGAAGGCCTGCAATACAGAGGAGCTCGAGACAGCAGCCGCGGCGGGGCTTATAACCTGGTGCGGGCGCCCTTCGGCAAGCGAGGTGGGACTAAACTTGCCCGCACCGCACCTGCGGCAGCGCACCACCTTTAGTACCGGTTGGTAGATCCAACCGGTACCAAAGGGATGTCTTTAGTACCGGTTGGAGCCACGACCCGGTACTAAAGGGGGTCGCTTCCCGCCGCTTGGCCTGGCCAAATTTGACCTTTAGTACCGGTTGGTGGCTCCAACCGGTACTAAAGGTCCATCCTATATAAACAACCCTTATGAAAATTTTCACTTCTTCTCTGTTCGCTCGTCTCCTCTGCTTCTTCGATCGACAGCGCCGCCGCCCCCCGTCGCCGCCCCCGTCGCGCGCCGTCCCCGTCGCCGCCCCCGTCGCGCGCCGTCGCCGTCGCCGTCGCCGTCCCTGTCGCCGTCGCCGTCCCCGTCCACGTCGCCGCCCCGGCCCGTCCCTGTCGCCGTCCCCGTCGCGCGTCGCCGTCTCGCCGCCGCCCCGTCGCCGCGCCCGTCGCCGCGCCCGTCGCCGCCCCCCGTCGCCGCCCCGGTCGCCCCGCTGTGAGCCCCCTGCGCCATGGCCGCGCCCTCGATCATCCGATCGAGCCCGCCCGCACACACACACACACAGAGTACACACACACACGTACACACACACACACACACATTTTTCTTAATTATTTTCTGTTTTCTCCGTTTTGTAGTTATATAAATGTTAGATTAATGTTAAAGTTTTAGCTAGATGAATTAGATTAATGTCAATTTGTTAGATGATCGAATTAGATATATTAATGTCAAATGTTAGATGAATTACATAGAAATGTTAGATTAATGTCAAATGTTAGATGAATTAGATATATTAATGTCAAATGTTAGATGAATTAGATATATTAATGTCAAATGTTAGATGAATTAGATTAATGTCCGTTATGTTAAATTTGCATATAGAATTTGCATATAGAATTTGTATATAAGAAAAAATGTTACATTTGCATATAGAATTTGTTATCGACGTCAACGATGCCCGGCCCGCATCCTCGCCGTCGACCCGTTCGCGACGACGTCCTGCTTCAGAGGAGCCATGTCCGGGACTGGGCTCCGCCGGGCTGGCACTGGGAGGTGCTACCTTCAGGGGGGCGCCGCTTGGTGAGGAACCCGGCCCCGGGTCCCGTCGACGACCCGGAGCTCCTTTGGTGGCTCCGGGAGCCACTTTCGATAATATTCGAGACGATGTATTCGAGATTATATTCGATGATGCATATTATCTACTATGATTCAGTTTTATCTTTCGAGATGCATATATATTATCTACTATTATTCGAGATGCATATCAATTATCTACTATTATTTGAGATGCGTACTAAATTGTTTTATATTTCTTCTGGATTAGTTAAATAAAAGCTATGGCGGACAATACCGGCAGAGAAGGAGAAGAGGCCGTGTTCGAGATCATACGCTCCCCTCGCGGGCCACATGATCAGAATGAAGAATATGACGGCTCCCAATATCTGAACAATACCGGGGAGGGTGATATGATATTCGATCAAGACGACCGAATTGATGAAGTCCAGAACTATGATGATCTTGAAATAGCAAATACCGGCGAGGTACATTATAGAAGCAGGCATCTGGTGATCATCACGTGTTTTAAATGATTTTGTATATATATATATATATATATATATTAACGAATCGATCTTTCTTCTTTCAGCCCTCCGGATCGAGTAAATCGTCTGCAGGCAGCAGAAAGCGAGGCCCGGCCAAAAAGTTGAAGGATGGCGTAAAGTACAACATCGATGCCATCAAACCTAATGGCGAACCAAGCGAGCCTAAGAAGAATGCGGACAAGTGGATTCGTCAGTGCGGAGTTCTTGTGAAGGACCAAATCCCGATCTCCATTCAAGAATGGAAAAAGCCAGCAACGGAACGTCCAGATCTTACTTATGTTGACCAAAGAGCAAAAGATCGGCTTTGGGAATCTCTCATGTCACATTTCACCCTACCAGATCATTTCACACATGCAGATGTGCAGAAAGTCAAGGACGCTGCTCTTAGGAAGATGGCGCGTGCATTCAACAACCACAAGAAAAATATATGGGCCAAGTACGGAGGAAAGAAGACTCCAGAATTCACGGGAACACTGGAGAAGCAAAGAGATCACTGGCCCGCTTTCGTGAAATTCAAGGAATCGGAATTAGCTAAGGAACGGTCGAGAATAAACAAGCTCAATGCCGCGAAAAAGGAGCATTACCATAGGCTGGGGCCAGGTGGCTACGCGGTGGCCCGGCCTAAGTGGGATAAGGCTGAGCAAGAGATGATAGATGCAGAGGTCATTCCAGTTACATTGAGCTGGCCCCCCAGGTGCAGGACTTGGTTCTATGCGCATGGGGGGGCGTTGGACCCAAAGACAGGCCAGGTTTTGAAGAAGGCAAGTCTTAAAGGAGGCGACGACAAACTACTTGTTGCAATAGAAGAGGCTCGAACGGGGGTGTTCACGCCCAACAGAGAGAACGACGAGCTTACACGCGCCCTGGGAAATCCTGAACACCCGGGAAGAACACGAGGCAAAGGCATTGTTCCGTGGTATCAGGGGTTTGCGGACTGGAACGCCGACTACAGAAGCCGTGCGAGAAAGAAGATGGAGGAGGAGAAGAAGAGGAAGCTGGAGGAGGAGCAGAGGAAGCAGGAAGCAGAACGCGTTAGAGGCCTAGAATCAGCGCACGCGGAGTTGGCACTCCAATTAGAGCGGCAGCAGCAGCAGATCAACTCACTTAGCCAGGAAAGGGGGTCTCAGCAGCGGCAGCAGCTAGCGGATCCATCATTGGATAGCACCGAGCCATCCATGCCGAGAAGCAGCGTGGGTTCCGCCCTGGGCGATGAGTCACTACTGCTGGATAGATACCCTGTGGATGACATCATGGATAACACTAATTGTGAGCTACACTTTAAAATGAAGAACATATCCATGAAGGTGGCGGACGGCATTGCTTATACAAATCCCCCTGAAGCAACCTTCCATTGCAATCCGATTCCAGCTGACTATGCTCGTGTCACGGTTGATGAAGTTGTGGCACAATATTCGGGGCTACAGCTTGACATTCCTGGAGGTGACGACGAGCGCACACTGGGAGAGGCCATACATCGTATCATTCTATGGAGAAAGGATTGCATTGTCTTTCCAAGGCCACCGACACCGCGTCAGCCGACTCCTTCTCCAAGTCCGCCACCGCGTCAGGACACTCCTACTCCTCCAAGTCCGGCAACGCGTCAGGCCAGTCCTCCTCCTCCAAGTTCGGCACCGCGTCAGGCCACTCCTCCTCCTCCAAGTCCGGCACCGCGTCAGCCCAGTGCTCCTGCACCGCGTCAGTCGTCTCCGCCGCCTAGGCAACAGCGGAAGAGAGCCGCCGCAGCTATGGCGTCTAGCGGTACAAGTACAGGAGGCAAGAGACGAGGATACCAATTTGGTCCAAGCCTCGCGCCTCTTCCGAAGAGGCCTTACGACATGACGGATGAGGAAATCAAAGCCAAATGCAGGGCGGACTTGGACGCCCATTTTGCACCGAAACCGCCACCGCCGCCAAAGGAGAAAGTGCCTGAGGTTGTCGTTGAGCACTTTATTCGTATGGCTAAAGAACCAACTCCCAAGCCTGTTGACTCAGACTATGAGCGCCAACTCAGGAAGGCACATCTAGCAAAAAAAAAGAAGGAGTCGAGCTCGAGCTCGAGCCAAGGCGCAGCTGCCAAAAAAAGCGGGAAAACTGTTCCCCAGCTGGGAGAACAGGCGGTGCAATCGATCCCCCCGCTCATTGTACCAACACATGTGAGTACCGACGCGGCCGATGAGCTGGTAATAACCGACGATCATAGAAGGATGGCTGCCGAGGCCGGTGTCACTGTTTATCAACTCCTAGGCATTGAGCCCATGGATAAGATTAGAGAGGAGGACGTAAAACGGAAATATGCCCGCGGCGAACCTCTGGTAAAGCCTGAGGAGGTCAAGAAGCTCCCAACGAGAATGTATGAATTGCATGAATGGTACATGAAAATTGCCAAGACTACCAATCGAGAGTCCCTCATGGTGAAAGTCAAGGCAGAGCATTACTACCATGAGAATGCTCTGTATGTTGAGTTTACAGAACTGTTTCAGTTATTCAATCAAGACGCACTCGACAAATCTATCGTCAGTTGCTATTGTCTGTAAGTGATTTCTTTCTGTAATTTAAGTCTCAAGCTAGCTGTAGTGCTCGTTGATCATTACCTGTAATTATCCTCACTATATTCTTTTCTGTGGTATTATGCAGGATGAAGATCTATGAAATGAATAAAAAGGGACACTATGGCATTGGGTTCATTGACCCAAATACCATTAATCAAGAGATATGGACGGATGAATGTTATCGAGAAGACACAGAGAAAAGCATGCTAGAGTTCTTCAAGCGCCTAAACACCAATCGAGATATACTACTTCCTTACAACTTCAAGTGAGTCACACTGTCTTGTACTACAAATTCTGTTTTTGCTTACTAGCTAGATGTTAATAAGTGTATAGGGTTTAGGGTAGTTGATGAGTGTTATGCACATGCCCGCTTAATTTATACATGCAAACGTGTGCGCATGCAGATTCCACTGGATCTTGTTAGACATTCAAGTTGAAGAAGGAAAAGTTGAAGTACTGGACTCACTAATTAAACCAGTTGAGGAGTACGAAACCGTCAAGGGGATAGTCAACAGGTAATTTCAATCATTATTGAACTATATGTCGGCCTATTTAGTTCGTCATTTCCTGATATCAACTAATTAATAACTCCTTTATTCATTTTCTTTGCCGGCGGGCAGGGCTTGGGCAAAGTTCATCAAAACGGTTCCAGGCCAATGGAAACAAAAGCTGTATTGGTATCGACCCAGGGTAATTAATTAATTAGTACTAGCTAGCTACCATCTCTTTAATTCTAGTTTCAATACCATTAATTATCATGCTTGATTAATTATTATCTGATTGAATTCTATTCTCGTAAAGTGCATGAGGCAGAAGCCGGGGAATGATTTATGTGCATACTACGTTTGCGAGAACATTCGCATGATGACGATCGAAAGTAGCACATCTGCTAGACAGCAATGGGTACGTTTGCCAGAACACTATTCACAATTTTTACATCATTATCGATATCTAATCACACAACTAATACATGCATATTGATCTCCTTCTTAAAAGTTCGATATGGTGCGGGATCAGCTCCTACCAACGGATCGCGTACGAGCAATTCAAGAGGAAATAGCGGGATTTTTGCTCGACCAGGTCATAGATCCCAAAGGAGTATACCATTACCCGCTACCGCAGTAATGCCTCCATGTAGTAGGAGAAATTGTATATACCAAATTGTATATATACATGTGTATGTGTGAATGGTGGTGCGAGACATTCGATGATATATATATATATGATCGGTTCTACGAGAAATTCTATTTATATATATGCATAACGTGTACAATATGTAGTATCGTAAAATACCAGCAAATGAAAAAGAATTAAATGGAAAACACAAAATTAAAGGAAAAAGAAATCATAAACCCAAAACCCCCTGAACCTTTTAGTACCGGTTGGTGTTACCAACCGGTACTAAAGGTCTTCCACCCCCCGGCGCTGGCTCGTGCCACGTGGTGGCCTTTAGTGGCGGTTCGTGTTGAACCGGTACTAAAGGGGGGGGGGGACCTTTAGTCCCCACCCTTTAGTGCCGGTTACAGAACCGGCACTAAAGGGCCTTACGAACCGGTGCTATAGCCCGAATCTGCACTAGTGGTTTCATCTCCATAGAATTGACGAAATGGTTACAGAACTGCAATACAATGTCTTTCCATTACTTCCTCTACAAATATGCTCTGAATTGTTGCATTTGATCTGCTCATTCAATTCGTTGGGAAATGCTTTAGCGGATTTACCTTGCATATATATGCCATCCTTTTAGGCAGGTCTACATGTTGCTATTGTGATCTGAATGAAACTATAAGACACCTCTTTCTCGATTGCCCACTTTGCGGAATTCAGACCTGAACTCGCTCTTGCTGGTGTACAGCGGACCAAGGTGCTCTTTTGCTTTCTTAAGAACATGCCATCTGCACCACCTGTGCAGTCCCAGCAGCTCAGTATTGATTGCAACTTCCATGGCTCTCATCCTCACCACTATTATTTATTCAACATACGGCGCCTTCCATCGATGACAGTTGTGGATAGCAGCAGCAATCACACTGATAGGGGAGGAGATCAAGTTTGCCGTTGATGGAAAATTTGGTGATGGAGGCGATGAAGAGAAGGGTGAAGATTAGGCCGCCGACAAAGAGGGCAGCAAGAGGTGGCCGGCATGATAGTGCCACCAATGGGTGAAGTCTGCGCCATCCCTTTTCCAGCAAACCTGGATGCCACCGGGTGGAGAAGACAATGTCCCCATTTTGTTGGCCACCGCCCACCAGACAAACTTGCCGCATGGACCTCTCCCTCACCATGGTGGAAGCATGGCCTACACAAAGAAGGCCACACTCCAGATCAAGTGAATTGTCCTGTTCCATTGGTTTTAGTTGCTCACAGGTTGTTCGATGAAATACTCCTTAGGAATTATCAGGTTAGTTAACTACCAATGTTCATGTGTTTCATTATTGGTTACGCTCTGGTTTCATCTCCATAGAATTGACGAAATGGTTACAGAACTGCAATACAATGTCTTTCCATTACTTCCTCTACAAATATGCTCTGAATTGTTGCATTTGATCTGCTCATTCAATTCGTTGGGAAATGCTTTAGCGGATTTACCTTGCATATATATGCCATCCTTTTAGGCAGGTCTACATGTTGCTATTGTGATCTGAATGAAACTATAAGACACCTCTTTCTCGATTGCCCACTTGCAAAATTATTATGGCGCACTGTTCATATAGCCTTTAACATTAATCCACCAACGAGCATTAATACGCTATTTGGGACGTGGCTCAATGGAGTAGACGTAACTATAGCGAATCATATCCAGATTGGTATAAGTGCTTTATTTTGGGCTATATGGAACACTAGAAACGATATGATCTTTAATGGCAAGAACTTCAATAATTTTTTGCAGGTTATCTACAGAGCCACGTCTTGGATCCGTACGTGGTCGTTACTCAACCATGCGGGCTCCAGGGAGCTTATGGCTATTGGGTGTAACCGGTGGGAGACGGTCGCACGGGCTATCTTCAGCCGATTTGGATGGCAAGCTAATAATAGGCTAGGTGTATAGGCATCGTAGCCTACTTTTGGTTTCGCCGGCTGTGGCAGATTTTATTTACTTTAGCACTTGTTTTCATGCTCAGTTCGTGAGCTCATTGTGGATCTAAGACTTTGTTATTGTTCTTTTTTAATAATATGGCTGCATGCATCGATTGATGCAGAGGCCGGGGGCTTTGTTCCTCCTTTTCAAAAAAAATAAATATATGCCATCCTTTTATATGGCCTTAAGAATGATTCTTAAACATGGACTACTCGTGTTTTATCTAGGTCATACTTTGTTCTTTACTCAAGAATTTGTTGCACTGCAACTACTGCTGGTGTTGACTATTTGTTGATAAACATGGAGTGGACTAGAAAACCTCATATTGTCCCCTATTTATTTCATATGGACTATAGAAGCTTAGCATTTAGCACGTCCAAGAGAAACCAGAATGTAAATTTACATGTATGTTTTTGCCTCTTTACCATTTTCAGGTATACAACATGCAAGAAACGCAAAGTTAATTTGTCGACACTTATAGGCTTTTCAGCGATGTCTTAACTTCCTTAATTCACATCAATGTGTTCGACATGGTACCTTCTTTGTTTATTTCGTTTCCAAATTTATGTGGAGTCAGTTATTTTATTCCTGGCTGATAATGTATTAAAGGTTACTGTTTCCAGCCTTTGTCTCTCGGCAAAACATATGCATCTGGTTGACTTTAGGCATGTCATTTTGGGATGGACTTATACAGAACCATGGTAGGGATTGCAAGGTTTTGTTATTGCAGACAAAAAAAAAAGCACAGTGGATCATGTTGGTAGGTCTTTTTTACATAGTATAAGTTAATCTGAAGATGAATGTTCGCAAGCAGGAAAAGAACATAATGTTGTTCTGAAAGAGAAAAATCTGTAATATATATTTTTAACCTTTCCTATCATATACATAGTTTTGGTAGATTTTAGAGGCGTACACTAACAGGAAGTTGGATCTCGAGTGCAATCTACGTTCTCATGTCTATGGTTTTTGTAATTGGCTGCATCTAGCTCTGAACCTGAAGCAGTTATCCTCTCATACCTACTGTATATGTATGGCAATGCCACATTGCTCTAAACTAGTAGTTTTCCTCTCATACCTATTGTATATGCATGGCAACACCACATTTATCTGAACCTGAAGCAGTTTTCCTCTCATATGTACTGTATATGTATGATAATTCTTATGTTGAGAAGCACACAAAATGTGCTTATTGAACTCATGAAATTACCGTGAACACTCTCTTGTTATACTGAATAAAAAATTGTCAAGGGAAGCAAAAATACTGGTATGATACGAAGGATTGATATTCTAATTCTAATGCAGAACAGGTTTACTAGTTCTCGCACAGAAAAGAGGCATATCGTCTCTATCAAGTGTTTGCCAAGTCCTGTGGTTTGTCCATGAGCCACGAAGATGATCGATAGTTTTCATAAATATTTTTTTGGCTGCATGTCAAGGTGATGAACTACCAAAATAAGAAATGTGATACATCTCCTGTAACTTTTGCTTGCATCTTAATAGTAGATGATATGCTCCGAAAGCCAAAACAAATGCTGCCTGACAAAAGACCTAAAGAAATGTTCTTTTCTTAGAACACAAAATCAATAATAATAAAGCAGTTTAATTCTTTGGTTCTCTGAACTTCAGTATTATCTTCAAACCGTTACATGCTTTACTAGGGTCGTATACACTGAAGCATAATGGTGCTGCTCGGTGCAAATAACACCACTATGGACATACAAATTAATTTGTTGATGGGGTAATGTTGTTCGAGCAAAGAAGTGACAAACTCCTATGGGGATAAATGTCGAAAATTCTGTTTGCCTAATATTTCTTAATGATTTATAATTTACTTGACAACCCAAAATTGCTTATTTAGTAATCTTTTTTATATTTCCCTGCAATGGGTAAATGCAAAGTTAATTTGAGTAGTTCACTTGTTTCCTAGGGAGATGTTTTCTTCCGTGGAGCTTTTGTAAACCCTCGGTGCTCATGAGACCCATACTCTTAGAATCCGATTGTGCAAGCTATCATATTGGTGTTTTTAGAACCGTTGAGCCTTTGTAGTCAAAGCAACATTTCGTGGATTTGATGCACCACATCCTTCTTTTACCCAAATAAACGCTGCTGCCGGGAGGTGAATGCCTGTTCAGGGCTGGTCGTGTTTTTATACAAACTCTTACTTAGTTGAAAGTACGAATTATTGAAGTGATCTTTGGCGCAGCAAAGCGCGATACAGGTTATAGAAATTGTAGGCTTCCCCCAGGGAGTCAAAACTCATCCCAATCTGTGGCTTCACTATATTGTCTGATGGTTTGTCAGCATACCTCCTGATTGTTTCTTCTAATGGAGCGACTCTACCAGGGCAGGGTACCCTATCCGCAGGTACACTTCCAACTCTCAACCTGAAATTATATTGAGATGTTTTAGATGCTGCACTCGTTTTCATCTTTCTTGGTGGAGCGGTGCTTCATCATACACATTGATGGTGACAGATCTCGATGGCATGGCGCCCTAGAGATTAGGCGTCTGATGTGCGATGATGGACTCACGCAGGAGGGTGACGCTGTCTGGCGTCGTGGTGGCGTCGACGGCAGCTAGACCAGGCAAGGTTGATGCAGCAGTACAGCTCTTAAGATGGATTGGTGGCAGGTGGCGGCGGCGGCCTCTGAGTGTGCGCCGGACCGGTGGGTGCCCCATACCCGGCAGGCGTCCTGGTTGGGGCCTCAGGTCTTAGATGTTAGGTTTCGCTGCGAGGTCTGTTTGGTATTAGGCCCAGACTATCAGCATCCCTTCATCAACTGGATAGGGGTAGCGACAGATGTTGTCTAGACGGTGGCTTTAGTCTTACTGTTGTATTACTTTGTAAGGTCTTGTGTGAATAATTTATAAAGTGGCTGCATGCATCGTTCAGATGCAGAGGCCGGAGGTCTTCCTCCTTTTCGAAAAAAAAGAAACTCGTTTTCATATACCAGGAGGTGTATCAGACGATAGATACCATGATCTAGCCACAAACAGAATCTATGCTAAATGAACGTATGGATGACCACCAAAATCAGGAGATCAGCTAGCTGACACTAGTAATCATACCCTCAGACATCTATTGGCATACCCACAATATTTTGTCATTCCTTGCAAAAAATCAAAACCATCCAGCCAGAAAGAACACTGATTTCACCTTTACCTTCTGGTCCACCCCGACGCCTCCGGGTTCACTTTGCCACTGGACCCCTCAGAACTAGGTTGGCGACGGACTCCTTCCTCTTGCTGCCGGAATCTCTCTGCTCAGCAGAGACGCCGAGGTGTCCAACCACAACTGCGCACGAGGAGTCGGCGGCCGACGGCCCTCAACACCAATGGACCTGGCTGCTCAACACCCGCAATCACCTACGGCATGTTCAACAAATCAAATGTCAGTCGTCGCCATAGTTCGCTCGCGCGTCTGCAGGGCGTATCGAAAACAATAATACGGCGGAGCAATTACTTGTCAAGCGGATCCAGTAGAAATCCGTTGCCTCGCAGGTCAGCACCTTCCCTGCTCTCCGCCGCCATTTTTTCGCTCCCAGCCGACGAGCTAATAGGAGGAGGGGGATGGAGAAAGGATGAACTTACTAGAGGTAGAGGGGCCCGGACAGCAATTGATGGTGTGCACACGTTTCTGATCCACCGCATAGCTTTTGTAGCCACGGCTCAGCCCGTCGCCGTTCCGCGGGCGACCGTACGTCCCTGTTCGTCGCTGTATTTCGGCATACGACCCCCTTTTCTCAGGCCCTGTTTGTTTGAGCCTGGGCTTCAGCTTTTGCAGCTTCTCCATTTTGATGCAGCTTTTCCACTTTGGTCAAGAAACCATAAAAGCTCCTAAATAGGTGCTTTTGAAGCTTTTATGGCTTTTGATGAATCAATATAACAATATTTAGCTTCAAAGTGGAGAAGCTCCAAAAACCATAAAAGCTCCAAAAGCACCTATTTAGAAGCTTTTATGGCTTCTTGGCCAAAGTGGAGAAGCTGCAATAGACTCGTATATGCTCAGTATATGCTCAGACGGACCCACTAGCCCAGATCCCTAGAGGTGGACCTACGACCAGGATAACGTGTGCAGATGATACCGCTGCTCTCAGTAACGCCGCTCTCCTTCTGTAAATTGATCCTCTATTTTATCTATTTAATAATCTTACATATGTAATGTATATTTATATAGTGTTTATTGGTATAAGTTTTACTTTAGGCCCTCCCCTCTTGGGGCCCGGGGCGGTCGCCCCATTTGCCTAGCCTATGGGTCGGCCCTGGGCGCAATTGATCGTTTTCGACGGCCATGACGCCCTAATCGGCCCTCACGCCGGCGCCACCATCACCCCCGTGCTCCTCGGAAAATCCTATACGCCGCTCACTGCGTCGTAATGTCGACCCTTCGCACAGGGTGGCGCGACCGATCGACGCAGTGGGCTGGCCCAATTACTAGCGAAACATTTTTGGCTGTACAGTATTACTACCGGTACTGGTTTTGGGAATCTTCTAGAGGTTCCCAGCCGGTTTTTTACGGTTTTGGAAAACTTCTAGAAGGTTCCTGAGCCAAACTTTTTTCTATTCTGTTTCTCTTTTATTTTTTCATTTTTCTTTCAGTTGTTTTCCTTTTCTGCTTATTTCTTTCTCATTTTTTTCTTTTTTAAATGTTTTGCATTTTCAGAATTATGTTCATGTTTCAATAAGTGTTCAAGAATTTTTACAAATGTTTGTATTTTCGAAATATGTTCGCATTTTTCATAAATTTGATTGCTTTTTTCAAAAATTGTTCATAGATTCAGAAATTGTTCAGATTTTCAAAAAACTGTTCCCATTCAAAAATTGTTCACAAATACAAAAAATTAGTCGCACTTTACAAAAAGTGTTCCCGTTTTCAATTTTTGTCCACAAATTTAAAATTTTCGTATTTTCAAAAAATCTTCACATTTTTCACAAATTTGTTTGCTTTATCAAAAATTGTTCGTAGATTCCTAAATTGTTCAGATTTCAAAAAACCGTTCCCAGTCAAAAATTGTTCACAAATATAAAAATTGGTCGCACTTTACAAAAAATGTTCCCATTTTCAATTTTTGTTCACAAATTAAAAAATGTTCCGAATTTCAAAATATGTTCGGATTTTTCATAAATTTGTTTGCTTTTTTAAATATTGGTCATAGATTCAGAAATTGTACAGAAATTATTCATGTTTTCAAGTCTTGTTCGGGAGTTTCAATTTTTTTTCCATTTATCAAAAATGTTCGTGTATCCAAAATTTTTTTTGGAATAAGAAAAATGTTCTGGTTTCGAAAAATGTTCGCGTATACAAAAATTGTTTTCGAATTTGAAAAATGTTCCGGTTTCTAAAAAAAAATCATGTTTTCTATTTTTGGTTGATTTTACAAAAAAATTTCCCATATTAAAAAAAATGGTCGCCTTTCAGAAAAATCTTTAATTTTTTTGGGAATTTGTTCTCCATTTCGAAATATGTTCTAAAAAAATGTTCATGTTTACGAAAAAAGTTCAGAAATGTCAAAATATGTTCGTGATTTCTGAAAAAAATTCGGGTTTGCCAGAAATTGGTCGAAAGTTCAGAAAATTACTCAAATTTTGAAATATTGTTCAGGAATGTTTCAAATAGTGTTACGTACGCTACTGCTATTTTAGACCTTGCGATGCATTTCTGTTTCAAGAATTCTTCAGCTGTAGTGGCTAGTTGCAAGCGCCCTTGAGTCGGTGACCCGGGTTCGATTCCTGGGAGCGCAATCGGCATTCGTGGCCCATCGTAATGGGCCGGCCCAGTCGGGCGCACCCTGTGCGATGGCGCATCTATTTGCCGCAGAACGCGGAACATAGGAGCTCCCGCGCTCCTCTGCCGCCTCTCCAGACTGGGCGCTACTCAACAATACGGCACGCATCTCGAACAAGCGGAACGCAACCACTGCCGTGTGCCTTACGAGGGAGAGACATCCCGTGGCGGTGTCCTTCTAGATCGCTGACCCGCCGGTCGTCTACCAGTTCTCCGTCCACTGCCCCGGCCTCGACGCCTCGGACCTCTGCTCCGACGCCCCGCCATATCCAGAAAGAATCACAGCGGGAGAATCCGGGCGCTCTCAGAGCTCAGGCAACTCCGACCGTCCGATCCGGTTCTTGATGCGTTTTGGGCCGTTGGATCTCGCCCCCGGATGATCCCGTCCGTTGGATCAAACCGTGACACTGTAGATCGAAACAGTGTCGAAATATCATGCCACCGCCAGTAATTCCAGTACCCCGCCGAGGGCATTTTAGACATTTTGTGTAACCCTTTAAAAAGGAAGTAGCAGCCACTAGAAACCTAGCCGCTTCCTCCCGCACTCGTGTAGTCGCGCACCCTTCCCCCGTCCTCCCGCATCCCAGCCCCCACCTTGCCGCCGCCACCAACACCGGGCGATTCCGGCGAGTTCCGGTGGCCCTCGTCGGAGCGCGGCACACCCACGAGCTCCCCTCGTGATGGTGCTTCCTTCCCTCCGGCCATATCCGCTCCTCGCGGCTGCAAGCGTTCGCGCGCGACCCCTTCCTACGGCTAGTGTTTCGGCTGCCTCCAACTCTGGCGCGGTGAGCTCTCCTCTTCCCTAGATTCATGCCCTCTCCTCTTCTCTCCCCGCCACATCCACTTATTGTGTTGATTTGGTGCAGCAGCCACCGTCCTCCATGGCCGAGACGACTACCACGGCCCGCACATGGTCGGGCTCGCCGTCGTCTGTTGGTTGTCGATGGGAGGAGGCCAGCCACCGGCCGGCGCGTCGACGGGAGGAGGCCAGCCACTGGCCGGCGCATCGACGGGACGAGGCCAGGCTGTGTGCTCTTTTGCTACCGGCTGCGCCCTTGCCGACTCCGACATGCTCAAGGGGCTTGGCCAAGTCAGAGGCCAGGCGGTGTGCGCGACCGAAGAGCTCCAACTGCAGGCGCTAGATGCAGCTCTACCCCCATCGCTCCTCCTTCTTCGTCTGTTGCAGGCGCTCCTCCTCCTCCTCCATTGACAGGAGGGGCTCGGCTGCAGTTCTGCAGTTCTACTGCATCTCTCTCTCTCTCTCTCTGTCTCTCTCTCTCTCTCTCTCTATCTCTCTGACCACTACTCCATACATCATCGTGGAAATGCAGGAGACAGGCCTGTTAGTTGGAATATATTGTTTTTGAATGAATGTGATTTTTGACTATTACTCCTGATCTAGAACCCAAACTTAGGAACTGTAACCATGCATGACCAAAAGTGGTATGAAGAGTAGATGTTTAGCTTGCATAACATCACTAGTATTTCATACAAACATTTGGATCTTTCTTAGGAATAACATAAACATATGTTTCAGTTTGTTAAAGAGAATGATTCGCAGTTTTCTGGATGATAATTATAGGTCTGTTAGTAACCTTGTTTGAGGGATGTTATTGTCTTCACTAACACTAGGGGAGACCCTGATTTTCATTGAAGTTGATCTCGAAGACATGGCCAATCTATACAGCTTATTAAAGTTTGGCATGTTTTTTTTTAATAAATGGGTGCTCTACTCTACTGTGTACCTTATGTTCTCTTGTCATAACAGGAACTTTTGTTCGATGTCCCTCCTATTGCTGAATGTGAAGCTAAATATTTTCTCCCGTGTCGACCCGAACGTTGTTGTCGCACATGTCTCGTCCTACCTTGCTGCCCCCTGCAACAATAATTGCAGCGGTGGCCACTAATTGCTTGTCAGACAGGGAGGGGGACGACGAGGACATGGTCCTTGTTCGTGGCGGTGTTTTCACGTTCTGATAGTTTGTTGTTTGGCGTCAGGATGTCAAGAACATGTAATTCCTGGACGGTTGAGCACTATTTTCCTAAATTCATATAGATTAATCATAATGTTATGACCGGCGTCCACTACAGCCGAAGGAGGCCCAATGACGCCTCTAGTTAGGGGGCCTGGCCCAACTTATCTTTATTTTCAGCACATATAGGATTATATAAACTCTTGTAAGGACTCGTTTTAAGAATTAAGCAATAAGATATATCTATTGCCCGGCTCCCTCAGGAGCCGGAACCCTAAACCCTAGCCGGCGCCGTCTCTCTCCCTCTCCCTCTCCACCGCGCGACCACGGCGCCCCAGCGCCGCCGCTTGCGCCCATCGCCCCGGCAACCTCCCTTCCACCCCTACAACCTGCGGGCTAGACCCGGTAGGAACCTAGCTCCTACCAATCTGGTATCAGCTGTCTCGGGATCGATCATGTCTGCCCCGCTGCCCACCGCCACCCTTCCGCCGCCGATCACCACCTCGCAGCCGATGACCATTGAGGCCGGTGCACCGTCCCTGTCCGGGCCAGCCTCCTCCGCCGCCTGGACACCTCCCGCACCCGTTCCCGCCATCTTCACCCCGGAGAAGATGTCGGCGGCGCTGCGAGACCTCACACAGGCGGTCCAGGGCATCCGCCTCTTCCTCGCGGGGCCCTATGCGCCGCAGCCGCCAGCCCCCGCCGCCAACATCATCGGACCGCCGCCGCTCCAGTGGCAGCCACCGTCCCCCGGCGGCCTCCGTCGCCCTACCATGCTGCTGCCGCAGCCGCCGTCGCCACCGGTGACGTCGGGGCCGGGGCTTCCGACGACGGCAGCCGGAGTGCCCATCCACCAGGTGCGGTTCCCACCGTCGCCGTCCCCGCTGCCGGCCTGGCTCTCCGGGTCCCTCGAGCCGGTCTACACGACAACCTCGGGCCACCCGTACGTGCCACCGCCGCCTACGTCACACCCGACTCTACCGCACGGGGGGGGGGGGGGGGGGGGGGGGGCTCCGAGCGCCTCCGGCCCTTACGCGGGCGTCGACGGGCCCCTGTTCCAGGGAGGTTCCTTGATGCCCGCCTACTCCGCCCCGCCGTCCTCACTGCTCCACGCCGACGAGGCGTACCCGCCCCTCGTCCACGCCCAGCAGCCGCCAAGGTTCTCCAAGTTGGAGTTCGTCACCTATGACGGCACCGTCGACCCCCTGAATTGGCTCAACCAGTGCGACCAATTTTTCAGGGGGCAGCGCACGCTCGCGTCCGACCGCACCTGGATCGCCTCATATCACCTCCGGGGAGCGGCCCAGACGTGGTACTACGCCCTCGAACAGGACGAGGGCGGCATGCCCCCCTGGGAACGCTTCCGCGAGCTCTGCCTCTTGCGTTTCGGACCGCCGATCCGCGGGAGTCGGCTAGCGGAGCTTGGGCGCCTTCCTTTTCTCTCCACGGTGCAAGACTTCGCCGACCGCTTCCAGGCCCTCGCTTGCCACGCTCCCGGCGTCACGGCTCGCCAGCGGGCTGAGCTCTTCGTTGGCGGTCTTCCGGACCACATCCGCGTGGACGTGGAGATGCGCGGGCCCCAGGACCTCTAGACGGCCATGTACTATGCACGCGCCTTTGAGCATCGCGCCATGGCCATGCAGCAGGCGTCCCCGCCCCGGGCCGCCTGGCAGCCCCCTCAGCCGACACTACCAGCCTCGGCCCGTCCTGCCCCGGCGGCCTCGGTGCCCAACGCCCCGGCTGCGACGCGCCCCTTCCGCGGGCTCACTCCGGCCGAGCAGCTCGAGCGCCGCCGGCAAGGGCTGAGCTACAACTGCGACGAGCCCTATGTGCCGGGCCATGTTTGTCCACGCCTCTTCTACTTGGAGGCTGCGGACTATGTCGAGGAGGACGCCGCCGCCGGCGGGCTCGGCGAACCGGCTACTCCACTTGACGCCGAGGTTCCCCCGGGGCCCGCCCCGGCGAACGCCCTCGTGGTCTCTCTCCATGCGCTCGCGGGCATACGGACGGAGAAAACTATGTTGCTGCCGGTGACGCTCAACGGGGAGCGGTTCCTCGCCCTGCTGGACACGGGCTCCACCCACAACTTCTTGCCCGGGGATACCATGCGCCGCCTGGCGCTGCAACCGACTGGCGGGGAGCAGCTACGCGTCATCGTGGCCAATGGTGACCGTCTTCAATGCCAGGGCATTGCTCGGCATGTCCCCATTGTCATCGGTGACGAGCACTTAACCATCACCTGCGTCGGCATCGATTTGGGCTGTTTCGACTTCATCCTCGGCGTCGACTTCTTGCGGACCCTGGGTCCGATCCTCTGGGATTTCGACGCCATGACGATGATCTTCTGGCGCCTGGGTCGTCGCGTTCGGTGGCAGGGCGTGGGTGGCGCCGCTCCGACGGTGCCTCGGCCCCAGCTGACGGCGGCCGCCATTGACGCCGAGCACCCCTTGTTGACGAGCTTGTTGCAGTAGCACATCGACCTCTTCGACGAGCCACAGGGCCTACCGCCAGTCCGGCCCTACGACCACCACATACACCTGCTGCCGGACTTCGACAAGCTGTTCGTGGTGGACTGCGACGCCTCGGGCATGGGGTTTGGCGCCGTCCTTCATCAGGGCGACGGGCCGCTCGCGTTCTTCAGCCAGCCCTTCGCAGCGCGCCATCACAAGCTCGCGGCCTACTAGAGGGAGCTCATCGGCTTGGTGCAGGTTGTACGTCACTGGCGGCCGTATCTGTGGGGGCGGCCATTCCGTATTCACATGGATCATTACAGCCTCAAGTTCCTGTTGGACCAGCGCCTCTCCACCGTGCCGCAGCATCAGTGGATCAGCAAGCCCTTTGGATTCGACTTCACCGTCGAGTACCGCCCAGGCCACCTCAACACCGTGGCGGACGCGCTGTCCCGCCGCGACGCCGACCTCGACACGGGTGCCATCGACACCGAGGGGGCGGTCCTCTGCACTCGCTCGGGACCCTCTTTCGCCTTCATCGATGACATCCACCGCGAGCGCCACGGATGCGCAGCACCTCCGCCAGCGCCTCGAGGCCGGCGAGTTGGAGGAGCCGTGGCGTCTGGACGATGGCCTGCTCTTGCATGGGCAGCGCCTCTTCGTGCCGGATCACGGGGACCTTCGCCACCAGGCCATGCTGTTGGCCCATGCAGCCGGCCATGAGGGCATCCAGAAGACCCTGCACCGCCTCCGAGCTGATTTCTACATTCTCGGTGACCGGGTGCTCGTACGGGACTGGGTGCGATCTTGCGTGACGTGCCAGCGCAACAAGACGGAGACACTGCAGCCGGCCGGGCTGCTCGAGCCCCTTGAGGTTCCCTCCCAGGTCTGGGACGACATCTCCATGGACTTCATCGAGGGCCTTCCCAAGGTGGGCGGCAAGTCCGTCATCCTTACGGTGGTCGACCGCTTCTCCAAGTATGCGCACTTCATCGCGCTCGGCCATCCCTACACCGCCACCTCCGTCACACGCGCCTTCTTCGACGGCATCGTTCGCCTCCACGGGTTTCCCTCCTCGATCGTCAGCGACCGTGACCCGGTGTTCACTGGCCACTGATAATCCCCAAGTGCAAGGAATCATCGTAGCAATTTCCAAAGGTGGAAGTGATAAGTATGGAGTGTCGAACCCACAAGGAGCTAAAGGTAAGATCAATATTCTCTCAAGTCCTATCTGCCACTGATACGACTCTACGCACGCCGAACGTTTGCTTCCAACTAGGAACGAGAAATAAAACTACGTTGTGGGTATGAAGAGGATAGCTTTGCATGATAACGGAGAGCTAGAATATAAAAACAGGTGCTGTTATCATAAAGTTAGAATATATTACAATGTATTACAAACAGCGAGGGTAGAATAATGATGGGTCGGTGTGCGGAATTGTCCTAGGCAATTATTAACAAGATCGGTAATCATTATTGCAATTTTATATGAGGGAGAGGCATAAGCTAACATACTTTCTCTACTTGGATCATATGCACTTATGATTGGAACTCTAGCAAGCATCCGCAACTACTAAAGATCATTAAGGTAAAACCCAACCATAGCATTAAAGCATCAAGTCCCCTTTATCCCATACGCAACAACCCACCTACTCGGGTTTATGCTTCTGTCACTCAAGCAACCCACTATAAGCGAATCATGAACGTATTGCAACACCCTACAGCGGGAATCCTTCACGTGTGCGCGGCACGGAAGGCACAATAGGACAACACCAAAATAAACATACAACTCAAACCAATCTATATCATCAATCAACCCAAAGGACAAAAGTAATCTACTCAAAACATCATAGGATGGCAACACATCATCGGATCATAATATGTGGCATAAAGCACCATGTTCAAGTAGGGGATTACAGCGAGGTGCGGGAGAGTGGACCGCTAAAAGGAGATGAGGATGGTGATGAAGAAGGTGATGTTGATGAAGACGATCACCGCGGCGATGGTTCCCCCGATGGCACTCCGGCATCACCGGGAGAGAGGGGGAGAGGGTCTCCCCCTTGTGCTTCCTCATCCATGGCCTCCCCCCTGGTTGGGGAAAGGTTCTCCCTCTGGTCCTTGGCCTCCATGGCGATGATGGCCCCTCCGTCCACCTCCTCCATGGTCTCCGGTGAAGGTGACCCCCTCTGGCAGGGTGCCGAAGAGGGCCAAGATTGATCTTTCGTGGTTCTGGAGACTTGTGGTGGCGGAACTTCCGATCTAGGTTTGTTTCTGGTGTTTTTGGTATTTATAGGAGTTTTTGGCGTTGGTCCCACGTCCAGAAGGTTCCCGAGGAAGTCACAAGCCAGGGGGCGCGCCCTAGGGGGGGCGCCCCTGTGGCTTGTGGATTCCTCGGCCTTCCCCTCTGGTGACTCTTCGCTCCAGTATTTTTTATATTTTCCAAAAATATTCTCCGTAAATTTTTAGCTCATTCCGAGAACTTTTATTTCTGCACAAAAACAACACCACGGTAGTTCAGCTGAAAACAACGTCAGTCCGGGTTAGTTCTAATAAAATCATGCCAAAATCATATAGAATTATTGTAAACTGAAAGCACATTTGCTCCCTTGGTGGTTTTGGTAATTCATAACAACATATAAGTCATTGAACTAATGTTTCTACCAAGTATATTTCAGGAAATGTTCAATGATAGGGATGGCAAAAGGATTGAGGAGATTGTGGAATACCCCAAGATGCAAGGAAATAGGTTGGCAAAGCTTCAAGCAAGAGGACTCTACATTTTACATTTGTGAGAAATCACTTTGAGTCCATAGGAAAGCCAATACTATTAAAAGGGGGTAAGGTTTTGTTGGTGAACAAAATGCTCATACGTGCACAAGTGATAGTCACCAAAAACACCCACAAGCTCTCCCACCAAAGTCTGTCATAGCCAAATACTCAAAGTTGGTGCAACCAACATTTCCATTCCGGTGCCACCAATTATCACCTCAGACAGACTCAGCCAAACCCTAGCCACTTCGGTGCAACCGATTCCATACCGGTGCCACCGAGTTTGGGTTGCCAACTCTCTGTTATGCAAATTCACAATATCGGTGCAGCCGAGATTGTTGGATCGGCGTCACCGAGATTGTCAATCTGACCGTTGGTCACCTTATCGGTGCAACCGAGTTTCCTATATCGGTCTCATCGAGATTCAAAAGTTGCCACCTTTTGGTCACTTCGGTACCACCGAGATTAACACATCGGTGTCACCGAGTTGGTCATTTTGTGTGTAACGGTTGGATTTTTGGGGATGCCTATATATACCCCTTCACCACCACCTACTCGACAGAGAAGCACTCAGAACTATTCCATACTTGCCCCATCCAGTTTTCTGAGAGAGAACCACCTAGTCTTGTGTTGAGGTCAAGATCTTCCACTCCAACCATATGGATCTTGATTTCTAGCCTCCCCAAGTTGCTTTCCACCAATCACATCTCTTCCACCAAGCCAAATCTGTGAGAGAGTGATTGTGTGTTGAGGAGTCTATCATCTTGAAGCACAAGAGCAAGGAGTTCATCATCATTACCGAGCCTATTACCTTTTGGAGGGTGGTGCCTCCTAGATTGGTTAGGTGTCGCTTGGGAGCCTCCTACTTCGTGTTGTGGAGTGAACTAAGAAGTTTGTACGGGCAAGGAGATCGCCTACTTCGTGAAGATCTATCCATAGTGAGGCTAGTCCTTCGTGGACGGAAGCCGTTATGGAATAGTCAAGGTTGCTACTTCGTGGACCCTTATGGGTGGAGCCCTCCGTGGACTCTCGCAACCGTTACCCTCCGTGGGTTGAAGACTCCATAAATGTGGATGTACGATAGCACCACCTATCGGAACCACGGGAAAAATCATCGTGTCTACAACTGCGTTTGATCCTCCTACCCTACCCTTTCTATACATGCTTGTTGTTACTTTCCGCTGCTATACTCTTAGACATGCATGTGTAGGGTGTACTTGACTTGCCATGAAATGCTAAAACTGCCAACTCTAAAATTTGGGAAAAGGCAAAACTTTTATTTGGTCAAGTAGTCTAATCACCCCCCTCTAGACATACTTTCGGTCCTACAAGTGGTATCAGAGCTTTGGTCTCCATTGCATTGGTCTCACAACCTAGGAGAGTATGGCGTATAGTGAGGGAAGTTATCACCGTAGAGGTCCGTACTTTGATGGCACTAATTTTGCTAGTTGGAAGCACAAAATGAAAATGCATATTCTTGGTCATAACCCCGCCGTTTGGGTTGTTGTTCGTGTTGGCTTGCAAGGTGAATTCTTTTCGGATGGAAAGGAACCGGATCGTGAAGCGACCGCGGATGAGTTGAAGATGTTGCAATACAATGCTCAAGCATGTGACATTCTCTTCAACTGCTTATGCCCCGAAGAATTCAACAAAATCAGCCGTCTTGAGAATGCAAAAGAGATATGGGATACTTTGGTTGATATGCACAAAGGAACCGAGTCCGTGAGAGAATCCAAGTTAGATGTTCTTCGAGGTCAGCTTGATAAGTTCAAGATGAAGGATGGTGAAGGAGTCGCAGAGATGTACTCTAGGCTAGCTCTCATCACAAATGAGATTGCCGGCTTAGGAAGCGAAGAAATGACCGACAAATTCATCATCAAGAAGATACTTAGAGCTTTGGATGAGAGATACGACACCGTGTGCACATTGATCCAAATGATGCCCAACTACCAAGATCTCAAGCCTACGGAAGTCATCGGAAGGATTGTTGCTCATGAGATGACACTCAAAGACAAGGAAGAGCTTCATCACAAGTCTAGCGGTGCTTACAAAGCCACGAGTGATGCTCCCGCGACTTCAAGCAACAACCTTGTCACCAATGAAGAGATAAGCCTCATGGTCAAGAAATTCAACAAGTTCTACAAGAATAGAGGCAAAGAAAGAAGCTCCAACTCAAGATATGATGAGAAGCGTTCGTCAAGTCGTGACCGAAATTGCTACAATTGTGGGAAGCCCGGACACTACTCCAATGAGTGCACGGCTCCCTACAAACGAAGAGAAGAGTCACCTCGAAGATGAAGCTCAAGGAATGAATCACCTCAAAGAGAGAGAAGGAGTAGAGATGATCGTTATGAACGAAGACACTCAAGGAGAAGTAGAGATTCGGAGAAGAAGGACAAGTACACCAAGAGCTACACAAGAAGGAAACATCAAGCTCATGTTGGTGAATGGGTTTCCGGCTCCGACTCCGACAACAACTCCGAGAGAAGCTATCACTCCGACTCCGACTATAGTCAAGATGATGGTGTTGCCGGAATTGCTCTAGTGACTACCAAATCCCATGACCTATTTGACTCACCAAATGAAGGGAGTGGAAGTTGCTTCATGGCTAAGGGCCCCAAGGTATCACACCCCGAGTATCTTGATTTTGATAGTGATGAAGATGATTTGCTTTGTGATGATGACTTGCTTTGTGATAAAACTAGTGATGTTGATCAAAATGAACTTGATAATTCTCATGCTAGTCAAGATAAGTCAATTGATGATGATAAGATGAAAATAGAAGAACTAACTAAAGAACTAAACACTCTTAAGTTATCTCATGAATCTACTCTTGAAGATCATAGAGAGCTTGTAAGAACTCATGAGAAGTTACGCTTCGAGAAGCTCAACTTGGAGCAAGAGCATGAGTTTCTTAAAGCTATCAATGACGATCTCCGAAAGAAGACTTCATCTTATCTAGCCAAACGACTACTCTTGTCTACTTTCATGCCACAAGTTAAATCTAAACAAACTAGTAACAAAGGCAAGAAATGTTCTTCATCTAGTAGCAACAATAAAAATGCTAAACCCAATGATGTTGCTTCTAGTAGTTCTATTGATTCCACTAATGATGAGTCTCTTAGCCAAGTTACACTTGAGCAAGAAAATGCTTTATTGAAAGGAATTATAGAAAAAGGTATCTACAAGAGTCTTGCCGGGTGTAAGCAATTTGAGGAAATTGTACGCAAGCACGGAGGATATCGGAAGAATCGTGGTGTTGGCTACTTCAACGCTAATGGAGTTGAATGGGAAGAAGGTCAATATCCCGAGCCCAAGTTTGTTCCTCAAAGGGAGAAGTATGAAAATACTCTTTCCAAGGGGACAAACACTCAAGATGACCTTCCACCACAAGACCACAAGCTCAAGGGCAAGAACAAGCTTCAAGAGGACATTGACTCATATGAAGATGAATCCCTAGCTATGGTGGAGTGGGTTCCCAAGGCTGCTTCAAGCTGAACTACAAAGGCTACTTCAATACCAAGGATCCCCATCAACTTGATGTGGGTCCCCAAGAAGAAGAACTAGTGAGTTCCTGAGGGGTGACTCCGCCAATGAAATTCACTCACATTCATTATTGGCAAGAACTATTTGCAATCAACATCAACTCTATACAATAGTTCGAGGAGTCACACATTCCCTCAAAGGTAAGCAAGGGACAAGGTAATCAACAAATCAATGGACATCATAACACATGTTTTGCACTCCATGTCCATAGATATCCTTGTATTCGTCTCTTGTGTGTTGGGACTAACCCATGTAGGTAAGAAGAGTAAGGAAACAACAAGGATGCTCCCAACTCTTGGTGATCTTCATCAACTTTGAGCATCCACAACTACCTCACCAACATGAAGTCTTCATCGACAAAACCCAAGGTTAGTTTGTCCCTCTTATGGGGGGATGTCACATCTAGGGGGAGCTTTACTCTAAGACTTGAGCTAAAGCATCTCTTAGAATGTGACAACATTAAATGCTTTATGTAAAAGTGGTAACCCCACTTGTGCTTAAATGATGAGTATGACCTATGATCAAGTATTCTTACTTGGCTCCTAAGTCAAATACTCATATATAGATGACTTTGTCATCGCCCAAGTGCTTGTTAGATGCTAGTGTGTATGTGCATGTTTGTCATGATTTCATTTGACATCTTTATTGTGTGAGCATGTTGGTCTGCATTTATTTTCTCATTCGAGGACATCCAATTGTTGCTATTTGGCTTTTGTTTTATCTTTCACCAATTGGATGGACAAGAATGCCTAGGACCACCCTTTAGCTATCTATGCTTTCTCACCTCATATTCCATTCATGCTGCATCACAAAATTTGAACAAGTACTTTTCGATCCCTCTGTGTGTGGAGCACTCGGAGTTCCGTATCGACAAGGACTGACCATTAAAACCTCCCAAGTGCATCTCGGTGGAACCAACCCCACATTCTCGGTCTCACCGAATGCCTAGGGTTGATCTGGTTTTCTATCTCGGTACTACCGATTCCATATTCTCGGTTACACCGAGTTTCCCTGTCAACTGACAATTGAGAAACTCGGTGACACCGAAAATCTAGAATCAGCGTCACCGACAGTGGTGGGTATATATACTGTGGACCCCGACGTTTTGAAATTCATCCTCAAACCTTCGCGCCTCAGAACCCTAAGCTGCCGCTTCGAGACCCTTGGTCATCGCCCTTGTCTCCCTGCGCTCCTCCGCCGCTGGGAATTGCCGCCGTCGACGAAATCTTCTCCATCGTCGCCGCCGTAGCGGATCCGTCGCCGAGTTAGGGTACGGATTCGACCTCCTTTGCGCTCCCCATCTGATTCTCGCGCACTGGATTTGTTTTTCTCCATAAGCCACAGTTTGCACATCGTTCTATCCACAAGAAATTTCCATAGTCTAGCGAATGATCGATTTTCTAGGGTTTGCCTTCCGCCCGATGAAACTCGGTAGAACCGAAGTGAGAAAATCGGTACCACCGATTTTCCTGTCTGTGCTGCTGAGAACTGTCTCGGTGAAACCGAGTGCTTCTTTTCGGTCCCACCGAAAAGAGTGCCAAGTTTCTGTTAATGAGATAGTCAGTCTCGGTGACACCGACAATTTTGCTTCGGCTGTACCGATATTCATGTGACAGAATGCAAAACTTTGAAAATCTTTTGTTCAAATCTTTCAAAAACTAGCCACATTTTGTGATGACTCATCCTATTCTGCTCCTCTATACTCTATTCACAGGGTCAGATATGTCAAGAGCTGAGGACAGTGAGAACAGCTTCAGAGAGCAAAGTGTTGAGATGGATTCAGGCACTAGTCCTGAGTCTAGTTCATCTTCAGATCCAGGCACTCCCAGTTCCCATGGGTTGCCCAAGGCTGCCACAAGGGCTAGGAAGAAGCTGAATTCAGATGAGGAGGATTCAGACTTCGTTCCAGAAGAGGTTCTTGCTAAGAAGCAAGAGAAGGCTGCCAAGAAGTCTGCAAGTGAAGCTACTTCTTCCAGGAGAGTTGTTGGCAAAGTCTATGCTAGCTCTGTAGCTGGAAGAGCTCCTGAAGGTGCTAGGACAAGGATGGCTCTTCACCTTGAGTCACCTCCAAAGAAGTCATTGCCTAAGAAGGCAGGTGAGAAGAAAGGTGCCAGGAAGAGGATTGTTTATGCTGTTAGCAGGCAGACCTCCATGTTTGAGGACCCTGAGGAGGCTGCTGCTGCTGCTGAGGAGGAGGAAGAACATGTTGAGAAAGCCCCTCCCAAGAAGAAGCAAAAGAAGCTTATGTCTGATGCTATGCCAAAGACTGGTACTTCCAAGAGCACTAAGTCTGCTGCAAAGAAGCCTGCTGCTGAGAAGCCCAAGAGATTGTCTAGGCAAATTCTAGCTTCTGAGAAGAACAAAGGAACCACCTCCAGAGTTGAGGATGAGGATGCTATGTCTGCTTTAATGAAGCTTAGGCCACACCTTCCAGTACATAATGCCAGTTATCCACTTGCTGAGTATATGGAGAGCTACTGATCCATATGCCTAGAGAAAGAAGACAGCTGTGGACTACAGATTCTACACCAAAGAGCAACAGGATTTCTATGAGACTGTGCTCTTTGACAAGAGTCCATCTGTGAGTGATATGCGGTATGTTGATTGGAAATTCATCAAGGAGAATGAGGAATACTTTCCAAGTGTCCAAGACAATTTCCACTGCATTGGATTGGATGAGTTCGTTGGCAGAGAGTTCACCGCTTGGAATGATGAGATGATCATGCAATTCTACTCCACTGCACATTTCTATGGAGATGGTAGAATTGTATGGATGACTGAAGGTGCAAGGTATGAATCTACTGTTGAGGAGTGGGCTGCCATCTTAGGAGTCCCAGAAGCACAGGATGGTGATTTGGATGTCTACTCAGAATCCAAGGAGAGCCACAATGCTATGGCCAATATGTATAAGGAGATCCCTGCTGCTAACGTGAAGTCTCACAGGCTAGGATCTATCTACTTTCTTCAGGCTGGCCTCCACACCATGAACACCATTCTGAGGCATACCTTGATGCCCAAGTCAGGAGATGACAAGATGATCCGAGGCTACTCCATTAACATGTTGATCCACCTTGACAGACACACCAGGATCAGAGTCATGGACTTGATTGTTGAGACAGTCAAGAGGGTTGCCGCTGATCAGAAGCGCTCTTGCTGTTATGCACCCTATATCCAGATGCTCATCAATTCAAAGTTGGAGAAGCACATATTTGCTCTAAATCGTCCCCACTTGCCCCTACAGCCAGATCTCGAGGACAACGTTGTGGTGATGGACCCAGAACATCCCACATCAGCTGCAGCTCAGGCAGAAGCAGAGACAGCTAGAGCCACTAGTGCTCAAGTCCCCAGATCCAGGAACGAGCAAATGGATCTCTTGATCTCATCAGTTCAGGACATGAAGAAGGACATTAAGGGGATTCTGGACAACCAGAACAGTCTTGTGAGGATCTTCGAGAACAGGATCAAGACCCTTAATGATAAGGTGGATGGGCTGACCAGGACAGTTAATGAGCTCAAGAAGGAAGTTGACTCAGTGCCTCTTCCTCAGACTTCTTCAGACGATGATGATGTTGATGATGAGGATGGATCACCTCTCAGGCCAGGCACACAGTTCACCACTCAGGCCAGATCAGCCACTGTGCCAGCTCCGGACTTGAGGCCCTCTTCATCAGCTCCAGCCACTGTCACCCCAGCTCCATCAGCTCCAGTTTCTCCTGTTGCCACTCCAACTCCATCCACGACATCTGCAAAGATCTTCGCCGACGCTGTTCTCTCTACTCCTTCATCAACAACCGGAGGAGATCAGCCCAAGAACGCTTAGATATATGCCTTTGAACTTTTTGGTAACTTGTTGCCAAAGGGGGAGAAGTGTATATTGATCTTTAGGCTTCGAGTGAGAGAGCGCTTTGGTTGTTATTCGCTGTTTCAAAACATTTGATCTTTTGGTTGCTTGTGACACATGTTTGTGGTGTTTGATCATACGCTTTATGTGTGATGCTACTATTTCCTATCATCTTAATGCTTGTGAGATGATCATTCACCTTTGCTTGATTGTGTTGTGCTATGATGTTCACTCTTATTATTATCGCACACCACCAAGTTGTATGTGACATGGAAGAAATGACCCATGTACCTAATCGATTGTGCATTTGCATTCAAACGCAAATTCAAAATAATGCACAAATTTAGGGGGAGCTCTTGCTTATCACATACCTCTCAAAGCGACGATTATATTCATTGATTATATCATATGTCGAAGCTTTGATCTATATGTTGTCATCAATTACCAAAAAGGGGGAGATTGAAAGCACATTTGCTCCCTTGGTGGTTTTGGTAATTCATAACAACATATAAGTCATTGAACTAATGTTTCTACCAAGTATATTTCAGGAAATGTTCAATGATAGGGATGGCAAAAGGATTGAGGAGATTGTGGAATACCCCAAGATGCAAGGAAATAGGTTGGCAAAGCTTCAAGCAAGAGGACTCTACATTTTACATTTGTGAGAAATCACTTTGAGTCCATAGGAAAGACAATACTATTAAAAGGGGGTAAGGTTTTGTTGGTGAACAAAATGCTCATACGTGCACAAGTGATAGTCACCAAAAACACTCACAAGCTCTCCCACCAAAGTCTGTCATAGCCAAATACTCAAAGTCGGTGCAACCAACATTTCCATTCCGGTGCCACCGATTCTCACCTCAGACAGACTCAGCCAAACCCTAGCCACTTCGGTGCAACCGATTCCATACCGGTGCCACCGAGTTTGGGTTGCCAACTCTCTGTTATGCAAATTCACAATATCGGTGCAACCGAGATTGTTGGATCCGCGTCACCGAGATTGTCAATCTGACCGTTGGTCACCTTATTGGTGCAACCGAGTTTCCTATATCGGTCTCACCGAGATTCAAAAGTTGCCACCTTTTGGTCACTTCGGTACCACCGAGATTAACACATCGGTATCACCGAGTTGGTCATTTTGTGTGTAACGGTTGGATTTTTGGGGATGCCTATATATACCCCTTCACCACCACCTACTCGACAGAGAAGCACTCAGAACTATTCCATACTTGCCCCATCCAGTTTTCTGAGAGAGAACCACCTAGTCTTGTGTTGAGGTCAAGATCTTCCACTCCAACCATATGGATCTTGATTTCTAGCCTCCCCAAGTTGCTTTCCACCAATCCCATCTCTTCCACCAAGCCAAATCTGTGAGAGAGTGATTGTGTGTTGAGGAGTCTATCATCTTGAAGCACAAGAGCAAGGAGTTCATCATCATTACCGAGCCTATTACCTTTTGGAGGGTGGTGCCTCCTAGATTGGTTAGGTGTCGCTTGGGAGCCTCCTACTTCGTGTTGTGGAGTGAACCAAGAAGTTTGTACGGGCAAGGAGATCGCCTACTTCGTGAAGATCTACCCATAGTGAGGCTAGTCCTTCGTGGACGGAAGCCGTTATGGAATAGTCAAGGTTGCTACTTCGTGGACCCTTATGGGTGGAGCCCTCCGTGGACTCTCGCGACCGTTACCCTCCGTGGGTTGAAGACTCCATAAACGTGGATGTACGATAGCACCACCTATCGGAACCACGGGAAAAATCATCGTGTCTACAACTGCGTTTGATCCTCCTACCCTACCCTTTCTATACATGCTTGTTGTTACTTTCCGCTGCTATACTCTTAGACATGCATGTGTAGGGTGTACTTGACTTGCCATGAAATGCTAAAACTGCCAACTCTAAAATTTGGGAAAAGGCAAAACTTTTATTTGGTCAAGTAGTCTAATCACCCCCCCTCTAGACATACTTTCGGTCCTACATAAACATGGCATGAATACTTCATAAATTATAGATACGTTGGAGACGTATCAGCATCCCCAAGCTTAATTCCTGCTCGTCCTCGAGTAGGTAAATTATAAAAGAAATAATTTATGAAGTGTGAATGCTAGCAAGTGCACAAGTTTGATCAATGATAATTCCAATCACTTTTTCTAGCATCAATATAAACCATAAACAGTAGCTCGTCTCATAAAACTTCTCATGATCAAGTAACAAGCTATTCACATGTTAAAGTATAGACCAGAAAGTTTCTTGAAAACCAACAAACTATATTCCTAGTCATCGAACAATTGCAATTCATCTTATTTTCAGGAAGGGTCTATGTAAGAGCTTTGCTTTAGCAAATTCCACATACTCAACTATCATATAGTCTTCCACGATTATTGACACTCAAAGCATATTTTTAGAACAAATAGCATCCATCGAGCACAGAGAAAGATAGGGGCTTAATGTTTCTCCTCCCGACTTATTTATCATATAGATAATTGTCAACAATAATAATTCATGATCAAATATATTTGTGTGGATATATATGTCTAGATCATTCCCCAACACATGACGCTTGCCCAGAGAAAAAGGCGAAATATAGGAAGCGGTGAAGATCACCATGACTCTTGCATAAAGGTAAGTACTAGAAAGTAAAAGATAGGCCCTTCGCAGAGGGAAGCAGAGGTTGTCATGCGCTTTTTGTTTTTAGATGTGCAAACCCTTAATGCAAAGGAATGTCACGTTGTATTGCCCTTTGTGATAGCAACCTTTATTATGCAGTCCGTCGCTTTTATTTCTTCACCATCACAAGTTCATACAACGCTTATTTTCCCTTACAATAAAAGATCATACATATTTAGGAGCAATTTTTATTGCTTTTTGCACCGATGACAACTTACTTGAAGGATCTTACTCAATCCATAGGTAGGTATAGTGGACTCTCATGGCAAAACTGGTTTAAGGGTGTTTGGATGCACAAGTAGTATTCTTACTTGGTGCGGAAGTTTTGGCTAGTATGAGGTGGAAGCAAGCACTTCATGTTGGAGGATCCATAACAATATAACTTCTATACAAATACACCCAAACATAACTCATTACGTTGTCTTCCTTGTCCAATTTCAACTAATTTGCCCAAGTTTGAAAATAATTAATGAGCTCACAATCATAGAAGATGTCCAAGATAGTATATTTATATGTGGAATCTCTCTTCCTTCAATATTCTTTCATGAATTGTTCAAGTGACCAATGCGGTGTTTGCTAACTTTCAATAAATTTTACCACCTATACTTATTATGTGTGAAGTCATTACTCCCCATGGGATAAGCAAATGAAGCATATTTAATTTCAGATTTATGAAATTCAATTCATTCAACCATTTACTCATAGGATATAAGTGAAGCACGAGAGTAAATGACGAAACTACTTCAAAAAGATATAAGCGAAGATCAATGCGTAGTCAAGTAGTTAAATAACCATGTGAGGACTCTCTCTCATTCAAAATTTCAGATCCAATGATTTTATTCAAACAGCAAGCAAAATAAAAAAAATAGCACTCCAAGAATAGCACGCATCATGTGAACGAATAAAAATTTAGGCTCAACATAGGCTAACCGGTAATTGTTGATGAAGAGAGGTGGGATGCGTAGCATCCCCAAGCTTAGATGCTTGAGACTTCTTGAAATATTTACTTGGGGTGCCTCGGGCATCCCCAAGCTTGAGCTTTTGTATCTCGTTCAATCCTCTCATATCATGGTTTCACCTATTCTCAAAAACTTCATCCACACAAAACTCGAAAAGGACTCGTGAGATAGGTTAGTACACATAATAATAAAGCAACTCTTTATGTACTGCCAAGACAAGTTGCATAATAATTTTCAAACATTAGGTACTGTATAATATCATCTCCAAAATTTATATCTACCAATATAGGCTATGGAAACTATAGGATAAGTAGATAACGAAACTATGACAGCAATCTGTCCAAACAGAACAGTCTGTAGCAATTTATGAAAACAGTATACTTCCTTAACTCAAAAAATTATGAAAATTGAGGACATGCTAAGGAATTTATATGAAAACACTGTGTAAAAATTTCAGAAACTTTTCACCTTCCAGTAAAATATGAAAATTCAAACACTACAGCAAAAGTTTCTGTTTTTTACACAGCACACATCAAACATGCAATACAAGCATCCTAAGGCAATTCTTGGAACTTTTTATTGAAAAACAAGATTATGAATAACACCTAACAGAAAGTAACAAAATATAATGACGATCCAAGCAAAGCACATATTATGTGACGAATAAAAATATAGCTCCAAGTGAGGTTACCGATAATGTAGAAGACGAAAGAGGGGATGCCTTCCGGGGCATCCCCAAGCTTAGTTGCTTGTATCTCCCTTGAATATTACCTTGGGGTGCCTTGGGCATCCCCAAGCTTAGGTTATTTTCACTCCTTATTCTCCTCATATCGGTGTCTCACCCAAAACTTAAAAACTTCAATCACACAAAACTTAACGGAACTTCGTGAGAAGGGTTAGTGTAATAAGGATAGATCATTCACTTAGGTACTGTCAAGACAAGATTCATAATTGTTCCCACATGAAAACTACTGTATTCTATCATTCCCATAATTTATATCACTAAATATAAGCTATGAAAACACTAAAACAAGCAAACTATGCATGCAAGACAGAATCTGTCAAAAACAGAACAGTCTGTGAAGATCTGTAGTGTAGCCATACTTCCCTGTCTCTAAAAATTCTGAAAAATTAGGACAATCTAGGAAATTTGTACATCAAGACTGTGTAAAACTTTCAGATCAAAATCTTGTTCCAGTGAATTTACAAAATTCCTGGACTGAGAGCAAAAGTTTCTGTTTTTGCACAGAATCAAGTCATCTATCATCCACACTATCCCAAAGACTTTACTTGGCACTTTATTGAAACAAAAGCTATAAAACATGATTATACAGTAGCTTAATCATGTGGACACACAAAAACAGAAAGTAAAAGTGTTGGTTGTCTCCCAACAAGCGCTTTTCTTTAATGCCTTTTAGCTAGGCATGATGATTTCAATGATACCCTTCTACGCCTAATTCCGATGATAATTTTATTCATACTCTAAAAGATATAAGTGAAGTTCCTAAAGCATTCTATAATTAATATAGATTAACCAATATCCAAGCTCAAAATATATAAGTGAAGCACACGAAGCATTCTATAAAGCCATACTCAAAAGATTTAAGTGAAGCACAAAGAGCATTCTACAAAACCATACTCAAAGGATTTAAGTGAAGCACAAAGAGCATTCTAAAAAGCCATACTCAAAGGATTTAACTGAAGCACAAAGAGCATTCTACAAAGCCATGAAGGACTATCTCATACTATAAGGGTGCATAAAAGGAAAACAAAAACACTAAAGACGCATATCGTGTGAACAAAACAAAAACCGAGGTATACCGATAATTGTTGAAGAATAAAGATGGGATGCCTTCCGGGGCATCCCCAAGCTTAGATGCTTGAGTCTCCTAGAAATATTTACTTGGGGTGCCTTGGGCATCCCCAAGCTTGAACTCTTGTCTCTCCGTATTCTTCTTATATCGATACCTCCTCGATCTTCGAACACTTCATTCACACAAAACTTAACAAAACCCTCGTGAGATCCGTTAGTATAATAAAGCAAAATACTACTTTAAGTACTGTTGTGAACTCATTCCAAATTCATATTAGCATTATATCTACTGTATTACAACTTCACCATGATTCGTACCCCCCGATACTACCCATAGATTCATCAAAATAAGAGAACAACGCATAGAAAACAGAATCTGTCTAAAACATGACAGTCTGTAGTAATCTGGAAACTTCGTATACTTCTGTACCTCCAAAAATTCTGAAACTTTAGGAAAAATTAAAAAAATTGTATAGCAGTACTGTGTAAAAATTTCAGAAACTTTTGACGTTCCAGTAAGAAATGTAAATTCATGCACCACTGTCAAAGTTTCTGTTTTTGCACCGCACATAGCAAACAAGCAATCTAATTATCCTAAAAGCAAATCTTGGCATATTATTTTTATGATACAATGGATATATACAAGGGGATAATTATTTTTGAGAAGCTTACATGAAAAATTCTACATTGTTTCCATGAGCATGAACACAAGTGTTCAAGGTCGACCCTCACTTCTCCAATGCACAACCTTCCAATCACTTCTCTTTTTGAAAAACTTCTTGGGCAAGAGGCAAGTAATTCTTTTTATATTTTTCATTATTATTTTTTTGTTTGTTTCACCCACAACTAAAGAAAGCAAAAAGTAAAAACAAAATCTACTTAGTGAAGAAAGCAAACAAGCACACACGAGAATATCAACCCCACGCTATTGCTCCCCGGCAACGGCGCCAGAAAAGAGCTTGATAATCCCCAAGTGCAAGGAATCATCGTAGCAATTTCCAAAGGTGGAAGTGATAATTATGGAGTGTCGAACCCACAAGGAGCTAAAGGTAAGATCAATATTCTCTCAAGTCCTATCTGCCACTGATACGACTCTACGCACGCCGAACGTTTGCTTCCAACTAGGAACGAGAAATAAAACTACGTTGTGGGTATGAAGAGGATAGCTTTGCATGATAACGGAGAGCTAGAATATAAAATAGGTGCTGTTATCATAAAGTTAGAATATATTACAATGTATTACAAACAGCGAGGGTGGAATAATGATGGGTCGGTGTGCGGAATTGTCCTAGGCAATTATTAACAAGATCGGTAATCATTATTGCAATTTTATATGAGGGAGAGGCATAAGCTAACATACTTTCTCTAGTTGGATCATATGCACTTATGATTGGAACTCTAGCAAGCATCCGCAACTACTAAAGATCATTAAGGTAAAACCCAACCATAGCATTAAAGCATCAAGTCCCCTTTATCCCATACGAAACAACCCACCTACTCGGGTTTATGCTTCTATCACTCAAGCAACCCACTATAAGCGAATCATGAACGTATTGCAACACCCTACAGCGGGAATCCTTCACGTGTGCGCGGCACGGAAGGCACAATAGGACAGCACCAAAATAAACATACAACTCAAACCAATCTATATCATCAATCAACCCAAAGGACAAAAGTAATCTACTCAAAACATCATAGGATGGCAACACATCATTGGATCATAATATATGGCATAAAGCACCATGTTCAAGTAGGGGATTACAGCGGGGTGCGGGAGAGTGGACCGCTAAAAGGAGATGAGGATGGTGATGAAGAAGGTGATGTTGATGAAGACGATCACCGCGGCGATGGTTCCCCCGATGGCACTCCGGCACCACCGGGAGAGAGGGGGAGAGGTTCTCCCCCTTGTGCTTCCTCCTCCATGGCCTCCCCCCTGGTTGGGGGAAGGTTCTCCCTCTAGTCCTTGGCCTCCATGGCGATGATGGCCCCTCCGTCCACCTCCTCCATGGTCTCCGGTGAAGGTGACCCCCTCCGGCAGGGTGCCGGAGAGGGCCAAGATTGATCTTTCGTGGTTCTGGAGACTTGCGGTGGCGGAACTTCCGATCTAGGTTTGTTTCTGGAGTTTTTGGTATTTATAGGAGTTTTTGGCGTTGGTCCCACGTCCAAAAGGTTCCCGAGGAAGTCACAAGCTAGGGGGGCGCGCCCTAGGGGGGGGGGGCGCCACTGTGGCTTGTGGCTTCCTCGGCCTTCCCCTCCGGTGACTCTTCGCTCCAGTATTTTTTATATTTTCCAAAAATATTCTCCGTAAATTTTCAGCTCATTCCGAGAACTTTTATTTCTGCACAAAAACAACACCACGGTAGTTCTGCTGAAAACAGTGTCAGTCCGGGTTAGTTCTAATAAAATCAATGCAAAATCATATAGAATTATTGTAAACATGGCATGAATACTTCATAAATTATAGATACGTTGGAGACGTATCAGCCACGTCTGGCGCGATCTTTTTCGGATGGCAGGCGTGAAACTGCGCCTGAGTACGGCATTCCACCCTCAGATGGACGGCCAATCCGAGGTGGTCAACAAGGTGATTGCTATGTACTTACGCTATGTTACAGGAGATCGTCCCCGGGCTTGGGTGGACTGGCTCTCTTGGGCGGAGTACTGCTATAACACCTCCTATCACTCCGCCCTGCATGCCACCCCCTTTGAGGTGGTCTACGGCCGCCCTCCACCGCCTGTTCTGCCGTTTCAACCCGGGACGGCCCGCACGGAGGCGGTGGGCGATCTTCTTCGCAGCAGGGATGAGATCCTTGCTGAGGTGCGCCAACGTCTTCTACAGGCCCAACAGCTGTCCAAGAAGTACTACGACGCCAACCACCGCGAGATGGAGTTCGCGGTGGGTGACTAGGTGTGGCTGCGTCTCCTTCATCGCACTACGCAGTCACTGGACCTGCGCGCCAAGCGCAAGCTGGGCCCTCGCTACGCGGGGCCGTTTCCAGTCTTGGAACGCATCGGCAAGGTCGCCTACCGACTTCAGCTTTCACCTGGCGCCCACATCCACGACGTATTCCATGTGGGCTTGTTGAAGCCTTTCCGCGGCGAACCGCCGGCAGCCGCACCGGCGCTCCCTCGGACCTCCGATGGCCGTCTTCTTCCAGGTCCGGCGATGGTGTTGAAGGCCCAGCAGAGCCGCGGCGTGTGGCGTCTGTTGATCCAGTGGCAGGGACTTCTAGAGGAGGACGCCACTTGGGAGCAGCTCGAGGAGTTCCGCCAGCATTTTCCAGACTTCCAGCTCGAGGACGAGCTGTTTGCGCAGGCGGGGAGAGATGTTATGACCGGCGTCCACTACAGCCGGAGGAGGCCCAATGGCGCCTCTAGTTAGGGGGCCTGGCCCAACTTATCTTTATTTTCAGCACATATAGGATTATATAAACTCTTGTAAGGACTCGTTTTAAGAATTAAGCAATAAGATATATCTATTGCCCGGCTCCCTCAGGAGCCGGAACCCTAAACCCTAGCCGCCGCCGTCTCTCTCCCTCTCTCTCTCCACCGCGTGACCCCGGCAACCTCCCTTCCACCCCTACAACCTGCGGGTTAGACCCGGTAGGAACCTAGCTCCTACCACATAATATCTTAGATCCATATAATTTACTTTGATTCTATGAATCTAACAGAGCAACCATATACCAGGAGCAAGGTTGACAATGAGTCATGGGCTTCGGTGGGAGTGGCGTGCTGCTCAAAGCAACCAACGGCAGCAAGACCTGGGTGACACACAAGGCCGCCGATGACACCCGCCTGCCTTTTTTTTTGCTGCCGATGACATCTCCTGGAACCTCTACTCTATAAAGTAAGCATTTGGATTATCATCTGCTCAGAGTTCAGTTCTTTTCTTGTCCAAAACTCTGCCATAGTTTACAATGGGTGTGATGGATGTTGCAAGTTCATTGGTGACAACCAAGGCATCATGCTTGGAAACGAAGACGTCGTTCTCTATTTCGTCGGCTCAGGTAAAGTGCTTAATCCTGAGAAGCTGCGACACCTTGATTGTTACAGTACTCTTGACAAGTGCATTTTGTCAAATTCTAGACAATAGATTGAAAATATACCGGCCTGCTTGTTCTTTTCAGTTCCAATCAATCTTCCGTTTCTTTGTTATTTTCAGAAATATATCTATATCAAATATTAAACTTGGAGTCGAACGTATATTGCTCCCCATGGGAAAACACACTACACATTCACTTCGTTTGTCAACTTCTACTATTCAGGAAACTTTGTTTTTGCTGACCAACTTGAGCACATTGGTTGCACAGGAAGTTAAAATAACAGGGTACTCACTCGACAGCTTATAATATTTCCCAAACGGTAACCAAAATGCAGCATTTGGAACAATTTGCATATTTTCGGACAATGCCTGCTATGTTTTCCTGCATTTTTTTCAGTGTCCTGAGGAACATGGCACTACTGATTGTTTTGAAGAAATTTTAATTTCTTAGACTAATTGATTAGTCATACAGTAATGTTCCTCTATTTGGTGCTGATGGGTGAAGGGGAAGCATGCTTCGTCGGGGCGCAGATAAACCTAGCGACTTCCCATCCCAATCTGCTTGTTTATGTTTTTTAGATTTTCAATCCATCTCATTATGAACTAAACTTGACATTAACCCTACTACGTTGTTAGATTTGTAATCCATCTCATTCGAAACTTATATGTGTGTGATCTCAACAATTTCTCCCCTCCCTGTCAGTTATGATTTGTAGGTACCTATGTTTAGCTACATCTGCTGTGAGCTAATAACAACGTTGCTCAGACTGAAGTTTTGAGGAAGCATGTTTGCTGTAAACCTTGAAACTGTATTGTATGATCCACAAGCCTCCAGGATGGTGTAAATTACCGTCCCATATCCTGCTGACAACCATTGCAAATTCTTTTCCAGATTTACTTGTGAGTAACAAAAGTCACTTGCCTGTTGTGGTTCATGAATCCAAGCGTGCTCCAGCATTTCCTCGCCATGGTTATCAACACTACAACAATAGTGATGCACGGATACTTCATGGAATCAGCGTATCCGCATTGGCTCCATTTTAAAATTAGTCCGCGGTAAGAAATAGGAAAGCTAGAATGGCTATAGTAAATGGTGCTTCATATATCACATTCTATATCTCAAAAATATCTGGGGCTCATGTTTTATGTTTCTACAGCTGTCATGTGTTTTTATTTGTACACTTGCACACTAGCTTGGTATTTGCCTACTGGTTAGGCGGGAATTGTACTAAATTTCTCTTGGTGCTAAATGTTCGATGCCTTGCCTCTTCAAAATAAAACTAATATGTCATGCTACAATCTATGTGTTGTTTCTTAGGATTCATGGGGGTATTTAGGGTTTAACTAGATTCTCATATGTTGTATAAAATTGTTGATCAAATCTTGGTGCTCTCTTCACTCTATCTAGTAATGTCGTGAATATGGAAATTGATAACTCAATGTGCCTCGCAGGATACAAACGCGGCTACGAGAAGGATGAAATGTTTAAGCAGCACCATTGGTGGCTGCGTCGCCACGCTCCTCGGCATCACGAAGACGTCGCTCCCGAGTCATCTCTGTACCACCTCCAGGTATACCAGATGCTTCTGCTTTTCTCCCTACCCCTTCCTCCATGGTCAATTCTTTGCTAGGTTGTCCCATGGGAGAACTGATACCATTACTTCGTTCAATTGTGTGTGCAATGATAGTTTGATTAGTTTTACAAATGAACATTTGTCTTCTAATAGCATAGCCTACCAACATGCTGAAGCAAAGGCTAATTTCGTTGTTTATTTCATCCTTCCTATTTATTGGATACCTCTGCTTTTAGAAACAAACCAAACCCATTATGTCTACTAAATGCATAAGAGAAATTTAATGGTTCTTATATTCGCACAGCTACATAATTGTCACAGAGCAAGCACAATAGTCTAAACTTAATGGTTTTATTTAGTTTTGGTCTTCAAATTGGCAGTAAGTGCTTGGAATTGAGTCCGATCACAAGTATCGTCACACAATGCAAAGTTTAGTTTTTTAAATAGTAAGAATATATGATTTATTTTTCGCTTTTGACAGGTCAAATACATAATTTTATCCAGATTTATGTAAATAGATAGTTGGTGTCTTATAGATCTACTATACCTCAAGCGCAGGTGTGACTGATTAACAGACAAAATCGTGGCCACTGGTCAGGTGGTGACTGTGCCTTTCCTCTTTTGTAACAAGATGATTTTGTATCAATGTGACAATGAGACTACACTAAACCCATTCTGTCAGTAGAACATTCTCTTAGGTGATTGTTTTATTTGTTCTGGTTGAGATATACTAAAGGTTGTGTACCTGTGAAAAGAAAAGACACTTCCAAGTTTTGTATGTAGTACTTGGTGTATGTCTCAAGTGCAGCTTATAATGCTCCTCTCTTAGTACTTACTCTCATGTTTATGCTCTTCGTACTGAATTTAGTGTCAAGTGATTACCTTTTATGGTCTCATGAACAGACTGGCCTTATTTTAAAGGTGCTGATGAGGTCTTGCTTCTCATACAAGTGAACATTTATTATTTCTTTTGAGCCAGAAAATTCATTGTCCTGTTCAATACGTGCGCTAATAACTTTTTTTAAAGGTGCTCCCTACTAACTTGATCATTAGATGCTTGATCAAAATGTTGGGACCGGCACCCTCGCGTCAAGGCGCGATCCCAATCTAGTGTCATATGCGCCGAGGGAGCCTTCGTGCTCTTCTGCGTCACCCTCGACGGATCCGCCCACAACTTCGTTTATTCTGCCCGCGGAATCCCCGCCGGGAAGCCGTCGCTGCACCTCCTCCCAGAACCTCGACCCAGGGTCATGGCCTTCGCATCCCAGCAATTCGGCATCCCGCCTTGCGGCGACGAGCAGTACGCCGTGGCCTTCCTCCATCACCAGTGGGATTCCGGTGATCAGGCTTGGCAGTATTACGCCTATGTCTTCTCCTCGGAGACAAATTCGGGGCGGAGAAGCAAGGAGGCCCTGTTGGACTTGTCGGAGCCCGACAAGGTGTTGTTTGACAGACATGCCAGCAGATCACGGTGGGAGCAAGCTCTCTGGGCTGGGTTGATCTCCTACGTGGCATTCTCCTTGTCTGCAACCTGTTCGATCAGCGCCCCATCGTCAGATTCATCCTGTTCCCGTCGTCGAGAGTTCGCATCACCGACAAACACAATATCGTCTACAATGCGCCGGAGTACTTCTGCGACGTCGTGTGCGCCGGTGATCTGATCAGGTTTGTCGAGATCGACTTCGACGAACCTGAATGTAGGACCAAGGGTAAAGGGTGGAGAGCCACCACATGGGACAGGAAGTTGTGTTGGGATGATTGGCAGAAGCGATGCACCGTCGATGTCGACGACGTCTCGGTTGACCAAAGTTACTTTGCTCTGTTTGGTGAACTGTTGGATGAAGAGACCCAGCAGCTGGAACTCAAGAAACTATTGTTCTTGAACCCCACCCTGAGCGTGTGTGACGACAATCTTCTTTACATGATGGCCAAGGTTGATGATGATGATGACAAGGCCTTGGTCATCACTGTCGACATGGAACGGCCGGTTCTCGATGCGCTGATCCCGGTTTCTACCAAGCCATCCTACACCATTACAATGTACTGTCCATGCTCTTTGCCCAAGTACTATCTCATTAACAAAGATAATGTAGGAGCAGACGTGCAATCCAGTTGACAAGGATTATAACTCTCAAGAGAACCTGCAGATGATGAGGAAGAAGAAGCAGACGCATGTTCCGGATAGCCGGCCAAAATCATATTTGCTCTGTTTTCTTGGCTGCATGTTGATAGCGATCATCGTAAGAGTGTTATGGCCTGAGTCCTCGCTGTTGATTTGAAACCAACTTCTCTCCAAGCATTACTACCGGTTTCCACCAAACTGTTCTACACCCTTACAGTGTAGAGTCCAACAACATGACACCAGGTCATTTGTCCTTGTTAGAGAGATAGTTCTCACACATGTGTCTCTTGACATTAGGATGCCCAGCAATATATGTTATCTTTGGAATTCTTGGGCAGTTAAGCATGGTATTGGCATTGGACGTGTCAACCTTGAAAATTCAACAGCCAAATCCCTAAATTCAACCGGTTGGAACAGAGATATTTGTTGTTTTTTGTTGCCTACATACTGATTGCTAAAATCGTAGAAGTGTTTTGCCATCTCTTTTAAATGTAATTGGGTATCTTAATTCTTATCCGCAAACATCATGGCAAACGAAAGCAGATTCTAGCTATGTAAAAAGGTTCTGGAACGAATGCTGAATGATTGTTGATTTCAGCTATGGTTAACATGTGAGCTTGATACTTGTGCTGCTGTTGGTGTTAAAAGTTTCTCGCATTTTGTATGAAAATACTCATGTAAGTTTGGAGGTCTTTTCCATGAATCAGGTTTGCTCTAGAACCTGAAGTTGCATCTGATATTTTTTGTTCAGGACAGGAGATTGCAATTTTTTGTTTCTGCTAAAAGTTGACCGTTTAATCTTGACATTTTTATAAAAGTGTGACCACAGTTTCTACTTCCATGGAAACATAATTTGGCAGTAGAAATTACAAAAAATCCATTAAACCTCTGCAGTTTTCTCCTTGTAAAGTGTAGAAGACTAGGTTTAGGCTGTGCAACACAATAACATTGATCGGTGCACTGGGCACGTATATATGAGGTACAAGATGGGGGCCACAACCTCAACTATACAGGAAAACTAGGAGGTGGGCCCTAGACACAATATACATGCACCATATATTCAACACCCCCCGCAGTCGAAGCGTCGCCAGAGACACAGAGACTGGATCGAAACTCCTCAAATGTGGAAGTAGGCAGTCCCTTAGTCATCACATCGGCGAACTGTTGTGCAGTCGGAACATGGAGAACCCGAGTGCGACCAAGGGCGGCCTGTTCGCGCACAAAGTGTATGTCGAGCTCGATGTGCTTCGTCCGGCGATGATGAATGGGGTTGGCGGAAAGATACACGGCAGAGACGTTGTCGCAGTAGACGACCGTGGCCTGCGAGACATCGTGATGCAACTCCTGAAGAAGCTGTCGAAGCCAAGTACACTCGGCGACAGCGTTCGCCACTGCACGGTACTCAGCCTCCGCGCTAGAGCGCGACACCGTGGGTTGTCGTTTGGACGACCAAGATACGAGGGAGGGACCGAGGTAGACACAGTAGCCGGAAGTGGAGCGTCGTGTGTCAGGGCAGCCTGCTCAATCAACATCAGAATAGGCCACCATCTCCATAGAGGGGGACGCCGTAAGCGTGAGTCCGAGGGACATCGTGCCACGGATATAGCGGAGAATCCGTTTCGCGAGTGTCCAATGGGAATCACGAGGGGCGTGCATGTGAAGACACACCTGCTGAACGGCATACTGCAGATCCGATCTGGTGAGCGTCAGATACTGGAGAGCACCAACAATGGATCGGTAGAATGGAGCATCCTTCGCCAGGGAACCTTCCAAAGCAGAGACCTTGGCCTTCGTGTCAACAGGAGTGGCAACAGGCTGACAGTTGAGCATACCAGCGCGCTCAAGTAGCTCATGCGCATACTTCTGCTGATGAAGAAAGAAGCCGTCGGGGCGCCGAACAACCTCGATGCCAAGGAAATAGTGGAGAGTACCCAAATCCTTGATAGCAAACTCGTCACACAGCCGATTAGTGACCTGCTGAAGAAGGGCTGTGGAGGAGGCTGTCAGGATGATGTCGTCGACGTAGAGTAACAAGTAGGCATTCGTGTCGCCATGGTGATAGACGAATAGCGAGGCATCGGAGCGAGTAACACGGAAGCCCACTGTCTGCAGAAAACCAGCGATACGCTGGTACCAGGCTCGAGGTGCTTGCTTGAGACCGTAGAGAGACCGAGACAGCAAGCACACGTGGCTGGGATGAGTGGCGTCGACGAAACCAGTGGGTTGCTCACAGTAGACCTGCTCTGCAAGGTGACCATGAAGGAAGGCGTTGGAGACATCCATCTGATGAACCGACCAGCCGCGAGAAACCGTCAACTGAAGGACAGTGCGGATCGTGCCCGGTTTGACAACCGGTGCGAACGTCTCTGTGAAGTCGACTCCAGCGCGCTGACAAAACCGCGGACAACCCAGCGAGCCTTGTAGCGCTCAAGAGTGCAATCAGAGTGAGTCTTATGACGAAAGACCCACTTGCCGCTGATGACGTTGGCACGAGGCGGCCGGGGAACCAACGTCCAAGTGCGGTTCCTCTGAAGAGTGTCGAACTCCTCCTGCATCGCCGCAAGCCAGTGAGGATCACGAAGGGCTGCTCTGGCGGTCGTAGGAATTGGTGGCAGCTCTGCGGTGGAGACAGCGAGCATGTACTCGTCGGTGGAGTACCGCAAACTCGGGCGATGGACGCCGGCCCGGGCCCGAGTGAGAGGGCGAGGCGGCGACTCCGAGACCGCGGCAGGCGTCGTGGCCGCAGGCGGGGAAGGGGCCGGCGACGGGGTGACCGGCGACGAGGCGACCGGCGAAGGACCCAGCGACGGAGCAGCCGGCGAGACGGTCGGCGAAGGGGCCGACGATGGGGCAGCCGGCGAGACGGCCATGGGGGCGCGAGGCGCAGCTCTGCCCACGGCGCGAGGACCGCCAAAGCCCGGAGGCGGTCCAAGAGCCAAGCGGGGCCGTCTACCAGCCGGCGTCGCCTCGTTGCCGCCGGCAGCGCCCGTGGGGGCGGCCGAAGCCGGCGACAATGCAACCGGCGAAGGGGCCGTCGATGAGGCGGCCGGCGAAGGGGCCGCTGGCGACGAGGCGGCCGGCGAACCAGCCGGCGACGAGACCAGCGACGGGGCGGCCGACGAGGCAATCGGCGAAGATGCCGGCGAGGCGGGCGGAGTCGGCGAGGGCGTCGTGGGGGTGCGAGGCGCAACTCGTCCCACGGTGCGAGGACCGCCGAAGCCCGGAGACGGTCGAAGAGCCAGGCGGGGCCGTCCACCAGACGGCGTCGCAGAAAGGCCGCTGGTGGCCGGCGGCGAGGCGACGGTGACGGGTACCTGCTGAAACGGAAACACCTTCTCATCGAAGTAAACATGTCGCGAGGTGAACACTCGGTGTGAGACGAGATCATAGCAGCGGTATCCTTTGGTGTTGGGTGGGTAGCCAAGAAAGATACATGCAACAGATCGAGGTGCAAGCTTATGAGGCGCTGTAGCGGCGATGCTAGGGTAGCAGAGACAGCCGAAAATGCGAAGCTCATCATAAGAGGGTGGTGTACCAAAGAGAAGATGGTGGGGTACAAAGTTGCCGCGAGTACGACAGGGGCGAAGGTTAAGGAGGAGTGATGCAGTGGCAAGGGCGTCAGGCCAGAAGCGCGGAGGCACATTGGCATGAAAGAGGAGCGTACGAACGCAGTCGTTAAGAGTGCGAAGAACGCGTTCAGCACGACCGTTCTGTTGCGAAGTATAGGGGCAAGTGAGACGAAATGTCGTGCCATGTGTGGTGAGGAGAGTGCGAACAGCCAGGTTGTCAAACTCCTTCCCGTTATCTATTTGTAACGCAAGAATGGGACGCCCAAACTGCGTGGAAACATAGGAGTAAAAGGCAGCGAGAGTGGATATAGTATCGGACTTGCGCCGCAACGGGAAGGTCCACACATAGTGCGAAAAATCATCAAGGATAACAAGATAGTAAAGATAGCCCGTATTACTTGCAACAGGAGAAGTCCAGACATCGCTATGAATTAATTCAAAGCGATATGATGCTATGGTGGTTGATGCACTAAATGGAAGACGAACATGTTTGCCTAGACGACAAGCATGACAAGTGTGATCGGCAATCTTATCATAGGAAAAACTGAAAGTCTGAAGAATATGACGAAGTGTAGCGGGGTTAGGATGACCCAAACGAGCGTGCCAAAGATCCACACTAGCGGAGAAGGCAACTGGAGTGGTGGCGGTAGAGGAGGGTGGGTGTACTGGGTAGAGCTCATCGGGACTGTCACATCGGTAGAGGATCATCCGGGTACGGACGTCCTTGACAGAAAAGCCGCACTTGTCAAATTCAACAGTAATAGGATTTTCACGCGTAAGATATCGAACGGAAACAAGATTCTTAATGAGGTCAGGCGAAATAAGTATGTTAGACATAGACAGTGGCATGGATGACGAAGGAAAGAATGCATGGCCCATATGTGTAATGGGTAAAGAGGAGCCATCACCGACGGTGATTTGTGTGGAAGTATGAACGGGATGAAAAGTATGGGTATCACCAGGATGAACGGCCATGTGAGCGGAGGCACCCGTATCCATATACCAATTACCGCCACCGATGTAGGTAGTCGGTGAGGGAGCCGAAGGAAGGGCCGCTATGAGAGCCTGGTTCCACGGTGCCGGAGGCATGATCGGAGGCACCATGGTGTTGGTGTAGTGGGCGTCGGCCGGCTGCATCGGAGGAGAGGGCAGCATGGGATAGATGGCGGCGGCGACACACGGCAGTGGCGGCGTCTTGGAGAAGCGGCGGCAGCGGCGGTGTGTGGCGGCGGCTGGATGCGGCGGCGGTGCTAGGGAAGGCGCGGCGGCGGCTAGGAGGTGGGGACACACAGCGGCGGCGGCGGCTTGGAGGAGCGGCGGCGGCGGCGGTGTGTGGCGGCTGGATGCGGCGGCGGCGGCGGCGCTAGGGAAGGCGCGGCGGTGGCTAGGAGGTGGGGACACACAGCGGCGGCGGCGGCTTCGAGGAGCGGCGGCGGTGGCATGTGGCGGCTGGATGCGGCGGCGGCGGCAGCGCTAGGGAAGGCGCGGCGGCGGCGTCTAGGTTAGGACAGCGGTGGGTATGGCGGCTAGGGTTTGGGAAGGGCGGCGGTTAGGGTTTTGGGTGCGGCGGCTAAGGTGCGGCGCGGTGAGGGTGGGGAGGGGGTTGGGTGAGGCGCGGCGAGGGAGAGGCGTGCGGGGCGGAAGCGGAGGAAGTGGCGGCGGCGACCGGCGGCGGCGGGTGGCGGCGGCAGGTGGGGAGGCGGCGGCGACCGGCGGCGGCGGCTAGGGAGAGCCGAGGGTGGCGGCGGGTGGCGGCGGCGGGTGGAGGTAGCGGCGGCGGTGGCGGCACGATGGAGGCACGGCGGCGGCAGCAGCTAGGGTAGGTCTAGGAGCGACTTGCGATAGATACCATGTAGAAGACTAGGTTTAGGCCGTGCAACACAATAACATTGATCGGTGCACTGGGCACGTATATATGAGGTACAAGATGGGGGCCACAACCTCAACTATACAGAAAAACTAGGAGGTGGGGCCTAGACACAATATACATGCACCATATATTCAACATAAAGGGCATTACATTTCTTGACGAATCAGAGCATGACACTCACCGGAAAACAGATTCAATCGTTTGTGCTTCAGCATATGGTACAACATAATCTCAGGTAAAGATTGGTTTATCCAACCAAGTACCAACACAACAGTTATCTATAAGAGATGCCACGAAGCATGTTTGGTGAATTGGAGGAGAGATAAAAATGAAAGAGGAAGTTGCCGTCGCTAAATCTTCACATAGTCGATTCGGTGGAATTCATTGACTATTTACATCTTTTCTCCTATTGTATAGATGGTGTCCGGAGTTGTGGCCCTGAAGAAATCCATGCCTCCTGTATTCGTGAATCCATGGCGACACGACGATGTAGTCCCCTATCTTAATAAATCAGCGGTGATGATGTTGTGTTGTTGCCGTAGATGTCGTGTGGAACGACCTTGGTGAATCCCTCTGCCTCCCAAATATATCTAGGGGATTGTCTCGTGATTTGTTTTCTTTGACCTTTTGTGTGTGGTAGTCCAAACTAAACTATTGGTCTATAACATAATTGTCGCACCCAGAGATCTTTTTACAATAAATTTTGCAGCACTAAATGTTCTAACTGGATAACGAAGAGAAGAAGCAACAACAAATGTGGTACTAAATAAGAAGAGACGTTTCATCCTCATGGAACAAAAATTCCTATAGATGTGAGATGTGCATAAGTTTTCTTAGGAGGGAGGTGTTGAAGGAGAAGAAAGAAGTTGTGGGAGTATATAAAGCAGTGACGCTCTGGAACAAAATTGCAATGCCATATATACCTAGTAATAATAATCGTTCGACACTCTATGATCATGATTGCAGAATGCATGGTTTCCTGAAGAAAAAATGGAGAAAATACATCGATCAGACAGTGTGTCTAAAATATGATCTTCCTGCTACACTGCATCAGTTTATTAAAATCATGACATGTTGACAACTTGACATACGTGGGAGCGGGAGAGACACAGACCTTGCCGGTCCTCTTGATGCAAATATAAGTGTTGTTCTCGTCCATCCGGTATTATAGGTTTCTAATCTAGAGCGTCCTGGCATGCGCCCAACGAAAGCCTGCACCGAGGAAGCCGGTCGTTGTGGTATGCGGCCTAGGAAACAACGGCGGTTCCCATACACTTCCGGCTGGGGAGGCGGCAGCTAGCCAGACATCTGCAATGTGGCGGCGCTTGCTGTAAAATAGGTTGGAAGCGTAGAACCCTTTGGTCTCCGGCCGCATGTATATATATTGGTGAAACCTTGGCGTACAAGAAGAGATCGATGATCTCAGGAGGAGTTCGGTTACAGAGGATATTCGAGGGAGAGAAGAAGAGATAGAATAGATTACAAGTTTAAGATATGCCGACGGCTATGCCTATGCCGACGGTTATGCCGTGAGCATAGCGCCTATCCTATACATATTCTAACACTCCCCCTCAATCTAAACCTCATGAACTTCTGCCAAGGTTGAGATTGTACTTGAACTCATCTAACCTCCTCATAGTGAGTGGTTTCATGAATCCATCAGCAAGTTGATCTCCTGTAGGGATGAACCGAATCTCGAGAAGCTTTCTAGCTACTCTTTCTCTGACGAAATGAAAATCAACTTCAATATGTTTCGTGCGTGCATGAAAGACAGGATTGGCTGACAGATAGGTTGCACCAATATTATCACACCATAGTCTGGCAGCTTTTGGAGCTTTAATTCCAAGCTCATAGAGTAGTGTTTGTATCCACATTACTTCAGCTGTGGCATTTGCCAAAGCTTTGTATTCAGCCTCAGTGCTTGACCTGGAGACTGTAGCCTGCTTTCTTGCACTCCATGACACAAGATTGGTTCCCAGAAACACAGCAAATCCACCAGTAGACCTTCTATCATCAACACATCCTGCCCAGTCTGCATCAGAGTAGGCAGTAACAAGCATAGAAGAGGACTTAGTAATCTGAAGTCCAAGCCCTTCCGAGAACTTAAGATACCTCAAAATTCTCTTGACTGCAGTCCAATGAGTAGTGTTAGGGGCATGAAGATACTGACATACCTTGTTTACAGCATAAGAAATGTCAGGACGTGTAAGTGTTAAGTATTGTAAAGCACCAACAACGCTCCTGTAATTTGTTGCATCCTCTGATCCGAATGCCTCTCCACTTTCAACTGAAAGTTTTTCTGAGGTTGAGATAGGTGTGCTCACAGGTTTACAATTTTCCAATCCTACCCTCCTGAGTATGTCAGCTGTGTACTTTTCTTGTGTGAGAAGTATACCATCTCTTATCTGTTTGACTTCTATGCCAAGGAAATAATGAAGATCTCCCAAGTCCTTGAGAGCAAACTCCAACTTGAGATCTTTAAGTAGACAAGTAGTAGCACTTGAACTTGAACTGGCAACAATGATATCATCAACATAAACAAGCACAAAAATAGTGACATTTCCTTTATTGTAAAAGAATAATGAGGTGTCTGCCTTGGATGATCTAAATCCAAGTTGTTGTAACTGCATACTCAGTCTAGAATACCAAGCTCTTGGGGCCTGTTTCAAACCATATAAAGCTTTATCCAACTTACAGACATAATGTGGTGTGCCTTGATCCTCATAACCTGGTGGCTGCCGCATGAACACCTCTTCCTCAAGAACACCATGAAGAAACGCGTTCTGAACATCTAGCTGTCTGAGATTCCAACCTCTGGAAATAGCAATAGACAAGACAAGTCGAATAGTAGCTGATTTAACAACAGGGCTGAAAGTATCCTCATAATCAATGCCAAACCTCTGTTTGAAACCTTTAGCAACTAATCTAGCCTTGTATTTGTCTATACTTCCATCAGACTTTCTTTTTATCTTGTACACCCATTTACAGTCAATGACATTCATACCACTCTTGGGTGGTACTAAGTGCCAAGTTTTATTTTTCATAAGTGCATCATACTCACTATCCATGGCTTCTTTCCAATCTTTGTGAGCCAGAGCATCAGACAAATTAACTGGTTCACCAGCAGTAGTAAGAAAAGCACGTTTTTTTCTGTCATACCTTATTGTACCATCTGTGTATTCCTTCTCCTTGACAATACCTGACGGAGACCTTGTATGCCGGCGAGAGGCTATAGGAGCTGGACGTTGAGGAACTGTTTGTGCAGCATTTTCAGCAGCAGAGGAAGACGCCGCAGAAGATCCAGGCACCTGATCCACCTGGTCAGAGATCGCCCTCGGGATTTCCCCGCCAGTAGAGACAAACCGCGTGTCACCTTCCGGATCCGCCTGGTCGGCCGCCCCCTCGGCCCGTGGACTCGTGGATAGGGGGGAGTCACCCCCGCCCGCGCCTGGGCTGGTGGGCTCCGTGATGGGGATATGTACCTAGGGTAGGGTCATAGGCCTGACCTACATACCTTACCTAAGGACACTGCCCTATCAAACTTAAGGACTACAAGGAAGTCTCCGACTGAAATCACCAAGACGTACAAGTCACTCGACAACATCCACTCAGAGGTTTCTTCATCCACTCGACGGTTGCTTTTCACTCGGAAGAGCCAGAAGACAGTCGACCGCAGAAGACCAGAAGCCACCCCAGGGAGGCCAACGGGCAGGCGTTCGGCTAGAGCATAAGTAGCACTTATTACATACGTTACCAGTAACGTTCATCTTTATAGCCACGATCGGACCCTTAGATGCCGGACATTTATGAGGGGCAGCGCACTCTATATAAGCCGCCCCTCTCCTCTGGCACAAGGGTTCGCACCCCCTATAACACTCATATTCCACACGACAAGAAGCTCCTGAGCACCGAGACGTAGGGCTGTTACCTCCACGAGAGGGGCCTGAACTCGTACATCTGTGTGTACATCCTCGCCGTAGCTAGTACTCCGCCCTCTCCCTTCGTACCCCTATCTTCTACTGTCAGGCTCGTTCCCACGACAGTTGGCGCCCACCGTGGGGCAGGCGTCTAAGCGACTTCCGGCGAGGTTGCGTTTCTTCTCTTTCGTCATGTCTTCCGGCGGTGATTTGTTCCTGGGCCACGAGATCCGTCTCGGAGCGCTCACCTTCATCGCCGACGATTCAGCATGGCTCCAGGAAGCGCCTCTGGATGTTGAGGCGCTCCCGATCCGCGGGGCGACGCACTTTTGCGCAAGCTCCTGCGGTGTTCTTCTTCTGCAGCCGTCGACTCCATACTTGTCAGCCCTTCCCGCTGTTCGCCGCCGCAAGCGATCCGGTCGTTCGCGGCTACAGCGTTGGGTGAGGCATGCGGCGGCTCGCCAAGTTTCGTCCCCGCAGATTGCGGCTATCGAGCCCACCGAGTCACTTCACGGTGTGTTCGACTCGGCGTCAGATCAGTCTGACGTTCCCTCTGAGTGTGAGAGTTGCGATCCTGCGGCTGAAGTTCTTATGGCTGGTTCTCATCAGAGTCTGCCGCCTGGCTTCAGCCACGCCAGGCGCGAGGCTGGAGGACCGTCGAATGAGCAGCAGCGCCGGGATGAGGAGATTCTCCATACTCCCATCGTCGGTGCGACTGCTGAGGCCCAGGCCATGGAGGCCACGCGCCATCGGCTCAAAGAGATGCAGGAGGCACTCGACGAGCGTGCTCGCCAGCGTCCACCACGTCCCAGTCGACATCAGCGACAGTTATTTCCGAGTGGATCCCGGAATAGCGTCGAGGTATTCCGTACTCCAGTTTTGAATGTTGCAGCCGCTGCTAAGATTGCAGATTCTATTCAACCCTCACGACCAGAGGCTGGCAGAGGTTTGCAGCAGATCCGTACATTGCTTGAGGCAGCACAACAGCAGAATGCGGCTGTCTCTCAGTCGCAGAACAGGTTACACAGCAATTTTCCCAGGGCAGAAACAGTTCAGTCGGCTCATAGTCCAGGATCATATCTGCGTCGCAGGGGCGGAGATTACCGTGAAGATCAGTACCGAGATCAGGGGCGAGATCAGTTTGCTCCTCGTTATCACCGTGATGACCGCCGTCGAGTGCCTACTCCTCCGCAGAGTGGTTCATATGTGCCCCGGCACAATGACGATAGGCGCCCGTTCGGTGATGAGCGGAATCCTGGGTTCGACGCGAGGAATGTCCTCGCACAAAGGCGGATCGACAGAGGCCGAGCTCACAGAGATGGTTATAACAGAGACTATCCGAGTGGAAGTGGTGCCGTTGTTTCTGGCCCCGAGTGTTTTAGCAGAGCCATTCGTTCTGCAGAGATTCCCCCCAACTTCAGGTTGGCGGCTGGAATAAGCAAGTTCTCAGGCGAGTCAAAGCCCGAGACATGGTTAGATGATTACCGAGTGGCTGTGCAGATTGGTGGAGGAAATTATAACATAGCCATGAAGCATTTGTCCTTGATGTTAGATAATTCGGCCCGAGCTTGGTTGAATCGTCTGGTTCCTTCTAGCATCTATTGCTGGGAGGATCTGGCCCGAGTGTTCATCAGAACTTTTGAGGGCACCTGCAAGCGTCCAGCTGGTTTGATTGATTTGCAGCACTTTGTTCAAAAGCCTAATGAAACCTTGAGAGACTACATTCAGCGTTGGTCCACCCTGCATCACACGGTGGAGAATGTTAATTTCCGAACATCAAGCTGTTTGTGCTTTCAAGGCTGGTGTTAGATACAGAGAGCTCTACATGAAGTTTGGTCGCACAGGTGATATATCCCTGAGCAAGATGATGGAGATTGCCACTCGGTACGCCAATGGCAAAGAGGAAGACCGCCTCCGAAGCGGTAAAGGAAAAGTAGTCGACAATGATGCCGGTGGAAACTCCAGTCGGAAGCAGAAGCGCAAAGCTGATGCCCCTGCTCAGGCAGAGGCGGCCGCTCTGGCGGCACAAGGTAAAAACAAGGGAAAATCCAAAGCTAAGTTTACCCCCAAGAAGTCAAAGAATTAGTCGGGTACGGATGTTATGGATTTACCGTGTGCAATCCACACGAAAAAAGATGAAGAGGGCAATTTGATTTTGCCGAAGCATACCACTCGACAGTGCTGTTTGCTGATCCAGCAGTTCAAGGAAAGTCAGTCGAGTGAGAAAGATCCTGAAAAGGAGGATGCAGAAGACAAAGAAGAGTTCCCTGAGGTCAATGCCACTCTGTTGATTTTTGCTGATGTTGAGAGCAAGAGTCCACTGAAAGTTATCAACAGAGAAGTCAGCATGGCTGTTCCTTCCACCCCCACATATCTCAAGTGGTCTCAGACTGCTATCACATTCGATCAGTCAGATCACCCTGCTCATATCGCTACCCCCGGTCGGCAAGCGCTGGTGGTGGACCCGGTTGTGGGGGGCACTCGACTCCGCAAAGTCTTGATGGATGGTGGGAGCGGTTTGAACATATTGTACGTGGATACCCTAAAGGGAATGGGCATTCCGATGTCCCGACTCAGCGAAAGCAACATGCAGTTCCACGGAGTCATCCCTGGGAAGAAGGCCAAGTCACTCGGCCAGATTGCATTGGACGTGGTGTTTGGCAATGACAAGCATTTTCGCAAAGAGAAATTGACGTTTGAAGTTGTTGACTTCCAGAGCGCATACCACGCCATCCTTGGCCTCCCAGCTTATGCCCGTTTCATGGCCCGTCCATGTTATGTGTACCTCAAGCTGAAGATGCCCGGGCCCAAGGGTGTGATCACAGTCACTGGCAATCGACAGAGGGCTGAGGAGTGCCTTCAGCAGGGCTCCAAAATTGCAGATCATCAGATGGCTGTGGTCGAGTTGGAGGAATACAAGAAGAGTGCTGATCCTGCCGACCTGCTGCGAGCTAAGAAGCCCGCTTCTGAGTCAGCTTTCTAGTCGGCAGGTGAAGTGAAGAAGGTGAACATTCACCCGACAGATCCAACTGCTGCCCCGACCAACATCTCAACGACACTCGACAACAAATAGGAAGCCGAGCTCATCCAGTTCCTCCGTGAGAACTGGGACATCTTCGCATGGAAGCCTGCTGACATGTCGGGTGTACCCAGGGAACTGGCTGAGCACCGACTGAGAGTCGACCCGAAGGCCAAGCCTGTGAAGGAGCACTTGCGTCGGTCGGCAGCAGAGAAGCGAAAAGCAATTGGCGAGGAGGTGGCTCGTCTCTTGGCGGCTAAGTTTATACGTGAGATTTACCACTCCGAGTGGTTATCGAACGTCGTCATGGTCCCTAAGAAGGACAAGTCACTCCGCATGTGTATTGACTTCAAACATATCAATCGGGTCTGCCCGAAAGATCATTTTCCGCTCCCCCGCATTGATCAGATTGTCGACTCAACTGCGGGGTGCGAGCGTCTATCTTTTCTTGATGCTTACTCTGGCTACCATCAGATCCGTCTGTTTGGTCCGGATGAAATAAAGACAGCCTTCATCACCCCTTTCGGGTGTTTTTGTTACATCACCATGCCTTTTGGTTTGAAAAATGCTGGCGCTACTTTCATGCGCATGATTCAAAAATGTTTGCTTGATCAGATCCCTCGGAATGTCGAAGCGTACATGGATGATATTGTCGTCAAGTCTCGCAAAGGTTCCGACCTGTTGTCTGACTTGGCTGAAACATTCGCCAACCTGAGGAGGTATGATATCAAGCTAAATCCAACTAAGTGCACTTTCGGTGTTCCTTGTGGCAAGTTACTCGGTTTTCTCGTTTCCGAACGAGGAATCGACGTCAATCCTGAAGAGATCAGTGCCATCACCCGAATGAAAAGCCCTGAGCGTGTGCACGATGTCCAGAAGCTCACAGGTTGCCTAGCAGTGTTGAGTCGGTTCATTTCTCGTCTCGGTGAGAAGGAATTGCCTTTGTACCGACTGATGAAGAAGTCTGATACATTCGAGTGGACTCCAGAAGCTGGAGCAGCGTTTGTTGAGCTCAAAGCCCTGCTTTCCACCCAGCCGGTGCTTGCTGCTCCGCACAGCAAAGAGCCCTTGCTCCTGTACATCGCGGCCACTAATCAGGTCGTCAGTACAGTTCTCACTGTCGAGCGGGAAGAGGAAGGCAAGGCTTATAAAGTCCAACATCCAGTCTACTATATTTCTGAAGTGTTGACTCCTTCGAAGCAAAGGTACCCACATTATCAGAAGCTTGTGTATGGTATATATCTGTCAATGAAGAAGGTGGCACACTATTTTCAAGATCACTCAATTTCAGTCGTCAACGATGCTCCGTTGTCTGAGATCCTCAACAATCGAGATGCGACTGGTCGAGTGGCCAAATGGGCTATTGAGCTCCTTTACTTTGATATCAAGTTTGAAGCGAAAAAAGCAATCAAGTCTCAAGCTCTTGCTGATTTCCTGGCCGAGTGGATTGAACAGTAGCAGCCAATCCAAATTCACTCGGCACACTGGACCATGTTCTTTGACGGCTCTAAGATGCTAAATGGGTCTGGTGCTGGTGTAGTATTGGTGTCCCCAAAAGGTGACAAACTCAGTTATGTCCTGCAGATTCACTTTGATTCTTCCAATAACGAAGTTGAGTACGAAGCACTCCTATACGGGTTGCGTATGACCATCTCACTCGGCGTCCGGTGCCTGATGGTATATGGTGACTCCGATTTGGTGGTCAATCAGGTGATGAAAGAGTGGGATGTCAGGAACCCTGCTATGACTGGATACTGCAATGCAGTAAGAAAGCTTGAGAAGAAGTTCGAAGGTTTGGAACTCCATCATGTTCCCCGAGCGAAAAATCAGGCAGCTGATGAGCTAGCAAAGATTGGATCCACTCGGAAGCCTGTTCCCAGCAATGTGTTTCTTGAGCACCTACATTCTCCTTCGGTGCAGGAAGATCCCTTCACTGAAGAGCCCCCGCAACCAAAGAGCGCCTCTGATCCGACTGAAGTTGATGTCCCAGCAGTCATTGATCGGGTCATGGAGATTTTGGTGATCACGCCCGACTGGACAGTACCTTATATTGCATATATTCTCAGGCGAGAACTCCCAGATGATGAAGATGAAGCTCGACAGATAGTCCGCAGATCCAAGGCCTTCACGGTCATGGATGGACAACTCTACAGAGAAAGCATAACTGGCGTGACTCAACAGTGTATTTCTCCTGAAGAAGGTCGACTAATTTTGGAGGAGATTCACTCGGGAACTTGTGGTCATCATGCGTCTTCTAGGACGATTGTTGCCAAAGCATATCAAGCTGGTTTTTTCTGGCCGCGCGCCAATGAGATGGCTAAGGAGATAGTTGATCACTGTGAAGGGTGCCAGTTCTATTCGAACTTGTCGCACAAGCCCGCATCCGCCTTGAAGACCATTCCAATCGTTTGGCCATTTGCTGTATGGGGTTTGGATATGGTCGGACCCATTCGAACAGGCCAGAGTGGATTTACTCACTTGCTTGTAGCAGTCGACATGTTCACTAAGTGGATTGAAGCTAAACCCATCAAGAAGCTGAACGCCCGCACTGCTATCAAATTCATGAAAGAGATAACATTCCGGTATGGAGTCCCCCACAGTATCATTATAGACAATGGCTCCAACTTCGACTCGGAAGAGTTCAGATACTTTTGCTTCTCTCAAGGCACTCGGGTGGATTACGCATCCGTTGCGCACCCCCAGTCTAACGGTCAAGCTGAGTGAGCGAATGGCCTTATCCTCCAAGGGCTGAAGCCTCGACTCATGCGAGATCTTGATCATGCTGCTGGAGCTTGGGTCACTGAATTGCCGTTTGTTCTGTGGGGCTTGAGGACGACTCCTAACCGGTCGACTGGGCGCACTCCTTTCTTCTTGGTGTATGGAGCTGAAGCCGTTCTGCCAAGTGATGTCCTTCACAATTCTCCCCGAGTAGACCTTTATTCTGAAGCTGAGGCTGAGCAGGCACGTCAAGACGGTGTAGATCTCCTGGAAGAAGAACGCGAGATGGATTTGATTCGGTCGACTGTATATCAGCAAGGTTTGCGCCGTTTCCATGCGTGGCACGTTAAGAGTCGGTCGTTCCATGAAGGTGATCTTGTGCTCCGAGTGGATCAGCAGTGACCTCACAAGCTGGCCCCAGCGTGGGAAGGCCCTTTCGTCGTCACCAAAGTCCTGAACAATGGAGCTTACCACCTCTTCAACCTCAAGAAGAATATCGACGAGCCGCGCGCATGGAATGCAGATTTGCTTCGACGTTTTTATACTTGACGACTGAGTTGTTTTGATGTAATAAGAGTACTCCAGACAGTTTCGTTTGTTAAAGTTTTGACTCCCGCAATCTATTGTCGATTCCGATCGCGTAATCTCATATCCAAAAACACTCCGAGTAATGAGCAACCCTCTTACTCGGGGGCTTAGCTGCGAACCAGTTTTCGCCTAAGTTAAAATCCCCGCTGAGTGAATAACACACTATTCACTCGGAAACTTAGCTGCGAACCAGTTTTCGCCTAAGTTAAAAAACTTCTCCGAGTGACGAGCGATCCTCTCACTCGGGGGCTTAGCTGCGAACCAGTTTTTGCCTAAGTTAAAAATTCTGCCGAGTGGATAGCAGTCCATTCACTCGGAACTTAGCTGGGAATCAGTCTTCGTGTAAGTTCAAAACTTCTCCGAGTGGCGAGCGATCCTCTCACTCGGGGGCTTAGCTGCGAACCAGTTTTCGCCTAAGTTAAAAAAATCTCACCGAGTGAATAACATACTATCAGAAACTTAGCTGCGAATCAGTCTTCGTCTAAGTTGAAACTTCTCCGAGTGGCGAGCGTTCCTCTCGCTCGGGGGCTTAACTGCGAACAAGTTTTCGCATAAGTTAAAAAATCCTGCCGAGTGGATAGTATTCCATTCACTCGGAAACTTAGCTGCGAACCAGTCTTCGTCTAAGTTCTAAACTACTCTGAGTGGAGAGCAATCCTCTCGCTCGGAGGCTTAGCTGCGAACAAGCTTTCACCTAAGTTAAAAAACCCTGCCGAGTGGATAGTATTCCATTCACTCGGAAACTTAGCTGCGAACCAGTCTTTGCCTAAGTTCTAAACTTCTCCGAGTGACGAGCGATCCTCTCACTCGGGGGCTTAGCTGCGAACCAGTCTTCGCCTAAGTTTAAAATTCTTCCGAGCAATGAACATCCATCCCACTCGGAAACGAAACGAACTTAACCAAGCAATGGATCATAAAGCAAAACGCGGATAAATCTTAGCGCGGTTAAAAGTTGTCCACGCAAGCAAAGGTACTCAGGCTTAAGACCTGAACGAAGTTTAAATCGGTTACACCATCACTCGGCATACCGAGGCAAATAAAGTGCCAACTGCAAGTAAACTGTTTTTTAAGCACCAGTAGGGCTCGCAGGCTCGATGAAGGTGTCCAGATCAATCCCGTCAGCGATCCGAGTGGCTGCTTCGATGAAGGTCTCCATGAAGTCTTCAAATTGAAGTTTCTTTGTGTTGATCACTCGGAGAGCCTTCAGTTTGTCCTCCCTGGCCTCTTTGCAATGAACCCAGACGAGTGAGAGTGCCACGTCAGCACCGCAGCGAGCAGCAGATTTTTTCCATGCTTGCACTCGACCAGGGATCTCATTGAGGCGAGTCATCATCGACTCGAGGTCAGTCTGGAGGGAGTCTTCGGGCCACAGTTCCTTGTCGACCGTCTCCAACGCAGCCCTCAGTCGAGCGACATATCCTTGGACATTCCTGAGACGAGCTTCAAGTCGAAACATATCCATGGCCAAGGCGTCCCCGACGGGTGACTTAGTGGGATCCAGATTTGGCTCGATCTCCTCAGTTTCCTTCTCAAAATCTTGACAGAATTCAGCACGAAGAAAAAGTGAAAAGATGATTACATTGTCGTTCTGAAGAAATCAAAGAAATTCATTCGACAGAAGAAAGTTACCTTCAAGCAGGCCGAACATTTTCTTTGCGAAGTCTCCTAAGTATTTCTCCAGAACACTCTTTCTCCTGGTCTGCAGTTCGAGTTTTTTGATCCAGTCGGATCGTTCCTGCTTGAGATTAGTATTCTCCTCTTCCAGTTTACTGGCAGCGGCAAGTTTCTTCTCAGCAGCTTCAGTTTTCTGCTTCTCTTCCTTCTGAGCATCAGCAAGTGCTTTGTCCTTGTCTTCGAGCGCCTTCTTCATGGTATCTAAAGAAATAACATTGTTGAGTCGCGCTCGGAGTCGGCGGTTCTCATCACGTACGTCTGTTCGAGTGGATTCACTCGGTTCAAAGGATGGAAGATGAAAGTAATAATACAATTGATCGACAAGGATTACCTCCCAAGGTCTTCAGTTCAGTCTGTGCACGGTCCAGGTTGTTATTCGTCAGCTCCAAATCCAGCAGAAGTTGATTCTTTTCCTTCGCTAGCTCGACGTACTTGGTCCCGAGCCCACAGGCTTTCTGAAATCAGCAAAGAAGTGGTTCAGTCGACATAAATATTTCTCTACTCCCGAGTGGAAAGTGAAAGTGCGTTATATCGACTAGAGGGGGGTGAATAGGCGATTTTTACAAATTCATCACTGAGGAATTTCAACTTGAGGAATTTGAAATGTGATGAACAACTAGCAGCGGAATAAGTACTCAAGTGCATACAGAGCATAGCGATCGCATAGTCATCATGATGAAATAAAGCATGCACTGATTACAGGTAGCGTGATACAGGATAAGCAGGTGAGGAACAAGGTAGCTTGAAGAATTTGGGGTGAGGAAATTGAGAAAGTCTTCAAACAAATTCTTCAAACAGTAACGATCAATATCATCAACAAGTATACGAGGAAATAGAAGGGTTGAGGAAATGGAACCAGGTAGCTCGATGAAGACAATGATTTGATGACCCAGTTCCAACTGATGTGACAGTCGTACGTCTGGTTTGGAGCGGCCTGGTATTTAAACCAGAAGACACACAGTCCTTACCGTATTCTCCTTGAGCTAAGGTCACACAGACCTCGCCCAACACTCGTGGTAAGTCTTCAGGGTAGACTTCCAAAACCCTCACAAACTGGTCACCCGGCGATCCACAATTGACTGCTGGATGCTCTAGACCAAGGTCACTTCGTGATCCCCAATTGACTGCAGGATGCACTAGACCATGACGCCTAACCGTCTGGAAGATACACAGTCTTCAAAGGTAACAAGCGTCGGTTCCACACAGGAACAATTTCTTCAGTGATGCTCAATCACTTTGGGTTTGGTGGTTTGGTTTGGGGTTTTTCCTCACTGATGATTTTCGCTCAAAGTCTTCGGAGGATGGATTTTTCCTCACTGATGATTTTCTCTCAAAGTCCTCGAGGAATGGGATGCTCTCAAATGACAAGTGTCAGTTCTCTCTCGGAGCAGCCGACCAACTAGTGGTTGTGGGGGTGGCTATTTATAGCTAGGGTGCAACCCGACATGATAAGACATAAATGCCCCCAATGATATGACCGTTATGTGGATAGGATGATTGGGGACAGCTGGCACTTAGCACAGCAACGGTCGGAATTTCGGACTATGAAAGTCCTCAGGCTTATCATATTCCTCACTTGTAGGCAATTCGCAATGGCGAAATCCTAACTCCTCAGTCCGACCAATTTCCTCAGAGACCAGAAGATCATCGTCTCTGTCACTGAAGAACTTGACTTAACTGCAAGAGATTTCCAAAGGCTTCACTCGAAGGATTGGATAGGTTGAGGCTTTTGAGTTGAGCATCAGTTGTAAATTTTCCTTAGTATTACCCCGGCCCCCTTTAACAGTATGGTGTTTCCTATGACTCAAAGAAAGGAAATGAAACTATGAAAACAAAACTCTTCACGCTTCATAGTCCTCGTTCATATCTTCAAGGTCACACCAACTTCTTCTTTTTCAAAGTCTTCAGGGAATACCAAAGTCTTCAGCAAAGTCTTCACCAAAGTCTTCACCAAAGTCTTCAGTTGAAGACATACATTTTTAGGGGTCGATAATCTCCGAATGTATCAAACTCCTCAGCGACTTATAGAGCCTGTGTACACTTACAAACGCATTAGTCTCTTAACCTATAAGTCTTCAATACACCAAAATCACTATGGGGCACTAGATGCACTAACAATCTCCCCCTTTTTGGTGATTGATGACAAATAGGTTAAGTTTTCAACGGGGATAATAATATGAAGTGTAAGTACTGAGTTTGAGGAATTTGATTGCAAGATATAGCAGAACTCCCCCTGAAGATGTGCATATTTGAGGAATTTGCTTTGGACTGCAAATGCACATGACAGGTGAAAAACATGGAGAACTCCCCCTATATCTTGTAATCCATACACGCATTTAATATATATCATGAGGAAATTGAAATGCATGATGGAAAATGGGGTCTGAGGAAATTCAGCATGCGTGCATTAAGATAACTTGAGGAAATCGCATGCGGAAAGCAGTTCAAAAGCATCAGACCACCATCGGACTTAAGTTTACAACTCAACCAACAAAAGCTTCAGAAGAGCGAGAGTTGTAACTTAAAACAAAAAAAACAGCCCATATAGAGACCCGCTTGAAGACTAACTCAAATTTTTTCCCCCTTTGTCATCGAAGACCAAAAGGGACGAAAAAGTGAGGACTAACGCCCCTGAAGAATTTCAACTTGTATGTGGTGGAGGAGCACCAGCGTTGTCGGGGTCGTTTGTTGATGCCGGGCCTGCAGCAGTGTCGTCAATATCCTTAGCTCATCCGCCTGGCGCGATGAAGAAAATGAACTTGTAACCAGCTGAGGAACTTGAACTTTCTTCCATTTCTTCCTTGGAGGCATGGACCAATCAAAGTCTCGCTGAAATTCCATCTCTTGAGTTCTTCAGGAGTCTTGAGGTGAGACAGGATGGCCCATGTGCGGTCAAAGACTTCATGAAGATAATAGTGGTTCTTCCTCACAGAGTTGTGCGTGACAGTCATGTCTCGAAGAAGTGAACCAAACTGACGCTTTACCCACTTGTGATTACGATCAATCTTTTGATGAAGACTTAGAAGAAGCTCTCGATCAGTCATCACACGAGGGGCAGTTTCTTGATGATTTTGCGCTGAGGCTTTTGCAGCAGAATCTTGGGTAGCAGTGTCATCATTGGTGGAATAGGATGCAGCTTTGCGAAACTGACCATCCAATGGACGAGTACCTTCATCAATGACAGCCTTGCCTTTACCCGCAACTGAAGAAAATGAGCTCTTGAGGACTTCGATCGGCGGCAGAAAGATGAAGTGATTCTGAAAGTCAGCCTTGAATGGAAGTGAAGACCTTGATCTGATGAATTTCATGATCCAAGGAGCGTAAGGCTTCAAATCAAATGGGGCTGAAGCAGCATTGGCCAAAGTCCTCAAGAAGAAATCATGAAAGTTTTTGGGAATCCCATGAATGATGTTGAATAGCATGTTCTTCATGATTCCCTCCACTTCATCTTCTTTAGAGTTGTGACCCTTCTGAGGACTGAGGGTTTTGGTCAGAATGCGGTAAACTGTCCTGGGCACATAGAGCAAATCGTTCACAAGGAAGGAAGTCCGTTGAGGTTGGCCCTGAGCCAATGGCTTCATTAGCACTTGCATCATGTGATCGGGCAGAGCAGGTTCATCAAACAGGCATCTTGCTCCTTCTGAGGGAATTGGTATTGGGACTGAACGAAGCAATTCAGAGGCTGGAGCAGTGTAGTGATTAGATCCAGTCATCCAGTCCAAGACCCAAGAATTGATGTCAGAGGCATCACCTGTGATGTGCAAGGTGGCATAGAATTGAAGAATTAGCTCTTCATTCCAATCACATATGTCCACACAGAATGGAAGAATTCCCGCATCATGAAGGACTGCGAGCACGGGTGTGAAACATGGGATAGTTTCCATGTCCGCATGAGGAATTTGCCGATGCTCAAAGACTTTCTCCTTGTCAAATAGCACTGATGCATAATAGTTCATCTGTGTAGGTGTCCAGAATCTGGTGCGTCCGGCCCTTGCAGAGTCATATGGATTTGGTCCGTTGAAGAAAATGTGCTCGTTGAAGAAATTGGTTTTGATGAATTTGGGGCGCTTTGAGCCTTTGAGGGGCAACTTGGGCTTCGGCTGAAGATTTGGCTTGAAGCGGCCCACAACTTCCTTAGGCAAAGGAGGAACTTCTTCAGATTGAGGAATTTGAATAGCAGTTTCCTCATTTGCAATTTGAGCAGCAATTTCTTCAGCTGATGCAGCTGGAATATCTTCAGTATGAATTTCTTCAGTCTGGGCTGGAGACTGAGGAATTTGAGTAATTGGTGTGGTCATTGGAGAATTTGGGTGTGCAGCTTCCCAATATTCATCTTTGATTAGAGGAGTTGTGTTGCCAATGTCCACATCCTCTTTCATTTCTTCAACGACGGCCTCTTCAGCAGTCAACTGAGGCAGGGGCGATGATACCAGTGGGGTTGAAGCATTTGCTTCCACTTCAATTTCTTCAACAATCTGCTCGACACCAAAGGGAACTATTTCATAGCCAGGTACAGAGGAGATTGGGGTAGCATCAATGGGTTCGGTTGAAGAACTTGACAGAGTCTTCAATTTCTTCACCGCTGAGGAATCTGAAGTTGATGCTTTTCTTTTCTGTGCAGCTTTCTTCTCCACAGCCTTTGTTTTCTTCGCTTCTGATGCAGAAGGAAGGTTGATGTTCTTCACCCTTGAGGACTTTGCAGTTTCAGCAGAGGGTGAAGGTGGAGCAGTTTCTTCAGGAACGACTAATGCAGTCGCCCTAGTGGTCTTAATTTCATCAGGCACAGCAAAAGCTTCAGCTGGCCTGGTAGTTTCTTCAGCCGCAATAGTGGAGGTTGCCCTGACAGGTTCTTCAGCAGCCTGAATTTCTTCAGCTGCGCGTGCAGTTTCTTCAGCAGGCTGATCAGATTCTTCAGCCTGAGGAATTTGTTGTTGCAATTGAGCTGCAACCCTTGAGTTGTGATCTTTAACTGCAGCTTGGGCTGCCCTGACAAATCTTACTTTGGTGCCCTTCTATTCAGCATCATATTTTGCTTGTTCATTAGTCAGGCAGCGAATCTCAGACTGAACTGTGATGAGTTGAGTAGGAGTCAAATTCATCACATTGTTCTTCAGGAACTTTTCCTTTCTGGCCCTGCTCCTCTTAGCTCTCTGAGCTTGATCTCTCTTCCATTTTTCTTCAGCAATGAAGTGGGTGAGGACATGGTCAACACCAAGAGGTAACTTCAGTGAGGAAAGTGGAGTGCTGGGATCCTCATGCCATATGTCAATGAAGTTGAGGATCGTCTTTGGATCCAGCATAAGAGGAACAGAGCTGCCCTTAGCTATTGCAGCTCTCTGCTGACTGTTTCTGATGATTTCTTCCAATTCTTCATTAGTAGCATCATCATTATCCTCAGACCCTGAGGGTACATTCACAGTAACTTGTCTTTTGTGAGGACTTGGTCTCTGACCTCGTCTAGCAGTTCTCTTTATCTTCATCAAAGTAGGACTTGTTGAAGACTGTTCTTGGGCTGAGGCACTTGCAGAGGCCCCTGAAGCAATTGATAAGCCAGTAGTCCTCTGACATGTTGTAAGAGTTACAGGTGTTGAGGACTTTGTAGCAGCAGCTGATGATTGTGCAGCTACTGAAGGCATTGCAGTGGCCTTTGAAGAATTTGCTTGAGGATTTTGCTGTGATGACTTTGAAGTTGAAGATTTTGATTTCACAACAGATTTCTTCACGAGTGATTGCTTCGAAACACTCTCAGAGGCTCCGGCAGAGGCAGCAGCAGCAGCAGAATCTTCATTGAACTTCTTCACTGCAGCTTTGGCAGTCCTCTGAAGCTTTTGTTGATGCTTTGCCCATTCATCAGGAAAGTCTTCACCACGAGCAACGCTAGTGGGATCGATTTCTTGACCATCAGCAGGAGGAGCCCTTTTGCAAGGAGGTTTGAGGGCGAATTTCTTCATATACTTGGGAGTGACATAGGGATAGTCTCTCCACTCCTTTGCCCACCTCCGTTCAATTCTTTGAATTTTGATTTTCCTCTGCTCTTTCGTTTCTTTGCCATGAATGGCCTCATCTGGAGTGCAGTAACCAGCATACAAATCCTCAGGTATCTCAAAAGCAGTGTTCTGTTCAGCCTTCTTTCCACCCTTCTGAGGTCTTTTACCATCTGCCATTTTCTTCACTCGATGACTTTGAACTCTTGATGATTCTGAAGATGTATGCAGTTTTTCCTCAAGAAACGCTGCAAATGAGTTAAGTTGATGAGAACCTAGTGATTCATCAGCAGACATTTTGTACCTGTGAACAGAGTATAGGTGCAAGGAATTTGAAGAGGTCATATGCGTTCTTAGAAATTTTTCAAAATACATCAAGTTGAGGATTTTGACCATAGATGTCTTGAGGAATTTCACTAAGTGTTCTTTGTCTTAGGTTCCAGAGTTGTGCGAATATGTAGATCCACACAATTGAGGAATCTTGAAGAAAATCATAACTTAGAGAAAAACATCAAGGGATTGAAACATATAAGATGCATAAGGAGATGATTCTTGAAGAATAAACACTTTTGAGGATTTTGTGGAAGACATGAAGATCAAACAAGGGCAGTAAAATTAGATTTTATTTACCCTGATGAAGAACACGACGAACAGAGAGATGAAATATGGGAAGTTCGTCCGTCCAGATCTCCCACGCCCTAGCTTGGCAGAGGGAGACAGCTACAGCGGCGGCGGGGTGAAGACTTCCGCGGCCGATGCGAGTACGGCGACGGCGAGGTCGAGGCAGTGAAGCTCTTCCTCTCCGGCGGCGATGATTTTAGCGGCGGCGCTAGGTTTGAGCTTGGGAGATATGGGAGTGAGGAGTAACTCGAGCACAGTGAAGGGGAGGGGGAATATATAGTGGCAGTAAAAACGAATCGGCCCGAAGATTTTGGACCAGATTGCCCCTGACCCTTGCTCTCCACGCGAGAGGTGTCACCCACGTTCTGAGTAGTGGAGATAGTGGGGAATCGTTGCTTATCCAGTCGTGGGAACAGGAACTGTTTGAGCAGGAAGCGCCGAAAAATTTGATAGTAAAATTTTTAAAGTTTCCATTCGCAAATTCTTCAACTGTCAAGGATATAGTGAAGACTTTGAACGAGTTTCAAAGTAGAACGCATATGAAGAATTTGTGAACAGACTGGGTTGAGTTTAGCATAGAGGGGAAACGGGTCCGATCACATTCACTAAGATGAAAATCAACTTGAAGAATTAGCAATAAGTGAATGCTGTTGAGGACATTGAAAAACTCATATATATATATATATATATATAGTCAATGAAGAACATCAGTTTCATAGTTTGAAGAACTTGAAAAATTTGAGGAATTTGCAAGCTTGAGGAATTTGAAATTTTGAAGAATTTTCAAAATGATGAAAAACTCAACTCTGAAGAATTTCAGATATTGTTGGTGGCGTGACCCACCATATAAGAATGATGATTTCAGACACCGCGTACAATTGTCGTAGGGTTCCGAGAATCAAATTCTTCATTAATTTCTTCACACTTAGAGAGTTATTCTTCATTGATTGAAGAAAAACGTTACTTCGTGTGTTGCACATCAAAGTCATCAAATTTGCATAAGTGTTAGGATGTGTGTCCTTTCAAAGAACATTCGAAGATTCTAAGATATTTAGCTCACACCGCAACTTGCAAAATCTCTTTTCATCCAAGGGCTTAGTGAAGATATCGGCCAGTTGTTCTTCAGTGGGGATGTGGTCGATGGAGATGTCACCCTTGAGTACATGATCTCGAAGAAAATGATGACGAATCTGGATGTGCTTGGTCTTGGAGTGCTGAACTGGGTTGTAAGCAATCTTGATAGCGCTCTCATTGTCGCAGTAGAGAGGCACATTCTTCACCTTTATGCCATAGTCCTTGAGGGTTTGCTTCATCCACAGCAACTGAGCGCAGCATGAACCAGCAGCAATGTACTCAGCTTCAGCAGTAGAAAGTGACACGCAGTTCTGCTTCTTCGAGGACCAACAGACTAAGGATCGTCCGAGGAAATGACAAGTGCCTGAGGTTGACTTGCGATCCACACGATCTCCAGCATAGTCAGCATCTGAGTATCCGACGAGGTGAAGATTTGAGCCCTTGGGATACCATAATCCAAGCGTTGGTGTGTGAGCTAAATATCGAAGAATATGTTTCACAGCCTTATGGTGTGATTCCTTCGGTGTTGCTTGGAATCGGGCACACATGCAAGCACTCAGCATAATATCAGGCCTAGATGCACACAGATACAATAAAGAGCCAATCATGGAGCGGTATACCTTCTGATCGAAATCTTTACCATTTTCGTCACTACAGAGGTGGCTTTTTGAAGGCATTGGAGTTTTGACGCCTTTGCATTCGTGCATGTTGAATTTCCTCAGTACATCCTTGAGGTATTTCTCTTGTGAGATGAAGATGCCATTGTCTTGCTGACGAATTTGAAGACCTAAGAAGAATTTCAACTCTCCCATCATAGACATTTGATATTCTTCACTCATCATATAGGCAAATTCATCACTGTAACGTTTGTCAGTACAGCCAAAGATAATATCGCCGACATATATTTGGCATATGAACAGTTCATTGTCATAGGATTTTGTGAAAAGAGTTGGGTCGAGTGAACCGGGTTTGAAGCCTTTCTTCATGAGGAATTCCTTCAGAGTGTCATACCACGCCCGAGGGGCCTGCTTGAGGCCATAGAGAGCCTTGTTGAGTCTGAAGACTTTGTCAGGATGCTTAGGATCTTCAAAACCTGGGGGTTGAGCAACATATACTTCTTCCTCAAGCTTACCATTGAGGAATGCACTTTTCACATCCATTTGATATAAAGTGATATCATGATGGTTAGCATAAGCAAGCAATATGCGAATAGCTTCAAGTCTAGCAACAGGTACAAAAGTTTCATCAAAGTCAATTCCTTCAACCTGTGTGTAGCCTTGAGCTACAAGACGAGCCTTATTCCTTACCACAACGCCATTTTCATCTTGCTTGTTGCGGTAGATCCATTTGGTACCTATGATGTTATGCTTGCGAGGATCTGGCCGCTTGACAAGTTCCCACACGTTGTTGAGCTTTAATTGATGCAATTCCTCTTGCATAGCTTGAATCCACTCAGGCTCCTTGAAAGCTTCATCAACTTTGGTGGGCTCTATCATAGAGACAAAAGAAAAATGCCCACAAAAGTTAGTCAGATGTGAAGCTCTTGAGCGAGTGAGAGGACCTGGTGCATTGATATTGTCGATGATTTTGTCAATCTGCACTTCATTTGCAACTCTTGGATGAGCAGGTTGACGTGGCTGAGGATTTTCTTCAGCACCATTTTCTTCAGGTGTATCAGCATGAATGTCTTCATTGATTGGAATGACTTCCTCAGTTGGTTGAGGATTTTCTTCAGTGGGTACTACATCCTCAGTAGCCTTCAACTTAATGGATTCCTCAGGAGACTTTTCATCTAGCACAGAAGGCAGGTGCTCTCTTTGCGAGCCGTTAGTTTCATCGACCTTGTGATGGTAGGTGTTGAAGACTCTGTAGGTGTGCGAGTCCTTTCCGTAACCAAACATAAAACCTTCATGTGCTTTTGGTGCAAATTTAGAACTGTGGTGGGGATCTCTTATCCAGCATTTTGCACCGAAGACTTTGAGATAACTTACATTGGGTTTCTTGCCGGTCATGAGTTCATATGATGTCTTCTTGAGGAATTTGTGAAGATATACCCTGTTGATTATGTGGCATGCTGTATCAATTGCCTCAGGCCAGAAGCGATGAGGAGTCTTGTATTCATCAAGCATGGTGCGAGCCATCTCAACAAAAGTCCTATTCTTGCGCTCCACGATGCCGTTCTGCTCAGGAGTATATGGGGCAGATAGCTCATGAGTAATACCAAGTTCATCAAGATATTCATCAAGATTAGTGTTCTTGAACTCAGTCCCGTTATCACTCCTGATATGCTTGATCTTGACGCCGAAGTTTGTTGGGGCCCTTGAAGCAAATCGTCTGAAGACATCCTGCACTTCAGACTTGTACAGAATAATATGCACCCAAGTGTAACGAGAGTAATCATCAACAATGACAAAGCCATACAAACTTGAAGCATTTGTTAGTGTGGAATAATGAGTGGGGCCAAAGAGGTCCATGTGAAGCAATTCAAAAGGTCGAGTCGTGGTCATGATTGTCTTCTAGGGATGCTTGGATCTGGTCATCTTCCCAGACTCACAAGCACCACAGAGGTGATCCTTGAGGAATTTGACACCTTCAATGCCAATGACGTGCTTTTTCTTCATGAGCGTGTGCAAGTTCCTCATACCAGCATGTCCAAGTCGTCGATGCCACAGCCAGCCTTCTGAGGACTTTGCAAGTAGGCACGTGGCAGGCTGAGGACCTGTAGAGAAATCAACAATATACAAGTCTCCTCTCCTAAAGCCTTCGAAGACTTTGGAATGGTCAGATTCCATGATGACAACACAACGATATTTTCCAATGACGACAACCATATCAAGATCACAAAGCATTGAGACAGACATGAGGTTGAACCCGAGGGATTCGACAAGCATCACCTTGTCCATGTGTCGGTCCTTGGAGATTGCAACCTTACCTAGACCCAATACCTTGCTTTTTTCCTTTGTCAGCGTAGGTGATATGCTTCAGATGAGATGGGGCAAGTGGCATATTCATCAATAGACTCTTGTCACCAGTCATGTGGTTGGTGCATCCACTATCGAGGACCCACTCAGTAGTTTTTGGAGTTTCATCCTGCAGATGAATTAGTACAACTTACGAACTCATATGCTTCAGAGTGAAGAATATGACATCAAATTCATCAGGCAAAATTTCATCACACAACATAGTAAGTAAAGCAGTGTGAGGACGTGAGAAATGAGGAACTCATTTCTGCATGATTAGCTTGCGTCCTTTCAAGCATTTCCTCAGGTCTCCAGCAAATTCATCAGACGTTCAAGTTCATCTGTAGACCTGACCCTGCAAAAGAAGTTAGTTCAATTTCTTCACCACCCACATCTGGAGGGGTGGCAAAGAGTTCATCATTCTGCGAGCTCCATATGAGAAGGGAGGCATTGAAGCTAGTGCACTTCGTTTCACAGGACTAGGGTTAGAGTACTCATATGAATAAGCAGAGAAATTCTTTGAGGACTTGTGAACATAATGATTTGAAGAATAATGCACATATTCAGAACTCTTAGATTTTCCCTGCGAAACAGATGCATTAGCACGAGAATGATAATTTTGACCATTTGAGGAATTTGGTCCAAGTGAAGACTTTGGTTCATATGAGGAGTTTGATCTGGGGTTCCTTTTCTTCATGGGTGGTGTCGTGAGGACATTCACTTGAAGATTTTCCAAGCAGCTCTTAGGAACCCAGATTTTCCTCATAGGTGAACCGTTCCTGCAGTTAGTTCCAACAAATCTGGCAAATACTTCACCTTTCTGATTTTTGAAGAATTTGTAGTTGGAGTCAAGTGACTCATCAGAGGAATATGAGGTTTCACAAGTAAAGCCAGATAAAGTGGATGGATCCACAGGAGGTCCTTTTGCAGCAACCCATGAAGTTTTGGGGTACTGCTCAGGTGTCTAGTAGGATCCATCAGCATTGAGTTTCTTCTCAAATGCAATACCCTCTTTCCTAGGGTTCCTGTTCAGAATCTGCTTTTTGAGCACATCGCAAAGGGTTTGATGCCCTTTGAGACTTTTGTACATGCCTGTCAGATACAATTCCTTCAACCCTGCATTTTCATCAGTGATACTTGTGGTATCCTCAGATGAGGAATTTGTGACCACGGGGATAGTTGAAGAATTTGCAGCAATAGAAGCATTTGAACATTCAGGTAAAGAATTAGCAGTTTCACGTTCGATGCATTTCATACATGGTGGAACAAATTCTTCCTGAGTGGTACTGATTTGTTGAGCCAGTAAGGAATCGTTTTCCCTTTGGAGATCCTCATGTGCCACTCTTAGTTTCTCAAGATCTTTCTTTCTTTGAAGAAATTCATAAGAAAGCTTCTCATGGTCAGCTAAAAGAGCATTATGATGACTCTGAAGGTTATCATACTTTGTCTGAAGACTTTTGAGATCATCAGACAGAGTTTGAGTTCGATCCACTTCCTCATTCAACAGATCATTGCTTTTGTCTAGCAATTTCTGAAGCTTTTCAAGTGCACTTTGTTGCTTAGTGGCAATTTTAGAAAGTTTGGCATAGCTAGGTTTCACATATTCATCAGATTCACCTTCACTTGATTCAGAAGAAGAGTGATGCTTGTGTACCTTGGAACCTTTTGCCATGAAGCAGTAAGTGGGAGCATATTCATCATTGCTGACGTCAGAGTCGTTGGAGTGGTCATTTTCTTCATCGTTGAAGATGGACTTGCTGACGAAAGCAGTGGCGAGAGCAAGGCTAGCAACACCAGAGTCAGACTCCTCCTCGGATTCTTCCTCTTCTTCATATTCTTCAGATTCTTCTTCAGAATCCATTTCCTTGCCAATGAAAGCCCGAGCCTTTCTGGAACCATTCTTCTTGTGCGATGAGGACTTTGAAGATGAGGGCTTTGAAGTTGAGGACTTTGAAGATTTCTTCTTTTTCTTCGAGTCATCAGAACTGTAGTCCTTGTATTTCTTCTTCTTTGATTCTTTTTCCCAGAGAGGACAGTCAGAGATAAAGTGACCAGACTTCTTGCATTTGTGACAAGTTCTCTTCTTCTAGTCGCTTGAGGAATCTGACTTCCTCAAACCACTTTTTGACGACTTTCCAAATTGGCCTCTCCTTGAGAACTTCTGGAATTTCCTCACAAGCATTGCCAGCTCCTGACTCAGTTCTTCAGGATCACCGAGGCTGCTATCAGAATCTTCGTCTTCGGATGAGGAAATTGCTTTTGCCTTCAGAGCACGAGATCTTCCATAGCTTGGTCCGTAGAGGTCTCTCTTCTCAGCTTGTTGGAATTCATGAGTATTGAGTCTCTCAAGTATATCAGCAGGATCAAGTGACTTGTAGTCTCCACGTTCTTGAATCATCAAAGCCAGAGTATCGAATGAGGAATCAAGAGATCTTAGCAGTTTCTTCACCACCTCATGGTCGGTGATGTCAGTGGCACCCAGAGCTTGAAGCTCGTTGGAGATATCAGTGAGACGATCAAAAGTTTGCTGAACATTTTCATTGTCGAGTCTTTTGAAGCGATTGAAGAGATTGCGAAGAACATCAACACGGGAGTCACGTTGAGTGGAAATACCTTCATTAACTTTGGACAGCCTATCCCAGATAAGCTTAGCAGTCTCCAAAGCACTCACTCTGCCATACTGACCTTTGCTCAGATGGCCACAGATGATATTCTTCGCTTGAGAATCAAGTTGCTTGAATTTCTTCGCATCAGCAGCAGTAACAGTCAGAGATGTGCGGGGAACACCATTTTCCACAACATACCAGAGATCGTTGTCAATAGCCTCAAGATGCATGCGCATCTTGTTCTTCCAGTAGGGGTAGTCCGTCCAATCGAAGGTAGGACAGCCTGCGGAAACCTTGATCATACCTGTAGTCGACATAACTAGAACTCCAGGTGGTTAAACCAAAATCACACAGAACAAGGGAGTACCTTGCTCTGATACCAATTGAAAGTGCGTTATATCAACTAGAGGGGGGGTGAATAGGCGATTTTTACAAATTCATCACTGAGGAATTTCAACTTGAGGAATTTGAAATGTGATGAACAACTAGCAGCGGAATAAGTACTCAAGTGCATACAGAGCATAGCGATCGCATAGTCATCATGATGAAATAAAGCATGCACTGATTACAGGTAGCGTGATACAGGATAAGCAGGTGAGGAACAAGGTAGCTTGAAGAATTGGAGGTGAGGAAATTGAGAAAGTCTTCAAACAAATTCTTCAAACAGTAACGATCAATATCATCAACAAGTATACGAGGAAATAGAAGGGTTGAGGAAATGGAACCAGGTAGCTCGATGAAGACAATGATTTGATGACCCAGTTCCAACTGCTGTGACAGTCGTACGTCTGGTTTGGAGCGGCCTGGTATTTAAACCAGAAGACACACAGTCCTTACCGTATTCTCCTTGAGCTAAGGTCACACAGACCTCGCCCAACACTCGTGGTAAGTCTTCAGGGTAGACTTCCAAAACCCTCACAAACTGGTCACCCGGCGATCCACAATTGACTGCTGGATGCTCTAGACCAAGGTCACTTCGTGATCCCCAATTGACTGCAGGATGCACTAGACCATGACGCCTAACCGTCTGGAAGATACACAGTCTTCAAAGGTAACAAGCGTCAGTTCCACACAGGAACAATTTCTTCAGTGATGCTCAATCACTTTGGGTTTGGTGGTTTGGTTTGGGGTTTTTCCTCACTGATGATTTTCGCTCAAAGTCTTCGGAGGATGGGTTTTTCCTCACTGATGATTTTCTCTCAAAGTCCTCGAGGAATGGGATGCTCTCAAATGACAAGTGTCAGTTCTCTCTCGGAGCAGCCGACCAACTAGTGGTTGTGGGGGGTGGCTATTTATAGCTAGGGTGCAACCCGACATGATAAGACATAAATGCCCCCAATGATATGACCGTTATGTGGATAGGATGATTGGGGACAGCTGGCACTTAGCACAGCAACGGTCGGAATTTCGGACTATGAAAGTCCTCAGGCTTATCATATTCCTCACTTGAAATCTGTACTTGACGACTGAACCAAATCCTTTGCCTTTATTTATTCTATTATTTTTATATAGATGAGCTGAAAACAAAACAAAAATCAATTCGCAATGGCGAAATCCTAACTCCTCAGTCAGACCAATTTCCTCAGAGACCAGAAGATCATCGTCTCTGTCACTGAAGAACTTGACTGAACGGCAAGAGATTTCCAAAGGCTTCACTCGAAGGATTGGATAGGTTGAGGCTTTTGAGTTGAGCATCAGTTGGAAATTTTCCTTAGTATTACCCCGGCCCCCTTTAACAGTACGGTGTTTCGTATGACTCAAAGAAAGTAAATGAAACTACGAAAACAAAAGTCTTCACGCTTCATAGTCCTCGTTCATATCTTCAAGGTCACACCAACTCCTTCTTTTTCAAAGTCTTCAAGGAATACCAAAGTCTTCAGCAAAGTCTTCACCAAAGTCTTCAGTTGAAGACATACATTTTTAGGGGTCGATAATCTCCGAATGTATCAAACTCCTCAGCGACTTATAGAGCCTATGTACACTTACAAACGCATTAGTCTCTTAACCTATAAGTCTTCAATACACCAAAATCACTAAGGGGCACTAGATGCACTAACAGAAAGGTACAAGTTCAGTCGACTGAAAGGCGGCCCGCCGCCTCACCCCACACCCCTATACAGCGTCATATCATGGTTGATGGAAATGATGTCCATGAAACCTGTAGGATGGTTCTTAAGACTACTGTCCATCGTAAACGATCGACAGTAGTCTCGGGGACTACACCCAGTGGGTGCACTCGGTGTGCCCCCACTGGATACAAAATCACTCGACCAGGTCTGGCCTGTCTGAGTACAAACAAAAGAAGCAAACATGCAAATACTATCTCTATCAGACCCCCGCCGATGCAAGCACTCGACGGCGGTCTCGGGGATTACACCCAGTGGGTGCACTCAGCGTGCCTCCACTGGACCTACTATCACTCGACCAGGTCCGTCCTGTCGAGTGACAAGCAACTTTCAAAACGAATTTAAGACCCCTGCCGATGTCTTCGTCATTCAACAGCGGTCTCGGGGACTACACCCAGTGGGTGCACTCAGCGTGCCCCCACTGGACCAGAAACTACTCGACTAAGACCTGATCTATTCGAGAAGAAAGCAAGCAAGTATGTATCCAAAGAAAACACCCAGTGGGTGTAAAGTCAAGATGGACAGGAATTCAATCGGAAATGAACTTACAATAGCACTTACTCGGACATTGGCTTGGAGCGCTGAACTGGCATCATAGGCTAATTTGCTGGCCTCATACACCTCCTTCGTTCGCAGCATCATTTGCCCAGCCTGGATCATGGCCTCTTTGGCAGCTCCAGTCTGGTCTTCTGAGACGTGGTACAGAGGGTATGCTGACACCAGATGAGTCATTGCTGCAGTTGTGGCCACGAGAGGTGCTTGAGGTTGTCCAATCGGCGCTGAAGCCACGAGAGTTGAAGTTGCTGGTGGGGCACTCGACAGGGGAACCACGGGATCAGTCCTGGCTCGGGAAGAATCACCAAGCCCTTGAGAGGACGCAACAGTCGATCTATGTGGTGCCTGCCCTGATGACGTTCTCCGAGTGCGTACACGCGGAGTGTCCAAGGCCACAACTTCCCCCTCAGCACCCTGCCGTGGCTCCTCGTCGTCTTCCACATGTATGATGTCGTCAACTGTCAATCGACAACGTTGGCGTATTCATTCGACGAAATTGCCTTCAAAAAATCAGACTACAGTGAAGATTTATTATACCTCGTTGAGAGGTGGCCGCGTCAGGAGTGTCCACTTCCATGTGATCCCCCTCATCCCGCAGAGGCGACGTCACCGAGGTAGCAGCTCTGGCGAATAAATTTCACTCGGTCAGCAAAGACATGAAGTTCCACAACATCAGAATAAGGAAAATAGACACTCACGTTGAAGCAACAGGCACATCGATCTTTATACGGGGCAGAGCCTTCCAAGGCTTTGGTACATCCGACCTGGGCTGTTTTGCGGCTTTTTCAGTCGACCCTGATGTCGCGGCGCGGTCGCGCTTTGGGTTCCTTGTGCTCGACGCCAAAGTTTTGCTCGGGGCGGCCTCCGGGTCTTCCTGCTGCTTGGTACGACGCTCGATGCGCGGAGGGACCTGAGCCTCCACCTCGCCTTCCTCTAGGTCGTCATCGCTGCTTTCACTGTCATCGGCGTAATCGACGTCTGCGCTGCCGTCTACGCTCCCTTCTTCGTCGTCAGGCTGCTCTCCATTCGGCATGGGCGAGTACATGTTCGTAAATTCCTGCAAGATACAAACTGTAAAGTCAGTCGACCGAAGGTCCAATCACTCGACGAAATATGAAAGCACCCGTCAAAGATATAACTCACCAGGTTCGTCGGTGGGTTCAAAGCAGAGAAGGGCAGAATTCGCTTGGCTCCCACAGGATTATCACAGGCTCCGGTGATGCTCCTGAGCCACTGGGCAACAGTCTCATCGGAAACTTCCTCTGGATGAGTCCGAGTGGTATCCTCGGGGCCCGAATAATGCCACATAGTGTGATCCCTGGCTTGAAGAGGCTGGATTCGACGACTGAGAAACGTCTCAAGGAGATCCAGACCAGTCACTCCGCCGCGGATCAGATCAACTACTGCGTTCACTAAGATTCCTACTTGAACTTGTTCTCCCTTTGTCACACTCAGTGTTCTGGGAGTAGTAGGTCGATCCAAGGTAAAAGGGGGAAGACCAGTCGACATATTGGGAGATGCAACATCTTTGCAATAAAACCATGTCGACTCCCAACCCCGAACAGATTCAGGAAAGGTCATCGACGGGAACGCACTTCTACCTCTCTTTTGGACCCCCAGGACACCACACAGTTGGATGACGTTGGTCTTGCTATCACTAGGATTGGCTTTCTTGACGCATTGGGATCGGACGGAGAATATATGTTTGAACAAACCCCAATGTGGAGGACAACCCAAGAAACACTCGCACAAGGTGATGAAAGTAGAGAGATACGAAATAGTATTCAGAGGAAAATGGTGGAGTTGCGCCCCGAAAAAGTTCAGAAACCCGCGGACGAATGGATGAGGGGGCATGGAAAAACCTCGCTTGACGTGGGTGAGGAGGAGGACTCGCTCACCCTCGCGCGGCTCCGGCTCAGCCTCGCCCTCCGACAGCCTCCAGGACCCTTCAGCTATCAGCCCGTCGACGACGAGATTCTGGACATCCTCCGTCGTGACTGTCGACGGGAGAAAATCTCCCTGGATCCACCCCGGCGGCGCCGTGAATCGGGCGCCCGACGGCTTCTTCGCCTTGGCTCCTCCCTTATTGGCGCGCTCGAGCTTCTCCGTCTTGCTCTTCGTCATCGCGGCGACGGTCATCGAGGCGGAGTCGAGCGGTGCGCGTGGGGCAGGGGAGGCGGAGGAGAAGTGAAGATTTGGGGGAGAAACACTGTACCGGCCCCGGTGCCGTCACCTCTTATATCCGCCCGAGTGAGTCACTGACCTGTGAGCCCGCCAGATCTCTGGATATCCCGAATTCAGAGGAGGAGCGGTACATGGCGGTAATGACGGTGCGGAAATTGAGGCGTCGCGCCTCCACTTGCCTTAGTCGTTGCGTCATCTTCGCTCGGCGCGCGCTTATCCAATTTTCGAATCCCGTGAAATCTGGGCCAGACGAAGCGACCCGTCGCATCATAATACCCTGCTGAACGCTCGGACCTGACTCCGCGTTGAAGTTCACTCGGATACATTTCAAGACAAGAATCGATCAGGGTGAATGACAAAGATTCCAATCGACGCAGACTTCTGTGAAGCCTTAAAATGCACTCGGAGTTTTTGTGTCTTATCAGAACCTGCATCGATCCTTTTTTTTCACTCGAACCCCGATCCATTCGGGGGCTAATGATGGGGATATGTACCTAGGGTAGGGTCATAGGCCTGACCTACATACCTTACCTAAGGACACTGCCCTATCAAACTTAAGGACTACAAGGAAGTCTCCGACTGAAATCACCAAGACGTACAAGTCACTCGACAACATCCACTCGGAGGTTTCTTCATCCACTCGACGGTTGCTTTTCACTCGGAAGAGCCAGAAGACAGTCGACCGCAGAAGACCAGAAGCCACCCCAGGGAGGCCAACGGGCAGGCGTTCAGCTAGAGCATAAGTAGCACTTATTACATACGTTACCAGTAACGTTCATCTTTATAGCCACAATCGGACCCTTAGATGCCGGACATTTATGAGGGGCAGCGCACTCTATATAAGCCGCCCCTCTCCTCTGGCACAAGGGTTCGCACCCCCTGTAACACTCATATTCCACACGATAAGAAGCTCCTGAGCACCGAGACGTAGGGCTGTTACCTCCACGAGAGGGGCCTGAACTCGTACATCTGTGTGTACATCCTCGCCGTAGCTAGGACTCTGCCCTCTCCCTTCGTACCCCTATCTTCTACTGTCAGGCTCGTTCCCACGACACTCCGCGTTGTCGGCGCCAATGACTGCGCTGGCGCGAGGATTCTCCTCGGATCGCACGCCAGATTGCCTGCTGGCGGGTTCCTCCTCGGGGCGAGCGCCGGCTGTGTTGGTTGCATCTTCACACATAAAATCATGGGCCAAAGTTGCACATGAATTAGTAGAAATACAATTTTCTATGGATTTATTCACATAATCAGCTTTAGATAATTCACCCCCGTGATCAGAAATTGTGTCATAGTCCGGGAGAAGTGCTATTTCAGCACGAAGAAGGGCTCCTGCATTGGGATGAAGTTTGTCAAACGGAAAGAGAGTTTCATCAAAAACAACATCTCGAGAAATATAGATACGTCCAGTTGCAATTTCTAGGCACTTGTATCCCTTATGAAAATTGATATAGCCAAGAAAGACACATTGAGTGGACCGGAACTCAAGCTTATGATGATTGTATGGACGTAAATTGGGGTAGCATGCACACCCAAAGATTTTGAGAGAGTTGTAGTCAGGTTTTTGATGGTATAGACGTTCCAACGGAGTGGAGTTGCCAATGACTTTACTAGGAAGTCGATTGATGAGATATGTTGCTGTAATGAATGCTTCATCCCAATATTTGAGAGGCATTGATGCATGAGCTAATAATGAGAGGCCAACTTCAACAATGTGATGATGTTTTCGTTCGGCAGAGCCATTTTGTTGATGAGCATGTGGGCAAGAAACATGATGTTGAATGCCTATGCTACGAAAGAAAGAGTTGAGTTTTTCATACACTCCTCCCCAGTCACTTTGTACTGTCAGGATTTTCCTGTTAAAGTGCCTTTCAACAAGTTTCTGAAACTCTTGGAAAATGGAGAAAACTTCAGATTTATACTTGAGCAAATAAATCCAAGTGAACTTGCTATAGTCATCAATGAAACTAACATAATATTTTTTTCTTCCAAAAGAATCTCTGGCATGACCCCATACATCACTGAAAATAAGCTCTAAAGGAGCATGAGACACACTATTTGACTTGGGATAAGGAAGTTGATGACTTTTGGCACATTGACAAGCCTCACAAACTGACTCACTAATTTGACTAGGTGACAATGGAAGTTTGTCTTTATTGACTACTTGTTTAACTATGATCGATGACGGATGTCCTAATCTTTGATGCCACCTTGCCAAAGAGGGTTTGATGGCGGAATAAACTTGACGACGCTTGCGACTAAGTGCTCCGGATGTGATGGGGTAGAGCCCTCCAATGCATCTACCATGATGAAGAAGTTCCCTCGTTGCCCGGTCCTTTATAAAAAAATAACAAGGGTGAGTTTCAAAGAAGACATTGTTATCAGTGGCTAGACGAGACATAGATGCAAGGTTTTTATCGGCTTGTGGAACATGAAGGACATCTCTAAGGACTAGATCACGTTTGAGAGTAGGGGAATTAATGGAAGCTTGACCAATGTGACAAATATCCATACCTCCACCGCTTGCGGTGTGAATTTGGTCGTTGCCGAGGTATCTCTCACGAACAACAAGTTGCTCTAGTTCGCTTGTGACATGGTCTGTTGCACCCGAGTCAACGTACCAAACGCCATCTCCTCCTTCTTCACGAACAGCTGCAGCAACGTGACGAGCGTCGGGGACGTAGTCTTCATCATAGCGGTGCCAGCAGTCCGCGACCTCATGGCCTGGCTTCTTGCACAGCTGGCAGTGAGGACGTCGAGACGAAGAAGTGCGGCGGCTGTTGTTGTTGTTGAAGCCGCCACCTCCCGTGTTGCCGCCGTAGCCGCCACCACCAGAACGACCGCCCTCGCCCTGGTTGTTGCCACGGCCGCGACCGCCGTTTGTGTTGCGGTTCTGCCCCTGGTGACCGCGCCCACGTCCGCGGCCACGGGAAGCAGAGTTGGCGGAGGACTGCCTGATGTTGGTGCCGTGGAGAAGGTTCAGGCGAGCGTCAAAGCTCAAGAGCTGGCTGTACAGCTCCTGAACCGAGACTGGCTCAACCCTAGCAGCCAAGGCGGACACAACTGGATTGTACTCCAGATCGAGTCCGGCCAAGATTTTGGAGACGATCTCGGCGTCAGGAAGAGGAGCTCCGGTGCAGCATGCGACTTCATCTGTAAGAGTCTTGATTTTGCCAAGATATTCAGCCATGGTCATATTACCTTTTTGCAGGTTCGTGAGCTCGATGCGGGTGTTGATGACCTGGGCTTGGCTTTGGGCAGCGAACATGGCGTGGATGGCGCTCCACACCTCTGCCGGCGTCTGAAGCGTGGCGACTTGTGCAAGGATATCGCGGGAGAGAGATCCCATCAGATACCCTTGGAGCTGTTGCTGCTGTGCGTACCAGAGGGATCGGGCGAAGTTGGCGATCTGTTCTTCTTTTCCGTCCTTGGTGATGGTGAGGGTGGCCGGCGGTACCGGACTCTTCCCGTCGAGGTGGTGCTCCATCTGTGCACCTCTGATCTGAGGGAGCACAACGGCCTTCCATAGGAGGAAGTTTCCCCTCGTCAGCTTCTCCTGAGGTGGCGGTCCGAGAGAGGCAGCGTTGCTGCTGGATGATGATGCGAAGGTGGAGGATGCGGAGGTGGTTAGGGCGCTCATGGTGGAAGATAGGGCTGCGGAAGAAGACATGATCTCGGCCGCGGGAGAGGTAGCTAGATGCGATCTTCGATCTATGAGGAAGATGCTCTGATTACCATGTAAAATAGGTTGGAAGCGTTGAACCCTTTGGTCTCGGGCCGCATGTATATATATTGGTGAAACCTTGGCGTACAAGAAGAGATCGATGATCTCAGGAGGAGTTCGGTTACAGAGGATATTCGAGGGAGAGAAGAAGAGATAGAATAGATTACAAGTTTAAGATATGCTGACGGCTATGCCTATGCCGACGGTTATGCCGTGAGCATAGCGTCTATCCTATACATATTCTAACACATGCTGCTGTTGCGGAGGTGGCAGATGGTGCTTCAAAGCAATGGAACGGAACATTGGCTGCTGTTGGTGCAGCAGGGTGACATCGGGTTGCTGTTCTGGCATCATGGTGGCGGGGTGGGTGAAGGGACGAACTCGAGCTTACGGTTGTTGGAAGATGAGATGGGTTTGGATTGCCATGTGTGCAGGTATGGGGTACATCAGAAACGGGAGATTTCTGAAAAAAGAAACAGACGTGGGCAGTGGAATGGAAATAATTGGGCAGGTATGGGACAAAGAGTGGGCGGAACGGGAAAATCATCATATGAGGACGCACGAAACGGAGGGGCGGAACAGGAATGTTAAGTTTTGTATATAGGAAGCATGAGCAACAATGGTTACTTGTGGCTTTGTTGGGGCATGTTCAAACACCAGCCATATGTTTTCTGTTTCCTGCAATTAATATAACTATGAAATAATGGATATTAATAAAGTGAGTGATATTGGCACGTTGTGCTATGCTCTTTTTCTTCTTATTATGATGATTCTTTAAAAAACTATAAGGAAAGACCCGACGGTATAAACATGAAATCAATTATATCCCCGTGAGGATTTAAACCCAATCTATATAGCGGGTTCACATATCCACGACATAAACCAATGCTTTGACTCTTTGATCGAAGTTTAGCACCACCACCCCTACTCACACCCCTAAAAGTTGAGAACGATATGTCCTTTTTGCGACCGCGGTACATGATGACAGTAAGATAATACGGGCTACCGCCACAATAAGTGGCGATAGGATTTGATCAACGGCTGAACAACATCTGCATGTTGCAGAAGGCTACCGCCGAAGATGGTCACGGTAGCCTTCATACCATCCTCCCATAGGATCTGGCGGTAACTACATTCCCTTTACAGGGCCGGCCGCTGCTGCTAATGCGTTATGTAATCACCTGCTGCCATGTACTAATGCATGTGCTACGCGGCTATAGCAAACGGTACTAGTGTCAACCATATTGGAATTGAAGCACATAGCTTGGATCCTCCCGAGAGCAACACCTTCAAGCTAAGAAAGAAAGCAAGCTGCTTGATTGATTTTGTTGTACCAGACCGTGCGCGTACGTGTACCTATGCGAACCTGGATCGATTCGATCTCGATGGAACGGAACAACTCTCTCTCTCTCTCTCTCTCTCTCTCTCCCTCTTCGGAACTCCCCTAACTTAGCTAGCAAAATAGCACGGAGAAAATATATTATTGCGGTGCGTGCAACTTGAACATTTTTGTTGGTTTTTTCTTGTATATAAAGGGAAACAGTGGCTAACCGCGCCGAGCATGTAACCTAGTGAAGGACCAACACGACTTGACCTTGTGTTCATTTATGACTCCTCAAACACCAGTTTACACACATGTAAACCAAACAACGTGTACAAGAATACTTTGGATTAAAATGTGTTGCATGTGCAAGCACGACACCCGGGGATGAGAGGCATCCCCAGTTTGTGTTCGGTGAAAAGCTAACACTCTCTGGATCTACCTCTACTGCATGAGGATGAAGATGCAGTGACAAGATAATTCTCCCCAGTTTGGAAAACGTAATACCATATGTCATGCTGATGTTATTTACTGGATGTGGAGTTTGGTGTTTACAATGGGCAAGCACTTGTTGCCGAGAGCTAAAAAAATTTCCTTGCTATCTGGTGTGATCAAATGCCCGAGGGTGGAACCCTTTTCTAGTGGGCTAAAGGGGTGATCATAGTAAGCTAAACAACCGACTACTGATTAATGTATGCATGAAACGAAGTGTATCATAGATGTGATGTATCGTAACATCTTATCGGAATCAATGTAATGTTGCAGTGTATTACAATTTCTTATATGGGTATTATGCAAAACCCAGCCAAGGCAGCAAAATGTTGTCGTGGATGCGAAATATTTAATTTGCCCGCGGAATCTTTTCTGTGGCGGGCGTTGTAGAATGCCCTCATTGGCACATTCATCAGCAGTGGTGGGCGCCATGACCACCAGTGCTGACCTATTAGTAGTGGCAAGAGATCGGTGGTGGGCGCCTATTCCAGCGAATCCTGTCACTGATGGTCCTTTTGCGCCCGCACTGCTGGGCATTCCTATGGTAGCAGTGTCCCTTTTGTTGGACATCGCTAGTGTGTACATATCAGTAGCGTGCGTTTTTACCGAATGCTGTCGGTAGTTAATTAGTCAAGTTAGTGGCAGCATTTGGTTATAGGGAAATGATGCTAGTAAAAAAAATCCTATAAGGGGTTCCTGCACTAGTGAGCGATTCATCAAATCAGTTTAATATGGATTAGCACATTTTTTTGCATGTGATCCTAATGTGGGTAAACTAGGGGGTGTGAAGAGTACGAAGCAATACCCCCAACTTTTAAAGTGGCAAAATGGATGTAATTAATTAGAGAGAGAGAGAGAGAGATCGGGAAATTAGGGCATCGAAAGGACGATGCAAATTAGTCAAGAGAAAATGGGTGAACAAAAGGGAAAGAAATAAAATGCAATAAATAATATAAATGAAAATTAGAACATTAAAAACCAATAATTTCACTAAAAATAAGGGTTGTGAAAAATTGGCCATGTGTAAGACGAGTTCCTTTTCTCAGGGACTCGGCTTATATTCCATGTACTTTAAAAACAATAGAATTCCCTAAAGTAAGCCGAGAACCTTGTCTTACAAGCTCGACTTATAGGCTGCTCCATCATAGGGCTGTCCACCATTTCCGTGATGGCCACATGGCAGGAAAACATTGTCGACCACTTCTTTTTCCTACACTCGGCCTATTGGATATTTAGTCGAGTCTTCTTTCCATACCGAGCGTTTTCCACTTATGTCATCGTTCATTATATTATTCATTATATTATATTATTATGTGAGACGCACTTGCTGATTTGATTTTCGTCTTTAGGGAAGTACTATCTTGTGGACTCTGGATATGCAAACCGAATAGGCTATCTTGCTCCTTTTAAGGGGAGTACGTATCATCTACCAGAATTTCGACTTCGTCGTCACCGTCCACCTCAAGGGAAGTATGAGTTGTTCAACTTTTCACATTCCTCCCTTCGCAATGTCGTTGAGCGTGCTTTTGGGGTGCTCAAGCAGAAATGGCGCATATTGAAAGGGGTCTCAAGTTTCTCACCTTGTACGCAAAAGCATATCATCATTGCTTGCATGGCATTGCACAACTTCATTCGTGATAGCAAGTTGAGTGACAAATTTTTTGATAAATATGATGCCGATGATGAGTATGTACCTCCAGTGCTACGACAGGAAGTAACACCAACACAAACGGATCCCGTTGAAGAGGAAGAGAATGAAGATACCATGGATACTATCCGTAGTAGGATAGCGGATGCTTGTCTTGCGATAGCAACATAGGTTAGCTATCTTTGATGGAGGTTATGATCATGTGAACCATATGTATATTCTATGGTGCATGTCTTTTGTAATATTATTATGGGATCAATATGTATATATATGTAATATGCAACATGAAAGTATAATCGTTGAATCTCAATTATCGTAATTTTTTTTTTGCAAAACGGTTGTTCTATTGCCTACCGATGTAAATATCATCATTTTACGGTCAAGTTGCACATAATTTTTTTGACTCATTACCCAGGGTCATTACAGACAATTCACAGTCAAATCTACAGTTTCACAGCTGTTTCAGCCAAACAACTTCCAGCTTCTCCACAGCTGAAAGTTCACAGCTCACAGCTCACAACAGCTTTTACAGAATCTGCAGCTCAACCAAACACAGCCTTAGTACTACTCGGCTTTGGAGGAAGTAAGCTGAGTACCTGTGTATGTACACTTGGCTTACATCGAGCCACATGGTGTCGTGTGTTTTTCCTCTTGTTCGACTCAAAAGGTAAGGTCGGTTTTTATCATGGAGATACGATATCACTGATCGGTCAATTTTACACTCGTTTATGATCACCGTCAAGCCTAGTCCAAAAATTGATATTGTTGCTGCCTACGGGAGGCTGGTCAGTGCTAAGGTTCATCAATCACGCGTCGTTGCTACCTGGTTAGTGACGTGGAATTTAGTTCCATACAGATTTTTAGTAGTGTCAAGCCACTAGTGTAGAAAATACTAGTTATGGTGTGGTAAAAATGGTCTTGCTGGCGTAGACACCCGACGCCACCAATATGGCGTCACAGTTAAAAATAGTGATGGCGTTGGAGCCTACGACAGCAGTATTTCATATACCTATGGCGTTGGTTTATCTCCACGACGACAATATCATACATATCTATGACGTACTAACTTTCCCAACGCCAGACACTGGAGAGATCATTACAGGCATATCTACTGTTTCGCACGCCAGTACTAAATGACCAAACGCAACAAAAAAACGCTGCCACCGAAGCGAAAAACGCTGCCACGGCAAACCAATTTTGTATGAGTATATACGTTTGCGTCTCACATTGATTCCGATAAAAAATGAAAACACGTAAAACATAATTTATAGTATGGTACACATCATTTATATATATGCATACATTAACCATCGTCATAACAACTAGTACGGTATTCCTCTTCTTTGGGATCAATCTTGAAGAAGAGGGAAACCCCTGCATCTCCATGGTGGAGCATAGAGATCCATCGATCTCCAATCTTCAAGTTGCGATCACTCGGTAGTTGCCTTCAGTCTTTTATTTCGAGTTGTCCATCTGGTGGTCATCCATCACCGGAGGCACAACACATCTTGGGAGCTTCTGCCCTTGAACAAAATAGTAACATAGTAAGCAATGTAGTAATCATCTCTCGTCTTGAGGTATATAATTGTCTTATAAACCACACTGTTAGCAACAAAATCTGTGTGATCTATCTCATTATAGATTGCACATTTGGAATTGAAACCATCTTTCCTCTTGAGGCATTGTAGCGTGATGGAGAAGCATTTATTGTTGTCAAGGTGAGGATCGTCGCACATACCCCCTTTATCGGAACAGTACGAGCATTCTTCCATTTTATGCTGCATTCATAGAATAAAAGTCAATGGAAAAAATGGACATGAATGTTGGTAAAAAATGAACATATTGAGTGCCAGAAATTTTGATGAAACGGAAATGAATGTACGTTTCGCCAAAACATTGGCAACTCTCTCGACATTTCCCTGCAAAAAGAAACATAGCGCGAGACAATTCGCAAGAACACATGATGCAACATATAAAATATTTCATCAATTCGCATTTCATCAAATGGTTAGAGAAAGTTTTTTACCGTCTGGATCGAGTGGGGTCGGCTGTCAGGAGGGCGGGGGGGGGGCATGAAGACTGCGCGATGGGGTGGTGGTGCGTGACGGACGGGACGGCCAGAAAAGACGACGGAGGAAGAGAGTGGCCGAACAGGATGACGGAGGGAGAGAGTGGCCGGACAGGACGACCGCGGAGGGAGGGAGTGGCCGGATAGAACGACAGAGGGAGAGGCTCTTGGATGAGCGGGTGGGCCGGGGGAACAGCTGGGCAGCACGGTGGCACGTCTGGCGTAGGGTGCGGGCGCGGCTGGGCTGGGGAACGGCGGAGAGCAGTGTCCGGCGGCGCGGGTAAGAAGGGGGAATCTGAGTTGTTCTCACAACAATAATGTAGCTAAAAGTGTCAGTTAGTCATTAGTGCTGGCGTCAATGACGTGGCCAACGCCAGCAGTAATTGGTGTTGTGTTAGCTAGGGCTGTTCTAATACTTGACAAATGGCGTGTGAAAATGCATACAATAATGTGGATCAAAGTATATAATAATGCAAATTAGGAGATACACACAAATAAAGTACATAAATATCGTGCGAAGTATTACACAATGAAAAGTACACAAAAGTGTAGTGCACGAATAATGAAGCACACAAATTAATCAAGTAGTACGACGTCGTTTGACAATCCTCTCAACGATGGTTTGGGTCTTTTTAATCTTGCTTTAATACTTCCATCCCGCATTATGACTCTTTCGTAAGAAGGGACGTCCTGTCTCAGGCAAGGTAGTTCTGCTCCTTCTGGTGGTGTAATTTTCATCGTCATCATAGTTCTCCTCTTCTTTTGGGTCGACGCCAAACTGATCATAGTCATCCTCATTGGCCACTCTGTCCATCTCGACGATGGATCTCTTGGATCTCCTGACGACAACACGACTTGGCTTTGTCGGGTCAGTTATGTAGAAGCATTGTGACACGTCCTTAGCAAATGCCCAAGGCTCATATTTGGCGGTAATTCCTTTGACACCCTTTGCACCAGCAGCTTGTGCTTTGGGCAGGGACATGGTAACGGCACCACGTTCTTCCTTCTCAACATTCTTCGCCCATCTGACCAGGAACAGTGGCACCGTGTGATCTTTGGCGTACTCAAGTTTCCATATCTCTTCGATCCTTTCGTAGTATCTGTTAGTTTCATTCTCGGTGGAGGCAATTATCGTGACGCCTGAGTTCTGGTAATCCGAGGTTTTGTCTTTTGGCTCAGTATAGAATGTGTATCCATTGATATCATATGATTGGTAGGTCACGACGGTGCATGCGGGGCCTACTGCTAATGCATAGATGAGATTTGCATTGGCAATACCCGTTGGCAGTAGTTTCTCCCGAATTCACTCTTTTAACCAAGATGCAAATTTGGAGTTGTGCTCTCTAATGATCTGGGCTTCGGTCCTCTGCCTCCCTACCATTGCGTGCTCTCTCTTTAAGGTGTCCTTGTGAGTCTGCTGCCAAGGAGTGAGTATATCTGCTTGTTGTAACACCATTGTGTGTGCTCTGTCAAAGTCGTCTCTGCGGTTATGTATATCCACATTTAAATCACGCTTCAACTGTGAGTGACCTACTCCATCAAGCCTATCGACATGCTTCCTCGTGGGCAAACCAAGAGATTGATCATCATCTATATAATTATTGCAGAATGATATGCACTCTTCGGTCAGATAGGCCTGGACGATGCTTCAATCCGGATGGGCCCTGTTACAAACGTAACCCTTCACAGTTCCATTCATCATTTCAAACGGGAACATGGTATGAAAGAATGTTGGTCCAAGGTCTTTAACCTCAGAAACAACATGAACTAGGAGATGCACCATCACATCAAAGAATGATAGTGGGAAATATATCTCAAGCTCACATAGTATTGTGATGATCTCCCCTTGTAGTCGAGTGAGATGTTGCACACTGATCGACTTTCGAGAGAGAACATCGAAAATGATGCAGAAGTCAAGAAGTGTGTTGCGAACGTGATCATCCATTATCCATCTGAGGGCTACCGGAAGTAATTGCGTCATCATCACATGACAATCATGGGACTTCATGTTGCTAAACCTTTGCTTTTTTGTGTCAAGATATCTGTGTATGAGCCCCGAGTAACCAGAAGGAACTTTGATGCCGTCAAGGCAATGGAAAAAGTTGATGAAGCTCATCCTCGTCGAGCATGAAGCAATCTCGGGGGCAATAATCTTCATTTTGTTTTTGACACGGTTTTGCCCTTCTTTGTCTCGTCGGCTATGGCGATGTTTTTGCCCTTGGCCATCTCCCTGGTTCTTTTAAGGGATGTGGGTTGGAGCTCTTCCCTAATACCTATATCTTTCAAGTCTTGTCTTGCCCTCGTACCGTCTTTACTTTTTTCTGGCATGTCAAACAGTGTGCCAAGCAAACTCTCACAAATATTTTTTGTGATATGCATCATATCAAGAGAATGCGGCGAACTGAGTAGTTCCCAATACCTGAAGCCCCAGAAAATAGACTTTCTTTTCCATACTTTTAGCAGCGTTTTCTCAGCCTTCTTTTTCTTCCTTCCTGGCTTCGAGCAATCTGTCCAATTCTTTAACATCTCATGGATTTCTTCTCCACTCCTCTTACGTGGTGGCCCTCGCGCCTCATCCGTGTTGTCGAAAAGGTCTCCATGACTTCTCCACTCATCATCTTTCTCAAGCCACCTTCGATGGCCCATGAACACTGTTTTGCAACTGCCTTTTTTTGATAGCTGGAGAAAAGATGTGTCATCCATACATTTAACACATCCGCAATGTACATGACACGCTTGTCCGGAAATATATCCGTAACCTAGATAGTCATGAACGGCCGTGAGCAATGCTGCTCTCATTGGAAAATAGTTTCCAGTGTTGGCGCCCCACGTTTTGACCCCTTCATCCTTACATAATATGTCTAACTCCTCCTTCAATAGATCAAGATATGTGTTGATATCGTTGCCTGGTTGGAGCGGTCCTTGAATGAGCATTACCATGTGTATGTACTTTTGTTTCATGCAGAGCCAAGGCGGGAGGTTGTACATCCAAATAAACACGGGCCATGTACTATGTGTGCTACTCTGCTTGCCAAATGGATTTAGTCCATCGCTACTGACACCCAACCTGGGGTTTCTTGGTTCTACTCAGAATTCTAGTTCAATGCAGTCGAGTGCTTTCAACTAACAACCATTTGCAATATGTCTTAGAATGTCATCATTTTTGGATTTCCTTGTCTTGTGCCAAGTCATGTTCTTTGCTTCCTTCGCGTCAGTGAAATAACGCTGCAGGCGTGGACTCAACGGAAGGTGCCATACAACCATTCGAGGATCCTTCTTTACAGGCTTGTATATATCGAGGTTCCTTGCAAGTTGGACACTCTGTTTTGTGCTCATGCTCGTTACGATATAAGATGCAATCATTTATGCATGCATGATATCTTACATGCGGCAAATCAAGACGGCACACGATCTTTTTCGCCTCATCAACACTCTTAGGCAACAAATTCCCCATGGGCAAAACTGTATGTAAATATTCCAATGTAGCGTCCAGACTTGTGTCTGTGCTCTTGAATCTTGCCTTGATGTCTAGAAGTTTGAGCGTCACGTGCAAGCGGGTGTGCTCAGGATCGCAACCTTCATACAGTGGAGCATTCGCGTCTAACTCCAATTGCACCAACTTGGGAGCCTCCTTAATACCAGCTCTCTCATTTGTCGTCTTCTTCTGAAGCAGTTCTTTAACATGGGGATCCTGCAACATTTCAGCCAACGACATATCCTGGCTGACATGGTCCTCTTCATGTACGGGTGGCGTTTCATCATTTCCTCTCTAGGCGCATGTTCATTATTGTTTCCTCCTTCTGGCGGCCCTGCTAATTAATCATCGAAAGGATTTTCCGCTTCCATATCCACCGCTCCGTCGTCGTCACGTATATCATCATTCTCCTCACCATGCTTTGTCCATCGTGTATAACTTTCAATGAAACCACGATGAAGCAAGTGCGCAAGGACGCTACCATCGAACGGGTTATGGAAAATTCCATTTTTGCAGGCCTTAAATGGACATGATATATGCGTTTCACACTTTTGTATCATATTCGTCACCGCGAAATTGAGAAAGGCCTTCACACTTCGATCCATATTGAATCTTTTGATAGATCAAAGTAGTCTCTAAAGGGAAATACAAAAAGAATTACATATATATTAACAACGAGCGAGGGCATACAAAATTCCGGCATGACCTTTGCTAAAAATGGTTCATATTGAGTACCAGAAATTTGACGAAATGGAAATAAATCAACGTTTCGCCAAAACATTGCCAACTCTCTCTACAAAATCGCCATCGATGCACGTTTCACCATATAGCAATCACGAAACAGGCATAATTAAATGACGAGGAAGTGTTTACTGTTAATTACCTCAAGCAGAAGAGACACGAGTTGAGCTAGTCCTCGATCAATCGCGTGAGAAGCCGGTCGACCGTACGTAGGTTCGAGGGCGCCATTAATGGAGGGTGATGGAAAATTTAATGCAAGTGGGTGGAGGAGAGAGCTAGATAGCTAGCTTAGAGAGTGGGTGTGTGGAGGCTAGCAAACGTAACTAATGCATTACCTAGCTAGATCTAACCATCTAATTAAGAATCATGATAAAATAATTGGGTTTCTCAATATGAGGAGGGAAGATGAAGAGCAAGAGGAAGAAGAAGGGGAATATAGTGTATACACAAGGGCTATCACGTGGTAATAGTGTTGCGACTTTATTACTGGCGTTTTAAGACAACAAGACGCCAGCACTAATATGTATATTCCTGGCATGCCATTGTATGCTACGCCGGTGTTATGTGGGCCCAATGTTGACCTAAAAAATGGACCCACAAAATAAACTGTTGGCGTCCGAACGAAAGCAATGCCATAGTTATAGGAAATACTGTCGGCGTAGTACCAACCTGGTACGCCAACAGTAAGTTACACCTGCACACAACATTGGAGGCCACGTACAAGTGGCGTTCCACATACGTCCAGCGCAGCACTAAGTAACTAGCTATGTCGTACCCAATGTGGAGGATATCGCTTATCGTTAGCATCTCGGTCAGCTGGGGATTAGAGATTAATCGGAAATCGGACGATTAATTGATTTTATCGGTCGACTATTAATTGGCCATTTTTTTTGCAAATCTCAGGTTCCAAACTGTAAAATATGCTATATTCAACACCAAAACAATAATGGACATAAGTGTTACCTTGATTCATAGCCTTTGAATCCTCGTATAATGATAAACAAAATAGGACAACAGTACATATTGTGTAACAAGGTCCACAAAACGCAAATAAACATAGTTTTTGCAAACATAGTGTTATGAATAGGCCCGATTTATCGGTAGATTCTCGATAAATCGCTTGTCATAGCGATAAAATCGGCCAAAATGATAAACGGTGAAGATAAGGCATAATCTTATCGGTCACCCCAAGAGTAGCAATAAATCGGACGATAAATCACTGAATTGGAAGATTTTTTGAACAGTGGTCGTACCAAAATGGCCCACGCCAGCGATATTTGAAAAATGTAGTGTTGGCGTCGGCTGAAAACGGGGCGCCACCAGTAAGAGTTGTGGCTAGCCATTTCTCTACTAGTGAGCTTACGAGGTTTTATGCTTCAAATAGAGGGAAGGGTGTTGTATGGGGACGAGGTAATTCGATGAGGGTCACTGCTCACTAACCCAGCTTCAAATGAAAGCAACTCGCATATCCGCCACTTCAATGCAAATTTAGGTCTCGTGCACCACATGACCAGCACCAGCGACAAACTCGAGAAGGAAGAAGCGCGCGCAGGCGTCGTCTGCCAGGTTTATAATCGGAATCAAGGACCTATCAACAATGTGGCATCACCTCATTCCCGATCCAATACTAGCTAGACTACCACCACCCTCCCCCCCACCCGATGACTGCTGATACGTCTCAAACGTATCGATAATTTATGAAGTATTCATGCCATGTTTGCCTATGTTTACAATACTTTTATATGGTTTTGATGCACTTTATAAGATTTATTTAGAACTAACCGGACTGACGCTATTTTCAGAAGAATTACCATGGTGTTGTTTTTGTGCAGAAAATAAAAGTTCTCAGAATCGCCCGAAACTTTTTTATGATTTTTTCTAGAGGAAATAACAAATACCGAAGCAGAGAACCACTGGAGGGGAGCCACCTGTGGGCCACAAGACAACAGGGCGCGCCCTGATGGCTTGTGGGGTCCACGTGGCTCCGGCTGGCGTGTTTCCAACGCTGAAAAATCCTATATATACAGAAACCTCCGAAAGTTAACCTAGAACTTCCGCTCCACCGCCGCAACTCTCTGTATCGAAGAAAAACCCATTTGGAGCCTTTCAAGTACCCTGCAGGAGGGGGAAAACCATCACCGGTGGCCATCTTCATCATCCCGGCAGAGGCCATGACGAGGAGGGAGTAGTTCACCCTCGGGGCTGAGGGTATGTAGCAGTAGCTATGTGTCTAATCTCTCTCTCTCTCTCGTGTTCTTAAGATGGCACGATCTTGATGTATCACGGGCTTTGTTAATATAGTTGGATCATATGGTGTTCTTCCCTTATATCTTGCTACAATGAATTGAATCTTTCCCTTTAAAATTTTGTTATGTCAGATTTGTATTGGATTGAATATGATGAATCTGAAATTGTTTGATGCATGTCGAATAATTAACCCACGGATAATTGTGGTGACATTGGAGTATCTAGGTGACATTACGGTTGATTGATATGTATCATAGGTGGTATTTTGGCACAACTCTAGGGTTGTTTGTGACACCTATAGGAATAGCTCAATAGATTGATCGGAAAGGGTAACTTTGAGGTGGTTTTACTACCTACAACAATATCATCTTATGTTCTCCGGTAGATATGAACTTTGGAGTTATTCTTTGTTGCACGTTGAGGGATGATCATATGATCCTATTATGTTAGCATTGTTGAGAGATTGCACTAGTGAATGTATGAACCCTAGGCCTTGTTTCCAAGCATTTATATAACTTTTTTCTCGCCGTTTGCCACTTGCTACCTAGTTGCTTTTATATTTTCAGATTACAAAAACCTATATTTACCATCCATATTGCACTTGTATCACCATCTCTTCGTCGAACTAGTGCACCTATACAATTTACCATTGTATTGGGTGTGTTGGGGACACAAGAGATTTCTTGTATTTGATTGTAGGGTTGTTTGAGAGAGACCATCTTCATGCTACACCTCCCACGGATTGATAAATCTTAGGTCATTCACTTGAGGGAAAATTGCTACTGTCCTACAAAACTCTGTGCTTAGAGGCCCAACGGAGTCTACAAGAATAAAGTTGTGTAGTAGACATCAAGCTATTTTATGGCGCCGTTGTCGGGGAGGTGAGTGATTGAAGGTATATCTTTAGATCTTGCAATTAAATCCTTTAGTTTCTTGTTTATCACTAGTTTGGATTATAAAAGAAAACTACAAAAAAATAGAATTGATGTTGCATCAAGTCCTTTACCTTCATGATGTTTTTTCTTGAAAATGATGGTTCAATAAATTATGCCAAAGTGTTAGAAGAAGAATTCAATAAAATCTCTGAATATCCGTGATGCTAATGATATGCAAAGCCACAAGCTTGGGGATGCTATGTTTGATGAAAATTATATTTTTTGTTTTTCCCAAGTTTTGATGAGTAAATTTATTATGATGATAGCATGCCTCCTATTTATGATGATTATATTGATGAAAGTGGGTTTGAAAGAGTGTTAACTCTAGATACTAATGATCCCGCTATTTTGGAAGGTGTTGAATCTTATCGAAATAATGATAAAAGTGGATTTGAGGGGGGGGGGGGGGGGGGGGGGGCCTTTAATGCATTACGCTAGGTGGTAGGTCCTTTAAATGTTGTCATGGTGGATCTGTCTTTTTATGTTTTCGTTTCTGAACTAAGTTTGTACCGAGTATGATGATGATGTTTGTGTGTTTGCAAAATTGAGCACAGCTGGTACGTGCCGAAGTCTCCATGTTGCGTTGACATATGCATAGATGGTCCGTGGACATGCTCGCCGCCCGAGTGATGCATAGGCTGCGCCCCTATCCTTGCCATCTCCAACCTATCGTGCCCCCGTGATTTGTTGTAGTACATACGCCGATGCGTGCCATGGCACCACACCCCGCAACCAAATCCTAATCGACATAAGCAAATATGAGAGTATCAGATGATATGGAGACTTGCGCTGTCCGGTCTCCAGCGAGCTGTTGGATATGAAATCCAAGGGTCACGGGCCGAGCTCCCTGCGCGTAAGTATCAGATTCCTTGAGGTTTTTTTTCCAAATTTACAGGAGATCAGCCTGCCACCCTTGGATCTCAGATCCAACGGCTCACGTGACGCTCTACATCACCTGATATTTTCCCAGCAAATGTAGTGCTCCAGCAAGTTTACTTGGTATACTACTCATCTGCACACATGACAACATTCGACAGCTCTCGATTTAGTTCCATTCGCCCGCACTGTTTTTGTTTGTTGCCAACGTCCCGGTCACATCCGGATCAAGGTTAATCCCCCCTTAAATCTCGCAAATAGCTAGCTAGGCGTGCCCGCGATCTCAAACGGCTCGCTCCTGTCGGTCGATCGGGGATTGGTCGCCCGGTCTCGATCGCCGCCGGCCCGTGGCCGTGAAACAGTAGCGGAATTCTGGCGATCGAAAACGACATTGACGATAATTGAAACTGCCAACGTACGTACATGCGCCAGGCTAATTAAAAACTGGGAGATTCCATTCCATTCTCAGGTTTTGTTGGCCCTTTTCTGCGTGACCAGTACGTGGCCACACCAAAACTAGTACGTAGCCTGTTGGTGCAGAGGAATTATTGTTGCTTGGGTTGGTTGCTTCCGTGACACCCTCCAAGTTGGGCCTGCGGACGTACGTGGCTGTAGAAGCAAGCAGCGGATCATATTCTAAATCTAGTAGCATAACAGTTAACTAATTAAGGGATGGATCCGCTTGAGGAGGAGTCCTTCTTGGAGGAGCTCATGCCGCTGCACCGGGAGCGGGAGGAGCCGCCGGCGCCGCCGTACCCGGGCAGCAGCGGCATGATGACGATGAGCGACCTCCTCTTCTACGGCGGCGAGGGCTCTACTGCCGAGGAGAGGAGTGGCGTGGACTTTGTCGGGCCGTTTCTGCGGCCCATGCCGCCCCCGCCGCCGGCCACGCCTTCGCACCCACAACCGGAGTTCAACTTCGACTGCCTGAGTGAGGTGTGCAACCCCTGGAGGAACTCCATCCCAGCCCTCCCAGGGGTAGTCCGGGCGGCCGGCCAGGCGCCGCTCACTCTTTCCCTCCATGACGCTATGGCGACCTCGTCAACGTTCGTGTTCGGGGGAGGGGCCGGGGAGAGTTCGGAGATGAGAAGCATGCCGGCCTCCGGCACCCAACCGGAGAGCAGGCCCAACGCCGGAAGAACAACGCCGTCCAAGAACCTCATGGCGGAAAGGCGGCGTCGGAAGCGGCTCAACGACCGCCTCTCCATGCTCCGCTCCACCGTGCCCAAGATTAGCAAGGTGTGCTGCCACATCGCCCTTCATTTCTTAACTCCTGATCACTGAATATCAGATATCACTGTGAGTTGTGGACCTTAGTTAAGATGAGTAGATCTAATCAACCGATCGATGGAACCACAGATGGATAGGACTGCGACCCTCGGGGACACCATAGACTACGTCAAGGAACTGACCGGGCGGATTAAAACCCTGGAGGAGGAGATCGGCGCCACGCCCGAGGAGCTGAACCTGCTCAAGAATTTCTCCAGCAGTGGCAATGAGGAGACGCCGACGAGGAGTTCCACCAAGGTATGCGCGAACGTCGAGAACAGAGGCGGAAGCGACACGAAGATCGAGATCTGCTGCTCGACAAACCCCGGAGCGCTGATCGCGACGGTGACCGCGCTGGACGTGCTGGGGCTGGAGATCGAGCAGTGCGTCGTGAGCTGCTTCAGTGACTTCGCCATGCAGGCCTCGTGCTCACAAGTAAGTAAACTCCTTCTGAAATGGTACCCATCTCTAAGTTTTCCCTCATTTCATGCTAATCGAATTCGATCGCCAAGGTCAATTCACGGTGTGCCCGGTGTGTAGGCCTCGGAAGGGAAGAAGCAAGTGATAAGCACAGACGAGATCAAGCACGCATTGTTGAGGAGCGCAGGCTATGGGGGAAGGTGTCTCTAAGCTGTAGCTAGCTACAGGTACAAGCGGTTCGTAATCTTCGATGAGTACGTGCTAGGTTTGCATTATTTTTACATGACTTTTTTGGGGGAATATCTGTATGAATTGGTGTAGGAGTTTTTTTTTTTGGGGTGAGGGGGGTTATCTTCGATGAGTATTTGTTGTCACCGGATTGTATTTTTTATATATATTGTTTGGATTGCTTACCACATGTGTCACGTGGTAACCGGATTGTCTTTTTTTTCCTGTGTGTATGAGATACATGAATGAAGTGGATACCCATTGTTGGTGTGTTAATTTGGTTGGGCATTCTTACAGTTTCTTCTGTTAGTTTAGCTGCTTCTGGAGATGAATGGTTCGTCATGTTTTGTCTCAGGCCATCATATGGGCATATATATATATGAACAAACAGTGTTGGATTATGCCTGAGCAATATGTACTGTACACACATTTTGGAGGGGGTAACAGGTGATCCTCCCTTAATGAAGCACACCCCACGCTTGAAAAACTTGATAGGATTCTCGTGTCAGATAGTTCGGAGGGCCTATTTCCTATGGTTTTTGTTAGGAAATTAGTGCGTGAAATTTCGGACCTTAACCCTCTATTACTTTCCTCGGGGGATAAAGGGAGAGTGGCACCTAAAACCCGTGATTTCCGCATTGGCCTATCCTGGGTTAAAAACGATGAATTCCTATGGCTGGTCGATAAGACCTGGAATAGCATTGTGCATGCCTCAGATCCTATTGATGTTCGTAACATCAAGCTCAAAAGAATTAGGATCTATTTTAAAGGTTGGGGTTCAGATAAATTTGGTCATGCTAAGAAGTGAAAGGAAGATCTTAGATTGGAATTGTCCTTGTTAGAAGAGCTTGAGTTGGATGGCCCACTTCCTCCAGAATTGTATAGTAGGAAAGTGGATGTTAATTTTGAGTTGCACAAGTTGCTGGTCAATGAGGAGATCTATTGGCTTCAGCATTCCCATGAGCGTTGGTTGCTCAAAGGGGATGGTAATACTGATTATTTTCATAAGATTGTGAACGGTCACAGGAGGAAATATACTACCCATGCTCTCAAGAGTGGGGGCTTTGAAATTGAGGGCACTAACAATTTAAGCATGCATACCAGTAACTTATGTAAAGAATTGTTTGGTCCATCTGCTGGAAATCAATTTCATTTTGACTCTGATACTTGGACGAATGATGACAAGCTTAGCGTTGATGACAATGTTGGCTTAACTCATGAATTTACTGAAAACAAAGTTAACGTCGCTATCTTTGTCATGGATGTTAATAGGGCACTTGGGCCTCACAATATCCATGTATAATTATGTCAATGTTGTTAGGGTACTGTTAAGCATGATATCATGTAGTTGTTTGATAGCTTTCGTAAAGGTACTTTGGATGTCCAGTGTCTCAGTTACACGGTCATTATGCTCCTACACAAAGTCTTTGGTTCTAACCTTATCCAACAATTTTGGCCTATTTGTCTCCTTAGGTGTCCGGGTCCCTACAAGCTCATCACCAAAGTAATGGACCGGAGAGTAGAGACATATGCTGACAAACTCAATAGCCCCAACCAAAATACTTTTGTTAAAGTCAGAAATATTATGGCCACGCTGTTATCTGTTCCTGAGTTACTTAATTATACTCATGTCAAGAAGGGTTGGGGTAGTGCTTAAACTCGATTTCGAGAAAGAGTATGACAAGGACAATTGGGAATTCCTGCTTGAATACCATAAGTTGAGAGGGTTCAAAAGTACCTAGTGTGGTTGGGTGAGAGGGTTCAATAGTATACCTTGTGTGGTTGGGTTAAACAAATCTTGTAAAATGGCACGGCTAATATCAAGCTTAACAACTGCGTGGGCCCTTATTTTCAACGTTCCAAAGGGGTGCGCTAGGGGGCATATACAACCTTACCTTTTTAATCTTGCAGCCAAATGGCTTCCTAAAATGGTTAAAATGCCCTAAATAATGGTTTGCTCATCGGCTTGGCCCCTGACCTTATTCCAAAAGGGGATGCTATCTTGTAATACGCAGACTATACAACCATTTGCTTAGATCCTTACCTTGAGCAAGCTTCTAATCTCAAGCTGCTTCTTTATATGTTTGAAATGATATCTGGCCTCAATGTCAATTTCCCAAAAAGTGAGATCTTGACTACTTGGGGAGATAAGATAATTGATAGAGAGTATGCTGACTTGTTCAACTCTGAGATCGGTCACTTCCCTATCAAGTACTCAGGGATGCATGTTAGGTTCACTGCCCTTAGAAATGATGATTATGATTTGTTGACGGGAAATATCTCAAGAGATTTGACACATGGGTTGGCAATGCAGCTTCCATTGGTGGTAGGCATACTTTGCTTAATTATGTTGTTACTCAGATCTTCTTATATCATTTGTCCATGTGGCTTATGAACAATACCTTTGTGGAAGACTAGATAAGTATAGAAGAAGGTTCTTCTCGCAAGGATGCTTTAAGAAAAGACGATATTACTTAGTTAAATGGAAAATGATTTGTACATCCAAAGATAAGGGAGGCCTGGGGGTAAAGGATCTTTGGAAGCAAAACATTAGTTTAACGGTGAAATGGTGGTGGATGCTTGATACTCGGTAAGGGATTTCGCAGGACATTAGTTTAACAGTAAAGGCTAGATACCCAAGAAACAAAACTTTTGGCAGTGTTTGACCTAGGTTCTCTAATTCACCATGTTGGAAATAAATTTTAAATGTAAAAGATCTTTATATGGTTGGCTAAAATAAAGATGGAATCAGGTAAGTTATCTAGATTATGGAAGGACTCCATTAATGGGATGATCCCATTTATGGAGCAATTTCCTCAGTTGGTAGACATTTGCACTAACAAAGATTGTACTTTGAATAAGCTCTATACCATTAACAATTCTTCATTCTTGCAAAGAAAACTTGATAGCTGTTGTTGAATAAGTGGAATGACCTATGTAGATGTGTTGCTGATGTTTACCTCGCTAGCGAGAGTGATCCAGTGTACTGGGGGCTCAGTAAGACACCCTGTTACACCACAAAGTTCATGTAGAAATGGCTAGAGAAAGCACTTAGTGCCTGCAACTTCAATGGGTTTGGTAGGCTAAATGCCCCTTAAAATCCAAATTTTTCTGTGGCAACTATTTCAAAACGTTGTGCTTACTAGACAAGTGATGAAACAACAACAATCGCTAGAGAATCCCATCTACTCTTTCTATAAAAAATAGAAACTTCCCATCAGTTGTTTTTCAATTGTCCAGAGGCAAGGGTAGTGTGGAGATCCATTGGACTGATGTTGTGAACAAATATGTCCGAACAACTATTGGCAATCTTACTCTTAGTGCCATTCGTTTTTGCTGGCTGGGGAGAAGTTTTACATGGTTCGCCTGGTCGCGTTACCCGGGACGTTTGGCTGGCTCAATACTGAGCCACGTTTGAGAATAAGATGACCAAGACCCCCTTTGAGATCATGTTTACCGCATGCTATTTTTTGTTTTATTGGGAAGGGCTTCAGAAGGAGAGCGACGCGAAGAGCTGCGAACTGGAGCCGGGATGATCCACACAACTGCAATGTCTCTGTTCAGGATCTGTGATGTTTCAAGGAAGCCGATCAGGGGATAGTGATGAAGGAGACGTTGTTGCGCCCTACTACTTATCTGTCACTAGTACATTTTGTTCTGCAAGCTCTGGGTTTATGTCGTCTTAGCCTGCTTTTGGTATTTGGTTTGTGCAGTCACGTGACTGTCGGATTATTGGTATGTCTTTCATGTAATAGGTATAATTTATTTTGGTGTTGTCTAGGTTTTTGCCCCATAGCGCTTGTTTTGACGATGGTGAGCGTGGTGGGTTTTCTAACTCTCTTCCCCTTCTTTCCCATTTCCTGTAATACCTCTAAGACTATTGTATTTCCATTCTTTGCAATGGAAAGGGGGTTAGCCCGGTTGAAAAAAAAGGTGCAAACATGTACCAACATGCAAAATCGACAGCTGAGCTATATCAATATGGTGTACGAAAAAAATATTGAGCTAAGTTGTGGTTTCATAAACTAAAGATGACATCAACAGAATTTCTAGTAGAAGACTTTAGATAAAAAAATGTATTCAGATCATTCTCCCAAGTAACTACCCGGATGTCCATTTTGAACTCCAGAAGTTCCAAGTATACTTCTGTTGTATAATTGGGCCCGGGGTGGGCCAGGGCTGCATGTGGCAATGGTGTAGTGTCTGAGTAGGTGGGTGTTGTCGCCGGCGCAATGGATCTCGGATGGAGGATGTGATGCGGTGGGGTGTGGGTGTTGACGTGGTGAGGTTGGCAAAGAGTTCGACGTGCTCCTGGTTTGCCTAGAGCTTTGCAGCAGTTTTCAGCCCTGACGCCCAGATCTGCAGGTGGCCATGATATTTGTCGGGCGCGAGGGGTTGGCAGTTGATGTCTACTACATGACTTTATTCTTCTAGACTCTGTTGGGCCTCCAAGCGTAGAGTTTTGTAGGACAGTAGCAATTTTCCCTAAGTGGATGACCTAAGGTTTATCAATCCGTGGGAGGTGTAGGATGAAGATGGTCTCTCTCAAACAACCCTGCAATCAAATACAAGAAATCTCTTGTGTCCCCAACACAACCAATACAATGGCAGATTGTATATGTGCACTAGTTCGGCGAAGAGATAGTGATACAAGTGCAATATGGAAGGTAGATATAGGTTTTTGTAATCTGAAAATATAAAAACAGCAAGGTAACAAGTAGTAAACAGCGAGCAAAACATTGTATAAATGCTTGGAAATAAGGCTTAGGGTTCATACTTTCACTAGTGCAATCTCTCAACAATGCTAACACAATAGGATCATATGATCACCCCTCAACGTGCAACAAAGAACCACTCCAAAGTTCATATCTAGCGGAGAACATAAGATGAAATTATTGTAGGTAGTAAAATGACGTGGCTTGAGACTGCGTCGGTATTTCCCCAAAGAGGAAGGGATGATGCAGCACAGCTACTGTAAGTATTTTCCTTAGTTATGAAACCAAGGTTATCGAACCAATAGGAGAACCACGCAACACTATGTAAACGGTACCTGCACACAAAGAACAAATACTTGCAACCCGACGCATAAGAGAGGTTGTCAATCTCTCCACGGTAAAAAAAATAGATTAGATTGTAGTAGATTGGATAGATAGATCGCGCAAGAACACAAAATAAAAGAAACAAATAAAAAGTGCAGCAAGGTATTTTTGGGTTTTGGGAATAATATATATGAAAAAAAAGAGGCAAAAGATAGATCGGAAAGCAATATGTTGAAAGAGTAGACCCGGGGGCCGTAGGTTTCACTAGTGGCTTCTCTCATGAGTATAGCACACGGTGGGTAAACAAATTACTGTTGGGCAATTGATAGAAGATCAAATAATCATGACGATATCCAAGGCGATGATCATTATATAGGCATCACGTCCAAGATTAGTAGACCGAAACGATTCTGCATCTACTACTATTACTCCACACATCGACCGCTATCCAGCATGCATCTAGTGTATTAAGTTCATGGAAAAACGGAGTAATGCAATAAGAATGATGACATGATATAGACAAGATCTATTCATGTAGGAATAGACCCCATCTTGTTATCCTTAATAGAAACGATACATGCGTGCCTCGCTGCCCCTTCTGTCACTGGGAGAGGACACCGCAAGATCGAACCCATCACAAAGCACCTCTTCCCATGGCAAGAAAAATCGATCTAGTTGGCCTAACTAAACCAAAGATTCAAAGAAGAAATACGACGCTATAAGTAATCATGCATATAAGAGATCAAAGAAGACTCAAATAATATTCATGGATAGAAACTGATCATGAACTCAAAATTCATCGGATCCCAACAAACACACCGCAAAAAGTCATTACATCAAATAGATCTCCAAGAGACCATTGTATTGAGAATCAAAAGAGAGAGAGAAAGCCATCTAGATATTGCCAACGGACCCGTAGGTCTATGGTGGACTACTCATGCATCATCGGAGAGGCACCAATGAGGATGATGAACCCCCCCCCCCCCTGTGATGGTTTTAGATTGGATCTCGCGGTTCTGGAACTTGCGGCGCCTGGAAGTATTTTTCGTCGAATCCTCTAGGGTTTCTGGAATATTTGGGTATTTATAGAGCTCAGAGGCGGTGGAGGAGACCCCCGAGGGCACCACAACCCACCAGGGCGCGCTGGGGGCCTCTAGCACGCCCTGCTGTCTTCTGGGCCCCACGGGCCTCCTCCCAAGTACTTCTTTCGCTCCCTGGATGTCTTCTGGTCCAAAAAAATCTCCAAAAAGTTTCATCACGATTGGACTCCGTTTGGTACTGATATTCTGCAAAGTAAAAAACAAGCAAAAAACAGCAACTGGCACTTGGCACTATGTCAATAGGTTAGTCCCAAAAATGATATAAAGTTGCTATAAAATGATTGTAAAACATCCAAGAATGATAATATAATAGCATGGAACAATCAAAAATTATAGATACGTTGGAGACGTATCATAAAACCACCTAAAAGTTACCCTTTCCGGTCAATCTATTGGGCTATTCCTATAGGTGTCGCAAACAGCCCTAGAGTTCGTACCAAAATAACACCTATGATACATATCAATCAACCCTAATGTCACCTAGATACTATAATGTCACCACAAGTATCCGTGGGTTAATTATTCGACATGCATCAAACAATTTCAGATTCATCATATTCAATCCAACACAAAGAACTTCAAAGAGTACCCCAAAACTTCTATCGGAGAACGTTGTAAGAAAACATGCAATCAACCCCTATGCATAGATTCCCAAGGTCACCGGAATCCGCAAGTTGATGCCATAACATATATCAATTGAATCAATAGAATACCCCATTGTCACCGGGTATCCACATGCAAGACATACATCAAGTGTTCTCAAATCCAATATTCAATCCGACATAACAAAATCTCAAAGGGAAGGATTCAATTCATCACAACAAGATACCAAGGGAAGAACACCATATGATCCAGCTATATTAACGAAGCCTGTGATACATCAAGATCGTGCCATCTCAAGAACACGAGAGAGATAGAGAGAAAGAGAGAGAGAGAGAGAGAGAGAGAGAGAGAGAGATAGAGAGATAGAGAGAGAGAGAGAGAGAGAGATCAAACATAGCTACTGATACATACCCTCAGACCTGAGGGTGAACTACTACCTCCTCGTCATGGGCTCCGCCGGGATGATGAAGATGGCCACCGGTGATGATTTCCCCTCTCCGAAAGTGTACTGGAAAGGCTCCAGATGGGTTTTTATTCGATACAGAGAGTTGCAGCGGTGGAGCGGAAGTTCTAGGTTAACTTTCGGAGGTTTCTGTATATATAGGATTTTTAAGCATTGGAAGCACGCCAGCCGGAGCTCATCACTAAATAAAGTCATGACCTCTCGGAGGCACCAGGGAGTCAGTGCCGCGAATCGTGGAGATTATGAAGTCCATAGGGTCGACGTCCTTCGCACTAGAAAGCGGTTTATTACGAGTAGTTACTACCGTAAGCCGGTTTGTTGAGTGCATTATGTTGGCCACTCAGAAAGAAAAAAACCTAAACTAAGTGATGAAGGAAAATACTCAACAAAATCGAAGCACTAGGCAAAATTGCCTCTTCGCTGAGTGTGAGCCAGAAGATGAAAAACCTCGGCAAAATTGTGGCACTCCACAAAACCAAACTATTTTTTAGATAAACATGGAGTCCATCCCCGGTTCCATTGCTAAGAACAAAACCAACATCCCTACAACATCTCCACAAGCAATTCAGAAGAAAATAACACAAAAAACTAGAGAGCAAAGTGCCATAGAAAAAAGAACTACATCAAACTAAGGATAAGATCATTCATTTCTACCTCTCGGTAAAAGCGCATGCACGCATATTAACCAGGATTGTTCTGAATCTCCAACTACAGCTTGTAAACTTCAAGCCTGAGCTTCAAAAAATCACGTCTGGCATTCAGTGGGTGTGCAAGACCAACAAATCTCCAGCTCAGGTTAGTGCTTTTTGTCCTAACTCTAGGATTCTCCGGAGAATGAAATTGGGGCAGTTTTTCTCCCAACATCTTAAGCTTGTTCCAGATATCGATGTCTTGAGGTAGAAGACATTGAGAAAGCAGAAGAGCTTCGGGCGAGTTATTTTGGTAACTTTTTTGGGTTTCTAGAATAAGTTGCCTCCTACCCAGCTTATTCTAGTAGCTCGACCAAATATATATTTTTAGAAGCCTACTAGTCAAGTCATAATTAGTAGGCTTCTAAAAAAATTGGTTGGGCTTCTAGAATAAGCTGGGTAGGGGGCAGCTTATTCTAGAAACCAGCAAACAAACTGGCCCTTCATCTAGCAACTCCAGCTAACTTCCAATGGTCTCTTTAGGAGATTTGTCATGAAAATAGTGAACTGCTCAAATTTCTCTTTGCTTAGTTCTTCCGACAGAACCAACCAGTACCTGACAGTTTTAGGGTATTCCACCATACATGTTTGACAGATATATAGCCACTAGGGGTAATTAAAACTCATGGAGTTCCTAAACTTCCATGTACATCACATAATAATATAGCAAACATAATTAATGGCAAAATTACTATTATTAGAAACACAGAACCTAGCTATAGAGATATAATCAAAATCAACTACACATCAAAATGTTCCCTCATAAGAGGCCAAATACTTTTTTTGGACATTACCCAATTAAACATGAGTTGAATGGATTCATCATTATCGCAAAACACATAGTTTAAGGGTTTCTCTTTTCCTCAAGTTATCTCTAGCAATAGTTTGTTCAAGATTTTTTGGTTGAACCCTAGGGTCAAATAGCATGAATATACATAAATTGGACCCCTCCCCCCCTAAATTTAATCACATGGTACAGGGGGGTAGTAGAATATTGCCTTTTGTTCTTCAATTGACAAATGACAGAGTCTAAGTTTATATTAGGTGTGATATCAGGCTGATCTCCTGAAAATTTAAAAACCCCTCAAGGAATCTGATACTTATGCGTAGGGAGCTTGGCCTGTGACCCTTGGATTTCAGATCGAACAGCTCGCTGGAGCTTGTATCACCGGATAGCACAAGGCTCCATATCATATGATACTCTCATATTTGCTTATGCCGATTAGGCTTTGGTTGCCGGGTGTGGTGCCATGGCATGCACCGGAGGATGTACTACAACAAATAACGGGGGCACGACAGGTTGGAGGTGACAAGGGTAGGGGTGCGGTCTATGAATCACTCGGGCAGCGAGCATGTCCGCGGACTAGCTATGCATATGTCAACGCAACATGGAGGATTTGGCACATACCAGGTGTGCTCAACTTTGTAAACAAAGACAAACATCATCATCATACTCGGTACAAACTTAGTTTAGAAACAAAAAACATAAAAAGACAGATCCACCAGGACAACATTTAAAGGACCTAGCACCTACCGTAATGCATTAAAGGTCCGCATCCCCCTCCCCCCGAGGTAGGAGGGCGGCAGGTGATGACCCACAAGTATAGGGGATCTATCGTAGTCCTTTCGATAAGTAAGAGTGTCCAACCCAACGAGGAGCAGAAGGAAATGACAAGCGGTTTTCAGTAAGGTATTCTCTGCAAGCACTGAAATTATCGGTAACAGATAGTTTTGTGATAAGATAATTCGTAACGGGTATCAAGTAACAAATGTAGCAAAGGTGCAGCAAGGTGGCCCAATCCTTTTTGTAGCAAAGGACAAGCCTGGACAAACTCTTATATAAAGCAAAGCGCTCCCTGATGGGGATATGTACCTAGGGTAGGGTCATAGGCCTGACCTACATGCCCTACCTAAGGACACTGCCCCAGAAAGCTTAAGAGCTACAAGGAAGTCTCCGACTGAAATCGCCAAGACATACAAGTCACTCGACAATATACACTCGGAGGTACCTTTCACTCGACACTTACCTTTCACTCGGAAGGACCAAAAGACAATCGACCACAGAAGCCCAGAAGTCATCCCAGGGAGGCTAACGGGCGGGCGTTCATCAAGACCATTAATAGCATTTATGTTGTACGTTACCAGTAACGTACGTCTTTATAGCCACGATCTGACCCTTAAACGCTGGACACTTATGAGGGGCAGCGCACTCTATATAAGCCACCCCTCCCCTCTGGCATAGGGGTTGGTTCGCACCCCCTGTAACGATACTCCTATTACACTCGACAAAGAGCTCCCGAGCACCTGAGACGTAGGGCTATTACCTCCACGAGAGGGGCCTGAACTCATACATCTGTGTGTACACCCTCGCCGTAGCTAGGACTCTGCCCTCTCCTTACGTACCCCTACCTTTTACTGTCAGACTCGTTCCCACGACAGTTGGCGCCCACCGTGGGGCAGGCGTCTAAGCGACTTCCGGCGAGGTTGCATTTTTTTCTCCTTTGTCATGTCTTCCGGCGGTGATTTGTTCCTGGGCCACGAGATCCGTCTTGGAGCGCTCACCTTCATCGCCGACGATTCGGCATGGCTTCGGGAGGCGCCTCTGGACGTTGAGGCGCTCCCGAGTCCCGAGGCTACGCACTTCTGCGCAAACTCCTGCGGTGTTCTTCTCCTTCAGCCGTCGACTCCGTACGTGTCGGCCCTCCATGCTGTTCATCGCCGCAAGCGATCCGGTCGTTCGCGGCTACAGCGTTGGGTGCGACATGCGGCGGCCCGCCAGGCTTCGTCCCCGCAGATTGCGGCCATCGAGCCCGCCGTGTCACTTCTCGGCGTGTTCGACTCGGCGTCAGATCGGTCTGGCGTTCCTTCCGAGTGCGAGAGCTGCGATCCTGCGGCTGAAGTTCTTATGGCTGGCTCTCATCAGAGTCCGCCGTCTGGCTTCAACCACGCCAGGCGCGAGATTGGTGGAACGTCGAATGATCAGCGGCGCCAGGATGAGGATGTTCACCATACTCCCATCGTCGGCACGACTGCTGAGGCCCAGGCCATGGAGGCTACTCGCCTTCGACTCAAAGAGATGCAGGAAGCACTCGACGAGCACGCTCGACAGCGTCCACCGCGTGCCAATCGACATCAGCGACAGTTGTTTCCGAGTGGATCTCAGAATAACGTCGAGGTATTCCGTACTCCAGTCTTGAATGTTGCAGCTGCTGCAAGGATTGCAGATTCTATCCAGCCGTCTCGGTCAGAGGCTGGTAGAGGTTTGCAGCAGATCAGAACGCTGCTCGAGGCAGCGCAACAACAGAATGCGGCTGTTTCTCAGTCACAGAACAGATTACATAACAATTCGCCCGGGGCGGAGACAGTTCAGTCGGCCCACAGCCCTGAGTCACCTCTGCGCCAAAGAGGCGGAGGTTACCATGAAGATCGGCACAGAGATCAGAGGCGAGATCAGCTTGCTCCCCGTTATCACCGCGATGACCGCCGTCGAGCGTTTTCTCCTCCGCGGAGTGGTTCATACGTGCCCCGGCACAATGATGATAGGCGCCTGTTCGGTGATGAGCGGAATCCTGGATTTGACGCAAGGGATGTCCTCGCTCAAAGACGGGTCGACAGAGGCAGAGCCCACAGAGATGGTTATAACGGAGACTATCCGAGTGGAAGTGGAGCTGTTGTGTCTGGTCCCGAGTGTTTTAGCAGGGCCATTCGCTCTGCAGAGATTCCTCCCAACTTCAGGTTGGCGGCTGGAATTAGCAAGTTTTCTGGCGAGACGAAGCCCGAGACATGGTTAGATGATTACCGAGTGGCCGTGCAGATTGGTGGAGGAAACGACAACATAGCCATGAAGCATTTGTCCCTGATGTTAGATGGTTCGGCCAGAGCTTGGTTGAATCGTTTGGCTCCCTCTAGCATCTATCGCTGGGAGGATTTGGCCCGAGTGTTTATCAGAACCTTTGAAGGCACCTGTAAACGTCCGGCTGGTTTGATTGATTTGCAGCATTGTGTTCAGAAGCCCAATGAGACCTTGCGAGACTACATTCAGCGCTGGTCCACCCTGCATCACACGGTGGAGAATGTTTCTGAACATCAGGCTGTTTGCGCCTTCAAGGCTGGTGTTAGATACAGAGAGCTCTATCTGAAGTTTGGTCGCACTGGTGATATTTCTCTGAGCAAGATGATGGAGATTGCCACTCGGTACGCCAATGGTGAAGAAGAGGACCGCCTCCGAAGCGGTAAAGGAAAAGCAGTCGACAATGATGCAGGCGTAAATTCCAATCGGAAGCAGAAGCGCAAGGCTGATCCCCCTGCTCCGGCAGAAGCGGCCGCTCTGGCGGCACAGGCCAAAAATAAAGGAAAATCCAAAGCTAAGTTCACCCCCAAGAAGTCAAAGAATCAATCGGGTACAGATGTTATGGATTTACCGTGTGCGATCCACACGAGGAAAGATGAAGAGGGCAATTTAATATTGCCAAAGCATACCACTCGACAGTGCCGTTTGCTGATCCAACAATTCAAAGAGAGCCAGTCGAGTGAAAAAGACCCTAAAAAGGAGGATGAAGAAGATAAAGAAGAGTTTCCTGAGGTCAATGCCACCCTGTTGATTTTTGCTGATGTTGAGAGCAAGAGTCGACTGAAAGTTATCAACAGGGAGGTTAACATGGCGGTTCCCTCTACCCCCACATATCTCAAGTGGTCTCAGACTGCTATCACATTTGATCAGCCAGATCACCCTGCGCATATCGCTACCCCCGGGCGGCAAGCGCTGGTGGTGGACCCAGTCGTGGGGGGCACTCGACTCCGCAAGGTTTTGATGGACGGTGGGAGCGGTCTGAACATCCTATATGTAGATACCCTCAAGGGGATGGGCATTCCGATGTCCAGACTCAGTGAAAGCAACATGCAGTTCCATGGCGTCATCCCTGGGAAAAAGGCCCGTTCACTCGGTCAAATAGCGTTGGATGTTGTGTTTGGTGACAATAAGCATTTTCGCAAGGAAAAATTGACATTTGAAGTGGTGGACTTCCAGAGCGCGTACCACGCCATCGTTGGTCGTCCGGCTTATGCCCGTTTCATGGCCCGTCCATGTTACGTGTATCTCAAGCTGAAGATGCCCGGACCCAAGGGTGTGATCACAGTCACTGGCAATCGACAGAGGGCTGAGGAGTGCCTTCAGCAGGGCTCCAAGATCGCCGATCATCAGATGGCTATGGTTGAATTGGAAGAGTACAAGAAAAACGCTGATCCTTCCGACCTGTTGCGCGCTAAGAAGCCCGCTTCTGAGTCAGCTTTTCAGTCGGCAGGAGAAGTGAAGAAAGTGAACATTCACCCGACAGATCCAACTGCTGCCCCGACCAACATCTCGACGACACTCGATAGCAAATAGGAAGCCGAGCTCATCCAGTTCCTCCGTGAGAACTGGGACATCTTCGCATGGAAGCCTGCTGACATGCCTGGTGTACCCAGGGAACTGGCTGAGCACCGGTTGAGAGTTGACCCGAAGGCCAAGCCTGTGAAGGAGCATTTGCGTGGAGGTGGCTCGTCTCTTGGCGGCTAAGTTCATACGTGAGATTTACCACTCCGAGTGGTTATCGAACGTCGTTATGGTCCCTAAAAAGGACAAATCACTCCGCATGTGTATTGATTTCAAACATATCAATCGGGTCTGCCCGAAAGATCATTTTCCACTCCCCCGCATTGATCAGATTGTCGACTCAACTGCGGGGTGTGAGCGTCTATCTTTTCTGGATGCTTACTCTGGTTACCATCAGATCCGCCTGTTTGGTCCGGATGAAATAAAGACAACCTTCGTCACCCCTTTTGGGTGTTTCTATTATATCACCATGCCTTTTGGTTTGAAGAACGCTGGCGCTACTTTCATGCGCATGATTCAAAAATGTTTACTCGGTCAGATTCCTTGGAATGTTGAAGCCTACATGGATGACATTGTCGTCAAGTCTCGCAAAGGTTCCAACCTGTTGTCTGACTTAGCTGAAACATTCGCCAATCTGAGGAGATATGATATCAAGCTAAATCCGACTAAGTGCACTTTCGGTGTTCCTGGCGGCAAATTACTCGGTTTTCTCGTTTCTGAAAAGGGAATCGACGTTAATCCTGAAAAGATCGGTGCCATCACCCGAATGAAAAGCCCTGAGCGTGTGCACGATGTCCAGAAGCTCACAGGTTGCTTGGCAGCATTGAGTCGTTCATTTCTCGTCTCGGTGAAAAGGCATTGCCTTTATACCGACTGATGAAGAAGTCTGATACATTCGAGTGGACTCCTGAAGCTGAAGCAGCGTTTGTCGAGCTCAAAGCTCTGCTTTCCACCCAGCCGGTGCTTGCTGCTCCGCACAGTAAGGAGCCATTGCTATTGTACATAGCGGCTACTAATCAGGTCGTCAGTACAGTTCTCACTGTCGAGAGGGAAGAGGAAGGTAAAGCTTACAAAGTCCAGCGTCCTGTTTATTACGTCTCTGAAGTGTTGACTCCTTCAAAGCAAAGATATCCACCTTACCAGAAGCTCGTGTACGGTATATATCTGTCAGCTAAGAAGGTGGCACATTATTTTCAAGATCACTCAATTTCAGTCGTCAGTGATGCTCCATTGTCTGAAATTCTCCACAATCGTGATGCGTCTGGTCGAGTGGCCAAATGGGCTATTGAGCTCCTCTATTTTGACATCAAGTTTGAAGCAAAGAAAGCAATCAAGTCTCAAGCCCTCGCCGATTTCCTGGCCGAGTGGACTGAACAGCAGCAGCCGGTCCAAGTTTACTCGGCACACTGGACCATGTTCTTTGATGGCTCGAAGATGCTGAATGGGTCTGGTGCTGGCGTAGTACTGGTGTCCCCAAAAGGCGACAAACTCAGTTACGTTTTGCAGATTCACTTTGATTCCTCCAACAATGAAGCTGAATATGAAGCACTCTTGTATGGGTTGCGTATGGCCATTTCACTCGGCGTCCGGCGCCTGATGGTATATGGCGACTCTGATTTGGTGGTCAATCAAGTGATGAAAGAGTGGGATGTCAGGAACCCCGCTATGACAGGATACTGCAATGCAGTAAGGAAACTTGAGAAGAAATTCGAAGGCTTGGAACTCCATCTTGTTCCCCGAGTGAAGAATCAAGCAGCTGATGAGCTGGCAAAGATTGGATCCACTCGGAAACCTGTCCCCAGCAATGTATTTCTCGAGCACCTTTATTCTCCTTCGGTGCAGGAAGATCCTTTCACTGAAGAGCCCCCGCAAGCAAAGAGCGCCTCAGATCCGACTGAAGTCGACGTCCCAGCAGTTATTGATCTGGTTATGGAGATTTTAGTGATCATCCCCGACTGGACTGTTCCTTATATTGCGTATATTCTGAGGCGAGAACTCCCAAATGATGAAGATGAAGCTCGACAGATAGTCCACAGATCCAAGGCTTTTTTTGTTATGGATGGACAACTCTACAGAGAAAGTATGACTGGCGTGATTCAGCGGTGTATTTCTCCTGAAGAAGGTCGACTGATTTTGGAGGAGATTCACTCGGGAACTTGTGGTCATCATGCGTCCTCTAGGACAATCGTTGCCAAAGCTTACCGAGCGGGTTTCTTTTGGCCACGCGCCAATGAGATGGCTAAAGATATAGTCGATCACTGCGAATGATGCCAGTTTTATTCGAACCTGTCACACAAACCTGCGTCTGCCTTGAAGACTATTCCACTCGTCTAGCCGTTCGCTGTATGGGGCTTGGATATGGTTGGACCCCTTAGAACAGGCCAGAGTGGATTCACTCACTTACTGGTTGCAGTCGACAAGTTCACTAAGTGGATCAAAGCTAAACCCATCAAGAAGCTGAACGCCCGCACTGCTATCAAATTCATGAAAGAAATAATATTCCGGTATGGAGTCCCCCACAGTATCATTACTGACAACGGCTCTAATTTTGACTCGGAAGAGTTCAGATACTTTTGCTCCTCTCAAGGCACTCGGCTGGACTACGCGTCTGTTGCACACCCCCAGTCTAACGGTCAAGCTAAGCGAGCGAACGGTCTTATCCTCCAAGGACTGAAGCCTCGGCTCATGCGAGATCTTGATCATGCTGCTGGAGCTTGGGTCACTGAATTGCCGTCTGTTCTGTGGGGCTTGAGGACAACTCCAAACGGGTCGACTGGACGCACTCCTTTCTTCCTTGTGTATGGAGCTGAAGCCGTTTTATCAAGTGACGTCCTTCACAATTCCCCCCGAGTGGAACTATACTCTGAAGACGAAGCTGAGCAAGCTAGGCAAGATGGTGTGGATCTCCTAGAGGAAGAACGAGAGATGGCCCTGATCCGGTCGACTATATATCAACAAGACCTTCGCCGCTTCCATGCGAGACGCGTCAAGAGCCGTTCATTCCACGAAGGTGATCTGGTGCTCCGAGTGGATCAGCAGCGGCCCCACAAGTTGGCCCCAGCGTGGGAAGGCCCATTCGTCGTCACCAAGGTGCTGAACAACGGAGCGTACCATCTTTTCAACTTAAAGAAGAATATTGATGAGCCACGCGCCTGGAACGCGGATTTGCTTCGACGCTTTTATACTTGACGACTGAGTTGTTTTGATGTAATAAGAGTGCTCCAGACGATGTCGTTTGTTAAGTTATGACATCCGCAGTCTATTGTCGATTCCGATCGCACAATTTCGCATTCAAAGACTTCTCCGAGTGAAGAGCAACCCTCTTGCTCGGGGGCTTAGCCGCGAATCCGTTTCGCCTAAGTAAAAACCCTTCCGAGTGTATAACATTCAATACACTCGGAGACTTAACCGCGAACCAGTCTTCGCCTAAGTTCAAAAAAACTCTCCGAGTGAAGAGCAACCCTCTTGCTCGGGGGCTTAGCTGCGAATCCGTTTCGCCTAAGTTAAAAACCCTTCCGAGTGTATAACATTCAGTACACTCGGAGACTTAGCCGCGAACCAGTCTTCGCCTAAGTTCAGAAAACTTCCCTGAGTGAAGAGCAACCCTCTTGCTCGGGGGCTTAGCTGCGAATCCGTTTCGTCTAAGTTAAAAACCCTTCCGAGTGTATAACATTCAATACACTCGGAGACTTGGCCGCGAACCAGTCTTCGCCTAAGTTCAGAAAACTTCTCCGAGTGAAGAGCAACCCTCTTGCTCGGGGGCTTAGCTGCGAATCCATTTCGCCTAAGTTAAAAACCCTTCCGAGTGTATAGCATTCAATACACTCGGAGACTTAGCCGCGAACCAGTCTTCGCCTAAGTTCAGAAAACTTCTCCGAGTGAAGAGCAACCCTCTTGCTCGGGGGCTTAGCTGCAAGTCCATTTCGCCTAAGTTAAAAACCCTTCCGAATGTATAACATTCAATACACTCGGAGACTTAGCCGCGAACCAGTCTTCGCCTAAGTTAAAAAACTTTTCCGAGTAAAGAGCAATCCTCTTGCTCGGGGGCTTAGCTGCGAGTCCGTTTCGCCTAAGTTAAAAACCCTTCCGAGTGTATAACATTCAATACACTCGGAGACTTAGCCGCGAACCAGTCTTCGCCTAAGTTAAAAAACTTTTCCGAGTAAAGAGCAATCCTCTTGCTCGGGGGCTTAGCTGCGAACCCGTTTCGCCTAAGTTAAAGACCTTTCCGGGTGTACAACATTCAATACACATGGAGACTTAGCCGCGTACCAGTCTTCGCCTAAGTTCAGAAAACTTCTCCGAGGGAAGAGCAACCCTCTTGTTCGGGGGCTTAGCTGTGAACCAGTTTTCACCTAAGTTAAAAAAAAAATCCTTCCGAGTGTAAGGTATTCCTAACACTCGGAACTTAGCTGCGAACCAGTCTTCGCCTAAGTTCCATTCGAGAATTAAATAAATTCAGCCAAGCAAAACATCGGAAAGCAAAATGCGAGTAAGACTAGAATCTCTAGCGCAGCAAAAACTTGTTCGCGCAAAGGGAAGTTCTCAGGCTTAGGGCCTGAACGAAGGTTTAATCGGTTACACCATCACTCGGCATACCAAGGCAAATAAAGTTTTTACTGAAAGCAAAGTACTTGTTCAAGCTCCAGTAGGGCTTGAGGGCTCGACAAAGGTGTCCAGGTCAATTCCGTCGGCGATCCGAGTGGCTGCTTCGATGAAAGTCTCCATGAAATCTTCAAACTGAAGTTTCTTTGTGTTGATCACTCGGAGGGCCTTCAGTTTGTCCTCCCTGGCCTCCTTGCAATGAACCCTGACGAGTGAAAGTGCCACATCAGCACCACAACGAGCAGCGGATTTCTTCCACGCCTGCACTCGACTGGGAATTTCGTTGAGCCTTCAGCCGAGTGACATATCCTTGGACACTCTTAAGATGAGCTTCGAGTCGAAACATTTCCATGGCCACGGCGTCTCCGACGAGTGACTTCGTGGGGTCCAGATTGGGCTCGATTTCTTCGGTTTCCTTGTCAAAGTCTTGACAGAATTCTGCGTGAAGAGAAAGGGAAAAGGTGATCACAATGCCGTTCTGAGGAAATCAAAGAAATTCATTCGACAGAAGAAAGTCACCTTCAAGCATGCTGAACATTTTCTTCGCAAAGTCTCCTAAGTGTTTTTCCAGAGCACTCTTTCCCTTGGTCTGCACTTCAAGTTTTTTGATCCAGTCGGATCATTCCTGCTTGAGTTTGGCGTTCTCTTCTTCCAGTTTACTGGCTGCAGCAAGTTTCTTCTCAGCGGCTTTAGTTTTCTCCTTCGCTTCCTTCTGAGCATCAGCAAGTGATTTGTCCTTGTCCTCGAGCGCCTTCTTCATGGTATCTAAAGAAATAACATTGTTGAGTCGCGCTCGGAGACGACGGTTCTCATCACGTACGTCTGTTCGAGTGGATTCGCTCGGTTCAAAGGACGGAAGATGAAAGTGATAATGCAATTGGTTGATAAGGATTACCTCCCAAAGTCTTCAATTCGGTCTGTGCACAGTCCAGGTTGTTGTTCGTCAGCTCCAGATCCAGCAGAAGTTGATTCTTCTCCTTCTCCAGCTCGACGTACTTGGTCCCGAGCCCACAGGCTTTCTGAAATCAGCAAAGAAGGGGTTCAGTCGACATGGATATTTCTCTACTCCCGAGTGGAAAAGTACAAGTGCAGTCGACTGAAAGGCGGCCCGCCGCCCCACCCTACAACCCTATACAGCGTCATATCATGGTTGATGGAAATGATGTCCATGAAACCTGCAGAATGGTTCTTAAGACTACTGCCCATCGTCAACGATCGACAGTAGTCTCGGGGACTACACCCAGTGGGTGCACTCAGCGTGCCCCCACTGGATACAAAAACACTCGACCTGTCAGAGTATAAACAAAGAAGCAAGCAAGGGAACATTGTCTCTATCAGACCCCCGCCGATACAAGCACTCGACGGCGGTCTCGGGGACTACACCCAGTGGGTGCACTCAGCGTGCCCCCACTGGACCTACTATCACTCGACCAGGCCCGTCCTGTCGAGTGACAAGCAACTTTCAATCAACTCTAAGACCCCTGCCGATGCCTTCGTCATTCGACAGCGGTCTCGGGGACTACACCCAGTGGGTGCACTCAGCGTGCCCCCACTGGACCAGAAACTACCTGATCTACTTGCGAAGAAAACACCCAGTGGGTGTAAAATCAAGGTGGACAGGAATTCAATCGGAAATGAACTTACAACAGCACTTACTCGGACGTTGGCTTGAAGCGCTGAGCTGGCATCATAGGCCAACTTGCTGGCTTCATACGCCTCCTTTGTTCGCAGCATCATCTGCCCAGCCTGAATCATGGCTTCCTTGGCAGCTCCAGTTTGGTCCTCCAGGACGTGATACAAAGGATATGCGGGCGTCGAATGAGTTGGTGCTGTAGCTGAGGCAGCAGGAGGTGCTTCAGATTGTCCAATAGGTGCTGAAGCCACCAGAATTGAAGTGGCTGGCGGAGCACTCGACAGCGGGGCCACAAGGGCTGGAGGTGTCGCAGCAGTCGACCCATGGGGCGTCTGTCCTAATGATGTTCTCCGAGTGCGTACGTGTGGAGCCTCCAGAGGCACAGCCTCATCTTGCGTTCCTCGCTGCAGCTCCTCGTCATCTTCCAGTTTGATGACTTCGTCAGCTATCAATCGGCAATTTTAATCAAGTCACTCGACGGTTATTCTTCAAAAAACAGAGTAGAGTGTGGGTTTGTTATACCTCGTTGGGAGGTGGCTGCATCCGGAGTGTCCACTTCCATATGGTCCCCATCATTTCGCTGGGGCGACGTCACAGAGGTAGCAGCTCTGGCGGATAAACTCCACTCGGTCAGCAGAGACATGAAGTGCCACAATCACAATTGCGGGAAAATAAACACTCACGTTGAGGCAACAGGCACAGCAATCTTGATACGAGGCAGGGCCTTCCGAGGTTTTGGCGTGTCCGGCTTGAGTTGTTTCGCAGCTTTTTCAGTCGACCCTGATGTTGCAGTACGGTCACGCTTTGGGTTCCTTGTGCTCGACGCCACAGTTTTGCTCGGAGTAAACTCTGGGTCTTCTTGCTGCTTGGTGCGACGCCCGGTGCGCAGAGGGGCCTGAGCTTCCACCTCGCCTTCCTCCAGGTCGTCATCGCTGCTCTCGCTGTCGTTGGCATAATCGCCGTCTGCGCTGTCATCTACGCTCCCTTCTTCTTCGTCAGGCTGTTCTCCATTTGGCACGGGCGAGTACATGTTCGTAAATTCCTGCAAGATACAAGCTTCAAAGTCAGTCGACTGAAGATCCAGTTACTCGACAAATATTAAAACAATCGACAGAGGTATAACTCACCAAGTTCTTTGGTGGGTTCAAAGCAGAAAAGGGTGGAATTCGCTTGGCTCCCTCGGGATTATCATAGGCTCCGGTGATGCTCCTGAGCCACTGAGAAACGGTCTCGTCGGAAACTTCTTCAGGATGAGTCCGAGTGGTATCCTCAGGGCCCGAGTAATGCCACATGGTGTGATCCCGGGCTTGGAGAGGCTAGATCCGTCGACTGAGAAACGTTTCAAGGAGATCCAAGCCAGTCACTCCGCCGCGAATGAGATCAGATACAGCGTTCACTAGGATCCCTACCTGGATTTTCTCTACCTTTGTCACGTACAGTGGTTTGGGGGTGGTAGGTCGATCCAAGGTGAAAGGAGGAAGTCTAGTCGACATATTTGGTGATGCAACATCCTTGCAATAGAACCATGTCGACTGCCAACCCCGGACAGAATCAGGAAAGGTCATGGAGGGAAACGCACTCCTACCTCTCTTTTGGATCCCTAAGCCACCACACAGTTGGATTACGTGGGTTTTGCTATCACTGGGATTGGCTTTCTTGACAGATTGGGATCTAACAGAGAATATGTGTTTAAACAAACCCCAATGCGGAGGACAGCCCAGAAAGCATTCGCACAAAGTTATGAAACAAGAAAGATAGGCAATCGCATTCGGAGGGAAATGATGGAGCTGCGCCCCGAAATAGCTCATGAAACTACGGACGAATGGGTGGGGTGGCATGGAGAAACCTCGTTCGACGTGGGTGAGAAGCAGAACTCGCTCGCCGTCGCGTGGCTCTGGCTCGGTCTCCCCCTTCGGCAATCTCTAGGACTCCGCAGCAATCAACCCGTCGACGACGAGATTTTGCACATCCTCCGCCGTGACCGTCGATTGGAGGAAATCCCCCTGGATCCACCCCGGCGGCACCGCCGACCGGGCGCCCGACGGTTTCTTCGCCTTGGCTCCTCCCTTCTTGGTGCGCTCGAGCTTCTCCGTCTTGCCCTTCGTCATGGCGGCGGCGGTCGTTGGGGCGGAGTCGAGCAGAGGAGGAGGTGGAGAAGAGCAGATTTGGGGGAAGAATACTGTACCAGCACCGGCGTCGTCGCCCCTTATATCCGCCCGTGTGGGTCACTGACCTACGGGCCCGCCAGATCTCTGAGTATCCCGAATTCAGAGGCACATCACGTGGCGATTCCGGCGGCGCGATAATCGAGGCGTCGTGTCCCCGCTTGCCTTTGCGGTTGCGTCATCCCCGCTCGGCGCGCGTTTATCCAATTTTTGGATCCCGTAAAATCCGGACCCGACGGAGCTAACCGTCACATCAGAAGACTCTGCAGACAACTCGAACCTGATTTCGAGCTCAGTTTCACTCGGACCTGATTTCGAGCTCAGTTTCACTCGGATATACTTCAAGACAGAATCGATCAGGGCGAACGATAAAGGTCCCAATCGACGCAGATTTCTAAGAAGCCTCAAAATGCACTCGGAATTTTTGTGTCTTGTCAGAACCTGCATTGACACTTTTTACACTCGAACCCTGATCCATTCGGGGGCTAATGATGGGGATATGTACCTAGGGTAGGGTCATAGGCCTGACCTACATGCGCTACCTAAGGACACTGCTCCAGAAAGCTTAAGAGCTACAAGGAAGTCTCCGACTGAAATCGCACCCCCTGTAACGATACTCCTATTACACTCGACAAAGAGCTCCCGAGCACCTGAGCCGTAGGGCTATTACCTCCACGAGAGGGGCCTGAACTCATACATCTGTGTGTACACCCTCGCCGTAGCTAGGACTCTGCCCTCTCCTTACGTACCCCTACCTTTTACTGTCAGACTCGTTCCCACGACACTCCCGAGGACACATGGGAATTTCTGTCAAGCTAGTTTTCATCATGCTCATATGATCCGCGTTCGTTACTTTGATAATTTGATATGTGGGTGGACCTGTGCTTGGGTGCTGCCCTTACTTGGACAAGCCTCCCACTTATGATTAACCTCTCTCACAAGCATCCGCAACTACGAAAGAAGAATTAAGATAAATTTAACCATAGCATGAAATATATGGATCCAAATCAGCCCCTTACGAAGCAACGCATAAACTTGGGTTTAAGCTTCTGTCACTCTAGCAACCCATCATCTACTTATTACTTCCCAATGCCTTCCCCTAGGCCCAAATAATGGTGCAGTGTCATGTAGTCGACGTTCACATAACACCACTAGAGGAGAGACAACATACATCTCATCAAAATATCGAACGAATACCAAATTCACATGATTACTTATAACAAGACTTATCCCATGTCCTCAGGAAGAAACGTAACTACTCACAAAGCATATTCATGTTCATAATCAGAGGAGTATTAATTATCATTAAAGATCTGAACATATGATCTTCCACCAAGTAAACCAACTAGCATCAACTACAAGGAGTAATCAACACTACTAGCAACCCACAGGTACCAATCTGAGGTTTTGAGACAAAGACCGGGTACAAGAGATGAACTAGGGTTTGGAGAGGAGATGGTGCTGGTGAAGATGTTGATGGAGATTGACCCCCTCTCGATGAGAGGATCGTTGGTGATGACGATGGCTTCGATTTCCCCCTCCGGGAGGGAAGTTTCCCCGGCAGAACAGCTCCGCCGGAGCCCTAGATTGGTTCTGCCCAGGTTCCGCCTCGAGACGGCGGCGCTTCGTCCCGAAAGCTCTCTTATGATTTTTTCCAGGTCAAAACCCTCCATATGGCAGAAGATGGGCACCGGAGGGCTGCCAGGGGGCCCACAAGCCACAGGGGCGCGCCCTGGGGGGTAGGGCGCGCCCCCCAGGCTTGTGGCCTCCTGGTGGGTCCCCTCTGGTATTTCTTTCGCCCAATATTTTTTATATATTCCAAAATAATTCTTCGTAACTTTCCAGGACTTTTGGAGTTGTGCAGAATAGGTCTCTAATATTTGCTCCTTCTCCAGTCCAGAATTCCAGCTGCCGGCATTCTCCCCCTTCATGTAAACCTTGTAACATAATGTGTCATAACAGCCCATAATGCAATAAATATCAATATAAAAGCATGATGCAAAATGGACGTATCAACTCCCCCAAGCTTAGACCTCGCTTGTCCTCAAGCGAAAGCCGAAATCGATAAATATGTCCACGTGTTTAGAGATAGAGGTGTTGATAAAATAAAATACGGACATGAGAGCATCATGATCATCTGTAGAACAGCAATACTTATTGATATATAATTTCTTATACTAGAGTAATATCGGGGGGATTACCCCCGGGTAGGCTCAAGGAGACGACTAAACATTTTAAAACTTCGGGGGAGCCACCCCTGGTATGCCAAGCCCCGCGAATCCACGAGACGAACGAAGAAGTGAAGACAGAAGACAAAACGGCTGGCTCCTCCGGGCTGGCTCCTCCCGGCTGGCTCCTCCCGGCTGGCTCCTCCCGGCTGGCTCCTCCGGGCCGGCTCCTCCCGGTCGGCTCCTCCCGGCTGGCTCCTTCGGGCCGGCTCCTCCCGGCTGGCTCCTCCCGGCCGGCTCCTCCTGGCCGGCTCCTCCCGGCTGGCTCCTCCGGGCTGGCTCCCCCGGGCTGGCTCCTCCCGGCTGGCTCCTCCGGGCTGGCTCCTCCCGGCTGGCTCCTCCGGGCCGGCTCCTCCCGGCTGGCTCCTCCCGGCTGGCTCCTCCGGGCCGGCTCCTCCCGGCGGGCTCCTCCCGGCTGGCTCCTCCGGGCTAGCTCCTCCCGGCGGGCTCCTCCCGGCGGGCTCCTCCGGGCCGGCTCCTCCCGGCTGGCTCCTCCCGGCCGGCTCCTCCTGGCCGGCTCCTCCCGGCTGGCTCCTCCGGGCTAGCTCCCCCGGGCTGGCTCCTCCCGGCTGGGTCCTCCGGGCTGGCTCCTCCCGGCCGGCTCCTCCCGGCCGGCTCCTCCTGGCCGGCTCCTCCCGGCTGGCTCCTCCGGGCTAGCTCCCCCGGGCTGGCTCCTCCCGGCTGGGTCCTCCGGGCTGGCTTCTCCCGGCCGGCTCCTCCCGGCTGGCTCCTCCCGGCCGTCTCCTCCTGGCCGGCTCCTCCTGGCCGGCTGCCGGCTGCGGCCCGACGAAGTCAGCTCCAGGCGTCCCATCGGACACGAGCTGACGGCACTGTAGCTGACGGACTGCAGAGCCTGCCACCCCGCTACAGTCGGGCACTATTGGCGAATAGTGCCCCACTGTGCACCCGTCGCGCGTCACTTCACTACGCTCCAATAGTGTCGCACTATAGCCTGCATCACTTGTCATCTCCAATAGTAGATAGTTGGCCGGTGGGCCACCCCTTGTCCCCTGGGCCTCCCTATATAAGAGGCACCAGGGGAGCCTCCAAAAGGCAGCCACACACACACTCACGGGAGGCCTCCTCTCATCCTCTCCCTCTCACTCATGCTCACGCATGCATACATACGAGGCCAAGGTAAGGAGCTCACAGCTCCCTCTTCCTCCTCAAACACAGCTCCAGGAGCAACTTTGTACTACATATACACCTCAGAATATAGACATGCAGGAGTAGGGGTATTATCTCTCCGGGGAGCCCCAAACCTGGGTAAACCACCGCGTGCTATCCTCATACCCGTCCCGGATCTCCACCGCAGCCTTGCTCTCACCTCTCAAGCCATCCCATCGCATCTGCCGTCTCGGGGTACCCCCGGTGAGAAAACGACGACAGTTAGCGCCCACCGTGGGGCAAGCTGCTGCTGGAATAGCAGTCCGGGTGGGACCCGTTTCGTCACCACCGCCGCGGCGTCGCCGCCGTCCCCCCACCTGCGCTCATCCCTGGGGCCGCGCGCCCCGCGCTGCGTCTCGCTCCGGTGCGGTCGTCCGTGCGCCTCCGCGGTCGTTCCGGTCGTGCGCCCGCGGCCGGCCTCTCCTCCGCCTTCGTTCCGTGATGTCGCCGCCGCCCGCACCGCCCGCGTTCGCCTCCGGGGCCGCGTGTTCCAGCCTGCCGCGCGCCCCCGCGCTGCGTCTCGCCCCGGCGCGGTCGTCGCCCGTCCCCACGGGCGCTGCAGCCATGCGCCCGTGGCACTCCGCCGCTCCTCCGCGCCCGGAGGCTCACGGATGCTCTGTTCATCCTCCAGATTTCCCATCCACTCCTCTGGTTCTTGCTCGCATGCGAAAAACCACTCCCGAACCCCTGCTCAATCCAGCGTTCACGGGGGGCAAGCGCTCCGGCCGACGCCATCCCGCTGCTCCCTCGCGCCCCGGAAACCTCCTGCAGCCCAGGTCCTTGGCCATGGCGCCGCTGGCGACGTCCGACGCTGCCTCGCCGGCGGCAACGAGATCAGGCCTGTTTCCACCTCCGGTGGCGGCGGCCCCGCCGCCCCGCTGCTACTCCGAGCCTGCAGCACCCTCGAGCTACTCCCCACGCGCGCCGGCACCTACAAGCCCTCCGCCTGCCGCGCCTCCGCGCGCCTTCCACACTGAAGGCCGCCGTCGTCCGCGGCTGGCCCCCGCCGCTGAACCTGCTCGCACTCGCCCGCGGGTGCCCCGCGCTGCAGGTGCTTCCGCCCACATACGCGCTGGCCATACACTGCTTGTGCATTGGCCAAATGCATGACGGACAATGCCCCTGCGCCGGCCGGATGCAAGACGTACATGCCCGTGCACTAGCTCGTTCCGGCCAGTTGCGGCGCCTCAGCGCGCTGCTCTCCCGCGCCCCGCCACTCTGCTCCTCCACGCCCGGGACCACCGCCGGCTCGCCTCGGCTCGCCGCCACCCCCGCGCGTCGCGCCGCTTCGTCCGCGCTGGCGGCGACCTGCGCCCCCGCACCTCCACTCGCCGCCTCGCCCAGCCGGTTGCGCCGCGCCGGCTCCGCGCGCGCCCGCGAGCCGGATGCCGGCTCGCCGGTCCCCCGCGCCGGCTGCCGCGTTGCCTCTGTCCGCGCCCGCAAGCCGGCCCCGCTCCTTCCGCGTGCCTGTGCCGCCGCAGGCCGGCTGCCGGCTACGCTGCGTCGCTCTCCACGCCGGCTCCTCCTGCGTGCGTCGGCCCGCCGTCCGGCTGGCCCCGCCGCTCCCGCGCCTCGTCTCTGCTCCATCCCCGCAGCCGCCAGCGCCAGCCGGCCGCCGCTCCGGCCGGGCCGCGCGGTCCCCGCGCCACCGCGCGCCTCCCTCCTCGCGGCTCCCCGTCGCCTCTCCCTCGCGGCCGCACCTCCGCCGTGGCCTTGCCTCCGAGCCGTCCCGCCTCCATCTGCACACCGCGTCAGCCGCGTCCCTCCTGCCAGCTCACCGCTCATCCGGCTGCCGTAGCCGGCCACCGTTGCGTACACGCACGCCGGCTGCGACCGATGTGCCTCCCTGCACTCGGGCCGGCTCCCCCTCGCGCGCCTCGGCCCGGCCCGACCGCTCCAGCCGGCACCCTGTGCCGCCTCGCCGCTCCAGCCGTGCGCCCTGGGCCGGCTCCCGCGCTGCTCCGGCTGCCCATGCGTGGCCGGTCGCCCGACAAAGGGGGGAGCCGGCTGCCCGGGTAGGAAATAACGACCGGCTCAAAAAAAACTGAGGGTCCGTTTGCCCACGGCAGCTGGTCCACCCGGTGGCTCGAACCCACGTCCTCGGTCGGCTGGCCCGCACCGCCGCTCGGCAAGTTGGCACCCGCCCGCGTCGCCTCTCAGTCGGCTGGCGCACCTACCCACGTCGCCGTCCGTCCAGCTTCTCCGCTGGCCTGCCCGCCTACTTCGACATCGGGCCGACTGGAGAGTCGACTCCGCTACTAGTCCACTTCGGTGCCGGCCGGCACCTCCATCAACCGCCCCGGGGGCTACACCCAGCGGGTGACACCCAGTGGGTGCGCCCGGCACGCCCGTTGATAAAAAACCGCGCCGTCTGCAAGCCGCGTCGGGTATCTTCAACAACACCCGCCTCGCCTACGCGAAAATCAATGAACCTCCCCGCTCGGAGGCTCGAAGGCCACTCCGGGCAGGGCCTCGCGCCCATCAGCCGGCGGACTCCGCGTCCGCGCCCAGCAGCGCCTCGCGCCCATGAGCCGGCGGACCCCGCGTCCGCCCCCGGCAGTGCCTCGCGCACATCAGCCTGCGGACCCCGCGTTCACGTCCGGCAGCGCCTCGCGCTCTTCAGCCGGTGGACCCCGCGTCCCCGTCCGGCAGCGCCTCGCGCTCTTCAGCCGGTGGACCCCGCGTCCGCCCCCGGCAGCGCCTCGCGCACATCAGCCGGCGGACTCCAAGTCCGCACCCGGCAGCGCCCCGCGCGCATCAGCCGGACGACGTCGGCTACAAGCCGCGCTGACCAACATCGACAAAACCGCCTCGCCGGCACCCAAAAAAGCAATGTGAGATCTCCACCCACATATCCCTGAACCGTACACACAAAACGAATAACCCCGAGCGACCCTCAAGGGCCATCTCCGCTTTTATTCTGCTGCCTTACTGTTCACCCCGGCGCCAGCTAGTCTCGGCCCGGGGCTGGCCGCTTGGCCCGATACGTTCGTTCCCACGAGACAGCTTATTAGCGTGTACGGTACCGAAGGCCCACTCTTTGTCTCAGCTACAGATCGCACCGCGACTGTCCGGCTAGCGAGAGCACAAGCTGGAGGTCATCCCACGCGAAAGGCATCCCAGGAGAAAACGGCTTGGGCGATCCGATCGTTTCATTTGCGAGAATCTGCTCGGTCAAGTCTGCTCCCAGATTCCGAGTACTGTACGCTCCATCCCGTGGCCCACTCTTCGCCTCAGCCACAGACCAGCTCCCGGCTGTCCGGCTGGCAAGAGCAAAAGCCAAAAAGCGGAGGGCACATGAAAAAGATTGACGGGGGCTCGGACAAAACCGAGTCGGCACCCTCAGTATAAAACTTTCACTACCAAAATCAAATGTTTGATGCATATGCATCGACTAAACTCGTCTTTTGCACGATCATTTCCATGAGGAACCTCTTCGCTCGAAGGCTCGGAGGCTACTCCCGGCAGGGCCCCGTGCCCGTCAGCCAGTGGACCCCGCGTCCGCGCCCGGCAGCGCCTCGCGCCCATCAGCCGGCTGGACCCCGTGTCCGCCCTCGGCAGGGCCCCGCGCCCATCAGTCGGCAGACCCCGCGTTCGCACCCGGCGTCCTCAACACCGCCATCTGCTTCAGCAACAGCAAAGACCCTCCGCCCGACTCTTCGAGTCGCCCGGAGGCTCGGAGGCTACACCCAGCGGGTGCGCTGGCGCGCCCCCGCTAGAAACAGCCAGCCGGTGGACTCCACGGCCACGACCGGCAGGGCCCCCGCACCCATCAGCCGGCGGACCCCGCGTCCGCACTCGGCAGGGCCCCGCGCCCATCAGTCGGCGGACCCCGCGTCCGCACCCGGTGTCCTCAAGAACACCATCTGCAACAACAGCTCCAGCGGCAAAGACCCTCCTCCCGACTCTCCGAGTCGCCCGGAGGCTCGGAGGCTACACCCAGCGGGTGCGCTGGCGCGCCCCCGCTGGAAACAGCCAGCTGGTGGACTCCACGTCCATGCCCGGCAGGACCCCCGCGCCCATCAGCCGGCGGACCCCGCGTCCGCGCCAGGCGGGACCCCGCGCCCATCAGTTGGCGGACCCCGCGTCCTCCGCCCGACTCTTCGAGTCGCCCGGAGGCTCGGAAGCTACACCCAGCGGGTGCGCCGGCGCGCCCCCGCTGGAAGCAAGCCGCGTCGTCCCCGACCCGCAATCGACCGTCATCAACAACTTCTGCAACAACAGCTCCAGCGGCAAAAACCCTCCGCCCGACTCTCCAAGTCACCCGGAGGCTCGGAGGCTACTGCCGGGGGGATTACCCCCGGGTAGGCTCAAGGAGACGACTCAACATTTTAAAACATCGGGGGAGCCACCCCCGGTATGCCAAGCCCCGCGAATCAACGAGATGAACGAAGAAGTGAAGACAGAAGACAAAACGGCTGGCTCCTCCGGGCTAGCTCCTCCCGGCTGGCTCCTCCCGGCTGGCTCCTCCGAGCCGGCTCCTCCCGGCTGGCTCCTCCCGGATGTCTCCTCCGGGCCGGCTCCTCCCGGCCGGCTCCTCCTGGCCGGCTCCTCCCGGCTGGCTCCTCCGGGCTGGCTCCCCCGGGCTGGCTCCTCCCGGCTGGCTCCTCTGGGCTGGCTCCTCCCGGCTGGCTCCTCCGGGCTGGCTCCTCCCGGCTGGCTCCTCCGGGCGGGCTCCTCCCGGCTGGCTCCTCCCGGCCGGCTCCTCCCGGCTTGCTCCTCCCAGCCGGCTCCTCCTGGCCGGCTCCTCCCGGCTGGCTCCTCCGGGCTGGCTCCTCCCGGCTGGCTCCTCCGGACTGGCTCCTCCCGGCTGGCTCCTCCGGGCTGGATCCTCCCGGCTGGCTCCTCCCGGCCGGCTCCGCCTGGCCGGCTGCCGGCTGCGGCCCGAGGAAGTCAGCTCCAGGCGTCCCATCGGACACGAGCTGACGGCACTGTAGCTGATGGACTGCAGAGCCTGCCACCCCGCTATAGTCGGGCACTATTGGCGAATAGTGCCCCGCTGTGCACCCGTCGCGCGTCACTTCACTGCGCTCCAATAGTGGCGCACTGTAGCCTGCATCACTTATCATCTCCAATAGTAGATAGTTGGCCGGTGGGCCACCCCTTGTCGCCTGGGCCTCCCTATATAAGAGGCACTAGGGGAGCCTCCAAAAGGCAGCCACACACACACTCACGGGAGGCCTCCTCTCATCCTCTCCCTCTCACTCATGCTCACGCATGCATACATACGAGGCCAAGGTAAGGATTTCACTGCTCCCTCTTCCTCCTCAGACACAGCTCCAAGAGCAACTCTGTACTACATATACACCTCAGAATATAGACATGCAGGAGTAGGGGTATTATCTCTCCGGGGAGCCCCGAACCTGGGTAAACCACCGCGTGCTATCCGCTACCCGTCCCGGATCTCCACCGCAGCCTTGCTCTCACCTCTCAAGCCATCCCATGGCATCTGCCGTCTCGGGGTACCCCCGGTGAGAAAACGACGACAAGTAACAATTCATTCACAAGGTAAAGTATGAATCAAGAACTCTATTGAGAACCAACAAACTATGATCTCAGTCATTGAAGCAATTGCAATTTATCACAACATCGGAAAGAGTCAATATAAGAGCTTGTAAAGCAAATCCACATACTCAATCATCTTTTAGTCTTTCATAATTGCTAACACTCACGCGGTACTTATGAGGTCAAAGCTTTAATTGGACACAGAGAAAGATAGGGGCTTATAGTTTTGCCTCCCAACTATTTACCTCAAGGGTAATGCCAACAGAAATAACTCATGATCACTCACATCCGAATGGATATATGCGTTTAGATCATTCCCCAACACATGACGCTTACCAAGAGAGAAAGGCGAAATAAAGGAAGTGATGAAGATCACCACGACTCTTGCATAAAGGTAAGTACTAGAAAGTAATAAAAGTAACAGATAAGCCCTTCGCAGAGGGAAGCAGAGGTTGTCATGCGCTTTTATAGTTGGATGCGCAATCCCTTAATGCAAAAGAACGTCACTTTATATTGCCGCTTGTGATAAAGAACTTTATTATGCAGTCTGTCGCTTTTATTTCTTCCCTATCACAAGTTCGTATAAAGTTTATTTTCCTCACACTAATAGATCATACATATTTAGAGAGCAATTTTTATTGCTTGCACCGATGATAACTTACTTGAAGGATCTTACTCAATCCATAGGTAGGTATGGTGGACTCTCATGGCAAAACTGGGTTAAGGGTGTTTGGATGCACAAGTAGTATCTCTACTTGGTGCGGAAGTTTTGGTTGATATGGGGTGGAAGCAAGCATCACATGTTAAAGGATCTATAACCATATAACTTCTATTCGGAAATAAGCAAACATAACCCATTATGTTGTCTTCCTTGTCCAACATCAACTTCTTAGCATATAATATTTTAATGAGTGCTCACAATCATAAAAGATGTCCAAGATAATATATTTATATGTGAACCTCTCTTTCTTTATTACTTCCTTTTAATTGCAACAATGACCAATCGCTATGTTTGTCAACTCACAACAAATTTCAATCGACATACTTCTTATATGTGAAGTCATCACTCCCCATAAGATCATCATATATACTCTTTGCTTTTATTCTATACTTCTTTCTGTTACTTTTTCTCAAGATCATAGCAAGCAAGCAAAGTCCTCAACTCAAAACTAATTTTTATTATATAACTCTCGGACTCGATTACATAGGGGGAACATAAAGCAAAACTCAAAACTAGATCACACTAAAAACTTTATTCTACGAGATCAAGATATAACCAAAAGGATCGAACTGAGAAAAACGATGAAAGTAAAAGATGTGATGGTGATACGATACCGGGGCACCTCCCCCAAGCTTGGCACAAGCCAAGGGGAGTACCCATACCCATGTGTTTAGTTGTCTTTCTTCGGAGGTGGTGATGTTATATTCTTGGCGATGATGCCCCTCAGAATGCGATTCCCTTCCTCAAGCTAGTTATTTTGCTGTCTAAGATCCATTATTTCCTTGCGAAGTTTTCCAATGACGGTTAGAGCTCCCATCACCCATGGATGTTTCATTGCTGCGGGGGAAGAAGCAACACTCTTTTTCATATTTTCATAAGTAAGAAATTTAGCATTGAGAGGGATGACCGAATTCGGAATTGCTGAGCTCTGAAGTTCCTCCAACATGGCTCCAGGTTGTAGACGAGAGGTAACTTCTTGGTCTTCCTCCATGGCATCCACCCTTTTCAAGTCGGCCTCCATCTATTCCTCCGTGGCCTGCCCGAAGTGGTTGGCTTCGCTGTATACTCCGGGCCCCGGTGTCAGGTGAGAGACACGGCTCTCCCCGACCGACTCTTGCGAAGACATCTTGCTCTAAATCTGCTGCAGAAACAGCTCAAAACGAAAACAGGAAGTATTGTCATGATACGAAGGTCCAAACCTTCGGGAGAATATATAATGAATTTTTACCGACCTAAAGGAGTATACCACAAGAAAACGGAGTCCGGAGGGTACACGGGGTGGCCACAAGCCACAGGGGCGCGCCCAGGGGGGTAGGGCGCGCCCCCTGGCTTGTCGCCTCCTCGTGCACTTTTCGGACTACTTTAAATTTTCCTAATTTTTTAAATATTCCAAAACGGAGAAAAATTGCTATTGGAAAAGTTTTGGAGTCGGTTCGCTTACCGTACCACATACCTATTCCTTTTCGGAGTCTGAAACATTCTGGTAGGTCTCCCTAATGTACTCCTCCGGAGTTATGGTATTGATAATATTGGTTTCAACATTTATGGGAGTACCTGAGATATAATGTTTGATTCTTTGCCCGTTTACCACTTTCGGATTTGTGCCTTCGGCGTTGTTGATCTTGATGGCACCGGAACGATATACTTCCTCGATAATGTAAGGCCCTTCCCATTTAGAGAGAAGTTTTCCTGCAAAAAATCTTAAACTAGAATTGTATAGCAAAACATGGTCACCTACGTTGAATTCACGCTTTTGTATCATTTTATCATGCCATCTCTTAACCTTTTCTTTAAACAACTTGGCATTCTCATAGGCCTGGGTTCTCCATTCATCAAGTGAGCTAATGTCAAATAACCTCTTCTCACCAGCAAGTTTGAAATCATAGTTGAGCTCTTTGATTGCCCAATAAGCTTTATGTTCTAGTTCTAGAGGTAAGTGACATGCTTTACCATAAACCATTTTATACGGCGACATACCCATAGGGTTTTTGTAAGCAGTTCTATAAGCCCATAATGCATCATCAAGTTTCTTAGACCAATTCTTTCTAGATCTATTAACAGTCTTTTGCAAGATCAATTTAATTTCTCTATTGCTTAATTCTACTTGACCACTAGACTGAGGATGATATGGAGATGCAATTCTGTGATTAACATCATACTTAGCAAGCAATTTACGGAAAGCACCATGAATAAAGTGTGAACCACCATCAGTCATTAAATATCTAGGGACTCGAAATCTAGGGAAAATAACTTCTTTCAGTATTTTAATAGAAGTGTTATGATCAGCACTACTAGTTGGAATAGCTTCTACCCACTTAGTAACATAATCAACAGCAACTAGAATATGAGTATACCCGTTGGACTTTGGAAAAGGTCCCATATAATCAAAACCCCAAACATCAAATGGTTCAATAACAAGTGAGTAATTCATAGGCATTTCCTGACGTCTACTAATATTACCAATTCTTTGACATTCATCACAAGACAAGACAAACTTACGAGCATCCTTGAAGAGAGTAGGCCAATAAAAACCAGATTGTAATACCTTGTGTGCAGTTCTATCTCCAGCGTGGTGTCCTCCGTAGACCTCGAAGTGACACTTGTGTAGGATCTGTTCCTGTTCATGCTCAGGTACACAACGTCTAATAACACCATCTACTCCTTCTTTATAAAGGTGTGGATCATCCCAAAAGTAATGTCTTAAATCATAGAAGAACTTTTTCTTTTGTTGGTATGTGAAACTAGGTGGTATAAATTTAGCAACAATATAATTAGCATAATCAGCATACCATGGAGCATTACGTGAAGCATTTATGACAGCTAATTGTTCATCAGGAAAGCTATCATCAATAGGTAGTGGGTCATCAAGAACATTTTCTAACCTAGACAAGTTGTCTGCTACGGGGTTCTCAACTCCCTTTCTATCAATAATATGCAAATCAAATTCTTGTAGCAGAAGAACCCATCTAATAAGTCTAGGTTTAGCATCTTTCTTTTCCATAAAATATTTAATAGCAGCATGATCAGTGTGAACAGTTACTTTGGAATCAACAATATAAGGTCTGAACTTATCACATGCAAACACAACAGCTAAAAATTCCTTTTCAGTGGTAGCATAGTTTCTTTGAGCACTGTCTAGAGTTTTACTAGCATAATGGATAACATTTAATTTCTTATCAACTCTTTGTCCTAAAACAGCACCAACAGCATAATCACTAGCGTCACACATGATTTCAAAGGGTAGGTTCCAATCAGGTGGTTGAACAACAGGTGCAGAAATCAAGGCTTTCTTAAGGATTTCAAATGCTTCTACACAATCATCATCAAAAACAAAAGGAATATCTTTTTGCAAGAGATTAGTGAGAGGCCGAGAAATTTTAGAGAAGTCTTTAAAAAATCTCCTATAGAAACCAGCATGACCAAGGAAACTTCTTATACCTCTGATATCCGTAGGACACGGCATTTTTTCAATAGCATCAACTTTAGCTTTATCAACTTCAATACCTCTTTCAGAGATTTTGTGTCCCAAGACAATACCCTCATTAACCCTAAAGTGGCACTTCTCCCAATTCAAGACAAGATGCATTGCATAAACCAAAAGGCATACATCTATAAGCAAAGGTACCGAAAGGACAAGTAAAAGTGGTCTTCTCTTGGTCCTCTTTTGACACAGGTATTTGAGAGAAACCAGAATAACCATCTAGAAAGCAAAAGTGTGTGTGTTTGGATAGTCTTTCTAGCATTTGATCAATAAAAGGTAGAGGATAATGATCTTTCCTAGTAGCTTTATTTAATTTCCTAAAATCAATTACCATTCTATATCCTGTAACAATTCTTTGCGGGATCAATTCATTTTTATCATTAGGAACAACGGTAATACCTCCCTTCTTAGGGACACAATGAACGGGACTAACCCATCTACTATCAGCAATAGGATAAATTATACCTGCCTCCAGAAGCTTTAATATTTCATTTCTTACCACTTCTTTCATTTTAGGATTTAACCGTCGTTGGTGATCAACAATTCGTTTAGCATCAGGCTCCATATTAATTCTATGCTGACATAGAGTGGGACTAATGCCTTTAAGATCATCAAGAGTATATCCAATAGCAGCACGGTGCTTCTTCAGAGTTTTCAATAATCTCTTTTATTCATGCTCTGAAAGGTTAGCACTAATAATAACAGGATATATCTTCTTTTCATCAAGATAGGCATATTTCAGAGTATCCGGTAATTGTTTAACCTCAAACACGGGATCACCCTTGGGTGGAGGAGGATCCCCAAGTATTTCAACAGGCAGGTTGTGTTTCAAAATAGGATGCTGGTCAAAGAAAATCTTATCTATTTCATTCCTTTCATTCATATGCATATCGTTTTCATGGTCTAGCAAATATTGTTCTAAGGGATTAGTAGGAGGCACAGCAATAGAAGCAAGACCAATAATTTCATCCTTACTAGGAAATTCTTTATCATGGGGTTGTCTACGAAATTTAGAGAAATTAAACTCATGGGACACATCCCCAAAACTTACAGTAACAGTTTCTTTCTCACAATCTATCTTAGCATTAACAGTATTCAAGAAAGGTCTACCAAATATAATGGGAATAAAATCATCTTGTGGGGAACCAAGAACAAGAAAATCAGTAGGATATTTTATTTTCCCACACAGGACTTCAACATCTCTAACAATCCCAACTGGTGCTATAGTATCTCTATTAGCAAGCTTAATGGTAACATCAATTTCTTCTAATTCAGCTGGTGCAATATCATTCATAATTTCTTGATATAAGGTAAAGGGAATTGCACTCACACTAGCACCCACATCACATAAGCCATGATAACAATGATCTCCTATTTTGACAGAAACAACTGGCATGCCAACAATAGGTCTATGTTTATCTTTAGTATCAGGTCTAGCAATTCTAGCAGCTTCATCACAGAAATGAATAACATGCCCATCAATATTATCAACCAAGAGATCTTTAACCATAGAAATACTAGGTTCAACTTTGATTTGTTCAGGGGGTGTAGGTGTTCTTGTATAACTCTTACGAACCACAGTTGAAGCTTTAGCATGTTCCTTTATTCTAACAGGGAAAGGTGGTTTCTCAATATAAGCAGCAGGAATAACAGGATCAACATTATAAATAATAGTTTCTTCTTCAACTTTAATAGGTTCAACTACTTTCACTTCAATGGGAGGATGATATTTAAACCACTTCTCCTTAGGGAGATCAACATGAGTAGCAAACGATTCACAGAAAGAAGCTACTATCTCAGAATCAAGTCCATATTTAGTGCTAAATTCACGAAAAGCATCGGTGTCTATAAAGGATTTAACACAATCAAACTTAAGGTTTATACCTGACTCCTTACCTTCGTCGAGTTACCAATCTTCAGAGTTGCGTTTAATTCTTTCCAATAAGTCCCGTTTGAATTCAATATCTTTCTTCATAAAGGAACCAGTACAAGAAGTATCGAGCATGGATTGATCATTACGAGAAAGCCGAGCATAAAAATTCTGAATAATAATTTCTCTTGAGAGCTCATGATTGGGGCATGAATATAACATTGACTTAAGCCTCCCCCAAGCTTGAGCAATACTTTCTCCTTCACGAGGCCAAAAATTATAAATATAATTCCGATCACGATGAACCAGATGCATAGGATAAAACTTCTGATGAAATTCCAATTTCAATTGGTTGTAGTTCCATGATCCAATATCATCACATAGCCTATACCATGTCAATGCCTTCTCCTTCAAAGATAAAGGAAAGACCTTCTTCTTGACATCATCCTCGGGAAAACCTGCAAGCTTAAATAATCCACAAACTTCATCCACATAGATTAGATGCAAATCAGGATGTAGTGTTCCATCTCCTGCATAAGGATTAGCTAGCAGTTTCTCTATCATACCCGAAGGAATTTCATAATAAATATTTTCAGTAGGTTCAGTAGGTTGAGGAGCAACTCTTTGTGCTTCCGGTCGGGGTGAAGATACCCCGAACAAGCCCCTCAAAGGATTATTTTCCATAGTAACAAGTGACAGTAAATTTCAGCACACTATATAAAAAAAATTCCTTACCAAATTCCACTCACCAAAGGCGCTTCACTCCCCGGCAACGGCGCCAGAAAAGAGTCTTGATGACCCACAAGTATAGGGGATCTATCGTAGTCCTTTTGATAAGTAAGAGTGTCGAACCCAACGAGGAGCAGAAGGAAATGACAAGCGGTTTTCAGTAAGGTATTCTCTGCAAGCACTGAAATTATCGGTAACAGATAGTTTTGTGATAAGATAATTCGTAACGGGTAGCAAGTAACAAATGTAGCAAAGGTGCAGCAAGGTGGCCCAATCCTTTTTGTAGAAAAGGACAAGCCTGGACAAACTCTTATATAAAGCAAAGCGCTCCCGAGGACACATGGGAATTTCTGTCAAGCTAGTTTTCATCATGCTCATATGATTCGCGTTCGTTACTTTGATAATTTGATATGTGGGTGGACCTGTGCTTGGGTGCTGCCCTTACTTGGACAAGCCTCCCACTTATGATTAACCTCTCTTGCAAGCATCCGCAACTACGAAAGAAGAATTAAGATAAATCTAACCATAGCATGAAACATATGGATCCAAATCAGCCCCTTACGAAGCAACGCATAAACTAGGGTTTAAGCTTCTGTCACTCTAGCAACCCATCATCTACTTATTACTTCCCAATGCCTTCCCCTAGACCCAAATAATGGTGAAGTGTCATGTAGTCGACGTTCACATAACACCACTAGAGGGGAGACAACATACATCTCATCAAAATATCGAATGAATACCAAATTCACATGATTACTTATAACAAGACTTATCCCATGTCCTCAGGAACAAACGTAACTACTCACAAAGCATATTCATGTTCATAATCAGAGGAGTATTAATTATCATTAAATATCTGAACATATGATCTTCCACTAAGTAAACCAACTAGCATCAACTAAAAGGAGTAATCAACACTACTAGCAACCCACAGGTACCAATCTGAAGTTTTGAGACAAAGACCGGGTACAAGAGATGAACTAGGGTTTGGAGAGGAGATGGTGCTGGTGAAGATGTTGATGGAGATTGACCCCCTCTCGATGAGAGGATCGTTGGTGATGACGATGGCTTCGATTTCCCCCTCCGGGAGGGAAGTTTCCCCGGCAGAACAGCTCCACCGGAGCCCTAGATTGCTTCTGCCCAGGTTCCGCCTCGAGACGGCGGCGCTTCATCCCGAAAGCTCTCTTATGATTTTTTCCAGGTCAAAACCCTCCATATAACAGAAGATGGGCACCGGAGGGCTGCCAGGGGGCCCACAAGCCACAGGGGCGCGCCCTGGGGGGTAGGGCACGCCCCCCAGGCTTGTGGCCTCCTGGTGGGTCCCCTCTGGTATTTCTTTCGCCCAATATTTTTTATATATTCCAAAATAATTCTCCGTAACTTTCGAGGACTTGGAGTTGTGCAGAATAGGTCTCTCATATTTGCTCCTTTTCCAGTCCAGAATTCCAGCTGCCGGCATTCTCCCTCTTCATGTAAACCTTGTAAAATAAGAGAGAAAAGGCATAAGTATTGTACCATAATGTGTAATAACATCCCATAATGCAATAAATATCAATATAAAAGCATGATGCAAAATGGACGTATCAGCAGGGCCGCAAATCATGGAGATCATGAAGTCCATAGGGTCGATGTCCTTGGCACTAGCAAATCTCCATCTCAAGTTAGTGCTTTTTGTCCTAACTCTAGGCTTTCCCAGAGAACGAAATTGGGGCAGTTTTTGTCCCAAGATCTTGAGCTTGTTCCAGATATCAATGTCCTGAGGTATAAGAGATTGAGGAAGCAGAAGAGATTCGGGCGAGTTATTTTTATGGCTTTTTGGGCTTCTAGAATAGGTTGCCTCCTACCCGGCTTATTCTAGTAGCTCGACCAAATATATATTTTTAGAAGCCTACCAGTCAAGTCATATTAGTAGGCTTCAAAAAAAATTGGTTGGGCTTCTAGAATAAGTTGGGTATGGGGCAACTTACTCTAGAAACCAGCAAATGAACAGGTCCATCGTCTAACTACTCCAGCTAACCTCCAATGGTTTCTTTAGGAGATTTGTCATGAAACTAGTGAACTGCCCAAATTTCTCTTTGCTCAGTTCCTGATAGAACCAACCAGCGCCCGACAGTTTTAGGGTATTCCACCCTACAAGTTTGATAGATAACCACTGGGTGTTATTAAAAAATCATGGAGTTCCTAAACTTCCGTATACATCACATAATAATAGAACAAACATAATTAATGGCAGAATTCCTATTCTTAGAAACGCGGAACCTAGCTATAGAGATATAATCAAAATCAAGTACACATCATATAATGTTCCCTGATAAGAGACCAAATGTTTTTTTGGTCATTACACAATTAAAGATTAGTTGAATGGATTCATCGTCATCGCAAAACACACAGTTTAAGGGTTTGATGATGTCTCTTTTCCTCAAGTTATCTCTGGCAATAGTTTGTTCTATCAGAAAAGCGAGAGGAAAAAAAGATTTTTTGGTTGAACCCTAGGGTCAAACAGCAGGAATATACATAAATTGGACTCCTCCCCCCTAAACTTAATCACATGGTACAGGGGGGCTAGTAGAATATTGCATTTTGTTCTTCAATTGCCAAATGAGAGAGTCTAAGTGCTGTCCCAATTACACCCATTGTGCTGGCTGCAATAACATGGACTCACGGGAACACATATTGCAGGCTGTGAGGTGCCTTTTGAAGACCATTCTTCACGCTACACAGGGCAGGAAATACATCCCTTGTTCCTATTTTCGACCGTTCTGTTTCTCCTGATTTCCTGGTGCTTCCTTTTCCTATATAAATACAAACTGATACGGTAGTGATTGACTGGTTGCTACGTCGAATATGAATGATAGTGGTATACTAACTTGGATACTAGTTCTCTTTTGCTTCTGTTGCCAATTGTGAGCTTTCTCTATGTTCGGACTTTATATAGTGGACAGAAATTTTGTGAGAGCTAACTCCAGTAATAAAAGCTGCGTGATTTCATTTATGTAAAGCCATGGAGCAAGATAGGACCACTGCAACTACTGGATGAATGGGTGTACTCTTAAATATCACAATCGGTCCATTTGTCTGTGATTTCATTTACTGGACTTTACATAGTGTATGTCAAAAAAAACGCGTGAAATATCACTATATACTGGACTTAAATCACGTGGGTCCTATCTTGCTTTGAATCTGTGGGTCAACCAAAAAATGAAATATAAAGATAGGACCACTGCAACTACTATATCACGGACGAATGGATGTACTCTTAAATATAAGTTGTTCAGTATATAAGAGTACAGAGTTGTTCAACATATATTTAAAAAGTAAAAAATACATTGTTGAGCAGGATAGGATTGCACGATGCACTGTTGCATGATAGTTTCAGATGGTGTTTCATACTATTGCATGATGCATTAGCAATTTGCTCTTTGAAGTTCTTACTTCAATTCCAACTGTATCATGTCTTTTTAGTAAAGTATTTTTCAGCCATTTGGAATCATATTAAGAAACTGTAACAGGTTTCTAGGAGCTCCTAATAAGCCTTTCCTGCCTTTTTTTTTATGAGTCCTTATACCGGTACATCAAATCAATTTGAGTCGTTCATTTTTGTGGCTTGGAGGGCCCAAATGAGCCAATACTACAACAGATTTTTGGTAGTATATTGACTAATTAGGGGCACTTAGGGTACTCTAATGTTTATCAAATCAAGCAGGTTCCTTCCCCGCCATGGTGCTGGCACAGTCCATGCCGTCCAGTACCCTTCGGCAGACGACGCAGGATGAAACGAAGCTGACGGTCTTCAAGCTGGCCTGTACCCTGTCACCGTCGGTAGAAGAAAGGAGAGAGGATGCTCGAAGGAAACACCGGCAAATTCTTCAGGTACATGAAGAAAATTAATAGAAAAACGGGGGACTTCTTTGCACATAATCATGCAACAATGCATACAGAACCACTCCTCAGAATATGTGCCATTCATCTCTCATCCGACGAACCAGATTTTTTTTTCCTATTTTTGCATCCGAAGCTCAGATTTTATTCTAGTCGCTTCCTTTTCTTCATCGTACTGCATCTTTTTATTATTTTTCAGGGAAGCCAGCCGTGCCCGTCTGGCTGTGACCCTACTACCCCGTTCCACTTTCCACTTTACAGAATGTTCCAACTAGCGTTGGTTTTAGCTGCCCACACAGCCAAACCTCGAATTATGTGACTGTCAAACTAAACATTTTCTTTCGTAGTATACGAAGAAGAGAAATAAAATGTGCTTTCCTGTAAAATGATAATAAAATGTCCGAAGCATTCATTCCAGCTGGATGATGAGATGTGAGGGTCGCTTCTACTACCTACCTAACGTGCCTTAATATCGGTCTAGTTGAGATGCATTATTCGATCCAATGCAGTATTTAATGTTAGAGCATTCTTCAACAGCATGTGTATATCTCGTTCACTCATTGTCTAAATTTTCATATACATAATGATTTAAAAGGATTTCCTCATATACACAACCAGTATTTTTACCAGAATGTCTATACATAGACTGTCATATATTTTAGGACTCTATTACAAATTTGACGTCAGTCTTTTTGACTGTGGCAAATTGAACGGTTTCGTGGAAAATTATATCCTACGAGGATGTTAAGTTTAGTTGACGAGCACAACAAATCCGTCTTAGTTTATTTATTTTTTCAAAAAATTGCCGTGCTTGCAAACTAAATTTGTCACCGTCTTGCGAAAATAAATTGCCATAAAAACGTTTGCCATGCCTAAAAATTTGACGTCAGATTTTTTATTTTTTTTATATTTTAATATTATCATATGATTACCAATTCAACTACTGTTTCAATAGTTATAATTCAAACGATCTACGATTGCAACGAAGAGGGCATTTACAGTCAGACTGGGCAATTTTGGTCCCTCAAACATTCGTCGACGCGCCCGGTTAGTGTCCGGGCGTGTCCGTTTTGACTCTCTATTTGCCCGTTCACGCAGTCATGCCCTTCACTTTTTTCTATACGTTCGGTCAATGGTCCTGTGTCCGTTGGTGGAGAAGGAGGGAGAGAAAAAAGGAAATAATATGAAAAGAAAAAAAAGATGCTATGTGGTGGCCGAATCCAATGTGGCGGATGCAGAACCACTCATCGGACACGATCACTCCTCACACTACTAGAAAAAATGTTGTTAGTGGCGCACCTATTTTGGCTATTAATGGCGCACTATAGGTGCGCCACTATTATCACGCCACTAGTAACAAATACTAATGGCGCACCACTGGTGCGCCATTAGTATCCCAGATAATAGTGGCGCACCACATGGTGCGTCATTGATATGCCTTCTGGTGCGCCATTGATATGCCTCCTAGGGGCCCTGATATTTAACTGGGTGCGCCATTGCTATGCCTCCTGGTGCGCCATTGATATGCCTCCTAGGGGCCCTGGTATTTAACCGGGTGCGCCATTGCTATGCCTCCTGGTGCGCCATTGATATGCCTCCTAGGGGCCCTGGTATTTAACTGGGTGCGCCACTAATATGAATTATGGTGCGCCACTAATATTAATTCTAGGAATTATTATTTTTTTATTTTCTGGTATTTGCACAGGTTACAGAATACAATACACAGCACAGAATAAAAACAACACATAATATAAACAGCACATATATAATACAATTCGTCATATTAGTCTCCGAATTTGAAATAGCGAACAAAGTTCAAATATTAGACAAGTTTAGGTCTCGAGACCGAGTAGCGAGTTTGTCGTCACATTACAAAGTCGATATCATCTAAACTACCATCACATAGAAGAGAGCTGCGGTCACGATGAGCATCATCGCGATGAAACTGGTCTTCATCCGGTTCCTCCTCCGCTCCCTCCTCTCTCCCGCTAGATAGCGCGCGTATCTAGCTTCCGCCTCCGCCCTAGTGGTGTACACTTTGTAACTGTTACCGCTGAAACGGTGAACCTGTTTCCGACACTCCTCCCAGTCGTCGTAGACTCCGGGAACCTCACCCTTGTACACGACATACGACGGCATCTCTATGCACTAGACAAACAAAACGTTAGTATATAAGCAATATATAAGTATGCAACAAAAGGATCGGAAGAGAAAAGCAACACATTAATAGCACGGTTCATGGTCCTACTAATAAATAGCATCGATTACATATAAGTTGAACGACTGTCCAAACTAAAGAGACATACAAGTTCATTAAAGTTTAATTACAACATGAGCTAATCGATATTTCAGAACTACATAGCATCAATACTTTCGACTCGACTCAGGGACCGGAGCATGGATGAAGCCGCCGTCTTTCGTGATGGTCATGAATGTGCGGTCGTTGTCAGCCTGCATTTGTAGCGTTGTTTCTATTTCACTGTTGGACGGTTGATAGTTGAGGTAGAACTGCCCCGAGGTACGAAGGACATCTTGATAGATGATGTCCGCTAACTCCGACTGGATGCGAAAGAATTCTTGTCTGATGTCCTCGTCCTGGATTGCCGACAAGCGTGCGGCCCATTCTTTGAGATTATTTGGTAGCATACGCTGATGATGGTTCCGTACGATCGCCCACATGTGATGGAGGGCGTAGTAGGCATCCTTCTGACTGCCAGGCGGCTGCTTGACGCAGGGGAACGTCGTTACGTGGGTGAACACGTGCTTGCCGTACCTACAAATTGGCCTCCTGAAGGTGCCTCCAGATTTGGCGTAGCCGGGGAGAGCATCATCAAGAACTTTCTTGATATTTGTGTAGTCTTTCTTCGACTGACGGTCCGAGTCGAAATACGTGGCCATGGAATATTTCGGGCTTAAGAGGATGAGTGTGCACCGTGTGTCACTGCACAAAACACGGAATGTTAGAAAAAAAAAAAACGATCGAAATCTAAGAAATCATATGTTACGGGGCGGTGAGGGGATGACTTACTCGGAAAAGTAAGGCACGAGGAAGTTATCCTTATCTGGGTTCGCCAGAATGACGCCTTCGAGGTATGAACTCGCGACTTGCCGGTCCCCAGCGCTGCCCAAGATCTTGGCACGCATGTAGAAGGGGTCGACTATCACGATGTCCGGGGTCTTGTCTCTAATGATCCGCATCTCCATACTGAGCGAAAATAGCCGAATGAAGGTGTAGTGCAGCGGATAAAGGTTAAACATAGCGAGGATGTCATCAAACCGCAGGATGATCATACGCCCGATGGGGCTATCGACAAAGCCCTTGCCCTCTGGCACCTTGGCCACGAAAACCGGGTATGCCACATCCTTCTCGGAGAGACGCCGCTTCTCCATAGAAAGAACACCGTCATGCAGACTCCGCATAGCACCGGTTGCAGCATTGAGCAGATTAGTCGGTAGCATCGGCCTACCCGCCACATGCACCCTCCTCGAGATATCCTTAGGTATTGGTGGCCCGTCCTGAGCACGGATCGTACTCGGTGCCGGCTGGCTCGCACCCTTGTTATTTTTTCTTTTCCGTTCCTTTTGCTTCTTCTGCTGTAATGGGATCGAGTTGGGGCTGCTAATATTTCGCACCTCGGCTGTTTGAGTCTCGGTGAAGGCGGCAGCTGGAGGCGTCTCCTGAGAACTGAACAGACGACGCCTGTTGCAATTGGGTTTCTCCGCGGTACCAGCTAGATCGCGATCGTCTTTTGCAGGGTTGGGTTCTTGAGAAGGAGGCCCCAAGAATTCGTCACCGTACCCATGTTCGTTGAAGTACTTATCGACGTTGGAAAATGTATCGTCGTCGTCGTCCGGATCCTGTGCCATATGCATGTCCGGATCAGCTGACGGCGGTAGCGTTGCGGCGGTCTTGCCATGGCTTGGCGCCGGCACGACTGGCGGTGTTGTCTGTGGGGTGGTGTCCCCCGCCCCCAAACGAATCTGGCTCTTCGGCCAAAGCATGGACCAGTTTAAGCAGGCGCTGAGGGTCATCACATCATCTTCGTCGGCCCCAGGGGGTCGATACGGAGGTAACAAGTCGTCGCAGCCCCGCAGCACCCGAACCAGTTGAACCCTATACACGGTGGGTGGCATCGGATCACCGTGGAACACGCGGTTGCCCGGTTCAACGATTTTGGCCTTGGCGACATCGATCAACTCGCCGTTCACGAAGTGTAGGAGAGTGCATGGAACGTTGGCGGCGCCCTGCGAAAACATGTAGGGCGTCAGGGATGCCCAGTCAAAGGCAAGGAGATGAAGTCATCGGCCGAGCCTTAGTTACCGTGATGGCGTCGAGCTCGGCTAATGTCGAGGCACCGCCAACGGCGGGCGTGCAAGTGACGGAGGGGCCGCTTGCTGCCGAGGTGCCGGCCGGCGTATTCTTCCCACACCCGGGTGCATTAAGCTCCAATACTGGCGCCGACGCCAGAGACACCAATGCCGCCTCCGCCGGAGACACCAATGCCGGCGCGTTGTGCGAGTTGCTGCCCGTGAAGCTGGGAATCGGGGGCGGCCCCTGTTGGCCGCCCGCAATCCACCCCCGCAGCCCCTCAAGCAAGGTAGGCATAATGGCGGTGATCGTCGCTCCCAGTTGGTCTCGCACTTGCTCTTGGACTATCTCCGGAATCCGCGCCACTTTTGCCTTGAGTTCTTTAACCTCGCGCTCCTGGCTTTCCGAGCTGGTCTTTCTCTCCTTTCGCCCAGCCTTATAGTATTCCGACCATTTCATGGACAAGCCTTCGCCGGCCACACGACCAGCTGACGACGGCTTACTGAACTTATCCTTGTGTTCCATTACGTTCAACGCCCTATTTAAAGTGGTGTCCCAAGGGGCAGACGGGGAGCTCTGAGACCCCGCGCTACTGCTTTCAGTTTCCTGCGGAAGGAACGTGAACCATTTAGAAATTTGGCTTCATTAATTAGAATGCAACCATATGGAGCTAATTACGCGGGGGTGTATTCCTTACGAGAACACGCTCAAGATCCTTCACCTTCGGATCCGTGGTAAGCTCCTTTGTTACCGGGTCCACCTTGTACCGGGCCCTGACATAGTTCCTGGTCTGCTTTTCATGGTATTTATCGAAGAGGGGCGGTAGGCCTTGCTCGGCACGCTCCGCGTCCTCCTTGTCCCATTTAGGTTCCGCCACTCTGTAACCGCCGGGACCGAGTTTGTGGACCCCTAAGTTCAAGTCCCGCATATCTTTCCCCCACTGACTTGATTCCGCGGATGCGTTGCTCTCGCACTTGATCTTGAACTCCAGGTAGTCAGCTTCGCTGATCGAAGGATTTTTCTCCTTGATCTTCTCATAACTATCACCTCTTAGAATCATTCTCTTCACCGCGGCTCTCCAAGTAGCCAGGGCTGTGCTCATCTTCGTGAGGGCGGCACTGTTCACTTTATTCCCTGAGAGGCATGTGTTTGCGAAGTCACCGGGGAACTTGTATCGTTCGTGCAGCTTCGTGAAGAGGAGGTTGCGCAAATTCCCTCGGTCACGATGCCTTAGGTTCTCGGTGTTGATCGAGACGGTGCTCCGGAGAATGCACCCGAGTTGTCCCGCGTACCCACCGACTAATTCTTTGGGCGCTGTTGGATGCCCACTGGAGGACACTTCAGTAAATTCCTCCTTGACGGTGCCGAGCACGTTCGGGCGCCGGTCCTTCCGTTGCCTCTTCGGTTGGCTGCCATCTGTGCGTTCGCTGCCATCATCAGTGGTGGCATCCCCGGCGGCACCATCAGTGGTGTCATCCCCGACGCCACTAGGGGTTGTGTAGTCGGGATCGGTGTCTTCCGCGGCGTCCTCGTAGCGGTGAGTTTCTTCCTCCATCTCCTGGGACAGCTCCCGGAATGGCTTGCCCGAACCGCCGGCCTCATCGTTGTCGGCCATGTTCGCTCTAAATAGGAAAAAATGGCTAATAATTAGTGCCATGGTGATCTACAATTAATACTAGTAGCTGAAAGCCTGAGATGATACTTTCAGGGGATGAATACTAGTAGTCAAGGTTGTCAGGCTTTCACCCATAGCTACTAGTCTTGATAAAGAGAAGCACACTATTTTTCAAGCATATGCGTGTCCACTGACTCGATTCCGCAGATGCGTCGCTCTCGCACTTGCTGCTAGTTTAGTGGCAAAACAAATTGCTGCTAGTGACTACACATGTGTAGGAGGAGCTGGATCTTTTTTTCCATGGGGAATTTTGTGTAGGTTATTAGTGGGGTTATTTTGAAGGGAAGGAGATTATGCTTCCAAAATATGTAGCAATAAACAAACTTGTTTGCTTGTTGTAGGTGGGTTCCCTGTGGTCATTGGTTAGCTTAAGCAGAAGTAGAAGAAGAGTTGCGGTAGCTAGCACAACAGCCCAGTCTAGTAGGCTGTTCTTATAGTAGCAGCAGATTGTGCTTTGTATAGCAGCAGGGCAAAAATTATAGGAAAAATCCTGTTTTTTTGAAGCTACACCAGCACCCACCAGGGCAGAACATCACCCAGGCCAGCAACTATACCAGGGCAGAACATCACCCAGCACCCACCCAGCTTTAACCCTTTTGCTAATTTTAATTCAAGGAAAAATTCGGCATGACCTTTGCTAATTTCTTGACCTAGGAGTGCCCGTTTTTCGCCGAAACGGAAATGAATCAACATTTTGGCGATAACGGGCACAAATCCCTGCACAAAATGTATTCATATATAGGAGTACAAGACAAGCATGCATGTTTTGTGCCATGAACAGGAGGCCTCAGACCAACATCACAAGTAATGGCGCACTGGAATATTGTTTATACATCCAGATAACACCATAATGCATTAGTAGTGCAAGATAGATGTGTTGCTCCAAAATTACCACAAAGATTTACAGAGGACATGAGTACAAGATAGATGTGCTGCTCCAAAATTACCACAAAGAATGCTACTGTAGACCAAGATCAGCGGATGAACTATGTTCAGTGGCACCCTTGGGGTCTTGAAGCCAAGGCCAACACTCTTCCTGAAGAATGATCGCAGCAGCTCTCTGCACAGAAAATTCAAAAAACAGGAAAAACATCACACTTCTGGACAAGGACTGAAGTGTTGATGCCTGATTAGAGCTCAATGCGTGCAAGTAGCAGATTTGAATTTTGAGCAAATTGGCATCATGTGGGTCATCAACCATAAAACTCGGGATTACGAGAGGGGGAAAAAACTCCAATCGAAGGATTAAATTAGCATCAGCTGGCCCTGTGAGTTGTTGGAGCCATCCTCATTTTTCAAGTCAATGACATTTTTTCACACGCAACCAGTTCTTCCTGGTGGCGTTCACATGCAGCTTCGCGTACTACGCCTTCCCAGGCTACCTGTTCTAGATGCGCCATTACAGGGAGCACGGCGGACTACAGGGAGCACGGGGGTGAGTGGGTATGGGTTGGTGGACGGGGCGGGGGTTTCTTCAACGGCGGCGGCGGTCGGGGTCATGGGTGGGGATGGGGCGGACTACTGGTAGCACGGCGGCGAACAGGAACACGGGACAGGGGAGGATGGGGAGGCGGCTGCTCACCGTGGGGAGGGGACGTCGACGAACCGGTGGCGGGGGCAGTAGGCGGCGGCTCTCAGGTGGACGGCGGGGAGACGAGCCTGGCAGCGGGCGCGGGGGCAGACGTGGGGCGGCGGGCGGCGGAGGGGAGAGCGGCGGTCGGGGGAGGGTCAGGGCCGGGGTGGAGAGAGTGAGTTAGGGTAACGGCGGTCGGGAGAGTGAGCCAAGCCTATCGATACACACCCGTATAGCAATGGCGCACCGTGGCGGGATGCGCCACACATATCACAAGTAATGGCGCACCTGGGAGGGGTGCGCCATACATACCCATATAGCAATGGCGCACCTCTTCCTGGTGCGCCATAAATACCCGTATAGCAATGGCGCACCTTTTAGTGGTGCGCCATAAAAATTGGTATAGCAATGGCGCACCTTCTCCTGGTGCGCCATTACTAACTTTTTTTTTATTTTTTGAATTTTTAGTTGCATGTAATAATTTAAGATTTGAGATAAAAGAAAAGGAAAATGCAAATGGAGTGATAAAATCTTATAAAAATTCAAATTCAAATGGAGTGATAATTCATTGAATGCCTTCTTTAACCACAAAGGAGAAATTCAAATTGCATTCAAATGGAGTCCAAAAATGGATTTGACATTTTATCACCACATGGAATTGAACATTACATCACCATGCCAAGTGACATGAAATAACAGTCATCAAAGATTGAGCTTGCCACTGACACACACACGCGGCCGACACGTCGTGATTCAATCTTAGCTATCTTTTCACAATCTTCTTGCCCTTCTTTCTCGCGGTTGAATAATTTAGCCCCGGAACCCCTTGAATTCTTCTCTTGAACGGACGTCCTTTAGGTAGGGTGGTCCTGCTTCTTCTTGTGGTGTATGGTACTTCATCGTCGTCGTCATCTTCCATCTTCGGGTCGCCGTACTTGTCGAAGTCTTGCTCATTGGCGACTCCATCCATTCCGATGATGTTCCTTTTGCCTCTCCTCATGACAACACGACTGGGCTTTGACGGGTCGGTAATGAAGAAGCATTGGTCCACTTGGCAAGCCAGTACCCATGGCTCATTTTTCGCGGTGACGTTTGCGCCCGCGGTCTTGGATTTGGCTTCGGGTATAACCATGGTGGTGAAATACCGGTCTTCTTTTAGGACGCTCTTGGCCCATCTGACATGGAACATCGGGACCTTCTCTCCAGCGTAGCTCAGCTCCCAGATCTCCTCGATCCTTCCGTAGTATCTGTCCTTGTCGTTACCGGTGTAGGATTCCATCGTTACCCCGGAGTTCTGATAATCGCTCTTCATGTCGTTTTCCTCGGTGTAGAATGTGTAGCCGTTGATATCGTACGCCTGATAGGTCATCAGGTTGTGCTCGGCGCCCTGTGACAAGGCGAATATGAGTTTTTCTTCCGCGGAAGAATCCTCATGTAAAGGGTACGACAGAAGCTTGTCCTTGAACCAACGCGTGAAACATGAGTTGTGCTCTTTGATTATATCTCCGTCCGTCCTCTGTTGGCCTCGGTCATTGTACGTCTTCTCAATAAAGGTTTTGTGCTCTACCACCCAAGGATCGACCACGTCTATGTGTTGTAGCGCGACTAGGTTTGCTCTTTCAAAGTCGGCGAATCGACCCTTGAAGTCGACATGCATTTCGCGGCGACCCTCGCGGTGACCCCATCCAGCGAGCCTGCCGAGGTGCCTGTTGACGGGCAGACCAACGGGGTTCTCGATGCCTAGATAATTCGTGCAGAAGGAGATGCACTCTTCGGTCAGAAAGCCCTTGGCTATGCTTCCATCTGGACGTGCCCTGTTGCGAACGTATCCTTTGATGACACCATTCATCCTTTCGAACGACATCATGCTGTGCAGGAACGTCGGCCCGAGTTGGATGATATCCTCCACGATATGGACCAGCAGATGCACCATAACGTCGAAGAATGCGGGCGGGAAGTACATCTCAAGCTCGCATAGTATCACCACGATCTCTTCCTGTAGCCTTCTGAGTTGCCTCACGCCAACCGACTTCCAAGAGATGACGTCGAAAAAGTTACATAGGCCAAATAGCGTTTCACGGACGTGCGCGTCCATGATCCCATGGATTGCAACTGGAAGTATCTGCGTCATCAGCACGTGACAGTCGTGAGACTTCATCCCGCTGAACTTCTGCTTCGCTGAGTCTAGGTATCTGCGTCATCAGCACGTGACAGGCCAGGTGCTATGTGTGCTTCTCTGGCTGCCAAACGGATTGACTCCATCGGTGCTCGCGCCCAGCATGATGTTCCTTGGATCGTCCCCAAATTCTGGGTGTTCAAAGTTCAACGCTTGCCACTGGCTCGCATCCTTAGGGTGACTCAGCATCTTGTCTTTTTTATTTATCTCCGGATCATTTCTGTCATCTTCTCGCTTCTTCTCCTTCCTATCCGCGTGCCAACGCAGGAGCTCTGCTAGCTTAGGGTCCACGAAATACCGCTGCAGACGAGGAGTGATCGGAAAGTACCACACCACTTTTCGAGGAGCTTTCTTCCTCTTCTTGTATCGAGTGACGCCGCACACCGGACATATGGTAGACTCCGCGTGCTCGTCCCGATAAATGATGCAATCGTTCATGCACACATGGTATTTCACGTGCGGTAAATCCAGAGGACACACGATTTTCTTCGCCTCCTCGAAACTGGTCGGGCACTTGTTCCCCTTGGGAAGACGTTCGTGCCAGAATGACATGTTCTCGTCGAAGCATGCGTCGGTCATTTTGTGTTTTACCTTCATCTCCAGAGCCATGAGCGTTACTTTCAGGCGGGTATCCTCGGGCCTGCATCCTTCATACAATGGAGTAACCGCGTCTATCTCCAGTTGATCCAGCTTGGCTTTCTCTCGGGCGGCAGCTCTTGCGTTACCTGTCTGCTTGAGAAGCAGCTCTTGAATATGAGGGTCCTGCACCCACCCCATCGATGGTCCATCGTCGTCTGCTCCGGCATCTTCATCTTCATGATCATGCCCTTCGTCTTGATCTTCCTCATCATCATGTCCGGCATCTTCTACATGATGACTGTGTCCTGCATCTACTTCGTGATCATGTCCTGGAGATTCTTCGTCTTCTCGCCCGCCCTCGCCGCTATTGTCTTGCTGCCCTTCCTTATTTCTTGCCCGGCCCCCATGGACGACTTCATAATCATCTTCATCACCTTGCCACCGATAGCCATCCATGAAACCACGCACGAGCAGGTGGTCCCGCACCTGTCTGGAATCCGGGTCCATAAGGCTCTTCAGCTTGCATCTTCGACACGGACATCTTATCTCCGTCTCGTTCTTTTGAAGCATCTCGGCCTTCGCGGAGCTCAAAAACCTAGTCACGATGCCTTCGGTCATCGTGCGGACCATGGTCGCCTGCGGGGTAGAGCAAAACGATATTTTAGAACCAAAAAAAAATTTGGCATGACTTTGCCTAAAAATAGGACCAAAAAGAATGCATAGTGCCAAATTCTCGCCGAAACGGAAATGAATCAACATTCCGGCAAAATATTGGCAACTATCGCATTTCAAATACCGGTACCTGCAAACACAAACATATGCAACACCACAAACATACGTAGATCTAGCTCAATGAGAAAAGTGTAGATCTAGGCCATAAAAAGTGTGTACGTTGGAGGGAGAAAAAAGTAGATCTAGAACATAAAGAAAGCTTTCCCCTTACTTACCGATCAAAAAAAGGAAATTTAACCACTTAATTTGTGTGAATCTATGGTGCAAATGAGGTGAGGAGGAGGAGGCAGCCGAGACCAAGCTTGGTAGAGGTGGAGAGAATGAAGTGGGGAAAGTGAGTGTGGTAGGTGGCTGTCAAAAATATCTAGCTGCTCTCAGGTTACCAATGGCGCACCTCCTAAGAATGCGCCATTGGTAACCAGGGTTACTAATGGCGCATCTGGTGTGTGGTGCGCCATTACTAGTTTTGGAAAAAAAATTGAAAAAAAAATTGTTAGTAGTGGCGCATCGGGGTGTGGTGCGCCATTACTAGTTAAAACTAGTAATGGCGCACCACACCCCGGTGCGCCATTACTAGTTTTGAAAAAAAAATTGAAAAAAAATTTGTTAGTAGTGGCGCAACTAGTAATGGCGCACCACACCCCGGTGCGCCACTGGTAAGTCTGGGGAGGGGGTGTGCCCAGGAGAAACTTAGCAGTGGCGCACCACACACCAGGTGCGCCATTAGTAATATGGACATTAATGGCGCACCCATATCTGGTGCGCCACTGCTATATAGCAGTGGCGCACCACATACATGGTGCGCCATTAATGTCCATATTAGCTATAGCCGTTTTTCTAGTAGTGTCATACTCATATCATATATGAGGGCAATATGAGCAATGTCGGACAGTCTAGACATTTAAGGAGGCTTTGAGGGGTCTGATTGGGTCAACTTTTTCTTTTTCTCTCTTGTTCGGTCAATGGTCCTGTGTCTGTCCAGTCAATTTGAGAAGTCCGGCTGTAGATGCTCTGCTTTAAGAGCATCTCTATCGGATAGTCTATATTGTCATTTAGACTATAGCCCAAATCAATTCCTTCATATATTTGTTATAAAAGGCGTTTTTGTTAACTCAAAACATAGCATTGAATAGATTCAAAGTATGATGAGTAACACCCTGGCTTCTGCATACGTAAGATGCACACAGCCAAAAGCCAAAAATCTGACAAAAATATATATATCGGAAACAGTAGAGTCATATAGGACCGGCACTGCCTATGTCGAAGAAGGTGGTGCCCTGATCCGGAGATTATGCTGTCGTTGGACAAAATCTCCCTAGCCACTCTTCAATTGCATACACATCGTCGTTGATGCTTCGTTTGACGTATGAAAAATAAGATGATAAATGTCTTTATCCGAGAGTGACATTTTGGCTCCTAGGTGTATATACATTTCAAAATACATTTCAAAATACGTACATCCCGTGACGTTTTGACTCCAATGTCTTTAATCTTCATTTGACACTTATTATGAAATATGTATAAAAAATACATTTCAAAATGTAAAAAAAAAAATAAGAACAAAATCCCGCGTGTACATCCGGACATCCTATGTCCCCACACATAATTTCGGTGAAAAGGGACATTTTTTGTGGCATGTATAAAAAGGATAAAAAAATGCCTCGTGAATAGCTGTAATCAAGCATCGAAATTTGTCTTTTTTACACAATCCACAAAAGTGTTCTTTTTCACCGAAACTTTGTGCACGCTCATATAATGTCCGGATTTACACGCGAGATTTTTTCTTAAATTATTTTAACTTTTTAAAACATGTATTTAGACAATGAGTGCATATACACCTACGAGCCAAAGAGAATTTTCGCTTTAATCCCCCGCCACCTCCGCTACTGCCTCCACGGTTTCCGTCGTGGCCTCCCCGGAGCGCAGAGCGGCGGTGGCAGCACACCGGATCGAGGCGAGTAGTGGGCGGCACACCGGATACCAAAGCTTTGGCAAATTCCTACGTACGTATTTGTTCTCTGAGATGGCCTCCCCGGAGCGCAGAGCGGCGGTGGCAGCACACCGGATCGAGGCGAGTAGTGGGCGGCACACCGGATACCAAAGCTTTGGCAAATTCCTACGTACGTATTTGTTCTCTGAGACTAGTAGAAGAAAAAGAAGAAGAAGAAGGAGGAGATGTATGGTAAAATAATCAGAATGTGGATTTCGCTGTCGGCGCGCACCACTCATGGAAGTCTGAAGCTTTCTCCCATGGCAATGTCGATGTGGATGTCCATGCCATTTTCTTTAGGGACCCATTTCTTCTTTTTCCTTACTTTTTTTTTGATAAATTCTTTTTCCTTACTTGTAAATAATGTTTTGAGGTGGTTGCCAAGCAAAATCCTACGCTGCCGCTGTGCTACTGCTACGTAGTCTGCTTGTCCCGCTCAGGGGTCAACCCAGCGAGTTGGCCACCCTGCTCCCCTGCCAGGCTGCGACTGCTCCGACTTTCGATCCGCCGCCAGCCTCGCCGTCGCCGTCCCCTCCCGGCCGGCCGGAGACACCGCCGTACCGCACTGACGCCGGCGGCCTGCCTGCCCGGTCCGCTCAGTCGCTCGGCCGCTGAGCCCGTCACCTTCTTCCGAGAGAGGTACCCCCCATCCCCTGATCCACCCCATGGATGCTCTGCATCTCCGATTTATTAGACGAATCTGCATCGATTTGCTAGATTTTCGTTACGAATTCTGAATTTCTCCAGACCCAGCAGCTCCTCGCGTCCCTGGCGCGCTCCTTGGCTTCACCTTCACTGCAGTCTGGACCCAGAGATTTTCTCTGCCCCTTTCTCCATTTTCCTTCTAATAAAAAAATGCTTTGAGGTGGCACGTCAGTGTTCCATCCTAAAGAAAAAGTCTGGGTCAGGGGCTCAGGGCAAGGGAAGGGAAAGTAGCCATCCTGAGCTGGGAGAGGCTGGCAGGATGAAGCTGCCAGCTGCCGCAACACGATGCGGCCTCTGCTCATGATCTCGAGCATCGCATCTCATCTCATCTCATCTCACGCGCTGGTAAGCTAGCTCCTAGCAGGCATCACCGATCATGTTTCCATGCTCACCCGCCTGCTCGATCGTGTATGTAACTCTGCCTGTTGACCACCCAGATCTCACGCCTATGTGTCCATGATCTGCCTGCAACTTCTTGAGAAGAAGAAGAAGAAGAAGGAGAGACCTCGTCGACATCATGGACGGAGACCGGAGGAGGGAGCTGGCCGCGATCGCCCGGCCGGCGGGCGCGCAGGACAGCCCGGCGCGGCGTCTCGTCGCCTGGCTGCAGCTTCTCTTCAGTGAGTCATCGACCGATTCCAGACCGTTCTTGGTCGATTGCCCACCGCAATCGATCGAGCTCGCTCGTGACCCGTTTCGATCCTTGGTCTGTGTTTTGCAGAGGCGTTTGTTCAGAGGCATAGCTGGCTGGCAAGGTGGCAAGTGGCGGGGCGCCCCGCGCTGCTGTTCCTCTTGGCCTTCTTGGTTCAGCACAACCTGCGCTGCTCCTACCTGTCATGGCACAAGTCGCGGCTGCAGCGGCGCGCCGCCGCGGCGATCACCGTGCAGGCGGCGTTCCGGGCGATGGCGGCTCGCCGCGACCTCCTTCTCCGGCGGCAGACCAGAGCAGCCGTGTACATCCAGGTAACTAACATGATGCAGTCAACTGTAGTAGTTGTACTCGTGTGTGTCGCGGTTATCTGACAATGAACATTTTGTAAAAGGCGCAATGGCGCGCGCACAGGGAAATGTGGAGCTATTTGGCGATGAAGAGAGCCTCAGTGATCTGCCAGTGCGCTTGGAGGCAGAGCATTGCGAGGAGGCAGCTCGGCGAGCTCAGACTGGTTCTGTCCTGACTCATCTTCTGCTACTCCTCGTCACTTGAGTGGTTGGTCATCTGAATCTGTTGAAATGTGCAGGCCAACGTTGAGAGGCAGAGGCTGGATGAGCTCTGCAGGCTGCATGAGATGGTGGATGTGCTGCAGCAGGCGGTCGAGGACGCGGAGGTGAGGGTCATCGCCGAACGGGAGGCGGCGGTCAAGGCGATAGCGGAGGCGCCTCCGGTGATCAAGGAGACTGTGGTGTGGGTGGAGGACGCCGAGAAGGTTAACTCGTGGAACGCCGAAGTTGACCGACTCAAGGTGATCTCTCACGCCAATGCTCCATCCAGAGATTGTACAATGTGCTATGGTTCACCCATATGAATTTCTGATCTGTGGTCAGTCCAGATAAATACAGAGACTAACGTGCTTTTGCTCTCTTTTTTTGTGTGTGGGGGCTGCAGGGGTTGCTGGGAGCAGAAATGCAGGCCACCATTGACGCCAAGAAGGCCCTGGCAAAGGCTGAACTGAGGAATGAAAAACTGGCTAGGTTGCTTGGAGTTCAGGAGATTAAGAACAAAACGCTGCAAGATTCCGTCAAAAGGTTGCAATTTTTGTTTGCATATTTACCGTGTTACACAATGCATGCTAGCTTTCCTGCGAGTTAACGATCATGAATTCGGATATTTTGCACGGTTGTTGAACAGGATGGAGGAGAAAGCTTCCGACCTCGAAGCAGAAAACAGAATACTTAGACAGGCCGTTGCATCGATCCCTTCTATCAAGTCACCATCTAGTGAAAACCACAGAGCACATGATCTTCAGGTACGTGTAATCAAAAGGCATTCTATCTATAATCATGATCATTAGTATACTGAAACATGTTTGTGCATGTTGACAGGCAACTCCATTGAATGAGAAAACACCAAATGGTGCCGTTAAGCCTATGATAGTGGACAGGAACGGCGATATTCATGACGTATGTATGGTCCTACAGTTCGGTTGATCAATATTTTTAGTGGGATGCATTGCTAATTTGACCCTCTGGGATCTCTTAACTAGGATGACAATGCTGAACTGCCTGGCTCAAATGACGCTGAAGTTGAGAAGCAGCAGCAGGTAGGATTCAGGTTCTCAACTCTTGGATAAGCTTGGAACAGTATCGCAACTCATGTGATGCGCCTTTGTGACTTTTTTAATGCTTCTGGAAATCTAGGAGCTGCTGATCAAGTGTATATCTGAAGATCTGGGATTCTCGACCGGAAGGCCTATCGCTGCATACCTCATCTATCGCTGTCTGGTCCACTGGAGATCATTTGAAGAGGACAGAACCACAGTTTTTGACCGCATTATTCATAAGATAAGTGCTGCAATTGAGGTACGTGACAATGGCACGCATAGCTAGCATTAATTCTTATGGACATAAAAAATGGAGACATGATGTTTTGCCCTTTCCTCCAAGGCGCGAGACAGCAATGAAACATTAGCATATTGGCTATCCAATTCATGCACACTGCTGTTGCTTCTCCAAAGGACACTCAAAACTACTGGTTCAGCTGCTTTGGCGCGTCAGAGGCGAAGACCATCGTCCCTCAACTCACCAAAGGTAATCATGTTGTAGAACTTCTCAGCTTCGTCGTTAGCTGATGTTATCAATGAACTTGGAATTATGTACTCAATACCGAGTTGGAAAATTCCAGGAAAACCAAGCTCCTGGTCACCCTGAGCGTTCAGTTTCCGATGGACGGTTGGTCGGTGCACTGACTGACATTTCCCAGGTTGAAGCCAAGTACCCAGCTCTTGCTTTCAAGCAACAGCTCACGGCATTGTTGGAGAAGGTCTATGGAGTGATCAGGCACGACCTCAAGAAGGAACTGTCGTCTCTGCTTGGGCTGTGTATTCAGGTAAGCGCTGCAGGTCTGCTAATTTTCATTAGCATTTGATGGAAGATCAAAGGCTAAGTGATGAAATTAACTCCTTCTCTAGGCACCGAGAACATTCGTCGTCAGCCCTAGAGAATCAGGCTCTCAAGGAACAGACATGGCACAGCAAGCCTCCATGGCACACTGGCAGAGCATTATCAAGATCCTGACGAATTCCCTCAACGTTTTGAAATCAAATTACGTATGCACCAGAACTACATCACTGGCTACCATTGTTATTCGAAACACATCTCATTTTGATTCTTTTGCGGAAACGCATTTGCAGGTGCCTCCATTCCTGATCTGCAAGTTGTTCACCCAAGTATTTTCATTCATCAATGTGCAACTATTTAACAGGTACATGCAGCATATGTACTACTACTCTTCATTCATGTATGTCAAGAACTAGTGCCATGAACAGATGAACTCAAATGATATATATTTTTGGGTCAATTACAGTCTCCTGCTACGGCGCGAGTGCTGCTCATTCAGCAATGGGGAGTATGTTAAAGCAGGGCTGGATGAGCTGGAGCACTGGTGCCATTGGCTAACCGAAGAGGTGACAACATTTCTCCCCCATCGTTTCACTAGAGATCTCACAGGAAGCAGTTGGTAACCAACCTTCCTTCGTCTGTAAACAGTATGCAGGTTCATCCTGGGATGAATTGAAGCATATTCGGCAGGCGGTCACGCTCTTAATACTCGAAGAGAAGCACAACAAGTCTCTCAAAGAGATCACTGACGATTTCTGCCCAGTAAGTCTGGACCTGCATGCATCCTTGCTGCTTTCATAATCATCCTTATCATTTCATTAATTTTCTTGGATACTACGTTTCTGTCCTGCGAAATAGGCACTCAGCATGCAGCAGCTATACCGGATCAGCACGATGTACTGCGACGACAAGTTCGGAACCTTGGGCATCCCATCAGACGTAGGCTACTCCAGCACACACGATCTCAACAAGAATTTGCAGGTCGCATCTCTTATCATTCCTCAGGAGTGGATAATAATAATCTGTTGATACCGCAGGTCGTGTCGAGCATGCGAGCTAAGATGATAGGAGGATCGAGCAGTCCATCGGTGCAAGATGACATCAATTCTTTCCTCCTGGATGATGATTTCAGGTTCCGAGCTCCCTTCTTTTCTGTTCACTTCACTGTACCTGTTTGGAATGCTAGAATCTGTTTTCCTCATTCGTCTGGAAAAATTTCCGTTTATTTGTTGATGCAGCATACCGTTCTCTGTGGATGACATCGCCAGGCTGATGGTGCACGTGGACATAGCAGACATGGATCTGCCGCCACTGATCGAGGAGAAGAATGGCTCCCCGTTTGAAGCCTGAATGGGAAAAACAAACAGAACTGATGATCAACACGCCTGTGTGTTCCGGTGATGTACATACATAGCTCGTGATATGTACATACCACAGTTTTGCTTGAGTTTTTGGGTACATAAAAGTTGGTTTTCTTTGCCTTTCTGGCTGGTTTTTTGTTTCTTTTCCTTGGCTTGGATTTTGAGCGATTTGGTTGCGTTTGCATGTGCCGACTTGTACAAAGGTGAGCTCTATATGTAACTATACATACATTCAGGAAACAAGGAAAGATGTTTTGGGTTTTGCTGATGGTTGAGGAGGTTGATGTAAGCATGCACTGCTGTGCTGCATATGTATACATTGCCAAATGTGCTTTGATCAAGGTATTTAAGTGATATAATGTTTTTCCATCATGACCGTGTTTTTTTTTCCTTCACTTTTTCCCTTTTCCGAACAGGCCAAAGGCTATGTATTAAGTTGCACAGATCCTTACAAAAACACCTTTACAAAAATTGAAAAATACATCCGAATCCTTCAGGTGCCGAATCCTCTTCCTCCTGTAACCATTGATGGCGCGCCCCGAGCAAAACTCGTAGTCGCCCCTGGACCTCTATTCTCAGTGGAGCAAATTTGTTTAAACACCGAAGGTTGTAAAAGCAGCGGTCGGAAAATCATCGGTGCAGTCATGTGGATGTAGTAAATCGTCGCCCCGAAGAAGAAAAACGATGAACTTGAGGCCGAGGCAATCACTACTTTGTAACCCTGGCGATCGATGTAGAGCATCCAACGCATGGATATGTGGTCATGATCCCCCGCAAAAAGGAAAAGAAAAAAGACGAGTGATCATAGCGCCCCTCTGCTGCCTTGAGCAAAAAGCTTAGCTTCGCCCTCGTGTCATCGCATCGCAGCTTTTGATAATTACTGTGCTCCGCGAAACCACCGGAAGATAAGGAAAGATGAAAACCTATGCTGAAATGGTTTAACAAAAAGCAAGAGAGAGTATCAGTAAAAGAACAACTAGGGAGTAAGCACAAAAAGCATAGCAGAACTTTTTTGAAGAGAAAAAAAAAAAGCAACACAGACGAGGGACGTTTATGTGAAACATCATTCAACAGGAAGTCAGACACCGAAATGCAAAAAGGGTTTAACTGTAAAACTAATGAACGCCAGGGTCCTGGATGGAAAAGAGAAGAAAACAGTCGAAGGCCCCGGTTACAAAGGAGAAGGGCACAACCGCACATGCGAAAAAGGCTCTAGGGGCGTATCTGTAAAGGAACTCAGGGACCGGGGCGGAAAATGTTAAAAAAAATTGAACCATTTCTCGATTTGTGCGTGTCATCCTTACGCAGGGGCCATGCTAATCTTCGAAGGGACAATGAAGTTGGAAGTGTGGAGGTCATAAACCGGTACGAGGCTCCCTCGGTAGCCGAGGTGGGACTAAATTGGAGCTCGCTCACTGCTGTCTCCCGCGAGCCGCAGGAACCGCGGGGTGACACGAATGGGCCGGTGGGCCGCGTCCGCGAAGGTGGTTCTTCCTCCAGCGGCCCAACTTGGAAGCGAACTGGATCTTACATATCGGACCGGGCCCTATCCTGGTACTGGCAGGTTACGCTCAGAAAGAAAAGTTGCTCTTTCAGAAAAAAAAAAAAGAGAGATAATATTACTGCAGCTGCCGATAGAATATTACTGCTGTTGAGCATCATCAAGTTGCAGCATTACCCTTCATGACCTGCTAGCTGTGATGCAAATGCCTCTTCTTAATTAACTGCACTGTACACTGTACATGATAAGAGCGACCAAAACCAGAAGATCTACGTGACGACGGACACAGTTCTTCACTTATTTGACCGTCATTTTGATCATCTTCGAAATGTGAGTTTTTGACCTACTTTTAAGAGAATCTTCATTTTTCGTGTTGCCTGGTCATTTTCTCAGAAAATTCATATAGACCACCGAAGGAGCCATTTTTTGCAAATCACCGGTCTTTGTGTTTGTCATGTATTCCCTCTGTACCTAAATACTTGTAATTGAGGAAAACTAGTCTAGTTCTTTGCAACTACAAGTATTTAGGTACAGAGGAAGTAGGATTCAATGAACCGCCGATCCCTAATGTCCAACACTTCTTACTACTTCCTCTGTTCTACTCCATCCATTTCCAATTACTTGTCTTAGATTTGTCTAGATACCCAAATTTCCTCTGTTAAATTCATGGTCAAATTTGATTCTCATAAATGTAACAAAAATTATACCACTAAATTCATATATTTGAAAGTGCTACCATCGCAAAACAAAATCATATTTGGAAGTAGATTTCAATATAATTTCAAGTCGTGTGAGAATGGATAGAAACTATATAAGAAAATCACAAAAACTGTCAAGTTTAAAAAACTGTAGAAAATATCATGGAAGTGGAGAATGGATAGAAACTTAGCCTTGCCAATTTTTCCTTATAATTAGTATTTGAATTTTGTGCAAAAATCACATGACGAATTTCCATGCAACGTGCGATATTTGGGAACGTGTTTGATGTCTCTTTTCAACGTTTAAGAGTCTTGTCTGCAAAAATTATGGCAAACAAAAATCATACTCTAGCTGCACTGCATGTAAAAGGTTCTGGAACAACAGTTGAATGATGCTTGATGTTAGCTATGACAAGTGTGTGAACCTAATACTGGAGGTACTCATTTTGTATGAATCATATTTACTCTAAAACCTGAAGGTAGACACAGATGATGGCATTTTTAGTTCTTCAGCAAATCAGTCGAGTTTTGATTGATAAAATTAATATGTACTATACGGCATCGATATGCGGAAACTCAAAAAGGCTCCCCAAATCAGTTGAGTTTTGACTTTTGATTGACGAAATTAATATGTATACCGCTTCGATATGTGGAAACTCAAAATGGCTGCCCGATATGTTGTTTCTATCTTTGTAGCTCTTAATGTTATCTTCTTTATATAAATACAGCCACATTTGCTGCTTCCATGAAAACATAATGCAGCAGTTGAAATTACACATAATCCATTAAATCTTTGGAGTTTTCTCCTTGCAAAAGGGCATTACATTCCACGACGAATCAGAGCATAACGCTCACAGGAAAACAGATTCAATCGTTTGCTCTTTATAATTAGCCTATGGTACAACATAACCTCAGGTAAAGCTTGCTTTATCCTACCAACACCTACAAAACTGCCTGACAAGGCATGTTGTAATCACTCTCATACACTGTGGTCTTACAGTAGTAACCTAGGGCGGCAAAAAAAGGTAATGCAACCTTAGTTCTCATCTTCCCCATCAATGCTGGAGAGCATGCTCTTCAATACCTCATAGGTCATGAAAGCAATTCCAACGCTAGGAACAACCTTCAGGTACTCAGGGACTATGCCTCGGTAGAAGCCACGAGGACCTTCCTTTTGAAGGATTTGGCGGATGGTTCCAGTTATGCTTGATTTTTCGATTTGTGATGTCCCAGCCGCCCCGTGTAGTTGCATACGTCGCTTTACAAGATCAAGAGGAAATGTAGCTGCAATATTGAATGTACCAATTACCATGGAGATTGGAAATACCTGATTTGAGTCATGTAAGATATACAACGATTAAGGTGATTAGGCATCAAAGGACACTTACCTGTCGACGCTGCAATACCAGATAGACTCCCAGAAAACAAGCTCACAACGGCATTGGAATCATTCGGCCTGATGCATATAAGCCCACAGCCATCAGATCGAATCCGACATAATAGAAATGGAGGCCAAGGGAATATTCAGCAAAGCTAAATAATGATGCTCACCTTTCCATTTGCCAATGAGACCTCAAGGATTCATATACATAGAAGCTGATTGCTATGCCCGGTCCAACTCCCTGTAACTCGTACAAGTTACTGGCAAGCCAACTAAAAAACCATTCTCGGTAGAAGCATGCGGCTTACCAATAACGTGGCCCCAAGGCCTTTATACAATCCTCTGCCACTCTCTTCTCTACAAATTGTGGACAACGTATGAAAGATGCCCTTGTAATACCTGGTGGTTTTCTGCAGAAAATTAGAAAAGGCAAAGTTAGCTTACCAAATGATGTTCCTTTGGTCTGTAAAGTTGCATTGCATGAAAGTTGAACCTAAGGATGTTGTAAGTTCTAACTGGAAGTTAGATTGGCTGATTGGTTAAGCATTATACACAAAAAGAAGACAAACATCATTGATTAAGTTGAATATAAGGCCCAAGGCCTTTATAAAATCCTCTGCCATTCTCTTCTCTACAAATTGCAGACATCATATGAAAGATAGCCTTGTAATACCTAGTGGTTTTCTGCAGAAAATTAGGAAGGACAAAAAAGGACAGACCCAGTGCTAGAAGCTCCCACACCAGGTGGGGTCTGGGTAAGGATTATATGAGGCAGGCCTTACCCCTGCACAGTGCAATGCAGAGAGGCCGCGTCGAACCCAGGACCTCTTGGCACAAGTGGGGAATACTTCACCACTGCGCCAGGCCTGTCCTTCTGGAAAATTAGGAAGCACAAGACGAATTAAATGGTTAGCTTGCTAAATCATGTTCCTTTGGTCTATAAAGCTGCATTGCATGAAAGTTGAATCTAAGGATGTCCCAAATTCTAACTGGAAGTTAGATGGGTTGATTGATTGGTTAGGTATTATTCACAAAAAGAAGAAAAATGTACCTGTGTTGCCAAACGAGTTCGAACAACATCCAACGGGTAAGTTACGGATGCAGCTGTCACTCCCGCTAGACCACCACCAAGTAAACGTACCACACTAACATAATTTGGGTCATCCAGGCCAGGCACCATTCCGAGAAGCTGCAATCGTTATTCAAAAATCATCAAACAATAACAAAAAAGCACAAGTCATGAACAATCCTACAAGTTAACATACTGAAGCTTAGTGCTGACCTTTTTGTATCGCTCATATGAATAGAAGCTCATGGCGGAATAAGGTAATCGATGTACAATGGTGACAAGATTGCCTTTCCAAAATGCCCCGAACCCTTCTTCTCGAACAATCTGCGAAGCCTCGTGCCATATGCTACACTTCCTTAGAGCTGCAGCATCTGAATGCATACCTGCCACCTGTCGGATCAGTATGTCACAAGCTCGTATAACAAACTTTATCATCAACATATGTGTTATGTCTTACGTGAAACAAAAAATTATAGCGCTGGGTTCGGTATTCAAGAACCATTTTCAAGAGATTGCGATTTTGTAGCTATGAACAGCGTGGAGTACAATAAATTCACAGCCAAGGATAAACTTGGGACGGTGATTGGACACTATATGTGCAGTGTTGTAAATTATAACAACAATAGTAGTTCATGACTGTCAACCAGGGATGTAGAGTTTAGAGCAATCAGTTAAAAGGAGGGAAGAATCTGAATATCGCACTCAGGGAACTCAGTTGACATTATCAGCATCCAATTCCTTTCAAGAGCCTACATGTGAAGCCAGAATGCCCCGAAAAAGAAGAAAATTCTTTCTTCACGCTCACATGACCACATTAATTGCTACAACCGGAGGCTTACCCCCATGCTAATTAGAGCTCCCAGTTCCTTATCATAGGCCAAGGCACATTTAAAGGGGGATTCCTGCAAGGTCAAATCATGTCCTAGACACAGAATCTCGGAAAATCAAACAGACGCTCAATTAGTCCTCGCCGGTGCTTCGTGCCCTCAGAAATTGCCCCTCAGGCTACAAATTCGCGGCTGCGGAAGCAAGATATTTCCCTCCCCTGTCCCCTCTGAGCTCCCAATCCGTCCATACACACGAGAACGCGGGAGAAAGGAGGAAGGGGGGAGGTGGAGGGAAGCCTATTTTTTTACCTGGAAGAGGATGGTGAGGCGGGCGAGGGGCGCGGTGCAGGTCTTGCTGACGACGCCGGCGAAGCCGCCGGCGGCGAGGTGCGTGGCGGTGCCGATGTGCCGCTGCTGCTGCTCCTGGCGGGGGGAGGCCGACACGGCGCCGCGGCCGTCGAGGGCCACGCCGCCCACCCGCGCCTCCGTCTGCATCGGCGGGTGGGGATTGCGGCTAGGGTTGGGTCGGGTAGCGGGGGCGGGGCGGTGTGGATGGCGGACGGACGCTTGCGTGCGTGCGTGCTCGCAGTTCGAAAGCGGCGACGGTGCGTGCGTAGCCCGCTCCGCCTCCTCACGTTTATTGTTTTTTTTATTTACCGCAGGTAGGCGCTAAGCCATAGTTTTTCCTTAGCGAGATTTTCTTTCGTTTCTTGGGGCCGGGGCCAGCGCTTTTTCCTTTATTTATTTTGGTCTCCGGGGTTTTTTTTTTACCTTGCCTGTTGCGCTCACCTATAAGAACTTTTTTTGATTCGTAGGATAGGAATGTTATAGCCCATCAGGTTCAAGTCTTAGATTTACACTAGTGCTCGCGTTTTTTTATCTAAGCCGGGCCTTCCGACGATGTGCGTTTAGTGGGAAAAGACGTTTCCGTCGAATATGAAGGCGTCTGTAGCGACTTCGTCAAACAAGATGATGTGTATCTCAATTTCTATAGTAAAAAAGATGTCATTTGAAACAAAAGGCATGGAAAAAATCACTGAGTCTAGGCTAATATTTTGTTTCTTTAAAATGTGAGGAATTGGCTCATATCCTACATAGAAATAGAAAATCCATTCCCACAAACCAAAAGGTTCCAAAGAATTTTTTTTCCTTTAAAAATCCTCGGCGACGCTAGTTAGCTAAGGGGGAGCGTGGGTCGCCTCCTTTTTGTCAAACTCTAGTTTTGTTTGTTTTGCACAATAAAAGTGAGTCAAGATCGTAAAATGCAAGAACAACGAAACAACAATCTAAAATATTGATTATTTTTTAATAAATAATGTAAGCAATGTAGCTTGAAAAGTTGTATTTTCTACATTACACACTTCATACTTTGGTAATGGAAATATGGTAGAAATGAAAATATTGATGACTTGTTTTTCAATAGAGGAAGGGCCTCAAAGGACCAGAATGACACATTAGATATAACGTCTCACAATACAAATTACACCAGAACCCAATACAGAGAGAAAAAAACTATTACTCACCTCCTAGCATTTTGCATCAAGGACCCATAGCACAAGTATAAATTACCATTCGGTCTTAACAAAAGGTTCAACAAAGCCCAAGTCCACCCTGACGACACCATTGATTGATGAACTTGATGGGACCTCCTATTTCGCGCATGGGCAACACGAGACGCCCAGACGCATACTTTTTGGACCGGCCCGTGTGCGGGGCAGGGCGCCCCTGTTTTTCATTTTCTTTTTTCTGTTCATTCTTTTTTCGAATTTTTATTAGTTTGCTTCTTTATTCAAATGTCAGGCTTTAAAAAATTATTCGTTAATTTGAGACATGAATTAACACACAAAAGATGTTCTCGGATTTTTTTTTTCCCATTTTTGGAACATGTTCATGAATTTAAAAAATATTCCTGGATTTCGAAAAATCATTTTTAAAAAATGCGCACAAATTTGAAAAATGCTCCATATTTAAAAAAATCATGAATTTGAAATAAAAACCAATAATGTCAAGAATTTTAAAACGTTCCAAGTTTGAACATGATGTGAGATGTCATATGTGCACATCATGTTCATCATAGCATCATATATATCTTGCAAACAAGTCATTTCACCAGGATTCTACAGCACTTGTCGCGAGCCTGTCGGACGTCGTTACAGCTAACTGGTTGTCTGGAGACCAGAAAACCACAATACTAGATCGACGGGTTTGTGCAGTCCATGGAGATACCTTATTGCATGTTTCTGTCTGGTCGATTCCGTAAACTGAATTTCCATTCGTTCTCTGGTGCCTGCCGCTTCGAGAGCTGTGAAGGTAGTGGTGCCGCGGTTTTCACGTATGTGGTTTGAAGCAAACCGCCCATGCTTCAGAGCTACTTGTCCAAGTACAGCAAGTAGCACCATGATTAACAGTAATCGAGCTGTCCCATGCCATAATTTACATGGATGGCCTGAACTTGGACGTTAGGCCTGAAGAAAGCACAGCAAGTGGTCACATGCTAAGTTTTTCTCACGCGGCCTCCAATGGCGGGTTAAACGGGTATCGCCGGCCTTTGGACTACCAAAAGAACAGCAGAGCTAATTTGCACTAAACTAAAGTGACTCCTCAGTTAAACAAATCATGCAACTAAAATAAGCGTGTTTCAACTTTCAGGTAGAGCCATGCTCAGTGCATGCATGTCATGTATACCTTCTTAGGAGCAACATTTCACCAACTAATACTGAAGTACCTTGAAGCTTCTCATTACTGTGGTTCAGTTCTGCCCCATTTACCCAAAATGTAAACGCTGGATACATTTCCTCGACAAACTGATTTTATATTGTAGTGCTAGAACTAGAAGGCCAGTAGTCGCATGAGCAAGGAGTTTTCTTTAGGGGATCCCATGAGCAAGAGCTTTGTGTACACAGTCGCTCAGTGTGTCTGCAAATTGTGCAAAAGATATAATTGACCTTTCTGGTTCCAAGTGTGTGAGGTTCAGGAAAAAAAAACTTTTTTACTGAAACAATTATATGAGAATTTTCCTTGAAATGTTGAACTCGCAAAGTAAATTTGCCCCAAAATACTGACCATAATTGAACATGTGACAAGCTAACGCACCCATTTTCTGAGTAAAGTTGCCAGCGTCATAGTATTTACTTTCATTTGAATTTTATTTGCTTGTGTGTACAACTATTTGAGTTTTGAACAAATGTACATCCACTGTTGCCAGCCTCACCTTCACCGCAAATTCGTTCCCAAAATGCCCACCTTTGAGATGGCATTGCATGCAAATTAAATCGTCCCAACAACTGATGGAATCGAATGAAGCAAGAACATTCCGAAGGGACTCTTATATGCATTAGCAATTAGGTAACTTTTTCCCGCAAAAAAAAAGCAATTAGGTAACTAGTAAGAACTCGCAATCATGCCTCAACAGGACAAATCCTCATACAATCGGATGATGCCAAGAGACACATAACCTTTTTCTGAGATCTTCCATGCTAATTCTTGCTTTCCTCTTTTTCCTGAGAGATGTTCCTTTTCTAATGGAGCAAATTCACAAGAAAGAGTTCAAGGCCTAACATGTCGATACATGCACACCCTTGCCATTGCCATTGCAGGACTTAAGAGAACTTCAACATCACACCACACAATGCTTAAACATCCAAATTCAGCCGTCAGCAAAATCTATCTGACCTACGTGCCCTATGAACATACACAACAACGAGACTGTCATGCCTAGCCTAGCCTAGCCTAGCTACAAACGAGAGAGGACCCAACGAAGAACACCTATGTAGGGTCAGTCATGGAAGCAGAGGAGCATGACAACGCATCGCCGGATGATGTAGAGCCTGGCCTTGTGTTGCCTCAGCATCCTGCTGAACCCTCCTCCTCCGCCAGACCCCTTGTGATTGATGCCATGGCTCTTCACCTTGTTCATCCTGGCTGAACAGGAGGGTGGTGGTTGAGCTAGGTGGTGACTGAGCTGGAAGAAAGGCTCCCTGCTCTGCTCTTCCACTGCTGCTATACTGGATGGATCATGGATGGACCTGCCTCTGCTTTGGCATTGTCATGCTTATATAGGACGGGTACAGCATGGCCAAATGGCAAATGGCAAATGGCACAAAAGACAAACTACTCTCATATCATCCTCACAACTTTTCCTACTTGCAAGTATAAAAAGCTTATGAGATGTTGGGGGCATAAACCTCCTGTAGCAGGAAGTGTGGAGGCACATGCAGCAGCCTCTCTCTCAAGGTGCTGGCGGATTCCGATGACACTTTAGGGGATAATCGCCTAGAAAACTGGGAAGTTGGCTTCACTGCAGTTCAAGACCAAGGACAAGTAGACAGCTCCTCTTGCTGTACAGTTTATGAAAATAATCCACACGACTAATGGTGGAGGTGTGGGTGCAAGCTCTCACTATTGCGCCGGGGGCGCGCGCTCGGCAGCGTGATGGCACAACTAAGGACGTGTTTTTGGTTACGTGCATTATTCTCAATCAGCCCGTGGTGGAAGAAAATTGCCCGTTTGGTTGTCTGGCCCGCATATAAATCTCGACCCGCACGAACCTTAAAGCAGTGCTCAGCCAGGCCCGGTAGGAAACGTCGAATCGGCAGTTTTAGCGAGCCAGGCTGGGGCGATGCAGGGGAGGGGAATGCCATGCTCCGCAGCTGCGGGCAGGGAGATGACGAGAGTGATGGCGCGTCGCCGAAAAAACGGCGGGACGAATTCGCGTCACCGCCCGCCGATTCGCGGTCGTCCTATATAGCCAGGGTGACCGGCGCGTCAAAACTCCCGCCACCATTCCCCCTCCTCTCGAGCTCTCACTCCGACCCGGATCCACTTCAAGGACGAGGTAAGGGGCGCAACTACTCCGGCGACTGGTTGGCTACGGCGGCGGATCCACTCCTCCTCTTCTCCTTCGTGCCGCACCTCCCCTGCGGCTCCTCCGATGGCGTCTGTAAGTTCAATGACCCCCTCCCCTCTACTAGTTCTAGCTAGATCTGGATGATCTGTTCGACTGTGATGTTGCAGTAGCTAGTTGGGATGGATTTGAACCATGCTAGGGGTTGTTTCCGTGATTGTTTGCTTGGATGTTCATGGATGGATTGGTAGTATGCTTAGATGTTCATGGATGGATTGGTAGTATGCTTAGATGTATGGTATGGTATTGTGCAAGTGTTGAACAAGATCATCCATATGTGTCCATGATTAATGTTGTCTTGAACTAGATCATCCATGTGTGCATGTTTTACTGTTTATTCATACCATCGATCCGCAGTGTGTTGTCCATGTTTACCGTTAGTACGTATTGTCGATGTGTAGTTTGTTGTGCTTTTGATGACGCTTACGTTTGTAGGACATGAGCACGCAAGAGTTCAGTCTGGCCATCGTGCCGTCCGAGAGCTAGTTCCCGGTGTCCCACACCGAGGACTCCCAGCCTAACATCGACATGATGCCTCTTGATTCAGAGGTTTTTGAGGTGCCGCCTACGGTTGAAAGGCAGCCGCAAAGGAGAAGAAGGATGACAGGGGATGCAGCATGAAAGGCAGTCGTTCCTCTCCACTTTTGTGCTTAACAAGATGTATGAGATCATATCCCGTGGAGTGAGGACTGACAAGGGGTTCAAGGAGGTGCACTTGAACTCTGTGGCAAAGCAAGTCTTCGAGTTTTGTGGACATGAGGTCACCTCAACCCAGGTGTACAACCACCTGAGGAAGTGGAGAACGAGGTGTATCATCTCCTCCAAGCTGAGAGACCTGAGCGGTGCTTCATGGGATGAGGTGACATGCACGATCCTGTTGGAGGCAGAGCACTACCAAGGCCACATCACGGTTAGCTCACAAACCATGCCATTCTATTAACCAGCTTTTTAAGCCTATGAGCCATTGCCGGACTAAATAACCACCACTCTTTCTTTCTTAGGCTCACCCCAAGGACGCAGAGTTGCTCAACACACCTATCCAGAACTACCACCAGATGCAGCACATCTTCTCCTTCGGGCTCGCAACCGACAAGCATGCCATGAGCTCTGGTCAGCCGCTCGGCTCACCGATGCCCCCGATGCCTGACTATCCAGACACCCAGGAGTCAGACACCATCAACAATGATGCTTCTGAGAAGGATGGTGAGCACGTTCTTGTGGTTGATAGGAAGAGGAAACGGGCATGCTTCATGGAGGAGGAGATGACCGTCTTCAGCAGCATGACTCAGGCAGTAAAGGAGGTGACCACCGCCATCAGGGAGAGCAAGATGGTCGACGTCCACCATGATCTCTACGATGCCGTCATGGAGCAAATTGGCTTCAACCCAGAGGCTCTCATGGTGGCTCTCAGCCACCTGCTGGACAACAAAGCCCAAGGTGTTGGGTTTGTTGCCATGGGAGAGGAACACAGGGTGCTCTGGCTGAGGACCTGGCCAGGCAAGCACTACTACTAGTGTTGCTTCTGCTGGTGACGACGGCATGCATGATCCTCGACGGCGATGGCGATGGTGACAAGGATGACGATGACGACGTATATTTTGTGTAGTTAGGGCTTGAAAATAATCTTATGGTTTGTATATTTTGGTGAGGTGGTATATACTAATCCCTAACGGTGATCACGAACTTGCGGTGGTAGGATTATACCCTCTTTTGGATGTGGTGGTAGGATGACACCATAGTAGTAGTAGGTTGAACTTGCTATGCCATATGATCATGCATGCTTACTAATGTTCTTCTGCTTCATTGCTTGTGTGCTTCATTGCTTGCCCCTGGAGTGCTCCATAGCTTGTGTGTTCCAATGCTTGTTGCTTCAACTTATTTCTCTTTTGCACTGCTAGGGCAAGTGGTGTGCGGTGTTTGATGGAAGGACTCCAGGGGTTTACAATTCATGGGAAGCTTGCAACCAACAAGTTTCAGGGTTTACCGATGATAATCCCCAAGTGCAAGGAATCATCGTAGCACATTCCAAAGATGGAAGTGATAAGTATGGAGTGTCGAACCCACAAGGAGCTAAAGGTAAGATCAATATTCTCCCAAGTCCTATCTGCCACCGATACGACTCTACGTACACCAAGCGTTTGCTTCTATCTAGAAACGAGAAATAAAACTGTGTTGTGGGTATAAAGAGGATAGCTTTGCATGATATTGGAGAACTAAAATATGAAAATCGTTGCTGCATAAAAAAAGTTAGAATATATTACATTTATATTACAAATAGCAAGTGTGGAATAATGATGGTATGGTGTGCGAAATCATCCTAGGCAATTGATAACAAGATCGATAATCATTATTGCAATTTTATATGAGGGAGAGGCATGAGCTAACGTACTTTCCGCAATTGGATCATATGAACTTATGATTGGACCTCTAGCAAGCATCCGCAACTACTAAAAATCATTAAGGTAAACCCAACCATAGCATTACAACTTCAAGTCCCCTTTACTCCCATACGCAACAATCCCCTTACTCGGGTGTAAGCTTCTATCACTCTAGCCACCCACTATAAGCGAATCATGAACGTATTGCAACGCCCTACAGCGAGAATCCCTCACGTGTGCGCGGGACGGAGGGCACCATAGGACAACACCAAAATAAAACATACACTCAAACCAATCAAGATCATCAATCAACCCAAAGGACAACATAAATCTACTCAAACATCATAGGATGGCAACACATCATTGATTAATAATATGTGGCATGAAACACCATGTTCAAGTAGGGGATTACAGCGGGGTGCGGGAGAGTGGACCGCCGTAGATAGATGAGGGAAGGTGATGGTGGTGACGGCGGTGAAGTTGTTGGTGTAGATTGCCGTCACCATGGTTGCCCCGGTGGCATTCCAATGCCACCGGGAGAGAGGGGGAGCGAGTCTCCCCCCTTAGGCTTCCTCCTCCATGGCCTCTCTCTAGATGGGGAGAGGTTCTCCCCTCTGGTCCTTGGCCTCCATGGCTCCTGGAGGGGCGAGAGCCCCTCCGAGATTGGATCTCTCTCTCTCTCTCTCTCTCTCTCTCTCTCTGTTTTCCTCTCTGTTTTCTCTTCACATTGGTTTTCTGTCGATACAGAGAGTTACAGCGGCGAGGCGGTGAGTCTCCCCTAATTTCTGATGGTTTCTCTATTTAAAGGATTTTTTGACGTTGGAATCACGCAAAACGGAGTTATGAGGGGCCCACAAGCTAACATGGCCCTTTGACCCCTCTGGGCGCGCCCTATTAGCTTGTGAGAACCTCGTGGCCCCCCTCCGGTGGTTCTTCGCTCCAATGTTGCTCATATGTTCCAGAAAAAATCACCAAAAAGTTTCGGGCGATTCCGAGAACTTTCATTTTCTGCACAAAAAAATGACACCATGGTAATTCTGCTGAAAACAGCGTTAGTCTGGGTTAGTTCTAATTAAATCATGAAAAGTGCATCAAAGCCATATAAAAGTATTGTAAACATAGGTGAATATGGCATGAATACTTCAAAAATTATCGATACGTTGGAGATGTATCAATCGACGACAGCCAGAGAGGGTTTAAGACTAGGCAGGCGACAGAAGCTGCTTACGCCAAGTTCGTGCGAGAGCACGCATGCAGCAAGGTTGACATTGGCAAGGTGGATCGTCAATTTGGGATGAAGAACTTCATCATCTTCGTCCAGTTCATCGCCATTGCATTGTTGTGGTGTTGGTGTGCTCGGTGTGATCATGTGTAAGGTGTTGTAGTAGTGGGTAAGCTCACCAAAGAGGGTACAAGGTGAGCAAAACTCTATGCTCGTATGCAACCAAACAACATGCACTCGTGTGAGCACATGCAACGCGAGCAACCAAACGTGGAGTGAAGAGGCCACGCTGCGATGCAGGCAGAGGATATGCAAGCAACCAATCAATATGTAGATGTTGTTTTTTTGCCTACATATGCTCAGCCAGGCCCAACTGGGTCAAGCATGCAAATGGGCAAAAAACGCTGTAGGTAACCAAACGCGTCGTAAGAGCATCTACACCCGGGAAAATCCGGTCCCCTATACGTCCGTGGACGCACCTGGGCATGCCCGCGGACGAATCCGGACGGCCCCTCATATTTCGCTTTATGCATCCACATACCTCAAACCCATACTCTCAAATCCATGCTAAACCATGCATGTCAATCATACAAAACATTGTCGCACGTAAATAATAAATGTTGGTACCGAACATAAATAGTGTTTACATAAAATTTATTTTAAGTGCACAACCAATCATCTGCTCTTTGGTTTCCATTATGGGTCCACATATACTCCACAAGATCATTGAGTAGTTGCGCGTGCACTTGATGATCTTGAAGATTCTGATGCATTTGTAGAAAGTTCATAAGTGAGCTACACCTTGATCTTCCGGGATTTCAACTTGCTCTCCAGGTGCTTCAAAATCATTGGTTTGGGCTACACCATCACTCTCATCCTCGACAATCATATTGCGCAAAATAACAGAACATGTCATGAGCTGCCACAAAGTTTCTGATTCCCACATCATTGCAGCCCCACGAACAATTCCCCAACAAGCTTGAAGCACACCAAATACCCTCTCCACATCCTTCCTAGCCGCTTCCTGCATTGTTGCAAAGTGCTTCTGTTTGTTGCCATGCGGTTCGGATATGGTCTTCACAAACGCCGCCCACTGGGGGTAGATGCCATCAGCATGTTGTAGTCTCGGTTGTTGACAGTGTAGTTGCACGGCGGTGATCCCCATTGCAAAGCCTCCCGAAGACCGGAGATCGTTGTAACACGTTGATGTCGTTGTGAGAACGCGACATTCCAAAGAAAGCATGCCAAATCCATAAGTCATGTGATGCCATCGCTTCTAGTATGATGGTGGCCTCTTTGGTGTGGCCTTGATACATTTCTCGCAAACCTTTGGGGCAGTTCGTCCACTGCCAATGCATGCAATCAATTGATCCGAGCATTCGTGGAAACCCTCTGGCCTCTCCAATAGCCAATAACTTCTCCGTGTCCTGCGCATTTGGTTCTCTCGGATACTCTCCTCCAAACACCTCCACCACAACACGTGCAAATTTAACTTGACAATAGTCTTCACGCATGTGCTCTCCCCCATCTCAGCAACAACATCTGCAGCAGTACCAAGTGCAAGCATTCTCATTGCAGTCATGCACTTCTGCTTGACACTGAAAGAGAGTTGATCGCAGTAATCCCTTGTGAGCTTGAAGTAGTCACCGTGCACCTCCACTTCCTCCACAATGCGCAAAAATAATGGTTTGCGCATGCGAAAACGGCGACAAAACCATGGATCATCCGGGAAAGTTGGGTTCGGAGAAAAGTAGTCCTTCAGCAGTAGCTTTGCTCCAGATACCCTATCCCGTTTGATTACTCTTCTCCCTTTGATTGAGCCCTTGACATTGAGAATATACTCCACTTGCCAGTCCATTTCCTCTTGCATGGTCATGAGCATGATCATGTCCACTTCTTCGTCCGAATCCGAGGAATCGAAGAACTAATCTTGAATTATTTGATCAAGCTCTGTCGGTCCATATTCCTCGTCGGACGACGCATCGGAATCCATAGTTTTCCTTAATAAAATCACAAAAAATCTGGCCAGACATTGTATCGAACACATCAAGCGCAAGGCAGAGCCATAGAGTTGCCGGACATACCGCGGTGGCTTCCGGGCCGGCGTCGACGTCCCCCGCGGCGTGGACGGGAGAGCTGCAGAGCGCGCGCGGCGGTGGAGCTGCGAGACGGACGGCGCGGAGGAGGAAGAAGAGATGAGAGAGCAAATGGATCTGACAACTCTGGGGGTGGATTTGGTGCAATTTGCGGTGGGGTTAGGCTGTAGGGTCCGACGTGGCGGGCGCGCCCGGGCGCCCCCATATCCGCCTTAAAATTGGGTGGATATGAGGGGTAACGGTCAGCCCAGGCGTTTGAGACCGGTTTGAGAGACCCGTCTGGGTCAAAATTTCGTGACCGGTCAGTGACCGGGCGGCCTGCCCGGATGTTTGAGACGGGTTTGAGGGGTTCGGTTGTAGATGCTCTAAGGTGGTCAAATGCGCGTGTGGGCAATTCTATTGTGAGGGTTTAGGGTTACCGAATGCCACCACAATTGGGTTTCACTACAGAAATAACTGGCATCCACGTAATTTTTCTCAAAAGCTCTAGTGAGGTAGTTAGCACATGGTTCACATAATTTTTCTCAAAAGCTCTAGTGAGGTAGTTACATTTTAACCATGATTCTAGCCAGTTCGCCCCATGTGTCATGTTGCCGTACCATAGGGCGTGTGCCATGCGCCACGCGGTTACAACTGTTATCTAGCTCGATCGGAAGCAACTATTTCATTTCACTCGTCTCCCACTCTCACCTCTGTCCCAATTGCTCTCTCCCCTCTCCCGCCCACTCTCGCACCCGACGATGGTAGCGGTGGGATTCAATCGACAAAGGAGGGACTAGTGGCGAGGGAAATGACTACAAGGTGGATGACTAACTTGGGACTGGGGAGCACAATCTTCGCCCGACAACCATGCCCATGGTCGCTGGTGCATGCGAAGGCGACATATCTAGCATGTGCGATGGTGGCCAATCTTATGCAAGGCCATCGCCAGGCCTCCCACTTCGATGGCGTAGAGTGAGGTCTCCTTTCTCCTTCTCAACTAGCATCCCCCCTATGATTTCGGAATCCAAGTTTCGTTTGAGGATTTAGGGTTTAAGGAAAATTAGTAATTAATAATTAGGGTCTTTGTTCCATTCGTATTAGGAGTTTGTATAATTAGGGTTTGTGCGTCAATTTGGTAATTCAGGGTTTCTCAGAATTTGGTTTCTTATTATTTAAGTCAAATTGGGAATTTAGGTTTATCAAATATGTTTTTTAACTCTAATTTCTATGTAGTTTGGAATATGATATGTGTACAATAAGGTTTCATCCCAAGGCTGAGAAAATTTGGAAAGAACTATGTCCCTCTCATACATAATTCCATTAATATATGTTAGCACTAGTTGAAACATAGGGATAGGGAATAAATGATTACATGTACTATGTGGAGGGGGTAAGGGATGAAGCTTACACTACTGCAGGATGGTCCAAAGACGACACATCAATCAGAGACCCTTCGAAAAAACTATTTGCGATGTACACCATAGCGTGTGTGATGTAACATCAGGAAAAAAGCGTTTGTGATGTCGTAACATCACACACATTTCGAAAATATAATTGTGTGCGATGTCGCGCAAACAGTTTTTCTAAAAAATGTGTGTGTGATGTTGTCTATTATTGCACACGGTTTGAAAAAACGTAAACGTGTGTGATGTTTTGCACACGATTTTTACAAATGATGTGTGTGTGATGTACTATATCATTGCACACAGTTATTATAACACAACCATGTGTGATGCCATGTACACAGTTTTTGCAAACAATGTGTGTGTGTGATGTAGCATATCACTGCACATGGTGTTAAAAATGCAAACGTGTGTTATGCCTTGCACACGTTTTTTGCATACATTGTGTGTGCGATGTAGCCTGTCATCGCACACACTTTCATAAATGGAACCGTGTGTGATTCCTAAAATTATTATTTTTCCAAAGAATAATGGTTTGCGCGATATGTTTGAAGGCGAACTGACATTTTCCTTCATCTTTTTACTTGTAATATTTTTTCTACACTTAACATGCACCATAGAATCCTCCCTGTTAAAATTTGGCACTTTTCAGAGCTCATTTGCTATATTTGAGTCATTAACTGCATTTCCCGTCACTTAATAGATATAATTCAAATTTGAACTACGAATGCATGAAACAATATGCAAAAATAATTTGAAAAATCATATTTAGGGTATTGAGTATATTTGTATGCCTCATACAAGAAATGAATATAAATTTATTAGACATATGTGGTAAGAATCAACCGTGAACATGGAGTTTATTGGTATTGAAATTATAAAAACTGTAAATAAAGTCTGAAAAATATGAAACTTGACATAGTGTCATGATATGACCTCACAATGATGTGGTAAAAATTTGAGAAGGTTTCACATTTTTTTATGTACATCCTTTAGAAATTTGACAACCTCCGAGGAACGATCATGGTTTCGAGAGTGAATGCACGAAATTGGTGGCGAACTTATGTTTTCCTTTATCATTTGACGTTGAAATTTTTTCTACAGTTAAGATACACCATAGAATCTTCCACATTAAATTTTGGCACTTTTCGAAGCTCATTTGCTATATTTGAGTCATTAACTACATTTCTAGTCATTTAACGGATACATTCAAATTTGAACTATGAGTACAGAAAAAAGTATACAAAAATGATTTAAAAAAATCATATTTTAGGGCAGTGAGTATATGTGTATGCCTCATACAAGAAATAAATATAAAATTTAAATATCTATGTGGCAAGAATCAGCCGTGAACATGAAGTTTATTGGTCTTTTAATTCTAGAAAATGTAAATAATGTCTAATAATAAATACGAAACTTGGCATGGTGTCAATATAAGAGCTCAGCATGCTGTAATAAAAATTTGGGAAGGATTCACAATTATTTTGATGGTGTAAGGGCAAAAATCAAATGGCAAGAAAGCACACATATGTGTACTGAATTCTTATTGGTAGAGAGATTGAAGCCTTGGATCGATGACATGGCATGAATCTATCCGTCCATACTTCACAGCCAAGAAAAATATCTAGCCTTATCTCCTCACCACGTACTCTACCACATCCACACATATATCTAACTAGCATCAATCCAACCTCCTGTAGAACCACGAACATAACACACACTTCTTCCATACCATAGCCGGCGAGGCAGACGACGCCTACTCCAAGCTCCGACTAGGAGCAGGATACGACGGAGTCGCTCGGTGTCAGGCGGCCGTGCGTAAAGCGAGTGCCATGGACACCATGAGGCTCGCCGTCGGCCATAGACGCGAGCACGAGCACGAAGCGGCCGTACAGCTCCGGGATCTCTATCTGGTGGCACAACTACTTCAACAAGTTATGCATCCCGAGAGGCAACATCATGGAGGTGCAGTTCATGGCCATGTAAGCTAGCTTCCCGTGCATCTCTTTCCAAGAATCCAACCACCAGGCTGGCTGCTAGCTAGCTTGCCGGATAGTACTAATCTAATCTTGTTTTTTGTATGTCTAAGTATGATGTCTCTAGCCATCTAATCGATTCTTGATTCTTCTCATCCATCAAGATTCTCCAAGACATCAAACTAATCACAAAATCTCTCTTGTGAAGTCCTGAACTTTCTCTTGCTATACTTTTTGAAAAACAATTATGCATAACTAGTGTAAGAACTAATTTCAAGTAGGATACTTGAGTATGTAATGTAAAAAAATCATTAAAAATAGAAACATGAGTCGCTGTCAGCAAAAAGACAAATTGGGTCAGAACAATACATGAATAATAAACGTTTTTATAGACCCCAAATTTGTCTTTTTTGCCGAGGGACACTCAGATGTTCAAATGATCTGACATTTGGAGCAAACCTCACGCACCAAATTCTCTACCATGTAATTTTTTTTTGGAATTTTTTGAATTTTTTTTGAATTTTTTTTTATTTTTTTATGATCGAAGGTGCAGATGAGCCTCGGCACTGAATCCCTACTCTGTGTAAGGATTTAGCTTTTTTGATCTTGTAACCCTTTTCTCTTGATTTTTCAGGATGAGATACATTAAGAAATCTAGGAAGGTTGGGGAGTTGATTTCATCGATGAACAAGAGACTGATGAAGCTTTACAACGTAATTAGATGTGATTGCTAGTTGTATGTGTTGGCTGTCATGTGATGTGAGATAGTATGTTTGTACTTTTGTATGTTGTATGACAAAGCTTGAAAAGAAATCATATAGTGGATTTTGAATGTGCATTTTTGCGTTGTGTTTGATTGTCAAAAGATGATCATAGTAAATTGATTACATCTAGCTGATTTTAGGACTAATTAACACGTCGTTAAGATCACACATTGCACACAGTTTTTTTGATCCAATTGTGTGTGATGGCATTTACATCACACACAGTTTTTTATTTTTAATCGTGTGCAATGAATCGCACATTACATACAGTTTTCGTGAAATAACCGTGGGTGATGCTAATCCAAATTGCAAACAGTTTTTGTGTTGAACTGTGTGGGATGTATAGCATGTGCGATGGACCCCCCTTAACGCCCACACTAGCAAGGTGACGGTTTGAAACTGCGTCACTGAAAGGGGTTAAAAACCGTTTGTATAGCACGTCGCTGTACGAGTGTTATAGATGGTGATGGAATAGTGAAGATATGCTTTAGGCATTTTGAGGAGGAGAAAATATTGAATATTACTATCATGGAAGCAAATGAGCCAATACCACCGGATTTAAACAGGGAAAACGTCATTGAGGAGTGGGTTCCTATAGGTTCGGGGAATGGGTAGTTATTGTTGATCATGATGGTGTGATTTTCCCTTCATTAGATGTCATTGGGGAGCATGTTCTTATAAGTAGTGCACACCATTATGTTGAAATCAATTTTGTTTATCTCAGCACACACAAAGAAGCAACTTCTTGAAAGAAAAATACTATATTTGATCATGTTGTCTCTCAAGATATTGACTATGGAGAAGATTTTCACTATGACATGCGTGGATACAGAGAAGAAGAGCATGAAAAATAGAGGGAATAAGAAATGGAAATTGTTGAGAGGCTTAAATAAATCAAGAGGCAAAGGGGTTATACTTTGCTTCACTTCGAAGGAGATGCGGAAGTGAAAGAGATGTGCACAGAGGAAGAGGACCCAGACTCCGGGCATGGAAATCAGCCTACACTTCCACATAAGCTTAAGACAATCAAAAATCATGTCCCAACAACAAAATCACACATTGATGCTAACTATGGCAGAGAACATGATTCTGTGCCATCACCAGACAAAGAGTGCTTTTCTGGTGACTTGGACTGCAGTGATGAACACCTTTTCCACTACCTAGTCAAAGGAAAAGAAGGGAAAATAAGATGAAGGATAGGAGGTGGTATGATCAGACATTGCCTGATGCACATGAACAATTTTGCAAGAAGTTCTTCTTTAGTGAGTCCATCAGTTTAGAAGAGCACTTATGGATTAGCACATAATTTTTTTGAGAAACTTTGAGTATCACATGAAATGTAGAGATAGGGTCATTGTCAAGTGCACGGAGGAAGGATGTACATTTTCTTTTAAGATTTCCCAAAAGAAGATCATTTGCATCAAGAAGATAAACTTGGAGCACACATGTCTTGTGCATGGAGAGAAAGCATAAAGGTCAGGGCATGTGAGCATACATTGGGATGGGGTTGATACACTCATGGAAAATACTAAGGTAAAGTATGGAGTTGAAGTGGCACAGACCAAGGCCTACATGGCAAGGAAAATTACAGTTAAGGTGGTGCAAGTTAACAAGAAGGAACAATATAGAAGGCATAGGGATCATTTGCAGGTAGTCATTTATGCAAACCGTGGAAGCAGGTGCATTATGAGTACAACACAACTGAAAAATAACCCAAGTCCTAACCCTAGATTCCAGCACATGTTTTATTATCTCAATGCTGCAAAGGAGAGATTTATTAATGGATGCATCCATTTATAGGTGATTTATTAGTGGTATAGTTATGTGAGATGTTAACTGTCTAGGATTGTCGATCGTCGAAGATGAGGCTTTTAAGATAGTGTTAGGGTCTAGAGTGTCAAGTCATCGAAATCGAGGCTTTTAGGTTAGTGTTATCGTCTAGGGTTGTCGAGTCATCAGAGGTCGGGGCTTTTAGGGTAGGGTTAGGGTCTAGAGTTGTCGAGTCGTTGAAGGCGTGGCTTTTAGGTTAAGGTTAGGGTCTACAATATTTGAGTCCCCAAAGGCAATGCTTTTACTGTAGGGTTATGGGTATATGGGTTTATCACAATTTGACCACAACAACAATATAACGTATATATCACAAGTTGTTCGCAACAATAATTCAACATATATGTCAATAGTTCATCACATCCTTGGATTTTTGCCCACTTTAATGTTGTAATTTCCTGGTTGGTTGATGACTTTGTTAATTGAAAACATGACTTGTCTTGAGAATTCATTCAAAAAAAGTTGTAAGTTTCTCAGATGTCACTACAAACTTACAACTAACCATGTTGAACTTGTGCTACTAGTCACTAGATCGACATGTTTGTACAATGTTTTGTTTGGTCGATTTTGTAACCTGAATTTCCATTCAATTTGCAGCAGATTTTCTAAACTAGATGAACACGAGTTGAGTCGATAACTAATAGCGGCTCCTAGTAGAATGTGCCAACTCCGCGCAAAGTAATATCGACGAACCTTGACAATGTGCTAGATGCAAGATTTCTTTTACCTTTAGATATGTGTTATCAAGCTCAAGGCAAGTACTTGTCACCCTTATTGTAGCTCGATCTCTCTTATCAAAATCGTGATACAGATTCCAGAACTAGGTTAACACTTAACCCAAGTCACATGGCATTCTGAATCTTTTCACTCCAGAGGGCCGAGTGAACATCTCTCTGAATCGGAGGGGCCAATCCCATCTCGGTCGACCATTGACGACCCACCTAAAATCTACCTTTATAACTACCCAGTAATGGAGTAACATTTGATAGACCCTAAGGGATTCGGTCCTCATGTCGAGAACATGCAACATATGGCAGCATCTCACTGTATCTCAAAGTGGGTCTTTCCGAGTCGGTGATCCCCATCCACGGGTCCATACAACATCTTTATGCCAGTGACTTGTGAAACATAGTCATCAACTAAACCGTATACTAGTGAAAAGATATGTGTCCATATAACTTTTCAACTAGGGATCACTTGGACAATCATCATACAATGTATAGTCTTACAAATAAGTCACATACTTATTGATACATATCAGTGATGATGTTGAAGAACAATACCAATAACCCATGAATACATAAGGAAATGTCACCATCACATGATTACCTCTCGGGCATATTTCCAACATTTATTAGTTCACAAGAGCACATAGGGAGTACCACATACAGAGTTTTGAGGAACTTTGAGTACAACATGAACTACAGTGGTAGGGTGATTGTCATGTGCACAGAGGAATGATGTAAATTTTACATGGTTGGTTCTGAGATTGCCCATAAGGATACTTTCTATAGCAGGAAGATAAACCTGGAGCACACTTGTGGTGCACATGGAGAGAGCACAAATGTCACAATAGATTGCGTGGACAGGGCATGTGAGCAGGCATTGAGATCAGATCTTGGGATTGGGTTGATATTTTGAAAAGGGGCGCTTTATTACTTAAAAGATTTAAGCATTACACCCAGCCTATGCATAACTAAGATGCACATAGACAAAAAATGTCCTCACACACAATCGAAAAATAAAAAGGTGAGATACAAAGAAACATGTAGAGTCCCTATAACGCCTAAAGCGGAGGTGGATCAATTCTAAAATCATGCTGCCACCCATATTGGATAAAAGATCGTGTACACATATCCGTAAACAGGTCTTGATTCTCCACAAAGTTGTAGAGAGGGCCATAAAGAAAGAGTCCCGATACATCTGTAGATAACCTACATAAGAGAAGTACTTTTATCATTCAAAACCTTATCGTTTCTATATATCCAAAGCGACCAAATAACGGCAAGCGCTCCCACCCTGAGAAGAGTTCTAAACTTGTGATCAATCCCATGTAATCAGTTGCCAAATACATTAGCAACACTACAAGGAGGATACAAGCCAGAAGCTATTTGGATGACTGACCATAGAATGAGCCAATTTCATTGGAAGAATAAATGTTTTGTTGTCTCATCATGGTGAAAAAAAAACACATTCTGGACTTCCATGACAATTCTTCTTCATAAGGTTATATTTAGTAAGAATGACTCCATGACGAACATACCATGCACAAATTTTAATCTTAAGAGGTATCTTCATCTTTCAGATCTTCTTGTTATTATCCACAGGCACATCAGACTGGATTAACGCTCTATACATAGACTCTCCTAAGAATTGTCCATTCCCATGTAGGTTCCATTGAAAAAATCAGACCCATGTGACAATTGCATCGTGGACAACCGCTGGAGCAAGATGTTCCATGATTGGAGTCTGGGTCCAATTAAATCCAATCTAAACGTCACATTTGGTGGAAATGATTCCAATACCCTGGCGATAGTATCACCCTTGTGACGCACGATGTTGTATAGAGCCGGATATTGTTCCCGAGTGTGGCATTTCCTAGCCACTTATCCTACCAGAATCTAATTTCCGAGCCGTCCTTAATCGAGAAGGATCCATAATAGAAGAAATATTTCTCCGTATCCATTAGCCCCACCCAAAAGTGAGAATCCCCAGGCTTCAAGTATACTTGGGATACTGCCTTGAAACCCGTATATTTCCTCCTAAGAAGGGTTTTTCATACACCATCTTCCGTCAGTAATTTAAACAACCCTTTGCCGAGGAGGGCCCTATTCTTAACCTCGAGGTCATGAATGCCCAACCCTCCTTGGTCTTTGGGACGACAAACCACACTCCATTTAGCCAATTGATATTTCTTTCACTCGCTGATACGTCTCCAACGTGTCTATAATTTTGGATTGTTCCATGTTGATATATTATCATTCTAGGATACTTTTTGGGTCTTTATTTACCAATATATAATAATTTTTGAGCACTAACCTATTGACCCAGTGCCCAGTGCCAGTTCTTGTTTTCTGCATGTTTTTCACTCTTTAGGTTTACAGTACCAAACGAAGTCCAATTGCCACGAAACTTTTTGATGATTTTTTATGGACCAAAAGAAGACCTGGGAGATTCGGAAGGAAGCTGAGAGCCACACCAGGGCCCCACAAGTCAACAGGGCGCGCCCTGGGGGGCCGCCCCCTGATGGCTTGTGGGCCCCTGGCGGCTCCCCCGACCTCGTTCTCCGGCCTATAAATTTTCATATATCGTGAAAACCCTGGAGGCAGTCCCGAAACCGTTTTTACGCCGCCGCAAGTCTGTGTTCCGTCGCGAGGCCATATGGAGCTCCGTTCCGGAACCCTGCCGGAGGGGGGATCGATCACGGAGGGCCTCTTCATCAACCTTGCTGCCATCATGATGATGTGTGAGTAGTTCACCATAGACCTACGGGTCCAGAGCTAGTACCTACTCCCTCCGTTCCTAAATATTTGTCTTTTTAGAGATTTCACTATGGACTACATACAGATGTCTATAGACATAATTTAGAATGTAGATTCATTCATTTGTCTTCGTATGTAGTCCATAGTTGAATCTCTAAAAAGACAAATATTTAGGAACGGAGGAAGTAGATGGAAATCTCTCTATCTCTTGATCTTCAATACAATGATCATCACATCTTTGCTTTGATCTATCCGATGTAATCCTTTTGTGTGGTGCGTTTGTTGGGATCTGATGAATTGTGGGTTTATGTTCAGATTATTCATGAAAATTATTTGAGTCACCTCTGGTATATAATATGATTATTATTGGCATGATCATTATAGCTTCGTAATTCTCTCCGATCTATTGATTTGCTTTGGCCAAGTAGATTGATCTATCTTCAGTGAGAGAGGTAAGTTGTAGTAGGTTCAACCTGACGAGTTTCTATATCCCAGTAACAGAAAGGGACAAGTTGCGTCTTTGTGTTGTTGCTACTAAGGATAACACGATGGGGTTTATTCATATTGCTTGAGTTTACTTTTTCTACATCATGTCATCGTTCGCCATGCATTACTTTGTTTGTCATGAACTTAATACATATAGAGGCAAGCATAAAAGCGCTCTTGAAGCGGAGTGATACGTCTCCAACGTACCTATAATTTTTGCTTGTTCCATGCTGTTATATTATCATTCTTGGATATTTTACAATCATTTTATAACAACTTTATATCATTTTTTGGGACTAACCTATTGACATAGTGCCAAAGTGCCAGTTGCTGTTTTTGCTTGTGTTTTTACTTCGCAGAAAATCAATACCAAACGAAGTCCAATCGCGACAAAACTTTTTGGAGATTTTTTCTGGACCAGAAGACATCCAGTGGGCCAAACAACTGCCGGAGAGGTGGGCTGTGGAGAGCACAACCCACCAGGGCGCTCCAGGGGGGCCCGGCGTGCCCTGATGGTTGTGCCCTCCTCGGCCCCCCTCCGCACCATCTCTGACGCCTATAAATTCCCAAATATTCAGAAAACCCTAGAGGAGTCGATGAAACACAATTCCAGCCGCTGCAAGTTCCAGAACCGTGAGATCCAATCTAAACACCATCACGGAGGGGTTCATCTTCTTCATAGGTGCCTCTCCGATGATGCATGAGTAGTCCACCATAGACCTACGGGTCCGTAGGTAGTAGCTAGATGGCTTCTTCTCTCTCTCTCTTATGATTATCAATACAATGGTCTCTTGGAGATCTATTTGATGTAAACTTTTGCGGTGTGTTTGTTGGGATCCGATGAATTTTGAGTTCATGATCAGTTTCTATCCATGAATATTATTTGAGTCTTCTTTGATCTCTTATATGCATGATTGCTTATAGCATCGTATTTCTTCTTAGAATCTTTGGTTTAGTTAGGCCGACTAGATTGATTTTTCTTGCCATGGGAAGAGGTGCTTTGTGATGGGTTCGATCTTGCAGTGTTCTTTCCCAGTGACAGAAGGGGCAGCAAGACACGCATGTATCGTTGCTATTAAGGATAACAAGATGGGGTCAATTCCTACATGAATATATCTTGTCTACATCATGTCATCGTTCTTATTGCATTACTCCATTTTTCCATGAACTTAATACACTAGATGCATGCTGGATAGCGGTCGATGTGTGGAGTAATAGAGGTAGATGCAGGCAGGAGTCGGTCTATCTATCTTGGACGTGATGCCTATATAATGATCATCGCCTTGGATATCGTCATGACTATTCATTTTTCTATCAATTGCCCAATAGTAATTTGTTCACCCACCGTGCGCTATACTCATGAGAGAAGCCACTAGTGAACCCTATGGCCCCTAGGTCTACTTTACCATCATATTGCTTTCCGATCTACGCTTTTTGTAATCTTTGTTTTCAGATCTACAAAACCAAAAACCCAAAAATATATTGCTGCATATTTACTCTTTTTATTTGTGTTCTTGAGAGATCTATCTCTCCTATCTATCACTACCTAATCTATCTTATTACCGTAGAGAGATTGACAACCTCTCTTTCGCGTCGGGTTGCAAGTATTTGTTGTTTGTGTGCAGGTGCTGCTTATTGGGTGGTGGTGATCCTCCTACTGGTTCGATAACCTTGGTTTCATAACTGAGGGAAATACTTACCGTCGTTGTGCTGCATCATCCCTTCCTCTTTGGGGAAATACCGACGCAGTCTCAAGCCACGTCAAAGGAATTTCTGGCGCCGTTGCCGGGGAGGAAGCGGTCCTTCTACGTGCCTATCGTAGGCGCCGAGGGGACTCCATCATCATCTACCAGGTTCCTAATCACAAATCTCATCTCCTTGCAATTACATTATTTGCCATTTGCCTCTCGTTTTCCTCTCCCCCACTTCACCAATTTGCCGTTTTAGTCGCCCTCTTTTTCGTTTGCCTTTTTCTTGCCGGATCTCTTCCTTGCTTGCAATCTTGTTTGCGTAGTCACGATGACTCAAGAGAACACCAAGTTGTGTGATTTTTCCAATACTAAAAACAATGATTTTATTAGTACTCCAATTGCTCCTCCCGCCACTAGTGCGGAGTCTTGTGATATTAATGCCGCTTTGCTGAATCTTGTCATGAAAGATCAATTTACCGGTAATCCTAATGAGGATGTCGCGTCCCATCTAAACACGTTGGTAGAATTGTGTGATATGCAAAAGAAAAAAGATGTTGACAATGATATTGTGAAGTTGAAACTATTTCCTTTTTCCTTGCGGGATCGTGCAAAAATTTGGTTTTCCTCTTTGCCTCGCAATAGTATCGATTCTTGGAATAAGTGCAAGGATGCTTTTATCACTAAGTATTTTCCGCCCGCGAAAATTATTTCCCTTAGGACGCAAATCATGAATTTTAAGCAACTTGAGCATGAGCATGTTGCACAATCTTGGGAAAGAATGAAGTTGATGCTAAGAAATTGTCCTACTCATGGTTTAAATCTTTGGATGATCATACAAAAAATTTATGCGGGATTGAATTTTGTCTCTAGAAATCTTTTAGATTCCGCCGCGGGTGGTACTTTTATGGAGATTACTTTGGGTGAAGCTACTAAATTGCTAGATAATATCATGGCTAATTATTCTCAATGGCATACCGAAAGAGCACCTACTAGTAAAAAAGTTAATTCGGTAGAGGAAATTAGCACTTTGAGTGATAAAGTTGATGCTTTGATGAAATTGGTTGCTAGTAAAAATGCTCCTCTTGATCTTAATGATGTGCCTTTGTCTACTTTGATTGAGCAAAATAGTGATTCCGTAGATGTGAATTTTGTCTCTCAAAACAATTTCAATAACAATGCTTATAGAGGTAATTTTAATCCTAGGCCTTTTCCTGGAAATTCCTCTAATAATTATGGTAATTCCTATGGTAATTCTTCTTACAATAATAATAGGAACACCACTGATCTTGAGAGTAATATTAAAGAATTTATCAATGCGCAAAAGGTTTTTAATACTACGATAGAAGAAAAGTTGAATAAGATTGATGATCTGACACCCTGGTTTTATGCTACAGTGATCATTGTAATTAAGCACAGTAATGATCATGATCAGTGCCTAATCATTTTGCTAAAACAAAGTGTGATCAAGTTGAAGTTCAAATTCCAATTCAAATTTCATTTCAAAATGTCCTAGGAATTATGGTGATAAAAATAATTCTATAAACATCAAAAGTAAAATGTTCCAAACTTGTGAAATATTCCAAAACATGTAATGTTGAGGAAAACAACATCACCAAGCTTCTGATGTGGACCCCACCATCAATAACAGTAGCTAAAAGCATTTTAAAAATACTCTAAAATTGCATTGGAAAATGAAAACAGTTTCTAAAAATGCTCAAAGTGGATGTGGCCCTCCAAAATATTGCAAATTAATTGTTGGACCATATGACACATTTTTGCTTACAGGAATATTGGCCTAAAATAAATAAAACAGAAACAAAGAATAGAAAACAGTAAAGAAATAAAAGAAAAGGGGCAAATGCCCACTTACCTGGCCTCTAGGCCGTGGGCACAGTGCGGCCCAGCCCACTGGGGCCTTCCCTTACCTGCTCCCGCCTCGCTGTCGTGCCCGCCATGGCCGAGCGCGCCTCGCTCCGGCCACTGGCTGCCACGGCGCCCGGAGCAGGTGGGCGAGAGGATAAGGCCGAGGCCGTCCCTGCCCCCTGGACGCCGCCCTCGCCATTACCCCCCCCCCTTGCCCGCTCGCTCTCCTCCCTCTCTTCCCCCCCTCCAGATCTGCCGCACCGCCGCCATGGCCGACGGGTAGCCGCGGCCACAGCCACGCCCGCGCCTCGCCGTTGCGTCCCCGAGCCCCGCCGTGACCTCCTCGACCTCCTCGACCACGTGCCCGAGCTCTGGAGCCCCAGGAGCGCCCCCACGCCGTCGTCTTCCACCTCTGGACCCGCAGGATCGCCGCCGTGATTTCGCCGCCGTCGAGCCCTCCCCGAGCACACTTTGAACGGCTACGCCTCACAGTGAGCCTCCGCTTCCTCCCCTCTCGCTCTCGTCGCCGTTAGCTGCCTCTAGGGCCATCTCCGACGTGAGCCCGAACCCGCCGCCGCAAGAGCTCAACGCCGGCGTGCCTCCGACGACCATTTGGTTATGGGCGTGCCACCGTTGTGCTCGCCGTATCGCGTAGAGCCCATCCCGCGCTAGCCCCGCTCGTTTCGACCACCGTAGCGCCGTTCCCGTCGAGCTCCCGTAGCCGCCGCCGCCTGCCGTCATCGCCGGCAACGATTCCGGTCGACTCCGGCGACACCACCACCACCGTTGGATGCGCGCTCGAGTGGCCGTTCCAACGCACCTAACCGCACGCGAAATGGTGGCCGGGGGACGAATCCCGACCACCTCCAGTGCGCGCCACCGCGCAAAACGGTCGCCGGCGGCTAGTCGCCGGCCACCGCTGAGCAGGCACCCCGGGGCCACCCCCAGGGTCGCTGCCAACGGGCCCCACGGGCCCCGTTGACTGGGTTGACCCAGTCAACGGGCTGACTGGGTTTGACTGGTCACTGACTGGTGGGACCCCATGCCCCTGTATGTATGACAGGTGGGTCCCCCTGTCAGTTGCCTAATTAACTAACTGGCTTAAATATAATAATTAGTTTAACCCTAATGTCTCACTGACATGTGGCCCCCACTGTTAATTAACTCTGTTTACTTTAAGTAAATAAACTGAAATAGACCAGAGTCTATGACAGGTGGGGCCCACTGGTCAGGTTTGACCTGGCCAGCCCCCTGTTGACTGCTGATGCAATGCTGACCTCATGCTGACGTCATCATTCACTATTCTGGATAATGTTGGATTTAATTAATTAAAATAATTCCAGAAAATGATTAAAACTTTGAAAAATCATAGAAAATAATCTGTAGCTCAGATCAAAAAACTTTAAACATGAAAGTTGATCAGAAAAATCCCACGAATCCAAATATGCCCTCCTTTCATCTGTCACATGCTCCTAGCATGATGAAAATGGAACTTTCACCTCCGGATCATCTGTCCGATAAATTCAAAGACCCGGGAAATATCGTCAGATATTCTCCCGTTTCGTCTGCAACGCATAGTACTGCGTTAGTGCATGCCTAGCCCTGCATATTGCCATGTAATGCATCGTGTTGCATCTGTTTGCTTATATTTATTGTTTCTTCCCCCCTCTTCTCTTCGGTAGACCCCGAGACTGACGCGGCTGCCGAGTACGACTACACCGCCGACGATCAGTCCTTTGCCGCAGAGCAGCCAGGCAAGCAAAACCCCCTTGAGCATTCCGATATCACCCATCTCTCTCCCCCTTATGCTTGCATTAGATTTTGCTACTGTATTAGCTAGCCCCTATATCTGATGCATAGCCTGTTTTTGATGAAGTGCTACTACACCTGCTTTTATATCAACTGCCTAGAATAGGTTGATCAGTGAACCCATGAGACCCCCTTAGTCCCAGTTGCCCCTGCTTTCATCGACGACACCGAGGACTTGAAGACAGAAGACTTAGTCATCATGACTGACAAGCCATTACCGAGACATCACCACACACCCCCTAAGTATGGCACTGCAGAGCTACTACCGAGTGCCGAGGGTGATACCTCACTTAGCACTCCCGGTGTTAATTCTGTAGCGTAGTTATCGGTCATGGGTATCGAGGGTGATTCCTCCTTCCCATTTACCGGTAGCGACTCTTGTCTTACTCATACCTCGAGTGGGATCCATCGAGGGTGATTCCTCGGATATCCACTTGGTATATAGACACACAGTTACTATGACCTGGTTACAGAAACATGTTGAAGACGGGTCGGCCCCAAGGGTACCCGCGAGAGTGATATGTGGTGGGGTGCGCCGGTAAGGCACCCGAGTGTTATTGGCGGGGCGACGGACTGCACCTTATGGTTCGCGCTTGCCCCGCACTAATAAATTGCTAATGGGTTGGGTACTTGATCTGAGTTAGGTCGTTGGCCTTAATACGCACTAACCATCACGTGGGAAAGTTATGGGCACTCAGCGTCGTTGTATCAGCCGAAGCTCTTCGGACGTCAGCAAAGGAGCGGCGCGCGCCGGATTGGACTGGACATTGCAGCTCTTGGACTGGAGTGTACTAGGTCTGCTTCCGGCCGCCCACGCATCGTGCAGGTGTGCAAAGGGTGATTGGGCCCATGACCCCTGCGCGCATAGGATTTAGACCGGCGGGCTGGCCTCTTCGTTGAGTCTAGGTGGGGCGACGACGTGCTGATATCCCGAGGCCGGGCATGACCCAGGAAAGTGTGTCCGGCCGGAGGTGAGTCAGGCGTGTTGGCGAATATGTGGTGCACCCCTGCAGGGATGAATAATCTATTCGAATAGCCGTGTCCACGGTAACAGGACGACTTGGAGTTGTACCTTGACCTTATACAACTATAATTGTAATTTAAAATTTGAAATGAATTGTGGCTCCGGGATTGCTTCCTCGCAGGGAGTCGAGGAAGAATCTCTGGGCGTGGTTACTTAATAAAATTGCTACAACAATATGACTATATATGTGAGATACCTATCTGCACTCTTCTAATGCTGCAAGATGTTGAAGATGCTAAAGATGCTAGTCTTCGATAGGACTAGGCCTTCTCCCTATTCTTGCTTTCTGCAGCCAGTCCAGATATAACCCCTCCCCTTGATAATGATGCATATTTAGCATAGTTCTGATGTCAGTCTTGCGAGTACTTTGGATGAGTACTCACAGCTGCTTTGCTTTCTTTTTCCCCCTCGATACGTTACCGCGTTCAGACGATGGAGCCCAGGAGATGGAGTACGCCGGAGACGACTGCTACACCACCGCCGGAGCCTACTACTACGTGGAGGCTGCCCCCGACGCTCAGGAGTAGTTAGGAGGTTCCCAGGCAGGAGGCCTCGCCTCTTTCGATCCGTGCTTATGTTTGTGCTAGCCTTCTTAAGGCAAAACTTGTCTAACTTATGTCTGTACTCAGATATATTTGCTTCCGCTGACTCGTGTTTATGTCGAGCTTTGTATTCGAGCCCTCGAGGCCCCTGGTTTGTAATATGGAGCTATATGGCCTTATATTTGTCTCTTTTGTTGTGTTGTGATATCAATCAGTGAGTCCCTAATCTTGGTCGTACGCACTGTGTGCATGATGAGCGTACGGTCAAGAATGGGGGCGTCACAAATGATATGTCTAGAAGCATTGATAGATTTTCTCATGATGTTGAAAATCTCAAGTTGAAAGCTTTTGTTCCTAAGATTGATGAATCTATTAAAGCTTTATATGTCTCTATGGATGAAAGTAAGAAAATAACCGCTATGCTTAGAGCTAAAAGAGAAATCTTAGAAAAATCATTTTCTAGTGATGGCCTTCATAAGAAAGATGAAGATATTAAAGTGATTGGTGTCTATTCTATTGATTCCTTGTTTAGTAATGTTAAAATAGATAATGGAGGGACTTAAGTAGAGTCAACTTTAGCTAGAAGGCGTCCCAATAATTTGGAGGGTGAAAATCTTGATGAAAATTTTGCTAAAAGTGGGTTTGAAGAGGTCAAAACTTTAACTAGTGATGTGCCCACTATCTTGGATTGCAAAGACTTTAATTATGATAGTTGCTCTTTGATTGATTGCATTTCTTTGCTGCAATCCATGTTGAATTCACCCTATGCTTATGAGCAAAATAAAGCTTTTACTAAACATATCGTTGATGCCATGATGAAATCTTTTGAAGAAAAGTTGGAGTTGGAGATTTCTATTCCTAGAAAATTACATGATGAGTGGGAACCTACCATTAAGGTCAAGATTAAAAAATTATGAATGCTTTGCTTTGTGTGATTTGGGTGCTAGTGTTTCCACTATTCCGATATCTCTATGTGATGTGCTTGGTCTTACCAATATTGAAGAATACTCGCTTAATTTGCACTTGGTGGATTCTACTATTAAAAAACCATTGGGAAGAATTAATGATGTTCTTATTCTTGCAAATAGGAATTATGTGCCCATTGATTTTATTGTGCTTGATATTGATTGCAATCCGTCTTGTCCCATTATACTTGGTAGACCGTTTTTACGCACTATAGGTGCCGTGATTGATATGAAAGAAGGCAATATTCGTTTTCAATTTCCCTTGAGAAAGGGTATGGAACACTTCCCTAGAACAAGAATTAAGCCACCATATGAATCAATCATGAGGGCATCCTATGGGTCCAAAACCAAAGATGACAATACTTGAATCTATCCATTATGCCTAGCTAGGGGCGTAAAACGATAGCGCTTGTTGGGAGGCAACCCAATGAATAAATAAATTTTTGCTGGAACCTTTTTGTTTTTGAGTGTTGACACAATTATGCCTCTATTATGATTGTGTTTTTATGGTCTATTTAGTGATTGTGCCAAGTAAAGCCTTTAGGATGATTCATAGGATGAGTAGAAGTGATGCTGAATCGGAATGTGACGCCCGGATAATTAAGCTACAGTAATCCCACGCTAATGGTGCCATGTCATCACTTTTACTGTTGTTAATCTCGCGTTAATCCAAATCCTATTCGAATTCAAATTCAAATTTAAAGTCAAAATTCAATTTTGTCAAACATAGAAACAAAAATGTTCAAAGTGTGGCAAATATCCTCTGGATATTTGTCATGTTGAAACCACATTTTTGTAAAGTATTTTAATACACCCAAATGATTAAAACAGTAGCAAAAACAAATATTTAAATATCTTTTGTAATTAATAAACTTACAAACTAATTTATTTAAATGTCAAAAATATATTGGCAGTGGTATGTCTAGTCATACTAATTTAGGTACTAATTTTTTATTTTATAAAACTAAAATAAAATAAAAGTGTAAAAAGAAAAATAAATAAAAAGACAAAACAAAAATAAAAATAAACAAAAGCCCCCCCGGCGGCCCAACTGGGCCGTGGCCCAACCGGCCAACCGGCCCACCCCGACGCCTACACCCCCCGGGGGCAAACCCTAGCCCCCTGCCTCCCACACTCTCCCCCCTCACCCCCGACTGGATCGGGGCCAACCCCCGCCGCTCGCCCTCGTCGGCCAGGCCCTCCCGACGCCGGCGCCACTCCTCCCTGCCGGCGCCTCCTTCACTGGCGCCCGGCGCCGCCTCGTCGCCAAGACGCCACCGCGCCGCCCCGGATCTTCCCGCCTCCGACCCGACGTTCCGCCGGTGCCGCATCGCCACCGCGCCGCACCGCCTCGCCCCGGGCCTCCTCTTCCCCATCCCCTCCCTGCCGGCCTACCACGCGCCTCGCCGCCCCTCTTCCCACGAACGCCGGTGAGGCTCCGGCCGGCCCTTCTCCTCATTTCCCCTCGCCACGTGCCCCCCTTGCTCCGGCCGTCGCATCGCCCGCGCTCCCGACGCACTCCGGCCGCGCCAGCCCCTCCCACCTCGTCGCTCCCCGCGTCGGTCACCGCCCCCCCGCTCGCCGTTGCCGCGCCCACCGCGGCCGCCCCTAGCGCCGTCACGCGGCACCCCCCTGTTGCCATTGCCCGCCGCACGCCACCCCCGCGCCGGCCCCGCTCCACCCCTTAGTCGCCGCACCCTCGTTGCCGCTCGCCGTCGCTGACCGTCGCCACCGCCGGCGAGCCCCCCTCCCCAGGCGCGCCCGTTGCCCCTAGCCGGCCGATGCGCGCGTGCGGCTGTGCCCGCGTGCGCTTGTGGCTTGGCCACTGCCAGGTGGGGCCGCCCCCCCACTCCCACTGACAATGCCCCCCCCCCCCCCGCTCAATGACAAGTGGGCCCGTGCCCCCCTAAACGTTTTAAAATATATAAGTAATAATATTAATAAACAAATGATTAATCAGTAAATTAATTAATTAATTAAGATTAATTACACTAATTAAACACTCTGTTAACTAATTAAACTTGATTAATTAACTCTGTTAATTAATTAACCCAATCACTCTATGGCAGGTGGGTCCCACCCCCATTAATTAATCCTGATTAAAGTTAATTAAACATAATTAAAACTGTGTCATTGACATGTGGGGCCCACTGGTCAGTTTGACCAGGTCAACAGCACTGTTGACTTCTGACATCAGCATGATGTCATGATGATGTCATAATGCTATTTTCGAATTAAATTTAATCTGTTTTATTCCAGAATATTAATAAAACTTTAAAAATTAATATAAAATAATCCGTAACTCGGATGAAAATAATTTATACATGAAAGTTGATCAGAAAAATCCCACGAATCCGAATACGCAGTCCGTTAGTCTGCCTGTAGGTAGCCCCCTTTCCAACTCCTTGGCCGAAGTTGAGTCTAGACGTTGAAAAACTTTTACTAACACTGATGCTGTGGGTTACGGGCCCACATCTCAATCGGGTGGTATTAGGATCTTTTATTCCTCGTCTATACTCTGGGTTCTGATCTCTCTTCTCTTTCGGGTTAAAGATTTTGCTAAATCTAACATTAGGTTCTCGTGATCACGTCCACCGGAGAATTGTTTCGTCGAAAGTTGTCTTCTTTGAAGTTATGATGCACACACTGTCATTTGACATCTTGAATCTCCTTGTTACAGATGCGTCCCGATAGGCAGATCGTACGTCTGACCTACGCGCACGATACGACTGGGTTCCCGGCCATTCTGGTCGACCTCTTGAAGAAGTTGGGATATCGCTGGTACCCCGAGTACACTGTTTACGAGGACTACCGCGAGTTCAACCAGGAACACTATGAGGCTGAGATGGTAATCTGGGATCGACATGACCGCTCCATCACTAAGCTACACACCTTTCGTGGCATTGGAGTGACTGTTGAGATGGCAGTACATGATGCTGCCTATGCTGCTATTGTTCGTCTCCGTGCAGCGAACCCTTGTTTGGAGGAGACAGCATACCGATACATCCCATATGTTCCTGCTGGAGTTGATACGGCAGCTGATGCTGAGGTCTTGACCCCTTTCGCACGGCAGCGTACCGACCGATCCTACACTGCTGTCTGCACCCCCTACGTGAGTCGTCGTTACGACCCACATGTTCTGGTTCAGTACACTGAGGCTCTGGATCGCACTGTCAGGGCTCTTATCGTCGAGCTGTACGCCACCCGTGCTCGTCTGTATCAGGCGATGGAGCACTTGTTGCCAGCAGTCCGTGCGAGGATACATCCGGAGCACATCCTTTACCCGCCTCGGACTGAGTTTCCCCCAGGTCTTGGATGGCCTGAGGTTGGAGGTCATACACCGGCACGTGGACCTGCGCTCCCGATATCGGAGTGTACACGGGATGCAGGACCCTGCCACCGGGTTTCACAACCAGGGTCATCTGCAGTTCCGTGGCTACTTTCGTTGTCCCCGACGTTGATGCTGCTTATCGCTATGTCCCGTTGTTGTATCCCTCCACCGCGTGCCTGCGTGCCGCCTAGTTGACTAGGTTAATTTCATGCCAGATCTATCGTCTATTTTGTAACGAACTTATGGTTTGTAATAGACCTATGTATGGATCTGTATGTTGAAATTTGAGATACGGTGTCGTATCTATTGCACTGCTTTCTTTGTGCAATCTACTTCATGAATGATTCATTGTTGATGCAATTACCCAATATTTAACCACCACTGTTAAAATTTTGACAGAATGGTTAGGCCAGCTGGTCATGGTCGTGGGGCGCCTGAACCACCACCACCACCGGACTACATGGCTGGTATGATGCAACAGTTTGAACTGAATCGCCAATTTATGCAAGGGCTTATGGACCAGTTTCCAAGGCCGAATATGAATCAGCAGACAGCCCCAATGACTCTGCAAGACTTCATGCGCCTCAACCCTATGACCTACTGCAGCTCAACTCAGCCGCTTGACGCAGATGACTGGCTCCGTGACATCACCTATGAACTGGAGTCTTCAGGCGCCCCCGTGGCTAGCTATGTCACCTTCGCCTCATACTTTCTGAAGGGTCCCGCTGCTCAATGGTGGGACAGCCACAGGCGCTCTCAGCCTGTTGGAACAGTCATCACCTGGCCAGAATTCCAAGCCGCATTCCGTGCTCGCCACATTCCTCAGGGAATGATGGACAAGAAGAAGCGTGAGTTCCGCAATCTAGTCTAGGGCAACAAGACTGTTGATGCTTATCAGCGGGAATTTCTGGACTTGTCTCGCTATGCTGAAGAAGACGTTGCAACTGATGCTCGTAGGCAGGAGAAGTTCCGTGAAGGCCTCCACCCAGATATCAAGCTGGCACTCATTGCTCAAGACTTTGGTAACTTTGCCACCTTGGTGAACAAGTCTATTATGGTGGAAACAGGTCTGCAGGACTACAAGGACAGCAGCAAGCGCAACCGTGACATGGGCTCATCTTCGGGCCCATCTGCTCAGAAGCGCAAGATCTGGATACCCCACAACATGTACCATGCACCACCTCCTGCTCCGAGGCCATCCTATGCTGCACCTCGTCTGCCTCCACCCCCACCTAGGCAGCCGAGGCTCCCAGCTCCGCCACCACGAGCTCCTGCTCCCCCTTCTCTTCCTGAGGATGGGCTGTGCTTCAAGTGTGGTCGTCCAGGACACCGTGCTAGAGAATGCAGGCAGAATCAGAATCAACTTGCACTGCCTTCCAACCAGCCCCGCAGCAGCAACGCCAGGCCTAACACTGGTCGTGTTCAAGCTAACAATATTGATCTGAATCAAGTTCAAGACCAGCCTGCTACTGTGATGGGTACACTTCTCGTCAACTCGGTACCAGCTTCTGTATTGTTTGATACAGGAGCATCACATTCCTTTATGTCTGAAGATTTTGCATGCATGCATGACATTAAGTGTGAAGAGATGAACGTCCCAATAGTGGTAAACACTCCCGCGGGCCAATGTCGGACCTCCATTAATAGCCCCGATGTCACCATTGAAATTGAAGGGTTGGAATTCCATGCCTCCCCCATAATGTTGAAGTCTTCCAATATTGATCTCATTCTCGGAATGGATTGGTTGAAAGCGCATACCGCTTCTATTGTCTGTGACACCAAAACCGTCCACCTCCTGCATCCTTCGAATGAGATTGTAAGCTATCATGCTCATCTTGTTCGGAATGCTGAAGCCCGACTATATGCTATGAATGCATTAAATGAGTCACCTCTTGAAGGGATTGAAAACATTCCAGTTGTCCGGGATTTCCAAGATGTTTTTCCGGAAGAACTCCCAGGGATCCCCCCTGCTAGAGCTGTCGAGTTTGTCATCGACTTGGTACCTGGTACCACTCCTATAGCCAAGCGCCCGTATAAGATGCCACCACATGAGCTCCTAGAACTTAAGCAAGAACTTGACAATTCGCTTCGTCTGGGTTTCATTCATCCAAGTTCCTCTGCTTGGGGAGCGCCTTCTCTCTGTGTCAAGAAGAAGGATGGTACGAACCGATTGGTCCAAGATTACCGTCCCATCAACCAAGCGACGATTCAAAACAAATATCCGCTTCCACGGATCAATGACCTGTATGATCAACTTGCTGGATCATCAGTATTTTCTAAACTCGACTTGAGGTTGGGTTACCATCAGATCCGGGTTCGTGAAGAGGATATTCCCAAGACTGCATTTGTTACTCGCTATGGTTCATACGAGTACACCGTCATGTCCTTCGGCTTAACCAATGCTCCAGCAACTTTCTCTCGCCTAATGAACTACATATTCATGGATTACCTCGATAAATTCGTCGTGGTTTATCTGGATGATATTCTGATATTCTCCAAGAATAAAGAAGAGCATGCTGAACATCTTCGTCTTATATTGGAGAGGCTTCGAGAACATTAACTTTATGCTAAGTACTCAAAGTGCGAGTTCTGGATGGACGAAGTAACCTACCTTGGTCATGTGATCTCCAAGGATGGTATTGCGGTCAACCCTGAACGAGTTCAGGCTATTCTTGACTGGACTCCCCCGAAGAATGTCAAGCAAGTCAGAAGTTTTCTCGGACTCGCCAGCTATTGCCGTCGATTCGTCGAGAACTTCTCCAAGATTGCAAAGCCCTTAACCAATTTGCTTCACAAAGGTGTTAAATATGAGTGGACAGAAAAACGTCAGGAGAGTTTTCAGGCACTTAAGGACAAGTTGACCTCTGCTCCAGTGCTTGCTCCTCCGGATACTCGTAAGGACTTTACCATTTATTGTGACGCTTCTCATCAAGGAATGGGTTGTGTTCTAATGCAAGAGCGCAGAGTGGTTGCTTATGCATCCCGTCAATTGCGTCCTCATGAAGAGAACTACCCAGTTCATGACCTTGAACTTGCTGCAGTAATTCATGCACTGAAAGAGTGGCGGCAATACCTTGTTGGTAATCGTTGCGAGATCTACACCGACCACCAAAGTCTGAAGTATCTGTTTACTCAGCCAGATCTGAACCTCCGTCAACAGAGATGGATGGAGCGCATAGCAGATTACAATGCGGGTATTTCTTATACCCCAGGCAAGGCTAATGTAATGGCTGATGCTTTGAGCCGCAAATCATACTGCAATCACCTTCAGGTTCACAAGGTTCACCCCCTTCTTCAAGAAGAATTTCGCAAGCTGAACCTCCATATTGTTCCTCAGGGTTATCTCATCCCACCTCCTGAAGGGTTCTACAAGATGAACCTCCACGTTGTTCCCCAGGGTTCTCTTAATACCCTGGTGGCTAAACCAGATCTTGTGGACGTCATCAAGTGGATCCAGAAGTGTGACAGTGAAGTCGAGAGGATTAAACGCGATCTCGCAGAAGGAAAGCCCTCACCCTTCACTATTGCTGAGGATGGCGCTTTGTACTTCAAAGACCGCCTAGTGGTACCGTGTAAGTCGAATAACAAGGAAATGACTCAGGAGGTCATGAAGGAAGCACATGACACTCCGCTGTCTATTCATCCTGGTAGTACCAAGATGTACCAAGACCTTCGTCAAAGATTCTGGTGGTCTAACATGAAGCAAGACATTGCACGCTATGTTTCAGAATGTGACATTTGCCGTCGGATCAAAGCAGAACATCAAAAGCCTGCTGGAACTCTGCAACCTATTTCTATTCCTGAATGGAAATGGGATCATGTTGAAATGGACTTCAGTACTGGATTTCCCAGATCGCAGAAAGGTAATGATGCTATTCTTGTCGTCATTGACCGGTTGTCCAAAGTTTCACATTTTCTGGCTGTCAAGGAAACTATTACTGCTAGTCAGCTGGCAGATCTCTACATGTCCAGAGTTGTTTCACTCCACGGTATTCCATTGGTGATTAGTTCAGACCGTGGTAGTTTATCCACTTCAAGATTCTGGACAAGTTTCCAGGAAGCTATGGGGACTCGTTTGTCCTTCAGCACCGCTTTTCACCCTCAATCCCAGGGACAAGTTGAAAGAGTCAATCAGATTCTCGAAGACATGCTTCGAGCCTGTGTCATTTCTTTCGGCAAGAAATGGGAGGAATCTCTCCCGTATGCTGAGTTCTCCTATAACAATAGCTATCAAGCTAGTCTGAAGATGGTTCCCTTTGAAGTGTTGTATGGGCGTAAGTGTCGGACTCCTCTAAATTGGTCAGAAACTGGGGAACGTACACTTATCGGCCCGGATATTATCCAACATGCCGGAGATCAAGTCCGCCTTATTCATGCAAATCTGAAGGCTGCTCAGTCTCGTCAGAAGAGTCAGCATGACCATCATCACAAGGATATGGTCTATCAGCCTGGCGACAAGGCTTATCTTCGAGTCACGCCAATGAGAGGTACACACCGTTTTGGGATCAAGGGCAAGCTGGCTCCTCGATATATTGGTCCTTTCACTGTTCTCGAAAGACGTGGTAAAGTGGCATATCAATTGGAACTACCGCCAAACCTTTCTCAGGTTCACGATGTGTTCCATGTGTCACAGCTTCGTCGCTGCTTTAAGGATCCTATCCGAGCAGTGGACCATGAAATGCTGGAACTGCAGCAAGACCTTTCTTACAAGGAGCAACCAGTCCGCATTCTCGATGAAACTGAACGTCGGACTCGTCAGAAGGTTACCAAGTTCTTCAAGGTGCAGTGGGCTAATCATTCTGAAGATGAAGCCACTTGGGAACGCGAAGATCATCTTCGTGTAGAATACCCCGGGCTCTTTCCTTCTACTTCTTAATTCTCGGGACGAGAATTCTTGTTAGTGGGGGAGAATTGTGACACCCTGGTTTTATGCTACAGTGATCATTGTAATTAAGCACAGTAATGATCATGATCAGTGCCTAATCATTTTGCTAAAACAAAGTGTGATCAAGTTGAAGTTCAAATTCCAATTCATATTTCATTTCAAAATGTCCTAGGAATTATGGTGATAAAAATAATTCTATAAAAATCAAAAGTAAAATGTTCCAAACTTGTGAAATATTCCAAAACATGTAATGTTGAGGAAAACAACATCACCAAGCTTCTGATGTGGACCCCACCATCAATAACAGTAGCTAAAAGCATTTTAAAAATACTCTAAAATTGCATTGGAAAATGAAAACAGTTTCTAAAAATTTTCAAAGTGGATGTGGCCCTCCAAAATATTGCAAATTAATTGTTGGACCATATGACACATTTTTGCTTACAGGAATATTGGCCTAAAATAAATAAAACAGAAACAAAGAAAAGAAAACAGTAAAGAAATAAAAGAAAAGGGGCAAATGCCCACTTACCTGGCCTCTGGGCCGTGGGCACAGTGCGGCCCAGCCCACTGGGGCCTTCCCTTACCTGCTCCCGCCTCACTGTCGTGCCCGCCATGGCCGAGCGCGCCTCACTCCGGCCACTGGCTGCCACGGCGCCCGGAGCAGGTGGGCGAGAGGATAAGGCCGAGGCCGTCCCTGCCCCCTGGAAGCCGCCCTCGCCATTCCCCCCCCTCGCCCGCTCGCTCTCCTCCCTCTCTTCCCCTCCCTCCAGATCTGCCGCACCGCCGCCATGGCCGACGGGTAGCCGCGGCCACAGCCACGCCCGCGCCTCGCCGTTGCGTCCCCGAGCCCCGCCGTGACCTCCTCGACCTCCTCGACCTTGTGCCCGAGCTCCGGAGCCCCAGGAGCGCCCCCATGCCGTCGTCTTCCACCTCTGGACCCGTAGGATCGCCACCGTGATTTCGCCGCCGTCGAGCCCTCCCCGAGCACTCTTTGAACGGCTACGCCTCACAGTGAGCCTCCGCTTCCTCCCCTCTCGCTCTCGTCGCCGTTAGCTGCCTCTAGGGCCATCCCCGACGTGAGCCCGAACCCGCCGCCGCAAGAGCTCAACACCGGCGTGCCTCCGACGACCATTTGGTTACGGGCGTGCCACCGTTGTGCTCGCCGTATCGCGTAGAGCCCATCCCGCGCTAGCCCCGCTCGTTTCGACCACCGTAGCGCCGTTCCCGTCGAGCTCCCGTAGCCGCCGCCGCCTGCCGTCATCGTCGGCAACGATTCCGGTCGACTCCGGCGACGCCACCACCACCGTTGGATGCGCGCTCGAGTGGCCGTTCCAACGCACCTAACCGCACGCGAAATGGTGGCCGGGGGACGAATCCTGACCACCTCCAGTGCGCGCCACCACGCAAAACGGTCGCCGGTGGCTAGTCGCTGGCCACCGCTGAGCTGGCACCCCCGGGGCCACCCCCAGGGTCGCTGCCAACGGGCCCCACGGGCCCCGTTGACTGGGTTGACCCAGTCAACGGGCTGACTGGGTTTGACCAGTCACTGACTGGTGGGACCCCATGCCCTTGTATGTATGACAGGTGGGTCCCCCTGTCAGTTGCCTAATTAACTAACTGGCTTAAATATAATAATTAGTTTAACCCTAATGTCTCACTGACATGTGACCCCACTGTTAATTAACTCTGTTTAGTTTAAGTAAATAAACTGAAATAGACCAGAGTCTATGACAGGTGGGGCCCACTAGTCAGGTTTGACCTGGCCAGCCCCCTGTTGACTGCTGATGCAATGCTGACCTCGTGCTGACGTCATCATTCACTATTCTGGATAATGTTGGATTTAATTAATTAAAATAATTCCAGAAAATGATTAAAACTTTGAAAAATCATAAAAAATAATCTGTAGCTCAGATCAAAAAACTTTATACATGAAAGTTGATCAGAAAAATCCCACGAATCCAAATATGCCCTCCATTCATCTGTAACATGCTCCTAGCATGATGAACATGGAACTTTCACCTCCGGATCATCTGTCCGATAAATTCAAAGACCAGGGAAATATCGTCAGATATTCTCCCGTTTCGTCTGCAACGCATAGTACTGCGTTAGTGCATGCCATGTCATGCATCGTGTTGCATCTGTTTGCTTATATTTATTGTTTCTTCCCCCCTCTTCTCTTCGGTAGACCCCGAGACTGACGCGGCTGCCGAGTACGGCTACACCGCCGACGATCAGTCCTTTGCCGCAGAGCAGCAAGGCAAGCAAAACCCCCTTGAGCATTCCGATATCACCCATCTCTCACCCCCTTATGCTTGCATTAGATTTTGCTACTGTATTAGCTAGCCCCTATATCTGATGCATAGCCTGTTTTTGATGAAGTGCTACTACAGCTGCTTTTATATCAACTGCCTAGAATAGGTTGATCAGTGAACCCATGAGACCCCCTTAGTCCCAGTTGCCCATGCTTTCATCGACGACACCGAGGACTTGAAGACAGAAGACTCAGTCGTCATGACTGACAAGCCGTTACCGATACATCACCGCACACCCCCTAAGTATGGCACCGCAGAGCTACTACCGAGTGCCGAGGGTGATACCTCACTTAGCACTCCCGGTGTTAATTCTGTAGCGTAGTTATCGGTCATGGGTATCGAGGGTGATTCCTCCTTCCCATTTACCGGTAGCGACTCTTGTCTTACTCATACCTCGAGTGGGATCCATCGAGGGTGATTCCTCGGATATCCACTTGGTATATAGACACACAGTTACTATGACCTGGTTACAGAAACATGTTGAAGACGGGTCGGCCCCAAGGGTACCCGCGAGAGTGATATGTGGTGGGGTGCGCCGGTAAGGCACCCGAGTGTTATTGGCGGGGCGACGGACTGCACCTTATGGTTCGCGCTTGCCCCGCACTAATAAATTGCTAATGGGTTGGGTACTTGATCTGAGTTAGGTCGTTGGCCTTAATATGCACTAACCATCACGTGGGAAAGTTATGGGCACTCAGCGTCGTTGTATCAGCCGAAGCTCTTCGGACGTCAGCAAAGGAGTGGCGCGCACCGGATTGGACTGGACGTTGCAGCTCTTGGACTGGAGTGTACTAGGTCTGCTTCCGGGCGCCCACGCATCGTGCAGGTGTGCAAAGGGTGATTGGGCCCATGACCCCTGCGCGCATAGGATTTAGACCGGCGGGCTGGCCTCTTGGTTGAGTCTAGGTGGGGCGACGACGTGCTGATATCCCGAGGCCGGGCATGACCCAGGAAAGTGTGTCCAGCCGGAGGTGACTCAGGCGTGTTGGGGAATATGTGGTGCACCCCTGCAGGGATGAATAATCTATTCGAATAGCCATGTCCACGGTAACAGGACGACTTGGAGTTGTACCTTGACCTTATAGAACTATAATTGTAATTTAAAATTTGATATGAATTGTGGCTCCGGGATTGCTTCCTCGCAGGGAGTCGAGGAAGAATCTCTGGGCGTGGTTACTTAATAAAATTGCTACAACAATATGACTATATATGTGAGATACCTATCTGCACTCTTCTAATGCTGCAAGATGTTGAAGATGCTGAAGATGCTAGTCTTCGATAGGACTAGGCCTTCTCCCTATTCTTGCTTTCTGCAGCCAGTCCAGATATAACCCCTCCCCTTGATAATGATGCATATTTAGCATAGTTCTGATGTCAGTCTTGCGAGTACTTTGGATGAGTACTCACAGCTGCTTAGCTTTCTTTTTCCCCCTCTATACGTTACCGCGTTCAGACGATGGAGCCCAGGAGATGGAGTACGCCGGAGATGACTGCTACACCATCGCCGGAGCCTACTACTACGTGGAGGCTGCCCCCGACGCTTAGGAGTAGTTAGGAGGTTCCCTGGCAGGAGGCCTCGCCTCTTTCGATCCGGGCTTATGTTTGTGCTAGCCTTCTTAAGGCCAAACTTGTCTAACTTATGTCTATACTCAGATATTATTTGCTTCCGCTGACTCGTGCTTGTCGAGCTTTGTATTCGAGCCCTCGAGGCCCCTGGCTTGTAATATGAAGCTGTATGACTTTAATTTGTGTCTAGTGTTGTGTTGTGATATCGATCAGTGAGTCCCTAATCTTGGTCGTACACGTTGCATCTATGATTAGCGTACGGTCGAGATCGGGGCTGTCACAAGTTGGTCACTCAAAAACAAAAAGGTTCCATGTGTCACAATCATGAGGGCATCCTATGGGTCCAAAACCAAAGATGACAATACTTGAATCTATCCATTATGCCTAGCTAGGGGCGTAAAACGATAGCGCTTGTTGGGAGGCAACCCAATGAATAAATAAATTTTTGCTGGAACCTTTTTGTTTTTGAGTGTTGACACAATTATGCCTCTATTATGATTGTGTTTTTATGGTCTATTTAGTGATTGTGCCAAGTAAAGCCTTTAGGATGATTCATAGGATGAGTAGAAGTGATGCTGAATCTGAATGTGATGCCCGGATAATTAAGCTACAGTAATCCCACGCTAATGGTACCATGTCATCACTTTTACTGTTGTTAATCTCGCGTTAATCCAAATCCTATTCGAATTCAAATTCAAATTTAAAGTCAAAATTCAATTTTGTCAAACATAGAAACAAAAATGTTCAAAGTGTGGCAAATATCCTCTGGATATTTGTCATGTTGAAACCACATTTTTGTAAAGTATTTTAATACACCCAAATGATTAAAACAGCAGCAAAAACAAATATTTAAATATGTTTTGTAATTAATAAACTTACAAAATAATTTATTTAGATGTCAAAAATATATTGGCAGTCGTATGTCTAGTCATACTAATTTAGGTACTAATTTTATATTTTATAAAACTAAAATAAAATAAAAGTGTAAAAAAGAAAAATAAATAAAAAGACAAAACAAAAATAAAAATAAACAACCCCCCCCGGCGGCCCAACTGGGCCGTGGCCCAACCGGCCAACCGGCCCACCCCGACGCCTACACCCCCCAGGGGGCAAACCCTAGCCCCCTGCCTCCCTCACTCTCCCCCTCACCCCCGACTGGATCGGGGCCAGCCCCCGCCGCTCGCCCTCGCCGGCCAGGCCCCCCAGACGCCGGCGCCCCTCCTCCCCGCCAGCGCCTCCTTCACTGGCGCCCGGCGCCGCCTCGTCGCCAAGACGCCACCGCGCCGCCCCGGATCTCCCCGCCTCCGACCCGACGTTCCGCCGGCGCCGCGTCGCCACCGCGCCGCACCGCCTCGCCCCGGGCCTCCTCTTCCCCGTCCCCTCCCCGCCGGCCTACCACGCGCCTCGCCGCCCCTCTTCCCACGAACGCCGGTGAGGCTCCGGCCGGCCCTTCTCCTCCTTTCCCCTCGCCACGTGCCCTCCTTGCTCCGGCCGTCACGTCGCCCGCGCTCCCGACGTGCTCCGGCCGCGCTAGCCCCTCCCACCTCGTCGCTCCCCGCGTTGGTCACCGCCCCCCTGCTCGCCGTTGCTGCGCCCACCGCAGCCGCCCCTAGCGCTGTCGCGCGGCACCCCCCGGTTGCCATTGCCCGCCGCACGCCACCCCCGCGCCGGCCCCGCTCCACCCCGTAGTCGCTGCACCCGCGTCGCCGGCCGTCGCCACCGCCGGCGAGCCCCCCCCGTCCCCAGGCGTGCCCGTTGCCCCTGGCCGGCCGGTGCGTGCGTGCGGCTGTGCCCGCGTGCGCATGTGGCTTGGCCACTGCTAGGTGGGCCCGCCCCCGCCCCCACTCCCTCTGACAATGGGGGCCCACAACCCCCCCCCCCCCCCCCGCTCAATGACAAGTGGGTCCGTGCCCCCCTAAACGTTTTAAAATATATAAATAATAATATTAATAAATAAATGATTAATCAGTAAATTAATTAAGTAATTAATTAATTAAGATTAATTACACTAATTAAACACTCTGTTAACTAATTAAACTTGATTAATTAACTCTGTTAATTAATTAACCCAATCACTCTGTGGCAGGTGGGTCCCACCCCCTTTAATTAATCCTGATTAAAGTTAATTAAACATAATTAAAACTGTGTCATTGACATGTGGGGCCCACTGGTCAGTTTGACCAGGTCAACAGCACTGTTGACTGCTGACATCAACATGATGTCATGATGATGTCATAATGCTATTTTCGAATTAAATTTAATCTGTTTTATTCCAGAATATTAATAAAACTTTAAAAATTAATATAAAATAATCCGTAACTCGGATGAAAATAATTTATACAAGAAAGTTGATCAGAAAAATCCCACGAATCCGAATACGCAGTCTGTTAGTCTGTCAGGTGCTCCTAGCATAGCAAACGTGAAACTTTTCCATCGAATTCGTCTGCCCGGTAAAAGCCAAAGACCCGGGAAATATCGTCAGATATTCTTCCGATCCGTCTGCGACATATAGTACTGCGTTAGTACATGCCTAGCTTTGCATATTACCATGTCATGCATCGTGATGCATTTGTCTGCTTTATATTTATTGTTTCTTCCCCCCTCTTCTTACCGGTAGACCCCGAGACCGACGCTGCTGTCGGGTACGACTACGCCGTTGACGTTCAGCCTTTTGTCGCAGAGCAGCAAGGCAAGCAAACCCCCCTTGAGCATTCCGATATCGCCCATTCCTTTCCCTCTTATTCTTGCATTAGATTTTGCTACTGTATTAGTTAGCTCCTATTCTGATGCATAGCCTGTTTTTGATAAACTGTTACTTTACCTACAATCATATCAACTGCTTAGTATAGGTTGATCAGTGAACCCCCAGTGACCCCTTAGTCCCAGTTGCCCCTGCTTCTTCATCGACGACTCGAATACCCGAAGACTCGGTCAACCGACCGACGAGCCAGGCCCCTCACATCACCGCACACCCCTTAAGTATGGCACTGCAGAGCTACTCTCGAGTGCCGAGGGTGATACCTCACTTAGCACTCCTGGTGTTAATTCTGTAGCGTAGCTAATCGGTCGTGGGTATCGAGGGTGATTCCTCCTTTCCATTTATCGATAGCGACTCTTGTCATACACATACCTCGAGTGGGATCCATCGAGGGTGATTCCTCGGATTTCCACTTGGTGTATAAACACACAGTTACTTTAACTTGACATTGTTTACATGTGAAAGACGGTACTGGAGGGACAGGCGGTACCACCCTGGTTGAGGTGGACCTGAGTTCCCGACAGTCTTGAGACGGGTCGGCCCCAAGGGTACCCGTGTGTGAGATGTGGTGGGATGTGTCGGTAAGGCATCCAAAGGGGTTATGTTGAGGCATGGACGGGCAGGAGAGTCCCTTGCCACACATCCTCGAGAGGGGGTGATGGGACCGCACTTTGAGGGTCGCGCTTGCCCCGCACTAATAAAATGCTAACAGGTTGGGTATTTAATCTGAGTTGGGTCGTTGGCCTTTTTCGCACCAAACCATCGCGTGGGAGAAGTTATGGGTACTCAGCGTCGTTGTATCAGGCGAAGCTCTTCGGACGTCAGCAAGGGAGCGGCGCACGCCGGATTGGACTGGACGGTACAGCTCTTGGACTGGAGTGTACTAGGTTTGTTTCCGGCCGCGTACGCATCGTGCAGGAGTGCAAGGGCAAGTGGGCCCACGAACCTGCGCTCTTAGGATTTAGACCGGCGGGCTGGCCTCTTCGTTGAGCCTAGGTGGGGCGACGACGTGCTGCTATCCCGAGGCCGGGCATGACCCAGGAAAGTGTGTCCGGCCGGAGGTGATCAGGCGTGTTGGAGATGCGGTGCACCCCTGCAGGGATGAATAATCTATTCGAATAGCTGTGTCCACAAGAACAGGATGACTTGGAGTGGTGCCTTGACCTTATACAACTATAATTGTGATTTTAATTTGAAATGAATTTTGGCTCCGAGATTGCTTCCTCGCAGGGAGTCGAGGAAGAATCTCTGGGCATGTTTACTTAATAAAATTGCTACAATAATATGACTATATGTGAGATACCAGTCTACTCTCTTCTAATGCTGCAAGATGCTGAAGATGCTAGTCTTCGATAGGACTAGTCCTTCTCCCTATTCTTGCTTTCTGCAGTCAGTCCAGATTTAACCCCTCCCCTTGACAATGATGCATACTTAGCATAGTTCTGATGCCAGTCTTGCGAGTACTTTGGATGAGTACTCACCGCTGCTTTGCTTTCTCTTTCCCCCTTGATACGATACCGCGTTCAGACGACGGAGCCCAGGAGATGGAGTACGCCGGAGACGACTACTACACCACCGCTGGAGCCTACTACTACGTGGAGAACGTCGACGCTCAGGAGTAGTTAGGAGGTTCCCAGGCAGGAGGCCTCACCTCTTTCGATCCGCTGCTTATGTTTGTGCTAGCCTTCTTAAGGAAAAACTTGTCTAACTTATGTCTGTACTCAGATATTATTTGCTTCCGCTGACTCGTGCTTGTCGAGCTTTGTATTCGAGCCCTCGAGGCCCCTGGCTTGTAATATGAAGCTGTATGACTTTAATTTGTGTCTAGTGTTGTGTTGTGATATCTATCAGTGAGTCCCTAATCTTGGTCGTATGCGTTGTGTGTATGATTAGCGTACGGTCGAGATCGGGGGCGTCACACTGAAATAGAAACTTTGTGTCCAGTATATGAATTTTCATTTTTTGCTGGAACATGATCTTGAGCTGAATTTTAACATAGTGTTGCTATAAAAATTCCTTACGTTTTCCTAATTTTTCAGAATTTTTAGAGTTACAGAAGTATGGGTAGAGTACAGATTACTACAGACTGTTCTGTTTAAGACAGATTCTGTTTTCGTTGCATTGTGTGCTTGTTTTGATGAATCTATGGTTTGTATTGGGGGGTATAAGCCATGGTAAAGTTAGAATACAGTAGGTATAATGCAATAATAAAATATGAATGGGTTTTCAACAGTACCTAAAGTAGTGATTTGCGTTCTTATACTAACGGATCTCACGAAGATTTTGTTGAGTTTTGTGTGATTGAAGTTTTCAAGTTTTGGGTGAGATCACGACGGATGAAGGAATAAGGAGTGATAAAAGCCTAAGCTTGGGGATGCTACCACACCCCCAAGATATATCCAAATAGAAACAAGCAACTAAGCTTGGGGATGCCCCCGAGTGGCATCCCCTCTTTCTTCTAACGACCATCGGTATTTTACTTGGAGCTATATTTTTATTCGTCACATATCATGAGTTTTGCTTGGAGCGTCTTGTATCTTTGTTTGCTTTGTCTATTAGTTTTTCCTTTGTATCCTTGCTGGACACACCTATTTGAGAGAGCCACAATCATGCTATGTTTTGTTATAATTGCTCTATGTGCTTCACTTAAACTTTTTGAGCTATAGAATTGCTCTAGCGCTTCACTTATATCTTTTTGAGCATGGTGTGCTTGGAATTTTTTGTAGAAATACTCTCATGCTTCACTTTGATTAATTTGATAGTTAGTAAATTTTGAAGAAATCCTCTCATGCTTCACTTATACCTTTTTGAGAGATGAAATCTTTATGCTCATGTGCTTCACTTAAATTTGTTTTAGCTTGCCAAAAAGCAATGTCAATATATGAAACTAGTCCCAAAGTGATAGATATCCAAGGAGCATATAATAAAAACTTTCATGAAGATCATTGGACAAATTAAACTTGATTCCTTGTAATAGTTTTGAAACATGATGATAGTAATATGTGAGTCATGCTAGTGAGTAATTATGCTTAGTAGGAATATTGGTGTTAAGGTTTGTGATTCCCTATGCATGCACGAAAGTCAATAGTTATGCAATGAAGTTACATCCTACTTGTGGTGCATTATTCGGTGTTAGTTATGTTCAATGCTCACTTATGTGAATTTTCGTTTCTTGGTTTGGTTGCTTCCCAATCTTTTTCCTAGCCTCCAATTGTACTAAGTAGAAATACTACTTGTGCATCCAAAATCCTTAAAGCAAGTTTTGCCTTATGAGTCCACCATACCTACATATATGCGGTATTTCCATGCCGTTCCAAGCAAATTTGTATGTGCCATCTCTAAATTTTCAAAATAAATTTTCTCTTTTGTGTGCCCGTACCGCTCATGAAACGGTGGGGAGTGTCCAATATTTCTCCATGCTAGATGTGTTATTCTCAAGATGAGTGTTTATTCACTTGTCATTGCATGAGAGTGCGGCGGTAATAGGGATGCCCATTTCCGAAATGAAAAGGAAAAAAAATATTTACTTTATGTTGTCAAATAATAAATTCCTTGGAAAGTGTTGGTATGGAAGGCAACCGTGGATACGGCCCGCCATGGAAAGTGAAAGTTTGATGGAAAAAGGAATAAACTTTATTTTCTGTTTGGGAACCGCCTATGATATATCTAGCATGGAAAGTATTGTGAGCTACTTTGTCATTTTCGTTGACAGGAAAAGCATGCCACCCAAAATATTTTCTCTCTCTCAATTTAAACCTTGAGCTCTGGCACCTCTACAAATCCCTACTTCCCTCTGCGAAGGGCCTATCTTTTACTTTATGCATTTTTTTAATTTTTGCTTTGAGTCTCCATCTTCTCTTATAAGCACTAACTAGGGGGCATTATGATCGTACTTGAGCATTGGGCATAGCTAATATTTGAGTGTGTTTCATGAATGGATCAATGATTGAGCATGATGGGATAGGGATAACTTTCTTTAGTGTTGATATTTTGAAAGACATGGTTGCTTGTTGACATGCTTGAGTATTGAAGTCATTATGTTAAAACTAGACTATTGCTTTGAATCATTTACAAGTCCAAATGTCCATGCTATACAAAAGAAAAGAATGTGATGAACATGTTAGGCAGCATTCCACATCAAAAATTCTGTTTTTATCATTTACCTACTCGAGGACAAGTAGGAATTAAGCTTGGGGATGCTGATACGTCTCCAACGTATCTATAATTTTTGCTTGTTCCATGTTGTTATATTATCATTCTTGGATGTTTTACAATCATTTTATAACAACTTTATATCATTTTTTGAGACTAACCTATTGACATAGTGCCAAAGTGCCAGTTGCTGTTTTTGCTTGTTTTTTACTTTGCACAAAATCGATACCAAACAGAGTCCAATCGCGACGAAACTTTTTGCAGATTTTTTCTAGACCAGAAGACACCCAGTGGGCCAAACAACTGCCGGAGAGGTGGGTTGTGGAGAGCACAACCCACCAGGGCGCGCCTGGGAGGCCCCGACGTGCCCTGATGGGTTGTGCCCTCCTCAGCCCCCTCCGCACCGCCTCTGACGCCTATAAATTCCCAAATATTCGGAAAACCCTAGAGGAGTCGACGAAACACAATTCCAGCCGCCGCAAGTTCCAGAACCGCGAGATCCAATCTAAACACCATCACGGAGGGGTTCATCTTCTTCATAGGTGCCTCTCCGATGATGCGTGAGTAGTCCACCATAGACCTACGGGTCCGTAGGCAGTAGCTAGATGGCTTCTTCTCTCTCTCTTATGATTCTCAATAAAATGGTCTCTTGGAGATCTATTTGATGTAAACTTTTGCGGTGTGTTTGTTGGGATCCGATGAATTTTGAGTTCATGATCAGTTTATATCCATGAATATTATTTGAGTCTTCTTTGATCTCTTATATGCATGATTGCTTATAGCATTGTATTTCTTCTTCAAATCTTTGGTTTAGTTAGGCCGACTAGATCGATTTTTCTTGCCATGGGAAGAGGTGCTTTGTGATGGGTTCGATCTTGCGGTGTTCTTTCCCAGTGACAGAAGGGGCAGCAAGACACACATGTATCGTTGCTATTAAGGATAACAAGATGGGATCTATTCCTACATGAATATATCTTGTCTACATCATGTCATCGTTCTTATTGCATTACTCCGTTTTTTCATGAACTTAATACACTAGATGCATGCTGGATAGCGGTCGATGTGTGGAGTAATAGAGGTAGATGCAGGCAGAAGTTGGTCTATCTATCTTGGACGTGCTGCCTATACAATTATCATCGCCTTGGATATCGTCATGACTATTCGATTTTCTATCAATTGCCCAACAGTAATTTGTTCACCCACCGTGCGCTATACTCTTGAGAGAAGCCACTAGTGAACCCTACGGCCCCCGCGTCTACTTTTCCATCATATTGCTTTCTGATCTACGTTTTTTGCAATCTTTGTTTTCAGATCTACAAAACCAAAAACCCAAAAATATATTGCTGCATATTTACTCTTTTTATTTGTGTTCTTGAAAGATCTATCTGTCCTATCTATCACTACCTAATCTATCTTATTACCATAGAGAGATTGACAACCTCTCTTTCGCATCGGGTTGCAAGTATTTGTTGTTTGTGTGGAGGTGCTGCTTATTGGGTGGTGGTGATCCTCCTACTGGTTCGATAACCTTGGTTTCATAACTGAGGGAAATACTTACCGTCGCTGTGCTGCATCATCCCTTCCTCTTTGGGGAAATACCGACGCAGTCTCAAGCCACGTCACGGAGTAATAGTAATAGGTGCAGGCAGGAGTCGGCCTATTTTTTTATGAACGTGATGCCTATATACACATGGTCATTGCCGTGAAAATCGCATAACTATCCACTTTTCTATCAATTGCCCAACAGTAATTTGTTACCCACCGTATGTTGCCTACATGAGAGATGCCGCTAGGGAAAACTGTGCCCCCCGGGTCTATTCACTTATAAATTCATAAACGCTACTGTTACCGTGCTGCCTTTATTTGTCTTCTATTTTAATTTGCAATTTACAATTATCTACAATTATCTACACAACTCATTTTCTTGCAAATAACGAGATTAAGGGGATTGACAACCCTCTTGCCCGCGTTGGGTGCAAGTTGTTTGCTCTTTTGTGTGCAGCCACTGAAGACGGTTGAGGATTGATATTCCTATTGATTCGATAAACCTTGGTTTCATAATTGAGGGAAATACTTACCCACTTTGTGCTGCAATTACTTGTTCCTCTTCACAGAAAACCCAACGCAGATCACAAGTATCAGGAAGGATTTCTGGCGCTGTTCTCGGGGAATATCATCACCAACTATCAAGTAACTTCAGACAAATTATCATTCACTTGTGTATCTTTTTACTTGCTGTTATATTTAGTTTGCTTCATAAAAATCAAAAATACAAAAATATTTAACTTTGCTTGTTACTAGTTTACTCCTTTGCTCGTTTTACTTGCTAGTTTACTTGTCTTGCTTGTTACTTTGCTTGTTCGGTCACCATGTCTCAAGATACTAATAAGTTGTGTGACTTCTCAAATACAAATAACTATGATTTTATTAGTACTCATATACCACCTGCCACTAGTGCGGAGGACTTTGATATTAATGTTGCATTGCTAAATCTTGTCATGAAAGATCAATTTTCGGGAAGTCCTAATGAGGATCCTGCTTCACATCTTAATACCTTTGTTGAATTATGTGACATGCAAAAGAAAAGGATATGGATAATGATATTGTGAAATTAAAATTATTTCCTTTCACTAAGAGATAAAGCTAAAGCTTGGTTTTCATCTTTACCTCGTAATAGCATTGGAACTTGGGACAAGTGTAAAGATGCTTTTATTGCCAAGTATTTTCCTCCTGCTAAAATCATCTCCCTTAGAAATCAAATAATGAATTTTAAACAACAAGATCAAGAGCGTGTTGCACAAGCTTGGGAGAAAATGAAATTGATGATAAGAAATTGTCCTACTCATGGCTTAAATTTGTGGATGATTATCCAATACTTCTATGCTGGACTAAACTTTCTGTCTAGAAATCTTCTAGATTCTGCTGCAGGTGGTACCTTTATGGATGTGACCTTAGGAGAGGCCGTAAAACTTCTGGACAATATTATGACAAATTATTCTCAATGGCATACCGAAAGAGCTCCAACCGGTAAGAAGGTAAATTCTATTGAAGAGATCGCTACTTTGAGTGAAAAAGTGGATGCTCTTATGAATATGGTTGCTAGTAAAAATACTCATGTTGATCCAAATGATATGCCCTTGTCTACTTTGATTTATAAAAATAATGATGCTATTGATGTGAACTTTATCTCGCGAAATAATATCAACAACAATGCTTATAGAGGAAATTTCAATTCTAGAACGTATCGGGGTACTTCCTCTAACAACTATGGAAATTATTATGATAATTCTTGTGGAAATTATTCTACAAATTCTAATAGGGTAACCTCTGATCTTGATAACACAATTAAATAATTAATTAATTCTCAAAAGGTTTTCAACACTATGGTAGAAGAAAAATTGCATGTAGTTGATGCTTTGGCTAAAAACATGGATATAATTGCTCTTGATGTAGAAACTCTTAAAAGTAAAGCTTTTCCACCCAAGCATGATTTTAATGAGACTATTGAATCTATCCAAATATCTATTAATTAAAGTAAGGGGAGGACCGCTAAGTTGAACGCTAAGCGGGAATTCTTAGAAAAAGCACTTCCACCCGGTTTTTACCGGAATCATGATGAAGATCTTAAAATGATTGGCATTTATACTATTGAATCTTTGTTTACTTCTCTGAATATAAATGATAAAGGGACTAGAGATGATTCAACTCTAGTTGAGAAGCATCCCGTTTGCTTGGAGGGTGATGATTTTCATGCTAAAACTGAAAAACGTGGGTTTGGAGAGGTCGAAACGTTAACTAGTGATGTGCCCACTATTTTTTTATTACAAAGACTTTAATTATGATAATTTCTCTTTAGTAGAATGTATTTCCTTGTTGCAAACCATTATTTGCTCACCCAATGCCTATGAACAAAACAAAGCTTTTACCGAACATATAGTAGAAGCTATGATAAAAGCTTATGATGAGAAACTTGAGCTCGAAGTTTCTATTCCTAGAAAATTGCATGATGAGTGGGAACCTACTATTAAAATAAATAAATATAAATATGAATGCAATGACTTGTGTGACCTTGGTGCTAGTGTTCAACTATTCCTAAATCCCTTTGTGATGTGCTTGGTCTCACTAATATTGAAGATTGTTCCCTTAACTTGCATCTTGCGGATTCTACCATTAAGAAACCTCTAGGTAGGATTAATGATGTGCTTATTATTGCAAATAAAAATTATGTGCCTGTAGATTTCATTGTGCTTGATATTGATTGCAATCCTACTTGACCCATAATACTTGGAAGACCTTTCCTACAAACTATAGGTGCAATTATTGACATGAAAGAGGGAAACATAAGGTTCCAATTCCCGTTAAAGAAAGGGATGGAACACTTACCTAGAAAGATAATTAAAACACCTTATGAATCAATCATGAGAGCTACTTATGGGTGGAGTGTCAAAGATGACAACACTTGAAACTATGCATTATGCCTAGCTTGGGGAGTAAAACAATACCGCTTGTTGGGAGGCAACCCAATAGTTATCTTTATTTTTTATTTTTACTTTCTGTTTGTTTTTTATAACATGATTATTTCCTATGTAATGATTGTGTTTTATGTTTTAATTAGTGTTTGTGCCAAGTAAAAACTTTGGGATGACTCATAAGATGAGTAGAATCGATGCTGAAACAAAACATAAACTTTTGACTCCAGTAAAGGAATTTTCATTTTATTTAATGGAGCATGATAATGATCTGGATTTTTTACAAAGTATTTCTATACAAATTTTAGAGGTTTTCCTAATTTTTCAGAATTTTTAGAGTTATAGAAGTATAGGTTCTCTACAGATTGCTACAGATTGTTCTGTTTTAGTCAGATTCTGTTTTTTGCTTGCATAGTTTGCTTGTTTTGATTATGCTATGGATTGTATAGGGGGTATAAGCCATGGAGAAGTTAGAATATAGTACCTATTATGCAATTACGAAATAATAATAAATTTATAACAGTACCTAAAGTATTCAATATGTTACTTATACTAACGGATCTCACGAAGTTTTGTTGAGTTTTGTATGATTGACGTTTTCAAGTTTTGGGTGTTATCATGATGGACCAAGGAATAAGGAGCGGCAAGAGCCTAATCTTGGCGATGCCCAAGGCACCCCAAGGTAATATTCTAATGAAGACTCAAGTGTCTAAGCTTGGGGGTGCCCCGGAAGGCATCCCCTCTTTCGTCTCAATCCATCGGCATGTCACTTGAAGCTATATTTTTATTCATCACATGATATGAGTTTTGCTTGGAGCGTCGTTTGTTTTTGTTTGCTTTTACTTTCAGTTTTCCACAATCATCATTTGCTGGACACACCTATTTGAGAGAGACACACCTTTATCATAATTTGTTAGAATACTCTATGTGCTTCAATTATATCTTTTGAGCTTAGCAGTTGCTCTAGTACTTCACTTATATCTTTTTGAGCACGGTGGCATGTAGATTTTATAGAAATGATTTCACTCTCACTCTTCACTTATATTTGTTTGAGAGTTAATAAATAGTGATGGTAATTTGCATGGGTCATAAGACTAGTCCAAAAATAATAGGTATTCAATGATTGATAATTAAAACCATCATGTAGCACATACAGAGAAACTGTGGGTTAATCACATTGAAGTGGTAATATGAAAAAGGTGTGAGTTCACAATTGTTGATTCGTAGAAGTGTCGATATTAAGAGAGGTTAACTTCTTGTTCATATAAAATTAAAAAGGCATGGTGATGATGTGTGAGCATTTCTATTCCTCGTTGAAATCCTAGTGTTGTTTCGGGTCGGAGGCGTGCGATGGTTAACTCCTACCAACCTCCTCCCTCGGGGCATGCGAGTAGTACTTTGATTTGTGATAAAACTAATAAAACTTTGCTATAAGTATATGAGTTCTTTATGACTAATGTGAAACCATGGACATACGCAATCTCACCTCCTCATATTTGCTAGCCTCTTCAGTACCGTGCATAGCCCATTCTTACCTTGAGGATCGGTGCAACTTTCGCTGGTGCATCCAAACCCCTTGACATGATACGCTCTTTGCACATAAGCCTCATTATATCTTCCTCAAAGCAGCCACCATGCCTACCTATCATGGCATTTTCATAGCCATTTCTAGATATATTGCCATGCAAATTCCATCGTCACTTCACATGACTAGTTCGTTCATCATCATATTGCTTTGCATGATCATATAGAGCTGACATAGTATTTGTGGCAAAGCCACCGTTCATCATATTTTTGATACATGTCACACAAGATCTTTGCACATCCTGGTACACTGCCAGAGGCATTCATATAGTCATATCTTTCTATCAGTTCTTCATATCGAGTTGTAAGTAAATAAAAGTGTGATGATCATCATTATTAGAGCATTGTCCGAGTGAGGAAATAAAAATAGGAGAGGCCAAATGAGCCCACCATGATCAAAATAAATAAATAAATGAATGCGAGAAAATGAGAGAAGGGACTTTGCTATTATCCTTTACCACACTTGTGCCTCAAAGTGGCACCTTGTTCCTCATATAGAGAGTCTCATGTTATGTCATTTTCATATGCTAGTGGAAATTAATTTTTCATTATTATAAACTTGGCTTGTATATTCCTATGACGGGCTTCCTCAAATGCCCGAGGTCTTCATGAGCAAGCAAGTTGGATGCACACCCCACTTCGCTTCATTTGAGCTTTCATACACTTATAGCTCTAGTGCATCATTTGCATGGCAATCACTACTCCTTGCATCGACATCTATCGGCGGGCATCTCCATAGCCCATTGGTACGCCTAGTTGATGTGAGACTATCTTCTCCACTTTTTGCCCCTTTGATATCTACCACCATATTCTATTCCACCTATATGCTATGTCCAATGGCTCACGCTCATGTATTGCGTCAAGAATAAAAAATTGATGCATATTGAAAAGTACGATCCAATTGCGTGACTTGGACACCGTGGTCCTTGAAATTTTTATTAATGTGGTGAAGATGGAGCCATGCCTTGCTAATATAATAAGATGAATGGGGGTAAACATTCTTTGAGGATCATATACTTTAAAAGATTCATGATTTTGTTTCTTATACTTATAAGTATTGCTATGTTAATATTTGTTAATTCATCGTTTGTCAATGAGCATGCATGCAAAAGATTACATAATGGGTAGCATGTCACATCAAAAATTCTGTTTTTATTGTTTACCTACTCGAGGACGAGCAGGAATTAAGCTTGGGGATGCTTGATACGTCTCCAATGTATCTATAATTTTTTATTTTTCCATGCTGATATATTATCATTCTAGGATACTTTTGGGGTCTTTATTTACCAATTTATAATATTTTTGAGTACTAACCTATTGACCCAGTGCCCAGTGCCAGTTGATGTTTCTGCATGTTTTCCACTCTTCAGGTTTATAGTACCAAACGAAGTCCAATTGCCACGAAACTTTTTGATTTTTTTATGGACCAAAAGAAGACCTAGGAGATTCGAAAGGAAGCTGGGAGCCACACCAGGGCCCCACAAGCCAACAGGGCGCGCCTAGATGTCTTGTGGGCCCCTGGTGGCTCCCCCGGCCTCGTTCTCTCGCCTATAAATTCTCATATTTCTTGAAATCCCTGAAGGCAGTCCCGAAACCCTTTTTACGCCGCTGCAAGTCTTTGTTCAATCGCGAGGCCATCTGGAGCTCCGTTCTGGCACCCTACCGGAGGGGGGATCGATCACGGATGGCCTCTTCATCAACCTTGCTGCCTTCATGATGATGTGTGAGTAGTTCACCACAAACCTATGGGTCCATAGCTAGTACCTAGATGGCAATCTCTCTATCCCTTGATCTTCAATACAATGATCATCACATCTTCGCTTTGATCTATCCGATGTAATCCTTTTGTGCGGTGCGTTTGTTGGGATCCGATGAATTGCGGGTTTATGTTCAGATTATTCATGAAAATTATTTGAGTCACCTCTGATATATAATATGATTCTTATTTGCATGATCATTATAGCTTCGTAATTCTCTCCGATCTATTTATTTTCTTTGGCCAAGTAGATTGATCTATCTTCAGTGAGAGAGGTGCGTTGTAGTAGGTTCAACCTGACGAGTTTCTATATCCCAGTGACAGAAAGGGACAAGTTGCGTCTTTGTGTTTTTGCTACTAAGGATAACACTATGGGGTTTATTCATATTGCTTGAGTTTACTTTGTCTACATCATGTCATCGTTCTCCATGCATTACTCTGTTTGTCATGAACTTAATACGTAGAGAGGCAAGCATAGAACCGCTCTTGAAGTGGAGTAATAGTAATAGGTTGTGACGCCCTGGATTTGTGCTACAGTAATCTCTGTAATTAAGCTACAGTAATCCCATGCTAATGATGCCACGTCACCATGATTACTGTTGTTAAACTCGCGTTGGAATCAAACCCCGTTCGATTTCAAATTTAAAATAAAGTCAAACGATAAAAGCTTTCAAATATCAAAACTAAAATGTTCTAAGGGTGACAAATAAATCATAAGTAATTATGGTGGAGAATCCACATTTCTATAAAATGTTTAACAGCTCTAAAGTAAATAAAACAGTAGCAAAAACAATTATTTAAATGCCTTTTCTAAATTATAAAATATTAAACTATTTTTCTTATGCCCAAAAGTTAATGGGGCAGTAGCATATTTATGCACATTACATTAGGGACTACTCTTGTATTACCCTAGCGCCCGAGCCCCCCGCTCTCGATTCCTCCCCTCCCGCCGCCGCCTGCTGCGCCCAGGGGTGCCGGCCCCGTTCCCCCCCCCCCCCCCCCCGCCGACGACGGCCCCAGCCGGCCGGCCCGCCCCCCCCGCCGCCGACCGCCGGCGCCGCCCCAGCCCGCGGCGCTCCCCGCCGCCCGTCGCCCGCACCTCCGTCCGCCTCACCGCCTACGCCGCCCCGCCGTCGTCCTCGCCACCTCCCCGCCGGCCACACCGCGCCTCGCCGCCCCCCCTTCTCGCCATCGCCGGTGAGCAGCCCGACCGCCGCGTCCCCCCCCCCCCGCCGGCGGCCGCCGCGCCGCCACAGCGTGTTATGCGTGCACACGCGCGCGAGAGTGTGCGTGTGCGTGTGCAGGGTGTGTGTGTGTCTATGTATGTATGTATGTATGTACTAAAAACAAAATAGAAATAAAAATAATGTATAAATAAATAAATAGTTAATTAGTTAACTAAATTGATTAATTAATCAGTTAATTAATTAATTAGTGAATTAAACACTATGTTACTGTTTTGGATAATTCGAATTTATTAATTAAAGAATTTTAGAATATTGTTTAACCTTTGAAAATTAATATAAAATAAACCGTAAGTCAGATGAATAAGTTTTGAACATGAAAGTTGATCAGAAAGATCCTACAGTTTCGAATACACAGTCTGTTCGTCTGTCGCCTGCTTTTGATAAACTCCTACCATACCTGCAATCATATCAACTGCTTAGTATAGGTTGATCAATGAATCCCCAGTGATCCCTTAGCCCCAGTTGCCCCTGCTTCTTCATCGACGACTCGAAGACTCGGTCAACCGACCGACAAGCCAGGCCCCTCACATCACCGCACCCCCCCTTTGTTGTACGACTCTGCAGAGCTACAATCGAGTACCGAGGGTGACACCTCGTGAAGTACTCATGATGCTAACTCTGTAGTGCAGCAAGTCGGTCGTGGGTATCGAGGGTGATTCCTCCTTCACCACTCCTGATGATGACTCTGTCGTGCAATCCCTCAAGTGTGGGACCCTCGAGGGTGATTCCTCTAAGTCCACCTTGACGGTTTCATCGAGCGGGGCCCTTTGAGGGTGATTCCTCAGGTTCCGTCTTGATGTTTTATACACACAGTTACTATGACCTAGTTTCAGAAACATGTTGGTGATGGGTCGGCCCTGAGGGGTACCCGCGGTTTGATGATGATGAGGCGTGGACGGGCAGGAGAGGCCCTTGCCACACATCCTCGAGACGGGGCGACGGGACCGCACTTCATGGGTCGTGCTTGCCCCGCATTTATAAAATGCTAATGGGTTGGGTATTTGATCTGAGTTGGTCGTTTGACCTATTACGCACTAACCTTCACGTGGGAGAAGTTATGGGTACTCAGCGTCGTTGTATCAGCCGAAGCTCTTCGGACGTCAGCAATGGAGCAGCGCGCGCCCGAGTGGTCCGCAACGGCACTGCGCTTGTTATAAGGGGTGCTAGGACTGACCTCGGCCGCCCTCGCACCGTGCATGAGTGCAAAGGGCGATTGGCCCATGACCCCTGCGCGCTTAGGATTTAGACCGGCGGGTTGGCCTCTTCGTTGAGCCTAGGTAGGACTACGACGTGTTGATGTCCCGAGGCCGGGCATGACCCAGGAAAGTGTGTCCGGCCAGAGGTATCAAGCGTGTTGGGTAATGTGGTGCACCCCTGCAGGGAAGAATTTATCTATTCGAATAGCCGTGTCCACGGTAACAGGACGACTTGGAGTTGTACCTTGATCTACTACAACTAAAATGGTGACTTTAAATTGAAATGGATGTTGGCTCTGAGATTGCTTCCTCGTGGGGAGTCGAGGAAGAATCTCTGGGCGAGGTTACTTAATAAAATTTGCTACAATAATATGTCTATATATGAGATACCACTCTACTCTCTTCTAATGTTGCAAGATGCTGAAGATGCTAGTCTTCGACAGGGCTAGGCCTTCCCCCTTTTCTCGCTTTCTACAGTCAGTCCAGATATAACCCCATCCCTTGATACTGATGCATACTTAGCATAGTTCTGATGTCAGTCTTGCGAGTACTTTGGATTAGTACTCACCGCTGCTTTGCATTCTCTTTCCCCCTCGATACGATTCTGCGTTCAGACGATGGAGCCCAGGAGATGGAGTACCTCGGAGACGACTACTACACCACCGCTGGAGCCTACTACTACGTGGAGACTACCGACGCTCAGGGGTAGTTAGGTTGGCTCCCAGGCAGGAGGCCTCGCCTCTTCCGATCCGCTGCTTATGTTTGTGCTAGCCTTCTTAAGGCAAAACTTGTTTAACTTATGTCTGTACTCAGATATTTTTTTTGCTTCCGCTGACTCGTGCTTGCCGAGCTGTGTATTCGAACCCTCGAGGCCCCTGGCTTGTAATATGAAGCTGTATGACTTTAATTTGTGTCTAGTGTTGTGTTGTGATATTAATTTGTGAGTCCCTAATTTTGGTCATACGCATTGCGTGTATGATTAGCGTACGGTCGAAATTGGGGGCGTCACAAGTTGGTATCAGAGCCGACTGCCTGTAGGTAGCCCCCTTTCCAACTCCTTAGCCGAAGTTGAGTCTAGTACTTGAAAAACTTTTACTAACATTGTTGTGTGGCTTACGGGCCCACATCTCAATCGGGTGGTATTAGGATCTTTTATTCCTCGTCTATACTCTAGGTTCTGATCTCTCTTCTCTTTCGGGTTAAAGATTTTATTAACTCTAACTCTAGGTTCTCGTAATTACTTCCCCCGGAGAGCCCCTCATTCCAGATGATGGCTTGATTCATCAGAAGACTCCGAGGATACTCTCTGATGTTCTCCCGAGAACTTGTGCTCGTCGATTTTGCGATTCCCTTCCATCGCCAACCCCTGCGGATAACTCCTCATCATTATCGAGGATTTGTTTGTCCCCAGCTGTTCTTGTCTTTCACAAAATTCTTCGAAACGCTATCCGGTCTTCCGAAATCCTAAGCAGCCTATTGCTCTTGAGTTTTCTCACCTGCTTACATGGTGGTTAATTCCATATGTCAAGCAATATCCATTAAAATCCTCTGTGATTTTCATTTGATTTTATTGATTCAACTTGTGTTTGGATGCACGCCGTCATCAGTTATTTATCATAAATTATCCGTCCGGCCCAGACGTCTTTCTAAACATGAGTTGGTTCTTGACAAATCAACCTTGATTGATTGGCCATCTAAGTCCTTTCATCTTACTTCTATTGGATCGGAGCCTCGATTTCCAATACACCAATTTGGAAATCTTAATTCCCTTGGTTATTTAAGCATCAAATTATTTGGATGTTCTATGATCTGATGCCTTGCATTCTTTCTCCCTCTGATTTGGTACCGATACTCACATCAGGTCCTTTGTGGACCGCCAGACCCATTGTTGGGTTATTATCCGATAGCATCCTTCACTTTCAAATTATTGTGGTGTTATTCCCCTGATAAGTGATGCCATTTGTAAATTGTGTCTTCTCCCTCTGATAAGTTGTATCATATGCTTTTGTCAGCCATGCTCTGTTGTCGAGCATGTGTTAAATACTCTTGAAACTTGTGGTATATGTTCCTAAGAGGCCCCGATGGGTTGAACCTATGCCTTCCCTAATCCATGTGAACCCGAGGGTTTTCACGAGTCTTACTCTTCTGGTGTTTTGCCAGATAATCTTTCAAAACTACAACTTTATCAAAGGCGAGGAGTAAATGGAAGGTGATGCATTGATGAAGTGGGAGTCGACCTTGAACTTTGTGCTCATGCCCATGGAAGCAATGTTGATCTTATCATAGTAGCTTCTCGTAATGATAAATTTCTCTTGGTATAATTTCATCCGGTATCTGTGATCTTGTCCTTTACAATCGTGGCTCCGACCATGATGTTCTACTTTGTTTTCGTTCTTGGACAAGTTAAGGTGCTTGTCCTCCATAGATCAATACGCTAGTCTAACCTCTATTCTGATCTACCTCCGAGTATTATCCCTGGTATCTTGATAAATATCATGGGGCTTTATAACTTCTTATGAGCTCCTAATCAACTATGATGTTTCACTGATTCCAGTTTCCTCGTGTTCTGAGTTGTTGGACAATAAAGGACACTGATATCTAAATCGAGTACGCATTGCGATTCGACAACTCTTAGTAATCTTCTTTGATTATGAGTTGTACTCGATCATGTCATTCCAAGCTGTTAGATGCTGAAGCCTGACTATATGCCTGAATGCATTGAATGCGTCACCTCTCGAAGGGATTGAAAACATTCCAGTTGTCCAGGATTGCCAAGATGTTTTTTCCAGAAGAACTTCCAGGGATTCCCCCTGTAAGGGCTGTCGAGTTTGTCATCAACTTGGTACCAGGCACCACCCCTATTGCTAAGCGGCCTTATAAGATGCCCCTTCATGAACTCCTTGAGATGAAACAAGAAATCAATGATTCACTTCGACAAGGGTTCATTCGTCCAAGTTCCTCTGCTTGGGGAGCACCTTCCCTCTTTGTCAAGAAGAAAGATGGTACGAATCGATTGGTCCAAGATTACCATCCCATCAACCAAGCAACGATTCGAAACAAATATCCGCTTCCTCGGATCAATGATTTATATGATCAACTTGCTGGTTCCTCAATATTCTCCAAACTTGACTTGAGGTTGGGTTACCATCAGATCCGGGTACGTGAAGAGGATATTCCGAAGACTGCATTCGTTACTCGTTATGGTTCATACGAGTACACCGTCATGTCCTTTGGCTTAACCAATGCCCCAGCAACCTTCTCTCACTTGATGAACTATATATTCATGGATTACCTCGATAAATTTGTCGTGGTTTATCTGGATGATATCCTGGTTTACTCCAAGAATAAAGAAGAGCATGATGAACATCTTCGTCTTATACTGGAGAGGCTTCGAGAACATCAACTTTATGCAAAGTATTCGAAGTGTGAGTTCTGGATGGACGAAGTAACCTACCTTGGTCATGTGATCTCCAAGGATGGTATTGCGGTCAACCCTGAACGAGTTCAGGCTATTCTTGACTAGACTCCCCCGAAGAATGTCAAGCAAGTCAGAAGTTTTCTCGGACTCGCCAGCTATTGCCGTCGATTCGTCGAGAACTTCTCCAAGATTGCAAAACCCTTAACCAATTTGCTTCACAGAGGTGTTAAATATGAGTGGACAGAAAAATGTCAGGAGAGCTTTCAGGCACTTAAGGACAAACTGACGTCTGCTCCAGTGCTTGCTCCTCCGGATACTCGTAAGGACTTCGTCATTTATTGTGACGCTTCGCGTCAGGGAATAGGTTGTGTCCTAATGCAAGAGCACAGAGTGGTTGCTTATGCATCTCGACAATTGCGTCCTCATGAAGAGAACTACCCAGTTCATGACCTTGAACTTGCTGCAGTAATTCATGCACTGAAAGAGTGGCGGCAATACCTTGTTGGAAATCATTGCGAGATCTACACCGATCACCAAAGTCTGAAGTACCTGTTTACTCAACCAGATCTGTACCTCCGTCAACAGAGATGGATGGAGCGCATAGCAGACTACAATGTGGGTATTTCTTATACCCCAGGCAAGGCTAATGTAATGGCTGATGCCTTGAGCCGCAAGTCTTATTGCAATCACCTCCAGGTTCATAAGGTTCACCCCCTTCTTCAAGAAGAATTTCGCAAGCTGAATCTCCATATTGTTCCGCCTGGTGCACTCGCTCCCCCTCCTGAAGGGTCCTACAAAATGAACCTCCATGTTGTTTCCCAGGGTTCTCTTAATACCCTGGTTGTTAAACCAGATCTAGTGGACGTCATCAAGTGGATCCAGAAGTGTGACAATGAAGTCGAGAGGATTAAACTCGATCTCGCAGAAGGAAAGCCCTCATCCTTCACTATTGCTGAGGATGGCGCTTTGTACTTCAAAGGCCTCCTAGTGGTACCGAGTAAGGAGGAAAACAATGATATGACTCAGGAGGTCATGAAGGAAGCACATGACACTCCGCTGTCTATTCATCCTGGTAGTACCAAGATGTACCAAGACATTCGTCAAAGATTCTGGTGGTCTAACATGAAGCAAGACATTGCTCACTATGTTGCTGAATGTGATGTTTGCCGTCGTATCAAAGCAGAACATCAAAGACCTACCGGAACTCTGCAAACTATTACGGTTCCTGAATGGAAATGGGACCATGTTGAAATGGACTTCGTCACTGGTTTTCCCAGATCGCAGAAAGGTAATGATGCTATTCTTGTCGTCATTGACCGACTGTCCAAAGTTGCACATTTTCTGGCTGTCAAGGAAACTATTACTGCTAGTCAGCTAGCAGATCTTTACATGTCCAGAGTTGTTTCACTCCACGGTATTCCACTGGTGATTAGTTCGGACCGTGGCAGTTTATTCACTTCAAGATTCTGGGCAAGTTTCCAGGAAGCTATGGGAACTCATTTGTCCTTCAGCACCGCTTTTCACCCTCAATCCCAGGGACAAGTTGAAAGAGTCAATCAGATTCTCGAAGACATGCTTCGAGCTTGTGTCATTTCTTTCGGCAAGAAATGGGAGGAATCTCTCATGTATGCTAAGTTCTCCTACAACAATAGCTATCAAGCTAGTCTGAAGATGGCTCCCTTTGAAGTATTATATGGACGTAAGTGTCGAACTCCTCTGAATTGGTCAGAAACTAGGGAACGTACACTTATCGGTCCGGATATTATCCAACATGCCGAAGATCAAGTCCGCATTATTCATGCAAATCTGAAGGCTGCCCAGTCTCGTCAGAAGAGTCAGTATGACCATCATCACAAAGATATGGTCTATCAATCTGGCAAAAAGGCTTATCTTCGAGTCATGCCAATGAGAGGTACACACCGTTTTGGGATCAAGGGCAAGCTGGGTCCTCGATATATTGGTCCTTTCACTGTTCTTGAAAGGCGTGGTAAAGTGGCATATCAACTGGAACTACCGCCAAACCTTTCTCAGGTTCACGATGTGTTCCATGTGTCACAGCTTCGTCGCTGCTTCAAGGATCCTATCCGAGCAGTGGATCATGATATGCTTGAGCTGCAACAGGACCTCTCTTACAAAGAGCAACCTGTCCGCATTCGCGATGAAATTGAACGTCAGACTCGTCAGAAGGTTACCAAGTTCTTCAAGGTGCAGTGGGCAAATCATTCTGAAGATGAAGCCACTTGGGAACGCGAAGATCATCTTCGTGCAGAATACCCCGGACTTTTTCCTTCTACTTCTTAATTCTCGGGACAAGAATTCTTTTTAGTAGGGGAGAATTGTGACGCCCTGGATTTGTGCTATAGTAATCTCTGTAATTAAGCTACAGTAATCCCATGCTAATGATGCCATGTCACCACGATTACTGTTGTTAAACTTGCGTTGGAATCAAACCCCGTTCGATTTCAAATTTAGAATAAAGTCAAACGATAAAAGCTTTCAAATATCAAAACTAAAATGTTCTAAGGGTGACAAATAAATCATAAGTAATTATGGTGGAGAATCCACATTTCTATAAAATGTTTAACAGCTCTAAAGTAAATATAACAGTAGCAAAAACAATTATTTAAATGCCTTTTCTAAATTATAAAATATTAAACTATTTTTCTTATGCCCAAAAGTTAATGGGGCAGTAGCATATTTATGCACATTACATTAGGGACTACTCTTGTATTTTATAAAATTAAAACTAAAGGGAAAGTAAAAAAAAAACAAAGCCCACCCCCCCGGGGCCCAACTAGCTGGGCCAACCGGTCGGCCCAGCCGGCTCCTATATGGAGCCGGGGGAACCCTAGAGCCCGAGCCCCCCGCTCCTGATTCCTCCCTCCCCCCCCCCCCCCGCCGCCGCCTACTGCGCCCAGGGGCGCCGGCCCCGTTTCCCCCCGCCCCCCCCCCCCCCCGACGACGGCCCCAGCCGGCCGGCCTGCCCCCCCCGCCGCCGACCCCCAGCTCCGCCCCGGCCCGCGGCGCTCCCCGCCGCCCGTCGCCCGCACCTCCGTCCGCCTCGCCACCTACGCCGCCCCGCCGTCGTCCTTGCCACCTCCCCGCCGGCCACACCGCGCCTTGCCGCCCCCCCTTCTCGCCATCGCCGGTGAGCAGCCTGGCCGCCGCGTCCCCCCCCCCCCCCCCGCTGGCGGCCGCCGCGGCGTGCTGCTGCGTGCGCGCGAGAGAGAGAGTGTGTGCGTGTGCGTGTGCAGGGTGTGTGTGTGTGTCTATGTATGTATGTATGTATGTATGTCCTAAAAACAAAATAGAAATAAAAATAATGTATAAATAAATAACGAAATTTGTAAAATCCGAACGTTCGGATCTGTTCATTAGATCCGAATGTCGTCATCTCCGTCGGTTGGCAATCCCACGGCCGAAACTCCCCCGCACGATAACGAAACTGCCCCCGCACGGTAACTGGCGTGTGAGAGAGAGACGTTTTCGTCGCTGTGTCGCTGGATGTGGGGTCGCACCGCTCGCTTCTCTCCCTCCATTTTCTCCTCCCCGGCTCCGCCGCTCCGCTCCGTCCCACTCCGCCGCTCCAATCTTCATCGCCCCACTCCGCCGCTCTCCTCCCCACTTCGCCATTCACTCGCCCCGCTCCGCCACTCCATTTCCCCCCGGTGAACCAAGGCGGATTCGAGGCGGAATCGATGCGGAAACGAGGCGGATTGAGGCGGGTGGCCGGTGGTTGATTCTGCGGTGGTCGTCGGCAGAAATCGTTCCGGTGAGATTTCCCACACCCCTTTTTGTTTGCGCCGTGGGTTGAACCCGGGGTTTCGCGGTCGATTTTTGTGAGATTTGTGGTTGAAGCACTGTTTGCTGGCCGGTGGTGGTATGTGTCTGATCCTCACCCCCTCCCCCGGCGGTTACATCTAGATTTGTGAATATATACGAATCTATACACCTTCATTTGTTTCGGGATCAGAGGTGTGCTTAGTTGATGTATTGCGCGAGGTGTGTCTGGTTTAGATTCATCAGGCAGCTGTAATCTATGTTACCGCATATCTACCAGTACTCGTTAATTGTAGTTACCACTTGATTTGGTCTCTGTTACCACGAAATTGCATGGTAGGCCACATGCTTCAGATCCAACATGTTTTTCCATGTCCTTTTTGGTTGTGATTTCCACTGTATTTTTTGTTAGTTGTTACCATTAATTTCATCTATTTTTTCTTCAAATTACCAGTGTTTTTAGAAACAATTTGTTGTCATTTTGGCTTTGTGATTACCTATGTATTTATCAGTGTTTACCTTGAAATGCCACTGTAGTTCACTAGTAGTTTATGTCTAGCTTAATGCTTGATTTTTGGATTGGCTAATTACTTCAAGTTATCACTGTATTTTGTTTGTTGTTACCATGAATTTCATATATTTTGACTTCAAATTACCAGTGTTGTCAGAAACAATTTTTTTGTTGTCAGTTGTGAAAGTTATCATGTCTGATAAGTACTAGTTACCAGTCTCCTGCATACAAGTTACCACAATAGTTTTTGTTAGGATTTTGGTTGCTATGTCATTCAATTCACCTTTTTCATCTATTTAATTTGTCAGCCTTTAATTGTTGTTCTTCTTTTTATTTGGCAGGTGCACGATGCCGCCAAGGAAGCGCAAAGCAGTTGGTGGTGACCATGGGGAAGTTCCTTCGAAGAAGCCGAAGTGGCCTCCCTCTCGGAACAGGGCTTCCCCTACCATGCTTTTGACGGCTTGCAAGGACATGCCTGATGAGAGGAAAGATGCCATTGACGAAATGAATTTCAGAAGCCTTAGGGGTATCAAGTGCGACCACCTTTTCAGTTATCTCAGCGAGTGGCTTACTGGTTTGTACGATCCAGATTCTCGGGAGGTGGTTGTTCCAGGGTGTGGCAGGATCCCCGTTGACGAGGAATCTGTTTATCGCGTCATGGGTGTGCACCGGGGTGGGGAGGATGTGCCATACAACCTGCCTACAGAAGCTGACTATGAATTGGGTGAGGAGATGTTTGGTGATCTTGGTTATACACCGAAGATGACAGATGTCCTTGAGCTTATCACTAATTCTGACAATCATGACGATAATTTCAAGCGGATGTGGCTTATGCTTGCCGGCAATACTGTGATTGCGCCTACTACTTCCAACAAGGTCAGCCCCAGATGGTACGGTGTGCTGGTAAGTATTTGACATTCTTGACTATGTGGTGGTCAGTTTACCTATTGCTTGTGATAACTTCCATCATGTTTGCATGGTAACCGCATTGCTTCCTTCCATCTTAATTGTTGTCCCCTTTTGTTCCTTGTATTTTTGCAGCGCAACCTTGAGAAAGTTAAAGATCTTAACTGGGCCAAGTTCATTGCTGAGGAGCTCCAAAAGGCACTATCTAAGAAAAAGCCCACTAAGGGTTGTCTTCTTTTCTACAATGTTAGTGCTGCTGCTTTTTCGTTTTCTTTCTCTTGCTTTTGTTAGCTCTTTATTTTTAGGTGTATCCTGAACACATTAAACATTCTTACCAGCTTCTGTACATTGATGCGATCGACCTCACTGGGCTTGACATCGTGTTGCCTGATGGTGAATTTCCTATTAATGTTTGGTCGAAGGAGGAGATATCTCAACTGCTTAGTAAGGATGTCCAAGCGGATGAAATTTCTTTTGGGAGACTTCCGGTAACTTGTTTCATTTTTCTGTTGATTTCGTGCACTTTCAGCTACCGCATTTGTTTTTGACCTTTTTTCTCACTTCATTTTTCTTTATCACAATTGATCAGTTGAAACCCCAATTTGGTGTCGATCACTCCTTGTTTGGCGATTTACAAGGCCTTGGGAAATTCGTACGCGTGCATGTCCCCCAGAACTGCAGTGAACAGGTGTGCTCTTTTTCTTTTCTTTTTTTTGTGTGTGGCCTTCTCCTTCTGCTTTCTCCTATTTTGATTTCTGATGTGTAATTTCTTGTTGTAATTTGCTGGTAACTTATGTGCACTTGTGTGGTAAATTATGAAAGCCCAGCTGGTAACCCATGCATTTAACCATAACATTTTTTTTAATTTACTGGTAATTTATTCTGTCAGTTGATGATAACTATAGTTGTATTGTTAATGTAACTTATGCATCTGACTGTCATTTGATGATAACCATAACATTTTTTTAATTTACTGGTAACTTCTGCTGTCAGTTGATGATAACTATAGTTTTATTGTTATGGTAACTTATGCTTTGATTTGATGGTAACTTATGCATATGATGAGATTATGTTTATTCAATTTGTTTCTGATTCTTTTCTGGTTGTGTCTTTTCATTAGTTCATGTTCTTTTAATAACTGAGAATCACATTATTTTTGGTAACTTATTTTATTTTCCGTGTTGTTTGCTTTCTTTTTTACTTTTTATGCAGAAACTTGCAAAGGCTTCAGAGATTGTGGGTCGATTTTCATCAGGCTTAGTGGGCCTGCTTGGCGATCTTGTGCAAGGTCTTGTAACCCTTGATGATGCAGGCATTTCTCATGTGTCTCGTTGTCTTGAGGCAGACATTGGTGCGGTTTCTACTGCTACCCGCAATGTGGCAAGGCCCCATCCTCCACGCCGTACTCGTCAAACTGATAGCGCTGGCAAAAATGTTGCTAAAGATTCAGAGACTGAGAGTGATTTTGCGGGTGATGAGAGTGACGAGAGTGATGACTCTGATGATGAAGATGATGACACTGGTTACCATGTTGTTTACCATGGTAAGAAGCATCGTAGTTCTTCTTGCAGTGGGGCGGCGTGTGAGGCTTCTGGCAGCAGGGCAGCGGGTGTAGAGTCCTCGGAGTCGGTTGATGCTGATGACGTTGATGTTGACGTTGATAATGTCGAGGAAGATGATGCAAATGTCGAGGCAGACGATGGTGCAGTAGCAAATATCCAAGCCTCGCCTGTCCGTGCGGGTGATGAACCTGTCATCGAGTCCCAGATCATGCTTACCGCTGCATCTAACACGACCTCAGGCGGCTCAGGGGATGGTATGTGTAGCCAGCGTGGCATGACAGACACGCAGACGGAGTCGGCCACTGATTCTTCTGTGAAACAATGTGGCGCTCAGCTCGTCAAGGCTTTGGCCTACAAGAGAAGGCGCAAGAATTTGAAGCTGCCATCTCCACCCCGTCCAGCTTCGCCACGTGACCCCGCCCCTCCGTCAGAGATGGATGTTCACGCTGCTGTCAAACAAATTGTTGTTGAAGAGCTTGGGATTGGTGTTGCTGAAAAAGGAAGTGGTGTTGTGATTCCAGCCTCAACTCATAAGAAGCAAGTTCCTCGCAGGTGATATATTTTTTGTGTCATATTAGCTTAATTTTGTTTTTGTACTTGTTCACTGCATGGTAGTTTCTTCTGTTAGTATGTGGTAATTATAGTATTACATTCCTGATAACTTGCAAACTCTTTTTTGTTTTCTTGTTATATGCTTTGTTTTCTTCCTTTATGTTCCTAAACTAGTGCTGCTAATCATGTTGTTAAATAATATTTTGTTTATTCAGGGCACCTGCGAAACAAGTCGGTCCTCCTAAGCCGTCATCAAGTGTCCTTGCATCAAGGTATTTTGTTCTCCATTTTGTTTTCTTGCATAAGAATTTTCTTGTTTAGTTTTCATTTAGCTACTTCTTTTGGTTAAGTTTGGATTTACAAAGGCCTTTTTTATGGTGTTTACTATCCACATGGTAACTTATGTTGTAAAATGCTAGTAAGCTAGTAGTACTAATCTGATAACTGCATTACATTATTATGGTAACTTTGCATTTTTTTCAAACTTGTGGTTTTTTGTTCTTCCTGATATATAGGTGACATGTTCCATGACACAGTTAAGAGCATGATATTTTTTTTGTTTTTTGCAGTCAGAAAAAATCAAACAAAGCTGTTAAGAAGGTGCGTTTCGAAGCTGTTAAGACTAGGTCTTCTCCTCGTCTGAGATCACTTCAGTCACAACCGGTAGAAACTGAATTTGTTTATCTTGAAGAACAGCCCACGGCAACATCTCCTGTTGCTGTTCCAGAAGTTAGTGTGACGGGCTCTTCGCCACCTTCTCAAGCTGATGCTGCTGCAGATCCGTCACAAACCGTCGTTGTTGATCAGCTTGCTGCAGCGGCCACCATCACTGCTGCTGTCGAAGAGATCGCCGCTGCAGCAGTTATTGAGGAAGAAGCAGCAGTTGATATGCAGGTTGACCAGATCACTCCTGCAGAAATTGGTATGCACGAATGTCCCTTCAGTGTGTGGAATTTTAGTCTCGTTTGTCTTTTCTTACAATGGTAACATATGTTTGTTGTCCTTCCATCTTCTGCAGCTGAACCTGTTGAAGAAACCACTGAACAAGTTGCTGAAGTATCTGTGCCCCCCGTTGCTGGAGTGATTGTTGCAGAAAGTGAGGTTGGTGAACAGCCAACAGCTCCAGGTAAATATGCATGATTCTTATGGTAACTACAATATGTGCATTGTGGTAACCTGCATACTTTGTACTGGTAAGTTTCATCTTTTTCTGTTGATAACTTTCAATTTTTGATGTGCACTTTCTTGTTTTAGAGCCAGTTGTCAATGATGTGATCCAAGATGAATCTGCTGATGCCAATGTCCAAGATGAGGTCCATGTGGCGGCGCAGGATGAAGTTCAAGCTGAAGCTGCTGATGTTCAAGCCGAGGATCGAGGAGATTCTGTTGTGGATAGAGTGCCTGGTGATTTCACCCCACCAAGCTGCTCTCTTGGCCTCGACTCCATTTTTGCTGCGACGCCTCCAGAAGAATCCCGTGCATCAGCTCAGGTCACACCGGCAGCTCCTCCAGCGGTAGCTTCTGTCCAGAGCATTCCTGTAGCACCACAAGCAGCATACTTCTGTACTGGTAAGTTTCATCTTTTTCTGATGATAACTTTCAATTTTTGATGTGCACTTTCTTGTTTTAGATCCAGTTGTCAATGATGTGGTCCAAGATGAAGCTGCTGATGCCAATGTCCAAGATGAGGTCCATGTGGCGGCGCAGGATGAAGTTCAAGCTGAAGCTGGTGATGTTCAAGCCGAGGATCGAGGAGATTCTGTTGTGGATAGAGTGCCTGGTGATTTCACCCCACCAAGCTGCTCTCTTGGCCTCGACTCCATTTTTGCTGCGATGCCTCCAGAAGAATCCCGTGCATCAGCTCAGGTCACACCGGCAGCTCCTCCAATGGTAGCTTCTGTCCAGAGCATTCCTGCAGCACCACAAGCAGCAGCACCAGCACAAACCGGACGAGCACCCCCAAGAGCAGCAGGACCACAAGTAGGAGCAGCACCACAAGCAACGGCAGGACCTTCAGTCGCGGTGCTAGCGCTTGCATCTCCTGTCGCGGACCCAATCGAAGTTCAACCAGTGGCTTGGGCTCCGCCTCATGACTCTGGTAAGTGAAGACCTTTTTGTGTCTTCGCTTCACAAGAAAGATTGAATGACGCCGATGTTTGGTTGAAGACTCATCTTACCGTTTTTTGTGCTTGTGTTATTATGTTAGTACTTTTATTTACTATGTGTGTGTGGGTATGGATGAATGTAATTTGAATCTTCAGGCTTTGGGTTATGGTGTGAACATTAACCGTCGTGCCGTTTAGTTGCTTTTGTATTTTGATCCCTCCCGTTGCAATTCATTTTTTACTGCTTTACGTCTGCAATCGCGATATACTTTTAGTATTTTGTTTAGTTATCATATCTAATTCCCTCCCTGGTGACACACATCTCCTACCCCCCCCCCTCCCCCTGGTAACATTTCATTTGTGATGTTACACATATCCACTGGTAACTTACATTCAAACTGATGATAACTTGTGTCTGTACAGGATGGTAACATTCTTTTTACAACCCCTGATATCATTTCTCCTTCTTTTACTCTTGGTGATAACATAACTTTTTTACCAGCTGATAACATTTGTCATTCATCTCTCGTGGTATCGTCTTCATTTTTTCTTTGTGTGCCTACTATGTTGAATACCCCTCCTACTTTTTGTGTATGCTATAAGTAGTGATGTCTTGATAATTGCATAATTCTTATCTTATAACTTTCACTATCCCCTTTATTTTGAATTTATCCCCTGATATAGCTTTCATGTCACGCCTTCTACTTGGCTGATAATCCTTCATAATATATCTGGTAATTTCCATAACAATGGGTGATAATTATGTTACTTCTTCCTGTTAACTTTTCACTCTCCCCTACAAATCTATCACCTGGTATAACCTTTTGATACCACCCCTTTTCTGTTGTGCTGATAACTCATCCTTGTATTTATGGTAACATTCATATTTATTGTGGTTTGTAACTTCATGCGAACATCCATTTTTTACACTTTTATCATGTCCCAACCTTATCTTTTCTTTTTTTATACAATCTTTGAAGTTCGTAGTGTTCGAGTGTACGATGTCGAAATTGACGATGATGAAGTACTCATGTGGTGGGAACAATATGATCATGACAACACAGCAGCAAAAGGAGAAGCTACTGCAGCCAAAGGAAAACCTGCTGCGGCTGCTGCGCAAGGAGGTAATCCTTTTTGGCAGTGCATAGTTTGTGTGACAATAATATCATTCCTCTGATAACTCAGGGACCCACCTGTGATAAGTCCATCACATACTGGCTGATAACTATTTTTTTGTCCAGTGATAACTCCTTTTTTCCATCACCAATCCTATTGTTCTAAATCTTTCACCTTACTTCACAGATATTTGTCAAAGCCCCACCTTTGTTACACCAGTTTTACCACTACACGATGAGCATAAGCAGGACATTGCCACACCTAGGTCGTTAATTCGGAAAGTTAGGGTTGCCCGCCCGTCCCAATACCTTCTGCCGCCATATTCGACACTCCAACCCAGTGAAGATGATGAGGCTGTTTATAACGAGGTCATCAAGCATACAACTGATTCGAACTCCAAGATTAAGGAGTATGAAATTATTTTTCTTTTTTTGTATACTCTCACTGTATAACATTCTGTTGCCATTACATTTTTTGAGTTGCTCCCCTCTTGTTAACGCAGTATTAGGGTAATTGACATCGATGGGAGGTGGGTGATGCTTGGGGAGCTTGCTAATTGTGTGAGAGAAATTGGGCAGGTTCTAACGAGTATTTCTGAGTTGCATGTACATGTTCTTCAATATTTGGAATTGCCAAACAAGATTATCTTCCCTTGGTTGATGTCTGTTTATCTTCTTGTTGGAGACTTCAGCTGCAAATCAGTATTGCATCATTTTCGACGGGACCATCGGTACATTTCGAGTCATCAAAATGAGGTACTGGTAACTTCAACTTTCATATCCTGGTAACATATTGTTTTTTCATGGTAGACTACCAGCCAGCATTTGTATATTCTGTCATGTGATAACTTGTTTGTTTTCTCATGGTAACTTCTGTAACTTTTCCTGGTATCTTGTTCTGTTATCTTATCATAACTTTTTTTCTACCATATTTTTAGCTTCTATTCCCAGCGCTGCAAAAGTTGGGACCGGGACGAGATGACGGTCATTGGTATGTATTGTCGTTGAATCTTAAGGCGAAAAGATTTGAGGTTCTAGATTCATTGCGTGAAGAAGATAGCCCATCTTTACTTGAGCACGCAACGAGGTATATGAATGCTATAAAGAAGGCTTGGTTGATATCATACAAGGACTCGCACAAGCAAATCCAAGACTACGAGCTTGTGTATATTGATGTTCTTAAACAAGAGAACGGGTTAGTTGTGTATTCGTGTTCGTTTTTTCTTAGACCAAGCCCCATTTTGTGTGATATCCTGTTTTTATGTTCTCTGACAATCATTATCCGTTTTCAGCATTGATTGTGGATTCTTCACTTTCATGTTTCTGGAGCTGTGGAATGGGAAAATGATTCCTGCTTTCACCCATGACCAAGTACTAGCACTCAGAAAAATCTTGACATCGAGGTGGCTAAATCACACTAAAAACAAGTGCAAATAGTGGCGCTATCATTTGTTTGGCAGCAATTCATGAGGTATTTACTGTCGTCATCTTTGTTTTCGTCGTGCTAGTAGGTTTTCAGTTGTGAAAGAGGCAGCACATTTTTTGACAGTACAATACTTGTTCTGATAAACAGCACTGCTGGTAACTTATTTTACCAGATCTGGTAACTACCATTTTGTAGGGCCGATAACTATCAGTAAAACAGAGTGCTTTTTTGATGACCAATTATTTTTGAGGTGACATAGGTGACACAACTATAAACTTCTGTTAACACACAGTATCAATGCTGATAACTTTTACATGTTCTTACGATAAATCTCATCCACAAAGTACTTAACACTCAAACCACTAAAGTGTCGATAAACTTACACGAATATAGGTACGATAATTTGGATTACAATTTTCATCATGATAAAAATCAGCAATTAAAATGCATTCAAGTTTCCTCTGTCCATTGATTTGTAGCGACGATCTTCATTTATCTCATTCACCTCTTGGTAGAGGCGAAGTGCAGTTGCGCTTGTCATGGTTATGGCCGCCGCATACCCTACACTTCCTTTGTTTAGATGGTTTTGCAATGTCAAATGGATCCTGAACCTTTGTTGTTTTTGGCCTCCCTTTAGTGACTGTCCTCGGAGGGTCTTGTATGATTATTGTGTTTGATGATTGTGATGCGGTGCCACCCAGCTGCTTGAATGCAATGGCTGGCATGTTGACGCTAGTTTTTATCGTCACGGGGATGCTAGCTTGTTGTGTTGTTTGGATGTCCACTTGCTGTGCGATATGTATGTTTGTTTGCTGTTCGACACGCACTGGAATAGAGCATGGATCTGGCTGTGATTGGAATGATCCTCTTGCTTCTTCCTTCTCTGCTCTGGCTCTCCTTAGCTGGCTCTTTCTTAGTGTCTCCATCTCTTCCTTGAAAGCATATAGGTGCTTTTCGGCCACCCTGGCCCCATCTTCTGTGAGGCAAGCGTCCTTGGCTGTCGACTTGAAATCCTTAAGCATTGATGTATACCGCATGACGCTTTTGCCCCCCTCTGGCATGCTCTTTTTAACTGTTGGTTGTTCAATATCAGGCTCAACTAGATCTTCTTCTGGATCCCAAGTCCACCTCCTTAGGATGTACCTCTCAGGTATCTCATACACACCAATTTGGTCCATCACTCGTAGCACATGTGCGCATAGTATCCCATCTCGCTCGAACTTGCAACAAGTGCATGAATATGTCCCTTCATCCATGTTTGCTTCCACATGGTAGTCCCTATCCCCATACTTCGGTATGATTCCTCGGACTGAGCTACACCTGAATGTCCCATCTTGCAATGAGTCGCATCTGTATCCAGTTTTTACCTTCATTTCCATCTGGAATTTGGAGTAAATATTCTGCGTGTAGAGGCCCCGCACCTGCAGCTCAAGTGGGTTGAACGAGTACGTGTCCATCTCTTTGTAAATTGTTTCCACTTGCTCTTTTGCCACGCTCACCAGCACTTTGGCTTGGATCGCAGTGTACTGTTTTGCAAATTCAACCAGCGAGTTTTTTGGGTTCACGTACTTCTTTAGCACAGAGTTGAAACCCTCGCTCCTTGCCGTGGTCTGCAGGAACGGAAAGAAATTGTGCATGTAGTACACCGGTACCCAGCATTCCTTGTTTTCCCACAACCAATGGAAATGTTCGTTGTCCGTCTGACCATGCTCATCAAGCATCTTCCACCATTTCTCTTCAAACTCTTCCACTGCATTAAAAAAGTCAGGGAGATGGTAACTTAAGATCACAGACAGTGGTAGCTTGCATGTAAATACATGGTAACTTAAACATAAGCTCCTGGTAACTTGCATCTACATATCAGTCAGTCAATGAGATGGTAACTTAAGATCACAGACCTTTTTGCATGTAAAGTGATTGTAGCTTTGAACAACAGATTATGGTAACTTGCATCTACCTATCAGTCAAGGAGAGATGGTAACTTAAGATTGAATACCCTTTTTTGCATGTATAGTGATGGTAGCTTAAAAAACACATCCTGGTAACTTGCATGTAAAGTTATGGTAACCTAAATAAGAGTTTATGGTAACTGAAACATAAGAAAGGTGTTGCTAATGGTGTTTATATGGTGTGATGGGGTAGTGTAATACCAGTCAAACTGTTGTCACAACAATCCTTGAATGCCTTGTTCAATGGTTGATCATCAGCCATTAGCCTCCCAAGCTTCTCTTGTGCTTTCTTCATGATGTGCCATCGGCAATTCCTGTGTACTATCCCGATGAACACCGCATCAATAGCATTACTCATGGCAAAGTCCTGATCTGTGATTATATTCTTTGGCGCGACCCCACCCATCGCATGTAGGAATGTGTTAACAAGCCAAACAAAGTTTCCAGTCAGTTTGTTTCGAACAAAACCACACCCAAATTGGATGGACTGCCCGTGATTGTTAATGCCAATGAATGGCGCACACGGCATCTTATATATATTGGTCATGTATGTCGTGTCAAACGACACAATGTCATTGTATTTAGCGTATGCCCTACGCGATGGACCATCTATCCAGTACATGTTTTCCACCCTGTCTTCGTCATCAAGTTTAATTCTCCAATAGAAATCTGGATCCTTTGCCCTCAGCTCCTCAAAGTATGCAATCGTGCTACCCACGTCTGCGTTGCGGTACTCATTTCGAAATTTGGCTCGCTGATTTGCTAGGTCTTGCGTTGTGTAGGGCACAGCATTAGGATCATCGTAGAACCATGAAATCAGTTGCATCTGCCTTGCGGTTTCTATGTTGCATTCGTGTAGAATCCATAAGAAGTCCACCTCTTCCTTGGGGATGTGCCGGTGTGATGCTAGGAATTTGGCCAGGGAAGGCTTTCTGATTAGTGGGTGGTTATGATTGTCCTCAAAGTGTTCCACTCTCCACCAAGCATCCGTGTGCTTAAGATAGAGGTGTGCTGGACACTCAGTCCTCACAATCTTCCCTCTTTTTCTCTTCTTCACGATGCCTTTTGGGTTCTGCACATCTTGCTCCTCCTCCTTGTTCGGCTTTGGCTTGCCGTATTTTCCACACACCACAAGAGCTCTGGTCATTGTGTTGTCCTTCGTAGTTCTCGTGTACTCAGTCCTTATCCCAAACCCATTCCTGAGCGCATATAGCTTGTAGTGGGCAATAGCGTCATCCAATGAGTCAAACTTCATTGTACCATCAGGAACCTTAGGCGTGGAGTACGCCTCAGTGTTAATGCCTCCTTGATCTCCGTTCAGCGCTCCTGTTTCTTGACTTGCCGGCTCGCTGACCGATATATCAAAGAATCTTTCCTTCGCCCCAATGCTGGCACTTGTTTCACTGCCTGGCCCAAGGATCCTCTGTTTAGATGTAGGTGGAGCACCTGCGCGTTGTTCACATGAAACAAACTGTCAGCTTTAAAATCTTTTTTGACAGTTCTGGTGGTAACTTGCATTAAAATTGCGTGGTAACTTACAGTGTGCAGTGATGATAACAAGTGACAATACAAACTGTCAGCTTTAAAATCTTTTTTGTCAGTTCTGGTGGTAACTTGCATTAAAATTGTGTGGTAATTTACAGTATGCAGTGATGATAACAAGTGACAATACAATTCTTTCTTCCTTTTGTTGGTTTAGTATCAGTATATGGTTGATGTGCAAGGCTGATAACTTCATTACATTCTGCATATATCATAGACATGTAGGTGGCACTTTTTGTAAGTGAGTATTCTCTTACCTGACAATTGGCGGTTGATGTTGGCAGAGCCATAGCTAGTAGTACGCGCATCATCGTCTTGTCGTTTCTCTTGGTCAGCACTCTCCATGACATTGGTGTTGTCTCCGTGGTTTTCTGACATATTTGATGTAGCACCTGCGTACACATGTTAATAGCATCAGTCACATGTCAATTTTTTACATACATCAATGAGAGCAATAGTTGTCATTTTTTCTTGATGGTAACTACAGTTGACATGGATGTTATCATTTTTTCTACAGGGAACATCTTGTTACTCATGCTGGAGACTATTACACTTGACAACAACATTCACCACTGCAAAAATCAGTGGGCTTTTTCTTGATGGTGACTTGCATCACACATGTCTGGTAACATGCACCCTGTTGTCATGGTAACACAAGACAAATCTTCTACAGTCTGTTTTTCTGTAGTGATAACTTTTGTATGAAAAAATCTGGTAGCTTTTGATTCTATATACATTTTGTAACAACTATGGATCTAGTTTGGTGTGTCTTGTAACAGAATTTCACTTTTCTGTGAAATAAGTTGAAAAGGAGCTCCTTTTTTTGAAGAAAAATTCTGCACATGTCCTGACAACTCAAACATGGCTTTACAAATTTGTTATTCATCCTGGTAACCTAGTAGCATCTAGCTGGTAGCTTCAGTGCAATCAGTGTGATAAGATCTGTTCGGAGCGCCTGGTAAGATCTGTTCCCCCTGGTGATAGTTTAAGCCTAGATCTGGTGGTAACTACAGTTCCTTCATTCCCCTGCCTGGTTTGGTGGATCAGATCGGGGTTGGAGTGTGGGGAGGGGTGGGGTGGGGGTAGGATTGCTTAATTTTACCTGGTTCACCTGGATTCTTGTTGGATGTAGGACGCCTGATAATCACTTGTGCTTCTGGTGGTAGTTTTAGGAGGGATCTGGTGGTAACTTTCAACTCCCCATATGCCCTTGCAATTCCGTGGTTGAATTTGTTGGATCAATCGGGGGGGTGGGGGTGGGGGGTTGGGGTGGGGTGGGGGTAGGGTATCGCTTCCTTGAGTTCGTCGACCTCGGAGAGAAAGAGGGAGAGGTGGGTCGATGGAGAGGGTTCTTTGCCTTTTCTTGCAATGGAGGTAAGAAACTAGCGGTTTAGGGGAGGTGGTGGTTGCGTGGTGGGGTGTGGGCCAGGGTGAGGGGGTGAAGGGGCCGACTTGGGCCAAGGTGTTGGTCGACGTCACGGCTCGGCCTCGCGCGCTACGCGCGCTCGGCCTCGCAAAGGTGGGGGAGGGTAGGGGTCGTTCGGATCTATCCAACAGATCCGAACGTTAGGATTGTATCGTTGTCCAATAAATAAATAGTTAATTAGTAAATTAAATTGATTAATTAATTAGTTAATTAAACAGTATTTTACTGTTTTGGATAATTCGAATTTATTAATTAAAGAATTTCAGAATATTGTTTAACCTTTGAAAATTAATATAAAATAAACCGTAAGTCAGATGAAAAATTTTGAACATGAAAGTTGATCAGAAAGATCCTACGGTTCCAAATACGCAGTCCGTTCGTCTGTCACGTGCTCCTAGCATAGCGAACGTGGAACATTTACATCGTTTTCATCTGTTCGGTAGTAGCCCGAGACCCGGGAAAATATCGTCAGATATTCTTCCGACCCGTCTACGACGTGTAATACTGCGTTAGTGCATGCCTAGCTCTGCTTATTGCCATGTCATGCATCGTGATGCATTTGTCTGCCTTATATTTATTGTTTCTCCCCCTTTTCTTACCGGTAGACCCCGAGACTGACGGTGCTGCCGGGTACGACTACACCGTTGACGACCAGGCCTTTGCCGCAGAGCAGCAAGGCAAGAACCCCCCCCCCCCCCTTGAGCATTCCGATATCGCCCATTTCTTTCCCTCTCATTCTTGCATTAGATTTTGCTACTGTATTAGCTAGCTCATATTTCTGATGCATAGCCTGCTTTTGATAAACTGCTACCATACCTGCAATCATATCAACTGCTTAGTATAGGTTGATCAATGAATCCCCAGTGACCCCTTAGCCCCAGTTGCCCCTGCTTCTTCATCGACGACTCGAAGACTCGGTCAACCGACCGACAAGCCAGGCCCCTCACATCACCGCACACCCCCCCCCCCTTGTTGTACGACTCTGCAGAGCTACTATCGAGTACCGAGGGTGACACCTCGTGAAGTACTCATGATACTAACTCTGTAGTGCAGCTAGTCAGTCGTGGGTATCGAGGGTGATTCCTCCTTCACCACTCCCGACGATGACTCTGTCGTGCAATCCCTCAAGTGTGGGACCCTCGAGGGTGATTCCTCTAAGTCCACCTTGACGGTTTCATCGAGCGGGGCCCTTTGAGGGTGATTCCTTAGGTTCCGTCTTGATGTTTTATACACACAGTTACTATGACCTGGTTTCAGAAACATGTTGGTGATGGGTCGGCCTTGAGGGGTACCCACGGTTTGATGATGATGAGGCGTGGACGGGCAGGAGAGGCCCTTGCCACACATCCTCGAGATGGGGCGACGGGACCGCACTTCATGGGTCGCGCTTGCCCCGCATTTATAAAATGCTAATGGGTTGGGTATTTGATCTGAGTTGGTCGTTTGACCTATTACGCACTAACCTTCACGTGGGAGAAGTTATGGGTACTCAGCGTCGCTGTATCAGACGAAGCTCTTCGGACGTCAGCAATGGAGCGGCGCACGCCCGAGTGGTCCGCAACGGCACTGCGCTTGTTATAAGGGGTGCTAGGACTGAGCTCGGCCGCCTTCGCATCGTGCATGAGTGCAAAGGGCGATTGGCCCATGACCCCTGCGCGCTTAGGATTTAGACCGGCGGGCTGGCCTCTTCGTTGAGCCTAGGTAGGACTACGACGTGTTGATGTCCCGAGGCCGGGCATGACCCAGGAAAGTGTGTCCGGCCAGAGGTATCAAGCGTGTTGGGTAATGTGGTGCACCCCTGCAGGGAAGAATTTATCTATTCGAATAGCCGTGTCCACGGTAACAGGACGACTTGGAGTTGTACCTTGATCTACTACAACTAAAATGGTGACTTTAAATTGAAATGGATGTTGGATCCGAGATTGCTTCCTCGTGGGGAGTCGAGGAAGAATCTCTGGGCGAGGTTACTTAATAAAATTTGCTACAATAATATGTCTGTATATGAGATACCACTCTACTCTCTTCTAATGCTGCAAGATGCTGAAGATGCTAGTCTTCGATAGGGCTAGGCCTTCCCCCTTTTCTCGCTTTCTGCAGTCAGTCCAGATATAACCCCATCCCTTAATACTGATGCATACTTAGCATAGTTCTGATGTCAGTCTTGCGAGTACTTTGGATGAGTACTCACCGCTGATTTGCATTCTCTTTCCCCCTCGATACGATTCTGCGTTCAGACGATGGAGCCCAGGAGATGGAGTACCTCGGAGACGACTACTACACCACCGCTGGAGCCTACTACTACGTGGAGACTGCCGACGCTCAGGAGTAGTTAGGTTGGCTCCCAGGCAGGAGGCCTCGCCTCTTCCGATCTGCTGCTTATGTTTGTGCTAGCCTTCTTAAGGCAAAACTTGTTTAACTTATGTCTGTACTCAGATATTTTTTGCTTCCGCTGACTCGTGCTTGTCGAGCTTTGTATTCGAGCCCTCGAGGCCCCTGACTTGTAATATGAAGTTGTATGACTTTAATTTGTGTCTAGTGTTGTGTTGTGATATTAATTAATGAGTCCCTAATCTTGGTCGTACGCATTGCATGTATGATTAGCGTACGGTCGAAATTGGGGGCGTCACATAGGTGCAGGCAGGAGTCGGCCTATTTGTTTATAGACGTGATGCCTATATACACATAATCTTTGCTATGAAAATCGCATAACTATCCGCTTTTCTATCAATTGCCCAACAGTAATTTGTTACCCACCGTATGTTGCCTACATGAGAGATGCCGCTAGGGAAAACTATGGCCCCCGGGTCTATTCACTTATAAATTCAACGCTACTATTACCTTGCTGCCTTTATTTGTCTTTTATTTTGCAATTTACAATTATCTACAATTATCTACACAACTCATTTGCTTGCAAATAACGAGATCAAGGGGATTGACAACCCTCTTGTCCGCGTTGGGTGCAAGTTGTTTGCTCTTTTGTGCGTAGCCGCTGAAGACGGTTGAGGATTGATATTCCTATTGGTTTGCTAAACCTTAGTTTCATAACTGAGGGAAGTACTTACCCACTTTGTGCTGCAATTACCCGTTCCTCTTCATGGATAACCCAACGCAGATCACAAGTATCACTCGCTATCTCCTTGCCAATAGAATCATGATCGAAAATAATCCAATCTAACTAGAACTCTTTTCGGCAACTAGAAGAAGGAAATCATATATAGTACCATATTACTTAGTACTGAATTTATGAGGACTGGGTTGATACAATCATAGAAAATACGAAGGTGAAGTACAGAGTTCAAGTGCCAAATAACATGGTCTTCGTGTGCAACGAAGAAAACAATTAAGGTGGTGCAAGGTGACTAGAAGGCACAATATACATGTCTGGGAGATTATTTGCAAGAAGTTATTGATACAAACCTAGAATGCATATTCAAACCTAGGAAGCGGATGCATTGTGACTTCAACATAGTTAGAAAATAATCCAAGTCCTAAGCCTATATTTCATTATAGGTTTTACTATCTCAATGTTGCAACGGAGGGATATCTTAATGGTTGCATGCCCTAACCTATAATGAAGACGAGGCTAACCTATAATGAAAATAATCCAAGTCCTAACCCTATATTTCATTAGTGATGTAGTTGTGAGATATTAACTATATAGGGTTGTCGAGTCATCGAAGACGAGGCTTTTAGGATATGATCAGGGTTTAGGTTGTCGAGTCATCGAAGGTGAGGCTAATAGGTTATGGTTGGGGTCTAGATTTGTCGAGTCAGCAAAGGTGAGTTTATTAGGTTAGGGTTAGGGTCTAGGGTTGCCGAGTGGTTGAAGACAATGCTTTTAAGGTAGGGTTAGGTTCTAAGTGTTTATCACAAATTGATCATAACAACAAATCAACATATATATCACAAATTCTCCACAACAACAATTCAACATATATGTCGATAGTTCATCACAACATAACAACATATATACCAGAAAGTCATAACACTGTCACTTGTTCATCACAACAACATGGTTAATTCAAGGCTGGTATCCTCGGGTATTTTTTCTGCTTCTATGTTAGTAATTTCATGGTTGGTTGATGACTTTTTTAATTCAAAGCCATCTCAAGCCTTCATTCTAAATAAAACATGTTGCAAGTTTCATGGGCGCGCGTTGTTTTTTTTAGAAAAGGAGGAATATCCCCGGCCTCTGCATCAAAAAGGTGCATGCGGCCCCTTTATTAAAGAAATCAACAAAATAGTCTGCGGTTCAAAACAAACTCATAGAGAGCTATGAAATAATCCAAAAAAATATATAAAGTTGCCACAACCGACGAAGATATGACTAGATGCCTAACCACATATCCTACTACTGGACCGCCATTCAAACCGGTTGTAGATATCCCGAGCTACCATCTTCCATAGAGTAGACCCGGTAACCAAAGGCTCCCTGGTTTCTTGGGCGCGAGTTGTTACAGCTAGCTAACCATGTTCAACTTGTACTACGGGCCAATGGTCTGGAGACCAGAAAACCACAACACTAGATCAGCAGGTTTGCACATTTTTCTGTTTGGTCAATTTTTGTACTAGCTCCGTCTGGGTTTATTGGTCCCCTTCGTATTTTGTGTCCAACTTTGACCGTAGATTTGACTAACAAATTATAAGTTGTATGTCACAAAATTTATATTGTTAGATTTATATTTAAAAGAGGTTTCCAATGGTACTATTTTTAGGGTATATAATTTATTTATTAATAGTTAAATCAAAGATTAAAATTTGACTCAAACTATAAGGAGGACTAATAAATCAGGACGGAGGTAGTAAAACTGAATTTCCATTATGTTTCTTAACACAGCGCCGACGCTTGACGCCCGCCGCTGTGGAGATAGTGGTGCCGCGGTTTTCACATCTGTGGTTTGCAGCAAACCGCCCGGACTTCAGAGCCTTTGGTCCAACTCCAAGTAAACAGCAACTAGCACCATGATCAGCACTAGTTAAGCTGTCCCAAGCCATAATTTACATGGATGGCCTGAACCTGGACTTGAGCCCTGAAGAAAGTACACGGCAAGTGGGATTGGTTGCAGGATAAATCGTTTCTTACGCGGCCTCCAATGGCGGGTTAAACGGGGCCTCTGGGCTGATACTATAAGAACATGAGAGCCATCTTGCACTCAACCCAAAGTGCCTCCTCGAGTAAACAAAGCGTCGTGTAAATAAGCTTGTGGTTTCAGGTTGAGGCATGCATCCATCGAGGCTACATTGTTAGGAGCAAACATCTCAGTAAGCTTGTGGTACGTACCTTGAAGCCTCTCGTTTTTTGGGTCCATTGCTGTTCGGTTTACCAGAAATTTTAAGTCACTAGTTTCCTAGATAAACTAGTTTGTTTAATGGTATACTGCTAGAGAGCCACTAGTCCCATCAGCAAGGAGTTGTGTGCAGATACTAGATAGACTGCAAACTGGGCAGAAGTTAAAATGAGCCTTGCAATTCTAAGTGGGAGGTTATCATCAGAAACAGAACTTTTTTGCAGAAGAAAATATGTTTGAATTTTTCCCTGAAATGTTGAACTCACAAAGTAAGATTTCCCTGAAATACCGAGGCAAGACACGGACAATGCTGCCAATTTTCTGAATAACTTTGCAAATTCAATCCCAAAATGCACTCCGTTAAGATGGTCTTGTGTGCAAAGTCGTTCCAATAACTGACCCAATCGAACGAAATAAGAACACCCCGAAAGGACGCATATAAGCGTTAGCAGTCAGAGACTCAAAATCACAATTATGCTTCAACAGAACAGGTACATATCATAATGTGATGATGCCAAGAGATAACCTTTTGCTCAGCACTTTCATGATAATTCTTTGTTCTTTTTATTTTTTCTGAGACCTTCCATTACTGATGGAGAAAATTCAGAACAAAGATGGCAAGACCAAACATCTCAGATACATGCATATCCTCGCCGTTGCAGGACTCAGGAACACCGTGACACCACACAAAACTTCAACATCCAAACTAACCGTCAGTGAAATCTATCTAAACATACGCCTACCCTATGAACATACACACACCTGACAATCTGTCTAAGCCTAACTAACCTAGCTACAAACGAGAACCAAAAGAAGAACAAGACACCAATGTAGGGTCAGTCATGGTAGCAGAGGAGCATGACGACGCATCGCCGGATGATGTAGAGCCTGGCCTTGTGTTGCCTCAGCATCCTGCTGATCCCTCCTCCTCCTGCTCCTGACCCCTTGTGGTTGCCGCCATGGCTCTTCAACTTGTTCATCCTGGCTGAAGAGGAAGGTGGTGGTTGAGCTAGGTGGTGAGCTGGAAGAAAGGCTCCTTGCTCTGCTCCTCCACTGCTGCTACTGGATGGATGGATGGATCTGCCCGTGCTGTGGCATTGCCATGCTTATATGGGAAGGGTACGCCGTGGCCAAATGGCACAAAATGACAGACTGCTCTCTCACATGATCCTCGCATCTTTGCCAACTAGGCAGAGACGTTGGGTAGAGAGAGTTGGGGCCATATGCCCCTTGTAGTATGCACCAGACTCTCTCGAGGTGCAGGGGACAATCGCCTAGGAAGCCGGGAAGTTTGCCTCACTGCAATTCAAGACCAAGGACAGGTAGACAGATCCTCTTGTAAAGTTATCGAAATAATCCACACATAATAGTTACTCCCTCTGTCCAAAAGTTAATGGACATATAGTGCTTATTACAGTCTTTTAAAGTCAAACTTTGTCAATTTTAACCAAGTTTATTGACAAAAGTATGAACATCAAGAATACTAAGTCAATGAGTCAGATTCATCATGAAATATATTTTCATATGGTATATATATGGTAGTGGATATATAGATATTTTTCTATACAAACTTGGCCAAACTTTGCGAAACTTGACCATGCACACTATATTATAACACCATATTATACTAATTGTACAATATATAAAAGATATAGCGTAATCTAATACGTTACAAAATTAATCATAACTTAAAATTGTTCAACATATCAAAATAGTGACATCTAAAATATATAGACGGTGGAAATAATACTACAGGATAACTTGAACCTTGATGCTTTGAAAATGAGTGATGATGTCCTCATCTTTGACTTGCAAGAAAATTCCCTTTGAATGAATGTAACAAAATCGCTATTTATAAACATTCTCACATTGTAAGTTCACATGACAAATTGCAAATTTGTATGTCTAAACAATTCCTAATTCACTCCAAATAAGTGTCTAATTGGAATCTCTCCTACTTAAAAACTGATGTAAAGTTCTTCCATCCCCTTGTCCTTCGTCCAACCTTACTTACGCCCCCCCTCCTTCTACCTATTTTGATTTCTTTTTTCCTTTGAAACTTACTTTTTTCGTTGGTTTTCTCTATAAACCCGCCTCAACCGCCCCCACCTTTGATTTATCTTATCAAATAAAATTATATATTTTACAAAATCACATTAATATGGGTAGGTAAATCACGAGCTAACATACTAGAAAACTAATATCCCGTTGCAATGCACGGGCAATCATCAGTATACTAAACTTGGAAGAAAACTACTCAAGCTAACTTACTTAGTGTTGCACTTCTGTAAAGAGTTAAATAAACGGTGGGTGTCTTAACTTGTCTGACGCGATCACTTTGGTGCCTAAAGTTCTAAAATACATAAAACTGATGCTATAACTTGTCCTGTCGTGCACATACGGTGCCCGCCAGGGCCACACATCAGTGGCGGGCAGCCAATGAGGTGCTGATGACTTGCACATGATTTTTTTTACAGACCCCCCCCCCCCCCCCCTATTTTATTAATTATGTAGGAATGACTAACGTTGATCTCACATATTAGTATAATTAATTACAGAAAGACAAACTGGGTTGTTCGATACGGTCGAACCTGAGACACCCGGGTTAAATTTCCTGCACACTAGTCACCAGGCTGAACAATACTTTATGACCAACTATTTCCTGGAAATAAATATAGCTCTTCATCAAATCCATTTCCCTTTCATGTTATTTACGGTTTTTTTAATTTTTTTTCTTCAAGTTACCGTCTAGTTTTTATGATATGCAAAATTTCTCATACAAAAATATAAACAGTTCAACGTATATCATCAATCAATATTGTAAAATATATATATCTTCGATCAGGACCACAAGCACGTATAATTACTGTGTATCTTCATTGTATTTTCAGAATATATAATTATTAAAAAAATTAAAAATTGCATTATGAAAACTGCTCGACGTGTATTAAAATCATTGTGTAAAAATATATATAAAATGTGTTAAAACATGTTAAATGTGTTTGTGGAAATGAAGAATAATTTTACACAATAATGTTTTAATACATGTTCAACATTATTTCGAAATTGATGTTGTCCATGTTTTAAATGTATGACGGACATTTTTCGTAAAAACATTTTCAATTTTTTAAAACACCTAAATTTTTTTAGAGATACGTTGAACATTTTTTTTCAAACTTCCTTTATGTTTACGGCAGTTGTAATATTTTCTTACATTTCTTTTTTCAAACGAGAATAATAGATACTACTATAACAACAACAACAAAGCCTTTAATTCCAAACAAGTTGGGGATAGGCTAGAGGTGAAACTCATAAGATCTTACGATCAATAAACAGTAATGATAGATATGAAAATGAAAAAAGGATAAAAAATCATGTACGGGCGCATAAGATCGAGTGTCATATATTTAAATAAATATATAAGAGAAACGCTTGAAGATGTAATTATCGATGCGATCGGTAGATAGTGTCTAGCTAAAGTTCACCGAGTAGAGTCTTACGTGGACGTCAGCTTGGGCGGGCTGTACAAATCGCGGCTGCTAGGTCCCATGTTCGAAAATCATGCCTGCAATTTTATTTTACTCTTGTTTCTCAGTAATTTTGACATGTGGACCCATGTCTCTAATTTAAGGGCCTTTCTTATACACAATTAAACAGAATATGAGGGTTTTCTTTCAAAAATCCTTATGCATGGGACATCCAAAGCTCACCCACTGCCAGTCAATGACACGTGGGCCAACGCCAAGCTAACATGCCACATAGGCAGAAAATACACCCGGATACGTACACGAGGCACTATATTTGCACGATAGGACAAGTTATTGCACCAGTTTTGTGTATTTTACAACTTTAGACACCAAAGTGATCGCGTTGGACAAGTTAAGGCACTTGCAGTGTATTTAACTCTTCTGTAAAATAGTTGGGAGCTTGCAACCCGCTGGACAACGGAAGTGGGAGGAGATGCCCGATGCATAAAATTAGCTTAGTTTAAGATTCCGCATAAGAGGACATGTCCAAATTCCGATACTAAGAGGATTAATTATTAAGTTACATGAATACATCAAATTATCAGTTAGACCTTGAACGGTTGAACTTGTGCCCTTTTTTTTTTATAGCGAAGCATGAGCGCAAGCAATTGATGGATCTGTGGGGACCTCCTATTTGCTGCTCATTGCGGCAAGAAGTCCCTGAACACACGGGGGCGCCGTGAAATGGGCCGGCCTATTGCCGAGTATCGTAATGAGTAATTTCTGGGCATTTTACACAGTCTTTTTTCTATTCAGGTTTCCACATTGTTTTTAAAACGCATTTTTTTTACTAAAATACAAACATTTTCCAAAAAATATATGAACATTTTTTGTATCTTTTAAAAAATACGCATATTTTTTAAAGTTGTGAATATATTTTTAAATCTGAACTTTGAAAAAGCATGGGCCTTTAAATATTTATGAATATTTTTTGTAATTCCACACATGTTTTGAAAATTTATTAATTTTCTGTACAAATTTTGAAAAAGGGAATGCTGGCAGAGAGAAACACCAAAACTAAAAAAAATAAAATAGAACGACCGAACGTACCAAAAACTGGAGTAATAAATCTGTACATAGTATAGTAGGATGCTAAATAGGCTACCCAAATCTCTACCGTCATGTGCGATGCAACAAATAAGAAATACCAGATGTGTGTGTCTAGTATGGAGAGCTCCTTTTTTTTTTTTTTTGAGCGAAAGTATGGAGAGCTCCTATGTGTGGCTCTTTGCGACAAATTGGCAGGCATCGAGCTATCATGGGTCGGCCCATTTGCAACCTATTTTTAAACGTCAGTAACGGTTTTTTTATACTTTTCATACTCCTCAAATTCATGATTTACATTTTTATATAAGCATTTCTTAATAAATGTTTACCGTTTTTCAAATATATGATTACAATTTCTTTTTAAATTTTTTGATTTTGATGTCTAATTCAATAATATGCAGTGTACATTTTTCGTATACATGTAAAACATTTCGTATATAAACTTTTGAATATTTTCAAGTACATGATTTTTTTTCAAATAATTTTTATAACCATTTTTTGGGGCATGTTACCCATTTTTAGATTACAAGTTAATTTGTTAACAAGGCCAAAAATATTTTTTGGAAACATTTGAACATTATCAAAATGTAATGTACATTTATTAATGGTATTAAACTTTATTTTTTTAATTTCAATAATATTTATTTACATTGTATAAATATATATTTTAAAATGTCACTACCTTTTCTGAAACGCATGTATTATTTCCCAAAAGCACCAATATCTAGGTCGAATTCTAACAACTTTATTTTTAAATTCCGCTAACATTTTTAGAATTCATGATTTCCGGAGTTTTTTAGTAAATATAAATGTTGGAATACAACTATTTGCAAATTGAAGGTTTGACCGAGATGGGCTGGCCCAAGAGGGTGCGAAGCCACAGCCTCCTTTTTTCTGTTTTCTATATGTTTTCTGTTTTGTTTTTTGCTTTATTTTTTTAAAATTTTGATTATACTTTAAAATATTCTAAATATATATATTAACAAAAACACTAGCTAATGGTTTCTGAAAAATGTTGACCAATAATTTGAAAAATGTTCAAAATTTGATCATGTATTTAAAAAATGTTAATCTAGCATTCGAATATTTTTGAACAATTATTTTAAAATGTTTGATCAAATATGTGAAAAAATGTTAAATGTGTATAGAAACTTTTTTGACCATGTATTAAAAAGTTGATGAATTGTTTTCTCATGTAGATAGAAATGTTAATCAAGTATTTTCAAAAATATTGAATAAGTATTAGAAAAATATCAAACATTTGTAATTGGTTAAATGAGTATAGAAAAAATGTTGACAATGAGTCAAAATTGATTTTTTTTCTCATGTATATACAAAAATTTAATGGAGCATTTTATATAAAAAATTCACACGTATTTTGTAAAATGTTGATCAAGAATTTGACAAATTATAAATATGTATAGAAAAATTGTTGACCATGTACTAAAAAAATGATGGTCTTTTGATAATGTATATAAAAGGTGTTAATCAATTATTTGAAAAAATGTAGAATAAGTATTTTAAAAATATTAATAAAGCATTTGCAAATTATTAAATGTGTATATAAAAAATGTTGACCATGTGTTTAAAAATATTAATATTGCATTTTAGAAAAAAATAGTTCAAGCATTAAAAAAATGTAGAAATGAAAAGGAAAACGAAAAAAGAAACAAGATAATCCAAAAAATGAAACAAATGAAAAAAGAAGTAAAAAACTGGAAAACAAAAAATAAATAGAAACGGAACAAAAAAGCAAAAAAAAAAAAACCGACTCGACTTGCTTCAAGCAGGTCGCGCCCCCGCTATTTAAGACGAAGAGTTGGTAGTCGTGATGGCTAGCTGGGCTCGCTGCCTTCCTGGAGGTTCAGTGGTTGATCCCTCGTTCTCCCATTTTTCTTCCCTTTTTCTTAATAGTGTGCAAAATGGGCCAGCCCGACTACTTTAGCCTTTCAGCGAGACATCCTATGGTCTCGCTGAAGGCGAGATATAGTCTCTGCGGTCTTGTTGGTTCACTCGGTCATGACAGCAGTTGACCGTTGACTAGTTCACCGGTCAACCATTGAATTTTGAAAAAAGTGCAAACATCGGAAAATATCGAAGATAGTTCGTGAATTCAAAAAAGTTCACAAAATAATAATAAAAGACATGATTTCACAAAAAGTGAACAATTATGCAAAAGTTCATGAAATAAAAAATGTTCTTGGTGATTTTGAAAAAAATCACCGATTTGTAAAAGTTCGTCGATTTTATAAAAAAAATAACGGATTTGAAAATGGTCCATCGTTTTGGAAAAAAAGTTATGTATTTCACAAAAGTTCACAGTTTCGGATTGAACTAATTTGAATTTGAACGGTCAGATGTGTCAAATAGCGTATGTATGCTTATATTATCCATCTACATGCTGAAAACGAGGAGAAAGGATTGGCTGGCTGACCGGTGGAATACAGGTGAGTATTTGTGGAGGAGTAAGGTTAAAAAATTATACTTTGATGTTGATTTTTAAAAAATAATTAAAATTTCATTTATAAGTTTCAAATGATTTTCTTTTTTGAAATAAAAATTCAGGTGGGGAACCTCTCCTCCCCCCGGTGAAAATTCAAAAAAAAACATGGAGTTTTTTTTGATGAGCTGATTTATTCGGCACAATCATTGATTTTAATAATTAATAATATATAACTATGTTCATCCATGCAGAGGCTGGCAGTTTATCCTACATTTTGAAAATAGTATAATGTAGTACTACTCATGGTGTTTGTGGGGGTTTCAACCTCCGTTTCGAGAAAAAAAAAATCATGGTGTCTGCAAGAGTCACCACTGAGGATTCCCAGCAATTTTAACAAAGGTGACTTCAGCATAATATTTACATGAGATTTGTTAGAAGGGACTCTTACATAGGTTTAGAATTAAGGCAGAACAAAAGAACAGTTACTTGGTCTGATTACCGCTCATGTAGCACATATTGTTCTTGTGAGACGAAGAACTGCTGCTGAGAGTCAGGAAAAGGAGTCATTCTGCATCTGCCTCATCTTCGGTCTTCGGTTCGGTTTCGTGCTTGATGATCACCATCTTCTCCTGAGATCAATGGACAAGGAAAACTGATTGGATCAAGACGCTGGATAGAGCTTACCTGCAGTTCAATGTGCTTGCAGCAAAACAAAAAACAGACATTTTCGCCCGTCGGTTTACATGTGTCAAAAATAAATGTGAAGCATGTCTTACCTCCATAAGTTGTGAGCTGCCACTGCACACCGAAGGATTGGCCTCTTCCTTCAGCAAAGGACTGTCGGCGCCTCCTTCGGTCGACTGAACTGACCCACTGTGCTGCAGCAGTGTCAACTCATCATCGTCCGGGATCCACTTCACAACGAAACTTGAGCTCCAGTCGTCCATGGCAACTTGGAAGGTGTGGGTCGAGCCGCGAAGATATGAGAATGCAGCTGGCACGGTGCCCCTGCCATCATCAGTGATCTCTTTGAGAAGTTCTTCTGCCGTGACACCGATCAGTTCCTGCGCCTCCTCGGCAAAGATCATCAAGTTCATGGTTCCAGTGTCATCCTCCACCACTGCATTTAACTTGTACCTTGCGTGCCGAAAAACACCAGCATGGTAATTACTAACTACTTAACAATATTTAGCATGTGATGTCTGAACTAAGCAACAATGAGGCACTTCAAGATTCTTACCATACTTCTGGCCTCCTCCTCTTCTTGTTCACTGGGTCACACTGCCTGCACCAGAATTCTCTTCCGTCCCTGCCGATCGACTGTCTGCAGTGGACGCATCCAAGATAGTACCAACCCTGGGTGCAGTCTATCTCTTTCAGGGTGGCTGTGCACAAAAATTTGGTATTCTTCTGCAATAGACCCAGAACAGAATTAGGCTGTCAAGTGCACAAAACCCATATGCAATCAATGCGAGGAGAGCACCGTCTTACCGGTAACTTGAATGGATCGAGGCTTTGCAGCTGTTTGATTGTTCTCCAGCTACTTTGTAACTCCTGGGCTCGCTGAGAAATACTTTGCGACTCCTGAGTTGGATCTACAGATCTTTCTTGCTGAGAATGGAGGTGCACTATCGTTTTTTTTGGATGATGCCAACTGCACACAAACAACAAAGTTAGCCCTACAAAAATGTTGACTAGAATAGATCAATCATCAGTTTAAATAATGGACAGTAGAGGCCACTCACTTCGTGCGGAATTGTTGTGCTTCTGGTATTTCCAAATCTAGGTAGTACTTTGAAGCTGATGAAGAGCGAACTGTGTATCCTTTTCCTAAACAGAACAGTGATATCATGTTTTATGGCAATGAAAGGAATGTGGTTATATAGTTGAATCAGATAGTAGAAAGCGATAAATAAACGGAAGGGGGAATCAAGGACTGACCCTTGTAGTGGGAAACACACATCGCTGCGAACACGGCAACAACAGGATCTTGTCGGCATTTCTTGCAAACCTCTGCGTAAAAATCATGACCGAGCTTTCCATACAGTGTGACATCCAGTTCCTTTCCACTGTAAGATGAGAATTGCAAAAGCTAAGGCGCTATCACGGAGCGACCGAAATCTGAAAGGAATAACTAGGTTCTGTTACCTGAAATCCTCAATCAGTAAGCTGCAAAATTCTATCACGCGGAGTATTTTGGGGACCTGCCATATGGGCCAAACTTCTACTACTTGGCCAATAACATCTGCAATGTTTATATCAACACATGTCAGACAAAAAATCAGAATTTGCACATATTGATGTGGCAAGCCTAATGCTGATTCCACTTTAGCTTCCCAAACATTTACCTGTCAATGAGTTATTGTCGAGGCCTCTCGAAGGAGGAACATCACCAAAGTCAACAAAATCAAAGTGGTGGAGAGGTATCACGTTGACATCTCCATCGATCTCATCTACCACCGTCTGTGCTCCAATGTTCATCATGAAGGGGTTCCTACAGGTCATGTAGTTCCCCTTGCTTGGACAAACTTCAAAATCTGACAGTGTGTAGACCTTCCCTTCAATTAACCGTTCTTCGAGACGCTTTTTACATTTTCGATGTACATGGGCTTGCATGGTTCCACCCTACAAGTGAAAGGCGAAAAGAAGGATCATTGTGTCGAGAAACCTCGGAGGGTGCTAACTGGACAACAGTAGCAGGTGGCATCAAGAATCATCAGGTAGCGAATGCATCGTCACCTCATCGTCGATGAGAAGGCTGTCAAGGCCGAACACCATGCCATTGTTTGGGTTGAAGGACTCCCAAATCCGCGAGAAACGCACCCGGACTCTGTGCCTGTGCTCCGGTGACGGGTTCAACTGAGACAGTGGGCTGAACCCACCCTCAGCTTCATCCATTTTGGCCTTGATGGCTTGAAGCTTAAGCTCTACATATATGTGGAGGGAAAAAAAGAACACAATGTGACCAATCTTTTCTCCATTAGTCAACCCGAACAGCTGCACAAAAATTATAAAGAGTGTGCAGAAATAATTTTCATGGAGCTGAAATCCTGAAACCAGTGCAGACTGCTAATACTATATGATTTTGTCAGCGGTGTCTTTCTAATAACAAAATGGTTACTAAATATATGATTTGTTGAAATCAGTAGTTCACATGTTTTAGTGCTTGTTGCCTGTAATAAAGCTATATAAGCTTGTTAAAAAAACACCTTAGTCCTCAAAAACCCATTTATTCCTAAATATGATCAAATGTCTGCACTGGTTTAGCCGTTTTCTTTTTCATGCAGACATTGGCTGTCATTTCCAACAAAATGGATTCTTCAATCTGGATAGGGAAGGAGACCCGGGGGGCGGGGTACTAATCTGAGTTCCGATGCTACTCTGGGTCTGGTGTCTATGGGAAAAAATGAACATGATTATTAATGGGCGACTGTGGTTATAAGATGCCAGGACTCAGGATGATATGGCGCGCAATAAACAAAATACTCCTACTTTGCAAGCGGGCGAAAAAGACTGATTTAAGGTGGAAAAAAATCAACAGGGTGGAATCATCAATCTTGTAACAGGCAAAGAACTGGAAAGGGATATTCAAGGAAACAGGGCGCTAAAGACATACCAAACTAAAACAATTTCTAGAATGGTTACTATTCTTTTTTACTTTGTAGGTCTAATTTAATTTGTCTATGTTGATAATTTCTGGCTTGTATAGAGGGACCAAGCCAAGCCGCAGGCCATCAACAATCTATTCATGCTTAGGTTAGTTTTGTTTTAGCATTTGTTTTCTTAATCTTACGTTTCACTAGCATGTGCTTTGTCTTCTTAGGCTAGAATTGAACTTGGTCCCAGAGTAGCACGACTTCTCTTATTAGCAACATATGTATGCATAGAAGACGACAACTGAATTTTAAGAAAAGCATCTCCCATAAGATTTGTTTCCTCCCGCACGGTTTGCTCCCGCATATCAACATGCTTCGATGTTAAATAGGTTGTACCAGATCTAAAGTTGCTATATCATATCCTGGTAACATGCTTCTCTGTCAAGAATTACAAGTTTTATTGCAAAAAATTAGTGATGTCACAGTTTGCATCTGAAATATATTGAATGATGAGAAGTTATGCATAGTATACTATGTATATATACTATGGTTATCATTACAGCTCTGAACACATATGGTTATCATGTATGCTACATTATTCAGCCAACATGTGCATTTTGAGATCATTGCTTTCCTAGCGCGTCTTTCAAATCTCGGTTGCTAATTTGAATATGCATACTGCCATGGTCGCAGCTATGGACTAGCTTCATGCGCAGTTTTCAAAATTGTATAGTTTATGTTTTCATGATTGTTTTCTCAGCTTAACTGCAACTCCAAAGACTCGTGGGATTGTACTAAAGTTTGGCCTCAAACACATCAGTATTACAAAATGTACTGGGAGTTTAGTTCACAGGCCTACGACTTCAGCTTCAGTAGTTGTACGGAATCCTTGTGAATACGGGCGAGTGGTTCTGGGAAAATCAAAATGCTGCTAATGGAATATGTCGACAAGCCTACGAGAATGGAATATGTCAACAAGGCTAAGAGGATTGGATTGAGCTGACAGTGGAGCCAGGTAAGAAGGTAACGAACTTATGTGATATTTTTATGCTAAATAAACAAAGCGGAAGGATACATAGGGTGATTGACTTAATGTTAGCTGTAAAATAACTCTTCATTGTTATGACGTCATCAGTTTACAAAGTGTGCGACTTGCCCTGCTATCTATGCTGCACATGTAAGCTGATGTCTGCATTCATGTAGGCTACTATACTCCTATCCCCTAGCAACAAGTTTTTAGGGGTGTTTTCCCATCAATTTGATGAATTGGATTCTGTAGTTGTTGCGTGATGTCCATTCTGTAGTTGGAGCTGATTTGGCTCTCCATAATAGAGATTTTCCTTCTTATAACATGTTTATTAAAATTTACAGATTACGCACAACTCATTTGAGAAAGTCAAGCTCTACATCATCCAGCAGTCTCTCGTCATGCTATTCTGCTATCATGACTAACCATCTCTGCTTTCCTATTCTCTGACCCTACCATGGGTGCCATGTTTTTCATTTGTCTCGATCTCATTTCTAGCAAGGCTTAACATATTCTTTGGTGTGGACATACTACGTTCGGTTGTTCATGAGGTTTCATATACATGTTGCTAATAGTGTAGATGTAAGGTTTGTGTGTTATGCGGCTTCTAGGTCATGCAATGACAATAATGTAGAAGTATCAATGTGTTATGTGTTTGAATATTAGTTGTGTATTTTCTCCATCAGAAGTGAATTGATCTAAAAAAATATTACTTCGACCAAGAATGAGCACATGCATATGTCCTGCAATGTTGGTTCTAGATATCTGTTATTTTCATCTCTTATTAACCGTTTGGCAATCTGATGAATGAGAAAATTCATTATAGTGGTTACACGTGCGTTGCACGTGCACTGTTACTAGTGTATAAAAATAAATATGGATCCTTGCTGGACCTTGTCAGCATACACATGCAAGTCTTTTAGCATTTTAATCAAGCTGCAGCCGCATGTTATAGACATGGGATGATTATCATTGCTGGTTAATTAGATGGTCGATTGTTCAGTTGTTGCCTAGGCTTCGGCCACTAATCCTCCCGTGTGTAATTATGAAGGGCTTTAGTCTTGCCAGTGAGCCTACTAGAAGTTTGGTTGTTTTTGTCAATGTGCTAAAAAAAGATGTTTTGTCAATGGAGTTTACATTGAATATTTCAATAGTGATGTGCTATATTTTTATTTTATATGTCAGGTTCATATTATATTAGTGCGTGACATTTTTTTCATGTGATAGTCCAGAGACTTCCATGAACTTGTCGGACCCCAGGTGTGTCCTAGATGTAAGGTCCATGACCCTACCAAGGGTAGGTGACCTCATCACCACATGTGGTCCCACCATAGTTGCTATGTATGGTTAATCATAGTTGCCATGTATGTTTACCTGGTTGCCACGTACGCGCAACTGCAGTCGCCATCTAGCAACGAGTCATAGTTGCCATGTGTGTCTACCTAGTTGCCACGTACGCGCAACTGTAGTTGCCATCTAGCAACGTATGTGCGTGGTGTGGGCGAAGAGCAGTTCGCCCACACGTGCGTGGACTAGGTGGTCACTGTGTGGGCAGAAACTGGTTCGCCCACATGGCGCAGCTGGCAACCCCGCGCTGCGGGTCGTGTGGGCGAACTCTCCAACGCCCACACACACGATAATGCCTACGTGGCACTGAAATTCCAACAGATTCTTGTAGGATTCGTGCAAAACAGAATCAACGTGGATCGACGCGTGTGGGCGAAGTGCAAACATGCCACACGTGTGGGCGTTATCATTTGGGTTTTATTTTATATGTCAGGTTCATATTATATTAGTGCATGACATATTTGTTTTTTCATGTGGTGCATCAATATTTCACGTGGTTGGCAGAATGATATCCACGGTTATACTGCAGCCTAATAATCTAGCAATATTAGCACCTCTGATGATAGCAAGAATTTGTGTCAACATTATAAAACCCACGTCCATGCCCCTCAAAAAAAAAAAAAGAACCACGCCCGTGACGGTGAACGGCATGCAAGCCTGTGTCCCATAATTATTATTTTGTTAGGACAAAGATTTAATTTATTTAATTATTTGATATGAATTTGTAAATATTGGCTCATGTTCATATTCAAAGCCAAAACCGATACCAACAATTATATATCAGTGTTATGCTCATTTCTTTCCCTGTATTTTAGTGCCAGCTATTTATATAGAGCGTCTGATATTAAATATGATTATTTAGTTCATTTTTGGTTATTTGGCATTACTATAAATTTTAATCATTTGAATTATTTTATTATTTTTATATTATTTATTTCAAAATATTCTATTTTGGTCAAAATTGAGTCAAGACTTGGGAACCCAGCGACAGTTTGTGAGCTTCACATACTTGAGAGGCTAGAAGTGCCCAGTTTGGTATTTCAATCGGAGACAAAGATCAAGGCGGAAAGAGTGAACAATTTAGCATCAAGGCTTGGTTTCAAAGGATGGTATCATGTCAGTAGCGATGGGTTGAGTGGGGGCTTGGTCCTGTTTTAGTCGAAAGAGGTGGATGTCACACCAACTACCTTTTCAGACCAGCAAGGAGATAATAATGTTTGGAGGTGCACTGGATTTTATGCGAAAGCAAAAAAACGAGTGAGCTAGCAGCTAGGAGATGTTACGATGGCTAAAAACTCAGAGTGACTTACTATGGCTATGCAGAAGAGATTCCATTGAAATTTCAGATAACTACGCGTATTTTGCTGCTAAGACCGCCGCCAGTGGAAGATGGAGGGATTTAGGGAATGCATGGCTTTCTGTGAATTGCAAGATCTGGGTTTCAATGTGCCTTTCACTTGTGATAACATGCAAGAAGGGGATGCAAATGTTAAGCTTCGGCTTGATCGGTTTTTCAAATCAACCTATAAGTTTGTTGGGGAACGCATAGCTTAAGTTAGAAAAAAAAAATTCTACCGCACTCAACTGGAGTAATCATAACTCAAAACATGAGAGAAACTCTATATGATGAATGCCTATGACAGTGTATCAATATGTGCAATGATCCGACGTAGCATAGGTATCAAAAAATGGACAAACCATGAAAATACTGAGCTAGCCATACTACGATCATGCAAGGCAAATGAAAAACATGTCTCTAGTCATGTAATGTAAAATGCTGGTAGTGCAAGGTCATATACTTGGAATGGCTATGAAAACGCCATGGTAGGTAGGTATGGGGGCTGTTTTGAGAAGATGTTGGGTTTATGTGTAGGATAACAAGATAAATTCGTCCCACGAGGATGTACCAGCAAAGTATATATGCACCAAGTCTCAATGTGAGAGTTGGCAATGCATGGTACCAAAGAGGCTAGCAAAATAAGATAAACTGAAGTGCAAAGGCTTCGAAATCACATTAGTCATAGAGAACACAAACAATACACAAGAGTATCACAGTGTCATATTGCATAAGACTCAAAAGCTAAGTACCCCGAGAGGATAGATTGGTGGGGATAACCCCGTTATGTGTCTCGGATCAACCAAAGTCGCTGAGTTCATTAGCAAAAAGCTTCAATAGTCATTCAATCACTAATCAAGCCACCACAAGAGTCCCCAACTTAAGTTATTAGGTAAAAGAAAGGCAACAATTCAAAGGACTCCTTTATTAGTTTTTGATAAAAAGAACATGCGAATGTCTTTCAAACTATAAGAATATTACATCATACTAGGTGAAACTAAAGCAAAGCAAACATGTAAAGACAGCGGGAAACACGATTGCACGAAAACTCTATGATAATGAACATTTCATAAGATCCTATGCATGAAAATATAACCTCCCCAAGCTTAGAACTTTACAATTCCAAACTAGAGAAAATTACGAAAGAAAAGAGAAAATTCAGTTTTTAAAGGACAGTGCGGGAAGTGGTTACCCTCACTAGTAGAAAACTGGTCTTTGGACCGAAGCATTAGTCCCGGTTGGCTATTGGACCGGGACTAATGCAGCCACCAGTCTCGGTTCATGAGGCTAGGCATTAGTCCCGGTTCATGAGGACCCTATAGTCCCGCTTGGTGTTACCAACCGGGACTAAAGGGGTGGTGGCAGGGTTGCGTCAGGCTGGGGCCCCCACGAGACCCTTTGGTCCCGGTTTGTAACACCAACCGGGACTAGAGATGGACCTCTAGTCCCGGTTGGTGTAACCAACCGGGACTAAATGTATCCCTATATATAGTTGGTTCTTCCAGCCCGAGCTCATCCTCTCCATTCTCTGTTCTTCCCTAGCTCGAGCTCATCCCTCCATTTTTGCCAAGATTTGTGAAGATTTGAGGCACCCCAATCCATCCAAGTGTCCACAAAGGTTAGCAACTTTGTCCTTTCATCTCTTATTGCTAGATCAGCTTGTGCAATGCTTTATAAGTATAGTGATTTGTGGGTTTTAGTTTGGGTGTAATTATGTGGGAGTTTTTTAGATTTGTATGCAATTTGAGCTCAAATTAACTTCTTAGTTTGCATATGTGTAGGTGTGGTTTACTTAGTGTGCCTTCCCGTCCCCGTCCTAACCACCGTCGATCGCCCGCACCGTCCTGTCGCCGGCACCACCTTGGTGAGCCTATTCTTGTGTTCTTATCCTTTTTATAAAAAAAATCGTATTTCTATGATTTAGATAGTTACTTGCATAATTTTCTTACTTGTATGATTATTGTTATATATAGTGCCATGGTTATGATATCCGTGCCCGTCGGCCCTCGTCCGGTTTACGATTCAGATGTGGTATATTCTCTTTTATAACTATTTGTTGCATTTCGTGTTAATGACAATTATGCCCATCAAGTTGACATAGATATTTTTATCTAGGAGGTAGTTGAACCCGAAATCCCAACCGACCCTATTGTCGAGAAGTTAAATTTAGTTGAAAAAGAAAACGAGGATTTGAAAGGAAAATTGAAAAGAGTTGAAGAAGAGAAGATGAAATTGGAGTTGTACGTTGCCGATGTCGTCGATGATCACAAGATCAAGATGGATGCAATGTGCTTGAAGATTAGAAAGATTAGAAAATATGCCATTAATAAAGAGGCTTGGTATCATTATGCTGTTGGATCAATTGTAACCTTAGTTGCGATTTTGATCGCATTTGTTGTTGCATTTAAATGTTCTAGCTAGATAGTTGTATGTTGTTTTATGAGAATAAGTGTGTATGAACTTTATGTATGAACTTGTATTAATTTGGTCTTTTCGGTGTTGTGTAATGAAGATGAACTGACAATGGATGTATGATGACCGACGCTCTCCCCAGTTCATTAATGGCGTGCATAGTTTTCTGCGTGCGGCTGAGGCAAACAAGCGGGATGGTTTTATGTGTTGTCCATGTGGTGTGTGTAAGAATGATAAGACTTACTCTAGCACAAAACAAATTCACGTCCACCTTTTTACGTCCGGTTTCATGTCCGGCTATAATTGTTGGACCAAGCACGGAGAAAGAGGGGTTCTAATGGAAGAGAATGAAGAAGAAGAGGATGATGACAACTATTCTGGGTTTCCTGAATATGATGGTACTACAATGGGGGAAGAGAATGAAGAAGAAGAAGCTGACGCATCAGATGAGCCCGCTGATGATCTTGGTCGGGCCATTGCTGATGCAATGAGAAACTACGAAAGTGAAAAGGAGAAGTTGAAGTTGAAGCGCATGTTAGAGGATCACAAAAAAAGGGTTGTACCCAAATTACGAAGATGACAACACAAAGCTCGGTACCACACTGGAATTGCTGCAATGGAAGGCAGAGAATGGTCTATCTGACAAGGGATTTGAAAAGTTGCTGAAAATAATGAAGAAGAAGCTTCCAAAGGACAACGAATTGCCCGACAGTACATACGAAGCAAAGAAGGTTGTCTGCCCTCTCGGATTAGAGGTGCAGAAGATACATGCATGCCCTAATGACTGCATCCTCTACCGCGATGAGGAGTACGAGAATTTGAATGCATGCCCGGTATGCGGTGCATTGCGATATAAGATCAGTCGCGATGACCCTGGTGATGATGTTGAGGGCGAGTGCCCGAGGAAGAGGATTCCTGCCAAGGTGATGTGGTATGCTCCTATAATACCACGGTTGAAACGTTTGTTCCAAAACAAAGAGCATGCCAAGTCGTTGCGATGGCACAAAGAAGACCGTAAGAAAGACAGAAAGTTGAGAGTACCCGCTGATGGGTCGCAGTGGAGAAAAATCGAGAGAAAGTGGCCGGACTTTGCAGATGACCCAAGGAACGTATGGTTTGGTTTAAGTGCAGATGGTATTAATCCTTTTGGGGAGCAGAGCAGCAAGCATAGCACTGTAACACCCCCATGTAATGGTGCACAGTGATGACTATGATCAGCAACTAATCCTTTTGCTAAGTGGGATATGATCAAGTTGAAATTCAAATGTCATTTCAAATTCCACTTCTAAATGCCCTAGGATTATATTGTGATAATTTAAATCCTCAAACAGCATGGGAAAAATGTTGCTTACTTGTGGAAAAATCCAAGACAATGATTGTTGAGGAAAACAACATCACCTTGATGTTGGTGTGGACCCCACCATCAAAACAGAGCCAAATTGCATTTTAAAAGTGCTCCAAAATTCATTTGGAAAATGCAAACAAATTCCAAAAATCCCCAAACCTCTTGTGGCCATGTGGAATATTGCAAGATATTATTTGGACCCTATTGCACATTTTTGCTAAAAGGAATAGTGGCTGAAAAGAAATAAAACAAAAACTGGAAAAGAAAACAGAAAAACATAAAAAGGAAAAAGGCCTAACACTACTGTGCGGCTGGGCCTAAGTCAAATAGTGCGGCCCAGCCCATCACCTCGCTCGTCTCCTTCCTCCTGCTCACCAGGAGGCACATGGACGCGGCGATGCGCGCCACCGGCCGTCCCCGTCGCTCGGACGCCATCCGACGGCCTCCCCGCCGCCTACAAGAGCCCCTGCGTCGCCCTGGAACCCTAGCTCGCCCCCACACCCCGCCTTTCTTACTCCCTGCTTCCCCTCGCCCGCAACCGAGCGCCGCCGCCGCCATGGCCGACGGTTAGACGCGGCCACCGTGCCTCCCGTGCCTCACCGTCGTGCCTAGAAGCCCCGCCACGGCCACCCATCCTCCTCGACCACAAGCCCGAGCCCCGGGAGCCCTGATTCGCCGCCTCTGCATCGTCTTCCTCCTCGGACCGCCGCTGCACGTCGTCGCCGATTGCGTCGCCGTCAAGCCTTCCCCGAGCCCACTTTGCACCTCTACAGGCTCACAGTGAGCCCCCGCTTCCTCCCTTCTCTTTCCCGTCGCCGTTAGCTACCTCTAGGGCCGTCCCCGACGTGCGCCCGAAATGCATCGCCGCGGAGCTCGTCGCCGGCGAGCCTCCAGCGACCAAATGGCCATGCGCTCGTGCCCGTTCGCTTCAGCGCATCGCGTAGAACCTTCCCGCCCCTTCCGTTCGCCCGCTAGCTCGCCGTAGCTTAGTTCCTGTCGGAGTCCGAGCCGCACCGCCACCACTGCTCGTCGCCGGCGCCAAATCCGACCACCCCCAGCCTCGGCCACCACCGCAGATCGACGCGGGGTGGAACGGCCGTTCGAACGCGCCCAAAATCGCGCGATTTGGTCACCTGTGTGCGATTTCCGCCGCTGGCCGAGCCCCTCCGCCGCGTTTTGGCGTCGCCGGCGGCGAGTCGCCAGCCACCGCCGACGTGGCTGACCTGGGGCCACCCCCAGGGTCACTGCTAGTGGGCCAGGCCAGCCCAGTTAACCACTTGACTTGGTCAACTGGCTGACTGGGCACAGCCCAGTCACTGACAGTGGGGCCCATAACCCCATGTGTGTATGACAGTGGGCCACCCCTGTCAGCTGCTTAATTACTAATTAGGTTAATTAAAAATAATTAATTTAGCCCTAATGTCTCACTGACCACTGGACCCCACCTGTTAATTAATCTGTTTAGCTTAATTTAAAACACTGGATTAAAAATGAGTCTATGACATGTGGGTCCCACTGGTCAGGTTTGACCTGAGCACAGTGCTGTTGACTGCTGATGCAATGCTGACCTCATGCTGACGTCATAAAGGATTTTTCGAATTAATTTAATTCTGTTAATTCCAGAAAATGATTAAATCTTTAAAAAATTATAGAAATTAACCCGTAGCTCAGATGAAAAAGTTTTATACATGAAAGTTGATCAGAAAAATCCCACGAATCTGAATATGCCATCCATTCATCTGTCACATGCTCCTAGCATGTTGAACATGGAACTTTCCCCCTCCGGATCGTCTGTCCGATAAATCCAAGGACCTGAGAAATATCGTCAGATACTCTCCCGCTCTGCCTGATACGTGTAGTACTGCGTTAGACTACCCCTAGCACTGCGTATTGCCATGTCATGCATCGTGTTGCATCTGTTTGCTTGTATTTATTGTTTCTTCCCCCTCTTCTCTCCGGTAGCCTCCGAGACTAACGCTGCTGCCGAGTGCGACTACGCCCCTGACGACCAGCCTTTTGCAGCAGAGCAACCAGGCAAGCAAAACCCCCTTGATCATTCTGATATCACCTATTCTTTCTACCTCATGCTTGCATTAGATTTTGCTACTGTATTTAAACAAGTACCCATTCTGATGCATAGCCTGATTTTGAGTACTGCTTTCATACCTGCTTTCATATAATGTTGTAGTATAGGTATGGATAGTGTCCCCCTGTGACTCCCATTTTACTATTGTCGTTGCCCCTGCTTTCATCACCGTCGTCATCGAGGACTTGAAGACAGAAGACTCAGTCATCATGACTGACAAGCCGTTACCGACACCTCACCTCACACACCCCGAGTGTGAATTCACTTGGGGCACTGACACACAGCCACTTTGACTTATTACTGAGATATATGAGAAAGACGGGTCGGCCCCAATGGTACCCGCGAGTGTGAGATGTGGTGGGGTGCGCCGGTAAGGCACCCAAAGGTTTATAGATGAGGCGTGGCCGAACAGTGATGTCCTTACCGCAAGTTCTCGAGACGGGGCGACGGGATGGAGGGACCGCTCGTCACCACATAGTACAATGTCACTAACGGGTTTGGATATGTGATCTGAGAAGGCCTCTAGCCTCTTTCGCACTAACCACCACGCGGGAACAAAAGTGGGCACTCCGCGACCGTACATTCGACCGAAAGCTCTTCAGATGTCACATTGAGCGACTCGCGCCCGGGTGGCCCGCGACAGCATGGTCCTTGTTACAAGGCATGTTAGGACTGACACCGGCCGAGGGCGTAACGTGCAGGATGGCGAGGGCGATGGCCCAAGACCCCGAGCCATTAGGATGTAGACCGGCGTGCTGGCCTCTCTGTTGAGCCTAGGTAGGACTACAGCGTGTCGATGGATGAGGCCGGGTATGACCCGAAAATTGTATCCGGCCGGAGTTTATCGAGCGTGTTGGGTTAGTTTGTGCACCCCTGTAGGGAAGTCAATCTAATCAATTAGCCGTGTCCGCGGTAAAGGACGCTCAGAAATTATCCGGGTCTATGATAACTAGAACTGGATACTTATTGTTATTATTTGAATTATTGGCTCCGGGATTGCTTTCTCGCAGGGGGTCGAGGAAGGATCTCTGGGCCTTGTTGTATTATAACCTATTAATTAAAATATGCTGCTCAACTCTCTTCTCATGCTGCAAGACGCTGAAGATGCTAGTCTTCGATAGGACTAGGCCTTCTTCCCTCTTCTGGCATTTCTACAGTTTAGTCCAAAGATATAGCCCCATTCCTTTGATACTGGTGCATATCTAGCATAGTTCTGATGTAAGTCTTGCGAGTACTTTGGATGAGTACTCACCGTTGCTTTGCTCCCCTTTCCCCTTGATACGATGCCGCGATCAGATGTTGGAGCCCAGGAGACTCAGGATGCAGTTCACCCCGCCGACGACTACTACTACCCCGACGGATGCCACTACTACCAGGATGGAGCCTACTACGACGTAGACTTGTCTGACGTCCAGGAGTAGTTCGGAGGTTCCCAGGCAGGAGGCCTCGCCTCTTTCGATCCGCTGCTTATGTTTGTGCTAGCCTTCTTAAGGCAAAACTTGTTTAACTTATGTCTGTACTCAGATATTATTTGCTTTCGCTGACTCGTGCTTGTCGAGCTTTGTATTCGAGCCCTCGAGGCCCCTGTCTTGTAATATGAAGTTGTATGACTTTAATTAGTGTCTAGTGTTGTATTGTGATATTGATTAGTGAGTCCCTAATCTTGGTCGTACGCATTGCGTGTATGTTTAGCGTACGGTCAAAATGGGGGCGTCACAAGTTGGTATCAGAGCCGACTGCCTGTAGGTAGCCCCCTTTCCACATCCTTGGCCGAAGTTGAGTCTAGTCATTGAAAAACTTTTACTAACACTGATGTTGTGGCTTACGGGCCCACGTCTCAATTGGGTGGTATTAGGATCTTTAATTCCTCATCTATACTCTGGGTTCTGATCTCTCTTCTCTTTCGGGTTAAAGATTTCCTAACTCCAACATTAGGTTCTCGTGATCACATCCACCGGAGAATTGTTTCGTCAAAAATTGTCTTCTTTGAAGTTATGATGCACACACTGTCATTTGACATCTTGAATATCCTTGTTACAGATGCGTCCCGCTAGGCAGATCGTTCGTCTGACCTTCGCGCACGATACGACTGGGTTCCCAGCCATTTTGATCGGTCTCTTGAAGAAGCTGGGATATCGCTGGTACCCCGAGTACACTGTTTACGAGGACTACCGCGAGTTCAACCAGGAACAGTATGAGCCTGAGATGGTTATCTGGGATCGACAGGACCTCTCCATCACTGAGCTACACACCTTCCGTGGCATTGGAGTGACTGTTGAGATGGCGGTACAGGATGCTGCCTATGCTGCTATCGTTCGCCTCCGTGCAGCGAACCCCTGTTTGGAGGAGACGGGATACAGATACATTCCGTATGTCCCTGCTGGAGTTGATACTGCCGCCGACGCTGAGGTCTTGACCCCTTTCGCGCCGCAGCGCAACGACCGGTCCTACACTGCTGTCTGCACCCCCTACGTGAGTCGTCGTTACGACCCACAGGTTTTGGTTCAGTACACTGAAGCACTGGATCGCACTGTCAGGGCTCTTAACTTCGAGTTGTACGCCACCCGAGCTCATCTTCATCAGGCTATGGAGCATTTGTTGCCCGCAGTCCGTGCGAGGATACATCCGGAGTGCATCCTTTACCCGCGTCGGACAGAGTTTCCTCCAGGTCTTGAGTGGCCTGCGGTTGGAGGTCGTACCCCGGCACGTGGACCTGCGCTCCCGCTTGGAATGCAGATTATGCATCAGAGTTTGCACGGGATGCAGGACCCTGCCACCAGGTTTCACATTCAGGGTCATGTGCAGTTCCCTGGCTACTTTCGTTGTCCCCGACGTTGATGTAGCTTATCGCTATGTCCCGTTGTTGTATCCCTCTACCGCGTGCCTGCGTGCCGCCTAGTTTGTCTAAGGTATTTTCATGCCGGACCTATCGTCTATTTTGTAACAGACTTATGGGTTGTAACAGACATATGTATGGATCATTAAGCCGTGTTTGGCTACTATGATGTATTTTTATCGCACTTCCTTCGTTGTGCATGATTACTTCATAAATGAATCCTTGCCTTGCTATTGCTCAAATACTGAACTACCACTGTTTTAAATTAGCAGGATGGTTAGACCAGCAGGAAGTGGCCGTGGTGGCAATGCACCACTGCCACCTGATTACATGACTGGAATGATTCAGCAGATGGAAGTTCAATGTCAGTTCATGCAAGGACTAGTGGACCAACTCCAGAGGCCCCTTATGTACCAGCAGCCAGCCGCAATGTCGCTGCAGGACTTTGTGCGTCTCAACCCGCCTACCTTCCACAACTCAACCAAGCCGCTAGATGCTGATGACTGGCTGCGCGACATTACTCACATACTGGAGTCTGCTATGGTTCCCCCTGCCAACCATGTCAACTACGCGGCCTACTTTCTGAGAGGTCCCGCTGCTCAATGATGGACCAGCCACAAGCATGCTCTGCCAGTAGGCGCCATTGTTACCTGGCCAGAGTTCCAAACTGCTTTCCGTGCTCGCCACATTCCTCAAGGAATGCTGGACCGGAAGAAGCAAGAGTTCCGCAACCTTACCCAAGACAGTAAGACCGTGGACGCTTATCAGCGGGAATTTCTGGACTTGTCCCGTTATGCTGAAGAGGACATGCCAACTGATGCTCGCAGACAGGAGAAATTCCGTGAAGGACTTCACCCGGATGTTCACCTTGCTCTCCTAGCTCACGATTTCCCTAATTTCGCCACCTTGGTGAATAAGGCCATCCAGATTGAGACAGGTCTGCAGATGTACAAGGATCACACCAAGCGCAACACTGACGTGGGTTCATCTTCGGGCTCACGTTCTCAGAAGCAAAGGATCTGGATCCCCAACAGGTACCGTCCGCTTGCTTATGCCCCGAGGCCATCCTATGTGGTGCCTCGTCTGCCCCCTCCGCCGCCAAGACAGCCAAGACCTATGCCGCCAAGAGCCCCTTAGCCTCCACCATCTCGTCCTGAGGATGGACTGTGCTTCAACTGTGGTCGTCCAGGTCACCGTGCTAAAGATTGCAGGCAGGGTCAGAAACAACTTGCACTGCCGAACTACTAGCCCCGCAACAGCAATGCCAGAGTTCCCTATACTCGTGCTCAAGCCAACCGTACTGATATGGCTGAAACTGAAGGCCAGCCTTCTACTGTGATGGGTACACTTCTTGTTAACTCAATACCCGCATCCGTTTTATTTGATTCTGGATCATCGCATTCATTCATGTCAGAAGAATTTGCATCTAAGCATAACCTTAAGTGCGAGAACATGGACATTCAAATAATGGTATCCACTCCCGCGGGTAATTGTCAGACCTCTATGATATGTCCCAACGTCACCGTTGAGATCGAAGGACTAGAGTTCCTCGTCTCGCCCATTGTGTTGGCGTCTTCCAATATTGACTTAATCTTGGGAATGGAGTGGATGATAGCACATAGTGCTTCAATCGTTTGTGCCACTAAGACCGTGCATCTTCTGCACCCTTCCAATGAGTTAGTGGTTCATTCCGCTCGTCTCGTTCGAAATGCCGAGACCCAGATACATATGATGAACGCATTGAATGCATCACCTCTCGAGGGGATTGAAAGTATCCCAGTGGTTCGAGACTTTCAGGATGTATTTCCAGAAGAGCTTCCAGGCATTCCCCCTGCTAGAGCAGTCGAGTTCGTCATTGACTTGAAACCAGGCACCACCCCTATTGCTAAGCGGCCTTATAAAATGCCTCCTCATGAACTTCTTGAACTTAAGGAAGAAATTGACAAATCGCTTCGCGAGGGTTTTATTCGTCCTAGTTCCTCAGCTTGGGGAGCACCTTCCCTCTTTGTCAAGAAGAAAGATGGTACTAATCGGCTAGTTCAAGATTACCGACCTATCAACCAAGCAACAATTCAGAACAAATATCCGCTTCCACGGATCAATGATCTGTATGATCAGCTTGCTGGATCATTAGTATTCTCTAAACTCAACTTGAGGTTGGGTTATCATCAGATCCGTGTTCGTGAAGAAGATATTCCAAAGACAGCATTTGTTACTCGCTATGGTTCATACGAGTACACCGTCATGTCTTTTGGCTTAACAAATGCCCCAGCAACCTTCTCATGGTTGATGAATTATATCTTCATGGATTATCTCGACAAGTTTGTCGTGGTATATCTAGATGACATTCTGATATATTCCAAGAATAAAGAAGAACATGCCGAACATCTTCGTCTTGTGCTCGAAAGGCTTCGAGAACATCAACTGTATGCCAAGTTCTCTAAGTGTGAGTTCTGGCTAAATGAAGTGACTTACCTTGGTCATGTGATCTCCAAGGATGGTATTGCCGTCAACCCTGAACGAGTTCAGGCTATTCTTGACTGGACTCCCCCAAAGAATGTTAAGCAAGTCAGAAGTTTTCTCGGACTTGCCAGCTATTGACATCGCTTTGTCGAGAACTTCTCCAAGATTGCAAAGCCCCTGACCAATCTACTTCACAAGGGTGTTAAGTTTGAATGGACAGACAAATGTCAGGAAAGTTTCCAGACTCTCAAGGACAAGCTTACATCAGCACCAGTGCTTGCTCCTCCAGATTCTCGCAAGCACTTTGTCATTTATTGTGATGCTTCTCGTCAAGGATTAGGCTGTGTCCTAATGCAAGAGCGCAGAGTAATTGCTTATGCCCCAAGACAGTTGCGTCCTCATGAAGAGAACTATCCAGTTCATGATCTCGAGTTAGCTGCAGTGGTCTATGCTCTATTGAATTGGCGACATTACCTTCTCGGTAATCGTTGCGAGATCTATACTGACCACCAAAGTCTGAAATACTTGTTTACTCAACCAGACTTAAATCTCCGTCAGCGAAGATGGATGGAATCTCTCACCAACTATGATTGGTATTTCATATACCCCTGGCAAGGCTAATGTAATGGCCGATGCTTTGAGCAGAAAATCTTATTGCAACAACTTCATGGTTGAGAAAGCTAATCCCCGTCTTCATGAAGAGCTTCGCAAGTTGAACCTCCACATTGTACCGAAAGGTTTTCTCAATAGCCTTTATGTGGAACCAGATCTACACAGAACTATTGTAATTGCGCAAGGAAAGGACACGGAATTATATCCAATTATAGCAGAACTTGGAACTGAGAAAGTCAAGGACTTCTCCTTAGGTGAAGATGGAGCTTTATATTTCATGGATCGTCTTGTGGTTCCCCAAATTGATCTTATGACAGAGAAATTTATGAAAGAAGCTCACGACACTCTGTTGTCTATTCACCCTGGAAGCACCAAAATGTATCGCGACCTTCGTCAGCGATACTGGTGGCCCAACATGAAGAAAGATATTGCTCGGTACATTGAACAATGTCACACTTGTCGTCAAGTTAAAGCAGGACTTCTACAACCATTGCCTATTCCCGAATGGAAATGGGATAAAATTCAGATGGATTTCATTCTTGGTCTCCCCCGCTCACAGAAAGGTCATGATGCTATCTTTGTCGTCATTGACCGATTCTCCAAGGTTGCACACTTTTTGCCAGTTAAGGAGACTATCACTGCTAGTCAGTTAGTGGACTTATATATCTCGAGAATTGTTTCACTGCATGGCATTCCAAAGCAAATCGGTACAGATCAAGACAGTGTTTTCACCTCGAAGTTCTGGGAGAGTTTCCAACAAGCTTTGGGCACTCATATAACCTGGAGCACTGCTTATCACCCGCAGTCCCAGGGTCAAGTTGAACGAGTCAACCACGTGCTTGAAGATATGCTACGTGCTTGTGTCATCTCATTCGGTAAGAAGTGGGAAGAATCTCTTCCGTATGCTGAGTTTTCCTACAACAACAGTTATCAAGCTAGCTTAAAGATGGCCCCCTTTGAAGTGTTATATGGACGTAAGTGCCGAACCCCTCTGAATTGGTCAGAAACTGGGGAACGTGCACTCATTGGTCCGGACATCATTCAACAAGCAGAAGAACAAGTTCAAATTGTACGAGAGAATCTTAAGACGGCTCAGTCGCGTCAGAAGAGTAGTTATGACCGCAAACATTGGGGACTTACTTACCTCCCCGGTGATATGGTTTATCTGCGTGTCACTCCTATGAGAGGCACTCATCGTTTTGGTATCAAAGGCAAGTTAGCTCCTCGCTACATTGGTCCTTTTCGCGTTATCGCAAAACGTGGACAAGTGGCTTACCAATTGGAGCTTCCACCGCAATTCTCTCACCTGCATGATGTCTTCCATGTTTCTCAATTGCGTCAATGCTTCAAAGATCTGCAACGAGCAGTGGATTATGAGATGCTTGATCTGCAAGATGATCTCTCCTACAAGGAGCATCCGATCCGCATTCTTGATGAAACTGAGCGAAAGACTCGTCAGAAGACTATCAAGTTCCTCAAGGTACAGTGGTCAAATCATTCAGAAGATGAAGCCACTTGGGAACGCGAGGATCAGCTTCGTGCAGAATACCCCGAGCTTTTTCCTTCTACTTCTTAATTCTCGGGACGAGAATTCTTGTTAGTAGGGGAGAATTGTAACACCCCCATGTAATGGTGCACAGTGATGACTATGATCAGCATCTAATCCTTTTGCTAAGTGGGATATGATCAAGTTGAAATTCAAATGTCATTTCAAATTCCACTTCTAAATGCCCTAGGATTATATTGTGATAATTTAAATCCTCAAACAGCATGGGAAAAATGTTGCTTACTTGTGGAAAAATCCAAGACAATGATTGTTGAGGAAAACAACATCACCTTGATGTTGGTGTGGACCCCACCATCAAAACAGAGCCAAATTGCATTTTAAAAGTGCTCCAAAATTCATTTGCAAAATGCAAACAAATTCCAAAAATCCCCAAACCTCTTGTTGCCATGTGGAATATTGCAAGATATTATTTGGACCCTATTGCACATTTTTGCTAAAAGGAATAGTGGCTGAAAAGAAATAAAACAAAAGCTGGAAAAGAAAACAGAAAAACATAAAAAGGAAAAAAGGCCTAACACTACTGTGCGGCTGGGCCTAAATCAAATAGTGCGGCCCAGCCCATCACCTCGCTTGTCTCCTTCCTCCTGCTCACCAGGAGGGACGTGGACGCGGCGATGCGCGCCATCGGCCGTCCCCGTCGCTCGGACGCCATCCGACGGCCTCCCCGCCGCCTACAAGAGCCCCTGCGTCGCCCTGGAACCCTAGCTCGCCCCCACACCCCCCCTTTCTTACTCACTGCCTCCCCTCGCCCGCAACCGAGTCCCGCCGCCGCCATGGCCGACGGTTAGACACGGCCACCGTGCCTCCCGCGCCTCGCCGTCGTGCCTAGAAGCCCCGCCACGGCCACCCGTCCTCCTCGACCACAAGCCCGAGCCCTGGGAGCCCTGATTCGCCGCCTCTGCATCGTCTTCCTCCTCGGACCGCCGCCGCACGCTGTCACCGATTGCGTCGCCGTCAAGCCTTCCCCGAGCCCACTTTGCACATCTACAGGCTCACAGTGAGCCCCCGCTTCCTCCCCTCTCTTTCCCGTCGCCGTTAGCTACCTCTAGGGCCGTCCCCGACGTGCGCCCGAAATGCATCGCCGCGGAGCTCGTTGCCGGCGAGCCTCTGGCGACCAAATGGCCACGCGCTCGTGCCCGTTCGCTTCAGCGCGTCGCGTAGAACCTCCCCGCCCCTTCCGTTCACCGGCTAGCTCGCCGTAGCCTAGTTCCCGTCGGAGTCCGAGCCGCACCGCCGCCACTGCTCGTCGCCGGCGCCAAATCCGACCACCCCCAGCCTCGGCCACCACCGCAGATCGATGCGGGGTCGAACGGCCGTTCGAACGCGCCCAAAATCGTGTGATTTGGTCGCCTGTGTGCGATTTCTGCCGCTGGCCGAGCCCCTACGCCGTGTTTTGGCGTCGCCGGCGGCGAGTCGCAGGCCACCGCCGACGTGGCTGACCTGGGGCCACCCCCAGGGTCACTGCCAGTGGGCCAGGCCAGCCCAGTTGACCAGTTGACTTGGTCAACTGGCTGACTAGGCACAGCCCAGTCACTGACAGTGGGGCCCATAACCCCATGTGTGTATGACAGTGGGCCACCCCTGTCAGCTGCTTAATTAGTAATTAGGTTAATTAAAAATAATTAATTTAGCCCTAATGTCTCACTGACCACTGGACCCCACCTGTTAATTAATCTGTTTAGCTTAATTTAAAACATTGGATTAAAAATGAGTCTATGACATGTGGGTCCCACTGGTCAGGTTTGACCTGAGCACAATGCTGTTGACTACTGATGTAGTGCTGACCTCATGCTGACGTCATAAAGGATTTTTTGAATTAATTTAATTCTGTTAATTCCAGAAAATGATTAAATCTTTAAAAAATTATAGAAATTAACCCGTAGCTCAGATGAAAAAGTTTTATACATGAAAGTTGATCAGAAAAATCCCACGAATCTGAATATGCCATCCATTCAGCTGTCACATGCTCCTAGCATGTTGAACATGGAACTTTCCCCCTCCGGATTGTCTGTCCGATAAATCCAAGGACCCGAGAAATATCGTCAGATACTCTCCCGCTCTGCCTGATACGTGTAGTACTGCGTTAGACTACCCCTAGCACTGCGTATTGCCATGTCATGCATCATGTTGCATCGGTTTGCTTGTATTTATTGTTTCTTCCCCCTCTTCTCTCCGGTAGCCTCCGAGACTGACGCTGCTGCCGAGTGCGACTACGCCCCTAACGACCAGCCTTTTGCAGCAGAGCAACCAGGCAAGCAAAACCCCTTTGATCATTCCGATATCACCTATTCTTTCTACCTCATGCTTGCATTAGATTTTGCTACTGTATTTAAACAAGTACCCATTCTGATTTATAGCCTGATTCTGAGTACTGCTTTCATACCTGCTTTCATATAATGTTGTAGTATAGGTATGGATAGTGTCCCCCTGTGACTCCCATTTTACTATTGTCGTTGCCCCTGCTTTCATCACTGTCGTCATCGAGGACTTGAAGACAGAAGACTCAGTCATCATGACTGACAAGCCGTCACCGACACCTCACCTCACACACCCCGAGTGTGAATTCACTTGGGGCACTGACACACAGCCACTTTGACTTATTACTGAGATATATGAGAAAGACGGGTCGGCCCCAAGGGTACCCGCGAGTGTGAGATGTGGTGGGGTACGCCGGTAAGGCACCCGAAGGGATATAGACGAGGCGTGGTCGGACAGTGATGTCCTTGCCGCAAGTTCTCGAGACTGGGCGACGGGATGGAGGGACCGCTCGTCACCGCATAGTACAATGTCACTAACGGGTTTGGATATGTGATCTGAGAAGGCCTCTAGCCTCTTTCGCACTAACCACTACGCGGGAACAAAAGTGGGCACTCCGCGACCGTACATTCGACCGAAAGCTCTTCAGATGTCACATTGAGCGACTCGCGCCCGGGTGGCCCGCGACAGCATGGTCCTTGTTACAAGGCATGTTAGGACTGACACCGGCCGAGGGCGTAATGTGCAGGATGGTGAGGGCGATGGCCCAAGACCCCGAGCCATTAGGATGTAGACCGGCGTGCTGGCCTCTCTGTTGAGCCTAGGTAGGACTACGGCGTGTCGATGGATGAGGCCGGGTATGACCCAAAAATTGTATCCGGCCGGAGTTTATCGAGCGTGTTGGGTAAGTTTGTGCACCCCTGCAGGGAAGTCAATCTAATCGATTAGCCGTGTCCGCGGTAAAGGACGCTCAGAAATTATCCGGGTCTATGATAACTAGAACTTGATACTTATTGTTATTACTTGAATTATTGGCTCCGGGAGTGCTTTCTCGCAGGGGGTCGAGGAAGGATCTCTGGGCCTTGTTGTATTATAACCTGTTAATTAAAATATGCTGCTCAACTCTCTTCTCATGCTGCAAGACGTTGAAGATGCTAGTCTTCGATAGGACTAGGCCTTCTTCCCTCTTCTGGCATTTCTGCAGTTTAGTCCAAAGATATAGCCCCATTCCTTTGATACTGGTGCATATCTAGCATAGTTCTGATGTAAGTCTTGCGAGTACTTTGGATGAGTACTCACCGTTGCGTTGCTCCCCTTTCCCCTTGATACGATGCCGCGATCAGATGTTGGAGCCCAGGAGACCCAGGATGCAGTTCACCGCGCCGACGACTACTACTACCCCGACGGAGGCCACTACTACCAGGATGGAGCCTACTACGACATAGACTTCTCTGACGTCCAGGAGTAGTTCGGAGGTTCCCAGGCAGGAGGCCTCGCCTCTTTCGATCCGCTGCTTATGTTTGTGCTAGCCTTCTTAAGGCAAAACTTGTTTAACTTATGTCTGTACTCAGATATTATTTGCTTTCGCTGACTCTTGCTTGTCGAGCTTTGTATTCGAGCCCTCGAGGCCCCTGGCTTGTAATATGAAGTTGTATGACTTTAATTAGTGTCTAGTGTTGTGTTGTGATATTGATTAGTGAGTCCCTAATCTTGGTCGTATGCATTGCGTGTATGTTTAGCGTACGGTTGAGAATGGGGGCGTCACAAGCACATGGCATGTGACTCTATGTATCTATAACCTTCCTCTTGGTTGTGCATGAAGCGGAAGTTCATTATGATGCCAGTGCTCATCCAAGGCCCTAAGCAACCCGGCAACGACATTGATGTGTACCTAAGGCCATTAGTTGATGAACTTTTACACCTGTGGAATAAAGAAGGCGTACGTGTGTGGGATGAGCACAAACATCAGGAATTTGACCTATGAGCGTTGCTGTTTGTAACCATCAATGATTGGCCTGCTCTTAGTAACCTTTCACGACAGACAAACAAGGGATACCATGCATGCACGCACTGTTTAGATGAGACTCAAAGTATATATTTGGACAAATGCAAGAAGAATGTGTACCTGGGACATCGTCGATTTCTTCCGACCAAGCATGCCTTAAGAAAGAAAGGCAAGCATTTCAAAGGTGAGGCAGATCACTGAAAGAAGCCCGTCCTCCGTACTGGTGATGATATACTTGATATGGTCAAGGATTTACAAGTAATCTTTGGAAAGGATCTTGGCGGACAATCTGTTCCGATTAATGCTGACGGACACGCCCCCATGTGGAAGAAGAAATCTATATTTTGGGAGCTAGAATATTGGAAAGTCCTAGAGGTCCGCTCTGCAATCGACGTGATGCACGTCACGAAGAATCTTTGCGTGAACCCACTAGGCTTCCTGTGAGTGTATGGGAAGACAAAAGATACACCGGAGGCACGAAAGGACCAGCAACGTATGAACGCAAAAGACGGCATGCATCCAAAGCAGTATGAAGGTCCTGCCAGCTACGCTCTTACCAAAGCAGAGAAGGAATTTTTTTTTGAATACCTGCTCAGTATGAAGGTCCCGTCTGGCTTCTCGTCGAATATAAAAGGAATAATAAATATGGCAGAGGAAAAATTCCAGAACCTAAAGTCTCATGACTGCCATGTGATCATGACGCAATTGCTTCCGGTTGCGTTGAGGGGGCTTCTACCAGAAAATGTTCGATTAGCCATTGTGAAGCTATGTTCATTCCTCAATGCAATTTCTCAGAAGGTAATCGATCCGGAAATCCTACCAAGCATATAGAATGATTTGGTCCAATGTCTTGTCAGTTTCGTGTTCCCACCATCCTTCTTCAATATTATGACGCACGTCCTAGTTCACCTAGTCGAAGAGATTGCCATTCTGGGTCCTGTATTTCTACACAATATGTTCCCCTTTGAGAGGTTCATGGGAGTCTTAAAGAAATATGTTCATAACCGTGCTAGGCCAGAAGGAAGCATCTCCAAGGGCCATGAAACAGAGGAGTGATACGTCTCCAACGTATCTATAATTTTTGATTGTTCCATGCTATTATATTATCTGTTTTGGATGTTTTATATGCATTAATATGCTATTTTATATTATTTTTGGGACTAACCTATTAATCTAGTGCCTAGTGCCAGTTTCTATTTTTTCCTTGTTTTTGAGTATTGCAGATAAGGAATATTAAACGTAGTCCAAACGGAATAAAATCTTCGGAATCATTTTTCTTGGACCAAAAGAAACCTACCAAGCTTGGAGACCAAGGCAGGAGAGCCGTCGTGTGGCCACAAGCCACAGGGGGGCGCCCAGGGGATAGGGCGCGCCCCCCTGGCTTGTGGGCCCACGGCAGCCCTCCTAACCCTACTCTTCGGCCTATAAATTCACAAATATACCCTGGATACCAAAAAGAGCCACGAAAACACTTTTCTGCCGCTAGGAGCCTCTGTTCCCGTGAGATCCAATCTTGGAGCCTTTTCCGGTAATCTGCCGGAGGGGGATTCGATCACGGAGGGCATCTACATCAACTCCATTGCCCCTCCGATGATGCGTGAGTAGTCCACCACAGACCTTCGGGTCCGTAGTTAGTAGCTAGATGGCTTCTTCTCTCTCTTTGCTCTTCAATACCATGTTCTTCATGATCTTCATGGAGATCTATCCGATGTAATACTCTTTTGCGGTGTGTTTGTCGAGATCCGATGAATTGTGGGTTTATGACCAGATTATCTATGAATATTATTTGAGTCTTTTCTGAATTCTTATATGCATGATTTCATATCTTTGCAAGTCTCTTCGAGTTATTGGTTTGGTTTGGCCAACTAGATTGGTAATTCTTGCAATGGGAGAAGTGCTTAGTTTTGGGTTCAATCTTGCGGTGTCCTCACCCAGTGACATAGTAGGGGTAGCGAGGCACGTATTGTATTGTTGCCATCGAGGATAAAAAGATGGGGTTTTCATCATATTGCTTGAGTTTATCCCTCTACATCATGTCATCTTACCTAATGCGTTACTCTGTTCTTCATGAACTTAATACTCTAGATGCAGGCAGGAGTCGGTCGATGTGTGGAGTAATAGTAGTAGATGTAGAATCGTTTCGGTCTACTTGACACGGACGTGATGCCTATATGCATAATCATTGCCTTGGATATCGTCATAACTATGCGCTTTTCTATCAATTGCTCGACAGTAATTTGTTCACCCACCGTGATATTTGCCTTCATGAGAGAAGCCTCTAGTGAAACCTATGGCCCCCGGGTCTATTTTTCCATCTTATATTTTCAGATCTATTTACTTGTGTTTTTTACTTTCAGCAATCTTTTCCATCTATCTCTATCAGATCTCATCCTTGCAAGTAACCGTGAAGGGATTGACACCCCTTTATAGCGTTGGGTGCAAGTGTTTGATTCTTTGTGTAGGTACATCTATTGGGGACTTGCTTGTATCTCCTACTGGATTGATACCTTGGTTCTCAACAATTGAGGGAAATACTTATCTACTTTGCTGCATCACCCTTTCCTCTTCAAGGGAAAACCAACGCATGCTCAAGAAGTAGCAAGAAGGATTTCTGGCGCCGTTGCCGGGGAGATCTACATCAAGCCATCCAAGTACCCATCACAAACTCATCTCTTGCATTTACATTATTTGCCATTTGCCTCTCGTTTTCCTCTCCCCCACTTCTAAAACGATTTTCCAAAAAGATTTGCCTTTTTATTCACCCTTCTTCCGTTCGTCTTTTCGTTTGCTTTCCGTTTGCTTGAGTGTTAGATCGTTTAAACTCATGGCTAGCCTTGCCACTATCGCTATTACTCCCGAGAATGAAGTTCTTAATTTTAAGCAAAGAGAGGGAGAGAATTTAAAAGATGCTTGGTATAGAATTTGCAATGCTCAAAATAGATCTACTCGTAAGCAATCTACTACCGTTCTCCTTCGCAATTTTTATGTGGGTGTTTCTCCTTGGAATAGATATGTTTTGGATACCATTATGGGAGGGAATTTCTTGGGGAGCAATACCTTTGATTCTTATAATGCTATGATAAATTTGGTAGGTTCACCCCCTCTCATGGTTAATGAAACAATCTTAACTTTGGAACATGTTATGCGAAGGCTTGATATCATTGAAAATAAAGTTGCTACTATAGAGCTCATTGAAAACTTGGATAAAAAGATCCATAATCATATCACCCAATATGGATCTAAGGTAGGAGTTACCCTAAAAAGCCTAAGGGAAAAGGAACCCATAGTTAATGAAAAATTGGATCAAGATTCCTCTAGAATTGTAAAGCTAGAGGACATTATTACCAACTTGGGTTCCGCTTTTGCTTCTGTTCAAACTACCCCAAAATCTGCTCCTCCTAAGATTGCCAAGTTTATTTATGTTCCCAAGAATAAGGGTGAATCCTCTAGTAGAGGGGAGGATCTTAAGATGATAAGTGTTCACCCTAGCTTTATTAATATTGTCCGGGAACCAATTGCTACAAGTGAGTTTCTTGATTTCTTTCCTAGGAGTATGATAATTGATAAAACCAAAGAATCTCCCAGGGTTTATAAGTGCACAATTGAGGAGTTACATACCAAAGATGACAATACCTAGATCTATTGCGTTTTGCCTAGCTAGGCGCGTTAAACAATAGCGCTTGTTGGGAGGCAACCCAATTTTATTTTTGCTTTCTGTTTTTTTGCTTCTGTTTTGGTGTGTTTTGCACATTATTACTTCTGTAGTAATTGTGTTTTTATGTTTTTATTAGTGTTTGAGCCAAGTAAGACCTTTGGGATGGTCTACGGTGTTTGTTGATTTGATTTTGCTGAAAAACAGAAACTTTTGCGCTCAGTCCAGGAATTTTATAAATTGACTGGAACGTGCTTTTGATCTGAAATTTTTACACAAGATTGATATGCAAACTTCCCTGGTTGTCTTAAGTTTTCAGAATTTTTGGAATTACAGAAGTATTCGAAGTCTACAGATTTCTACAGACTGTTCTGTTTTTAACAGATTCTGTTTTCTTTGTGTTGTTTGCTTATTTTGATGAATCTATGGGTTGTATCGGGGGGTATGAACCATGGAGAAGTTAGAATACAGTAGGTATTACACAAATATAAATAAAGAATGAGTTCACAACAGTACCTAAAGTGGTGATTTATTTTTCTTATACTAACGGATCTCACGAGTTTTCTGTTGAGTTTTGTGTTGTGAAGTTTTCAAGTTTTGGGTAAAGATTTGATGGACTATGGAATAAGGAGTGGCAAGAGCCTAATCTTGGGGATGCCCAAGGCACCCCAAGCCATATTCAAGGATACCAAAAAGCCTAAGCTTGGGGATGGCCCGGAAGGCATCCCCTCTTTCGTCTTCAATCCATCGGTAATTTACTTGAGGCTATATTTTTATTCACCACATGATATGTGTTTTGCTTGGAGCGTCTTGTATGATATGAGTCTTTGCTTTTTAGTTTTCCACAATCATCCTTGTTGCACACATCTTTTTGAGAAGGACACGCTAAATCGTGAATTTATTAGAATACTCTGTGTGCTTCACTTATATCTTTTGAGCTACGCAATTTTGCTCTAGTGCTTCACTTATATCTTTTTAGAGCATGGTGGTGTTATATTTTATAGAAATAATTGAACTCTTGTACCTCACTTATATTATTTTGAGAGTCTCTAAACAGCATAGTAATTGGATTAGGTTATGAATTTGGTCCTAATATAATAGGCATCCAAGAGGGATATGATAAAAACTTTCATATTAAGTGCATTGAATATGATGAGAAGTTTGATTTTGTGCATATAGTTTTGAGATGTAGAGATGGTAATATTAAGAGTTATGTTAGTAAGTAATTGTGGATTAGTAGAGATACTTGTGTTAAGGTTTGTGATTCCCGTAGCATGCACGTATGGTGAACCGTTATGTAATGAAGTCGGAGCATGATTTGTTTAATGATTGTCATCCTTTGTGTGATGGGTCGGGAGCGCGCGATGGTTTACTCCTACCAACCTCTCCCCTAGGGGCATGCGTCTAACACTTTGCTTCGATGACTAATAGACTTTTGCAATAAGTATGTGAGTTCTTTATGACTAATGTGAGTCCATGGATTATACGCACTCTCACCCTTCCACCTTTGCTAGCCTCTCTAGTACCGCGCAACTTTCGCCGGTGCATAAACCCACCTTCCTCAAAACAGCCGCCATATATTTTCCTCAAAACAGCCACCATACATACCTATTATGGCATTTCCATAGCCATTCCGAGATATATTGCCATGCAACTTCCACCGTTCCGTTTATTATGACACGCACCATCATTGTCATATTGCTTTGCATGATCGTAAGATAGCTAGCATGATGTTTTTATGGCTTGTCCGTTTTTTGATGTCATTTGCTATGCTAGATCATTGCACATCCCGGTACACCGCCGGAGGCATTCATATAGAGTCATATGTTGTTCTAAGTATCGAGTTGTAAGTAAATAAAAGTGTGATGATCTTCATTACTAGAGCATTGTCCCATGAGAGGAAAGGATGATGGAAGCTATGATTCCCTCACTAGATGGGATGAGTCTCCGGACTTTACAAAAAAATAAAAGAGGCCAGCGAAGCCCAAATAAAAAAAAAGGCCAAAGATGCCCACCAAAAATAAAAAAAATAAAAAATTGAATGAGAGAAAAGAGAGAAGGGACAATGCTACTATCCTTTTCCACACTTGTGCTTCGAGTAGCACCATGTTCTTCATGATAGAGAGTCTCCTATTTTGTCACTTTCATATACTAGTGGGAATTTTTCTTTATATAACTTGGCTTGTATATTCCAATGATGGGCTTCCTCAAAGTGCCCTAGGTCTTCGTGAGCAAGCGAGTTGGATGCACACCCACTTAGTTTCCTTTTGAGCTTTCATACACTTATAGCTCTAGTGCATCCGTTGCATGGCAATCCCTACTCACTCACATTGATATCTATTGATGGGCATCTCCATAGCCCGTTGATACGCCTAGTTGATGTGAGACTATCTTCTCCTTTTCCCTTGCACCTCCACCACATTCTATTCCACCCATAGTGCTATATCCATGGCTCACGCTCATGTATTGCGTGAGAGTTGAAAAAGTTTGAGAACATAAAAGGGGTGAAACAATTGCTTGACTTGTCATCGGGGGTGTGCATGATTTAGATACTTTGTGTGGGGAAGATGGAGCATAGCCAGACTATATGATATTGTAGGGATAACTTTCTTTAGCCATGGTATTTTGAAAGCTATGATTGCTTGTTAGTATGCTTTAAGTATTATTGTCTTTATGTCAATATTAAGCTATAGTATTGAATTGTACGGATCTGAATATTCATGCCACAATAAAGAATATTACATGGATAAATATGTTAGGTAGCATTCCACATCAAAAAAAAAATTATCATTTACCTACTCGAGGACGAGCAGGAATTAAGCTTGGGGATGCTTGATACGTCTCCAACGTATCTATAATTTTTTATTGTTCCATGCTATTATATTATCTGTTTTGGATGTTTTATATGCATTAATATGCTATTTTATATTATTTTTGGGACTAACCTATTAATCTAGTGCCTAGTGCCAGTTTCTGTTTTTTCCTTGTTTTTGAGTATTGCAGATAAGGAATATTAAACGGAGTCCAAACGGAATAAAATCTTCGGAATGATTTTTCTTGGACCAGAAGAAACCTACCAAGCTTGGAGACCAAGGCAGGAGAGCCGCCGTGTGGCCACAAGCCACAGGGGCACGCCCAGGGGGGTAGGGCGCGCCCCCTGGCTTGTGGGCCCACGGCAGCCCTCCTAACCCTACTCTTCGGCCTATAAATTCACAAATATTCCCTGGATACCAAAAAGAGCCACGAAAACACTTTTTCGCCGCCAGGAGCCTCTGTTCCCGTGAGATCCAATCTTGGAGCCTTTTCCGGTAATCTGTCGGAGGGAGATTCGATCACGGAGGGCATCTACATCAACTACATTGCCCCTCCGATGATGCGTGAGTAGTCCACCACAGACCTTCGGGTCCATAGCTAGTAGCTAGATGGCTTCTTCTCTCTCTTTGCTCTTCAATACCATGTTCTTCATGATCATCGTGGAGATCTATCCGATGTAATACTCTTTTGTGGTGTGTTTGTCGAGATCCGATGAATTGTGGGATTATGATCAGATTATCTATGAATATTATTTGAGTCTTTTCTGAATTCTTATATGCATGATTTCATATCTTTGCATGTCTCTTCGAGTTATTGGTTTGGTTTGGCCAACTAGATTGGTAATTCTTGCAATGGGAGAAGTGCTTAGTTTTGGGTTCAATCTTGCGGTGTCCTCACCCAGTGACATAGTAGGGGTAGCGAGGCACGTATTGTATTGTTGCCATCGAGGATAAAAAGATGGGGTTTTCATCATATTGCTTGAGTTTATCCCTCTACATCATGTCATCTTACCTAATGCGTTACTCTGTTCTTCATGAACTTAATACTCTAGATGCAGGCAGGAGTCGGTCGATGTGTGGAGTAATAGTAGTAGATGTAGAATCATTTCGGTCTACTTGACACGGACGTGATGTCTATATGCATAATCATTGCCTTGGATATCGTCATAACTATGCGCTTTTCTATCAATTGCTCGACAGTAATTTGTTCACCCACCGTGATATTTGCCTTCATGAGAGAAGCCTCTAGTGAAACCTATGGCCCCCTGGTCTATTTTCCATCTTAAATTTCAGATCTATTTACTTGTGTTTTTACTTTCAGCAATCTTTTCCATCTATCTCTATCAGATCTCATCCTTGCAAGTAACCGTGAAGGGATTGACACCCCTTTATAGAGTTGGGTGCAAGTGTTTGATTCTTTGTGTAGGTACATCTATTGGGGACTTGCTTGTATCTCCTACTGGATTGATACCTTGGTTCTCAACAACTGAGGGAAATACTTATCTACTTTGCTGCATCACCCTTTCCTCTTCAAGGGAAAACCAACACATGCTCAAGAAGTAGCAAGGAGGTTATTGAGTTTTGTGTTGACTTTATTCCTGACCTTAAGTCGATTGTTGTTACTAAATCGCGGCATGAGGGGAGACTGCGTGGAAAAGGCACGCTTGGACCAAAATCAATAATATGTCGGGACGAGCATTCTTGGGCACAAGCACACTACACAGTTCTACAAAATTCTACCTTGGTGACCCCGTATATCGAGAAACACATGGATATTATATGCTCCAAGAGCCCGGAGCAGTCTGACCCCTGGATTAAACGTACACACATTGAGGCTTTCGGCGGTTGGTTGCAAACACATCTCATGAATGACGACATTGTTGAAGATGAGCTGTACTTGTTGGCCAAGAGACCATCTTCGACTATATTGACTTTCCAAGGATACGAGATAAACGGGAATACATTTTACACGATCGCCCAAGATAAAAAGAGCACCAACCAAAATAGTTGTGTATGCTTTGATGATGCAGCAAACACCAATAGGGAAAAGTACACATATTATGGTTACATAGAGGAGATATGGGAACTTGACTATGGAAGTGATTTGAAGGTCCCTTTGTTCCGGTGCAAATGGGTCAATCTGACTGGAGGAGGGGTAATGGTAGACCGGCAGTACGGAATGACAACAGTGGATCTCAACAATCTTGGGTACACAGAGGAACCATTCGTCCTAGCCAATGATGTGGCACAGGTTTTCTATGTGAAGGACATGTCTACCAAACCAAGAAAAGGAAAAGATAAGAAAGCGGATACATCATACGATGAGCCAAAGCTCCACATAGTTCTTTCAGGGAAAAGAAACATCGTGGGAGTGGAGGACAAGACAGACATGTCAACAGATTATGAAAAGTTTGATGAAATTCCTCCCTTCACAGTGAAGACTGACCCAAGCATCCTGTTAAATGATGAAGATTGTCCATGGTTACAGCGCAATAAGCAAGGGACACACGAGAAGAAAATTTTTTATACCCCAAGATCCCACTCTGGGATGTGATTGGCTTCACTGTCATCACTTTTCTTCTCTAGCGAGTAGCCGAGATGGTCCAGTTTGTACACGAAGTGTATCCAGTTTTTGTTGTATCCCTCTCAACTTTTTAACACATGCTGGGATTGTCATACCTTACCTCTTCATGCAAATATAATCCAGAGATTGTCTGTTTATATAAGGGTGTTTCCATCAAGATGTTAACTGAACTTCAAAACAAAACAAATCAGTTGGTTGTGATCACCTAATTGCCTAAGTTATTTGAGACCTAAAAACTTGGGCCTGTTAATACTCCTGACTGGAATGTCGTGATGTGAAAGAAAATGGTCATATAGGTCGCACGATGCGCTTTCATTGAGTGGGAAGTGTGCCCAGTAGTAGGATTGTCATATATTATTTAGATCATTAGGTAACCTTGGTTTGAACTTTGAAGCTAGAGACTTTGAAGGTTCGCTTTGCCCCTTGGTTGAGATTTACCATGGCGTTCATGCAACTAACTTTTATTTAGGTGTGATGTGACTAACTTCGTCCTAAAAAGGTAACTTATTGAGCAGTTAACAATAATTCGGACATCACCACATGATCGCTTCAGAGTGAAGGCAACAACCTGCATGCAAAAATTACAATCTCGCTGGTATATTTCTAGAGCTTGAGCCCATTCTTCAGTTTCCTGCAACATGGTTTATAAGCACTTAAGTGAATTTCAATTATTATTCTTAATTCACTCTTCAGTCTTATTAAATAATTAATTGATTAGAAGAAATATCACTTGATAAGCTACTGTTCTTATGTTTGTTTACATGTAATAACAAGCACTTAACATGCATAAACACATGCTACAGTAATTTGCATTCACGTAAGCTTATACTCCAAACTTGAGTGTGCAAAGGTGGTGCTACTTGAATTCTGCACCAACTAATAATGGCCTTAGCTCTATGTTTCCTATAATTGAAACATGTTGCAGTATGCATTTGTATATGGCCATTGTATGCTTTATGATTCATGATCTACAATTAACCAGTTATGATCTCCATTTGTCTGATAAGAGAAGAGTACTATTATGTTCTCTCTTTTTTTTCTACTGATGAAACCGAAATACTACAGTACTGTCCTAGCTTTTGTCTTTTCCACTCTTGGTAATTTTGATAAGAACAGATTGTGTATTTGTTTCTTGGTCTCATACTAACCAGAGAGAACAATGATTGGTGCCTACCCTATGAAGATAAAATATTATCCGCATGCCATCTAAATAATTACCATTACTAGCATATTTAAGCATTTTTAAAATATATCATTTCTTTAACTGTTAATATATATGTAATGCTGAATGTCCTTTTGCAGGCCCCTTAAGTCAATATCAGCTTGAAAATATATGTGCAAATAAACTGGCTTCACTAGACCCAAAGTTCAAGGAAGCTATCAAAGTGAAAACCGAAAACCGAAAACCGAAAACCTGCTTTCGGTGTTTTCAGTTTTGATCTGAGAATTAGATGGTTATTAGCACAAAGAGCAATAAAGATCAAGTTATATATGAAAGAGAAAAATATATTGTACTTTTGGTTAAAAGAAAGTGATGTTGTGTTTTATCAGCAGATAACCATATATACATAGAAAAGTAGCTGTGTAGAATTGGTTGTGCAACCGCAGGGCATATAATTTGCCAAAAGCCATAGGGAAGTTACCAGGGTGTTCACGGTAGAGTATCACTTAAATATATCTTACATGACCATTGTCCAAGGTAGCCCTGAATTTAGCTAGGTTGTCTATGAACACTCTCTTTTTGTTGGCTAAACTCGTGGCCAGTGTAACAAGAAAGGATTATAAGGAATAAATAACAGGAATGATGATTATTAAAGCTAGCCATGATGCCTTAAAAATTCATGTCATTTAGCTTAAAATTTAAATGTCCCATTATATTTACTTTAATCTTAAATATTTTATGGTTAAAATAGACGGACGCGGCAACGCGCGTCATCAATGATCTAGTAAAGAAATAAACCGGAAGGTGATCGAGGTGAGCACGATACACCAGGGCGCGCCAGGCACCCCTGGTCATGCCCTGGTGGGTTGTGCCCACCTCGGACACCTTCCCGACTCCGTTTTCCTTCCATATGCTTGTTCCCCAAGAATAAAAATTCTCTATATATACCCCCGACTGTTTTGACGACCGCATCGCAGAAAAATCATCTGTTCTTGTTTCGTGTTGTTTTTCCTGCAGATCTGAAAATATGTCGTCTCAAGATTCAGAGGGGGATCACTATGTTGCAGACCCAAAGATCTTTAGGGAAATTTACCCCTATCTATGGACCTCAGATGAGGAGGAGGACGCTGCCATGAAGGAAACAAAGGATGATAGCTCTGAGGAAGAGGATGAGCCATTACCTCAACCCGGAGACATGCATGTGGAATTCAAGAAGTCAAGCCTCCCTAGAAGATACAAACCTGAGGTCCAATTTATCCCATCTCGTTTTCTGCAGGAGAGCAAGGCGGCGTTATGCAAAAAGATATTAAAGCTTGAGTTGGAGAATGATGATCTAAGGGAGGAAAATTTTATGCTTAAATATAAGTTGAAGAAGAAGGCTACATCATCACCGCCACCTTCTTCATCACCACCACCAAAGGAGACTTGAGCACACGGGTATGGGCACTCCCCTTGGCTTGAGCCAAGCTTGGGGGAGGTGCCCCGGTATCGTATCACCATCACTTTTATTCACCTTTACCTATTTTAGTTCGATCTTTAGTTTTCCTTTGCTTTAGTCGAATAAACGTTTAGCATGATCTATTTTCATGTGTTAGTTTCGTGGCCTATCTATCTATGTAATCGAGTGAGAGTTATATAATAAAGTTTAGTTTGAGTTTTTGCCTCTCTACTTTCTTGTTGCAATCAAAATAAAAGGAAAAATAAATAAATGAAAAGAATCATATGCTAATCTTATGGTGCGTAATGACATCACATAAGGAAAAGTATAAGTAGTAAAATTTATTGGAGATTAACAAACATAGCATTGGTCAATGATGCAATTCATGAAAGAATTAATAAGGGAAGAGAAGATTCACATGCAAATACACCATCTTGGACATCTTTTATGATTGTGAGCCCCCATCAAATATTATATGTCAAAATTGTTGACGTTGGAAAAGGAAGACAACGTAATGATTTATGTTTGTTCATATCCACATAGAAGTTATATTGTCATAGATCCTTCAACATGTGGTGCTTGCTCAATATCTTTGCTAGCCAAAAATTCCGCACTAAGTAGAGATACTACTTGTGCATCTAAAAACCCAAAGCCAAATTCATTCTTTGAGAGTCCACCATACCTACCTACGGATCGAGTAAGATCCTTCAAGTAAGTTGTCATCGGTGCAAAAAGGCAATAAAAATTGCTCCAAAAAGTGTTTTGATCAATTAGTGTAAGAGAAAATTGAGCGCTATACGAACCTATGATGGCAAAGTAATAAAAGCGACGGACTGCATAATAAAGGTTTCTATCATAGGGGGCAATATAGCGTGACGTTCTTTTGCATTAAGGGATTGGGCATACATACCAAAAAGCGCATGACAACCTCTGCTTCCCTCTGCGAAGAGACTATCTGTGACGCCCCCAATTTTGACCGTACGCTAATCATACACACAATGCGTACGACCAAGATTAGGGACTCACTGATTGATATCACAACACAACACTAGACACAAATTAAAGTCATACAGCTTCATATTACAAGCCAGGGGCCTCGAGGGCTCGAATACAAAGCTCGACAAGCACGAGTCAGCAGAAGCAAATAATATCTGAGTACAGACATAAGTTAAACAAGTTTTGCCTTAAGAAGGCTAGCACAAACATAAGCAGCGGATCGAAAGAGGCGAGGCCTCCTACCTAGGAACCTCCTAACTACTCCTGAGCGTCGGCACTCTCCACGTAGAAGTAGGCTCCAGCGGTGGTGTAGTAGTCGTCTCCGGCGTACTCCATCTCCTGGGCTCCATCGTCTGAACGCAGAATCGTATCGAGGGGGAAAGAGAATGCAAAGCAGCGGTGAGTACTCATCCAAAGTACTCGCAAGACTGACATCAGAACTATGCTAAGTATGCATCATTATCAAGGGGAGGGGTTATATCTAGACTGACTGCAGAAAGCAAGAATAGGGAGAACGCCTAGTCCTATCGAAGACTAGCATCTTCAACATCTTGCAGCATTAGAAGAGTGCAGATTAGTATCTCACATATAGTCATATTATTGTAGCAATTTTATTAAGTAACCACGCCCAGAGATCCTTCCTCGACTCCCTGCGAGGAAGCAATCTCGGAGCCACAATTCATTTCAAATTTAAATCACAGTTAAAGTTGTATAAGGTCAAGGCACAACAACAAGTCGTCCTGTTACCGTGGACACGGCTATTCGAATAGATTAATCATCCCTGCAGGGGTGCACCGGATTTCCAACACGCCTGATCACCTCCGGCCGGACACACTTTCCTGGGTCATGCCCAGCCTCGGGATAGCAGCACGTCGTCGCCCCACCTAGGCTCAACGAAGAGGCCAGCCCGCCGGTCTAAATCCTAAGCGCGCAGGTTCGTGGGCCCACTTGCCCTTGCACTCCTGCACGATGCCTACGCGGCCGGAAGCAGACCTAGTACACTCCAGTCCAAGAGCTGCACCGTCCAGTCCAATCCGTCGTGCGCCGCTCCATTGCTGACGTCCGAAGATCTTCGGCTGATACAACGACGCTGAGTACCCATAACTTCTCCCACGCGATGGTTTGGTGCGTAAAAAGGCCAACGACCCAACTCAGATTAAATACCCAACCCGTTAGCATTTTATTAATGCGGGGCAAGCGCGACCCTCAAAGTGCGGTCCCGTCACCCCGACTCGAGGATGTGTGGCAAGGGCCTCTCCTGCCCGTCCACGCCTCAACATAACCCGGATGCCTTACAGGCGCATCCGACCACATCTCATACACGGGTAACCTTGGGGCCGACCCGTCTCAAGACTATCGGGAACTCAGGTCCACCTCAACCAGGGTGGTACCGCCTGTCCCTCCAGTCCCGTCTTTCATATGTAAACAAAGTCAATTTGAAGTAACTGTGTGTTTATACACCAAGTGGATATCCGAGGAATCACCCTCGATGGATCCCACTCAAGGTATGTGTATGACAAGAGTCGCTATCGATAAATGGGAAGGAGGAATCACCCTCGATACCCACGATCGATTAGCTATGCTACAGAATTAACATCGGGAGTGCTAAGTGAGGTATCACCCTCGGCACTCGATAGTAGCTCTGCAGTGCCATACTTAAGGGGTGTGCGGTGATGTGAGGGGTCTGCCTCGTCGGTCGGTTGACCGAGTCTTCAGGTCTTCGAGTCGTCGATGAAGAAGCAGGGGCAACTGGGACTAAGGGGTCACTGGGGTTGACTGATCAACCTATACTAAGCAGTTGATATTATTGCAGGTACATTAGCAGTTTATCAAGAACAGGCTATGCATCAGAATAGGAGCTAGCTAATACAGTAGCAAAATATAATGCAAGAATAAGAGGGAAAAGAAATGGGCAATATCGGAATGGTCAAGGGGGGGGGGGGTTGCTTGCCTTGCTGCTCTGCGGCAAAAGGCCGATCGTCAACGGTGTAGTCGTACCCGGCAGCACCGTCAGTCTCGGGGTCTACCGGAGAGAAGAGGGGGGAAGAAACAATAAATATAAAGCACAGATGCAACACGATGCATGACATGGCAATATGCAGAGCTAGGCATGCACTAACACAGTATTACACATCGCAGACGGGTCGGAAGAATATCTGACGATATTTTCCGGGTCTCGGGCTACTACCGGACAGATGATCCTAATGCTAAATGTCCATGTTCATCATGCTAGGAGCATGTGACAGATGAACGGACAGCGTATTCGGATTCGTCTTGTCGTTCTGAGCAACTTTCATATATAAAGTTTTTGGATCTGAGCTACGGTTTAAAAGATATGATTTTCTAAAGTTTTAAACATTTTCTGGAATTTATTCTATTTATTTAAATCAACATTATCCAGAACAGTGTCTGGTGACGTCAGCGTGAGGTCATGCTGACGTCAGTGGTCATCAGTCGGCTGGCCAGGTCAAACCTGACCTGTGGGTCCAGTGGGACCCACTGGTCAGCCTTACAGTGGCTAATGAGTATTAACACTAACCTAATTACAGATTAAGTAGAGGTGGGGCCCACTGGTCAGTGTCTAATTAACGTTTAATCTAATTAATTAATTAATTAACTAATTTTCTTATTATTTAAATTCGTTTAATCGTGCGGGACCCACCTGTCAGTGAGTTGACCCAGTCAACAAGTCAACGGGACCCACCCGTCAGCGACACAGGGGGCCCCTCACATCAGGCCAGGTCAGCGGTGGCCGGCGTCTCGCCGGAATCACACCGGCGAGCTCGTTCGCAGCGGCGCGACTTCGGGCACCGGTCGGAAATCGCGTAGGGGGGGCTACTCGACGCGCGCAAGGGCTTGTTGGATAGGGCGGAGCGAGCCGCGTCCGATGGCGGTGGTTGTAGCGCGCGAGGAGGACGGGAACGTCGACGGCGACCACCGCGGCGTCGCCGGACTTCGGCCATCTCGCAAACTGCAGCAATACGGCATGGCAAGCGGCGAGACCTAGCGCGTTGGACTCGCACGGGCGTGCTGAGCACGAACCCGAGCTCGTTTGAGCTTGACGGGCAGTGCGGCCATGGCGAGGAGCTCATCGGCGGCGAGGTATTCGGACGTCTCCAACTTGGCAGCTACGTCGTTGCAATCGCACAGAAGAGAGAGGGGAAAGACGGGAGGGCTTACAGTGAGCCCGCAGATGTGCTCTAGCCTGCTCGGGGAGGCTCGTCGGCGGTGAATCGGAGACGGAGAAGAAGAAGCCCGAGGAAGAAGAAGAAGTCGTGGCGCTCACGGTGGGGGTTTCCGATTCCAATGGCGTGCACCGATCGACGCAGCGGTCGACGGTGATGCCCTACGGCATCTCGGCGATGGCTGGGGACGACGGAGAGCGCGGGATCGACGGCGGCGACGGCGGGCGTTTTCGGGCGAGCTCGAACAGGAGCAAGGGAGGGGATCAGAGAGGGGGCTACGGGTTCCTAGGGTTTCGGGGGGGAGGGAGAGGCGCTCGGGGGTGGTCTTATCTGCGAGGGGAGCCGCTGGATGCACGCCAACGAGCGCATCCCCGCGCGGACGGCTCTGGCGCCATGGCCTCCCCCGCCTCTGTCGAGAGGTGGGAGAAAGGCCGCCCTTACTAGGCCGGGCCAGCCTGTAGCAGCTGGGCCTAAGTGCCCAGTGGGCCTCTTCTTCTTTTTTTGTTCTTTTTCTTTTCTGTTTTCTATTTTAATTCTTTTTTGCATTAATCCTCTATAGTAAAAATGTGTGACAAGGTCCAATTAATATCTTGCAATATTTTTCAATGGCCACACCAAGTTTGGGCATTTTTGGAATCTGTTCTAATTATCCATGGAATTAAAAGGGGATTTTAAATGCTTTTTGGCTCTGTTTTGGATGGTGGGGTCCACACCAACATCAAGGTGATGTTGTTTTCCTTAACAACATTAGTTTTGAGATTTTTAACAAGTGTGCAACATTTTTCTTATGCTGTTTGGGGATTTATTTTATCACAATAAAATCCTAGGGCATTTAGTAGTGGAATTTGAAATGAGATATGAAATCCATATTTATCATGCACTGTTTAGCAAAATTGGATTAGCTTAACATTGTGATCACTGTAGCCTGATCACCTAGGTTACTGTAGTTGAAATCCAGGGGTTTTACAACTCTCACCTACTAAAAGAAATTCTCGTCCCGAGAATTAAGAGGTAGAAGTAAGGGGGGAAATCTGGTTACGAAATTCTAACGAGTCTTCTTCTCTTTGTTGTTCTTCTCGAAGAAGTTGATCCCTTCCGTTGATATATTCATGTTTCTGCTTCAGGTCATCATGATGAAGTCGTCATCCTTTCTTAGGGATCTTCATCATCCTATGAATGAGATTAGAGGGAAAACTCTAGAAGAACGAATCTAAGCAAAGCTGGGCATCTGACGGCGAACTCAGGGGGGAACACAAAATTTATTTATCAAGTTAAGACTCGAGGAATCACTAAGAGCAAAATGCGACGGTGTAAAAGTTTCAAATGGGTAGGCAATCATTCGATGCCTGATCAGATGCAGAAAAGGGGGGGAAGTTCAGAGCAACGAGAATAGATATCGCGTCTGATATTAGGATAGATCATCCCTTGGACGGTGGCTCGGGAATTACAAACGAAGCCAAGTGCAAAGGATACTTTGGAATCAAAGATATACAGGAGAGTCAGGTTTCGATCCTGTGGAACTGAGGGTTATGGGCCAACCATGTGGTTAAGAGGAGGGGGAGCGGTGACAACTTGCCCGGTCACGAAAGAAGACGTGTCAGAGGATAGTTGGTCAGATATGTTGGCAACAACGTCGGTACCAAGGGCGGGGGACGAATAGAAACATTTTCCTGCTCGTAGAAACGAGGCGGGCCAATAGGCAAAGTTCTCGTCCATCGGCGGTTACCGGAATGTTATCAACAATAGTAACAGGATCCTACTGACAGACTTGTTCACCGAGGTGTTTACCTAAGCAGAGAATTATTACTGCTTAGATCATATAATCTCAAGCAAGGTTAAACAGACCAATGGAAAGGAAAATGTGTTCATCACATTAAACAGACCAATGGAAAGGAAAATGATGTTATACTCAAGTTTTAGGAGTATATCTTTCCCAAGGAAAAACAGAGCCTGATATACATGACAGAATAGCAAGTAGATAACCATTTAGGTAAAAAGGGGCGAGGAAAATCCATGACATGCCCATACAATGGGGTTTGGAAAATTGATCAAGAAACAATTAGCATTGAGCTTACATTATTCCTTTTGATGATCGATATACCACATCCATGCTTCGGGATAGCAATGATATGGTGTTTCGAGTAAAGGATGGAGTTTGGATACACGAAGGATCCAGTAGGAACAACTTATAAAATAAGTCTTATAATTTCCCCATGTAAGAATGGAAATCCTTGCTGAACAAAGCATTATAACAATAGGTCATCCGACCAGGTGTGCTAGCTACAACATCACCTTACCGAGTAATAAAGGCCAAAGTTATAATTCTTGATAATGTTCCAACCATCATATCTGTCCGAGATTCAGATCTGGTTGGTGTCAGGATACTTCAGACATAGAAGGCCTGAGAAGAAAAGGATGCAACATAGATCTACGAGATGATGTTGCAAGAATCTCGGAAAGAATGACAGAAGCAAACCTTGAATCATTACCCAGACTGCAAGACATATGAACACAAGGTCAATACATTTGTGCCCACATGGAAGTTTCTAGAATGGAATGCAATCAAGTTCTGGTCGGGGACCATCATAGAGGATATCAAAGTTCCATGTGTAAGCCTGGATTAGCTCTTACGAGGAACTTCCTCTCCCCCCACCAAAACAACCAGTGACTTGGCGTGCTAGGAAATACATATGGGGTGAAGGTAGCAAATCTGTCAAACCATAGAATACTTCGCACATGCAAGAATGAATTGGAACGATTCCAGAGGAAGCGAGACAAATTTTCTCGTAATCACGGCGGTAAAAATGCACGTGAACTTAGAGGAAACACTTCCTTTATCAAACATATTCTTCATGAGCTAGACACAAAGATAATGCTTTCAAGGTTCCCAACACTAGCTTAAATGTCCATCATGAACCATGAAGAAGATAAGGATGTGGCTGATGGGCTCAGCAACAATTCGTCGAGATTCCCACAAAGATGGATCTCCACGATTGAGTGAACAAGGTGATAGCATTGGTCAAACCAGATGATACCACGAGGTATGCCCGAGGGAAACATCCATAATTAAACATTAATCGAAAGGTGCTCCCAAAATCCGGACTAAGTAGCACGACCAATGTTAGAATGTTGATTCAACAGCCAACACACTATGAATGGACTTATTTTTCATTAACTCCAAGGTAATAGAGTTGCTATATGCCATAAGTGTTGAATTTACACATCACAGTCCATTTGTCAGTATTCCGGTTAGAAACAACACGGGAACTAAGAAATGAAAGGTGATGGCAAGGATGTCGCCAACGACAACACCAATTACCAAGGACAAGGATGCTACTCTCATCATGAATTTAATTGATATCCTGGAAGAGCCCAGAATGCTAATGAGGCTCACGACACATTTGTCGAGAAGTCTCATGAGGATGTAACCGATCAGCGACGACATCAAGCAAGAAAATGGCGAAGCGAAAGATTGCCAGAACCACAGATTAGAGTGCTAGCTTAGCATCGAAATTGCCTTTCAAGACAACCAATATGACGTTGAAAACTCGATGTAAGCTTAGTGCACTATTGTAATTGTGTTCCGGGGATGAAGGACAGAGATAGCATGGTCAAGCTCTAGTATGACGATAATGATGTAGGTCTAACAGCTTGGAAAGACATGATCGAGTACTAACTCATAAGCAAAGAAGATTACTAAGAGTTGTTGAATCGCAATGCGTACTCGATTCAGATATCAGTGTCCTTGAGGGTCCAACAACTCAGAACACGAGGAAACTAGAATCAGTGAAGGAAAACATAGCTGATGAGGAGCTTATAAAAAGCTATGTAGCTCCATGATTTTCTCGAGATACCAGGGGTAATACTCGGATGTAGATCCGAATTAAAGCTTGGACCGAGGTATTGATCCGCAGAAGACAAGTGCTTAAACTGGTCTAAAAATGGAATCAAAGAAGAACAGTTATGGTCGGAACCACGGTTGTAAAGTATCAAATCAGGTTGTAGCTTTGAAAGATTATCCGACAAAACACCAGAAGAGTAGGACTCGTGAAAACTCTTGAGTTCACACGAATTAAGGAAGGCATAGGTTCAACCCATCGGGGCATCTTAGGAACATATACCACAAGCTTCAAGAGTAATTAACACATGCTTGACAAAAGAGCATGGCTGACAAAAGCATATGATACAACTTACCAGAGGGAGAAGACACAATTTACCAATGGCATTATGTATCAAGGGAAGAACTCACAAGGATTTTGAATGTGAAGGATGCTGTCGGATAATAACCCAACAATGGTATGGCATCCCACAAAGGGATCTGATATGAGTATCGGAACTCAATCAGTGGAACAAAGAAAGCAAGGCATCAGATTAGAGTTTATCCGAATGATATAGATACTTAGATACCAAAGGAATTATGATTTCCAGGTTGGTGTATCAAAATCAGATGCTCCGATCAAATACAAGTAAGTTTAATGGACTTAGATGAATATTCAATCAAAGTTGATTTGTCGAGAACCAACCCAGGTTTGGAAAGATGTCTGAGCCGGAAAGATAATCTATGAGAAACAACTGATGGTTGCATGCATCCACACACAGGTTGAATCAATAAAGTCAAATGACAACCACCAAGGAACTTAAGAATATTGCTAGACATACAGAATTAACCATAATGCAAGCAGGTGAGAAAGGTCAATAGCAAAAGGCCAATGAGGATTTTCAGAAGATCAAATAGCAACTGGAAGGATTTGTGAAAACCATGACAACTGAGGAAAAACGAATCCCCGGTAAGCATACGGGGGGGATGGAAGAAGGGAATCGCAAGAGCGATGAACACAAGTTCTCGAGAGAACATCGGAGAGTAACTTTGGAGTCTTTTGATGAATCAAACCGTCATCTGGAATGAGGGGCTCTCCGGCCGGGGGAAGTAGTTACGAGAACCTAGAGTTAGAGTTAACAAAATCTTTAACCCGAAAGAGAAGAGAGATCAGAACCCAGAGTATAGACGAGGAATAAAAGATCCTAATACCACCCGATTAAGATGTGGGCCCGTAAGCCACACAACAATATTAGTAAAAGTTTTTCAAGTACTAGACTCAACTTCGGCCAAGGAGTTGGAAAGGGGGCTACCTACAGGCAGTCGGCTCTGATACCAACTTGTGACGCCCCCAATTTCGACCGTACGCTAATCATACACACAATGCGTACGACCAAGATTAGGGACTCACTGATTGATATCACAACACAACACTAGACACAAATTAAAGTCATACAGCTTCATATTACAAGCCAGGGGCCTCGAGGGCTCGAATACAAAGCTCGACAAGCACGAGTCAGCGGAAGCAAATAATATCTGAGTACAGACATAAGTTAAACAAGTTTTGCCTTAAGAAGGCTAGCACAAACATAAGCAGCGGATCGAAAGAGGCGAGGCCTCCTGCCTGGGAACCTCCTAACTACTCCTGAGCGTCGGCACTCTCCACGTAGAAGTAGGCTCCAGCGGTGGTGTAGTAGTCGTCTCCGGCGTACTCCATCTCCTGGGCTCCATCGTCTGAACGCAGAATCGTATCGAGGGGGAAAGAGAATGCAAAGCAGCGGTGAGTACTCATCCAAAGTACTCGCAAGACTGACATCAGAACTATGCTAAGTATGCATCATTATCAAGGGGAGGGGTTATATCTGGACTGACTGCAGAAAGCAAGAATAGGGAGAAGGCCTAGTCCTATCGAAGACTAGCATCTTCAACATCTTGCAGCATTAGAAGAGTGCAGATTAGTATCTAACATATAGTCATATTATTGTAGCAATTTTATTAAGTAACCACGCCCAGAGATCCTTCCTCGACTCCCTGCGAGGAAGCAATCTCGGAGCCACAATTCATTTCAAATCTAAATCACAGTTAAAGTTGTATAAGGTCAAGGCACAACTCCAAGTCATCCTGTTACCGTGGACACGGCTATTCGAATAGATTAATCATCCCTGCAGGGGTGCACCGCATTTCCAACACGCCTGATCACCTCTGGACGGACACACTTTCCTGTGTCATGCCCGGCCTCGGGATAGCAGCACGTCGTCGCCCCACCTAGGCTCAACGAAGAGGCCAGCCCGCCGGTCTAAATCCTAAGCACGTAGGTTCGTGGGCCCACTTGCCCTTGCACTCCTGCACGATGCGTACGCGGCCGGAAGCAGACCTAGTACACTCCAGTCCAAGAGCTGCACCGTCCAGTCCAATCCGTCGCGCGCCGCTCCATTGCTGACGTCCGAAGAGCTTCGGCTGATACAACGACGCTGAGTACCCATAACTTCTCCCACGCGATGGTTTGGTGCGTAAAAAGGCCAACGACCCAACTCAGATTAAATACCCAACCTGTCGTGGTTTTGTCACGGCAGATGTCCGAAGACTTAGGTTCGAGGCCATCGCTAAGGCGGTGGACTCAAAGGGGTTGGTCGAGATGAGGGACACGAGCTTACCCAGGTTCAGCCCCTCAAGAAGAGGTAAAAGCCTACGTCCTGCTTGTGTTGTATTGATTGGAGTATCGATTACAAGGGAGCGGATTCGTTTGACCTAGTTCTCGATTGATTGGTTTCTGTCTAAGCCGCCCCAGGGTCTCACCTTTATATAGGAGGTCAAGGCCCTGGGTTACACGAGTCTCGCACCGACTCATACAACGTACTCAATCCTGTCTCTAAGCCGCCTTGCCTTCTTGGGCAAGCCGTCTCCAGGCGGCTTAACCGCCCGGGTCTTTACTCCATCTTCTGTCTCTGGGTCTTCGTCTTGGCCCGTCCGGTAAGTCGCCACGCGGCCCACTTTAAATATCCGGGCCATGAGCCGCCAGGTATGACCCGGCCCCTCCTGGGCGGGTCTTACCACGGGGTTATATCCCCAACATTAGGCCCCAGGTTGATTTGAGCCTGCTCATGTCAATCTTCAAACTTACTTGGCGGCGAGTCTCGCATTTCTGTCACCTGAAAACAAAAACTGATAACCTGCCGTGACGCCACGTCGAATATGCTAAAAAGATTCTGTGACGTTTGCAACGGATCCTCTTATTGAAAGGTCGGTCCGAAAATCGAGGCGCCCTCTTTGGTCAATCATCACTGTGCTTCCTTGATTCTCGCGCGCACTGTTGCCATCCCATCTCATAAATAGGGATATGAAGGGCCCCCTTTCCTCTCTCTGCTGCCACGTCTTCTTCTTCCTCCTTCCAACAGCCGCGATTCCGGAGCTCCGCCGCACCTGACCAGGCCTCGCCGTCGTCCCCAACGCCGGCCGCTGCATCGACCTGACTTGGACCAGAACTTCGCGAGCCCGTCCGCATCCGGGAGGTACTATTCTCAGCTCCCATTGACTCTGGAGTCATCTCCATTAGGGTCCCCCGAGTTCATCGGGCTCCTCTAGTGTTCTTCGCTGTTCTTCGTAATATAGATTGTAAATGACCCCTTGAATCTTATATTACTTGTCTATCCATTGCGGTTGCCCTTCTAATGTCAATGTCTACTTGCTCTGAATCTGTATAACAATATCCACCGCATGCCGACCGCCTGTTCTTCCACTGTCATTTTTAGGTCATGAATATATTTTCCTTTACCTTCGCCCGTAGATCTTGCAGCCATAATAACTATATGTGGAACCTGTTTGTCCGCACTTAGCCTTATTTTCCAGCGTTGCCTTGCCCACCTAACCCGCCATTGCATTGGCGGCTCTCCAAGAACATATTTCGGCGGCTTAACACCTTACCATTACGCTGACCATAGTTTCCTTGACTGCTGAACATTTTTCTAACCTGCCATACTCCGTGCCTTCGCAGCTTAACCTGCCATTATGTCAAGAGCACCTGCATCTTGTGATTGGGTCGGCTCTGGAGTCACCGAACAGCTTCTACTTGACTTCATAGAATCGGGTATTTTGCCGGCTCAGGACGTTATACACTGGCGGGTTCCAGGGCCAGAAATCAGACCTACTCCCAAGGAAGGGGAAGTTGTCGTGTTCACTGATCACCTCCTTCGCGGATTTAGCCCACCCGGGTCAAAGTTTTTCCGGGATGTTCTTCATTTCAAGCTTCACCCCCAAGACATAGGCCCAAATTCTGTCACCAACATGTGTCAGTTTCAAGTTTTATGTGAAGTTTACCTGCAAGAGGAGCCATCCGTCGACCTCTTCCATGACTACCACTACGTCAACCGCCAAACTGAAGTGGCGGCTGGACCAAGTTTAGAGCTTGGCGGCGTTTCTATCCAGAGACGGAGAGATTTGCCCTATCCAGCAGCTATCCTACCAAGTCACCCCAAGGATTGGAACAAGACTTGGTTTTACTGCAAGGACACTTCTCCTGAAGGAGAGAATCCGCTGCCGGGTTACCGTCCTACCCGGCTCTGCAACACTGGAGAACTCCCAGATCGGATGTCCGCCGCCGAGCGAGCGAAATATGCTCTGGCTTTCGCGAAGATCAGGGCCTTAATGGCCAATGGTTTGACCGGCGTCGACCTAACCCGCTGCTGGGTTAGCTGGAAAATCCTGCCACTGAGCCGGCGTGACCGACTCATGCATCAATTCTCGGGTGAACCCAATGACACCCTCTGCTTCAGTCCGACCCCTCTGACAGAACAAGATATCAATTCCTCCGTCAAAGGACTTCTTGGCGAAAAGCAAGCGGTTTGCAACAAAGTTGGGCTGAAACCATTCTGCGTCAAGAACCCGGCTCCAGCTGTAAGACACTTTTCCACAAATTTGGTCAAACTTTAATTTTGTCTTGCTCCTTCTAACCTTCGTTGGCGGCTTATGTACAGGCCGGCTCCTCTTTCTGGAAGAAGAAGTATAACCCTCCTATGAGGAAACCTAAAGTAGGTAAAACCCGCGTCCAGAAGAAGAAAACTGTCGCTCAGGAGCCGCCTGAGCTTGACGACTCAGAGGTAGAACTTGACTCCCTTGGCCGTCTCTTTATGCAACTTATTGACAACAATTATCCACAGGAGGAAACGGAAACAAGCCATGCGGACGTCCCTGAGGTAACCTACATTTCCTCTGACTCAGAAAACCTTCCACCAGAGAAAATACGGCGGGTCATCCGAAAAGTCCCCTTTTCTCATCCTCTTGCTCATTTAGACCCCAATTTTCTTTTGAAAAAGCAACAGCACAACTCCCGACGTCAGACCCGGAGCGCCGGCTCTGAAGATCTTGTGGCCGGGTTATCGAATTCTCCAGCTCCGCGGAAACGGCCGGCTGAGGTACTCTTTTAACTAAAGTTAGTTTTAACAATCTTGCATTGTAACCTTACTCTGCTTTGTATTGTCTTAACTACTTTCAGGAAACGCCCCCTTCGTCCGGTGATTCCACTGCGACTAAGCTGCCTCCTTTGAAGATCAACCCGGAGTGCGTACCTTTGTACCTGCATCATCTCTTTCTATCGTCCTTGTTATTTATGCAATAATTCTTCTATTTTTCAGGGCTCAAGCAAAGCGAAGGAAAACCGGCGGGTCTACCGCTGCTCCTACCGCCCAAGAGCCGGAAATTGCCAAGCCGGACTCCCATGCAACTCATGTGGAACCTACTGAAATTATGAAAGATGCACCTGAAGATACTCATCAGCCCTCTGAGCCGGCTGATCATGACACGGCAACTGAAAGTCCTCCAAGGCATGATCCTAAGCCGCCCAGCCCATCAACAGCCATCGAAGACACAGTTCTTCCAGACGTTATCATCACTGGGATGGGTCATCAATCTCCCGAGCCTCATGTATTAACAAGACATACCAGCAAGGCTGAAGCTTCTTTGCCTGAGAAGTTTGATTTTGAATTCCCTGTGTTGGAGAAGTTAACTGCAGATGAGTTACATGCTGGTTATCTGAACCGCCTCTCCACAAGCCGGAACATGGATCTCAAACTTGTCGGTCTGATGAAGAAAAAATATGAGGTACTCTTCTCTTGTTGTTTCCTTATACCCTTAAGTAGCCCCCAAGAGCTGGTTTAGTATTGCAAATGGTAGACCGGGTCTTCCAATCCTTGTCATAGGTAGAATAGCTTAGCCTGTAGCCCCCAAGTATCGGGTTAATATACATATTAGGCCGGTACTCAGCTAGAAAAGTAGAGCAATGGTAGCCCCCAAGTCCGGGTCAGTATGAAAATGATGAGCCGGAACTTCACTGTAAACTTGGAAAACGCCGATTGTAGTCCCCAAGTGCCGGCTTATCTTTATGAAGATGAGCCGGAACTTCATTGTATACTTGAGCGCCGTGTGTAGCCCCCAAGTGCCAGCTTATCTTTGCGAAGATGAGCCGGAACTTCATTGTATACTTGAGCGCCGTGTGTAGCCCCCAAGTGCCGGCTTATCTTTGCGAAGATGAGCCGGAACTTCATTGTAGACTTGGAGCGCAAACACAAACATTAGCCCCCAAGTGTCAAGTATATTGCTTGCGATCTGCTTGAGACTTGTCATAGCAGCTCCATCAATCATATAGTAATATCTCATCTTGGCGACCTAAACCTGCTGACATGTTTGATTTTTGTAAAATACAGGACGCTTTAGACACGGCCGAGTCTGATCTGACCGGCGTAAAGGAAACCCTTGCTGCACAACAAACCGCTCGGTCTGAGGCGGAAGAAAAATGGTGGGTTGCTGTTAAGGAGCTTGAGAAGGTTCAAGCTGATTTTGATGCTTTCAAGAAGAATGTTGAGTCTACACAAGCCGCCCTAACCAAGCGCGCAGACGATGCTGACCAGCAACTTAAGCTTGTGTCCGATGAGCTGCAAACCCTCAAGCACCATATCTCGAGGATGACTTCTGCTATCTTTGGTAAGCACTGAGTACTTAGCAAATTTCCTTGCCTTGCTTAAAAACTGTGCGGGCGGCTTATAACACCGAATTTTTCCTTGTAGGTCAAAGAAGCCGCCAACTATCTTCAGATAGCCTGCTGAAGTTAAAACAGTATATTCCTTGTCAGAACAGCTATATTGCGGGACTCTTTGCACCATCAAAGCAATGCTGAATAAAGACAGCATCCCCAAATTCATGAAGGGAGTGATAGAACTCTTATCAACTCTGCCCAAACAAATCGAAGAGCTCAAACGATCAGCCGCCAGGAAGGGAGCAATGGCCGCACTAAGCCGGGCTTTGGCCTTTGCCCCTGAATTGACTGCAGAGGAAATGATGGATGGCTTTCCATCCAAGAAAGACGACGGCTCAGATTTCACAGAAGCTGACTATGCCAAGTGTATGAAATCCTCCAGAATACTCGCATCGACACTGGCGGATGAAGTTGATCTGTCAACCTACCAGGCGGCTTACGGCGCGGACAGCAAACGAGTGCGCTGCCCAACTTTTGAAGCCAGAGACTTGACGCCTGCACGCCGTAAGCACCTCTTTGCTCCTGAGATTGACCCGTCTCCCCTCTTTGAAGAGGCTCAGTTTGAAGCTTTAACAAACTACAACTGGGATGTGGACAATCTTCAGATCGAAGAGGTCGAAGACCCGGCGCAGGATGACCCGCCATCAAGCTGATCATTTGCTTCTGAAACGTATAACCTGGCTTCTTGACCCGCCAAGGCCAGTAGTGTACAAAAAACTTTAAGTCCGTGGTATTTTGGGCTCCCTGGGGAGTTTGTAATAGGCATAGAAAACGTTTTTGCCTGAGCCGTGCCATCGCGCACGTATGAATCTTTGCACAACTTGACGCATGCTTATCTGTCTTGTGTTCTGCGTCATAATATCTGATTTCACGGCGGCTCATCTTAGGAGACAAACCCTGCCAAAACAAACAAGACAGAATATGCTCTGTATTGCTGTGAGGGCGGCTTGAAAAAGCACAACCCGGAGATGTTAAGTCTTTCATGACCTTGCCTTTCTTTTCAAAAACTCATACGCCGGTTCTTCTGGGTGGACTCGCTACTTGAACTCTTATCAGTACAGGGTCTCTAGCGAGAGTGACCGTCAATTCCTTTGAACGGCTCAGGGTCTCTGGGCGAGATTAACTGATAAGAGCGCAACGAACCAGATAGAGACGCAGCAGGGCATGAGAACTCTTAGGGCCCATAAGCTACCTCTCATGTGACATAAATCCGTCGTTTGAACCTTAAACAGTGCAGGGTCTTTAAAAGAGTAACTGTTTTAAGAGTACGAACGGGCCACATAGCGGAGAGTCGGCAGCAGATGGGTGAGTTTATCCTCGCTTTCCATAAGCCGGCCCTCACGTGATAAGAGCCGCCGGTTTAACCTTGACCAGTACAGGGTCTCTAGCGAGAGTGTCTGTCAAATACGTTTGAACAGCTCAGGGTCTCTAATCGAGATTAACTGGTAAGAGTTCGGCGGGTCACCTGGCGGAGTAGCAGCAGCATACAGGCAGGTTTAACTCAAACTTGCGGTGGCTGAAGAGCCGATCAAGAGGGTCTGTAAGCTAAACCCGGCGGGTTGGAAGCCCCCAAATGACCTTTGTTGACGGAGTCAACTTGTTGGGTATATAACCCGGCCTTACGGGGGCTGAAGAGCCGATCAAGAGGGTGTGTAAGCTAAACCCTCATGGGTTGGAAGCCCCCAAATGACCTTTTGGTTGTATCTATCTTTGCACAATCTGAGATACGCAAAACGGCAGAGGCCCCGGCTTGCAGGGATGCCAACTTTATTATATATATAAGTGATATATACAATGATGATGTACAATGGGGGGAGTCGATGACTCAAGTATAGTAAGGCCGTAGATGAGCGATATTCCACGGCCGGTGGGTCTCCTGCCCAGAAGTGCGTGACTCGTCTCGTACGTCAATGAGATAGTATGACCCATTGTTGAGATTCCTGCTAACCACAAAAGGTCCTTCCCATGGAGGAGATAACTTGTGCGCATCCGTCTGATCTTGAATTAGACGTAACACCAAGTCGCCTTCTTGAAACGTCCGGGTCTTAACCCTGCGGCTATGATAGCGACGCAGGTCTTGTTGATAAATCGCCGATCGAGCCGCCGCCAGATCACGCTCTTCATCCAAAGCATCTAACGCGTCCTGACGCGCTGTCTCATTATCTGCCTCAACGTAAGCCGCCACTCTCGGCGAGTCATGACGTATATCACTTGGTAACACGGCTTCTGCACCATAAACCATGAAAAAAGGCGTATAGCCTGTTGGCCTGTTGGGAGTAGTTCTGATGCTCCATAAAACTAATGTCAACTCTTCTACCCAACAACCCGGCGTTCAGTGTAGAGGAACCATAAGCCGGGGCTTGATACCTCACAAGATCTCCTGGTTAACGCGCTCCACCTGACCATTGGATTGTGGATGAGCAACAGCAGAGACATCAAGCCGGATATGCTCACTTTCACAGAATGCCTGCATAGCTCCCTTGGATAGGTTTGTGCCATTATCCGTGATGATGCTGTGAGGGTAACCAAAACGGTAGATCAATTTTTTGACAAACTGAACCGCCGTAGCCGCGTCACACTTGCCAACCGCCTCAGCCTCCACCCACTTGGTGAACTTATCCACCGCCACCAAAAGGTGGGTCTTCTTGTCTTTGGATCTCTTGAAAGGCCCGACCATATCAAGCCCCCAGACCGCAAATGGCCAGGTAATTGGAATCATTCGCAATTCCTGAGCCGGTACGTTAGCACGTCGCCCGAACTTTTGACATCCATCGCACTTAAGAACCAAGTCTTCTGCGTCCTTATGAGCCGTCAGCCAGAAGAAACCATGCCGAAAAGCCTTGGCCACCAGAGATTTTGAGCCGGCGTGATGACCACAATCACCAGCGTGAATCTCATTTAAGATTTCCTTACCTTCTTCAGGTGAAATACAACGTTGAAAAACGCCGGTGACGCTGCGCTTATGTAACTCGCCATTGACGATCGTCATGGACTTAGATCGCCTTATGACTTGCCTTGCCAAGATCTCGTCCTCGGGTAAATCGCCACGAGTCAAGTACGCTAGGTAAGGCAACGTCCAGTCAGGGATAGCATGTAGAGCCGCCACCAGCTGCCCCTTCGGGTCAGGTATAACCAGATCCTCCTCCGAAGGTAGTTTAATTGACGGGTGATATAACACGTCCAAGAAAACATTAGGCGGCACCGGCTTACGTTGAGAGCCTAGCCTTGACAACGCGTGAGCCGCCTCGTTCTTGCGACGGTCAATATGATCCACTTGATAACCCTTGAAGTGACCGGCAATGACGTCTACCGCCTGACGATAAGCCGCCATCCGTGGGTCTTTGGAATCCCATGTGCCTGATACTTGCTGAGCCACGAGGTCTGAGTCGCCGAGGCACCTGACCCGGCTCAGATTCATCTCCTTAGCCACGCGGAGGCCGTGAAGCAAGGCCTCATACTCAGATGCATTGTTAGTACAGGGAAACATCAACCTTAACACATAACAAAACTTGTCACCTTTAGGGGAAGTTAAGACAACTCCAGCCCCTGACCCTTCCAACTGCCTGGATCCATCAAAGTGAATTGTCCAGTATGTGCTATCTAGCTTCTCCTCAGGCGACTGACACTCTGTCCAGTCATTTATAAAATCTACCAAAGCTTGAGACTAAACAGCTGTGCGAGGCACATATTTCAGATTAAGAGGCCCGACCTCCAACGCCCACTTTGCAATCCTGCCGGTGGCTTCTCTATTTTGAATTATGTCACCCAACGGTGCAGAACTAACCACAGTGATCTGGTGTCCCAAGAAGTAGTGTTTCAACTTACGATTCGCCATGAACACCCCATATATCAGTTTCTGCCAATGTGGGTACCTTTGCTTGGATTCGATCAAGACTTCACTGACGTAGTAAACCGGCCTCTGAACCGGGTATTCCTTCCCTGCCTCCTTACGCTCTACCACAATCGCGGCGCTGACTGCCCTGTTATTGGCCGCCACGTAGAGGAGTAAAGGTTCCTTCTCAGCCGGAGCGGCCAAGATCGGCGGCTCAGCCAGCTGTTTCTTGAGCGCCTCGAACGCTTCACCCGCCGCCTTACTCCAGACAAAATTGTCTGTCTTCTTCATCATCTGATACAGAGGAATAGCTTTCTCACCCAGGCGGCTTATGAACCAGCTTAAAGCAGCGACTCGAGCCGCCAGGCACTGAACGTCGTTGATGCACGCCGGCTCAGACAGGGAGGTGATAGCCTTTATCTTGTCCGGGTTAGCTTCAATGCCACGCTCAGAGACTAGAAATCCCAAGAGCTTGCCTGCAGGAACTCCAAAAACACACTTAGCCAGGTTAAGCATCATCTTGTAGACCCGTAAATTATTGAACGTTTCCTTCAGGTCGTCAAGTAGAGTTTCCTTCTTTCTTGATTTGACCACAATATCATCCACATAAGCATGAACGTTGCGCCCAATTTGACTATGAAGACAGTTCTGCACACAACGCTGGTAAGTCGCCTGGGCACTTTTGAGCCCAAAAGGCATAGACACATAGCAGAAAGCACCAAAAGGCATAATGAAAGCCGTCTTCTCTTGGTCTTTGACTGCCATCTTGATCTGGTGATAACCTGAATAAGCGTCCAGGAAGCATAAACTCTCACAACCCGTCGTTGCGTCAATAATCTGGTCAATCCGGGGGAGAGCAAACGGGTCAGCTGGACAGGCCTTGTTAAGATCCGTGTAATCCACACACATACGCCACGTGCCGTTCTTCTTAAGCACCAAAACCGGGTTAGCTAACCACTCCGGGTGAAAAACCTCCACGATGAACCCTGCTGCTAAGAGCCGGGCCACCTCTTCCCCAATTGCTTTACGCCGCTCTTCATTGAAACGGTGAAGGAACTGCTTGATTGGCTTGAACTTAGGATCCACATTAAGGTGGTGCTCAGCGAATTCTCTCGGTACACCTGGCATGTCAGACGGCTTCCATGCAAAGATGTCCCGATTCTCACGGATGAATTCGATGAGCGCGCTTTCCTATGCGGGGTCCATGTTAGCCCCGATAGTGAACTGTTGTGACGAGTCGCCCGGAGTGAAATCTACCTGCTTGGTATCATCTGCCGCAAACTTGAGGGGCGGCTCAGATTCCGTGTTAGGCTTCTTGAGTGGAGTCATGTCTTCCGGGTCAACATTTTCTTTATAGAATTTGAGCTCTGCCTCAGCACAACTTGACTCTGCGTAAGCTGCGTCTCCCTCCTCACACTCAAGAGCTGTTTTCCGATCACCATGCACAGTAATCATCCCATTCAACCCGGGCATCTTGAGCTGTAAGTAAACATAGCAAGGCCTAGCCATGAACTTGGCGTAAGCCGGCCGTCCGAACAGAGCATGATATGGGCTTTTGATTTTAACAACTTCAAACCACAAAGACTCCACCCTGTAGTTGAATTCATCTCCAAAAGCTACTTCCAAAGAAATCTTCCCCACTGGATAAGCCGACTTGCCAGGCACCACACCATGAAAAACTGTTGAAGAGGGCTTAAGATCCTTATCAAGCAGACCCATCCGGCTGAAAGTGTCATAATACAGGATGTTGATGCTGCTGCCACCATCCATAAGCACTTTAGTGAACACATATCCTCCAACTTGGGGGGCAACCACCAAAGCCAGTTGCCCCGGGTTAACAACGCGCGGCGGGTGATCCGCCCGGCTCCAAGTTATGTCATGCTCAGACCACTTCAAATACTATGGGAGAGACGGCATGACTGCATTAACCGCCCGCTTGCGTACCTTTCGGTCTCGCTTGTCAAGACTGGTTGTAAAAACATGATACTGACACCCACTGAGCTGTTTCGGGTTAGTCTGGTACCCCGATTGGTTATTCTGCTGCTGGCCTCCACCGCCAGACTGCTGATGATGACCTCCTTGATTGCCTTGACCCTGGTATCCAGATCCTGAGCCGCCAGCACCAAAGCCGGCTCCTGATCCACCCGGCCCTGAGCCGCCTGGCGGACCATTACCGTTATTACGGTGCTGTTGAAGGCTGTAATCCCTGAACTACCACATAATACTGCAATCCCTCCAGGTGTGACCTGCCGGCTTATCGGGCCGGCTGTGCTCCGAACAAGGTTTATTGAGCATCTCTTCCAAGTTGAAGGGAGCTTTACCCTTGTTAAAGGGTGCCCTGAAGTTCCCATTGCCCTTAGCACGATTGTTCCCAACGCTGGTGTTCGCCACCAATTCTGACCCGCCATCCGGGTTCTTCCGTTTGCCCGGGTTGTTGTTTCCAGCCACGTTTTGCTGTTGACCCTTGCCATTGTTAACTTTCTTCCCCTGACCTGATTTCTCGTCATCAGAGCCTGGGTCTTTCGTGTTGTCGGAGTCTGCATACTTGGTGAGAGCCGCCATGAGCTCCCCCATATCCTGGCACGTGCGCTTGAGCCGGCCAAGCTTCTGCTTCAAAGGTGTGAAGTGGCAATTCTTCTCTAGAATCAAAACTGCTTGAGCCGTCGTAATCTGTTCTGAAGAGTGGATGATGGTTGAGACCCGCCGGACCCAGTGATGAGCCGACTCGTCATCCCGCTGCACGCAATGGTCCAGATCCACAATCGTCATGGGCTGCTTGCATGTTCCTTGGAAATTTTTGATGAATTTCGCCTTTAACTCAGTCCAGGAATTAATGGTGTTGGGTGGCAAGCCCTTCAACCACGTGTGAGCCGGCCCTTCCAGCATCATGATGAAATATTTAGCACATACTGCATCACTGACGTCTAACATCTCCATGGCCAGCTCATAGCTTTCGATCCAAGCCTCTGGAGGTAGGTCAGCAGTATAATTGGGCACCTTGCGAGGGCCCTTGAAATCCTTCGGCAGACGCTCGTTCCGTAGAGCCGGCGCTAAGCAAGGCACTCCTACAGCCCTAGAGGTTTCTCCTGCTCCTACTGAGACGGAAGGTGCAACTGTGGGCTCCTGATAAGCTGCCGCCGCTGCCAGAGCCGCCGCCTCCCACTGTGCTCTTGCTTGATCCACCAGAGCCTGCGCATCCAGAGCCGCCCGATCGACTCGCGGCGGGTTTCGATGTCGTTCACTGGTAGAAACCGCCGGCGACTCATAACGCCGGCTGTAGCTGCGGCTGGGGATGGGAGTCGAATGCACGCGGCTCCGGCTGTAACTATACTTCTCCTGTTGTGCCACCGCCGTCCGCAGATATCCAATAGCGTTCTGCACCTCTTCTGCAAAAGGCGCCTCATCGGGGATGGGGATTGTACCAAGCCGGGTTGCTGCTGCCACCATGTTCTCAGCCGGATTAGAATAATGACCAGGTGGCGTCGGAAAAGGCTGTGGTGGGGTTTGGTTCCGGCGGGGCTGGTCTGGCCGCTGATGCTGAACCGCCGCCCGGCTTCCTGGTACTTTCGCCGTCCGGGTCACGGTCAAAGGTACGTTCCGTCCCGTCCCTGGCGTGTTGAAAAGATTTCTGGCTTCATACTGATCCGGCAAGCGGGATTGATGCCTCATCCGCTGAACCGCCACCGCAGACTGCTGCTCTAACTCCAAACGGAAAGCGTCTGCCCTAAGGCGCTCCGCCTCAGCATCCATCTGAGCCTTCGGCGCATTGATTTCCTGTTGGACTCCAGTCATCTGGTTCTTCAACCTCGCGATCTCCGCATTACGGGCCGCTTGGTTTTCAGCAGTGACCTCAGTCGCCATCAGGGTTGTAAGCTCATTCATCAAATCCAGAAGAACCTGAGCCGGCGGCCTGCCAGCCCCAGACCCAGTCGCACCGGCGGCTGAGCTGCCAGGAGCCGCCGATGAACCCGCCATGAAGACGGCAGCACGGTTCGGCGGCTCACACTCCTCCGGCTCATGATACTCCGACTCGGGGTAAGGCTCGACGTAGCCCCCGAGCCCACCGTTGTGAAGCTGATAAATCGATTCCGTCTCTCCACTGGATGATCCATCATCTGAGCAGATGAGAGTTTCCTCCCGAGACACAGAGCCCTCAAGCTCCATACCCTGGGTGAAGCCGACGAAGACATGCTTCATGCCCGGGTTAGCACGGGCGGGTTGCACGCGTCGGGCGGGTTGTTCGCACCGGGCCGGTTCGGCGATGTCGGTGCAGATGTCCGGCCCGGGTTTAGATCCGCCGATCTTGCCGATGAATACGTGGATTCCGCCGAAGGGGACTCGGAAACCATACTCAATTGAGTCGGCCTCGGGGCCCCAGCCAGCGTCATCGATGTAGAGCCGGCCGCGGCGACTCTTGGTCATTCTGCCAACAGCGTACCCCTCGATCCCCGGGAGAGAACCCTTTGAGAACTCAACACCACCGAGCGCTAGCCCCACGGTGGGCGCCAACTGTCATGGTTTTGTCACGGCAGATGTCCGAAGACTTAGGTTCGAGGCCATCGCTAAGGCGGTGGACTCAAAGGGGTTGGTCGAGACGAGGGACACGAGCTTACCTAGGTCCAGCCCCTCAAGAAGAGGTAAAAGCCTACGTCCTGCTTGTGTTGTATTGATTGGAGTATCGATTACAAGGGAGCGGATTCGCTTGACCTAGTTCTCGATTGATTGGTTTCTGTCTAAGCCGCCCCAGGGTCTCACCTTTATATAGGTGGTCAAGGCCCTGGGTTACACAAGTCTCGCACCGACTCATACAACGTACTCAATCCTGTCTCTAAGCCGCCTTGCCTTCTTGGGCAAGCCGTCTCCGGGCGGCTTAACCGCCCGGGTCTTCACTCCATCTTCTGTCTCTGGGTCTTCGTCTTGGCCCGTCCGGTAAGTCGCCACGCGGCCCACTTTAAATATCCAGGCCATGAGCCGCCAGGTATGACCCGGCCCCTCCTGGGCGGGTCTTACCACGGGGTTATATCCCCAACATAACCCATTAGCATTTTATTAATGTGGGGCAAGCGCGACCCTCAAACTGCGGTCCCGTCACCCCGGCTCGAGGATGTGTGGCAAGCGCCTCTCCTGCCCGTCCACGCCTCAACATAACCCGGATGCCTTACCGGCGCATCCCACCACATCTCATACACGGGTACCCTTGGGGCCGACCTATCTCAAGACTGTCGGGAACTCAGGTCCACCTCAACCAGGGTGGTACCGCCTGTCCCTCCAGTCCCGTCTTTCACATGTAAACAAAGTCAATTTGAAGTAACTGTGTGTTTATCCACCAAGTGGATATCCGAGGAATCACCCTCGACGGATCCCACTCGAGGTATGTGTATGACAAGAGATGCTATCGATAAATGGGAAGGAGGAATCACCCTCGATACCCACGATCAATTAGCTACGCTACAGAATTAACATCGGGAGTGCTAAGTGAGGTATCACCCTCGGCACTCGATAGTAGCTCTGCAGTGCCATACTTAAGGGGTGTGCGGTGATGTGAGGGGTCTGGCTCGTCGGTCGGTTGACCGAGTCTTTGGGTCTTCGAGTCGTCGATGAAGAAGCAGGGGCAACTGGGACTAAGGGGTCACTGGGGGTTGACTGATTAACCTATACTAAGCAGTTGATATTATTGCAGGTACATTAGCAGTTTATCAAGAATAGGCTATGCATCAGAATAGGAGCTAGCTAATACAGTAGCAAAATATAATGCAAGAATAAGAGGGAAAAGAAATGGGCGATATCGGAATGGTCAAGGGGGGGTTGCTTGCCTTGCTGCTCTGCGGCAAAAGGCTGATCGTCAACGGTGTAGTCGTACCCGGCAGCACCTTCAGTCTCGGGGTCTACCGGAGAGAAGAGAGGGGAAGAAACAATAAATATAAAGCACAGATGCAACACGATGCATGACATGGCAATATGCAGAGCTAGGCATGCACTAACGCAGTATTACACATCGCAGACGGGTCGGAAGAATATCTGACGATATTTTCCGGGTCTCGGGCTACTACCGGACATATGATCCTAATGCTAAATGTCCATGTTCATCATGCTAGGAGCATGTGACAGATGAACGGACAGCGTATTCGGATTCATCTTGTCGTTCTGAGCAACTTTCATATATAAAGTTTTTCGATCTGAGCTACGGTTTAAAAGATATGATTTTCTAAAGTTTTAAACATTTTCTGGAATTTATTCTATTTATTTAAATCAACATTATCCAGAACAGTGTCTGGTGACGTCAACGTGAGGTCATGCTGACGTCAGTGGTCATCAGTCGGCTGGCCAGGTCAAACCTGACCTGTGGGTCCAGTGGGACCCACTGGTCAGCCTTACAGTGGCTAATGAGTATTAATACTAATCTAATTACAGATTAAGTAGAGGTGGGGCCTACTGGTCAGTGTCTAATTAGCATTTAATCTAATTAATTAATTAATTAACCGATTTTCTTTTTATTTAAATTCGTTTAATCACGCGGGACCCACCTGTCAGTGAGTTGACCCAGTCAACTAGTCAACGGGACCCACCCGTCAGCGACACAGGGGGCCCCTCACATCAGGCCAGGTCAGCGGTGGCCGGCGTCTCACCGGAATCACACCGGCGAGCTCGTTCGCAGCGGCGCGACTTCGGGCACCGGTCGGAAATCGCGTAGGGGGGCTACTCGACGCGCGCAAGGGCTTGTTGGATAGGGCGGAGCGAGCCGCGTCCGATGGCGGTGGTTGTAGCGCGCTAGGAGGACGGGAACGTCGACGGCGACCACCGCGGCGTCGCCGGACTTCGGCCATCTCGCAAACGGTGGCAATACGGCACGACAAGCGGCAAGACCTAGTGCGTTGGACTCGCGCGGGCGTGCTGAGCACGAACCCGAGCTCGTTTGAGCTTGACGGGCAGTGCGGCCACAGCGAGGAGCTCATCGGCGGCGAGGTATTCGGGCGTCTCCAACTTGGCAGCAACGTCGTTGCAATCGCACGGAAGAGAGAGGGGAAAGACGAGAGGGCTTACAGTGAGCCCGCAGATGTGCTCTAGCCTGCTCGGGGAGGCTCGGCGGCGGCGAATCGGAGACAGAGAAGAAGAAGCCCGAGGAAGAAGAAGAAGTCATGGCGCTCGCGGTGGGGATTCCCGATTCCAATGGCGTGCACCGATCGACGCAGCGGTCGACGGTGATGCCCTACGGCATCTCGGCGATGGCTGGGGACGACGGAGAGCGCGGGATAGACGGCGGCGACGGCGGGCGTTTTCGGGCGAGCTCGAACAGGAGCAAGGGAGGGGATCAGAGAGGGGGCTACGGGTTCCTAGGGTTTCGGGGGGGAGGGAGAGGCGCTCGGGGGTGGTCTTATCCTCGAGGGGAGCCGCTGGATGCACGCCAACGAGCGCATCCCCGCGCGGACGGCTCTGGCGCCATGGCCTCCCCCACCTCTGTCGAGAGGTGGGAGAAAGGCCGCCCTTACTGGGCCGGGCCAGCCTGTAGCAGCTGGGCCTAAGTGCCCAGTGGGTCTCTTCTTCTTTTTTTGTTCTTTTTCTTTTCTGTTTTCTATTTTAATTCTTTTTTGCATTAATCCTCTATAGTAAAAATGTGTGACAAGGTCCAATTAATATCTTGCAATATTTTTCAATGGCCACACCAAGTTTGGGCATTTTTGGAATCTGTTCTAACTATCCATGGAATTAAAAGGGGATTTTAAATGCTTTTTGGCTCTGTTTTGGATTGTGGGGTCCACACCAACATCAAGGTGATGTTGTTTTCCTGAACAACATTAGTTTTGAGATTTTTAACAAGTGTGCAACATTTTTCTTATGCTGTTTGGGGATTTATTTTATCACAATAAAATCCTAGGGCATTTAGTAGTGGAATTTGAAATGAGATATGAAATCCATATTGATCATGCACTGTTTAGCAAAATTGGATTAGCTTAACATTGTGATCACTGTAGCCTGATCACCTAGGTTACTGTAGTTGAAATCCAGGGGTGTTACACTATCTTTTACTTTTATGTATTTACTTTTATGCAAGAGTCAAAGTATTCTTCCCTATTCCTTTTTACTTTTTCCTTTTGCAAGCATCATGTGGTGAGGAAAGATCTAGGCACATATATCCAGTTGGATATGGGTGGGCATGAGTTATTATTGTTGACATCACCCTTGAGGTGAATACGTTGGGAGGTGAAACTATAAGCCCCTATCTTCCTATGTGTCTGGTTGAAACTTTTTGCTCATGGGTATGCCATGAGTGTTAGCAATCATAGAAGACTAAATGATGGTTGAGTATGTGGACTTGCCAAAAGGCTCCGACATGAGACCCTTCCTGAAAATATGATGAATTGTAGTTGCAAAGTTGACTGAGAACATAGTTTGTTGGTTTTCAATAAGGTTTATGCTTCATACTTCTATGTTGTGATGAATTGTTACTTGTTCATGAGAAGTTATATGATGAAAACATATTGAATAAGTTTTATGTTAGAATTTGTTGCTGTTATGATAATAAGCATGATGCTACTATGTCTGTATTCTGTTTTTATTGACACCTCTCTCTCAAACCATGTGGACATGCTTTTCAATATCGGCTTTCGCTTGAGAACAAGCGAGTTCAAAGCTTGGGGGAGTTGATACGTCCATTTTGCATCATGATTTCCTACTGTTATTTATTATGTTTTGTTGAAAAATAATGCTTTAGGGAGTGATTCTAATGCCTTTTCTCTCATAATATGCAAGGTTTACAGAAAGAGGGAGAATACCGGCAGCTGGAATTCTGGACCTAAAAAGCATATCAGAGATTCCTATTCTGCACAACTCCAATGAAGCTGAAATTTTACGGAGATTATTTTTGGAATAAATAAAAAATACTGGAGCAAAGAACTACCGGAGGGAGCCACCCTGGTGGGCACAAGACACCAGGGCGCGCCATGCCCACCTGGGCGCGCCCTGGTGGGTTGTGCCCTCCTCGGCCCACCTCTGGTGCCCATCTTCTGGTATAAATTCAGTTTTAACCTAGAAAAAAATAAGAGGAGGACTTTCGGGACGAAGCGCCGCCGCCTCAAGGAGGAACTTGGGCAGGAGCACTTTTGCCCTTCGGCGGAGCGATTCCGCCGGGGGAACTTCCCTCCCGGAGGGGGAAATCGAAGACATCGTCATCACCAACACCCCTCTCATCTTTGAGAGGCCAATCTTCATCAACATCTTCAACAGCACCATCTCCTCTCAAACCCTAGTTCATCTCTTGTGTTCAATTTTTGTAACGAAACCTCAGATTGGTACCTGTGGGTGACTAGTAGTGTTGATTACCTTGCGTAATTGATTACTATATGGTTTATTTGGTGGAATATTATATGTTCAGATCCATTATGCTATTTAATACCCCTCTGATCTTGAGCATGATTATTATTTGTGAGTAGTTACCTTTGTTCTTGATGTCACGGGACAAGTCATGTTGCAAGTAATCATGTGAATTTGATATGTGTTCGATATTTTGATGATATGTATGTTGTGATTCCCTTAGTGGTGTCATGTGAACGTCGACTACATGACACTTCACCATTCATGGGCCTAAGGGAATGCATTGTGGAGTAGTTATTAGATGATGGGTTGCTAGAGTGACAGAAGCTTAAACCCTAGTTTATGTGCTACTTCGTAAGGGGCTGATTTGGATCCAAACGTTTAATGCTATGGTTAGATTTTATCTTAATACTTTTCTCGTAGTTGCGGATGCTTGCGAGGGGGTTAATCATAAGTGGGAGGTTGTTCAAGTAAGAACAACACCCAAGCAACGGTCCACCCACATATCAAATTATCAAAGTAGCGAACATGAATCAAACCAACATGATAAAAGTGACTAGATGAAATTCCCATGTACCCTCAAGAACACTTTGCCTATTACTAGAGATTGTTCTGGCCTGTCCTTTGCCACAAAAGGATTGGTCTACCTTGCTGCACTTAATTTACCGTTACTGTTACTTGCTCGTTACCAATCATCTTGCTATCAAACTATCTATTACCTACAATTTCAGTGCTTGCAGAAATTACCTTGCTGAAAACCGCTTGTCATTTCCTTCTGCTCCTCGTTGGGTTCGACACTCTTACTTATCGAAAGGACTACGATTTCCTTCTATCTTCATAAACTTGCAGCGGAAATCTTCAACGATAGCATGAACCCATGCCATCTGCCTTAACCCTACAGGCATTCTGGCTGGGAAGCATCCTAGCTCGCATATTCGTCACCAAGGTAATCTTCATCATATCCTGATCTTTCATGCCTGGCCAATAAAATAACCAGTGGCACGCCAATGAGTACTTTGAATGTACTCGCAAGCAACCCATGTTTGGAACAAGGCAATAACAATGCATGGTATAGCAGTAAGTAGGTGATTTTTGCACAAAGCTAATTTTGAGTGCAATGACATGATCAACTAACTTATGTAAGCATGCATCAACAGTTGGCAGATATCCATATGAACAAGTTATAGATATCCTCATAAGCAAGGGGTTGAACATCTCATGTTCTGCCATCGTGTCAAGTCCTCTGACTTGGTTCAAGTTTCATCTTTATCACCAACACACACACACACCAGTTTGTGAAAACATTGGACGTAGTTTAAGCAGGACCTCCAACTGTCCATGACCGTGGACACGGCTATTCGAATAGTTTTACACTCTGCAGAGGTTGCACGCTTTACCCACAAGACTCGGGGAACTTTCGTGTCATCCATGACTCGCGGTATATTACATACCCGAGGTAAGCACCCGAACAATGCCTTTCCCCTCGCGATACTAAACAAAGAGTCCACTCGTTGGTGCCATCCCTCATGATATACATCACACGTATCATCCATGAGGGCACGCAACGGTGTGCCCGGTGCCTGTAAAGACAGCGCATGGTCGCCCTACCAGGCACGACCCCATATCAAGAGTGACCTCGTCACTCCCGCCACTAGTAATGCGGGATCTATGCTAGTACCCACCAAGGTAATCAACAAAGCCCCTTCCCATATAGGGGTAGAGTGGTCGCACATGTAAGGTTGGGACGGTCAGCAGACCTTAAATCTAATCCGTTTTTGAAAACACACACACAACTTGCTCCGATACACCACTTCTTTCTCAAGTGGTTACCTAACTCAACATCATCTCCCTCGGGCATTAGTGGCACCCGACGGGGTTTTCGAAAAGTCTCTGAAATCATATTGTTTCCAACACCATGCATATTCCTATCCCACTTGCGTAGCAACTACTAGCAACCTAACTACTCCCACCCGCACAACCCTCATAAGAATGGTAGGGTCATGCACGATGCAAGTATCAACAAGAAAGTATCGGAGGCATCCCATCGTAGTGGTCACCACATCAACATGATCAACATCAAGAAATAAAGTGCTATATGCCATGCAATAAAAGGGTTTCATAGTCATGGTCAAAGGGCTGCTTGCCTGGTTTAGCAAAGTCTTCGAGGTCTTCACACGCTTCTCGTCCAACTCCGAGCACTTCGTCTACTTCGTCAACTATCGCCGGAAACAACCGCAATAAGCAACACAACAAGCAGAAAGTAAAAGTGCTCTATAAATAGGAGTTTTTTAGGACATCTCTGGTTATGAGAAGGATATCTAAAATGGCTCTACTGGATTTTGGATTGCCAGAGATTTTTGAATGATGGAAATGGAGGCATTTTTGATCCTATAAGAAGTCTACATGAATCATTTTTATAAAAATGAGTGAATGCACCTATTAAATAGGGCATGATTTTAGAAACATGCAGGAAGTGGTTTCATTGGATTTGGACTTGAGATGAATTTCCTATCAATTTCCTAAGATGGCAATAATGAAATATGGGGCTATTTATTTGTTATAGCAGAATTAATGCATGGTAAAAATGTTAACCAAGGCTTGATAAATAAGGCATGATATTTAGAACACCTATAAATTGGAATCACTCCATTTGGAGTTGATTTGGATGTCCTAGGGATTTTGCAAGTTGGTCATTCCATAGCTCAAATTTGAATATGCATTTGAATAGTACTGAAAAGTGTGATGGAAAAATATGAAACTTGCACCATTAAATAGTTTGGGTTTTTAGGGAAATTTAGGAGTTGGAATTATTTCATTTGGGCTTATATTTATTTATTTGTGATTTTTGCAACTTTCTGGAAATTGAAAAAGGGAAATGCCACTGTGCATTTGGGCCAGAGACAGCACAGCCGAGCCGTCCCATAAAGAAAATCAGCCCAGACCGGCCGCCGACATCGAAGGCGTATTTCAAAAATGCGCCTCCACTTACGCGCCGAATCGGTACGTGCAACGGGTCGGTTTAAATCTGACTGGTGGGACCCACCCGTTAGTGGAACAGAGAGGGCGGAGGGGATGACAGGTGGGGACCCCCTGTCATCATCAACCTCCGGCCAGAGCGGGGGAGGAGCTCGCCGCCGGCGATGTCGGGCACGGAGGGGTACCTGAGGGCACCGGGAGGCTCTCCAGGCTGGCCCGCGTCTTGGAGGAGTGGAGACGGTTGCCGGGGGTGAGGGGTTCACCGACGGTGAGGGGGTCCGAGCGCCGGCCGAGGAGGTCGAGGATGAATAGCTCGATCCTGTCAACGAAACGCAGGATTAGGAGGGGGGTTGGGTTCCTGGTGTGAAGAGGGAGTCGAGGGAGAAGAAAGGGAGGCCGGAGGGGCTCCATACCGTCTGGGCGGCGGCGACGCACGACGGCGGAGCTTCTGCTCGGAGTCGAGCTCCCGAGTACCAAAATGAGGGGGACTGGGTGCGGGAATGCAATTGGGTGTGTGGGGAGTCCGGAGATGGAGAGTATGGGGCGCGGGGTTGCTTTTATAGGGAGGCCGAGGCGTGCCGTGGACGGAGCTCACGGGTTCCCACCGGAGGGGCTCTGGCGGCCACGAGAGGGGGCTGGGGTAGGTCTATGGCGCTCGTGGGAGTAGTGCAGGCTGCTGGGGGTCGAGAGAAGGATCAGGGAGAGGCCATAGGCGGGTCCCCTTGCGCGAACAGCACTGGCCGGTGCGGGCGGCATCGGGCACGCGGGACTGGGGTCACCGGAGAGAGAGGAAGGAGGGGGCCGGTGTCCCTACGTGTTGAGAACGCCAAGGGGATGCTGTCGACGACTGGGGGAAGCGCGAGGTCGTCGGGGGCTTCGGGATGGGGGCGGCTACAGTGCGAGAGCGCACTGTAGCGCGCTCCAGAGCGCCCCTATGGCCGACATGGCATGCTCCCGCATGCTCTGGCGTGTCCCCTAGCGTCTGGATGGCATCTGGGGGGCCCTGGAGTCCTTAGGTGCTAAGAGAGGAGCAGGGGAGGAAATATGGAGAGGGGGAGAAGTGGAAATGGTGCTGCCATGGCTTGTCCAGGGAGAAATCTTGGACTTTTACCCCCCTGAATGATTGATCCATGGCTTGAGGTCTTTACTAGAGGTAGAAGGGGTCAAGTAGGGACTGTGGTAAAAATTGGGGGTGAAGGAGAATGGTAGAAGGGGTCAAAATAGGGTTTTTACCAAATCACCAGAAGGTGTTTGATGTTGTTTTGATCAAGCAAAAACACTCCACTTGCCATGAGGTTTCACAGGATCAAGTGGTAGATAAGAATGAGTTTGATCACCAAGTTTGAGTCCAATTAGAGAAAGTGGCCAATGTAAAAGTTTCAAACCCTAGAAATGGGCAGAAATGGATTTGCCTAGATCTAGCTATGCAAATCCATTCTCCTTGATGCACCACTTGGTGTGGATGCATTATTGGAGTATTAGAACATGTCCACAAATTTTGAGATCAATAGGAGACAGTTGGCAATGTAGAGTTGCTCAAATTTACATCTGGACAGAGAGGGTTTTGGGATAATTTGGTGAACCAAATCAATTAGGATGATATGAAACTTGTCAAGATGATCACATATGTCATATGTGACATGCTAGAAATTTCTTGGATTTATTTTAGAATATTTCTTATAGAAATATTTCAAATGCTTGAAATAGGCAGAAATGGTTTTGAAGGGTTTTGTCCAATATTTTGAACATGACCATGTGTTTAAACTCTTATATATGGACAATATATGTCCACTGAGTTTTCCTAAATTTTCTAAAATATTTTGAAAGCATAAAAATAATTTTCCCTATAAAAGACCATTTCTGACCTTAAGAAAAAGCCTTTAATTAAAATAGGAAAATAATCTTTAAAAATAATATTTGGTGGTTTTGGGAAGTCTTATATATAGTAGGTTCTAAATAGAGTCTTTGGAGAAAACATCCACCCTAATTTGAGGACTTGTAGTACAAACCTCAATTCAGGGGTTTTTGAAAACCTAAATTGAATAAATGCTTTTTGGCCAAAATAATATTTGAAAAAAATAGTTTTAGGTCCTATACACATGGTATGATCATTGGACAAGAGTTTAGATCAAGGAAAAGTGTTTTGAGAGTAGGAGGGGGTTTTATGAATATAGAGCACCAACAACCAATCAAACAAACAATCAATTAGCACACAAGTCAAGCATTCATAGGCACTCAAAAAGTTTTAATTGGCCCTAATTTTTGAGCTATGTCAACTTAGTCATGAGGCAAAACACAGGGTGTGACAATAATTGACCTGATTAAAATCGTGAACCAAAACCAAAGTTTAGCGTCTCAATTAAGTGGGAGGCCTCCAATACCCATAATTTAATTATTTTTTGTTATATGATGGTCAAACTTGAATATCGAAACCGCATGCCAAATGTGGTGTGCAACATTAAATATAAAAACTTGAATAACGAAGTGTATAGCCTTTAGTCCAATGTTCACTTCATTGTACTCCTCCGTTCAGGGACGGACCTAGAAACTATTCTAAGTGGGAGCTAACTATAGGACTGGGGCACACTTTGTACAAATTCCCATAGTTTGGCAAAAATTTCTGAAATTTCACAAAAATATCATTGAAGTTTCATATTTTGAGTGGGATCTTAGGCCCCCAATCCCATGAACGTGGGTCTGCCCTGCCTCCGTTCATCTTTCTATGTATGACATTATTCTCCTCACACTACTTACTAAAAGTGAATAATAAAAAGTAAACGCGAGCAACCAACAAATTAAGGTGCAATTTAGCCAACAATGGCTCATACTCATATGTAATACATTTCATTTGTTAAATTGATAGTCAGACCTGGATCTCAAAATATGTGCGGCTGTGCGCTATGGCTCAAAAACTAAGCAGGGACCGATGCCAACCAGTTGGCACGATGTAAACACTAAACCGAGGCTCCAAGACTGTTGGTGCGATGGCAGCCGTCGGAGTCGGGGTGGGTCAAGGCCAACTCCGGAGGAGCTATGTCCAAGCCCGAAGGTTTTTTTAAGGTCACCGGGGGAGGGCAGGGCCCCCACCTGAATATTTTCCATTTTTTATTGATTTTCATTCACAGGACAAAGAGTTTTAAACAACGAGAGGAAGAGAGAGGGAGGAGAAAACATGGAGGTGGATAGAGAGACGAGGTTCTTTGTGCATCACATTCCCTCTAATGCTAAGGGGAGAGCGCCCGAACCCACACATCGATGGTCGAGCGCGCCTCCCCCTTCAGACGCCCACGCCAGAGGACCGAATCTTCCCTGCAGCAGCTGAGCACCCGGGCGAGGGAAGGCGTCGCCCCTCGGAACACAACGGAATTCCGATGCTTCCACAACTGCCAGCAGCACAAGAGCGTGAAAGTGGCAGCCAAAGAGCCCCCAACCGCGACACTGACATCGAGTTCATGCAGCGGCCCCACATGGCAGTTGTCACTGGCGACATTGATCCCCACCGACAGCCAGAATGAGTGGGCAAAGGGGCATCCAAAGACAAGATGATCTACGGTCTCAGGGGCTTGGAGGTCCTGCGGGATCACCACGGCATGTTCCTGGCTGGGATGTGCATTTTTTTCTCCACTACTTCTGATCCAGTATTGGCCGAGCTGAAGGCATGTTGTCGAAAGATTAAGCTAGCGATGGAGTTGGAGATAAAGGGTTGCTTAAATCCAGATAGAGAGAAGTTCGAGGTGGCATGGAGGAGCCACAGTTCCCAGCTAAAAAAAGAAAGGGTAGTGCTAGCTAGGCGCCGGCAGGCCGGTCGAAATTTCGACCGGTCGCCTGCCCAACATCCGATGAAATTGCGCAGCGCCATCCGATTCCTCACATTGTCCTCGTCCTCTCTTCCTCCCAACCTTTCTCTCCCCAGACACAGTTGTGCCCCTTCCCCAATGGCCTAATGTCGTACCACAAGCTCCCCCCCCCCAGCGTCCCATAGTTAGTTTCGGTGCCCCTCGCCGGACGGTCGCTCGTGCCCGGTCGGCATCACTACCGGCTGCAACATCCAAAAATGGCCGGTGTCGCCCCAGATTGCAGTCACCTGTTTGAAATATGCCCTAGAGGCAATAATAAAAGTAGTTATTATTATATTTCCTTGTTCATGATAATCGTTTATTATCCATGCTATAATTGTATTGATTGGAAACTCAATTACATGTGTGGATACATAGACAACATTGTGTCCCTAGTATGCCTCTAGTAGACTAGCTTGTTGATCAAAGATGGTCAAGGTTTCCTATCCATAGACATGAGATGTCATTTGATAACGGGATCACATCATTAGGAGAATGATGTGATGGACAAGACCCAAATTATGAACGTAGCATATGATCGTGTCAGTTTATTGCTATACTTTTCTGCATGTCAAGTATCTGTTCCTATGACCATGAGATCATGCAACTCACTGACACCGGAGGAATACCTTGTGTGTATCAAACGTCGCAACGTAACTGGGTGACTATAAAGATGCTCTACAGATATCTCCAAGGGTGTCTGTTGAGTGGGCATGGATCAAGACTGGGATTTGTTACTCCGTGTGACGGGGAGGTATCTCGGGGCCCACTCGGTAATACAACATCACAACAAGCCTTGCAAGCAATGTGACTAAAGTGTTAGCCACGGGATCTTGTATTACGGAACGAGTAAAGAGACTTGCCGGTAACGAGATTGAACTAGGTATAGAGATACCAACGATCGAATCTCGGGCAAGTAACATACCGAAGAACAAAGGGAACAGCGTACGGGATTAACTGAATCCTTGACATAGAGGTTCAACGGATAAAGATCTTCGTAGAATATGTAGGAACCAATATGGGCATCCAGGTCCCGCTATTGGTTATTGACCGTAGAGGTGTCTCGGTCATGTCTACATAGTTCTCGAACCCGCAGGGTCTGCACACTTAAGGTTCGGTGACGTTTCGGTATAGTTGAGTTATGTATGTTGGTGACCGAAGGTTGTTCGGAGTCCCAGATGAGATCCTGGACGTCACGAGGAGCTTCGGAATGGTCCGGAGGTAAAGATTGGTATATAGGAAAGTGGTGTTTGAACTCCGGAAAAGTTTCGGGCATTTCCGGCAGTGTACCGGGAGTGACGAATGGGTTCCGGGGGTCCACCAAGTGGACCCACCACACCCCAAGAGGGCCACATGGGCCTTAGGGTGGCGCACCAGCCCCTGGTGGGCTGGGCGGCCAGCCCAAGTGGGCCTATGCGGCTGGAATTTTGGGGAAAGGAAAGTCCAAGTGGGGAAGGGAAGGAATCCTACTAGGAGTAGGATTGGAGGTGGACTCCTCCACCTCCACCTCCTTCGGCCGACTCCTATGAGGATCCCTAGGTCGGCCAGCCCCTCCCCTCCCTCCTATATATACTAGAGGGGAGAGAGGGCAGCAGCACAAGAAACCCTAGCCACGGTGCAGCCCTCTCTCCCCGATAGATCAAATCCTCTAGTTTTCAGCAGTGCTTAGGCGAAGCCCTGCTGGAATAGTTTCACCACCACCGCCGCCGCGTCGTTGCGCTGCCGGAGAACTCATCTACCTCTCCGCTCCCTCTTGCTGGATCAAGAAGGCGGAGATCGTCATCGAGATGTACGTGTGCTGAACGCGGAGGTGCCGTCCGTTCGGCACTAGATCGTGATTGGATCGCGGGACGCTCGGCGATTTGGATCGCGAAGACGTTCGACTACATCAGCCGCGTTTCTTAACGCTTCCCGCTTAGCGATCTACAAGAGTATGTAGATCCACTCTCCCTCTCGTAGATGCTCATCACCATGGATAGATCTTGCGTGTGCGTAAGAAATTTTTTGTTTCCCATGCAACGTTTCCCAACATCACCGTGGGTGGTTGCAGACGAATGATTCCAGCATCACCGCCCATGTCGCGGCTCCGGCGAGCGCTGATGCAGCAACACCCACCCTGCTCCCGTCGTGCTCCCTCTGGCAAGCAGGTTCCAACAAAACCACTCGTCGGTGGCAACAAAAATCCAGACCCCGCGCCGTTGCTCGCTCGTGGTTCCAGCAAAATGGCTCTATGGTTGTAGCAAATCTGGCTATCGGTTGCAGCAAATCCGGTCCCCGCGACGCTGCTTGCTCGTTGTTCCAGCAAGACGCTCAATGCTTCCAGCAAATCTAGCCGCGGGTTGCAGCAAATTCCATCGCCGGTTGCACCTCCTCCTCCTCCATCTCATCGCTCGCTGGCCGATGCCAGCAAATTCACTCATCGGTTCTATTAAAAATGCCCATCGATTGTAGCAAAAAATACTCGTCGGCGTGCGTGTCCTCTCCAACGTCGAAGGTGGCCGATTCCAGCACCGACGATGGCTGGTTCGAGCACCGGAGATGTTCACGCGAGCCGTGGTGGCCCGGTGGCCGCAACCACGACAACACCTCGTGCCTCCGTGGTGGCCTTGGGGTTGCAGCAAAAAAAAATGGCAGCAACTTGCAGCACCGTCCCTAACGTTGAGTAGCAGCAAGCAGTGGCGGAGGTGGTAAAACGGCGACAAGTTGTAGCCCTAGAGAGATGGAGGAAAAGAAAGGGGCAAAAATGGTGGATGTGGATTATGTGGAGAAGACGAGGTGCCTAGAAAATAATCGGAGAAAAACGCTTGGAAAGGCTCGGGTGGATGCCGTCGAATCCTTTCGGACGGTCTGCCGGCTACAAACGTTTCCTAAAAAGAAAAAGAAAAAGAAAAAATAGAAAAGAAGAAAAGATGGTCGCTGGGGTTCAGGGGTTGAACTTGATTTCACTATCGGTATGGGCACGCCAACTGATGACGAGGTGACGCTGACGGGCGTCGTCGGTGTATGGACCGGGCTCACGTGACAGACACGAGACCACAGCGGCCGCTCCCGTCCGACGCGCGCCCCCGCATCCCTATCACACCGACACCCCGCCCCCACACAGACTCTGTGTGCATCAACTGCCCAACTGCCCTGTGTGCATCAAGTGCTACCGTCAATGGTGAATTTTTTGCTCTTCAGTTTTTCTGCCATGTTCAGTTCACTTCAACCAGAGCAAACATGTTTGGTTTAATGCGAGCTTCAGAGGTAGCTTAGTCGATACTTCATTCCGGTGTTATTAAGTGCTTCAGCAGTCGCCACCGGAGCCTCTTTATGCAGATGGCAATGCGCTACTATGAGTAATTAAGCTAAGCGTGACCATCATTTATGGAAAATACTTATGCAGCAACCTCTGCACCTGCATCTGCTTCCCAGTTTTGTCCTTGCTTCTTACAAGGCCTGACTTTCTTACTAGTATCACTTACTGTCATTAAGCATTAGAAATTTACTCCCTCCTTTCCTAAATATATCTCTTTCTAGAGATTCCACTATGCATCTGTAAGTAGTTCGTAGTGGAATCTCTAAAAAAACTTATATTTAGGAACGGGGACTACAAAGTTAGCTGTTCCTCGAAAAATTTACAACTTAAGTTCACCGCGTACACGTGACGCAAGTGAAATTTCTGAGGTTTTAAGCTGTAAAAATAAGTTGCACTCAGGTTTTGCTAGGTTGCCGCAGAGATTTGAAACTCTGCTGCCAAGCACAGGCTTGTAAGTTACATATCCACGTTAGCAGAATGACTACATGGGGCTCCTTATCAGCTACTCCCTCCGTTCCTAAATATAAGTCGTTTTAGAGATTTTACTATTAGACTATATACGGATGTATATAGACATATTTTAGAGTGTAGATTCACTCATTTTGCTCCGTATGTAGTCCCTTATTGAAATGTCTAAAAAGACTTATATTTAGGAACCACTAGTAGAAAACAGGGCTTTGGTCCAGGCCGGGCCAGCCCATTAGTCCCGGTTCAGTCACGAACCGGGACCAATGGGATCAACGGTCCCGGTTCGTGAGGCCAGGGGGCCGGCCGGGCCTCGTGGGGCATTGGTCCCGGTTCGTCTGGACCCTTTAGTCCCGGTTCCAGACACGAACCGGGACCAATGCGCCTCGCTCCTGGCCCACAACCATTGGTCCCGGTTTGTGGCTGGAACCGGGACTAAAGGTGACCCCTTTTGTCCCGGTTCCAGCCACGAACCGGGACCAATGCGCCTCGCTCCTGGCCCACAACCATTGGTCCCGGTTTGTGGCTGGAACCGGGACCAATGGTTGGCCTATATATAGCCCTCGCCCGCGAGCAGAGCAATGCATTGCTCTGTTTTTTTGCCCGGCCGTGGGAGAGCTTTTGTGGTGCTCTAGCTCACCTCCTATGCACATGAGGTGTTCGATGAAATGCCCGAGCCACACTTAAGCTTTCTCCTCTCGAAGCTCCTTGTCCAAGCTCCATTTTCCTCAAGATTTGTCTAGGTTTGGCGGTCCGTCTTGTCCCGTCCCCGTCCTCACCGCCGTCGATCGCCCGCGCCCATCTCGGCGCCGGCAACACCGTGGTTAGCCTCTTCTTCTTATCTTCTTTCTAAAAGAAAAAAGTTCTTGTTTGTGTGTTTTGATTAGATGCTCTAGAGAGTTATATGTTGTTCAATAATAAGAACTATATAACGCACGCAAATGAACCGGCAATGGATGTACGATGACCGACGCACCTCCGAGTATATTAAGGGCCTGCATAATTTTCTCGAAGCGGCTGAGGCAAACAAGCAGAATGGTTTTATGCATTGTCCATGTACTGTCTGTGAGAATACGAAGGCTTTCTCCAACTCTAAAACCCTTCACTTCCACCTGCTTGAGAAGGGTTTTATGCCACACTATAATGTTTGGACCAAGCACGGAGAAAGAGGGGTTATGATGGAAGACAACGAAGAAGAGGATGATGACAACTACCCGCCCCCTGAATACGGTGATGCTGCAATGGGGGAAGCTGAAGATCAAGAGGAACCAGACGATGTGCCCGGTGATGATCTTCGCCGGGTCATTGTTGATGCACAGAGAGAATGCGAAAGTGAAAGGGAGAAGTTGAAGTTCGATCGCATGTTAGAGGATCACAAAAAAGGGTTGTACCCAAATTGCGAAGATGACAACAGAAAGCTCGGTACCACACTGGAATTGCTGCAATGGAAGGCAGACAATGGTGTATCTGACAAGGGATTTAGTTCGCTGCTGAAAATAATGAAGAAGAAGCTTCCAAAGGATAACGAATTGCCCGGCAGTACGTACGAAGCAAAGAAGGTTCTATGCCCTCTAGGATTGGAGGTGCAGAAGATACATGCATGCCCTAATGACTGCATCCTCTACCGCGGTGAGTACGAGGATTTGAACGCATGCCCGGTATGCGGTGCATTGCGGTATAAGATCAGACGAGATGGCCCTGGTGATGTTGAGGGCGAGCGCCCCAGGAAGAGGGTTCCTGCCAAGGTGATGTGGTATGCTCCTATAATACCACGGCTGAAACGTCTGTTCAGAAACAAAGAGCATGCCAAGTTGATGCGATGGCACAAAGAAGACCGTAAGAAAGACGGGAAGTTGAGAGCACCCGCTGACGGGTCGCAGTGGAGAAAAATCGAGAGAAGGTGGGGGGACTTTGCAGGTGACGCAAGGAACGTATGGTTTGGTTTAAGTGCAGATGGCATTAATCCTTTTGGGGAGCAGAGCAGCAATCATAGCACCTGGCCCGTGACTCTATGTATCTATAACCTTCCTCCTTGGTTGTGCATGAAGCGGAAGTTCATTATGATGCCAGTGCTCATCCAAGGCCCTAAGCAACCCGGCAATGACATTGATGTGTACCTAAGGCCATTAGTTGAAGAACTTTTACAGCTGTGGAATGGAGAAGGTGTACGTGTGTGGGATGAGCACAAACAGGAGGAATTTGACCTACATGCGTTGCTGTTTGTAACCATCAACGATTGGCCTGATGAACTTTCGCTTAATGGTTCCTTCATTTGCTTACTAGCTAGCGTGTCGAGTTCTCTCTATAGTAGCTAGCGTCGACCAAGCACGGAGAAAAAGAGGACACTTCTCTCTATTAGCTAGCTAACACAATATGAAACCCATAAATTAACCCTACAAAACCACCTAACCCCCCTCCCTTTCAAAAAAAAAACAAAACCCCAGCTCCTGACAGATGTCTTTTGGTCCCGGTTGGTGTTACCAACCGGGACTAAAGGTCCTCCTGCCTGGGCTCCCCCCAGCGGCCACGTGGAGGGCCTTTGGTCCCGGTTCGTAAGCGAACCGGGACTAAAGGTTTTGGGCTTTAGTCCCGACCCTTTAGTCCCGGTTCCAGAACCGGGACAAATGGGCCTTACGAACCGGGACAAATGGGCCCTTTTGTACTAGTGAACGGAGGGAGTAGATGAAGAAGGAATGCTCACCAATTTTATTTTCTTACCAATTTATACCTTCACTGCATGAGCAGAGGAGCCTTCTCTGCAAATGACCAATTACATTTCACCAAATCACTGCTCTGGTCACCAATGAACTGTGTGTGTACCCTGGTTGCAGGCGCTCAAGATCTCAATCCTGCCCCTTCTGCCGGGACAGCCTCAAGAGAGTAAACTCCGGCGATCTCTGGATGCTCACCGACCACCGCGACATGGCGACGGTGACCAGGGAGAACATCAGGCGCCTGTTCGCGTACATCGAGAAGCTGCCCCTCGTCACGCTCGATAACATCTTCGATGCCTATGATTCCCATGTAAAATAACTTTGAGCCGCTGCTGATGACTTGCTCATGACTGTTTTTTTTTCTGGGAGCATGTTGACGCATGGCTTTGTTGTTGTTGTTGGTTCATGCAGAGGATGTTCCTTGTCCTAGGATGTGGCTGACCATGGATGGATGGAGCAGCCTGACAGAGAGAACCTGTGAGCGCCCTAGCTAGGGTCCTCAGGCTTTGTAAATACATGTACAGATTTACAGTTTGCATGGAAATGTTCAGGGAAAGTCGGAATAACAATAATATGTTATGCAGTAGAGTAATGCCTGTACATATTTGTAATCTTGATGGGAACAGACATATAGTGCATGAACTACCTCGGTTCCGAATTATAAGATGTTTTGGATATTTTAATATGGACAACATACGGACTGAAACGAGTGAACAGGTACGCTAAGACGCCCGTCTATGTCCATATGACTCAAAAAAAAATAGTTACAACATCTTATAATTCTTATAATTCGGAATGGAGGGTGTATTATTTATGTGCTAGTGTGATTTACATTTAGTTTCAGCTTTCAACTGAATAAAATGTTGCTTCAGGCCTTCAGCTATCCTTTTCTCTGTGTGTGTGCGATTGCTGCCCTTGAAATTTTAGCTTATTCTAACCTTTTCCGGTGATTAAGTTAAAGAGGTTGCTTAAGATGTTTGCCTAGAGATTTACCCTTGAGGATAACAAGTAAGCTTATCAGTGGAGTTTTTTTATATCTTTTGAAGAAGTTTTGTCAGGACTACATAGGTACAGTACATACCACAGTGCACTGCTGGTAGAGCGTAGCGAGTAAAGCAAGTACCTGTGCTGTACATACGGACGATTGGTACAGACTTTATACAGTACAAAAATAGGTACATACCAAGGTACTACATACGGACGATTGGTACAGACTTCACGGTACACCTCGTGATTTAATAACGTGGTGGATGGAATTTAGGGACCAAGCATAGCAGGTCAGTACGTGCAACCGGTAGGCTACCATACCATCAGATCTGGGTAACACAATGTTAAACAAGACAACATGAATAATGAAGAGTTCATCCAACCGACTGGCAGGAAAATGGTCCTATTTCGGAAGGAAACATGGGAACTTTGCACATTCCTAATTTTAGGAGGAAAAAAAAATCACACGAGCAAAAAAATGCATGGCATTGAACAACCAAGATATCTTTTTTTTTCCATCTTCACTGTTGCAAAACACATGGGTCATAAGAAGAAGATAGCTTTATGACCCATCCTCAAGCATGCTGGTGAGATCTTAGAAAGAAACTAGCTAATTGCCCAATGGGGACGTACGTATTCTAGTGGTTCAACACGAATAGACGCATGACATGATTTTCAAATCTTTTCTACTTAGTAGTCAAGTTTCTCGATGAGGATAGTTACTTCGGTCGTTGTGGTCGGATTCTATTATGGACTTCTGACTACATTCTTCAGAGGTCCCTCTTAGATCTTCTTTCTTCAATCTTGGATTACGGAAGGAGGAGATATTCACGACTACTGGCGGATTTATTATGGGGCAGCTCATGATCTTCAAATCGATCTATTATCCACCTTCGTATCTATTCTTTCTTAGCTAAACAGGTGGAAGATCCATCCAATTTGGTTGTATCATAGATTCATAGTCAAAATATACCTTACACCCATCACATTCTAGTGGATCTTTTCCGCATCAAGGTTCTGTAGTTAATCTTGCACATTACTCATAGTTTTTTCTTTAACACCACATTATCAAAAAAACTGTTTCAATAAATAATTACTCTTTTGTAGCTACTCAGTCTTACCCGTGTAAAAAATGGCGAATTGAACTTTTTTTAGTTGGAACTTAGTAACACCCTCTAGTGTTAATTTGGCAATATATATCAAAGCATATCATTTTTACTTATAATTTGGACATAATACCAACATGTCATAATAAGGATCTAAGATTTTTAGGTGAGTAGTATGACAATTTAGAGTTTAGAATTAAAGATGAGTGGCTTCAAGTTTACTCATAGTAGGAGCAGGTGTGTGGGCTGGGCAATAATGACATACACCAGGTGATGAAAAATCATATGCATGTGCTAAAATGCTTTGTAATATCATATTATAATCAATGAGTATTCAAGCAAATAAATTTAATAAATATGGTCACCAACAAATTGATATGCACCTTGCTGCAAGGAAGAGGCTCAAGGGAAACTGGAATACTCAGCGGGATTCCCATCCCTCCATCACGAGAACGGCATGCAACTGAGGATGCAAGATAGAAAGAAAATCATGGAGTGATGGGCGCCGACCTGCAATCGAAGGAATCAAAGCAAGAAGGAAGAGATGGTAGGGGCATGGGAGAGAGTGGATCCATCACCATTCACCCCCGTCATCGCTCTCCTTTCAATCACCACCGTCGCTAGCTGAGAGAAAGAATATAAAGGAGCCCCAAGTTAACGCGTAGAGGAGGGGGGCATCGCCTCAATGGGCGTACCGCTAGTGGACAGAGGAGCCCCAGTGGAAAGAGAGAGGGGAGGGGTCAACTTGGCGCTCGTAGATGGCTCTAGTCAAGGGCCACCTTTGGCCTTTGGTCACACACACTCACGATGGGAGAAGGGGGACGCGTGCATGGCGTTGGGTTGAGGGAATCCTGCCGATAAAGAGGTGAGCGGGGCACAGAGACGCCATGCGAGATACTGCTCGACGCTTGCTAATTATCAGAGATGCCCAATGGACGAGGGAGTGGCGGGGGGGGGGGGGGGGGGGGGGAGACGTCGCCCTAGTGGGATAGCGGATTGCGTGGAAGGTGGAGGTTATGGGTAGGTGAAGGCAGGGAAAGTTTGGATTTAGTTGAGGTCATGGTGAGATTAAATTTGATTTAGTTGAGTTAAGTGGGACATGGGGGAGAGGTGACTACAAGAGAAAAAACCAAATGGAGGAGGAACAAAGGGTGAAGGCGAACGTACAAAAACGAACAACCATATAATAATAATTACAGAAAGAGAATGTAAGACCGAATCACGGTACTAGGATAAATCCATAACTGAGAAGCCGGATCCTTTACCATGATTAAATACACGGCCTCTTACCGACCGAGTCTAACTTGAACTTCTTGGTTTTTAATATGGTTGGTTGAAAACCGAAATGCTTATCGAGCTCTCGAATATAAGTTGCAATACTTTTTTAACGGTTAATCTTTTAAGTGTTCGATCAAGTTTGTAAAAAATGTTGTTTGCGTCTTTAATTCCAAACAGATAAAACAACGGAAAAAAAAATATACTTTTACAATGGATCTAATGATATTGAATTGATGTCACGAGAGCCAAGGATGGTTAGAGGGATTGTGGTATCCCCAACCCATCAGGATTCAAGTCCTGGTAATTGCATATTTTTCTGGATTTATTTTAGGATTTCCGACGATGCGCTTTCAGTGGGAGGAGACGTTCCCGTCAACGACGAGGTGCCTACGGTGACTTTGTAAATTTCAAGATGATATGTCGGCTCAGTCTCTTGGAGGTGCTCATAGGGGTAGGGCGTGCGTGTGTGCGTTCATAAGGGTGAATGTATGCGTCTGTATGAGTGCTTGCGTATGTACTGTGTTAAAAAAAATTGATGGTAAATGTTGGCATTCTTTCCATAAAACTAGAAAAACAAACGTGGAAATTTCATGGTTTTTTTAGGAAGATTTTGACAAGTCCTAATTCAGAGTTCCCGTCGCTGCGTTCAGGCAGCCGCCGGCAGCCAGTGAATGCGCCAGCACCCCATCGCGCAAAAGGAAGCAGAGACCAGCAGCGTCCGGCCGCCATCGCGCCCTCCACCCATCGGCGGCCGCCACTTGCCCAGTCACCCTCACCGTCGCCGGCGCGACGAGCACCTTTGTCGAGGAGCGCCCGCACGTTTGGCGATAATTCCTATGCGCCACCGTCGCCAGCGAATCACACCACAACAGTAGCGCGAGGGAGGATCAGAGGCAGTCAGGGGCCGAAAGATTCGGATCGATGGAGATCCGCGCCCGCGCGCCCGGCAAGATCATCCTCGCCGGCGAGCACGCCGTCGTCCACGGCTCCGCCGCCGTCGCCGCCGCCATCGACCTCTACACGCAGTCCTCCCTCCACCTGCCCCCCTCAGGTCTCCTCCCCGGCCCCCACAAACGCCATCCGGCTCCCGATTCCTCCCAGATCCTCACTGACGCTCTTGCCTTCTTCGCAGGGGAGGACGGCGCCGGCGTGGTGGAGGTTGACCTGACAGACTCGGGCCTCGCCTTCTCCTGGCCATGCTCGCGCCTCCTCGAGGCGCTCGGGGAGACCTGCCGCAAGGCGGAGCTGCAGGCCCCGAGGCCCTGCTCCCCGGAGGAGCTGGCCGCCATTGCCAGGCTCGTGGAGCTAAACGAGATTCCCGAGGCCAAGATCTGGCTCTCCGCCGGCCTCTCCGCGTTCCTCTACCTCTACACCTCCATCCTGGGGTCAGTCGACAGCTTTCTTCCTCCCAAGCAAATCTTGTGGTAATGCTGAACCTTCCTGACAGTAAACTTGATGCAACTGTTCTGTTTTGTGTAGGTGTAAGCCTGGGAAGGTCGTGGTGAGCTCAGGCCTGCCGATGGGCGCGGGGCTTGGTTCGTCGGCCGCATTCTCCGTGTCCTTGTCGGGCGCGCTGTTGATGGCGGCGGGCGTGGTTTGCACCGAGGGCGCCGTCGGCGGAACAGAGTGGCAGTTGTTGGGGAAGGATCATCTTGAGCTGGTTAACACGTGGGCGTTCCAGGGGGAAAAGATTATTCATGGCAAGCCTTCTGGCATTGACAACGCTGTCAGCACTTTTGGTATGTTGTTCCTCTTAACTGGTTAGAATCTTTCCATTCGCGCCAAAAGGCGTTACAACTACGATGTTTCCTCTAGTGGACAAATCAGTACTGATGTTTTATGTGCCTGTTTCATGATTCTAATCCGGAATGCCGTTACTGTTGTTGTAATTGTTACTGAATACTCGTATTCGCGCCAAAATGCATTGCGACTTAAGATTTTTCCTGTAGTGGAGAAATCAGTATTGAGGTTTAAATAGCATTTTGTCATTATTCAAAATATAGGGCTCCAATGCACCCGTCCTCCAAAGTGACTTTTTGTTATATGTGGTTGTTTCACGAACCTATTCCTCAACGACGCCGCTGCCGTTGTACGTTAAAAGTTCAAATCGGTAACTGCCTGTTATTGCCAACTAAAGTGCGTCCCATCTTGTACTTTTAACTTGAATATGAGTATTCTGTAAGTATAGGAGTTTGGAAATGTCATCCGAGTCATTTCGTACTAGAAACATCTTGTATTTTTAACTCAAATAGGATTATCTTATAACTTTTCATGTCATTGGGATTTAAATACATCTGTTACATGACTATCAGGAAGCATGATCAAATTCAAGAAGGGAGAATTGACGAACCTCAAATCTGGCAATCCAGTCAAAATGCTCATTGCTGATACAAGGGTTGGTAGGAACACCAAGGCTCTGGTTGCTGGCGTGTCTGAAAGAGCATCTAGGCACCCCGATGCTATGGCATCTGTCTTCCATGCAGTGAACACTATTAGTGAAGAGCTTTCCAGCATTGTCGAGTTAGCTGCTACCGATGAGATAGCCATGACCTCAAAGGAAGAAAAGCTAGCAGAACTCATGGAGATGAACCAAGGTTTGCTCCAGTGCATGGGAGTCAGCCATTCTTCTATAGAAACCGTGTTGCGTTCGACATTGAAGTATAACTTGGTCTCGAAGCTCACCGGAGCTGGTGGTGGAGGCTGTGTTCTGACATTGATACCAACTCGTATCCTTTTATATCTTACACCTGTTGTTTATACTTATATTGCTTAAATACCATAAACCAGCATATTATTTCCTTTCAGTTGATTTATACATGCCATTTTACTGAAGGTTTCCAGAAATCAAAGTGTGCACAAATGCAGTCTTTGGCATTCACTGTTAGTGAAGAATGTCAATATTAAAATGATTCGCCAGTAAAAGCTAGATCCTTGTCACTTAACATTTTACATGTGAAGAGTTTCTGAATTATTATTTAGTAATTCAGTCAAAACTATTAATGTAGCAAGGAGGAACTGGAAATTCCTTAACTATTTACCTACCTTAATTTTTACAGTTGTACCGAGTTTCCCAAACATTTTGATAGCTAATCCGTTTGTCTATATCTACCGACTTAGCAGCAATGCTTCCTTGACATCATAAATTTCAGTGTTGTCCAAGTTAGTTTTGGAGAAGGTCACGGCGGAGCTAGAATCGCATGGTTTCCGCTGCTTCAAAGTTGAGGTTGGTGGACAAGGTCTTCAGCTTCACCAAGGATAAGACGTTGCTCCTCCTGCTTCAGTGGAGATGTTGTACACTATTTTTAGGTTTGTTTGACCTATTGAGATCATGTCATTTTTCCTATTTTGTGCCTAGCAGATCACTCACTGTATCACAATAAGCTGCTTTTCAGTCGCATGATTGTTGTTGTATGAAATCAATAAAAGTTGTCCCATAGGTTGTTTGAATATTTGAGATACCAGATTGCATCTCATTCTCATCTGATGTATGATTATCAAAGCTGTATACAATTGAGCCATTGGAGTAACCCCTGCAATTTGTTTGTTGTTCTTGTGCTTGATTCTGAAATCCTTGCCAACTATTGTTATTGAACAGTCAGAAATTTTACAAGGCTAGGTGACCGCCTTGCTGGGATTTGAGCTGCGGAAATAAGACTCAATTTAGCTTCTATTGAGTACGGGGTCTAACCTTGCATTTTACACATTAATAGAATGATTGTATTATAACAACTCCTTATCAAACACAAATGATCCAAACTACTACCTCTGTACCAAAATATAAGACGTTTTTGCAGTTCAATTAGTTCAAATTGAACTTCAAAAACATCTTATATTTTGGTACGGAGAGAGTACTTACCAGTTCATCAGTTCCTCATGAAAACCCGCATCAACTTATACCTTCAATTCAAGAACACATGAGCTTTCCCTGGAACTTGAAGTTTCACTGAAATTTCTGCCTAAGATTCTCGTGTAAATTAATTTTGAGTTGTTCATGATGACCTTGTGAGCTCTAACTCAAGTGTAGAGTTTGTGCCCAGGTTTTGTAAATGTTTGTTCATAGAGATTTATAGTTTGCATGGAAAAGGTGTAGGGGAAGCCTGTCAAGCCAGTATGGAATGCTTGTGCAGATTTGTAATCTGGGAGCCAATGATCATATTTGTACTATATACTTCGTTGTAATTCATACAGTATATTGTTTGTAGCTTCAACTGAATGTATCACTATTTTCCAGGTCTTTTTTCTCTGTAGCATTACTGCCAGTCAAATTTTAGCTTATTCAAGACTTTCTGGTGGTGCAATTAAAAATATTGCACACAGAATTACCAATGAGATAAGAAAACTTATCTCGATAACCTTTTTTTTTGCAAAAAAACAATTCAATTAGGGCAACAATCAGGGGAAATTCTTGCTTTCTGAAGAAGTTCACAGAACCAGAGAATGCACGGCAATGTAACAGACAATCAGGATGTTCCTTTCTCGTCTTCCGTAAGGCATGATATCATTCAATCCATCATCTATTTTTGATAGATTTTACAACATTCTTCCCATACATCAGGGGAGGGGCTGTAAGATTAGTTACATGCTACTCAAATATTTGCGCATGTCTAAAGGCAATAAAACTAGCCGTTCGCTACCACACCGTCGTCTTATCAATCCTCGCTACTACTTCAGAGAGAAAGTATCATCATATCCTCAGGTCGGCCGTAGTAACCCTCAGGGACCAGGACGGCGAAACGTGTCCGTGCTCCTTGCAGAGGTGTTCACCATGTAAGGTCAGAAGAATCTTATTGTTCGTTAGCCTGAAAAAGGAAACAATCGTAAGGCTTCACTGACGGTGTACAGATTGACAGCAGTAAACCAACGTAAAGAGGGAAGAAATGCTTGTTGATGGATAAGCATCTCACCTTGTCTAAGATCCGCACATGCCACGAATCAATCCTGCGAGGTGAGTTAGGTTGGCCATAGTTCGGACTATTCTGGGCATGGTTCCTTAGGAGAGGCAGCCTTGCGGGCACCGCATCATCGTCACTGTCGTACTCGATTTCACTGTCGGGGCCAAGGGCCCTGAGTACCATTGCAAGAATGATTGACAGCGCCTGTGAATAATAAAATGTTCATATTATTATTGTTATTACTTACTTAATTAGTTATAATTATAATTTTCTCTGAAGTATGATACTATTATTGTTGCAGTCAGCTGAAGTGGAAGGTACATGTAAAATTATGATACTGTTAGAAGTCCGATTTTGATTATTTGGCAAAGCAGTCAGCTAATTTCCACTACATTTTGCCACCGTACTTGAAAACAGATAATTCCTCTTCCACCGAAGCAGAATTGTAATACTCCCATAGTCTAATTCGAGCATACTGAAAGACCTCCAACTCATGTACCGATGTGTATCTACACTGTTGTTTGGTTACAAGCATAAGAAGCAAGAGGTGAAGACTTGAGTTTCAGAAAATCGCTCACCTGAGCGGCCACCACTGAGAGGGCCACCCATTCACATATGTCAAAATTTGATCTCACAAAATGCTTGAATTCATCAAACTTCCCGGATGGGTCATCTGGGAAATCCTGTAGATTTGGGGATTATCAAGCCATCACAATTCAAATAGCAGAAATATTGGAAATAACTAGTAGTATATGGCAACTGAAATGCTCTATACCTCCTCCCAGTAGCTATTCAGAAATACATCAGCGGCGATTGCAGCTTCAAGTATGACAAGCAAGAATACAAAGATCATGTGCTACATACATGTCAGGTTAAGGCAAAACAGTCCACATCGCCAGGTCACAATACATCCATCTAAGGTCATAGAGCTCCAAGAACATAACTGGGACTTAGGTTTCACTATTATTAGGAGCCAACAGTTCCATTTCAAAACTTAACCGCTACAGACATGATGCAGCAATTTTCTGTTTTTACCTTTAAACACCATTTATATTTAAAATGGATATATATCTAGAGAAGAAAAGGCTTTGGTCTTTATGTGACAACGTGAAAGGCATCGAGGTAATTTATAAACCAGTAGCAGCTATCATGTCATCAGCCTAGTTAAACACGCTAACGCACTCCGTATGTCAGACAGACGCTTCCAAGGATACACAAGACAGGCAGGGGCTGTTGGCAGTTTCGGCGGCGATGTGGCCCGAGCAGGTCAGCAAGCACATGATGATCCCCAGGCTGAGAAGGGTGTAGATAAACCTGCATAACAAGTGAAATTCTTTTATATCAATTATCAAAACAGCCGATCCATATTATTACATATACTTAGGCAAGACACCTAAAATTCCTTGAATGCTGGTGTTTTTAGCCAAATTCATTGAATACTGGTGGCATGGATTCCTAATTTGTCATGCCCAACATAGAAAATATGGTGGCATAAGCCATTCGGTGCGCTCGACGTCTTAACAGCAAAGCGGGAAGAAGATGCCGATCACTACACTACAGTGTCTAAGTTTGCGAAAGCGATTGTTGAGCACAAATCGCTGTTGTTTCTTTATCCTCCATGAGTGCTCCAGCATAGCCTACCAATCAACCGCACTGCACAAATACATCCATCCATCCTTTTCGTTTGGGCCATCCGTTGGCCGTTGCATCACAGTCGTATGACGACACATCGCAGCCGCCACCTAAATTTGTAGAGCCGGAAAGGCCATCACCGCAACCACCGAATGGCACTTGCATCCATCCACTGCTTTTTGTTCTCGTCACTGCACACAAATTTGATGGAATAGTGGTGGCTGCTGAGTGTCCCGCCCGTCAGCAGTCGGGAGAAAAGGGGGGCGCTTTTGGGCTTGGTTCCGTTCCTACGCCACTTCCCGATCCCTCTCGCTCTCTCTCTCTCGTCGGTTCGAGCACGGAACTGATCCTGATCCTGTGTTGGTCGTTGCTGCCTCCGATGAAACAGTACGCGGGCAGGACACTCGCATTTCGCTGGGGATTCGGTCGGAGGTGGGTGCAGCGGGTCTCCGAGCGACGGAATCGGGAGCGGCAGCGAAAATGGGGGGGGGGGGGGGGGGGGGGGGGGGGGGGGGGGGGGGGATAAAACAGCGAATCCGGCAGGAAGCAAGAAGCAACTAGGCAGGCGAAAGCAGAGATTGCGACGCGAGTCGCCGCGCTACGCGAGATCTGCCTGTGGAGCTGAGGGAGGGGGAGGAGGGGGGAGCGAGGGGAGGGGAGGGTACTAACCAGGGGGCGGGGAGGTGGGCGGCTTGCTGCTGGGACCAGGCGCGGAGCACCCAGAGGGCGTAGAGGATGACGGCCATGCCGGCGAGCCCCACGAGGGAGTTGGCCGCCTTGAGCGCCGTCTGCACGCAGCTCCGCACCGCCGCGCGCCCCGCCATGCCCTCCGTCCCGTCGCCGCCGACCACCGGCAGCTCTCCGTCCGGTGCAGGCGGCTCGTCAAGCTCGCCTTTTCTGCCTCTGGGGGAGCAGCAGCGGTCGCGGGCCGCGTGGGGGGGAGGAATGGGGCTGCCGCGGGAGACCGCGGCTGGGTGGAGTTTGACGGACGACGGTGGCGTGGGGTTTGGGGGAAACGGGAGGGGAAGAGAAAGAAAAGACTTGTGAAGACTGGAGCGGGGGAGTGGGGTGGGGGTTGAGCGGCGGAGGCGGAGGCGGAGGCGGAGGCGGATGGACGTGACGGTTCGCCGGGAAACGGGAAATGGATATGCGATTTGGAAATTTCGGACAGCGATGGTTGCCGATGACGATGAGCCTAATAATGTCGACCGTAGATGTGTTTCGTTTTTATTTACTCCGCATATTGGTCTTGACCGAAATCAAACATTATAAACCCTGACCAAGTTAAAAAATTGATATTTACAGTAACAAATGTACATGATAAACATGTATGCAATGACGAATAAAATGATATTGCTTTGGTGATGCACGTATATGTTAATGTATTTTTCTACAAACTTGTTGAGATTATTTAAGACTTGACTTTAGCATGACCTAATATGCCGAGTAAATAGAAACGAAAAGAGTACTAGCTAGTACGTACTCGATATCTTCGTGTTTTATTTCTGTATATCCATGTATTTACTCGCTCTTCGTGTGTGCGTTGGAGGTAAATAAACCTCCCTCTTTTCGACGATTGTGGTGTTGTCTCTAACTATTTCGTATCCTAGACTTTTCGACGACGGTCGAATCGTTCTGATCCAACCATAGAGCATGCCTGAGTTTTAAGGCAACCATACTTTGCGACCTAAATTATCAAAGATCATGGTTAACAAATGTGCGGCACAAACAAGACCCCAACATTTATGTATGTTATATCTTCGCATCTATTCGGAACCCGACTGCCAAAATAAATCCACATTCTTTAGTATTGTACTCTAAAATCGCCAAAAATCCTCGTTTCAATCGCCATGTCGTCTCGATAATTAATCGCAGTTATCTACGCTTTTCTTCGATCACACTTTTGTACACTACCGTACTTAAACATTAAAAGTACTTCTCTCATAAAAAAAATTATCGATAATTAAAAGTACTTCTCTTATACAGGTTGTCTACATATGTATTAGGACGCTTCGTTTAATGGTCCTTTTTACAAAGGGTCGAGAATCAAAACCTGTTTACGAAGGTGTGTAAATGATTGAAGGCTTCGGCGGGGGATATTTTATCAAACATGGATGGCAGCATGATCTTATGATTAGCCCTCCTACAGTTTATACATTATACAGATTATTCATGTTTCTTTGTATTTCTTCTTCTTCTTCTTCTTTTTTTGGTTTGATGAGAGGACTTTGTTAGCTATATGTGCATCTTAGTTATGTAGAGTCCGGATGTAATGCTTAAATCTTTTACGTAATAAAGCATTAAAAAAAAACATACTACTGGTATATATCCATGGAAGAAAATCACTGCTAGTGTACTTGGCATGCCCCATCATGCTATGCTTTGGCCGCTCACCCGGCCGGGAGGTCAAGCACGTGCCTGCCCTTTGAAATAATTCATTCAGTGCCCCGTTGACTTCCAGCATGGGAGTCCAATTTGGCCGCCCGGGGATACGACCCATTTTTTGTACGTTTTGGATAATACCGGTCTCACAAAGGTTGGCGAAAATAGAAGTTGTCCATTAAAAGTAATTGACAAAAAATAACGAAAATTCCGAAATTTCGCATATTTCGATAGGGACCAGAATATTCCTAATCCCAAAATTCTAAGCCAGGTTTAAAAAATAAGTGAATGATATTTAAAATTAAGTGAAATGTGATGTCTCAAAATAGGAAATAATATTTGAAATATGAGAATTTTCTGAAACTTCACATATTTCGGTGAGGTCCAAAATTGGTTCGTTTTTTAAATTATAAAAACCTTGTTTGGATAATGGTTACAAATTTTTAGGATGCTATTAATTGCCGGATGTTGTACTCTTTAATTTCCTTTTTTACATACTCATAACTTTTTGCTCCAAGAAAAAAAGAATGGTGAGACCAAAGGCTTGACGGAGACGGGAGAAAAATGAATGTATACCCTTGGCTTTGTTTGTGCGGTTCGTACTCGACCAGCCCCGAACCACCGATTCCTTCCTTAATTGAAAGCGATGGAAAGTCACACTCAACTCACTAGGGAGATCCAAACCAGGGCCATGTCTCGTCAATACCCTACGGCGGGTTGATGGGCCACCTTCCTGTACGTATCTTGATGCGTATATACACGTCTGATAGTTGTTTGAAGTTGAAGGTAGGCTTTCCAATATGGAAGCGCATAGGGTAGCTAGACATGCTTTACATCTAGACTAGAGGAGGGACGCGCATGTGTGGCTGATGAACCCCCACGATCCCTCTGTAATTCCTGTTCTTCGAACTCTTGATCAATAGAATAGAGTGAAGCAATGTTAACCCTAAAAAAAAAAGTTGTTTCTAAAAAAAAACATGCCCGGTAGTTTTTTTAGGGGGTACCCGATAGTTACTTGTGACGAGGTTTAATGTCGAGGGGAGATGTGAATGTGTTCGTTTGTCCTCTGCATCCTTATATAAAATTATGGATTCACTACTGGAATCAGCGAATTTGCCATCTGCCTGATCTTTGCCGTCAAAGAAACTCTTTGCCATCAGCTGCCAAAAGACTAACGACAAAGAACACACTGATGGCAAAGATACTATTTGTCATCCGTGTGTTCTTTGCCGTCCGCTGGCAGACGGCAAAGATACGTCAGGCAGACGACAAAGAGACCAGGCGGGCCCCACTACACCGTGAACGGCATGGTTGCCATCAGCTGCATCTTTGCCATCAGCCGCAACCTCTTTGCCATCTGCCTCACCCTCTTTGCCATCTGCTAACAGGAGTGTGGAAGGAAGGAAGTGATGATTTAAATAGCATCATTACGGGTTACTTTAAGGAGCTCTATACTTCCCAGGTGTCTATGCCAGAGAACAATGTGTTGAATAAAGTCCAGCGCCAAGTGTCAGAAGCGATGAACATCTCCCTCATGGCACCATATACTGCGGAGGAGGTGAGAAAGGCTCTATTCTCCATTGGTGATTTTAAGGCACCAGGCCCGGATGGCCTCCATGCAGTTTTTTATAAGAGGTTCTGGCCTATGCTCGGCGATGATTTAGTTATGGAGGTGCTGAATGCTGTCAACTCTCGGGTTATGCCACAAGGGTGGAATGATACTACTATTGTCATGATCCCAAAGGTAAATTCCCCGGAGAAAGTTACGCAATTTAGACCAATTAGCTTATGCAACGTGGTGTATAAGGTAATCTCTAAGATGATAGCAATGAAACTTAAGGTGCTGCTACCAGAAATCATTAGCCCAACACAGAGCGCCTTTGTCCCTGGAAGGCTTATTACTGACAATGTGTTGATTGCTTATGAAAGTTTACATTCAATCAAGCAAAAGAAAGTGGGCAAGGACGGTTGGTGTGCAGTGAAACTTGATATGCACAAAGCGTATGACAGGATTGAGTGGGTCTTTCTGGAGGCAATTTTGTTGAAGCTGGGATTTCATGAGGAGTGGGTGAAGATGATAATGTTGTGTGTTTCTTCCGTGGAATATAAGGTGAGATATAATTCAGTGCAAACAGAATCCATCAAACCTTCTCGGGGACTCCGACAGGGAGACCCATTGTCCCCGTATTTATTTCTGCTGTGCACGGAGGGGTTGATAGCACTGTTATCTCATGCGGAACAGTATGGAGATTTAATGGGAGTCAAAGTGTGTAGAGATGCACCGGCGGTAACAAATCTCCTCTTTGCTGACGACTCTTTAATACTAATGAAAGCTAATGTTCAGAATGCAATGTGTTTGAAGTCTATACTTGACATGTACTGTGCTGCTTCAGGGCAATTAGTGAGTATGAACAAATCAAGTATATTCTTCAGTCCGAGTACTGAGGTGAATATGAAAGCCCAAGTTTGCTCTTGTCTGAACATAATGACCGAGGCCTTGAATGACAAGTATTTGGGGCTACCTGCTACTCTTGGATTGGATAAAAGCGAGAGCTTTCAATATTTGATAGATCGTTTAATTATGAAACTTACAGGATGGAAAGAGAAGTGTCTTTCTTCAGGAGGTAAAGAGGTTCTAATTAAGTCTGTTGCTCAAGCAATACCAACTTATGCGATGTCGGTCTTCAAAATTCCTAAAAAATTTTGCAAAGGAATCACAGATGCGATATCTCGTTTTTGGTGGGGCGATGATGCAACACATAAGAGGATGCATTGGTTTGCGTGGTGGAAGATGTGTATCCCTAAGAAGAAGGGGGGCATGGGATTCAGAGATATTCACTGCTTTAATCTTGCACTTTTGGCAAAACAGGCTTGGCGCCTTATTGACAATCCTGACTCCTTGTGTGCACTGATACTCAAAGCAAAATACTTCCCTGATGGTGATATTTTTAATGCAACCTTGAAACAGAAAGCTTCATATACATGGCAAAGTATAATGGCTGGTGTTGATACGCTAAGACGTGGATATGTCTGGAGAGTTGGAAACGGTGAAAATATTAGAATATGGGAGGACCCGTGGATACCGCAAAGCCCAACCAGGAAGGTGATCTCACCTAGAGGAACAAACATCCTCTCTAGGGTTAGTGACCTTATTGATCCGGTGTCTGGGAATTGGGATGAACAGATTGTGAACCAAACGTTTTGGCCATTAGATGCTCGAAGAGTCTTATCAATTCCACTCCCACTACATGAGATGGCAGACTTCTTGGCATGGAATATGACAAGGACAGGGTTTTTTACAATACGCTCAGCCTACCATACAGAATGGAACTTTCAATTCGGGCATAAGATGATACAGGCATCAGAATCTTCGGATTCATCAACACTTTGGGATTCGGTGTGGGATTTAGTGTGCCCGGCTAAAATCAAGATATTCATCTGGAGGGCACTACAATGTGCTATCCCGTGCCGCTCTATCCTAGCTAACAAGCATTTGAAAATAAATTCAAGTTGCCCTGCGTGCGACCAGGGACCAGACGACATTAGACATCTGCTTTTCGAATGTAAGGTAGCTATGGAAGTTTGGGAGTTATTAGGGCTCAAGGAACTAATCAAACAGGCGCTGAAAGTTGAAAGGACAGGCGAGCTGGTCCTGTCCAATCTGTTGTGCCTCCCTGAACAACAAGTCCATGTACTTGGGTTACCGAAAGTGAAAGAAACAGTGGCAACAGCGGCTTGGTACTTGTGGTATGAACGACGCAAATTGACACACAATGAAGAGACCCAGAATGCAACTGAAATCAGTATGGCAGTGAGGGGTCTAGCAGCTAATTATATTATCTCTTATAGCCCCAAGGCTCGAGTTCGTCTGAATTCTTGGACGAGACCAAGACATGGTTACTTCAAAATAAATGTGGATGCGGGATTTGATAGTGACACGCTGGCAGGAACAGTTGGAGCGGTGATCCGAGACCATCATGGCAAATTCATTGCGGCTGCAAATGAGAAAATTGATCTTTGCTTTGATTCGTTTACAGCAGAAGCCATTGCAGTAAGGTTCGGCCTGAACCTAGCTACTACAGTTGGTTGCAGTAAGCTGGAGATTAATTCGGACTGTGTGGAGGTGGTGACTGCGTTGAATGAGGGCTATTCTTCTTCAGTGGCTTCTGCCATCATTGATGATTGTTATTATATGTCCCTAGATTTTAATCATGTCATTTTTGATCATTGTATTAGAGAATGCAATCAAGTAGCCCATGAACTAGCTAGGTTAGCTAGATTTTCTCCTCCGAGTGTTTGGATGGATAACGCGCCTAGTGATGTTATCCCAATCCTTGTATCTGATGCTACCCTACTACTGAATGAATAAAGGAGGTGATGATTATCAAAAAAAAAAAAAGATGGCAAAGGGGACGGACCCTTAACGGTCACCGCGTCCGGCCCCCTAGTGTCCCTAAAAAAAAATTCTCTCTCTCCCTACCTCTCCCTCTCTCCCCCACGGCCACTCCCCACGATCCCCTGGCCTCTCCCCCGATCTGTCTCCCCCGCACCCTCGCCTCCCCCTGCCACCGCCGCCTCCTCGCCGCCCCCTCGCCGCGCCACCACCGCCGGCCACCGCGCCCCTTCCCCTTGCCCCGCCGGCCCTGCCCCTCGCCCCGCCCCACAGCGGGCCTCCCCGCCGGCCCCTCTCCCCGCCCCACCGCGGGCCTCGCCGCCGGCCCCTCGCCCCGCCACACCGCGGGCCTCGCCGCCGGCCCCTCGCCCCGCCCACCGCCCGCCTCCTCGCCGCCGGCCCCTCGCCCCGCCCACCGCCCGCCTCCTCGCCGCCGGCCCCTCGCCCCGCCCTCGCGCCCCTCCTCGCGTTTGACGGTAGGTTGCTATAGTGCTCAACCTGGACCCGTTGATTTCTCTGTTGATTTCTTTGACTTGGACTGCTGAGTGCTCAACTAAGCTTCTCCCTAAATAACAGAGCATGTATACATTGTTAGAAAGAAGCACAGGGAAGAAAAATACATCTTGGAAATGATTATTGCTTGGTAAATATTATCAGATATGAGTATGAAAGTGTACAAAAAAGATTCAGCAACTTACATCTGCAGGCCAACTCTTTATTTTTAACTCATTTGGCATATGTCAAAATGATTGTGCACATATAGTATTCCCAGCCAGTAACCATGGCAATGTGAATTCTAGCAACTCAGTTCACAATAATACACTGATTAAACTTCATTCATGCTTATACCAATCTGGTGATACAATAAAGTAAGTACCAACTGCTCATGGAGTTGAGCAGCGGCCAGTAGATCAGGAAACATCGTCGGAAGACGTGTTGACAGCGATGGAAAGGCTTAATGCGAGCAGGCATCCGCATGAGGAGGTGGTACAAATAGCGAGCAGGGAGGCGGGGCAGGCAAGGTGCCGCTGGTGCGTGCACCATTGTCAAGGACTGAGGGCGAGGGAAGCCATGCCGCCGAAGGCAATTCTGGCGGCGTTGCTGCTTGCGTCGTTGGCGCTGCTGCTTCTCCTACCGCTCATCATGCTCTGTCTGCTGGGGCCACAGCGCCGGCTTCCGACTCCCGCATCTGCGCTTCGCCCGTCAGAGTGACCAACATGTGGAGGCCGTGAACAAAGCAGACCGCCAGATGTAGTCATCGAGATGGTCCTCCCTGGGCAGGAGTCCTCGTACTGTAGCCGTCGAAGTCGAAGAATACCTGGGTTTATACGCCGCGTTGCCTAGAGTCTGTTTATTATGGCACAAATAAGTAAACAGTAAAAAGGTACCTACCTTACGGTATATATAAGATATGTTTGAATCAAAATTCCTTGGAGAGGTAAAACTCTAATTAGAGAGTACTGTTTTTTATAGCACAAATAAACATACAGTAAAAAGGCCCCTGATTGGTGTTGACAGTGTATATACGATATGTTAGAATCAAGCTAAATAATATGTTGTGTAGATCTGAATGGACTCGATCCAGTCCACCCTGAGCTTTGATGTTTTAGTTTCTCCATTCTCATTTACCTTTCCAAAAGACAACTCACTGTGTTTTGTGTTTTATTCTTCGATTGTGAAATTATAAAGGACTAAAGACTGAATTGGGCAAACCAGTTGAAGTTATTGCCCCAAGCTCACCTTTTGAAATAACCCTCCTCCCTTGTGCTGAACCGATTGGATGAGTTCGCCACAAGACTGGTCTTCATGAGGACGCAAAACATATTTTTTTTTGGTTCTTTCTTTCTTGCTTATTTTCTACAGGTTAGATGTTGTTGAACTGCGAGATGATGTTGTTGAGTGCTTATGTTGGTTGTGCCGGTGCTTTTCATGTGCAGGGATATTCTCTTCGTCTCGAAGAGCACCATCGGTCCTGTTGCCGTTGCCCTCGTCGTTCGACTACCGCCTCTACGGTCTAGAGGTGAGCTCGACTATCATCTTCTCCCCTCCCCTATTTGCTTTGTTCCGGTCGTCGTGCCGATGCCACTAGATTTTACTTTCATGTCAAGTCTCGTAACCTAGGCGTCTCCCGTTCGAAAGGGCGGCATCTATAAATATGCATGTCGTTGCATATTTATAACCGTCATCCTTTCGAATTGTCCACGTTATCCAAGGACAGCCCGAGTACGTGTAGATTGGGTTTCGTTTCCCGTGCTCTACTTCGGTTCGAGGCAAAATTTCGTCGGCGCCACCCCGTTGTTCTCCGGGTACACATTCTCTCTGCTTGTTGCCGAGACGTGTATCTGGAGAACAGCGGGGAGGTGGGCGCCCATGAATGAGGAGCTCGCTCGGCTACACGGCACTACCCACCAGGGATCGTCCCCTGTCCGCGCCGCCGCCGCCGCCCGGCGCCCAACGCCGACTCCGCCTACGCCCGGCAGCTCCTCCGCCCGCCCGACGCCGACCCTCCGCCCCGCTCCTCCGCTCCGCCCGCTCGCCTCCAAGCCCGGAGCCGCTGCTCCGCTCCACCCGCTCGCCTCCAGGCCCGGAGCAGCTGCTCCGCCCGACGCCGTCGCTCTCCGCCCGGCGCCCAACGCCGACTCCGCCTACGCCCCACGCTGCCGGACGCCGCTACGCCGGAGTTCGCTCAGGTGAGCTCTCCTCTCATCTCTGTCTTCTCTCCTCTGTTTCTCTGTTCGTCGCATAAGAAATTGATGGATGGTGGATTGCTCAAGGGATGGATGGACTGGTGAATGGATGTATTCTCTGTATATTTGTCATGCCGTTTAATCGTTGTACATAGAGAAACCAACAGAGGATAGATGGATGCATTTGTCTGTACAGTGAACAATGGATGAATACATGGATGTGTTCCTCTGTACATTGACCGACATAGGAAAACCGTGGTGTTAGCAATTCAGCATCCAATTTTTATTCAGGGGCGTTACAGACATTTCAGCATACAACTCGTCTCATAATCTCAGACCACAATCTCAGAAAAGAACTCGACGACTGATTCTGGCTGATTCTAGGGGAAGCTGATTCTGGGAGAAGTTTCTCAAAAGCCGATTCTGAAGAATCAAAAGCTAAAAAGAACTGGGCAGTACCTTCTTCGCCCCCCCCCCCCCCCCCCCCCCCGCCATCTGCTCCCACACACCCGGGCCGCTGCACCCCCTTCTCTTCCCCTCCCCATCCGGCTTCCCCGCCGCCGCGGGCGACCTCGACCTAGGGCATCGGCGGCTGCGGAGCTCTTCCTATCTCTCGGTGGGAGCGGCCAGGCGCAGGTTTGGTTCCCCGACAAGCATTGCTAGCCAATTCCTCGTTGATGAACTGTATATGCAATTGCCGTTAAACAATTTTGGAGAATTCCGCGAGACCCGCCTTCTTTCCCTTGCTCGGTCCGGCGCGGCCGGAGTCCCTCAGAGAATCCGGCCAGTCAGAGGTCCCCTGCTTGGCCCGAGCACGATGCCTCTCTCCTCGCTGGCAATGCTGGTTGTGGCCAGCAGCTGCAACTGTGATGGCTCATTGTTGGTTACATGACTACTGGATTTTTTTTTATGCAAGTTAGGCATAGTTAGTAACGAATCCTACTGCTGAATGAAACTGTTGTCAGTTTATCTAGTACCTATGTGAAGTTAGGCATTGGCTGATATTGTATGCAGTTTTGTCGAAATTTCCAGTATCAGAACATCAATGTTATGATATCTGCTGAACGCTTTCATCATTATTGCTTAATTCGGGTGCCAAATTACCTGGTTATTTTTTTATCTACCTCGCCTCCTCTCTGTAGGCGCTGCAAAGATGCCTCAGGTGATGGTGGTCGCGCGGAACTTCATGGACATGGTGGCCGCACTGCCTGCCTCCAAACTCGACATGCTCTACGATTCCGCCTTCATCTGTGAGGCTGTACTCAGGTCTCCAACCAGCCAGTTGCGCAACACATTTTGGCGAGGTCTTGTTGCTGTCATCGTGATTTTTCACACTTCCACTTCCTCAGGTCGTTCCCACCGCTGGCAAAGAAGTACGTGATTCAGATGTTGTACGTGTTGGCACCGATGCCTGCTGCGGCTATGCAGGAGTGGGTGCTGGATGAGTATGCCTCCAAGCACAAGGTTGCCATCGATAGGCTGCTCCAACTCAGGGTATTTGTGGAAGTACGTGATAGGTAAGCACTCATCCACCTCCATCCGGTGCTTGGTATTTATGGTTGAAATTTTCGAGAAAACCTTTTAACCTTCCTGGATAGCAAAGAACCAAATAATTGGAACTTAGATATTTTGGCATAGTGAGTTAGGGCTGCCGGTGCGATGCCATCTGTTATATCTCTAGCATACATGAGCGATTTGATCTATGGTGGGTACCAAGTTGCTGAAACATTAGCGATTATTTTTCTAATTAGAGGTGGTAAACAGTGTCTGGCTCCGTTATTTCAATGTCTACACTGTACAAGTATAGTAATAGGAATTCTTTAGTTTATTAGGTTTTACATTACTTGCATGATGCAAGTTAGACTATGCAATTTCTAATTCACCTGCTCGTGTACTATGTGTATAGTATGTAGTCTACAAACAAATTATGCAATTTCTAGCTCACTTTGTTTTGATGCGCATACAGAAGGAAGGAGGTGAGCTACAAGATGAATACTAAATTCCAGGCTAACATGCAAAAGTATTTGGTTAGTGGGTAAGTTTTTCTGAACTATTTTGTTTAACACAACACGGATATTTCATTCTTCTGTTTGAAGCTAATTGCTTATTGTCTTACTGTTATGATGGTTTCAACATGTTTTTATTCATCTTAGAATATGGAATACTTTTTTACTATGTTAGAAATCACTGGTATGGTGCTAAAGGTTTTACTGCTTTGGCTTTTGTTTCGTAAGTTCCATCAAAGTCACAAACTAGTTGATCAAATTCCATTTCTTTCTGCTGCAGCGGGTGTTTGCCAAGGGAACCGCTACCATTCAGTGTCACTGCCAGATTGCCTACACTGGTGGAACTAGAAAATTATGCTCTTGAGCAATGGGAGGTTAGGATGAGAAAACTTATACTCTATTTTTTTTCTCATGCATGTTTTATTTTATATCATTGACCTTTTCTTTTTTTGCTCATCGGATCATACTGTTTGCACATTTGGTAGAATACATGTGTTCACTTCAACTAGTAATGCTTGTTCCTTTTTTTTACGGTAAAATAGTGCTTCTTGCTGCAATTGATCAACTCATCTCAAGTTGAGAAAGGGACCACTTTCAGCTCGTCTATGATGAAGACGTTCCAGCGAGGTCTTCTGAGTTCAAGGTTCAATTTAATTCCCCCCTTGTTTGACAATCAGTTGCGCATAAACTAGTGAGTAATGACAGCCAAACTTCATTTCAACGACATGGCATGTAAAGTTAGCTCTTTCTCTTGCTTGTACAATTAGGTATAATATGCAGTGGCGGTATGGACATAGTAATATCTAACAAAAATTAGGCTAGTAAATTTAAGAAATCGTGAGCTGACAGCAAATTGCTGTTTGTTTACTTTGATTGTGTTCATGCTTCCTGGTTGTAAAATGGGATTAACTGGCTTGAGATATTCGAATTTTGATATTTTTGTAAATCATGTGGATCTGGGACTTCTAAAGCTAATTGCCCTGTTTTTTCTCTGTCTTCTTCCTTCTCAACTGGCTGTATATTCAAATTTATAATGAATTCAGTATCATGAGTTCATAATACAATACATTTCACAGGGATGGTGAAGCTGCAAAGTTAAGTGAGAATGGCTTCCAGTTTCTGGTCTGTGCCTAGCTCAGTTGAACAAATTATCTGACACATTTCCATCTTCAGTTCTCACTCTTTTCCATTTGTCTAGCTGATGGAGACTAATGCACAGCTTTGGTATATAATGAGAGAATACATTTCATCCGCAGAGGTATTGGTGTCATTTTATGTTCAGATGCCTTTTGATTTGACATGAATATTTGTCTGTGCTGACGCGTATTATTTTATTGAATAGGAACGTGGGGTGGACCCCACGGACTTGATATCTTTTCTCTTGGAGCTTAGTTTTCATACACAAGGAGCGGTAAAGTAAAACATTCTTTTACAAGATCATGTTAAGAACCATTCAGAAGTGAAAAGTTACCCAACCTTTGTTTACAATGATCATTATCCTATTTCTCAAGGCACAGTTTTCATTCTATAATAATAAGGAATATTAATACGAGCAAGAGGTGTACATACAGACACAAATATTATTGGTTTGGGGTTTGTAGAAGAGAGATCAATTGTAGCAGTTATGCGATATATGTATTAGAGCATCTCAAAGATACTAAAGTATATTGTTGTATTTGTTCTGTTCTATCTAATAGGCAGGGGCTCAGGGGCATCAACCTTTTTTCGCCAGATTATATTGTCTAAGAAAGTATTTAATTCCAGTGTTTAAAAGAAGTTAAAGGGCTGCAGGACTACATTTATCATATTAAATTGATTCTGCACATCTTTTTGTTCAGACTTTGCTGCTTGGTATGTTAGTTACAACTTACAAATTGACCACAAGTTTTCCTATCTCTCTGTTCATGCTTCAGGCCTACAGCCTGAGTACTCTGACAGAAGTCCAAAGAGTTGCAATTATGGATCTGATGGAACTCGGGTTAGTCAAACTGCAGCAGGTAAAACTTTTGATTTTTTTCCTGTTCAGCTTGATAAATATGATTTTAAGAGTTAATGAATAACAGGGCCGGAAAGATAGCTGGTTCATACCTACAAAATTGGCTACAAATCTCTCGTCAAGCTTGTCAGATTCAGCTGCCAGCAAAGAGGTTTCGTAACATCCCATTTACTTTGCTATTGCAGTTTTATGCTCATCAGATCTTCTTCATAACTTCCCACCCACTTGTCACCTAAGCGACACATGATGAAGAAGTACTATTTTCCACCTACGAGTTGATACTGTGTGATATTGTTGTGGCAGGGTATTGTGGTTGTGGAGACAAACTTTAGGTTGTATGCGTACTCTGGTTCCAAGTTGCACTGTGAAATTCTACGTCTCTTTTCAAGGTATACATCAACCGTCAGATGAGTGACATAACCTAACTCAGCTCTGGCATCTTTTACACTTTGGCTACTGCTTAGTAGTTCCAGCATGTTCCTAGTTACTCTTGGTTATCAATACGTTAAATGCTTGGTATGCAAAAGTGTAAGATTTTTTCTGAAGGGGGTTCTATACTGTTTCCAGATTGTTTTACCAAATCTCGCATGATTGCGTCGAGTGGTACTTATCTATATGCTAGTTCAGCTATCTTGATGATCCTGATAGCATCATTGGTCACTGTTGTTCTAGGCAGCAACTACGGCTGTTGAATCTTCTTTGCTAGATGCCTTGGATAAACTAAGCAATGCTAACTTTCCTACTGGAGTCAAGTACTAAATCTAGGAATACAAAAATGCAGCAACACTGGATTGCCTATTAGCTTATTAACCTAACTATGTATGGACGTCCAAGATGCAAAGCCCCTAAAAAATGTTGAACCCGACTCTGCTTGTAAATCTAGTTATTGTCTTAACCCTCCACAATCGATCGAAAGGATTGTTAGCAGTTGCATACTGGTAGCTATATTTTACGAGTCCTTCATACCCCTCGTGTTCTCAATTTCAATCTTTGTTTAATGCTTTAACAAATATGTCTTGTAGGGTAGAGTATCAACTCCCAAACCTTATTGTGGGAGCTATCACAAAAGAAAGTCTGTATGGTGCATTTGATAACGGGATCACTGCTGAACAGGTAATCATCTTAAGCAGACATTTCTATGATTCATTGTTACATAGATACATGCAGTTATGCTTTTTTCTTTTTCTTTGCCAGATAATTTCATTCCTTCAGCAAAATGCCCACCCTCGTGTCATCGACAAAATACCTATAGTCCCAGAGAATGTTACAGATCAGGTAAGCACAGCAACCCATCCCTCATAAACAGACATCATCTGTTCAACGGGTGTAAAACTGAAGGCTGCCAATTCTCCGATGCAGATTAGGCTGTGGGAGAATGACCGCAACAGGGTCGAGATGGTCTTGTCACACGTATATGAAGATTTTCCGAGCAAGGTATAAACCCTTCACCCACCAAACCCTCCCAGTTCCTTGTGGATAGCCGGTTCTTGGACAAACTTGAAAATCTGGACTCTGATTATCACTGAACTTATATCTGGGTGCCTCTCCCTCATGCAGGACATGTTTGAGCAATGCTGTGACCACGCAAGGGATAACGGGTACTTGCTGTGGGAGGACGTGAAGAAGATGCGATTGATAGTGAGCGGGGAGTTCCACCAAGAAATGCGGGAGTTCCTCCGCAGGCAAAGATGATCCAAGGGAAGTGACCATCTGGAGAGAAGAGAAGAAGCTACTTGTCTGTACCACACGCTCCTTCATGTGAGGAAGGCCTGAATCCACCTACCCACCAGACAAGTCTTTACAAGATCCGTCTGCAGGAGGCATCGTGGTAGTCTGGTAGATGTTGAAATCATTTGGACTCGACGGTCGTAAATCGAGTGTAACCATATGTTTGATAGGTTCAGTCTGCAGTTTGCGCCATGCTAATGTAAGTCACTTCCATGAGCCAATTCAATGAGCATCCAAACAAGCGAATTGGTATTCATGTCCATTACAGTTTCCTTGCTGATTTGGAATTGAAACCAATTCAATACGGAGGTCTCCAATACAGACATCCAAACACAACGTTAGGCAAATCAAAATCGGATGAACTGCACGTGCTCCACTTTTCCAGTTCAGTTTTACATGGAAGTTGCGTGCAATTGTGTTGGCCTGTGTCAGTGAGGTTGGAACCAGACAAGTTTGCAAAACTGCATCGAGACATGATTTTCAGTAAATTGGTTTAGTATCTTTTTAACAAAATACTTAGGGGTTTATGAGTATTCACACTCTGGTGTGTAGAGTTAAAATACAACGGGCGCTCAGTTTGACGTTCAGGCCTAGGACAATATACATCTATCAAAATTGAAATATAACCTCACATTAACCGAGTGTTCATTATGGAAATGAATTTAGAAAGGAAAAAAAACTGGTTTCAAATATTTAAACTAAACTTCCACTTTTTGTTTCTTCACAACATCGAACGGCTCCTTGTGTTGCCACCAAAGATATCATGGCAATGGTCACAGCAAAACTAGCTGTCATACAACTGAACCGGAGGCAAAACTATCGTCATACAACTGAACTGGAGGCAAACCTAGCAGGCAAAACCGGTTAACATGGTTGGTACCAAATCCTTATGAGATTATTGTTTCCCTTTATCATCCACATTATGTTAACTTGAGAAAATGAAATAGGACTTTGCCTATAAATGTGTGTTTGGAAATTAGGCTTTCCTTATCCTATCGTATAGAAAGAGGAAGAAACACTTGAATATTAGACTAGTAAAATTTTCATTGTTCACGATGTGAAAGGAAAGAAACACGAATAATCTTTAATCTACACATATCCAAAGCTAGTTGATAAGTTTCCAATAACAGCAATCGATCAAAAGTGCGTTTCCTGCCTATTTTGTCTCAGTACACACTTTCACACCAACAACGGTTCCATTTTTGGATGGAAATACTCGTACACACCAGGATAAGGCCTCAATAAATATTTACCCTTTTCATCTCTCAATCCAAAAACAGATTGGCCCATCAAAGATACCAGTATATATATGCCCCCACAAGTGAGCATGTCATCCAAAGTTCATCGAGCAAACACACAAACACTGCAGCCTACCACCAGACTTATCCCACAACTTTGTCAATTCTTCTCTTTGAAATGGAGAGTGTTACGGTGTTGATTGTTGGTGCTGGGCCAGCAGGCCTCGCAACGGCAGCATGCCTTAGCCAATTCTCAATTCCTTATGCCATCATCGAGCGCGAAAGTTGTAGCGCGTCACTTTGGCGCAACCGCGCGTATGATCGCCTCAAGCTCCATCTCGCAAAGGAGTTTTGTGAGTTGCCACACATGTCATACCTTGTAGATGCACCAACATACATACCAAAAACCTTGTTTGTGAAGTACTTGGATGACTATGCTGAGTGTTTCAATATTCAACCGAAGTATCTCACTAGCGTCGAATCATCCACATATGACAATGATAAAAAATGTTGGTCCATTGTGGCAAATGACATGTCAAAGTGCACCACAGTCAAGTTCACAACAAAGTTTCTTGTTGTGGCAAGTGGTGAGAATAGTGCAGAGAATATTCCAATGTTCCCTGGACTGGAAAACTTTCCAGGTGATGTCAGCCACTCCTCAAGCTACAAGTCAGGCAAGAGCTACTCTGGCAAGAATGTATTGGTCGTTGGATCTGGCAACTCCGGGATGGAAATTGCTTATGACCTTGCGACCCATGGTGCCAATACATCGATTGTTATACGAAGCCCGGTATGTATATGCGCTATATATTTTCATTGGGTACATGAATGCAATTTCTTCGCATAGTTACTACTACTACTAGAATAGATGCAATTTCAGTGTTGTTAATAATAGAAAGTATTTCACATATAAAAGAGATGGACTGTTTACATCACGCACATGCAACTAAACAGCTAGAGGAACTACAAGAAAAAAAACTCCCGAAAGAAGAAATTCTAGAAAGAATTATTTTATCATGCATACTTCAAAATAGATGTGACATATTTTGTGGTTGCAGATTCATGTAATGACAAAGGAATTAATTCGGTTGGGGATGACACTTGCTCACCGCCTTCCATTGAATCTAGTGGATAACCTCCTTTTAATGTCGGCAAATTTAATATTTGGAGACCTATCGCGACATGGCATCACAAGGCCAAAAATGGGTCCAATGACTCTCAAGTCAGAAACCGGTCGGTCCGCGGTGATTGATGTTGGGACTGTTGGATTAATCAAAAAAGGCATCATCGAAGTAAGTATATCCGTGAGATGACATAACTTTATAACAGTTGATATGATATGCCAAGTTATCAATATATTTCTTTATCTCCTATAGGTTCAAGGGAGCATCAGTGAGATCAGGGGCAACATAGTTGAATTTCAATGTAGTAAAAAAATATCATTTGACACGATTGTGTTTGCAACTGGATACAAAAGCACGGCAAATATGTGGCTCAAGGTAATATTGTTGATATTTGAACATGTATGTGTTTGTTTTCCTGGTGTAACCATTATTAAATCTGCTAACAAGCTCTACGTTTTTTTTTAACCCAGAATGGTGAGAGCATGTTAAATGGCAATGGACTGCCCATCCAAAAATATCCGAATCATTGGAAAGGTGAAAATGGGCTCTACTGTGCTGGGTTAGCGAGGAGAGGATTAGCTGGTATTGCAACAGATGCCAAGAATATAGCCAATGACATCATATCCGTGATAGACTCTATGTCCAGTTAAATCATCTTTTACATGTAGTTTACCAGAGCAAGCATGCTAGATGGTTGATACTTTGAGAGATCTATTCATTGTGCGGCCTTTGTATCCATCTTTGAGACAACTATATTTATGTTTATTTCAAGGTTCATATGTACCCGGGATAAATATGTACTATTATACTATAATTAAGGGCTTCATGCTCTCATTGTGCAGGAGATTTGTAATTTTTGCTGAACCTACAACTGTGTATCATATTTTATTTACTTGAAATTATATGTGCAAAAGACACGCGTTCAATATTGTATTATCTAAACCGAAATCTCTCGTGGCATGTTTATCCCCATCAACGTACAACTGTATGATGTAGTAATCACACTAGCCTAAAATATCCGCATAGTTCACTACATCCATTACGGGTACTATAGTACCATTCAGTCCTAGAATGGCACAAATTACCAGGCCGTGTATCTCCATGGGCTAGCTGGCGTATTTTGAATCATTAAAAAAATTGTGAAAATATGTAGAAACTTAAAACTAAAAGTTAGAACACCATATGACGCAAAACTACTATTTAGAACGTGTATTTGTGGTTACCTGATACTGGTATCCTTAACTGTTGTGGACATAGTTTGTTGGGCCTCTAAGCACAAGGGCTTGCAGTATGTAGTAAGTTTCCCTCAGTTTGTTGTGGAGACAGATTGTTGGCAGTTGCATACTGGTAGCTGTATTTTTTGAGTCCTTGTGTTCTCAATTTCAATCTTTGTCGGATGATTTAACAAAGATGGTCTTGTAGGGTACAATATCAACTCCCAATCCTTATTGTGGGAGCTATTACAAAAGAAAGTCTCTATGGTGCATTTGATAACGGGATCACTGCTGAACAGGTAATCATCTTAATCACACATTCTACATGATTCATTGTTACATAGATACATGTGGTTATGCATTTTTTTTCTTTTTCTTTGTCAGATAATTCCATTCCTTCAGCAAAATGCCCACCCTCGTGTCACTGACAAAATACCGACCCATCCCTCATGGGCCAGACATCATCTGTTTCAACAGATATATAAAACTGAAGAATTCCAATTCTCCGATGCAGATTAGGTTGTGGGAGAATGACCGTAACAGGGTCGAGATGGTCATGTCACATGTATACGAAGATTTTCCGAGCAAGGTATAAACCCTTCACCCGCCAAACCCTGCCAGTTCCTTGCGGATGGACGATGCTTGGACAAACTAGAAAACCTGGACTCTGATTACCACTAAACTTACATCTGGGTGCCGCTTACTTGTGCAGGACATGTTTGAGCAATGTTGTGACCACGCAAGGGATAACGGGTACTTGCTGTGGGAGGACGTGAAGAAGATGCGGTTGATAGTGAGCGGGGAGTTCCACCAAGAAATGCGGGAGTTCCTCCGTAGGCAAAGATGATCCAAGGGAAGTGACCATCTGGAGAGAAGAGAAGAAGCTACTTGTCTGTACCACACACTCCTTCATGTGAGGAAGGCCTGAATCCACCTACACACCAGACAAGTCTTTACAAGATCCGTCTGCAGGAGGCAGCATGGTAGTCTGGTAGATGTTGAAACGTAATTACTGTGCATGCGACAGTTTGGCGTATGATTCCATACGACGCTCCAATCGATGGCTGCAGCCTGCAGAACAGATGTGATGGATGCTGTAATTTTGTGTTGAACGAGAATCATACTGAAATGGTCGTGTGTGTAGCACTGCTCATGTTGAAATCATTTGGACTCGACGGTCGTAAATCGAGTGTAATCATATGTTTGACGGGTTCAGTTTGCGGTTTGCGCCATGCTATGTTTAACGTTGGGATGGAAATGTAAGTCACAGAAGGTAGTAGATTATTCTGTTAGGCAAATCAACGTCGGATGAACTGTACGTGCTCCACTTTTCCAGTTCAGTTTTACATGTAAGTTGAGTGAAATTGTGAGCCAGAGAAGTTTGCAAAACCAATATCACCCATGTTTGATGTTAGCGGGAGTATTAATGCAAGCATCAAGACAAGATTGAAAATTTGGATCTTCAGTAAATTTGCTTAGTATTTTTCTGAAGAAAACTTGCTTAGTACTATTTTTCTAAAGAAATTGTGATTGACCTCTGTCAGTTTGTGAACCAGACAAGTTTGCCAAACCAATATCACCCACGTTTGATGTTATATATCGGGAGTATTACTGCAAGCATTGAGAAAGGATTGAAAATTAAGAAAATACTTGGGGGGTTTATGATTATTTACACTGGTGTGTATAGAGTTAAAATACATTGTGCGCTCAATTTGATGTTCAGACGTAGGACGATATGCATGTACTAAATTTGAAACATGACCTCACGTTAACCAAGTGTTCAGTATAGAAACGAATTTAGAAAAAAAACTGGTTTCAAATATTTGAACTAAATTTTAATTTTCGTTTGTTCACAACATCAAAGGGCTCCTTGTGTTGCCACCAAAGATATTGTGGCAGTGGTTACAGCAAAACTAGCCGTCCTACAACTGAACTGGGGCAAAACTAGCCGGCAAAACCGGTTAACATGGTTGGTTCCAAATCCTTTTGAGATGATTGTTTCCCTTTGTCATCCACATTATGTTGACTTGGGAAAATAAAATAGGACTTTGTCTATAAATGTGTGTTTAGACATCAGACTTATCCTTATCCTATGATATAGAAAGAGGAAGAAACACTAGTAATTTTCATCGATGATGATGTGAAAGGAAAGAAACACGAAAAATCTTTAATCTACACATATCCAAAGCAGTTGATAAGTTTCCAATAACAGCAATCGATCAAGAGTGTGTCTCCTGCCTATTTTGTATCAGTGCAAGCTTTCACACCAACAACGGTTCCATTTTTAGATGGAAATACTCGTACACACCAGGATAAGGCCTCAATAAATATTTACCTTTTTCACCCCTCAATCCAAAAACAGATTGGCCCATGAAAAATACCAGTATATATATGCCCCCATAAGTGAGCATGTCAACCAAAGTTCATCGAGCAAACACACAAACGCTGCAGCCTACCACCGGACTTATCCCATAACTTTGTCAATTCTTCTCTTTGAAATGGAGAGTGTCATAGTGTTGATTGTTGGTGCTGGGCCAGCAGGCCTCGCAACGGCAGCATGCCTTAGCCAATTCTCGATTCCTTATGCCATCGTCGAGCGCGAGAGCTGTAGCGCGTCACTTTGGCGCAACCGCGCGTATGATCGCCTCAAGCTGCATCTCGCAAAGGAGTTTTGTGAGTTGCCACACATGTCATACCCTGTAGATGCACCAACATACATACCAAAAACCTTGTTTGTGAAGTACTTGGGTGACTATATTGAGCGTTTCAATATTCAACCGAAGTATCTCACTAGCGTGGAGTCATCCACATATGACAATGATGAAAAATGTTGGTCCATTGTCGCAAATGACATGTCAAAGCGCGCCACAATCAAGTTCACGGCAAAGTTTCTTGTTGTGGCAAGTGGTGAGAATAGTGCAGAGAATATTCCAATGTTCCCTGGACTGGAAAACTTTCCAGGTGATGTCATCCACTCCTCAAGCTACAAGTCAGGCAAGAGCTACTCTGACAAGAATGTATTGGTCATTGGATCTGGCAACTCCGGGATGGAAATTGCTTATGACCTTGCGACCCATGGTGCCAATACATCTATTGTTATACGAAGCCCGGTATGTACATGCACTATATATTTTAATTGGGTACATGAACGCAATTTCTTAGTATAGTTACTACATTACGAGATGCAATTTCAGTGTTATTACTAATAGAAAGTATTTCACATATAAAAGAGATGGACTGTTTACATCACACACAGGCAACTAAACAGCTAGAGGAACTACAAAAAAACTCTTGAAAGAATAAATTCTACAAATTTTTATTTTATCATACATACTTCAAAAGAGGCGTGACATGTTTTGTGGTTGCAGATTCATGTAATGACAAAGGAATTAATTCGATTGGGGATGACACTTGCTCACCGCCTTCCATTGAATCTAGTGGATAACCTCCTTGTGATGTCGGCGAATTTAATATCTGGAGACCTATCGCAACATGGCATCACAAGGCCAAAAATGGGTCCAATGACCCTCAAGTCAGAAACCGGCAGGTCCGCGGTGATTGATGTTGGGACTGTTGGATTAATAAAAAAAGGCATCATCAAAGTAAGTATATCCTTGAGATGACATAACTTTATAACATATGTTGATATGATATATATGCAAAGATATCAATATATTTCTTTATCTCCTATAGGTTCAACGGGGCATAAGTGAGATCAGGGGCAACATAGTTGAATTTCAGTGCAGTAAAAATATATCATTTGACGTGATTGTGTTTGCAACTGGATACAAAAGCACGGCAAATATGTGGCTCAAGGTAATATTGTTGATATTTGAACATGTATGTGTTTGTTTTCCTGGTGTAACCATTATTAAATCTGCTAACAAGCTCTACGTTTTTTTTAACCCAGAATGGTGAGAGCATGTTAAATGGCAATGGACTGCCCATCCAAAAATATCCGAATCATTGGAAAGGTGAAAATGGGCTCTACTGTGCTGGGTTAGCGAGGAGAGGATTAGCTGGTATTGCAACAGATGCCAAGAATATCGCTAAGGACATCAAATCCGTGATAGACTCTATGTCCAGTTAAATCATCTTTTACATGTAGTTTACCAGAGCAAGCATGCTAGATGGTTGATTCTTTGAGAAACCTATCCACTGTGCGACCTTTGTATCCATCTTTGAGACAACTAGATTTCTGTTTATTTCTAGGTTCATATGTGCCCAGGATAAATATGTACTATTATACTATAATTAAGGGCTTCATACTCTCATTGTGCAGGAGACTTGTAATTTTAGTTGAACCTACAACTGTGTATCATATTTTATTTACTTAAAATTATATGTGCAAAAGGCATGTGTTCAATATTGTATTATCTATACCAAAATCTCTTGTGACATGTTTATCCCCATCAACATATAATTGTATGATGTAGCAATCACACTAGCCTAAAATATCCGCATAGTTCACTACATCCATTACGGGTACTATAGTACCATTCAGTCTTAGAATGGCACAAATTACCACCCTGTGTATCTCCATGGGCTGGCTGGCGTATTATGAATCATTAAAAATATTTGTGAAAATATGTAGAAACTTAAAACTAAAAGCTAGAACACCATATGACGCAAAACTATTATGTAGAATGTGTATTTGTGTTTACCTGATACTTGTATCCTTAACTGTTGTGGCACAGTTTGTTGAGCCTCGAAGCTCAAGGGATTGCAGTATGTAGTAAGTTTCCCTGTTGAGAACTAAGGTATAAATCCGCTGAATGGAAATTGCTTATGACCTCGCGACCCGTGGTGCCAATGCTTTCATTGTTATACGAAGCCCGATATGTCAATGCATTATATATTTTCATTGGGTACATGAACGCAGTTTCTTAGTATACCTACCACTATAAGGGATACATTTTTTTTCAATATTATTACTAATAGAAAGTATTTCACATATAAAAAAGATGGAGTAATTTATACCACACACAAACAACTCAACAACTAGATGAACTACAAGATAGATAATTAAGTCTTAAATGAAGAAGTTATACGAAATTTTATTTTACCATGCATGCTTGAAAAGAAGTGTGGCATGCCTTGTGGTTGCAGGTTCATGTAATGACAAGAAAATTAATTCAGTTGGGGATGACACTTGCTCACCTTCTTCCACTAAATCTAGTGGGTAACCTCTTTGTGATGGCGAGGAATTTCATATTTGGGGACCTATCGAGGTATGGCATCACAAAGCCAAAAACGGGTCCAATGACCCTCAAGTTAGAAACTGACCGATCCACAATGATTGGTGTTGGGACTGTTGGATTAATAAAAAAAAGCACCATCAAAGTATTTGGAATATTCAAAGGAATCCGCCTTAGTTAGTCATATTTTTTAAGTTGAAAAGAAGAAGCACAGCTTTTCTCTCATAATGTCAGTTTTGTTTTCTAGTTGCACTTCTAGAGAGATCCAAGTTATCTACCTAGATAATGTAGACCTGACTCAAATACGCAATTATATATTTCAAAAATAAGGCATTTACATGATGAAGAAGGCGGCTACTTGCATATATACTGGATGTTCATTATTTTTGAAGGCATAATAACAATGAATCATTCGTTTTCTTTTTTGGGGAAACACCAATATTGTGTTTTTAAAAGTGTCAATGGATACATATAACATCAGTTAAATAAGCACAATAAGAAATTCTAAGTATTTTTTTACAAGGCGAACTAAGGGAATAAAGCATATATAGTGGATAAGCTTCGAGAAATTGCTTTTGGAGGCGGAACTCCATGGAGGCCTCCGAATGCAAATTTCAAAATTCATGAAAATTCATATTTTTACATGTTAAAAAAACTGAAAACAAATACAGATATACATGAAGGCATAATGCACGAGTGTGTAAATTTTCAGGAGAAATACGTTGAAACGAGGTCTGTGCAAAAAAATAAAATTCTGAGGCTTCTTAACACATGATATTATTCATCCTACCTGATCATGAATTTGTCTTTTTTATACAGATCACATTTCATCCTAAAATTTTACGCACATACACCTCACATCCTTGTTTACTTGTACACCTTTTTTTAGGTTTTTTTTAAACAGAAAATTTCGAATTTCGAATTTAGATTTTTTTTTCAAAAATTCAGCCTCCATGGAGGCCAAGATCCAAAACGCCCTACTCATAAGCTTCTCCCAATTTTGTCTATTGCTTTTATCAACTGACTCATCGGACTTTACTCAGTTGATCAGATGATGGTGGCGATCTTGTGTCGTATCCTTCTTGGGGCGTCATTCTTGGAGGTATGCATAGAGGCTCGAGGGACCAGTGAACGATATCTGTGGTGGAGTGGTGTTCCATGTGATGCATCAACGACGTGGAGTCTCGGCGGCGTGGCGCGGCAGGGCCTCGACGACGGATGAGTGATGATGGACACGCGTAGGGAGGAAGTGTTGTCTGACGTCGTGGTGGCGTCTATAGCAGGCCTGCAAGGTCGATGCGCCAGTATTTGCTCTGAAGATGAATCGATGAAAGACGGCGGCGACGACCTAAGTGCGTTGGACCGTTTTGTGCCCAAGACCGGTAAGTGGCTTGGTTGGGGTCTCCGTCTTTAGACGTTAGGCTTAGGTGAGAGGTCTTGGTATTCGGCTCACACTTTCCGCATCCCTTTATCAATGAATAGGAGTACCGACAGATGTTGCCAAGATGACGGCTTCAGACATATTGATGTATTATTTGTAAGGTCTTTGTGAATAATTAATAAAGTGACTGTATGCATCAGATGCAGAGACCGGGTCATCCTCCTTTTAAAGAAAAAGGTAAGGAATGAAGTTCAAACTACGAGGTGATACAACATAAAAAAATTCATTGCCATGTGCTCTTTTTTTTGCGAGATCAAAAGGGTTTTATTCCATCATGGTAGAGCTACAATCCTTGGACAAGATATCCTGAATACATAGGGGCCCTCTGCCGAGCCACACAGCTGTAGCTCGCTCAAAGAGACTATACCTTGCCAAGCAATCTGCAACACTATTTTGTGACCTATGAAGTTTCTGCGGAACAAAAACCCTATCAATCATTAGATCCTTAATTTCAGCCACTAACTCACCATACACTGAACGATCTAAACTAGAACTAGAAAGACAAGATAAGGCAGTCAATGAATCTGACTGAACCAACACCGGAAGCTTTGTATGTTGTGTAGCAAGCGCCATACCAATCATCAACGCATGCATCTCAATCTCTAGAGCATCACTGCAATTAAATATACTAGTAGAACGCCCGTGCGTTGCTACGGGCAAAAGACGAATATCCATTTAGAAATACGGGTTAAGCATGGTTACATCCAGTTTTCATCATTCAACAATGAATATAAATTCTCTCCACTTTTTTTCCTTCTCGGCAATCTTCCTATCTCCTTAACCAGCCAAATCGCTCGTCACCCAAGAACTTATAACTGGATATATCATCCATTTTTAAATAGTATTAGTACTCCCTCTGTAAAGAAATATAAGAGCGATTAGATCACTAAAAGTAGTGATCTAATCGCTCTTATATTTCTTTACGGAGGGAGTATCACTCAACTTCACGCATCCACGTGTCACTATTACAAGGTACACAGAGATTAACAGTCATTATTACAAGGAACACAAAGATTGACAGTCACTATTACAAGGTACACAAAGATTGACAAATTCATAAGCCTCTTATTTCAGCAATAATAGCATAATAGATGCAACCTTCAATAATAAGCTCATTGTATATAGGAAAGGTTCCATTTATCTTGAATCAAGATTTTTCAATAATAAGTTGGATATTTATCTAATGCTTCCGAAGCTCATTGTATATAGGAAAGGTTCAATTTATCTTGAATTGTCGGGGGGATTACCCCCGGGTAGGCTCAAGAAGGCGACTCGACATTTCGAGACAACGGGGCGGCCGACGCCCGTCTGTCCGGCTGCCCAGGCTGGTACCCCGGTCTTGCCGGCCACTGGGTTCGGCCGGCTTCCTGCTCGGCCGTTCCAGCCGGCTCCTCTGTCCAGCCGGCGCCCTGCCCGGCTGTACCAACCGGCTGCTCCGACCGACCCCCCCCTCCCCCGTCCGTCTGCTCCAGCCGGCCTGCTGCGCGAGGTCAACCGCCACGTCCCATCGGACACGACACGAAGACACTATAACCTGCATCATGCGACACTTCACTGCGCTCCAATAGTGGCGCACTATAGCCTGCATCATGCGTCACCTCGCATGTCATCTCCAATAGTGGTGTACTATTGCCTACATCACTTGTCACCTCCAACAGTGTATAGTTGGCCATGCGGGCCACCCTTTGTCCCCTGGGCCTCCCTTTATAAGAGGCACCAGGGGAGCTCCCTCACACATGGACACTGACGGGAGCTCTCCCTCACATACCCACACCCCGTCAGGCTCACACGTACACATATGAGGCAAGAAGCCTCATGGCTCTCCTCTCCCATACAACTCTAGGAGCAACTCTGTACTGCAATAGACCTCATATACAGACATGCATGAGTAGGGGTATTATCTCTCCGGAGAGCCCCGAACCTGGGTAAACCACCGCGTGCTACTACCCTATCCCGTCCCGGATCTTCCACGGCAGCCTTGCTCTCACCTCGATTAGCCATCCCCTGGCATCTGTTGTGAGAAAACGACGACAGTTGGCGCCCACCGTGGGGCTAGCTGCCGCTAGAATCGCGGTCCAGGCGGGACCATCTTCGTCATTGCCACCGCGACGCCCACGACGCCGGCCTGCCGACGTCCTCGCGTCGCTGCGCCGCCCGCGTCGCCGTCGCCGCATCGCTGCTCCGGCGCGACGCACGCGTCGCGGCGTGGCCGATGCCTCCATCGCCGCGTGGCCGCACCGTCCGCGCGCCGGCTCCGACGCGCCTCCGCCGGCGCGGCCGCACGACCCAACTGCTGCGGCACCAACGGCGGCTTCGTGCTCGGCTGCATCTACAACGCTACCACCGTGCTCGCCTGCGCGCTCCCATGGCCGAGGACGCCCTCCGGCGCACCTTCAGCTGTAGCTCAACCAGGAGCTCCCAACCCCCGGGCGCACCCTCGCGGGGGCCTGCCCGACGCGGGGACAGAGCTCTCCGGGAGTCGTGCAAGGGCGCATGGAGGCGCGCGTCCGTGAGCCTCTCCGTCAACCTCCCACGGAGGGCCGGCTACACCCAGCGGGTGCGGCCGGCGCGCCCCGCTGGCAAAAAGCCACGCCGGCTGTCATCGACAACAACCGCCTCGCCGGCACCAAAAACCAATGTGAGCTCCCGATCGCCCACCCTCGGGCCACGCACAAACAGCGGATACCCCGAGCGTCCCTCGGAGGCAATCTCCGCATTTATTTCAGCAACTTTACTGTTCACCCCGGCTCTAGCTAGTCTTGCACGGGGCAGGCCGCTTGGCCCGATACGTGCGTTCCCACGAAACGGCTTAGTAGCGTGTACGGTACCAAAGGTCCACTCTTTGTCTCAGCTACAGACCGCACCGCGGCTGTCCGGCTAGCAAGAGCAAAAGCTGGAGGTCACCACACGCGAAAAACATCCGGGGAGAAAACGTCTTGGGTGACACGCTCGTTTCATTTGTGAGTATCTGCTCGGTCGAGCCTGCTCCCAGAGTCCGAGTACTGTACGCTCCACTCCGCGGCCCACTCTTCGCCTCAGCCACATACCGGCTCCCGGCTGTCCGGCTGGCAAGAACAAAAACCAAAGAGTAGAGAGGACAAGAAAAACACTTAAGGGGGCTCGGACGAAACCGAACCAACACCCTCTGCATAAACTTGCACTACCAAAATCAAATATTTGATATATCCGTGCCGACTAAGCCTTGTCTTCTGTGCGATCATTTCCATGAGGAACCTTCTCGCCCGGAGGCTCGGAGGCTACTCTCGGCAGGGCCCCGTGCCCTTCAGCCGGCAGACCCCGCGTCCGCCCTCAGCAGCGCCTCGCGCTCATTAGCCGACGGACCCCGCGTCCGCCCTCGGCAGGGGTCCGCGCCGTTCAGCCGGCGGACCCCGTGTTCGTCCTCGGCAGGGCTCCGCGCCATTCAGCCGGCGGACCCCGCGTCCGCCCTCGGCAGGGCTCCATGCCCATCAGCCGGCGGACCCCGCGTCCACGACCGGCAGCGCCTCGCGCCCATCAGCCGGCGGACCCCGCGTCCGCGACCGGCAGCGCCTCGCGCTCGACAGCCGGCGGACCCCGCGTCCGCCCTCGGCAGGGCTCCACGCCCATCAGCCGACGGACCCCGCGTCCGCGCCCGGCAGCGCCTCGCGCTCGACAGCCGGCGGACCCCGCGTCCGCCCTCGGCAGGGCTCCGCGCCCATCAGCCGGCGGACCCCGCGTCCGCGCCCGGCGGCGCCTCGCGCTCGACAGCCGGTGGACCCCGCGTCCGCCCCCGGCTGGGCTCCGCACCCATCAGCCGGCGGACCCTGTGTCCGCCCCCGGCTGGGCTTCGTGCCCATCGGCCAGTGGACCCCGCGTCCGCGCCCAACATCCCTGACGCCACCGTCTGCTTCAGCAACAGCAAAGACCCTCTGCCCGACTCTTCGAGTCGCCTGGAGGCTCGGAGGCTACACCCTGATAACCCACAAGTATAGGGGATCGCAACAGTTTTCGAGGGTAGAGTATTCAACCCAAATTTATTGATTCGACACAAGGGGAGCCAAAGAATATTCTCGAGTATTAGCAGCTGAGTTGTCAATTCAAGCACACCTGAAAGACTTAATATCTGCAGCAAAGTATTCAGTAGCAAAGTAGCGTGGAAGTAACGGTAACGATGGCAAAGTGACAATAGCAGTTTTGTAGTGATTGTAACAGTAGCAACGGAAAGGTAACTTAGCAAAGATCAATATGTGGAAAGCTCGTAGGCAATGGATCAGTGATGGATAATTATGTCGGATGGCATTCATCATGCAACAGTTATAACATAGGGCGACACAGAACTAGCTCCAATTCATCAATATAATGTAGGCATGTATTCCATATATAGTCATACGTGCTTATAGAAAAGAACTTGCATGACATCTTTTGTCCTACCCTCCTGTGGCAGCGGGGTCCTAATGGAAACTAAGGGATATTAAGGCCTCCTTTTAATAGAGAACCGGACCAAAGCATTAGCACTTAGTGAATACATGAACTCCTCAAACTACGGTAATCACCGGAAAGAATCCCAGTTATTGTCACCCTGGGGGATGCGGATCATAACTCGTAATAGGTGTCTACAACTTGCAAGATAGGATCAAGAACACATATATATTCATGAAAACATAATAGGTTCAGATCTGAAATCATGGCACTCGGGCCCTAGTGACAAGCATTAAGCATAGCAAAGTCATAGCAACATCAATCTCAGAACATAGTGGATACTAGGGATCAAACCCTAACCAAACTAACTCGATTACATGATAAATCTCATCCAACCCATCACCGTCCAGCAAGCCTACGATGGAATTACTCACGAACGGCGGAGAGCATCATGAAATTGGTGATGAAGGATGGTTGGTGATGACGACGGCGTCGATTTCCCCTCTCCGGAGCCCAAATCAGACTCCAGATCTTCCCTCCCGAGGAAGAACAGGAGGTGGCAGCGGCTCCGTATCATAAAACGCGATGAACTCTTCTCTTTGATTTTTTTCTCCATAAATAGGAATATATAGGAGTGGAAACGAGGTCGGAGGAGCCACCAGGGCCCCACAAGACAGGGGGGCGCCCTAGGGGGGGGCCCTGGCTTGTGGCCAGGTGGTGGCCCTTCTTCGGTTGATTCTTTCGCCAATATTTTTTATTAATTCCAAAAATATTCTCCGTAAATTTTCAGGTCAATCCGAGAACTTTTATTCCTGCACAAAAATAACACCAAGGCAATTCTGCTGAAAACAGCGTCAGTCCGGGTTAGTTCCATTCAAATCATGCAAATTAGAGTCCAAAACAAGGGCAAAAGAGTTTGGAAAAGTAGATACGTTGGAGACGTATCAACTCCCCCAAGCTTAAACCTTTGCTTGTCCTCAAGCAATTTAGTTGATAAACTGAAAGTGATAAAGAAAAACTTTTACAAACTTTGTTTGATCTTGCTGTTGTAAATATGTCTAACTTATGTTCAGACTTTCAGCAAGGATTATAGACTAACCACATTCACAATAACATTTAGGTTTCACATTTACTCATATCAATGGCATAATCAACTAGCGAGCAATAATAATCAGTCTCGGATGACAACAATTTTATCAAAACAATCATGATACAATATGACATAATGGTATCTCGCTAGCCCTTTCTGAGACCGCAAAACATAAATGCAGAGCACCTCTAAAGAGCAAGGACTGACTAGACATTGTAATTCATGGTAAAAGAGATCCAGTCATACTCATACTCAACATCAATTAATAGCAAAGCATACGAATGACGGTGGTGCTCTCTAACTAGTGCCTTTTATAAGAGGATGATGACTCAACAATAAAGTAAAATAGATAGGCCCTTCGCAGAGGGAAGCATTGATTTGCAGAGGTGCCAGAGCTCGAGCTTTTAAAACAGAGATGAATAATAGTTTTGAGTGGTATGCTTTCATTGCCAACGTAACAACCAAGAGATCTCGATATCTTCCATGCTAGATACATTATAGGCGGTTCCCAAACAGAATAGTAAAGTTTTTTACTCCCCCTCCACCAATCAATCACACTCCACGGCGGGCCGAATCCACGGGTACCGTCCATACAAACACAATCTTGGGGGAGTTTTGTTTCATTATATTTTGATTTGAATTTTGAGCATGGAACTGGGCATTCCGATTACCAGCCACTTTCTCATGAATGATAGTGAATCAACACATATCGAGATAATAACCCACCTAGCATGGAAGATACTGACAGCCCCCAGTCGCTACACGAGCGATTTGGGCATACAAAACAGAAAATTTATTTGAAGGTTTGGAGAATGGCACATGCAAATTTACTTGGAACGGCAGGTAAATACCGCATATAGGTAGGTATGGTGGACTCATATGGAACAACTTTGGGTTTATGGAGATGGATGCACAAGCAGTATTCCCGCTTAGTACAAGTGAAGGCTAGCAAAAGACTGGGGAGCGACCAGCTAGAGAGCGACAACAGTCATAAACATGCTTTGAGATTAACCAACATTGAATGCAAGTATGAGTAGGATATAAATCACCATGAACATAAACATTGTGGAGGCTATGTTGATTTTGTTTCAACTACATGTGTGAACATGTGCGAAGTCAAGCCACTCGAATCATTCAGAGGAGGATACCATTCTATCATACTACATCACAACCATTTTAAAATGCATGTTGGCACTCAAGACAAACCATTATATACTCTTAGCTAATTAAGCATGGCATGAGTAACTATGATCTCTAATTGTCATTGCAAACATGTTTCATCTATAGTGGGCTGAATCCAGAACGATGAGCTAATAACATTTACAAAAACAAGATAGGTCGAGTTCATACTAGCTTTTCTCCATCTTAGTCATTTCATCATATATCGTCATTATTGCCTTTCACTTGCACGACCGAACGATGTGAATAATAATAATAAGAGTGCACATGCATTGGACTAAGCTGGAATCTGCAAATGATAATCAAAGAAGAAGACAAGGTAATATGGGTTCTCTGATAGATAAACAATAATGCATATGAGAACCACTCAACATTGTCATTGTGGTCTTCTCCTTACGACCCAAAGAAAGGAAATTTCAAAACAAGAACGAGAAAAACTATTTACACGGGAAAGCTCCCAACAAGCAAAAGAAGAACGAGAAATCTTTTTGGGTTTCTTTTAATACTACAACTAAGCAAACTAAAAAGTAAAGCTAGAACTAATAATTTTTTTTGAATTTTCTTAAAGTTTATTAAACACACAAGAAGAAAACGAGAAAAAGAAATAAACTACCATGGATGATACAATGAAAAAGTATGAACACCGACAACTAAAATGAATGTGTGAACATGAATGTAATGTCGGTGAGAAATATGTACTCCCCCAAGCTTAGGCTTTTGGCCTAAGTCGGTTTAGGGCCATGGCTGGCCCGGATAATATCCAAAATCATAGTTGGGGTTGTACTGGGCTGCGGCGGCTACTGCCTGAACAGCTGCATCGTGGAGGCGAGCGGCTTCCGCCTCTCTCTCATACTCATTTGCCTCCTCTCTGGTTATAAAGTGTCTTCGTTTTTCCTGAAAGTTAAAGAAGGCGGGAGCAGGAAGGGTAATATGGACAGCACGATGTCTGTCAAAAATTAGTCGGTACAGGAGGGACTGTTCGTCCTTCTCAAGGAACTGGTAGCGCACCAAAGCCTCATAATCAAGAAAAGCAGGGGGTAACTCGATATCATTCTCCCTTATGGGTACCCCAAGATACTTAGCTACACGGGTGGCATAAATTCCACCAAACAAATCTCCATCCTTAGCATTAAGATGTAACCTCCTGGCAATAATAGCCCCCAAGTTATATCGTCTATCTCCCATTACCGCACTCTTAAGAATACTCAGATCAGGTACGCAAAGGTGGCTATGATCATGTTTACCGTTAATACATCTACATATGAAGAGAGCAAAATAATGTATAGCAGGAAAGTGAATGCTCCCCAGAGTAGCTTGTGTAATGTTTATAGTTTCTCCCACCGTGATGCTAGCAAGGAAATCATTATATTCAATTTTTGTGAGGATCGCTATGGCTACCCCATTGTGGAATTTTGCATGCATCATTAAAATCTTCCAGGTCCATGGTATAAGACTTATCATAAAGATTAAACAAAACAGAATGCGAATTACGCTTGGATGAAAATTCAAACCTCCGCACGAAGGAATCAATGTGTTGATAATATTGCTTGCATCGGTTTGAAATGAAATCCTCAAGGCCAGCATTCCTTATGTACGCGTAAAACTCTTCCTTGAACCCGGCATGGTCCATGAATTGATCCGACGGCCATTCACAAGGCCGCACTTGAGCTTCCCTCGGTGGTTCAAAGTCGGGCTCACGTAACGCGAGTCTCGGAGTTTTCTTGCTCGAGGAACCACCTTGGTACATTCTCCTCAACATTTTTCTAAAAAAAATTCTGAAATTTTTAGTGACTCAAAATAAAGGTAAACAAAACTTGACAAAACTTATAGCAACTACTTCCACAAGTGCCTAGAGGTTATATCATGCATCAAAACTACTTGGGACCATACAAATTTGACATACAAGCTCAAGAACAAGGTCACCACAGCAGCAAACATTTGCAATATACAAAGCACTAGAATAAAAACTAATTGGACTATTGGAGGAGTCACATACCGATGAGCAATCCCCTAAAACAGCTTTGCAAATGGAGCTTTGAGCAAGGAGATCGAAAATGGCAGCAAAATGAGCTAGAACACGTGTTTGAGAAATGGTGGAATTTTTTATGGATGAAGACGAAGTGGATGGTGGCTGGAATAAGTGAGGGGGCCCCACGTGGGACCCACAAGCCAGGGGGGCGCGCCCAGGGGGGGGTGGGCGCGCCCTACAGGCTTGTGGTCCACTGGTGCAGCCCCCTGATGCATACTCAGTGCCAAAAATTCTTAAATATTCCAGAAAAAATCATACTAAATTTTCAGGGCATTCTGAGGACTTTTATTTTTAGGTCATTTTTCTATTGCACGGATAAAACAGAAAACAGGAAAATAGTAGCATTTTTACTAAATTGAAACTAAAGAACAGAGAATAAAAGTTGGGTACAGAAGGTAGTGCTTACTAAATTCATCCATCTCATGTTCATCAAAAAGAATCCATCAATAAGGTTGATCAAGTCTTATTGACAAACTTTTTCGAATCACACGGAACCGGAGAATTTTCGAATGACACTAGGTTACCTCAATGGGGATATGTCCCCAACAATCAGTATATCATATTTCTTCTTAGCAGTAGGGAGAGGGAATTCAAAACCTCCAATAATAATCGTTGAAACCTTTTCAATGGAATTGATACTATGAACTTGAGGTTGTTTCTTCGGAAAGTGTACCGTGTGCTCATTACCATTAACATGAAAAGTGACATTGCCCTTGTTGCAATCAATAACAGCCCCTGCAGTATTCAAAAAGGGTCTACCAAGGATGATCGACATACTGTTGTCCTCGGGAATATCAAGAATAACAAAGTCCGTTAAGATAGTAACATTCGCAACTACAACAGGCACATCCTCGCAAATACCGATGGGTAAAGCAATTGATTTATCGGCCATTTGCAAAGAGATTTCAGTAGGTGTCAACTTATTTAAATCGAGTCTACGATACAAAGAGAAAGGCATAACACTAACACCGGCTCCCAAATCACATAAAGCAGTTTTAACATAGTTTCCTTTAATAGAGCATGGTATAGTAGGTACTCCGGGGTCTCCTAGTTTCTTCGGTACTCCACCCTTAAAAGTATAATTAGCAAGCATGGTGGAAATCTCAGCTTCTGGAATCTTTCTTTTATTAGTCACAATATCTTTCATATACTTAGCATAAGGAGACATTTTCAGAATATCAGTCAAGCGCATACGCAAAAAGACAGGTCTAAGCATTTCAACAAAGCGCTCAAAATCCTCATCATCCTTTTTCTTGGATGGCTTAGGAGGAAAAGGCATGGGTTTCTGAACCCATGGTTCTCTTTCTCTACCATGCTTCCTAGCAACAAAGTCTCTTTTATCATATCTTTTATTCTTAGGTTGTGGGTCATCAAGATCAACAGCAGGTTCAATCTCCACATCATTATCGTTACTAGGTTGAGCATCAACATGAACATCATCATTAATATTATCACTAGGCTCATGTTCATCACCAGATTGTGTTTCAGCATCAGAAATATAAATATCATTAGGATTCTCAGGAGTGTCTATAAAAGGTTCACTAGCAGCATGCAAAGTCCTATCGTCATTCTTTTTCCTACTCTTACTAGGATGACTAGGTGCATCAGTATTAACTCTCTGAGAATCTTGCTCAATTCTCTTAGGATGTCCCTCAGGATACAAGGGTTCCTGAGTCATTCTACCACCTCTAGTCACAACTCTAACAGCATGATCATTGTTCTTACTATTCATCTCATTAAGTAAATCATTTTGAGCCTGGAGTACTTGTTCTACTTGAGTAGTTACCATGGAAGCATGTTTACTAATGAGCTTAAGATCGTTGACAGTTCTACTCAAATAATCACCCAAGCGGTCAAGCATGTAAGCATTATGTTTCAATTGTCTACTAACATAAGCATTGAAATTTTCTTGCTTCACAATAAAATTATCAAACTCATCCAAGCATTGGCTAGCAGACTTATTATAAGGGATATCACCTTCATCAAATCTACGGAGGGAATTTACCTCTACTACCTGTGTCGGGTTATCAAGACCATGTATTTCTTCAATAGGTGGTAGATTCTTAACATCTTCAGCTTTAATACCTTTTTCTTTCATAGATTTCTTTGCCTCTTGCATATCTTCAGGACTGAGGAATAGAACACCTCTTTTCTTCGGAGTTGGCTTTGGAGGTGGTTCGGGAATAGCCGAATCATTATCATTGCTCAATATATTATTCAATAGTAGTTCAGCTTGTTCAACAGTTCGTTCCCTGAAAACACAACCAGCACAACTATCTAGGTGGTCCCTAGAAGCATCGGTTAGTCCATTATAAAAGATATCAAGTTTTTCGTTTTTCTTGAGAGGGTGATCAGGCAAAGCATTAAGTAATTGGAGAAGCCTCCCCCAAGCTTGTGGGAGACTCTCTTCTTCAGTTTGCACAAAGTTAAATATTTCCTGCAAGGCAGCTTGTTTCTTATGGACAGGAAAATATTTTTCAGAGAAGTAATAAATCATATCTTGGGGACTACGCACACAACCAGGAGCAAGAGAATTAAAACATATCTTAGCATCACCCTTTAACGAGAAAGGAAACAACTTAAGAATATAGTAATAGCGATTTTTTCCTCATGAGTAAATAGGGTGGCTATATCATTCAATTTAGTAAGATGTGCCACAACAGTTTCAGATTCATAACCATGGAAAGGATCAAATTCAACCAAAGTAATTAACTCAGGACCGACAGAGAATTCATAATCCTTATCAGTAACAAAGATAGGTGAAGTAGCAAACTTAGGATCATATTGCATTCTAGCATTCAAAGATTTTTCTTTCCACTTGCATAGCAACTTCTTAAGATCATCCCTATCTTTACAAGCAAGAAAGTCCCTAGCTACCTCTCCTTCCATAACATAACCTTCAGGTATATTAGGCAATTCATACCTAGGAGAGCTAGATCTAGCAGGTGTATCATAGTGTTCAGTTTCAATAATTTCACCGGATTCAGAAATATCATCAGTTTCAGCATTCACTCTAGCAATTTGTTCATCAAGGAATTCACCCAGTGGCACTGTAGTATCAAGCAGAGTATCATCATAAGCATCATGCATAGCAGAAGTAGCATCATCAATTACTTGCGACATATCAGAATTACTAGCAGGTGGTGGTGTCGCAAATTTACTCATAACAGAAGGTGAATCAAGTGCAGAGCTAGATGGCAGTTCCTTACCTGTCCTCGTAGTTGAGGGGTAGATCTTGGTTTTAGCGTCTTTCAGATTCTTCATAGTGATCAACAGATATATATCCCAAGTGACTCAGAGAATAGAGCTATGCTCCCCGGCAACGGCGCCAGAAAAAGGTCTTGATAACCCACAAGTATAGGGGATCGCAAGAGTTTTCGAGGGTAGAGTATTCAACCCAAATTTATTGATTCGACACAAGGGGAGCCAAAGAATATTCTCGAGTATTAGCAGCTGAGTTGTCAATTCAACCACACCTGAAAGACTTAATATCTGCAGCAAAGTATTCAGTAGCAAAGTAGCGTGGAAATAACGGTAACGATGGCAAAGTGACAGTAGCAGTTTTGTAGTGATTGTAACAGTAGCAACGGAAAGGTAACTTAGCAAAGATCAATATGTGGAAAGCTCATAGGCAATGGATCAGTGATGGATAATTATGTCGGATGGCATTCATCATGCAACAGTTATAACATAGGGCGACACAGAACTAGCTCCAATTCATCAATATAATGTAGGCATGTATTCCATGTATAGTCATACATGCTTATAGAAAAGAACTTGCATGACATCTTTTTTCCTACCCTCCCGTGGCAGCGGGGTCCTAATGGAAACTAAGGGATATTAAGGCCTCCTTTTAATAGGGAACCGGACCAAAGCATTAGCACTTAGTGAATACATGAACTCCTCAAACTACGGTAATCACCGGAAAGAATCCCAGTTATTGTCACCCTGGGGGATGCGGATCATAACTCGTAATAGGTGTCTACAACTTGCAAGATAGGATCAAGAACACATATATATTCATGAAAACATAATAGGTTCAGATCTGAAATCATGGCACTCGGGCCCTAGTGACAAGCATTAAGCATAGCAAAATCATAGCAACATCAATCTCAGAACATAGTGGATACTAGGGATCAAACCCTAACCAAACTAACTCGATTACATGGTAAATCTCATCCAACCCATCACCGTCCAGCAAGCCTACGATGGAATTACTCACGAACGGCGGAGAGCATCATGAAATTGGTGATGAAGGATGGTTGGTGATGACGACGGCGTCGATTTCCCCTCTCCGGAGCCCAAATCAGACTCCAGATCTGCCCTCCCGAGGAAGAACAGGAGGTGGCGGCGGCTCCGTATCGTAAAACGCGATGAACTCTTCTCTTTGATTTTTTTCTCCGTAAATAGGAATATATAGGAGTGGAAACGAGGTCGGAGGAGCCACCAGGGCCCCACAAGACAAGGGGGCGTGCCCTAGGGGGGGGGCGCCCCCCTGGCTTGTGGCCAGGTGGTGGCCCTTCTTCGGTTGATTCTTTCGCCAATATTTTTTATTAATTCCAAAAATATTCTCCGTAAATTTTCAGGTCAATCCGAGAACTTTTATTTCTGCACAAAAATAACACCAAGGCAATTCTGCTGAAAACAGCGTTAGTCTGGGTTAGTTCCATTCAAATCATGCAAATTAGAGTCCAAAACAAGGACAAAAGAGTTTGGAAAAGTAGATACGTTGGAGACGTATCACACCCAGCGGGTGCGCTGGCGCGCCCCCGCTGGAAACAGCCAGCCAGTGGACTCCGCGTCCGCGCCAGGCAGGGCCCCGCGCCCGTCAGTTGGCGGACCCCGCGTCCGCGCCCGACGTCCTCGACGCCACCGTCTGCTTCAGCAACAGCAAAGACCCTCCGCCCGACTTTTCGAGTCGCCCGGAGGCTCGGAGGCTACACCCAGCGGGTGTGCTGGCGCGCCCCCGCTGGAAGCAAGCCACGCCGTCCCCGGCCCGCGATCAACCGTCCTCAACAACGGCGAAAACCCTCCGCCCGACTCCCCAAGTCGCCCGGAGGCTCGGAGGCTACTGTCGGGGGGATTACCCCTGGGTAGGCTCAAGAAGGCGACTTGACATTTCGAGACAACGGGGCGGCCGACGCCCCTCTGTCCGGCTACCCCGGCTGGTACCCTGGTCTTGCCGGCCACTGGGTCCGGCCGGCTCCCTGCTCGGCCATTCCAGCTGGCTCCTCTGTCCAGCCGGCGCCCTGCCCGGCTGTACCAACCGGCTGCTCCGACCGAACCCCCCGTCCGGCTGCTCCAGCCGGCCTGCTGCGCGAGGTCAACCGCCACGTCCCATCGGACACGACCTGAAGACACTATAGCCCGCGTCATGCGTCACTTCACTGCGCTCCAATAGTGGCGCACTATAGCCTGCATCATGCGTCACCTCGCATGTCATCTCCAATAGTGGTGTACTATTGCCTACATCACTTGTCACCTCCAACAGTGTATAGTTGGCCATGCGGGCCACCCTTTGTCCCCTGGGCCTCCCTTTATAAGAGGCACCAGGGGAGCTCCCTCACACATGGACACTGACAGGAGCTCTCCCTCACATACCCACACCCTCTCAGGCTCACACGTACACATATGAGGCAAGAAGCCTCATGGCTCTCCTCTCCCATACAGCTATAGGAGCAACTCTGTACTGCAATACACCTCATATACAGACATGCAGGAGTAGGGGTATTATCTCTCCGGAGAGCCCCGAACCTGGGTAAACCACCGCGTGCTACTACCCTATCCCGTCCCGGATCTTCCACGACAGCCTTGCTCCAACCTCGATTAGCCATCCCCTGGCATCTGTTGTGAGAAAACGACGACATGAATCAAGATTTTCAATAATAAGTTGGATATTTATCTAATGTTTCTGAAGCTGGGATTATGTATACAATTAGTATCTTTATAACCAACACAATGGTCATGGTTGTGGTCACAGCAGCAGGCGTCGAGGTCTTCACGGCGCCACTGCTCTCCTTCCGGGTCTCCACCAAGTTCAGAGACGGTGCGACGGCGGCGAACCTCTCACCGGCCTTTAGTCCCGTCAGCTTTCACGCCGGACACGATGACCAACCTCGCCCCTGGCTTTGACTTCTTCAGCTGCACGATGGCGGTTGCCTCGCTCTCCCTCGGAAACATCATGATGGCCACGGTCGACCCTGTCCTGCCCACCGGCATGGTCGCCATCGCATGCATCACCTTCCCGTCTAGCCCGCGTTCACCGACCGCCTCTCCCACGACCCGCTCCACAACTACCCGGCTCTTGCTTCCATGAAAACGCAATATATTACATATTCACCAAGAAGCAACAGAAGTAAGGTCACTAATTAAATCCTAGTATGACGAACCATTTATGCCAAAATAGATACAAAGCACCTCATAGATTAAAGTTAAATCTAGCAATATAGTACACTTGGCACCGGAGTAAACCCCAGATTAAACAATGTGGTAGATGGTGTTTACCTGAACGCTGACAGAGGTATACCAAGTAACAAAGCTAGTTACAGCCAAAGCTCAATGCTCCTAACAGGAAATGTCTCCAAATCAAGCTAGCTGCGGCCAAACTTTGGAGCCTGAAAAAAATGGAGGAAAAAACAAAATGAGGAAAGACAAGAGAAAAAATAGAAAAAAGACATATAAAGACATGATGTTTACAGAAGAAATAGAAAAAATGATCTATAGTTTCCTTCTGCTCTAGATTGTAGATTTATCTCAAGTGCAAGATGAGAAATTTAATTGCTTTGAAGAATATAAATATAGCAAATAAAGAAATCAGTTGCTGCCTGCCCGGCTCAGGTTTGCAGCATACAAACAGATATACAGACCATGAATGTACTATGACTTCAGAAGAATATACATTAATGCGCCATATTATAGGGAAAAAAATCTGGAGCACAAAGTAGAGAGAAACACCTGTAACACACGTGCTGGATATAATAGTCCCTGAATGTAACAAAATACAGTTGTATTTTCTAATGGAACAAAATATGTATAATGACATGGTACTCAAGATGCTTCTTATTTTTTGTTCTTATCACATCATGTACACTTTAGAGAGAGGCGCTGACTCTACAATTTTTGAAGCATCAAACTATATAAGAGTAATTGCCCGTGCAAGGTATTGATTTTGTCACTGTTTGTAAGAAATACATCACATCAGAGATGCAAAACGCATTTTCTCTTAGGTCAATAACATACAGATCAAACATTAAACCTTTGCTCAATCTTTCCTCAATGAGAACTGAGGAAGAATCACATGCATCCAATCTTTTCTCAATGATAACTGAGGAAGAACTCTGTAACTATCCTACTCCACACTGATCATTGCATGACATCAATATGTCTCTTTGACAGACTAAATTAGGACAATCATGTAAGCTCTAAACATTGTTCTTGATTAGAAGGACAAAAGATAAATAAATGGAAAGTCTCACCATCAATACTCAATAATGTTTGCATGTAATATTCTTGTCCGAACAACCACAATCAATATCCATTACATCCACACTTGCCTCAAGAGGGAGAGTAGAACCCCCTGCAAAATAGTAAGTATCACAATGTAAGTATTCAGGTCATGTATGTGACACCCTGATTTTGGCAACTTTTTCTTTTCAAAAATATTTGGATTTTATTTGCAATTTTCAAAACCTCTTCAGTTGAGTTGACTTATGCCTTACAAATTTTTTCTCCAAGCATTCCAAAACCTTTGTCATCTTGATAAAACCTTTCCATGCCTCTCTTGGATAATTTTTCAATATTTAATCTTTTCTATAAAATCATTTTCTTAATTTGGGAATTTAGATCATCACTATGGGTTGTGAAATAATTCCCAAACTGTTTCCTCATCTTCTCATCATCATAAGATTCCATATTTGCCAAAAATATTTTATTGCCCAATGGGAAATTTTGTCCAGAATAATTATTTTATTTCTGACCAGAATCTGTCCATTGTGAAGCAACCCTATTATTTCCATTCCAGAAAATTCCCAATAAATTCCCCAAGCTCCTAGGGATCCTGTCTTGCCTCAATATCCAAAAATATCATCTTGGCTAGTACAACTTTTGAGCAGAAAGGCTCTGACAAGTTTCTGCATTTTTGAAACCTCTGTGAAGGAAGTGCTAGCTAGAGATGCTTAATCACCCTGAGATTTTTATGGCATCTGCTATGTATCAAATAACTCCCTTCCACCTAGTTTCATCATTTGCAGAGCAACCAGTTGAGGGCCACAAGCTCAATTGTGTTCTGGGCCAGAATGATAGTTTCCAAAGGAACCATATCCATTTCTTCTTCAAATCTTCTCAAATTCTGCCAGATGATAGTCCTTCCAACCTTGATGGCCCTAGACATCTCCTCTGGCTCCATCCTTATACCTTTTTTCCCTCCAGAAACCCCTCAAGATAGCTGGCAGAAGCTGTAGCTGAGGCTACACTTCACAGCAGGGTGAACTTGGTCGAGCCAGTGACCCAGGGAGCCTAAATGGCCAAGGGTCGACCCCATGGACAAGGTGCGCCAGGCAGGCGTGTCCTCTGGATGGCAGCCACCGTGGTGAGCACGGCACTGGCATGCCTGTGCACGCGCTCTGCGCGGCGCCAGAACCAGATAAGCTCGCCCGAGCTGTCCATCGCTGCCCCCCTTGTCTCGTGGTGCCGACGTCGCTCCTGCTAGCCGTGTGGCTCCTCCCGAACCCTCCCGGTCGCTGGAGAAGGTCGCCGTCGCTCCCGGCCAAGCGTCGCCACGGGCAGAACAGTGGGCTTCGGCCACTGTGGTCGTCCGCACGCCATTGATGGCTCCGGACCCGTCCCGTCGTGCCCTTCTGCTCTCTTCCATCCCGTCGACGCTCCCGGCCAGCCAGCGAAGCGTACGGGCGCCGGCGACGTGGCTGAGCCTCGCCGCTTTGGGAGAGATCCCCGCGCTCGCCCTCCGCCTATTTAAGGCCCTCCCCTTCCCTCCGAGTTCGTCAGCCATCCCCTCCCCTCCTCAATTGCTTCCCCGAGCAACGAGCCACGGCCGAGAGGCCCTCTGGCCTCGAACCTCGCCGGAGCTCCGCCATCTGAGGCCTCCTCATCGCCAGCTTGCTCCGCTCCTTCCCGAGCCCATTTGACCCCGCCATTGAGCTCAGGGTAGCTCCCTGGTGCTCCTAGTCCTCCTGCCCAAGCCAGCAGTCACCGGAACCGCCGTCTCCGATCTCACCCGAGCGTCGCCGCCGCCGGAGACGAAGGGGACGACGTCGTTCGACCATCTCTTGGCATTCCACGGGTACGTGCGTGCTCGCCTTTGAGTGCCCGATCCATTCCCGTAGTTCCCCGACCCCATCGCCGCCTCTGCCGCCGGCGACCATCGCCGGAGCGCCGCAGTGCTCGGCCCCCTTCTCTCCCTCTCTGTTTTAAAAGGGCGACCCCACCCGTCAGCGGCTCAGCTGCGCGCGGGCGAAGGGGTAAGTGGAAGCGTACTCTGGAAATACGTCTTCGACGTCAGCCCGCTGGGAATTTTCTGATTTTCTATTAAATCCATTTTAAAACAGAATTTTGACTGAACTTTGACCATCAATAACTTTTTATTTATAACTCCAATGCAGTTGATTCTTTTTGCATTGTGTTTGTCTTGAGCTCCTTTACTTTCTGGTAAATTTTGGTATTTTTCCAATATTCACAGAATTTCTATTTAACCGAAATGCTTTATGTGACATTTCCAATTATATTTGAAAATACTTTCAGAAGGAGAATTTGGTGCTTGTGAAGATCCAGAGTGTGTGAACCACCCAACAGAGCAAGGCAAGCCATGATACCCATTTCATGCATGCATTCCTATAGCATTGCATTTTATATATGCATTAGGTTGATTATTTTGATATAGTTAATCCATAGTAATGATTAAATATTAAAGTATTGAGTTGAACCACTATAGTTGATAAATAAACTTAGTGGTTGATCTTGAGTCACCTGTCCGGGCATACTCGTGCAACCACATTTGCCGGTATGGGACGGCCCTGACCGGGCCTGACTGCGTGATCTTTCACCGGTACCTCCAAAGAGGGAGGGTTATGCACGGCGTGCTACCCTGATCAGGTAAGCGGTGATAACCCTGTGAGCCCAGTTGATAGTTGAGTTTGTGCCGGCGTCCCCGTTTGGGACAGTAGGCCCCGTTTGGGTCTACAGAGTTTGGCCACGACGGTGGCAGGTGTCATGAGGACATAGGGGCCACCCAAGGCTGACCTCCGGGGGAGGAAGAGTGCTGGTGGTACGATGGAAGAGTCACGGGTCAGGCAGGTTTTGTTGAAGCAACGCTGGTCCACCCGAGTGGGATCTCGAGGCCGGGGCCAGGTGCTTCATGGTGTGGGTAAAGTGCGCAACCTCTGTAGAGTGTCAAAATCTATTCGAATAGCCGAGTCCACGGTATTGGACAGCCCGACCATACCTCAGTAGATGGTCAACCAGAATAATGATGTTAATGATGGAAGAACTCATCTTGTGTTCGGAAGTACTCTGTGGGTATGAGTATTCCGAGGGTTGTGGGACAACCCCAAAGAGAGTAAGTTGATGATCGGTAACAGTAAGTAAATTGCTTAACTGATATTGTGTTGATTGCCATGCTATTGTTTGCTGCATTACTTGGTTGTCGTGAGCTTGCGAGTACATTCAAAGTACTCACATGGCGTATCATGCCAGATGCAGGAGAATCCGAGGACGGAGGTCCTGAAGGTGCTGGCTATGCTAACTAGGATGTGTCCACAGCAGTGTCCCTGTGGATGGAGTTGTGCTATGTTCCGCTACGCTGTAGAAGTACTCAGTATTCTGAGGCCCTGCTATGTGACATAAATAATGTAGATATTGTCATAGCACCGAGGGTGCCTTTGGCCTCGCCACTATGTAAGATATGCGCTTGTACTCGACTGCTATCAATACAGTTCAGTTCTGTTCTGTGCCAAGTTGTTGTGTGTTTCCAGAAGACATGATCTCTGGGTCGGAAACACTGGTAATCCGGTTCTCTGAGCCGGGGTGCCACAACGCTTGGTATCAGAGCCGTGCTGACTGTAGGACACCCTAGTTAGCCAGCGCTAGCACCGCGATTAGTATAGGATCCTGAGTGTGCATTTGATTGCTGCATTTGCTTGTTGCATGGCATGCATCTTAATTCATGATTCTTCTAACGGTGGTCTTGTGAGTGTAGATGGCGCCGGTTCCATTCCATTATCATTTTGAGCCTGCACCATCCACCTTTCCAGTACTGCTCCGGAACGTCTGGCTTCGACTGTACCCGCACGGCGAAGATCCAGTGTACCAGGTGTTTCGGGAGCAGTTTGCTGAGTCGGTGTACGAGTACCATGCAAAGGCTTTCATGATCGCGAGCTCGGACCTTGGTTGCTACACTCGCTCTACCAAGGGTGGGACGGCTTCCACTCCGGAGTTGGCGATTGAGTTTGCCGCAATGGAGGCTCTCACTGACTTGCGCTTCCACGAGGTTGAGATGCAGACTCATCCAGGTTTCCTCTATTATCCCACCCTGTCGCCTACGACAGGGCGAGTCATTTTCGCTCCTGTTGACCTGGCATGTGATCGTGCGACTACTGTGCTGTCTCGCTACCTGAACGCCAGCTATCGTACGATCATATCCCGGGCTGAGGAGCTGTCTCGTGTCTTAGCGGCGCTTGCAGCCGTAACCCCAGTGCCACCTCCACCTCAGACTACCCATCCACTTATATATCCACCTCCAGTTCCACCTCCACCCAGATTTGATGCTCCTTCTACCTCCACTGTGCCACCAGGCTTTCCGTCTGGTAGCCGTCGTGAGACCCCGGCTGAGTGGGCCTCACTCCTTGCCACTCCAGCTGCTCCGATGCTGAGGCGTCGTGCTCCTTCTACCCTAGAAGGAGAACCGTCCCAGCAGCATCGTCATGTTTCCTTTGATCCGGAGGATGAGATCCATATCATCAGTTCCGACTCCGACTCAGGATCAGATGACGAGGACTCTGTGGTTTGGCAGTGTTCGTGCCATCAGCGCCACTAGAGTGGAGGCTTGAGTTGTTGAGCATGCATCTTTGCATATGTCAACTGCCGTAAGAGCAGTGTAGTCATGATATTCCCCTACTAGCTTGCCATGTATGATGTTGGGTTATCTTGTATAATTATGTGGTTTGCTTTATTCGCCTTTTCCGCGTATTTTCCTTCTGGTGTCATATAACTGTGTTTCCCTTATGGATGTTGCTCATCGATTCGGTATTTTGCAATGGGAACAAATTTAGGATGAAGAGAAGTTGTAGCCAAGGCGGCGATGGAACCCCCGTCCGTCGATCCGCCAGACAAGCAGGTCAAGCACCAGAAGATTTACCACCCCCACCACCTCAAGCACCTACTACGGATCAGATAATGAGAATGTTTGAGGAAAAGAGAAACCAGGATCTTATGGAATTCTTGAAGAGTATGCAGATTATGGTAGGACAGAACCACAATCATAATGGGTCACACTCCAGGCTGTCGGATTTCCAGCGCACCAAGCCACCCAATTTTGGTCAAGCTGTGGACCCAATAGAAGCAGATGATTGGCTAAGGACCATAGAAAAGAAGTTGGAGATAGCCCGTTGTGAGGATCCAGACAAGGTTCCGTTTGCCACTCATTACCTGGAAGGGCCAGCAGCCATATGGTGGGATAACACAAAGGCAACATGGTCATCTGACGAAGAAATTACCTGGGAGAAGTTTAAGGAATTATTCCGCAAATACCATATTCCTACCGGCATCATGAAGGTGAAGCAGAGGGAGTTCCTTGCTCTGACACAAGGAAGCATGTCGGTAGCAGAGTACCTTAACAAGTTCAACAATCTGTCACGGTACTCTACTTATGATGTGGCCACTGAAGAGAGAAAGATAGATCGGTTCCTGGGAGGGCTGAATCATTCCCTCCGTTGCCAGCTATGCATGCTAGACTTTCCTGACTTTCAGACACTGGTGGACAAGGCCTTCATAGCCGAACAGGAGCACAAGTCCGGACACGATAATCAGAAGCGGAAGTTTGAGCCTAAGAAGGACAACGGCGAGCCGTTCGCCTAGAAGCCACGTATCTGGCAGCCAGGCACCTCTGAATATAAGCCTACCTGGAGCAATGGTAGCAACAATAACAAGACAGTGAGCCAGACCAAGACCTACGGCAAACAGCCCGTGATAGAAGACTGCCGTCGCAACAATACTTGCTTTACTTGCGGTCAGAGCGGACACTATTCTAAACAGTGCCCCGCCAACAACGAGAAGTCATCCGCCGATGTCAAGCCGCAGGTCAACACTATTGGACGCTGCCCCAATCCTAATGTCAGCCATGGACGCGTCCACCATATCTCCGCTGAGGAAGCCTGCGAAGCTCCAAAAGTGGTCCTCGGTATGTTTTCTGTTAACGACATACCTGCAGCAATTTTATTTGATTCTGGGGCTTCCCACTCGTTTATTTCGCGGAGTTTTGCCGCCGTGCACAAATTTTCTCCGTCGCTTTTAGACAAAATCATGGTGGTACAATCCCCTGGCTCCCTGCTCAGAACAAATTTGATCTATAGAGATCTGGAAATTTCAATACATGGAGTTAAGTTTCCAGCGGCCCTCATTGCCATTGAATCCTCGGGATTGGACGTAATACTGGGAATGGACTGGTTGACACCACATAAGGTGTGCATCAACTGTGCCAGCAGGACTGTAACCCTGGTTAACCCAACCGGACAAACCGTCCAATTCCTTGCCAGCAAGATGATATCAAAGAAGGGAATGGCATACCAAGCTACAGCCACGGATACGAATTTGATTCCGGTAGTTTGCGAGTTTCCGGACGTATTTCCCGAAGAGTTACCCGGAATGCCACCTGACCGGGAATTGGAGTTTGCAATCGAAGTGGTTCCCGGCACGGCTCCAATTTACAAGAAATACTACCGTATGCCAGGTCCAGAGTTGGCAGAGTTAAAGAAGCAACTGGATGAATTGTTGCAGAAAGGGTATATTCGCCCAAGCATCTCGCCATGGGGATCACCCGTGCTCTTTGTCAAGAAGAAGGATGGAAGCCTACGTATGTGCGTAGATTATCGCCAGCTGAACGAGGTCACTATCAAGAACAAGTACCCGCTTCCTCGCATTGACGACTTGTTCGACCAGCTGAATGGAGCCCGGGTATTCTCAAAGATTGACCTTCGAACTAGATATCATCAGTTAAAAATCCGGAAGGAGGATATTCCCAAGACAGCGTTTACCACCCGATACGGACTGTATGAATTTACAGTCATGTCATTTGGACTGACAAATGCTCTAGCATACTTCATGAGCATGATGAATAAAGTCTTCATGGACTTTCTGGATAAATTTGTGGTGGTATTCATCGATGATATCCTGATATACTCCAAAGATGAAGAGGAGCATAAGAAGCATCTCCGAGCTATCTTAAAAAGATTAAGAGACCACCGCCTGTACGCCAAGTTTAGCAAGTGTGAATTTTGGCTAAAAGAGGTGGGATTTTTGGTGCACATTCTGTCCGAACAAGGAGTAGCCGTCGACCCCAGCAAGGTAACTGCAGTATTAAATTGGAAAATACCAGCCACGGTGACCGAAGTTCGCAGTTTCTTGGGATTGGCAGGCTATTACCGACGCTTCATAGAAGGCTTCTCTAAAATAGCCAAGCCCCTGACGGAGTTGCTCAAGAAGAACCAAAGGTTTGTCTGGACGGCGGAATGTGACAGTAGTTTCCTGGAATTGAAGACCAGGCTCACCACCGCCCCTGTTCTAGTTCTTCCAGACATACATAAGAGTTTCGACATATACTGCGATGCTTCCAGACGTGGAATCGGTTGCGTATTGATGCAAGAAGGGAAGGTTGTAGCATATGCATCCAGGCAGCTATGACCTCATGAGGAGAATTACCCTACGCATGATTTGGAGTTAGCAGCCATAGTGCACGCCCTGAAGATTTGGAGGCATTATCTCATTGGACAACGCTGTGAAATATACACAGACCATAAGAGTCTTAAGTATATTTTCACTCAGCCTGATCTAAATCTCAGGCAACGAAGATGGCTTGAGCTAGTCAAGGACTACGACATTGGGATAAATTATCATCCGGGGAAAGCCAATGTGGTCGCGGATGCTCTCAGCAGAAAGCAAGGCACTGTGTCGTCGTTTTCTCACGACAGATGCCATGGGGTGGCTTATCGAGAGTGGTTGGGGCTGAAGGACGCCGACGGGCTCCGGGAGCGGGATTAGGCACAATCGGTGGTGGACACACGATGTACCCAGGTTCAGGGCCCTCCGGGGGAGGTAATACCCCTAGTCCTGCTGGTCTAGTTGGATTGGGAGAGGTGTTACAATGGTGCTCCTTGAGCTGTTTGTCTGGAGGTAGAAGAAGGAGCAGCCGGCTCCTCTTCCTCTGCTATGTGTGGGTGAGAGAGAGGGTTGAATGCCTTTTTGTGCGTCCCCCGCTACATGGGGGCTCCGGGGGTTTTATAGACCAACCCCCCGGCGTACAGTATCCTTAAGACATTACAGGGGGGTCCCGGATGGCAGCCTCTCCAGCCGGCCAGGGGGCCCGTCGGTTGGGTTGTCTCGTCGCCCGTAGGGCCCGCCGGCTGTGCGGTCCCATCGCTAGCTGGGGTCCGTCAGCCGGCTCTTCTATTGGCCCGAGCCCACCTGCCGCGGCACGGGCCACCCCGCCCGGCGTTGTCTTGCGCTAGCCGGCCGAAGTCAGCGGTACGGCCGGCGACGCTGTAGCCACGCCGGGGCAGGTAACGGAGTGGACGGCGGCACAGAGGTACTGTGGCTCCGCCAGGTCCCAATCAGTCCTCAGTCAGCGGTACGGTCTGCCGGACTGTAGCCATGCGCGTCTGTGCGTCAGCGTCCGATGTAGCTACATCGGAGTCCGTCGTGGGGGTCGCGTCTTGTCAGCGTACCCGGCCGCAGTAGGAAGGGACGGGTACCTGCCCGCCCGGAGGTTAGCGGATGAGCTAGTCGCGTAGCGGCCAGGCGGCCGGCTTCCGTTCAGCTGGTCGTGGGCCAGCCGGCCAAGGGGCCTGCCGGTCCCTCACTGCCAGTCGCGGGCCAGCCGGCAAGGGGCCAGCCGGCCAGAGAGGCAGCCGGCCACAGTCCAGCCGGCCGTATAGTTTTTCCTTCGGGGAGGGGCCGAAACTACCTCCCTTTGGCATACCCAGTGGTAATAACCCCGTCAGTAGTACCCGAAGCCGGCGGGGGCCCACGTCCGCCTGACGAGGGGCAACCGGCGGTTTCATCCGGCCACGCCCGCCGGTCACGCCGGGCCGGCCGGGCGGCCGCGCCGGCCGTCGCCTCCGACGCCTCGGGTCCCATCGCGCCGCTTGGAGCCTCGTGCCGGACCGCAGCGTGCCACGTGGGGCGTAATGATGTCGTGGGCCCTGCGCCTGTGGCCTGACGGGACGCCTTCCCGGGCCTAGTCCGATAGGCCGCGGGCTTAGCCTGGTAGGCCTCGGGCCGCAGGCCGGGATCCTCTGCGCCCGGACGCCAGCGGCCATGGCACACGATGCCCACGCCCCGCGGGTTTCCCGGGGGAGTGGGCGCAGTTAATCCCCACGCCCCCGGGCTCCGCCCCGTGTTTATAAGGGGAGGGGGAGGGGCGGAGGCAGCTCACGCGCCCCTCTCCCCTTCGCCTCCCTTCGTCTTCCTTCTCTCGCGCCGCTCGTTGCTTTGGTTCGCGTCGCTGCGCCGCCCACCTTCTTCCTCGCGCTCGGTCGCCGCGGAGATGGCTGACAGACCTTCCGGCAGCTGGGACGGGTCAGTCATCACCGAGGAGGACATCGCGCGCCTCCACCGCGCCCGGATGCTGTCGTCGGAGAACCGCATCGCCGCTCGTCCGGCAGGCGGCGAGGTAGCGCCCGAACCCCAGGAGGGGGAGTTCGTGGTTTTCGCCTGGCATTTCTCACGCGGCTTCGGATTGCCGGTGAGCCAGTTCTGCCGCTATTTTATGGATACGTTCGATCTCCAGCCGCACCATCTCGGCCCGAACTCCGTCCTCCAGCTCTCGAGCTTCGTGACGCTCTGCGAGGGCTACCTCGGCCTCCTCCCCTTCGTGGAGTTGTGGAGGAAGCTCTTCTACCTCAAGGGCCTGAGGAACGAGGACGAGCCGTACGCCTGTGGGGGTGCGGTGATATGCGTCCGGGGCCCTTTGTTCCCCGTATCACCCTCATCGAATCCGTCAAGGGGTGGCATCGGACGTTCTTCTACGTGAAGAACATCGACCCGGCGCGGGACTACATCCGGCTGCCGGCCTTCGTCAACGCCCCGTCATCTGGGATGAACTGGACGGGCGACGGGCCGTTTGCGGATGTCACCGCGGAGCTGGCCCGGCTCAGGACCATGAGAGCCGGCGAGGGGCTGGTCGCGGCCGATCTGGTGGCCGCCTTCATCGACAGCCGAGTGTTGCCTCTGCAGCAGAGGCCGCACCGGATCTGCGACATGTCGGGCCGGCGGGACCCCTGCCGGCTGTCCACCTTCGACCAGTCGTCGTCCCAGGTGGCGAAGCGGGTGAACGCCATCACCAATTTCAAGCTGGCGCCGGGGACTTGGAGGTTCGGCAAGCTGCCGTACAGCCGGCAGGACCCGGCGCCCCTGGTACGCCCTGCTGCGGTAATTTTCTCCCTCCTTTGTTTCTCCAGCCGGTCATTCCCAGCTCACATATCATGCTGACCGCAGCACTCCGTGCGACAGAACACGCCGGACGGCCCGCACCCCCAGGTCTTCCAGGCGGAGCGCGCCGAGTCCGACGCGGAGGACTTCGAGCCGGGAGGCGGCGTCGAGGAGGGGGGCGATTCCACGGGGGAGGTCGAGGCGGACGCCGTGACGGGCGACCCGGGAGCCAGCGCGTCCAGAGCGGCTGGTGAGTTCCCCTCCGGACCCTCTATCAAAGATTGGGCTGACGACGATGACGACGATGATGACGATGATGATGTTCGGATCCTGGACGGGCCACCCCCCGTAGCTCGGTGGGAGGCGCGCGGACGAAGCGAGGAGCGGCCGGCCCGTGGTCAGACGGCCGAGGCCTCCCGCCGGGAGAAGAGGCCGGCCGCGGGGCAGCCGTCGACCCGGCCGCCGGCTCGCAAGAGAGCGCGAGTGGCCGCCGTGAAGCCGCCGGCCCGGGCCAAGCGGGTCCTGCCCGTCGTCGCCGGGTAAGTACTTTTTTTTCAGACTTTTGCTGGTTTCCTGGTTTCGCGAGCCGGCGAGCGCCTAAGGCCCTGTTTCTTTGTCTGCCCCAGCGATGCCATCGTGCTCCATGATACGGAGTCGACTGCCGGCCCGGCGGATGCCGCCACCCTGCAGGCGTGGGAGCACGCGGCCACGGCGAGGGAAGAGAAGAGGCGGCTCGCGGAGGTGCTGGCCGCGAAGGCGGGGGCGAAGGGCACGCCCGCGCGCTCGGGGGCCTCGAGCGGCGCGAGGCGGAGGCGGTCCGCCGACCCGGAGCGTGCGACGGACTCCGTTGCGGAGTCGACGCGGAGGTCAAGGCCCTCGTCGATCGAGCCGCAAGAGCCGGTCGTGGAGACGTCCGGGACTTCACCCGTGACGGAGGTGGTCCGGCCGGCAGGAGCGACTTCCGTGCCGGCCGTGGAAACGGCGCAGCGGGGAGAGGCGGTGGTGGCCCCTCCCACCACCGAGCGGGCCGCGCCGAAGGCACCCGCCGATGGGAGGAGGGAGCCGGCCCTGCCGGCAGTCGAGCCGGTCCGGCAGGCGGCGGAGCATGTGGTGCCGGTCGCGGAGGGGCCCGAGGCCGGCTCCCGTGCCTTGGTGGTTACCGCTAGCCCTCCATCGGCCGCTTTTGTTGTGGACGCCGGGTCGAGCGGCAGGTCGAGCCGGTTGGTGCGGACCATGTTGGACGTGATCCGAGACTGGGAGGCACCGGCCCTCGTCACGGCCGCTCCGGCCCCGCCAGCCGGCGCCCCGGCCCTTGCGCCTGGGGAGCCCGGCCGCATCATGGCGCACTGCCGTGAGGGGCTGGCCCGGTTCGCGGAGGCTGCCGAGAGCAAGTTTCGGCGCGTGGAGGCAGCGGTGGAGGTAAGACTCTTTCTGTCCTGTGTTAAATTATCAGTGGGGGCGCGTGAGCGCACCCACTGGGTGTAGCCCCCGAGATTCGGGCCGGCTGCACGGCTGCGTGGCAGCCGGGCCGGATCTAAAACTTTTCTTGCTTATCTCACTCTTGTTTCGTGGAGCGGGCAGGCTGAGAACGCCCGGCGGCAGGCGCTTTTCAACGAGGCGGTCTGCATCCACAACCGCAGCAAGGTTGGCTACTACCGGGTCCAAGATGAGTTGAAGAGAGCGCAAGGTACGCTTTATTCCAGTGGGGGCGCGCGAGCGCACCCACTGGGTGTAGCCCCCGAGAGTCGGGCCGGCTGCTCGGCAGCCGGTCCGGGTCTTCTGCCTTCGAATGGCTTATACTTGGTTTGTTATGCAGAGGAGCTGGTCCCGATCCGGCAGAAAAGGGATGAGCTGGCCTCCGAGCGGGACCGGCTGGGGCAGGAGCTCCAGACGGCCACGTCGGAGCGAGGCCGGCCGGGGCAGGAGCTCCAGACGGCCGCGTCGGAGCGGGAGCGTCTGACCGCAGAGCTGCAACGGGAGGTGGCGGCCCGGGAGGCCGCCGCCAAGCAGGCGGCCGACGCCGCCTGGCAGGCCGCCGCTCTTCAGGTTGAGGTGGATCGCCTAAAGGGGGAGCTCGAGACGCGCGGGGTCGCCCTTGCTCATGCGGAGGAGGCGCTGGAGAGGGAGAAGAGCGCGGGCCTCCAGTTCGCCCTTGAGATGGATGAGGCTTTCCAGAGTAAGCTTTGTTTGGATCTTTTCTTCCTTCGCCGCCTGCTTTCGACCTGCTTTCGTCCTGCTTTCGTCTTATTCGTTGATTCTCCTCTCTCCCCAGACCGGTTCCCGGAGACCCAGCGCTGCGCTGAGCGGGCCGTGGCGGATCACCGGGAGTGCCTGCGGCGGCGTGGGCAGGAGATCGAGGAGCATGCCGGCTGGGACGTGCCGGAGCTTGCGCTGGCCATCGAGAACCGGTTGCTTCACGTCCGGCGCTGTACGGACCGGCTCCTTACGGCCGGCAAGGAGGTGATTGCGGCCCTCTGGCCGGGTCGTGGAGCCCCGGAGGGCCGCGTGGCGCTGTGGCTGGAGAACGCGGTGGCCCGGATCGGCGTCTGGAAGGAGTCGGCGGCTTGGGCCGGAGCGCAGATGGCTCTCCGGTTCGTTACATCGTGGTACTCTGGCGTCAATCTGGACCGGCTGGCCACGATGCGCGAGGTCCCCGAGGCGGAACGGCTCGCCCGCGAGGATGCCCTCGTCCGCCGGGCCAACGAGCTGGCCTCGTATGTCGACCCGGACGTACTTCTGCCGGTGCTGGGTGAAGACGGCGAGCCGGTTGCCGAAGACTCCTTTGGCAATCCTCAGGGCCCCGAGGACGACAAGGTTGCTGACGAGAGCACCGACTCCAGCACCGGCAGCAACACCGGGGCCACGGAGACCATGGAGGCGGACCCGAAGGCTGCGGCGTCCCCCGGGCGAACTGTTGAGCCGGCCGGCGATGCCCCGGCGGCATGAGCGGTCCTGCGCGCTTCATTCCTTTTTTCTCTTGCCAAAAAACTCGTTTATTTGAGAAGACGCATTTCCACCCACTGGGGGTGTATTGTAATGAACCCTTGGCCGGCGGCCTTTTGTTTATGACTTGTGAATTTGTTTGATGTTAAAGTGTTTGCGTGCCGGCTCCTCCCCTTCCCCCTTGCCTTCTGACTTGTATTTCACGCACGGGTTTCTTCCGGCTTCCGCCCCGCCTGTCGGCCAGCCGGGAGCCGGTCTGGGACAGGGGCGGGGCATCGTCCTTTGGAAAAACGCGCGGTTTTTAGAGTCGTCCGGCTAGGGTTGGGGCGAGCCGGTAGAGGCGGATTTCTGAAGGGAATATGGTCTGGCTAGACCTGTCCGGCTGCTACTCTTTAGGAGGTGTTCACGTGGTGAGTGATTTTCTACCCCATGGTTCCGCTAGCCAGACAGCCGGGGGCTGGTCTGGGACTGGGTAGGCAGGGTAGGAAAAGGTTGCTTGCCCACGCTACTTGTCTGCTTTAGAGAAGAGCCGGCGAGCCCCCGGGTCATGGAGCCGGACCCGGGAGCCCTACCTAAGAGGATGACGAGCCTTCGAAGGAAATGGAAAGTGGGCGTGCCCCAAGTGCCGGCTTAGGGCCCCCATTGCATTCATAAGGGAAGATACATACATACATGGGTTTTTTCTTAACAGTAGAACGGTCGGAGGAGCGCCGCGTTCCACGGGCGCTCCGTTTCCTCGCCGGAGGCGTCTCTCTTGCGCTTCTGCGGCTTCTGGGCGTCTATTAGATAGTACGCATTGTTGTGCAGTGCCCTGCTGACGATGAACGGGCCCTCCCATGGGGAGGACAGCTTGTGCTAGCCGGCAGTTCGCTGGATCCGCCTGAGCACCAAGTCTCCTTCGCGGAAGGAAAGTGGCCGGATCCGCTTGTTGTGGTAGTGCCGGAGCTTCTGCTGGTAGATGGCCGTCCGACTCAGGGCCAGCTCACGGGCCTCCTCGAGGAGGTCGACGCCGTCTTCTCTCGCTTCCTTTGCGTCCTTCTCCGTGTACAAGGTAACCCGAGGCGAATCAAACTCGATGTCGGTGGGGATGATTGCCTCGGACCCATACACGAGAAAGAACGGGGTGTAGCCGGGCGACCGGTTGGGCATGGTCCTGAGGCTCCAAAGGACAGCTGGCAGCTCTTCGATCCAGCAGCCGGCTGACCTGATCAGTGGCGCCACGAGCCGGGGTTTGATGCCGGATAGGATCAGGCCGTTGGCTCTCTCGACCTGGCCGTTTGACTGTGGGTGGGCGACGGACGCCAAATCGAGCCGGATGCCCCGCTTGGAGCAGAAATGCGCTAACGCGCCCTTGGCGAAGTTCGTGCCGTTGTCGGTGATGATGCTGTGGGGAACGCCGTAGCGGACCGTGATGTCTTCGATGAACCGGACGGCCGTGGGGCCGTCCAGCTTCTTGATGGGTCTGGCCTCGATCCACTTGGTGAACTTGTCGACAGCCACCAGCAGATGCGTCATGCCGCCTCGGGCGGTCTTGAAAGGTCCCACCATGTCTAGCCCCCAGACGGCAAAAGGCCACGAAAGTGGGATGGTCTGGAGGGCTGTGGCCGGCAGGTGGCTCTGCGTGCTGAAGCGTTGACACCCCTCGCACTTGTCGACCAGTCGCTTGGCCTCTTCCAAGGCCGTCGGCCAGTAGAAACCGTGGCGGAAGGCCTTGGCCACCAGGGTTCTAGAGGCGGCGTGGTGCCCGCACTCGCCCTGGTGGATGTCGAGCAGGATTTCTTGTCCCTTCTCTGACTCGACGCAATGTTGGAACACGCCGGTGGTGCTGCGATGTACCAGCTCGCGGTTGATGATGCTGTAAGCTGGGGCGCGGCACTGGATCTGTCGGGCCTTGTCCTCGTCAAGAGGGAGCTCGCCGCGCAGGAGGAAAGCCAGGATGGGCTGTGCCCATGAGGGGGACGAGACGGGGGCCGGCTCGAGCTCGAGTGGGATGCCGAGGGCGGCCGGAGCCGGCCCGTCAGTCCCCGGGACCGGCCCGCCAGTCCCCGGGACCGGCTCGCCAGTCCCCGAGACCGGGGCGGCGGTGATCGCCATTAGGACGGCCGTAGGGGCGGAGCCGGCCGCCGTGGGGGTGCCGGGTGACGGAGCCGGCCGAGTTGGTGCCGCTGCTGGGGCTGTTGGGGCCGGCGAGGTGTCCGGAGCAGGTGGTGCCGGCAGAGCTGCCGGAGCAGCCGGTACGAAGATGGACTCCGATTCGGGGGAAGGCTTGATCGAAGGCTTGAGCAGCCGTTCGAGGGAGACGCCGGCCGGGATGGCCTGCCGGGTGGAGCCGATTTTCGCCAATGCATCGGCCGCCTCGTTGTCCGCTCGGGGGACGTGGTGGAATTCACAGCCCTCGAAGGAGCCGGTGAGCTGCTGGACGAGGAAGCGATAGCTGGCCATGTTGGCATCCCTGGCGTCCCATTCGCCAGAGACCTGCTGCACCACGAGGTCGGAGTCGCCAAAGCAGATGATGCGCTGGATTCCGATCTCCTTGGTGAGCCGGAGGCCGTGGATGAGCGCCTCGTATTCGGCGACGTTGTTGGAGGCGGTGAAGAGGATCTGAGCGCATATTTGAGCTGGTCCCCCTTAGGGGACGACAGGACGATGCCGACTCCCAAGCCGGTTCGCATTTTCGAGCCGTCGAAGTGCATGCGCCAATGCGTGGAGTCCGGGGAAGGCGGCACGAGCTGGGTCTCGGCCCAGTCGACGAGGAAATCCGCCATGGTCTGCGATTTGATGGCGGTGCGCGGCTCGTACCGGATCTCGTGGTCAGCGAGGGCGATGGCCCACTTGGCGATCCGGCCGGTGGCGTCCCGGCCGCTCATGATCTCGCCGAGCGGGGCCGTGCTCACCACGGTGATGGTATGCTCCTGGAAGTACTGCTTGACCTTCTGGGCGGTGAAGTATATGCCGTAGCACATTTTCTGGTAGTGGGGGTAGTTCTGCTTGGAGGCGGATAGGACCTCGCTGAGGTAGTAGACGGGACGCTGGACCGGCAGCGTCTTGCCCTCTTCCGGCCGCTCCACCACCAGCACGACGCTGACCACGCGGGTGGTGGCTGCGATGTACGCGAGCAACGGCTCCTTCTCGGCCGGCGCCGCCAGGATGGGGGCGCTGGAGAGCGCGCGCTTGAGGTCGCGGAACGCCGCGTCCGCCTGGTCGTTCCACTCGAACTTGGGCGACTTCCTCATGAGCTGGTAAAGAGGCAGCGCCTTCTCGCTCAGCCAGCTGATGAACCGGCTGAGAGAGGCAAGACAGCCGGCGAACTTCTGAATGTCGACGAGCTTGGCCGGCTTGTGCATGCGCTCGATGGCCCTGATCTTCTCCGGGTTAGCTTCGATGCCGCGGGCGGACAAGAAGAAACCCAGGAGCTGGCTGGCTGGCACGCCGAACACGCACTTCTCCGGGTTTAGCTTGATCTTGTATTCGCGCAGGTTAGCGAAGGTCTCCCGGAGATCGTCGAGGAGGCTGAAATGCTTCTTAGTCTTGACGACGATGTCGTCCACGTAGACGTGGACGTTTCTGCCGATCTGCGGCAGGAGGCACTTCTGCATGCAGCGCTGGAAGGTAGCGCCCGCATTCTTCAGGCCAAAGGACATGGTGATGTAACAGTAGGCCCCGAAGGGGGTAATGAAGGAGGTCTTCAGCCGGTCGGCCGGGTCCAGTTTGATCTGGGGGTAGCCTGAGTAGGCGTCCAGAAAAGACAGCAGGTCGCAGCCGGCCGTGGAGTCGATAACTTGATCGATCCGTGGCAGGGCGAACGGGTCCTTGGGACATGCCTTGTTCAGGCTCGTGTAGTCGATACACATGCGCCACGTCTTGTTTTTCTTCGGCACCAGGACTGGGTTGGCCAGCCAGTCCGGGTGGAACACTTCCATGATGAAGCCGGCTGCGAGCAGCCGGGCGATCTCTTCTCCTATGGTACGCCGCTTCTCCTCAAAGAAACAGCACAGGGGTTGCTTGACTGGCTTTGCATCCGGCCGCACATGAAGTTTGTGCTCGGCGAACTTCCTCGGTACACCCGGCATGTCTTTTGGAGACCATGCAAAGATGTCCCGATTCTCACGGAGGAAGTCGACGAGCTCGCCTTCCTATTTGCTGCTGAGGTTGGCGCCGATGGTGACGCACTGCTTGGGGTTGGCCGGGTCGAGCGGCACCTGCCTGGTGTCTTTGGACGGCTGGAACGACGCTTCGCCGGTTGTCTGGGATGGGGGAGCCGGTACGGCCGGCACGTCGGAGGCGTGCGCCACGAGCCGGTCGAGCTGCCGCTTCTCCTCCGCTATCTCCAGGGCCTCGGCCTGCCGGCTGCCGTCACGAGCGCACTCGATCGACATCTTGTAGTTGCCGGTGACGGTGATGATGCCCTTGAGGCCCGGCATCTTGAGCTTGAGGTAGGCGTAATGGGGGACCGCCATAAATTTGACAAGGGCCGGCCTGCCAAGCAACGCGTGGTAGGGACTGTCGAGGTCCACCACCTCGAACCATATTGGTTCGCGGCGAAAATGGCTCTGGTCGCCGAAGAGGACGTCGAGCTCGATCTTGCCGATGGGGGTGCAGGACTTTCCCGGCACGATGCCGTGAAAGACCGTATGGCTCGCTCGCAAGTCTTTCTCCTTGAGCCCTAGCTTGATCATCGTGTCGTGATAGAGGATGTTGATGCTGCTGCCCCCGTCGACCAACACCCGCGAGAAACGGCAGGTACGCCTCTCGGAGACGATGGTTGGGTCGAGGACGAGGGCGTGGCTGCCCGGGTTTGGCATCACGGCCGGGTGGTCCGCCCGGCTCTAGGTGACCGGCTTTTCGGACCAGTGCATGAACTGGGGGACCGAGGGGGCGACGGCGTTCACCTCGTGCCGGCGCTGGCGCACGCTGTGTTTGTCGGTCGCTTCACTGGTGAAGACAATGTAGGACCCGTCCTGGCGAGGGAACTGGTCGTGGAGGCGGCCGTCTTTGGCTGCCAGAGCCAGAGCGGATGGCGTGGCCTGGGCCGGAGCCGGCTCGCGGGGAGCCGGAGGCGGAGGGGCCGGGAGGCCCTCGCCTCGGGCTAGCCGCTGGGAGAAGCTACACTGCCGGAGCGTATGGGTGGCCGGCTTGGCCCCGGAGTGGTGTTTGCAGGGTAGGTCGAGCATCTGCTCGAAGGTGAGCTTGGGCTGCCAGGCGGCCTTGCCGGTGCGCTGGCGCTGGCTGGGGGCCTGGGCAGCCGGCTGCTCTTCCTCGATGGTGGCGACCTGCCGGCTCCCGTAGCGGGGATCCGGCTGGTCGGACTTGCGTTTGTTGTTCTGCTGCTGCCGGTTGTCGGCGGCCGCCCGCGGCGCGGCGGGCGGCGGAGTCGGCTTGGCTGGCGTGGCGACCTTCATCCGCATGGCGGAGTCGGTCGTGGCGTATTTGTCAGCCTTGGCCATTAGGTCCACCAGGGTGGCCGGCTCGGAGCACAGGAGCTTGTGCTTGAGGTGAGTGCCGTCGCGGCAACCCTCGATGAAGTACTGGATGGCTTGCACCTCGTGCACCCCCTCGCAGGAGTTGCGAAGCTCGGTCCAGCGTGTGAGGTAATCTCGGAGGGGCTCCTCCGGCCCCTGAACGCACATGGCCAGCTCGCGGGGGCGGTAGGCCGTTTGTAGGTGCCGGTGAAGTTGCGGACGAATGCTTCCTCGAAGTCCGTTCAGGTGTTGATGCTGCCGGCCGACAGGCTGTTAAGCCAGGTCCGGGCCGAGCCGGTTAGCATTAGGGGGGCGTAGCGCACGGCTATGCGCTTGTTCCCCCTGGCGATGCCGACTGCGGTGGTGTAGTCAACCTGCCAGTCCTCTGGCTTGGCGGAGCCGCTGTACTTCGGGGTGTCGCGTGGGAGAGTGAAGCCGGCCGGAAACGGCTCGTTGCGAATCCGGGGGCCGAAGCATGCAGGGCCGATCGAGCCCTCCTCCTCGAGGAGGGCCGACTGTGCCAGCCGCTCGATGCGGGTCCGCGCGTCGTTCTCTCTTCGTGGGACACGTGGGCCGAGCCGAGCGGCGAGCTCGGGGCGAACAGTTGGGGCAGGAGAGTGGGCACGCTCCTGCCGCGGTGGCGGGGTATGGTCCCGGCTGCGTCGGCTGCCGCCAGCCGGCGCTTCATTGCGGTGGTTGCTGCCAGCCGGATTGTTGCTGCGCCGGCTATTCACGGCCGGCTGCTCGTTCCCGCGCAGCTGTGAACGCCGAACGTGGCTTCCCCCGGCCCGCCGGCCGGAGGGCTGAGGGGAACTGGAGTGCTGGGCCGGTTCGTGGTCGGCGGCCCCAGTGCCCATGCACCCGGGACGGGGAACCTCGGAAACGGCCCCGCCGGGGGTGAGGCCGGCTTGTTGCGCGTTGGCGGTGTCGATAAGATCCTTGATGTGTTGCTCACGTGCAGCGCGCTCCTCGCCCACCAAAGTAGCCAGGTCCTCGTAGGCTACCTTGGCAGCCCGCAGGTTAGCCGCGGGGGTGTCGTAGATGGGCAGGCGGCCGCTGAGGATTTCCGCGACCACGCGGCCGCGGTTGCGGATGTCACCACGCCGGCTGGGCTCGTTGCCGGCGGGGGTGAGGCCATAGGCGGAGTTATACTCGCGCTGCGCGGACTCCATCTGACGCTTGGTGGCGGCAAGCATGGTTGCCTCGTCGAACAGCAGCCGGCGAGTGGCCTCCAGCTCGGCCGTAGCCGTAGCTGGGTTCGTCGTCGGTGCAACGGGGGTGCTGAGGCCCCGAAGCGCGGCGCTGAGGGGGTCGGAGGTGCCGGCGCGAGCGGCCGCGGCGGCCGCGTCCGCCCCCGCCTTGGCACGGCCGGAGGTCGTGTATGAGCCAGTGGCCATCACCCCCGCGCGTATGCGGGAGTTGCCGGCCTCGCCCGAGGCGAGCGCGCCTACGGACGAGGGCGGGTCAAGGCAGTCGAGCACCTGGCTAGGGTACTCGTCGGCAGCTGGTGTGTCGGCGAGGCTCTGCTTCGAGACGCTCGGCGAGCGCGGCGGCGTCGAGCGCGAGGTCGCGGCCGAGGCACTCATTGGAGAGGTCGGCCGCGTCGCCCGCAGGACCTGCCGGAGCAAGCCCCACGAGCATGCAGTTCCGCCCGGACGTGGGGCGGCCGAGGGAGGTGGTGAAGGGTCCCGCCCGGAGCGTAACTCCGGCCGACGCCGTGTTCGGCCCCACGGTGGGCGCCAACTGTCGTCGTTTTCTCACGACAGATGCCATGGGGTGGCTTATCGAGAGTGGTTGGGGCCGAAGGACGCCGACGGGCTCCGGGAGCGGGATTAGGCACAATCGGTGGTGGACACACGATGCACCCAGGTTCAGGGCCCTCCGGGGGAGGTAATACCCCTAGTCCTGCTGGTCTAGTTGGATTGGGAGAGGTGTTACAATGGTGCTCCTTGAGCTGTTTGTCTGGAGGTAGAAGAAGGAGCAGCCGGCTCCTCTTCCTCTGCTATGTGTGGGTGAGAGAGAGGGTTGAATGCCTTTTTGTGCGTCCCCCGCTACATGGGGGCTCCGGGGGGTTTTATAGACCAACCCCCCGACGTACAGTATCCTTAAGACATTACAGGGGGGTCCCGGATGGCAGCCTCTCCAGCCGGCCAGGGAGCCCGTCGGTTGGGTTGTCTCGTCGCCCGTAGGGCCCGCCGGTTGTGCGGTCCCATCGCCAGCTGGGGTCCGTCAGCCGGCTCTTCTATTGGCCCGCGCCCACCTGCCGCGGCACGGGCCACCCCGCCCGGCGTCGTCTTGCGCCAACCGGCCGAAGTCAGCGGTACGGCCGACGACGCTGTAGCCACGCCGGGGCAGGTAACGGAATGGACGGCGGCATAGAGGTACTGTGGCTCCGCCGGGTCCCAATCAGTCCTCAGTCAGCGGTACGGTCTGCCGGACTGTAGCCATGCGCGTCCGTGCGTCAGCGTCCGCTGTAGCTACATCGGAGTCCGTCGTGGGGGTCGCGTCTTGTCAGTGTACCCGGCCGCAGTAGGAAGGGACGGGTACCTGCCCGCCCGGAGGTCAGCGGATGAGCTAGTCGCGTAGCGGCCAGGCGCGCCGGGCGGGGGGCCAGGCAGCCGGCTTCCGTTCAGCCGGTCGTGGGCCAGCCGGCCAGGGGGCCTGCCGGTCCCTCACTGCCGGTCGCGGGCCAGCCGGCAAGGGGCCAGCTGGCCAGAGAGGCAGCCGGACACAATCCAGCCGGCCGTATAGTTTTTCCTTCGGGGAGGGGCCGAAACTACCTCCCTTTGGCATACCCAGGGGTAATAACCCCGTCACACTATGAATGCAGTTATGGGAAGAATGCATCCAAGGTTGCAAGAGGAGTTCGCTGAGCTCAACATGGTGCTATGCGGACCAACTACCTCGGACACGATGGAAATTACCCCCACCCTTATTGAAGAAATCAAGAAGGCCCAAGAGCCAGATGAGGGAATCAAAAAGATCAAGGAGCTGATTCCGAAAGGGAAAACCAAGTCCTTCCACGTGGATGATCAAGGCACCCTATGGTTTGAGAAGCGGATATGTGTGCCCGATCAAGACAATCTGAGGCAGCGAATTCTCAAGGAAGCTCATGAGTCCTCATATTCCATCCACCCGGGAGGAACAAAAATGTATCAGGAACTGAAAGAGACATTTTGGTGGCCAGGAATGCGAAGGGATATAGCCTACTATGTCGCATGCTGCGACATCTGCAACAAAGTCAAGGCGGAACACCAGAAATCCGCTGGGCTACTGCAACCCTTACCGGTACCCCAGTGGAAGTGGGATGACATCTGTATGGACTTTATTGTTGGACTACCCAAGTCAGCAAGGGGCAACAACGCTATTTGGGTCATTGTGGACATACTCACGAAAGTGGCTCACTTCATTCCAGTAAAGACCACTTTCAACGCAAATCAGCTGGCACAGCTCTACATGTCCCGGATAGTTAGCCTCCATGGAGTCCCTAAGTCCATCACCTCAGACAGAGGTTCCCTATTCACCTCAGCATTCTGGCTGCGTTTACACCAAGCCTTGGGAACCATGCTGAAGCATAGCACGGCATACCACCCGCAAACAGACGGGCAGACAGAAAGGGTGAACCAGATACTGGAGGATATGCTTCGGTCATGTGCCCTCACCCATGGACCCAAGTGGGAAGACAGTCTACCTTATGCATAATTCTCATACAACAACAGCTATCAATCAAGCTTGAAGATGTCACCATTTGAAGCATTATACGGACGAAAGTGCCGTACCCCGTTGAACTGGTCTCAGACAGGGAACAGCCGAATCTTTGGTACAGACTTGATGCTCGAGGCTGAGAAGCAAGTCAAGGACATTCAAGAGCATCTTAGAGCAGCCAAGTCTCGTCAGAAGAGTTACTATGATCCAAAGCACCGGGAAGTGACCTTTGAACCTGGAGAATATGCATATCTCCGAGTAACCCCTATGAAAGGAGTGAAGAGATTCAATACTCGGGGAAAACTTGCACCAAGATACATAGGCCCATTTCCAGTGGTTGCTAGAAGAGGTAGAGTGGCATATCAGTTGGAATTACCACCAGAATTGTCGGAAGTGCACGATGTGTTTCATATATCACAACTAATACGGTGTATTGCACCACCGATCAAGCAAGCGGACATGAGTGAGTTAGAACTGGAGAAAGACCTGACCTACGAAGAGAAACCTGTCAAGATCCTGGATGAAATGGAAAGAACTACCAGAAGTAAGGTAATTCGGTTTTACAAGGTGCTATGGGAGCATCACACCGAAGAAGAGGCTACATGGGAAAGGGAAGACTTCTTAAGATCTGCATATCCATACTTGTTCCCTGAGCAACCGAATCTCGAGGACGAGATTCATCCTAAGGGGGGTAGGTTTGTGACACCCTGATTTTGGCAACCTTTTCTTTTCAAAAATATTTGGATTTTATTTGCAATTTTCAAAACCTCTTCAGTTGAGTTGACTTATGCCTTACAAAAAATTTCTCCAAGCATTCCAAAACCTTTGTCATCTTGATAAAACCTTTCCATGCCTCTCTTGGATAATTTTTCAATATTTAATCTTTTCTATAAAATCATTTTCTTAATTTGGGAATTTAGATCATCACTATGGGTTGTGAAGCAACCTATAGTTTGGGTGGTCAAATAATTCCCAAACTTTTTCCTCATCTTCTCATCATCATAAGATTCCATATTTGCCAAAAATATTTTATTGCCCAATGGGAAATTTTGGCCAGAATAATTATTTTGTCCATTGTGAAGCAACCCTGTTATTTCCATTCCAAAAAATTCCCAATAAATTCCCCAAGCTCCTAGGGATCCTGTCTTGCCTCAATATCCAAAAATATCATCTTGGCCAGTACAACTTTTGAGCAGAAAGGCTCTGACAAGTTTCTGCATTTTTGAAACCTCTGTGAAGGAAGTGCTAGCTAGAGATGCCTAATCACCCTGAGATTTTTATGGCATCTGCTATGTATCAAATAACTCCCTTCCACCTAGTTTCATCATTTGCAGAGCAACCAGTTGAGGGCCACAAGCTCAATTGTGTTCTGGGCCAGAATGATAGTTTCCAAAGGAACCCTATCCATTTCTTCTTCAAATCTTCTCAAATTCTGCCAGATGATAGTCCTTCCAACCTTGATGGCCCTAGACATCTCCTCTGGCTCCATCCTTATCCCTTTTTCCCTCCAGAAACCCCTCAAGATAGCTGGCAGAAGCTGTAGCTGAGGCTACACTTCACAGCAGGGTGAACCTGGTCGAACCAGTGACCCAGGGAGGCTAAATGGCCAAGGGTCGACCACATGGACAAGGTGCGCCAGGCAGGCGTGTCCTCTGAACAGTAGCCACCGTGGTGACCACGGCACTGGCATGCCTGTGCACGCGCTCTGCGCGGCGCCAGAACCAGATAAGCTCGCCCGAGCTGTCCATCGCTGCCCCCCTTGTCTCGTGGTGCCGACGTCGCTCCTGCTAGCCGCGTGGCTCCTCCCGAACCCTCCCGGTCGCCGGAGAAGGTCGCTGTCGCTCCCGGCCAAGAGTCGCCACGGGCAGAACAGTGGGCTTCGGCCACTGTGGTCGTCCGCACGCCATTGATGGCTCCGGACCCGTCCCGTCGCGCCCTTTTGCTCTCTTCCATCCCGTCGACGCTCCCGACCAGACAGCGAAGCGTACGGCCGCCGGCGACGTGGCTGAGCCTCGCCGCTTCGGGAGAGATCCCCGCACTCGCCCTCCGCCTATTTAAGGCCCTCCCCGTCCCTCCGAGCTCGTCAGCCATCCCCTCCCCTCCTCAATTGCTTCCCCGAGCAACGAGCCACGGCCGAGAGGCCCTCTGGCCTCGAACCTCGCCGGAGCTCCGCCATCTGAGGCCTCCTCATCGCCAGCTTGCTCCGCTCCTTCCCGAGCCCATTTGACCCCGCCATTGAGCTCAGGGTAGCTCCCTAGTGCTCCTAGTCCTCCTGCCCAAGCCAGCAGTCACCGGAACCGCCGTCTCCGATCTCACCCGAGCGTCGCCGCCGCCGGAGACGAAGGGGACGACGTTGTTCGACCATCTCTTGGCATTCCACGGGTACGTGCGTGCTCGCCTTTGAGTGCCCGATCCATTCCCGTAGTTCCCCGACCCCATCGCCGCCTCTGCCGCCGGCGACCATCGCCAGAGCGCCGCAGTGCTCAGCCCCCTTCTCTCCCTCTCTGTTTTAAAAGGGTGACCCCACCCGTCAGCGGCTCAGCTGCGCGCGGGCGAAGGGGTAAGTGGAAGCGTACTCTGGAAATACGTCTTCGACGTCAGCCCGCTGGGAATTTTCTGATTTTCTATTAAATCCATTTTAAAACAGAATTTTGACTGAACTTTGACCATCAATAACTTTTTATTTATAACTCCAATGCAGTTGATTCTTTTTGCATTGTGTTTGTCTTGAGCTCCTTTACTTTCTGGTAAATTTTGGTATTTTTCCAATATTCACAGAATTTCTATTTAACCGAAATGCTTTATGTGACATTTCCAATTATATTTGAAAATACTTTCAGAAGGAGAATTTGGTGCTTGTGAAGATCCAGAGTGTGTGAACCACCCAACAGAGCAAGGCAAGCCATGATACCCATTTCATGCATGCATTCCTATAGCATTGCATTTTATATATGCATTAGGTTGATTATTTTGATATAGTTAATCCATAGTAATGATTAAATATTAAAGTATTGAGTTGAACCACTATAGTTGATAAATAAACTTAGTGGTTGATCTTGAGTCACCTGTCCGGGCATACTCGTGCAACCACATTTGCCGGTATGGGACGGCCCTGACCGGGCCTGACTGCGTGATCTTTCACCGGTACCTCCAAAGAGGGAGGGTTATGCACGGCGTGCTACCCTGATCAGGTAAGCGGTGATAACCCTGTGAGCCCAGTTGATAGTTGAGTTTGTGCCGGCATCCCCGTTTGGGACAGTAGGCCCCGTTTGGGTCTACAGAGTTTGGCCACGACGGTGGCAGGTGTCATGAGGACACAGGGGCCACCCAAGGCTGACCTTCGGGGGAGGAAGAGTGCCTGTGGTACGATGGAAGAGTCACGGGTCAGGCAGGTTTTGTTGAAGCAACGCTGGTCCACCCGAGTGGGATCTCGAGGCCGGGGCCAGGCGCTTCATGGTGTGGGTAAAGTGCGCAACCTCTGCAGAGTGTCAAAATCTATTCGAATAGCCGAGTCCACGGTATTGGACAACCCGACCATACCTCAGTAGATGGTCAACTAGAATAATGATGTTAATGATGGAAGAACTCGTCTTGTGTTCGGAAGTACTCTGTGGGTATGAGTATTCCGAGGGTTGTGGGACAACCCCAAAGAGAGTAAGTTAATGATCGGTAACAATAAGTAAATTGCTTAACTGATATTGTGTTGATTGCCATGCTATTGTTTGCTGCATTACTTGGTTGTCGTGAGCTTGCGAGTGCATTCAAAGTACTCACCTGGCGTATCATGCCAGATGTAGGAGAATCCGAGGACGGAGGTCCTGAAGGTGCTGGCTATGCTAACTAGGATGTGTCCACAGCAGTGTCCCTGTGGATGGAGTTGCGCTATGTTCCGCTACGCTGTAGAAGTACTCAGTATTCTGAGGCCCTGCTATGTGACATAAATAATGTAGATACTGTCATAGCACCGAGGGTGCCTTTGGCCTCACCACTATGTAAGATATGCGCTTGTACTCGACTCCTATCAATAAAGTTCAGTTCTGTTCTGTGCCAAGTTGTTGTGTGTTTCCAGAAGACATGATCTCTGGGTCGGAAACACTGGTAATCCGGTTCTCTGAGCCGGGGTGCCACAACGTATTCCATTGTTTCTGCTTCTGCAATGAATATGTTGAAAGTTGAGTTACCTGTTAGGGAGAGACTCAACTCTTAAGTGTCCACAACTAAAATCAGTGTATCCTCTTTCTGTCAACCGCCTGTATCTTTGAAATCTTCAAGCCCATGACATGATATTTGCTTCAAGGACAACAAACAAATCAGGTATGTGATCCAACAAGAGAAAGGAAATTTAAGAAATTCATTCAGAAATTGAGAGGATGTCAGCATTTTATTTATGTGATGACTGCCTCGACCAAAATCCATATATCTTGGGAGATGCAGGGCACCAATCGGAACCATATTAAAGCAGCGGACAGAGAGGTCCGAAAAGAAGAAATAAATGCAAGAACAAAAATAGGGAGAAGGAAAAGGAAAGTGAAGTGTATTGATGCCTCGACGAACATACGACCGCGACACCTTAGCACCTACAGTGCAACACAGGAATGAAGAAACAATTTGTTGTCCCAAGACTGATGGTGGTTTCTACATTGTTGAATCTTTAGATGCATTGGTAAGTGGATATATAATGAAACTGCAACAATACAAAGCTAATAGATCAATATAAAAGGATTAAATAATCAAATCAAGGCATGTATGAAGATGAAAATTATTTGCATCAGACCCATCAGAATTAGCTTTCGCCATGTAGTTTATGAGCTAAAAATCAGTATTTACTAATCGATAAAAAACATCGAGCATCATCAGCTATAAAACAAACTACATTTTCCTAATAAGATGGCACATGCATGAAATACCCAAGAAGCAATCATGAGAAATCTGAACCTTCCTCTGGTTTCCTTTGTGTAAATAGGAGGCAATTTTCTCTATGTAACCTTGAGAGCACAGAACCGAGCATGAGAAATCCAAACCTTCCTCGAGTTTCCTTTCTGTAAACAGGAAAATTGAAATCCTTTGCCACACATCTGAACCTTCCAAGAAGCTGCTATCAGGATTACACAGAGGCAACCAAAACTACTCTGAAAATTTCATTGATAGCTAGATATCTTGGTCCTGACAAGCAAAATAGACAGTCATGTTTTCATTTGACAAAAGAATCTAGCATATTTACCTCAGTTTAATGATGCATCCATCATTGCAAAAGCTACGCCAGCATCAAAAGTTGGAGCACCCCGCTGAAAGGGACAAGGTGCTCTTATCCTGTCATTGTAGTAGAAGAAACAGAGACATTCATGTTACTAAACAACAAGGTTGGTGCAAATGGAATAAGCATATCTTTAGATAAACAGGAGCAGCGGTCGAGGATACCTAGCGCGGCGGCCTCGATCTCGATGGTCTCGGTGGCGGCGGCCTTGACGACCACCTCGGCAATCTCGGCGTCGACCGGGCCGGAGAACTCGGTGTCCTCGCCGTCGCGCTTCAGCCCGCCGTACTTCACCGGGATGGCCTCGATCGGGATGTACTTGAGCAGCGTCTCGGTGACCTTGGAGGGCCGGGCGACCACGAGCTTGCTCTTGGTCCTCTGCATCATGAACAGGAACAAGATGGCGCCGAAGGCGTAGTAGGAGAACGGCACGTTGATCAGGATCTGCAGCATGACAGTGCCACCAAAAATTCAGTCAGATCTCGAAGCACATTCGGTTAAAATTTTCAAATTCAGTTAAATTTGAAGGCATGATTCGGATGGTGGTACTCACGTTCCGGGCGACGAGCTCGGGGTAGTTGTCCTGGAAGAGGTCGAGCACCTGCTTCATGGCGACGCGGAGGTCCTTCTTGGCGGGGCCGGGGGAGCCGCGGAGGTCCGTCACCTGCAGCAGCGACGCGACGCCGCCGGGGGTGAAGTCCAGCTCGGCGACGTGGCGCTCCATGGCGCGCACCCGCCACCGGAGGAACCGGGCCGGCTTCTTGCCGCCGTCGGTGCCGAGCGGTGAACCGGTACACGGCCTCGTCCGTGAACATGCCCAACGCGTTGTAGCACACCGGGTGGACCTTGCGGTCCACGCCCTCCAGGTAGCACGCGCCCTCCGAGAGCGCGTCCTCCTCCTCGTCGCCGTCGGCGGCGGTGGCGGCCAGGCTCTTCCACTCCCGGTGCCACCGGAGCGTCCGGCGGAGCATCTCGAAGGCGGCCCCCGCCTTGAAGTCGCGCGTGCGGAGGAACTTGAGGAGCACCGCCTCCGCCTCCTCTTTCTTCTCCTCGCAAAGAAAATCCTATGTTTGTTTTCTCGGAAGGTGATCTCACATATATGGTATGATTTTGGAATTCAAAATTACCTATTATTAATGTGATTAAATCGAATCATCACTTGCCAAAGCAAGCACAAAACAAAATCTTCCGCTTTAATGATGAATTTGGTTTTTTAATGAGAGGGAGAAAATAAACCAATGGAAGGGAACGGTGGGAGGCGGGATGAAAAAAACGGACGAAAAAAATCAGACGAAAATAAACCCGGAACGGAAGCTACCAACTCCCCAATTAGGAGTAGAGATATCGATAAGCTGCAAAGATGACCGAGCCATCATATCTCCGAAGGATCATCCCCACCGCCGCAGTGCCATCCTCCTCCAAAAAGGAACCATCCACAGACAAAACCAACATATTATTCGGAGGTGGAGGTGCTGGCCACTGTAGCACTTGCGAATTACAATTACGCTTTGGTCTTTCCCATACAACTTGGACTATCTTTTTTTCCTTTTAACATTTCTTCCGTTGTGAACTTCTGAGCATCTAAGATCGTCCTCATGTAACTTTCTAAAAATTCCACCGAGACCTGGACAGGAGCCCGTCCAGATGGAACAAATAACCAATTTTAAAATAATTGCTATGCATTAACAAAGAACGACAATTAGCCGTAGTAATTTTTATTTTCTGCCGTTGTCTTCCCACCTTCTATCTCAGTGTTTTGGAACAGAAAAAAGAAGAAGACTTGCTGCCGTTATTTCCCATCCAAGGTTACCTGCTGCCAAATACTCCATCCGTTTCTAAATATGTGTCTTTTTAAATATTGAAATACGTATCATATACGGATGTATATAAACGTATTTTAAAGTGTAGATTTACTAATTTTTTTTCCATATGTTGTCCATATTGAAATCTCTAAAAATACTTATATTTAGGAATAGAGTAAGAGAGTAGTATATACTAGGTAGTACTAGATTATTTTAACGAATATACTTCCTCCGTTTCATAATGTAGTGCATATAGATTTCTTGAAAAGTCAAACTTTGACAACTTTGACCAATTTTATAGACAAAACTATTTATATCTATAATACCAAATATATATAATATGAAACCACGTCTTATGATAAATCCAATGATATATGTTAGGCATTGTAGATGTAATTTTTTTTTTCACAAACTTGATCAAAGTTGGTGAAGTTTGACTTTTTAAAATATCTATATGCACTATATTATGGATGGAGAGAGTATATACTAGTTCAGATTTTTTAAGAATACATACGAGTTCTGATTTTCTTTGAGATAAGTATTTTTTTTATATTTGTCTTGCAAATAAAATGCTTTTTATATTTAGAACGTTTACCATTTTTTATTGTGTTTAACCTGTTTTGAGATGTAAATTTAGAATGTTTACTACCTTTTTTAAAGCATTAATTGGGATGTTACTAGTTCCGATGATTTGTCAGAAATAGCGCATTTAACCGAGACATTGTTCGGCCACGTGACAAGCGCGGTGAGCAATCTTCAAATTATTCAAAAACAAAAAAAACTGATGCATTGTTGGGCCGGCCTCCTGATTATGATATAATGGGCCGGCCCCGTAAGCAAGGGGAAGAAACAAGCAGGCCCAGTAATGAGAAGCGAGCCCTCCACAGCCCACAAGTCCACAGAAACAAAACCCACCACACCAATCCGCTATCCTCCTCCTCCACTAGGGTTTTAGTTTTACCACGCAGCCCCGCCGTCTCCCTCCTCCGTCCCCCGCCCCGCCTCCATCCTAGCCGGCAGACCACCACCGAGGCCCGACCCAGCGGCCATGGCCGGGAAGAAGCGCAAGTCCGCCGAGAAGCAGCCCAAGGGCAGCCGCCTGCCGCTCGGCGCCGACGCCGACGCGGTGGCCGACGCCGGGAAGCGCCGTCGCTCCGGCGCCGCCAAGCGCCACCAGGCAGAGGAGGAGGAGTCCGTACCCTCCTCCATCAGCGCCAAGATCCTCCGCGAGGCCCTCAAGCAGCAGCAGGAGGAGGGCCTCGCCGACTCCCGCCACGCCGCCGCCGCCGCCACGCCAGCCGCTGCCACCGGAGCAGCCCCGTCCGGGTCCACGTCGTTCCCCGTCCCTGCTGTTGACGGCGAGGACGACGACGACGACGAGGACGTCGACGAGTTCGATGGCTTCGACGCGCTGAGCGAGTATGACGGCGGCGTGGTGCGTGCTCTTGCCTTGCTTCGTCAGTCGTCATGGTAAAATGGGACTTTTTTTTTGGGTGTTGCTGACTCGAATTCGGTGGTCTTGGTAGCCGGAGATCGACGAGGAGGACGAAAAGGCCCTCGCCGCATTCATGTCCAAGGACACCTCCTCCAAGCGATCGCTTGGTGATATCATTCTCCAGAAGATCAGGGAGAAGGACGCCACGGTCTCAACAGGTGGGCATCCATTCTCAACTCTGATGTTTCTCATCAATTATTGACCATCGCACCGACAAGGAACCCTGTTGAATTCAGTTTAATCGCATTTTGGATGTGGTGTAAACTGAAATAAGATGACCAATGTGTATGTCTTGCGTATGGAATTCCTGAGACTGTGTGTGTTTGTGCAGAAGGACGGCCTGCTGTCAAGTTGGACAGCCGAATTATTGAACTCTATAAAGAGTATGTGCCAGGCTACTTGCGCCATTCCAGTCTCATTGCTTTTTATATGGGGTGCTGATTGTTGAATTTGTCATATGCAGGGTTGGCCAGCTCTTGAGCCGATACACCAGTGGCAAAATCCCCAAAGCGTTCAAGCGTATCCCATCATTGGAATGCTGGGCAGATGTGCTGCAGTTAACCGAGCCTCAGAACTGGTCTCCTAACGCAGTGTACCAAGCAACACGGCTCTTCTCTTCAAACATGAATGCGAAGAATGCCGTGCGGTTCTATGAAGCTATTTTGCTCCCGCGTCTTCGCCATGACATAAAGCAGAACAAGAGGCTCCATTTTGCACTTTATCAGTCTATGAAGAAATCCCTCTACAAGCCTGCTGCCTTTTTCAAGGGAATTTTGCTCCCACTCTGTCAGGTAAGACTTCAGAGTAGAGAATTTTCTAGAACACGTCACAAATTCATCTGTATCTAGCATTTTATTTGTATGGTGTATGATTGTATTGCTTATGCATTGGACGAACCATAAGCCACATTTAGTGTTAGTTAGACTTGCATCTGAATGAAGTTTGTATTGTTTCCTTTCCTCTTCACCATATAAGCTCAAATTTCTGACTGCAGGAAGGAAATTGCACTTTGCGTGAAGCAGTAATTATTGGTAGTATTATCCAGAGAGTCACCATTCCTCCACTCCATGCGAGGTTAGCTTAATGTGGTTTAAAATTCGTGTCTAAGATGGTTGTGAAGTTGATATCTTATCTCTACTTAACATTTTGATGCAGCGCGGCATTAATGAAACTAGCAGATCTGGAGTACTGTGGCACCACTAGGTAAAATGTGACACCTTAGTCTTTTGTGTGTGTGTCTGTGTGTGTGTTTGCACGTAGTTTAAGAACGTCCACAAATTTTGCCCAATGAACTTTATACTTAAGTGACTAAGCATTGCCTTTTCTTGATAATACCAGTTACAGTTAAATGTCACTTCTTGATAGGTAAATAAATTGTTGCGGCAGTAAAAGATATTATAGCTGGTCAGATGTTATATTATGCAGAAAAGCAGCAGCATTTGCTTTAAGTCCTTTTACCTGTGTCTTTCTGCCAATTTATACGACATGGAATTTCTGCTAAATAAATGACACTTCTTGATAAGTAAATAAATGTTCTGCAGTAAAGGTAGCTGGTCAGATGTTATATTATGCAGAAAAACAGCAGCACTTCCTTTACACCCTTTTACCTGTCTGCCAATTTATACGACATGACATTTTTGATCAAAGGGTTTCCACAAGCCTGTTATTACATTTTTCCAAATAGACATGCTGTCACTAGGAATTCCATCATTTTTGCCTCTAAATTTAGGATCTCGTTCTCTATGCTGTGGTCTGGATGAGCATTCTAGGTTCTATAGTATTTCAGGGGCGAAATTGATCGTTGTCGTAGCAATGTTCATATTTGAATTTTGAAGCCAAGTAGTTCAGTCATGCAACATGATGGATTGGACTGAGATGCCTGTTACTCCTCCGCTCCTAAATATAAGGCTTTTTAAAAATTCCAATACGGACTACATATGGAGCAAAATGAGTGAATTTACACTCTAAAACATGTCTATATACATCCGTATGTAGTCCGTATTGAAATCTCCAAAAAGGCTTATATTTAGAAACGGAGGGAGTACTTTCTAAGAGCATATAGTCCATGTGATATTGAGCTTGCAACTGCATTGCATGTGTAGCTTTGGATTCTTGTAGGACAATGGTTGAAGTGTACTTATCTCCTTCACCGTATATGTCCACGACTTAATTCCCTGAACATGTTGTAAGCTAAACAATACCTCTCTTGCAGTTACTTTATCAAGCTATTTCTGGATAAGAAATATGCTTTGCCGTACCGTGTACTAGATGCTGTTTTTGCCCATTTCATGCGGTTTCTTGATGATGAGAGGAACATGCCAGTTATATGGCATCAGTCACTGCTCGCCTTTGTGGAAAGGTTAGTTAATGATGTGTAAAGTTCGAAGGCATATTTTGGTTAATCTGAAAAGCATCGCTCTTAATTCAGCAAAACAATTACTCCCTCCGTTCCTAAATATAAGTCTTTTTAGAGATTCCACTATGAACTACATATGGAGCAAAATGAGTGAATCTATACTCTAAAGTATGTCTATATACATCCGTATGTAGTCCGTAATGAAATCTCTAAAAAAGACTTATATTTAGGAACGGAGGGAATACTATGCTTGTAGTATATCTCCTGCTTTTCTTCTCTGTGAACCTTTTTCCATTGCCAGTGCAAAGTACTCAACATAAAAAAGGTTCATGTGGAAAGTGTGAAGTTGTGTTGTTTTGACCACTGAACAGTTTCTTTGCTATTATTGGCGTCGTTGCAAATTTTTCACTAGTTCATTAATGAGCTGCTATATAATTTACGTCAGATACAAGAATGAGTTGGAGAAGAAAGACAAGGAGCAACTCTCACGCTTGTTAGATAACCAGAAGCATTATTTGGTACGACCCTCTCGTTTTTCGCCATTCGCATGTCTACATCATTGATTTTGGAATGCTGCCCATTTAACTGAAGTTCGCTCGCTGCTGTCTTTGAATACAGGTAACTCCAGAAATTCGCAGGGAGCTTCGGAGCAGTGCCAACAGGGGAGAAAAGCCGACCGATATGTCGATATATATCCTTTACTGCCCGCGCCATTTATTTCCATTCCTTTGCTTTGCACGTTAATTAATTAATATCCGGTCGAGCAAAAGATTTCATTCCTGTGCAATAAAAGCTTTTCTACTGATGTACAACAACACGGCTGTGTCCTTAACTCCGTCCTTACGCTCACCTGTTTCCGTGATCACCAAGCCAATCGAAGAGGACAGGTGGAATGTTCCAGAGGTGCCAATGGAGGAGGATTAATGGCCGGAGAGCGGCATAGTTTGTTTGCTGCGTGGACTTCATCGGCGCTTCAGTTTTGATCATAGCGTGTTTTTGCTGTGTGTACCTTTTTTTTTGCTGTTGTTTAGGAGAGATATATGTATACCCTGGTTTGTAAGAACAAAAGACTTGAGAGATTGAATTTCAAAATGTATTCATGGTTCCTGAATCTGCTTAGTGTAGATGAAGGACGTGAACGACGTGAACCGAACTATCATTATCATTGGAACACAACACAATTTTCTGACACTACGTTGAATGTTGGGGCTGCCCTTTTTGTTAGTGTACACACTACAGTAATCTTTGGTGCTAACCAAATCTTTTTGAGACCCTTAAAAAAAAGGGACCAAAGAACGAAATGCCCAAAGGTTATTGGCATAAAATAAAAACCAGTTTTGCTATTTCTCATCTATATGAGAATTGGTTATCTCATGAAAGGTTACAATCTATTGTTTGGTTAGGGGAAGGGAATTTATAGGAATAGTCATAGGACTTGAGATTTCAACTCTCACCGTTTTATTAACATGGGAGGAGGTGTGAGTTGGAAGAGAATTGTTTTAGTGAGTCAATCTTTTTGAGACCCTTCATCATAACTTATGTTGGTTTTTCTTGTCTAGTTGTCAATTCCCAGGAACCAAACAAGGGAATACAATTTCTTCTTAAATTCTCACACATATTTCCTACCATACGCCAGATAAAGGATTGAGAATAAAACGACTCATCTCATGTCTAATCTCAGTACAACTTCCTACTCTAAACTCTCATTCCCCTTCTTAAATATTGCGTTGTTAAGGGAATAGAAGCTCACCTACTAGATCCCCAAGTGTTTCGAGTTTTGACACTAGTTATTTCCACATTAAAAGTGCTACAATAGTCATATCCAAATGATAAGTGCCATACGTGTGGCACGAAGCACTCCGGTCCTGACGTTTTTTTACAACTAAAGTTGTCATCCGAAAAGAAAAAAACAAACCCAAAAAAATGGAACTTGTCACCCGAAAAGAAAATTGCCATGCTTGACAACTAAAATTACCATCTTTGCGTCACTAAACTTGCCATAAAAGACATTCGGAGTTGCCATGTGTTTGTGCCACATGTGTGGCACTTATCAGGCTCCAAATGCTTCGTGTCACACGTGTGGCACGAAGCACTTCGACCCTGATGTTTTTTACAACTAAAGTTGTCATCCGGAAAGGAAAAATCAAACCTAAAAAATAAACTGAAACTTGCCATCCGAAAAGGAAGTTGCCATGCTTGACAACTAAAATTGTCATCCTCATGTCACTAAACTTGTCATAAAAAATGTTCGGAGTTGCCATGGTTCGTGCCACACGTGTGACAATTATCAAGATCCTATGCTTGAGGATCTCATATCACCCATTAGGGACGATGTTTACGGTTGCGGTGGCCAGCCTCCACGCTCGAGTTTGGACACCTTCATGGCGCCGGTCCCATTATTGAACACGTACAAGCAAAGACGGAGGACGAAACAAAATTAAGGTGTGACAAACTGTAAGTAATTATTTTGATGCACAAGCTACTCGACCGCGGCGCCCAGCCGGCCTTCATGCTTGCTCGACGGCGACGACCAGGCCCATGGCTCTCGTCGGCCGTCCGCCCATCCAACCGTCGTCACGCTTTCTAGGGTCGCTGTTCCGCGCGTGTGTGTGTGCAGTTGGTTCCTTTTTTTAGGGGTGTGTGCAGTCGGTTCGTGGCTTCGTGCGTCAACCCTATGACCGGTTTGTTCGTGGGTTGCATCTGCGTGGCCCAATTATCAGCGATTGGGCTCTCGCTCTTGTAGCGACTTTTTCTAGTGATGGATGACAGCGAACATATCCAGCGATAGAAGTGATTACTAAGTATAATTTTTCTTTCACCCAATCAAGGTATGGCATCTACAAGTGGATATTGTTTTTTTTGTGTGCTTAGGGTACACCCATGCCGTGATGCACGTCCGGCTCCCACCTCCGGAACTCCCCACCACCAAATGGTCAACTTGTTTGTTGGAAGAAGAGAAAGAAATCCCAAGATGTCACTCGATTTCACTTGATCAATGCATCAAACAAAGCAAAATGATCGAATAATTTACCAATTTTCCAAGAGATATGGTCCTCACATATTCCTGAGTGTCCGTGTCCATGAACCCTCCGTACGATGGCTTGTATGCTCCTGCCCTCGTAGTCGATCTACTCGTCATCATTTGTCGCAACATGAGGTACCAAAGTTAAAACAACAAAAGTATGAGTTTGCAACATTGAAAAATTCCATTTACATTGGTGTGCTCTAGTTCTTCTACCTCATGAGGTCGATGGTTCGATGTACATCAGAACTTTGTACTTGTCATTGTGTCTGAACACCCCGAAGAAGACGGTCGTGTGCTCACATAGGTCACCGGAGGCCAGGACGAGCGGCCTGAATGGGTTGACTCCACTTGGCATATACACATCTTTCTTCCCGCATAGCTTCTATGGATCTAGCCGCTATTTAGGCTCAAAGATCTCTGCCTCTTCTAGATATGGGATCTCGAAGAAGGCCTCCATGCCAGCCTGCGCACCCGCACCAATGATCTCGTTCACGCTACCAGCGTTCACATGCAGTTCGAGCAAGCCGACGACCCATTTTATTCTCAACAACTCGATCTCAACCGGCCACTATCGTAGTTGCTTCCTGTTACCATCCAATCACACCTTCTTCGGGACCATCTCAGGGATGAATTAGGGCATAGGGGGAGGGGGCATGGCCCCCAACGATGTGCTTTTTTACTTGATAGCGATTAGCCAAATCGTCGTTACTGGGTGCACGCGACAATTTTGCCACCCCAACCCCAACTATGGAACCTAACCCGTTTTATAGAAGCACACTTGAATGCCGGACCAACCCTTGGTTATGTCGTCATCCTGGTTGTCGGACTCGTTAGCCCACACCAACAACATGCATCAGTTCTTGCGTGCGTTGAAAAAGGATTTGGATGCTTACACGTGGCCGTAATCGGAGCGACACCAGGTCCAGCAATCCTCGACGCCTCGCTAGCCGTCCACCTCTGGCAAAAATGTGCCCGTCGCATCATCGTACCACCCAACAACCTAGTCGTCCTGGATCGTGTTCATCATGCTCGACTTCAGCACGTGCCTCACAACATCGCTCGTCGTACCGGACAAGAAGTCCACGCGCCCCTCCTCCATTCCGTACTCCCGCTACTAGGAATAGGTCTGGGCACTCAACCACTAGCTTATCCTTCCTGTTGCCGTCCAGCCACACCTTCTTCGCAACCATCTCAGGGATGGATCTGGGGGAGGGGGCATGCCCCCCCCCCCCCAACGATCTGCTTTTTTACTTGACTGCGATTAGCCAAATCATTGTTACTATGTGCGTGTGACTAATATTGCCATCTAGCCCCAGCGATGGAACCTAACCCATTTTACTTTATAGAATCCCACATAGTGCCGAAGCAACACCTGGTGATGTCGTCGTCCTGGCTGTCGGGCTCGTTAGCCCATGCCAACAACACGCATCAGTTCCTACGCCCATCGAAGAAGGATTTGGATGCTTACAAGTCGTCGTAATCGGAGTGACACTTGGTCCAACAATCCTCGATGCTTCACTTGTTGTCCACCTCTGGCAAAAATGTTCCCGTCGCATAATCGTACGCTCGACAACCTAGTAGTCCTAGGTCGTGTTCATCATGCTTTGCTTCAGCACGTGCCTCACAGCATCGCTCGTCGTACCAGACACGCAGTCCAGGCGCCCCTCCTCCATTCCGGATTCCACCACTAGGAACAGGTCCGAGCACTCAACCACTGGCTTATCCTTCCCGTTGCCGTCCAGCCACACCTTCTTCGGAACTATCTCATGGATGAATTAAGGGGAGGGGGGCATGGCCCCCCCAACGATCTATTTTTTACTTGATAGCGATTAACTAAATCGTTGTTATTGTGTACTCGTGACTAATTTTGCCACCCCATACCCCAGCGATGGAACCTAACCCGTTTTAATTTATAGAAGCACCTGAACGCCGGACCAACCCGTGGTGATGTGGTCATCCTGGCTGTCAGACTCGTTAGCCCACGCCGACAACACACACCAGTTCTTGCGCGCATCGAAGAAGAATTCGGACGCTTACACGTTGAAAGGACGTGGATGTCGCCTAATTTTATTCTTATGAAGAGCTTTAAAAACCATTTCTCCCTTAATTTTGAAGGAAGCAATATTATCACTCTCTTCATCATTATCCTCATCCTCATTATCATCAACATCATCATCATGAGATATATTAGGATTCAAAGTAGGAGATACCTTTGAAGCCTTAGCCATAAGGCAAAAGTGAGAAATAATAGATGATGATGTAGGATCCCTTGACGCACCATTCAAGAGCACATCTTGTTCCATGGAGTGTTGGGTTTCCTCTACATTGTTAGCACAACAACTCGAGGAAAGCGATGCATTTTTATCACGACAACAAGACATGGCAAGCATATCCTCATGAGATTTAGTCAAGCAATTTCTACATGATATGCAAGGACTATCAACACAAGCATGTGAAACATTTAGAGTGCTCGAAGTGTTAAAGTCCAAAGATGAAGCATTGCAATAAGATAGTGATGAAGTATCATCAACAATAAGCCCACTATCATCATTACAATGATCACCACTACTCACCATATCATTACCTTGTGGAAATCCACATGTAGGTGAAGTAGATGAAGTTGAGAAGACAACACGACCGGAGGTGGAGGGAGAACAATCATCCCTAAAAATCTTGGACATACCATATTTATCTTGAAGCTTTGTCCACAACTCATGAGCATCCCGGAACGACATGAGTTGAAATATAACTACATTGCTCAAAGCATCGAAAAGCACATTAGAAGCTTGATCATTGAGATAAGAGTTTTTCTCATCCTCTAAAGATAGGTGTTGAGAATCCTGTGGAGGAGAAAAACCCATATCTACAATTCGATCTAAAGACGGGTCCATGACCCTAAAGATATTAAGCATGCGAATTACCCAAACATCAAAATTTGTGCAATCGAAACTAAGAGTGTCAGAGAATCCTAAACCCCTAGTCGACATCCTTACTCTCTAGGCGGTAAAGCCTAATAAAGAGAGACCTAGCTTTGATACCAATTGAAAGGACGTGGATGTCGCTTAGAGGGGGGGGGGGGGTGAATAGGCGCTTTAAAATAATTACGGTTTAGGCTTGAACTAATGCGGAATAAAACTAGCATTTAATTTGTCAAGCACAAAACCTAAAACAACTAGGCTCACCTATGTGCACCAACAACTTATGCTACGCAAGGTAAACAACTAAGTGATAGCAAGATATATAGCAACAAAGAATATGGCTATCAGAAAGTAAAGTGCATAAGTAAAGGGCTCGGGTAAGAGATAACCGAGGCACGAGGAGACGATGATGTATCCCGAAGTTCACACCCTTGCGGATGCTAATCTCCGTTCGGAGCGGTGTGGAGGCACAATGCTCCCCAAGAAGCCACTAGGGCCACCGTAATCTCCTCACGCCCTCGCACAATGCAAGATGCCGTGATTCCACCAAGGGACCCTTGAGGGCGGTCACCGAACCCGTACAAATGGCAACCCTTGGGGGCGGCCACCGGTACCCGTACACTTTGGCAACCCTTGGGGGACGGTCACCGGTACCCATACAAATTGCTTGGGGCAATCTCCACAACCTAATTGGAGACCCCGACGCTTTCCCGGAGCTTTACACCACAATGATTGAGATCCGAGACACCACCAACCGTCTAGGGCGCCAAGGCACCCAAGAGGAACAAGCTCTAGGGGTGCTCAAACACCCAAGAGTAATACGCTTCTCAAACTTCACTTCCACGTATCACCGTGGAGAACTCAAACCTATGCACCAAATGCAATGGCAAGGACACATGGAGTGCCCAAGTCCTTCTCTCCCAAATCGCACCACAACAACTAGTGCTATGGAGGAAATGAGAGGAAGAACGAAGAAGAACACGAAGAACTCCAAGATCAAGATCCAAGGGGTCCCCCTCACAAAGAGGAGAAAATGATTGGTGGAAATGTGGATCTAGATCTCCTCTCTCTTTTACCTCAAGAACTAGCAAGAATCATTGGAGGGATGGAGAGTTAGCAAGCTCAAAGAAGGTCAACAATGGGAGAAGAACACGAGCTCAAGAGTTGGGGACCATTGGGGAAGAAGGCCCCCTTAAATAGGCCTCCCAAAATCCAACCGTTATGCCCACAAGTCGTGCTCAAGCGGTACTACCGCTCGGGGGAGCGGTACTACCACTTAGCATAGTCAAAACAGCCCAACGAGACAGAAAAACATGAGTGGTAGTTCTGCCAGAGAGGTAGTACCGCTCGGGGGAGAGGTAGTATCGCTTGAGAGGTAGTACCGCTCGGGGGAGAAGTAGTACCGCTTGAGAGGTACTACCGCTCAAGCAGATTGGGCACCAGAAGCATAAAATAAGCGGAAGTAGAAGCGGTAATGGTTAGCGGAAGTACCGCCCAAGAGGTACTACCGCTCGGGAGAGAGGTAGTACCGCTTGAGAGGTACTACCGCTCTCTACTACCGCTTAAGGCAGTACTTCAGCCCAAGCAAAACCGAAACCGCCATAGCTTTTGCATACGGACTCCGAAATGAGCAAACTCAAGTTTGTTGGATAGCAGACGAGAAGAACTATCCAAACAGCAGTATGAAAATGCCAATGATAAAGAGATGTTAAACCTCTATGAAAGAAGAACCGGCAAAAACTCCAACATCGAAAACATCATAGAAGATGCACATAGACTCCGTTTTCGATGAACTTGAGCTTGTCATGAAGGTGAACATAAGCTCAAGAACCCACAAGGAGAAAAGCCAACAAAGAACCAAGAAAGATGATGATGCCAAGAATGCAATGGTTTGAGCTCTCAACGAACGATACGATCAAGCTACTCACTTGAGAGCCCCCCTTGATAGTACGACTATCGATCCTATAACCCGGTCTCCCAACTACCAACATGAGACCGGTAAAATAGAAAACCCTATCAATGTCAAACCTTTGCCTTGCGCATAGTCCACTTGAGCTAGATGATGACGATCTTGACTTCCTCAAGATGGACCACCTTTCTTGATTGCGCCGGCTTGATGAAGATTAGTAGATTGCTCCCCCATACTCCACTATGGGTGAGCCACTCTTCGACACATCTTCACAAGTCCATTGTCACCACAATGAACGGCAAGCTTCAAGCATGATCTCTCTGTGATGCTTCACTTGAGCTTGCACACCGCAACCTTGATGACGATCACCACTTGATGTCATCTTCCATGGGATGTATGGGATCTTCCTCTTGATGCAAGCCCATGGAAATATACCTAACCCCACATAGAACTCTCACGTAGACCATGGGTTAGTACACAAAGCGTAATGGACAATGCTTACCGTACCATGGGATCGCTTGATCCCTCTCGGTACATTTTGGATGCTTTGTGTGTTGATCAACTTGATTCACTCTTTGACTTAGTCTTGATCAACCTTGTATCTTATCTTCTCTCTTCATAAAGATGATGTCTTGAAGGTAAACATGAATGCTCACACAATCTTCTTCTTCAAGACATGCTTGCAATAAGCTCATCTCTCGCGTGACCAATCTTTGGATAAAACCTTGAATACCACCTTGGTCACCATATAAACTCCTTGAAACCAACAGATGGACTTCAAGAAGTGCCTATGGACAAATCCTTCGAATATAACTTAAGGCAACCATTAGTCCATAGGGATTGTCATCAATTACCCAAAACCACACATGGAGAAATGTGCTCTTACAATCTCCCCCATTTTGGTAATTGATGACAACCACTTTCAAGAGAGTTTATATAAGGAAATAAGCACAACCAAGCACACACAAATGCAAAGCAATGCATGGATGTGAGATGCAAATGCTTAAGCAACAAAAGCAAAACTCTCTAAGCTTTCCAAACTAAACTCTCTAAACTTCTCCCCCATTGGCATCGATTGCCAAAATGGACGAAAAGTTTAGAAAGCCAATATAATAGGTGTTCCTCCAAAAAGTTTATATTTCTCAAAATACGAGTGCAAAGAAATACACATATCCAATGATAAGTAGTTAGAGGAATACAAACTACATTGAGAACCCAAATATTGCAAAAAGGATCGTATGGCACAAAGACATACACCAGAGTGAAGCAAGCAATCAAAAGATACCAATTGGAACAATCAATCACATGGACCTACGAGCCACATGAATAAAAGATATTATGATATGGGCAAAAGAGTGTTTATAAAGAAACTAGAGGAGCTCCCAATGATTTGTGCACAATTAAGAATTTTTTGTATTTGAATGTAAGTGCACAAAATAGGATCATGACTCCCCCAAAATCAATATAAACACACAACAAGTGCAAGCAAGTAGATAAGACAATAAGCATAGTACTTGCACCAAACATATGGTTGAGCAACAGGTAGAAGAGGCAACTTAAGAGTAGGCTCAACCAAAATGATGTGTGTGAGTCAAGGCAAAGCACTTGAGAAGACTCATATAAGGATGATCATAAAGCATCAACATAGTCTTGATGAAGTGAGACACAAAGTGCAAGACATATCCTTCCCACACACAAACCACTAGCAAGTGGGTTCACAAGCTTACTAATAATAAAATTAAAAACCAAAGCTTGTGACGGCCCATGGTGAAGATAGGAAATAATAGCATTGTCAATAGGAGGGTTACCAATCGAAATGGCAAAACCCTCGTCAAGACAAGCATGAAAAAAAATCTTCACCACCAAAGAGTGCATCAAGATGCAAGGATATAAGATCCGCACTCAAAACAAACCTTTCACGAAACTACCAAGGAAATAAAAGGGAATGCAATGGTGGACGTGAAAGAAAAGAGTATATCAACTATAGATGTAACTTCTCTCATGTGTATAAGATTCTACGTAGAAGACAATCATGATGATATAAATCCACAAAGAAGGATGTACACACGAAATAGTTACAAGAAAGAACGAACAAGATATCCAAAAGGAAGTCATAAATATACCAATAAGATCTTTGCTAGAAAGCATAGCACATGGCTTAATATTTTCTTATTGCACATAAATGAACTCCCAGCACACGAACATCAAAGACATCACAACTAGCAGCAAGAGATCATCGTTGGGATGCTTTGAGAAAGGAAACAAGTACCACAAGAACAAAATAATAAAATCATGCCATGATGCAACCTACACAAGGTTGAATGCAAGAAATGTATGCATGAAGTAGATACTTGTTACCGAGATAGCATTGGATTGATGTAGTAGATAATGGCTCATTGATCATCCTGGCTGGGCTCCAATAAGCACATGGTGTCAACACCTTCCTTGTAAGTGAGCCGAGCATCCAATGCATCTCCAATTGTTCCTAGAACAATAACACAAACAAAGTGGTACCCAAACTCATTGGGACCAAAGAGTTAGTGGACCAACAATACATAGGACAAACTCCACATAACTATGTGCATATAGATATGAAATTGAATTTCATGCACACTTTAGCCAATTTGTGACATAGTGGAGTTTCCCTATATATATTGGGTCAAAGAAAGAAAGCATGCCAAAGAAAGTACATATAGTAATATGCATGCTCAAGAGTTTCAAGAACCAAATCAACACATAGTTGATAAGATACAAAAGACAAGGTATCAAGTGAAAATAAGATACCCAACGAAAAATTATCACTTGAAGGATACCAATTAAAAGATACATCAAGGAATGAGATATCCATTGACACATGCCAAAAAGAAGTAAACAAGATACCAACAGAAGGAAAACAAACAAGAGGTACCAAGTTCCCAAAAGAGAGCTGGGTTCCAGACAAACCAAACCCTCGACAAATTTTCATGATGGCACAAAGCACCATAAAGAAAAGGCTTGCCTCCCACCAACACATACTTGATGAGGATCAAAACATCTTATGATAAGCGCATAAAGAGAGTGTTCTAAAGAAAAATAGGATAGCTGCCCCAAGACATGTGCGATATATAGAATTTGCATTTGAAAACAAAATGCACAATGTGATACCATCACTTTCCCTATATCTATAGAAACACTAGACATGTTCAAAAAGATCCACAAGAGGTAAGGAAGACAAACGTATAAACAAAATCCTATGAAGATGATTAGCAATTTCTACCACATAAACGAATACAATTGTCAAAGGACAAGAAGTATTTTGGGAGAATTCCCATTGGTAGATTTCCAAGATATCCAACATCATCTTCACACCTAAAATATAAGCAAATGACACTTGTAGAGCTAACATGCCACCTAGGAACAAGATAATTTACAATATCAATTCTAAGTGGCAATACCTCAAATGTACACATTTTATAGGCTTGTAATATGCACATAGCATATTACTCCCCCATAATGTGATAACCCAAAAATAATTAACAAGTGGCAAATGAAATCCAACAAGAGATAATTAATGGACCATTTAGAATTTGAATTTCTCATGAGAAGACATACCACATAGAAGCTAGATAATCTTGTAATATCAATACTAAGTGGTATTTCTCATGTACACACATTTTGAGGAACTTGAAGTGCACAAAGCACATCACTCCCCCAAAATGGGATAATCCATTAATCACTCAAAAGAGCTAACTAAGATACACACACGATGCAAAAAGTCTCAACACAAGACTCACACATACATGATGTGCAACCCACCATAAATAGGAAACACAACATGTACAAACACATGCAAGGTACAAAACCACAACATGCAAAGTGGCAAGTAACTATCAATGTAAAAAAATTAAAGTACAAGTTATCGCAAGGAGGCACATTGGATGTAAGATAGAAACTCGATAATCCAAATGACTTGGCTTGAGATAATATGAATGATGAAGATCCCTTAAATCTTCATGATGTAGCCAAGTCTCCAATGCCCTCCAACAACACCTATTGATCAAGTTTGAGCTTATTGGTCCCCAAACAAGTTGGGTCCTAAGAGGTTAGTCACAATAGGCTTGGCTACCCAAATGGTTCTTTTCTTGACACCACTTTGAGTACCAACACACTTGGCAAACACATTGCCAACCTTATCCTTCCCAAGAGAATAGATGTCATCAATGATAATTGGGTTGGATACTTTACCATTAGTGCATGAAGAAGCAAAGTGACCCTTCTCACGACATAAGTAGCAACATCTACCCTTTACTTTATTCTCAATTGATTTCTCAACTTGAGGAGTGTTGACTTAGGTCTTCTTGGGAAGATGCTTTGCTTCAACTTGCGGTTGAGCATGAGATTGAACTTGTGGCTGCTTCCCTTGTTGCTTGTCACTATGGGGCTTCTTCGTCAATGGGCAAGATCTAACATGGTGCCCTTCTATCTTGCACTTGAAGCAAATAATCTTGGCCGAACTCTTGACTTGTTCTTGGCCCTTCTTTTTGTTGCTCTTGGACTTCTTCTTATTATTGGAGTTGAATCCAAGTCCACCTTTGTCATTTGGGGATTTTTGCACACTCAAGATATTGTTGAGTGTGGACTTCCCTTCATGACCCTTTTCCAAGTCTTTCTTCAAAGAAGTGACTTGGGCCTTGAGCTCATTGATTTCCTCTACATGGTTAGTATGAACACAAGTACTAGAGGATGCATAAGCTTCATCGTTAGAGCAACAAGGCAAGGAAAGTAATTCATCACAAGATGTAGCAACATTATGAGTAGATGAACTACGAGGACTAGCACATGGCAATAAAGCATTTCTACTAGATGTAGTGCTAATGTCCACATGATGCTCACTAGATGTTACCTTAGTAGTACTAGCCTCATGAGCTATCTTTAGCACATTATGGGATACTAGAAGATCACCATGAGAGCTCGAGAGCTTTTCATGACTTTCTTCCAATTTTCCATAATTGCTAGATAGCAACTCAAGTTGAGCCCTTAGCTCAACATTCTCCTTCAAAATGGATGCTTCACAAGGAATAGAGTTAGTAGCACAAGCATCATCATTAGCAACAAAAGGAGAAGGCAACTTGGCAAGCTCTTTAGCATATGAAGCTTCAAGTTGAGCATGAGACTCGGTGAGTTCAATGAGCGAACTCTTAATGACCCTTGAGCCATTTTCGAGTTGCTCAAAGTCCTCAAGGAGTTTAGCATGAGCAACTTCAAGCTCATCATTTTTAGTACTAAAATCATTAGCCACCTCGAGAGCCCTATCATGGGATTCCTTTAATCTAGATAATTCTAGAGCAAACGTCTCCTCAAGAGATTCCTTGGTGGTTTGTTCATTTTCAAGAGCTTGAGATAGCTCCGCGATCTCATTAGCGTAATCACGCTCATGACCTTCCATTTTCTCAATGGTGGCCTCATGCTCCTCGAGATGAGCTTCCAACTCCTCAATATATTTCTTGCCCTCAATGGAAATAGACATGATTTCCATGAAGTTGGAACGAGCAATTTTATTCTTACGAAGAGCTTTAAAAATCATTTCTCCCTTAATTTTTAATGAAGCAATATTATCACTCTCTTCATCATTATCCTCATCCTCATTATCATCAACATCATCATCATGAGATATATTGGGATTCAAAGTAGGAGATACCTTTGAAGCCTTAGCCATAAGGCAAAAGTGAGAAATAATAGATGATGATGTAGGATCCCTTGACACACCATTCAAGAGCACATCTTGTTCCATGGAGTGTTGGGTTTCCTCTACATTGTTAGCACAACAACTCGAGGAAAGCGATGCATTTTTATCACGACAACAAGACATGGCAAGCATATCATCATGAGATTTAGTCAAGAAATTTCTACATGATATGCAAGGACTATCAACACAAGCATGTGAAACATTTAGAGTGCTCGAAGTGTTAAAGTCCAAAGATGAAGCATTGCAATAAGATAGTGATGAAGTTGTTGGAAATATGCCCTAGAGGCAATAATAAATTGGTTATTATTATATTTCCTTGTTCATGATAATCGTTTATTATCCATGCTATAATTGTATTGATTGGAAACTCAAATACATGTGTGGGTACATAGACAACACTGTGTCCCTAGTAAGCCTCTAGTTGACTAGCTTGTTGATCAAAGATGGTTAAGGTTTCCTAGCCATTGACATGAGATGTCATTTGATAACGGGATCTCATCATTAGGAGAATGATGTGATGGACAAGACCCAAACTGTAAACGTAGCATTTGATCGTGTCAGTTTATTGCTATTGTTTTCTGCATGTCAAGTATCTGTTTCTTTGACCATGAGATCATGCAACTCACTAACACCGGAGGAATACCTTGTGTGTATCAAACGTCGCAACGTAACTGGGTGACTATAAAGGTGCTCTACAGGTATCTCCGAGGGTGTCTGTTGGGTTGGCATGGATCAAGACTGGGATTTGTTACTCCGTATGACGGAGAGGTATCTCAGGGCCCACTCGGTAATACAACATCACAATGAGCCTTGCAAGCAATGTGACTAAAGTGTTAGCCACGAGATCTTGTATTACGGAACGAGTAAAGAGACTTGCCGGTAACGAGATTGAACTAGGTATAGTGATACCGACGATCGAATCTCGGGCAAGTAACATACCGAAGAACAAAGGGAACAGCATACGGGATTAACTGAATCCTTGACATAGAGGTTCGACCGATAAAGATCTTCGTAGAATATGTAGGAGCCAATATGGGCATCCAGGTCCCGCTATTGGTTATTGGCCGTAGAGGTGTCTCGGTCATGTCTACATAGTTCTCGAACCCGCAGGGTCTACACACTTAACGTTTGGTGACGATTAGTATAATTGAGTTATTATGTTAGTGACCGAAAGTTGTTCGGAGTCTCGGATAAGATCCCGGACATGACGAGGATCTCCGGAATAGTCCGGAGGTAAAGATTGATATATGTGATAATAGTGTTTTGATCTCCGGAAGAGTTCCGAAGTTCACCGGAAGAGGTTCCGGATGTTTACCGAAGTGTTCGGGTGCAGCAACACTTTATATGAGCCAAAGGGATAAAGCCCACAAGGTATTGGAAAGTGCAAAAGTAGTTTTGCTGCCGCGTAAGCGGTACTACCGCTTGTTGAAGCGGTACTACCGCCCGAGCGGTACTACCGCTTGTGTGAAGCGGTACTACCGCCCAAGCGGTACTACCGCTTGTGTGAAGCGGTACTACCGCTTGTGCGCGGCTGTGCACGGTTCGGCAGGAATCCGAGTTGGACTCTTTCCCTGCGGGCCAAACCGACCTTGTGCGGGCAAAACCGACCCGGAGGAGGCTTTTACTCCAAGTTTAGACCCCAAGGCTCAACATATAAATAGAGGGGCAGGGCTAGCACACGGGACACATCAGGATTTCCCAAGCCGTGTGCCGGCAACCCTAGCCCTCTAGTTCCTCCGTCATAATCTCCGTAGTGCTTGGCGAAGCCCTGCAGAGATTGTTCCTCACCACCATCACCACGCCGTCGTGCTGCTGGAACTCAACCACTACTTCATCATCGCTCGCTGGATCGAGGAGGTGAAGGCGTCATCAAGCCGTACGTGTGTTGAACGCGGAGGTGCCGTCCGTTCGGCACTAGATCGGAAGGATCGTGATTGGATCGCGGGACGCTCGGCGATTTGGATCGCGAAGACGTTCGACTACATCAACCGCGTTTATTAACGCTTCCGCTTAGCGATCTACAAGGGTATGTAGATTCACTCTCCCTCTCGTAGATGCTCATCACCATGGATAGATCTTATGTGTGCGTAGGAAAATTTTTGTTTCCCATGCAACGTTCCCCAACAGTGGCATCATGAGCTAGGTCTATGCGTAGATGAGATCTCGAGTAGAACACAAACGAGTTGTGGGCGTGGGTGTATACATATTGCTTGCCGTTACTAGTTGATACTTGATTCCGCGGTATTGTGAGATGAAGCGGCCTGGACCGACATTACGCGTACGCTTACGCGAGACTGGTTTCACCGCTGCGTGCACTTGTTGCATAAAGGTGACTGGCAGGTGTCTGTCTCTCTCACTTTAGTTGAATCGGTTCAATGAAGAGGGTTCTTTTAGAAGATCAAAAAGCAATCACTACACCACGTTGTGGTTTTGCGTAGGTAAGAACGGTTCTTGCAAACCCGTAGCAGCCACGTAAAATTTGCAACAACAATTAGAGGACGTCTAACTTGTTTTTGCAGGGTATGTTGTGATGTGATATGGCCAATTACATGATGAGATATATGTGATGTATGAGATGATCATGTGATGTATAGAATATCACGACTTGCATGTCGATGAGTACGGCAACTGGCAGGAGCCATAGAGTTGTCTTTAATTATTGTATGACCTGCGTGTCAATCATTAAGCGCTATGTAATGCTTTACTTTATCGCTAAACGTTAGCTATAGTCGTGGAAGCAACAGTCAGCGCGACAACCTTATGGCGACACGTTGATGGAGATCAAGATGATGGAGATCATGGTGTCATGCCGGTGACGATGGAGATCATGCCGGTGCTTTGGAGATGGAGATCAAAAGCACAAGTTCATGGCCATATCATGTCACTTATGATTTGCATGTGATGTTAATCCTTTTATGCATCTTATTTTGCTTAGGACGACGGTAGCATTATAAGGTGATCCCTCACTTAAATTTCAAGATAAATTGTGTTCTCCCCAAGTGTGCACCGTTGCGAAAGTTCGTCGTTTCGAGACACGCCGTGATGATCGGGTGTGATAGACTCTACGTTCGCATACAACGGGTGTAAGCCATGTTACACGTGCGGAACACTCGGGTTAAACTTGACGAGCCTAGCATGTACAGACATGGCCTCGGAACACAAGAGACCGAAAGGTCGAACATGAGTCATATAGTAGATATGATCAACATGAAGATGTTCACCATTGAAACCACCTCAACTCACGTGATGATCGGACTTGAGTTGGTGGATTTGGATCATGTTACACTCGAATGATCGGAGGGATGTCAATTTGAGTGGGAGTTTTTTAAATATGATTAACTAAACTCATTATCTAAGAACAATAGTCTAAGTTGGCTTTGCTATATTTATGTTGTAGATCATGGCTCGCGCAGTAGCACCCCTGAATTTTAATGCGTTCCTAGAGAAAGCTAAGTTGAAAGATGATGGAAGTAACTTTGTGGACTGGGCCCGTAATCTAAGGATTATCCTTACGGCTTCCCAGAAGGCTTATGTCCTTGATGCACCGCTTGGTGATCCACCCGCTCCAGTTGAGTCTCTAGACGTTGTGAACGCCTGGCAGGCTCGTTCTGATGATTACTCAATAGTTCAATGTGCAATGTTGTATGGCTTAGAACCGGGACTTCAAAGACGTTTTGAACGTCATGGAGCATATGAGATGTTCCAGGAGTTGAAGTTTATCTTTCAGAAGAATGCCCGGATCGAGAGATATGAGATCTCCGATAAGTTATATGCTTGCAAGATGGAGGAGAACGGGTCTATCAGTGATCACGTGCTCAGAATGTCTGGGTACTCCACCCGTCTGGCTGAGTTAGGGATGCCCCTTCCGCCAGAGGCTATCACTGACAGAGTTCTTCAATCATTGCCACCTAGCTACAAGAGCTTCGTGTTGAACTATAACATGCACGGGATGAACAAGTCAGTCGCCGAGCTGTTTGCGATGCTGAAAGCCGCTGAGTCTGAAATTCAGAAGGAGCATCAAGTGTTGATGGTCAATAAAACCACTAGTTTCAAGAAAATGGCAAGGGTAAGAAGGGTAACTCCAAGAAGAGTGGCAAAGCAGTTGCTCCTCTCGTGAAGAAACCCAAGGCTGGACCCAAACCAGAAACTGTGTGTTTTCATTGCAAGGGAACTGGACACTGGAAGCGGAATTGCCCCAAGTATTTGGCTGACAAGAAGGCGGCCAACAACAAACAAGGTATATATGATATACATGTTATTGATGTGTACCTTACCAACCCTCGTTGTAGTGCCTGGGTATTTGATACCGGTGCGGTTGCTCATATTTGCAACTCAAAACAGGAACTGCGGAATAGACGGAGGCTGGCAAAGGACGAAGTGACGATGCGCGTGGGAAATGGTTCCAAGGTTGATGTGATCGCCGTCGGCACGCTCGCTCTTCGATTACCGTCGGGATTAGTGATGAACCTAAATAAGTGTTATTTGGTGCCTGCGTTAAGCATGAACATTATATCTGGATCTTGTTTATTGCGAGACGGTTACTCATTTAAATCAGAGAATAATGGTTGTTCTATTTATATGAGTAATATCTTTTATGGTCATGCACCCGATGTGAGGGGTTTATTCTTATTGAATCTCGATAGTAATGATACACATGTTCATAACATTGATGCCAAAAGATGTAGAATTGATAATGATAATACCACTTTCTTGTGGCACTGCCGTTTAGGTCATATTGGCGTAAAACGCATGAAGAAGCTCCATACTGATGGACTTTTGGAGTCACTTGATTTTGAATCACTTGACACATGTGAGCCATGCCTCATGGGCAAGATGACTAAAACGCCGTTCTCTGGAACAATGGAACGGGCAAGTGACTTATTGGAAATCATACATACTGATGTGTGCGGTCCGATGAGTATTGAGGCGCGCGGTGGTTATCGTTACTTTCTCACCTTCACTGATGACTTAAGTAGATATGGGTATATTTACTTAATGAAACACAAGTCTGAAACATTTGAAAAGTTCAAACAATTTCAGAGTGAAGTTGAGAATCATCGTAACAAGAAGATTAAATTCCTACGATCTGATCGAAGGGGAGAATATCTGAGTTATGAGTTTGGCAGTCACTTAAGACAGTGTGGAATTGTTTCACAATTGACACCGCCTGGAACACCACAGCGTAATGGTGTGTCCGAACGTCGTAATCGAACTTTATTGGATATGGTGCGATCTATGATGTCTCTTGCCGATTTGCCACTATCGTTTTGGGGTTATGCATTAGAGACAGCTGCATTCACTTTAAATAGGGCACCATCGAAATCCGTTGAGACGACGCCATATGAACTTTGGTTTGGCAAGAAGCCAAAACTGTCGTTTCTTAAAGTTTGGGGATGTGATGCTTATGTCAAAAAGCTTCAGCCTGAAAAGCTGGAACCCAAAGCGGAGAAATGCGTCTTCATAGGATACCCAAAAGAGACAATTGGGTATACCTTCTACCTCAGATCCGAGGGCAAAGTGTTTGTCGCTAAAAACGGAACATTTCTTGAGAAAGAGTTTCTCTCGAAAGAATTGAGTGGGAGGAAGATAGAACTTGATGAGGTTGTTGAACCTTTACTTCAACCTGAGAGTAGCGCAGCGCAGAAAGTTGTTTCTGTGGAGCCTACATTAGCTGAAGAGGAAGTTAATGATGATGATCATGAAGCTTTGGATCAAGTTGCTATCGAACCTCGTAGGTCGACAAGGACGCGTACTGCTCCCGAGTGGTACGGCAACCCTGTCTTAGAGGTCATGTTGTTAAACAACGATGAACCTACGAGCTATGGAGAAGCGATGATGGGCCCAGATTCCGAGAAGTGGTTAGAGGCCATGAAATCCGAGATGGGATCCATGTATGAAAACAAAGTATGGACTTTGGAAGTATTACCTGAAGGGCGTAAGGCCATTCAGAACAAATGGATCTTTAAGAGGAAGACGGACGCGGACGGTAATGTCACCGTCTATAAAGCTCGACTTGTGGCAAAGGGTTTTTCACAAGTTCAAGGAGTTGACTACGATGAGACCTTCTCACCCGTAGCGATGCTTAAGTCCGTCAGAATCATGTTAGCAATAGCTGCCTTTTTCGATTATGAAATTTGGCAGATGGATGTCAAAACAGCGTTCCTTAACGGTTACCTTAAGGAAGAGTTGTATATGATGCAACCAGAAGGTTTTGTCGATCCAGAGAATGCTGACAAAGTTTGCAAACTCCAGCGATCCATTTATGGACTGGTGCAAGCATCTCGGAGTTGGAATCTTCGTTTTGATGAGGTGATCAAAGCGTTCGAGTTTATACAAGTTTACGGAGAAGCTTGTATTTACAAGAAAGTGAGTGGGAGCTCTATAGCGTTTCTAATCTTATATGTGGATGACATATTGCTGATTGGAAACAATATAGAAATGCTGGAAAGCGTAAAGGAATATTTGAACAAGAGTTTTTCAATGAAGGACCTAGGAGAAGCTGCTTTCATATTAGGCATCAAGATCTATAGAGATAGATCAAGACGCTTAATAGGACTTTCACAAAGCACATACCTTGATAAGATTTTGAAGAAGTTCAAAATGGATCAGTCCAAGAAGGGGTTCTTGCCTGTTTTGCAAGGTGTGAAGTTGAGTAAGACTCAATGCCCAGTGACTGCAGAAGATAGAGAAAAGATGAGTGTCATCCCCTATGCTTCAGCCATAGGCTCTATCATGTATGCAATGCTGTGCACAAGACCCGATGTCAGCCTTGCCATAAGTATGGTCGGAAGGTTTCAAGGTGATCCAGGAATGGAACACTGGACGGCGGTCAAGAATATCCTGAAGTACCTGAAAAGGACTAAGGACATGTTTCTCGTTTATGGAGGTGATCAAGAGCTCGTCGTAAAGGGTTACGTCGATGCAAGCTTTGACACTGATCCGGATGACTCTAAGTCGCAAACCGGATACGTATTTATTCTTAATGGGGGTGCGGTTAGCTGGTGCAGTTCCAAGCAAAGCGTGGTAGCAGATTCTACATGCGAAGCGGAGTACATCGCAGCCTCGGAGGCGGCGAAGGAAGGTGTCTGGATGAAGGAGTTCATGACAGATCTTGGAGTAGTGCCTAGTGCGCTTAACCCAATGACTCTGTTTTGTGATAATACTGGTGCCATTGCTCTAGCCAAGGAACCAAGATTTCACAAGAGGACCAGACACATAAAACGACGTTTCAATTCCATCCGCGATTACATCAAGGAGGACGACATAAATATTTGCAAAGTACACACGGATCTAAATGTTGCAGATCCGTTGACTAAACCTCTTCCAAGGGCTAAACATGAACAACACCAGAACTGCATGGGTGTTCGATTCATTACAATGTAAATCACATAGTGATGTGAACTAGATTATTGACTCTAGTGCAAGTGGGAGACTGTTGGAAATATGCCCTAGAGGCAATAATAAATTGGTTATTATTATATTTCCTTGTTCATGATAATCGTTTATTATCCATGCTATAATTGTATTGATTGGAAACTCAAATACATGTGTGGGTACATAGACAACACTGTGTTCCTAGTAAGCCTCTAGTTGACTAGCTTGTTGATCAAAGATGGTTAAGGTTTCCTAGCCATTGACATGAGATGTCATTTGATAACGGGATCTCATCATTAGGAGAATGATGTGATGGACAAGACCCAAACTGTAAACGTAGCATTTGATCGTGTCAGTTTATTGCTATTGTTTTCTGCATGTCAAGTATCTGTTTCTTTGACCATGAGATCATGCAACTCACTAACACCGGAGGAATACCTTGTGTGTATCAAACGTCGCAACGTAACTGGGTGACTATAAAGGTGCTCTACAGGTATCTCCGAGGGTGTCTGTTGGGTTGGCATGGATCAAGACTGGGATTTGTTACTCCGTATGACGGAGAGGTATCTCAGGGCCCACTCGGTAATACAACATCACAATGAGCCTTGCAAGCAATGTGACTAAAGTGTTAGCCACGAGATCTTGTATTACGGAACGAGTAAAGAGACTTGCCGGTAACGAGATTGAACTAGGTATAGTGATACCGACGATCGAATCTCGGGCAAGTAACATACCGAAGAACAAAGGGAACAACATACGGGATTAACTGAATCCTTGACATAGAGGTTCGACCGATAAAGATCTTCGTAGAATATGTAGGAGCCAATATGGGCATCTAGGTCCCGCTATTGGTTATTGGCCGTAGAGGTGTCTCGGTCATGTCTACATAGTTCTCGAACCCGCAGGGTCTACACACTTAACGTTTGGTGACGATTAGTATAATTGAGTTATTATGTTGGTGACCGAAAGTTGTTCGGAGTCTCGGATAAGATCCCGGACATGACGAGGATCTCCGGAATAGTCCGGAGGTAAAGATTGATATATGTGATAATAGTGTTTTGATCTCCGGAAGAGTTCCGAAGTTCACCGGAAGAGGTTCCGGATGTTTACCGAAGTGTTCGGGTGCAGCAACACTTTATATGAGCCAAAGGGATAAAGCCCACAAGGTATTGGAAAGTGCAAAAGTAGTTTTGCTGCCGCGTAAGCGGTACTACCGCTTGTTGAAGCGGTACTACCGCCCGAGCGGTACTACCGCTTGTGTGAAGCGGTACTACCGCCCAAGCGGTACTACCGCTTGTGTGAAGCGGTACTACCGCTTGTGCGCGGCTGTGCACGGTTCGGCAGGAATCCGAGTTGGACTCTTTCCCTGCGGGCCAAACCGACCTTGTGCGGGCAAAACCGACCCGGAGGAGGCTTTTACTCCAAGTTTAGACCCCAAGGCTCAACATATAAATAGAGGGGCAGGGCTAGCACACGGGACACATCAGGATTTCCCAAGCCGTGTGCCGGCAACCCTAGCCCTCTAGTTCCTCCGTCATAATCTCCGTAGTGCTTGGCGAAGCCCTGCAGAGATTGTTCCTCACCACCATCACCACGCCGTCGTGCTGCTGGAACTCAACCACTACTTCATCATCGCTCGCTGGATCGAGGAGGTGAAGGCGTCATCAAGCCGTACGTGTGTTGAACGCGGAGGTGCCGTCCGTTCGGCACTAGATCGGAAGGATCGTGATTGGATCGCGGGACGCTCGGCGATTTGGATCGCGAAGACGTTCGACTACATCAACCGCGTTTATTAACGCTTCCGCTTAGCGATCTACAAGGGTATGTAGATTCACTCTCCCTCTCGTAGATGCTCATCACCATGGATAGATCTTATGTGTGCGTAGGAAAATTTTTGTTTCCCACGCAACGTTCCCCAACAGAAGTATCATCAACAATAAGCCCACTATCATCATTACAATGATCACCACTACTCACCATATCATTACCTTGTGGAAATCCACATGTAGGTGAAGTAGATGAAGTTGAGAAGACAACACGACCGGAGGTGGAGGGAGAACAATCATCCCTAAAAATCTTGGACATACCATATTTATCTTGAAGCTTTGTCCACAACTCATGAGCATCCCGGAACGGCATGAGTTGAAATATAACTACATTGCTCAAAGCATCAAAAAGCCAATTAGAAGCTTGAGCATTGAGATAAGAGTTTTTCTCATCCTCTAAAGATAGGTGTTGAGAATCCTCTGGAGGATAAAAACCCATATCTACAATGCGCTCTAAAGACGGGTCCATGACCCTAAAGATATTAAGCATGCGAATTACCCAAACATCAAAATTTGTGCCATCGAAACTAAGAGTGTTAGAGAATCCTAAACCCCTAGTCGACATCCTTACTCTCTAGGCGGTAAAGCCTAATAAAGAGAGACCTAGCTCTGATACCAATTGAAAGGACGTGGATGTCGCCTAGAGGGGGGGGGTGAATAGGCGCTTTAAAATAATTACGGTTTAGGCTTGAACTAATGCGGAATAAAACTAGCGTTTAATTAGTCAAGCACAAAACCTAAAACAACTAGGCTCACCTATGTGCACCAACAACTTATGCTACGCAAGGTAAACAACTAAGTGATAGCAAGATATATAGCAACAAACAATATGGCTATCACAAAGTAAAGTGCATAAGTAAAGGGCTCGGGTAAGAGATAACCAAGGCACGAGGAGACGATGATGTATCCCGAAGTTCACACCCTTGGGGATGCTAATCTCCGTTCGGAGCGGTGTGGAGGCACAATGCTCCCCAAGAAGCCACTAGGGCCACCGTAATCTCCTCACGCCCTCGCACAATGCAAGATGCCGTGATTCCACTAAGGGACCCTTGAGGGCGGTCACCGAACCCGTACAAATGGCAACCCTTGGGGGTAGTCACCGGTACCCGTACACTTTGGCAACCCTTGGGGGCGGTCACCGGTACCCGTACAAATTGCTCGGGGCAATCTCCACAACCTAATTGGTGACCCCGACGCTTTCCCGGAGCTTTACACCACAATGATTGAGCTCCGAGACACCACCAACCGTCTAGGGCGCCAAGGCACCAAGAGGAACAAGCTCTAGGGTGCTCAAACACCCAAGAGTTATACGCTTCTCAAACTTCACTTCCACGTATCACCGTGGAGAACTCAAACCTATGCACCAAATGCAATGGCAAGGACACACAGAGTGCCCAAGTCCTTCTCTCCCAAATCCCACCACAACAACTAATGCTATGGAGGAAATGAGAGGAAGAAGGAAGAAGAACACGAAGAACTCCAAGATCAAGATCCAAGGGGTCCCCCTCACAAAGAGGAGAAAATGATTGGTGGAAATGTGGATCTAGATCACCTCTCTCTTTTCCCTCAAGAACTAGCAAGAATCTTTGGAGGGATTGAGAGTTAGCAAGCTCAAAGAAGGTCAACAATGGGAGATCAAGAGTTGGGGACCATTGGGGAAGAAGGCCCCCCTTAAATAGGCATCCCAAAATCCAACCGTTGTGCCCACAAGTCGTGCTCAAGCGGTACTACCGCTCGGGGGAGCGGTACTACCGCTTAGCACAGTCAAAATAGCCCAACGAGACAGAAAAACACGAGTGGTAGTTCTGCCAGAGAGGTAGTACCGCTCGGGGGAGAGGTAGTACCGCTTGAGAGGTAGTACCGCTCGGGGGAGAGGTAGTACCGCTTGAGAGGTACTACCGCTCTCTACTACCGCTCAAGCAGATTGGGCACCAGAAGCATAAAATAAGCAGAAGTAGAAGCGGTAATGGTTAGCGGAAGTACCGCCCAAGAGGTACTACCGCTCGGGGGAGAGGTAGTACCGCTTGAGAGGTACTACCGCTCTCTACTACCGCTTAAGGCAGTACTTCAGCCCAAGCAAAACCGAAACCGCCATAAATTTTGCATACAGACTCCGAAATGAGCAAACTCAAGTTTGTTGGATAGCAGACGACAAGAACTATCCAAACAGCAGTATGAAAATGCCAATGACAAAGAGATGTTAAACCTCTATGAAAGAAGAACCGGCAAAAACTCCAACATCTAAAACATCATAGAAGATGCACATGGACTCCGTTTTCGATGAACTTGAGCTTGTCATGAAGGTGAACATAAGCTCAAGAACCCACAAGGAGAAAAGCCAACCAAGAACCAAGAAAGATGATGATGCCAAGAATGGAATGGTTTGAGCTCTCAACGAACGATACGATCAAGCTACTCACTTGAGAGGCCCCCTTGATAGTACGACTATCGATCCTATAACCCGGTCTCCCAACTACCAACATGAGACCGGTAAAATAGAAAACCCTATCAAGGTCAAACCTTTGCCTTGTGCATAGTCCACTTGAGCTAGATGATGACGATCTTGACTTCCTCAAGATGGACCACCTTTCTTGATTACGCCTGCTTGATGAAGATTAGTAGATTGCTCCCCCATACTCCACTATGGGTGTGCCACTCTTCGGCACATCTTCACAAGTCCATTGTCACCACAATGAACGGCAAGCTTCAAGCATGATCTCTCTGTGATGCTTCACTTGAGCTTGCACACCGCAACCTTGATGACGATCACCACTTGATGTCATCTTCCATGGGATGTATGGGATCTTCCTCTTGATGCAAGCCCATGGAAATATACCTAACCGCACATAGAACTCTCACGTAGACCATGGGTTAGTACACAAAGCGTAATGGACAATGCTTACCATACCATGGGATCGCTTGATCCCTCTCGGTACATTTTGGATGCTTTGTGTGTTGATCAACTTGATTCACTCTTTGACTTAGTCTTGATCAACCTTGTATCTTATCTTCTCTCTTCATAAATATGATGTCTTGAAGGTAAACATGAATGCTCACACAATCTTCTTCTTCAAGACATGCTTGCAATAAGCTCAACTCTCACATGACCAATCTTTGGATAAAACCTTGAATACCACCTTGGTCACCATATAAACTCCTTGAAACCAACATATGGACTTCAAGAAGTGCCTATGGACAAATACTTCGAATATAACTTAAGGCAACCATTAGTCCATAGGGATTGTCATCAATAACCCAAAACCTCACATGGAGAAATGTGCTCTTACACACGTGGCCGTAATCGGAGCGGCACATGGTCCAGCAATCCTCTACACTTCGCTCGCCGTCCACCTCTAGCACAAATGTGCCCGTCGCAACATCGTACTGCCCGGCATCCTAGTAGTCCTGGGTCGTGTTCATCACGCTCAACACATGCCTCACAACATCGCTTGCCGTACCGGACACGTAGTCCAGGCGCCCCTCCACCATTCCGGACTCCGCCACTAGGAACAGGTTCGGACACTAAACCATGCCAGTGACGCTTGATGCGTACATCGGCAAGACATTTCTCTTCGCATGTCGGCGACCGCTCGACGCGTATATCGGCAATGCAAGCCGGCAGAAGCTACGCAAGATCAAGGCAATCCTAAATGAATGATCATTAACTGTTTTATGTTATGTTGATGTTGATCGAGTACATATATTACTTAATTGGTTGTAAAACTGCTATGTGCTCAGTTGATTACCTATGTAACTTGTTGAATCTTCTATACTAAGTTGTTAAACTGCTGTGCAAACCTAAGTGATGTTCTTATATTAATCATCAGGAAAACATCAACTTATTTTGTTGTCAGAAATCTATATTGATGGCGTTTTGTGAAAAATCAGTTGCGGTGTGTTGAACCCACACCACCAGTATATATGTTCATGATGACGTGTGGTCGACACGCCACCACCAGGCTTTTCTACACTAGTGCGAAACTCAACCGACCGAGTTGCATATTCACCCTTGACAAGCAAACCAACCGACCCAGTTGCATGTCCACCATCGACATTCAAATTTGTTTAATTTATTTTTTGGCCTTTCTGATACCCCCCCCCCCCCCCCCCCCTTGCGCGATTGTGAATTTTTGTATTTTAAAGAATGCTCACCACGTTTAAAAAAATGTTCAGCGCATATTTATAAAATGTTCATCTTGTATATTATAAAATTTTCATGTTGTTTTCTATATTCAGGGTATCTTTAAAATGTCGAACATCTTTAAAATTCATGATTTGTTTTTGAAATTCTCAAACATTTTCATTTTTTTGTTTTTTTAGTTGACAAACATTTTTTATATCTGCGAACTAATTTGGAATTCGTCAACATATTTTATAATTCATGAACAGTTTCTGAAATATCATTTTTGTACCTGAAATATATTAATCTGTTTGAAAAAGAAAAGGAGAAATCCTTTTACGTGCCCATGCACACGCTGCCTTTTTTTGACAATGCCTTTTTAGAGGACCACGTGCATAGCTATCGTCTACCGTGAAGAAGAATCTAAGCTGTGACGAGGAACGGAAAATTTGACAAAAAAGGAAAAAGATTATAGAGTAATTTTTTAATACTCCTTTGTTTTGTCTGCTAGTGATGGGCTTCTGATGGGCTAGCGAACGAAACGGAGCGAGCGAGAGCGACGCCAGGAGCACAAAATGTAAGTAAAAATGTCTCAAAAAAATGCAAGTAAAGAACAACAACAATAACAACACACAAGGGCCACAATCCAGATGAGTCTTAGATGGACCCAATAAAAATCGTCCCTACCAAGTCCGGTGGTGCTGTGATACAATAATTTTTCCTTCTAACATTACAGATAGATAATGTGCCAAATTCTGCTAACGGTATAATGTTTCATATTTGAAATCATTTTTCTATACTGGCTATAGTTTTATGTTTTTCTTTAAATAATCTACCTGTGGCATGTTTCAAATGGAAAATTTTGGTAGCAACATATGCTTGGACAATAATGTTGATGATTTTGTTGGGAATTTGTAATTCAGCAGAAGGCTAGCAATATGTCATCTTTATTTGTGTTTTTGTTCAGCAGGCAGTTCAAACGAGTAAGCAACGCCGGAGATGAAGATGCTTCTTGGACAACAACAGGTTTAACCGGGTGGAACCGAAACATCCGTTCCGTTCCATATACGCTTGCTTGCCATAGTTAGCATCTGCTCCTCACCCACCATGGAGAGGTTGGAGTTGGACCAAACATCCCAGACACATACACCATCCATCAGGACCAAGGTGAACAACGGCGGGCGGGTAATTCGACGACGACACTTACTAACAGTTTACACGAAAACTTGGCGGCATCATGGGCTACGCTGATGTGCCGGGCACATCTTCACCGGCCGCGGCAGGAGGCCCTGAGGCCGGCTTGGCCCGTTCGACCACCGGAGGCGGCGGCGGTGGTGGCTTGGACGGCCTGTTTGGCTTGATGAGCCCTACTTTCTCCGCCGGTATGTCGAACTGTCGTTTTCACACAAGCAAAACACAACGTCGCGATGTGAGACGTCAGGTGTCATGTGGTTTGTTATATTACAGTAAACAAAGAGGAAGTCATATTGAATGAAAATGATGTTCACGAGGAACCCCGTTAAACTTACCCTGTATCCACACCCAGAGATGCACGCGTTGAAGCACTCCTGGTGAGCAAAAAAATCGAATATATTAGGAAAGAAAACACTGGTTACTGAAGCTGTTAGAAAGAAATCACAATAGCAATCACGGAGAAGCAGATGCTAATTTGTTGTTTACAAACTATTTAATGCAGAGCTTTCAGCAGTAAGACAGAATCATACAGACTTGCAGATACGGAAACAACACACCATCCAGGAATTTAAAGTAAAACAGCTTGCATATTAAACTGGCATAAAACTATGTATATAAATGATCCCCATAAGTAATCAGCCAGCTGATAGATACTGAGCAGACTATCTATGTCGCATTAACATTTGCATGCCGGAGTTTCCAAAATAATCAAGCAAACCAGACTAGGGCATTCTAACTTGACAGTAAGTAACAATTCAGAGGTATCTACCTGCTGACTTGCGCTCTGCCTGTTAGCAGAAAAACTGAGGGCTCAATGGCTCAGGCTATCACACGGGACAAATTTTAAATACAGGGAAAACCAAGGATTCAGTGATCCCAACAAAAATCCCCAAGACTAACATATGTGTTCCAAGGAAAAAGGTAAGCAGAAGGACAATATTGTGATACTGCACGGAAAAAATGTGTACTGTATGGCACATACTATAGAATCAGGAGTGTCCTGTTCATGGTCAGAACTCAGAACATGTGATATCCTATATAAATACGTATCAATGTTTAGTATTTCAAATCACTTTTCACGGCACCGTATCACACTCCTATTCAACCCTAATTATGTGTTGTCATGTTAATTTTGTGAGACTATCTCACAGTTGCAGTCCAGGCGTCGAAAATTGCAGCTTAGTACTTATGCTGCTGCAAGGACTTGGAATTAGGGCCAGCATGAGTATATATAATCTAAACAGGTATATTGGTAAATGGGTTGTTGCATAACAGATTTTGTACTTATAGTCAAAGGGGTTCAGTGATGAGAGGACATCTGAAACAATTTATAAGATGTTAATTAACAGGTCAAGAGCTAACCAAAGAGTAACTGTCCTCTCCTGGCGACCGATCGATGTAAGCACTCCACTGGCGATCTTCCAACACCGGATCTTTGTAGCATATTTCAGTGCATTTACCTATGCCTGAGGATTTGACAGTGTGCGAGTTAGCTTGCAGATTGACAAGAGTGTACAAATTCAAAGACAACAATCTGCTATTTTACAGTCACCCAGAAACACAACAATCTGCTATTTTACAGTCACCCAGAATCAAAATTTTGCATATGCAAGTAATGAAGATGACCTTAGTGTAAGAAAAATTAGAGACTTGATTCAATAACAGAACAAATTGTTTAAAAAAAGCAAGCCCTCATAGGCCATCGAAATAATGGAGAAAAAAATGCAATTTCCCCAAGAAAGCAATGCACCAAGAATGGAAAATGAATAATAACCCACTGATTGCCACCACAATTTACACGCATAACCATATTTACAATAACGAGCGTCTACACTATACGACAAGAAGTGCGTCCTTGGACACAATGACGAACATTTACGCTATACGACAAGAAAGGCATCCTCGCCTCAGATACAATGACGAGCGTCTACGCTATACGACAAGAAAAGGCGCCCTCCGACATTTCGCTGTCAATCAGGATCGTTATGTGTGATAACAGAATCGTGGTAACCACTATTTGTCGAATGTCACAAACTCTGAACCATGAACAATGCCAATTGAATAACACATACATAATTCACTCTATTTTCCAGGGCAATCACTTCAGGAAGGCAAAAGCTAATATAAACTAACCACATTGCATATATCAGATTCCAAACTGACGAGGAACATAACCGAAACAAATCTAAAACCAAGACCAAACCAGCAGATCAATCAATCAATTAAACAGATAGTTGCGGCAGGCGCATTCGGCGGCTGGTGGTTGGCAGGGGGGCACTCACACTCCTCCCAGGTGTCGCCGTCCGCGTTGCACCCCTTCTTGCAGAACACCCTCCCTGCGCGCCGGCGAAACGGCAACCGACCAACCAACCAACCAAACCAACAAACCGTCAGTCTCGATCAGCCACAGACAAGAACCCGCTTTGCGCGGGGAGAGATTGAGGGGGAGGGGGAGGGCGCGCGGGGAGAGATTGACCGACATGGGATTTGGACGAGGGTCGCGTACTTCTTGGTGCAGCAGCTGCCGCACGGCGGCGTCCAGTCGCCGGAGAACATCGCCTTACCCTGTTCACGGCGGCGCCGGCTCGTCCGGTCCGGCGGGCGTTCGCGCGTACGGCGCGGTCGGCGTGAGGGGGTGGGTGGATGGGTGGAGGATGCGTGCGGCGGCGCCGGTCACGGGAGGGGCAATGGGGGGTGGGTGGGGGCAGGGTGGGGTGGAGGGGGGAGCGGAGGCGGCGGAGGCCTTGTGCGCTTTTGAGGTTGTCTGGTTCGGAGGAAATGGGGGAGGCCCGGTCTGCCTGCCCCGGAAACTGTCGGGAAGGCCCCTCCACACTTCTCTGTTCGCGGATGTGCCCTTGGTTGCAACCAAGAGAGAAATTTATCATGTTTGCAGGGAGCAAAGTACAAATGTGCGCTTTGCCTATTTATTTGAGGTATGTTTATAGTATTAGAAAAAGATTAGCAACTCATTTTTGGCATGTCGATGTGTAGTCTTTTTTGTTTTGCTCTATTAGCCTAAATTAAAGTTCAATGGAAACAAAGATATTAAAAAATTCTCACTCGTACAACTGTAAGAATAACCGATACCGTCCTGTTTGGAGTGGTTTAAGTTTATGTCCGGCCACCGATATTTGATTCTCAACCAAGCTAGATCCCAGTGGGCACAAAAGAGTTACAAGGCGATCTCGTTTCCCCCACGTGATCGTCGGCGAGCCCGTGGGTTCCCTTCCTCCCCCCTTCCCGCTGACCGCCCCGTCGGCAAAAGGGTGGAAGAACCATAGATCTTTGCTCTGGAGTGTAGACAGGGTGTGGATAGCTAGGGTTTCGGCTGGAGTGTTGTGGAAGCGGAGGTGCTTTCGAAGCGAATAAGGGCATCATCGCGCCTTCCTCTATGTGTCTGTCTTCTAGGGCTTCAATGGGGAGTGTGCGGCTTGTGGTGCTCGGGGAACTTCGGATCCGATGCGGTTAAGTTTGCTCCGGGCGGTCATCGAAACAATGTAGACAATCACACATGGTAGGGATCTCGTCCTTCGGCCCTGTCGTCGTCACGTTGCCTCCTCCTCTTGCGGTACTTCGGTGCTGGTGAGGAGATGTGTTGGAGGAGGGGCTCACCTACTAGCTCTTGGTATGGCACATGTGGTGCCTTTGGTCACGACGTTGGGTGTTGTCCACCTTTTCAAGGGCGCGAGCGATGGCATCTGTTTCTTCGGGCGCTACTTCGGAACCGTAGCTTTGGTAACTTCTCGTCCGCAAAAGAGGCTGGCTCTGGTTACAAGGCTGAACAAGAGGACCAGCGTCGGCGCGTCACCATCTTGTTCTGGATGTCGATGATGTCGGGATTCCAAGGGGATGTCTTGTAATTTTGATTTCCTTATAAGGCCGGGGCTTGAACAAAATTACTTATTTTCTACAAATAACATAAAAAAATCAATGATAGGGGTGTGGTATGTACAAACATGATAAAAAACTTTAGCACTCTACATGATATATTTCTTAGTTTAGCACCATGCTTTAATGACATACTAATTTATTTCATTATTCCACTAGAAGTCCATATTAAGCCTACATGATTGTTGACCGTATCTTAGTTTCCAAGAGGTAATAGTAATACTACCATCAGATGACGGAAAGATGGGCAGTTCATATTAATTTCTTAGAGCAACATCCTAAAATTTCTCTTGGGAATGAGGTATATTTGTGGAGAATGCCGACCTACTAATCTTCTCGTAGTCATGGATATGGGGAGGGCAAAGACAAGCAACGACTATTGGTCCACATCTTATAGAGGGAAAAGGAATATTGCTGACTTGCAGAAGATGCTATTGCTAAAAATCGCACAAAGGCTGAATTCCACATGGTAACATACATCCGTCGAAACATGAATCCCGAGAAAAACATCATTAACTTTGGCAACCACATAAAAGCCAATTACTACTAGTTGTGGGTTTGCCTTAGTGTGGGACATTTGTCGATAGAAAGAGTGTCGCGAGGAAGGGGTGGGAACAAGGAGAAATAAAAATAAAAATAGTAATAAGAAAGAGATGCCCCATGAAGGTAGGCCGCGACCTGGTGAGAAAGAGGAGAGATAATGGCAGGGTTAACCCATGAATGAATGAGCAAGCAAGAAAGACACACATCAACAATGGGTGGGAGACAACGGGCGATGGCCGGCGAAGAATTTTATCATCAATATCCACCTCTCTTCTAAGGTGACATAGACCAACAAGATTCAGTGCAGCTGTCGGCTGGTTCGATGCTAGTAGGTCAAGTGTCCATCCTTATGTCTTGAAGTCCAAGAAACTCATTACGAGTTGTCACCCTTCCTCCCGTCACATTTCGTGTCATACACGAAGAATCTCCGATTTATTTCTCTCAATATTAAAAGAAGGAAACAATCTTGGCCTACTTTAATGTCTGGAGAGATCCTCAAACCCAAAAGTTCCCAGCCACTTGGATCCATGAAAAACGTGACCAAACAGACCTAGTCCCATCACGAGTACTCTCCCAGCATCCGGTCCTCTAAATCTAATATGAACAAGGACTTGCGACAAAGTTGTTGAAACTTGTTTTCTCAGTGCAATAATCGACTATATAGTCAATGCTTTCTTTTTCAAAAAATTGGCCATAATAGTGACAATATTACACAAATTTGAGAATTTATAATTTAGGTGATGCCTCTGCCTATACATATATTTTGTTTGTTCCTATTTTGATGACGGGAAAACACTGACATGTAGAGCACAACCCAAAAATGAACATATCGAATCTACTACTCACATGCCTTCTAGTTTAATGGCATCTCTAATCCAATCCCAAAATCTTAATTTCTAATAGTTTCTGGGTGGGATGCCGTAACCTAATCCATCCTCAAAAAGTTAGTGTCCAATGTTTGTTTCATACTCAATAACAAATAAGATCCAAATGGAATCTTCCAACAACCTCACTGGGTGTGTCCCATTTTTGATTGAGTGTGGGAGAAGGAGATGATGTGTTTTGGGCACTAACACTGTTGTTTTGCTTTGGCATAAGTTGGTCATGGGATGCAAGCAGGGCCATCTTCTAGGCCCGACCCAACTAAAAGATTGACAGCCGCATCCAAGCAGTTTGCATCCTTTTTTAAAGAAAAGGCTCAAAGTTGTAGACACACGAATAAAGACCAGATCCACACATACCCACTGAAGACCAGCACTGGCCAAATCCCTCATATCTGACAGAGACACACCTACACATGCCCTCGAATGACAATAGACGCACCATCCAGCTGGGGATCGGGTGTGGGAAACAACAATCTTATTTTGGGAGATCGCCGCCACACAGCCCTAACCAAGACAAGAGCGCTAAACTTAACAAGAACAAGAGCGTCCTCCCACCGGTGGGGATGAGGTCCTCTGCACCTATATGGGCTAAAGGCCATCGTAGGCGAGGCCGACAGGTGACAGGGCAGACGGGAGGAGAGTAAACCTAATCTTCTGGGAGTCTTTTTCGTACATATATAAATACTTGGTTTTCTTGCCATTTTAGAATAATAAAAGTTTTTCTTATGTAGAAGAAGAAAGTTAAACAAAGGCGTGTTAGTGTTGTTTACAAATTTTTTTGTATCACAATTTTACACAATTTTCTTGAAATATGCATGGACAATTTATTTTACATACATGAACATTTACATGAAAATATGGTTCATAAAACATTGTTTGATGCAGATCATAGTTTTGTGCACAAATAAAAAATTGACGTTCTACTCAACCATTTTTACTTGACAAGCACGAACATTTTTTTTGGAAATAAATATACGGTGTAACATCCGTTAAAAGTTTTTTTTTCTACAAACATGTTTAAAAGAAATTAAGAAACACAATTTATATGGGGGAGTACTTTTGTGAGGCAAATTTATTCTTCTTATACTAATTATTTATTTTGCAAAAACAGGAATTGCAATGGGTTGGCCTTCCCCCTAATAAAAAGGTGCCCTCCCTCCAACCGCTCAAAACAAATCTCCTTCCCTCCAAAACACTCTGAATGCAGCAAGCTCGTCCCTCCCGGCTTCCTCCTCCATTGCCAACCTTGCTTGCACCAGAAAACCACCGCAACAACCCACTCGATGTCGTCCACCACCACCACTTCATCGCCCCTCTCTATGTGCTTTCTCATGTCCGCTCCACCTTGCCGCACCGGTGAAGACAAGAAAGAAAGAAACCGAAAAGGCTTCTTGGAGACAACCCTCCAATGGTGAAGGGTGCCGGGAAGAAGCGCCGCGGGGCGAAGGAGCCCAAGGACGATGAGACCGCACCTCCTCGGAGCGAGGTGTCCGCTCTGGAGCTCCCTGACATGACACCACCGCCGACTCGGGCAAGGTGTCTGCAAGGCTGGCCCATAGGCTGGGCAAAAGGGGCGATCGCCCCGGGCCCCAAGAAGCGAGGGCCCCAACTAAAAATTATACTAGAAAACACTATATGACCAGGAATTGCATCAAGATTATTAAATGTATAATGTAGAGCCTTAATTTGCAGGATCACAAGTTCACAACACATGCTGATAGTTTATACCACGCAAAGGCAAACGAATCCAACTTGCGAAGTTTAGTCGAAATACGCCTGTCTCTCTTTACGATGGATGTCAATATCATAATGAAATTATTAATAACTAGATTTTAATGTTTAAACCAGTGCATAATTTTTATTCGCAAAACGGGTAAGAGATCTCATTTGTTCCAAATCAAACCAAGTGAATGTAGACAAGCATGTCACATAATTGTATCATACGTAAAAGTACAATCAACAATATTTTGGGTTATGCGATGATTCTATTACTGAAACAAACTTGCATGATGCATTTTCTATGCCCTAGAAGTTTCAATAAATATGATTGCCTGATATACAGTAGAAATAACTATTAAAATATTTATTAGTGTGTATATTATTTAAAAATATTTACCACAATATTCAATAATGTTAAAATATACATGAACACACACACATACACACACATTTTTTTATAGTTTATGCAATAAATATAATCATTAATTCAGAAGATTTTTAACGAGAAAAATTGGTACGTAATATAATTTAAATTTTGCAGAATAAAACAATCAATGATATATACATTATAATTGTATAACATGAATAATATAATTATTATTTAGAAACATTATTATGTGACTAAGTCATAGGAAAATATATTAATTAAAATTGTAATATGGTTCACTTAGTTTAAAATAAGTGTAAAAGTTAAGTATGAAAAACAATTGTTTTACCTTGCCCCCGGCCCGAAAATGGTTTGTGCCGACTTTGCGTGTCCGCACTAAACCTCCGTGGCACGCCACCACCGTTAACCCAACCCGAGATCGACACCATGCAGCGACTCCATTGTAACGTCGCGCCATCTCAGGCGACCACGCAATATCTCCCAGGCACGCGACCCTAGCTACCTCAGGCCAAGGTTGTCCCTAGCCCTTTTGTGATTGTCCTAGCCCCCGCTTATGTGCCGCCTCAGGCCGACATGGTCTGGTTCAGGCGGCTGTTGGAGGCCCTCTGCGACCAGTTTCTTGGGACGGTTGTTGCGAGGATCGTCGAGGCCTTGCAGGGCACGTGGGCGTCCGTGCACAGGTGGTGAAGTGGACCGCCATCATTACCTACCAATGACGCCATGCTCGTTTTCGTTGTGCTGGAGTTTAAGAAGCAAAACAAGAAGAAGAACGAGAACAAGAAGCTTGTCCTCCCTGATGTACGACGCAACAAGACATGGATGTACAAGAACTATGATGATCAGAAGAAGAACAATAACAAAAAGTGTGACATCTCCCCTCCTGCTCCTCTTGCTGACTCGCAGCCAGCACCGACGCCAGTGGTATGAATTACTCCTCTCCTTCCCCAAATTTTAGAGCACCCATTCTCTTTGGACATGGCCTATATTGTTCAAATTTTAGAGAAGTGTCTCCTTATGTACAACTTTGCCTTCAGAAAATTGTAAAGAAATGGCAAACTGAAAACAAAATTCAGTAATAGTTTCAGAGCATCCAGAGTCACAAACCATAAAATGAACTTTGTTGGAATTCGTTGATAATTGCATGAGGACTGAATTTAAGTTAATCAGTTAAAAGCTATAGCATTATGCAAAGAAACTTTGATGGAACTCTGACATCTCTCTTTTGATGAAGGGCATCAAGACTTTGCATTCAGTTAAAATTCAGTGACAGGAAAACAAATGTGATGGCATCTCCACAACAGGAACACTGTTGTCATGGAGGATACAGATTTCCTTAAATTTTTTAAGAGAAACAAATAATTTGGAAAGTATTACTTTACTGAACCAGTGCTTACAATTCTAGAACACATGAACCAGTATTTTTTCTAAAAATAAATACCAGGGCATCAGTTATATTACATTATAAAAAATAATGGGTGGTAAAGTATATATAAGGATGGCCTACAAGTTATTTACAATGTTCTTCTGTTAATTTTGCCAACAAAGTTACCATAGGATTGTGTCTTAATTTGCTTGTACTCCGTCACATATCTTGTTGATAGTTTCACTCAGTTTGAGTTTTGACAATCAACCTTCCATTCATTTTGTTCCATTGTTTCACATTTTTTCCCATTCCTTCACATTTGTTAATGTTGTTCAGCTTTTTAATCTTGTATAGTACCTATACTCAGATCGTTGATGCAGTGACCGTCCCTGCTGCGACTGAGGAGAGATATAAGAGGTACTGTATAATAGCTGCATCCTGTTCGGTGACAACCACAGTGTGCTACCTCTACATTTTTGAGCCGGAGCTTCACCCGAATGGGATTGTCCGCACGTGTGATGTGAGAAATGGAATTAGGATCGTTCTACTCCCAACCCATCTGTTCATTTGATTTTGAGCTAAATTTCATTTGCTTTTCTAAATAATCACATATTGCAACAAGCATAAGTACCGCCTTACTACACTAGACGTTATGCTAACTGTGACTGTAGGAGTTCACATCACACTTGTTGGCTCGTTGAGCCAATGACGTTGAACTTTCTAAGATTAGGATTAATCCACATTGGAGGTGGACAGTTAGCACCGGTCCAAACATTTTTGGGGCCTGGGGCCATGTATAATAATGTTTTTTCATACTAAAATTTTATACTTATTTAAATTACATATACCATATTATAATTTAAAATAATATGATTTTCTATTATTAGTCACATAAGAATGTTTCCAAATAATATTTATATTACTCAGTGTTACACATTGTAATATATATCATTGAAATTTTTTATTATACAAAATTTAAATTGTAGGACAAAAAAAATCTTATTTTTGTTAAGAAAATCTTTCAAATTAATTTTCAAACATTGCATAAACTATATAGTGTATACACATATATTTGCATATCTTAATTTGTGTTCATATATCTTTTAATATTATTGACTAACATGGTAGATATGTCTAAATTATGCCTACTAATAAATATTTTAGTAGTGGTTTCTAGCAACCATATTCATAGAAATTTCTAGAGTATAGCAAACGTGACTCGCAAGTAAACATGACCATTCCACCGGTCGGGCTTGGCAAAGCCCAAAGAAAAAATCCCACGCCCGACTCCGACCCGAAACACATGAACAATGTCATTTTTAATGAAATTAATCATATTCGGGATATTATGTTAATTTATTATACCTAGATTTTGAATAACAAGCTTTGGGTTTGGGCCTCTGGGCCAAGTTGACCATGAATAGGTTGACTTGCAGCTTCGGTTGAATAATAGAATCATCGAAGAACCAAAAATATTGTTGACTGTACCTTTGTGCCTGCTTTGATTATCTGATATGCGCATCTTGATTCACTTGGTTTGATTTGGTGCAAATGAGATCTCATAACCATTTCTCAAATGAAAAAGAGTGCATTGGTTTAAACATTGTAATCTTGTTATCATAAATTTCACTATAATACTAAGACATCCATCATAAAGTGAGACTAGCATATTTAAACTCAAGTTCCCTAGTTGGATTGGATTGCCTCCGCATGGCATAAAGTATTACTATGTAGTGTGTATTTGTGCTCCTTCAAATTAAGGTCTATTTTTTGCATTTAATAATATTTTAAATGTAATGTGTAATTGTATAGTGTTTATTAGTATAATTTATAGTTCGGGCCCTCACCTCTTGGGCCCGGGGCGATCGCCCCTTTTGCCCGGCCAATGAGCCAGCCCTGTGGACAGTTATAACAAAGCTGAGGAGACACAAGTTCATCCCTGTTGTTATCATCCAAGTTAAGAATTCCCATATCACTCTGAATGTTCTTATGTCCCATTGCCATCGAAAATTATCATTGGTAAAATAGGAATGATTTCCTTGAGAGCAGGATATTCATCAGCATCGAGGCATAGAGATAGATTATGACCAAGAAATAACACATGGTCATGCAGGCAAGGGATCAACTTAATTTATTCCAAAGAGCATCAATCTCAAATATTTTAATTTCTGTAGTGTTCTAGTACTCAGATGCACCAGTGTAAGTGCATCTAGTGCCACCCCTGTTGGTTTTGATGTATTGAAGACAAACGTGGTCGATGGACTAATGTGTTTGTGAGAGTTCACAGGTTAACACAGATAGAAGGCCCTGGAGTTTCGGTTTAACCGTCGAAGACGACCCCTAAAAATGCCCGGAGGCATTGATGATGGCCGAAGCCATTGGTGGTACGCGAAGATAATTGCTTGAAGATAATGAAATGCAAAGACAAGGTCTTTTGGTAGCTTCGTTTCTTATTTCCCGAGTCATAGGAACCACCGTACTGTTAAGTGCGGTCGAGGTGATCAAAGTCAGATGCTGACGTGATGCTCAACCCAAACACCTATGTCTTCGAGCGAAGATAATGAGAGTAAATCTCTTCTAGAGTTGGTTGAGTCAGCATTGCTTGTAGAGCAAGTAAAGCTGTCGCGTGTGTCTGAAATCCGACCATTGGAACACGTGTCGGTTGGCCATTGACCCAGGGTCATTTCGGTCATATCATGTCGGGTTACCTGCTGGCTATAAATAGTCCACCCCTCCACCATAAGTAGGTGGCTACTCAGAGATTGATACGGCTGTTGTCGTTTTGGAGCAACCCACCTCAAAGACATTGAGAGAGAACTATCCTGCAAGGATAAACCCAAAAACCTAGAGCTAGAGTATTTGAGCATCATCAAAGTCATTCTGTTCCGAGTGAACCAAAGACTCATTACACTTGAAGACTGTGATCTTCCAGACGGTTAGGCGTCGTGGGTCTAGAGCATCCAAGGGTCATTGTGGATTGTCGGGTGACCGAGTTTGTACGGGTTTCAGAAGTCTCCCCTAAAGACTTACATGAGTGATTAGGCGTGGTCTAAGTGACCTCGGCTCAAGGAGAACAAGGTGAAGACGAGGTATTTGGAGTTAATTCTCAGCCTCCCCAACCAGACGTACAGTTGTCACAGCAACTAGAATTGGTCCAACAAATCTCGTGTCTTCGTCAAGCAACTGGTTCTATCTTTCACTCTCATACTTACTGTACTGTGAAGCCATAGCTTGATCTTTACTGTCTGAAGACCTACCTCGAAGACATTCATACATGTAGTTTATCTTCACACTGTTTAAGTTTATCTCCAGCTAGTCTTAATGTGTATGATGATTGTGCTTGACATGCATGTATGTCTTCGTCGTTTTTCATGCTTTGCTTAGATCTTTGACTGTTATCCCTACCTAATCTTGTTCCGCTTCCACATACTTTGAATACATTTATTGTTTTGAAGCCTTTCATAAAAATCACCTATTCACCCCCTCTAGTCGATAACTAGCACTTTCAATTGGTATCAGAGCAAGGTACTCCCTTGTTCTGTGTTTTGGTTTAACCACCTGGATTTTTAGCTATGTTGACTGCAGGGATAATCAAGGTCTCTGCTGCGTGCCCTATCTTCAATGGCACTGATTACCCATACTGGAAGAACAAGATGCGAATGCATCTCGAAGCCATTGACAACGACCTCTGGTATGTCATCATGGCTGGCATTCCTGATGTTGGTGAAGGTATCACTGCTGCTGATGTGAAGAGATTTGCTCAACTGGACTCAACCGCCAAGAACATTATATGTGGTCATCTGACCAAAGGACAGTATGGCCGTGTGAGTGCTCTTACCACTGCAAAGCAAATCTCGGAATGGCTCTCAAAAGTCAATGAAGGTGTCTCATCTCAGAGAGACTCACGTGTTGATGTGCTCCGCAACCTGTTCAACCGCTTCAAGAGACTTGGCAATGAAAATGTTCATCTCACGTTTGATAGACTCACAGACATATCAAATGAGTTGAATGCACTGGGAGCCACTGATATCTCCAAACGTGAAGTTGTGAAGAAGCTATGGAGATCTCTCGACAGTTCCTTTGACACTTTAGCTCTCATGATCCAAGAACTCCCTAATTTCAAGGATCTAGACCCTGTTGATATCCTTGAGAGGCTGAATACTCATGAGTTCCAACAAGCTGGGAAGAGGGAAATCTATGGTTCCGGTTATGGTCACTCTCGTACTCTGAAGGCAAAAGTTGTGTCTTCCTATGAAGAAGAATCTGAATGCCGTTCTGATGGTGCCGAAGACATTGGCAAAGAACTGGCTCTGCTCGTAAGGAAGTTCCAGAAGTTTGCCAAGTCACGGTGCTTTGGTAAATATTCAAGGCGTGACTCCAAGAAATTAGGAGAAATGTCTTCGCGCGACAACAAGTAGCAAACATGTCACAAGTGCAAGAAAGCTGGTCACTTCATCGCTGATTGTCCACGATGGGAGAAGGAATCAAAGAAGAAGAGCAAGGACTATGACTCTGACGACAAGAAGAAGAAGAAGCATCACAAGTCTTCGTCCAAGTCTTCGTCGCATAAGAAGAGCTCCTGTGGAAAAGCTCATGCGTTCATTGGCAAGGAAATGGATTCTGGTGCTGAATCAGAGTTTGAAGCTGAAGAAGAATCTGAAGTAGAGTATGACTCTGAAGTCATAGGCTTGGCTATGGCTTCAACATTCGTCTCTTCATCTGTCTTCGACCCCGAAGAAAATGGGCCCCTCATCAACAACGAAGACAGTGACGGCGACTGTGCTCCAGCCTACTGCTTCATGGCAAAAGGCTCCAAGGTACCTTCAAAATCTTCACGACATGACTCTGATAGCGAAGTTGAATTTGATGATGACTTAAAACCCATCTATTCTAAAATTGTCAAAATTTCCACTAAACAACAAAATGCTATGGAGAAAATGCAAAAATCACTAGACAAAAGCGATGACCTGTTACGCTGCGAGATGGGTCTGAACGAAACTATGGCTGAAGATATGCAAAGTCTTCGTTCAAGGTTTGAGGATCTCCAAAATCGTCATGAGGTTCTCACAACTGATCATGAGAAGCTTTCTTATGAATATCTTCAAAGAAAGCAAGATCTTGAGAAGTTGAGAGAAGCTCATGAGGATCTTTGGAAGGAAAACGACTCACTTCTTGCAGAACAGATCAGTACTGCTCAGGATGAATTTAATGGTCCATGCTTAAAATGCCTTGCTCATGAAGCTAATGATTCTACTGCTGAATGTTTGAATGCTTCTGAGAATGCATTATCTTCAACTATATCTGTGGTGTCTAACCCCGCATCTGAGGAAACCACTGCTATCACTGATGACAATGACAGGTTGAAGACATTGCTTGAAACAGGCATGTACAAGAGTCTTAAAGGACATCTGATCTTGTGTGATGTCCTCAAGTAGACAATCTTGAACAAGAACCTTAGAAAAGAGGGTGTTGGTTTCGAAAGAAACATCAATGTCGATGGATCCTACTAGAAACCCGAGCAGTATCCCAAAACCACATGGGTTGTTGCAAAGGGACCCTCAATTGATCCATCTACTTTATCTGGATTTAACTGTGCTAATCCTATCATAATTGATGAATCTTTTGACTCTAACTATAAACTGTTCAAATCTCAACATGGTGAAGTGTTTGCTAGATTTATTGGCACTAACTGCAGGAACGATTCACCCATGAAGAAGATCTGGGTCCCCAAATGTCTTCTTGAGAAGCTTCCTGTGAATGTCATGACGACACCGCAAAAGTCGAAGACATACCCCAGATCTAAGTCTTCGAGAAGACAAAGATCTTCATATGTGCACACTAACAACTATGTTTCGCAGGAGAGGATTCAAAGGACTCATGAATATGAGCACTACGGCATGAACCGTTATGTTCATCCCACCAAGAACTTTTCTGTATATTCATTCGAGTATTCTAACCCTCCTGTGAAGCGTGCTATTAGGACAAGATTGCCAAAATTATCTGATGCTGCTTTACATCTGATTGCTTCTAAGCCACCCCTGCAGATGTGTCTGGTTAAGAAGAATTAATATCTTCATGCAACATCGGGTCTCCAGATGGGATGAAGCTTAACTCGAAGATTATCTCTGGAGACCCGAAAACCTTCTTGTGTGGACGCAAGATAAACATGGTAATGGATTCTACCATTACATCATCCAGTTATCTTACTGCTTATTACTACAATATATCTTCATCAATGCATGTTACACCTGCATGCCTTGGTGAACCAAGACTAATTCATAATGCAGGAAAATAAATCCAACTCCACTGAATGGATCATGGATAGTGGATGCACTAGTCACATGACTGGTGATTGAAGCCTATTGATGGAGTCAACTCTTCCACCTCCAACAAAGGATCACATCATCTTTGCCGACAAAATTAGTAGCAAAGTAATGGGGCTAGGTAGAGTTGCTATCACAAGGGATCGACACATGGACAATGTGATGCTTGTTGAATCCCTTGGTTACAACTTAATGTGTGTCTCAATGCTTTGTGATCTAGATATGCTGGTCATATTTGGCAAATTTTGATGTGTCGTAGTAATGGCCTCTGACAAAACCAAAGTCTATGAAGGTTTTCGAATAGGTGATCTATACATGGTATACTTCTCTACAGGACCACAGGTTGCCACATGTCTACTAGCAAAAGCTTCAGAATGCTGGCTATGGCACATAAGACTATGACTTGCTGGTATGAGGAACTTTCACACTCTCGCCAAGAAGAAGCTTATCATTGGCGTCGAGGGAGTCTAGTTAAAGAAGGATCACTTATGCGGTGCCTGTGATGCCGGGAAGATGACTAGGGCCAAACATCCCTCGAAGACAATCATGACGACCTCCAGTCCCTTCGAGCTGCTCCACATGGACTTATTTGGACCTACTCACTAGTCCACCTTTTCTACCAGTGCAAATCTATATGGCTTCATAATTGTTGATGATTATTCTCGATATACCTGGGTGCACATCTTACTCTATATGACTGAAGTGCAGGATGTGTTCTGGCGCTTTGCAAATAGGTGCATGACCAACTACAACGTCAAGATCAAGCATATCAGGAGCGAAAACAGCACCGAGTTCAAGAACACTGGTCTAGACACATTTCTTGACACTCTTGGTATCACTCATGAGTTCTCCGCTCCATACACATCCCAGCAGAATGGCGTTGTGGAACGCAAGAATAGGACTCTCATAGAGATGGCTCGCACCATGCTTGATGAATACAAGACACCTCGAAGACTATGGCCTGAAGCCATTGACACTGCTTGGCACATCATCAACCGGGTATATCTTCACAAGTTCTTCAAGAAAACCTCATATGAGCTACTTACCGGTAAGAAACCCAATGTAAGTTATTTCAAAGTCTTCGGTGCAAGATGCTGGATTATAGTTCCACACCACTCTTCAAAATTTGCACCGAAAGCACATGAGGGTTTCATGCTTGGTTATGGAAAGGATTCGCACACGTACAGAGTCTTCAACACTTCTCACAACAAAATTGTTAAGACTGTAGATGTGCGATTTGATGAAACTAATGGCTCGCAAGGAGAGCACCTGCCTTCTATGTTATATGAACTTCCACCGGAAGAAGCTATCAGGAAGATGGGCACTGGTGAGATCATACCTGAGCAACCTGAAGCTGATGAAGTCATCATTACTCCTGGTGCTCAACACGAAGACAATGACATTCCTGAAGAAAATGCTGATGATGAAGACAATGCTCAGCAACAGGACCAAAGTCTTCGCCCTGCTCATCCCCGTGTGGCTAACGAAGTTCAAATTGAGAAGATGCTTGACAACATAAATGCACCAGGTCCTCTCACTCGCTCAAGAGCAAGTCAATTAGCTAACTTTTGTGGGCATTATGCTTTTGTGTCTATCTCATAACCCACCAAAATAGATGAAACCTTCATGGAATCCAAATGGATTCAAGCCATGCAAGAAGAGCTTCATCAATTCAAGCTCAATAATGTATGGGAGCTAGTCAAGCGACCAGATCCATGCAAGCACTCCATCATTGGCACCAAATGGATCTACCGCAACAAGCAAGATGAGTCTGGCCAAGTGGTCAGAAACAAGGCTCGACTAGTCGCTCAAGGCTATACACAGGTTGAAGCCATATGTATATTGCTTGCTTATGCTAACCACCATGACATACGCCTATATCAAATGGATGTCAAAAGTGCATTCCTCAATGGTAAGATTGAGGAAGAAGTATATGTTGCTCAACCACCAGGGTTTGAAGAATCAAAACATCCTGATATGGTGTATAGACTCAACAAGGCATTGTATGGCCTCAAACAAGCACCAAGGGCTTAGTATGATACCCTCAAGGAATTTCTTAAGGAGAAAGGCTGCAAACCTGGTTCACTCGATCCTACTATCTTCACTAAATCATATGATGATGAATTGTTTGTGCGCCAAATCTATGTGAATGATATTATCTTCGGTTGCACTAACAATCGATATAGTGATGAGTTTAGCTTCATGATGCAAGAGCAATATCAGATGTCGATGATGGGAGAGCTGAAGTTCTTTGTAGGGCTTCAAATTCGACAGCAACCAAATGGCATCTTCATATCTCAAGAGAAGTATCTCAAGGATTTCCTCAAGAAGTTTGGCATGCAAGATTGCAAAGGATACAAGACGCCAATGCCAACAAACGGCCACCTCTGCACTGACGAAAATGGTAAAGATTTCGATCAAAAGGTATATCGCTCCATGGTTGGCTCTCTGTTGTACCTCTGTGCATCTAGGCTAGATATAATGCTTAGCGTTTGCATGTGTGCCCGATTTCAAGCGGCACCAAAGGAATCACATCACTTAGCTGTGAAGCGAATACTTAGATATCTGGTTTACACCCCAACACTAGGATTATGGTATCCAAAGGGCTCACAGTTTGATCTCATTGGCTTCTCCGATTCTGATTTCGCTGGCGACAGAGTTGATCACAAGTCTACATCAGGTACATGTCACTTTCTTGGACGATCTCTTGTATGTTGGTCTTCGAAGAAGCAGAACTGCGTGTCACTCTCCACTACCGAAGTCGAATACATTGCTGCTGGCGCCTGCTGTACACAACTTCTGTGGATGAAGCAAACTCTCAAGGATTATGGCGTCAACATGAAGCATGTTCCCCTCTACTGCGACAATGAGAGTGCTATCAAGATCTCCCACAACCTAGTGCAGTTCTCGAAGATGAAGCACATTTAGATACGACATCATTTTCTTCGTGATCATGTGTTGAAGGGTGACATTATCATCAAGCATGCGAAGACTGAAGATCAATTGGCTGATATCTTCATGAAGCCTTTGGACGAGAAGAGATTTTGCAAGTTGCCGTGTGAGATAAATATCTTAGAATCCTCAAATGTCCTTTGAATGGGCATATATCCTAATGCTTTTGCATGTTGATGACTTTGATGCACAACACACGAAGTAACGTATGTCTTCAACTCATCAAGACTTACACTCCAAGTGTAAATACATTAACGAAGAATATGACTTCAGAGCGCCATGATAATTGTGCACCGTGTGTGGGTCAAATATTCTTATACGGTGGGTAACGCCACCAACCCTTTTCGAAGACATTGCTTTTATCTTTGCATCTTGCTCTTATGTCTTCAAAAAGTTGAGTTTATCTTCAATTCATATGTTCATCTTTGAAGATAAACAAATTTGTCATTCGAAAACATTGCATATGTTACTATGGAGTTTGTCCTCTACAACATCTTGCCTATAGATAAGTCTTCAGATTCGTTTTAATCTAGGAAAATGTGATCGGACCCACCAACCTCCTCTATGCTTATCTCTCCTTACAACTATTAAACTCCAGTCATATGCATTCTGATTGACACGTGTTGATTGTCTTTACTGCATCCTTGGCAGTCGAAGACAAACTCAACCATCCTCAAAATTTCACCTTTATACTTTTTACTGCCTTTTCTACCAAAATTCCCGTGTCTGGCGCTTCCGATCCGAGGTAGTGGGCTGTCAAACGTGTTGCATGCATGCCACGTGTCCCATTAAGCCGAAGAGTCAGAGGCATATCTGTCCAAAAATTTCGGGCATTCCAGTTCATCACCACCTTACAAATACAATTTCACCGGTGCAATAATTACTCTTTTATTCTCTCTCCTTCGCCACCCTCGAGCCCCAAACCCTAGAGCCATCACTGGATTTCATCGTTGCTGGAGAAGGAGCGCTTCGCTGCCGTGACTCCTCCGTCGCCGTACTCACGTAGGCCGCGACCATCCTCGTCTGCCACCGCCATAGCCGTCTACCACCACCAAGATAAGGTGTGGCAGATCGAACTGCTCTGCTGACTTGGCTTGAGACTGCGTCGGTATTTCCCCAAAGACGAAGGGATGATGCAGCACAGCGACGGTAAGTATTTCCCTCAGTTATGAAACCAAGGTTATCGAACCAGTAGGAGGATCACCACCACCCAATAAGCAGCACCTGCACACAAACAACAAATACTTGCAACCCAACGCGAAAGAGAGGTTGTCAATCTCTCTACGGTAATAAGATAGATTAGGTAGTGATAGATAGGAGAGATAGATCTCTCAAGAGCACAAATAAAAAGAGCAAATATGCAGCAATATATTTTTGGGTTTTTGGTTTTGTAGATCTGAAAACAAAGAGTGCAAAAACGTAGATCGGAAAGCAATATGATGGAAAAGTAGACCCGGGGGCCGTAGGGTTCACTAGTGGCTTCTCTCATGAGTATAGCGCATGGTGGGTGAACAAATTACTGTTGGGCAATTGATAGAAAATCGAATAGTCATGACGATATCCAAGGCGATGATCATTATATAGGCATCACGTCCAAGATAGATAGACCGACCCCTGCCTGCATCTACCTCTATTACTTCACACATCGACCGCTATCCAGCTTGCATCTAGTGTATTAAGTTCATGGAAAAAGGGAGTAATGCAATAAGAATGATGACATGATGTAGACAAGATCTATTCATGTAGGAATATACCCCATCTTGTTATCCTTAATAGCAACGATACATGCGTGTCTTGCTACCCCTTCTGTCACTAGGAAAGAACACCGCAAGATCGAACCCATCACAAAGCACCTCTTCCCATGGCAAGAAAAATCGATCTAGTCGGCCTAACTAAACCAAAGATTCGGAGAAGAAATACGAGGCTATAAGTAATCATGCATATAAGAGATCAAAGAAGACTCAAATAATATTCATGGGTAGAAACTGATCATGAACTCAAAATTCATCGGATCCCAACAAACACACTGCAAAAGTTTCCATCAAATAGATCTCTAAGAGACCATTGTATTGAGAATCCTAAGAGAGAGAGAGGAAGCCATCTAGCTACTGCCTACGGACCCGTAGGTCTATGGTGGACTACGCACGCATCATTGGAGAGGCACCTATGAAGAAGATGAACCCCTCCGTGATGGTGTTTAGATTGGATCTCGAGGTTCTGGAACTTGCGCGACTGGAATTGTGTTTCTTCGACTCCCCTAGGGTTTTTGGAATATTTGGGAATTTATAGGCATCAGAGGCGGTGCGGAGGGGCCTGTTGAGGGCACAACCCATCAGGGCGCGTCGGGGGCCCCCTGGCGCTTCCTGGTGGGTTGTGCTCTCCATAGCCCACCTTCCTGGCTCTTCTTTGGCCCACTGGGTTTCTTCTGGTCCAGAAAAAATCTCCAAAAAGTTTCGTCGCAATTGGACTCCGTTTGGTATTGATTTTCTGCGAAGTAAAAAACAAGCAAAAACAGCAACTGGCACTTTGGCACTATGTCAATAGGTTAGTCCCAAAAAATGATATAAAGTTGTTATAAAATGATTGTAAAACATCCAAGAATGATAATATAACAACATGGAACAAGCAAAAATTATAGATATGTTGGAGACATATCTGCATCCCCAAGGTTAATTCCTACTCGTCCTCGAGTAGGTAAATGATAAAAATAGAATTTTTGATGTGGAATGCTGCCTAACATGTTCATCATATTATTTTCTTTTGTATGGCATGGACATTTGGACTTATAGATGATTCAAAGCAATAGTCTAGTTTTAACATAATGACTTCAATACTCAAGCATGTCAACAAGCAACCATGTCTTTCAAAATATCAACACTAAAGAAAGTTATCCCTAGCCCATCATGCTCAATCATTGATCCATTCATGAAACACACTCAAATATTAGCTATGCCCAATGCACAAGTACGATCATAGTGCCCCCTAGTTGGTGCTTATAAGAGAAGATGGAGACTCAAAGAAAAAATAAAAAAATGCATAAAGTAAATAGATAGGCCCTTCGTAGAGGAAAGTAGGGATTTGTAGAGGTGCCAGAGCTCAAAGTTTTAAATTGAGAGTGAAAAATATTTTGGATGGCATGCTTTTCCTGTCAACGAAAACGACAAAGTAGCTCACAATACTTTCCATGCTAGATATATCATAGGCGGTTCCCAAACAGAAAATAAAGTTTATTCCTTTTTCCACCAAACTTTCACTTTCCATGGCGGGCCGTATCCACGGTTGCCTTCCATACCAACACTTTTCCAAGGAATTTATTATTTGACAACATAAAGTAAATATTTTTTCCTTTTCATTTCGGGAATGGGCGTCCCTATTACCGCCACACTCTCGTGTAATGACAAGTGAATAAACACTCATCTTGATAATAACACCTAGCATGAAAAAATATTGGACACTCCCCACCGTTTCATGAGCGATACGGGCACACAAAAGAGAAAATTTATTTTGAAATAGGGATGGCACATACAAATTTGCTTGGAACGGCATGGAAATACCGCATATAGGTAGGTATGGTGGACTCATAAGACAAAACTTGGTTTAAGGATTTTGGATGCACAAGTAGTATTTCTACTTAGTACAAATGGAGGCTAGCAAATAGATTGGGAAGCAACCAAACCAAGAAACGAAAATTCACATAAGTGAGCATTGAACATAACTAACACCGAATAATGCACCACAAGTAGGATGTAACTTCATTGCATAACTATTGACTTTCGTGCATGCATAGGGAATCACAAACCTTAACACCAATATTCTTACTAAGCATAATTACTCACTAACATGACTCACATATTACTATCATCATGTTTCAAAACTATTACAAGGAATCAAGTTTAGTTTGACCAATGATCTTCATGGAAGTTTTTATTATATCCTCCTTGGATATCTATCACTTTGGGACTAGTTTCATATATTGCCATTGCTTTTGGCAAGCTCAAACAAAGTGAAGCATATGAGCATAAGAATTTCATCTCTCAAAAAGGTATAAGTGAAGCACGAGAGGATTACTTCAAAATTTACTAACTCTCAAATTAATCTAAGTGAAGCATGAGAGTATTTCTACAAAAATTTCCAAGCACACCGTGCTCTAAAATATATAAGTGAAGCACTAGAGCAATCCTATATCTCAAAAAGTTTATGTGAAGCACATAGAGCAATTCTAACAAATTATAGCATGATTGTGGCTCTCTCAAATAGGTGTGTACAGCAAGGATACAAAGGAAAAACTAACAAACAAAGCAAGCAAAGATACAAGACGCTCCAAGGAAAACTCATGATATGTGACGAATAAAAATATAGCTCCAAGTAAAATACCGATGGTCGTTAGAAGAAAGAGGGGATGCCACTCGAGGGCATCCCCAATCTTAGTTGCTTGTTACTCTTTGGATATATCTTGCGGGTGTGGTAGCATCCCCAAGCTTAGGCTTTTATCAATCCTTATTCCTTCATCCATCGCGATCTCACCCAAAACTTGAAAACTTCAATCACACAAAACTCAACAAAATCTTCGTGAGATCCGTTAGTATAATAAAGCAAATCACTACTTTAGGTACTGTTGCAAACCCATTCATATTTTATTATTGCATTATACCTACTGTATTTTAACTTTACCATGGCTCAGACCCTTTAATATAACCCATAGATTCATCAAAAGAAGCACACAATGCAACGAAAACAGAATCTGTCTTAAACAGAACAGTCTGTAGTAATCTGTACTCTAAAAAATCTGAAAAATTAGGAAAACGTAAGGAATTTGTATAGAAACATTGTGTTAAAATTTCAGCTCAAAATGGTGTTCCAGGAAAAAACAAAAATTCATACACTGGACGCAAAGTTTCTGTTTCAGATTCAGCATCACTTCTAGTCACCCTATGAATCATCCTAAAGGCTTTACTTGGCACAAAAACTAAATAAACCATAAAAACACAATCATAACAGAGGCATAATTGTGTCAACACTCAAAAACAGAAAGGAAAAAGCAAAAATTTATTTATTCATTGGGTTGCCTCCCAACAAGCGCTATCGTTTTACACCCCTAGCTAGGCATAACGCATAGATTCAAGTATTGTCATCTTTGGTTTTGGATCCATAGGATGCCCTCATGATTGATTCATATGGTGGCTTAATTCTTGTTCTAGGGAAGTGTTCCATACCCTTTCTCAAGGGAAATTGAAAACGAATATTGCCTTCTTTCATATCAATCACGGCACCTATAGTGCGTAAAAACGGTCTACCAAGTATAATGGGACAAGACGGATTGCAATCAATATAAAGCACAATAAAATCAATAGTCACATAGTTCCTATTTGCAAGAATAAGAACATCATTAATTCTTCCCAAAGGCTTTTTAATAGTAGAATCCGCCAAGTGCAAATGAAGAGAACATTCTTCAATATTGGTAAGACCAAGCACATCACATAGAGATTTCGGAATCGTGGAAACACTAGCACCCAAATCACACAAAGAAAATCATTCATAATTTTTAATCTTGACCTTAATGGTAGGTTCCCACTCATCATGTAATTTTCTAGGAATAGAAATCTCCAATTCCAACTTTTCTTCAAAATATTTCATCATGGCATCAACGATATGTTTAGTAAAAACTTTATTTTGCTCATAAGCATGGGGTGAATTCAACATGGATTGCAACAAAGAAATACATTCAATCAAAGAGCAACTATCATAATTAAATTCTTTGCAATCCAAGATAGTGGGCACATCACTAGTTAAAGTTTGTCCTCTTCAAACCCACTTTTATCAAAAATTTCATCAAGATTTTCACCCTCCAAATTATTGGGACGCCTTCTTGCTAAAGTTGACTCTACTTCAGTCCCTTCATTACCAATTTTAATATTACTAAACAAGTAATCAATAGAAGAAACACCAATCACTTTAAGATCTTCATCTTTTTTATGAAGGTAATCACTAGAAAACGATTTTTCTAAGATTTCTCTTTTAGCTCTAAGCATAGCGGTTCTTTTCTTAATTTCATCCATAGAGACATATAAAAATTTAATAGATTCATCAATCTTAGGAACAAAAGATTTTAACTTGAGATTTTCAACATCATGAGAAATTCTATCAATGCTTCTAGACATATCATCAATCTTATTCAACTTTTCTTCTATCGTAGTATTGAAAGCCTTTTGCGCCTTGATAAATTCTTTAATATTACTCTCAAGATTAGAGGTGTTCCTATTATTATTGTAGGAACAATTACCATAGGAATTACCATAATTATTAGAGGAATTTCCAGGAAAAGGCCTAGGATTAAAATTACCTCTATAAGCATTGTTATTGAAATTGTTTCGAGAGACAAAATTCACATCTACGGAATCACTATTTTGTTCAATCAAAGTAGACAAAGGCACATCATTAAGATCAATAGTAGCATTTTTACTAGCAACCAATTTCATCAAAGCATCTACTTTAGCACTCAAAGTACTAATTTCCTCTACCGAATTAACTTTTTTACTAGTAGTTGCTCTTTCGGTATGCCATTGAGAATAATTAGCCATGATATTATCTAGCAATTTAGTAGCTTCACCCAAAGTAATCTCCATAAAAGTACCACCCGTGGAGGAATCTAAAAGATTTCTAGAGACAAAATTCAATCCCGCATAAAAAATTTGTATGATCATCCAAAGATTTAAACCATGAGTAGGACAATTTCTTAGCATCAACTTCATTCTTTCCCAAGATTGTGCAACATGTTCATGCTCAAGTTGCTTAAAATTCATGATTTGTGTCCTAAGGGAAATAATTTTCGCAGGCGGAAAATACTTAGTGATAAAAGCATCCTTGCACTTATTCCAAGAATCGATACTATTGCGAGGCAAAGAGGAAAACCAAATTTTTGCACGATCCCGAAAGGAAAAAGGAAATAGTTTCAACTTAACACTATAATTTTCCACATATTTTTTATTTTGCATATCACACAATTCTATGAACTTGTTTAGATGGGACGTGGCATCCTCATTAGGAGTACCGGCAAATTGATCTTTCATGACAAGATTCAACAAAGCGGCATTAATATCACAAGACTCCGCACTAGTGGCGGGAGGAGCAATAGGTGTACTAAGAAAATCATTGTTATTAGTATTGGAAAAATCACGCAACTTGGTGTTCTCTTGAGTCATCGTGACTACGCAAACAAGATTGCAAGCAAGGAAGAGATCCGGCAAGAAAAAGGCAAATGAAAAAGAGGACGAATAAAACGGCAAATTGGTGAAGTGGGGGAGTGGAAAACGAGAGGCAAATGGCAAATAATGTAATTGCAAGGAGATGAGATTTGTGATTAGGAACCTGGTAGATGATGGTGGAGTCCCCTCGGCGCCTACGATAGGCACGTAGAAGAGACCGCTTCCTCCCTGGCAACGGCGCCATAAATTCCTTTGATGTGGCTTGAGACTACGTCGGTATTTCCCCAAAGAGGAAGGGATGATGCAGCACAGCGACGGTAAGTATTTCCCTCAGTTATGAAACCAAGGTTATCGAACCAGTAGGAGGATCACCACCACCCAATAAGCAGCACCTGCACACAAACAACAAATACTTGCAACCCGACGTGAAAGAGAGGTTGTCAATCTCTTTACAGTAATAAGATAGATTAGGTAGTGATATATAGGAGAGATATATCTCTCAAGAACACAAATAAAAAGAGCAAATATGCAGCAATATATTTTTGGGTTTTTGGTTTTGTAGATCTGAAAACAAAGAGTGCAAAAACGTAGATCAGAAAACAAAGTAGACCCGGGGGCCGTAGGGTTCACTAGTGGCTTCTCTCATGAGTATAGCGCACGGTGGGTTGATACGTCTCCAACGTATCTATAATTTATGAAGTATTCATGTCATGTTTACAATAATTTTATATGATTTTGGTATGATTTGATTAGAACTAACCCGGACTGACGCTGTTTTCAGTAGAGCTACCGTGGTGTTGTTTTTGTGCAGAAATAAAAGTTCTCGGAATGGGCTGAAAATTTACGGAGAATATTTTTGGAAAATATAAAAAATACTGGAGCAAAAAGATACCGGAGAGGAGTCCCGAGGCAGCCACAAGCCTAGGGGGCGCCCCCCTAGGGCGCGCCCCCTGGCTTGTGGGCCCCTCGGGAGCCCCCCTGACTTGATTCCAACGCCAAGTACTCCTATAAATCGAGAAACCTCCAGAAAGAAACCTAGATCGGAAGTTCCGCTGCCGCAAGTTTCTATAGCCACGAAAGATCAATCTTGGCCCTCTCCGGCACCCTGCGGGAGGGGGTCACCATCACCGGAGACCATGGAGGAGGAAGACGGAGGGGCCATCATCACCATGGAGGCCAAGGACCAGAGGGAGAACCTCTCCCCACCTAGGAGGGAGGCCATGGAGGAGGAAGCACAAGGGGGAGACCCTTTCCCCCTCTCTCTCGGTGGCGCCGGAGTGCCATCGGGGGAACCATCACCGCGGTGATCGTCTTCATCAACATCACTTTCTTCATCACCGTCCTCATATCTTTTCAGCGGTCCACTCTCCCGCATCCCGCTGTAATCCCCTACTTGAACATGGTGCTTTATGCCACATATTATGATCCAATGATGTGTTGCCATCCTATGATGTTTTGAGTAGATTTCTTTTGTCTTATGGGTTGATTGATGATCTAGATTGGTTTGAGTTGTATGTTTATTTTTGTGCTGTCCTATGGTGCCTTTCGTGCCGCGCACACGTGAAGGATTCCCGCTGTAGGGTGTTGCAATACGTTCATGATTCGCTTATAGTGGGTTGCTTGAGTGACAGAAGCATAAACCCGAGTAGGTGGGTTGTTGCGTATGGGATAAAGGGGACTTGATGCTTTAATGCTATGGTTGGGTTTTACCTTAATGATCTTTAGTAGTTGCGGATGCTTGCTAGAGTTCCAATCATAAGTGCATATGATCCAAGTAGAGAAAGTATGTTAGCTTATGCCTCTCCCTCATATAAAATTGCAATAATGATTACCGATCTTGTTAACAATTGCCTAGGACAATTCCGTGCACCGACCCATCATTATTCCACACTCGCTATTTGTAATATATTGTAATATATTCTAACTTTATGATAACAGCACCTATTTTTATATTTTAGTTCTCCGATATCATGCAAAGCTATTCTCTTCATACCCACAACGTAGTTTTATTTCTCGTTTCTAGTTGGAAGCAAACGTTCGACATACGTAGAGTCGTATCAGTGGCAGATAGGACTTGAGAGAATATTGATCTTACCTTTAGCTCCTTGTGGGTTCGACACTCCATACTTATTACTTCCATCTTTGGAAATTGCTACGATGATTCCTTGCACTTGGGGATTATCAAGCTCTTTTCTGGCGCTGTTGCCGGGGAGCAATAGCGTGGGGTTGATATTCTCGTGTGTGCTTGTTTGCTTTCTTCACTAAGTAGATTTTGTTTTCCCTTTTTTGCTTTCTTTAGTTGTGGGTGAAACAAAAAAAATTAAATAATGAAAAATACAAAAAGAAATACTTGCGTCTTTTGCCTAAGAAGTTTTTCAAAAAGAGAAGTGATTGGAAGGTTGTGCATTGGAGAAGTGAGGGTCGACCTTGACCACTTGTGTTCATGCTCATGGAAACAATGTAGAATTTTTCATGGAATCTTCTCAAAAATAATCATCCCCTTGTATATATCCATTGTATCATAAAAATAATGTGCCAAGATTTGGTTTTAGGATGATTAGATTGCTTGTTTGCTTTGTGCGGTGCAAAAACAGAAACTTTGACTGTAGTGCATGAATTTACATTTCTTACTGGAACGTCAAAAGTTTCTGAAATTTTTACAAAGTACTTCTATACAAATTTTTTATTTTGTCCTAAATTTTCAGAATTTTTTGAGTTACAGAAGTATACGAAGTTTCCAGATTGCTACAGACTGTCCTGTTTTTGACAGATTCTGTTTTCTATGCATTGTTCTCTTATTTTGATGAATCTATGGGTTGTATCGGGGGGTATGAACCATGGTGAAGTTGGACTACAGTATATATAATGCTAATATGAATTTGGAATGAGTTCACAACAGTACTTAAAGTAGTATTTTGCTTTATTATACTAACGGATCTCATGAGGGTTTTGTTAAGTTTTGTGTGAATGAAGTGTTCGAAGATCGAGGATGTATCGATATAAGAAGAATACGGAGAGACAAGAGTTCAAGATTGGGGATGCCCAAGGCACCCCAAGTAAATATTTCTAGGAGACTCAAGCATCTAAGCTTGGGGATGCCCCGGAAGGCATCCCATCTTTATTCTTCAACAATTATCGGTATACCTCGGTTTTTGTTTTGTTCACATGATATGCGTCTTTAGTGTTTTTATTTTCCTTTTATGCACCATTCTAGTTTGAGATAGTCCTTCATTGATTTGTAGAATGCTTCATGCGCTTCACTTAGATCTTTTGAGTATGGCTTTGTAGAATGCTCTTTGTGCTTCACTTAAATCTTTCGAGTATGGCTTTATAGAATGCTTCGTGTGCTTCACTTATATATTTTGATCTTGGGTATTGGTTAATCTTTATTAATTGTAGAATGCGCTATGAACTTCACTTATATCTTTTAGAGTATGAATAAAATTACCATCGGAATTGGGCTTGGAAGTGTATCATTAAAATGTCATGCCTAGCTAGAAAGGCATTAAAGAAAAGCGCTTGTTGGGAAACAACCCAATATTTACCCCTACTTTTTTTGTGCGTTCTCATGATTATGCTACTTTAGTAACTATGTTTTATATGTTTTCTTTCAATAAAGTGCCAAGTAATGCCTTTGGGATGATGTGGTTGATAGTTGACTTGATTCTGTGCAAAAACAGAAACTTTGGTGCCCAGTACAGAATTTTTATAAATTCACCAGAGAGTCAAAAGCTTATGAATATTTTAAACATGATTGATATACAAATTTCCTAGGTTTTCCTAATTTTTCAGAATTTTTGGGGCTGCAGAAGTATGGTCATTGTTCAGATCATTACAGACTGTTCTGTTTTTGACAGAATCTGCCTTGTTTGCATAGTTTGCTTGTTTTAGCATTTCCATGGCTTATATTAAGTGATATAAATTGTGGAAATCATAAGTTACAGTAGACATTATGCGAGAACGATTATGGATCTTGTATTTTACAGTACCTAAGTGGATGGTTTTGCTCTTTATCATACTAACCCATCTCACGAAGTTCCGTTAAGTTTTGTGTGATTGAAGTTTTCAAGTTTTGGGTGAGATATCGATATGAGGAGAATAAGGAGTGGCAATACCCTAAGCTTGGGGATGCCCAAGGCACCCCAAGGTAATATTCAAGGAATATCCAAGCAACTAAGCTTGGGGATGCCCCGGAAGGCATCCCCTCTTTCGTCTTCAACATTATCGGTAACCTCACTTGGAGCTATATTTTTATTCGTCACATAATATGTGCTTTGCTTGGATCGTCATTATATTTTTTTATTTTATGTTAGGTGTTATTCATAATCTTGTTTTTCAATAAAAAGTTTCAAGAATTGTCTTAGGATGCTTGCATTGCATGTTTTGATGTGTGCTGTGTAAAAACAGAAACTTTTTCTGTAGTGTTTGAATTTTCATATTTTACTGGAACATGGAACGTTTCTTAAATTTTTACACAATGTTGTCATATAAATTATTTAGCATGTACTAAATTTTCATAATTTTTAGAGTTACATAAGTACACTGGTTTAATAAATTGCTACAGACTGTTCTGTTTGGACAGATTGCTGTCATAGTTTTGTTATCTACTTATCCTCTAGTTTCCATAGCCTATATTGGTAGATATAAATTGTGGAAACGATAGTAAACAGTAGATGATGTTTGAAAATTATTGTGCAACTTGTCTTGTCAGTACATGAAGTGTTGATTTATTATTACGTGTACTAACCTATCTCACGAGTTCTTTTCGAGTTTTGTGTGGATGAAGTTTTTGAGAATAGGTGAAACCATGATATGAGAGGATTGAACGAGATACAAAAGCTCAAGCTTGGGGATGCTCAAGGCACCCCAAGTAAATATTTCAAGAAGTCTCAAGCATCTAATCTTGGGGATGCTACGCATCCCACCTCTCTTCATCAACAATTATCGGTTAGCCTATGTTGAGCCTAAATTTTTATTCGTTCACATGATGCGTGCTATTCTTGGAGTGCTATTTTTCTTTTGCTTGCTGTTTAATAAAATGCTTAAGATCTGAAATTCTTAGATGAGGGAGTCCTCACATAGTTATTTAATTGTTGGCTATGCATTGATCTTCACTTATATCTTTTTGGAGTAGTTTGTCATTCACTCTCGTGCTTCACTTATATATCCTATGAGTAAATGGTTGAATGAATTGAATATCATAAATCTGAAATTAAATATGCTTCATATACTTATCCCATGGGGAGTAATGACTTCACACATAATAAGTATAGGTGGAAAAATTTATTGAAAATTAGCAAACACCGCATTGGTCACTTGAACAATTCATGAAAGAATATTGAAGGAAGAGAGATTCCACATATAAATATACTATCTTGGACATCTTCTATGACTGTGAGCTCATTAATTATTTTCAAACTCGAGCAAATTAGTTAAAATTGGATAAGGAAGACAACTTAATGAGTTATGTTTGGGTATATTTGTATAGAAGTTATATTGTTATGGATCCTCCAACATGTGGTGCTTGCTTCCACCTCATACTAGCCAAAACTTCCGCACCAAGTAGAAATACTACTTGTGCATCCAAACACCCTTAAACCAGTTTTGCCATGAGAGTCCACTATACCTACCTATGGATTGAGTAAGATCCTTCAAGTAAGTTGTCATCGGTGCAAAAAGCAATAAAAATTGCTCCTAAATATGTATGATCTTTTATTGTGAGGGAAAATAAGCATTGTATGAATTTCTGATGGTAAAGAAATAAAAGCGATGGACTACATAATAAAGGTTGCTATCACAAAGGGCAATACAATGCGACGTTCCTTTGCATTAAGGGTTTGCACATTCAAAAACAAAAAGCGCATGACAACCTCTGCTTCCCTCTGCGAAGGGCCCATCTTTTACTTTCTAGTACTTACCTTTATGCAAGAGTCATGGTGATCTTCACCACTTCCTATATTTTGCCTTTTTCTCTTGGCAAGCGTCATGTGTTGGGGAATGATCTAGACATACATATCCAAACAAATATATTTGATCATGAATTATTATTGTTGACAATTATCTGTATGATAAATAAGTTGGGAGGCGAAACATTAAGCCCCTATCTTTCTATGTGTTCGATGGATGCTATTTGTTCTAAAAATATGCTTTGAGTGTCAATAATCATGGAAGACTATATGATAGTTGAGTATGTGGAATTTGCTAAATCAAAGCTCTTACATAGACCCTTCCTGAAAATAAGATGAATTGCAATTGTTCGATGACCAGGAATATGGTTTGTTAGTTTTCAAGAAACTTTCTGGTCTATACTTTAACATGTGAATAGCTTGTTACTTGATCATGAGAAGTTTTATGAGATACACTACTATTTATGGTTTATATTGATGCCAGAAAAAGTGATTGGAATTATCATTGATCAAACTTGTGCACTTGCTAGCATTCACACTTCATAAATTATTGCTTTTATCATTTACCTACTCGAGGACGAGCAGGAATTAAGCTTGGGGATGCTGATACGTCTCCAACGTATCTATAATTTATGAAGTATTCATGCCATGTTTACAATAATTTTATATGATTTTGGTATGATTTGATTAGAACTAACCCGGACTGACGCTGTTTTCAGCAGAGCTACCGTGGTGTTGTTTTTGTGCAGAAATAAAAGTTCTCGGAATGGGCTGAAAATTTACGAAGAATATTTTTGGAAAATATAAAAAATACTGGAGCAAAAAGATACCGGAGAGGAGTCCCGAGGCAGCCACAAGCCTAGGGGGCGCCCCCCCTAGGGTGTGCCCCCTGGCTTGTGGGCCCCTCGGGAGCCCCCCTGACTTGATTCCAACGCCAAGTACTCCTATAAATCGAGAAACCTCCAGAAAGAAACCTAGATTGGAAGTTCCGTCGCCGCAAGTCTCTGTAGCCACGAAAGATCAATCTTGGCCCTCTCCGGCACCCTGTCGGAGGGGGTCACCATCACCGGAGACCATGGAGGAGGAAGGCCGAGGGGCCATCATCACCATGGAGGCCAAGGACCAGAGGGAGAACCTCTCCCCACCTAGGGGGGAGGCCAAGGAGGAGGAAGCACAAGGGGGAGACCCTTTCCCCCTATCTCTCGGTGGCGTCGGAGTGCCATCGGGGGAACCATCGCCGCGGTGATCGTCTTCATCAACATCACCTTCTTCATCACCGTCCTCATATCTTTTCAGCGGTCCACTCTCCCGCATCCCGCTGTAATCCCCTACTTGAACATGGTGCTTTATGCCACATATTATGATCCAATGATGTGTTGCCATCCTATGATGTTTTGAGTAGATTTCTTTTGTCTTATGGGTTGATTGATGATCTAGATTGGTTTGAGTTGTATGTTTATTTTGGTGCTGTCCTATGGTGCCTTCCGTGCCGCGCACACGTGAAGGATTCCCTCTGTAGGGTGTTGCAATACGTTCATGATTCGCTTATAGTGGGTTGCTTGAGTGACAGAAGCATAAACCCGAGTAGGTGGGTTGTTGCGTATGGGATAAAGGGGAATTGATGCTTTAATTCTATGGTTGGGTTTTACCTTAATGATCTTTAGTAGTTGCGGGGGCCGTAGGGTTCACTAGTGGCTTCTCTCATGAGTATAGCGCACGGTGGTTTGATACGTCTCCAACGTATCTATAATTTATGAAGTATTCATGTCATGTTTACAATAATTTTATATGATTTTGGTATGATTTGATTAGAACTAACCCGGACTGACGCTGTTTTTAGTAGAGCTACCGTGGTGTTGTTTTTGTGCAGAAATAAAAGTTCTCGGAATGGGCTGAAAATTTACGGAGAATATTTTTGGAAAATATAAAAAATACTGGAGCAAAAAGATACCGGAGAGGAGTCCCGAGGCAGCCACAAGCCTAGGGGGCGCCCCCCTAGGGCGCACCCCCTGGCTTGTGGGCCCCTCGGGAGCCCCCCTGACTTGATTCCAACGCCAAGTACTCCTATAAATCGAGAAACCTCCAGAAAGAAACCTAGATCGGAAGTTCTGCTGCCGCAAGTTTCTATAGCCACGAAAGATCAATCTTGGCCCTCTCCGGCACCCTGCGGGAGGGGGTCACCATCACCGGAGACCATGGAGGAGGAAGACGAAGGGGCCATCATCACCATGGAGGCCAAGGACCAGAGGGAGAACCTCTCCCCACCTAGGGGGGAGGCCATGGAGGAGGAAGCACAAGGGGGAGACCCTTTGCCCCTCTCTCTCGGTGGCGCCGGAGTGCCATCGGGGGAACCATCACCGCGGTGATCATCTTCATCAACATCACTTTCTTCATCACCGTCCTCATATCTTTTCAGCGGTCCACTCTCCCGCATCTCGCTGTAATCCCCTACTTGAACATGGTGCTTTATGCCACATATTATGATCCAATGATGTGTTGCCATCCTATGATGTTTTGAGTAGATTTCTTTTGTCTTATGGGTTGATTGATGATCTAGATTGGTTTGAGTTGTATGTTTATTTTTGTGCTGTCCTATGGTGCCTTTAGTGCTGCGCACACGTGAAGGATTCCCGCTGTAGGGTGTTGCAATACGTTCATGATTCGCTTATAGTGGGTTGCTTGAGTGACAGAAGCATAAACCCGATAAGGTGGGTTGTTGCGTATGGGATAAAGGGGACTTGATGCTTTAATGCTATGGTTGGGTTTTACCTTAATGATCTTTAGTAGTTGCGGATGCTTGCTAGAGTTCCAATCATAAGTGCATATGATCCAAGTAGAGAAAGTATGTTAGCTTATGCCTCTCCCTCATATAAAATTGCAATAATGATTACCGATCTTGTTAACAATTGCCTAGGACAATTCCGCGCACCGACCCATCATTATTCCACACTCGCTATTTGTAATATATTCTAACTTTATGATAACAACACCTATTTTTATATTTTAGTTCTCCGATATCATGCAAAGCTATTCTCTTCATACCCACAACGTAGTTTTATTTCTCGTTTCTAGTTGGAAGCAAACGTTCAGCGTACGTAGAGTCGTATCAGTGGCAGATAGGACTTGAGAGAATATTGATCTTACCTTTAGCTCCTTGTGGGTTCGACACTCCATACTTATCACTTCCATCTTTGGAAATTGCTACGATGAATCCTTGCACTTGGGGATTATCATGGGTGAACAAATTACTGTTGGGCAATTGATAGAAAATCGAATAGTGATGACGATATCCATGGCGATGATCATTATATAGGCATCACGTCCAAGATAGATAGACCGACTCCTGCCTGCATCTACCTCTATTACTCCACACATCGACCGCTATCCAGCCTGCATCTAGTGTATTAAGTTCATGGAAAAACGGAGTAATGAAATAAGAACGATGACATGATGTAGACAAGATCTATTCATGTAGGAATAGACCCCATCTTGTTATCCTTAATAGCAACGATACATGCGTGTCTTGCTGCCCCTTCTGTCACTGGGAAAGAACACCGCAAGATCGAACCCATCACAAAGTACCTCTTCCCATGGCAAGAAAAATTGATCTAGTCGGCCTAACTAAACCAAAGATTCGGAGAAGAAATACGAGGCTATAAGTAATCATGCATATAAGAGATCAAAGAAGACTCAAATAATATTCATGGATAGAAACTGATCATGAACTCAAAATTCATCGGATCCCAACAAACACACCGCAAAAGTTTACATCAAATAGATCTCTAAGAGACCATTGTATTGAGAATCATAAGAGAGAGAGAGGAAGCCATCTAGCTACTGCCTACGGACCCATAGGTCTATGGTGGACTACTCACGCATCATCGGAGAGGCACCTATGAAGAAGATGAACCCCTCCGTGATGGTGTTTAGATTGGATCTCGAGGTTCTGGAACTTGCGGCGGCTGGAATTGTGTTTCGTCGACTCCCCTGGGGTTTTTGGAATATTTGGGAATTTATAGGCATCAGAGGCGGTGCGGAGGGGCCCCGTGGAAGGCACAACCCATCAGGGCGCGCCGGGGCCCCCTGGCGTGCCCTGGTGGGTGGTGCTCTCCACAGCCCACCTTCCTGGCTCTTCTTTGGCCCACCGGGTGTCTTCTGGTCCAGAAAAAATCTCCAAAAAGTTTTGTCGCGATTGGACTCCGTTTGGTATTGATTTTCTGCGAAGTAATAAACAAGCAAAAACAGCAACTGGCACTTTGGCACTATGTCAATAGGTTAGTCCCAAAAAATGATATAAAGTTGTTATAAAATGATTGTAAAACATTCAAGAATGATAATATAATAGCATGGAACAAGTGAAAATTATAGATAAGTTGGAGACGTATCATCCGCCTCTCCGCCTCGTCGACCAGTTCATCATGTTCTTCACCGTGGTAATAACTCTGATGTTTACCACGTGTTTGAGCTTCAAAGTTACCAAATATTTCTGAGATCTATTTTTCCACCATGTTTCCAATAGATCTCAAATTTAGCATCTCTATTTACTCAATACTTTTACTGATGTTGCAAATCTGGGCTGATTTCTCACTTGTGCAAATATTCGAACTTGCACAAATCTGAAACCACCTTATCTTGAGCAACAGTGAAATTCTTCGGTGAATGAGGTCAATATCTTCAGACCATGATATCTTATTTTCAAAATCTTCTGAGAATGCATATGACCTATTCTATTCCCCTTGCATCTCTAACTCTTTCACAGGTACATGTCCGCGGCAGAATCTCTTGGATCTCTGCCACTTGTGATCTGCGTTGAGTTTTCCCTGAAGAGGAACAGGTTATCATAGCACAATATGGGTAAGTATTTCCCTCGGTTATGAAACCAAGGTTTATCGAACCAATAGGAATATCAATCCTCAACCGTCCTCAGCGGCTGCACACAAAAGAGCAAACAACTTGCACCCAACGTTGGCAAGAGGGTTGCCAATCCTCTTGGTCTCGTTATTTGCAAGCAAATGAGTTGTATAGATAATTGTAAATTGCAAAATAAAATAAATGGCAGCAAGGTATTGATAAATTCTGTAATATATAAGCAAATAGACCCGGGGGTCGTAGTTTTCTCTAGTGGCATCTCTCATAGAAATAGCATACGTGGGTAAACAAATTACTGTTGGGCAATTGATAGAAAAGAGGATAGTTATGCGATTTTCACGGTAATGATCATGTGTATATAGGCATCACGTCCGTAAAAAATAGGCCAACTCCTGCCTGCACCTATTACTATTACTGCACTCATCGACCGCTATCCAGCTTGCATCTAGAGTATTAAGTAAAACAGAGTAATGCATGAAGAACGATTGCATGATGTAGACAAAGTAAACTCAAGCAATATGAACAAACCCCATCGTGTTATCCTTAGTAACAGCAACACAAAGACACATCTTGTCCCCTACTTTGTCACTAGGATATAGAAACTCGTCAGGTTGAACCTACTACAATGCACCTCTCTCACCGAAGTAATATCAATCTACTTGGCCAAACTATTTCAATAGATCAGAGAGAATTACGAAGCTATAATGATCATGCACATAAGAATCATATTAGAATTCAGAGAAGACTCAAATATTTATCATGAATAATCTGAACATAAACCCACAATTCATCGGATCCCAACAAACGCACCATACAAAGTGATTACATCGGATATATCAAGGCAAAGATGCGATGAACATTGTATTGAAGATTAAGAGAGAGATAGATTGCCATCTAGGTACTGCCTATAGACCCGTAGGTCTGTGGTGAACTACTCACACATCATCATGAGGACGACAAGGTTGATGTAGAGGCCCTCCGTGATCGACCCCACTCCGGCAGGGTGCCGAAACAGAGCTCCAGATGGGCTCCTGTCGGAATAGAGACTTGCGGTGGCGTAAAAAGTGTTTTCGGACCTCCTCTAGGGTTTTCAGAATATATGTGAATTTTTAGGCCAGAGAACGGGGTCGGGAGAGCCTCGAGGGGGCCACAAGCCATCAGGGCGCCGCCCAGGGCGCGCCCTGTTGGCTTGTGGGGCCCTCGTGCAGCTCCCGACCTCCTTCTGAAGTTTCCAGGTCTTCTTTTTGTCCATAAAAAATCATCAAAAAGTTTTGTGGCAATTGGACGTCATTTGGTACTGTAAACCTGAAAAGTGAAAAACATGCAGAAAACAACAACTGGCATTGGGCACTGGGTCAATACGTTAGTGCTCAAAAATAATGTAAATTGGTAAATAAGTTCCCAAAAAGTATCCTAGAATGATCATATGTCATCATGGAACAATCAAAAATTATAGATACGTTGGAGACGTATTGCTACTTCTTGAGCTTGCGTTGGTTTTCCCTTGAAGAGGAAAGGGTGATGCAGCAAAGTAGATAAGTATTTCCCTCAGTTGTTGAGAACCAATGTATCAATCCAGTAGGAGATACAATCAAGTCCCCAATCTTTGCACCTACACAAACAATCAAACACTTGCACCCAATGCTATAAAGGGGTTGTCAATCCCTTCACGGTTACTTGCAAGGATGAGATCTGATAGAGATAGATATAGAAGATTACTAAAACGAAAAGTAAAACAAAATTAAAAAGATTGCAGAAAAGTATTTTTGGTATTTTTGGTTTATAGATCTGAAAATATAATATGGAAAATAGACCCGGGGGCCATAGGTTTCACTAGAGGCTTCTCTCTTGAAGGAAAAAAATACGGTGGGTGAACAAATTATAGTTGAGCAATTGATAGAAAAGCGCATAGTTATGACGATATCCAAGGCAATGATTATGCATATAGGCATCACGTCCGTGTCAAGTAGACCGAAACGATTTTGCATCTACTACTATTACTCCACACATAGACCGACTCCTGCCTGCATCTAGAGTATTAAGTTCATGAGGAACAGAGTAACGCATTAGGTAAGATGACATGATGTAGAGGGATAAACTCAAGCAATATGATGAAAACCCCATCTTTTTATCCTCGATGGCAACAATACAAATACGTGCCTCGCTACCCCTACTTTGTCACTGGGTGAGGACACCGCAAGATTGAACCCAAAACTAAGCACTTCTCCCATTGCAAGAATTACCAATCTAGTTGGCCAAACTAAACCAATAACTCGAAGAGACTTGCAAAGATGTGAAATCATGCATATAAGAATTCAGAAAAGACACAAATAATATTCATAGATAATCTGAACATAAACCCACAATTCATCGGATCTCGACAAACATACTGCAAAAGAGTATTACATCGGATAGATCTCCATGAAGATCATGAAGAACATGGTATTGAAGAGCAAAGAGAGAGAAGAAGCCATCTAGCTACTAGCTATGGACCCGAAGGTCTGTGGTGGACTACTCACGCATCATCGGAGGGGCAATGGAGTTGATGTAGATGCCCTCCGTGATCGAATCTCCCTCCGGCAGATTACCGGAAAAGGCTCCAAGATTGGATCTCACGGGAACAGAGGCTCCTGGCGGCGGAAAAGTGTTTTCGTGGCTCTTTTTGGTATCCAGGGAATATTTGTGAATTTATAGGCCGAAGAGTAGGGTTAGGAGGGCTGCCGTAGGCCCACAAGCCAGGGGGCGCGCCCTACCCCCCTGGGCGTGCCCCTGTGGCTTGTGGCCACACGGCGGCTCTCCTGCCTTGGTCTCCAAGCTTGGTAGGTTTCTTCTGGTCCAAGAAAAATCATTCCGAAGATTTTATTCCGTTTGGACTCCGTTTAATATTCCTTATCTGCAATACTCAAAAACAAGGAAAAAACAGAAACTGGCACTAGGCACTAGATTAATAGGTTAGTCCCAAAAATAATATAAAATAGCATATTAATGCATATAAAACATCCAAAACAGATAATATAATAGCATGGAACAATCAAAAATTATAGATACGTTGGAGACGTATCAAGCATCCCCAAGCTTAATTCCTTCTCCTCGAGTAGGTAAATGATAAAAACAGAATTTTTGATGTGGAATGCTACCTAACATATTTATCCATGTAATATTCTTTATTGTGGCATGAATGTTCAGATCCTTAAGATTCAAAACAAAAGCTCAATGTTGACATAAAAACAGTAATACTTCAAGCATACTAACAAGCAATTGTGTCCTTTCAAAATAACATGGCCTTAGAAAGTTATCCCTACAAAATCATATAGTCTGGCTATGCTCCATCTTCCCCACACAAAGTATCTAAATCATGCACCCCCCCGATGACAAGTCAAGCAATTGTTTCACACCTTTTATGTTCTCAAACCTTTTCAACTTTCACGCAATACATGAGCGTGAGCCATGGATATAGTACTATAGGTGGAATAGAATATGGTGGAGGTTGTGTGAAAAAGGAGAAGATAGTCTCACATTAACTAGGCGTATCAACGGGCTATGGAGATGCCCATCAATAGATATCAATATGAGTGAGTAGGGATTGCCATGCAACGGATGCACTAGAGCTATAAGTGTATGAAAGCTCAAAAAGAAACTAAGTGGGTGTGCATCCAACTTGCTTGCTCACGAAGACCTAGGGCAATTTGAGGAAGCCCATCCTTGGAATATACAAGCCAAGTTATATAATGAAAATTTTCCACTAGTATATGAAAGTGACAAAAAATAGGAGACTCTCTATCATGAAGATCATGGTGCTACTTTGAAGCACAAGTGTGAAAAAAAGGTAGTAACATTGTCCCTTCTCTCTTTTCTCTCATTTTTTTGGTGGGCATCTTTGGCCTCTTTTTTTTATTTGGGCTTCATTGGCCTCTTTTATTATTTGTAAAGTCCGGAGACTCATCCCTACTTGTGAGGGAATCATAGCTTCCATCATCCTTTCCTCTCATGGGACAATGCTCTAATAATGATGATCATCACACTTTTATTTACTTACAACTCGATACCTACAACAAGATATGACTCTATATGAATGCTTCCGATGGTGTACCGGTATGTGCAACGATCTAGCATAGCAAATGACATCAAAAAACGGACAAGGCATGAAAACATCATGCTAGCCGTCTTACGATCATGCAAAGCAATATGACAATGATGGAGCGTGTCAAAAAAAACGGAACGGTGGAAGTTGCATGGCAATATATCTCGGAATGGCTATGGAAATGCCATAATAGTTAGATATGGTGGCTGTTTTGAGGAAGGGTATATGGTGGGTTTAATGCACCGGCGAAAGTTGCGCGGTACTAGAGAGGCTAGCAATGGTGGAAGGGTGAGAGTGCGTATAATCCATGGACTCACATTAGTCATAAAGAACTCACATACTTATTGCAAAAATCTATTAGTGATCGAAGCAAAGTATTAGACGCATGCTCCTAGGGGAGAGGTTGGTAGGAGTTAACCATCGCACGCTCCCGACCCTCACACAAAGGATGACAATCATTAAACAAATCATGCTCCGACTTTGTTACATAACGGTTCACCATACGTGCATGCTACGGGATTCACAAACTTTAACACAAGTATTTTTACCATTCCACAATTACTCTCTAGCATGACTCTAACATCACCATCTTTATATCTCAAAACTATATGCAAGGAATCCAACTTCTCATAGTATCCAATGCACTTTATATGAATTTTTTTATTATATCCCTCTTGGATGCCCATTATATTAGGACTAAATTCATAACCTAAACCAATTACCATGCTGTTTAAAGACTCTCAAAATAATATAAGTGAGGTACGAGAGTTCAATTATTTCTATAAAAAAACACCACCGTGCTCTAAAAAGATATAAGTGAAGCACTAGAGCAACATTGCCTAGCTCAAAAGATATAAGTGAAGCACAAAGAGTATTCTAATAAATTCACGATTAATGCGTGTCCCTCTCAAAAGATGTGTGCAGCAAGGATGATTGTGGCAAACTAAAAAGCAAAGACTCATATCATACAAGACGCTCCAAGCAAAACGCATATCATGTGGTGAATAAAATATAGCCTCAAGTAAATTTACCGATGGATTGAAGACGAAAGAGGGGATGCCTTCCGGGGCATCCCCAAGCTTAGGCTCTTTGGTATCCTTGAAGATGGCTTGGGGTGCCTTGGGCATCCCCAAGCTTAGGCTCTTGCCACTCCTTATTCCATAGTCCATCAAATCTCTACCCAAAACTTGAAAACTTCACAACACAAAACTCAACAGAAAACTCGTGAGATCCGTTAGTATAAGAAAAATAAATCACCACTTTAGGTACTGTTGTGAACTTATTATTTATTTATATTGGTGTAATATCTACTGTATTCTAACTTCTCCATGGTTCATACCCCTGATACAACCCATAGATACACCAAAATAAACAAACAACACAAAGAAAACAGAATCTGTCAAAAACAGAACAGTCTGTAGCAATCTGTAAACTTCGAATACTTATGTAACTCCAAAAATTCTGAAAAATTAGTAAAATCAGGGAAATTTGTATATAAATATTTTTTTAAAAAATCAGATCCAATTGACGCTCTGGTGAATTGTTAAAATTCCTGGACTGAGTGAAAAAGTTTCTGTTTTTCAGCAAAACCAAATCAACAATCACCGTAAACCATTCCAAAGGTCTTACTTGTCACAAACACTAATTAAAACAATAAAACACAATTAATACAGAGGTAATAATGTGCAAAACACTCAAGAACAGAAGCAAAAAACAGAATCATAAAATAAAATTGGGTTGCCTCCCAACAAGCGCTATTGTTTAACGCCCTTAGCTAGGCATAACGCAATAGATCTAGGTATTGTCATCTTTGGTATGCAATCCATAAGTAGCTCTCATAATAGATTCATAAGGTAATTTAATTTTCTTTCTAGGAAAGTGTTCCATGCCTTTCCTTAACGGAAATTGGAATCTAATGTTTCCATCTTTCATATCAATAATTGCACCGATCGTTCTAAGGAAAGGTCTACCAAGAATAATAGGTCATGTAGGATTGCAATCTATATCAAGAACAATGAAATCTACGGGCACATAATTCCTATTTGCAACAATAAGAACATCATTAATCCTTCCCATAGGTTTCTTAATAGTGGAATCCGCTAGATGCAAATTTAAAGAGCAATCATCAAGATCATGGAAACCTAGCACATCACATAAAGTTTTCGGAATCGTGGAAACGCTAGCACCCAAATCACACAAAACATGGCACTCATAATATTTAATTTTAATCTTAATAGTAGGTTCCCACTCATCATAAAGCTTTCTAGGTATGGAAACTTCCAACTCAAGTTTTTCTTCAAAATATTTCATCATAGCATCAACGATATGTTTAGTGAAAGCTTTATTTTGATTATAAGCATGCGGAGAATTCAACATGGTTTGCAACAAGGAAATACAATCAATAAAAGAACAACTATCATAATTAAAGTCCTTGAAATCCAAAAGAGTGGGTTCATTGCTATTTAAAGTTTTGACCTCTTCAATCCCACTTTTATCAATCTTAGTATTAAGATCTATAATCTCCGAATCATTGGGGCGACTTTTAACTAAAGTTCACTTATCTCCAGTCCCATCTTTATCAAGATTTGTATTAGAAAACAAAGATTCAATAGGAGTCACATCAATCACTTTAAGATCTTCATCATTATTATCACGAGAACACACCTTTTCAAGCCATTCACGCTTAGCACACATTCTAGCGGTTCTTTCCTTACACTCATCAATAGAAGTTCTCATAGCTTTTAAAGACTCATTAATATCATGCTTGGGTGGAGTAGATCTAATTTTTAAAGAATCAATCTCAAGCGAAATCCTATCAACGTTCCTAGCCAAATCATCAATCTTGAGCAATTTTTCTTCAATCATAGCATTGAAAACCTTTTGCGAACTAATAAATTCTTTAATATTATTCTCAAGATCAGAGGGCATCTTATTATAATTTCCATAAGAATTGTTGTAGGAATTACCATAATTATTAGAGGAATTACTAGGAAACGGCCTAGGGTTGAAATTACCTCTATGCGCGTTATTACCAAAATTGTTCCTACCAACAAAATTCACATCCATAGATTCATTATTATTCCCAATCAAAGAAGACAAAGGCATATAATTAGGATCAATAGGAGCACTCTTACTAGCAAAAAAATTCATTAATTCATCCATCTTTTCACTCAAAGTATTTATCTCTTCAATAGCATGCACTTTTTTACTAGTAGGAGATCTTTCGGTATGCCCTTGAGAGTAATTAGCCATAATATTATCTAGGAGTTTAGTAGCTTCTCCGAATGTGATTTCCATAAAAGTACCACCCGCGGCGGAATCTAAAAGATTTCTAGAAGCAAAATTCAATCCCGCATAGAAAATTTGTATAATCATCCATAGACTCAAACCATGTGCGGGGCAATTTCTAATCATTAGTTTCATCCTCTCCCAAGATTGTGCAATATGCTCGTGATCAAGTTGCTTAAAATTCATTATATCGTTCCTAAGGGAGATGATCTTAGCGGGCGGAAAGTACTTGGAAATAAAAGCATCTTTACACTTATTCCATGAATCAATACTATTTTTAGGCAAAGATAAAAACCAAGTTTTAGCACGATCTTGTAGTGAGAATGGAAATAGCTTCAATTTAACAATATCATTATCCACATCTTTCTTCTATTGCATATCACACAACTCAACGAAAGTATTTAGATGGGATGCGACATCTTCATTAGGAAGGCCGGAAAATTGTTCTTTCATAACAAGATTAAGCAAATCGGCATTAATTTCATAAGATTCCGCAGTAGTGGCGGGAGCAATCGGAGTACTAATAAAATCATTATTATTAGTATTGGAAAAGTCACACAACTTGGTATTCTCTTGAGTCATCGTGACAAAGCAAGCAATCTAGCACACAAGCAAACAGAAGGCAAACGAAAAGATGAACGGAAGAAGGGCGGATAAAAAGGCAAATCTTTTTTGTTTTTTTTGAAAATCATTTTAGAAGTGGGGGAGAGGAAAACGAGAGGCAAATGGAAAATAATGTAAATGCAAGAGATGAGTTTGTGATGGGTACTTGGTAGGCTTGATGTAGTTCTCCCCGGCAACAGCGCCAGAAATCCTTCTTGCTACTTCTTGAGCTTGCGTTGGTTTTCCCTTGAAGAGGAAAGGGTGATGCAGCAAAGTAGATAAGTATTTCCCTCAGTTGTTGATAACCAAGGTATCAATCCAGTAGGAGATACAATCAAGTCCCCAATCTTTGCACCTACACAAACAATCAAACACTTGCACCCAACGCTATAAAGGGGTTGTCAATCCCTTCACGGTTACTTGCAAGGATGAGATTTGATAGAGATAGATATAGAAGATTACTAAAACGAAAAGTAAAACAAAAGTAAAAAAGATTGTAGCAAAGTATTTTTGGTATTTTTGGTTTATAGATCTGAAAATATAATATGGAAAATAGACTCGGGGGCCATAGGTTTCACTAGAGGCTTCTCTCTTGAAGGAAAATAATACGGTGGGTGAACAAATTACTGTCGAGCAATTGATAGAAAAGCGCATAGTTATGACGATATCCAAGGCAATGATTATGCATATAGGCATCATGTCCGTGTCAAGTAGACCGAAACGATTCTGCATCTACTACTATTACTCCACACATCGACCGACTCCTGCCTGCATCTAGAGTATTAAGTTCATGAAGAACAGAGTAACACATTAGGTAAGATGACATGATGTAGAGGGATAAACTCAAGCAATATGATGAAAACCCCATCTTTTTATCCTCGATGGCAACAATACAAATACGTGCCTCGCTACCCCTACTTTGTCACTGGGTGAGGACACCGCAAGATTGAACCCAAAACTAAGCACTTCTCCCATTGCAAGAATTGCCAATCTAGTTGGCCAAACCAAACCAATAACTCGAAGAGGCTTGCAAAGATATGAAATCATGCGCATAAGAATTCAGAGAAGATTCAAATAATATTCATAGATAATCTGATCATAAACCCACAATTCATCTGATCTCGACAAACACACCGCAAAAGAGTATTACATCGGATAGATCTCCATGAAGATCCTGAAGAACATGGTATTGAAGAACATAGAGAGAGAAGAAGCCATCTAGCTACTAGCTATGGACCCGAAGGTCTGAGGTGAACAACTCACGCATCATCGGAGGGGCAATGGAGTTGATGTAGATGCCCTCCATGATCGAATCCCCCTCCGGCAGATTACCGGAAAAGGCTCCAAGATGGGATCTCACGGGAACAGAGGCTTCCGGCAGCGGAAAAGTATTTTCGTGTCTCTTTTTGGTATTGGGGGAATATTTGGGAATTTATAGGCCGAAGATTAGGGTTGGAGGACCTGTAGGGGGGCCACAAGCCAGGGGGGCGCCCCCCCTAGGGCGCGCCCTGTAGGCTTGTCGCCTCCCGGCAGGTCTCCTGCCTTCATCTCCAAATCTGGTAGGTTTCTTTTGGTCCAAGAAAAATCATCCAGAAGATTTTATTCCATTTGGACTCCGTTTAATATTCCTTATCTGCAATACTCAAAAACAAGGAAAAAACAGAAACTGTCACTAGGCACTAGGTTAATAGTTTAGTCCCAAAAAATAATATAAATAGCATATTAATGCATATAAAACATCCAAAACAGATAATATAATAGCATGGAACAATCAAAAATTATAGATACGTTGGAGACGTATCACGTATCAAGCATCCCGAAGCTTAATTCCTTCTCTTCCTCGAGTAGGTAAATGATAAAAATAGAATTTTTGATGTGACATGCTACCCATTATGTAATCTTTTGCATGTATGCTCATTGAGAAACGATGAATTAACAAACATTAACATAGTAATACTTTTAAGTATATGTAACAAAATCATTACTCTTTCAAAGTATACGATCCTCGAAGAATGTTTACCCCCATTCATCTTATTATATTAGCAAGACATGGCCCTGTCTTCACCACATTAATACAAATTTTAAGCACCACGATGCCCAAGTCAGGCAATTGGATCATACTTTTTCAATATGCATCAACTTTTTATTCTTCACGCAATACATGAGCGTGAACCATTTGGACATAGCATATAGGTGGAATAGAATATAGTGGTAGGTATCAAAGGGGTAAAAGGTGGAAAAGATAGTCTCACATCAACTAGACGTACCAACGGGTTATGGAGATGCCCGTCGATAGATATCGATGCAAGGAGTAGGGATTGCCATGCAAATGATGCACTAGAGCTATAAGTGTATGAAAGCTCAACTGAAGCTAAGTGGGGTGTGCATCCAACTTGCTTGCTCATGAAGACCTCGGGCATTTGGAAGAAGCCCGTCATCGGAATATACAAGAAAAAATTATAACAATGAAAGTGATTCTCACTAGCATATGGAAGTGACAAAACAAGAGACTCTCCATGTGGGGAACAAGGTGCCACTTTGAGGCACAAGTGTGGTAAAGGATAGTAGCAAAGTACCTTCTCTCTTTTTCTCTCATTCATTTTTTTATGTATGGTGGGCTCATTTGGCCTGCCCCATTTTTATTTCCTCACTCGGACAATCCTCTAATAATGATGATCATCACATTTTTATCTACTTACAACTCAATACGAAAAACTGATAGGATGATATGACTCTATATGAACGCCTCTAGCAGTGTACCAGGATGTGCAAAGATCTAGCATGCCATGTATCAAAAATTTGATGAACGATGGCTTTGCCACAAATACTATGTCAGCTCTATATGATCATGCAAAGCAATATGATGATGAATGAACTAGTCATGTGAGGTGACGAAGGAATTTGCATGGCAATATATCTCGGAATGGCTATGGAAATTCCGTGATGGGTAGGTGTGGTGGCTGTTTTGAGGAAGATATAAAGAGGCTTATGTGCAAAAGAGCGTATCATTTCACGGGGTTTGGATGCACCGGTGAAAGTTGCACCGATCCTCGAGAAGGGAATGGGCAATGCACGGTACCGAAGAAGTTAGCAAATATGAGGAGGTGAGATTACGTATGTCCATGGTTTCACATTAGTCATAAAGAACTCATATATTTATTGCAAAGTTTTATTAGTTTTATCACAAATAAATGTACTACTCGCATGCCCCGAGGGAGGGGGTTGGTAGGAGTTAACCATCACGCGCCCCCGACTCGAAACAACACTAGGATTTCAACGAGGAATAGAAATGCTCACACATCCCCACCATGCCTTCTTAATTTTTAGAAAAACAAGAAATTAACACCTCTTAATATCGACACTTCTATGAATCAACAATTATGAACTCACACCTTTTTCATATTACCACATCAATGTCATTAACCCACAATTTCTCTATATGTGCTACATGATGGTTTTGATTATCACTCATTGAATACCTATTATTTTTGGACTAGTTTTATGACCCATGAAAATTACCATCACTATTTATTAACTCTCAAAAAAATATAAGTGAAGAACGAGAGTGAAATTATTTCTATAAAATCTACACGCCACCGTGCTCAAAAAGATATAAGTGAAGTACTAGAGCAACTGCTAAGCTCAAAACATATAAGTGAAGCACATAGAGTATTCTAACAAATTATGATGAAGGCGTGTCTCTCTCAAATAGGTGTGTTAATCAAACGATGATTGTGGCAAACTGAAATTAAAAGCAAAGAAAAGCAAACGACGCTCCAAGCAAAACTCATATCATGTGATGAATAAAAATGTAGCTCCAAGTGACATACCGATGGATGTAAACGAAAGAGGGGATGCCTTCCGGGGCATAGCCAAGCTTAGTTGCTTGAGTCTTCCTTAGAATATTACCTTGGGGTGCCTTGGGCATCCCCAAGCTTAGGCTCTTGCTACTCCGTATTCCGTGGTCCATCATGATTACACCCAAAACTTGAAAACTTCAATCACATAAAACTCAACAAAACTTCGTGAGATCCGTTAGTATAAGCAACATATCAAATACTTTAGGTACTGTTATAAATTTATTCTTATTTAATTTTAGCATAAGGTACTGTATTCTAACTTATCCATGGCTTAGACCCCCAAATACAATTCATAGCATCATCAAAACAAGCAAACTATGCAAGCAAAAACAGAATCTGTCTAAAACAGAACAGTCTGTAATGATCTGTAGAAAACCTTTACTTCAATACCTCCAAAAATTATGAAAAATTAGTAAGACCTCAAGAATTTGTATAGAAATATTTTGTGAAAACTTCATATCAAAAATACATTCCAGTAAAATCAGATAATTTTTGCACTGGACGTCAAAGTTTCTGTTTTTGCACCGTATCAATTCTACTCATTATGCAAATCATCCCAAAGGCTTTACTTGGCACAAACACTAATTAAAACAGAAAAACATAATCATCACAGAGGCAATAATCATGTTATCACAAAAAAACACAAAGTAAAAAACAAAAAACAAGATAACTATTGGGTTGCCTCCCAACAAGCGCTATTGTTCTACGCCCCTAGCTAGGCATAATGCATAGTTTCAAGTGTTGTCATCTTTGTGAGAAAAATTTATCATGATATAATCATATTCCCTTCTCTCAGCAGCAATTTTTCTCATGGGCAAGCAACAATAGTAGAAGGGACTAAACTTAACAACACAAGGATCTGTGAGATCTATTTCCGGAGGAGATGGAGGTTCCTCCTTGGACCTTTCATAAGTTATAGTAAATTCTTCATTGTAAAGGTTTCGATAAAGATATTTCGTTAATTTAATCTCAAGCTCATAATCTAATCAAGATTTGTAACAATAATTCGATCATTGAATTTGGAAATTTTATCAATCAAGACATTAGGTGGAACCTTTTTCCTAAGGTTTTCATTATAGGCCACATAATCCGTTGATCTTAATTTCCTTATTTCTTCCAACTCATAAAGGATTCCCTCTAGTGGTGGGCACTCACTATTGATCCTATAATAAGCAAATATTTCTCTTGCTTGCCACATAATATGATTGAATTCATGAACGAGAAATATTGTAGCCAAGCGTTTATTAGGAGCATGTTTAATGTTGGAGAACTCTAGAAACAACCATTGTACGGAGGGATGCATATGCATAAATTGTCTTTCCAATTCTATTATGAGCAAAGATATATCATCCGCATAACTAGTGGTTCTAGCAAGAATAGATCCTCCTATCAAAGGTAGAGAGCCCGCACAAGCAAAAAAGTCTTGGATCACACTTTTTCCAATAATATTACCATGCCCAATATGGAGTTTCTTAGTTTGCATAATAGGTTCCTCTTTAGAAGGATCATTGTCTGCAAGATTATCGAGTTTTTTCCTAACAACTTCATCAAGATTTCTTTTAGCATTATCATTGAGAGATGAAGTTGAATGCTCCAAGGCTTCCGCACTAGAGGCCGAAGTTTTACTAGTTTCAAACACAAACATGATAGCAACTTTTCAAGCAAGCAAAACAAGAAAACTAGTAACAAGCAAAGATAAATATTTTTGTATTTTTGTTTTTTATGAGAAAAACTAAATATAACAGCAAATAAAAAGAAGAACAAGTGAATGATAATTTTTGTGAAGTTACTTGATAGTTGATGATGATACTCCCCGACAACGGCACCAGAAATCCTTCCTGATACTTGTGATCTGCGTTGGGTTTTCCATGAAAAGGAACGGGTTATCGCAGCACAATATAGGTAAGTATTTCCCTCAGTAGAGAACCAAGGTTTATCGAACCTATAGGAGTAACAACCAACCCCCGTCTTCAGCGGCTACACACAAAAGAGCAAACACTTGCACCCAATATGGGTAAGTATTTCCCTCAGTTATGAAACCAAGGTTTATCGAACCAATAGGAATATCAATCCTCAACCGTCTTCAGCGGCTGCACACAAATGAGCAAACAACTTGCACCCAACGCTGGCAAGAGGGTTGTCAATCCCCTTGGTCTCGTTATTTGAAAGCCAATGAGTTGTGTAGATAATTGTAAATTGCAAAATAAAATAAAAACAAATAAATGGTAGCAAGGTATTGATAACTTTTGTAATATATAAGTGAATAGACCCGGGGACCGCAGTTTTCTCTAGTGGCATCTCTCATAGAAATAGCATACGGTGGGTAAACAAATTACTGTTGGGCATTGATACAAAAGCGGATAGTTATGTGATTTTCATGGCAATGATCATGTGTATATAGGCATCATGTCCATAACAAATAGGCCGACTCCTGCCCGCACCTTTTACTATTACTCCACTGATCGACCGCTATCCAGCATGCATCTAGAGTATTAAGTAAAACAAAGTAATGCATGAATAACGATGACATGATGTAGACAAAGTAAACTCAAGCAATATGAATAAACCCCATCGTGTTATCCTTAGTAGCAGCAACACAAAGACGCATCTTGTCCCCTACTTTGTCAGTAGGATATAGAAACTCACCACGTTGAACCTACTACAACGCACCTCTCTCATCGAAGAAATATCAATCTAGCTGGCCAAACTATTTCAATAGATCGGAGAGAATTACGAAGCTATAATGATCATGCACATAAGAATCATATTAGAATTCAGAGAAGACTCAAATATTTATAATGAATAATCTGAACATAAACCCACATTTCATTAGATCCCAACAAACGCACCATACAAAGTGATTACATCGGATAGATCAAGGCAAAGATGCGATGAACATTCTATTGAAGATCAAGAGAGAGTGAGCAATTGCCATCTAGGTACTGCCTACGTACCCATAGGTCTGTGGTGAACTGCTCACACATCATCATGAGGGCAGCAAGGTTGATGTAGAGGCCCTCCATGATCGATCCCCCCTCTGACAGAGTGCCGTAACGGAGCTCCATATGGGCTCCCGTCGGAACAAATCTCCATATGGGCTCCCATCGGAACAAAGGCTTGTGGCGGCGTAAAAAGTGTTTTGGGACCTCCTCTAGGGTTTTCAGAATATATGTGAATTTATAGGCCAGAGAACAGGGTCGGGAGAGGTGGGCGCGCCCTGTTGCCTTGTGGGGCCCTCGTGCGGCTCCCGGCCTCCTTCCAAAGTTTCCATGTCTTCGTTTGGTCCAGAAAAAATCATCAAAAAGTTTTGTGGCAATTGGACTTCGTTTGGTACTGTAAACCTGAAAAGTAGAAAACATGCAGAAAACAGCAACTGGCACTGGGCATTGGGTCAATAGGTTAGTGCTAAAAAATAATATAAATTGGTAAATAAATGCCCAAAAAGTATCCTAGAATGATAATATGTCAGCATGGAACAATCAAAAATTATAGATACGTTGGAGACGTATCAATCTCATAGTCTGAATTCGTTTGCAGACTATTTGCAGATACATCTGGACTCACCTGGAGCCAGCTCTCACTTGAATCAATTTTCGAAGCTTTTGCTCAGATCGAAGGCAATGGCCAGATATGAGACTCCAAAGAAGGGAGGAAGACAAAGACGCATGGATACTGCCAAAACCTCCCTCCTGACCTCTATGATCGATACAAGTCTTATCCAGTTGAAACATATCATCAGCGCAAGACACAAGTCCAATGGATTCGAAGATATTGGGTTGTGGAATGGTTCTATTACCGCTATCTGACTGCTGAATATGCTAAGAAGCATACCAAGAAAGCTCCCTGGACGGACATTATCTACAAGAATCTCCATCCGAAGACAAAGGCTGATGCCATTAGGCATGGATTCTACCCATGCATGTTCCGCCCATCTATGCCAGAGAATCCGGATCCCACTAGTGTCCAGGGATTCAATCCTGATAATGATGATGATGATGACACTTGGAAGAGCATGCAGAACACCCCCCAGTCGCTGATCCGAAGCCTCTGCACAGATCAAAGGCTTCAAACCCTTCTAAGGCTTCAAAAGATTCAAGGCCTGATCGCCCCTCACCACAGGCTTCACGCTCAAGGCCTGCTGACCCTGCTGATACCGAGGATGAATCACGCAAAACCAGGAGGATGAAGTGGAAAGTTGTTGCTGCTCGTGACTCGAAGCCATATGTTTCCTTGATGGATGCTGCCAACATGATTGAGCTCTCAGATGATGTTGCTGATCCGAAGCTTATCCAGCAAAAGGAGGAAGAGGCCAAACGTCTCGAAGACTTGCCTCTGATTGATGCCAATATCATCAACCAGTTCATCGACGAATGGTTTGCTGATCCCACACTCACCATCAACTCCCTCCAGCTTCCAATTGGACTGAGTGTCAGTTTCCAAGGGCTGGTGAATGAAGAGCTTACTGTTACTCAAAAGGCTGTGCAGCAGCGCGAGAAGATTCGCCATGAAAAGGCTCTTTTCAAGGAAAATGTTCACAAGCTCACAGCCGCGCAGATACATGGATATCAACTTTTCATAAAAGACATGAAAGTTGAATTTCACAAGCGCTGTGATGCTGTCAAAGGTGCCCTCGAGCGCCTTAAGAGAAAGCCTGAAAAGATGGTCCAAGCCCACAATGACATGCTGAAGAGGAAAGCACTTGACCAGCCCGTCCTTGACCCAAGAATCATCGCCAGATCCAGACAAGCTGCATTGTCTTCGGACCAGCCTGCCTCGACAAGGCAAGAAGTGCCCAACATCGTCTTCCCCACATGCTTCTCTGGCTCTTCAAGAGCGCCTCCTCCTTCCTCTGCTGCATCTAGCAAGAAGACTAAGCAAGCTGAGGCAGAGTCCCGCAAGATAAAGTCTACACCCGCCTCTGAAGTTCAACCTGTCAAGCGGCTGAAGACAAAGAAGACAAAGTCTTCGAATACGGCCCAAGTGCCCAAACCCCCTTGACGTGGCTTGAGACCGCGTCGGTATTTCCCCAAAGAGGTAGGGATGATGCAGCACAGCGACGGTAAGTATTTCCCTCAGTTATGAAACCAAGGTTATCGAACCAGTAGGAGGATCACCACCACCCAATAAGCAGCACCTGCACACAAACAACAAATACTTGCAACCCGACGCGAAAGAGAGGTTGTCAATCTCTCTATGGTAATAAGATATATTAGGTAGTGATAGATAGGAGAGATAGATCTCTCAAGAACCCAAATAAAAAGAGTAAATATGCAGCAATATGTTTATGGGTTTTTGGTTTTGTAGATATGAAAGCAAAGATTGCAAAAAAGTAGGCCGGAAAACAATATGTTGGAAAAGTAGACCCTGGGGCCGTAGGGTTCACTAGTGACTTCTCTTATGAGTATAGCGCACGGTGGGTGAACAAATTACTGTTGGGCAATTGATAGAAAATCTAATAGTCATGACGATATCCAAGGCGATGATCATTATATAGGCATCACGTCCAAGATAGATAGACCGACTCCTGCCTGCATCTACCTCTATTACTCCACACATCGACCGCTATCCAGCATGCATCTAGTGTATTAAGTTCATGGAAAAACGGAGTAATGCAATAAGAACGGTGACATGATGTAGAGAAGATCTATTCATGTAGGAATAGACCCCATCTTGTTATCCTTAATAGCAACGATACATGCGTGTCTTGCTGCCCCTTCTGTCACTGGGAAAGAACACCGCAAGATCAAACACATCACAAAGCACCTCTTCCCGTGGCAAGAAAAATCGATCTAGTTGGCCTAACTAAACCAAAGATTCAAACAAGAAATACGAGGCTATAAGTAATCATGCTATAAGAGATCAAAGAAGACTCAAATAATATTCATGGATAGAAACCGATCATGAACTCAAAATCCCAACAAACACACCGCAAAAGTTTACATCAAATAGATCTCCAAGAGACCATTGTATTGAGAATCATAAGAGAGAGAGGAGAAGCCATCTAGCTACTACCTACGGACCTGTAGGTCTATGGTGGACTACTCACGCATCATCGGAGAGGCACCTATGAGGAAGATGATCCCCTCCGTGATGGTGTTTAGATTGGATCTCGAGGTTCTGGAACTTGCGGCTGCTGGAATTGTGTTTCGTCGACTCCCCTAGGGTTTTTGGAATATTTGGGAATTTATAGGCATCAGATGCGGTGGAGAGGGGCCCCGAGGAGGGCACAACCCATCAGGGCACGCCGGGCCCCCCTAGCGCGTCCTGGTGGGTTGTGGTCTCCTCGGCCCACTCCCTCGGCACTTCTTTGGCCCACTGGGCGTCTTCTGGTCCAGAAAAAATCCCCAAAAAGTTTCGTCGCGATTGGACTCCGTTTGGTATTGATTTTCTGCGAAGTAAAGAACAAGCAAAAAACAACAACTAGCACTTTGGCACTATGTCAATAGGTTAGTCCCAAAAAATGATATAAAGTTGTTATAAAATGATTGTAAAACATCCAAGAATGATAATATAACAGCATGGAACAAGCAAACATTATAGATACGTTGAAGACGTATCAGCATCCCCAAGCTTAATTCCTACTCGTCCTCGAGTAGGTAAATGATAAAAACAGAATTTTTGATGTGGAATACTGCCTAACATGTTCATTATATTCTTTTCTTTTGTATAGCATGGACATTTGGACTTATAGATGATTCAAAGCAATAGTCTAGTTTTAACATAATGACTTCAATACTCAAGCATGTCAACAAGCAACCATGTCTTTCAAAATATCAACACTAAAGAAAGTTATCCCTAGCCCATCATGCTCAATCATTGATCCATTCATGAAACACACTCAAATATTAACTATGCCCAATGCTCAAGTACAATCATAGTGTCCCCTAGTTGGTGCTTATAAGAGAAGATGGAGACTCAAAGTGAAAATAAAAATTGCATAAAGTAAATAGATAGGCCCTTCGCAGAGGGAAGTAGGGATTTGTAGAGGTGCCAGAGCTCAAAGTTTTAAATTGAGAGAGAAAAATATTTTGGGTGGCATGCTTTTCGTGTCAACGAAAATGACAAAGTAGTTCACAATACTTTCCATGCTAGATATATCATAGGCGGTTCCCAAATAGAAAATAAAGTTTATTCCTTTTTCCACCAAACTTTCACTTTCCATGGCGGGCCGTATCCGCGGTTGCCTTCCATACCAACACTTTCAAAGGATTTTATTATTTGACAACATAAAGTAAATATTTTTTTCTTTTTCATTTCGGGAATGGGCATCCCTATTACCGCCGCACTCTCGTGCAATGACAAGTGAATAAACATTCATCTTGAGAAAACACATCTGGCATGGAAAAATATTGGACACTCCCCACCGTTTCATGAGCGGTATGGGCACACAAGAGAGAAAATTTATTTTGAAAATTTAGAGATGGCACATACAAATTTGCTTGGAACGGCATGGAAATACCGCATATAGGTAGGTATGGTGGACTCATAAGGCAAAACTTGGTTTAAGGATTTTGGATGCACAAGTAGTATTTCTACTTAGTACAAATGGAGGCTAGCAAATAGATTGGGAAGCAACCAAACCAAGAAACGAAAATTCACATAAGTGAGCATTGAACATAACTAACACCGAATAATTCACCACAAGTAGGATGTAACTTCATTGCATAACTATTGACTTTCGTGCATGCATAGGGAATCACAAACCTTAACACATATATTCCTATACCAAGCATAATTACTCACTAGCATGACTCACATATTACTATCATCATGTTTCAAAACTATTACAAAGAATCAAGCTTAATTTGTCCAATGATCTTCATGAAAGTTTTTATTATATCCTCCTTGAATATCTATCACTTTGGGACTATTTTCATATATTGCCATTGCTTTTGGCAAGCTCAAACAAATTTAAGTGAAGCATATGAGCATAAAGATCTCATCTCTCAAAAAGGTATAAGTGAAGCATGAGAGGATTTCTTCAAAATTTACTAACTCTCAAATTAATCTAATTGAAGCATGAGAGTATTTCTACAAAACTTTCCAAGCACACCGTGCTCAAAAAGATATAAGTGAAGCGCTAGAGCAATTCTATAGCTCAAAAAGTTTAAGTGAAGCAAATAAAGCAATTCTAACAAATCATAGCATGATTTTGGCTTTCTCAAATAGGTGTGTCCAGAAAGGATACAAAGGAAAAACTAACAAACAAAGCAAGCAAAGATACAAGACGCTCCAAGCAAAACTCATGATATGTGACGAATAAAAATATAGCTCCAAGTAAAATACTGATGGTCGTTAGAAGAAAGAGGGGATGCCACTCGGGGGCATCCCCAAGCTTAGTTGCTTGTTTCTCTTTGGATATATCTTGGGGGTGCGGTAGCATCCCCAAGCTTAGGCTTTTATCACTCCTTATTCCTTCATCCGTCGTGATCTCACCCAAAACTTGAAAACTTCAATCACAGAAAACTCAACAAAATCTTCGTGAGATCCGTTAGTATAATAAAGAAAATCACTACTTTAGGTACTGGTGCAGACCCATTCATATTTTATTATTGCATTATACCTACTGTATTGTAACTTTACCATGGCTCATACCCTTCAATATAACCCATAGATTCATCAAAACAAGCACACAATGCAACGAAAACAGAATCTGTCTTAAACAGAACAGTCTGTAGTAATCTGTACTCTAACCATACTTCTGTAACTCTAAAAATTCTGAACAATTAGGACAACGTAAGGAATTTTTATAGAAACACTGTGTTAAAATATCAGGTCAAGATCACGTTCTAGCAAAAAATGAAAATTCATATACTGTACGCAAAGTTTCTGTTTCAGATTCAGCATCACTTCTACTCATCCTATGAATCATCCTAAAGGCTTTACTTGGCACAAACACTAAATAAAACATAAAAAACACAATCATAACAGAGGCATAATTGTGTCAACACTCAAAAACATAAAGGAAAAAGCAAAAAATTATTTATTCATTGGGTTGCCTCGCAACAAGCGCCATCGTTTTACGCCCCTAGCTAGGCATAATGATTTCAATGATGCTCACATAAATAGTAGTAATTTAAATATGGAAGAGAGCATCATGAATCCCATGAAAAGCATATTTAAGTCTAACCCACTTCCTATTCATAGGGATTTTGTGAGCAAACAATTTATGGGAACAAGAATCAACTAGCATAGGAAGGCAAAACGAGCATAACTTCAAAACTTTGAACACATAGAGAGGAAACTTGATATTATTGCAATTCCTACAAGCATATGTTCCTCCCTCATAATAAATTTCAGTAGCGTCATGAAGGAATTCAACGATATAATATCACATAAATCATTCTTTTCATGATGCACAAGTATAGAATTTTCATTACTCTCCACATAAGCAAATTCCTTTTCATCCATGGTAGTGGGAGCAAACTCAACAAAATAACTATCATGAGACACTTGATTGACATAACCACATTGCAAATTAAAATCATGATGATAAGTTTCATGGTTATCATTACTCATTATAGCATACGTGTCATCACCATCATCATGAATAGAAGGCATGCAATCATCATAATAAATTTGCTCATCAAAACTTGGGGGACTAAAAATATCATCTTCATCAAACATAGCATCCCCAAGCTTGTGGCTTTGCATATCATTAGCATAATTGACATTAATAGAATTTATAGTAACATCATTGCAATCATGCTTTTCAATCAAGGAGCTATCAAGAATCACCTTATAAATTTCTTCTTTCAACACCTCATCAAAAATTTCAGATTCATGATTTTCAAACCAAACTTCATAGAAATAATCAAGTTCACTCAACTCACTAGCAATTGGTTCATCATAGTTTGGTATTTTGAAAAGATTAGCAAGTGGATGAGGATCCATATCAATATATTTTTAGCAAGCAAAGATGCAAGCAAATAGAAGGCACATGGCAACACAAGCAAAGATAGCAAACAAAAAGAGATCCGGCGAGAAAAAGACAAATGAAAAAGAGGGCGAATAAAACGGCAAATTGGTGAAGTGGGGGAGAGGAAAACGAGAGGCAAATGGCAAATAATGTAATTGCAAGGAGATGAGATTTGTGATTAGGAACCTGGTAGATGATGATGGAGTCCCCTCGGTGCCTATGATAGGCACGTAGAAGAGACTGCTTCCTCCCTGGCAACGGCGCCAGAAATTCCTTTGACGTGGCTTGAGACTGCGTCGTTATTTCCCCAAAGAGGAAGGGATGATGCTGCACATCGACGGTAAGTATTTCCCTCAGTTATGAAACCAAGGTTATCGAACCAGTAGGGGGATCACCACCACCCAATAAGCAGCACCTGCACACAAACAACAAATACTTGCAACCCGACGCGAAAGAGAGGTTGTCAATCTCTCTACGGTAATAAGATAGATTAGGTAGTGATAGATAGGAGATATAGATCTCTCAAGAACACAAATAAAAATACTAAATATGCAGCAATATGTTTTTGAGTTTTTGGTTTTGTAGATCTGAAAGCAAATATTGGAAAAAAGTAGATCGGAAAGCAATACATTGGAAAAGTAGACCCGGGGGGGGGGGGCGTAGGGTTCACTAGTGGCTTCTCTCATGAGTATAGCGAACGGTGGGTGAACAAATTATTGTTGGGCAATTGATAGAAAATCGAATAGTCATGACGATATCCAAAGCGATGATCATTATATAGGCATCGCGTCCAAGATAGATAGACTGACTCCTGCCTGCATCTACCTCTATTACTCCACACATCGACCGCTATCCAGCATGCATCTAGTGTATTAAGTTCATGGAAAAACGGAGTAATGCAATAAGAACGGTGACATGATGTAGACAAGATCTATTCATGTAGGAATAGACCCCATCTTGTTATCCTTAATAGCAACGATACATGCGTGTCTTGCTGCCCCTTCTGTCACTGGGAAAGAACACCGCAAGATCGAACCCATCACAAAGCACCTCTTCCCATGGCAAGAAAAATCGATATAGTTGGCATAACTAAACCAAAGATTCGAAGAAGAAATATGAGGCTATAAGTAATAATGCATATAAGAGATCAAAGAAGACTCAAATAATATTCATGGATAGAAACTGATCATGAACTCAAAATTCACCAGATCCCAACAAACACACCGGAAAAGTATACATCAAATAGATCTCCAAGAGACCATTGTATTGAGAATCATAAGAGAGAGAGAAGAAGCCATCTAGCTACTGCCTACCGACCCGTAGGTCTATGGCGGACTACTCATGCATCATCGGAGAGGCACCTATGAGGAAGATGAACCCCTCCGTGATGGTGTTTAGATTGAATCTCAAGGTTCTGGAACTTGCGGCGGCTGGAATTGTGTTTCATCGACTCCCCTAGGATTTTTGGAATATTTGGGAATTTATAGGCATCAGAAGCGGTGGAGAGGGGCCCCGAGGAGGGCACAACCCATCAGGGCGCGCCGGGCCCCCCCTGGCGTGCCCTGGTGGGTTGTGGTCTCCTCGGCCCACTCCCTGGCACTTCTTTGGCCCACTGGGTGTCTTCTGGTGCAAAAAAAATCTCCAAAAATTTTCGTCGCGATTGGACTCCATTTGGTATTGATTTTCTATGAAGTAAAAAACAAGCAAAAACAACAACTGGCACTTTGGCACTATGTTAATAGGTTAGTCCCAAAATATGATATAAAGTTGTTATAAAATGATTGTAAAACATCCAAGAATGATAATATAACAACATGGAACAAGCAAAAATTATAGATACGTTGGAGACGTATCACCCCTCAGGCTCCTACTGTCACTCCACCCGCTTGTGAGGAGCCCCTGCGTGTGAAGCCAATCTCAATGGCCCCTCCTGCCTCTGCCAATGCAGAGAGGTGAGTTGTTCGTCATGAGTCTGCTACCACAGAGGCTCAAACAACTCAAGATATACCAGCTGTTGAAGAACCCACAGCTCGGGATACTAATGCTGACGCTGCTAAAAACATTGTAGCTGAAGATATTCCAGCCGATGCTGCTGAAGACATTGCTTCTCCTGAAGACAATGTTGAGATAGGCCAGACACCACAAGTTGAAGCAGCACCGGTATCATCGCCACTGCCTGCTGACAGTGAGTATGTGGACATTGGCACTCCCTCAAGGCCAATGGTGTCTGAAGTGAACTAGGAAGGTGAAGCCAATCCGAGCACTCCGCCTACTCCCTTCTAAGCTCATGTGCCACGCACTCCCGAATCTCCATTCGAAACCATGGAAGTTGACACCACTGATCATGCGTCGCCTCTCAAAAGGCTTCGCTGAAGGCCAAAACAAGCTCCAGCTTCTATGCAGAGCATTGATAATCCCCAAGTGCAAGGAATCATCATAGCAATTTCCAAAGGTGGAAGTGATAAGTATGGAGTGTCGAACCCACAAGGAGCTAAAGGTAAGATCAATATTCTCTCAAGTCCTATCTGCCACTGATATGACTCTACGTACGCCGAACGTTTGCTTCCAACTAGAAACGAGAAATAAAACTACGTTGTGGGTATGGAGAGAATAGCTTTGCATGATATCGGAGAGCTAAAATATAAAAATAGGTGCTGTTATCATAAAGCTAGAATATATTACAATGTATTACAAACAGTGAGGGTGGAATAATGATGAGTCGGTGTGCGGAATTGTCCTAGGCAATTGTTAACAAGATCGGTAATCCTTATTGCAATTTTATATGAGGGAGAAGCATAAGCTAACATACTTTCTCTACTTGCATCATATGCACTTATGATTGGAACTCTAGCAAGCATCAGCAACTACTAAAGATCATTAAGGTAAAACCCAACCATAGCATTAAAGCATCAAGTCCCCTTTATCCCATATGCAACAACCCACCTACTCGGGTTTATGCTTCTGTCACTCAAGCAACCCACTATAAGCGAATCATGAACGTATTGCAACACCCTACAGCTGGAATCCTTCACGTGTGCGCGGCATGGAAGGCACCATAGGATAGCACCAAAGTAAAACATACAACTCAAACCAATCTAGATCATCAATCAACCCAAAGGACAAAAGTAATCTACTCAAAACATCATAGGATGGCAACACATCATTGGATCATAATATGTGGCATAAATTACCATGTTCAAGTAGGGGAATACAGCGGGGTGCGGGAGAGTGGACCGCTGAAAGGAGATGAGGATGGTGATGAAGAAGGTGATGTTGATTAAGACAATCACCGCGGCGATGGTTCCCCTGATGGCACTCCGGCGCCACCGAGAGAGAGGGGGAGAGGGTCTCCCCCTTGTGCTTCCTCCTCCATGGCCTCCCCCTGGTTGGGGGAAGGTTCTCCCTCTGGTCCTTGGCCTCCATGGCGATGATGGCCCCTCCGTGTTCCTCCTCCATGGTCTCCGGTGAAGGTGACCCCCTCCGACAGGATGCCGGAGAGGGCCAAGATTGATCTTTCGTGGCTCTGGATACTTGCAGTGGTGGAACTTCCGATCTAGGTTTGTTTCTGGGGGTTTTGGTATTTATAGGAATTTTTGGCGTTGGTCTCACGTCAAGGGGGTTCTCGAGGAGTCCACAAGCCAGGAGTGCCCTCCCCCCCCCGGGAGGGCACTCCTGGCTTGTGGCCTCCTCGGTTACTTCCTGGCCCAGCTCCGGTGCTTCGGGGGTCTCTTTTGTTCCATAAAAAATCACCGTAAATTTTCAGCCCATTCCGAGAACTTTTATTTCTGCACAAAAAATGACAGGTATAGTGGACTCTCATGGCAGAACTGGTTTAAGGGTGTTTGGATGCACAAGTAGTATTTCTACTTGGTGCGGAAGTTTTGGCCTGTATGAGGTGGAAGCAAGCACCACATGTTGGAGGATCCATAACAATATAACTTCTATACAAATATACCCAAACATAACTCATTAAGTTGTCTTCCTTGTCCAACTTCAACTAATTTGCTCAAGTTTGAAAATAGTTAATGGTCATTCACAATCATAGAAGATGTCCAAGATAGTATATTTATATGTGGAATCTCTCTTCCTTCAATATTCTTTCATGAATTGTTCAAGTGACCAATGAGGTGTTTTCTAACTTTCAATAAATTTCACCACCTATACTTATTATGTGTGAAGTCATTACTCCCCATGGGATAAGTATATGAAGCATATTTAATTTCAGATTTATGATATTCAATTCATTCAACCATTTACTCATAGGATATAATTGAAGCACGAGAGTGAATGACAAACTACTCCAAAAAGATATAAGTGAAGATCAATGAGTAGCCAACAATTAAATAACTATGTGAGGACTCTCTCATCTAAGAATTTCAGATCCAATGATTTTATTCAAACAGCAAAACAAAATAGCACTCCAAGAATAGCACGCATCATGTGAACGAATAAAAATTTAGGCTCAACATAGGCTAACCGATAATTGTTGATGAAGAGAGGTGGGATGCGTAGCATCCCCAAGCTTAGATACTTGAGACTTCTTGAAATATTTACTTGGGGTGCCTTGGGCATCCCCAAGCTTGAGCTTTTGTATCTCGTTCAATCCTCTCATATCATGGTTTTACCTATTCTCAAAAATTTCATCTACACAAAACTCGAAAAGAACTCGTGAGATAGGTTAGTACACATAAGAATAAATCAACACTTCATGTACTGCCAAGACAAGTTGCACAATAATTTTCAAATATCATCTACTGTTTACTATCGTTTCCACAATTAATATCTACCAATATAGGCTATGGAAACTAGAGGATAAGTAGATAACAAAACTATGACAGCAATCTGTCCAAACAGAACAGTCTGTAGCAATTTATAACAACAGTGTATTTCCATAACTCAAAAAATTATGAAAATTTATGACTTGCTAAGGAATTTATATGAAAATACTGTGTAAAAATTTCAGAAACTTTCCATATTCCAGTCAAATATGAAAATTCAAATACTACAGAAAAAGTTTCTGTTTTTTACACAGCACACATCAAACATGTAATGCAAGCATCCTAAGGCAATTCTTGGAACTTTTTATTGAAAAACAAGATTATGAATAACACCTAACGGAAAGTAACAAAATATAATGATGATCCAAGCAAAGCACATATTATGTGACGAATAAAAATATAGCTCCAAGTGAGGTTACCGATAATGTTGAGGACGAAAGAGGGGATGCCTTCCGGGGCATCCCCAAGCTTAGGCGTTTGAGTATTCCTTGGATATTACCTTGGGGGTGCCTTGGGAATCCCCAAGCTTAGGTTCTTTTCACTCCTTATTCTCCTCATATCGGTGTCTCACCCAAAACTTGAAAACTTCAATCACACAAAACTTAACGGAACTTCGTGAGAAGGGTTAGTGTAATAAAGATAAATCATTCACTTAGGTACTGTCAAGACAAGATTTATAATTGTTCCCACATGATACCTACTGTATTCTATCATTCCCATAATTTATACCGCTAAATATAAGCTATGGAAACACTAAAACAAGCAGACTATGCATGCAAAACAGAATCTGTCAAAAACAGAACAGTCTGTGAAGATCTGTAGTGTAACCATACTCCCCTTTCTCTAAAAATTCTGAAAAATTAGGAAAACCTAGGAAGTTTGTATATCAATCATGTGTAAAACATTCAGAAGCTTTTGACTCCCTGGTGAATTTATAAAAATTCTGGACTGGGCACCAAAGTTTCTGTTTTTGCACAGAATCAAGTCAGCTATCAACCACATCATCCCAAAGGCATTACTTGGCACTTTATTGAAATAAAAGGCACAAAACATGATTACTACAGTATCTTAATCATGTTAAAACAAAAAAACAGAAAGGGTAAATATTGGGTTGTCTCCCAACAAGCGCTTTTCTTTAATGCCTTTCTAGCTAGGCATGACATTGATACACTTCCAAACCCAATTCCGATGGAAATTTTATTCATACTCTAAAAGATGTAAGTGAAGTTCATAGAGAATTCTACAATTAATGAAGATTAACCAATACCCAAGCTCAAAATATATAAGTGAAGCACACGAAGCATTCTATAAAGCCATACTGAAAAGATTTAAGTGAAGCACAAAGAGCATTCTACAAAGCCATGCTCAAAATATTTAAGTGAGGCACAAAGAGCATTCTACAAAGCCATGCTCAAAATATTTAAGTGAAGCGCATGAAGCATTCTACAAAATCAATGAAGGACTTTCTCATACTAGAAGGGTGCATAAAAGGAAAAGAAAAACGCATATCATGTGAACAAAACAAAAACCGAGGTATACCGATAATTGTTGAAGAATAAAGATGGGATGCCTTCCGGGGCATCCCCAAGCTTAGATGCTTGAGTCTCCTTGAAATATTTACTTGGGGTGCCTTGGGCATCCCCAAGCTTGAACTCTTGTCTCTCCGTATTCTTCTTATATCGATAGCTCCTCGATCTTCCAACAATTCATTCACACAAAACTTAACGAAACCCTCGTGAGATCCGTTAGTATAATAAAGCAAAACACTACTTTAAGCACTGTTGTGAACTCATTAAAAATTCATATTAGCATTATATCTACTTTAGTCCAACTTCACCATGGTTCATACCCCCCGATACTACCTATAGATTCATCAAAATAAGAGAACAATGCATAGAAAACAGAATCTGTCAAAAACAGGACAGTCTGTAGCAATCTGGAAACTTCGTGTACTTGTGTAACTCAAAAAATTCTGAAAATTTAGGACAAATTAAAAAATTTGTATATAAGTACTGTGTAAAAATTTCAGAAACTTTTGACGTTCCAGTAAGAAATGTAAATTCATGCACTACAGTCAAAGTTTCTGTTTTTGCACCGCACAAAGCAAACAAGCAATCTAATCATCCTAAAACCAAATCTTGGCACATTATTTTTATAATACAAAGGATATATACAAGGGGATAATTATTTTTGAGAAACATCCATGAAAAATTCTACATTGTTTCCATGAGCATGAACACAAGTGTTCAAGGTCGACCCTCACTTCTCCAATGCACAACTTTCCAATCACTTCTCTTTTTGAAAAACTTCTTAGGCAAGAGGCAAGTAATTCTTTTTGTATTTTTAATTATTTAAATTTTTTGTTTGTTTCACCCACAACTAAAGAAAGCAAAAAGGGAAAACAAAATCTACTAAGTGAAGAAAGTAATCAAGCACACACGAGAATATCAACGGCGCCAGAAAAGAGCTTGATAATCCCCAAGTGCAAGGAATCATCGTAGCAATTTCCAAAGGTGGAAGTGATAAGTATGGAGTGTCGAACCCACAAGGAGCTAAAGGTAAGATCAATATTCTCTCAAGTCCTATCTGCCACTGATACGACTCTACGTACGCCGAACGTTTGCTTCCAACTAGAAACGAGAAATAAAACTACGTTGTGGGTATGGAGAGAATAGCTTTGCATGATATCGGAGAGCTAAAATATAAAAATAGGTGCTGTTATCATAAAGCTAGAATATATTACAATGTATTACAAACAGCGAGGGTGGAATAATGATGAGTCGGTGTGCGGAATTGTCCTAGGCAATTGTTAACCAGATCGGTAATCCTTATTGCAATTTTATATGAGGGAGAGGCATAAGCTAACATACTTTATCTACTTGGATCATATGCACTTATGATTGGAACTCTAGCAAGCATCCGCAACTACTAAAGATCATTAAGGTAAAACCCAACCATAGCATTAAAGCATCAAGTCCCCTTTATCCCATACGCAACAACCCACCTACTCGGGTTTATGCTTCTGTCACTCAAGCAACCCACTATAAGCGAATCATGAACGTATTGCAACACCCTACAGCGGGAATCCTTCACGTGTGGGCGGCACGGAAGGCACCATAGGACAGCACCAAAGTAAAACATACAACTCAAACCAATCTAGATCATCAATCAACAAAAAAGGACAAAAGTAATCTACTCAAAACATCATAGGATGGCAACACATCATTGGATCATAATATGTGGCATAAAGCACCATGTTCAAGTAGGGGATTACAGCAGGGTGCGGGAGAGTGGACCGCTGAAAGGAGATGAGGATGGTGATGTTGATGAAGATGATCACCGCGGCGATGGTTCCCCCGATGGCACTCCAGCGCCACCGAGAGAGAGGGGGAGAGGGTCTCCCCCTTGTGCTTCCTCCTCCATGGCCCCCCCTGGTTGGGGGAAGGTTCTCCCTCTGGTACTTGGCCTCCATGGCGATGATGGCCCCTCCGTCTTCCTCCTCCATGGTCTCCGGTGAAGGTGACCCCCTCCGGCAGGGTGCCGGAGAGGGCCAAGATTGATCTTTCGTGGCTCTGGATACTTGCAGCGGCGGAACTTCCGATCTAGGTTTGTTTCTGGGGGTTTTGGTATTTATAGGAATTTTTGGCGTTGGTCTCACGTCAAGGGGGTTCTCGAGGAGTCCACAAGCCAGGAGCGCCCTCCCGGGAGGGGGGGGGGGGGTAGGGCGCGCCCTCCTTGCTTGTGGCCTCCTCAGCCACTTCCTGGCCCAGCTTCGGTGCTTCGGGGGTCTCTTTTGGTCCATAAAAAATCACCGTAAATTTTCAGCCCATTCCGAGAACTTTTACTTCTGCACAAAAAACGACACCATGGTAGTTCTGCTGAAAACAGCGTCAGTCCGGGTTAGTTCTAATAAAATCATACCAAAATCATATAGAATTATTGTAAACATGGCATGAATACTTCATAAATTATAGATACGTTGGAGAAGTATCAAGCATTCCTGAAGATGCTTCTCGTGTTGCTCCGACTGCACCAGTCGACAACATACTTATGATTGAAGCTGCCCCTCCGGTTCCACCAGAGTCTAAAGCCAAAGCTACCGAAGACATTGCTACCAATCCTGATACCACTCTTGCGACGACTGAAGCTCCTCTTACAAGAAACACTGAGGGCAAAGCCAATGCCCCATCACCTAATGGCCCACCAGTTCCTGCGACGCCATCAACAGATGACAATGCTAATAACATCGTTCTGGCTCGCAATAGGGAAGGTGAGATGGTGCCTACTCGATGGCCTCGGATGGTTGCACCACCAAGAATGGGCCCACAGTATGAATTCAACATTCATAGGCGCCCAAAGGTTATGAACCCTATGCCCAGACTTCCAAGTCTTCGACAACAAGGGCCAACTCGTCCCATGGTCTTCAGCATTAGACAATTCAGGCTCAACAACACATTCCTTGACTCCGTCGGGAATCCATATGATCGCCCCAAGATCCAAACAACCGCTACTGGAGTGCTCCTCAACGCACTTACTACACTTGTGTTCTCTATGGCCAAAACAGGATGTTTCCTCATAGGCATCTCAGCTATGACGCAATGAGTGGTCTTCCCTGCTTTGATCAAGCTCTCGATTGTCTTCGAGATGTTGGACTACTGCCATTTGTGATGGACCATGATGATTGGAATGAAGAGCTCATCCTTCAATTCCATGCCACCATCCACATCTCTAGCTTCGGAAGGGATCTGAAGACATGGGCAATGGACTTCATGATCCATGATGAACACATTAAAGCTCTGGGTCTGGAATTCTTTGCCACCACTCCCCTTCCGGCCTCAAGTGAAGTTATTGGTGCTAACACCTCACAAAGCATATTCCAGATGCACGAGCCCTACATGACTGAGATGTTAACCCTGATGAAGCCTTTGGAACCTGATGCGGCATTGCCTACCTCCTTCTTTGTTGATGATCTTTAGTACCTGCCAAAGACTATATATCATACTCTTCGTCACACCATCTGGCCTATCAAAGGACATTCTTCATCACAAAAGCTTGAAGGGGCTCTGAAGAGTTTGATCTAGCTACAACACTGTGTATGGCATCGAGTTTGATCTCCAAGACTTGTTTCTGCGCAACCTTGCTGCAAATACCATCAATCTGTTTGAGCCAAAGATCTTTACACCCTGGATCATGCGCTTCATCAAGCGTCACGTGAATACAAGGTTTCTGCCATATGCTCACAATCATGGTATCTATCTCCCAGATGTGGAAGTCATTCACGAAGATATTTATCCATCCAAGAGCAAGAATCCTACTGTTGGAGGCACCAGTGAAACCGCTAATATTAAAGGGATTCATATTCCATCTGACCCAGCACGAGCAAGGCTGATTGGTGCGATTCGTCAACCTCAGCCTAGTGATACAGCGACTAAAGCCACTGCCAGCACATTGCCCCAACAACAACACCGCTCTAGAAGGGAACACACCATGACCGATAGAGAGCTTATGGTCTCTCTCATTCAGAAGCAGGACCGACACCATGAGTGGACTCGAAGACAAATGCACTCCCTCGTCTCTGACGTCAATCGCATTTGCAATCTCACTACCAAGAATGCGTTTGTTGCTCATGATACTAGCCGGCGCTCATGGAAGACATTGACCATGCTGGCTCCTGAGGAAGATCTTCGAGAGGATGGCTTCAACCAACACTTGAGATTCAGTGCCCTCCTCCTCGCACGGAGAAATGGCGTCGGACACCTTCTCTTGAAGACAGTGACTTTTCTTAATCAGCGCCTTCCGTCAACGTCTAGCTTGCCCATGATGAAGCTGAAGATGCAACCTCTCTTGTCGCTCTGCTCATTCGATCCGACACCGCACCAGGCCCCTTTAGACCAACCTCCACCGATCCTGCTGCACCAACGTCTTCACCGGTTGGGGACGCGTAGTGCCCAATGTCTTCACCCTTTTCGGTCATTCTATGACAAAGGGGGAGAAGCATTGGATTGATTGATAGTCTTCAAACGGGTCTATAAGGGCTGGGTGTTGCTATTTTGCTAAGTTTACAACTCTCGTTTTGAACATTTGCTATTTGGGTTGTAAAACTTAAGTCCTGATGGACATCGGCACACGTTATGTTTACCGTACTTATGGCGCTGCTCCATATCTTATCTTATGCGCCCGAAGTCATTTTGCAGATGCCCATTTCTCATTGTGCATTTCATTATCTTCATAAAATCTCTAAAATGCATAGTGGTTGGATTCCAAGATATAGGGGGAGATCTCCACAAGTTAAAACCTGCCATGTGCTTTTTTGCATTCAAAGCAAAAATCTTCATAAGCACATCTTCAAGGGGAGCTCTCTATATCTTGCAATCAATAACTCCAAGTATTTATCTTCGTATTTTTTATCCCCGTTGAAAACTTCAACCAGTTGTCCTCAATCACAAAAAAAGGGAGATTGTAAGTGCATCTAGTGCCACCCCTGTTGGTTTTGATGTATTAAAGACAAACGTGGTTGAGGGACTAATGTGTTTGTGAGAGTTCACAGGTTAACACAGATAGAAGTCCCTGGAGTTTTGGTTTAACCGTCGAAGACGACCCCTAAAAATGTCCGAAAACATTGATGATGGCCGAAGCCATTGGTGGTACGCGAAGATAATTGCTTGAAGATAATGAAACGCGAAGACGAGGTCTTTTGGTAGTTTCGTTTCTTCTTTCCTGAGTCATGGGAACCACCGTACTGTTAAGTGGGGGGTCGAGGTGATCGAAGGCAGATGCTGACGTGATGCTCAACCCAAACACCTATGTCTTCAAGCGAATACAATGAGAGGAAATCTCTTCCAGAGTTGGTTGAGTCAGCATTTCTTATAGCCCAAGTAAAGCTGCCGCGTGTGTCTGAAATCCGACCGTTGGGACACGTGTCGGTTGGCCATTGACCCAGGGTCATTTCGGTCATATCATGCTGGGTTGCCTGCTGGCTATAAATAGCCCACCCCCTCCACCATAAGTAGGTGGCTGCTCAGAGATTGATACGGCTGTTGTCGTTTTCGAGCAACCCACCTCGAAGACATTGAGAGAAAACTATCATGCGAGGATAAACCCGAACACCTAGAGCTAGAGTGTTTGAGCATCACCGAAGTCATTCTGTTCTGATTGAACCGAAGACTTATTACACTTGAAGACAGTGATCTTCCAGACAGTTAGGCGTTGTGGGTCTAGAGCATCCAAGAGTCATTGTGGATTGCCGGCTGACCGAGTTTGTATGGGTTTCAGAAGTCTCCCCTGAAGACTTACCTGAGTGATTGGGCGTGTTCTAAGTGACCTCGGCTCAAGGGGAACAAGGTGAAGACGAGGTCTTCGGAGTTAGTTCTCAGCCTCCCCAACTAGACGTACAGTTGTCACAACAACTGGAACTGGTCCAACAAATCATGTGTCTTCGTCAAGCAACTGGTTCTATCTTTCACTCTCATACTTACTGTATTGTGAAGCCATAGCTTGATCTTAACTGTGTGAAGACCTACCTCGAATACATTCATACCTGAAGCTTATCTTCACACTGTTTAAGTTTATCTTCAGCTAATCTTAATGTGTATGATGACTATGCTTGACATGCATGTATGTCTTCATCGGTTTTCATGCTTTTCTTAGATCTTTGACCGTTATCCCTACCTGATCATGTTTCGCTTCCGCATACATTGAATACATTTACTGTTTCGAAGCCTTCATAAAAATCGCCTATTCACCCCCTCTAGTCGATAACTAGCACTTTCAACCAGGCTCAGGTTAAATCATGGCCATGCACTATTCGAAACACAAGTAGCAGACTGCCCGATGGAGCTTGAACAATGTACCTGCCATTACAATCATAATGCTGAGGTATCCTCATAGCCGTCTTCACTGTGACCACACATCCACTGCGATCGAATGCATGAAATTCTCCCATTGTATTGACTGCATACAATATGCCATCCTTGTAAGTGCAATCCTTGAAAATAAAATGAGGCAGTAGCCAATTCCACTTATCATCCCCTGCCTTGGCAAATGAGAGCCGAGCTTGTGGATTGTGGATGAGCACCACAATGTAGCTTCATGTGGATGTATCGGAAAATACAAATGCCATCCACTGCAGTCTATCCCTCAGCTCGGCAAGAGCGAAGAGGGTTGGATTACGGCGACTGCACTCTCCAGTATGCCATGACATCTCATACTTGCAGACATCAACATCCTCATCAAATATGGGCCTCACATGCTCAGTGGTGGTCACTGAAGGGAAAGGAATCTTTTAACAGGTGATTGAATTCAGAAGGTGCATCCCAGATGTCTCATCGACGGTAATTAGCCAGCCATGTGAGGACCCAACCAAATACCTGCTGCGGATAGGTGTCAGCCGCAGAGTTAACTTGTCACTTCTTCTTTGGTACAACCCTCCTGAACACATCAACGAAGGAGATATGTCCATACCCCTTCATAATAAACAATAGGATGGTCTTTACAAAGACCCGCGTGGTCTGTGTACGTATTTCCCGTACAAGGCCCGATGTACTTGACATGCCCAAGCTCTATTTAACGCCCTCCTCTTTTTTTATTTCATTTTAATCTTCAAAAAATATGCAACACGTGAAATTCAAACTCTAGCCCTTAAGGTTTACTTCTAGTTCTAGTAACCAACCAGGATAGGCTACTTGTTATGTCCACTTGCTTTCTTTTGCTCTTCTTGTGTGGCAAATATAACTTCATGCACTTTCAGGGCGGTCTTTTGTGTTTCTTAAACCACGTTTTGTTCTGTTTTATTATGTTTTTTGTTTTGTTTTATTTTTATTTTTCTTTTTTAATTTCTTTTTTTGGTTTTATCAAATGCATGGACTCTTTACAAAAATGATCAAATTCATGATTTGTTTTCTAAAATTTGTGAATCTTGTTCGGTTTGTCAAAAAAAAATTGCAACTTTTTAGTGAGCTTTTTTTGGGGGAAATGTGAAAAAAAATTAAATCATGACTTTAAAAAAAAAACAATCATTTTTTTTGTCAAATCCACGAACGCCTGGAAGCCCAACATGACTCCTAGACCCATGCCTGACAAGCTTGTTGGGTCAAGTGCTTGCCCACGACACGCCCATGCCCATCGGATAACCCGACCCTAATGGGTACCCATTGGGTTACCTATATTTTTATATTTTACATTCATATTAATTAAATCATGCTACCAACAGAGCGCAATCACTGACAACCGAACGAATATGCTGGTCAATGCTTTTTATATAGGAAGAGCTCCATGTCCTTGTGTGCTTGTTGGGTGACCCAGGGGCACGCCTTATGTCTAGACTCTACCCATGAATAATCGGGTTGCCGATCAGGCTTACCCATGGGTGAGGATGGTCACCCATAACCTCTCCATTCGGGTAGAGTCCCATGGGCGACGCTGCCCTTGGGTCGGATCGCCACGGCCTAAGCTTTTCTTCTTTTCTATTTTTTTTGTTAATTTATTTTTCTCCTTTGAAAACTTTATTATTATTATTTTCTAAGCCTATTAAAAATATAACAAATTGTTTGGAATACAAAAAAATGCTCTCGTTCTCAAATATTGTTTACAATTTTACAAAAAAATCTGGAATTCCAAAAAATGTTCCCGTTTTTGAAATTTTTGTTGGCAAATTTAAGAAAAGTTTATGCTTCCAAAAAAGTATATAAATTTTAAGAAGATAAGTTTTGCAATGTGTGTTCAAAAAATTTCATCAATTGTTGGGAATTTGTTAACAATTTTGAAAATGTGTTAAAGTTTCTAAAATTATCCTACACAATTTGGAATTGCAAAACTATTGAAAAATTTCAGTAAATGGTTAGGACATAAGAAAATGTTTGACTGATAATGATGAAAATTAAAAATAACAAAAACATTCAAATTAGAAAAAACTACATGCTCACGGATGCATACGTCTAGCCTAGTTAGGCACACTCCTCTTAGCTGGTGTTTTTTGGGACTATGGATAAATAACTCAACTTTTTGCAGCAGCCTGGCATGGAGATATGAGGCATCCTGGCCAGGTTTGTACGACTTCCAACACCGTTTGCATGTTGCGACACATCCAGCCGATTATCGACCATTTTTCATCGAGAAAACTTTAGAAAATGCAAAAGTTGTCAAAATCCAGAAAACCGGGCATGATGCCTTGAATTCATCATATAAGTTGGTGGAAAAAAATTGGGGTCATTTGCCTGTATGTTAAAAAACAACTTGCTTTCAAATGGACCCTTCTGGCCTACCCAAACACCTTTAGTTGAACATGGTCTATTTTTGGACATCCTTGAAATGACCCAACTTTTGCAATCAGGTGGGCATTCCCATGGTAGGAATACATGTCTGGTTTGAACGACTTTCTGACACCGTATGCAAGTTGAGACATTTCATTCATTTATCGGCCTTTTTTAACCGAGAAGACTCCGGGAAATGCAAAACTTATCGAATAAACAAACAACTTGGCATGATCCCTTGAATTGGTCATACAAGTCCATGAAAAAAATATGGGTTAATTTTATGAATATCGAGAAACAATGTGCTCTCAGACGAAGCCTTCTAGCACTATACGAACACCCCCCGTTCAACATGGTCTATTTTTTTACATATTTGAAATGAACCCAACTTTTACAAGCAGGTCTGCATGCCAATGTCAGGTTTGAACAATTTCCGACACCATATGCAAGTTGCGATACGTCCAACCATTTATTAGCCTTTTTGATCGAGAAAACTTCAGAAAATGCAAAAGTTGTCGAATATCAAAACAACTTGGCATGATGCCTTTAATTGGTCAAAGAAGGCCATGTAAAAATTGTGGCCATTTCAGGGATATCGAGAAACAACGTGCTTTCAGACGGAGCATTCTCGCCTACCCGGACACCCTCCGTTGAACATGGTCTATTTTTGGACATTCTTGAGATGACTGCAACTTTTGCAAGAAGGTGGGCATGCCCATGATAGGCAACCATCCCAGGTTTGAACGATTTTTGACACCGTATGCAAGTTATGAGACCATTTATCGCCCTTTTGTGATTGAGAAAATTCCAGAAAATACAAAATTTGTAGAAAAACCAAAACGACATGGCATGGTGCCTTCAATTTGTCTTACAACACAATGAAAAAAATTTGGTGTCATTTGACGGATGTTGACAAACAACATGCTCTCAAATTGAGCCTCCTCGCTTACTCACACACCCTACATTGAAGATGGTGTTTTTTGACATTCTTGAAATGGTCCCAACTTTTGTGTGCAGGTAGGCATGCCCATGATAGACATCCATGTCAAGTTTGAAGGAAAAATAATTATAATTATAATTTAAATAGGTACTTAAAACTATAATTTGAAGTTTTTAACGTCACTAACAAATACAAACGGATAAAATCCTAATTTAAGTTTCTTTCAAAAAGCATTTAATAAATATTTGAAGAGAATAGAATTGAAAACACATACTTAACTTCTATTTTGGTATTCCAAGCAACATTTCAAATTTTTGACCAGATTTTAAAAAGAATAATAAAGTTCAAAAAGGAGAAAACAAATTAATGAAAAAAGAGAAAAAAAAATCTTAGGCCTTGCCCAACTAGGGGACGACATCGCTCCCATCAAGCGCTTGTTCGGCCGGCCCAAGCGCTCACGGATTCGAAAAAATTTCATTGGTTTTGAAAAAAAAATCAATGATTTTATTCTAATATTTAAGAAACCACTAAAAAAAGTTGCAAATAAAAGGCGTTCCTGGTTTTGTGAATTTGAGATTCCTAGCCATTTTTTTGCAGTTTTGGAAACCTTGTAGGAAGTTCCTGGACCGTGTTTCTTTGTTTTTCTTTTCTTTTTTTCATTTTATCTTCTATCCTATTTTCTTTTTATGTTTCTTTTTCTTTCCTTTTTCATTTTGTTTGACTGTTTGCCCTTTTCTGTTTATTGTTTCTATTTTTAAATTTGTGGACAATTTATAACGGGAATATTTCTTGATCCAATGTACTTTTTTTGAAATCGAGAGCCATATTTGTGATCCAATTTCACAAAACTCTATATCGTGTATTATAAATTGTTCATCGTATGTTATAAAATTGTTCAATATTGGTAAGGTGTATTTATTAAAACAGTGATATTTTAAAAACAATGTTCATAATCTATATGAAAAAAGTTTACCATGTATTATAATTGTTCTCATCATTTTCAAATACTTGTAGAGGTAGTCAATAGTTGTTCATGTTCCAAAAAAGGTTCTCCGTATCTAAAAAAAATGTTCATCGTACATCAAGAAAATGTTCATCTTGTATGAAAAAATTGTTCAATATGCATTTGAAATAAAAGGTTCACGGAATATTTTTTAGAAAATGTTTAGTGTGTATTTTAATTTCAATTTTTATATAATAATTGACAGTTCAAAGAAATAGTTCAAAATTCTAAAATTATTCACAATTTTATTTGGTCCCTTTTTCAAAATATTGTTCACTTTTTAAAATTTTATATTAGAGCTTCGAAATATGTTAACCATTTGCAAACATTGTTCACATTTTGTAAGGAATATTGTTCACGTTATTCCCTAGGAAATGTTGAATTATTTTAAAAACAAAATAAGATCTGCCTATTGTATTTATTAGCTTAATAATAGCGCTGCATTTTAGCCATCAGTTGTTGCCAGCTCGACTGGCTAGCAGCTGTAGGGGCTGTTTGGTTCTAGGCCTAGCATTGCAACACCTTGCCACACATTTTTGCCAAGCTTGCCTAAGGTTAGTTCTACAAAATGAGAGCCACAAGTTAGCAAGCCTAAGGGAATCTTGCCACACTTTTTGTGTGTATGTAACGTGGGGCCCTAGTGTGGCTTGCCAAATGTGTGGCTTGAACCAAACACCGACCTAAGTTGGTCAAACTTGCCTAAGCTTAGGTGTGGCAACCTTTGGCAAACTTAGTCTCAAACCAAACAGCAGTTTCTGTTGGGAGGTTGGGAGTCCGACTCTAGGAGCTCTCCTCCCGAAAGAGTGAACGTACAGCGTATACATTCTGTCTGGTTGACCCATTATACATACGGATGTGAGCATGATTTGTTAAAAGTACATATTGCCCTCTGTACGTAGGATTTATTAAAGGTACATATTGCCCTTTATATGTTTATTAAAGGTAAGCTTGTACCGAAGCATGACTCTTAACTTGTAGGACTTCTTCTCAGTAAGGCTGTATAGAGAGATAAAACATGGGTCGCGATATCTGCCAAACGTGTGGCATGTTACGCATATGCCCATACACAGTGTGTGGTGTACGCATAAGGCAGCCCACACGGGTAGTGTGTGGACGAACAATAGAACTGCTTACACGTGTGGACGCAGTTATTTCGTGCCACACGCCCAACAAGTACTACTCATCTCCACCCGCGCATGACACGAAGCAAATCTGCCGACACATCATGGCGCAGGTACGTTAGTTACCCGTGGGATGACACTTTAGTTACCCCTAGGGATGACAACTCTAATTATTCGGGATGGCAAATGTAGTTGTAAAAACATGGCAACTCTCTCTGTTTTGGTTAACTATAGTTACCCGCGGGATGACAATTTAGTTACCCGGGAATAGTTACCATGTGTGTTTACCTAGTTGCCATCTGTGGTCCAACCATAGTTGCCATGTATGGTTAATCGTAGTTGCCACGTGTGTTTATCTGGTTGCCACGTACGAGCAACTACAATTGCCATCTAGCAATGAATCATAGTTGCCATGTGTGTTTACGTAGTTGCCACATACACGCAACTGCAGTTGCCATCTAGCAACGTATGAGCGTCGTGTGGGCGAAGAGCAGTTCGCCCACACGCGCGTGGAATGATGGTGACTGTGTGGGCAGAAACTGGTTCGCCCACACGACGCAGCTGGCAACCGTGCGTTGTGGGTTGTGTGGGCAAACTCTCCAATGCCCACACACACGATGATGCCTACGTGGCACTAAAATTCCAACAGATTTCTTTAGGATTCGTGCAAAACTGAATGAACGTAGATCGAGGCATGTGGGCGAGTTGCAAATCTGCCACACGTGTGGACTTTATCTTTTTCCTAAAACATCATCAGGATCAGATTCAGGGGTGTAGACCAGACAAGGCGTCTGGCCCTATGTGAGTATGATTTATTAAAGGTCTGTATTGTCCTTTATAGGTTTATAAGGTGGAGCTTGTACCGAAGTGGGACTCTTAACTTGTAGCTTCTTCTCGGTAAGGCTGTAGAGGGGAAAAACATCATCAGGATCAGAGGTGTAGAACAGGCAAGGCGTCTGGCCCTGCTTGTATTGCCCAAGGCTACGTAGATGGGCTATACTTATAGATCGCCAGCCGAGGCCTTACCCCACTCCGAGTAGGTGAAGCAAATCTGAATCCAGACTGGAACAAGAACACTGAAATTACTTGGACTCTCTGTTGATTGGTGAAGGAATTCCGAGTCCCCCCGCTCTGCTTTGCTTCCACCAACTCTGATTCCAGCGAGGGAACGTTCTGCACCGAGCTGCTGGGTTCGACCCGGGTCCAGGAAGATGATGTAAAATAGATAGTCATCCAACAGATCATGTAAAATGCACATGAAGTAGCATGGGCCGACAAGCGACAACCCCGACGACGAAGCAGCACCAGCAGCCACGACCGCCTTCATCTTCTTCGCAGACGCGGAGGCGGACATCCCGAGAAGAGCTGGAGGAACGTTGGCAGCCACGAGGTCGGAGGAGGCGTACATAGGGACCGGCGGCAGCGGCAGGTATGTGGTCGGGCGGCACGGGAAAGTTCCATCCGGTAGTTAGAGCTGCATGAGATGTGCACCTGAACTCTGCACCTGTGCGCTGTTGATAGGTTCAACTAGACAATGGGATATGAACCCATCCTCAACTTCACCCTCTACATATAAGATGTGTAGACTAATGAATAAATACAATGGTCAATCTTTTGTGTTGTCCCCGAGGTAAGCCCAACAATTGCACAGAAAACTTAAGAATGTGCAACAATATTTTCACCTTGAACATGCCCGCTCATATGCAGTGGCATTATCGTAACTATAATTTGTTTTAACCAGTAGTTTGTTTATATACGTTGTAGTATGTGATTGCTATTTGGGGTGAAATATCACTCTGGATGGTGAAGCTAACCTGGTTCAAATCCTGAAACCTCACTTGACTCTTATATATGACAAGGGTTCTCCCTCTCTGGCATTAATCTGAAGGCAATTTAGGGTGAAATTCTGTTTTTTCACGTAAACATTGGTAGTGATTCTGAATCATATGGTATGTTTTGCACAGGTAATTAGTAAAATGCTAATCTGAATTCCAATCTAATGTGGTGTAAGCTTAAAAAAATGAACTTAATTTTTATTCAGCTAAAGTGTTCATATAGCACGCATCAAACTGAATATACTATGATGCAAAAAAAGAAACATCAATTTAATGTGAAAACAAACATTGATCCTGAAGATATAGAAGAATCGGAAAGTGTGTCATTCAAGGCATAAAGTGGTACAGTAAGTAAAGTTGCAAACAAACTTATCCTTGTTTGGATAGAAGAAACTCTAGGAAGACCTAAGTTTTTCCAGGGGACAAGGAGACCTAAGACACCTTAACAATTATTTGAGGAACCTAGGAATTTTTTTAATTAATGCGAAGAGAAGAAAACCAACAGGATGGGAGTAATCCTTGACCATATCGAATCAAAGAACCAGAATCAGGTGCCATTTTCATCTATGGAGTGCGAAGAAGTGGTACAACCACATATGAGCGGATAAATATCCAGAGAGACCTAATATACCCTGTCGAGGAACCAAAAACATGATTAGCTTGAAGAAAGAGAAGGAGCGGAGGAGGAAGTAGTGAAGAGTAACAGGAGCTGTTGTAGCAGGGGAAGAATGTCAAGAGAGAGTTGTGCAGTGAAGAGCAAAGCAGAAGCCATTGTAGGTATTGGCAGGGGCGGAGCCAGAACTATGCCAAGCCCCGGGCCCCATGCTTGCTACACTGTATATACAGTGCTGCTACAGTTCAGGTGTGCTACATTACACGAAGTACGTATATACAGTGCTGCTACAGTTCAGGCGTGCTACATTACTGGGTATTGGCGATGTCTATAGATAGTAACGTCACCGTGGATGTGAAATATAGTCTTCCCGTCTTGCCCATCTTTTCGCGATGCTTCTTCATATTGTTGGGAAGTGTGTGATGGATGATGTGTCTTCGGATCTAGTTATGTGGGTCCGGCCTTTTCTTCTATAGATTTTTCTTAACGACGATGTCCTGCGGAGCGGACAATGTGGTTGTGCGTCTTGATCCTTCAGCTCTAGTTCTGACCGCCCAAGGTTGGCCAGCCTCCGCCTCTTCAGCGAGGCATGAGGTTTGTGTTCCTATAGTAATCCTCCTCCCCTGCCGGTCTTGGGTCTGGAACAGTCCGGCTGCAGGCGAAAGCCTGGCTTTAGAAGCTTGCAAGCGTCATAACCGTCCTGAAGGCTTCATCAATGGCAGCGTGGTGTTCCTTCTGGAATGCTTTAGGGGAAGCCCTCAATCCAGCTGTTTCCGGATCGGACGACAGCGGCATGTGTCCTACGCCTGGATCATGCTTGCTACTGTTCGTCAAAAGAAAAAAGGTTTGTGTTCCTCGACAACCTACACTAGTAGAAAATGGGGCTTTGGTTCTGACCAGATCAGAGCAACAGTCCCGGTCATGCTACGAACTGGGACTAATGGGAGCATCAGTCCCAGTTCGAGCGGCCAGGATGCCGGCCGGGCCTCGGCAGGGATCAGTCCCGGTTCGGCTGGGACCTTTAGTCCCGGTTCCAAACACCAACCGGAACTAAAGGGCCTCCCTCCTGGCGCAACCCCTTTAGTCCCGGTTCCAGACACCAACCGGGACTAAGGTCATTCTTCAGTCCCGGTTCTAGACACCAACCGGGACTAAAAAGATTCCTATATATACGCCCTGCCCGCGCCCTCTCCTCTGTTTTTTGGCCGTAGGTTGTGGGAGGTGTGTGTTGTGCTCTGATCTCACTTCCTATGCACATGAGGTGTTCGAGGAAATGCCCGAGCCACACTTATGTTTTCTCCTCTATGCTTGCTCCAAGCTCGACCTCGAAGCTCCATTTTCCCCAGGATTTGTCTAGGTTTGGCGGTGCACCAACTATCGAAGTGTTCTAAAAAGGTTAGCAACTTCATCCTTTCATCTCTCACTGCTAGTTTAGCTCATTTCAAATGCTCTAGAAGTAGTGTGGTTTGTGGGTTTTAGTGGAGTAGTGTATTTGTGAGTTTATTTGATTTAGATGCACAAAGTGAGCTCAAATTAATTTCTTAGTTTGGACATGTGTAGGGTGCCGTCCCGTCCCCGTACCCGTCCTCACCACCATCGATCGCTCGCACTGATCTCGTCGTCGGCACCACCGTGGTGAGCCTCTTGTTCTTATCTTTTTTTTAAGAAAAATGATCTTACTTATATGATTTATATAGCTACCTGTATAATTTTCTTACTTGTATTATTGTTTGTTATTATATAGTGCCATGGTTTTGGTATCCGCCCCCGTCGGCTCTCGTCCGGTCTATGATTCGGATGTGGTATATTATCTTTTATAACTATTTGTTTAATTTAGTGTTTATGACAATTATGCCGACCAACTTGACATAGATGTATTTATCTAGGAGGTATGTGAACCGGAAATTCCAACCGACCATCTTGTCGAGAGGTTAAATTTAGTTGAAAAAGAAAACAATTATTTGAAAGAAAAATTGAAAAGAGTTGAAGAAGAGAAGATGAAATTGGAGTTGCATGTTGCCGATGTCGTCGATCTACACAAGATCCAGATGGATGCAATGCGCTTGAAGATTAAAAAGATTAGAAAATATGCCATTGATAATGAGGCTTGGTATCATTATGCTGTTGGATCAATTGTTACCTTAGTTGCGATTTTAATCGCATTTGTTGTTGCATTTAAATGTTTTACATAGTTGTATGTTAGTTTCAATGTATGTTTTAATTAGATGCTCTAGAGAGCTGTATGTTGTTCTATGAGAACTATGTATGAACTTTATGTATTTATTTTTTCAGTAATAACATTTGATCACTACTGTACTTTGGTTTTAATGTGATGATGAACTTGTATTAATTTGGTCATTTCTCTATTCATGATGTTCTGTAATGGTTTTTGATATACTTAATTATATAATGTACGCAGATGAACTGGCATTGGATGGACGGTGACCGACTCACCTCCGACTACATTACGGGCCTGCATAATTTTCTCGAAGTGGTTGAGGCAAACAAGCAAAATGATTTTATGTATTTTCCATGTACTGTCTGTGGGAATACGAAGGATTATGCTTCCTCGAAAACCCTTCACTTCCACCTGCTTGAGAAGGGTTTCATGCCACACCATAATGTTTGGACCAAGCACGGAGAAAGAGGGGTTATGTTGGAAGACAACGAGAAAGAGGGGTTATGATGAAAACTATCCTATGTTCCCTGAATACGATGATACTGCAACGGGGGAAGCTGAAGTTGAAGAGGCACCAGATGTGCCCAATGATGATCTTCGCCGGGTCATTGTTAATGCACAGAGAGGATGCAAAAGTGAATGGGAGAACTTGAAGTTCGATCGCATGTTTGAGGATGACAAAAAAGGGTTGTACCCAAATTGCGAAGATGGCAACACAAAACTCGGTACCGCACTGGAATTGCTGCAATGGAAGGCAGATAATGGTGTATCTGACAAGGGATTTGGGAAGCTACTGAAAATAATGAAGAATAAGCTTCGAAAGGATAACGAATTGCCTGACAGTACGTACGAAACAAATAATGTTCTCTGCCCTCTAGGATTAGAGGTGTAGAAGATAAATGCATGCCCTAATGACTGCATCCTCTACCGCGGAGAGGAGTATGAGAATTTGAATGCATGCCTGGTATGCGGTGCATTGCGGTATAAGATCAGACGAGATGACCCTGGTGTTGTTGAGGGCGAGCGCCCCAGGAAGAGGGTTCCTGCCAAGGTGATGTGGTATGCTCCTATAATACCACAGTTGAAATGTCTGTTCAGAAACAAAGAGCATGCCAAGTTGTTGTGATGGCACAAAGAAGACCGTAAGAAAGACGCGAAGTTGAGAGTACCCGCTGATGGGTTGCAGTGGAGAAAAATCAAGAGAAAGTGGTCGGACTTTGCAGGTGACGCAATGAACTTATGGTTTGGTTTAAGTGCAGATGGCATTAATCCTTTTGGGGAGCAGCGCAGCAATCATAGCACCTGGCCTGTGACTCTATGTATCTATAACCTTCCTCCTTGGTTGTGCATGAAGCGAAAGTTCATTATGATGCCAGTGCTCATCCAAGGCCCTAAGCAACCCGGCAACGACATTGATGTGTACCTAAGGCCACTAGTTGATGAACTTTTACAGCTGTGGACTAAATAAGGTGTACGTGTGTGGGATGAGCACAAACAACTGGAATTTGACCTACGAACGTTGCTGTTTGTAACCATCAATGATTGGCCTGCTCTTAGTAACCTTTTAGGACAGACAAACAAGGGATACCACGCATGCACACACTATTTAGATGAGACCGAAAGTATATATTTGGACAAATACAAGAAGAATGTGTACCTGGGACATCGTCGATTTCTTCCGACCAAGCATGCCTTAAGAAAGAAAGGCAAGCATTTCAAAGGTGAGGCAGATCACCGAAAGAGGCCTGTCCTCCATACTGGTGATGATATACTTGATATGGTCAAGGATTTACAAGTAATCTTTAGAAAGGGTTCTGGCGGACAATCTGTTTCGAATGACGCTGACGGACACGCACCCATGTGGAAGAAGAAATCTATATTTTGGGAGCTAGAATATTGGAAAGTCCTAGAGGTCCGCTCTGCAATCGACGTGATGCACGTGACGAAGAATCTTTGCTTGAACCTGCTAGGATTCCTGGGCATGTATGGGAAGACAAAAGATACACCGGAGGTGTAGGGTAACGCAGCAGAAAACAAAAAATTTCGACCTACGCACCAGCCCAGGACCACTATGGAGAATGCATACAAGGTTTGATCTTTTTCGTTACCGACTCGTAGCGCAGCGGAAGTAGAGTCGATGACGATCGGCGGTGCAGATCCCCGCAGCTAGGATTTACAACCTCCCAACCGCGAGGATGTATACCCTCATCCGCCCCACGGACAGCCCTTCGGGAGGCGGTCGGACAGTCCCCCGGACGGTGTCACGGACAGCCCTTCGGGAGGACCTTCGGGAGGACCTTCAAAACTCGGACAGTCACTCGGACAGCCCTTCGGGAGGCACTCTCGAACTAAGACCGAAACTACGATCTCTCTACAGAGTTGCACACATACGGTGCCATCTATCCGGCAGGGCTTCGCCGTCCAGAACTAGTTCCCACCGGAACCCAGACAGCCTTTCGGCTCTACGAAACTATTTTGCTGGGAGGGAGAGAGAAGCCAGATAACATCAGATGGCATGTGTATGTGAGAAAAGAGAGTGAGTGTGGAGAGTGCATCTCCACCTCTATTTATAGGAAAACCCAAGGGGTAGGGTGACACTTGAAATACCCATAATGCCCTTCACAAGGGCACAAAGGTAAAAGCAAGTGGGTAGCCCATATCCTTCCATGTCATCCCTAGAGATATTTGTGAGTAAAGCCCCAAAAGGTGGCTTTCGATAAAGTAATCCAAAAAGCACTTTTACTATTCACGACGACATATTTCAGCGTCCGTTTGAACTGAAAATATTTATGTGGGCTTAGAACATTTCCAGTACCCACTAAAATAATTGTCAACGCGTTCCGAAACAATTCCGGTTTAGTGATTTTCATCTGCGAAAAGCATCTGAAGCGGTTCCGGCAGCTCCGGAACATTTCCGGTTTTCATCCTGGAAAATTCCAGAAAGTTTCCAGAACGATTCTGGCACCCTCCAAGAATTATCAGGCATGTGCCAAAATCAATTTGACTTTATAGTGTACTCCAAAACAACTTTTCGGTTTAGTGATTTTCATCTGTGAAAAGCAACTAAAGCGGTTTCGGCAGTCCGGAACATTTCCGGTTTTTGTCTCTGAAAAATCTCAGAAGTTACCGGAACAATTCTGGTACCTTCCAATAATTTCCAGGCATGTGCCGAAACCAATTTGACTTAATGGTACACTCCGAAACAACTTTTCGGTTTTACCGAAACTCTTCCGGTGCTCTCTCTCCGGAACTCTTCCGTTGTCTCCGGAACTTTTTCGGTGAATTTCTCTCAGACTCCCTGTCTAGTATTCAACAGATAGATGACCCTTAAGCGTGTGACCCTATAGGTTCGGTGAAGTATAGACATGACCCGGAACCCCTTCCGATCAATGATCAACATCGGAGCCGTGGACACCCATATTGACCCCTATACCCACACGAATGAATATTCGAGTGAACCTCCAGTTGCCGTGTGCTATTCCTGTTGCTTCGCAATATGTTACAAATACCCGAGGTGAGACATGTTGGCATCCCCGTGGATCAACAACTTGTCCACTATGCCAGTTACCTCGTTACCGGTATTGTTCTCTTTTCTCGTTCCCGTGTTCCGGCATCCCCGTGATCAAATCACAAAGTGTCTGGCCAGACGATGATGGATATCGTAATACCGAGAGGGCCCAGAGATATCTCTCCATTGTCGGAGGAGCAAATCCCAATCTTGAGCTATCAAGTTACTTGACATACTTTTCCATGAACCCGTAAGCCGCCGTCATTGCCACCCATTTACGGATGACGTTTAACAAACCCCAAAGTTCATGAAGCAAGCATGAAGAAACTCGATACTCTCATGGTCTAAGGAATCATGCAAACATTAACCATCTCTGTGTTATTAACCATTAACTTGTGACGAATGAATCTCATAGCATAACATCAATTCGGGTCGATTCAACACAAATGTTCTTCCAACATCGTGTCCTCAAAATTGCTGGCATAGACATGCCCATGATCAGGAAAACAGAACCATCATGCAACACTTCAGCTAGTCTTAGAGGCCAGACTAGGAATACATTTTACCGTTTATTATTCCACACGTGCATATGAGTCTTCCTCCGAGCCTCGTGGTTATTGCAGACTCGAGAACCATAGCAATTATAGCATGGAACATAAACCTAATTATGAACAGGGAGACAATCAATAACATTTATTATTGCCTCTAGGGCATATCTCCTACAGACTCCCACTTGCACTAGAGTCAATAATCTAGTCAATGCTAATGCACTTTACACCTATGGCATACTGGTGTAAAAAATGCTTCGCTTGTGGTATAGCCTGATGTCCAACGGATCTGACAACTTCAGCTCCGTGTGTAACCTTGCATATCCTCGCGTTTTCACGCTTTCACAAAATTCATATTTTGTGTGGACTTGGCTTTGCATATGTGTGAATCATTGGTCGAAACCTGATTCCTCAGACTGAGCTATGGAGCAACTATCTGCAATAGTGTCCCATAGACCAAAGCCATTTTGGAACCATACTAAGTTCATGAATGAACTATATGATTCAACAACTTCTTTTTCGCTTCTAAAGCATCAACATACTTAGCCTTTGTTATAGAATTCGCCAAAGTATCTTGTTTGGAACAATTTCCAACTTACCGTGCCACCATATTGTGTATTACACAAAACCCTTAACTTAAATCGAAAATCGCATGGAGTATTGATGAAGACTGTATCGACGTAATTACTTACAACGAGCACTTCATAATCTCTGCCAACGAGAAAACATGTCATCAGTACTACTCTGGTACTCAATGACATCTTTCACTGTCGTCCCATGATCAGTGCTTTTGATCACTTTGGTATCTATACTCGCAACAACTTTGGAGTATTGGACATATCTGGTTGTTTTTACATACCATGGAATACATGATTAATCCAAACACAAGAGTGTGTGGAATCTCCATCATGTATTTTACTCATCAGTGTTTTGGGACACCGAGTCTTGTAAAACTCTTTCCATGTGACTTCGGCAAGAATCACTCCTTGGCGTTTTAAATGCTAAAAAGTTTTAGCATCTTTCAATATGTATTCATTGCTTAGCCCCATTAGGTAAATCTATCTCCATAGATCATCATGCCTAATATTAAGGCTATTTAGCCCAAGCACTTCATCGAAAAAACCCTTTTCAAATGAAGTCCTAATTCGTGTCAAGAAATTTATTTCCAATTAACAATGTGTCAAGTACACAAGGTTTTTAGAAATATTATTATGCTCCCACTTACTTTCTTGAATCACAAGCATCTTCGATACCCATTTGATGAAGTCAAACCCCTTTGACCATTCCATAAAAAACGAAGATTCCAACTCCACTTTGCTCTCTTCTGTCCATCGCTGGAACTCTGAAGTTTGCATACTTACTAGCATCCTCTGGATCGACAAATTACTTTGGACTGTATCACATACAAGTCCTAGGTTTCATTTCCATCAGATGGAAATCCCTTTGTCATCCATGTTTCATATCTCATGATTGAAATATGTATTAATTGCTAGTTCAGCCCGAACCGACTTCAAGCATCGCTACGGTGAGACAATCTCATCGTAGTCAACTCCTTGAACTTGTTATTGCAACAAGTCGAGCTTTATGGATAAAACATTTTATCCGTATTAGTTTTTAGTTCCATAAATATTCGTTAGACTCTAAGTCTTCCGAAAGGTGTATCAAGATTTTAATCTCGAATCACTTATATGGAAACTATCTCGGATTGTATTGGCATTTAGCCAATTCCGGAGTCAGGGCCCATCAACGCTTCCTTGTGTATTGTAGGTATACTGTTGTCTAACAACAATATCTCAGCTGCGCACCTGATGGTTTGCACGAGCTTTGCCTACGTGGTTCAGCTGCAAGTTCGACCGAAGTCCATACATTTTATTGTAGAGACTTCCGTATCAGTCGCAGTAGGAAACTCCGGAATCACTTCCAAGGTCTCTTTCCTTTGATCTGATGACGAAGATACTGGTTATCTCGTCGAGTTGCACTGTCCTCCCACTCACCTTTTGTAAGAACTATTCTCTTTAAAAGCATACCGTTTTGTGGCAAAATCCTTTGCCTCGGTATAGTGGTGGGGGAATACCCAATGACTTGGGATAACCTACAAAGTAGCACTTGTCTGATTTGGAATAGGTTTGTAACCTTTTACACAAGCCCCATATTCCAAATGTTAAGAAAAGATATAACATGGTTGGGCGTACCATACCATGGCGTCATTTCAATAGACCTGATGGATTTCTTTTCAGTGTAAAAGCCGCAGTCTCTAAAGCATCACTCTTTAAAAGGGGTAATGGCAAATTTATTTATGTCATCTTTGATCTTACCATGTCATGAATGGTTCGATTACATCTACACGGACTCTCCACTTGCAGTGGTGTTCCGGGAGGTGCAAGTTATGAAACCCCTTTCACAACTCATCAGACATTCGCTAAACTTGTAACTCAAATATTCCTTTCTGCAATCGAATTGTAGAAACATAATTTTCTTGTTACAACAACTTCTACTTCATTTTTGAAAACCTTTCGAATGATTTCAAAAGATCCAGACTTACGTATCATCAAGTAAATATCCATATATCTACTTGAGTCATTTCTGAAGAGAGATAAATCCACTACTTGCAACAACATTTATTGAACTACACACATCAAAATGTATGATCACCAATAAGTTTGTTGCTCGTTCCTTATGGCCTGTGAACGGTATTTCAGTCACTTCACTTTTCGGACGAAAGTTGCCAGTGTCAGATGATTCAAAATCAAACGACTTCAAAATCCATCATAATGGAATTTTTCCTTGCAGGTTTCTCCAATGTGACCAAATGCAGTGCCACACATGTGTGGTATTCTTTTAGTCTTGCGACATTTAGCATCAGTGTCATGGATGTATCATATTACTATCAATATTCATAACATACATCCCATCTTGGATGGAAGTATGGCCCTTCATGTTATTCATAATACTGAACAACAATTGTTGTTTTTATGAACAACTCTTTTGCAACAAACATTGTGCAATGGCCTAGAGTGTATGAAACTCTAAAATGAATTATGAAAGTAAACAGAGAGGTAATATATTATTATCATCATTCATAACATACATCTCATTCATAATGAAAGTATGGCCCTTATGTTATTCATAACACCGAACATCAAAAGTTCTCTTATGAACAACCTTCTTGCAAGATACCTTATGCAATGGGCTAGAGTGTGTAAAACTCTAAATGAATTATGAAAATAAATACAGACGGTAATACACCGATGGGAGGTATAGTAAGATTTACTATGTTCCCTGTGTATACCTAAACCTCATTCCTGGCTAGTCTTTTCGGCCATAGTAGTTCTTACATCGAGTTGCAACAGAATGCAATCGAGCGGGTATCTTTGTGATTAACTCACAATACCCAAGAATTAGTGATTAACATGCTTAATCATAATTCCCAAGAACTATATCTTTGACCAGCCTTCTATACATCAAAAACTTGTATGATATTCATACATGAGCTGGATATTCCAGTCTTCTTTCTTTTTGCCCTTATACTTCTAACAGTTTAACTTTCAGTATTTCTCCTACTCTCAGAAGAAGCACCCAACTTAAGAGTGGCGTTAGCCCCGGACTTCCTAGGCGTGAAAAGTTTCACTAACACCCTTCGGACACTTCCTTTCTCTGTAAGTTGTTCTTTTATTCACCTATCATCATATGACAGGCATTCTTCTGGTTCCCTCTCTATCAGTCTAATGCATAGTAAACACCTTTACTAATAGTTTGCAAACAAACATTGCTTTGGATATTTCATATCTTTCAGCCTTTGTTTGTATCTGAAGATTAATTTTCAGTTCCATGAATATCACATAACTATCCCAAAACTTTCGAAGTTCGGGTCTCATGGAAGCAAACGTATTGCACTTGACTGAAACGGAATTCTAGCTTTTGGATCGAAGGACGAGAGTCACATGATCCATAGCATTAGCGGGAGAATACCGAAAGCATGCGATAGGACAAAGTCCTTCTCGGCACTCTTGAGGACAATCCTCACATTACGTTACCAACTGTAAAGTTTTAACCAGATATTTAACAACTATTCAATTTTAACAGGGAAGGTGGAAACGCGAGCCATTATTCTACAACTATTATGCAAATCACACTTAGACAGTGTCCATAATTAATTGCACCGAGAATTAAACAAGTTAATTATACAGTGTGCTCCCACTCAAATCAATATCTCTCATAATTGATTGTGAGCGATTCAAGACCCACATTTCCATTCAACGCCATTGTTCGAGATGAACACTGATGGCGCGAACTTCAATTGGTAGGCAAACTTGCCAATCACATCTCCATGTGACTCTTGTTCATCTTTCGATGCGTGTGTTCCGAGCTCAGGACGATCCTGCCATGAACGTCAAGATAACCAAGTGATCTTGCTGCGAGGTCTGGCCTCACCCGCCTTACACCCGTACAATCGTTCGTACCCATATAGATCATGGCGCACCTCGAAAGGAAGGATGCTGTGACGGTGCTTCACTTGGGAGAACACTAACTACTTGATATTTTTGTGAGAGATCACCCTAATAAAAGCGACTACTGCGCAATCAAGAAGGGTGCATCATAAGGGATAAACATCTAAGGCAATTCATAATAGCATGATATGGTATAGCCCTTTCTGACGGAGAAGTCTTTCATTTCTTCGTCTTCAGTATTCGCATCGGTGTTCACCTTCGCGAAGATTGCCACCACCTTGTCGATGCACCAGATAATATTGCTATCTCTATAGCTAATAAAATAAGTGCATTACTTAAGGTTGACACGCAGGTCATTAAAGTGACAATCATATGGCTCCAGCTATCATGCCGAATCATGACACGCAGGTCATGTTAATATTACATCATATAGTCATCTCATACATAATCAAATTAATATGAGCACTGCTATACCACATCATATGCACATGCAAACCATCCTGCAAAACCAAGTTAGACGTCTCTAATCGGTTCATGCGAAATTTTATTTTACGTGGCTTCTAAGGTTTCGAAACAAACCGAAGCTACCAACTTCCATCATCAAGCATGATAATCCAAGTCGCTAGATTAACATTGCGGGGTGTACGAAACACGAGATAATAAAATCTCGAGCCCCATACTGAATTCGTCATATGCGTGACCCCCGTGCAGATCATATCTGCATTGCCCTTTCGTCTGCAAAATTTCATCTTTCTTTTTAACTACAGTGGAATTCAATGAACTGTTAGCACTTCGTTGATCAATCAGGATCTCGGATTGCCAGAACATTGAAACTCCACCATACTGTTATCAAGATCAGAAATATGCAAATTCCAGGGAAGCAACAAGAACATCGGGTAACAGATTTCATCTGCTACCCGCACAAATAATTTTTAGTAATAGAACTCATCTACTACCTAATTATATTGTGCAACACCCATACATCTCTATGTATTCTAGATCGCAACCTGCATCTATGCATAGCATGGCTCTTGATGCCACTGTAGGGTAACGCAGCAGAAAACAAAACATTTCGACCTACGCACCAGCCCAGGACCACTATGGAGACTGCATACAAGGTTTGATCTTTTTCGTTACCGACTCGTAGCGCAGCGGAAGTAGAGTCGATGACGATCGGCGGTGCAGATCCCCGCAGCTAGGATTTACAACCTCCCAACCGCGAGGATGTATACCCTCATCCGCCCCACGGACAGCCCTCCGGGAGGCGGTCGGACAGTCCCCCGGACGGTGTCACGGACAGCCCTTCGGGAGGACCTTCGGGAGGACCTTCAAAACTCGGACAGTCACTCGGACAGCCCTTCGGGAGGCACTCTCAAACTAAGACCGAAACTACGATCTCTCTACAGAGTTGCACACATACGGTGCCATCTATCCGGCAGGGCTTCGCCGTCCAGAACTAGTTCCCACCGGAACCCAGACAGCCTTTCGGCTCTACGAAACTATTTTGCTGGGAGGGAGAGAGAAGCCAGATAACATCAGATGGCATGTGTATGTGAGAAAAGAGAGTGAGTGTGGAGAGTGCATCTCCACCTCTATTTATAGGAAAACCCAAGGGGTAGGGTGACACTTGAAATACCCATAATGCCCTTCACAAGGGCACAAAGGTAAAAGCAAGTGGGCAACCCATATCCTTCCATGTCATCCCTAGAGATATTTGTGAGTAAAGCCCCAAAAGGTGGTTTTCCATAAAGTAATCCAAAAAGCACTTTCACTATTCACGACGACATATTTCAGCGTCCTTTCGAAATGAAAATATTTATGTGGGCTTAGAACATTTCCAGTACCCACTAAAATAATTTTCAACGCGTTCCGAAACAATTTCGGTTTAGTGATTTTCATCTGCGAAAAGCATCTGAAGAGGTTCCGGCAGCTCCGGAACATTTCCGGTTTTCATCCCGAAAAATTCCAGAAAGTTTCCAGAACGATTCTGGGACCCTCCAAGAATTATCAGGCATGTGCCGAAACCAATTTGACTTTATGGTGTACTCCGAAACAACTTTTCGGTTTAGTGATTTTCATCTGTGAAAAGCAACTAAAGCGGTTTCGGCAGTCCGGAACATTTCCGGTTTTTGTCTCTGAAAAATCTCAGAAGTTACCGGAACAATTCTGGTACCTTCCAATAATTTCCAGGCATGTGCCGAAACCAATTTGACTTAATGGTACACTCCGAAACAACTTTTCGGTTTTACCGAAACTCTTCCGGTGCTCTCTCTCCGGAACTCTTCCGTTGTCTCCGGAACTTTTTCGGTGAATTTCTCTCAGACTCCCTGTCTAGTATTCAACAGATAGATGACCCTTAAGCGTGACCCTTTAGGTTCGGTGAAGTATAGACATGACCCGGAACCCCTTCCGATCAATGATCAACATCGAAGCCGTGGACACCCATATTGACCCCTATACCCACACGAATGAATACTCGAGTGAACCTCCAGTTGTCGTGTGCTATTCCTGTTGCTTCGTGATATGTTACAAATACCCGAGGTGAGACATGTTGGCATCCCCGTGGATCAACAACTTGTCCACTATGCCAGTTATCTCGTTACCGGTATTGTTCTCTTTTCTCGTTCCCATGTTCCGGCATCCCCGTGATCAAATCACAAAGTGTCTGGCCAGACGATGATGGGTACCGTAATACCGAGAGGGCCCAGAGATATCTCTGCATCGTAGGAGGAGCAAATCCCAATCTTGAGCTATCAAGTTACTTGACGTACTTTTCCATGAACCCGTAAGCCGCCGTAATTGCCACCCATTTACGGATGACGTTTAACAAACCCCAAAGTTCATGAAGCAAGCATGAAGAAACTCGATACTCTCATGGTCTAAGGAATCATGCAAACATTAACCATCTCTGTGTTATTAACCATTAACTTGTGACGAATTAATCTCATAGCATAACATCAATTCGGGTCGATTCAACACAAATGTTCTTCCAACATTGTGCCCTCAAAATTGCTGGCATAGACATGCCCATGATCAGGAAAACAGAACCATCATGCAACACTTCAGCTAGTCTTAGAGGCCAGACTAGGAATACTTTTTACCGTTTATTATTCCACACGTGCATATGAGTCTTCCTCCGAGCCTCGTGGTTATTGCAGACTCGAGAACCACAGCACTTATAGCATGGAACATAAACCTAATTATGAACATGGAGACAATCAATAACATTTATTATTGCCTCTAGGGCATATCTCCTACAGGAGGCACGGGAGGACCAACAACATTTGAACGAAAAAGACGGCATGCATCCAAAGCAGTATCAAGGTCCTGCCAGCTAAGCTCTTACCAAAGCAGAGAAGGAAATCTTTTTTGAATGCCTGCTCAGTATCAAGTTCCCATCTGGCTTCTCATCGAATATTAAGGGAATAATAAATATGGTAGAGAAAAAATTCCAGAACCTAAAGTCTCATGACTGCCATGTGATTATGACGCAATTGCTTCCGATTGCATTGAGGGTGCTTCTGCCAGAAAATGTTCGATTAGACATTGTGAAGCTATGTGCATTCCTCAATGCAATTTCTCAGAAGGTAATCGATCCGAAAATCCTACCAAGGTTACATAATGATTTGGTCCAATGTCTTGTCAGTTTCGAGTTGGTGTTCCCACCATCCTTATTCAATATTATGACGCACGTCCTAGTCCACCTGGTCGACGAGATTGCCATTTTGGGTCTTGTATTTCTACACAATATGTTCCCTTTGAGAGGTTCATGGGAGTCTTAAAGAAATATGTTCATAACCGTGTTAGGCCAGAAGGAAGCATCTCCAAGGGCCATGAAACAGAGGAGGTTATTGAGTTTTGTGTTGACTTTATTCCTGACCTTAAGCCGATTGGTGTTCCTGAATCACGGCATGAGGGGAGACTGGGTGGAAAAGGCACGCTAAGACCGAACTCAATAATAAATAGGGATGGGCATTCTTGGGCGCAAGCACACTACACAGTTCTACAAAATTCTACCTTGGTGGCCCCGTATATCAATGAACACAAGAATATTCTACGCTCCAAACACCCAAAGCAATCTGACGACTGGATTACACGTGAACACATGGGGACTTTCGGCGATTGGTTGCAAACACATATCATGGGTAATGCCACTGTTGGAGATGAGTTGTACTTCTTGGCCAGGACACCATCTTCGACTGTATTGACTTTCCAAGGGTACGAGATAAATGGGAATACATTTTACACGATCGCCCAAGATAAAAAGAGCACCAACCAAAACAGTGGTGCCCGCTTTGATGCAGCAAACACCAATAGGGCAAAGGACACATATTATGGTTACATAGAGGACATATGGGAACTTGACTATGGACGTGATTTTAAGGTCCCTTTGTTTCGGTGCAAAAGGGTCAATCTATCAGGAGGCAGGGTACAGGTAGACCCGCTGTCGGGGATATGACCCGGCAGTATAACCCGCCACTTAGGCCGGGTTAGACCGTGTGCGGCTTAAAGAGCATATATTCCATGGGCCTTAGAGGTGACAGAAGAGCGAGTGAGGAGACTTACCAAGTAAGCCGTCTGGCGGCCCAGGGCGTGAAGATGGTGACTCAGGTAGAAGAGACCAGAAGCTTTTCCAACTCGGGAGACAAGACAAGGTAGAATTATAATAGGTTACGAGACACAATAATACTCGGACTCTTGTAAACCTAGGGGCCTCGACCTGTATATAAAGGCGAGCCATTGATGTCAATGAGACACGTTAGAAACTCTCGAAAGCTAGGTTAGCGATTTCGCACCCTTGTAATCGAGATCAATATCAATCTAGACACAAAGCAGGACGTAGGCTTTTACCTCCACCGGAGGGGCCAAACCTGGGTAAATCCGTCTCTCGTTCCAGATGAACCCCTTCGAGTCACCACATAGCAACGATGGCTTCACACCTAAGTTCTCCTATGAGAACATCTGCCGTGAAAAAACCACGACAGTTGGCGCCCACCGTGGGGCTCTTGCGCGGTGGAGTTGAGTTCTCAAAGCGAGCTCTTCTAGGGTTCGGGAACTATGCGATGGCTCAGATGACCAATAGCCGCCGCGGTAAGACCTACATCTACAATTCAAGATGGGGTCTCGAGGCCGACTCAGTCAAGCCTGGGTACCGGGTCCCCTTTGGCAAGATCGACGTCTTCATCGGCAAGATCGGTGCGTCGGTACCCGAGATGGACACCTGCAACGACATCATCGAGCCGGCTCGGCACGTACGAACCAACCGGCGTCAAGCCGGCCTGCGTCACGTTTTCGTTGGGTTCACCCAAGGAGTTAGCCTGTCAGATGAGCCGGCTGGGAGCGAGCTCATCCCTGTCAACTCCTACGGCGAATCTTCTATGGGAGACACCGAATCGATATGTCCCCTTTACGACGGGAGACTTGGGGGCTTCTCAGAAGCGGAAGCCGACCAGGAATCAGTTGAGCCGCCTCGGCAGGTTACCATCTACATGGCGGGGACTGCGACGGCTCCCGGTCCATCGGCTGCAGGGGCTGCGGACGACGCTCGCGGGTCAAGCAAGACACCGGCTCAGGACATGATTGACTTGATGGCTGAGATAGCCAACCTCGTGGAGAGCCCTGTCACTGTAGAGAATCAGGAAGCACGCAACACGGAATTGGCGAAACTTTGCACGGAGATGGCCAAACTTCAACAAGAGATTGATGCTGAAAACACCCGGATGGTAGAATTGCAAGCACGTATCCATATTGAGTCGGAATGTTTAAAAGTAGAGGCATGTCAGTTAGGGCTCCGCCGGGATGCTTCTGACGCGGTACACCAGAGGAGACACCAAACCCGGTTGCCGACAAACCTCACGCCAACTCAATTGTTTGGTAGTCCTTAGACACCGGGGGCTCGGCAGAATCCAGCTCAACACCCTGGGCAGCAGGCTGAGCCAGCTCAACCCCCAATGGTTCAGTCGCCAGCTCCACATTTTCAGACGCCGCCGGGTCACTACTTCAACCCAGTTGACAACGTATTGGCAGTGACACGTAATTTGGAGGCGCTTCCCATTCACGGATGCACCCCGATCGAGATCGAAGCCAGGAATGCCATCGAGATGTTGAAGACAACCATGGTACAACAGGCGTAGTTTTTTTATAGCCGTGATAGGATGCACTCCACACTGCATGCCAGTCGGACAAAGAGCCTCCATGAAGAGTCTCCGGCTGTTTCTAGTAGCGGGCGACAACGACAACCCCGGGTTTCCCCGACCCGGCCTGAGTTACCCGACGCTGAAGCAGTCGTTGACGCAGCAAGGGCTGCAAGACAGGCGGAGTTAGAAGCTGCACCAATTCGGGCAGCTCAGCGGCCCATAACGGAACCTCAATTGGCAACACAGGGAGCTAGGGTCAACAGTAGGACGATTGGCATCCCCTGTTTGTCTCCGGCTCTCTGCAGTGAGCCCATGCCTAAGGATTTTAAAGGGCCATGCAAGGTGCCTAACTATACAGCAGATCTCGAGCCAGCAGCATGGATTGAGAGCTACGAGCTTGCCATGGATATGCTTGATGTCAGTGACGCAGTGTGCGCGAAATATTTGACGATGATGCTGGAAGGACCGGCTCGAACATGGCTGAAAAACCTTCCGCCTAACTCCATCAACACTTGGGCAGAGCTGAAAGAACGATTCATCAAGAATTTTCAAGGAACTTGCAAACGACCTATGATGATTGTGGATCTTGAACATTGTGTCCAACACAATGATGAGTCGGCTCATCATTGGACTCGCCGTGTTGCCGAAATTATCGACTCATCAGATAGCATAACGGCATCTCAAGCCGTCTTGATCTTGGAGAAAAACTGCCATTCCAGCCACTGGTCCAGAAGCTTGGCCGCCTGAAATGGAAAACGCAAGACATGGGCGACTTAATGGACGTTCTGACCAGGTATGCCGAGTCGGATAGGACAAAGGACCCCGGCTCAGACGAGGAGAAAGCTGGCAAAGGCAAGAAAGGTGAATGCAGCAAGGGTAATCAGCAAGGAGGAAACCCGGGAGGCCAGAATAATAACAAACGGAAACAACCCGAAGTCGGATCAGAGTTTGTGGCTAACACTAACACAGGGTTTAAAACTCAACGCCGAAAAAGCCGTTCTGGGGACCTTACAACGGAAATAAGCCTCGCAGCTATGAGGAAGCACTTAAGGCGCCTTGTCCCAAACATAGTACCCAGGATAAGCTGTATACTCACTCGTGGGAAAATTGCTATATCATCCAGGAATTCCGTAATCAGGCTTTTCAGGGTAATCAAGGAGGCAATGGTGGAGGACATCCGGGTCAGTACGGGCCGGGCAGCTCGCAGGGCGGATTCCCCGAGTCAGGCTTCAATGGACAAAGCGGTTCAGGATCAGGGTATTCACATCAAGGAAACAATGGCAATGGACATTGTTTTGGTCAGGGAAATCAGCAACATGATAATCAGGCTAGTTTTCAGAGCAATCCCAAGCAGCTGAATAATGATCAATATCATGTTTTTACCACTAATGTTTCCATGCAAGACAAAAAACGAAAGCAGAGGGCCATCAACATGGTTGAGTCGACAGTTCCCAGATACCTCAATTGGTCTAAGCAGCCGATCACCTGGAGTAGAGAGGACCATCCTGCCCGGGTTGACAATCCAGGGGATCTAGCACTAGTGGTGGCGCCTCAGGTGGGTGGATACACCCTTACAAAAGTCCTCATGGATGGTGGCAGTAGCATCAACATCTTGTACTACGACACTTTCTGGCGGATGAACCTCAAAGATAACCGCTTGCAGACTTCAGCTACGATTTTTCATGGCATTGTTCTTGGGAAATCAGCTTACCCAGTGGGGCGGATTAAGCTCGACGTCACCTGTGGTGACGAGTATAACTATAGATGCAAACCTTTAACTTTTGAGGTGGTAAAAATAAAAAGGTCTTACCATGCTCTCTTTGGAAGACCGGCTTAGGGCCGTTTCATGGCTCGCCCCTGTTATGTCTACCTCAAGCTTAAGATGCCAGGTCCAAGAGGCACCATAGTCGTTAGAGGCGACAGGAAAGTAGCCCAGGAATGTGAGGAAGGAGATGCAGCTTATGCTGAGTCAGCATGTGCTGGTGAACAAACAAAATCCAATACAGGTGAAGTTGACCCGGACGATCAGAGTCCTCTAAAGAAACCAGCAGTTGAGTGAGTTGATCCGGCTCACCCTTAGTTTTATTAATACTTAGAATCATTAGTTTTGTATCAAATTTCCAATTTCTGTACATGCATCTGTGTTTTCAAATATAATAAAGACGGCACCCCCGAAACTCGAGGGTATTGTCGTTTCAGACTACACTACTACAGAATGGTCCAAAGACGACACATCAATGAGAGGCCCTTCCACGAAACTGTGTGTGATGCATGAATCGCCAATGGTATAGTGCAAGCTCCGTCGCTAATGGCACGAACTGTGTGCGAAGGTGTATGCATCAAATACGATTCAGAAAGTAGTTACGTGTGCGATCTACGACAGACAGTTTGTTCTTATGAACCGTTTGTGATTAGGGAAGATAATAGAAGCGGTTACCAAAACAGCATACGTGTGTGAAGTACGGCATACAGTTCACTCGGATAAACTGTGTTCGCTGATACAGCAGAACACAAACGACTCGGCATAACACGATGTGTGCGATATACAGCAAACAGGTGAGTAATGAGAATCGTGTGCGAACACCAGAAATAACACAGACGATTCATACTGACAAGCTGTGTGTGTTGTGGGCAGACGGTTGCTGCCAAATAATTGTCAGTGATGGATGAAATCATTACAGACGCTACGTTGGGAGGTGTCGTTTGCCTGTATTAATATCGCAGACGTTTTATTATTTTGACTGTGTGCCTCCGCTCAGTCCATCCTCCTCTTTCACGTCTTGTCACCGCGTTACCGCTCGAGTATTCCAAGGCACGCTTCGGCATCACTTTTGGGTTTTGTCCACGCGCCCGCTCGATGATCCCGTTCCCGCTCAGAACCGCGCAGGTTCCCGCGCGCAAAACCGTCCTACGGCTCTAGCTTCCCGCCATGCTCGGTGAAATCCCCAATCCTTGCCGACCTGCTATATAAACCCTCACGGCCGGCGACTCCACATTGCCTTCATCCCCCCCGCCCCGTAGTTTGTCTAGTTTGCTTCTCCCCCAATCGCCAATGGCACCAGCCATTCGTCATCGCCCAGCCACTCCGCTAGAGGACAGCTCCAGCTGGGAGGTTTCACCGCGTTGGCGCGGCAGTTCTCTGAAGCGTGTAGTGCACGTGGCGTCCCTGGTGGGTGTGCGCACGCCACCAACTACACGCTCCACCACCGCTGCCCGAAGGCAGCTGCTGCCGGTGGCCGCCTTGGCCGCCACCACGCCGGCCGCCGTCGGGGCCGCCACCCCACCATCGTCCGTCTTTGCCACGACCCCGCCGTTAGGCTGCGGGGTCATAACCCGCGCCACCACCAATGCCCGAATGCAGGAGGTGGAGTCCACCAAAGGCCCACCACCGGGCTTCTGCGTCGCAACCCTTGCGCGCTACATCTACTTCCTAGAGAAGGAGGTGGAGCGTCAGGTCGCGCAGACGAAGAAGCTCACCGACGCCGTGGCCGCAGCGGTAGTGCGGAATGCCGAGATCTACGCAGAGTCCCATCGCTTTGAGGAGGGGCGTCTTGAGCGTCGGAGAGCAACACTGGCAGGCAACGAACACGTCTCTGCCAACTCGTCGCCAGGCTCCTCCTCCACTTGCTCTTACTGAGCGCGCTCGATTTTGCTGGATGTAATACAAAGCCCCTCCGTAGTACTAGTATTTAGGGGCTAATTTGTTCAGTTCATCTAACTATAGATATGGTTGAACTGTACCATGTACTTTAATTAACTAGTATATAGTTGAACTAGCTAATTCAGTACGTGGTTGGCAACAATTGGGGAAAAGTTTGTTCGGTTCAGCTGTCGAGTTGAACTGTATTGTACAAAGACCAGTGCTTAATGTATGAATGAAATCCATGTTTAAAGTGAATTTTAGTTGCAAAATTACACCCTAATTGTGATTTTGTTTCTGCAATACTTGACAAATGCCAGTGCTACAATGTTGACAAATGCCAGTGTTACTAGATCGACAGATGCCAATATTTCCGATTTGACAGATGGCAATTTACCCAGTATGATAGATGCAAATCTTCCTGGATTGTATGTACTAGGCACACGGATCATATTGGAGAAACGTTTGCGATGATGCATCCTTCGCGCCAATATTATGACTTGGCTTACGAGCGAAGATAGTTACCGATCTTCAAACGGGTATTCAACCTGAACCGTTTGTGATGTGTGTTCATTCAGATAAAACTATGATGGTTTTTTGTTTGCTACGTGAATTCAGAGATAAATACTTAGTTCATCAAACCATAGATTTCATTCAGTCAAGCTTTCACTTTACATTCATACAATCGAGATACGATATAAAGAAAACTAGTTGCGGCGGCGGAGCCTCCTGCGGCGGCGTTTTCGTGGTCCGGGGCGCAGTTGTACAGTTCTTCAACCGAGACCAGAATGTTATGGACTTCACAATCAAAGAGCCGGTCATCACGTGATCGACGGGCGTGGGGCCGGGGGTCGGTGACTAGCGGCGCTGCGAGAAAGCTGTCGACGGCGGTGGCCCAATCCGCTGAGGGGGGCGTGACAGGTGCAGGCGCGTGCATGGGCACGGGCGCGGTGGGTGCAGGCGCTCGCAAGGGGTCGGCCACCGTCGGTGCAGGTACGTGCACTGGGACCGGCATGCCGTGTGCAAGGGCGCGCACGAGCACGGGGGCAGGAGGAGGCACTGGCGCTTGCACGTACACGAGCTCATGCGGGTCGGCGGGGACCTCCCTGACGCCCGCGGTTTCCAGCGCTGTGATGATGCTGGGTGACCAGCCCGTCAATGCCACAGGGATGGTGGCTGGCGCGGGCACGACGATGGTTGATGGCGAGTGCATCGGGGCAGCATCCGCTGCGGCATGCAGCTCTCCCAGGGCCATGTCAATGGCGTCCCATTCGTCTTTATGTTCTATCTCTTCCGGCTCGGTGTCAACTTCACTAAACCGGAAGACTAGTGGCATATGATCCTTCTGCACCATGGCGTAGGTCGCCGTGGAGGTCTGAAGATGGAGGGGAATGTGAGGCGAAGATATATGGAGGATTGTGAGTGAGTGGGCAGTAAAGCCGCGTATTAAACAGCGGCTCGGGCGCCATTGATGGACAGGTTGGAAGCAAGGAGGGCGGATACGGAGGTCAAAGGGCTTGATTCCCGATGAGTCTTCGGCGTACTGACCGCACGCCTCCCGGTGAGCCTGCGCGGCGGATGCCAGCTCGCACGCCTCTTGTCAACTCAAGCAGCTGCTCGCACGACACCTCCTAAGCCCTAGCCAATAAAAGAGTGCGACTCTTGGCAGCACGTAAAGGGAAGTAGAATGCCAACGGTTTGAAAATAATGCAACCGTTTGCGTTGAGACGTGACAGTTCATTGTTCCAAAAAGCTTTTGTTTGCTATTAATGACACAAAAAATACCATAGCATATTTGTGCTATATACTGACGCCATGCCAAATTTCGTGAGTTCTAGATTTACTATAATTTAATTAATATTCTCAATGTTGTCTCTAAAAGAAAATATATATTAAAAAACAAGTATCAGATAGGAAAACAAAATGCTATGACACCTTTATGTGCCATGTTCACGAAACCATGCCAAGTTTCATGAATCTCCTGATGAGTTTTTGATTTACATGATTTAAAACCCTAGTTTCTCAATGTTTCTGTGGCCGAGCCAAGACCCCGAGATGTTTGAAATTCATTCACATGTCTTGCATGGGACCTAAAGATGCATGCACACTAATATGGTTTTTCAACCCATTTTGATGCACCAGACCTTCTGATTGTAGTTCGGATTTGAATTGTGCACGTTAAATATTGCATATAAAAGTCATTTAATATATAAAAAGGCCAAACGAACCATGTATATTTTCATATTTTGGCACGGCACTTTCATTTCGGTATATGTTGCCTATAGAAATAGTTCAAGACGAGAAGAGGCAACGGATGTCTATTCGCCCAGATAAGGTGACACATTCCATATCGAAACAACAAAGCTTCACATGATAATTAATCTTTGGTTTGTGCTGGGCTTGTGCCAAAACTTGTCCCAAATTGGACATTATTTTACCAGGGCACATATGGGAAATGCATGTTATGACACCATGCCAAGTTTCATGAATTTTCTGACTAGTTTTTGATTTACACATGATTTAAAACCCGAGTTTCTCAATGTTTTTGTGGCCGAGCCAAGACCACGAGATGTTTGAAATCCATTCCCATATATTGCACGGAATCCTAAAGATGCATGTACACTTATACAGTTTTCAACCGATTTACATGGACCGGTCACTCTAATTATAGTGAAAATTTGAATTATGCACGTTAAATAATGCATATAAAAGTCGATAAATGTATAAAAAGGCCAAACGAACCATGTATAATTTCATATTTTGGCACGATACTCTCATTTTGGTATATGTTGCCTATAAAAATAGTTCAAGACGAGAAGAGGCAGCGGATGTCGATTCGCCCACATAAGGTGACACATTCCATATCGAAGCAACAAAGCTTCGTGTGATAATTAATCTTTGGTTTGTGCGCGGGTTGAGCCAAAACTTGTCCCAAATTGGACATTATTTTACCAGGGCGCATATGAGCCATGCATGTTATGACACCATGCCAAGTTTCATGAATTTTTTGACTAGCTTTTGATTTCCACATGATTTAAAACCCGTGTTTCTTAGTGTTTGTATGGCCGAGCCAGGACCGCGAGATGTTTGAAATTCATTCCCATATATTACATGGGATCCTAAAGATGCATGTACAGCTTATACGGTTTTCAACCCATTTTGATGCACCGTACCTTGTGAATGTAGTTACAATTTGAATTATATATGCACGTTAAGTAATGCATATAAAAGTCAATTAATTTATAAAAAGCCCAAACGAACCATGTATAATTTCATATTTTGGAACGACGCTCATTTTGGTATATGTTGCCTCTAGAAATATATAGTTCAAGACGAGAAGAGGCAGCGGATGTCGATTCGCCCACATAATTAAGGTGACACGTTCCTTATCGAAACCACAAAAACTAGCTTCCCCGTGAGTAGCTGAGGTTTGTAAGGGCTTGTGCCAAAACTTGTTCCAAATTGGACAATTTATCATCAGGACACATATGAGTCATGCCATGAGACCATGCCAAGTTTCCTGATTTTCTGACGAGTTTTCGATTTAGACATGAATGCAAAACCAAGTTTCTCAATATATGTGGCCGAGTCAAGACCCCGAGATGTTTGAAATCCATTCCCATATCTTGCATGGGGTCCAAAGTAGCCATGGACACTTATATGATTTTTCAACCCATTTTGATGCACCAGACCTTGTGATTTTAGTTGAAATTTTAATTATCTACATTGTATGCCTAGAGAACTCACTTAACGTATGAAAATGAGAAAATAACCCTGAATAATTCCATATTTTAGCAAGACACTCTTACTGGTGCGAGTTGCCTCTATCAAAAGTTCATGGCGAGAAGATGAGCGGATGTCGTTTTGCCTACGTAAGGCGACATTTTCCTTATCGGGACCTCAAAGATTGAAGTGAGAAGCTCTGCTTTGTAAGGGACTTGTGGCTAAAATTGTCCCATGTTGGACAATTTTTTTACCATGGCACATATGTGCCATGTCATGACAACATTCCAAATTTCTAGAATTTCTAACGCGTTTTGGATTTACAATAATTTAAAAACCAAGTTTCTCAACGTTTGTGCCCAAGCCAAGATGCCGAGATGTTTGAAGTTCACTCCCATTTATTGCCCGTGACCTAAAGATGAAGCCATGGACACTAATATGATTTTCATCCAATTTTGATGCACGGACATTGGGACGATAGTTCAAATTTGAATTATACACATTAAATGTCTAGAAAACTCAATTAATTTATAAAAATGCCAAACAGACCCCGAATAATTCGATATTTTAGCACGACACAGCTATTGGTTAGTGTTCACTGCACATAAATCTTATTGCAAACCAAACACCGTCCTTTGTCGAATTAACCTCATTTTTTGTTTTAAAAACATTTTGAAAATTAAGTCTTTCACAAACAGTTGACGTTCATGAATCGTTTGTGGTGCAGTACAAAATATGTTGGGCCAATCCTCGTAATGAATGGCTTAGGCCTGAAGCTTCGTCGTCTGCAGTACACCGCCGGGCAGTTTACCGCACTGACTCCTCAGACCATTTTACTTTTCAATCGTCGCCGGCGAAAGATGGGGACGTGGATCCCCATCGTGAGGGCAACTTCGGCAACCGACTCCGGCCTGAGCGCGGCCGCATCAGCCATGAGCGCGCTCTCAACATGCTTGAACGCGGCCGCTACCTCCGACAGAGCGGCTGCCGCAACCGAAAGGGCGGCTGCCGCAGCTGAGAGGGTGGCAACAACAACCGCGACGGGGATAGCAAATGGCGAGAATGGCACATTAGCTGTCAGTTCCTCGGCGGTCGCCGTAGCCCTGATGGCGGATGCCCAGTCCCATCTCGAGGCCGCCCACGCCCATCTCGTGTCGGTCGCTACACAAATCACATCTGTCTTCTCCGACACCGGTCGACAACCCACCTCCGTTGAGTTGGTAATCATTGAGTGTGCTCTAGCAGGCGTCTGTTCGTCGGCGGCCTCCCTAGACAAGATTGTGGCCGTCCATGCCCGGAGCAAGGCCGCCCACGCCCGGCTCATGGCGGCCTTATCCAAAGAGATGGTGCATGAAGACCGCGAGATGCTGGAGTATGTGGCGATGGATCCCATGGATCTCCATTCCCCGGAGTTCGTCGAGCGGGAGCTGCTCATCGAGGAGGCGGCGGAGATCGACTAATGCCAGGCGGAATATTAGTCTCTGTCTAGAGCGATGGTGTTTTGTTAGAGTAATGTTTAAGTCAATTAACTAATGTTTATTAGTTGCTCGATTAAGTAAGTGCGGACGGTGCTGTAGGCTCTTCTGTGTAGTACTCAAATTTGCAAGTGTTGTTAAACTAAGCAATGACCAATGTAACGAGGGAAATTCAGACCAAAATTTGCTGCTGTATCCTCATTTTCTCTTCCAAATTAACATGAAATGCAAGTACCGTGTGCAATGTAGTATCCAATATCTTACGCCGGAAGCTTGGAGACCAAAATTTCCACGTTCAGTCTCATCACACACGGGATAAACTATAGGATACGTTTGTGTTGTTGAATATCGCACACAGTTATGGTAATGGTACTGTGTCCGATGTGACTGTGCGCACTACTTTTTCGCCGCACCGAACAAAATTTTGGGCTGCCGCGCAAATATCTACCTCCCCCGCCCCTCGTACCAACCAAAAGCCACATTTCCCATTCCCCCTGCTCCCCCCTTCATTTCCTAAGTTTAAACCTTCACTACTTGCTTGCAGCGCCGCCTCCTCGCCGGCGACGCTCCTTCCTGCTGCTCGGCCTCATCCTGCTAGTCATAGTCAGGTAATCCAAACCTTCCCCATACCCCCTCCCCCCTCCACCCCCTCCTCCTCCATTCCACATGGCCCGACCGCCGGCGCGACACATTCCACCAAAATTACCGGCCCACCGCCCACATAATCGCCGCCGAAAGACATGGTGCACGCAGTATAGCCAGGATCTCAAGGAACACCTGGCAGCGGAGAAGCAAATCGCGACCGCATGCGCGGATGAGGCCGCGATGGCTGCCATGCGTGCTGACCCCCAGATCTTGGAGCAGCATCTAGACGTCGAGACCACCGTCGATGCCTCGCACGCGGACGGCGCCATGCAGTTGGCTGCTTTGAACAACAGCTCGTTGTGTTTTCTCCAGGGCTCCGCTGTTGCCTTCGACGATGACTCCGAGTTGTTTTCTTAGCATGCCCGTGCTTTCCTCAACTTCATAGCAGGCAGGTTGGTGCCCGGACAGGCTGAGGCAACTCACCACTACGAGGAGGGAACCCACGATGTGGAGGCCTCGCCCTCGTCCAAGCCCAGCGTTATCGATATCTCCAACGACAAGGAATATCCTGTTTTTTAAGCTTAATTACTAATGACATGTGTTCAGCTAGCTACACCTGTTACGCATGTTTATTTTACCTGCTAGATGTGCTGCTCCTGCCTTCCCTTAAGAAACTCTACTGAAATATGCAATGAAATGCTAGTATGCAATCTGACCTTCTACTACTATGTTGTATTGTGCAATGTGATGCTCAGTTAACTGTTTGGTTCAATTGTTTTGGTGATCATCTGCAATGTGATGTTCAATTATTGTTGGTACAATTTTGTTTTGTTATGCACGTGAAACCTACAATTGCTATATTTCATAGTTCTTAGCACGCTTGGCTTTTCCATGTGGCTTGAATTCATATGTTGGATATGCAATGTGTTTATCTTTCATTCACAGATTTTACTGATCAATATCTATTCTTAAACACGTTATAGGGGGAACAATGGGAGACACTGAGGTTTACCATCGAGGTTTGCACTTTCATGATCCGTTGGCTAATAACACATTATTGTGCAATTGCAGGAACCATTCTAATATTTAGGTTTCTAACAATAATTTGGTCTTGCACATGTAGGTCCTGCCTTAAGAGGTTTAGACCCACTGTTCGACCCATTTTGCATGTGGGGAAATGATGTGTTCATGAATATCAGTCAAATCAAGAAACTCAGAAAGATTGTTAAGATAAACAAACTTGCGACGAAAAACAACAAGCTGTTTGTCTGCACAATGAAGAAGACATCAGTGAACTATAGGATTGTACTATCTCTTTTACCTTGTCTTTTTTCCCGTTGCGACATTTCAATTTTTAGTAACGCAATTTACGCATATCTTTGTTTCCAGTCCTTTCCAAAGCAGTTCATCGATGAGTACGTCTCAAACCACCTGTATGGTCAAGAGGCGAGGAAGGTATTCATACAACACCCACGGTATAATCTTGAAGTCTTCCTCAAGAGGATGAAGGATGGGCGAGCAACCATCCACAGGCACTGGCATAAAGTTGCAAGAACCTTCGACATTAGTGAAGGCTCAATATTTGCCTTCCGCTTCAACAGTTTTCTAGACGAGATTCATCTGTCTATTTACCGTATATGATGCTATTTTCCAAAGGTTTTAGATGTTGCATGTGAAACTCAGTCCTGTCGTGTAATTGGGTATCTAGGTACTATATGCCTATATGATGTTGTACTCTGATGTATTTCAATTATGAAATCCTGGTTGCTGTAATATAAAATGAAATATATTGTGTGATTGATATGAAGTATCAATTTGTTTACTAGCTCAATTATAAATAATAGAACAATTAGCCTCATTATTGGGGTTTCATATTGCACACGGTTTGTCATAGAACACCGTCAGCGATGACCTCAACAAACCCACACGCTTGCTGGAAAAATGGCGTGTTGGATCAGCGAACAATCACACACGATTTCCGGGCGCAAACTGTGTGCGTTAGAACATCCATTCGCAAACGTTTTCACATAAAACGTGTGTGTGATGGATAGCCCTATGCCTAACAGTTTCTTCTAGGCACCGTGCGTGATGGCCACCCCTAACGCAAACGATGTTAAGCAGAAAATTGTGTGTGATGTACAATACGAACGGAAACGTATGTTTGGGATTCACTGTGTGGGATGGTATGCACATCTCAGACGATTTCTCCTAAATACCTGTTTGGGATAGTCCTTCCAATCGCACACGACATAATTTTGCCTATCGTGTGTGACCGGGAGCAGGCATCGCCAACGGTTTTTTCGGGTCGTGTGGGATAGCCCCCCCCCCCAATCGCCCACACATGCAAGGCGACGGTATGAGACTACCTCACGGAAAGGGGTTAAAAACCGTTTGTATAGCAGTCGCCTGCACTAGTGCTATGAAAACAAAGCATGAGTCTTTATTATTTGATACATGTTACTTGGGGGCTTCCGGCTCAATAAATCATTATAATAACTTATGATCAGTGGAGGAAAGCTGGCTTATCTGAACTCCGCAGTAGAAGAATTGTCTCCTGTAATCCTATGCTAATCTTTTCCATGATCATAGGGCACTAGGGGGCTTCCAACTCATTGAGTTTAGCTTTCTCACCCTTTTGACCCGTTAAATTACGCCACTATATGATTAAACCTGCCTGTATGTTTGATGCGACTCCGATCAGGTGAACCCGTGTACTCTTGTTAAGTTACTCCATTATGGACCCTGAACTTTCCAAGGTTAAAACATTGGTTGAGTCATGTGAGAGCCGACATACTGAAAGCTAGGATAAATCATGCGTTATCACACCAGCTTCATTGAAGCAAGACTTGAGCTTCGAAAGCCGGTCTCTTTGCCGAGTCTCATTGAGCCGGTTTATTAAAACCTCTATTATCATCATATGGAATTGTATCATAACTTTTTTAGGTATAAAACTATTGCCTTCTCATCCAATGGGTGTCCAGGTTATGAGGTTGTGACCCTATCATGGCCAGTTTAAGTCATATGTTTTTACAGACAATAATGTGAAAGAATTCAATGAAGACTTGAAGCTCTGGAAACAAGACTCTCTGACAACTCATCTTTGTTTTTGGAAATTAATCAAATATTCGGAGGCAAGCAAAGAATTAGTATAAAAAACATTTTGTAAAAAGTTTCAAAATGACAAAGTGTCATGACAGGTTTTACCAGGGCAAGCCAAATGCAACCAACGTGCACGATGACACGACAAAACATCTCAGAGTTTTTCACTACCCCTATTACAGACTCACGTCAGGAGTCATTAAATATTCAAAGTTTTTGTCTAAAAAACGCTTGGGGGCTAGTTCTTTGCTTGGCAAGTCATTTGTTTCTGGAAGAGACCCACCTTCAATCATCACCGCCGACTGCTTCAGCGTCCGACTCCTCCGGCTCATCATCATCATTGGCCTGCTGGTCCTTTTGAAGACACCAGATTGTGTTCAACGACTCAAAATTTGAAGTTCCCTCAATCGTAACGGAAGCGTCAACATCAGGAGCAGAGTTTCTCTTGCGACGAGGCGGGACTAGCCCAAAGGGCTCATCTTTAGGCATCAGAATGCGTTCATTATCAATGGTATACGCAGTATAATACTGAGACGTGTCGACTTGCTCTGCAAGAAGAGTCACCGGTGGCTGGGTCTCCCTCATTACACGAGCAAAGTCCTCACGAGTGAATTCCGAGCCGTCCAATTTGTACTCTGGAAATCCATCTCTCAGAGCCGCCAAATCAAGTTCAGGCAAATATGCCAAAGCACGAGCAAGAGCCAAATTTGCCCCGCCACGAGCCGTCGACTTCTGGGTTTCAAAGACCCATTGCGGCATAGTCGAGAGTTGCTTCAGCATATCTTTGATGTTCCGGGGCAGATACTTCAAATTCTTGACAACCATAATGGAATAAACAGACCCGATGAATAGTTGCTCCACATAAGTAAAAATTACTTTCAGTTTCATACTGGGCAACTGCACCAGGGTCTGATCTTTTCGGCCTACACATAAAAGACGAATGCGATCACGAGTCTCCTTTTTCATATCAATCTAAGAAGCTCAAAGGAATAAAAATCACAAGTTCTTACCAAAGATGGCAGTTAGCATCTCGTTGAGTTGCTTTAGCAGAATGGCATAATTTTCTTTCAAGGGGCCAAGTTTCCCCTCGGCCTTTTCAGCGCGACTCAAGAGGGAAGTCTTTTATGCTTCAAAAAATTTCACGTCCTGTTCAACGCGGTCCTGCGCTTGACGAGCAGAATTTTCAAAATGAGCCGCCGTCAGTTCGGCTTCAGCCCTCAGCTTCATCTCTTCTTTCAGGCGTTTTTGTTGTTCTGTCGCCACAGATTCAACATCTCCTACATACCTCTGACAGATGCACAAAGGTTATCCAAAATTATGACTATGAAGCATTTCAAGGACAACTTATTATAAAAAGAAGGTCATAACAAGGAAAATCTTTAGTCCCCAGCAGATTGCAAGCAATATACTTGGCACTTGGGGGATAATGCATGGCATTTCCAAAGTATATGATGAAAGGAAAGACCCGACTCATCTCAAGAAGATGAGCCGACCCTTGGTGGCTACAGGTCGAATTCTTCTACAAATTATCAAGACCCGACTCATCTCAAGAAGATGAGCCAGCCCTTGAGGGCTACAGGTCGAATTCTTCTACAAATTATCAAGACCCGACTCATCTCAAGAAGATGAGCCGACCCTTGGGGGCTACAGGTCGAATTCTTCTACAAATAATCAAGACCTGACTCATCTCAAGTAGATGAGTCAGCCCTTGGAGGCTACATGAGGATATATGAAATATGGAATAAACAACCTTGTGGGCTATGGATACAAGTTCAAAAGAACCGGCTTACCATACTCATAATAAGCCGGCCCTTGGGGGCTGGAGACTGTGTATAAAGTTAAAAAGTAGGTAAGCAAGAGTTTTACCTCATATTTCTCCTTGAGAGCATTTATTATATTGGCCTCAATGTCTCGGTTCTCAGATAGCCGAGTCAAGTACTGCTGGTGGATATCTACAACACAAAGTGCAGACATATCTAGAATTTCCAGCTTGGTTTTTCCCTTGTCAAAATCCATTGGTTCATCTTTTGTCATAATCTTGGCCAAAGAATTGGAAACAACTGGAACATGGAAACTTTCCTTGACAAAAATAATTTTGGGGAGGTTCTGATCGGTTGACGGACGAGGAGATGGGTCACTCGCCTGAGCCGTCGGACTAGAAGGACGTGCCAGACTTGACGGACAAGCATAGGGTCAATTGTCGAATCTTGGGCATCCATCGGAGTGTTGATAAAAACCGACTCATCTGATCTGGACTTTTCAACATCAGCCGCCAGGCCACCCCTTGCATCTGGGATTTTCTCTCCAAAAGGGTCAACTTCTATGACCCGGTTTTTCGATGGTTGGTTCAAAACATCTTTACTTGCGGCTTCAGGTAAGATCCGGCGGCACGTTTCGACAAAAAAGCTTTGGCCCTACAATTGTCACGAATGAAGTGTTGTACAAATAATGAAGCATCTTAAAAGGGTAGATACACAAGCTCAAAGTAAGATCAAAAACCTACCCACGATTAATGTTAAAAGCAGGAAGCTGCGTTGCAGACGAGTCGCCTGAAGACGGAGGAGATGCATGATAAAATAAATTGTAGGGACTAAGAGGCTGCTCAAACAAACCAGCTTTAAGGCAAAAATTGGTTGGATAATAAGTCACCTCATTGCATGGTTTACGAGCCGGCGGTGCATGAGACAAACGAGGATCCAAGTCGCCCAAATTACTTCGGGTCTTGCGCTTTGATTGACCAGCAAATTGCGTTGTCTTCAAAGAAAAATCGGGAGCTAAATAAGCGTCTGGATTGTTTCCTTGACCAACTTTACTGGATTTTCGGACGGTTCGTCTTGGCTTTCACACAACAAACATTTCTGAAGAACTGGAGAGATTAGAATTACCTCAACATTGTCGACTTTACTGGATTCTGAGCCGTCGTGAGAAGAAGGCATGTCAGCGAGCGCAATAAACAAACAGCCAAGAGAATCTAGTTCTACCTCAGACTGTTCCTCTGATGAAGAATCATTGGCCGGGTTATCACGAGTCGGGTTGTTTCCTTGACCAGAAAAGGGAGCAGGGACCTGAGGGGTAACGTTCCAAAAGCTAGAATCGCTCTGCAACAAAATAAGAGCATATAATAAAGATGACGGGTTAAGATGAGATCGACAAAGGAAAAAAGCATGACACGTCGAAAGATGTCATTACCGGTGGTGGTGGATTTTTCTGATAGTATGAACCCAAACCAGTAACAATGCATCTCTCCTTTGAGTCGGAGAAGAATTTCTTTGTTTCTTTATTAAGAGCATCATCAGTTAAGTCCAGGTTGGAAAAGCGTTGGACGTCGGATAAGTCGCCTGAATAATCACACATCAAGCCGACCCTCACGCTAACTGGCTGAATCTGCCATTTCAGCCAACAACGAATTAAGTCGATCCCAGTTAAGCCATGAGCAGTCAGAGCTCTTAATTTCATGCGAAAAGGCGCCATTAGGTCTCTCTCTTCATCCGTTGGCCAACCCGGAAATTCAACATTACTACTAAGTCGTTCCAACCTGAAGCCTGGCAAAGGATTTTCTCCCGGAGGAGCAGTATTCCTGCAATAAAACCAAGTCTTGTTCCATCCTTTTGGATGACTCGCCAGCTTTGATTCAGGAAAATTAATATTTTTCCTCTTCTGGATAGTAATCCCACCAAGCTCACGGGCAGCACCATTCTTGACCTCAGTTTGACGATTGAGGTAGAAAAATTCTCTAAATAAAGTCACAGACGGCTCAATCTGGAGATAAACTTCACATAAGACTTGGAACTGACAGATGTTGGTCCTGGAGTTAGGGCCAATATCCTAGGGCCTCAAATTGAAAAATGTAGAAGGTCCCTGAAGAACTTTGAGCCAGGGGGTCGAAACCCTCTATGTAAGTGATCGACAAAGATAACAACTTCTCCTTGCCGAGGCTGCGGATGAGTTTCTTCTTTAGGAGCTCGCCATACAATCTCTTTTCGAGCCGGCAAAAAACCCTGGCTCACGCAGTCTCGAGAGTGAGTTTTGACTCCTGGGACCTGACCCAGTTATAGACTTTGCAGTTCTTAGGGGCCATGGCGGGTTATGAAGCAACTACACGAAAAATGGGGAAAATAAGCCTGAACATGTTATAAATCGTCAAATTGGATTATTATTTATGAAGAAAGATGAATTGGATATCTACGAGAGGCGCTTTACGGAAAGCTGGCACCTAAAAAACATAAATAATATCTATAACCGGCGGTTTATGAACATAAGGATGAGCCGGTGTATATGAAGACGCCTTACTCCAGGTTGGAGATATTCAGTTTTTTGCTAAGTAAGGGACAAACAAGTTTCCACCAAGAGGGCCATAGTTGTAGATCTATAAATGTTCCGAAAAGGAAAATATTTATTAAAACTTGAAGACGATGCGCGACGACAGCAGCGGTCTAATGTACATATTCTATAAGGAGATCTAAAAGCGTGTCGTATGCGGAAGGGAGCCGATGATTCTACCGCTTGTTCTTGTGAAGAAAGGGGATCGAGGTTATGCACAATGACGAATAGCTAGAAACGCCTCTCGGTGTCTCCGACGAACTCCAATGAACTAGGGCAGATTTAAAAGGAAAGGAAGAATGGCATACCTTAAGTGTTTGCGGAGGGCGCCGGAGATGTTCGTATGGATCCTGGAGAGGACGCGACGCTACCATGACCCGAAGACGACTGCCGGAGGTGACAGATGAACTGCGGTGGTGCCTAGGTGGAGAAGTCGGTCGCGAGGATAAAGAATAAGTGAAAAAGGGACCCCTGTGAATATTTATAGGGTAAAAATCCAGAAGAGCAACTGGCAGGCGCGGGAAACAAGGAGACGCAGTAAAAATTGGAAATAGTTACGCCTCGATTTACGGGATAAGTGGATACATGCATAGATTCGTCGCATTGTCATGATTGTTTCCCTAAAAATCCGGCGGGTCACGTCACCAATGAATGACATGAGAGAGGTTACAAATCTAAGAAGATCATAAGTTGGTATTCTTTGAGGTACAAAGGAAGGACATACAGAGCAGAAGACAAGCCGCCTAATGAAATGGAGGAAGATTGATATGAATAAATTCAAATCAACATGGGGCCTAATGTCGGGGATATGACCCGGTGGTATAACCCGCCACTTAGGCCGGGTTAGACCGTGGGCGGCTTAAAGAGCATATATTCCATGGGCCGTAGAGGTGACAGAAGAGCAAGCGAGGAGACTTACCAAGTAAGCCGTCTGGCGGCCCAGGGCATGAAGACGGCGTCTCAAGGTCCATGAGGTAGAAGACACCAGAAGCTTTTCCAACTCGGGAGACAAGATAAGGTAGAATTGTAATAGGTCACGAGACACAATAAGACTCAGACTCTTGTAAACCCGGGGGCCTCGACCTGTATATAAAGGCGAGCCCTTGAGGTCAATGAGACAGGTTAGAAACTCTCGAAAGGTAGGTTAGTGATTCCGCACCCTTGTAATCGAGATCAATATCAATCTAGACACAAAGCAGGACGTAGGCTTTTACCTCCACCGGAGGGGCCGAACCTGGGTAAATCCGTCTCTCGTTCCCGATCAACCCCTTCGAGTCGTCACATAGCAACGATGGCTTCACACCTAAGTTCTCCTATGAGAACATCTGCCATGACAAAACCACGACACCCGAAGTACGGAATGACAACAGTGGATCTCAACAATCTTGGGTACACAGAGGAACCATTCGTCCTAGACAATGATGTGGCGCAGGTTTTCTATGTGAAGGACATGTCTACCAAACCGATAAAAAGGAAAGATAAGGAAGCAAATACATCATACGATGAGCCAAAGCACCACATAGTTCTTTCAAGGAAAACAAACATCGTGGGAGTGGAGGACAAGAAAGACATGTCAGAAGATTATGAAATGTTTCATGAAATTCCTCCGTTCGGAGTGAAGACTGACCCAAGCAGCCTATTAAATGATGAAGATTATCGATGGTTACAGTGCAATAAGCAAGGGACACATGCGAAGAAATAGTTTTATACCCCAAGATCCCACTCTGGGATGTGACCGGCTTCACCGCCATCACTTTCTCTCTAGTGGGAGTTTCCGGACTTATAGCTGGAAAGTGCTACTTTGGACAAACCGGAGGGAATCTTTGTAAGATCTAGCTAGGGCATTTTGGCATTTGAAACATGATTTTAGAATAATTATTTATTAAGTTATGATATTTCAATTATTCCTACCCTTTCAGTCCTAAGTTTTGCAAGGTTGATCATACGCGGTTAGTCCTGGTTGGTGGCTCCATATAAAATAACAAGGTTAATATAGACATGGCTTAAACGTCTTGACATAGATGAATACAACAGAAGCATCGGAGATGATAAGAGAGAAACGTTGTATGACATAAAGTTGGAGGTACTATGTGGTTTCTCTTATCGGAGGACCCCTCATGCCGAGCCAAGTCCAGATGAGGAGTTCTCTGGTTGCTTTCTGGTGAAACTGAGGACAACATATCAGATGGCCATTCTCGAGAAATAACCATGCATGAACAGATGGCCATTCTCGAGAAATAACCATGATCCAAGTTTACCTAACATGCAAGCAGAGTTGATGATATGTTGAGGGCTGAGAAATCAGAGAATCCTATGAGAATAGTATATTGTTTTGGCATATCTCATGAACATCCAGGCACCTTTATATTATCTTACATCAGGAGTTCAAACCCCACACCATGAGTATGTTGGGTTATAAAACTCTAGTTATGATCAAAATAATATTAACTTAAAATTATATAAAATGCAACTAAAATTTTCATAAAGTATTTTTTGTTAAAAACTTTAATAGCAAATATAATTAAATGAAAACTAGGCATGTATGCATCTGTTTAAAAGAAAACTTTAGAATTAAAACCAAAAATAGGCATGATCTCTTTCATTAAGACAGAAAGAATATGAAAGTTTTGCATTTTTTAGAATTTCATATATTTTGTTGAAATTCTTTGATAATGATGTGTATCACACATAAGTGAGTACGTATAAAAATTAGGATGTGATTTGAAGAAGGTCAAAAAATTGACATAACATATGCAAAAAATAAAAAATGCCCGCCTACTAGCAGGAGAATTCACACACCACGGCCTGCATACGACTAGAAACCCAACTATATATGGGCCAGGATGCAGGCCCACATGGCACGAATATCTGTTGTCAGTAGACCCCAAAGGGCACACTACTAGGAGAAACCCTACTAGTAGCGCTTGAAAAACCTATAGTAGTAGCGCTGGGTCCAGCGCTACTGCTAACGCGCTACAGCTAAGTTGTAGCAGTAGCGCTGGTTGGTGCAGCGCTACTGCTAACTCTGGTTAGCAGTAGCGCTGCACTTACCAGCGCTACTGCTAACTATCTGTAGCACTGCAGAAAGGCAAGCGCTGCTGCTAATCCAGCGCTGCTGCTAGATGCCTTCCAGCGCTGCTGCTAGTATTCCTGCTTTCACAGATTCTTACCCCCTCTACGTATTTGTGATGTATTTATACAGGCTCTATACAGTAGTTTCATCAGATCACAATAAACATACACTATTCTCATCATATCATACACATACAGTAGTCTCGTCATACCATCATCATCATCATTCAACACAAATATCATCACATCTCGAAAATAGCGATACACAAGTCATGTCATGTCTCGAATAAGTGCAACTACATGGTCATGGCACACACACACAAGTTTAATCATCTCTATCTAAACCATGATGTAGAAGAGAAGAGCGATCAGCATGAGCAAGACCGCGACTATGTAGTACTTGAGGAACCGACGGTTCCGCCCCCGCTCTTGCCGGAGCGTCCACCTCAAGTAACTACTTTCCGCTTTGGCTCTGCTGTCGAACCCTCTGTGGCTAGCACCGGGGTACTTGTCCACCTGGGCCTGAGCGTCTGGCCAGTGGTCGTAGACTCCTGGAACCCTCCCAACGAGCACGGCGTAGCAGTCCTTCGCCATCTCTGATCTATGTACCTGCATCGTCAGTTGATGAACTGAACGATAATATGCAACATAATGTACTTAAGAAAACAAAGAGGCATAATTAGCAAAATACAAGCAACCTATAGTAAACATAAATGACGAAGTTCCTCATACCCAAACTAATTAACTAGAGCGATCTACGCTAGTTCAAGACGACGGTTTAATTACATCACATAGTTTCGTCTGGACGCTAGTGACACATATATTGTCAACGACAATCAGTCCTCGGTCCAATCTTCATAGTCAGGGAGGAAGCACCCGAGCTTCCTGAAAGGCTTCAGGTCCAAACGCTGAGCGATTAGCAGTGCTCGGACATCATCCCGCGTGATTGGCCCATGGTAGAACATCCCTGTTAGTTCGAGGACCTGCTTCATGATCACTTGGGCAAGTTCACACTGTACGTGATAAAACTCAGCTCGGATTCGATGATCCAGTGTCTATCCTATGCTTGTGGCCCAGTTGACAATCTCGGCATCATTGGTAGTAGCTGACATGCGAAGGCGTTGATTATCCCTTCTGAACTTGAGCAGGTGATGCATGAGGTAGAATCCATCAGCCTTACTGTTGTGCGGTTGCTGGATGCAGCAGAAGTCGGTCTTATGGCTGAAAACCAGCCCGTTCTTCCTGTGCTTTTTCACCTTGATATATCCACCAGACAGGCTGAAGGTTAACAGGGCACTATCGAGAACACTCTGTATGTGCTTGTAATCCTTTTTCTTGATGTTCTTCGATGAGTCCAAGTATATAGCATGGGAGTATTCTGGGTACAGAACAATGAGGACGGCGCCCCCCCCCCCCCCCCCACGCTGCGCAAATTAAGTACACCTCAAATTAGCCTCCATGCTTGCAAAGGAATGATTAACACTTACGAAAGGATATGCGCGGATGACTTACGTGGGATGATAAGGCAGGAGAATCGCTTCCTTGTCCTTATTAGCGATCATGAAGCCGCCGATGTACTTGCTCGCATAGTCACGGTGCTCTTTGCAGACATCAAAGAAGCTCTCGTGCATATGGTATGGGTCCGCGACGCAGATATATTTTATGTTCTCGATCCTGATGATGTAGTTGAGATACAGCGCATACATGCGGATGAACTGGAAATCCAGCTTGGTCATGTGGAACATGTCGTAGATGTAGTCAAATCGCAGGATGAACTTATCCGCGGGCCATCCCTCGACGTACAACTTCCCACCCGACACCTGAGCCGCATAAAGCGGGTATCCTGGTTTTTCCGAGATGAGAAGGCTTTTCTCTCTGGCCAGCACATCATCATGAAGTCTCCTTAGATCATTGTTCAGTATGTCCTCTAGCGCTTTCTGAGGTAGGATCAGGTGGCCGGCGACATGGAAACGCTCCGCACCTACGACAGGTATTCTGTCTACCTCCCGGGGCTTCAGAGGCGGCTGGCTGCTTGAAGCAGCTCTGGCGCCTTTAGGGCCTTTCCTGTCCGGTCTCCTCCTTTGCTTCTTGGCGGGTGGCGGTAGTGATCCCACCATACCTTCCCTAACTGTCACCCCCAGTGTCGTCGGGCTAATCAGTGGACGGCCCTCGGGTTGTTGCTGGGTAGAGGCGGCATCTGGAGGCGTCTCCTACGAGGATCGCTTGAAGAAAGACTTTTTGCATTTCGCCTTAGGACGTTCCGGCTCCAGCAAATCAGGCAGCATCAAGTCATCATCTCCACGCTCATAGCCTGAGTCTTCATCATCCTGAGCCATCAATCCTCCGTCATCATAGGCGGTATTGAAATACTTGTCTGGGTCATCATCCTCCTCCTCCATGTCATCATCAGCATTTGCTTCTTCGACAACGGGGGCGACGTCATCTGGCACTAATGGAGGCTCTCCCTCGCGTCGTTCGCTATCACCCGCCACGACAGGTGCAGGTAATTTGGTAGGTGGGGTGGTGTTCATACCTTCTTGAGAAGCTGTCGTTGGTGTGATACTGGGCGCCTCGACACGAAGAAGAGTCTTTGGCCAAGGCAAGAACCAGCTCTTGCATGCGCCAATCCGTTGAGGGGTCTCCTCGTCATCGACTGGTACCGGAGGAGGCAAATCCTCGAAGCCCGCTAAGACACTGGCCACGTTAACCTTGAAGACGCCATCGGGCATCTATCGGTTGTGGAACATGCGATCCTTCGGCTTCACGATCGTTGCCTTTCCCACGGCCACCTTCTGGCCCTTGATGTCGTACAGTAGGGTGCACGGGGTATCGTTGGCCTACGAAGACAAGTCTGTGACGTCAAACATCCGAAAGGCAATTGAAACGGAAGACTATATAGACATGCTGGTGAAAAGGGTATGACGCGTATTTACCGTGAGGGTGTCGAGCTCAGCGTCGAAGAAGTTGCAGAGACCAGTAAGCGTGTCACGGACATGCTTGTCCATTATCCCTCTAATGGCAACCGGGAGTATCTACGTCATCATCATGTGACAGTCATGGGACTTCATCCTGCTGAACCTTTTCTTCTTGGGGTCTAGAAATCTGCTTATCTTCCCACAGTAACCGGAACTGACTTTGATTCCCATAAGGCACTTGATGAATTGATCGATCTCCTTCGCACTTAAGGTGAAGCAAGAAGGGGGGCAATAATTCTCCTCCTTCTTGTTGACTTTTCTGCCCCTTTCCCCCTCCTCCGTCTCCATCTCCGTCTCCTCCGCCGACTTTTTACGGTGGAGATCTTTCCTGATCTTCAAATCTTCCAAGTCTTTCCTTGCCTTCGGCCCGTCCTTGGTCTTCTCCGGCATGTTCATCAGTATGCCAAGCAAGCTCTCAAGGACATTCTTCGTGATATGCATTTGATCAAGGCAATGAGGCGTGTCGTGATTGGGCCAGTACTCCAAGTCCCAGAAAACGGACCTCGTTTTCCATACCTTCAGTAGCGGCTCCGGCGCCTTTTTCATCTTTCCCAGCGCGGGGCACTGTTCCCAGTTTTTCAACAGCTCGTTGATTTCGGCGCCACTCCTCTTACGTGGAGGTCCTCGATGCTCAGCCAACCCATTGAATAGATCTCCACGCTTTCTCCATGGGTCATCCTTCTCGAGCCATCTACGATGCCCCATGTACACGATTTTCCCGGACCTGCCATCTTTCGTTGACGTAAGCTGCTGAGACGTTGTATCATCCATGCACCTCGTGCATCCCCAATATCCGTGGCACACCTGGCCTGAGGTGTACCCGTAACCGAGATAGTCATGCACCGTCGTCATCAGCACGGCTCTCATATAGAAATACTCTCCTTTGCTGGCGTCCCATGTCCATGCCGGTGTTTTCCATAACGTGTCAAGCTCCTCTTTCAGAAGCCCCATATACAGGTTAATATTATTTCCCGGTTGTTTTGGCCCTTGAATCAGCATGCTCATGTGTATGTACTTTGTCTTCATGCACTTCCATGGGGGGAGGTTGTACATCCATACAAAGACGGGCCATGTGCTGTGGTTGGTGTTTTGGTTTCCAAACGGATTCATGCCATCGGTACTCGCACCAAGCACGATGTTCCTTGGATCTTCTATAGCAAATCCATATACGGTGTTGAATGTTCTCCACTGGCTACCATCTATGAGGTGTCTCAGCTTCGGATCATCTCCATCGTCGGGCTTCTTCCTCTCCGCATGCCAGCGCATGAGCTTTGCTTCCTTAGGATCTACGAAATACCGCTGCAGACGGGGAGTGATCGGAAAGTACCATACAACTTTCTGAGGAGCTTTCTTTCCTGCCTTCTTGTATCGAGAAGCATTGCACACTGAACAACTGGTTTTTCCGCGTGCTCCCCCCGATAAATGATGCAATCATTGATGCATGCGTGGTACCTAATGTGCGGCAAATCAAAAGGGCAAACGATTTTCTTGGCCTCATCGACACTAGTAGGACACAGGTTCCCCGCGGGAAGAACTTTATTATGTAGATACTTCAAATGCTCATCGAGGCTTTTGTCTATCCATTTGTTTTTGTCCTTCGTCTTTAGAAGTTCGAGCGTGAAACTCAAGCGGGTCATCTCGGGATCACAACCGTCATACAATGGAGTCTTCGAGTCTACTTCAAGTTGCGCCAGCTTGGCCTCCTCTCTAGAAGCAGCTCTCTCGCTAGTCGTACTCTTGCGAAGGAGGTCTCGAACATGAGGGTCGTGCACGACTGCACTTAGTAGCGTCGAAGACTGCGGCATGACCGCCGCCTCTTCTCCGCCATGTCCGGACTCTGCTTCGCCGTGTCCGGAATCTTCTCCGCCGCCGTCATTTAACTCTTCCCCGCCGCCATGTCCGGCGCCATCGTCTTCGTGTCGATCGGTCATCTCTTCGTCTAGCCCCATGTCGTTATTCCCTGCCATGTGGACGTCCTCATCATCATCATCTTCACTTATCCACCGAGTATAGCCATCCATGAAACCATTCATCAGCAGGTGCGCCTTCAACCTGCCATGATCAAAAGGGTCCAAAAGGACTCCTTCTTTGCATCTTGTACACGGACATCTAATCCTAGTCCGATTATTTGCATGCATGTCCATCACCGCGGATTGCATGTATCGCTCCACCTTCCATCCACTCACCTTCATGACCGACTGCATGCATGGTATAACAAGCAAAAGGGTTATAAACAAAATGCATGCATGCATCAAAGTCATATAAAAATTTGGCATGACTTTGCCTAAAAATAGGACATATCGAGTTTGCTCGAAATTTACCGAAACAGAAATAAAACGACATTTCGGCAAAACATAAGCAACTCAGGGGCATGTCACTCGCACAAATCTCTCCATATCCCAAACACACATATTCCCATTCACACACATATTCTCATTCTTGAAATGAACAACTTTTTACTCACCTATCTCCCGAGAGAGACCGATATCGACTGGATGAGGCCTTTCGCTACCTATAGGGATCGAAAGTGTGGATGGCTAAATAGCTAGCTAGATCTAGTTGTTGGGGAGGAGAGATGACTCTAGGTAACTAATGGAGAGGGAGAGAGATGAGCTAGCTAGATCTATATCTAATGGAATGGAGAGGGAGAGCCAAATAAATGAGGTAGTGGGGCATTTATGGAGCTAGCTAGAGATGAGAAGGCCATTTATGGAGGAGAGTTATGGTGGAGGGGGCATTAATGGGGAGAGAAGAGAGGTAGGAGGAAGAGAGAAGAAGGGCAACAATGGTGAGGGGAGAGGGGAAAGGAGGGGGAGAGAGGGCAAAGGGGGGAGGAGGGGGAGGGGGTGAAAAGGTGGCACCAGCCACGAATAGCAGTAGCGCTGTTTTCCAGACAGCGCTACTGCTATGTTACTTAGTAGTAGCGCTTTGCAGAAAGAGCGCTACTATTAAGTGGGGCCCATTAGCAGTAGCGGTTCCACGAAAAAAAGCGCTACTGCTAAAATATTAGTAGTAGCGCTGTATTCGGGACAGCACTGCTACTACCAATAGTGTCGGTGGGCTCGTCGGGTCCCGCTTAGCGGTAGCGCTCTTTATGTTTCCAGCACTACAGCTAAGTCTTTACTTGTAGTGCTGCCAAAATCCAGCGCTACTGGTAATTACCAACAGCACCTGTTACTTTCCAGCACTACTGATAGTGTCCTACCTATAAGGTTTCTCCTAGTAGTGGTAGAGAGGGTCCAGGTTAGACGATGAGTTGTCTGCTTTGAGAGAAACATGCCAAGGTAGCCGCATGCGGGCTTATAAACCGGTGCTTTTGCTTGTCACTTGGGGAGGTGGGACTAAACTCCCACCACCCCATGGCTGTGCCAGGACCAACCCTTTAGTCCTGGTTGGTTGCTCCAACCGGAACTAAAGGCCACCCTTTAGTCCCGGTCCGAGCCACCAACCGGGACTAAAGGCCTGGGTTTCGCGCCCTTTGGGGTGGTGAAATTCACCTTTAGTCCCGGTTGGTGTCTCGGACCGGGACTAAAGGGAGTCCTTTAGCCCCGGTCCGAGCCACCAACCGGGACTAAAGGGTTGGGTATATAAGCGGCACTTAGAGAATTTCCCCCCATTCTCTCCCCCGACATCGAACCACAGCACGACGCTCTCAGGCTGCTGCGCCGGAGATTGTCGTCGCCTCCGAGTCCGCTCAGCCTCATCGCCGGGCCTCCTCGCCATCGTCGCCCCCATTGAGCTCCGCTGCTTCGACTACGAGGACCGGTGCCGTTCTCCGTCGATCCCGCCCCGCGCCCCATCGAGCTCCGCTGCTTCCTCCTTTGGCCGCCGCCGTTCTCCATCGATCCCGCTGCTGTCAACTGCTACTAGTCCCTCAAAAAGCCTTCGTGTGCTCCTCATTGAGCACCGCTCTTTCCCCCTCTATTTCCTGCCTCGAGCCGTCGCCGTGGCCGCCGGCCCCCTGCGCCCGAGCTTCTGTCAATTTTTTTGTTTGTTTTGTGTAGTTTTACTAGGCTTTTAGATACATATACTCAATGTGATAGCTAGTTTGAAGTGTCAATGCTTTATGTGTGACCTAGTTTGAAGTGACATGCTATTTTTCTCTAAGTCTGAAACTGGCAGTATTAATACTTTGCATTTTGCCTTGAGGTTTGGAACAAATATGTGCATCTTTGGATCATGATCAGTAAGGGTGTTTTGTTGAGGGTAATTAGTAAATGCTTGCCATGCTCTTTGTTGCCATGAAAAACTGTTGTAGCGTATATTTTACTTGCCTCAAAGGTTGCATCCTGAATCTGTTTTCTGCAACTCCATGCAAATATCACTAAGTCTGAAAATCAATTAATACTTGTCAACTTGTCATGATGATTGCCATTGATCTAGGGGTCATTTGAATTAGTTCAGTAAGCATGTTTTCCCATGTGTTACATGTACATTCATGTCATGCCATTTTTTGCCATGTAGAAATTCTATAGCATGTTCAAATCTTGCTTTCAAATTGGTATCTAGCTATAATGGACAGATTTGCATTGCATATTGCTTTGATCACCATTTGAGTTTCGTGCATCCGTTTGCCATGATCTTTAGGTCCATTTCAACTGAAATCTTCCATTCTATCCAGTGGCATACTTGGGTTTGCCTAATTGTTTTTCACTCGGTGGAGTTACAGGTTGTGGTGTTGCAAATCCGTGGAGTTGGTCCCTGATCGTCCCTCCGCTGTTCGACAAAAGGTGTCCATTTGTTGTATGTTGAGTTTTGTTCATAGGATGATGGTTGGTTCATTTGTTGAGTTGTGTATTCATCTTGTATTCATCTTGTGTATAAATCTTGTATTCATTTTGTATTCATCTCGTATTCATCATGTGTATAAATCTTGTATTCATCTTGTGGCACAACAATTCAAGAACTGGAAGAAAAGATTGAACGAACAGTTTGTCGAGAAAAACGAGACTCCAGAATTCACCGGTCAATATGCGAAGATAAAAGATCACTGGCCCGCATTTGTGGCGTACAAGAAATCAGAGAAAGCTAAGAAAAGGTCAGAGATAAATAAGCAAAATGCTGCAAAGAAGCTATATCACCATGTTACGGGGCCAGGTGGCTACAAGGTTGCCCCGCCTACGTGGGACAAAGATGAGAATGACCTGCTTGCTAAAGAGATCGATCCAGAGACATTGAACTGGCCCGGACGGGCAAGGACTTGGTTCTTCGTGCGTGGGGGAACTTTGCACCCAGAAACAGGGAAGTGTGTTTACCCGAAAGCTCAACTTGAAACACCCGTCAAACAGATTCAGGACGCAATCCAGGCCATGCAGGAAGGGAGGTTCCATCCCGACAGAGAGAAGGATGAGTTGTCACGCGCCCTCGGGAATCCTGAACACCCTAGACGAACACGAGGCACATCAGGCTCCGTTCCGTGGGTGCATGGGTTTCCTGACAGCATTGCTTATAAAAGTCGAGGGAGAAAGAAGAAAGAGGAAGCAGACCGGATGCAGAATGTAGAAGAAAGATTAGCGTTGCAGGAGAAGAAATTAGAGGCACTTACCAGTCAGTGAGCTACTGGCCCACCATCTCAGTAGCACGAAGATCCTTCATTCGAAACAGCCCACGAAGCTACCCCACCATCTCAACGGAAAAGCAGCGTGGCTTCCACGGAGCTCGTTCGTCCTGATATCACGGCTCCTCGCTACCCCGTGGATGATATCATGGAGAGGGAACATTGTGAGCTAATTGCGAAATACATGAACATAACCTTGAAGGTGGCGGTCGGCTATGTCTTACCTCCTGGACCTGATGGAACTTTCCATTGCAATCCGATTCCAGATGGCTATGCTGTTGTCGGGGTGGATGAAGTTACCAACAGATTTGAGGGGCTGGACTTTGAGTACCCTACAGGTGAAGGGGAGACTCATCTGGGAGATTTCCTAAGGACTACCATTCTATGGAGAAAGGAAAACATTGTGCTTCCACAATGGATGATGTGTCAGCAGACTCAGCCGGACGAGGCCCCTCAACAGACTCCTCACAATCCAGCTCTATCTCCGCTGCCTCAGTCGTCTCCGCCGTGTCAGCACACTCTGCCGCCTCAGTCGTCTCCGCCGCGTCAACGGACTCTGCCGGAGGAGGCCCAGCAGAATCCTTCGCCGCCTCAGTTGTATCCGCCGCATCAACGGACTCCGACGGAGGAGGCCCCTCAGTAGAATCTTCCGCATCAGCTGACTCCGCCTCCTCCGTCGCCTCTGCTCCGGCGACTAGTAGTACAGCAGTGAAGAAATCCAGAGTAGGTAGCGTCAAGAAGGCTCCTGCCAAGTTACCATACGACATGACTGACGAGGAATTGAACGAGACCGTTGTCGGTGTCAAAACCGGCAGATCTCGGGTAGGGGGTCCCGAGCTGTGGACCTTAGATTGATGGGTAACAGGGAATGAAGGGGACAGTGTTTACCCAGGTTCGGGCCCTCGTGGGGAGGTAAAACCCTACTTCCTGCTTGATTGTATTGATGTGATGGAGATTACAGAGTTGATCTACCTCGAGATCATCTAAGCTAAACCCTAGATGATTTCACCTGTCCTCTACGAATGAGGATCCTCCGGTTTATATAGACACTGGGGGTCCCTAGGGTTACACGCAACCGACCTCGTACAAGGAATAGATACACAGATTCTATCTTCGGAACTTGGAGGCCACGCCATTCTCCAGAGCTTTCCTTCCTGGACACGGGATCATTCATAGTTCGGCCTTAGACAGAGCAGCCCAACAAGTTGGCCCATGAGAAATGAGCCGACGGCCCGAGGACCCCTGAGTCCTGGACTCCCTCAGTAGCCCCCGAACTAGCCTCCAACGCCGAGGAATGCGGTCTTCGGCAGCTTCGCGCGTCCATGGTATTCGGCTAGAGAGATGAGTTCCTTCTATGCCCGGCAGATCTTAACTCTGCCTTCGAGGATGCTCTGTCTTCCAAAGCATGATTTGTTTATCATGAAGGCCAAACGCTCGGGTGTGAATAGTACCCCTACCCGACAGCCTTTCTGACAAAAAGCCACAACAACTAGTTATGAAAACTCGATTCGCGACTCGAGGCCGCCCTTTTATTGGCATGTCTCATCAACATGGAGATCGTGTTCCGTATTTCATGGGATATGAGCAACGATCTGGGTAACCACGCGCGCGCACAACGACACGATTGTTCGGGAAGTGCCATAGCCTGCGGCAGTAAAAGAGGACTCTTCGTATTATGGCCCCCCATAAAAGGGAGAAAGCCCCCCAAGGCCTCCTTACGCATCTAGACTCGATTCCATTTCGCCTCCCAGGTTCGAGTGCCTAGATCCATTTTCTCCTTTGCCTTCCAAGCCTCCCCTTCCCGAGCTCAATCCATGGCAGGCTCGGGCTCGAACGGCAAGTGGGAGGCCACGTGTGTCACCGACAAGGACATCCGGGAGCTAAAATACGCCGGATACCTCTCGCCCAACATCGTCCACCGTCCTCCCGAAGAGGGCCAAGTGGTGCCAACTCCGAAACTAGGCGAGAGAGTTGTATTCATCCCTCATTTCATCCGGGGGTTAGCTTTTCCTCTCCACCCCTTTGTTAGGGGGTTAATGTTCTTTTACGGGCTAGACTTCCATGACCTCCCCCCAAATTCTTTTATGCACATCTCGGCGTTCATCACCATCTGCGAGGCCTTCTTGTGAGTCCAGCTGCCCTTCGGCCTGTGGCTCAAGGTCTTCAATATGAAGCCGAAGACGGTCAGCAGCCAACACGCCGACTGTGGCGGGGCTGTGATCAGCAAGCTCCCACGGGTCGAGTGGCTGGACGGCACGTTCATCGACACTGTGAAGGTCTGGCAGAAGGAGTGGTTCTACATCACCGAGCCACGAGACGAGGGCTGGTCGGCGCCCGCCGAGTTCAGATTGGCACCCCCCATGAGGCTGACCTCGTGGATCGGGAAGGGCCTGGATTGGGGGTCTGCCTCATAAGTGAAGGCGCTGCAAAAGCGCATCACTCAAATGGTGGAGGCCAATATCGCACTAACCAACGTGGTCCAGGTCATGCTCCGTCGCCGTCTCCTGCCCTGCCAGCATCGGGAGACCCTGATGTGGGCCTACAAGCTCGGGGACCCGGCCACCATGCATAAGTTCTTTCGCACAACTCACAAGAAGTTGTGGAAGGCGCTTTTCAAGCCCGAGGAGGAGTGGCCGGCCGAAGAAGAAGATGCCGGTTTGGATGCCGATCACCCACCCTTGAAGGTATGATAGGGCTTTCTCAATCGCATGCCGAATTGTAACCCTCGGTCAGGATTCAGCCTTCTTCCCTTTGTCTTTGCAGGGCTGGCTGGAGAAAGCCGAGAAGATCCACGACCCAGCCCCCTTGCCCGAGGACCCCAGATCGCCTCTCTTGACGGCGATGCTGGTCGTGGCGCCGTACACGGCGCCACAGAAGAAAGAGAAGAAGAAGAAGGAGGAGGTCCGCGAAGGCCTCCGCCCTAGGGGTCCTCCGGATACTAAGTCCGGAGAGACCCAGGCTTCTTCCACACACAAGGACGAGGACGCGGAAGATGGGGGAGAGATCGACTCTCCCCAGACAAGGAAGAGGGACAGGCCCGAGGATGCTGAGGAGGATCTCCCTCCACTCGCCCCGAAGAGGCCCTGCAAGGCCAAGGTGGTCCTGGCGGACGACAGCTCGGATTCCGATGAGGATTCCGGAGCTTTCGAGATGGTTCCCCGAAGGAACCGCGGGGTCAAGCCCCTAGCTCAAAGGTATGGAGTTCGGATACAGTTTGGCATATTTACATAAGGTTTCCATTACTAACCGGTTTAGACGCTTTCATGTCGTAGTCCGGCCTGAGACCTCCCGACCGTACAGGTCTCATATGGGGAGGCTCCGCCTGCCGAGCTAGCAGAGAGCGGGACAGCATCCCGCACCACACCCCCTCTGTCCACAGGCGAGGTTGCAGAGGTAGTATCTCACCGGACCCCCCCCCTATGCCGAACACCAGGGGCGAGACGGTGATGACTGAGGCGTACACCTCGGCAACCGAGGACCGGGAGGTGTTTGCCGAGGATCATGCCTCGGCCGCCGAAGTCCAGGAGGTCGAGCCCCTCCTGGCAGATAAGGAGGGAGGCCGCAATTCGCTTAGGCTCCCTTCACAGTCGACTCCGGAGGCCTAAGTGCCTCCCACGTCGTCGACTTTGCCTCCCCAAGGAGTGGGAGGAGCAGTGCCACCGCCAATGCCTCCTACAACCGAGCGGACCGTGGACGGGTGGCCAGCCGCGATGGAGGAGGCTTTGTCCGACTCCTCCATTGCCGAAGACCACCGCACCATTATGGGTGCGGTTTTAAAGAGTATTCAGTCCATTGACAACGGACTGAAGGAAACCTTCAGTGGTTTGCTAGCAGGCTTCAAGGTAAGACGTGCTCCTTTTTATAAGGATGAATATTGTGTATAAGGTTATGCATTCCTTATAGGTATCGTAGCCCCCGAGCCTCGGGTGAGTTTGAAAAACTCGCCCAGGGGTCCTAGAAACTAGAAACGTAGGCGTACAGTCCGACATCGAGTAACTTGAACTCCTGCTTATGTATAAGTTGTTTTTTGCAGGCCTTGTCCTCGGCCAGGGCATCCAACGCCCTTGAACTAGCGGAGCTGAACCGAAAGCTCCAGAGCTCTGATGAGGAGCTGGATCATTTGAACAAACGGTTCGACAAAGTGCAAGGTTGGTTTTAACCGTATGTGCTAAGTTTGTTGCTTTTCTTGTTTAATGAGGATTATCCCGACTTTGAGGGTCTTGATTTTGCTTCCCTTTATGCCCGCAGCCTCAAGTGCAGAGGTTGAAAACCTCAAGGCCGAGCTTAGGAGGGCCAAGAAGGAAGCCGCCGATCAGAAGGCAGCGGCCGATAAGGCGGCCGTTGAGCTAAGCTCTTTAAAAGTTGAGAGCGACAGGCATGAGGCCCGTGTGCCGAGGTGCAACAGGAACTCTAGGATGCAAGCGCTAAGTGCGTGGCCCTGGAGCAAAAGGCTAAGGAACAAGTGGCCGAGCTGACCATGCTATCCTCCAACCTAAAATCGGAGCGCGTGGAGAGGCGGTTCTTCGAGGAAGAACTTTCCCAAGTCAGGCTGATCGCGGATGGTAAGCCGTACTTACTTCAATGTGCCTTTGGTGGAAACAGGTTCGCGTTTTTTACACGGCTATGGCGTTCTCCAGGTGCCTTTATGGACCTCCCGAAGAGCGCGGCAGACGCGGCAAAGCATTACGCGGTCCGGGATGGGGATGTGGAGCAGAGACTGTTTTGGGCTCAGTTTGAAACTCCTGAGGCACATCCCCCCCCCCCCTCAGCCACCAGATGAAGCCGCTGATGGAGCTGCATAGGATGGCGGAGCTGGCCCTAAAGGACCTCTGCATCCAGCTGTGGCCCGCCGAGCCGCTGCCGAGCAGCTATTTTGGCCTGCTGCAGAAGCTTCCCGATGCCGTGCCTCGGATTGAGGCCCCTGAAGTGTTCGGTTTGCATCGAGGGAGCGTGGATGGCATTTGCTTGGACCATGATGCATTGGCCAAGGGTGAAGCCGATTGAGATGGCCACCACACCCCCGCCTCTTGGGAAGGAGCATAGGCGTCCCGAACTATATTTCCATGCCGCATTAGAGGGGGCTCGGTCTATAGAGACCCAGTGCCCGAAAAATGTAATGTATGAGTGAGGGTATTTTATGCCCTAAAGACAATTATTCTTTATGATGCTTGTCCTTAATATATCTCATCTTGTATTATTTTGATTCATGCATGGCCGTTTTAATCTCAAAGTTGCGAGTCGTTGGCTTCAGCCCCCACGTAGATACTACGAGGGGTGTTTTGACCTCCGCACTGGATCTTTAGCCGATATACCGGCGTCCGTAGGAGGTAGTGAATGAGGGAAACGAGGCAATCGGACTATGTTGCTTTATTGCTTTCACTTAGCCTTAGGAGCTCGAATGCGGGGGCCGGTGACAAGCCCCTAGTGTTTTGTGGTAGTCTGTTCGACTGAAGTATGAGACTGGTACCACATTGTTTGGGAAAGGTATAAACCCTTCGTATGACACGGAATGATCTCTATTGATTCTTAGTTTGACACTTAAGCTCGGATCGTAGACCGGCTCTCGCTTATTATGAAAGTCAGTTTTTGGCTTTCTCCACTAAGGTATTCGCCAGGCTAGCTGGGAATACAATCGCAGTGGTTCTCCCTTTTACCCCTTTAGCCGAACTGGCAGAACATAAAGGGGCAAGCACACGAGCGGGGCAACCCAACTATTGACCCAAGACATAATTCGGAACCAATGCATATAGTGCTATATCTGAGACGCAGAATGTGTAAGACATAGTGGCGGGGTGATGCTTGGGGTGTTTTAACTATACCCAAGCACCCGGTCTATCAGCAGATCGCACCTATCCTGTAATTGGACAATTTTTCTTTATGGTGGTGGTGCGTGCAAGACAAGTTGTGTAATAGAAGTACTGAAAATCAGGGCATATGTGACAATCTTATGATTCATAATGCCGAGGCGTCTATTACAGGTAATTCTCATTGCGAAAAAAAGGAAAAAAGCAATCTTTTACAGGATAGCAGTTTTATTCAGGGCCTTCGATAGGTGGCTTGACGTCCTCCATGTACCCGGCTGCGCGCTTACTCTTTTGCCCTTGAGCGGGGAGTTGTGCAACCTCTTAATGGTGGTTGCTGTTTGACGAACAGACCTTGAGGTGGGGGGGGGGGGGTTCATGAGAAGCCGCCATAGAGTGTAAGCTTGACGCTTGGTAGATCCTTGACAGTGTTTCGCCTCTTTTCGGAGAAGCGGTCGGACTGTAGTTCGGTCAAGTTGGACATATAGTCCTCGGGAGCAGATCCCCACAGCTGCCCATGGTATTTTAAGGGCGAAATTGTGTCTTCGAGGGACATACCTAATGGGTAATCGGGTCGTGCTGTGGGGAGCATGTCCCTATTTGTGTTGAGCGGGTGATGGCCCTGGCAGGTGTGGCTCGGCTCGAGCTCGCTTGCCCGCCTGTCACGTCTTGGTGGCAGATTTGGACCCTCGGACTTCATTGCCGAATTGGCATTCGGCTGCTAAGGCCGCGGTGTGTTCTTCGGTCTAGAGGGATCGCTCGGTGTTTCCATTGATGGTGATGACCCCCTTGGGTCCGGGCATCTTGAGCTTCAGATTGGCGTAGTGAGGAACGGCGTTAAAGCGGGCGAACACTGTGCGGCCGAGCAGCGCGTGGTAGCCACTGCGGAATGGTACAATGTCGAAGATCAAGTCTTCGCTACAGAAATTATCGAGAGAACCGAACACAACTTCGAGCGTTACAGTGCCGGAACAGCGGGCTTCAACGCCTGGGATCACCCCTTTAAAGGTGGTGTTACTAGGTTTGATCCTTGACGGATCTATGCCCATCTTTTTCACCGTGTCTGAGTATATCAGATTAAGGCTACTTCCTCCATCCATAAGGACTCTGGTAAGGTGATACCCATCGATAATGGGATCCAAAATGAGGGCAGCCGAACCTCCGTGACGGATACTGGTCGGATGGTCTCTTCGGTCGAAGGTGATCGGGCAAATCGACCATGGGTTGAATTTCGGGGCTACGGGCTCTACAGCGTAGACCTCCCGAAGGGCGCGCTTCCTCTCCTTCTTCGGTATATGTGTGACATATATCATGTTCACAGTTTTTACCTCTAGAGGGAATTGCTTTTGTCCCCCGTTGTTTGGGCCACGGTGCTCCTTGTTGTCGTCGCTGCGTGGTCCTTTTCCCTGCTCCTCGGCCGCTATTTTGCCAGCCTGTCGAAACACCCAACATTGACGGTTGGTGTGCGTGGCGGGATTGTCTGGGTTGCCATGGATCTGGCAGGGCCTCTCCATAATTTTATCCAGTGCAGTAGGTACATCATTGTTCCCTTTAAAGGGCTTCCTTCGTTGGCCGGGCTTTGAGCTGCGGAATCCGGCATTTACGGTCGTATCCTCTACATCTCCGCTGCTGTGGCAGCGTTTGTTCTTGTTGTTCTGCGGCTTGCCGTTTCCATCCCAAGCTTCTGAGGTGCCCCGGTCTTCAGGGTTGTGGCCACGATGAGCTAGCAAGTTGTCTTCACCCGCGCAAAAGCCGGTGATGAGTGCGGTGAGGGCGGACATTGTCCTCGGTCTGTCCTGGCCAAGCTATTGAGCTAACCATTCGTCCCGGATATTATGCCGAAAAGAGACTATTGCCTCGGCATCCGGACAGTCGACAATCTGGTTCTTCTTGGTGAGGAACCTGTTCCAAAACAGTATGGCTGAGTCGCCTTCCTTCTGGATGACGTTGCTTAGGTCGGAAGAGTCCGGAGGCCGGACGTAGGTGCCCTGGAAATTAGACCAGAAGGTATCCTCGAGCTCTTCCCAACTTCCAATGGAATTTTTGGGGAGGCTGCTTAACCAGTGCTGAGCTGGCCCTTTGAGCTTTAGAGGCACATACTTGATGGCATGGAGGTCGTATGCCCTGGCCATATGTATGTGGAGAAGGAAGTCTTCGATCCATACGGCAGGATCTGTTGTCCCATCGTATTGTTCGATGTTCATGGGTTTAAACCTCTCGGGAAATTGGTGTTGCATGACCTCGTCTGTGAAGCACAGTGGGTGGGCGGCGCCTCTGACCGGGGCCACATTGTGCCGAAATTTGGCTTCTCGTGCCCGGTGTCGTTCCCGGTCTCGGTTGTGGTGATTGGACCAAGGTCGGTCTCCATCCCGTCTATTGGGGGAGTATTCTCTGGATCTGTAGATGGATCTAATGTGACCTGCTCTAAAGTTTAGGTCTTGACGCAAGTCGTGCCGATCTTTATACCGCAGTGGATTCTTTCCTCTTATCTGGGGTAACGCGGGTATGTGTTCGGTTTTACCAGCCGTTCTATCCCGTCACCGAGGGGGGCGATCTAGTTGGTCATGCTGGGTGTATGTGGGCTCGAGGGCCTCATCGTCGAATTGAGGGATGATAACCCACAAGTATAGGGGATCGCAACAGTTTTCGAGGGTAGAGCATTCAACCCAAATTTATAGATTCGACACAAGGGGAGCCACAGAATACTTGAGAGTATTAGCAGTTTAGTTGTCAATTCAACCACACCTGGAGATTAAATATCTGCAGCAGAGTGATCAGTAGCACAGTAATATGATAGTTTGATATCAGTAGTGACAGTAACAGTAACGATAACAGTAGTAGCAGTAGTTTTGTAGCAGTTGGAACAGAAGTAACAGTAATAGTAAGTTAGCAAGAACAATAAGTGGAAAGGTCGTAGGCACTGGATCGGTAACTCGTTGGATGATATTCGTCATGTAACAGGCATAACCTAGGGCGATACAGAACTAGCTCAGTTCATCAATGTAATGTAGGCATGTATTCCGTAAATAGTCATACGTGCTTATGGAAAAGAACTTGCATGACATCTTTTGTCCTACCCTCCCGTGGCAGCGGGGTCCATAAGGAAACTAAGGGATATTAAGGCATCCTTTTAATAGAGAACCGGAACAAAGCATTAACACATAGTGAATACATGAACTCCTGAAACTATGGTCATCACCGCGAAGTATCCCAAATATTGTCACTATGGGGTTGACGGATCATAACACGTAATAGGTGCATATAACTAGGCAAGATCGGATCAAGAACATTGATATAGAGGTGATAACATAAACGGTTCAGATCTGAAATCATGGCACTTGGGCCCTAGTGACAAGCATTAGGCATAGCAAAGTCATAGCAACATCAATCTCAGAACATAATGGATACTAGTGATCAAGCCCTAACAAAACTAACTCGATTACATGATGAATCTCATCCAATCTTCACCGACCAGCAAGCCTACAAAGGAATTACTCACTCCCAGTGGGGAGCATCATGGAATTGGCGATGGAGAAAGGTTGGTGATGACGAAGACCCAAGATTCCCCTCTCCGGAGCCCCAAACGGGCTCCAGATCTGGCCTCCCGATGAAGAACAGGAGGTGGCGGCGGCTCCGTATCGTAAAACACGATAATTCTTTCTCCCTGATTTTTATCTCCGAAAATAGGAATTTATAGTGGCGGAGATAGGGCAAGTGGGGCCACGAGGTGGGCACAACCCACCAGGGCACGCCCAGGGGGCCTGGCGTGCCCTGGTGGGTGATGCTCACCCTGGCCCCCCTCTTCGGTGGATTTTGGCTCCAATAATTCTTATTTATTCTGAAATAATTCTCCAAAAAGTTTCGTTCCATTTCGAGAACTTTTATTTCTGCACAAAAACAACACCATGGTAGTTCTGCTGAAAACAGCATCAGTCCGGCTTAGTTCCATTAAAATCATGCAAATTAGAGTCCAAAACAAGGGCAAAAGGGTGAGGAAAAGTAGATACGTTGGAGACATATCAAGGGAGCAGGCGCCGGCGCTGATAACTTTTGTGTTGATCTGGCCGCTCAGTGCGGTATCCTTCTTCGGCTGCAAGGACCTTCGTCCATCTGTCGTTGAGGGTGTCCTGGTCAGCTTGAAGCTACCGCTGTTTTGCCTTTAGGCTCCGGGCGGTGGCCATAAGTCGTCGCCTGAAGCGTTCCTGATCTTGCGGATCCTCGGGGATGTTGAAATCACCGACGTAGAGCCTATCGTCCTTGTTAACCGGGGGGAGATAGTTGTCATCCTCGAAATCGTCGGGGTCCTCGGGTTCACAGGGCTTCTCGAGGTTCTCCTGTGGTTGCTATAGGGCTTCGAGGTCCTCGGGGTCTGCCGGGGTATCATTTTCTCCGGTGCCCCCGATGGCTCCCTTTCCTTTGTTCGCCTTGGATTGCTTGCGCCGCCTCCGGCGTTTTGACGGCTCCTCAGATCTGTCGCCGTTCTGCTCGGGTGTGGCATCGTCTTTGTCGGCGGGGGTATCCACCATGTAGACATCATAGGAGGAGGTGGCCATCCACCGTCCCATACTGATAGGGGTTGGGGGGTCGACCTCGTTCTTCCATACCATCGGAGGCGTAATCTAGCATGTCGGTTAAGTCTTCGACAGTGGCTACCAAGTGGGTGGTGGGTGGACAGTGAAATTCTTCATGATCCGGCCTCAGACCGATCTGAACATGGGTCAGGCTTAGGTCATTCGCGATCTTCAACGACTAGATCCGGTCGAGTGCCTCGTTTATCATCAAGGGGCTGCCCGGGTCTATCTCCCGAGGGTTTTCCGAAGTGACCTTCAGGGTGTCCTCGAAGGACGAGTATCCGGCGAGGGCCGGATTGGGGTATTCGAGCACTAAGGTCGGATCCGAACACAAGTGCGGCTCTCTGGTGGAGGGGAGGCCGAGCAAGGGACCCAAAGTTAAGGCTTCGGAGTTGCTGGACTCATCGGATGCGACCAAGAGCACGGTGGAGATCAGATCGGCGGAGAATTCCAGATTCTCGGACCTGATTCCTTGATCGGCCGAAGAGCTTCGGTCTGGCCCAAACGGCCAGTTAGATCAGCTTGCAGCGTGACGCTGCCGAAGGTGAAGACCTGCCCAGGGACGAAGATGTCCCTGTTGCAGATTTGATCACCGATGACTAAACGCGCCATCGATCTTTCTGGCGATCTCACGGTGGAACTCTCAATGAAAGCACCAATGTCAGTGTCAAAACTAGCGGATCTCGGGTAGGGGGTCCCGAGCTATGGACCTTAGATCGATGGGTAACATGGAGCGAAGGGGACAGTGTTTACCCAGGTTCGGGCCCTCGTGGGGAGGTAAAACCCTACGTCCTGCTTGATTGTATTGATGTGTATGGAGATTACAGAGTTGATCTACCTCGAGATCGTCTAAGCTAAACCCTAGATGATTTCACATGTCCTCTACGAATGAGGATCCTCTAGTTTATATAGACACCGGGGGTCCCTAGGGTTACACACGACCGACCTCGTACAAGGAATAGATACACAGATTCTATCTTCGGAACATGGAGGCCAAGCCATTCTCCAGAGCTTTCCTTCCTGGACACCGGATCATTCATAGTTCGGCCTTCAACAGAGCAGCCCAACAAGTCGGCCCATGAGAAATGAGCCGACGGCCCGAGGACCCCTTAGTCTCCGACTCCCTCAACCATGGCTGCCGATGTGAAACGCCAGCTTGCACCCAAACGTCCAGTTCCAATGGAGAAAATAGATCCGGTAAAAGCGAGGCGTTGTCTGAAAAACCTTACGAAACCACTGCCGCCTCCGCCGCTATCAAACTATGACCGCTCTATTGTAAAATCATATAGAGATCCAGAACAGCGGTCGGCAAGTACTAGCAGTAGTGCAAAGGGGAAAACAACCTCATCAAGTTTGGCAAGTATGAGGCTCGGTAGGAACTCGATCCGAAGCTTCATGATCATCATCATTAGCTTCCTCTTCACTTGGTGTAGGCGCCGTAGAAACATCTTTCTGCGTCATGCTACTATCCAACTGAAGTGACGGTTCAACAACCTCATCAAGTTCTACTTTTCTCCCAGTCAATTCTTTCGAGAGAAACTCCTTCCCTAGAAAGGACCCATTCTTGGCAACAAAGACCTTGCCTTCGGATCTAAGATAGAAGGTGTACCCTACTGTTTCCTTAGGGTATCCTATGAAGACGCATTTGTCTGCTTTGGGTTTGAGCTTATCAGGTTGAAGCCTTTTCACATAAGCATCGCAGCCCCAAACTTTAAGAAACGATAGCTTAGGTTTCTTGCCAAACCATAATTCATATGGTGTCGTCTCAACGGATTTTGATGGTGCCCTATTTAAAGTGAATGTTGGTGTCTCTAATGCATAACCCCAAAATGATAGTGTCAAATCGGTAAGAGACATCATAGTACGCACCATATCCAATAGAGCACGACTATGACGTTCGAATACACCATTATACTATGGTGTTCCAAGTGGCATGAGTTGTGAAACAATTTCCACATTGTCTTAAGTGGCATACCAAACTCGTAACTCGGATATTCACCTCCACGATCATATCGTAGACATTTTATCTTCTTGTCACGATTATCTTCAACTTCACTCTGAAATTTCTTGAACTTTTCAAACGTTTCAGACTTGTGTTTCATTAAGTAAATATACCCATATCTACTCAAATCATCAGTGAAGGTAAGAAAATAACGATATCCACCGCACGCTTCAACACCCATTGGACCACATACATCAACATGTATCATTTCCAATAAGTCACTTGCCTGCTCCATCATATCGAAAAACGGGGTCTTAGTCATCTTGCCCATGAGGCATGGTCCGCATGTCTCTCAACCGATTCAAAATCGAGTGAGTCCAAAGATCCATCAGCATGGAGTTTCATCATGCGCTTTACACCAATATGACCTTAGCGGCAGTGCCACAAGTATGTGGTACTATCATTATTAACATTGCATCTTTTGGCATCAATATTATGAACATGTGTATCACTACGATCGAGATTCAATAAACCATTCATGACCATTGAAGGTATTATTCATGTAAACAGAATAACCATTATTCTCTGATTCAAATGAATAACCGTATTGCAATAAACACGATCTAATCATGTTCATGCTCAATGCAAACGTCAAATAACATTTATTTAGGTTCAACACTAATCCCGAAGGTAGAGGGAGCATGCGATGGTGATCACATCACCCGTGGAAACACTTCTAACACACATCGTCACCTCGCCCTTAGCTAGTCTCCGTTTATTTCGTAGCTTTTATTTCGAGTTACCAATATTAGCAACTAAACTTGTATCTAATACCCATGTGCTACTAGGAGTACTACTAAGGTACACATCAATAACACATATATCAAATATACGTTTGTTGACGTTGCCATCCTTCTTATCTACCAAGTATTTGGGGTAGTTCCGCTATTAGTGACCGTTCCCCTTACAATAGAAGCACTTAGTCTCGGTTTTGGGTTCAACCTTGGATTTCTTCACGGGAGCGACAACTGTTTTGCCATTCTTGAAGTTTCCCTTCTTGCCCTTGCCCTTCTTGAAACTAGTCGTCTTACCATCAACACATGATGCCCCTTCTTGATTTCTACCTTTGCGTCGTAAAACATCGCGAATATCTCAAGGATCATCTTCTCTATCCCTTGAATGTTATGGTTCATCACGAAGCTCTAGTTGCTCGGTGATAGTGACTAGAGAACTCTATCAATCATTGTCTTATCTGGAAGATTAACTCCCACTTGATTCAAGCGATTGAAGCACCCAGACATTCTGAGCACATGCTCACTGACTGAGCTATTCTCCTCCATCTTGTAGGCAAAGAACTTGTCAGAGATCTCATACCTCTCAACACGGGAATGAGCCTGAAATACCATTTTCGGCTCTTGGAACATTTCATATGCTCCATGGCGTTCAAAACGTCTTTTAAGCCCCGATTCTAAGCCGTAAAGCATGGCACAGTAGTCATCAGAACATGTCTGCTAGACGTTCACAACATCCACAAACGACGCTTGAGGGGGTGGCGCACCGAGCGATGCATCGAGGACATAAGCCTTCTGTGCAGCAATGAGGACAATCCTCAGATCACAGACCCAATGTGAGCTACAGCGTATCAAAATACAGGGGAGCTACAGCGTGAGCTTTTGATCTACAACATAATTTGCAAAGACATTTTGACTATGTTCATGACAATGAGTTCAATTAATCATATTACTAAAGAACTCCCACTCAAATCAACATCCCTCTGGTTTTCTAAGTGTAACATGATCCAAATCCACCAACCCAAGTCCGATCATCACGTGAGATGAGGTGGTTTCAATGGTGAACATCTCCATGTTGATCATATCTACTATATGACTCATGTTCGACCTTTCGGTCTCCTGTGTTCCGAGGCCATGTCTGTACATGCTAGGATCGTCAAGTTTAACCCAGGTATTCCGCGTGTGTAAATCTGGCTTACACCCGTTGTATGCGAACGTAGAGTCTATCACACCCGATCATCATGAGGTGCTTCGAAACGATGAACCTTCGCAACGGTGCATACTTGGGGAGAACACAATCTTATCTTGAAATTTTAGTGAGGGATCATCTTATAATGCTACCGTCGTCCTAAGCAAAATAAGATGCATCAAGGATAAACATCACATGCAAATCATATAAGTGACATGATATGGCTATCATCATCTTGTGCTTTTGATCTCCATCTCCAAAGCACCGGCATGATCTCCATCGTCACCGGCATGACACCATGATCTCCATCATCATGATCTCCATCATCGTGTCATCACGTGATTGTCGTGCCAACTATTGCTAATTCATAGCGATAAAGTAAAGCAAAAAGGGCAAAAATAATTTAGGACAACCCTATGGCTCCTGCCGGTTGCCGTACTCATCGACATGCAAGTCATGATAATCTATACAAAACATGATCATCTCATACATCACATATATCACATCATGTCTTTGGCCACATCACATCACAACATGCCCTGCAAAAACAAGTTAGACGTCCTCTACTTTGTTGTTGCAAGTTTTACGTGGCTGCTATGGGCAACTAGTAAGAACCATTCTTACCTACGCAAAGCCACAGCAGTAATAATCAAGTTTCCTTTTAACCTTCTACAAGGACCATCTCTTGTCGAATCCGATTCAAATAAAGTGGGATTGACAGACACCCGCCAGCCAGCTTTATGCAACAAGTTACATGTCGGTTGATGGAACCGGTCTCTCGTACGTGGACGAGTAAGGTTGGTCCGGGCCGCTTCATCCCACAATACCGCGGAAACCAGATAAGACTAAGGAGGTAAGCAATTTGAACATCAACACCCACAAACTCTTTTGTGTTCTACTCATGCATATCATCTACGCATAGACCTAGCTCATGATGCCACTGTTGGGGAACGTTGCATGGGAAACAAAAAAATTCCTACGATCACCCAAGATCTATCTATAGAGATGCATATCTACGAGAGAGAGAGAGAGAGAGAGAGAGTAGATCCACATACCCTTGTAGATTGCTAAGCGGGAAGCATTAAGAAATGCGGTTGATGTAGTCGAACGTCTTCGCGATCCAATCACGATCCGTCCCGTGATCCTATCACGATCCGTCCCGATCTAGCGCCGAACGGGCGGCACCTCCGCGTTCAGCACACGTACAACTCAACGAAGTCTCCACCTCCTCAATCCAACGAGCGTGGGTGGAGTAGTAGCTGAGTTCTCCAGCAGCACGACGGCGCGGTGGCGGTGGTGGTGGTGCGATCTCGGCAGCCAAGCGTTGCCGCGACGCGATGGTGGAGAAGAACTACTAGAGAAAGAGGGAGGGTGCCGCCTAGGCTTGGTGTGTTGGCTACCTCCCTCTCCTCTCATATATATAGGATGAGGGGTGGAGGAGGGTCGGTCTAGGGTTTCACCTAGGGGGGTGCGGCGGCTAAGGGGTGGTGCCTTGCCACCCAAGGCAAGGGTGGCGCCACCCCTAGGGCTTGGCCCTCCACCATCCAGCCGCATGGGCCTAGGTGGGAGGGGCGGCCAGCCCACTAGGGGCTGGTGCGCCCCCTCTCACAGAACATGGGGCCCTCCGGGGTAGGTGGACCCTCCCGGTGGACCCCCGGAACACTTCCGGCATCTCCATCACAAAACCGGCAAGTCCCGTAACCTTTCCGGAACTCGAATACCAACTTCCTATATATCCATCTTTACCTTTGGACCATTCCTAAGCTCCTAGTCATGTCCAGGATCTCATCCGGAACTCCGAACAACCTTCGGTTACCAACATATGAAACTCAACAATACCAAATCATCACCGAACGTTAAGTGTGCAGATCCTGCAGGTTCGAGAACTATGCAGACATGACCGAGACACCTCTACAGCCAATAACCAATAGCGGGACCTGGATGCCCATATTGGTTACCACATATTCTACGAAGATCTTTATAGGTCAAACCACGATGTCAAGGATTCAATCAATCCCGTATGCAGTTCTTTTTGTCCATCGGTATGTTACTTGCCCGAGATTCGATCGTCGGTATCTTGATACCTAGTTCAATCTCGTTACCGGCAAGTCTCTTTACTCCTTCGTAATACAAGATCCCGTGACTAACTCCTTAGTCACATTGTTTGCAAGCTTCTTGTGATGTTGTATTAGCGAGTGGGTCCAGAGATACCTCTCCGTCATACGGAGTAACAAATCCCAGTCTCGATCCATGCCAACCCAACAGACACCCTCGGAGATACCTGTAGAGCACCTTTATAGTCACCCAGTTACGTTGTGATGTTTGATACACACAAGGCATTCCTCCGGTGTCAGGGGGTTGTATGATCTCATGGTCGTAGGAACAGATACTTGACATGGATAAAGCAGTAGCAGTAAACTAACACGATCAAATGCTATGCTTACAGTTGGGTCTTGTCCATCACATCATTCTTCTAATGATGTGATCCCGTTATCAGATGACAACTCATGTCTATGGTCAGGAAACCTTGACCATCTCTGATCAATGAGCTAGTCTAGTAGAGGCCCACTAGGGACATAGTGTTGTCTATGTATCCACACATGTATCTGAGTTTCCAATCAATACAGTTATAGCATGGATAATGAATGATTATCATGAACAAGGAAATATGATAATAACCATTTTATTATTGCCTCTAGGGCATATTTCCAACACTTGCTATATCTTGTAACCTTATTGCATAATTCTGATTTTCAATTTTCATTTAGTGAGCATGAACCCACCTAGATGGGATCCGAATGAAATTTGGGTGTAGAGTCCTAACGGGCCTCAAATGTTAACTCTATCTTGGGAAAGTTAGGAAGTCATTGTGCTAAGACCGCCCATGACCATCGCACGAGAGAAACAAACCACCATCGATGAAGATAGTCGTAGATCGAAATGATCAAAGTTGTGGACACATGAATAAAGACTGGATCCACACATACCCATTGAAGACCAGCACTGACCAAATCCCTCATATCTAACAGATACACACCTACACATGCCCAAAAACGATAATAGACGCACCATCCGGGTGGGGATCGGGCGTGGGAAAGAACAATATTATTTTGGGAGATCGCCGCCACACAACCCTAACCAAGACAAGGGGAACTAAACCTAAAAAGATCGAGAGCGCCCTCCCACCTATGGGGATGAGGTCCTCTGCACCTACATGGCCTAGAGGCCATCGGAGGTGGGGCCGACAAACGGCAGGGCAGACGGGAGGAGAGTAAACCTAATCTTCTGGGAGTCTTTTTCATACATATATAAATACTTGGTTTTGGTGCCATTATAGAAGAATAAATGTTTTTTATGTAGAAGAAGAAATTTAAACAAAGGTGTGTTAGTGTTGTTTACAATTTTTTTGTATCACAATTTTTTTGAAATATGCATGGACAATTTGTTTTACATACATGAACCTTTACATGAGAATACACTTCAAAAAACATTGTTTGATGCAGAGTATATTTTTGTGCCAAAATAAAAAATTGAAGTTATTTGCAACCATTTTAACTTGACAAGCACAAACATTTTTTTATTTAGAAATAAATATATGGTGTAACATATGTTAAAAGATTTTTTTTTCTACATGCATCTTTAAAACAAATTAAGAAACATAACGTATATGGTTGAGTACATTTTTGAGGCAAATTTGTTCTTCTTATACTAAATGTTTATTATGCAAAAAGAGAAATTGCAATGGGCTGGCCTTTCCCCCAATAAAAAGGTGTTCTCGTCCAACTGCTCAAAACGAATATTCTTCCCTCCAAAACACTCTGAATCCAGCAAGCTCGTCCTCGTCGGCCTCCTCCTCCACCGCCAACCTTGCTTGCACCAGACAACCTCCGCAACAACATTCTCGTTGACATCCGCAACCATCGCTTCATCGCCCCTGTCTCTGTGCTTTCTCCTTTCTCCTCCACCTTTCCGCACCGATGAAGACAAAAAACAAAGAAGCCTAAAAGGCTTCTTGGAGACAACCCTCCAATGGTGAAGGGCGCTGGGAAGAAGCGCCGCGAGGCGAAGGAGCCCAAGGACGATGAGACCGCACCTCCTCGAAACGAGGTGACCGCTCTGAAGCTCCCTGACATGCCACCACCGCCGACTCGGGCCAAGGTATCCTCAAGGTTGTCCAATAGGCCGGGCAAAAGGGGCCCCTGGCCTCAAGTGTTGAGGGGCCCAACTACAAATTATACTAGAAAGCACTATACGATTGTGAATTACATCTGAAAGATTATTAAATGCATAAAGTAGAGCCTCAATTTGTAGGATCACAGGTTCACAACACATATTGATATTTTATACCATGCGAAGGCAAATTAATCTGACTTGCAAAGTTTAGTCTAAATACACCATTCTCTATTTACGATGGATGTCAATATCATAGTGAAATGAATAATAACTAGACTTTAATGTTTAAAGCAGTGCATAAGTTTTATTCCAAAAACAGGTAAGAGGTCTCATTTTCTCCAAATCAAACCAAGTGAATCTAGACAAGCATGTCAGATAATCGAATCATATGCAAATCTACAATCAACAATATTTTGGGTTCTTTGATGATTCTATTACTGAACCAAACTTGCATGTCGCATCTTCTATGCCCTAGAAGTTTCTATAAATATGGTTGTCTGCTATCGAGTAGAAACCACTATTAAAATATTTATTAGTGTGTATATTATTTAGAAATATTTACCATGATATTCAAAAATGTTAAAATATACATGAACACACACAAAAAAAATTTACTTTATGAAATATTAATTCGAAGGATTTTTAACAAAAAAATTGGTACATGATATAATTTAAATTTTGCAGAATAAAAAAATAAATGATATATACATTACAATTGTATAACAATGAATAATATAATTATTATTTAAAAACATTGTTATGTGGCTAAGTCATAGAAAAAAATTATTAATCAAAATTGTAATATGGTTCACTTAGCTCAAAATAAGTGTAAAAGTTAAGTATGAAAAACAGTTGTTTTACCTTGCCCTGGGCCCAAAAATGGTTTGTACCGACTCTGCGTGTCCACGCTGCACCTCCGTGGTGTGCCACCATGGTCGACCCAGCCCGAGGTCGACACGACGCGGCGACTCCATTGAGACGTTGCACCATCTTAGGCGACCACGCTATAGCTCCCAGGCACGCGACCCCAGCTGCCTCAGGCCGAGGTTGCCCCTCGCCCTTCTGCGATTGTCCCGGTCCCCACTTACGTGCCGCCTCAAGCCGACATGGTTTGGTTCAGGCGCGTGTTGGAGGCCCTCCGTGACCAGTTTATTGGGACGGTTGTGGCGAGGATCGTCGAGGCCTTGCAGCGCACGTGGGAGTATGTGCACGGGTGGTGGAGCGGGCTGCCGCCATCATTACCTACCAATGATGTCTTGCCCGTTGTCATTGCGCCGAAGTTCAAGAAGAAAAACAAGAAGACAAGAACAAGAAGCCTGTCCTCCCTGATGTACGGCGCAACAAGACATGGATGTACAAGAACTATGATGATTGAAGGAAGAAGAAGAACAAGAAGGGTGACATCCCCCCTCCTCCTCTTGCTGACTCGCAGCTGGCACCAGTGCAAGTGGTATGAATTACTCTTCTCCTTCCCCAAATTTTAGAGCACCCATTCTCTTTAGACATGGCCTGCATTGTTCAAATTTTAGAGAAGTGTTTCCTTCTATACAACTTTGCCTTCAGAAAATTGTAAAGAAATGACAAACTGACAACAAAATTCAGTGATAGTTTGAGAGCATCCAGAGTCACAAACCATAAAACGAACTTTGTTGGAATTCATTGATAATTGCATGAGAACTGAATTTATGTTAATCAGTTAAAAGTAATAGCATTGTGCAAAGAAACTTTGATGGAACTGCGACATCTCTCTTTTGATGAAGGGAAGCAAGAACTTTGCATTAAGTTAAAATTCAATGATAGGAAAACAATTGTGATGGCATCTCCACAGCACGAACACTGTTGCCGTGGAGGATACTGATTTCCTAGAATTTTTTAAGAGAAACAAATAATTTGGAAACTATTACTTTACTGAACAAGTGCTTACAATTCTGGAACACCTGAACCAGTATTTTTCTAAACCACCAAGGCATAAATTATATTACATTATACAAAATATTGGGTGGTAAACTATGTGTAAAGATGGCCTATAAGTTCTCGACAACGTGTGCTTCTGTTAATTTTGCTAACAAAGTTACGAGAGGATTGTACCTTAATTTTCTTGTACTCCGTCACATATCTTGCGTATAATTTGACTCAGTTAGAACTTTGACAATCAACCTTCCATTCAGTTTGTTCCATTGTTTCACATTTTTTCCATTGCTTCACATTTTGTTTCACTGCTTCACATTTGTTAATGTTGTTCAACTTTTTAATCTTGTATCGTACCTATGCTCAGATAGTTGATGTAGTGACAGTCCCTGCTGCGACTAAGGAGAGATATAAGAGGTACTACATAAGAGCTGCATCCTGTTCGGTGACAACCTCCATGTCTCACCTCTGCATTTTTGAGCTGGAGCTTCACCCGAATGGGATTGTCCGCACCTGTGATGTGAGAAACTGAACTAGGATCGTTTTACTCCCAACACATCTCTTCATTCGATTTTGAGCTAACTTTCATTTGCTTTTCTAGATGATCGCACATTGCAACAAGCATAAGTCAGTAGCTGTTTGGTGCGGCAGGTTTGGCTGTGCTGCTAGGGTTCTTCACAGCTGCTAGGGTTCTTTACGCCTCGATCTGAGTTAGAACACCCATTTTTGCCACGACTTGTCTGTTGATTGGTGGCTACCATGGAGACCCGGTGTAGTATAAAGTGAAATGTTGGTAGCATAAATGATATGGATTGATATAAACTTGTAAATCTTGTGGGTTCAATATGATATACTCTTATGGTTCTAGAACTACAACCAGATCCTTGTGGTTCATTCATGAACAACAGTGGTAAACATTAAACGGGAACAATATTTCTTTGTGTGAAATGATACAACAGAGAGCTCTTATATTTTATTTTCATTTTTGTAGGAAAAATTATTGTTAGATTGCTTTAACAACACCTAACTAAAAATATTTATTTAATCTCTCACAATAAACTATGATGAAAATGTGTACAATATTTGAGCAAACTATTACAAACTATTGAAATATTAAAATTGTCATATTGTTGTAACTACATGATGATTCCGTCTTCTCTATGATTTTCTAAAAACACCTGCATATATTATAAGGGATTACCACACCAGCAGCGTCATCAATAAAAAAAGCAGAAAAAGATGTTGATGTTGAGCACTCCCTCGACAAGCCATTTTTGCAGCACGGATAGGACCTCTCTTGAGTCATACCGCCTTCCTGCACTGGACGTTATGTTAATTGTGACTGTAGCAGTTTACATCACACTTGTTGGCTCGTTGAGCCAATGCCATTGAACTTTCTAATATTAGGAGTAATCCACATTGGAGGTGGACAGTTAGCACCGGTCCAAACAATTTTGGGGCCCGGGGCCATGTAAAATAATGATCTTTCATACTAAATTTTCATACTTATTTAAATTACATATATTGTATTATAATTTAAATTAATATGAATTTCTATTATTCAGTCACATAAGAATGTTTCCAAATAATATTTATATTACACATTGTAATGTATATCATTGAAAAAAATATTCTACAAAATTTGATTGTATGATTTACCAAAAAAACTTATTTTTGTTAAGAAAATCTTTCAAATTAATTTATAATATTGCATAAACTATATAGTGTATACACATATATTTTCATGTCTTTATTTTTTATATATCTTTTAATATTATTGAATCACATGGTAGATATGTCTAAATTTTACATAGTAACAAATATTTTAGTAGTGTTTCTAGGCAACCATATTCATAGAAATTTCTAGAGTATAGCAAACGTGGCTTGCAAGTAAACATGTCATTCCACCGGTCGGGCTTGGCAAAGCCCGAAGAAAAATATCCTCAGCCCATCCTAGCCCGGAATGAACAGTGGTTTTTTTAAATTAAATTAATCATATTTAGGATATTATGGTAATTTATTATACCTATATTTTGAATAACAAACTTCAGGTTTGGGCCTTTCGGCGAAGTTGTCCATGAGCAGGTCTACTTGCAAGTTGGGTTTGGTAATAGAATCATCGAAGAGCCAAAAATGTTGTTGATTGTACTTTTCTGCCTGCTTTGATTATTTGATATGCGCATCTCGATTCACTTAGTTTGATTTGGTGCAAATAAGATCTCATAACCATTTCTCAAATGAAAAAGAGTGCATTGGTTTAAACATTGAAATCTTGTTATCATAAATTTCACTATAATACTAGACATCCATCATAAAGTGAGACTAGCATATTTAGACTCAACTTTGCCGCCAATTGGATTGGATTGCCTCCGCATGGTATAAAGTATTACTATGGTGTGTATTTGCGCTCCTTCAAACTAAGGCTCTATTTTATGCATTTAATAATAGTTTAACTGTAATATGTAATTGTATAGTGTTTATTAATATACTTTGTAGTTGGGGCCCTTGGCTCTCGGGGCCCGGGGCGGTCACCCCTTTTTCCCGGCCTATGGGCCAGCCCTGTGGATAGTTGGACCAAAGATGAGGAGACACAAGTACATCCATCTTGTTATCATCCAAGTTAAGAATTCCCATATCACTATGACTATTCTTATGTCCCATTGTCCATAGAAAATTATCGTCGGCAAAATAGGAACGATTTTCCTTGAGAGCAGGATATTCATCAGCACTGAGGCATGGAGATAGCTAGATTATGACCAAGAAATAACACATGGTCAAGCAAGTAAAGGATCAACTTAATTTTATTCCAAAGAGCATCAATCTCACATATTTTAATTTATGTAGTGTTTGAGTACTCAGATGCACCAGGCTCGGGTTATAAATCATGGTCATCCACTATTCGAAACACAAGTAGCAGACTGCCCCCATGGAGCTTGAACAAAGTACATGTCATTACAATCATAATTCTCAGGTATCCTCATAATCGTCTTCACTATGACCACACAACCGCTGAGATCGAATGCATGAAATTCTCCATTGTATCGACTGCATACAATATGCCATCCTTGTAAGTGCAGTCCTCGAAAAGAAACTGAGGCGGTAGCCAAGTCCACTTATCATCCCCTGCCTTTGCAAATGAGAGCTGAACTTGTGGGCTGTGAATGAACACCACAATGTAGCTTCATGTGGATGTATCAGAAAATACAAACACGTTCCACTGGAGTCTATCCCTCGGCTTGGCAAGAGAGAAGAGGGTTGGATTACAGCGACTGCATGCTCCGGTATGCCATGACATCTCATACTTGCAGACATCGGCATGCTCGTCAAATATGGGCGTCACATGCTCAATGGTGGTTACTGAAGGGAGAGCAATTTATTAACATATGATTGGATTCAGAAGGTGCATCTCAGATGTCTCATCGACGGTAATTAGCCAGCCATGTGAGGACCCAATCAAATACCTGTTGCTGATAGGTGGCTACGGCAGAGTAAATTTGTCACTTCTGCTTTGGTACAACCCTCCTGTTAACAGGCGATTGGATTAAGAAGTTAATTCGAAGATATCTCATCGGCGGTAATTAGCCAGCCATGCGAGGACCCAATCAAATAGGCCCGACGTACTTGACATACCCAAGCTCTATTTGACGCCCTCATCTTTTTTATTTCTTTTTAATCTTCAAACAATATGCAACACGGGGGATTCGAACTCTAGCCCTTACTTCTAGTTCTAGAAACCAACCAGGATAGGCTACTTGTTGTGTCCACTTGCTTTCTTTTATGCTTCTTATATGTGGCAAATATAACTGCCTGAACTTTCAGGGTTGTCTTTTGTGTTTCTTAAACCAGGTTTTGTTCTCTTTTATTATGGGTTTTTTGTTTTGTTTTATTTTTATTTTTCAATTTCTTTTTTTCCGTTTCATCAAATGCATGGGCTCTTTATTTTTTTTTAAATCAAATTCATGATATATTTTTCTCAACTTTGTGAACCTTTGTCAATTTGTCAAACTTTTTTTGCAACTTTTTTAGCGAGCTTTTTTTTAAATGTGAAAAAAAATCATGATTTTTGTAAAAAAAAAATTCTATTTTCTCATATCCGTGAACGCTTGGAGTCCCAATAGGACTCCTAGACCCATGCCTGACAAGCTTGTTCTGTCAAGCGCTTGCGCACGACTTGCCCATGCACATCGGATAATTAAATCATGCTACCTATAGAGCGCAATCACTGACAACCGAATGAATGCGACCGTTAATGCTTTTTGTATCGGCGGAGCTCCACGTCCTTGTAAGCTCGTTGGACGACCCACGGGCAGGGCCTTATGTCCATACCCTATCCATGAGTAATCGGATTGTCTATCAAGCTTACCATGGATGAAGATGGCGATCCATACCCTATCCATTCGGGTAGAGTGCTCATGGGCGACGTTGTCCTTGGGTCGGATTGCCAGGCTGAGACGGGAACCATGTCGTCGCTTAGTTGGGTCAAGGCCTAAACTTTTCTTCTTTTTTATTGTTTCATTAATTTATTTTTCTCTTTTTAAAACTTTATTATTCTTTTTGAAACCTATTAAATAATAAAAAAAATGGGAATACAAAAAAATGCTCTTGTTCTCAAATATTGTTTACAATTTTACAAAAAACTCTGGAACTCCAAAAAATGTTCCCCTTTTTAAAAATACTTTTTTGCAAATTCAAACTAAGGAAGGTAATATTCCCCAGAAGGAAAGGACCGGGCCGGCGAGCTAATTCAAACGAGATTATGGTGTGCGAGATAAGGAACAAAATACTCCCGGAAGGAAAGGACGAGACGAGATTATGGTGGGCAGGATAAGAAAGAAATACCCCCCGAAAGGAAAGTACAGGCCGGTGTGCTAATTTAAATGAGATTATTGTTGGCCTAATAAATGATAGGCTAATTAGAAAATATTCTCAGAGACATGCAAATGCTGCACATACTTAAAACGTGCTCATGTGCAGACTAATTAAACGAGCGTTCCTGTCTCCGTGAATAGATCCTCAAATGGAGTTTATATAAGCCAACGAGATGGAGATCACACACATCGTGACCTGTGATTTTTTTAGAAATTGACATTTAAAAAAAAGGTGTCCACACATTACAAAACACATAATTAGAAGTTTTATTTATTTTAAAATAAGTGTTCATGAAAATTGTTTAGTCATTATTTTTAGAAAAGACTGTAAATGTAATTTAAAAAGTGTTCACCTATTTCCAAAATGTCCATGAAATTTTAAAATCCCACATATTTATAAAAAAATTCATGGAATTTTCAAAACTGCTCGCACATTTTAATAAATGATCTTGTACTCCTATATGTTAATAAAATCAGATATAGAAGGAGGAACAGGGGAGGCCGCACCGGTGAAGGTCCTGCAGGAGATGGGGCTACGTGAAGAAGGAGACTAGGTAACTTGAGGATTTCTCAAGGAGATTGAGGTTACTCTGGTTAATTTATCAAAGTAATGCTATGGTTGATTTAGGGATGTGTATGACCAGTCGACCATCACATGCATGAAACTCTTTTAATTTGAGATGGAGTTTGCTTTTTCTGCTACTGTGAGAAATATGAGAGAGGGTAACTTGAGGATTTTTCAGGGAGATATGTTACTCTGGTTGATTTATCAAAGTAATGCTACGGTTGATTTAGGGATGTGTATGACCAGTCGACCACCACAGGAAACTCTTTTAATTTGAGATGGAGTTTGCTTTTTCTGCTACTATGTGATTCTTTACTGCTATTATTTGTTGTATCAACTATTTGTTGCGGGCATCAATTGTCGAGGTCAAGATCAGATGATTCAGGTACGATCCAAGAGGCGTACAAATCATATGTATTTGCGACATTCTCAATGAATTTCCATCTGTCACCGGCGAGCTTCAAGGCCTTCAGTACTTTGTTTCAAAGTTATCTAAGAAATTTTTGTCTATGTTATACATTCCTGGACTATGAATCTAAACAATTGCACGGTCAGAAGAAATCAATTATATATTGTGTGGAGATGGTGCATGCACATGTTTAGGTGAGAGCGGGCTGTCGCCCATCATAATTACAAGTCGGTGTAGGAAACGGCTCGTGAAGTGGTGTGCTACGGTATGATGATCAAACTCATAGAATTTATTTATCCCGTTACAACGCACGGACACATTTCCTAGTTATACATACAGATGTGAGTATGATTTGTTAAAAGTACATATTGCCCTCTATATGTATGATTTATTAAAGATACATCTTGCCCCTTATACATTTAAAGTGGAGCTTGTACCAAAGTGGGACTCTTAACTTGTAGGACTTCTTCTCGGTAAGGCTGTAGAGGGACAAAACATCATCACGATCAGATCCAGAGATCTAGACCAGACAAGGCGTCTGGCCCTATGTGAGTATGATTTGTTAAAGGTACGTATTGTCCTTTATATGTTTATAAGGTGAAGCTTGTACCGAAATGGGGCTCTTAACTTATAGGACTTCTTCTCGGTGAGTCTGTAGAGGGACAAAACATCATCAGGATCAGATTCAGAGGTGTAGAGCAGGCAAGGCGTCTGGCCCTGCTTGTATTGCCCAAGGCTACGTAGATGGGCTATACTTATAGATCGCCAGCCGAGGCCTTACCCCACTCCGAGTAGGTGAAGCAAATCTGAATCCGGACTGGAACAAGAACACTGAAATTAATTGGACTCTCTGTTGATTGGTGAAGGAATTCCGAGTCCCCCCGCTCTGCTTTGCTTCCACCAACTCTGATTCCCAGCGAGGGAACAGTTCTGCACCGAGCTGCTGGGTTCGACCCGGGTCTAGGAAGATGATGTAAAATAGATAGTCATCCAACAGATCATGTAAAATGCACATGAAGCAGCACTGGCCGATAACCCCGACGACGAAGCAGCACCAGCAGCCACGACCGCCTTCATCTTGTTCGCAGACGGGGAGGCGGACATCCCGAGAAGAGCCGGAGGAACGTTGGCTGCCACGAGGTCGGAGGAGGCGTCCATAGGGACCGGCGGCAGCGGCAGGTGTGTGGTCGGGCGGCGCGGGAAAGTTCCATCCGGTAGTTAGAGTTGCACGAGATGTGCACCTGAACTCTGCACCTGTGCGCTGTTGATGGGTTCAACTAGACAATGGGATATGAACCCATCCTCAACTTCACCCTCTACATATAAGATGTGTAGACTAATGAATAAATACAATGGTCAATCTTTTGTGTTGTCCCCGAGGTAAGCCCAACAATTGCACAGAAAACTTAAGAATGTGCAACAATATTTTCACCTTGAACATGCCCGCTCATATGCAGTGGCATTATCGTAACTATAATTTGTTTTAACCAGTAGTTTGTTTATATACGTCGTAGTATGTGATTGCTATTTGGGGTGAAATATCACTCTGGATGGTGAAGCTAACCTGGTTCAAATCCTGAAACCTCACTTGACTCTTATATATGACAAGGGTTCTCCCTCTCTGGCATTAATCTGAAGGCAATTTAGGGTGAATTTTTTTTTGTTTTTTCATGTAAACATTGGTAGTGATTCTGAATCATATGGTATGTTTTGCATAGGTAATTAGTAAAATGCTAATCTGAATTCCAATCTAATGTGGTGTAAGCTTAAAAAATTTAACTTAATTTTTATTCAGCTAAAGTGTTCATATAGCACGCATCAAACTGAATATACTATGATGCAAAAAAAGAAACATCAATTTAATGTGAAAACAAACATTGATCGTGAAGATATAGAAGAATCGGAAAGTGTGTCATTCAAGGCATAAAGTGATACAGAAAGTAAAGTTGCAAACAAACTTATCCTTGTTTGGATAGAAGAAACTCCAGGAAGACCTAAGTTTTTCCAGGGGACAAGGAGCCCAAAGACACTTTAACAATTATTTGAGGAACCTAGGAAATGATTTAGTTGATACAAAGAGAAGAAAACCAACAGAATGGGAGTAATCCTTGACCATATTGAATCGAAGAACCAGAAGCAGGTGTCATTTTCATCTATGGAGTGCGAAGAAGTGGTACAACCACATATGAGCGGATAAATATCCAGAGAGACCTAATATACCTTGTCGGGGAACCAAAAACATGATTAGCTTCAAGAAAGAGAAGGAGCGGAGGAGGAAGTAGTGAAGAGTAACAGGAGCTGTTGTAGCAGGGGAAGAATGTCAGGAGAGAGTTGTGCAGTGAAGAGCAAAGCAGAAGCCATTGTAGGCAGTGGCGGACCTAGCCCACTGGACCACGATGGGCCCAGAGTACAACTATACATATAAATTTATTTTTCCTTATATTTTTTAGCCTTTCTGCTACAGTATTATAGGCTGTTTCTCAATTTCAGTGTGGGCCATGGCCGACCCTGTCCATCCCCTACCTCCGTCACTGATTGTAGGTATTGGCGATGTCGATAGATAATAACGTCACTATGGATGTGAAATAACGTCTTCCCATCTTGCACATCTTTTGGCGATGCTTCTTCACATCGTTGGGAGGTGTGTGACGGATGATGTGTCTTTGGATCTGCTTATGTGGGTCCACCTTTTCTTCTATAGTTTTTTTCTTGACGATGATGTCCTGCGGAGCGGACAATGTGGTTGTGCGTCTTGATCCTTCAGCTCTAGTTCTGACCGCTTAAGGTTGGCCAGCCTCGGTCTCTTCAAGGAGGCGTGAGGTTTGTGTTCCTACAGTGATCCTCCTCCCCCGCCGGTCTTGGGTATGGAACAGTCCGGCTGCAGGCGAAAGCCTGGCTTTAGAAGCTTGCGAGCGTCATAACCGTCCTGAAGGCGTCATCAAGGGCAATGTGGTGTTCCTTCTGGAATGCTTTAGAGCATCTCCAACAGCGACGCTAAAAATAACGCGCGCGGGGAACCGGCGTTTTAGCACGCGTGGAGCAGTTTCGCGCGCTCCAGCGGGCGCGGAAAGCGTTTGCGCGCGCGCGCGCAAAAAGACGGCCCTGCGCGCGGTAGTTTTGGCGCGCGGCGCTCGGCGCGCGCTATAAATCAAGCGCCCGACGCGCGCTCTTCCCACTCCTCCCGCGCTCCACCGCCGCTTCTCTCGTGCTCTGCCGCCGCTCCTCCCGCGCTCTGCCGCCGCTCCTCTCGCGCCTTCGTCACCTTGCCGCCATGCCGCCGCGCCGCCGGGGATCGTCGGGCTTCCGCGGCGTCCGCGCATGCCCCTTCGGCGCCTTCTCCGCCGAGATACGGTCCGGCGACATGCGCCTCAGCCTCGGAACCTTCGATACCGCCGAGCAGGCCGCCCGCGCGTACGACGCGGCGGCGTGGCACCTCCGCCGGCCTCGTCGGGAAATGAACTTTCCCAACGTGTTGACGCGGGAGTGGGCGGAGAATCTCGCGCCTCGCCCGCGCCTTGTCACCGACGAGGACCGTCGCCGGAACCAGAGGCGCGAGCGCCGCCTCGGCATCGTCGAGATGGACGAGGCGGCCATGGAAGCGTGGCGTCAAAGTTTCCCGCAGGACGTCATCGACGAGAGCCAGTTCTTCGCGCAAAGGAGGGCGGAGAGAAGGGCGCAGAGGAGGGTGGAGAGGAGGGCGGAGCAAGCCGCCTATCGCGAGGACAAGCGTACGCGGAAGGTGGCCGCGGATTTCAACATCGAGCTTGGAGAAGCGTCGACCTGTGACGCCGACGATGAACGATATCTTGATGCCTTCATCGAGATTTCAGACGACCCCATCACCAGTACCGAGACAGAGACGGAGTCGGAGGAGGAAGAGGATGATGACGAGTAGTTTTTTTTAGCGTGTCTGCTATGTATCTTTTAATTTTTATGCATGTTTTTATTTCTATGTATCGTTAAAACATTTGAACTATCTATGTTTTGTTTTTATTTCTATGTTTTTATCTCAATTTGTGCATGTTTTATAGCGCGCCTGCTGGAGCGCCGCGCGAGCGCTATATTTTGCGGCCACCGCTGGAACCAGCGCTCGGCGGCGCGCTAAAAAAACGCTACTTACGCACGCTAAAAACCGTTTTTTGCGCGCCGCGCGACTGGTGGAGATGCTCTTAGGGGAAGCCCTCAATCCAGCTGATTCCGGATCGGACGACGGTGGCACTACGTGTCCTACGTGTCCTACGCCTGGATCCTGCTTACTACTGTTCGTCAAAAGAAAAAAGGTTTGTTTTCCTCGACAACCTAGCTGTCGCCTACACATTTATTTACACTACTTCACCTCAATTTAGTGAAGGCAGGCAGGCAAACGTCAGGCATATGCCTCAAACTTCACGCAGGCTAAACACTGTGTGCAAACCTTCACGCACTCCGAGCAGGTTGCAGTAGAGAGCGGTTAACAAACGTCTCCACAGAGCATAATTATTTTTTCAGAAATAGCACACTACTGAACGAAGTATTCTATCTGAAGCCCTACCCAGGTTTTCAGCTGTAACATCACCCGGTCGTTTCCACACTGCCAAAAAAGCGATCTAAAGAACGATGATAAGCATACACATCGTCAATGTATACTAAACACGGAGCAGTTTTGAGTTCCGGAGCCGGAAGGTCTCGGAATAGGATGTGCAAAGCACATTGGCTCGTCTTATGCTAGGGATCGTAGCTTGGAACCTCTACAGCTTGACGAAATCCTTGAGCTTGTTGAGCCAAAACAGGTACTCCCTGCTGTCCTTGTTGATCATGTACTCGTGCAGGAAGTTTGTCGTCATGGGCGTGATCCCACGCAGCTCCAGGTACTTGTGGAATGCCCGCTGCAGGTTCTCGTCAAGGTCACTGCACGAGATCAGATCAAAGACCAAGCATACAACATCAGCAAGCAGCAACAGATACTGAAATGGCCAAGCTATGGTTTGTGTTCTTACTTGAAGTCAGGACCCTCGTATGCAATGTAGTCCTCTTCCAAGTTCCCAGAGGGCTGCTTCACGGACAAGGTATCGATGAGGACCTCGTCAGGATAGGCGGTGCAGGTGAACTCAAGGCTTGGGCCGCTGCTCTTGGTGATGGTGACTGTGAGGGGAAGGCTGGACTTCGGGGGCTTCTCGCCGTCATCCTGATCATCGTCTTTCTCCTTGTCATCCTCGTCATGGTCATGCTCCGGCTCGTCTCCGGTGACTAGGTTGGGCATGGAAACGAGAACCTCAATCTTCTCACCCTGGTAAGTTCTTGTAAGAGTGATGTCATTAAGCCCCTTCTTGTCGGTGATTTTGAAAGGGAAGCTATCTGGGATCTCCTCAACCTGCTTAATAAGATGGAAAAGGTGAGGCTCTGAACACCAACTCAACACAACTAAAATGAACACCAAACTTGCTCACAGTAAAGCTGAATGTAAAAAATAGTGTCGCTGCAAGACAAATAGAGCAACTCAATTCTTTCCAATCCTCATGTTTTCTCTCCCGAAATGTTAATTATGTATTAGATACCGAGCCAGAACAAATTGCTTTAATTCCTACACCTTTGGCCTTGAAGACTACATTGCTGAACCATGATAACTAGACTCTTTCCCAACACTCATGTTTTACCTCTTAAAATGCCAATTCATTGATTAGATGCCAAGCCAGAACAAATTGCTTGAATTCCTACACCTTCCAAAAGGCCTGGAAGATTACATTGCTGAATCATAATAACTCTATATAGCAGACAAAACCATTGCATTTCACACGCTGTCAGAACATCTACCTTTTGTCCTACTACTCCAGCTAGGATTCTCAAGCATGAGTTAAGGTATGAGTAAATCTGTGCAATATTGAGTTGGTATGTTAGCAACTACTTCTATTTGTTCTGGTTCGATCTCACTCCAGCTGGCTAGAAATACTTGTATGCTTTTATGTTGGAACCTTAGACTCAACATTCAACACTAAGTTGGAAAAAACTGTGAAGCAATATGATATAATATAAATAAATGCACCTAATAAAAAAAGTAACCACCAAAAAGTAACCATCAATGCACCTACTCCCTCTGTTCCTAAATAATTGTTGTTGGGGAGAACTAGACTAGTTCTCCCCAACAACAATTATTGAGGAACAGAGGGAGTAATAAATAAATGCAAATCCTCATGCAAGAATGCAAGAATACATCGAAGAAAAAAAAAATACTTTTGCAAGAAGTGTTCACATGGACAGCAAAGAACTGACACAAAGCGAAAATAGCCTAATTGAGCGAAGAAAACCCTCAGGTTGCAGTAGCAGATACTACTATAAATGTCGAATTACACTATCAATTGCAGCAGGAAGATATGGGCATGACAAGAGTAATGAAATTGCTAAATCACCCAAGAGAAATCCCTCCCCATCGAATGGGGAATATCAATACCTGACACCATTTCCAATCCTACCGCTGCAGGTTAGCACTAATCGAAATCTCAACTGCCTCACGGCGACAGATCACCCAATTAATTTCCTCCGGGAACATCAGACTACAACTACACAGATAAAGGGATTCGGGCCGCAAGCCGGCGACAGATCCAAAAATAGTTTCCGAGAGCGGGCGGACGAACGAACCCGGTCGTGGTCGTCGCAGTCCTCGGCGAACTTGATCTCGGCCTTGACGACGCGGAGGAGCTCGTCGTCGGAGCTTGGCTTCAGCGCGGTCGCCGAGGAGAAGGGCATCGGCCGGGCCGCGGCGGCGGCCAGGGGGCGGAGCAGGGCCTGGCCACGGGAGACCGCGCCGCGGGAGGCGGAGGCGCGGAGGAGGGGCAGGGAGGATGAGGCGGCGCGGCGGGCGGCGGCGAAGAGGGCCATGGCTGGCGGCGGCGGCGGCGGCGGAGAGGGTTTAGGGTTTTCGTGGTCGAGGGGTTTTGGGGGTTGGGGGGAATGGAGGTGGGACGGGGTTTATAGGTCACTCGACTATACTAAGAAAAAAAAAGGTACTCCATGGAGGCCAGATTTCGGAAATGTCAAAAGTCATTACTTTTATTTTTTAGTTTTGTTTCGAAAAAACACACACATATGTCTAGAGACATAAAGTACATGTTTGTAAACTTTTACGATGAAATACGTTAAAACTACAGAAAAAAATATTTTATGGCTTTTTCGCACATGCACTGTTCATTTTCTTTTTCAAAAATATGCTTAGACGTACCATAACTTTATAGAAGGCATAATGTGATTCAAGAACACTATCACTCACTGCGAACAACAAGCGTACCAAGAACACCACACCACACCCGGGCAAGACCACATACAGCCATCTACGACCAAACAAAACTACAAGCAAAGAGCATGTCCTAACTGAGAACAACACCGTGTCACGACCAACGTGGGGCATCTCCGAAGACCACAACTTCCCTTGAACTTCGCTCGCTGAAGCACCATAGACCCTTCTATGCCTAGAGGAGGTGGCAAATGGATGGTAGGAATTGCTCAGAGGTGGCAAATGGATGGTAGGAATTGCTCAGAATCGAGGAGGACACCGTCTTGGAAACACCGTCGATGGACGCACATAGCGCCGTTGGAGATCAATATAGGACCACGGCTCCGAAGACCACAACTTCCCTTGAACTTTGCTCGTTGACACACCATAGGCCCTTCTATGCCTAGAGGAGGTGGCAAATGGATGGTAGAAATTGCTCAGGAACGAGGATACCATCTTGGAAACACCGTCGATGGACGCACATAGCACCGTTGGAGATCAATATAGGACCACGGCGAACACCGGAGGAGAGCTACGAGGGACCAAGCTGTGTCTGCAACCACGATGCTCACAACAAAGGAACGACTTCAAGGAAGTCGTCATCGTGTCGATTCAACACTGAATCGAGGCATTCGCACGGAAACAACACCAACTCCAAATGAGCGAGGGACAATGCGAGTGCATCTCGACGACGTCTCTAAGAAGGGGAACGACACCCACGGGTGCCATCGTGGACGGCCTGGCAAAAGCCGTGCTGATTTTCATCCGATCGTCGCATCACACCACACCTCGAGGGAATTGGTCAGCACCACCCAAGTAGCCTCGCGCCTCCACAACCACAACACCTCGCCGCCATAGCTGCAAAGTCGAAGACCACCAAAATATCACATGACCGAGAGAAACGCACCCCAACCAACTCCTCCGACCTGGCCGAAAACAGCAGCCACCCCACACCCCGACAAGGGCCAGGACCGTCAGCAACGGCCGTGGGTCACTCCAAGGGACGGCCTTGCAACATCCCAACACCTAGGGCCCAGATCGGACATGATACGCCCAGATCCGACCAGCCCCACCGCGAACAGATCACGCCGGCGGCACCAGGAGAGCCCCCGCGCGCTCACCAAACGGCCCATAGGTGGCCGGCCGCTCGCTGCTCGCCAGGAGCACCCGTCTAGCCGAGCCATCGAAGCCCCACCACCATCCTGGCCTGAAGCTCGCCACGCCGCCTCTAGCACACCGCCGAGCCCGTCCGCCGCCAGCACATAGTTGCCGCCTCCGCTAGGTCCGCCACTCCATCGCGCCTCCCGCCGTGCAACGGCGACGACGCGCCGCTGCCCGCACCGCCACCCGCGCCGCCCATGGGACAACCCACACCGCGCGAAGGGGAGCCGTCGGGGCGCGCCACCCTTGCCCGCCGCCTTTGGCAGCGGCCGAGGGAGGGAGGAGATCGGCTGCCCGCTCGATCTAGGGTTGGGGCCTCCGGAGTCGCTCGCGCAAGCGACCCGAGAGGCGGAGGGAAAAGCGTTTTCTGCACTGTTCATTACCAAAGTCGATGATTTTATTTTTTTTGTACAACACACAACTCAGTGTATTTCATCGTGAAATTTTACTCGCGTATACATTGCATCTTTGTATACGTTTATATATTATTCATTTTTTAATTGACAATTTAAATTTAGATTTTTTAAAAAATAAATAAATAACAGGCTTCGTGAAGCCCGTCCTCTAAAATGACCTACTCTCACAATCCTTGTTATTAAAACCTTTCAAATTAAAATCTCACAAAAATTTGTATTCTTGATTGAAAAATCATTTGAAGCAATCCCTTGAATTCCTGATTATTAAAATTAATGTCGTCAAGAAATTTGAGGAAGGGTAGGAAGTGTCATTGTACTATGTGCAAGTTCTTTGGGCGTAAGGTTCTTCGTAAGTGGTTTAAGCTTTCTTTACCAATAGTACAATACAAGATTTTCGATTTTTATCATCTAAACATATTATCAAAATTGTCCGATGCAAGTTTATAATGCCCTGGATTGTAAATTGTCATGATTAAACAATTGTGTTGTTTCTTAACTTATTTTTAGCACGTATCTGAATAACAGAATGATTTCTTAGCATCATAAAGTCATAATATAAAAGATAATTAAAGTGGCTAAGCAGAGGCCCCCTCACGTTCAATTTTAGTGTTGGGCGTGAGCTCTCCTCGGCTGACATGTGCTGGCCCAATTTTCCTTTTTTTCTATTTGTTTTACTTTGATACTTCCTCTGTTCACAAATATAAGACGTTCTAAACTGAACATTCAAGTCTCTAAAACATTTTATATTTATGAACAGAGGGAGTAATTACCACAGGTTATCAAAATATCTAAACGTGGGGCTTCCTATTCACACAAATTTCCCTTATTTGGTTCAACTCTCTCCGTTTCTAAATATGGAGTAAAATTAATTAATAGCCGTAAGGTCTTCTATAAACGTAAAGACAAAATACATAGCCCTAAGGTCTTCTATAAACGACACATGTGTCTGCTCTGGTTCATTCTTTTTTTTAATATTGTTTATTTTCGATTTTGTAGTTTATCTAGACCAAGGGAAAAATAATATGTTATAGCACCGCTAATAGCAACTATAGCGTTCTGACCAATTCATCGCTAAATAAATCGGTGTATAATGTCTCGCAAATAGTATATTTTAAAGGTAGCGCTATATATAGCACACTAATTTTTCCATTGGTTTAGACTAGACTAGATGTTTCTCACGGACTCCAGAAACTACGCATGTCCCATCCTATCACTTTGTCCTCTCACAACAGTCTAGCGCAACTGCGCCTTTTTCTCTTCTTTCTCCTTCCAGTCCAAATCCATATTTCCTATATATCATAAGCGTCGACTCCCTCGTGTGTGTCGAACGACGCCCCCCGTCTCCCCATGGCGGAAGAGCACCGCATGCCCCCAACCTCGCCCACTCAACCATGCCTACCTTGGCTGGCTATGGGAACCAGCGCATTCGCCAACATGGATTTCATGGGATGGGCTACTCACACCCGACCTCACCATAGCGCACTCACTGTCAATGCTTCTCCCCGCTGGCACAGGAACCAGCACCACGAACTTCGCAGCCTCACCGTCCTCCAGTACCCGACACCCCTCCGTCGACCCTCGCCGATTTTGGCTACCTTGCCAACCTTACCTCGGTCGTCTCCCTGACTTTCCGGTTTTAGCGCCTTGCCTCGACCACTTCCACCTTGCCGACTGCCTCCACTACATCACGACGGATGCGTCCCCGACTTCAACTCTGCTAACCGCCTCCTCCTAATTGACCACATACAATATTTTCTTTCTCGATGTGACCCGCGACCCTACGTCCTATGTGTTTTGGTGCAAGTAATATTTTGTTAGTTTCAGAGGCTGCATTTTTTCAGATTTTGTAGGATATACATGTCAATACCCTGCTTTCCTAAAAAAGAAGGTGTGCACACATGTTAAATACTTGGCATGTCCACTTTAGTTGAGGTTAGTGAATTGTTTTTGCATTATCTTTTGTACATTGAAAGCCTTCAGTTCTCCTTTCTTATTACACTGAGTAATTCTATTTGTTTCTGCGGAATAAATTAAATATATCTATAGTATGCTAATTAAGCCTGACAGAATCCACATGTTCATTATGTTGTTGAAGATGCATGATGAAAGGGGAATGAATGATAGATAGCATTTAATTTATTGGCATCTATGATACTTTCCGGTGTTCGACATCATGAACGAAGTGAATAAGTGGAAGGGAGCAATCACATGAGGATAATATGCTGACAACTATCAAGCTAGAAAATCTGATTATTTTCACTTTATATAAGAAGTGTATAACCTTTATTCCAATGTTCTCCTCGGTTGTACTCCTCCGTTCATGTTTGTATGTATACCACCAGAGTATATAATCGAACCAACAATTTATAATTATTTTGACAGTTCGTAATCTTCTCACGCTACTTACTAAAACTAAACAACATAAAGAAAACATGAGCAATCAACAAATTAAGTTACAATTTAACCAACAACAGGCTCATACATAGGCGTGGCGTGGCGCCGCGCCTTCCGTCTGCTAGTAAATGTTAATGATTGCATCTCTACCTTTGAACATTGGTAGCATCATGCATCTTCAAACATAAACCAAGTATGGATGGACACACAATGGCAAGAAAACCTTATTATTTTGCCGAGTTTTCATGATGAGTGGAAAGGTTGGTTTTTTCTGCCAACAAAAACTGCAGCAAGGCTACTGAGATAAATAGTCGGAACAAACTCTCTTTTTTCAACCGCAAGAGACCTCAATCAAAAGAGCTACCTACAAAATTTGTTTGATGTGCTACGCGACCGAGTGGGCGGCGGCGGGCTATACACTTGCTTACAAGCAAGCAAGGAGAAAAAAAAAGGGATCCTTCCAATTTAATAAAAATAAATTTTGGTAATTTGCCCGACATTGAAGTCTATTTTAAACCTTAAATTCATATGGCTACTCGAAATTGAACCCTAAACTTTTAATCCCTAAAATTGGTACCCTGAACTCATCAATCCCGGTCAATTCTGACCCTGATCCATTTAGACTAATTTGGCGCGCTAGGAAATTAGCAATCCCGACCCGGATCACACTCAACCGTCACTGACTATACGGGTCCACGTGTCATGTTCATCTTCTTTCCCAGAATCTCTCTCTCCCAAGAACTATGGCAGCCGTTCGGTAAGCTCGAGGGCTGGCGTACGTCATGCTCAGCACAACCAGCTAGCGTACACGGATGTGCCCCTCCTCTTGCCCTTCCGTCCAGCATCACCGGCCACTGCTAGACAAGTCTCGCGGAGCCACCACAACCCGCCGCGTCATGAACACTTCCTGGAACCAGGCGAACTCCAAACGGAGGCGGCAGGCTTTCAGCTAGCGAAGTTTGCCGATGTAGACCACAAATTAGTGGTCAGGGCGGCGGGAGCGAGCTCAGACACGAGGTGAGCTGCAGGGGAGTCCACGCACACCACCTGTTCGACAGAATGGCGGTGGGTACGGGAGGTCATTGTGCAGCACTGCTGCAATACGACGGAGACGAGAGAGGTGTCCGAGGTCTCGATCTCGCCCTCCCGACGGCCGCGTAGGCGCAGGCTCCTCCTTGAGGAAGTGGGTCACCGTGACCAGCATCTTGTTGGGGTCACCGTGTGCCGTTGGGGTCGCGTTCTTCCGTCCGGTCAGCTCACGGCGATGTTGAACAACGTGGGAATGACGTCTAGAATGTCCGGCCGATGGGAGCTCAAGCACGTCTGAGGCCTTCATACCGGTCATCTACGCCGGCCACTGGGAGCTCAAACACGTCTGGAGCGTGGCCACCAGCAGCGCTGTGTGCATAATCCTGGCGCTCTCCCTGGAGCAGACGTACACGACGGAGTCAGTGCTCAGCGGTCTTGCGGATGTGCTGTGCATATTCGTCGAGGCATGGATGCTAAGCAAGCTCGTATTAGTCAGTTCGTTGCGTACGGTTTGTTCAAAGCCGATCCATGCCGATGTGTCCTATTAGTATCCGTTGGTAGTGCTAGTTTTAGAGTCCTATTCGGTTTAGGATTTCCTTTTTGAAAGGGTGGAAGAAGATGAATATGACATGTAGGGCCATATAGTAAGTGAGAGAAGTGAGTGATCCCGGTCGGATTCATCTTTTCCCGGCGCGGCAAACAGACTTAGGGTTAAAATTGACCGGGATCAATAAATACAGGGTGTCAATTTCAGGGATTAAAAGTTTAAGGTTGGATTTCGACTACCTGTACAACTTCAAGGTTTATAATAGACTTCACTCTTAGCAATAATCTTACCTTAATGTCGTAAGTGTCACATGATGAGTCTTGTTTAGGTATTGTACTAGTGTGTGGCTGCTGTACACGTGGTGGAAAGCTGCCAAGGTTGAGTCCGTGTATTGTTTGAAAAGTAGTGTCCAGCTAGGACTAGGTTTCTAGTCTGATTAGGAGTAGTCGTGTACTCTGGTCGGTTATGGTACGTGTCCGAGTAGGTCTAGGTATTTGGTCTGGCCGTGCGTGCTTATATACACGTCTAGGTTGAAAGCTTGTAAGATCGTAAGAAAAGGAGAAAATCAATAAAGAGGGGAGAAGAAGGGGTACGACACGTGTCCTTGGCCAAAGTTTTTGCGTGTGCGCGTGTTCGTCGTGATTTGATGTGATCGATCCTGTGGGCGAGTATCAACAGACATTTACTCCCTCATGTCTAAAAATAATATAACTTTCGTCCAAAACCGGGGCAAGGTGGTATCGAGGCTGATGTGTCACTAGTTTTCGCGCATGGCAAGATGGCGACGCACAGGAGCACACGCCGGGAGCGACAGAGAGAACCCCAGTGCACGCAAGCCGGCTGGAGCAGCGGCGCATCTCAGGGTGCAAGTGTTGATGCTCGAGATGGCTGGGAAGCGGGGCTGCGGCGAGTTCGGGCGGCGGTGATGGGCGGCGCTCGGCGTGAACGGGCTAGAGGGCACGAGAGAGCACGGGGGGAGGGGCAAATGAATGAGGTACTCACCCTGAGCATGAAGGCACATACGGGAAAGTCAGGGGAGCTTCGGAGTGAGGACATCGTCGACGGCGGCGGCTACCAAAGCACGGTGTTGACGCAGGGGGGCTCAGGAACGAAAGCGGTGAGGTGGAATATGTTAGAGTCTTATGGAAGTTTGTGCACATACGTGGAAGGCGATAGGGGAAGTTGGGGTGCAGCGAGCCAGCGACGGCCACAAATCGTCCATGGCGGGGCATAGCGGGATGCGAGGAAGAAAATAGGGGCGTCGGTGATGTAGGACACACTGGTCTGAGTACTTCTGTGGGTAGCTTCATCTATATCTATACTACTATTAAAAGAGCAAACAAGAATTCTCCTAAAGCCACACCGCAAAAGTGTATACGAAATAACCAGGATCCTCCGATCTGATTCATCTAACGAAATCTAACCATCAATATTAGTTTGATGGTCTGCCTACCGATCGAACGGCTGACTACGGATGTTCTGCCGTGGTCTGCCTCCGATCGGAGCCCAACGAGTTCAGATCTGCCTCCCCACAATCCTGCAGTCCAGGGTCTCATTCCCACGATCCCGCAATCCACGATGCCATTCCCCCGATCCCCTCCTGGACCTTCCCTCTCCCGAATCTCTCTCCACCTCTCTTCCACCCTCCTCCCGAACCCTCTTCCCCACCGCAGGCGAAAAGTGACGGGCGCAGACAGCGGCGACAAAGCGCGCGGTTGAGGACGACGCCAAGCAGCGGCCATTATCGTCGGATCGTTGCGGCCACCCCCGCTCCTCAACCAGCAGCCGGCCGCCTCAAGCGCCTACGGCCCTCCGCCTCCGCTGCTCCACCACTGCCTGGCCGCTCACGAGCCCCCGCTGCTCCGCCAGCGCATGGCCACCCCGGCCGCCTACAGCTCCAAGCACCCCTCCGCTCTACGCCTCCCCACGCACACCACCGACGGCCCTCGTCGTCGCCCTGTCCGCCAACAGTGGGGAGCGGGACACGCCGCCGAAGATGGGTACGCGGGACAAACTTTCGTTGCCAGGAACGTGGATACGCTGCTAGGTATGCTGGCGCTTCTGTTGTCGGTCTGCCATCGCTGCCGGGGTCGCTGCAGATGAGTTGAATCTGGTACGCCATATCCATTGCCCCATTTTTTTTAATATCCAGCAGCAACTGATTCCCCACATCTGACACACATAGCCGCCATGGCCAACCTTCAGCAGTGCAAGAAGGGTGGTGACACGGTAGTAGGCGCGCCGCTGGGAGCAAGCCGGCGTGGCCCATGGCAGATGCCTGCGGCAGGTGAGCAGTCGTGCAGTCAGCGCGGGTAATAGAGACCACGCAGCATCAGGTTCCCCATTGGGATGATATGCAACGAAGAGTGGCAAGCGGAGCAGCATCCACTGCCACCGGGTCATGATATCAGATATATGCATGATTTTACTACTTGTTCTGGACAAATATCAGGGTATTCCGTTGGTTTTCTGATAAGCGAACCCCGGTACGTTCCTCTCTTTTTTTACACCTTTTGGATTATTATGTTGTTAAAATTGATGATGGTTCTCCAGACTATACAATTGATCTTTTCATTTCCTTTGACCATACAATCGACCTACATAGTTTTTTCATTGTGTTGTATATCTAAGATATATTGAAGATGTAGATTTTAGAGCTCCCTGTTGGCAACTGAATCGCAGGCGGTGAGTGGTTAAGCTCAGCAATGAGGTAAGCTCTCATGTTCCTTCGATGTTTACCGAATGCTTGTTCCGTAGATTTATTTTCTACCTTAGTACGTTCATTTCCCATGAGGCTGAGAATTAATTTGTATCAAACCATTCAAAAGGTAATGTGTCTTATGATTGGGAAAGATAGCATATTTCAGATATGGTGGCGAACAAAGGTAGAATGTAGGCGCCCCTGATTTCTTAAGTTCTTAGCAATTTGATGGTCGCTCACTACTATTTTTATCCCTGTTATATATGATAATGCAAGGTCCTTCAGATTTCTACGGCCTGGATGATAAATGAGAAGACAAAATACTACCGGAAGAAGCAGATGGCTCTGATCATACCCCATATACCCTACTGGCTCAGATAAGGAACTTTATTCTTACCACAATATTGTATGATAGTAGCATTTTTAAGAAAAATGGCCTTATGAACATCACTATGATTATCTGGTGACTCAATATGGGCACATTTTATCCAGCTAAGTTTGAGAATCAGGTAGCTATCATATTTTACATCGTTTTGAGAACAACATCAACTTTTTTCACATTTTTTGTCCTTTCATTTTTTGTTCGTACTTACATGAAAACAGTCTAGCTATTAGAGTTTGTGCCGAAGCACAATCCCTTCCTCTTGCAGTTGATCTGGAACACGAGGGAGGAGTTCTTATCATTGATGCTACTATATATGCTAGCCGTAGATTCAAATGCATATGTTGGTGAGCTCTGTTCTCCAATCACACAGAGTATTTTGCAATCTTATCAGGTCTTGCATATGTTAATTGTTTTTATAAATCAGAATGTGATATTTCTATAAAGTAAGGTATGTAGGTTGAACAATGCATACTGGCCATATTTCATATCAGTACAGTTGAACAATGCATACTGGCCATATTTCTCTAGCAATTCTATTCAAAAATCAAAGGTTCAAATCTTTGCATACTAAGACAACCCCTATTCTTCATAATGCCTCATATAATTAGTGATCTTCCCGGTATCTCATATAATTTATTCAATTGTAATGACAAAATAAATGGTAAATTAAGGATCCACGGATGGTTTGCTCTTGTGCTCCGTCTGATTGTATATTTACCTTGTATTGCATCTCTTTAGAAGCAGCGGAGACTGGGAATAAAAATGTATGACACACGAAGAGATACGTTTAGAAGCAGCAAAACAGGTTCCCCTTGTATATATCTTTCTACCTTTACCCAAACATGTATTTATAAAAGCAAGTGTTGAACGAATATTTATCAATTACCTTTGTATATTTAAATTTCTAGCGATCATGAGCACAACAAATCTTGAAACATGTACTTTCAACAGAGGAGGAAGTGAAGAAAAATGTTATTGTTCAGAAAACCATTTATGAGGATCCTACAGTTCAGTTTTACTCGAGAGATGGTAACTGCTCTATACCTAAATAGTGGAGTAATCAACTCATTTCTTTTTCACTTCCCCTTGCATTATATGAATCTGTGTCCTACATGCACATATTACGAACTATCGGACTTCTAAATTAGCAGAATTACATCTTGAATTCATCAATGGAGCATTATTTTGGACTACTCTTCTTAACTGAGACCAAATGTAAATGCCCTCGAGGCCTTAACTGTAGGATGGCTTAATCCTTTCAGCATCCAAAAGTTATTAAAAAAACTTAGAAAACTCCAGTTATGGTGAAGAATGGATGAGTCTCTGATGGAGATATTTGTATTTCGAGTTCTATCACCACTTGATATTTTTCTTGTTTCGGTACTGTCTGCATTTTTGTTTCATGAATATTCTATTCTGTATTTCTTTTATGTCACAGTTGAAGGTATTGGCAAGTAGGCTGCTCTACATCTTGCCAATTCCATTTCTAATAGGCATGACCCCCCTGTGTTCTGGACAACTAAGGTTACATGCATAATTACCTGATCACGTAGCAATTCTGAGCGAGAAACGTGCATTTGGATTGGATATGGAAGCAAGCCCACCATTTTATTACTCTGAAAGAACTATAGTGATATTTGGCTATTGCTTTCTGTATTAGAGATGCATAGAAACCGAACTGCAGGGCTCACTCTATTTTGATGTGACATTCCTCTATGCCATCGTGCCATACTATTTATTTTGAGTAACCTTTCTATGGTATTTTGTTGGACAATTTTTAGTGTAATCTCTGGCACCTCAATATACGGTAAACAACTGCAAGCTTGGGTATATATTTTTAGTTTCTCATGTTGTATTCATTTTATTTGCTCTGCTACTTTAGCAATCAAATAGAATCAGGCACAAGCTCCAGTTAAACCTGTGCTAAAACTGATTCACAAGTGTGGACTATGGATTCCTTATTTTGTCTGTTTCAGACTTGGGATCGTAGGGAAAAGTGTGGACTATGAATCCATACCAGAACTGGATTGACCTAGCAGCGTATCTTCACAAACAAAAGTCATGGTGTCGGTAACAATAATCAAGATTTAATGTTCCCTTCATTTCCTAGCATCACTCTTACATGCAATATATGCAGGTTCATCATTCATGCGAGGGATATGAAAGATCAAACAAAAGTAAAAGCTGTTTATGCCAACGGATCGTCATAATTCGGGAGGAGTGTTGTGTCGGTTTTATAAATCCAGTAGCGTCCTACTTTTCGCAGTTTATGTAGTTCAATGAAATAATACAATTTTCAAATGATATTTTTATGGTCATATATAATTTTTTTAGAGTTACAAGGTTCCGTGAGATGAGATGATGGCTCTGATGTGTCATTTTGACAAAAGTCCCCCTCCGGCCAGTTCTTGTAGTTCAATTAGATAATGCAATTTTCAAATGATATGTGATATGGTGATATGTTTTAATTAATTTATTTATTTTGAGTTTTCTGTCGAGTTTGAAGTATTGCGTAACGAATCAATGGCTTACTGTTGCATCAGTGCTTATAAGAATTTGACTTTAGTGGGCATCCCATTAAATCCACTTATCCCGCATAAAAATATGTGGGTTTAGGCGGGCCTCCCACATAACGTATGCGACAACTGTGGGGCGGACGCGGGACTCCCGCTTACCGTCCCACTTGCAACTTGATTTTTGCAGAATCCACAAAGTACATATGACAAGCAAAACATATGTTTATACATGAGTTTTTTTTCACAGTTATACGTGCGTTGCACGTGCATGCTTACTAGTGAGAGTAAGGTGCAAACAACGACGGTGCTCTGGACACCGAGCAATTTTGGTGAGTTTTGGTGAGCCTCGACCCTATGCTTCGCCTCCCGAAGATGAAAATATCATCCCGAAGGAGCAGCGTATCCTCGTGGCAAATCCTGCAAGTTTATCCCCAGGATCCGAAATAAATGCAAATATATAAACACTGGAATTTCTTTCCAATATTTCATATATTTGCCTTTCATGGCAACAACAACGGTATCACCTAACAACAAATGAGTAGCAATATCTAAAATATGATGCACCATTAAAGAAGATGTGTGCTAATAAACCCCATACAATGCAACCGTCGAAGCGTAAAAGATGTCCTAAATACTTCACGAACATGTCAACGACCAGGGGTGAGTAGGGGTGATCCATCATTGGTATTATAGTTTGTACTAATCTCTACTACTTAGAAAAAGTAGTGTTCCTTTTCCTGTCAGACAGAACTCTTCGTCCACCGGTTTTTTCCCCTCCCATCATCTTACTCTCTCGATTTTTTCATCTAGATGGTTTTTCCGACCACATGATATTTGACCGCACCTTCCAAATACGCATCTCAATCATATTATTTTACTTATCTTTTGCAGCACTACATGAACTCCACCTTAATTAACTTAACTTTTCCAATAACATGGAATTACGTCATTCGATTCCACACCATATGTCACCCACCTCCCCGCATGTCGCTCAATCATATTAATTTACTTACCATGCATGACCCTACCTATCAAATTATTGAGATAAAAAATATTTGACCCCCGTGGCACAACTAAGTTCTGACTGACATGTGATACGTCAATTAATCCGAATCTTATGATTCCTTTTTCTAGTTCTATTTTTCATCAATGTAATGAACAACCACACTAATGTAGTCTTTCTTAGCCCGACCACTCCAAATATTATATGTTAAAAAATTCTGCTAGGCTTCCCTTCCAGCTCACTGAAGAAATTCTACAGAGATGAACATGTTCATTGGCACTGACCAAGACCAAGATGACGGGTACATTGCCGGAGTTTCCCAAGGACATCTTGATAGTAATCTTTGCCGCTCTTGAAGATCCCCGACCTCATGCGTGTTGGCTCCGTTTGTTCATCCTGGCAATCCGCTTACGCCGAGCTCCGAACCCTTGGGCAGTACAAGCACGGCCAGACGCCTTGCCTGCTTTACACCTCTGAATCTGATCCTGACGATGTTTTGTGCCTCTACAGCCTCGCCAAGAAGAGGTGTTACACGTTATCTCTGCCGCAACCACCTAACCGCGGCATGTATTTGATTGGATCCTCACATGGCTGGCTTGTTACCGTTGGTGAGAGGTCTGAGATGCACCTTCTGCATCCAATCACATATGAACATATTGCTTCAGTGACCACCATTGAGCATTTGAAGCCCATATTTGATGAGTATGTTGATGTCTGCAAGTATGAGATGTCAGGGCACATTGGATCGTACATCAGTTATAATCCGCCATTCACCTTTGCTCTTGCCGAGCCGAGGGATAGACTCCAGTGGAAGGCGTTTGTATTTCCTGATACATCCACGGGAAGCTACATTGTGGTACTCATCCAAGATCGTACAAGCTATCAGCTCTCATTTGCAAAGGCAGGTGATGATAAGTGGACCTGGCTACCGCCTCATTATCTTCACGAGGACTGCACGTACAAGGATAGCATATTGTATGCAATGACTATAAAAGGAGAATGCCACACATTCGATCTTAGTGGCCCTGTGGTCATGGTAAATACGATTATAAGGGCACTTGGGCATTATGATTGTGATAGCAGGTATATTGTTCAAGCTCCATGGGGCAGTCTGCTACTTGTGTTTAGAATAGTTCATGCCATGATTTAGAACCTTTGCCTGGTGCATCCGAGTACCGGAAGACTACAGAAATTAAAATATGTGAGATTGATGCTCTGTGGAATAAAATTGAGCTAACGAATTGTTTGTGTGATCATGTGTTATTTCTTGATCATAACCTATCGCTATGCCTCATTGCTGATGAATATCCTGCTCTCAAGTTAAATTGTTCCTATATTACGGACGATAATTTCCTATGGACAGTGGGACATAAGAATAATCATCATGATATGGGAATTCTTGACTTGAATGATAATAACAGTAGGGAGGAACTTGTGTCTCCTCAGCTTTGGTCCAACTGTCTCGCTCCAATGTGGATTACTCATGATCTTAGAAAGATGAACCTGATGGGCTCAATGAGTCAACAACTATGAATTGAACTACTATAGTTACAATTAACACACAAGAGAGAGATCATGTCTGTGCTCAAAGATGGCCTGCCGAGGGAGTGCTCAACATCAACATCTTTTTCTGCTCAGTACGGTGTAGTAATCCTGTTGGGTTCTACCGTAGGTGCATCGCATGCAGAATAAAAAATTTCTACGCGCAGAACATCCAAGAACTTGCTACGGAGATGGATCACAGATCGTTACCACTAGACGCGCAGTGCCGTGCAGCGGAAGTAGAGTTGGGGCAGCGCGTCCACGTGGTCCGTCTCCTCCTCGTCCGTTCTCCCTCGAGCAGCCGATCCAATCTCCCTCGAACAGCCAGTCGCCGGATCCCACGTACAGGTTCGCCGGAGCAGCGCAAGTGCACCGCCTCTAACGGTATCCGCGCGTGCAGGAGGAACACACCGTGCGGCGGACTGCTAGGTCCGATCACACAGTCGGCGGCGGGTGGAGGTGGCTACTCGCAACTCATGCGGACCCTAATGACGGCGCCGAAGCGATCACCCGATGGGTGTGCCGCACCTCCACTATATATAGGCATCCGGCGCGGGCTCAACTCTTGGGCCTCGCCCGGACCCTAAAGCCCACGTGTTCCTTCCCTTAAGCGCGCGACCCCTTAGGTTCTCGTTCACTTGGTCGCAAGTCAGATCACATCCGGCTCGACCAGCTGGTAGCGGCCTCTAGCAAAGCGTGCCGACTCCAAGTGTCCGATGAAGCTGGTTAGGCAAACCTGTATTTCACACTTCTGTTCCCTTTGCCACACGATATATGTTGTTGTGCACAAGGCGACACAGTCATCCTTGTTGCAGCATGACTTCTTTCTCGTTCCGGTGAATCCGACCAACACTTTGGATTATCTCATAATCCTCATCGCATGGCCATGCTTATCCAGGTCGGATCACCCGAGGGGCCCAGAGTATATCTCTCCTGATCGGAGGGGCAAATCCCATCTTGCTCGACCATGTCTCGCAGCATGGGTATGGACAAGCCCGAAACCTACCTTTGTAACTACCCAGTCACGGAGTAGCGTTTGGTCGGCCCAAAGCAAGTCTGTCACCATCCCGAGTACATGCGCCAACTCAGGTCTTAGGACATAGAACGTATGTTGTACTAGAGACTCACAGATGACCTTTCGCTGCGTCTCATAGTTGGGTCTGTCCAACTCAGACCTTATCTCGGCTCGGATCCGACTACGTCGAATCCGACCAGATCTTTCTGAGTCCATATTATCCGGCTAGCATCCAATGCTACATGGTTAGTGAGACCGAACCATCCACCGTGTCATATGCTAGTCTAACTTGTTGCGCGTCCACACAACCCTTTCGACTAGGGACTCTTTAGGACAGTCATCATACAATGCATAGTCTCACAAAGAAGTCACGTACTTGTTAATACACATCATTGATAATGTCCAAGGACTATCTTTATTCATAAACACATAGGAAATATCATCATACATGATTGCCTCTAGGGCATATCCACTAGTAGAAAACAGGGTACTAGTCCCGGTTCCAGAGGGCCTTGAGTCCCGGTTCTGGAACCGGGACAAAACTGACGGGACTAATACCCTAAACCGTTAGTCTCGGTTTGCTTACGAACCGGGACCAAAGTGGCTCCACGTGGCCGCTGCGGGGCGCCCAGCAGGAGGACCTTTAGTCCCGGTTGGTAAAACCAACCGGGACCAAAAGGGCGCTTGGGTTTTTGTTTTTGTTTGGAAGGGGGGGATTAGGGGTTTTGGAGGGTTAATTTAGGGGTTTCATATTGTGTTAGCTAGCTAATAGAGAGAAGTGACCTCTCTTTCTCCGTGCTTGGTCAACGCTAGCTACTATATATACATATAGAGAGAACTCGACGCTAGATAGTAAGCAAATGAAGGAAACCATTAATTACACAAGATCGTTATGAACATATATAGAGAGAAGTGACATCTCTTTCTCCGTGCTTGGTCGAACAACAAGTTTTCGTATATCTATCCGACGCTACTACATATATACAATATAACATCTCATACAATCCCTAACATCATCTACCTAAGATCCAATTGCAATTCCACATGGTATTCTCCGTCTTCAGGTATGACGTGGTCAAGAAAGAATCCCGCCAATTCCTCTTGAATTGCTCGTATGCGATCATGTGGTAGGAGTTCATCCCGCATCTTCCAGATCTAATTTAAAGAAGGGGGTCAATACATATATATGAATGAAACTCAACACAATTGATGGTAATATATAAAATAAAATTGTGAATATTATTTACGTACTTCAAATTGTTTGTCAGAGAAGCCCCGCTCAGAGGTCGAGTGGCGAATGAACTCGCATACGTAGTATCCACATAAAACAGTCCCGGGTGCCTGGTACAAGCACTTTACGAGAATAGAGTTCAATCAAACTGATAAGCAAGCATGATAATGGTATTGATGAAACTAGAATCAATTAGAGATGCGCGGAACTAGCTAGTACTACTTACTTTGGGGTGTGTAAATCGCAGCTCTTTGTTTAGACCGGGAACCTTTCGGGTGAACTGTTTCCAAACCCTGCCAGGCAAAGAAAATGATTACTTGATATCCTGGCCTCAACCAAAGCCCTGTTTTCTACTAGTGATCTCCAACAAATCCGAGATGATATATGCATGTGTTTTTAGAAAATCATGGAGAAGACAGAATCATCTTGTAGTTACAGCAGACAGTTTTATGTTTCAAATAGTTTGTAATAGTTTGCTCAAATACTGTACACATTTTCTTCACAAACTATTGTGAGAGATTAAATAAATATATGTTATTTCATTGTTGTTACATCAATGTAACAATGTTGTTTGCTACATAAATGAAATAAAATATAAGAGATCTCTATTGTATCATTGCACAAAAGGAAATATTGTACCTGTTTAATAGTATTTTCCACTATTGTTCATTAATGAACCACAAGTATCTGGTTGTAGTCTTTGAAACATAAGCGTATAGGAGACTGAACCCACAACATTTACAAGTTTACAACAATCCATATCATTTATGCTACCAACATTTCATTTCCTGGTACCAGCGGGTCTCTATGGTAGCCGCCACCAATAAGTAGTCAGGTCGTGGAAGAAGTAGGTGTGCTCATGTGATAACTCGGGATGCTCTAAAACTATCACATAATTTTATTCTCGTGCAATCTGATTATAAGGGATAAAAAATTAGTTCAGTTTGTGATTCTTCGGATACGAGACTCAATTTAAGGGTAAAACTTTGACTGCCCTAGCGCGAGTCAAATAAATATCAATATTTATACTAAAATTAAAAGTTGTTTAGAAGTCCTTTTTTTCAACTCACAATGATTGCTAATTTTTATGGTAAATTTAAACAACCTTTTGTAATTAAAATACATTTCATAATAAAATACGCCTTAATAATGTTTAAATCAATTGAACTTAAATGTGATAATAAGGAATAACAAAATTCTATGCCTACTTGGATTAATTTGTGAATCTTGTATTAATGTAGCATATATGTATGTGTGTGTCATTAACTATCTTAATAAGTGTGTGATATAAAAATATATCTTCATAATGAAATTTACAATTAGACATGTGCAAATAGAAAAATCTGGATTACACGAGATGTTTACGAGGAGTTTGCTACCTAATAATTGGCATGCTGCTTTATTCATTTTTTGGGTCAAATAAGTGAAACATATTAGGATGTGGGATCAATATTTTGTTGATGATGTGCATATGTACTTGGTACTAAAATAATATTACCTCATATAGTACAATTTGTAAAGTGTTCACCATATAAAGAGACTTATATTCTAAGTAAAACTGCTTTATAGTGTGAACTTGCTATTACAAATTGGGTCTCCTATTTTGATTAGATATTGAATGATTTTTATATATTTAATAGGCTCTTGGAGGTAACACCTTTTCAATAATAACGTGGTGATTAATTTGTACAACTTAGTGTACTATGTGCGCGCCTTCACTATTGAGCCCGAGATCATCGTCCTGTTTTTTTTTTTTTTTTGGTATGGGTGTTCGCTCTAATGTCAAGGAGCAACAAAACAAGATTGGCAATGGCTATGATGAGTCACACTTACTAGAGAAGACAACCGGGAGTAGAAACTCAAATCTCAAGCCGACCAGATGGAAGAAGCTCAAAGTGCAACCGCTTAGGACATTCTATGGACAAATGTGTATGTGTGTGTGTGTGCGCATGTGCGTGTGCATATGTGTGCAGGTGCGTGCATGTGTGTGTGTGCGCGCGCGCAGCTTAGTCATTGCCTAACTACTATAACTCGTCCAGTGGATGACCAGCCTCGGTCATGCTCACGGTATAGTTAGGAGATTTATTTCAATTTGTTTTCGAGATAGGTGTCCAGCTTCTTCATTTCATCATGGATCATTGCTTCTTCGCGTTTTGGGTTGTAATTTACATTGTTAGATATTAGACTACTTGTGAACCAGCATGTGGTTGGATGGTTAGAGGGACAGTGGTATCCCCAGCCCATCAGGGTTCAAGTCCTAGTGCTTGCATTATTTCTGGATTTATTTCAGAATTTTTGGCGATGTGAATTCAGTGGGAGGAGACGTTCCAGCGATGACGAGGCGCCTATGATGATTTCGTAACTCTCAAGATGATATGCCAGCTCAATGTCTCGGAGGTGCTCATAAGGGTAGGGTGTGCGTGTGTGCGTTCATAGGGGTGAGTGTATGCGCGTTTATATGAGCGCTTGCGTCGGTACTGTGTTAAAAGAAGATATTAGACTACTTGCTATGTTGCATTCATAAGTGCTTGGTTGATATTAAGTATTTATTGTATGTTCCTACTAAGTATTTATTGTATGTACCTAAACGAGGCCTAAAACATTACAGGCCATGTGCAACGCACATGTTGCACATGCCCAGGGCCGATTCGGCTCACCCCCCGCCGATTCGGTCGCCCTATTTAGCCCCTCTCCTCTCACCGACCAAAGCCCCACCACCCTTCTGCCCCCTTTCAATTCCTGCCGACGCGCATAGGCACCTGACGTGGCTTGAGACTGCGTCGGTATTTCCCTAAAGAGGAAGGGATGATGCAGCACAGCGACGGTAAGTATTTCCCTTAGTTATGAAACCAAGGTATCAATCCGTAGAGGAAGATCAAGCACCTACGTAAACAACACCTGCACACAAAGAACAAATACTTGCAACCCCGACGCGTAAGAGAGGTTGTCAATCTCTCAACGGTAAAAGATAAATATTTTTGTATGAGATTGGATAAATAGATCTTGCAAAAGCACAAAATAAAATAGATAAAAAAAGTGCAGCAAGGTATTTTTGGTTTTTTGGAAATATAGATCTGAAAACAAACACGGCAAAAGGATAGATCGGAAAGCAATATGATTAAAGTAGACCCGGGGGCCGTAGGTTTCACTAGTGGCTTCTCTCGTGAGTATAGCATACGGTGGGTGAAAATATTATTGTTGGGCAATTGATAGAAAATCGAATAGTCATGATGATATCCAAGGCAATGATCAATATATAGGCATCACCTCCAAGATTAGTAGACTGAAACAATTCTGCATCTACTACTATTACTCCACATATCGACCGCTATCTAGCATGCATCTAGTGTATTAAGTTCATGGAAAAACGGAGTAATGCAATAAGAACGGTGACATGATGTAGACCAGATCTACTCATGTAGGAATAGATCTAATCTTGTTATCCTTAATGACAACGATACATGCGTGCCTTGCTGCCCCTTCCGTCACTGGGAAAGAACACCGCAAGATCGAACCCATCACAAAGCACCTCTTCCCATGGCAAGAAAAATCGATCTAGTTGGCCTAACTAAACCAAAGATTCGAAGAAGAAATACGAGGCTATAAGTAATCATGCATATAAGAGATCAAAAGAAGACTCAAATAATATTCATGGATAGAAACTGACCATGAACTCAAAATTCATCGGATCCCAGCAAACACACCGCAAAAAGTCATTACATCATATGGATCTCCAAGAGACCATTGTATTGAGAATCAAAAAGAGAGAAGAAGCCATCTAGGTACTGCCTACGGACCCATAGGTCTATGGTGGACTACTCACGCATCATCGGAGAGGCACCTATGATGAAGATGAACCCCTCCGTAATGGTGTCTAGATTGGATGTCGCGGTTCTGGAACTTGCGGCGGCTGGAATTGTATTTCGTCGACTCTCCTAGGGTTTTCTGAATATTTGGAAATTTATAGGGCGAATAGTCGGTTGAGGGGAGTCCCGAGGTGGGCACCCTCCACCAGGCCGCGCCAGGGGCCTCTGGCGCGCCCTGGCGGAGGGTGGCCACCCTGGGCCCCCTCTCTAGTGGTTGTTTGGCCCATCCTGGGTCTTCTAGTCCACAAAAAATCTCCAAAAATTTCCGTGACGTTTGGCCTCCGTTTGCTACTGGTTTTCTGCGAAGTAAGAAACAAGCAAGAACAGCAACTGGTACTTTGGCACTTTGTCAATAGGTTAGTCCCAAAAAATGATATAAAGTTGCTATAAAATGATAGTAAAACATCCAAGACTGATAACATAACAACATGGAACAATAAAAAATTATCGATACGTTGGAGACGTATCGGCACCGACGACGAGGTAAGTGGAGCTCCTTCACCGGTCGGCGGTCCACGGCAGCGGCGATTCCCCTCCTCAGCTTCTCCGACCCCTCCCGCGTGCTCCCGAGCTGCAACCATGGCCCCTGTGAGTTGAGTCACCTCTTTTCTCACTGTTTGTTGTAGCTAGATCTGATAGGATGTGGTCATAGCGTTCGATGTGCATGTTGGGGAACGTTGCATGGGAAACAAAAATTTTCCTACGCTCACCATGATCAATCTAGGAGATGACCATCTACGAGAGGAGATATTGCATCTACATACCCTTGTAGATCGCTAAGAGGAAGCGTTAAGAAACGCGGTTGATGTAGTCGAACGTCTTCGCGAACCAATCATGATCCGTCCCGCCAACTCCCGATCAAGTGCCGAACGGACGGCACGTCCGCGTTCAACACACGTACAACTTGATGACGCCTTCACCTCCTCGATCCAGCGAGCGATGGTGAAGTAGTAGCCTGAGTCCTCCGGCAGCACGACGGCGTGGTGAGGTGGTGGTGGTGACAGCTCAATGCTACTTCTCGAGCATGCGTTGGTTTTCCCTTGAAGAGGAAAGGGTGATGCAACAAAGTAGATAAGTATTTCCCTCAGTTGTTGAGAACCAAGGTATCAATCTAGTAGGAGATACAAACAAGTCCCCAATAGATGTACCTACACAAAGAATCAAACACTTGCACCCAACGCTATAAAGGGGTTGTCAATCCCTTCACGGTTAATTGCAAGGATGAGATCTGATAGAGATAGATATGATAGATTGGTAGATCGGAAAGTAAAACAAAAGTAAAAAGATTGCAGCAAGATATTTTTGGTATTTTTGGTTTTAGATCTGAAAATATAAGATGGAAAATAGACCCGGGGGCCATAGGTTTCACTAGAGGCTTCTCTCATGAAGGAAAATAATACGGTGGGTGAACAAATTACTGTCGAGCAATTGACAGAAAAGCGAATAATTATGAAGATATCCAAGGCAATGATTATGCATATAGGCATCACGTCCATGTCAAGTAGACCGAAACGATTCTGCATCTACTACTATTACTCCACACATCGACCGACTCCTGCCTGCATCTAGAGTATTAAGTTCATGAAGAACAGAGTAACGCATTAGGTAAGATGACATGATGTAGAGGGATAAACTCAAGCAATATGATGAAAACCCCATCTTTTTATCCTCGATGGCAACAATACAATATGTGCCTCGCTACCCCTACTTTGTCACTGGGTGATGACACCGCAAGATTGAACCCAAAACTAAGCACTTCTCCCATTGCAAGAATTACCAATCTAGTTGGCCAAACCAAACCAATAACTCGAAGAGACTTGCAAAGATGTGAAATCATGCATATAAGAATTCAGAAAAGACTCAAATAATATTCATAGATAATCTGAACATAAACCCACAATTCATCGGATCTCGATAAACACACCGCAAAAGAGTATTATATCGGATAGATCTCCATGAAGATCATGAAGAACATGGTATTGAAGAGCAAAGAGAGAGAAAAAGCCATCTAGCTACTAGCTATGGACCCGAAGGTCTGTGGTAAACTACTCACGCATCATCGGAGGGGCAATGGAGTTGATGTAGATGCCCTCCGTGATCGGTTCCCCCTCCGGCAGATTACCGGAAAAGGCTCCAAGATTGGATCTCACGGGAACAGAGGCTTCCGGCGGCGGAAAATTATTTTCGTGGCTCTTTTTGGTATCCAGGGAATATTTGTGAATTTATATTCCAAAGAATAGGGTTAGGGGGGCTGCCGTGGGGCCACAAGCCAGGGGGCGCGCCCCTGTGGCTTGTCGCCACACGGTGGCTCCCCTGCCTTCATCTCCAAGTCTTCTGGGTTGCTTCTGGTCCAAGAAAAATCATTCCGAAGATTTTATTCCGTTTGGACTCCGTTTAATATTCCTTATCTGCAATACTCAAAAACAAGGAAAAAACAGAAACTGGCACTTGGCTCTAGATTAATAGGTTAGTCCCAAAAATAATATAAAATAGCATATTAATGCATATAAAACATCCAAAATAGATAATATAATAGCATGGAACAATAAAAAATTATAGATACGTTGGAGACGTATCAAGCATCCCCAAGCTTAATTCCTACTCGTCCTTGAGTAGGTAAATGATAAAAATAGAATTTTTGATGTGGAATGCTACCTAACATATTTATCCATGTAATATTCTTTATTGTGGCATGAATATTCAGATCCATTAGATTCAAAACAATAGTCTAATATTGACATAAAAACAGTAATACTTCGAGCACACCAACAAGGCAATTGCGTCCTTTCAAAATAACATGGCCTTAGAAAGTTATCCCTACAAAATCATATGGTCTGGCTATGCTCCATCTTCCCCACACAAAGTATCTAAATCATGCACAACCCCGATGAACAAGCCAAGCAATTGTTTCACACTTTTAATGTTCTCAAACCTTTTCAACTCTCACGCAATACATGAGCACGAGCCATGGATATAGCACTATAGGTGGAATAGAATATGGTGGAGGTTGCAAGGAAAAAGGAGAAGATAGTCTCACATCAACTAGGCGTATCAATGGGCTATGGAGATGCCCATCAATAGATATCGATGTGAGTGTGTAGGGATTGCCATGCAACAAATGCACTAGAGCTACAAGTGTATGGAAGCTCAAAAAGAAAACTAAGTGGTTGTGCAAAAGATGAAAAATTCCACTAGTTATATGAAAGTGACAAAATAGGAGACTCTCTATCATGAAGATCATGGTGCTACTTTGAAGCACAAGTGTGGAAAAAGATAGTAGCAATTGTCCCTTCTCTCTTTCTCTCATTTTTTTTCATTTTTTTTATTTTGGTGGGCATCTTTGGCCTCTTTTTTTTATTTGGGCTTCGCTGGCCTCTTTTATTTTTTTGTAAAGTCCGGAGACTCATCCCAACTTGTGAGGGATTCATAGCTTCCATCATCCTTTTATCTCACGGGATCAATGCTCTAATAATGAAAATCATCACACTTTTATTTACTTATAACTCAAAAGAAAAATTACAACTCGATACCTAGAACAAAATATGACTCTATATGCAATATGAAAGTGATGGTGCATGTCATGAAAAAACGGAACGGTGGAAGTTGCATGGCAATATATCTCGGAATGGCTATGGAAATGCCATAATAGGTAGGTATGGTGGCTGTTTTGAGGAAAATATATGGTGGCTATTTTGAGGAAGGTGGGTTTGATGTACCGGCGAAAGTTGCGCGGTACTAGAGAGGCTAGCAATGGTGGAAGGGTGAGAGTGCGTATAATCCATGGACTCAACATTAGTTATAAAGAACTCACATACTTATTGCAAAAGTCTATTAGATATCAAACAAAGCATTAGACGCATGCTCCTAGGGGAGAGGTTGGTAGGATTTAACCATCGCGCGCTCCCGACCCTCACACAAAGGTCGACAATCATTAAACAAATGATGCTCCGACTTCGTTACATAACGGTTCACCATACGTGCATGCTACGGGAATCACAAACTTCAACGCAAGTATTCTTCTAATTCACAACTACTCACTAGCATGACTCTCATATTACCATCTTCATTATCTCAAAACTATATGCAAGGAATCAAACTTCTCATAGTATCCAATGCACTTTATATGAAAGTTTTTATTATATCCCTCTTGGATGCCCATTATATTAGGACTAAATTCACAACCTAAACCAATTACCATGCTGTTTAAAGACTCTCAAAATAATATAAGTGAGGTACGAGAGTTCAATAATTTCTATAAAATAAAACACCACTATGCTCTAAAAACATATAAGTGAAGCACTAGAGAAACATTGCCTAGCTCAAAAGATATAAGTGAAGCACATAGAGTATTCTAATAAATTCACGATTAATGCGTGTCCCCCTCAAAAAGATGTGTGCAGCAAGGATGATTGTGGCAAACTAAAAAGCAAAGACTCATATCATACAAGACGCTCCAAGCAAAACACATATCATGTGGTGAATAAAAATATAGCCTCAAGTAAATTTACCGATGGATTGAAGACGAAAGAGGGGATGCCTTCCGGGGCATCCCCAAGCTTAGGCTTTTTGGTATCCTTGAATATGGCTTGGGGTGCCTTGGGAATCCCCAAGCTTAGGCTCTTGCCATTCCTTATTCCATTGTCCATCAAATCTTTACCCAAAACTTGAAAACTTCACAACACAAAACTCAACAGAAAACTCATGAGATCCGTTAGTATAAGAAAAATAAATCACCACTTTAGGTACTGTTGTGAACTCATTATTTATTTATATTGGTGAAATATCTACTGTATTCCAACTTCTCCATGGTTCATACCCCCCGATACAACCCATAGATACATCAAAATAAGCAAACAACACAAAGAAAACATAATCTGTCAAAAACAGAACAGTCTGTAGAAATATGTAAACTTAGAATACTTCTGTAACTCCAAAAATTCTGAAAAATTAGGAAAATCAGGGAAATTTGTATATCAATCTTTTGTAAAAATTTCAGATCAAAATCACGTTCCAGTGAATTTACAAAATTCCTGGACTGAGAGCAAAAGTTTCTGTTTTTCAGCAAAATCAGATTGCAAACACCGTAGACCATCCCAAAGGTCTTACTTGGCTCAAACACTAATTTAAACAAGAAAACACATTTATTACAGAGGTAATAATGTGTGAAGCACTCAAAAACAGAAGAAAAAACAAAAGCATAAAAATAAAATTGGGTTGCCTCCCAACAAGCGCTATTGTTTAATGCCCCTAGCTAGGCATAACGCAATAGATCTAGGTATTGTCATCTTTGGTATGCAATCCATAAGTAGCTCTCATAATAGATTCATAAGGTACTTTTGTTTTCTTTATAGGAAAGTTCTCCATGCCTTTCCTTAATGGAAATTGGAATCTAATATTTCCTTCCTTCATATCAATAATTGCACCAATCGTTCTAAGGAAAGGTCTACCAAGAATAATAGGACATGTAGGATTGCAATCTATATCAAGAACAATGAAATCTATGGGCACATAATTCCTATTTGCAACAATAAGAACATCATTAATCCTTCCCATAGGTTTCTTAATAGTGGAATCCGCAAGATGCAAATTTAAAGAGCAATCATCAAATTCACGGAAACCTAGCACATCACATAAAGTTTTTGGAATCGTGGAAACGCTAGCACCCAAATCACACAAAGCATGGCACTCATAATCTTTAATTTTAATCTTAATAGTGGGTTCCCACTCATCATAAAGATTTCTAGGTATAGAAACTTCCAACTCAAGTTTTTCTTCAAAAGATTTCATCAAAGCATCCACGATATGTTTAGTAAAAGCTTTATTTTGATTATAAGCATGGGGAGAATTCAACATGGATTGCAACAAGGAAACACAATCAATCAAAGAACAACTATCATAATTAAAGTCCTTGAAATCCAAAAGAGTGGGTTCATTGCTATCTAAAGTTTTGACCTCTTCAATCCCACTTTTATCAATCTTAGCATTAAGATCTATAAACTCCGAATCATTGGGACGCCTTCTAACTAAAGTTGACTCATATCCAGTCCCATCTTTATCAAGATTTACATTAGAAAACAAAGATTCAATAGGAGTCGCATCAATCACTTTTGGATCTTCATCAATAATATCATGAGAACACACTTTTTCAAGCCATTCACGCTTAGCACGTATTCTAGCGGTTCTTTCCTTACACTCATCAATAGAAATTCTCATAGCTTTTTTAAAGACTCATTAATATCATGCTTGGGAGGAATAGATCTAATTTTCAAAGAATCAATCTCAAGATAAATTCTATCAACGTTCCTAGCCAAATCATCAATCTTGAGCAATTTTTCTTCAATCATAGCATTGAAACCTTTTTGCGAGCTAATAAATTCTTTAATATTATTCTCAAGATCAGAGGGCATCTTATTATAATTTCCATAAGAATTGCTGTAGGAATTACCATAATTATTAGAGGAATTACTAGGAAAAGGCCTAGGATTGAAATTACCTCTATACGCGTTATTACCAAAATTGTTCCTACCAACAAAATTCACATCCATAGATTCATTACTATTTCCAATCAAAGAATACAAAGGCATATCATTAGGATCAATAGGAGTACTCTTACTAGCAAACAATTTCATCAATTCTTCCATCTTGTCACTCAAAGTATTTATTTCTTCAATAGCATGCACTTTTTTACTAGTAGGAGATCTTTCGGTATGCCATTGAGAGTAATTTGCTATAATATTATCTAGGAGTTTAGTAGCTTCTCCTAACGTGATTTCCATAAAAGTACCACCCGCGGCGGAATCTAAGAGATTCCTAGAAGCAAAATTCAATCCCGCAAAAAAAATTTGTACAATCATCCATAAACTCAAACCATGCGTGGGGCAATTTCTAATCATTAATTTCATCCTCTCTCAAGATTGTGCAACATGCTCATGATCAAGTTGCTTAAAATTCATAATATCTTTCCTAAGGGAGATGATCTTAGCGGGCGGAAAGTACTTGGAAATAAAAGCATCTTTACACTTATTCCATGAATCAATACTATTTTTAGGCAAAGATGAAAACCAAGTTTTAGCACGATCTCGTAGTGAGAACGGAAATAGCTTCAATTTAACAATATCATTATCCACATCTTTCTTCTTTTGCATATCACACAACTCAACGAAAGTATTTAGATGGGATGCATCATCTTCACTAGGAAGGCCAGAAAATTGTTCTTTCATAACAAGATTGAGCAAAGCGGCATTAATTTCATAAGATTCCGCACTAGTGGCGGGAGCAATCGGAGTACTAATAAAATCATTATTATTAGTATTGGAAAAGTCACACAACTTGGTATTCTCTTGAGACATCGTGACAAAGTAAGCTATCTAGCACACAAGCAAAAAAAGCAAACGAAAAGACGAACGGAAGAAGGGCGAATAAAAATTCAAATCTTTTTGGAAAATCGTTTTAGAAGTGGGGGAGAGGAAAACGAGAGGCAAATGGCAACTAAAGTAAATGCAAGAGATGAGTTTGTGATGGGTACTTGGTAGGCTTGATGTAGATCTCCCCAGCAACGGCGCCAGAAATCCTTCTTGCTACTTCTCGAGCATGCGTTGGTTTTCCCTTGAAGAGGAAAGGGTGATGCAGCAAAGTAGATAAGTATTTCCCTCAGTTGTTGAGAACCAAGGTATCAATCCAGTAGGAGATACAAGCAAGTCCCCAATAGATGTACCTACACAAAGAATCAAACACTTGCACCCAACGCTATAAAGGGGTTGTCAATCCCTTCACGGTTAATTGCAAGGATGAGATCTGATAGAGATAGATATGATAGATTGGTAGATCGGAAAGTAAAACAAAAGTAAAAAGATTGCAGCAAGATATTTTTGGTATTTTTGGTTTTAGATCTGAAAATATAAGATGGAAAATAGACCCGGGGGCCATAGGTTTCACTAGAGGCTTCTCTCATGAAGGAAAATAATACGGTGGGTGAACAAATTACTGTCGAGCAATTGATAGAAAAGCGAATAATTATGAAGATATCCAAGGCAATGATTATGCATATAGGCATCACGTCCATGTCAAGTAGACCGAAACGATTCTGCATCTACTACTATTACTCCACACATCGACCGACTCCTGCCTGCATCTAGAGTATTAAGTTCATGAAGAACAGAGTAACGAATTAGGTAAGATGACATGATGTAGAGGGATAAACTCAAGCAATATAATGAAAACCCCATCTTTTTATCCTCGATGGCAACAATACAATACGTGCCTCGCTACCCCTACTTTGTCACTGGGTGAGGACACCGCAAGATTGAACCCAAAACTAAGCACTTCTCCCATTGCAAGAATTACCAATCTAGTTGGCCAAACTAAACCAATAACTCGAAGAGACTTGCAAAGATGTGAAATCATGCATATAAGAATTCAGAAAAGATACAAATAATATTCATAGATAATCTGAACATAAACCCACAATTCATCGGATCTCGACAAACACACCGCAAAAGAGTATTATATCGGATAGATCTCCATGAAGATCATGAAGAACATGGTATTGAAGAGCAAAGAGAGAGAAAAAGCCATCTAGCTACTAGCTATGGACCCGAAGGTCTGTGGTAAACTACTCACGCATCATCGGAGGGGCAATGGAGTTGATGTAGATGCCCTCCGTGATCGGTTCCCCCTCCGGCAGATTACCGGAAAAGGCTCCAAGATTGGATCTCACGGGAACAGAGGCTTCCGGCGGCGGAAAATTATTTTCGTGGCTCTTTTTGGTATCCAGGGAATATTTGTGAATTTATAGGCCGAAGAATAGGGTTAGGGGGGCTGCCGTGGGGCCACAAGCCAGGGGGCGCGTCCCCCCCTAGGGCGCGCCCCTGTGGCTTGTTGCCACACGGTGGCTCCCCTGCCTTCATCTCCAAGTCTTCTGGGTTGCTTCTGGTCCAAGAAAAATCATTCTGAAGATTTTATTCCGTTTGGACTCCGTTTAATATTCCTTATCTGCAATACTCAAAAACAAGGAAAAAACAGAAACTGGCACTTGGCTCTAGATTAATAGGTTAGTCCCAAAAATAATATAAAATAGCATATTAATGCATATAAAACATCCAAAACAGATAATATAATAGCATGGAACAATAAAAAATTATAGATACGTTGGAGACGTATCACTCAGCAGGGCTTCGCCACGCGATGTTTAGAGGAGAAGAACTACGAGGGAGAGGAGGGGCAGCGCTGTAGCAAGTTGTGGTGCGGCTGCCCCCTCTCTACCTCTATATATATAGGGGGAAGGGAGGAGGGTAGGGCGCCCTAGGGTTTCCCCTAGGGGCCGGCGGCCAAGGGGGTGGCCAGGGTTTCGGTGCCCCCTCCAAGGTGCCTTGCCTCCCAAGTTGGGGTGGCCGACGGCCCTAGGGGGTGTTGCCCCCTTCCTAGCCGTGGTGGGCTGAGGTTGGGCGGCGCCCAGCGCCTTAGTGGGCTGGTGTGCCCCCTTCCTTGGCGCATGAGGCCCCCCAACACTTGCAGGGGCCCCCCGAAACCCCTTTCGGTATTCCGTCGAATCCCCGATATGCCTCAGAACACTTCCGGACTCCGATTCCCTTCATCCCATATATCAATCTTCATCTCCGGACCATTCCAGAGTTCCTCGCCACATCCGGATCTCATCCGGGACTCCGAACAACCTTCGATCACCAACATAATAACTCGACTATACTTATATCGTCATCAAACGTTAAGTGTGTAGACCCTGCGGTTCGAGAACTATGTAGACACGACCGAGACACCTCTACGGTCAATAACCAATAGCCGGACCTGGAAGCCCATATTGGTTCCTACATATTCTACGAAGATCTTTATCGGTCGAACCTCGATGTCAAGGATTCAGTCAATCCCGTATGTAGTTTCCTTTGTTCTTCGGTATGTTACTTGCCCGAGATTCGATCGTCGGTATCTCCATACCTAGTTCAATCTCGTTACCGTCAAGTCTCTTTACTCGTTCCGTAATACAAGATCCCGTGGCTAACATTTTAGTCACTTTGCTTGCAAGCTCATTATGATGTTCTATTACTGAGTGGGCCCTGAGATACCTCTCTGTCACATGGAGTAACAAATGCCACTCTCGATCCATGCCAACCCAACAGACACCCTCTGAGATACCTGTAGAGCACCTTTATAGTCACCCAGTTACGTCGCGACATTTGATACACACAAGGTACTCCTCCGGTGTCAGTGAGTTGCATGATCTCATGGTCATATGAACAGATACTTGACATGTAGAAAACTATAGCAATAAACTCACACGATCATATGCTACGTTCATAGTTTGGGTCTTGTCCATCACATCATTCTCCTAATGATGTGATCCCGTTATCAAATGACATCTCATGTCCATGGCTAGGAAACTTTGACCATCTTTCATCAACGAGCTAGTCTACTAGAGGCATACTAGGGACACAGTGTTGTCTATATACCCACACGTGTATTTGAGTTTCCAATCAACACAATTATAGCATGGATAATAAACGATTATCATGAACAAGGAAATATAATAATAACAATTTTATTATTGCCTCTAGGACATATTTCCAACAGTCTCCCACTTGCACTAGAGTCAATAATCTAGCTCACATCACCATGTGATTAACACTTACATCACCATGTGATTAACACTTACATCATCATGTGATTAACACTTACATCATCTTGTTATTAACACCCAATGAGTTCTGGGGTTTGATCATGTTTTGCTTGTGAGAGAGGTTTTAGTCAGCAAGTCTGTAACATTCATATCCATGCACACTTTGCAACTCTCTATACTGTAGAAGCTGCTACCACGCTTCACTTGGAGCTATTCCAAATGGCTACCCCACTATACGTATCCGGATTGCTACTCTGATTCGTCAGATATTCCAAACTTGCATCGACGTAACTCTTTACGACGAACTCTTTATCACCTCTATAATCGAGAAACATCTCCTTAGTCCTCTAGTTACTAAGGATAATTTTGACCGCTGTCTAGTGATCCACTCCTGGATCACTCTTGTACCCCCTTGCCAGACATGGGGCAAGGCACACATCAAGTGCAGTACACAGCATGGCATACCGTATAGAGCCTATGGCTAATGGCATAGGGAACGACCTTCGTCCTTTCTCTTTCTTCTGCCGTGGTCGATTTTTGAGTCTTACTCAACTTCACACCTTACAAATCTGGCAAGAACTCCTTTTTGACTGATCCATTTTGAACTCTTTCAAAAACTTGTCAAGGTATGTTCTCATTGATAGTCTTATCAAGCATCTTGATCTATCTCTACAGATCTTGATGCCCAATATACTAGTAGCTTTATCCGGGTCTTCCTTTGAAAAACTCTTTTCAAACAACCCTTTATGCTTTCCAGAAATTCTACATTATTTCCGATCAACAATATGTCAACCACATATACATACCAGAAATTCTACAGTGCTCCCACTCACTTTCTTGTAAATACAAGTTTCTCATAAACTTTGTATAAACTCAAAAACTTTGATCACCTCATCAAAGCGTATATTCCAACTCTGAGATGCTTGCTCCAGTCCATAGAAGAATCACTGGAGCTTGCATACCTTTTAGCATCCTTAGGATCGACAAAACCTTCTGGTTGTATCACATACAACCTCTCCTCATGGAAACCATTAAGGAAACTTTGTTTTGGCATCCATCTGCCAGATTTCATAATCGAAAAATGCAGCAACTGCTAACATAATTCCAACAGACTTTAGCATCGCTACGGGTGAGAGAGTCTCATCGTAGTCAACTCCTTGAACTTGTCGGAAACCTTTTCGCGACAAGTCGAGCTTTACAAAGGGTGACATTTACCATCAGCGTTTGTCTTCCTCTTAAAGGTCCATTTGTACTTAACGATCTGCCGTTCAACGGGCAAGTCTACCAAAGTCCATACTTGGTTTTCATACATGGTCCTATCTCGGATTTCATGGCTCCTAGCCATTTGTTGGAATCCAGGCCCACCATCGCTTCTTCATAGTTCGTAGGCTCATCGTTGTCTAACAACATGATTTCCAAGACAGGATCACCGTACCACTCAGGGGCAGTACGTATCCTTGTCAACCTACGAGGTTCGGTAGTAACTTGATCCGAAGTTTCATGATCATCATCATTAGCTTCCTCTTCATTTGGCATAGGCACCGCAGAAACATCTTTCTGCGTTGTGCTACCATCCAACTGAAGTGACGGTTCAATAACCTCATCAAGTTCTACTTTCCTCCCACTCAATTCTTTCGAGAGAAACTGTTTCTCGAGAAAGGACCCGTTCTTAGCAACAAACACTTTGCGCTTGGATCTGAGATAGAAGGTATACCCAACTGTTTCCTTAGGGTATTCTATGAAGATGCATTTGTACGCTTTGGGTTCTAGCTCATTAGGTGAAAAACCTTTCACATAAGCGTCGCAGCCCCAAACATTAAGAAATGACAGCTTAGGTTTCTGCCAAACCATAATTCATATGGTGTCATCTCAACGGATTTAGATGGTGCCCTACTTCAAGTGAATGTAGTTGTCTCTAATGCATAACCCCAAAACGATAGTGGCAAAACGATAAGAGACATCATAGTATGCACCATATCCAATAGGGCACGACTACGACGTTCGGACACACCATCACACTATGGTGTTCCAGGCGGCGTGAGTTGTGAAACAATTTCCACATTGTCTTAAGTTGCATACCAAACTTGTAACTCGGATATTCACCTCCACGATCATATCGCAGACATTTTATCTTCTTGTCACGATGATCTTCAACTTCACTCTGAAATCACTTGAACCTTTCAAATGTTTCAGAATTGTGTTTCATTAAGTAAATATCCCCATATCTACTCAAATCATCAGTGAAGGTAAGAAAATAACGATATCCACTGCGTGCCTCAACACTTATTGGACCACATACGTCAACATGTATCATTTCCAATAAGTCACTAGCCCGCTCCATCATACCGGAATACGGGGTCTTAGTCATCTTTCCCAAGAGGCATGGTTCGCATGTCTCAACCGATTCGAAATCGAGTGAGTTAAAAGATCCATCAGCATGGAGTTTCTTCATGCGCTTTACACCAATATGACCTTGGCGGCAGTGCCACAAGTATGTGGTACTATCATTATTAACTTTGCATCTTTTGGCATCAACATTATGAACATGTGTATCACTACGATCGAGATTCAATAAACCATTCACATTGGGTGCATGACCATTGAAGGTATTATTCCTGTAAACAGAATAACCATTATTCTCTAACTTAAATTAATAACCGTTATTGCAATAAACACGATCTAATCATGTTCATGCTCAATGCAAACACCAAATAACATTTATTCAGGTTCATCACTAATCCCGAAGGTAGAGGGAGCGTGCGATGGTGATCACATCAACCTTGGAAACACTTCCAACACACATCGTCACCTCGCTCTTAGATAATCTCCGTTTATTCCGTAGCTTTTATTTCGAGTTACTAACATTTAGCAACTGAACTGGTATCTAATACCCAAGTGCTACTAGGAGTACTAGTAATGTACACATCAATAATTCGTATAACAAATATACTTATGTTGACGTTTGCCAGTCTTCTTATCTACCAAGTATCTAGGGTAGTTCCGCTCCAGTGACCGTTCCCCTCATAGTAGAAGCACTTAGTCTCAGGTTTGGGTTTAACCTTGGGTTTCTTCACTCGAGCAGCAACTGGCTTGCCAATCATGAAGTTTCCCTTCTTACCCTTGACCTTCTCGAAACTAGTGGTTTTACCAACCATCAACACTTGATGCTCCTTCTTGATTTCTACCTTCGCGATGTCAAACATCGCAAATAGCTCAGGGATCATCTCCATCCCTGGCATTTTATAGTTCATCACGAAGCTCTAGTGGCTTCGTGGCAGTGACTTGGAGAACTATATCAATCACTATCTTATCTGGAAGATCAACTCCCACTCGATTCAAGCGATTGTAGTACTCAGATAATCTAAGCACATGCTCACTGATTGAGCTATTCTCCTTCATCTTGCAGGCAAAGAATCTTTGTTGGAGGTATCATACCTCTCAACACGGGCACGAGCGTGAAATCCAATTTCAGCTCTTGGAACATCACATATGCTCTGTGACGTTCAAAACGTATTTGGAGCCTCAATTCTAAGCCGTAATGCATGACACACTAAACTATCAAGTAGTCATGGGAACGTGCTTGTCAGATGTTCACAACATCCACAAATGCCGCTTCAGGGGGTGGCGCACCGAGCGGTGCATTAAGGACATAAGCCTTCTGTGCAGCACTGAGGACAATCCTCAGATCACGGACAAAGTCCGCATAATTGCTACTACCATCTTTCAACTTACTTTTTCTCTAGGAACGTATCAAAAATCAGGGGAGCTACAACGCGAGCTATTGATCTACAACATAATTTGCAAACACACTTTGACTATGTTCATGATAATGAGTTCAATTAATCATATTATCTAAGAACTCCCACTGAAATCAACATCCCTCAGGTTGTCTAAGTGTGACATGATCCAAATCCACCAACCCAAGTCCGATCATCACGTGAGATGAGGTGGTTTCAATGGTGAACATCTCTATGTTGATCATATCTACTATATGACTCATGTTTGACCTTTCGATCTCTTGTGTTCGGAGGCCATGTCTGTACATGCTAGGCTCTTCAAGTTTAACCCGAGTGTTCCGCATGTGCAACACTGGCTTGCACCCGTTGTATGCGAACGTAGAGTCTATCACACCCGATCATCACGTGGTGCTTTGAAATGACGAACTTTCGCAACGGTGCACACTCGGGGAGAACACAATTTTATCTTGAAATTTTAGTGAGGGATCACCTTATAATGCTACCGTCGTCCTAAGCAAAACAAGGTGAATAAAAGGATTAACATCACATGCAATTCATAAGTGACATGATATGGCCATGAACTTGTGCTTTTGATCTCCATCTCCAAAGCACCGGCATGATCTCCATCGTCAACGGCATGACACCATGATCTCCATCATCTTGATCTCCATCAACGTGTCGCCATGAGGTCGTCGCGCCAACTATTGCTTCTACAACTATTGCTAACTCATAGCGATAAAGTAAAGCAAACGGTGCAAATAAATTAAAGACAACCCTATGGCTCCTTCCGGTTGCCGTACTCATCGACATGCAAGTCGATATTAACTATTACAACATGATCATCTCATACATCAAATATATATCACATCATGTCTTTGGCCATATCACATCACAACATACCCTGCAAAAACAAGTTAGACGTCCTCTAATTGTTGTTGCATGTTTTACGTGGCTGCTATGGGTATCTAGCAAGAACGATTCTTACCTATGCAAAACCACAACGGTGATACGCAAATTGCTATTCAACCTTCTAAAAGGACCGCCTCAATCAAATCCGATCCAACTAGAGTAGGAGAGACAGACACCCGCCAGCCATCAGTCGATGGAACCGGTCTCTCGTACGTGGACGAGTAAGGTTGGTCCGAGCCGCTTCATCCCACAATACCACTGAATCAAGAAAAGACTAAGGGAGGAAGCAATCTGAATATCAACGCCCACAAACTCCTTTGTGTTCTACTCGTGATCTCATCTACGCATAAACCTAGCTCTGATACCACTGTTGGGGAACGATGCATGGGAAACAAAATTTTTCCTACGCGCACGTAAGATCTATCCATGGTGATGAGCATCTACGAGAGGGAGAATGGATCTACATACCCTTGTAGATCGCTAAGCGGGAAGCGTTAAGAAACGTGGTTGGTGTAGTCGAACATCTTCGCGATCCAATCACGAGCCGTCCCGCGATCTAGCGCCGAACGGACGGCACGTCCGCGTTCAGCACACGTACAGCTCGATGACGATTTCCGCCTTCTTGATCTAGCAAGAGGGGGCAGAGAGGCAGATGAGTTCTCTGACAGCACAACGGCGTGGTGGCGGTGGTGGTGAACTAATCCGGCAGGGCTTCGCCGAGCTTTGCCGAACTAATCTAGAGGAGAAAACGATCTAGAGCGAGAGAGGGCAACACATGGCTTTTCAGGTGTGGCTGCCCTCAAAAACCTCCGCTATATATAGGAGGAAGGGGAGGTAGGGAGGCAGCCCTAGCCCCTCCTCCAAGGAGGGGTTCGGCCGAACCAAGGGGGAGGAGACCTCCTCCCACTCGGATTCCTCCTCCTACAAGGGAGGTGGAGTCCTGGGAGGACTCCCCACTTGGCCCCTCCTCTCCTCTTCGCATGGGCCCTTAGGGGCTGGCTTGCCCAGCCCACTAGGGGCTGGTGCGCCACCCCTAAGGCCCATGTGGCCCCTGGAGTGGGTGGCCCCCTCCCAATGGACCCCGGAACCCTCCCGGCACCCTCGGTACAATACCGGTGACGCCCGAACTTTTTCCGGTGACCAAAACGGGACTTCCTATATATCAATCTTCGTCTCCAGACCATTCCGGAACTCCTCGTGACGTCCGGGATCTCATCCGGGACTCCAAACAACATTCGGTCACCAACATACATAACTCAACTATACCGAAACATCACCGAACTTTAAGTGTGCAGACCCTGCGGGTTCGAGAACTATGCCGACATGACTGAGACACCTCTACGGTCAATAACCAATAGCGGGGCCTGGATGCCCATATTGGTTCCTACATATTCTATGAAGATCTTTATCGGTTGAACCTCTATGTCAAGGATTCAGTTAATCCCATATGATGTTCCCTTTGTTCTTCGGTATGTTACTTGCCCGAGATTCGATCATCGGTATCTCTATACCTAGTTCAATCTTGTTACCGACAAGTCTCTTTACTCGTTCCGTAATACAAGATCCCGTGGCTAACTCTTTAGTCACTTTGCTTGCAAGGCTCATTGTGATGTTGTATTACCGAGTGGGCCCTGAGATACCTCTCCATCACATGGAGTAACAAATCCTAGTCTTGATCCATGCCTACCCAACAGACACCCTCGGAGACACCTGTAGAGTATCTTTATAGTCACCTAGTTACGTTGTGACGTTTGATACACACAAGGTATTCCTCCGGTGTCAGTGAGTTGCATGATCTCATGGTCATAGGAACAGATACTTGACATGCAGAAAACTATAGCAATAAACTCACACGATCATATGCTACGTTCATAGTTTGGGTCTTGTCCATCACATCATTCTCCTAATGATGTGATCCCGTTATCAAATGACATCTCATGTCCATGGCTAGGAAACTTTGACCATCTTTGATCAACGAGCTAGTCTACTAGAGGCATACTAGGGACACAGTGTTGTCTATATACCCACACGTGTATTTGAGTTTCCAATCAACACAATTATAGCATGGATAATAAACGATTATCATGAACAAGGAAATATAATAATAACCATTTTATTATTGCCTCTAGGGCATATTTCCAACATGCTAGGTACGATCATGTGTGAGGTAACCTCACCACATAGGGTACAAGGTTAGCACACCTCGCACCCTCTATGCAACCAAACATCGTGCTTATGTGTGACTTCGGACGATGCGGGCAACCAAACAGCATTTGCTAAGACGACCCCTAATGCGTGAGAACGAAATGCAGTCAACCAAACAGGTTGCAGATGTTGGTTTAGAGGCTGTTTTTCCTCAACCATCTCTTGTGAGACACCCTTTAGGTAGCCAGGGCCGGCTGCTACGGCGGCCAAACACGCCCTTAGACGAACCACAATTCTGAACTCATATTCCATTGCAGTTCGTAGCAGCAAACCAAACCCTGGTTACTCGTTCCCAAATACCTCCCAGCCAAACCAAGATCCACCTACACGTAAGCCGTCAGCCATGGAAGATGCGCTGGAAAAGCGTGCTCCCAAGAGGCATATATCTGTTGGAGAACCATCGGCGGGCTGGGTGGGGGCGGTAGCGACAGCGACAAAGTGTAGGGAAGGCTCGATGGCCTGGACCTCATCAACCGCTTCCCCGACACCTTGCTAGGCACCATCGTCTCCCTCCTCCCCACCAAGGATGTCGCATGCACTTAGGCCCTCTCCTGCCGTTGGAGTCCCCTTTAGCTCTCATCCAGCGCGTCGCTCAACCTCGGGACAGACCTAAATCTCTCGGACAATGACTCGCATGTCGCGCTGGTCTCCAGATTCCTCTCCATCATTCCGGCCCTGCCCGCCGCTTCCAGCTCCTCATCTCCTGTTGGAACAAACCCGGTCCAGCGACGAACGCCGAGCTATGCCTCTGACGACATGAACGCCAGACGGACCTCTCTCTCTCACACACACACATACTCGGACGCACGTAGGTGGAAGAAGGAGCACATTGGACACAAGGTTTTTCTGGCGACAAACGCCTCGCCGCACGAACGGTGCCACGCCGATGAATGGCTCCATTTTTTCTTCAGCACAAACTGAATGGCACAGACCACTTAATAGTACACAGGATCGGGGGAGATTTATACACATGCGCTCACCCATGCCGCACCTGCCGTGCGCTTGATCCGCATCCCGCGCCGACGCCTGTGACACGTTCGTGCGCGTACGACTCGCTTATGACACCAATGCTCACCATGAGCTGTTTTCAACTCCCAAAGAAAATAAGTCGGAACCTGAATTCAATCTCGTCGAACTTCTGGTGGGATCAAACAAATGGTGAGAAAAAGATGCACTGGCTTGCTTGACACAAGATGTGTACTGCGAAAAAGGAAGGAGGAATGTGATTTAGAGAACCGGGGGGCGTTTAACCAAGCTCTGTTGGCAAAACAAGCTTGGCGCTTGTTACTGTACCCGAACTCGTTGTGTGCTAGGGTTCTCAAAGCACGATACTTTCTAGAGGGGACCATCATGAACGCTACCTGCCCGAGTGGGGGATCCTTTACCTTCAGAAGCATTATACATGGGCGAGAACTGCTACGCGATGGGGTGGTCTGGCTAATAGGGGATGGAACCAGTATCAACGTACATCATGACAACTGGATACCTAGGCAAGGGAGTCTAAAGCCATTGGGCTAACAATACGTCCATGGTATTACACATGTGAGTGATCTGCTCAATGAGCAAGGGCAGGAGTGGGGCTCTAATAAACTGGAGATGATGTTCACTCCTGATGACATAAATGATATCAAGCATATATCTATTGGAGGCCCAGGTATGAGTGATTATATGGCATGGAATTTCACAAAAAATGGGCAGTTCACGGTCAAATCTGCTTACCACCTCCGTATGAGTCTGAATGGGCTGAAATCCGGAGGCCGGAGACCTCAGAACCTATCGGACAACACAAGGCATGGCTAGCGCTGTGGGCAACTAATGCACCAAATAAAGCAAAAATCCACGTTTGGAGGTGATACGTCTCCAACGTATCTATAATTTATGAAGTATTCATGCCATGTTTACAATAATTCTATATGATTTTGGTATGATTTTATTAGAACTAACCCGGACTGACGCTGTTTTCAACAGAACTACCATGGTGTCGTTTTTTGTGCAGAAATAAAAGTTCTCGGAATGGGCTGAAAATTTACGAAGAATATTTTTGGAAAATATTAAAAATACTGGAGCAAAAATATACTGGAGAGGAGTCTCGAGGCAGCCACAAGCCTAGGGGGCGAGCCCCCTGTCGGTGTCAAAACCGGCGGATCTCGGGTAGGGGGTCCCGAGCTGTGAGACTAGGATCGATGGTAACAAGAGACGAAGGGGACAAGGTTTTACCCAGGTTCGGGCCCTCCTATGGAGGTAATACCCTACGTCCTGCTTGATTATATTGATAGTATGAGGATTACAGAGTTGATCTACCTCGAGATCAAGTAGCTAAAACCCTAGATGAGTTCTGTTGGCCTACAACCTAAAACCCTCTGGCTTATATAGACGCCGAGGGTACCTAGGGTTTACACATGGTCGGTTACACGTCGAAGGGATAAACATGCCTATTCTCTACTCCAAACGTGGAGGACAAGCCACGATTCTCGAAGCTTCCTTCCTAGAGACAGGGTCTTCAATCCATCCAGTATTCGGCAAGTGGCCCATATAGTCCGGCCCATAAGCAACATGTCGACCTCCCGAGGACCCCTTAAACCAGGACTCCCTCAGTAGCCCCCGAACTAGCCTCCAACGCCAAGAGTCCTAGCTTCAGCTGCTTCATGTGATCAAAGTCTTCGGCTTGCGAGGCGAGTTCCTTCCTCCAAATAGTGATCGGCCGAGATAGTTCGGCCTCTGACGACGTGTAGTTTTTCCGATCATAGATCGTCCGAACACCATGAGTAACCGGCCCTAAAGACCAAACGTCAAGGAGTAAATAACGATCCCTGACAACCTTTCAGACGAAAGATCACGGCCCACCACGACCACTGAACCAGTCGTAAAGACTCGATTCGCGGTTCGAGGCCGTTTCCAACAGCACGATCCATCAATGCACAGATCGTGCTCCGTTTTACACGGGATATGTTTAATCATGCGTGTATAACGGCACGCACGTCTCGGGAAGCTGAGGGATTCACGACGCGGTGAGGGGAGGCTAACCGGCGACAAGCCCAATAAAAGGGGAAGAAAACCCCAAGGCCTGACCACACTTCCCATTCGCACCCCTGCTTCCCCTATCTCCTGAGCCTCCAGAGCCCAGATCTAGGTTTTCCACCTTCCCCCCTCCGAGCTCAGCCATGGCCGGCTCAGGCTCCAGCGGCAAGTGGGAGGCTTCCTCAGTCACTGACCAGGACATCCGGGACCTCAAGGAGGCCCCGCCAACATCTTCCACCGCGCCGCAGAGGAGGGCCAGGTGATCCCCACCCCCAAACCAGGCGAGAGGGTGGTCTTCATCCCTCATTTCATCCGAGGACTAACCTTCCCGCTCCACCCCTTCGTGAGGGGCCTCATGTTCTTCTACGGCCTCGACTTCCACGACCTCCCGCCGAGCTCTTTCATGCATATATCAGCCTTTATCATCGTCTGGGAAGCCTTCTTGCGGGTCGAACCACACTTCGGACTGTGGCTCAAGATCTTCAACATCAAGCCGAAGTGTGTCGCAGGCGCACACGCAGACTGCGGCGGGGCGGTCATCAGCAAGCTTCCACGCGCGGTATGGCCATCCGGCACCTTCGTCGACACCATCAAGACCTGGCAGAAAGAGTGGTTCTACATCACCGAGCAAAGGGAGGAGGGCGGAACTGTTCCTGCCGAATTCAGATCCGCCCCCCCGACCAGATTGACCTCATGGGTCCGAAAAGGCCTCGATTGGGGGTCGGACACAGAGGTGGAGGACCTGCAGAGGGGCATCGCCTCCATGATCAAGGATGGAGTCGGGCTGACCAACGTGGTCCAGGTTATGCTTCGGCGGTGCATCCTCCCCTGCCAGCGCCGGGGCTCTCCCATGTGGACTTATCGGACTGACGACGATCCTACGATTCGTCGGCTCTTCCGCACCACACGGGAGAAGCTGTGGAAGGCACTAATCAAGGCGCAGGAGAATTGGCCGGCCAAGAAGGAGGACCAGGGCTTACGCGCCGATAAGCTCCCTTCCAAGGTATGATATAGTTTTATTAGATAGGCTTTTATCTTCCCGAAGAAAATCTAAGTGCTTTCCGATCACCTCTGCAGGAGTGGCTGAACAAGGCCATGGGCATCAAATGCCCGGCTCCGCAGCCCGAAGACCCAAGGTCCCAGCTGCTGTCGAAGATGCTCGTCGTGGCGCCTTACAAGGCGCCAGAGAAGAAGGAAAAGAAGAAGCCAGGCCGAGCAGGCCTGCGCAACAGGGACCAGCCAGGGGCAGTCTCCGAAGAAACCCATGCCTCCTCGAATCAAGAGGAGGAGCATGACGCTGAGGGGAGAGGCGATTCCCCCCTCACAGGAAAGAGGGCGGCGTCATTGGACGCCTCAGAGCATGTACTTCCTCCCGCCCAGAAGAAAGCGCGTCGGACACAGGCAGTCCTGTCCGATGACAGTTCGAACTCGGATACCGAGTCCGAGGACTTCGAGAGGGTTCCGCGAAGGAACCTCAGGGTCAAGCCCCCACCTCAAAGGTACAGATCCGAAGACCTTTCCGAGCTATTAATGCTAAGTTTTGAATGTTACTAACATGTGCATGCTTATTGAGTTGCAGCCCACCACAAGTCCTCCCCACCGATCAAGTCTTGGACGGGGAGACCCTGCCCGCCGAGCTAGCGGAGAGCAGGACCGCGTTGTACCCCTCTCCTCCAGGCGCCGCGAAGGATGCCGCGGAGGTGTCCTCCCAACATGCTCCTTTGGAGCCGGACACTGGAGGTAGGGGCGATGAAGTCATGGCCGAGGCTAACACCTCGGCCGCCGAAGACCCGGGGGAGAGGCCCCTCCCGGATACTGAGGAGACCGGATGAGAAGACGTCCAGTCACTTCCAAGGCGGTCTTCGGAGCGCACCATGCCTCCGGAGGAACCGGTTCAATCTCCGGTTGGAGATCGGGTCAACCGATCCCCACCGGCGCCACCGACCAATGGGTGGCCGGCTATGGGGGAGGCTCTGTCAAGCGCCTCAATCTCCGGGGAGCACCGCACCCTTATGGGTGCGGTATTGCAGAGCATTCAGTCTGTAGACCACGGACTGAAGGAGGCTTTCAATGGTCTCCTGACGGGCTTCCAGGTAAGCCATGTAATGCTCTATTTAGTGAAATATTATTTTCTGTGAGTTATGATTATATACATGGCAGCCCCCGAGCCCCAGGTGAGTTTGAAAAAACTTACCTGGGGGTCAAACATAGATCCTTATCCGAACTGTGCATAGGACAATATGTGTTCGGATCGTTCTAACAGCCCTTAAGAGGACCGGATACATGATCATTTTAGTGACAGTTCGGAGGTTGTAAACCCCTGTAACGTTATATGATTTTGTTTGTTACAGGCTTCGTCGACGGCAGCGGCTACTAACGCTGCCGAGCTAAATGAGCTAAATCGGAAGCTCAAGAGCTCCGAAGACGAGTTTGATGCTCTAAACATGAGATTCGACGAGGCGCAAGGTAAGCCAGATTAGAGTATCAAAACTCTTATTTACCGTACTATCAACACGGTTTCTTGATATAAGTCGATGCTTACGCAGCCTCGGCGAAGGAGATTGAGAAGCTCAAGGCCGAGCTTGAGAAGGCGAAGCAGGAGGCTGCGGTGGAGAAGGCGGCGGCCAATGAAGCGGCTACCGCGCTCTCCGCCCTAAGAGCCACCAGCGACAAGCACGAGGTTCGGGTGGAGGAAATCCAACAGAAGCTCAAGGATGCCGGGCAAAAGTGCGAGGACCTGGAGCGGAAGGGCAAGGCGCAGGACGCCGAACTATCCACCCTTAAAACCAATCTCCAAAAGGAGCGGGTGGATAGGCGGTCTTTTGAAGAGGAGGTCAGCCAGGCCAAAGCTATCATGGATGGTAAGCCGTATTCATTGCAGTGTATCTTCGGGGATAGCAAGTTTGAGTTGCTTACCCAAGTATGGCATTCCTCAGGCGCCTGCTCGGACCTCCAGAAGAGCACAGTGGACGCGAAGCAGTTCTATGCTTCGCGGGGAGAAGGAGAAGAAGCTCGGCTATTTTGGGCGCAGTTTGAAGCCCCCGAGCGCTCTCCTCTTCTTATCGAGCAGCTGAAACAGCTGATGGAGCTACACCGGATGACGGAGCCGGCCATGAAGGATCTCTTCATCCGGCTATGGCCCAACGAGCCACTGCCGGGCAGCCACTTCGGCCTGGTGCAGAAGCTGAGCGATGCCTCGCCCCGGATCGACGCGCTAAGGCGATCTTCCTGTATCGACGAAGCTCGGATGACCTTTGCGAAGGCCAAGGTGCACTGGCCGGGGCTGGATCCGATGAAGATCGCCACCGCCCCTCCGCCTCCTGGGAAGGGGCATAGACGCCCCGAGCTGTACTTCTCCGGAGTGATGGAGGGTGCTCGGGCAATAGTGGCGCAATGTTCGAGAGAAAACATGTATGAGTAAAGGCGTTGTAATATGTCCGAAGACTTTTAACGCGTATGTATTTAAAATGCATGGTTTATCATGTCTTGTATGTTTTGCATCCTTTATAACTCCTTTGTGGCCGTTAAACCTGAAAGCTGCCAGTCGTCGGCTTCAGCCCCCGTGTAGATACTACGCGGGGTGTCTCTTCCCATCGCACTGTGACCCTTAGCCGAACTATCGGCACCCGAAGGCGGTAGTGTGGGGCGGACAAGGCAATCGGACCATAATGCTTTATTGCTTTCACTTAGCCATAGGGGCGCGAGAAAGGAGTGCGGGGGGCTGATGACTAGCCCCCAGGGGTTTGTGATGTTCGGATGAACCGTGGCCAAAGTCTATATCACATGGTTTGTACTAATACTAAACCCATCGTATGACACGGAATAACCTCTGACGAGATTTAGTTAAGCTCGGATTCGCATACCAGTTCTCGCATATTATGACAGTCAGTTTTCGGCTTTCTCCGCTGAGGTGCTTGACCAGGCTAGCCGGAAACACAATCGCAGCGGTTCTCCCTTTGCCCTTTTAGCCGAACGAGCGGAACATAAAGGGGCAAGCACAAGAGCCGGGCAACCCAACTATTGACCCAAGACATAGATCGGAACCAATGCATATAAAGCGAAATTCCAAGACGCCAAACGCAAAAATCAGTTTTGTGCTCAGGGCGATTTTCTTTAATTTGAGCCCCCGGTCTATATTTAGCCGGTTGCATCGTAAAGTATACCAGACAGGTTCGCAAGAAAGAGAGGGAGAAATAGAGAGTGTGCCGAAAACAGCGAAGTGATCATGCATGATACATCTGTATTTTACTCAACAACTCTTATTATTCAAATTGCCGATACAACTGTTTACAGGTATTAAAAATGAAATATAAACCTTACAGGAGGGGGTTGTACCAAGGGTCTTCGATAGGTGACCGGACGTCCTCGATATGCCCTATTGCTTGTCCGCTCCTGCGTCTAACAAGGAGTTGTATACCTTGATGGGTGTACTATTCGGCGAGCGGGCTTTTGTCAAAAAGTCTTGAGAAGTCGCCAAAGTGTGAATGAGCTTTATGCCGTAGTAGGTACTTTGTGGTACCTGTAGTGTGTCCGAAGACATGTTTGATGGTGATAGTTTGGTCCAGCCGAACACTTATCCTTTAATAGTTTTCCCCACCGCTGCCCATGGAATTTTGAGCGCGAAGTTGTGCCTCCTCACCACGTACTTTGCCGGTTCTAGGGTCGTGCGATGGGGGGCGAGTCCCTATTTATGGGGAGAGGAAGGTTCTAGTACTTCGGATTGAGACCGAGCTCGCTTCCCAGCCTTGGGTGCCTTTATGGCAGATGTCGGCGCTTGCCAATCATCGGTGTAATGGAATTCGGCCGCCAGGGCCAACGCATGTTCCTCAGTTCGGAGGGAGCGCTCTGTGTTGCCATTGACAGTAATGACCCCCCTAGGGCCAGGCATCTTGAGCTTGAGGTATGCGTAGTGCGGGATGGCATTAAAGCGAGCGAACGCTGTACGGCCGAGCAGGGCGTGATAGCCGCTGCGGAAAGGTACGATGTCGAAGATCAAGTCCTCGCTTCGAAAGTTATCGGGCGAGCCGAACACTACTTCCAGGCTTACAAAGCCTGTGCACCGGGCTTCAACGCCTGGGATCACTCCTTTGAAGGTAGTGTTACTGGGCTTGATCCTTGACGGATCTATGCCCATCTTTTTCACCGTATCTGAGTAAATCAGATTGAGGCTACTTCCACCGTCCATTCGGACTTTAGTGAGGTGGTACCCGTCTATGATCGGGTCTAGGACGAGTGCGGCCGAACCCCCATGACGGATACTGGTCGGATGGTTGCGTCGATCGAAGGTGATCGGGTATGCCGACCATGGGTTATACTTCGGGGCTACAGGCTCTATGGCGTAGACATCTCGAAGGGCGCGCTTCCTCTCCTTTTTGGGTACATGGGTGGCGTATATCATGTTTACTGTTTTTACCTCTGGAGGAAATTTCTTTTGTCTGCCACCGATCGGACCACGGGGTTCATCCTCGTCCTCGCTGCATGGGCTCTTGCCTTGGTCCTCGGATGCGAGCTTGCTGGCCTGTTTGAAGACCCAACAGTTACGGTTGGTGTGATTGGCGGGCTTCTCCTGAGTGCCGTGGATCTGGCAAGGCCTCTCCAGGATTTTGTCCAGCGGGGTGGGTCCGTCGTGTTTGCCTTTAGGAGGCTTCTTCTGCTGCCCAGGCCGGGAATTGCAGAAGCCGGCGTTAACAGCCGTGTCATCGGCATCACTATTATTTTGCCGGTGCTTGTTCTTGTTGCGCTTCGGTTTCCCATTTCCATCCCGAACTTCAGAGGTTCCGGGGTCTTTGGGGTTGTGGCTATGTCTAGCTAGCCAGTTATCCTCGCCCGCGCAAAAGCGGGTCATGAGTGATGTGAGGGCGGACATTGTCCTTGGTTTATCCTGGCCGAGCTGACGAGCCAGCCATTCATCCCGAATATTGTGCCTGAAAGAGGCTATTGCTTTGGCGTCCGGGCAGTCCACGATCTGGTTTTTCTTAGTCAAGAAACGATTCCAGAATAGCCGCGCAGACTCTCCTGGCTTCTGGACGACGTTGCTTAGATCGGAGGAGTCCGGCGGCCGGACATAGGTGCCCTGGAAGTTAGATCGGAATGCCTCTTCTAGGTCCTCCCAACACCCAATGGAGTTTTCGGGGAGGCTATTTAACCAGTGCCGAGCTGGCCCCTTGAGCTTTAGGGGTAAGTACTTGATGGCGTGGATGTCATCTCCTCGTGCCATGTGGATGTGGAGGAGGAAATCCTAGATACATACGGTTGGGTCAGTTGTCCCATCGTATTGCTCTATGTTTACGGGCTTAAACCCTTCCGGGAACTGATGCCGCATCACCTCGTCCGTGAAGCACAGTGGGTGGGCGGCGCCTCTAACCCGAGCTATGACGCGCCGGTGATCGGTGTCTGTCCTAGCTCGGGTTCGTTCCCGATCTTCATTATCGCGGTCGAACCAAGGCCGGTACCCTTCCCGTCTATCGGGTGAGTATCCTCTGGATCCATAGATGGATTGCGTACGACCTGCTCTGTGGTCCAGGTCGTGTCGCAGGTCGAACCTGTCATCGGGTTCTAGTGGCTCCTTTCCCCGTCTACGGGATATCGTCGGCCTATAGCCGGTATTGTCAGCCGTCCTGTCTCGTCCTCGAGGAGGGCGATCTGGCTTGTCGTAAGGGGTATGCTTGGGAGACGGCGTATCAGTGAGCTCGTCATCGAATTGTGGCAGCAGCCTTCTGCCTGGATAGCTCTTAGGTTGGTCCGATAGACCGGTGCCGTATCCTTCCTCAGCTGAGAGGACTCTCGTCCATCGGTCGTTGAGGTCGTCTTGTTCGGCTTTGAGCTGCCGCTCTTTTGCTTTCAGGCTGCGAGCCGTGGATATGAGCTGTTGCCTGAACAGTTCCTGATCTGCAGGATTGTCGGGAATGGCGAAGTCATCGGCTTCCGCATTGTCCTCCCCCTCGATAGAGCGGAGGTAGTCGTCGTCCTCAGGATCATCTGGATCATCGGGGTTGCGATGGTCTTCGGGCTTCTCTTGACCCTCTAACATGTGTTCGGGGATTCTGGGATCGCCGAGGTCTTTCGGGGTGTCTCCGTCCCCGGTGCGATCGGTAGCTTTTCTTCCCTTTTTTCCTTTTGACCGTTTATGCGGCTTTCGGCGTCTCGATGGCGCGTCATCCGATTTGTCGCATCGTTTCTCGGAGTATCCCCCATGTAGACGTCGTACGTGGAGGTGGCAGTCCATCGCCCGGTGTTAACGGGGGTGAGGGCGTGATCCTCATCATCCATGTAATCTGCCTCCTCAGAGGCATAGTCCAACATGTCGGTTAAATCCTCGACAATGGCTACTAGGTGGGTGGTGGGTGGGACAAAAAATTCGTCCTGACCCGTCCCCAGCCCGATCCGAGCACAGATCGGGGTTGGGTCGTCGGTAATCTTCATCGACGAGATCCGATCTAGAGCCTCGCTAAGTATCGAGAGCTCGATCGGGTCGGTCTGCCCAGAGCTTCCGGAGTGAACCTCCGATGCGTCCGCGCAGGGAGAGTGTTCGGCAGGAACAGATGTCTGGACACCTGGCACTGTGACCGGGTCCGGACTGAGAGTCGGGCCCTCGCCGGGGTAGATCCCGTGGGCGGGGCCAAAAGATGGGTCTGAGATTAAAGCTTCAGAGTCTTCGGGCGTGACAGGCGAGGCTGCGAGCCTGGTCAGCGATAGATCGCCCCGAGAGTCTACGGCGAGCTCTAAGTTTCTGAACCTGACCTATTGATTAGGGGCGAAACTTCCGACACGGCCTAGATGGCCGGCCGGGTCGGCGTGCAGCACAATGCTGCCGAAAGCGAAGATCTGTCCGGGGACAAAAGTGCCCGTATTGCGGACCTCTTCGTTGATGACAAGGTGAGCCATCGATTCCTTCTGGCGATCACAGCGGAACTCTCAATGAAAGCACCAATGTCGGTGTCAAAACCGGCGGATCTCGGGTAGGGGGTCCCGAGCTGTGAGACTAGGATCGATGGTAACAAGAGATGAGGGGGATTACAGAGTTGATCTACCTCGAGATCAAGTAGCTAAAACCCTAGATGAGTTCTGTTGGCCTACAACCTAAAACCCTCTGGCTTATATAGACGCCGAGGGTACCTAGGGTTTACACATGGTCGGTTACACGTCGAAGGGATAAACATGCCTATTCACTACTCCAAACGTGGAGGACAAGCCACGATTCTCGAAGCTTCCTTCCTGGAGACAGGGTCTTCAAACCATCCAGTATTCGGCAAGTGGCCCATATAGTCCGGCCCATAAGCAACAGGTCGACCTCCCGAGGACCCCTTAAACCAAGACTCCCTCACCCCCCCTAGGGCGCGCCCCCTGGCTTGTGGGCCCCTCGGGCACCCCCTTGACGTGAAACCGACGCCAAAAATTCCTATAAATACCAGAACCCCCAGAAAGAAACCTAGATCGGGTGTTCCGCCGCCGCAAGCCTCTATAGCCATGAAAAACCAATCGGGAGCTCGTTCCGGCACCCTGCCGGAGGGGGAAACCATCACCGGAGGCCATATTCATCATCCCGGCGGTCTCCATGACGAGGAAGGAGTAGTTCACCCTCGGGGCTCAGGGTATGTACCTGTAGCTATGTGTTTGATTCTCTCTCTGTCTCGTGTTCTTGAGATGACACGATCTTGATGTACCGCGAGCTTTATTAATATAGATGAATCATATGGAGTTTTCCCCTCTCCATCTTCTTGTGGTAATTGAGTTTTCCCTTTGAAGTTTTCTTATCGGAATGAGTCTTTAAAGGATTTGAGAACACTTGATGTATGTCTTGCGATGGGATATCTGTGGTGACAATGGGATGTTCTATTGATCCACTTGATGTATGTTTTGGTGATCAACTTGCGGGTTCCGTGACCTTGGGAATCTATGCATAGGGGTTGGCACACGTTTTCGTCTTGACTCTCCGGTAGAAACTTTGGGGCACTCTTTGAAGTTCTTTGTGTTGGATTGAACATGATGAATCTGAAATTGTGTGATGCATATCGTATAATCAAGCCCATGGGTACTCGTGGTGACATTGGAGTATCTAGGTGACATTAGGGTTTTGGTTGATGTGTATCTTAAGGTGTTATTTTAGTACGAACTCTAGGGCTGTTCGTGACACTTATAGGGATAGCTCATAAGATTGATCGGAAAAGATAACTTTGAGGTGGTTTCATACCCTACAATAATTTCTTCGTTTGTTCTCCGCTATTTGTGACTTTGGAGTGAACTCTTTGTCGCACGTGAGGGATTTACATATGATTCAACTATGTCAGTATTGTTGAGAGAACTTGCACTAGTGAAAGTATGAACCCTAGGCCTTGTTTTCAAGCATTGCAATACCGTTTTTTCTCACTTTTGTTACTTGCTACCTTGCTGTTTTTATATTTTCAGATTACAAAAACCTATATCTACCATCCATATTACACTTGTATCACCATCTCTTCGCCGAACTAGTGCACCTATACAATTTACCATTGTATTGGGTGTGTTGGGAACACAACAGACTCTTTGTTATTTGGTTGCAGGGTTGTTTGAGAGAGACCATCTTCATCCTACGCCTCCCACGGATTGATAAACCTTAGGTCATCCACTTGAGGGAAATTTGCTACTGTCCTACAAAACTCTGCGCTTGGAGGCCCAACACGAGTCTACAAGAAGAAGGTTGGGTAGTAGACATTAGGAGGCTGATAAGGAATGGGCTAGCCGTGGGCACGGAGCTACACCGTCGAAGGATCAAACATGTAGTGTTCATCATTGCCTGCGGACGAGAGAAGACCACCCATCATAGATTTTGGTCCTGCCCGCATTCCGCCCTATTTTGGAAATCCTTGTGCGAGGAGAAGGGCGCACCTGTTATTCTCCCACCTCCCATGGACGGATCTATGTGTGCGGTCTCCTCATGGCTTAGAGCATCTCCAGCCGTTTGCCCCCCAGGGGCCCGAAATAGCGCCGTCTAGGGGCTAGCCGGCGCTAAAATCGGATTGGGGTGGCTCATGTTCCCAGCCGCCGCCCCAAGGTCGCCCCCAAGCTGGCGTTTTCGGCCCAGTTTCGGCGCAGATTCGGCCCAAATTCGGCGCTTTTTTGGCATAAATTCAAAAATAAATAATTTTTTATGCCAAAGTTCATCATAGAAATTAATACAAATCAAATAGTTCAACGAAGCAAGCTCATAATTCCAACATAAATTAAAACAAGCCTCCAAAGTTCATCACGTAGCGTTGTCCTTGAGCCTCCAAAGGTGCTCCACCAGATCATCCTGCAGTTGTTGATGTACATGCGGGTCTCGGATCTCCTGGCGCATATTGAGGAAGGCAGCCCATGTTGCCGGTACCTGGCGATCAACAACTGCAAGAGGCCTCTGCCTGAAATATGGCTCTTCCTGCTCACTCTCAATGATCATGTTGTGCAAGCAGACACAACAATTCATCACCTCCCACATCTACGATTTCGACCAGGTCTGAGCGGGGAACCGGACAACAGCAAATCGAGATTGGAGCACACCAAATGCTCGCTCGACATCTTTCCTCAAGTATCACATTGCAACCTTTTTTGGCGCCTTTGTACATCCCCTGCCAAGCAAATGGGCAGTTTTTCCATGCCCAATGCATGTAGTCTATGCTTCCAAGCATCCCAGGAAATCCTCTTGCTGCATTCTATGCTAGGATCCGAGCAGTGTCTTCAGCATTGGGTGATCGCAAATATTGTGATCCAAACACTGCCACCACTGCCCTGCAGAACTTGTACAAACACTCAATGGTGGTGGACTCGGCCATGCGTCCATATTCTTCCTGTATATCACCGGGAGCTCCGTATGCAAGCATCCTCATAGCTGTGGTGCACTTCTGAGTGAGGAGAATCCAACTGTGCCGGTGCAATCCTTCTTGCAAATGAAATAGCTGTCGAACTCCTGGATGACATTAACAATCATGAGGAAGAGCTTTCGGCTCATCCGATAACGACGCCGAAATACTTTCTCGTAGTGCAGAGGAGCGTCGGCGAAGTAGTCGGCGTAGAGCATGAAATAGCCCTCCATTCGATGCCTCTGTTTGCTCTTGCGGCGGCCCGATGCCGAGTCACCTCGCCAAGGCTTGGCATTGTTCGCGAATAGGCCAGCCAACGCGGCGAGGATCATGAGGAGTTCCTCGTCGGCGGTGTCGGCCTCGGCTTCCTCCTCCAACAGAGCCGCGAACGCCTCCTCATCGTCCAAGTCCATGGCCGAACAAGCAAATCGCCGAACACCTTGCGGGCGTGCAGCCGCCGGTACCCCGCCTGCGTCGTGGCCGTCGAAGAGCGGGATGGGCGGGATGGAAGGCTGAAGCGAATCCGGCGGGGAAATGGCCTTTTCTAGCGGTGGCGTAGCGGCCGTGGGCACGCGGGCGGCGCCGAAATCGGCATGTTGGCAAGGCGCGAGGGGCGAATCTGGCGAGGAAAAGGGTGAATCTCGCCTGACGGTGGTGTCCCACGCGCGCTTTTCCTTCTGTCGGAGCCCCCAAGCGCCCTCCAGCGCGCTAGGTTAGGCCTGGGATCGCCGGCCCAAAAAACAGGCCCAACGGGTGGAAATCGGCGTCCTGGGGGGACGACTGAGGGATTTTTCGGCGCCAGCGATAAAAAAGTGGCCGAGGGGGGGGGTGTTGGGGGAGGTGCTGGAGATGCTCTTAAGGGATGGTTGGCGGACGCAGAGGAGGCAGAGAAAGAAACGATGCTCCAGGGACTCTACGGACTATGGTGTGCTCGCAATGAAGCAAGAGATGGCAAGCGCACCCCGGACGCTAGAGAGGTAGCGGACGTAATTCACAATCACATGCTGGAGTGGCGCTCGCGGCATGACAAAGCTGCTGTACCGACGGCGCCAAAACAGGCTGAAAATGGAAACCACCAGCGCCGGGATGGATAAAGGTTAACGCTGATGGGGCTATGTCGCGGGCAAAAGACAAGGGCGGTGGTGATGTTGTACTTAGGGACCACGATGGTGCTTTCAGAGGAGCGGCTGCGGTGTTCTTCCCAACCATTACCAACCCGAAATTATCGGAGATTCTAGCGGCAAGGAGAGGAGTGCAAATGGCGCTGGAATTGGATGTTCAGAGAGTGCATGTGGAGCTAGATAATAAAGGTGTGGTCTCCATGCTGAACGAGAGGGCAAAGGACATGTCAGCTAGCGGACCCTATATTCACTAGTAGAAAACGGGCCTTTAGTCCCGGTTCCAGAGGGCCTTTAGTCCCGATTCAGCAACCGGGACAAAACGATCGGGCTAAAGGCCCCCACTTTTAGTCCCGGTTGTATTACGAACCGGGACTAAAGGGGCTCCACGTGGCCGCTGTCTGGAGCGGGCCTGGAGGACCTTTACCAACCGGGACTAAAGGTGGACCTTTAGTCCTGGTTGGTAACACCAATCGGAACTAAAGGAATTATTTAGAAAAAAAATTGGATTTTTTTTGAATTTTTTAAGTTTTTTCTGATTTTCAAATCTTTGAATTATTTGACAATTTAATCTCTAATCACCCCTCCTCACTGCTCCAGCGTGGAGCACTCATTCCAACTCGTCTAACTTCCCGGCCGGTCACCATCCTCTCACTACTCCAGCCACAACACGCTTAACTTCCCAGTTCTATTTCCCCTAGTTTCCAAGTCTGCACTTGTTGTTTTCCTGACAATAGTAAGTTATCAATCCTATTAACCCTTAGGTCTTTATGTCACATGATTTAATTTTTTGAATTCCAAACAATTATTAAATAAAATAAGTAATAATAATATTGAATTTCAATGAAAATAAAATAAGTAATAATATTATTTCATTCATTTTTTTGCCATTTATTCATTTAATATGGCATAATTAATATCTTTAAATCTGTAAATCGAAATTCAACAAATAATATATCCATTATTATCAGAAAAATGTGAGGAATCCAAATATGACATCATTTATTTTTTAAATAAAATTAAAGACAACTAACATAGCAATAAAGCAATATTAACTAATTAAAAAAACTAAATTATTGTCAAACAACACAAACTAAAGTTAATTATATTAAAGTGACAAAAATAATTACTTTTTAATATAGCAAAACTAATTCTATCAACAGTACTGTTTTAATTAAAATCCTAATTTAAATTATTCTAAAAATAGCCAAATAAATCCTACTGTGACAACAATCTAACATGTGACTAGGAGCAAAAAGAATTAAATTATAAACTATTTTTAAACTCAAGTTATTCACAATCTAGGGTTTGAAGCAAATTTGAACAAATTCAAATTCAAAGCATTCAAATTTGAAAACTAATGGCACAAATAGAAACTAGACAAAATTTTGAATCTAATGCAAAAAGAATCACTCAAAAACATCAAATATCCTAAAAAATATAACCAATTTAAAACAGAAACTAAAAACAGAAAACAAATAGAAAAACAGGAAAGAAACTTTCAAAACTCTTTAGTCCCGGTTGGTGTCTCCAACCGGGACTAAAGGTAAAGGGGTTCGCACCGCCCTTTAGTCCCGGTTGGTGCCTCCAACCGGGACTAAAGGTTGCGTTTGACCCGGGACTAAAGCTAGCCGAGCTCCGTCCGGCATCCTAGCCGCTCGAATCGGGACTAATGCTCCTATTAGTCTCGGTTCGTAACACGACCGAGACTAATGCTCTGATCTGGCCAGGACCAAAGCCCTGTTTTCTACTAGTGATTGAAGACATAAAGGAGATGCTTCGCACGCGTCAGGAGTATAAGGTCACCTTGTGTCGGAGGACAACCAATGCAGCAGCTCATATCCTAGCTAAAGAGGGAGTTAGCAACGAGTGTGATTTTATGTGGCATGAGATGCCACCCCATTGCATTTTGCACATTGTAGCGGGAGGGATCCCAGACTATACTTAGTTAAATAAAGTTGCAATTACCCCTAAAGAAAAAAAGATCCTCGGACTCATACAGCAGACGTGCACACCCTCACCTAATAAACCACTAATGTACACATGCACTCACACGCATGCATGCACATACGCACGCACGCCATGGCGCCCAGCACACCCAGTGCACGCACACTGGTCTCCACTAAGGGAGAATATCATACGGAACCAATATTCAATGAAAACTTCGTGAAAACCATACTTTTATGTTTCAAAAAAATCTGAAAAAAATATGGGATGCTAAGAGGATGATGTTTTATTGCCACACAAAATTTCAAGTTGAAACACGTTACAAAATGTGAGCTACGAAAAGAAGAAATTTTAGCCCTGAATAGTGACATGTCTTATTTTCTAACATCTCCCACCAGCCCTCCAGCCTGGGCGTGGTTGACGGCTGGATCCGCTCCGGGTCGCTCGCGGTCCACCACGACGTCGAGGTCTCCAACCTACAGTTGAAGCATTGCCTGCTGCCGCTGCCATCAAATGCGTTGATCCGCTTCGTGCTCGCGCTTTGGGACTGCCGATTCCCCGACCTGATTGCGTCGCCTGCTTTTCCACGACTCAAAAAAGCACTTTTTGCCGATGTCAGTATCTCGGAGGACTGCCGCCAAAGTATCATCTCCAGATGCACCGTTTTGAAAACCGTTTCACTAACAGAATGGGATTGGGCCATCTTTGCATCAGCTCTCCAACTTTCAGAGCATCTCTAGCACATCCGCTAAACTCGTAACCCGTAAAATTGATTTATAGTTCGCCCTAAATCGCTTTTGCGGGCAGTTTTTGCCCGGTGCAGAAAAAAATACCGGAACATGGACCTGAACTTTTTCAAACTTAAGATAAAACATGTTCCCGCTACATAGATAGTCCGGACCTCCTCGGAATTCATCACAAAGTTCACACACACTAACAAACTAAACAAACTAACTAAACAAAGTTTGACTGAGGACAACGGCGGCTCACGACTTCATGCCAGGGTAGAACTCGCACGCCGAGCGTGTTGGCGTGGTCGTATTCCATATTCTCAGCCTCAAAACGTCTGACGCCGCCCTCTTCGCCGGCCTTGAGCGCCTCCTTCACGACGAAGTGCTTGATCTCCGCCTCGCGGAGCTTCTTCTTCGACCGCCACAGTGCCTCGTAGAGTTTTTCGAGGCGCCGCCACCCGCGCCTCCCGCCGCTGCGGGAGAGGGTGTCATTGTTGCGCGCCTATGCCGAGCGCCACAACTCGATGATGGGACGACTGGAGTTGCCGGCCACCGCGTCGTGCCGTCACTACCGGAATAAAGCTCGACGCCGACGGCCTAATCTATGCCGACGGTGGCCGTAGGCATCGTCGGAGCTATCCCGACGGCCCTGGTCGAACCGTAGGCGTAGAAAAACCGTCGGCGTCCCCCTATCTATCCCGACGGTGGCCGTAGGCACTGGCCGGCCGTCGGCGTATCTACAACTATCCCGACGGCCCCTGTCGGCGTAAACGGGCCGTCGGCATAGAAAAGAACTAGACAGGCCGGGAACGAACGGCGAGCTGACGCCGTTAGAGCTACGCCGACAGCTTTGACGACGGCCGTCGGCATAGATACGCCGACGGTTTAACCGTCGGGGTAGACGTCGTCCACGTCATCAATCCGCGACGCTGGCCACGTCATCGATCCGAGTCACGGGTGGTGGGCGTCGCTGGTTCATATCTATGCCGACGGCCAAACCGGCGGCAAATCATTTTATCTGTTTTCTGATTTTTTTCCTGTTTTTAAGTTTTTACTATTTTCCTAAATTAATTTTTGATTAACTTTATGTTCTTTTGCATATAGGTCCCTATACTTTACTGAATTAAAAAAAATGATAATTACGTCCGTTTTGACAAGTTTTATATGTTTTTTACAAGAATCTTGAAAGTGGTAGATTCGCCGGTCAACTATGGCAGGGTTTGACGGGACGGGGGACTTTGGGGGGTAGCTATGCCGCGAGGTCTTGCACTTGGCCCTCTTACGTACACGTCCCGAAATGTGGTGGCGGGTGTAAGCACCCGGCACGCGGCTCCGTAGCGTGACCCCCATCACGGACGTCGCTGCCGCCGTCACACGAAGGATGGAAAACGACCACGTCGGGTATACACGAAGGGAATCTTGCGGTGTGGGTTGGGCTCGCCTATCACAGCCAGGTGGAAATGTCCCTCGGTCAAACCCCGTCCGGTGAAAGTCAAAGGGGTAGATCCGTCCGGTCAACTGTGCCAGGGTTAGACGGGACGGGGGACTTTTGGGGGGTAGCTATGCCGCGAGGTCTTGCGCTGAGCCCTCTTAGACGTCCCGAAATGTGGTGGCGGGTGCAACCACCCGGCACGCGGCTCCGTAGCGTGACCCCCCTCACGGACGTCTCTGCCGCCGTCACTCGGAGGATGGAAACGACCACGTCGGGTAGACACGGAGGGAATCTTGCGGTGGGTTGGGCCCGGACCTTGATCCGAAGTGTACCTATGGGCTCGCCTATCACAGCGAGGTGGAAATGTCCCTCGGTCAAACCCCGTCCGGTGAAAGTCAAAGGGGTAGATCCGCCGGTCAACTGTGGCAGGGTTTGACGGGACGGGGGACTTTGGGGGGTAGCTATGCCGCGAGGTCTTGCACTGGGCCCTCTTACGTACACGTCCCGAAATGTGGTGGCGGGTGTAAGCACCCGGCACGCGGCTCCGTAGCGTGACCCCCATCACGGACGTCGCTGCTGCCGTCACACGAAGGATGGAAAACGACCACGTCGGGTAGACACGAAGGGAATCTTGCGGTGTGGGTTGGGCTCGGACCTTGATCCGAATTGTACCTATGGGCTCGCCTATCACAGCCAGGTGGAAATGTCCCTCGGTCAAACCCCGTCCGGTGAAAGTCAAAGGGGTAGATCCGTCCGGTCAACTGTGACAGGGTTAGACGGGACGGGGGACTTTTGGGGGGTAGCTATGCCGCGAGGTCTTGCGCTGGGCCCTCTTAGACGTCCCGAAATGTGGTGGCGGGTGCAACCACCCGGTACGCGGCTCCGTAGCGTGACCCCCCTCACTGACGTCTCTGCCGCCGTCACTCGGAGGATGGAAACGACCACGTCGGGTAGACACGGAGGGAATCTTGCGGTGGGTTGGGCCCGGACCTTGATCTGAAGTGTACCTATGGGCTCGCCTATCATAGCCAGGTGGAAATGTCCCTCGGTCACACCCCATCCGGTGAAAGTCAAAGGGGTAGATCCGCCGGTCAACTGTGGCAGGGTTTGACGGGACGGGGGACTTTGGGGGGGTAGCTATGCCGCGAGGTCTTGCACTGGGCCCTCTTACACGTCTGGAAGTGTGGTGGCAGGTGCAAGTACCCGGCACGCGGCTCCGTAGTGTGACCTCCCTCACGGCTGTCGCTGCCGCCGTCGCACGGAGGGAGGAAACGGCCACGTCGGGGAGACACGGAGGGCACTAGTGTAATAAAAAGAACAGAAATAGCTCCCCTAAAAAAATGTAAAGAAATCCCTAAAAAAATGAAAAAAAATAAAAAAAAAATACTATGCCGACGGTGTGGCCGTCGGCGTACAGTGCCACGTGGCTCCAGTAGGCTATGCCGACGGCTAGGCCGTCGGCATAGCTCGGCCTTATCCTTTCGGCCACATCCTCTCCTCCACTCGTTCTCTCGCTCTCTCTCTCTCACCCTCATCTCTCTCTCGCGCCTGCATCCGCCGCCGCCACACTCTCCTTGCCCCCGCCGCCGCCACCCTCGCCTCGCCCCCGCCGCCGCCACCCTCGCCTCGCCCCCACCGGCCGGCCCGCAACCGTCGCCGCCCCGGCCTCCGCGAGCCCCGCCGCCGTCGCCCCCTGCAGCCTGTCCCCGTCCCCGGCCGGCCCCTTCCCCGGCCGGCCCCGTCCCCGGCCGGCGCCCCCGGCCCCGACCCTGTCTCCGCCCGCTCCCCCCGCCCCCGACACCGACCAGCGCCCCCGCCGCACCCCCGACCCTGCCCGTCCTCCCCCGACGCCGCCCGTCCTCCCCCGGCCGCCGCCCCCATCCCGGGCATGTATCCGGCCGGCCGCGCCGTACCTCGCCCCCGGCCACCCCGCCCGCGTCTCCGCCACCTCGGCCTACCTCTTCCCCGCCCCGGCCTCCCTCCTCTCTGGCACGGCCTCCCTCAACAACCTCCCCGCACCGGCCGGCCTCCCTCTTCCGGCCTCCTCATTCCCGCTCCGGCCGGCCTCCCTCGACCACCTCCCCGCAGCAGCCTCCCTCGTGCCCGCCCGGGCCACCTCCCCGCCCCAAAGGTTATTTTTTAGTTACTTTTACAATTTTTTGTATGTAGTATTTAGTAGAAATAGGTGAATAGATAGATAAATAGACATATGGATGTTTGATAGATGAATAGATAGATGGATGAAATGGTATAGAATAAAATGTGAAAAAAATTAGGTGGACAAAGTTTTGTATGTTTTGTGTAGTTTTATGTTTTTTAGATAAGTACTCAATGTGGTAGATAGATATTTTGTGTTTATTAGGATATGATGAGTGGTTATTTGATCATGATGATTTTGTTTAAAAACTGAAGTGTCAATGTTGTATGTGATGTGATGACCTAAATTTTTCCACTCGATGAAATTTACAGGCTTTGTGGTGTTGCATCTCCGTGGAGTGATCGTTGACGTCGGAGCTGTTGGTTCCCGATCGTCCCTCCGCTGTTCGACTACTTCCTATACAGCCGAGGGTGAGCTACGAATCCACCTTCACCTTCTATGCTTTTTTAATCATGTCACTAGATTTTAAACATGCGGCCTCCAACAGACGGTCGAAGAAACTGGTTCAAACAAGATGCTGACTTCGTCCTTAAACCGCCAAAAAAGAAGGAAGCACTTATGTGGCTGAAACACATTGTGAAGTTCACTGATGGTTATGCATCAAATATAAGTAAGGGGGTCAATCTTTCAACGGGCAAAGTGACCGGGCTCAAGAGTCATGACTATCATGTATGGATTGAGCGGATAATGCCGGTGATGGTTCGAGGCTATGTCCCCGAGCGTGTCTGGCGAGTGCTTGCGGAGCTAAGCCATTTCTTTCGCACGATATGTGCTAAAGAAGTATGTCCCGAGGTGATTGAACAATTGCATAAGAAGGCACCGGACTTGATATGCAAGCTAGAGAAGATCTTCCCGCCAGGCTTCTTTACTCCGATGACACATCTCATTTTGCACCTCGCGAAGGAGGTATTGCTGGGGGGCCCTGTGCAGAATCGTTGGCAGTACGGCCCTGAGAGACAGAACAAGCATCTCAGAAAGAAATGTGGAAACAAAGCTAAGATTGAAGCTTCCATAGCTGAGGCAGTTATCCTAGAGGAGGTGTCAGACCTCAGGATATCGTACTACCCAGACCACGTTCCCACTCTGCATAATAAGGTGTCTCGATACAATATAGAAGAGCCCAAGTATAAACCCAAGCTCGATCTATTCAACGGGCAATGTGGCCGGGCTGGGGGTTCGAAACCTTATAACATGCCAGAATAAGAGTGGGAGGACATCATGTTCTATGTCTTGCACAACATCAAGGAAGTCGAGGAAGAGTGGATGAGGTAATACCGCTACACCATTCCTTTATGCAATTCGTTGAGGACGAGTCTCGTTCTAACACCGATTTTCTTCTTTTAGTCAATTCCTACATGAGGAGTGGACAGGAATGATTCCTCCTACTAAAGCGGAGGCACTTACTCTTTTACGGAACGGTGCCTCTGGCAGAAATTTTTTTGTTGCTTGGTTCATGGATAAAGTAATTTTTCACATTCCCCTAGTTCAACTTCCTAGTTCAACATTTATTAGTTGATGGAACTAATGCACCCATCAATTTCAATTAAACTTGTAGGGCAAAGATCCGAACACCTCTATGGATGACGAATTGAGATGGGTTTCCATGGGTTTTAACGCTCAGGTCATGAAATGTGAAAAGTATGATGTGAATGGGTATCGCTTCCATACAGAGGATCACCAGAACAGCCAGCCTGATCCCAAAACTATAAACACAGGAGTGTACACCCCAGGAGAAAATGAAGTTGAGTACTACGGAAAGGTAGGAAAAATATACGAGCTGTCATTCGATCTTGGGGCCGAGGACCTAAATCTAGCTGTGTTCAAATGCCGATGGTTCGACCCATATGAGGGGTTGATACATACGCCTTCCCTTGGTTTGGTCGAAGTTAAACCATCCACCGTTTATGCAGGAGCTGATCTTTTTATTGCGGCTACCCAGGCCACACAAGTTTATTATCTGCCCTACCCATGCCAGAAAGAGTACCTAAAGGGTTGGGAAGTTGTGTTCAAGGTGGCGCCACATGGTAAGCTACCGGACCCGGACGATGACGATTACTTCTACATTAACCCCATGACATACGAGGGAGTGTTCTATCAAGAGCAACTTGATGATGTTGATGTGGTTCGATACAATGACGCTGATGCCTTGGGTGATGTTGATGTGGATCCAAACGATGACGATGCACGGAATGATGGCGAGAACATTGTGAACGACCAAGACATACTTATGCTAGAGAAATTAAATGAATACGCTGAAGACGAGGAAGAGCCAGCACCTACGTCAAACAACGAAGATGATATGCGTGATAGTGACGATGAGACCGGTCGAGGAAACGGTTACAACAGTGATGATTCGTATGGGTTCTAGCAGATGTATGTTCCATGTCTTATTTGTATGTTCTATTAATATGTCTTTTTTTTATATGGTTTATTATTATGAATGCGCTTTTTTATTCCTTTTTATTATGTCTACTCCTTCATTATTAATACACTAACTTTTTATTCTCTTTTCAATGCAGGTTCGCTAAGTATGGGAAAGGGCAAGGCCGATGGTACTGGTTTGCTAAGCAAACTCGCCACGAAGGTTAGTCGGAGTGGTCGACCCCGTAATGTCCCCTCCCGACTACTTGACGATGAGTTCTCACAGGGAGGTCGAGGGAGAGGTGCCCCTAGAGGAGGACGTGGTGGGGGGAGAGGCCCAGGGGGACGGTCTCGGGGCCAGAAACTGCGCTCTGTGACCGACATAGGGGGGTCGTCTTCGCGACCCTTCTCTAGTGAGGTAACCTCTGAGGAGGAGCAGGAGGTTGGGGAGGAGGAGGAGGAGGAGCAGGAGGTTAGGGAGGAGGAGGAGGAGCAGGAGGTAAGGGAGGAGGATGAGGATGGTGGCGAGGAGGGGGATGGTGGCGAGGAGGGGGATGGTGGCGAGGAGGGGGGTGCTGGCGGGGAGGGGGGTGGCGGAGATGATGGTGGTGGCGGGAACGGGGGTGGCAAGCAGAAGGGTTGGCTGCGTGGTGGTGCACGACTCCCAAAAGCTCCTGATACCGAGGAGATGAAGTGGCTCACTAAGCCCAAGGGGAAAAGGTAAGTGCCCCTTAATAATATTTTAAACACATAGCATCATTTTGATTGTACACATGCTAATATTTTAATTATTTTGCAGTAGCTGGGAATATCCTCAAGGTGCCCGTGTTCCAAACGGCATCCTCACTATCCTGTTGAAGAAGCTTTGGCCGGGGATGTTCGCTCCGGACCGAGACAACGAGGAGCACAAGATTTTGGCCACGTGTTGGGAGCACTACGAAGCGGCCTTCCACCCAACCCATGTGACGGCTGCTAAGGCCGTGATATCAAAGTTTTGGGTAAGTTCTCTTGAGAAGCACAATTCTTGAGTTACTTTGAGAGTTTATCATCAAATAGTTTAACTCATGGCTTGTTCCATTCTGGTTTCATGAATGACTGTAGAAATTCTATAGAGTTCTTGAGGAGGACAAGGCCGAGGCCGATGAGTTCTTGCTGCGGGCTGCGAGGAAGCAGGCCCGTCAGTTGCAGTACGAGGTGCGCTAGGTGGCTATCTCGCATTATTATTACGAGGTATGTAACGAGAAGGTGACCAAGGATGACGTGAAGGAGCATAACCTTACCTTGACTAAGGAGCATTACATGTTGGTAAGTATAACAGACTTTTCATTACGACGTTTGTGGTAAATTTCATTGTTTCGTGGTCACATGCCATTATGCTTCTTATGTAGGTGCGTCCTGATTGGTGCTTTGGAAAGAATGATGGATGGGAGGGATTGGTGGATCTGTGGGTCGGCGAGGACGCAGAGTTTACTGCCAAGAGCAAGATAAACAAGGCTAATCGAGGTACCGACGGAACACACCGTCAGGGAAACCGAAACCACTGGCGCCACAAGAAACTTCAGGTATATCTATGTACATGAAACATTCTTGATCTTCTCTTTACCGTATGTTATTATGTATGACTAACCTCTGTTTGGCGGTGCAGGAGGAGAAATTGAAGCGGCCACTCTCAGACATCGAGTCGTGGAGGCTCGCCCGTGTGCGGCCTAATCCCAAAGGCCGGCGAGAGTGAGTACTATGGCCATACCGGGGAGAACCTGACGTCATACACGAAGGAGTTTCAGAAGTGGAATCCTGGCACATCAGACCCCTTGTCTGTGGATACCGACGAGAGGGCCGCCGTCAGCATAGGGCCGAAGAGTCATGGTCGGCATCTGATTCTGGATTCTGTGATCACCCCTTCTGTCTCCTACAGGCGGATGCGCGCTACCGACCCGAGGCCGAGCCAGCGCCCGCGCCCCAGTGCGTCCTCTACACTGTCACTCCAAGCCCAGCAGAACTCTGTAAGTATTTTCCCTCTTATCTTCTTTCTTTCGACCTTTATTTTCTGCATTGCTATGTTTTATGAGTTCCATCATGTCATATTTGTAGGCCTACATGGACTTCGTACATCAGCAACTCTTCAAATGGAACGAGAGAGCTGCAGCAGCCACTGAGTACAACAGCCGCATGACACAGCTTGTGGTTGCGTCTATGGCAACCGGGCAGATTCCTACACTGCCACCACCACCACCACCTCCTGGACCACAACCAGTGCCGCCTACGTTTGAACAATTCCTAACAGAACACTATGGCACTCCGGTTAGTACATCACCAATCTATTCAACCACAACATACCGTTTATTCAATACAATCATATATTGCCCTCTCATCTCTTTTCAAACATGCAGGGAACCGGTGGATCATCCGCCAGTGGTGGTGCTACTTATGGTTCCACTCCTGAGTCACAAAGCCCAGTCACTCCGGTCTGGCGAGGCGGTGGCGGTGGCGGTAGCGCTAGCGGTGGCGGCGGCGGTGGTGGTAGCGCTAGCGGTGACGACCTCGACTTTGGCTACCTCGGCTTTGGCGGTGGAAGTGATGGCGCTTAAGCCTTTGGCGGTGTTTTATGATTTGTTGAATTTGTGATGATGTTTGCTTTGTTGAACTTGTGATGATGTTGTTGGCTTTGTTGAACTTGTGATGATATTGTTGGCTATGTCGAACTTGTCATGATGTTGAATTTGTGATATTATCCTCTCTATTCTGTTACGGTCTGTTGTGATGATGATATATATATATATATATATATATATATATATATATATATATATATATATATATATATATATATATATATATATATATATATATATGCTGTGTATTTGTGTATTTGAATTGAAATGCAACCAAAAAAATGAAAAAAAAATCTGTGCATAACTATCCCGACGGCATAACCGTCGGCGTAGTCTGGCACGAGGCACCAGTGCACGCCACGTGGCAGCCGCTGGCTGCTCCTGGTGGTCCTCTACGCCGACGGTTTAACCGTCGGCATAGATTTTAGGTATCCCGACGGCATAACCGTCGGCATAGTCTGGCACGAGGCACCAGTGCACGCCACGTGGCAGCCGCTGGCAGCTCCTGGTGGTCCTCTACGCCGACGGTTTGACCGTCGGCATAGCTTTTAGGTATCCCGACGGCTTCACCGTCGGCGTAGAGGACCACCAGGAGCTGCCAGCGGCTGCCACATGTCGTCCCCTGAATGGGTGGCCTCGCCGTCAGCCACCGTCAGTCACAATTCGTTGCCGACGGCCTATTTATGCTGAGGGCCGTACGAAAGCCGTCGGCATACCTACCTATCCCGACGGTGTTTCTATGCCGACGGCCGCCCGGCGGTACGCCGACGTTCGAGTTGCCGACGGACGTGCGCCGACGGCCGCCGTCGGCATAGGTCTATCCCGACGGTTTTCCGGCCTAGGCCGACGGCCTGAGGCCGTCGGCAACGTGCGTTAGCCTGGTAGTGCGTCTGTGCTTGCATGGCGGGCCCCACGTCCGCGGCTTTCTCCCGACAAGGCTACGCTCAAATCGGCCGGATGCGCTCGCCGGAGCTACGAAAAATTGATGGCGGACGGGAGGAGGATAGCGGCGGAGGGGACGGATCTATCCGAGAGGGGAACCCTAAAAAGCCCCCTTCCCGTACATATAGTGGCTGAAGGGGCGGTTTCACCCGTATAATTTGTACAGGCTGGTGCAAATTTGCCGCACTTGTTCTGGCTTGAAATATCCCGGATAAGTTAAAAACCCCGTAAATATATCGGCCGGCGGCAGGATAGCGCACCTACTAGAGATGCTCTCAGGTTTCAAGGAGCTGGTCATTCAGGATGCCCCTTGCCTTGAGAGATTGCTAGCAATTTGTCCACACACTGGTCTGGAGGTCATTCGGGTGATGCAGGCTCCTAAACTGGAGGTACTGGGTTTACTGTCTGAAGACATATCCACACTCTACATTGAGCAACAAGTAATTTGAGACAAAGTGATAGTATTTTGCTGCTAACTTATTAGCATCCACCTTCATGTCGTTTATTTTCCCTATCCACAATTGCATCATCAAGAAGAGGATTTGAATAATGTGCTGGAGTATGGCCCACTGGATCCAGTTAAATGCCTTGAGCTCCACCTAAAAGTTCTAGTGTAGTTGAACTACAAAGGTGGTGAAAGCCTGTTCGTCGAGTTTGGCAAATTCTTTATTTTGAATGCGAAAGTGCTAAGGATGATGAAAATCAGAGTCCTTTACAGCTGTAACGATAAGTGGATGCATTAGCAACGTGGTCTGCTAAAAATGGAGAGTACAGCTTCTCAAGATGCACGAATTGAACTTAAAAATGATATTTGGTGGGACTCCACTCACCTTGTGCATATCTATGATTTTTCAGTGGCTGATCCCTTTGACTGATCCTTGTGTAGATGCTCCGAAGGTGTTAGATAAGCCTTTTCGAAGATTGCTTTGTTATCCATTCTGGAGCAAACCAGGATTGAGAAGGTGAGCAAGATGGTTAAAGGTTACTAGTATTTGTGTGTTATCTTTAGTAAGTACTTACTTTTATCCTGCTTAATGTCGATTGTAAGCTGAGACCACCTCTAGGTTGCAGATAAGCATAACAACCTTATTTTGCTAGACTCTGATACTCCTGTTTGCACTGAAAAATATACACATTGTTCTCAGTCTTTTACATGTCCAAGGTCTTTCGCAAATGTCATACTCATAAATAAAGTTAAAGTTTAAATGTTGTTCTAATGTCCAAGCTCTTTGTACTAAATCAACAACAGCTAATATGAAACGGAGGGAGTGGGTGACATTAAATGGTATACTTCTATGTTTTTAGTGGTTTTCCTGACCTCATTCTGTCACAAATTGTTATATTGAACATGGGTTGAATTGATACCATTGAGGAATTTCTTATTGTGCTTTGACGATTCTGCCGGTTGTTATTTTCTATCCTCATCTATTTATTTACCGAAAAAGGGTTTCCCCCCGCTTTATATTATAAAGCAACCATCACATGACATGACATTTGGAGATTGCACACATGTTTCAGGATTTCTGGTTAGGCAATTCACTAGATAAAGAGTTGAATGCAAATTTTTATGGAGACAGAGTGTTCCAGGATTCCTTGGCTAAAGTACCGATTTTTTTGATGAAAAAGCAGAGCAATCCTCCTTCAGAATCTTTTCAAGTGCTGTTCGGAGCCGACGAGATATGGCAAGCTTAAGATATTTGTATTTCGAAGATGGCTAAAGAAGCAGCTTGTGTACAAAAAACAAAGAGGAAGATAGAAATGTTGAAACAAAGTGGCAAATTTCCGTGAGAGACCGTTCACCCTTTGTGTTGATTTGTGTAAGTCGATCTATCTGCTGAACCTCTGAAATTTCTACAAGCACCTGGATGAATATTCCTAGGATGCTACAGATGCAGCTTAGATGCTCAGTTAGATTGCTTGTCATTGTATGTCTGGCTACATGCTCCTCTCCGATATTGAAGCAGACGCACATGCTTATTTTTGTCTATTGCAGAACTATATACCCACTGATAATTTGGTAGTGGTTGATACCTTTTTCCCCTCAGTAACTGTCTAGCTAGCTGTGCATTTTCTTTTCAAGCATGCACGTACTATTGTTCCTATCAATTCTTAATAGCAAGCGATGATGAATCAAGTGGTGTGCATTTCATGCCAGCATCTTTTATAGTCTACATTACTGACCACCATCAGTCAAGGAAGAAAGAATATAGGTTATATGGTCTATAGTAGTTGTAGCCCGAGTTTGTGTTATAATTCGGCCACAAGATCGATCACATCAAATCAGACGATGAACACGCGCACAAAAACTTTTGGCCAAAGGCACGTGTCGTGCCTTGTTCTTTTCCTCTTTATTTATTTTCTCCTTTTCACCTTTTTCTCTCGGTGCAATCTCGAGTGCCTTGGCTGTGTATATATATACAGCCGACCCAACCGACCATGAGCAAGCCCTAAACGGACTAAGCCTAAACTCTTACATGACACGGCTAGAAACCTACTAAGACTAGTACTCGTATACAAACTTAGAAACTAAACAAAACTGACCTAGCTAGAGCTAGTACTACTCGGACAGCTACCTAGTACATCGTATACTACCATGACACATCACGTGCATGCAGTAGCATTAGATGCACATGTACCTTAATTAACTCAATTACTCAACTATAATCAAGATTACTTCTAACAGTTTGGACGGCGATCAGCTGAATTCACATCGTTCTGATGCTGTTCTACGTTCTACCATAAAACAGTGCCTAGATTTTAGTTTTGAATTACAAGAGTATGTATGTAGTCACAAAATTGGGCATCAATGGCTGATTTTGAGGGATCAACTTGCCAGAAGATGAATATTGTTTGTAAGCTCAAGCACGCTATCAGCCTTAGAGGAGCACCACCTGGCATCCATCACCCTGACTGAATAACCCAAGTCAGTCAGTCAGTCACAAGAAATGAAAAAAATAGCGTGCTATACAAAATAGCGTCGTCCTTCAAAATATGCCATTAGCGTGCTATAACGCGCTATATCGTGCTATTAGCGAGACATTGTACACTGATCAATTTAGCGAGGCAATTCTTTATATGCTATAGCATGCTATTAGTGACGCTATAGCGTGCTATTTTTTTCAATGGTCACAAGTGACACAACTCAACGATGACAGAGAAGTGGAGATAAGCCTCCACCCGGCTTGGAGTCGCTCTGTAACAATCAATTTCAACCTGGAGGGTGTGCACGGTCTGCAAAATGCTCAACTCTTAAGCGTGTAAAAAAGTTGGCCGTCACCTTCATTGGGCTCGACTTAAGACGGAGTTGTCTGAGTGGTGGCACATCACCTGTTGTAAAGTATAGCCGCAGTCCATCTATTTGTCAGTCTATAGAATATACGACGACGTTGACCTGCTGTGTTTCTAGAGGGTATACGAAAATGCTCGTGTGCTCATCATAATTGTGTTTTTATATCGTTATTCACTACCTGTGATGTTTGAATTTGTTATATTATGAATAAATGATCATTCTCTATGGAGACATTTGTTCACCGTATCGTTCGCTTTGCATTTCACGCTAACTTGTGCTTCCCATGTACCTTCAGATGTACATGTTCCAAATATTTGCATGCCTTGGTGATATATCATCTGTTGCAGTCCGTAGTGATCTCATCATGTTGGTTTCACTAAATTCAGATGATGTAGTGTAAATATGTAGGTGCCGGCTTAGATTGTTACCTCGCTTAAAATAACCTTAATTAACTAGGATGCCAACAAATTCTCAGTCTGTCAATGCCATCGAAAAGTACCACTTATGTGTTGATTGTCTTGGTGTGTGACGCTGTTGTAGGGGGGGGGGGGGGGGGGGGGTGTTCGTTAATGGCATGTCTAAGATTACCTGACATCACACATGATCAAATTAATAAACACACTTCGGAATTAAAGTACACTATAGGAATAAGCAAATCACATAACATATATAGCGAATGAAGCACCCTAATTAAAATGGTTTGGACTTTCTGTAGGCATAGCATTACAACCTAGAGCATGGAGATCAAGCAAAAGCAGCCATCATGCACACTTCTCAACAGGTATAAGATTATGTTGCCTTTCTCATGAACATTATATGAACGGCGAGGATCAGTCTTTCTTGAAGAAATCATGCAGCTTGGTCAGCCACAACAGATCCTTGGACTGGACCTTGCTGCTCATGTACTGACGTAACAAGTTCATCGTCGTTGGTGTGATCCCGCGCCGGTCGAGATACTCCTCGAATGACTTCTGCAGGTTCTTGTCGAGTTTACTGCACGAGAATGATGGAGAGTAGTTAATTAATTAAAGCCCCGGTGGCCGATTAATTAAAGCCAGGCTTCAACAAGGCAAGAAATCAAACGTGTGGTCAATTAATCCATCTATAGACAACTTACTTGAAATCGTAATAAGTAGCCAGCAGATCATCATTTTTGTCCACTTTAGCTGTCGGCGACGACAACATGCACATGGAATGGATGGTGATATTGTTGGGATACGCGAAGCAGGTGAACCCAAGCTTTGAGCCATCGCCCTTGGAGATGGTGACCTCTAGGTTGATGCAAGATTTTGACGCGTTCTTCTCGCCATCGTCTTCTTCTTGCTTCTGGTCCGAGGGCGACGACAAAGATGATTCTTCTACATCCTCATGTGAGGTGCATGATGAGGAGGTGTTCTCGTCGGCATCGTCGTCCAGGCAGGGCTTTGAAGCCACGACCTCAATCCTCTCACCCTTTAAAGTTCTTCTAAGTATGATGGTGCTACCGCACTTATTTTCAGAGATTTCAAAAGGGAAGTAATCCCCGGTCTCCTCTATCTGTTTAATAAGATGTGGAATAATTGAGGGCAAAACAACAAGTCAGATTCTCAAGCAGCCGGCCGGATTGAAGGCATGAACAACAACTCAGATTCCCAAGCAAGATTAAAGGCATGTGATGTACATATATCAGCTACCACACAGTCCTATATATACGCCACAAACTTGATGAATTTTATCCAGATCACAAAGATCAGAACAGCCCTAATCTAATATCACAAGTTCCCAACCATGGGATCGCAGCTAGCATGCACAGGCAGAGACGCAGAGTCCCGCTCCGTGGATTTGAAAGTGAATAAAGAGATGGATCTGCGTGCATACCTTAGTGAGGAGACACTGGAGCTCGGTGGGGGGCACGCCGTCGTTGTTGCGGGACTTGATCGCGGAGCCGATGGAGTCGAGGAGCTCAAGGTCGAACATGGTGGCGCTGAGGGCTTCGGTCTCAGTTAAGAAGGCACGGAGGGAGCCCAACATGGCACGGTTGGAATCCTCGGTCACGGTGCTCTGACGGTAAGAGTTCAATGCGGCGATGAGGGAGGCGCTGGAGGACTCGAAGGAGGTGGCTGCGGCGTCGAGGGAGGACCACGAGCTCCACCTGATCGCCATCGCCGACGAGGACGTGGAGCGGAGAAGCGTGGAGGCCCGGCGGAGGATTGGTAGGGAGGAGGCCCGGCGGGCCGCGGCGAGGAGGGCCATGGCGCCGGTGAAGAGGGTTTTTCTTCCAGAATTTAATAGGGTTTTAGCGAGGAGGGTTTTGGTTGTCTGAGAAAAAGGAGCCCACCTGTCAGGAAGGGCTCTAACCTGCACGACGTGCTTGCTGAAAAAGAAAACGAATTTGAGAAAGTTTTCCCTTTTCCGTTCGCAGACTCTTGCAGTTTCCACGCTGGAATATATCTTCTTCGAAAATTAAACTACTCGGCTCTAACCTGCACGACGTGCTTGCTGAAAAAGAAAACGAATTTGAGAAAGTTTTCCCTTTTCCGTTCGCAAACTCTTGCAGTTTCCACGCTGGAATATATCTTCTTCGAAAATTAAACTACTCTTTTTTTGTGCGAAAAAGATTCAAATCTATTACAAAAGTTCATCAGAATACAAAGCACCTCAAACTAATAAAAATTACATCAAGGTATCTAGACCACCCAATGACCACTACCGCCAACAAAATGAGCCGCGGACACGCCCTTGTCTATGCTCCCTTACTGAAACTAGCTTAACCTTGTCGGTGAGAGTCGGAAAGTCTTCGTGCAAATGCCCCTAAGGACCAACGCCCTGGAGCCTTAGTGGTCACCGAGAACCCTTGAATAAATATTTAGAAATGAACACCAAATCTCGCTGTCAGCCATGCACCACAAAAAACCCTAACCTTTCACCCCAAGGAGACTACATGAATCTAATCCTGAGAGCCGTCTAGACGGACGGACTCGAGGAGGATCAGAGACTAACAAGCCTGACTTTGGCGGATTTCTTGATCGGTTTAACATAGTACATCAGATCAAACCAAAACGATAAACTAAAAGCTACATCAGTGTTTTGGAAGAAAATCTGCTTTCGTTAAGGTACTGACCAATGGCCCCAGACTCCACAGGTTGCAACATCCAGCAGTGCGTACGTTGCCTGGGTCGTAGGAATCAGATTCGCCAGCTCCAGCATGCCAACACCATGGTTCCAACATCTCCGGTAGGTGGTTGTAGCTTTTGCTTCCTTCGTCGGTTCCAGCTTCTCTGCACACTCGTTCTAGCACCTTGATAGTGTGGTTCCAACATCTCCTGCAGTTTGTTCCAGCTTTGCTCCTCCGTCGAAGCTTTGCCCATTGTGGTCCCAGCTTCACTGCACACTGGTTCCAGTGCCCCCACACCATGGTTCTGTTGGCGCCGCCTCGTCGCAGTGCCGCTCTTCTTCTTCCTCACACAACTCTCCTTGTAATTTCTCTCAAGAACACTGATGAACAAAAGGACACACACCAGGGAACACACACACACATATACCAGGGAAGAAAGCCAAGTAGCTTTGCCGAGAGGCTCCCTTCCTTGGTCACACAAGTGCTACATTGTTTCCCAGCCCTCACATTTTCCATTCATCTAATCAACTTAAATAGTAGGTACAAGTGACTCCACACCCGGCCACTACCACCTAAACTCACGCCACACCCAACCACCATGCACAGCTAGTCCAGTAACTAACTAATGCATGTGCTAATCACCACTACATGCACGCCTATGCCCGGCCCTTGCTCAACCTCCTCTTAACGGCCAAAGGACTAGGCCAACTCAACATGCATGCAGCTAACCACCTTGACCAGATCACCTGGACTCAACTTGATCATGCAGTACTATAGCCCGTCATGCTTCAGTCTCCATCGTGCCTTGCCGCTTCTCACAGCATCACCGTATCGCACAGCATCATCGGCATCTCACCATGCTGGTCGCATCGCACGGCAGCCCGGAACCTCGCCTTCCTTGCGCACACAACTGAAGCTTCATTGGTCGACACCGTCCTATGACCATCTAAACTACATGCATGACAAAAGCAAACTAAAATGCAGATACATGAATCAAGATTATGTCTAACAGGTTCCAGCTACGACAATAGCCCGCCAACACAAAACCTCCCGCTCGTTGCCGCTTGCAGCACCTTACTCCGATGGTCGCCGCGCCGACAAACACCGGTTCCAAAATACATCAACAATGGTTGCATCTCCTTAACTTGGAGGTTCTAGCATGGTTGCTCCCATCCCCCTAGCTAGGTTGCAGCTCCTCGGCCCCCGATTCCAGCATGACCAGTTGCAGCTTCCAGCACGAGCGGCCACCGCTTGCACGTATTTTAGCCGCCAGTTCCAGCACGGCCGCACGACCTACACACGATGGGTCATGGCGCCACTGTGGCTAGCTGGAAACTGGCCATTTCCTCTGCTCTAAGTTACAGGGTGTTTCCTTGCGTGGCGAGCCATAGCGTGACAGCTATTTGTGAGCTCCTTGCCGGTTCTTTGCTGCAAGAGGGAGGGGAAAAAATGAATGGCGGGGGAGACAACAAATCAAGCGATGTGGCGCGGCGAGGGCGTCGCGTGACAGGGTATTTGGGTGCTCCTTGCCGGTTATTGAAGAAGGATGAGCGGCGGAGGAAGACATCAAAATGAGAGAGACGTAAATTTGGGGGCGGTGGAGCAAGATAAGGAAGGAAAGGGATGTTTCTAGGCGCGTGGGGCCCATGCCGCGTTTCACAAGCGCACGTGGCCAGCGGAGTTTCTAGCCGGTCGACCAACAGAGAGCGTTTCACATAGTTAAAGCTACAGAAAAATTGAAGCCAAAAGACACAGTGAAATAGTTCTTTGATTTTTGTGTTATATTGTTCACATAAAAAATCGTCACTTATCAACACCGGACCGTCTTAACTTGTGATCATCTTTATTCCAAGTTCAAGAAAACCCTTCTATTCAAGCCAATTATGAACCTCGAGGGAGCAAAACACTTGATTTTATTCCACAGAAACCTCCATTGTAGTATAGAACAAAGGAGAACGTGGAGACCACCCAATTGATAGTTTTTTGGCGTTCAAGTTGCACATTATTGAACCTAAAATTGGTGGTCTGACAGAGAAATTGATGGTCTAACAGAGAAATTGATGGTCCTTCCAAAAAACATAGTGACAAAAAAAGGTCTTAAACACGCAATAAAATAAAACGACTATGCACACTTCTCCACAGGAGGAACAATTATAAGTGTTGATCGTCATGCCCTAGAATAATTTATATCAGATGAAGATCAATCTTTCTTGACGAAATCAGACAGTTTGGTCAGCCAAAAGCGCTGCTTGCGGGGGCCATTGGTACTAATGTACTCGCGAAACAAGTTCATTGTCGTCGGCGTGATCCCACGCAGCTCCAGATACTTGTGGAATGACTTCTGCAGATTCTCATCGAGCTTACTGCACCAGATCCGCGAAATAAGAGAACGTTTAATCAATGTGTCGGTGGTGGGCAAAAAATACAAGCGGGTAATGAGTTAATCTAGGTTTAGTCTTTGGTATACTTACTTGAAACCGTCATACTTAGACATATCCTCCAGTAGATCATGCTCTTTTCATGATGCCGTCATATTCATGGAACGGATGGTGATATGTCCGGATACACAACACGGGTGATAGAACCGTTCATTCATTGAACTGTCGAGGAGAAGTAGTGGCGGGAGTGGCAGAAGTGTTCATATATGCTAATGGCGCGGCTACAACAGAAGCGTTAGCTCTTCGCCGAGGTCTACAGCTTGTCAATCAAATGGGATGCTCCAGGGTACCACTTGAGTCAGATTGCTTGGATATTATTTTGGCATGCAGAGGCGAGGCTGAATTTTGGCACCATATTCAGCCATCTTAACAGATTGTTTTCAGTATGCCCATGACATTGCTTCAATTTAGTTCCAGCATTGTCCGAGGGTGGCAAATGGCTTGGCACATTTTTTTAGCAAGACATGCTTTTTATTCAAACCTTATATTTAGTTGGGACGATAATGCTCCTAGTTTCCTTTTACCGCATGTTTTGAAGGATGTAATTCTTATTAACTCATAATAAAGTGCTGAGCAGGTTTTCCCTTAAAAAAAGAAGTCGGGCAGAGGCCTTTTATCTAAAAAAAAACTATTTGACGGCCTACATGACTAAATCGAAAACAGCTAAACTTGAGAATTAAAGAATAAGCAGAGCCAAAATAGTGAGTAAACAACCTAATTAAAATGGTTTCAAATCTATGTATCCCGAGAAAATCATAGTTACAAAAAACGGTCTTAAGCACGCATATTTAGAATCATTATAACTGAGCAACTTTGGAGCTCTCCCAGACAATCAACGTTCACAACCGTCCGATCGTCACTTTTTGTCATTTCCGATCGTCGGATTGGCTCTGGATCGCATGCACGCTTGCTTAGTTCGCTACAATTGAGCGCTAACCGTCCTGGGCCGCTGCTCCAGTGACTTTTTTGGGCCTCTGTCGATAAATTGGGCTTAATGGGCTTCTACCAGCCTCCCATCTATGCAGCCGAGAAAAAAAACACGACTCTCGTAACCCTCGTTTGGTTCTCACGGTGGCAGGCTCCTCGCGACCATACTGGGCTCCGATTGATGCGGGAGCGACGACTCCCATGGCCACCACGTTGGGTTCTGGCCGACGCGACGAACGGCCTTGCCGGGCGACGGCACGGGGTCCACTCGGTTGCACTTGCACATTGCGCTGGGACGATGCAGTGGAGGCGAACAGTAGTATGCCGATTGAAGTCCTATTGCTAGCGATTGATTGAGTGGTTAATGACCATTAAAAGCAGGTCAGTTTCATTTGTCCATTCATATTTTTCTTTTAAGTCACGGGCGCCCATACAATCCCAACCTGGCCTCTGCTCTTTCCCCAGTTTCCTCACTTCCACAAACCATTCTCCTATAGCGATTGGTGATGCTTAGGTCTCTAATTTATTCCAATCGCCCCTCCTTACTACCCCCCCCCCCCCCCCCCCCCCCCCTCTCTTCCCCCAATTCTTCATCCATTTTTAGTATTTGTTTCATTGATGTTGTCCTTTCTGTCTGCAAACAATGCAGGTTCGTTCCACTAGGTTAGCTCATTATGCTGGATTAAACGGTTTAGGCACTACCCGTTTGGAATGTGATGCGCTGATTTTCAATGTTCTTGTTCGAATTGTTGCTATAATAGTTTAGATACATATGCAGACTATCCCTTGTTGCTTGCGTTATTCTTTGATCAAGTGCACAGTGCACTTAGGGTAATCATCTGAGTTTTTGAAATCTGCTGCACGGATGTGTTCTTTGGCTAATAATTTGAAATGATTGCAGGTTCTCTAGAAGGACAGATTTCTTTCTTTCTTGCAGCTGAATCTGCCAATATCCAGTGGCCAACGGACAGGTTAGTATCAGTATGCTCCTATGCTGTTATACCTCATTTATCTTGTGCCCCATCTCATTATCTATATATGCGTATTATATTTACCTTTCTAATCGTACAATATGGTGCCACTTTCTACGATTGATTGAAATAATTGCAGTACCGCCTGTTGTTCTTGTCCTATGTAGTTAGCAAGTTAAAAATGCACAAATGAAATAGGAATATTGGTCAAGGCACTGATGCAGCAGAATAAGCCAACCCAGTGAAGCCGTAGTCCAGATGATTGATCCAGAGAACCTGCTTTAATTTTGGGGGTGCGAAGAGTAGCATCAAGAAAAAAAATTCTATAACTCGATGCAGAACTAGGGAAAGAGTAGGTAGGAAGGAGGGAACACTTGCAGAAGGGGGGAGATGAATTGTCGACTTAGTGTCAACCATGCCTAACAGTCAGGTCTCGCACTGCGGGCAACAGAAGAGAAGAAGGTGGGCGCCGTGATGAGCAACGCCGTGATGATCGGCGTGATGATCGCCGTGGGGAGCGTCAGGATGGGCGCGATGGGAGGCGCAGGCGGGGCGCGGAGGAGCCGGCTGTCCTGGCTGGCTCGGGCTCTTTGAGCGATGCCGCGGTGTGGGCGGCTGAGCTGGTGCCGGTCTCCGGCCGTGGCCGACCCATCGCCCGGCACCCCTCTCCGCGCGCCGAGAGGAACCGCTCCACCGACAACCTGACGCCAAGGGCGTCCCCTCCACTATCGCCTACGTCGGTTCTGCCCCACTCCTCTCGCTCGAGGCGTGCTGATGAGCGGTCGGCGGCCCTGGAGGCGGAGGTGTCTGCTAGGCTGGAGGGTGCCGGCGCGCTGCTAGGTGGCCTGTGCTCTCCTGTGCAGCTGCAGCTGCCGTCGCCCTCTCTCCCAGGTCCTGGGCTGTTGACCTCTCCGGAACCGGAGGCCGTCCCTGGGATGCGGGCGGTTCCTGCGGCAGTGGAGTCCCTGTTCATTGAGCGTGAGCAGGCCCTGCTGCCAACCCCTCCATCCTCCCTGGTCAGGGCTCCGGCGAGAAGGCGCAAGACCTTGGCTGGAGTGACCATCACCTCCCAGGGAGGCTTCTCGCTTCGTCATACCAGTGCTCGTGTGCAGGCCAAGAAAGCTGGCTTTGCCACATCCATGGCAAATGAGGCGCAAGGGCTCGTATGCCGCACGCTGGGCATCACTCGTGATGGCGAAGATATCACGGCCAGGGCCCTGGACCAGTTCGAGCGGCAGTTTAAAGATCAGTTGCCTGAGAATGTCATGTTTGCGCTACGTGGGCTGTTCAAGATCGATGATGCCCAGGCGGCCGCTGTTGAGGAGGCCCTGCTGGACCACGGGGGCGCCGCTGCTCTGGACCACGAGGAGGAGGTGCCGTCCAGCGCCTAGTTGCTCCGTCTTGCTGTTTTCCTTTTGGGTCTCTTAGTATTCATGTTAGGACAACCTGTTAACTTTCTTAGTTGGAATGTAAGGGGCTTGAATTGCCCAGACCGTCGGGCCACAGTCAATGAATCTATCGCTGCTACTTCCTGTCATATTGCCTGCCTTCAAGAGACGAAACTTGACACCATGGATGGATTTGCTGCGGTCTTCCTGGGCGGGGCCAGGCTAAAGAGCTTTGCCCACCTGTCTGCTGCTGGCACTAGGGGCGGCATTTTGCTTCTCTGGGATGACGCTGCTGTGCATGTATCTGATGTTGTGCTCTCCGTGTACTGCCTCTCGGCCATGGTGCTCGTTCGTGAAACCGGCGTCTCCTTCAAGATCACGGCGGTGTATGGCCCTTCGACTACTGCCGGCAAGAATGCTTTCTTCGCGGAGCTTCTTGCGCAGAAGCCTCCGGCTGGGACCAAGTGGCTGGCTCTTGGTGACTTCAACCAAATCAGTCGAGCGCGGCACAAGAATAAGAGAAACGTTAATCGCTCCCACATTACCCGATTCCGAAACACTCTCCATGCTTGTGAGCTTAATGAGATTCATCTTCAGAATCGGAAGTTCACCTGGAGCAACGAAAGAGACAACCCCACGCTGTGCAAGCTGGATTCTTATTTTTGCAACGCGGATTGGGACAACTCTTTCAACACTCACGTCCTGCATGCGCTTTCCACGTCGCTTTCAGATCACTGTCCGCTTCTTCTAGCTAACGACTGTGGGCCAAGGAGGCCGCGCTGTTTCAAATTCGAGAATTTCTGGACCTCCTTGCCGGGATTCCTTCAGGTGGTGGAGGGCGCGTGGGGCGAGGAGTGCAGCCACACTGAGCCCTACCAGCGCCTCTTCCACAAGCTGAAAAAGACCGGGGCGAGGCTTGCCGAGTGGAGTCGAAAGCTTGTACCATGGAAAAAGCTACATTTGCATGCTGCGCTCTTGGTGATCCTTCGTCTGGATGTTGCCCAGGAGGAGAGGGAACTGTCCCCGGGGGAGAAGGACCTTAGGGCTAAGCTCAAAAGAAGGGTGGTCAGCTTGGCGGTGTTGGAGAGGGCGAGAAGGCGTCAGTGTGCCAGGATTTCTAACATAAAAGAGGGCGACGCCAACACCAAGTTTTTTCATCGTAGAATTAATGCTCGCCGTAGAAAGAATCATATTCACAGGGTGAAGCACAATGGTGGCTGGGTCACTGAGCATGAACAAAAGGAGGCGCTTCTGTTTGACCACTTCTCAGGCGTGTTGGGCCGCGGGAGCTCCCGCTCTGTCGACTTCAACTGGGATGAGCCTGGCTTCGAGCAGCACAACCTCTCTGACCTGGACTGTCCTATCTCTGAGGATGAGGTGAGGGACGCCATCAACCAAATGCCTAGCGACAAGGCTCCGGGCCCTGACGGTTTCACCGGCGCCTTCTTCAAAAAATGCTGGCCCATCATTAAGGATGATGTTATGCAGGCCATCCTATGCTTCAACAATTTGCAGTCGTCAAATCTCCAATGGCTCAACTCTGCAAACATTGTGCTCCTTCCCAAGAAAGAGGGTGCGGAGGAGATCGCTGACTACAGGCCCATTAGTCTCATTCACGCCATCCCGAAGATCATTGCGAAGGTCCTAGCGACAAGGCTGGCCCCTCACATGCACGCCCTCATCTCCAACGCGCAGAGTGCTTTCATCAAGCGGAGGTGCATCCACGACAACTTTATGTATGTGCGTGGCCTTGCCAGACGACTCCACAAGAGCAAAACCCCCGCGCTCCTTTTCAAGCTGGACATCCGTAAGGCTTTTGACTCGGTCAAATGGGAATACTTCATCGACCTCCTTCAGCGGTGGGGTTTTCCGCCGAGGTTCCGTGAGTGGATCACCGCTTTGCTTCGCTCTTCTTCCTCGCGGATTCTCCTGAATGGGGTCCCAGGGCAATGCATCCGACATGGCCGTGGGTTCAGACAGGGCGACCCGCTCTCTCCTCTCTTGTTCGTCATTGCCATTGACCCGCTGCAACAAATCCTTGATCTTGCTACCCGGCGTGGTTTGCTCCATAAGATTAGGGGGCGGCGAACGGTATTCCGTACCTTGCTATATGCGGATGATGCGGCGGTGTTCATGGCCCCTATTAAGAGAGATATTGATAACTTTGCGCACATCCTCGACGGCTTCGGAAAAGTGACGGGCCTTTGCACCAATTTCCTGAAGAGCTCGGTGGTCCCAATTAGATGTGGGAATATCAACCTAGATCCGATCCTTGCCTCTTTGCTGGCAACCCGCACTTCCTTCCCTATGAGGTACTTGGGTCTCCCGTTATCAGTACGGCAGCTCAGACGTGTTGATTTCCAGTTTCTTGAGGACAAGGTGGCGGCGAGGCTTGTGCCTTGGGATGGGCAGAATATTACCGCCATCGGCCGTGGCACCCTCGTCAAGTCCGTGCTTACATCTCAGGTCATCTTCCACATCATCGCCCTCAGTCCTCCAAAGAGCACCCTTCTGAGCATCACGAAGCTGGAAAGGGCCTTTCTCTGGGCGGGCACTAGCAAGATTACTGGGGCCAAGTGCAAGGTCAAATGGAACTCAGTTTGTCGGCCGACGGATCTCGGAGGGCTTGGCATCCTGGACATCGATAAGTTTGCCGAGCCCTTCGGCTTAGATGGCTTTGGTTCGAGTGGGCGGACCCGTCCAAGATGTGGGTGGGGATGGGCACCCCTTGTGATGAGCTGGACCGTGACCTCTTCTATGCCTCCACTCGTCTCACCATTGGCAACGGGGCATGTGCGCCGTTCTGGGATTCCCCTTGGGTTAACGGTGAAAAGCCGTCCAGCATTGCTCCGCTCATCTTCGAGGCTTCCACTCGAAAGAACTGGAAGGTTAGGGAGGCTATGCACGCCGATGCGTGGCTGTCCAAGATCAAGCTCCCCAACAATTGGTCGATGGATCACATCCGGCAGCTTGTCACGCTCTGGGCCCGTGTGAGGGCCGTCCCCCTTCGGGCGGATGCTGAGGATTCTATTGCTTGGAAGCATACCTCCAACGGAGTCTATTCCGCTTCCTCCGCGTACAAGGCTCAGCTCTGTGGCTTGGTCCGGTCGCCTTTGGGCCCTGCGATCTGGAAGGCCTGGGCCCCTCCGAAGATGAAGTTCTTTGCCTGGTTAGCAATTCAAAACCGCGTCTGGACGGCGGATCGTTTGGAAAGAAGAGGATGGCCGAACTGTGGCCTGTGTCAGCTTTGTAAGCAGGCGACGGAGACGGTGGACCATCTCTTCTTCAGATGCCGGTTCTCTCTCCGCCTTTGGGGCATGATCAAAGGGTGGCTCCAGCTTGACTACCTCGACATCTCTTCTTGGGCTGGGCATCGCTCGGTAAAGGATTGGTGGCTCAGCATGTCGGCCTCCCATGCCACGAACCGGAAGGCGATGGCCTCTCTCACCCTGCTCACTTGCTGGTTTATATGGTGTGAGAGAAACGCGAGGGTTTTTCGGCACAAGTCGATGCTCCCGTCCATTCTGCTCTCCAACATTCGGGATGAGATCGGCCTTTGGGTGCTTGCTGGCACAAAACATTTGGGTAGCATCATACCGGGAGAGTAGTGGCTTGTAATTTTCGTTTTTCCTGCTTTTCCGTGTAAAAGCAACTCTAAACTCCTTCTTAATTAATGGATGAGGCAAATCTTTTGCCTCCGTTTCGAAAAAAGGATTTGCGGAAGTAAGGAGGGGAATGAGGAAGCAGAACTAGACGAGGGAGCCCAGGCTGCCTGTATGCGTAATTCTACTGGTTTTAGTGCGTCTGACATATTCTTTATCCTGCCATTCATTTAACAAATTGCGCAGCACACAAAACTGAGTTCCTGATCTCAGCGTACAATGTGCTTTTCCTGCAATTTGATGTCAATAGATTTATTTTATTGCTTGCCCTGCTGAAATTTAGACCACGAAATATAGAGGATTAGTTCTGTCAGTAAGTTATTAAATTTATAAAGTTTTTTGTGTTATTATGTATCTATATACAGGTACCTTGTGAATTAATGGTCGAAGCTCAGAGAAAGCTGAAAAGTACCAAACAAGTCAGCACAGGTTGTTTTCATGCATTGCTTGCTAATTTGATACATATCGACATACTAAGATGATGTGCAATTACCTTGTTTTGCCTGATTTGTTCTTTTCATTGTGAATATCTGAATAATCGATTTATAGTTTTTGTCGCGTATTAGCATCTAAGCTGGGATCAAAATAAATTTAATTAAATTAAATTATTTTTCTTAGCCTCGTGCTATATTCACAGGTTTTCATTCTGCTTGCTAGCACGGCAGTGCCATAATTTGAGACAGGCATCGAAGCCCCTGTCTTCTTAGATAGACTATTTGTATATATGCTCATAGTTAGTGTAATGTATTTTAGGGATCCTCATGATTTGTCACATTTCGGCAAATTCAAGTCAATATTCAAGGATACATTGCACTGTTTTCCAACTTGAAAAGTGCCTTATCATATGATGAATGTTACTTCGTTAAAGTCTATGTTGATACATGTTATTACGGGTTTATATCAATCCTCACATATTTGTTGATTCAATAATGTTATTACTTTTCATTCCTTCGCGCTCTCATCTATGTATAATATCTAATTTTAACAAATGTGATGCACTCCTGCAACAACGTCTGCAAAAATGCGTAGCAACAATTACAACATGCTATTTATATAACCATCATCGCTATGTTCTTCTGTGTTGTTAAGCTGTTTTCTTTCCAGAAATCTTCACGGCGATCCAAATTAGCGAGATCATGAAGTAATTAACCATAAGTTCCAGATCTTCGGAAATAGATTGTCTGCAAGATGATGCATTAGATTTTGTAGTTAACTAAGTAATATAGCTGGGATGCCATTTTACCATTGTGAAATCAAGAGTGTATATACTCATGAAGTCATGATGGTGATTGGTAAAAATAAGTGACCCTTCTACTTTAGATTTGTGGTTACTTTTGATTAACACATAATAACTTACACTTCCATGTATTCATATATTATTGAATTCACTATCAATCTATTGTAAAAATAGACGGGAGCCAAGCACAATCCAAGTATATTTGACTAATAAGAAAGAAAAAAAAAGCTCAACACACTACTTTCTTTATAACCTATCAGATTCTTTTCCAATTACACATCATTTAATAAAATGAAGGAGACAAGAACAAGCTACAAGAAAGCATAGTATTTCAAGCATTCCCAACAAATATATACAAATTACTTTATATCCTTAATAACTAAGAGACAAAATAGACGGGCGCAGCAACGCGCGCCATCAATGATCTAGTAAAATAAAACGACCATGCACACTTCTCCACAGGAGGAACAATTATAAGTGTTGATCGTCACGCCCTAGAATAATTTATATCAGATGAAGATCAATCTTTCTTGACAAAATCCGACAGTTTGTTCAGCCAAAAGTGCTGCTTGCGGGGGCCATTGGTACTAATGTACTCGCGAAACAAGTTCATTGTCGTCGGCGTGATCCCACGCAGCTCCAGATACTTGTGGAATGACTTCTGCAGATTCTCAGCGAGCTTACTGCACCAGATCCGCGAAATAAGAGAGCATTTAATCAATGTGTCGGCGGTGGGCGAAAAATACAAGCGGCCCATGAATTAAGCTAGTAGGATTAGAATCAGTACTTACTCGAAACCATCATACTTAGCCATACCATCCAGTAGCTCCTACTCTTTTCGCGAACCCCCGGGCGTCATATTCATTTTACAGATGATGATTTCGTCGGAATACGCAACACAGGTGAATTTAAGTTGATAGCCATTGCTCTTGGAGACGATGACGTCAAAGGTGAGGCTGGATCTTGAGGCCTTCTTCTCACCTTTGCTTTGTCCCAGACTCTTGCGATAATATTCCAAAGACGATTTCCCATCCTTATCAAGGCAGTCTATTTGAGTCGCAACCTCAATCTTGTCGCCCTCAAACGTTCTTGTAAGAGTAATATATTTCATAAAATCGTAGTTAACAAAGTACCTATTTTCACTGACTTGGAAGGGGAAGCAACCCGCGGTATCCTCCATCTGTTTTACGTACAAGAGGAAAAAAATTGAGGGCATGAACAACAAAAACTCGGTAATCCCCACTCTGTGTCTCACCCAGGATTAATTACATAAAACTAGTGAAGTTTCTTGACAACAGGCTTTTTCAAAGGGAACGGGGATCATTATCGCATCGGTGAAGAGATCGATCTGCGTATATGCAATGCAGTGCACGTACCTCGGCGATACGGGGGGGCTCGGAGGACTTGACGGCAGAGTGGATGCCATGGAGGAGCTGGTCCTCGAAGGTGGCGGTGCTGAGGGACTCGCTAGCCGCCCGGAGTGAGTCTAGTGCGGCGGCGGAGGCGCTTGAGCCATGCTCGGCGTTGACGGTGTCCAACGCGGCTTTCATTAAGGCGGTCTTGGCAGCGTCGATGGAGGAGGACGAGCTGTGTCTGGTCCCCAGCACCGGCGAGGCCACGGGGCGGAGCAGCGCGGAGGAGGCTCGACGGAGGTTGGGAAGCGAGGAGGCGCGGCGGGCGGCGGCGAGGAGGGCCATGGCGCGGGCGTATGCGTTGCGGACTCGAAGACGTGAACAGGGTTTCGCCTCGATCTATGTATATATCTCTCTCCCTTCGTACTTCCAGAATTTGAGAGGGTTTAGGCGAACCAACCTGTGGTTGGATGGTTAGAGGGACTGTGATATCCCCAGCCCACCAGGGTTCAAATCTTGGTGCTCGCATTTATTCCTGGAATTATTTCAGGATTTCCGGCGATGCGCATTCAGTGGGAGGAGACGTTCCCGTCGACGACGAGGTGCCTACGGTGACTTCATAAATTTCAAGATGATATGTCGGCGCAGTCTCTCGGAGGTGCTCATAGGGGTAGGGTGTGCGTGTGTGCGTTCATAGGGGTGAGTGTATGCGCGTGTATATGAGCGCTTGTGTCTGTACTGTGTTAAAAAAAAAAGAATTTGAGAGGGTTTAGAAGGATGGAGGGTTTTCCTTGTAGGAGGAGGGAGTTCGTTGGGCCCACATGTCATACAGGCAGTTCCTGGATCTGCACGATGTGCTTTGCTTCTTGAAGAAGTAAACGTTGAGTTAGCTTTATCCTTTTTTTTTTGGAGTGTCTACTAATGATCGGACGTCTGTTTTTGTATTTGATTCGTCGCTTTTTTTGGCCATTCACGGTTTGACATATGTGTGCATTGGTACGCGATCAAGTCTTCAGACTCAGTAAGAAAACGTCTATTTTCATTCTTCAATTCAGGTAGGATTTGTGCGAAAGCCTCTTTGTCCAAAGTAATGCACCTTCCTTCCCACCTTACGTATACTCTTCTCTTGATCATCAAGTAAAAAGACATAGAACGGTGGCGCCTGCGGCTGACAGGGGGAGAAGACATGGAGTTTTTTTTTAAAGAAGGTTAAACATCCGGCCTCTGCATCAATCAACGCGTACAACCATTTTTATTAATTATTATTTCACAAAGGTCTGAATCAGGAAAAGGAGCTGCCGCCGTGGGCTGTCGCTGTCGTTGTACTGCTAACATGCATGCATGCGGGCGCTGCAGTGCACGGTCGCTGTCGCACGAAATGGAGGTGCCGCCGTGGGCTGTGGCGGCAGGGCCCACAACCCCTGTCCGTTCCAGGGCTGCCGCCTGGGGGAGTAGCGGCAGGCTACACCTGGCCTGACAACGTGGGCCCAGAGGCCCACCATTCCGTTGTGAGTCGCCGCGGGGCCAAAAAATCTGTGGCACACGAGCTGCCGCCTGGCCCCGTGGCGGCAGGTCTTGCCGCCTGCATCAGTGGCGGCAGGTGCCACGTGTTGGCTGGCGCGCCTGTCGTCACGGTGCAACTGGTCTTTTCTGTCATTTGGACTCAGATGTGGTCTTTTTTGGCAATTTGATTCGACATGTGGTCTTTTTGGACAAAAATTTCATACATCAAGCCATCCGAAGCCACTACTCACACCTACAAACATGATAATGTTGAGTGCTCTTACTCCCCATATCTAAAGCAGATGTCATCGCCGATCCATCCCTATAACGTATCGGAACAACAACCGGTGCAATAGATCTAAAGCGTATACCACATGCACACGTTTTAGAAGCCGCCATCATCATCGAACCACTGTCCCATCTTCAGGAGAGAGATCCGCATCATCCTTGCCAGTACGACCATCCGTAGACGCCACCACGGCATCCTGACGCGAAGGCTCTGGAAGATCCGTCGTGCGTAGGACTTGCCGAACAAGCACGACACAACGTAGCACCTGTCGGCCAGCCATGACTTGAAATCTCCACCGAAGCTCCATTCAAGACAAAGCCACTCCATCGCCCGCCTCTGTCTTCCGGCGCTGCGTCACAAACGATGTTCCCAAGAGAGAAACGACACCGTAGTGTCGTCACCGTCCGATCTGGAAGACCAGATCCTAGGGTTTCCCCCGAAGCAGCACGAGTGGGTCGACAATAGTTACACGGCGATGCCTTCATCAAGGTAACGACGCAGAACGCCACCATCGCCTGCCATCGGCTCGGTTTTCACCGGCAACTATGTCTCCCCGACTCGCAGTCGGGACTAGATGACGGATCTCAAGATCCAACCACCCAGCCTCAGGCCGACCACCTCCGACGGAGGAGATGAACATCACCGCCGGCTGCACCGGCCAGAATAGATCTGACCAAAGGTGCCGCCGAGTAGTCCACCAGGCCCTTCACGCCGCCGCCGATCTGAAGCCGGATGACGCGCCGCCGGAGCATAGCCAGCCGCCGCCTGAACCAGGCCAACCGCCGCACACCGCCGCCCGTGATCGGGTTGCCTGACGCGCCTGCAGCCGCCGTCGCCCGAGGCAGGGCCGGTCAATGCAACCATCGCTGCCGCTCCGCTAGATCGGCTAGAAGACATGGAGGTTTGAACTTTGAACACACCCGAGTTTAGCAGCTGGATTTAATCCACGCTGAGCTGCAAACACAGCCGAGTTTAGCAGTACTGGTGTCAGATTTTTCATTTCTTTACAAAAACAAATACACGTGCTGGTACAGAATCTGAAAAAAGGGAAACTGAACGTGACTTTCCATTTCTTCACAAAAAAGTACACATGTGAAACTACTAGTACTGCTCGCAGATTTTCCCTATGAAATGTAGAATACTAACACTTGATTGAAGAAAACACATGCAAAATCTGAAAGAACATGCGAAAAACTGAAACCTTAGGGTAACTTCAATAGATACAGTGATGGGGAGGAGAGATGCTTACCAGTATAGCCTGCGAGAAAATAGATCATGAGGCATGGCACTACTAGAATCTGGTTTTGTCCCGAGTTCCAATACTTCGTCGAGTTAATTCTATCGGAAACACCATCTAGTTTTGATGCATCGATTAGAGCGTTTTCTGCGGCAGCAATGGCAGAGCCCTGATTTTGTTGTAACCAGCAACCAAAAAAGCTTCCATCGACAGTTTGTTTTGCTGCATCCAGGGAGAGGGGGAGGCTGCAATGGGGGCGTGCAACCGTGCCGCCGGCAAGCATTGCCGGCGAGGTTGCAATTTTCGTCTGCGGCTTCTAGCTAGCACGCGGCGGCTACGGAGCTACAACCGCCTCTGAGATGCAACCTTGGCCGAGCTGCATCCTGCGGCTAAGCTACTGCTTGGGCAAGCTACACCCGCGGGCTGGAGGTGCTGCAACCAACATGGAGAAGAGCTCAATACCGTCCCAGCCATTTTTTGCTGCGATATCTCTGAACACCAATGGAACCAGCTTGTCAACTAGCTTAAACTGACGCCTCGGTTTGCTGGAAACTAGCGAGCTTTGCTGCCACCGGCCGATGCAGGAGCTTGAACCCGGCGATGGTTTTGCTACAACAGCGAGCAGTTTTGCTGCCGCTGGACGACGCCAGAGCTGGAACCGGCAGATGGGTTTGCCACAACATGTAAAGCAGAGATGGAAATAACATCTACTAGTTTTCCTGCATCGATCAGAGAGTTTTCTGCGGCGGGACGGCGGAGCCCTGATTTTGTTGCAACCAGTGACCGAAAAAGCTTCCATTGACAATTTGTTTTGCTACAATGGGAGCATCATCTAGGGAGATGGGGAGGCTGCAACGGGGCGTGCAACCATGCCGCCGGCGACAATTGTCGGTGAGGTTTTGATTTTCGTCTCCGGCTGCTGGCTAGCGTTCTCACGGGGTAGGAGGAGGATAGAGCGGAGAACCGAAGGAGGATTAGCGACACAATTTTTTCCTATTTGTGGAACCTCGATTCGATGGACGTAAACAACTGATCGTATGCTGGCGTGGCGACCGGCCTAAATTTGGGCCGGTCGGCCGGTCGATACCTAGCGCTGCCTAGGTATGTATTTCAGCTTCGTGAAGCTACTTGCCTAACACTCTCTCAGTCCCAAAATAAGTGTCATTTTTTTCTAAAGAAAGGCGCTATATTACTTAAAATTGAAGTATTACACCCGGACACTGCATAACTAAGATGCACACAGCCAAACATAGTCCTCTCACACTAATGAAAAAAAAGGCGAGATACAAAGAAACATGTCGAGTCTGTATAATGCCTAAAGAGCAGGAGGACCAATTCTAAGATCATACTGCCACCCATGTTGGGTAAAAGTATCCCTCGCTGTAGCCTCCAATTGTGTACACACCTCTGTAAACAGGTCTCGATTCTCCACACGTTGTAGAGAGGATCATAAATGAAGAGTCCCGATACATCTGCAGATAACCTGCATAAGAGAAGTATTTTTACCGTTAAAAGCCTTATCATTTCTACATAGCCAAAGCGACCAAATAATGGCAAGTGCTCCCACCCTGAGAAGAGTTCTAAACCTGTGATCGATCCCATGTAACCAGTTGCCAAATACATTAGCAACACTACAAGGGGGATACAAGCCAGAAGCTATTTGGATGGCTGACCATATAGAACGAGCCAATTTGCATTGGAAGAATAAATGTTTTATTGTCTCATCATGGTGACAAAAGACACATTGCGGACTTCCATGCCAATTTCTCTTAATAAGGTTATCTTTAGTAAGAATGATTCCGCGACGAAGATACCATGCAATTTTTTTATTTTTAAGAGGTATCTTCATCTTTCAGATCTTCTTGTTATTATCCACTGGCACATCAGACTGGATTAATGCTCTATACATCGAGTCCATTGAGAATTGTCCATTCCCGTGTAGGTTCCATCGGAATACATCAGACCCATGTGACAAGTGCACCGTGGACAACCGCTGGAGCAGGATGTTCCACGCTCGTAGTCTGGTTCCAACTAAATCCCTTCTGAACGTCACATTTGGCGGAAATGGTTCCAGTACCGTGGCGATAATATCACCTTTCTGACGCACAATGTTGTATAGAGCCGGATATTGTTCCTGGAGTGTGGCATTCCCTAGCCACTTATCCTCCCAAAAATCTAATTTCCGAACCGTCCTTAATTGAGAAGGATCCATAGCAGAAGAAGTATTTCTTCGTAGCCATTAGCCCCGCCCAAAAGTGAGAATCTCCAGGTTTCCAGTATACTTGGGATACTGCCTTGGAACCCACATATTTCCTCCTGATTAGTGTTTGCCATACACCGTCTTCCGATAGTAATTTAAACAACCATTTACCAAGTAGGGCCCTATTCTTAACCTCAAGGTCATGAATGCCCAACCCGCCTTGGTCTTTTGGACGGCAAACCACACTCCATTTAGCCAGTCGATATTTCTTTCTCTCGCTATCTCCTTGCCAAAAGAATCTTGATCGGAAATAATCCAGTCTATGTAAAACTCCTTTCGGCAACTGGAAGAAGGAAATCATATATAGTACCATATTACTTAGTACTGAATTTATGAGGACCAATCTTCCGCCTAGAGACAGCAGTTTACCTTTCCAACTGCTAAGCCTTTTTTGCAGTCTCTCCTCGACGTGTTTCCATTCAGCATTAGTGTCGTTGATCTAATACAAAATTTATAATGATTTAATACTAAATCTGCGACACTTATTTTGAGACGTACTATCTAAGAGCTTACCGATACACTTGGTATTAAAGAGTAAACTAGGTATTAGCAAAGAAACATCTTGAATACACAAGCTACTTAAAATGGTTTTAACCAACAATTTAAGTAGCGGGTTATGTCATTTAGCGGCGACTCAACCAGAAGCTATGAAAATCAATAGCGGGAGTTATAGCAAAGCTAAGCCGTATTTAACATTTTCCTTCAATGTTGACTTAAAAAAAACGTAAACAACCAATTATCATATACTCCCTCCATTCCTTTATATAAGATGTATTTGTTTTTTTAAAAGTCAAAGAGGCAAAGTTTGACAGAGTTTTCGAAAAAATGTATTAATATCCACAATACAAAATTTATATCATTTGATTCATCATGAAAAGTAATTTCATATTTTATCTATTTGGTATTGCATATGTTGTTAGTTAATTCTATACTCTTAGTCAAACATTCAAATGGTTGACTTGCATGGAAACCAATACACCTTATATTCTGGAACCGGGGGAGTATGATATATCGCATATACTTGACATACACACATGTTTGAATATCAAAACCCGAGCATCAGTCATGTGTCCTAATTCAGTGACCAAGCTTTGCAGCAATGCATCATATATATCCAAAACAAGAACAAAGAATAAGGCATGAGGATGGTTTTGTATAGCGGATTAGCAGGCTAAATGACTATAATTTAGTGATATAGCGCAAAGTAGTGAACTAATAGTGTCATTTTCCATTTAGCATTAAAACCACATAGCTTTAGCAGGCAAAAGCTATAGCGGGATATAGCCGAGCTATATTGGGCTACTTAAATCTTTAGTTTTAACTATATGTAGGTCTAGCCTTAATGCCACCAAGATCATAGTTACAAAAAAGGATCTTCAACACACAGATAAAAAAACAATTCTCTGCAATAGGAAACTATAAGACTCTTGATCATGCTGCCCCTCGGATTTTCACTAGATGAAGATCAATCTTTCTTGATGAAATCCGACAGCTTGTTTAGCCAGAAGTGTTGCGTGCGGGGTCCACCGCCCCTCTTGTACTCATGCAACAGCTTGACCATGATTGGCGTAACCCCGCGCAGTTCCAGATACTTGTAGAATGACTTCTGCAGATTCCTATCGAGCTTACTGCACCAGATCCGCAAATTAACAGTATTTAATAAATGTGTCGGTGGTGAAAAATCGAAACAAGCGTTCAGGTTAGTGATGGTCTAGCAAACTTTGCTCGTACAGAGGGAAGAACCATGACTTGGATTGGCTCTGGACCCTCGAGTGTGCTTGAGCTAGTCACCGCTGATTGTAATTCTTTGTTGACTTGAGTAATACAATATTTCCACCCGCAAAAAAAAAAAAAAAAAAAAAAACTAGGCAAAAAATTGGAAAGAACAGTGAATTAAGTTAGGTTTAGTCTTATATAATACTTACCCGAAACCGTTATAGTTAGACATATCTTCTGATACAAACTGCCCCGTGATATTCATGGAAAGGATTGTGATATGCCCCGTCATATTCATAAGGACGCAATTGGCACACACAGCGCAGTAAAATTCAAGCTTTGAGCCATTGCTCTTGGAGACGGTGACTCTTAGGCGGAGCCTCTCCTTATCCAAGAGCGGGTGGATCGTGTGAGCCCGAATATTATGTTAATGTATATACATCAGCATGTAATCTTGTAATTACAATTAACAGATTAGCCAGGATAGTTTCCTAGTTAGATTGATCCTTAGGATCTCTTGTAATTATTGTAGACTTGGCAACCAAGATTGCCCTCTTACTGATACTATGCAAGTCCGTCAGGTTATTCCTACGACAAACATATTCCATCTATTTTGACTTGGTAATCAGAGCCCGATCCCATCTTCTCGCCATGACCGGCACCACCGCCGGCGCGCTCGTCACCACCACCGCCGGCGCGATCGTCTCCAGCCCAACCATCACCATGCCGTCGCTTGCCGGACTCATCACCGTCCAGCTCACCCGCGCCAATTTCCTGTTGTGAAAAGCGCAGGTTATACCTAACCTCACCGGCGCCGGCCTCTTCGGCTACCTCGACGGGTCCGTCCCTGCGCCACCGAAGACGATCGTCCAGGGCACCGGCGATGCTGCACACTCCGTGCCCAACCCCGAGTATGAGCCATGGCGGCGCACTGACCAGGCCGTGCTCGGCGCGCTCCTGTCTTCCATGACGGAGGACGTGCTCGCCCAGATGACGCGAGCAACCTCCTCGGTGGCCGTCTGGTCCGCCCTCGGCGCCATGTTTGCTGCTCAGAACCGGGCCAGCGTGCGTCAACTTCGCACGCAACTGTCGCAAACGAAGAAGAACGACATGTCCGCGGCAGAGTTCTTCCACAAGATGACGGGCTATGCGGACGCACTGGCCACCGTCGGCGACGTACTGTCCGATGACGAGATCATTGGGCACATCATCGGGGGGCTGCGACAGGAGTACGACCCGCTCATGACGGCGCTCTCTGTCTTCACCGGCCAAGTGAGCCTCTCCGAGTTTTACTCTTATCTTCTCAGTTTTGAAGCCCGTCAAGAACAGCACGCTGCCAACAGCGGCAACTTTTCATCAGCCAACAACGCCATGCGCCATGGCAACGGCAACGGGTCACGTGAAGCTAGCCGCAACAGCAACAGCAGCCATGGGAGTAGGAACGGCGGCCACAATGGTGGCAATGGCGGCCGCTATGGAAACGGCGGCAATCGCGGCAACGACAACCGCAACAACAACGGTGGACGCCACAATGGCGGGGGTGGCGGCCGAAACCGTCGCCCACCCCGGTGCCAGATATGCCGCCTGGAGGGGCACTACGCCATCGACTGTCGCGACCGCTACAATCACGCGTACCAGTCTGACGAGCATCGCAGCGGCAACATGGTGACATACGGTCACCGCGACAACAACTGGTACCTCGATACCGGTGCCACCGACCACCTCACCAGCGACCTTGACCGCTTGACGATGCACGAGCGCTACGGTGGGAAGGATCAAGTTCAAGTCGCAAACGGGGCAGGTTTGGAAATTTCTCATATTGGTCATACTAAACTATCTGGCTCACGTGATCCCATCCATCTTAATAACGTGTTGCATGTTCCTGAAATTCACAAACACCTTCTTTCTGTTTACCGTCTTGTTTCGGATAATCGAGTGTTTGTGGAATTTCACAAATATTTCTTTTTTGTGAAGGACAAAATCACGAGGAGGGTTCTTCTTCACGGTAGAAGTCGACGTGGTCTCTACCCCATCCCATATGGTCGGCCATCATCGTCATCTTCACATCGAGCGTTTTCCGGAGTTAGGTCTTCTTCGAGTCAGTGGCACCATCGCTTGGGTCACCCTTCAAATAATGTAGTTGAGTCTGTCGTTCGGTCAAATAAACTCCCTTGTTCATCGAGTCATGATACTTTTGTTTGTGATGCTTGTCAACGCGCTAAAAGTCATCAATTACCTTACAATAATTCTTCCCGTGTTTCTTCGCAACCACTTGAGCTTATTCATACCGACGTGTGGGGGCCTGCACTCGCCTCCTCCGGAGGTTTTAAATTTTATGTTAGCTTCATTGATGACTTTAGCCGTTTTACCTGGATTTATCTTCTCAAACATAAATCTGATGTCGAACAAGTTTTCTACAATTTTCAGGCTCATGTTGAATGACTTCTTAACACAAAAATTCGTTCGGTTCAATCCGATTGGGGAGGCGAGTACCACCACTTGCATAAATTTTTTCAACGAGTTGGTATCTCTCATCGCATATCGTGTCCACACACATCCCAACAAAATGGTATCGCTGAGAGAAAGCATCGTCACCTAGTTGAAACCGGGCTTGCTCTCCTAGCTCACTCCAATCTTCCTTTGCGTTATTGGGATGAAGCTTTTCTCACCGCATGTTATTTGATCAATCGCATGCCTAGCCAGACCCTTCAAAATATGCCACCACTCACACGCCTCCTTAACATCACTCCGGATTACGCTTTGCTTCGTGTCTTCGGATGTGCATGTTGGCCTAGTCTTCGCAAATATAACTCCCGGAAACTTGAGTTCCGCTCCAAGATGTGTGTTTTTCTCGGATATAGTCCGTTTCATAAAGGTTATAAGTGTCTTGATAAATCCACTGGTCGCATCTATATTTCTCGAGATGTTGTTTTCGATGAACAAGTTTTTCCGTTTGCAAATAGTGTGTGTCCCGATTTATCTTCCTTAAACCCTCCTGTGTCGTTCCCATCAACTGAGCCAGTAGTTCAGGATGCTAATGTGAGAAATTACAATCTGTCTTTTTTGTTTCCGGAAGCTTGTCATGCAGGTCCAGAGGAGCAGCGTCCATCTATTGTTGACGCGCAAAGCACATCTCACGTGCATGCTACAGCGCCATGCATCCAACCAGCCTGTACCACGCGTCCGATTGCGCAAAGTCCACCTTCCGCTCCTGGAGATCCTTCGAGGCGTGGGCTGGATACAAGCGCGTCTCCGGTGCATGTCCCTGCTGAGCGGGTCGCTTCAGCGCCCGATGTACCCGGGAGCGCGTCTGTGTGCGTCGACGCTGGGGCAACTGCACCAGCCGCTCCTGCTGATGCTCCTCCGTCGTCGCCAACGGCCGCACCGCCGGCTTCTTCAGCGGCCGCACCACCGGCTTCTTCGACGGACACACAGTCAGCCCCTCCGGCGGCCTCTTCGACTGCACCTCCTCCAGAGCGTGCTCGCACACGACTACAGAACAACATTCGCCGTCCGAAGGCTCGCACTGATGGCACTGTCCGCTACAATCCATATCGGCGAGGTTTCAGTGTTGTCTCCGTTCCGACTACGTACCGACAAGCTCTTGTTGATCCTGCTTGGACAGCTGCGATGCGAGAGGAGTTTTCTGCCCTTCAGCGCACCGAGACGTGGACGCTTGTGCCTCGTCCCCCCGGCAGCAATGTCGTCAGCTGTAAGTGGATTTTTAAGCTCAAGGAACGGTGTGATGGCTCTCTTGATAAGTACAAAGCTCGTCTGGTTGCTCGTGGATTTACTCAACAATATGGTGTTGATTATGTTGCCACTTTTAGTCCGGTTGTTAAACCGGCCACTGTTCGTCTTGTGCTGTCACTTGCTATTTCACAAGGCTGATGTTTGCGTCAGATTGATGTCAGCAATGCGTTCCTTCATGGTCTGCTAGATGAGGAGGTGTACATGCAGCAACCCCCAGGTTTTGAGGATTCTCGATATCCCCATCATGTTTGCAAGCTTCGGAAGTCTATTTATGGACTCAAACAGTCCCCTCGGGCTCGGTACTCCCGTCTCAGTGCTCGGCTGCAACAACTTGGATTTCATTCATCTAAGGCTGACACCTCCCTCTTCATTTTTCGGCAAGGAGCAGTGGTCATTTACATGTTGGTCTATGTTGACGATATTGTCATTGCTGGCTCTTGCTCTCGTGCGGTGGATCGTTTGCTTCGTGCTTTGGCTGGGTCCTTTCCTATCAAAGACCTTGGTCGTCTTTCTTACTTCCTTGGGATTGAGGCCACCTACAATTCAGGGGGAATGGTGTTGTCTCAACGGAAGTACGCTGATGATCTTCTTCATCGTGCTCATATGGAGAATTGCAAGGAGGTCTCTACTCCCATGTCAGTCATCGATAAGTTGGCAGCAGATCTTGGTACTCTCCTCAGTGATGATGATGCCTTCCGCTATCGCAGTATGGTTGGAGGATTGCAGTATCTTACTCTTACTCGTCCTGATATTTCGTTTGCTGTCAACAAGGTGTGCCAATATTTGGCTAAACCCACTAATGTGCATTGGGAGGCGGTCAAGCGCATACTGAGGTATATCAAGGGTACTCTAGCCACTGGACTCTCCATTCGCCGGTCAAGCTCCACACTTCTTAGTGTATTTACTGATGCTGACTGGGCAGGGTGTGTTGATGACAGACGGTCTACAGGTGGTTTTGTGGTTTTCCTTGGCCCTAACCTGATTTCATGGAGTGCTCGTAAACAACCCACAGTTTCACGACCCAGCACCGAGGCAGAGTACAAGGCGCTTGCAAATGGCACGGCTGAAGTTACTTGGGTACAGACTGTGCTTAGGGAACTGGGAGTGTTCCTACCACGACCACCGGTTTTATGGTGTGATAATTTGGGTGCCACCTATCTGAGTGCAAATCCAGTGTTTCATGCGAGGACAAAGCATATTGAGGTGGATTTTCACTTTGTGAGAGAAAAGGTGGCGCAAGGAGCATTGGATGTCCGTTTTGTGTCCTCCGGTGATCAAGTGGCAGATGCTTTCACTAAACCTGCTACAAAGATCATGTTGGAGAAATTACGACGCAATCTCAACCTTGTGGCCGGTTGAGATTGAGGGGGAATGTTAATGTATATACATCAGCATGTAATCTTGTAATTACAATTAACAGATTAGCCAGGATAGTTTCCTAGTTAGATTGATCCTTAGGATCTCTTGTAATTATTGTAGACTTGGCAACCAAGATTGCCCTCTTACTAATACTATGCAAGTCCGTCAGGTTATTCCTACGGCAAACATATTCCATCTATTTTGACTTATTAATCTGCTCATCCTCAAAAGTTCTTCTGAGAGTAATTTCAAAATCCTTGCTACCCAACTTATTATCACTTATTTCAAAGGGGAAGAAAGCCTCGGTCTCCTTCATCTGTTTCACGACGGAATTTTTTTTTGATCCCACTCAGTTTCTCATGCATGACTCTTAATTACACGAATAATCTCGATAGTGTTGAGTATATATGTTATGCGCATATTTGTGTATCTGGCCCACCCCTAGTTTCTTGTATAGTTGAGGTCGTGGCCCACCTTGTACATCATATATATGTGTGATTGCACCTGATCAATACATCGTGCAATTCCATCATCATACATGGTATCAGTTTCCGGGTTCTAAACCCTAGCTTCCGCCCGCCGCCGCCGCACCTCTACCACCCGCGTCGCCGCTGCATCTACCACACGCCGCCGCTGCCTTCCCTGCGGACGCCGCCGTGCCTCCCTCGCGCCGCCGTTGCCGCATCAATCACCTCGCCGCCGCAGCTCTCTCGCGCCGCCGACGCCTTCTCCCGTCGCTGCCGCCTTGCCTCCCTAGCACCGCCGCCGCCATGTCTTCCGTCACCTCCTCCGGCTCCAACCCGTTCGCCGACGCCAACCCTCCCGACGCCGCCGCCATGTCTTCCGTCACCTCCTCCGGCTCCAACCCGTTCGCCGACGCCAACCCTCCCGACGCCGCCGACATCCGCAACCTCAACATCCACAATCGGGTTCCGGTCCGCCTCACCCAGACGGATTCCTCCTACTACACATGGAAGACCTACTTCTCCCTTGTGTTCCGGGAGTACAACCTCCTTGACCACGTGGATGGCTAGGTTGACTCAAGTCTTGTGCCCGCGCATCACGAGTGGTCCAACATTGATGCCACGCTCATCCGCTGGTTCTTCCTCACCATCTCGCCCGACCTGTTTCATACGGTCGTGCAAGACGGCGACGATCCCCATGCCATGTGGACCAAGCTGAACGGGCTCTTTACCGACAATCGCCTCCAACGTCGCGTCTTCTTGCAGCAAGAGTTCTTTGGGTGCCACCAAGATAACTCTTCCGTCGACGAATATTGCCTTCGTCTCAAGACCCTTGTTGACGAGCTCTGCGACATCGACGCGGAAATTGATGATGACACCCTTCTCAGCACGCTCACCGCCGGCCTCAACGATGATTTCGGCAACGCCGCGGCAAACCTCTCCCTCATCACTGAGCCCTCCTTCGCCAAGTTTGTGGCCTATCTCCGGTTGGAGGAGCGCCGGATGAAACAGGTGAAAAGTCGGGCCATGCATCTTGCCCTCGCCGCCGGCACCACTCGCGGCGGCCCTCCACCACAACCCGCCGCTCCTCACCAGCAGCGCCCCCCCGCGCCTTCCCCGTCGCAGCAGCCGCCGCTCCTCACCAGCAGCGCCCCCCCCGCGCCTTCCCCGTCGCAGCAGCCGCGCTCCTGCTCACCCCGCCGGCTCCCTTCGGCGCGCCCCAGCCACCACCCGCGCCCGCTCCTGCTGGCCGCAAACGGGACGGCCGATGCGGTGGTCGCCAGCAGCAACAGGGCGGCGCTCCTCATCAGTAGCAGCAGGTGCAGCAGCCCCCTCCACCTTGGGTCGGTGGCTACAACCCGTGGACGGGTGTCGTCCATGCATACACCATGCCGGTTCCTCGGGCCCCGGCACCGACCCTTCCCGTGCCGCGTCCCCCGGCTCATCAGGCATATCTTGCCGGGCCGCAGCCATACGGAGGGTACCTTCCTCCTCCACCACCGCAGCTAACAGGTGCCTACGGCGTTCCCATGGCGTCTCCATCGCCACCGTCGGCACTGCCTCCGCCACCATGGGACCCGACACTTCTTGCTGCGCTGCACAATGCTCCTTCGCCCAACACCTATACTGGCGGCGGCGACTGGTACATGGACACTAGTGCTACTGCCCATATGTTTGCTCATCCGGGTAACCTCACCTCCTTCTCTTCCATCAACACCACCACCTGCATCACTGTCGGTGATGGTTCCACCCTTCCGATCACACATGTCGGGCGCACTTCGTTTCCTTCTACTTCCATGCCAATCACTTTATCTAACGTTCTTGTTTCACCTGACCTCATTAAAAATCTTGTTTCCGTTCGTTATCTTGCTCGTGAAAATCCTGTAACTATTGAGATTGACAAATGTGGTTTTTGTGTCAAGGACACTCGAACCAGGATGGTACTCCACCGATGTGATAGTCCCGGCGACGATCTCTATTCGGTCCACCCGAAGTCCTCCGCCACCACCGCTCCAGTTGCTCTCTCCGCCGGCGTCGACCTCTGGCATGCCCGTCTGGGTCATCCCAACCCCGTCACTCTTCGTCATATTCTTAGGAGTTTCAGTTTCAGTTGTAATAAGATTGAGGATCATACTTGTCATGCATGTCGCGTTGGCAAACACGTTCGCCTTCCGTTTAATAATTCCACCACCATTGCTTCTTTTCATTTTCAGTTGATCCATAGTGATGTGTGGACCTCTCCAGTTCCTAGTAATTCGGGCTATGTCTATTATCTCGTTATTCTTGATGGTTACTCCCATTATGTGTGGACTTTTCCCTTGCGCCGAAAATCGGATGCACTCTCCACCTTGACGGCTTTTTACTCCTATGTCAGCACGAAGTTTGGGCGTCCCATCCTTGCTCTCCAAACTGACAATGGAAAAGAGTTTAACTATCTTGCATTCCGCATTTTTCTCGCCCATCATGGAACATTTTTTCGTCTCACATGCCCATATACATCACAACAAAACGGTCGCGCCGAACGTGTCCTCCGCACTCTCAATGATTGCGTTCGCACACTTCTGTTTCATGCCAACGTGCCTCCCCATTTCTGGCCGGATGCCTTCGCTACCGCGTCGCTTCTCCTCAATCTCCGGCCCTGTCGGCCGCGATGGAACTATGCACCCCACCACTTACTCTTCGGTACGCCACCTTCTTATGATGGCCTGCGTATTTTTGGGTGCCTCTGTTATCCTAGCATTGCCGATACCACTCCCCACAAACTCGCACCGCACTCCGTCGCCTGCGTCTTCATCGGTTACCCTTCTAACTCCAAAGGATATCGGTGCTATGACCCAGTCTCCCATCGCGTGTTCACCTCCCGACATATTTACTTTGACGAGTGTGTGTTTCCCTTTCAGCGGGTGCCTCCGGCTGCTCCTTCATCGCCGGCCTCTAACGGCGCCAGGTCACTGACTCCTCACCCCGGGCGCTCGTGTGCGGCCATCGGCCCGCCCTCCGGTTTTGAGGCCCGCCCTGGCAACCCAGCCGCGACCTCCCCTGGCTCGGGTGCTGTGCTCTCTAGCACCACCGCGGGCTCTTCATCGGCGGAACCTCCTCTAGCCCGCCCTCGCCCGTGGCCTCGTCCGCGGGCTCGTCCGCGGTGCCTCCGTCGACTGCCGAGCCGGCCTCGCCCGCGGCCTCGACGCCTTCGGGCGCGTCATCTCCGCCACCCTCGGCTGGTCCGGTAACCCGCGCTCGTGCGGGCATCTTTCGTCCAAGCTCGCGGTATGCTGCGGATGAGTACGTCTACACGACATCCACCTCTGTGCCATCGCCCTTGCCGTCCTCTGTTTGCGCTGCTCTCCGTGATCCGCTCTAGGTTGCGGCAATGCAGGAGGAGTTTGATGCTTTGCAGCGCAACCGGACATGGCAGCTTGTTCCTCGACACCGGCACGCCACCGTGATTACCGGGAAGTGGGTTTTCAAGGACAAAGTCCGCCCGGATGGTACACTTGACCGCTACAAGGCGCATTGGGTTGTTCGTGGCTTCCGTCAACGTGCCAGCGTCGACTTCACCGACACCTTCGCTCCGGTGGTTAAGCCCGGGACGATCGCACTGTTTTACAGCTCGCAGTCTCCCGTGCCTGGCCGGTACACCAGATGGACGTCTCCAACGCCTTCCTTCATGGTCATCTCCAGGAGCAGGTTTTCTGTCAGCAACCCACCGGGTTCGTTGATCCGACGCATCCCGATCACGTGTGCCTGCTCTCGCTCTCATTATATGGGCTAAAGCAGGCTCCTCGCGCCTGGTACCAGCGCATCGCAGCGTTTCTCCATTAGCTCGGTTTCAGCTCTACACGCTTCGCTATTCTTTTATCACCAGGGCGCCGATACTGCGTATCTGCTCCTCTATGTCGACGACATCATTCTGACGGCATGCACGTCCGGGCTTCCCAGTCAGCTCATTGATCGTCTTCGCGCTGAGTTTGCCATCAAGGATTTAGGTCAGTTGCACTACTTCCTCGGTGTCGACGTAGTGCGCCGTCCTGATGGTTTCTTCCTTCACCAACGGAAGTACGCTCTTGAGCTCCTTGACCGTGCTGGAATGCTTAATTGCAAACCCGCGGCTACACCTGTCGACACGAAGGCCAAGCTCTCTGATGATGCTGATGGTTCTCCTGCTTCGGATGCTGCTTTCTACCAGTCCATTGTTGGTGCTCTTAAGTACCTCACTCTTACTCGATCGGAGCTCCAGTATGCCGTGCAGCAGGCCTGTCTTCATATGCATGCCCCTCGAGATGCTCATTGGACTTTCGTCAAGCGGATTCTCCGTTACATCCGTGGCTATGTGGATCTTGGCCTGACGTTGCACGCCTCCGCCTCCACCGATCTCACCGCCTACACCGACGCTGACTAGCCCGGCTGCCCTGACACCCGTAGATCCACTTCGGGTTACTGTGTCTTCCTTGGTCCATCACTTATTTCGTGGTCGTCCAAGCGGCAGCCTACGGTCTCACGGGCCAGAGCTGAGGTTGAGTATCGCGCCGTGGCTAATGTCGTCGCCGAGTGCTCCTGGCTTCGTCAGCTTCTTCTTGAGCTCTCGTGCCCTGTCGACAAGGCGACAGTGGTTTACTGTGACAACGTCTCAGCTGTCTACCTCTCCGCCAACCCGGTTCATCATCGCCGTACCAAGCACATTGAGTTTGATATTCACTTTGTTCGGGACCAGTCATGTCTTACACGTTCCCACATCCCAATAATTTGCTGATATCATGACCAAAGGCTTGCCCACGGCGTCCTTCGAGGAGTTCCGATCCAGTCTTTGCGTCAGCAATGGTGCCGCTTCGACTGCGGGGGGTGTTGAGTATATATGTTATGTGCATATTTGTGTATCTGGCTCACCTCATAGTTCCTTGTATAATTAAGGTCGTGGTCCACCTTGTACATCATATATACGTGCGATTGCACCTGATCAATACATCGTGCAATTCTATCGTCATACAGATAGTACGTACCTTGGTGAGATGGGGGGGGGGGGGGGGGGGGGGACTTGATCACGTAGTCGATGTCGCGGACGAGCAGGTCGTTATAGGTTGTGGTGCCGAGGGAGTCGGCCGCTGCGAGGAGGGAGTCCAGTGCGGCGATGGAGGCCCCGGAACCGGTCTCAGCGTGGATGGAGTCCGAAGCGGCTTTGAGCAAGGCGAACTTGGCGCTGTTGATGAAGGAGGCTGAGCTGCTCCTGATCGCCGTCGCCGGAGAGGCAACGGTGCGAAGGAGTGCACAGGAGGCGCGGAGGAGGAGAAGGGAGGAGGCCCGGCGGGCGGCGGCGAGGATGGCCATGGCGCGGCAGGTCCGGGCTCGAAGCCGTGAACAAGGTTTCTCCTCGATTCTACGTATATCTTTCTTCCTACTTCGTTCCACAATTTCCACAATTTAAGAGAGTTCCTCGGCGACGGCACGAAGGAGTTTGGGTTGTCGGAAAAGGTGGGCGATCGCTGGGGCCACGTGTCAGGCAGTCCGAACCTGGCGATGTGCTTTGCTTCTTGAAGAAGTAGGAACGGATTACGGCTAGTTTCCTACTAGTATTACGTTTATGTTTACAAATTGCAACGCAGTATTCTTTCAAAATTATAAACAGTTCTATGAGAAACCTCTGAAATGCACCACCCTGCAGCTTGGCTTGTCGGGCGGCCATGGTGCGGTGGATGCCGACTCGAAGCCATGAATAATGTTTGTCCTTGATCTGCGTATATCTCTCTTTCTCCACTTCCAGAATTTAAGAGGGTTTAGCTAGGACGGAGGGGTTTCGGTTGTTGGGCCCACCTGTCAAGCAGTTCCAAACCTGCATGATTCGAGCTAGCTAGTTTTCTCTTCCTTTTCTATTTGCAAAATGCAGCGCGGTAATCTTCCAAATTAAACAGTTCCATGAAAATCCTCAGAAAGACATTGTGAAATTCTTGTGCTAGACATAAGAAACTTGTTTCGTAATTATTTTAAGAGAGAAGTTCATATTTCAACCCTGAACTATCATCAAAGTCTAGGAAACAACTCTGAACTTTAATATCGTCTAATTTACAGCCCCAAACTCTGAAAACTGGACAAATTTGAACCCTTATATCCTCAAAATCAGTTTTCTAGGCTGTTTTGACTTTTGACCGGCTTTCACATAGTGACCGCCTAGTCAGCAGCCTAGTCACATATGCCATGTCACCTAATTGACTTAACTTGGCCCTTTCCTTCTCTCCTCACTCTTCCCCTCTCGTCTCGAGCCGTAGCAGGCTGCCCCAACCATCGGCGTTTACCCGATTCTGACCAGCCGCCGGTCCCTCCAACGCCGGCGACCAGCGTCACCGTCACACGGCCCCCACACATGCTGGTACCTGCTGCCTAACCCCACCTAAGGTATATTGAAGCGCAATAATCATAAAAGGGACGATGGCTAGATGCTGGTCCTAGGAACAACATCCAGCCATCCAACTCGTTTATACACCTAGGTGGCACCGGAGTTGGCCATTGGCCACTGACAACATGAAATCGATCCTGAAGACCCTTTGTTGGTCGATAGCACGGAAGGGGACTCCCGGTGTTGGGGAAGATGAGCCACAGGAGCATAGGGTGCAACAGAGCGGAGGCGGGCACACGGTGTCGTTCATGCTCGAGGTGGGACAAGAACCAGCTGTTGGACGTGATGCACTAGATCCTACCATAGGGTTTAGACTGGTTTGAGCGGAGACGTGGTTGACTAGGCATTTGACCGGTCAACACCAATCAAAATAGGGTTTAAACCGGTTTGAGCGGAGAGATGGTTGATTTATGTCAGGTTTTCCGTGTTTGGGGTTGTGAATCATATCATTTTGAAGTTCAAGGTCGTTTTATACTTTAATGGTAATTCAGAGTTCTAATATGAACCTCTCTCTATTTCAAAGGGGATGAATTACTACGTTGTCACATATTCTCTGCTTGCTCATCATGTTCATCATCTGATAGCTGCTCATTTGCCTTTGTTTTTCAAATTAGGGCCATCACAATGTGTTCTGTCGTGTACAACATCGTCCTTAGTTTCATGACACATCCAAATATGGAGAAGATAGCATAGTGGATAAACGCACAAAATTGCTAGGACGCATTTAGCTGGCGATTGATTGCCCAGGGCCTGCCTCCAACGACCCTTCTGTTCGCCAGGGGAGGCTACCTAGAACAGACATTTTAGCCGTTCGCTTTGGTCAGGTACGGTACACTCCAGTGATTAGTTTGCTTTGGCGCGACTATCTGTTGACCCATTGACCCAGTTAACTTTTTTTTGCGAAAAAATGCCATCAAACAATAAAAAGACCCTAACTGGCATGATCCGAATTATGAAAAATGCCATGCGAATTTACAAAACTTCTCATTTCTCTAATTTATAAATTTACAATGAGTATGAGCAAATCCACAAATAGGTTGTGTAATCTAGGAAAAGCATTTGTCATGCCAAACTTTAAAAATTGTCATCCTCAAGATAAAAAAATTCATGGTAAAAAAAGTAGCAAAATAACATGCCAACCTCTTAATAATAAAAATGTCATCCTCTTAAAAACAATTTTGTGTGTTACTGACTATTAAAATGTAATCCTCTTAATAATAAAACAGACACGTTAGTGCTAATAAGAATGACATGCTCTCAATAATAAAACTGACATCCAGTTAGTAATAAAACTGTCATCCTTCTAATAATAAAAATGGCATAATAATAATAATAATAAGTCAATGCTCTTAATAATAAAATTGTCATCCTATTAATAGTAAAAATGGCTTGTTATTACTTATTGTTTGGAAGGTTTAAATACAAGATAAAATGCCATGCTACCTATAATAAAAAAAATGCACATGCAAGTTTGGGAAAAAACGCTGACAAATTTACAGCCCCAAACTCTGAAAACTGGACAAATTTGAACCCTTATATCCTCAAAATCAGTTTTCTACGCTGTTTTGACTTTTGACCGGCTTTCACGTAGTGACCGCCTAGTCAGCAGCCCAGTCACATATGCCATGTCACCTAATTGACTTAACTTGGCCCTTTCTTTCTCTCCTCACTCTGCCCCTCTCGCCTCGAGCCGCAGCAGGCTGCCCCAACCATCGGCGTTTACCCGATTCTGACCAGCCGCCGGTCCCTCCAACGCCGGCGACCAGCGTCACCGTCACACGGCCCCCACACATGCTGGTACCCGCTCGCCAACCCCACCTAAGGTATATTGAAGCGCAATAATCATAAAATGGACGATGGCTAGATGCTGGTCCTAGGAGCAACATCCAGCCATCCAACTCGTTTATACACCTAGGTGGCACCGGAGTTGGCCATTGGCCACTGACAACATGAAATCGAACCTGAAGACCCTTCGTTGGTCGATAGCATGGAAGGGGACTCCCGGTGTTGGGGAAGATGAGCCACAGGAGCATAGGGTGCAACAGAGCGGAGGCTGGCACACGGTGTCGTTCAGGCTCGCGGTGGGACAAGAACCAGCTGTTGGACGTGATGCACTAGATCCTACAATAGGGTTTAGACCGGTTTGAGCGGAGACGTGGTTGACTAGGCATTTTACCGGTCAACACCAATCAAAATAGGGTTTAAACCGGTTTGAGCGGAGAGATGGTTGATTTATGTCAGGTTTTCCGTGTTTGGGGTTGTGAATCACATCATTTTGAAGTTCAGGGTCGTTTTATACTTTAATGGTAATTCAGAGTTCTAATATGAACCTCTCTCTGTTTCAAAGGGGATGAATTACTACGTTGTCACATATTCTCTGCTTGCTCATCATGTTCATCATCTGATAGCTGCTCATTTGCCTTTGTTTTTCAAATTAGGGCCATCACAATGTGTTCTGTCGTGTACAACATCGTCCTTAGTTTCATGACACATCCAAATATGGAGAAGATAGCATAGTGGATAAACGCACAAAATTGCTAGGACGCGTTTAGCTAGCGATTGATTGCCCAGGGCCTGCCTCCAACTACCCTTCTGTTCGCCAGGGGAGGCTACCTGGAACAGACATTTTAGCCGTTCGCTTTGGTCAGGTACGGTACCCTCCAGTGATTAGTTTGCTTTGGCGCGACTATCTGTTGACACATAGACCCAGTTAACTTTTTTTTGCGAAAAAATGCCATCAAACAAAAAAAAGACCCTAACTGGCATGATCCGAATTATGAAAAATGCCATGCTAATTTATAAAACTTCTCATTTCTCTAATTTATAAATTTACAATGAGTATGAGCAAATCCACAAATAGGTTGTGTAATGTAGGAAAAGCATTTGTCATGCCACACTTTAAAAATTGTCATCCTCTAGATAAAAAATGTCATGGTAAAAAAAGTAGCAAAATGACATGCCAACCTCTTAATAATAAAAATGTCATCCTCTTAAAAACAAATTTGTGTGTTACTGACTATTAAAATGTAATCCTCTTAATAATAAAACAGACAAGTTAGTGCTAATAAGAATGACATGCTCTCAATAATAAAACTGACATCCAGTTAGTACTAAAACTGTCATCCTTCTAATAATAAAAATGGCATAATAATAATAATAATAAGTCAATGCTCTTAATAATAAAATTGTCATCCTATTAATAGTAAAAATGGCTTGTTATTACTTATTGTTTGGAAGGTTTAAATACAAGACAAAATGCCATGCTACCTATAATAAAAAAAATGCACATGCAAGTTTGGGGAAAAACGCTGACAAATTTACAGCCCCAAACTCTGAAAACTGGACAAATTTGAACCCTTATATCCTCAAAATCAGTTTTCTAGGCTTTTTTGACTTTTGACCGTTTTTCACGTAGTGACCGCCTAGTCAGCAGCCCAGTCACATATGCCGTGTCACCTAATTGACTTAACTTGGCCCTTTCTTTCTCTCCTCACTCTCCCCCTCTCGTCTCGAGCCGCAGCAGGCTGCCCCAACCATCGGCGTTTACCCGATTCTGACCAGCCGCCGGTCCCTCCAACGCCGGCGACCAGCGTCACCGTCACACGGCCCCCACACATGCTGGTACCAGCTCCCCAACCCCACCTAAGGTATATTGAAGCGCAATAATCATAAAAGGGACGATGGCTAGATGCTGGTCCTAGGAACAACATCCAGCCATCCAACTCATTTATACACCTAGGTGGCACCGGAGTTGGCCATTGGCCACTGACAACATGAAATCGAACCTGAAGACCCTTTGTTGGTCGATAGCACGGAAGGGGACTCCCGGTGTTGGGGAAGATGAGCCACATGCAACAGAGCGGAGGCGGGCACACGGTGTCGTTCAGGCTCGCGGTGGGACAAGAACCAGCTGTTGGACGTGATGCACTAGATCCTACAATAGGGTTTAGACCGGTTTGAGCGGAGACGTGGTTGACTAGGCATTTGACCGGTCAACACCAATCAAAATAGGGTTTAAACCGGTTTGAGCGGAGAGATGGTTGATTTATGTCAGGTTTTCCGTGTTTGGGGTTGTGAATCATATCATTTTGAAGTTCAGGGTCGTTTTATACTTTAATGGTAATTCAGAGTTCTAATATGAACCTCTCTCTGTTTCAAAGGGGATGAATTACTACGTTGTCACATATTCTCTGCTTGCTCATCATGTTCATCATCTGATAGCTGCTCATTTGCCTTTGTTTTTCAAATTAGGGCCATCACAATGTGTTCTGTCGTGTACAACATCGTCCTTAGTTTCATGACACATCCAAATATGAAGAAGATAGCATAGTGGATAAACGCACAAAATAGCTAGGACGCGTTTAGCCGGCGATTGATTGCCCAGGGCCTGCCTCCAACGACCCTTCTGTTCGCCAGGGGAGGCTACCTGGAACATACATTTTAGCCGTTCGCTTTGGTCAGGTACGGTACCCTCCAGTGATTAGTTTGCTTTGGCGCGACTATCTGTTGACACATAGACCCAGTTAACTTTTTTTTGCGAAAAAATGCCATCAAACAAAAAAAAGACCCTAACTGGCATGATCCGAATTATGAAAAATGCCATGCTAATTTATAAAACTTCTCATTTCTCTAATTTATAAATTTACAATGAGTATGAGCAAATCCACAAATAGGTTGTGTAATGTAGGAAAAGCATTTGTCATGCCACACTTTAAAAATTGTCATCCTCTAGATAAAAAATGTCATGGTAAAAAAAGTAGCAAAATGACATGCCAACCTCTTAATAATAAAAATGTCATCCTCTTAAAAACAAATTTGTGTGTTACTGACTATTAAAATGTAATCCTCTTAATAATCAAACAGACAAGTTAGTGCTAATAAGAATGACATGCTCTCAATAATAAAACTGACATCCAGTTAGTAATAAAACTGTCATCCTTCTAATAATAAAAATGGCATAATAATAATAATAATAAGTCAATGCTCTTAATAATAAAATTGTCATCCTATTAATAGTAAAAATGGCTTGTTATTACTTATTGTTTGGAAGGTTTAAATACAAGACAAAATGCCATGCTACCTATAATAAAAAAAATGCACATGCAAGTTTGGGAAAAAACGCTGACAAATTTACAGCCCCAAACTCTGAAAACTGGACAAATTTGAACCCTTATATCCTCAAAATCAGTTTTCTAGGCTTTTTTGACTTTTGACCGTTTTTCACGTAGTGACCGCCTAGTCAGCAGCCCAGTCACATATGCCGTGTCACCTAATTGACTTAACTTGGCCCTTTCTTTCTCTCCTCACTCTCCCCCTCTCGCCTCGAGCCGCAGCAGGCTGCCCCAACCATCGGCGTTTACCCGATTCTGACCAGCCGCCGGTCCCTCCAACGCCGGCGACCAGCGTCACCATCACACGGCCCCCACACATGCTGGTACCTGCTCCCCAACCCCACCTAAGGTATATTGAAGCGCAATAATCATAAAAGGGACGATGGCTAGATGCTGGTCCTAGGAACAACATCCAGCCATCCAACTCATTTATACACCTAGGTGGAACCGGAGTTGGCCATTGGCCACTGACAACATGAAATCGAACCTGAAGACCCTTTGTTGGAAGATAGCACGGAAGGGGACTCCCGGTGTTGGGGAAGATGAGCCACCTGCAACAGAGCGGAGGCGGGCACACGGTGTCGTTCAGGCTCGCGGTGGGACAAGAACCAGCTGTTGGACGTGATGCACTAGATCCTACAATAGGGTTTAGACTGGTTTGAGCGGAGACGTGGTTGACTAGGCATTTGACCGGTCAACACCAATCAAAATAGGGTTTAAACCGGTTTGAGCGGAGAGATGGTTGATTTATGTCAGGTTTTCCGTGTTTGGGGTTGTGAATCATATCATTTTGAAGTTCAGGGTCGTTTTATACTTTAATGGTAATTCAGAGTTCTAATATGAACCTCTCTCTGTTTCAAAGGGGATGAATTACTATGTTGTCACATATTCTCTGCTTGCTCATCATGTTCATCATCTGATAGCTGCTCATTTGCCTTTGTTTTTCAAATTAGGGCCATCACAATGTGTTCTGTCGTGTACAACATCGTCCTTAGTTTCATGACACATCCAAATATGGAGAAGATAGCATAGTGGATAAACGCACAAAATTGCTAGGACACGTTTAGCTGGCGATTGATTGCCCAGGGCCTGCCTCCAACGACCCTTCTGTTCGCCAGGGGAGGCTACCTGGAACAGACATTTTAGCCGTTCGCTTTGGTCAGGTACGGTACCCTCCAGTGATTAGTTTGCTTTGGCGCGACTATCTGTTGACCCATAGACCCAGTTAACTTTTTTTTGCGAAAAAATGCCATCAAACCAAAAAAAGACCCTAACTGGCATGATCCGAATTATGAAAAATGCCATGCTAATTTATAAAACTTCTCATTTCTCTAATTTATAAATTTACAATGAGTATGAGCAAATCCACAAATAGGTTGTGTAATCTAGGAAAAGCATTTGTCGTGCCAAACTATAAAAATTGTCATCCTCTAGATAAAAAATGTCATGGTAAAAAAAGTAGCAAAATGACATGCCAACCTCTTAATAATAAAAATGTCATCCTCTTAAAAACAAATTTGTGTGTTACTGACTATTAAAATGTAATCCTCTTAATAATAAAACAGACAAGTTAGTGCTAATAAGAATGACATGCTCTCAATAATAAAACTGACATCCAGTTAGTAATAAAACTGTCATCCTTCTAATAATAAAAATGGCATAATAATAATAATAATAAGTCAACGCTCTTAATAATAAAATTGTCATCCTATTAATAGTAAAAATGGCTTGTTATTACTTATTGTTTGGAAGGTTTAAATACAAGACAAAATGCCATGCTACCTATAATAAAAAAAATGCACATGCAAGTTTGGAAAAAACGCTGACAAATTTACGGCCCCAAACTCTGAAAACTGGACAAATTTGAACCCTTATATCCTCAAAATCAGTTTTCTAGGCTTTTTTTTACTTTTGACCGGCTTTCACGTAGTGACCGCCTAGTCAGCAGCCCAGTCACATATGCCGTGTCACCTAATTGACTTAACTTGGCCCTTTCTTTCTCTCCTCACTCTCCCCCTCTCGTCTCGAGCCGCAGCAGGCTGCCCCAACCATCGGCGTTTACCCGATTCTGACCAGCCGCCGGTCCCTCCAACGCCGGCGACCAGCGTCACCGTCACACGGCCCCCACACATGCTGGTACCTGCTCCCCAACCCCACCTAAGGTATATTGAAGCGCAATAATCATAAAAGGGACGATGGCTAGATGCTGGTCCTAGGAACAACATCCAGCCATCCAACTCATTTATACACCTAGGTGGCACCGGAGTTGGCCATTGGCCACTGACAACATGAAATCGAACCTGAAGACCCTTTGTTGGTCGATAGCACGGAAGGGGACTCCCGGTGTTGGGGAAGATGAGCCACATGCAACAGAGCGGAGGCGGGCACACGGTGTCGTTCAGGCTCGCGGTGGGACAAGAACCAGCTGTTGGACGTGATGCACTAGATCCTACAATAGGGTTTAGACCGGTTTGAGCGGAGACGTGGTTGACTAGGCATTTGACCGGTCAACACCAATCAAAATAGGGTTTAAACCGGTTTGAGCGGAGAGATGGTTGATTTATGTCAGGTTTTCCGTGTTTGGGGTTGTGAATCATATCATTTTGAAGTTCAGGGTCGTTTTATACTTTAATGGTAATTCAGAGTTCTAATATGAACCTCTCTCTGTTTCAAAGGGGATGAATTACTACGTTGTCACATATTCTCTGCTTGCTCATCATGTTCATCATCTGATAGCTGCTCATTTGCCTTTGTTTTTCAAATTAGGGCCATCACAATGTGTTCTGTCGTGTACAACATCGTCCTTAGTTTCATGACACATCCAAATATGGAGAAGATAGCATAGTGGATAAACGCACAAAATTGCTAGGACGCGTTTAGCTGGCGATTGATTGCCCAGGGCCTGCCTCCAACGACCCTTCTGTTCGCCAGGGGAGGCTACCTGGAACAGACATTTTAGCCGTTCGCTTTGGTCAGGTACGGTACCCTCCAGTGATTAGTTTGCTTTGGCGCGACTATCTGTTGACCCATAGACCCAGTTAACTTTTTTTTGCGAAAAAATGCCATCAAACCAAAAAAAGACCCTAACTGGCATGATCCGAATTATGAAAAATGCCATGCTAATTTATAAAACTTCTCATTTCTCTAATTTATAAATTTACAATGAGTATGAGCAAATCCACAAATAGGTTGTGTAATCTAGGAAAAGCATTTGTCATGCCAAACTATAAAAATTGTCATCCTCTAGATAAAAAATGTCATGGTAAAAAAAGTAGCAAAATGACATGCCAACCTCTTAATAATAAAAATGTCATCCTCTTAAAAACAAATTTGTGTGTTACTGACTATTAAAATGTAATCCTCTTAATAATAAAACAGACAAGTTAGTGCTAATAAGAATGACATGCTCTCAATAATAAAACTGACATCCAGTTAGTAATAAAATTGTCATCCTTCTAATAATAAAAATGGCATAATAATAATAATAATAAGTCAACGCTCTTAATAATAAAATTGTCATCCTATTAATAGTAAAAATGGCTTGTTATTACTTATTGTTTGGAAGGTTTAAATACAAGACAAAATGCCATGCTACCTATAATAAAAAAAATGCACATGCAAGTTTGGGAAAAAACGCTGACAAATTTACGGCCCCAAACTCTGAAAACTGGACAAATTTGAACCCTTATATCCTCAAAATCAGTTTTCTAGGCTTTTTTTTACTTTTGACCGGCTTTCACGTAGTGACCGCCTAGTCAGCAGCCCAGTCACATATGCCGTGTCACCTAATTGACTTAACTTGGCCCTTTCTTTCTCTCCTCACTCTCCCCCTCTCGTCTCGAGCCGCAGCAGGCTGCCCCATCCATCGGCGTTTACCCGATTCTGACCAGCCGCCGGTCCCTCCAACGCCGGCGACCAGCGTCACCGTCACACGGCCCCCACACATGCTGGTACCTGCTCCCCAACCCCACCTAAGGTATATTGAAGCGCAATAATCATAAAAGGGACGATGGCTAGATGCTGGTCCTAGGAACAACATCCAGCCATCCAACTCATTTATACACCTAGGTGGCACCGGAGTTGGCCATTGGCCACTGACAACATGAAATCGAACCTGAAGACCCTTTGTTGGTCGATAGCACGGAAGGGGACTCCCGGTGTTGGGGAAGATGAGCCACATGCAACAGAGCGGAGGCGGGCACACGGTGTCGTTCAGGCTCGCGGTGGGACAAGAACCAGCTGTTGGACGTGATGCACTAGATCCTACAATAGGGTTTAGACCGGTTTGAGCGGAGACGTGGTTGACTAGGCATTTGACCGGTCAACACCAATCAAAATAGGGTTTAAACCGGTTTGAGCGGAGAGATGGTTGATTTATGTCAGGTTTTCCGTGTTTGGGGTTGTGAATCATATCATTTTGAAGTTCAGGGTCGTTTTATACTTTAATGGTAATTCAGAGTTCTAATATGAACCTCTCTCTGTTTCAAAGGGGATGAATTACTACGTTGTCACATATTCTCTGCTTGCTCATCATGTTCATCATCTGATAGCTGCTCATTTGCCTTTGTTTTTCAAATTAGGGCCATCACAATGTGTTCTGTCGTGTACAACATCGTCCTTAGTTTCATGACACATCCAAATATGGAGAAGATAGCATAGTGGATAAACGCACAAAATTGCTAGGACGCGTTTAGCTGGCGATTGATTGCCCAGGGCCTGCCTCCAACGACCCTTCTGTTCGCCAGGGGAGGCTACCTGGAACAGACATTTTAGCCGTTCGCTTTGGTCAGGTACGGTACCCTCCGGTGATTAGTTTGCTTTGGCGCGACTATCTGTTGACCCATAGACCCAGTTAACTTTTTTTTGCGAAAAAATGCCATCAAACCAAAAAAAGACCCTAACTGGCATGATCCGAATTATGAAAAATGCCATGCTAATTTATAAAACTTCTCATTTCTCTAATTTATAAATTTACAATGAGTATGAGCAAATCCACAAATAGGTTGTGTAATCTAGGAAAAGCATTTGTCATGCCAAACTATAAAAATTGTCATCCTCTAGATAAAAAATGTCATGGTAAAAAAAGTAGCAAAATGACATGCCAACCTCTTAATAATAAAAATGTCATCCTCTTAAAAACAAATTTGTGTGTTACTGACTATTAAAATGTAATCCTCTTAATAATAAAACAGACAAGTTAGTGCTAATAAGAATGACATGCTCTCAATAATAAAACTGACATCCAGTTAGTAATAAAACTGTCATCCTTCTAATAATAAAAATGGCATAATAATAATAATAATAAGTCAACGCTCTTAATAATAAAATTGTCATCCTATTAATAGTAAAAATGGCTTGTTATTACTTATTGTTTGGAAGGTTTAAATACAAGACAAAATGCCATGCTACCTATAATAAAAAAAATGCACATGCAAGTTTGGGAAAAAACGCTGACAAATTTACAGCCCCAAACTCTGAAAACTGGACAAATTTGAACCCTTATATCCTCAAAATCAGTTTTCTAGGCTTTTTTTGACTTTTGACCGGCTTTCACGTAGTGACCGCCTAGTCAGCAGCCCAGTCACATATGCCGTGTCACCTAATTGACTTAACTTGGCCCTTTCTTTCTCTCCTCACTCTCCCCCTCTCGTCTCGAGCCGCAGCAGGCTGCCCCATCCATCGGCGTTTACCCGATTCTGACCAGCCGCCGGTCCCTCCAACGCCGGCGACCAGCGTCACCGTCACACGGCCCCCACACATGCTGGTACCTGCTCCCCAACCCCACCTAAGGTATATTGAAGCGCAATAATCATAAAAGGGACGATGGCTAGATGCTGGTCCTAGGAACAACATCCAGCCATCCAACTCATTTATACACCTAGGTGGCACCGGAGTTGGCCATTGGCCACTGACAACATGAAATCGAACCTGAAGACCATTTGTTGGTCGATAGCACGGAAGGGGACTCCCGGTGTTGGGGAAGATGAGCCACATGCAACAGAGCGGAGGCGGGCACACGGTGTCGTTCAGGGTCGCGGTGGGACAAGAACCAGCTGTTGGACGTGATACACTAGATCCTACAATAGGGTTTAGACCGGTTTGAGCGGAGACGTGGTTGACTAGGCATTTGACCGGTCAACACCAATCAAAATAGGGTTTAAACCGGTTTGAGCGGAGAGATGGTTGATTTATGTCAGGTTTTCCGTGTTTGGGGTTGTGAATCATATCATTTTGAAGTTCAGGGTCGTTTTATACTTTAATGGTAATTCAGAGTTCTAATATGAACCTCTCTCTGTTTCAAAGGGGATGAATTACTACATTGTCACATATTCTCTGCTTGCTCATCATGTTCATCATCTGATAGCTGCTCATTTGCCTTTGTTTTTCAAATTAGGGCCATCACAATGTGTTCTGTCGTGTACAACATCGTCCTTAGTTTCATGACACATCCAAATATGGAGAAGATAGCATAGTGGATAAACGCACAAAATTGCTAGGACGCGTTTAGCTAGCGATTGATTGCCCAGGGCCTGCCTCCAACGACCCTTCTGTTCGCCAGGGGAGGCTACCTGGAACAGACATTTTAGCCGTTCGCTTTGGTCAGGTACGGTACCCTCCAGTGATTAGTTTGCTTTGGCGCGACTATCTGTTGACCCATAGACCCAGTTAACTTTTTTTTGCGAAAAAATGCCATCAAACAAAAAAAAGACCCTAACTGGCATGATCCGAATTATGAAAAATGCCATGCTAATTTATAAAACTTCTCTTTTCTCTAATTTATAAATTTACAATGTGTATGAGCAAATCCACAAATAGGTTGTGTAATCTAGGAAAAGCATTTGTCATGCCAAACTTTAAAAATTGTCATCCTCTAGATAAAAAATGTCATGGTAAAAAAAGTAGCAAAATGACATGTCAACCTCTTAATAATAAAAATGTCATCCTCTTAAAAACAAATTTGTGTGGTACTGACTATTAAAATGTAATCCTCTTAATAATAAAACAGACAAGTTAGTGCTAATAAGAATGACATGCTCTCAATAATAAAACTGACATCCAGTTAGTAATAAAACTGTCATCCTTCTAATAATAAAAATGGCATAATAATAATAATAATAAGTCAACGCTCTTAATAATAAAATTGTCATCCTATTAATAGTAAAAATGGCTTGTTATTACTTATTGTTTGGAAGGTTTAAATACAAGACAAAATGCCATGCTACCTATAATAAAAAAAATGCACATGCAAGTTTGGGAAAAAACGCTGACAAATTTACAGCCCCAAACTCTGAAAACTGGACAAATTTGAACCCTTATATCCTCAAAATCAGTTTTCTAGGCTTTTTTTGACTTTTGACCGGCTTTCACGTAGTGACCGCCTAGTCAGCAGCCCAGTCACATATGTCGTGTCACCTAATTGACTTAACTTGGCCCTTTCTTTCTCTCCTCACTCTCCCCCTCTCGTCTCGAGCCGCAGCAGGCTGCCCCAACCATCGGCGTTTACCCGATTCTGACCAGCCGCCGGTCCCTCCAACGCCGGCGACCAGCGTCACCGTCACACGGCCCCCACACATGCTGGTACCTGCTCCCCAACCCCACCTAAGGTATATTGAAGCGCAATAATCATAAAAGGGACGATGGCTAGATGCTGGTCCTAGGAACAACATCCAGCCATCCAACTCATTTATACACCTAGGTGGCACCGGAGTTGGCCATTGGCCACTGACAACATGAAATCGAACCTGAAGACCATTTGTTGGTCGATAGCACGGAAGGGGACTCCCGGTGTTGGGGAAGATGAGCCACATGCAACAGAGCGGAGGCGGGCACACGGTGTCGTTCAGGGTCGCGGTGGGACAAGAACCAGCTGTTGGACGTGATACACTAGATCCTACAATAGGGTTTAGACCGGTTTGAGCGGAGACGTGGTTGACTAGGCATTTGACCGGTCAACACCAATCAAAATAGGGTTTAAACCGGTTTGAGCGGAGAGATGGTTGATTTATGTCAGGTTTTCCGTGTTTGGGGTTGTGAATCATATCATTTTGAAGTTCAGGGTCGTTTTATACTTTAATGGTAATTCAGAGTTCTAATATGAACCTCTCTCTGTTTCAAAGGGGATGAATTACTACATTGTCACATATTCTCTGCTTGCTCATCATGTTCATCATCTGATAGCTGCTCATTTGCCTTTGTTTTTCAAATTAGGGCCATCACAATGTGTTCTGTCGTGTACAACATCGTCCTTAGTTTCATGACACATCCAAATATGGAGAAGATAGCATAGTGGATAAACGCACAAAATTGCTAGGACGCGTTTAGCTGGCGATTGATTGCCCAGGGCCTGCCTCCAACGACCCTTCTGTTCGCCAGGGGAGGCTACCTGGAACAGACATTTTAGCCGTTCGCTTTGGTCAGGTACGGTACCCTCCAGTGATTAGTTTGCTTTGGCGCGACTATCTGTTGACCCATAGACCCAGTTAACTTTTTTTTGCGAAAAAATGCCATCAAACAAAAAAAAGACCCTAACTGGCATAATCCGAATTATGAAAAATGCCATGCTAATTTATAAAACTTCTCTTTTCTCTAATTTATAAATTTACAATGTGTATGAGCAAATCCACAAATAGGTTGTGTAATCTAGGAAAAGCATTTGTCATGCCAAACTTTAAAAATTGTCATCCTCTAGATAAAAAATGTCATGGTAAAAAAAGTAGCAAAATGACATGTCAACCTCTTAATAATAAAAATGTCATCCTCTTAAAAACAAATTTGTGTGTTACTGACTATTAAAATGTAATCCTCTTAATAATAAAACAGACACGTTAGTGCTAATAAGAATGACATGCTCTCAATAATAAAACTGACATCCTGTTAGTAACAAAACTGTCATCCTTCTAATAATAAAAATGGCATAATAATAATAATAATAATAATAAGTCAATGCTCTTAATAAAAAAATTGTCATCCTATTAATAGTAAAAATGGCTTGTTATTACTTATTGTTTGGAAGGTTTAAATACAAGACAAAATGCCATGCTACCTATAATAAAAAAATGCACATGCAAGTTTGGGAAAAAACGCTGACAAATTTACAGCCCCAAACTCTGAAAACTGGACAAATTTGAACCCTTATATCCTCAAAATCAGTTTTCTAGGCTTTTTTGACTTTTGACCGGCTTTCACGTAGTGACCACCTTGTCAGCAGCCCAGTCACATATGCCGTGTCACCTAATTGACTTAACTTGGCCCTTTCTTTCTCTCCTCACTCTCCCCCTCTCGTCTCGAGCCGCAGCAGGCTTCCCCAACCATCGGCGTTTACCCGATTCTGACCAGCCGCCGGTCCCTCCAACGCCGGCGACCAGCGTCACCGTCACACGGCCCCCACACATGCTGGTACCTGCTCCCCAACCCCAGCTAAGGTATATTGAAGCGCAATAATCATAAAAGGGACGATGGCTAGATGCTGGTCCTAGGAACAACATCCAGCCATCCAACTCATTTATACACCTAGGTGGCACCGGAGTTGGCCATTGGCCACTGACAACATGAAATCGAACCTGAAGACCCTTTGTTGGTCGATAGCACGGAAGGGGACTCCCGGTGTTGGGGAAGATGAGCCACATGCAACAGAGCGGAGGCGGGCACACGGTGTCGTTCAGGCTCGCGGTGGGACAAGAACCAGCTGTTGGACGTGATGCACTAGATCCTACAATAGGGTTTAGACCGGTTTGAGCGGAGACGTGGTTGACTAGGCATTTGACCGGTCAACACCAATCAAAATAGGGTTTAAACCGGTTTGAGTGGAGAGATGGTTGATTTATGTCAGGTTTTCCGTGTTTGGGGTTGTGAATCATATCATTTTGAAGTTCAGGGTCGTTTTATACTTTAATGGTAATTCAGAGTTCTAATATGAACCTCTCTCTGTTTCAAAGGGGATGAATTACTACGTTGTCACATATTCTCTGCTTGCTCATCATGTTCATCATCTGATAGCTGCTCATTTGCCTTTGTTTTTCAAATTAGGGCCATCACAATGTGTTCTGTCGTGTACAACATCGTCCTTAGTTTCATGACACATCCAAATATGGAGAAGATAGCATAGTGGATAAACGCACAAAATTGCTAGGACGCGTTTAGCTGGCGATTGATTGCCCAGGGCCTGCCTCCAACGACCCTTCTGTTCGCCAGGGGAGGCTACCTGGAACAGACATTTTAGCCGTTCGCTTTGGTCAGGTACGGTACCCTCCAGTGATTAGTTTGCTTTGGCGCGACTATCTGTTGACCCATAGACCCAGTTAACTTTTTTTTGCGAAAAAATGCCATCAAACAAAAAAAAGACCCTAACTGGCATGATCCGAATTATGAAAAATGCCATGCTAATTTATAAAACTTCTCATTTCTCTAATTTATAAATTTACAATGAGTATGAGCAAATCCACAAATAGGTTGTGTAATCTAGGAAAAGCATTTGTCATGCCAAACTTTAAAAATTGTCATCCTCTAGATAAAAAATGTCATGGTAAAAAAAGTAGCAAAATGACATGCCAACCTCTTAATAATAAAAATGTCATCCTCTTAAAAACAAATTTGTGTGTTACTGATTATTAAAATGTAATCCTCTTAATAATAAAACAGACACGTTAGTGCTAATAAGAATGACATGCTCTCAATAATAAAACTGACATCCAGTTAGTAATAAAACTGTCATCCTTCTAATAATAAAAATGGCATAATAATAATAATAATAAGTCAATGCTCTTAATAATAAAATTGTCATCCTATTAATAGTAAAAATGGCTTGTTATTACTTATTGTTTGGAAGGTTTAAATACAAGACAAAATGCCATGCTACCTATAATAAAAAAAATGCACATGCAAGTTTGGGAAAAAACGCTGACAAATTTACAGCCCCAAACTCAGAAAACTGGACAAATTTGAACCCTTATATCCTCAAAATCAGTTTTCTAGGCTTTTTGACTTTTGACCGGCTTTCACGTAGTGACCACCTAGTCAGCAGCCCAGTCACATATGCCATGTCACCTAATTGACTTAACTTGGCCCTTTCTTTCTCTCCTCACTCTCCCCCTCTCGTCTCGAGCCGCAGCAGGCTTCCCCAACCATCGGCGTTTACCCGATTCTGACCAGCCGCCGGTCCCTCCAACGCCGGCGACCAGCGTCACCGTCACACGGCCCCCACACATGCTGGTACCTGCTCCCCAACCCCAGCTAAGGTATATTGAAGCGCAATAATCATAAAAGGGACGATGGCTAGATGCTGGTCCTAGGAACAACATCCAGCCATCCAACTCATTTATACACCTAGGTGGCACCGGAGTTGGCCATTGGCCACTGACAACATGAAATCGAACCTGAAGACCCTTTGTTGGTCGATAGCACGGAAGGGGACTCCCGGTGTTGGGGAAGATGATCCACATGCAACAGAGCGGAGGCGGGCACACGGTGTCGTTCAGGCTCGCGGTGGGACAAGAACCAGCTGTTGGACGTGATGCACTAGATCCTACAATAGGGTTTAGACCGGTTTGAGCGGAGACGTGGTTGACTAGGCATTTGACCGGTCAACACCAATCAAAATAGGGTTTAAACCGGTTTGAGCGGAGAGATGGTTGATTTATGTCAGGTTTTCCGTGTTTGGGGTTGTGAATCATATCATTTTGAAGTTCAGGGTCGTTTTATACTTTAATGGTAATTCAGAGTTCTAATATGAACCTCTCTCTGTTTCAAAGGGGATGAATTACTACGTTGTCACATATTCTCTGCTTGCTCATCATGTTCATCATCTGATAGCTGCTCATTTGCCTTTGTTTTTCAAATTAGGGCCATCACAATGTGTTCTGTCGTGTACAACATCGTCCTTAGTTTCATGACACATCCAAATATGGAGAAGATAGCATAGTGGATAAACGCACAAAATTGCTAGGACGCGTTTAGCTGGCGATTGATTGCCCAGGGCCTGCCTCCAACGACCCTTCTGTTCGCCAGGGGAGGCTACCTGGAACAGACATTTTAGCCGTTCGCTTTGGTCAGGTACGGTACCCTCCAGTGATTAGTTTGCTTTGGCGCGACTATCTGTTACCCATAGACCCAGTTAACTTTTTTTTGCGAAAAAATGCCATCAAACAAAAAAAAGACCCTAACTGGCATGATCCGAATTATGAAAAATGCCATGCTAATTTATAAAACTTCTCATTTCTCTAATTTATAAATTTACAATGAGTATGAGCAAATCCACAAATAGGTTGTGTAATCTAGGAAAAGCATTTGTCATGCCAAACTTTAAAAAATGTCATCCTCTAGATAAAAAATGTCATGGTAAAAAAAGTAGCAAAATGACATGCCAACCTCTTAATAATAAAAATGTCATCCTCTTAAAAACAAATTTGTGTGTTACTGACTATTAAAATGTAATCCTCTTAATAATAAAACAGACACGTTAGTGCTAATAAGAATGACATGCTCTCAATAATAAAACTGACATCCAGTTAGTAATAAAACTGTCATCCTTCTAATAATAAAAATGGCATAATAATAATAATAATAAGTCAATGCTCTTAATAATAAAATTGTCATCCTATTAATAGTAAAAATGGCTTGTTATTACTTATTGTTTGGAAGGTTTAAATACAAGACAAAATGCCATGCTACCTATAATAAAAAAAATGCACATGCAAGTTTGGGAAAAAACGCTGACAAATTTACAGCCCCAAACTCTGAAAACTGGACAAATTTGAATCCTTATATCCTCAAAATCAGTTTTCTAGGCTTTTTTGACTTTTGACCGGCTTTCACGTAGTGACCGCCTAGTCAGCAGCCTAGTCACATATGCCGTGTCACCTAATTGACTTAACTTGGCCCTTTCTTTCTCTCCTCACGCTCCCCCTCTCGTCTCGAGCCGCAGCAGGGTGCCCCAACCATCGGCGTTTACCTGATTCTGACCAGCCGCCGGTCCCTCCAACGCCGGCGACCAGCGTCACCGTCACACGGCCCCCACACATGCTGGTACCTGCTCCCCAACCCCAGCTAAGGTATATTGAAGCGCAATAATCATAAAAGGGACGATGGCTAGATGCTGGTCCTAGGAACAACATCCAGCCATCCAACTCATTTATACACCTAGGTGGCACCGGAGTTGGCCATTGGCCACTGACAACATGAAATCGAACCTGAAGACCCTTTGTTGGTCGATAGCACGGAAGGGGACTCCCGGTGTTGGGGAAGATGAGCCACATGCAACAGAGCGGAGGCGGGCACACGGTGTCGTTCAGGCTCGCGGTGGGACAAGAACCAGCTGTTGGACGTGATGCACTAGATCCTACAATAGGGTTTAGACCGGTTTGAGCGGAGACGTGGTTGACTAGGCATTTGACCGGTCAACACCAATCAAAATAGGGTTTAAACCGGTTTGAGCGGAGAGATGGTTGATTTATGTCAGGTTTTCCGTGCTTGGGGTTGTGAATCATATCATTTTGAAGTTCAGGGTCGTTTTATACTTTAATGGTAATTCAGAGTTCTAATATGAACCTCTCTCTGTTTCAAAGGGGATGAATTACTACGTTGTCACATATTCTCTGCTTGCTCATCATGTTCATCATCTGATAGCTGCTCATTTGCCTTTGTTTTTCAAATTAGGGCCATCACAATGTGTTCTGTCGTGTACAACATCGTCCTTAGTTTCATGACACATCCAAATATGGAGAAGATAGCATAGTGGATAAACGCACAAAATTGCTAGGACGCGTTTAGCTGGCGATTGATTGCCCAGGGCCTGCCTCCAACGACCCTTCTGTTCGCCAGGGGAGGCTACCTGGAACAGACATTTTAGTCGTTCGCTTTGGTCAGGTACGGTACCCTCCAGTGATTAGTTTGCTTTGGCGCGACTATCTGTTGACCCATAGACCCAGTTAACTTTTTTTTTGCGAAAAAATGCCATCAAACAAAAAAAAGACCCTAACTGGCATGATCCGAATTATGAAAAATGCCATGCTAATTTATAAAACTTCTCATTTCTCTAATTTATAAATTTACAATGAGTATGAGCAAATCCACAAATAGGTTGTGTAATCTAGGAAAAGCATTTGTCATGCCAAACTTTAAAAGTTGTCATCCTCTAGATAAAAAATGTCATGGTATAAAAAGTAGCAAAATGACATGCCAACCTCTTAATAATAAAAATGTCATCCTCTTAAAAACAAATTTGTGTGTTACTGACTATTAAAATGTAATCCTCTTAATAATAAAACAGACAAGTTAGTGCTAATAAGAATGACATGCTCTCAATAATAAAACTGACATCCAGTTAGTAATAAAACTGTCATCCTTCTAATAATAAAAATGGCATAATAATAATAATAATAATAATAAGTCAATGCTCTTAATAATAAAATTGTCATCCTATTAATAGTAAAAATGGCTTGTTATTACTTATTGTTTGGAAGGTTTAAATACAAGACAAAATGCCATGCTACCTATAATAAAAAAAATGCACATGCAAGTTTGGGAAAAAACGCTGACAAATTTACAGCCCCAAACTCTGAAAACTGGACAAATTTGAACCCTTATATCCTCAAAATCAGTTTTCTAGGCTTTTTTGACTTTTGACCGTTTTTCACGTAGTGACCGCCTAGTCAGCAGCCCAGTTACATATGCCGTGTCACCTAATTGACTTAACTTGGCCCTTTCTTTCTCTCCTCACGCTCCCCCTCTCGTCTCGAGCCGTAGCATGCTGCCCCAACCATCGGCGTTTACCCGATTCTGACCAGCCGCCGGTCCCTCCAACGCCGGCGACCAGCGTCACCGTCACACGGCCCCCACACATGCTGGTACCTGCTCCCCAACCCCAGCTAAGGTATATTGAAGCGCAATAATCATAAAAGGGACGATGGCTAGATGCTGGTCCTAGGAACAACATCCAGCCATCCAACTCATTTATACACCTAGGTGGCACCGGAGTTGGCCATTGGCCACTGACAACATGAAATCGAACCTGAAGACCCTTTGTTGGTCGATAGCACGGAAGGGGACTCCCGGTGTTGGGGAAGATGAGCCACATGCAACAGAGCGGAGGCGGGCACACGGTGTCGTTCAGGCTCGCGGTGGGACAAGAACCAGCTGTTGGACGTGATGCACTAGATCCTACAATAGGGTTTAGACCGGTTTGAGCGGAGACGTGGTTGACTAGGCATTTGACCGGTCAACACCAATCAAAATAGGGTTTAAACCGGTTTGAGCGGAGAGATGGTTGATTTATGTCAGGTTTTCCGTGTTTGGGGTTGTGAATCATATCATTTTGAAGTTCAGGGTCGTTTTATACTTTAATGGTAATTCAGAGTTCTAATATGAACCTCTCTCTGTTTCAAAGGGGATGAATTACTACGTTGTCACATATTCTCTGCTTGCTCATCATGTTCATCATCTGATAGCTGCTCATTTGCCTTTGTTTTTCAAATTAGGGCCATCACAATGTGTTCTGTCGTGTACAACATCGTCCTTAGTTTCACGACACATCCAAATATGGAGAAGATAGCATAGTGGATAAACGCACAAAATTGCTAGGACGCGTTTAGCTGGCGATTGATTGCCCAGGGCCTGCCTCCAACGACCCTTCTGTTCGCCAGGGGAGGCTACCTAGAACAGACATTTTAGCCGTTCGCTTTGGTCAGGTACGGTACACTCCAGTGATTAGTTTGCTTTGGCGCGACTATCTGTTGACCCATAGACCCAGTTAACTTTTTTTTTGCGAAAAAATGCCATCAAACAAAAAAAAGACCCTAACTGGCATGATCCGAATTATGAAAAATGCCATGCTAATTTATAAAACTTCTCATTTCTCTAATTTATAAATTTACAATGAGTATGAGCAAATCCACAAATAGGTTGTGTAATCTAGGAAAAACATTTGTCATGCCAAACTTTAAAAATTGTCATCCTCTAGATAAAAAATGTCATGGTAAAAAAAGTATCAAAATGACATGCCAACCTCTTAATAATAAAAATGTCATCCTCTTAAAAACAAATTTGTGTGTTACTGACTATTAAAATGTAATCCTCTTAATAATAAAACAGACATGTTAGTGCTAATAAGAATGACATGCTCTCAATAATAAAACTGACATCCAGTTAGTAATAAAACTGTCATCCTTCTAATAATAAAAATGGCATAATAATATTAATAATAAGTCAATGCTCTTAATAATAAAATTGTCATCCTATTAATAGTAAAAATGGCTTGTTATTACTTATTGTTTGGAAGGTTTAAATACAAGACAAAATGCCATGCTACCTATAATAAAAAAAATGCACATGCAAGTTTGGGAAAAAACGCTCTAAAAATTAGGGGTGTTTTGTTCGTTCAAAAACAGAAAAGAAATTCTGGATTTATGGGAAAAAATATTGAAGGAAAAGAATTTAGAAAAAAATAACTTTCAAATATATAAAAATGTTTAAGTATAGGTGATCAGAAAAAAATCGCTTCAGTCGAAGTGGCAAAGTCTGTCGGCCCTCTGGAAGGAAGTCGCAGGAAGTCGTCAGTTCGCTGTCTATAGTGAACGAGACTGAATCGCTGACATGACACAAGCCTTGCGCCATGAGTGGCACTAGGAAAACGGACGGCAACCAGCGCGTTCGCTGGGAAAACATCCCCAGCGGACGTTCACGGGATATCAAAGGCAGGCAAACTACTGAACGCTTTCATTAGCCTCCAACCTGTTATTACGCTATTTAAAAGAAGCTAAGATAGAATTATAGATGAAGCACCACAATTCTTCTCTATTTTGGAAATTACAAAAAAATATCTATCAAATTGACAGACCCGAATTAAAAAAAATCACAATATATTAAATCCTATGAGACGAATTCATCAAAGTTAGATCTCATATGTTCCAATGATTTTTTTGGTTAAAAGTTACTTCCTCGATTTCATATTAAATGGTGTTGATTTAGTACAACTATATATCAAGCTGCTTGCAATTTTTTTTACCAAGCTGCAATATGGGAGTTACCACACTATTCATAAAGTAGTTATCTGACATGAAAACTGGAACTCTTTTGTAATGCTTCAAATATTTTTTTTTCTCCTAGCTCAGAAGTTATCATCTGGTATTGTAAGAGTTCCAGAGTTTAGTTATCCGGGAAGAAAATTGGAACTATTTTGTAATATTTCCACGACTTCTTCCAGCTCATAAGTTAACATCTAGAACTATAAGAGTTATGGAGTTGTTCATAAGTAGTTATCTGACATGAAAATTGCAAATCATTTATAATATTTCAAGATCTTTTTCTAGTTCATAAGTTATCATTCAACACTATAGGAGTTACTGAGTCATACACAAGAAGTTATTTAACATGAAAACTGAAACTTTTAGTTGCCATACTAGTAACTGTAGCATATGAAGAGTCTTCCAAAATTGAATAGTGCCATGAGAAACCTCATAAATGTGTGCCACCTCCTATATGTAATCTCAGCGCCTTGTATGCACCACACCCGGTAATTGCTACTTTGCCGGAGTCTACAGTTCCATGAAACATCCAGATAAGATAAGCAGTACATAGAATAGTGAATAAAATCATAAAATGGTTACATTTACTAAGAACTACACTTCCCAGTCCAAAAAGAAAAATAATTGAAGAACTAAACTACTGCCTCAGCTAGGAAGCAGGTTACCTAGGGTCATGTTGTGTAAAAAAATGCACGCTGGAGACTAAGAACACACTTGGCATATATAGAGCACATCCATAGAGATAAAGCACCACCAAAATAGTTAAATTGTTTCTACTCATAGTCGCCAAATAATATTGTTACAATAAAAACGATCTCGATATACAATCGTATAGAGGATGTCACTCAGAGGTCTCGAAACATAAACTGTGCCTAATCTTACGCAAAGGATGGATCATTCATAGCTGCTCTTAATCTTTCCTGACGAAATCCCACAACTTGGTCAACCAGACTTGATAATGTTGTCGTTCCTTGCTGATCATGTACTCGTGTAGCAATTTTATGTTGTTTGGAGTGACCCCACGCACCTCCAGGTACTTGTGGAGTCCCTCCTGAAGGTTCTTATCCAGATCACTGCACACAACAGGACATGATTAATTAGCCAGAGATAAATCAAAATGCCGAAGGTAGCGAAGTTCAAAGGATCTGCCTACCTGAAATCAGGACCATCATCATATGCATCATCGCCTTCCTCAGCTCCTGATGGCGGCTGCCTCATAAACATGGTATCGATGGTGATCTCGTCAGGATAGGCGTTGCATGCTAATTCCAGGCTTGAGCCATCAGGTTTCGACACAGTGACCATGAGAGGGAGGTTGTATTCTTCTGTACGGTTCTCGGCTTCGTCTTCCGAAGATGATGATGACTCATCTGAAGATGATGACTCGTCTGAAGATGATGATGTCTCGTTATCTAAAGATGATGAGGTCTCGTCTTCTGAAGATGATGAGGAGTCGTCTGAAGATGATGAGGTCCCGTTGTCTGAAGATGACGAGGTTTCGTCTGAAAATGATAAGGAGTTTGAGGATTCCTGCAGATCGTCGTCCTCTTCCTCGTCCTTGTCAAATCTAGGCATGCAAACCAAGACCTCAATCTTCTCACCCTTTAAACTGTTAGGTTGATCTCCTCCGATAGGCCCAACGGCATATCGGGCCCTTGGTCATCGCGCCCTGATCGGGGGCGTCCAACCCTCATATGGTTGGTGGGCCCCTGTGACCAGCGTATATAAAGAGTGGTGGGGGCCAGGGCACGGTTCACGAGGTTCACCGCCGCCGCACTCCCCACCCACATACCTACCGATCTAGGTCTTACGCAGTGCTCACGGGAAGCACCACCGCCGCTACCTCACGTCTCTCTCCCATCACCGCCGTTGCCCTCCGACCATGGCCACCGGCGGCAGCTCCTCACAGCACCAGGGAGAAGGTAATCATCCCCATCCTTCCCCTAACTACCGGAATACCCATGCCTACAGGATCCATAGGTCCTATCAATGGTATCAGCTGGTTTTTGGCATAGGGCTTTTTCGGTTGAAATCAAAGGCAAAGACCTTCCCCCCTCCCCTGGAACCCTAGAACAGGGAAGAAAGAAAAGAAACCCCACCTGCAAAGTTGCGCCGCCGCAATGGCCGCGCCGTTCCTCTCGACCCCGACGCGCATCGGCAAGCCGAGGCGCCGGGACGAAGAACAACCCCTCACGGGGCAAAGAAAAATCTCACCGGGGAGGAAAAGGTGCCGCCGCTGGGGCCACTTGACGGCGACGCGCTCACCCGAGGGTGGACGCGCACGCCGGCAAGGGGGCCAAGGGGGCACCGCCGTCCGGCCACCGCCTCTCCTCACAATGGGCTGGTGGTGGCTTCGGCTGCAGAAAGAAATGGGAAGGGAAAGGGGGCCCGCGGCCACCGCGGCGCGGCGGCTAGACGCCGTCGCCGTCGGCCGGCGAGGTTTTTCCCCGTCGTCGGACGCGCGGAGGAGCTGAGGATGCCCTCCCGTGTTTCTCTCCCTTTCTCTGTTACTGGATAGAAAAAGAGAGGAGGGGGGAGGAAGGAGAGAAAGGGATGGCGGGCGCGGCGGTGCTCCTCGCCGTCGCCGGAGCGCGGGCGGCCGGCGTTTTGCCGGCGTAGCCAGAGTCTCCCGAGCGAGAGAAGGAGAGCAGAGGCGAGCGGCTCGGGGGCGGAGGAGAAAATGCCGAGGGTTTCCTCGGGTCCTCGTCGCTTCCCAGTTCTGCCTCCCCGATCTCAGCGCGTGGCCGTTGGATGTGATCCGACGGCCACAGGAAAACCCTAGCGCAAACAGGCCATGGGTCGCGGGATGGGCCAGCCTGCAGGCCGGCTGGAGAGCGGTTGGGCCGGCTTTCACCCCAAACAGCGCGCTCGTTTTTTTTATCCGTTTTCTGTCCATTTTTTGGGTAGATTGCAAATATTTTTTCTGTGCATTATTTTTCCAACGAAAAATGTGTTTTCTGAAAATAGAAAGAAATAGAAATGTTTCTGCAAAGAAAAATAAAAGTTTCTGAAAATAAAAATAGGGACATTTTCAGAAAAAAAAAAGTTCATGAATTTTATCAAAGAAAAGTTCATGAAATTTTATTTAGTAAAAGAAAAGTTTCTGTAAAGAATAAAAAGTTCATGAATTTTATATTCACGTTTTTCCACTGCAAAATAGATTATAGTGCTCTTTTACACAGAAAATAAAAGTTTAAAAGGAATTAAATTTAAAGAGCATATTAAAGTGATTATTAAAATGAATATGATTATGTTATTTTTATGACCAACGTTGTGAATAACATGATCATGTTTTATTATTGAAATTAATGGTGCATTTATTTCTATTTTTTGCCCAACGGTAATATAGATTTAATTGCATAGACAATTGTATGTTTAATTTGACCAATGTTAGATTAATGCATATGATTGTTACATCAAATGGATGTGAAGACGGCATTTCTGAATGGTGATTTAAAAGAAAAGGTCTACATGAAACAACCCAAGGGTTTTATCATGGAAGGCAAGGAAAATATGGGATGCCGCCTGAAGAAATCCATTTATGGATTAAGGCAAGCCTCTAGACAATGGTATCTAAAGTTTAATCAAACGATTAAAAGTTTTGGATTTAAAGAAAATATTGAGCATAACTGCATTTATGCAAGGTTTAAAAATGGGAAATATATTTTCCTTATCTTGTATGTGGATGACATCTTGCTTGCTAGCAGTGATGTTAGTCTACTACTAGAAACAAAGAAGTTCTTATCCTCAAATTTTGATATCACAGATCTTGGTGAAGCATCCTATGTTTTGGGCATAGAAATTCACCGAGATAGGAACAATGGAGTCTTAGGACTATCGCAGAAGGCATATTTAGAAAAGGTTCTCCAAAAGTATAATATGCATGCGAGTAAAGCCACACCTGCTCCCATAGTCAAGGGCGACAGTTTTGGGAAATTCCAATGTCCCAAGAACCAGTACGAGATCGATCTCATGAAACCAGTACCATATGCTTCGGCTGTTGGAAGCTTACAGTATGCACAAGTGTGCACTCGCCCTGACTTAGCTTTTGTCACCGGGGTACTCGGTAGATATCAAGAGAATCCAGGCATGGAGCACTGGAAGATGGCAAAGAAGGCATTGCGTTATGCGCAAGGCACGAAGCACTACATGCTAACATACAGGAGATCTGATTCCCTAGAGATAAAAGGGTATTCAGACGCAGATTTTGCGGGGGACAGAGATGATAGAAAATCCACGTCAGGATACGTCTTCACTCTCGCTGGAGGGGCTATTTCGTGGAGAAGCTCCAAACAGTCAGTAGTTGCATCATCCACGATGTATGCAGAATTCATAGCATGCTTCGAGGCCACGGGGCAGGCGATATGGCTAAAGAAATTTATACCCGACTTGAAAGTGGTAGATTGTATTCACAAACCACTAAAGATGTACTGTGACAACTAGCCCGCAGTATTCTATGCTCACAACAACAAGTCGAGTAATGCTGCCAAAACAATAGAGATAAAGTATTATGTTGTGAAAGATAAAATCCAGGATCACACTATAAGTCTCGAGCATATAAAGACAAAGGATATGCTTGCGGATCCGCTTACGAAAGGCTTACCACCCAATGTGTTCAAGGAACACTTAGCCGGCATGGGTTTAAGGGAAAGCCTTATGATTCCTGGATCATGAGAGGCCCAAAAGGAACAGAATTTGTTTCTGAACAAAACGTATGTTGTAGCTGTATGATTCTATTGGCAATTAAGCTGTGACGATGAAACATGCTCTATGTACCAATATGTGATGAAACAAATAAACTAGAAAGTATAAGGTTAAAAGTAAAAGTTGAGATCAAGGGGGAGAATGTTAGGTTGATCTCTCCCGTGTGGGCCCAACGGCCCACCGGACCCCTGATCCGCGCCCTGATCGGGGGCGCCCAACCCATTATGGTTGGTGGGCCCCTATCACGCAGCGCTATATAAAGAGGTGGGGGCCAGCGGCACGCAGTACGAGGTTCACCGCATTGCCAGGTTCCCCACCGACACACCCGACCCGATCTAGGTTTTGCGCTGATAGTGACGGGAAGCTCCACCGCCGCCGCCGCACACACATCGCCGCAGCCACCACTTTGCCATCTCTCTGTCCACTCACCGCCGCCACCATCCCACGATGTCTACCGGCGGGAACTCATCAGGTCAGGGAGAAGGTAAAACTCCAATCCCTTCTCTCATCACTACCGGACATACCTAGCCTAGCGATCCTAGGGGTTTATCAATGGTAATCAGAGCCTCTAGGATCTAGATGGTTTTCGGTAGAAAAGAATCACAGAGAAAGAATCCCCCCCAAAAGAACCCTAAAAGGGCAAGGGTAAAAGCAATCACCGGAGAGGGCCACGGGCCGCCGGCAAAGTGCGCCACCACTCCGGCCGAGCCTGTTCCTCTCGATCCCGACGCGCATCGGCAAGCCGAGGCGCCGGGACGAAGAACCCACCCCCCAAAGGGGCAAAGAACACCGCAGCCAAACCGCTCGATGGCGGCGCGCCCACCGCAAAGGGGACGCGCAGCCGGCGAGGGGGATGGCCACGGCGCAACAGAACACCGTCGGACGCACGGAGGAGTAGAGGAGGTTCTCTCGGGTCTCACTCTCTCTTTGTAACACTGGAATGAAAAGGGGGAGAAAAGGAGAAAGAGCGCGGTGGCGGCCAGGCTCGCGTGGCGCGGCGGCCAGGCTCGCGCGCGGCGGCATGGCTCGAGGGAGCAGAGGAAAGGAAAAAGGGGGGAGCAGAGGCCGTTTCGTCGCCGGTCGCCGGCGACAGGACGAGCTCGCCGGTGGCGGATAGAGCACCAGAGGCGAGCGGCGCCGGCGACGGTAGAATGCGGCTAGGGCTGCTCGATCGGGGGTCGAGGCGCCGGTTTTGTCCCGCCGACGCGCGCGGCGAGCCGTCGGATCCCAAGCTCCCGATCGGACGGGTCACATTAACCCTAGCCAGCCCAGAGTGGCTGTTCGGCCTCTGATGGGCTGCGTGTGGGCTGCGTTTGCACCGCGGCAGAGAAGCAGTAGCAGCGCTCGCGAGCGTCGCATAGTAATGGGCCGCGCAAAAAGTTTTCTGTCAATTTTTTTTTTTCAGAAGTATTTTGCTCAGAATTTTTTTCTATTTCAAACAAATCCAACGAAATGTTTGTTTTAGAAAATATAATAGTAAAGTAAATAGAAAAGTTTCTGAAAATAAAAATAGAAAATTTTCAGAAAAAGAAAAGTTCATGAATTTTATAAAGAAAATAATAAAGTTCATGAATTTTTTATTTGGTCAAAGAAAAGTTTCTGTAAATAACAAAAGGTTCATGAATTTTATATTCATGTTTTCCGCTGCGTAAATAATTAATAGTGCTCTTTTACAAAGAAAATAAAAGTTTAGAGAGAATTAAATTTAAAGAGCATATTAAAGTGATTATTAAAATAAATATGATTCTGTTATTTTATGACCAACATTATTAATAACATGATCATGTTTTATTATTGCTATAAAAGGTGCATTTATTTCTATTTTTTGCCCAACGGTAATATAGATGTAATTGCATAGACAATTGTATGTTTGATTTAACCAACGTTAGATTAATACATATGATTGTTATAATGATCTCACTTAAATTGTGATTTCAGGAGGCTACCACTTGATGAGTTGCCTAAAAGATGTTCCGACACTCAGAGGTGACAACTACACTGAGTGGAGGAAGAAAGTAGACCTGGCATTTGTCTGTGCTGAGGTGGACTGGGTTGTGGATGAACCACAGCCGGTCAGACCTACAGAGCCAGTCAGAGAGGCCACAGATGATGATGCTGCGTGGGATAAAAAGAGAAGGGATCATGCTCCATTGGAGATGTCCTATACCCTCAACAATCAAAAGTGGATCAGCGCCAACAAAAAGTGTATGGCATTTATATAGAATACAATTGAGAACGCCATTGTGGTCTCAATTGCAGAGTGCACTTCCGTAGGGGAGTTGCTTACAAAGATAAAGAACCAGTTCACTGGTTCTTCAAAGACATATGACACCCAGTTGATAAAGCAACTGGTTACAGAGAACTACACTGGCGGTGGTCATGGAATAAGAGAGCACATCCTCAGGATGAGCAATATGGCAGCAAAGCTCAAGCCCATGGATGCGGATCTGGAGATCAAACCAGCGCTCCTGGTCCACCTCTCAAATCCAGGATCACACTATAAGTCTCGAGCATATAAAGACAAAGGATATGCTTGCGGATCCGCTTACGAAAGGCTTACCACCCAATGTGTTCAAGGAACACTTAGCCGGCATGGGTTTAAGGGAAAGCCTTATGATTCCTAGATCATGAGAGGCCCAAAAGGAACATAATTTGTTTCTAAACAAAACGTATGTTGTAGCTGTATGATTCTATCGGCAATTAAGCTGAGACGATGAAACATGCTCTATGTACCAATATGTGATGAAACAAATAAACTAGAAAGTATAAGGTTAAAAGTAAAAGTTGAGATCAAGGGGGAGAATGTTAGGTTGATCTCCTCCGATAGGCCCAACGGCCTATCGGGCCCTTGGTCATCGCGCCCTGATCGGGGGCGTCCAACCCTCATATGGTTGGTGGGCCCCTGTGACCTGCGTATATAAAGAGTGGTGGGGGCCGGGGCACGGTTCACGAGGTTCACCGCCGCCGCACTCCCCACCCACAAACCTACCGATCTAGGTCTTACGCAGTGCTCACGGGAAGCACCACCGCCGCTACCTCGCATCTCTCTCCCATCACCGCCGTTGCCCTCCGACCATGGCCACCGGCGGCAGCTCCTCACAGCACCAGGGAGAAGGTAATCATCCCCATCCTTCCCCCAACTACCGGAATACCCATGCCTACAGGATCCATAGGTCCTATCATAAACATCTTCTAAGAGTAACGTCGGTCGTGGTAAGCCCATCGATTTTGCTGATTTCGAACGGGAACTCACTTAGATTGTCCTCAGCCTGTTTTAAATTAGGCAACAAAAAAAGATCCATGGTAAATTGCTCAGAAAACTAACATAATCTTGTTCGCAACATATTTATTTAGATGTAATAAAAGTCAGAACAAAGAGATTGCTTGTGTAACAATAGACAACATTAATTATAGCTACACCTTACAACGGTGAAGGAATGAAGATACAAAACAGAATCTCTCTCTCTCAAAAAAAAACAAGTGCATCTCATACAAACTTTCCCGTCTTTCCTACTACACCATCAAATAAACGTTTTTTTGTATTGAATTACTGGGCACAAGAGGTAGGCGCGCGCAAACACAGCACATAAACGCACAATCACTCACCGCCTACAGAATATTGGAGTCCTCAACCATGGCAGCAAAATTAGAGCAAGAACGAAACCAAAAGCAGGCAGAGTTCTCACCATACACGATGTAAAAGACGTTCCCATCAGACGATTAAACAATTAAGCACAAACACTAACGAGGTCAATCTCTACCGAGTGCAAGAGTACAGATACAGAAATCTATAGGCAGGAACAGGAGAACGGATTAATCGGTACTAAAACAGTAACAGCAAAACTAGTAGATTGGCGGATTGGAAGTGTGGAACTCGATCGGCGGAAGCACGTACGTACGTACCAGGTTGCCGTTGTGGGAATGGATCGCGGAGTCGATGACGCGAAGGAGCTCGCCGTCGTGGTTGGCGGCCCTGATGGAGTCGGCCTTGGCGCGGAAGGTGGCGGCCTCGGCTCGGTACGATGCGGCTTCGGCACGGCAGGAGGTGGCCTTGGCGCAGAGGACGCGGATTGAGGAGGAGGAGGATGAATAGGACCTGCCTCTGATCGACGAGAACGGCACGGCGGCGGCCGTGGGGTGTAGCAGCGCCGAGGCGCGGCGGGCGGCAGCGGTGAGGAGGGCCATGGTGCCGCGAAGCTACAGGGGAGAAGGGTTTTGGTGGGTTTCGTCAAGTACGACTACGAATTATGCTCGGCCCACCTGCCAGGCAAGCGTGACGTGTTGGATTCAACCATTGTGCTTCTTGGAAAAGAAGAAAGGAATTTAATACGGCTATTTTTCTTCTGTTTTCGTTCTGCTACAAAATGAAGTGCAATATTTTCTAGGAAACGTTTGGAGTCAGTCGATCTTTCTGCATGCGTCCACCGCCTTCATAGCCGTTGGATCTCATTTGATCAGATGACTCGAAAACAACTGCTAACCCATATTCCAGGTTTGCAATGTGGCCCCAGTTGCAATTCATTTTACCGCAATAAAGAGGCTTGTTGCAGACCAGACACAAGGCCAGCTGCCCTATGCCTCCTTCCTCATGATCAGACGCGACGTCCCGCTACTGAATTGGGTCACCTACATCGTCCTCCCGTTGCCGAAGAGCGCATCTACACTCCTTGTCGTCAAACACGACCGATGGCTGCCGCGTCGTCGTCGGATCTAACCTAGTATGGCCACCTGCAAGCACTCCGTTGCCAGATCTGGCCATGTACTACCACCCACGATCTGGTCAATTAATACAGATCGAAGGGAGTACAAAATTCTCACTCTTTGTCACTATTGTTGAGCATAGAAGACATAATATAGATGGCTTGTTGGACAATGCTACGGTGTTAAACTGAAATGTGGCACAATTTGCCCATTCTGCATGCATGTTGCGTGTCTAGCATTCTGATGATGATTGCCTTAGTGTAGAAAAGTACAAAAGAAAATGAAAAGTATGTCCAATAGACTAATAAAGCAGTCCAAAGTACTCCCTCCGTCCCAAAATAAGTGTCGCAGAGGGAGTACATCTTATGCTTGTGCGGATGACTGAAAGTACAATAACTGTTTTAGCAGTTACCAATACATTTTCATTACTAAATTGATGATTAGTTTTCCCTGAATTATCTTTAATCATATAAGTACATATTTTCCACCTCAACCAAACAATATGCTTCGCCTGGACCCATGTTGAAGAATGCCTCTGAGGCTGTGACCATTATCCATGTTGACAGTGTACTGAAGTTAGGATGATGGCCAATGGGTCATGTGATTCCTTGATATCATTGATCCCGTACAGTGTGAAGAACCTAACCTAGACTAGTGCTGGGTAAATCAATGTGAAGATCATGACAAACCAAGTAGCCGAATCATCAGAGGTACAGATGCTTGTGAGATTTCCAGCACAATGGTGATGGCAACAACGATGTTGTCGATACTTCGAAACCAGTCAAATTATATGTGCTTATTGTAAATTCTTCAGAGGTTGTAGATTGTAATAGTTGAATTTCCTATCATTGCTAAATTCAGGCACCGGGACTTTCCTTCTACTAGATGATACCCCGCGCGTTGCTGCGGGGGATGGTTAGCTATACATGAGCATTGGTAATTCATGTATGAAGAATAGATGATAATTGGAGGGTACTCAAATATCTCAGATCCTAAAATGTACAAAGTGATTTGGTGATGACTTGCACTTCTGAGTGTAAGATATATGAGCAATGTAAATGCTAACTTACGGGCAGTAATGTATTGTTCGGGTTTCTTGGATAAATATTTCCATTTTACCATGAAATAATTAGGTTTGGACATTTTGTTTTACGGACTGTGTAGAGCAGGGAAAGCTCATCTCATTGTATGCATGGAAGACTGTTTTATGTAGGACAATTTGACCTTACGACATGTTTATATAGGCACAATGATGTTAGTCCACTTTTTTAGTATATGCAATTTTATATCAGAAAAAGCAAGGTAGCAAGACATATGACCTGGCTGACAAAACGGTATTGTACGTGTAGTCCATACAGTACTGACAATAATAACGTGTCTATTACATATTATTGGCTGTTAACTGAAGTAGTAAGTTAGCTAATTCATTGAAGGGCAATAGTTTTGATACGAAATCTCTTCAGAGCAGCTGTATGAAACAAAAATGCAAAAAATATTAGATAGATACTTATTGAAATGCAAAATGAAAATTTGCATCGCCTACCCGTGTAGGTGCTTCAGATAAGATACAGTGGGAAGCCCAGTGCCTACTTGTGTAGGTGCCTAGAGAAGACACATAAGCTAGCTGCTCTTGCTCAACTATAACCTGAAAATTCCCACGAAAGAAAGTATAAGCTGAAAACAAAATTAGAACACACGGAGGGCAGGAACTCCAATGCAATGACATGCCGATGACTTGTATGAGAGGCTGCATAGATGGAAGCATCCCTGAATTTTTCATTTGCAATATCAGATCACATATGTGGACGTATGGATACATCCAAAAAAGAGGAAGATCAACATCGTTAGTAAAAATAACATTAAGAGTAATCAATAGCATCACCAGGCGACGGTCCTATGGTTGCCCGCTCCTATTCAACGGGGTCTTTGCGAGGAGATCGAAGGCGAGGATTAACCACCGTAACTCTTTGACGGCAACACCAGTTAGCAGAGCATGCAGCAGCGGCAAGGCTAGAGGCCAGGATAAATGCGCGCCGGAGCTCCATCGAGCCTGTGGCCCGTGGGAGCAGAATCTAAGGAGATGACGATTTTGGCAGGAGGGTGCAGATGTGGGAAAGGCCAAGTCGAGGCATGTCTTTATATTGAAGACACGACTGCTCAACTATCAAGTAATGGACTGCCGCAATTCATTCTTCAGTTTCTTGGGCAATTATGGTACAACGATAGTGGATATGGCGTTGAGGAAATGGAACGAAACAGTCATGGGAGATCACGAGTCAGACGTGATGGTGTGTGGGCTAGCATGGCACGTTGGGTTGCAGCAATTGGTACGTGAGCTAGCCACGGGATAAACTGGATTAGATGTAATCAACCTGTGGTGGGTCACTGCAAGTATATATGGTACGCTGATGTGGCAAGGACGCTGAGGTGGACATGCTGCATGTTAAGAGAAATAGGTTAGTGGGGATGAACTATTTAGGTATTATAGATATGTCAACAGAAGGGTAGAATGAGATATTTGTATGTGGTTTCACAGGATCAATGTACAATGTTTTGAATGTGATATATACATGGATGTTTTGAAAGGAGATATATGTGCTTATTTTTTTATTCAAAAACTAAGATTGTTCTCTTATTCCTATGACAAAATAAAATATGGAATGACAGATACTTCAAATTTGTGATGTCTGGAATGACCTTCAAAACTGAGATTGTTTCTCTTATGCCAAAACAAAAAATGGGTTGTTGCATGCATTGTACAAATTACAAAGGGATCTGTAATCTGCGATATGACTGTTATAATCATTGCAAACTTTCAGATTTCAAAGAAAGGCCAGAATCATGGAACTACAATCCTTTCAATTTATGTACACATATTTGGACATTTTGTCATGTATAACTGGCATGATATCTTCTTCAGTCGGTGGGTGTATGTCAAGGTTCTGCTCATGTTTTGGCATTCTGATTTCAGATACAGTAAGAGTCAATTATGACTGTCTCTTGATTATGCTCCACATGAAGAACAATTTAGATTTTGTTGTCTATATCTCCCTGCACAAGTAAATCAAAAGTGCACTGTTCAGATAAACTTTGTTACAACAAAAGGTACTCAAACAAACAAGTTTCTATAAGAAACATAGCACACCATTTTACAAGTTTTCCCAACATTTTGCAGTCATTTTGGGGGCACACAGAGGACTTCTTACAGTACCTTGTGTTAGAAACCTTGTAACCCACGTACCAGACTTATGGACGTGTGCACCAAGCCTTGTATTAGTTAGAGATAGATCTTTTCTGTTTTATCTCTTATCCCTCTATCTCTCCTGCATGTATCTCTTCTGGTTGTTCCTTCCATCAACCAACTATGTAACCTACGAGATCCTCTCTCCATTACATCAATAAATACACTGCGGGCTCCTGTGTATAGGAGTTGAGACGCTTTACCCATCTTCAATATGGTATACAGAGCCTCCTTCTTCCTCGTCTAGCTTCCATCTCCACCACGATCCACCATGTCTTCCTCCACCCAAACCTTCTCCTCTGGCCTGAACAACACCACCTCCGAGCCCCTCAACCGCACCAATTACGTCCTATGGAGAGCTCAGGCCCGTTCCCAAATCATGGGGGCGGGTCTCTTCGGCTATCTCGACAAAACAATCCCAGAACCCGCAGCCACCATAACCTCAAAAAATTCTGAAGGGAAGGACCAGACGGTCCCAAATCCCGCCTACAGCCCGTGGCTGATCCAGGATCAGCAGCTCATGGCTTTCCTGTTGGAAATATGCCCTAGAGGCAATAATAAATTGGTTATTATTATATTTCCTTGTTCATGATAATCGTTTATTATCCATGCTATAATTGTATTGATTGGAAACTCAAATACATGTGTGGGTACATAGACAACACTGTGTCCCTAGTAAGCCTCTAGTTAACTAGCTCGTTGATCAAAAGATGGTTAAGGTTTCCTGGCCATGGACATGAGATGTCATTTGATAACGGGATCACATCATTAGGAGAATGATGTGATGGACAAGACCCAAACTACGAACGTAGCATATGATCGTGTCAGTTTATTGCTATTGTTTTCTGCATGTCAAGTATCTGTTCCTATGACCATGAGATCATGCAACTCCCTGACATCGGAGGAGTACCTTGTGTGTATCAAACGTCGCAACGTAACTGGGTGACTATAAAGGTGCTCTACAGGTATCTCCGAGGGTGTCTGTTGGGTTGGCATGGATCAAGACTGGGATTTGTTACTCCGTATGACGGAGAGGTATCTCAGGGCCCACTCGGTAATACAACATCACAATGAGCCTTGCAAGCAATGTGACTAAAGTGTTAGCCACGAGATCTTGTATTACGGAACGAGTAAAGAGACTTGCCGGTAACGAGATTGAACTAGGTATAGAGATACCGACGATCGAATCTCGGGCAAGTAACATACCGAAGAACAAAGGGAACAGTATACGGGATTAACTGAATCCTTGACATAGAGGTTCGACCGATAAAGATCTTCGTAGAATATGTAGGAGCCAATATGGGCATCCAGGTCCCGCTATTGATTATTGATCGTAGAGGTGTCTCGGTCATGTCTACATAGTTCTCGAACCCGCAGGGTCTACACACTTAACGTTTGGTGACGATTAGTATAGTTGAGTTATTTTGTTGGTGACCGAAGGTTGTTCGGAATCCCGGATAAGATCCCGGACAAGACGAGGATCTCCGGAAGAGTCCGGAGGTAAAGATTGATATATGTGATAATAGTGTTTTGATCTCCGGAAGGGTTCCGGAATTCACCGGAAGGGGTTCCGGATGTTTACCGAAGTGTTCGGGTGCAGCAACACTTTATATGGGCCAAAAGGAAAAAGCCCACGAGGTATTGGAAAGTGCAAAAAGTAGTTTTACTGCCGCGTAAGCGGTACTACCGCTTGTGTGAAGCGGTACTACCGCTTGAGTGAAGCGGTACTACCGCTTGTGCGTGGTACTGCAGGGATCCGAGTTGGACTCTTTTCCTGCGGGCCAAACCGACCTTGTGCGGGCAAAACCGACCTGGAGGAGGCTTTTACTCCAAGTTTAGACCCCAAGGCTCAACATATAAATAGAGGGGCAGGGCTAGCACACGGGACACATCAAGATTTCCCAAGCCGTGTGTCGGCAACCCTAACCCTCTAGTTCTCCCGTCATAATCTCCGTAGTGCTTGGCGAAGCCCTGCAGAGATTGTTCCTCACCATCATCACCACGCCGTCGTGCTGCCGGAACTCTTCTACTACTTCACCATCGCTCGCTGGATCGAGGAGGTGAAGGCGTCATCAAGCCGTACGTGTGTTGAACGCGGAGGTGCCGTCCGTTCGGCGCTAGATCGGAAGGACTGTGATCGTGATTGGATCGCGGGACGCTCGGCGATTTGGATCGCGAAGACGTTCGACTACATCAACCGCGTTTCTTAAACGCTTCCGCTTAGCGATCTACAAGGGTATGTAGATTCACTCTCCCTCTCGTAGATGCTCATCACCATGGATAGATCTTGCGTGTGCGTAGGAAATTTTTTGTTTCCCATGCAATGTTCCCCAACATTTCCTGCTCCGCAATCTTTCCAAGGAAGTCTTGGTGCAAGTTGCATCTTTAGAAAAATCCCATCAAATCTGGTCTGCGCTCGCAAATATGTTCGCCGCCCAATCCCACTAGTAGAAAACGGCCCATTTGTCCCGGTTCCAGAGGCCCATTTGTCCCGGTTCTGGAACCGGGACTAAAGGGTCGGGACTAAAGCCCATAACCTTTAGTCCCGGTTCGCTTACGAACCGGGACCAAAGGGGCTCCACGTGGCCGCTGCGGGAGCCCAGGCAGGAGGACCTTTAGTCCCGGTTGGTAACACCAACCGGGACCAAAAGGCGGCCACGCGTCAGCAGCTCGCAGGCGCTGGGGTTTTTTTTTTTTGGAAGGGGGGGTTTTGGGGTTTTGGAGGGTTAATTTAGGGTTTTCATATTGTGTTAGCGAGCTAATAGAGAGAACTGACCTCTCTTTTTCCGTGCTTGGTCGACGCTAGCTACTACACATATAGAGAGAACTCGACGCTAGCTAGTAATCAAATAAAGGAAACCATTAATTACACAAGATCGTCATGAACATATATAGAGAGAAGTGACATCTCTTTCTTCGTGCTTGGTCGAACAACAAGTTTTCGTATATCTATCCGACGCTGCTACATATGTACAATATATAACATCCCTTACAACCATTTCAATTTCAGATGGTATTCTCCGTGTTCAGGTATGACGTGGTCAAGAAAGAATCCCGCCAATTCCTCTTGAATTGCTCGTATGCGATCATGTGGTAGGAATTCATCCCGCATCTGCCAAATCTAATTTAAAGAAGGGGGTCAATACATATATATGAATGAAACTCAACACAATTGATGGTAATATATAAAATAAAATTGTGAATATTGTTTACGTACTTCAAATTGTTTCTCAGAGGAGGCCCGTTCAGAGGTATAGTAGCGAATGAACTCGCATACGTAGTATCCACATAAATGAGTGTTGGGTGCCTGCAACAAGCACTTTACGAGAATAGAGTTCAATCAAACTGATAAGCAAGCATGATAATGGTATTGATGAAACTAGAATCAATGAGAGATGCGCGGAACTAGCTAGTACTACTTACTTTGGGGTGTGTAAATCACAGCTCCTTCTTCAGACCCGGAACCATAGCGGTGAACGTTTTCCAAACCCTGGCAGGCAAAGAAAATGATTACTTGATATCAGGAAATGAACGAAAGTTGCCGATATGGTCCCGGTATTGATTGAACTTACTTCTGGAGCATTGCAGTCATGTCCGTATAATACTTGGGATCTTTACGGAGCGAGTCTAAGACAATTACTAATGCCCCGTCAAGGTTAATGGATAGCAGAATATAGTGGAAGTTGTGCACGCATAACTCATCAATTACATTACTTAACCACGAGTAAGCGAAACCGAATATGAAGAAGACAGTAACACTCACTTGAAGTCGTAAGGAAAGAGTATTTCCCTTTTGTTTTGATATCTAAGGAACGTTTCTAGCAAGTTGTTCTCGGTATCTTTGGCCTCCTTTCGTACCGACCATTCATTTACGGTATTTGGACTAATGAACCCAACGTCGAAGATTCCTGTTTTTTTGCATTCGACCATCTTCAATCTGCATAATATAGTGAGGATAATTATATATACATGCAATGAATGAGCTGAGCTAGTGACTTAATTATAAAAGTAATACTTACAGACAGTAGCAAGTCATGAGTTGCTTGTCAAGGGCCTTTTGATTGTATAATTGAAATAACTCCACAAATTCAACAGGCAGCAGGTCGACTCCAGGGAAGTCATCCTCTTTTTTAATTCTGACAAACAAACTGTCTTTCCCAGACTTCCTGCAGGTTTCCATGTACCAGTCATGCAATTTTTGCATCATCGTTGTTAGATGAGGATGATCAGGTTTGACGAGAGGCTTCCCGTGCTCATATCTAAAGACGTCTACTACCTCAGCCGTTTCAAACTGTACATCATCGGGCAGGTAATCATCAAGAGTGGTACCGGGCAGTAGCACCGGATGATTAGCGATATCGCTAGACACCTTGAGCGGGGGGCACGATTGCTTCTCCTGTTCGCCGAGCTGGGGAATTGTTTTCCCACTTCTTCGTTTTTTCGCTCTTGCAGCACTGGAAGTACTTCCCGACTGCTGCGCTTCAGCATGTGTCTTAGTAATTATGCGGTCATAGTTGGAATCCGGCGGAGGCGGTGGTGGTCGCTTCAGGGCATTGATAGTGCGCTTCACTTTCACCGGATCTACCTTCTCCTTCGGAGGTGGAGTTTTCTTTGCAAAATGGTCCCTCAGTTAGGCACGACATATGTCCTCGTTTTCCTACTCGGTCCTCTCATATGGTAACTTTTCCAGAGGCTTGAGAGATGGACCGTATCTGAATTGGCTCCCGCCTCTGCTTGTACTGCTAGCCGCCGGAGTGGCGGCGTCTCTCTTCCGTCGTTGCTGACGAGGCGGAGAAATTCGACGCGCCGGAGGAGCCGGAGCGGCGGCGTCTGTCTTCCGCTGTTGCCGACGAGGCTGAGGAGGAGGCGGACTGCTCCGACGCGCCGGAGTAGGCGAAGGAGGAGGCGGAGTGCCCTCACGCGTCGGAGGAGCCGGAGAAGGAGGCGGAGTGCCCTGATCACTCGCCGGAGGAGGAGGAGGCGGAGTGCCCTGATCACTCGCCGGAGGAGGAGGAGGAGGAGGAGGAGGAGGCGGAGTGCCCTGACTCGCCGGAGGAGGAGGAGGCGGAGGCGTCCAGTTTGGAAGCTTGATGTACTCCTTCTGCCATAGACATGTACTCCTCAGAGCACGAACCAGCCGATTCTCCCCTTCACCTGTAGAGTGGTCAAGCTCGAGCTCCTCAAATCCCTCCATTACTTCATCCACCATCACAACAGCATAGCCATGTGGAATCGGACAGCAGTGAAAAGTTCCGTTGGGTTGAGGAGGTGCAACAGAGCCGACAGCCGCCTTGAAAGTGAGGTTCCGGCATTTCGTCATAAGCTCGCAATGTTGAGCCTCCGTGATAGTATCCACGGGGTAGCTAGGAGACGTGAAGTCAGGCTGAACGGGCTCCGTGGAAGCGACGCTGCTTCTCCGCTGAGATGGCGGGGTTGCTTCTGGGGTAGCTTCGTGCCGCTGAGATGGTTGGCCGGCAGCTCGCTGGCTCTCAGCTTCCTCTAGCTTTTGTAGTCTTGCATTGAGCTTCTGCATGTCGCTCAGCTCCGCTTTCCTCTTTCTCTCCCGGCTTCTGTAACCGCCTGCGTCAGGAAACCCAACCTTCCACGGAACGGAGCCTGGTGTGCCTCGTGTTCGTCTAGGGTGCTCAGCATTCCCTAGGGCCTCAGTCAGCTCGTCCTTCTCTCTGTCGGGATTGAACGTCCCTTCCTGCGCTGCGGTGATATACTTCTGAAGCTTCGTGACGGGTATTGCAAGTTGCTCGTCCGTCCAACGGCACTTCCCTGTTTCAGGGTCCAGAGTTCCCCCAACCCCGAAGAACCAAGTCCTTGAACGGTCTGGCCAGTTCAATGTCTGTGGTACGACCCCTTTAGCAATCAGGTCATTCTCAGCTTTGTCCCACAACGGCCGGGCTTTGAGGTAGCCACCTGACCCCGTGTGATGGTGATACTGCTTCTTTGCAGCGTTGTTCTTGTTTGTCTCTGACATTTTCTTACTCTTGTCCGATGTCTTGTAGGCCACAAATGTGGGCCAGTGATCTCTTATCTTCTCAAATCGGCCGGTGAATTCTGGAGTCTTCCCTTTGTTGACAAACTTTGATTTCAACTCATTCTTCCACCTCCTGAATAGATCTGCCATCTTCTTAAGAGCACACGCCTTGACCAGTGGCTCTATAACTGGCTTATTCGGATCCTCCTCTGGCGGTAGGGTGAAATTTGCCTTCAGCGGGGTCCAAACATCATCTTTCTGTCTATCGGTGACATAATCACCTTCATGGGCGTCATCCTTAGGCTTATTCCATTGCTTGATGCTGATCGGGATGTTGTCCCTAACAATAGCTCCGCACTGAGCAGAAAATGCGTCCTTGGTCCGCTTGGGTTCAATCGGATGGCCATCGTCTGCGAGTGCTGTGATCGTGAACCTTTCATCCTTGCGCAACCTCTTCTTCGGGCCTCGTCTCGTTACCGAAGTTTGGCTCGATCTGGAGGGCTATAAAAGAAGAAAGAAGAGTTAATATATGTACATACCAAAACAATTAATGCATCAATTAGCTAGTCAGCACAGGCCTAATTAATATATATACCTCGCCGGACTTTGCAACAACTCCCTCCTCCGTTCGGTCACCGAAGCCGTCATCATGGTCTCCTTTTTCCTCCGGCATTCGGTCACCGGAGCCATCATGATCATGTCCTTCCTCCTCCATTGTTCGATCACCGGAGCCGTCATCCTCTCCTTCCAAACCATCGGTGTCGTTGAGAAACGACAAGACATCACGTCCGCCGTGGATTATGTCCCCCAACAACTGTTCTTGTTCCAAGTCTCTTGGATCCATAGTTTCTGCAAATATTACAACATGGCAATTAATATACAAACATGAATGTCCGACGTCCGGACCGCCTCTCTCATCAATGTCAAACAAGGGATTCTCTTAACCTTTAAGGGATTTAATTAACAAAATGGCGCCATTCTGAATGTGCAGAAAATGGTCCATATTTTTCCTGATCTCATCTACCCTTCTATATGTCACGTTGTCTAGTGTCAAAGGATTCAAGAAAACCATGGCTTCATCATTAGCCGGAAGTAACAGGCGCATAATGGTACGAAGCTATCCAAAATTGTTTTGGAACGGAGTCCCGGATAGGATAATTAATTAGCTTTTTGGTACGAAGTTCAGCAAGAGCCTTCCGAATATCGCTATTTGGAAGGCCTTTGCTGAAATTCGTACCAAAAAGCGAATTATTCTATCTGGAACTCCGTTCCAAAACAACTTTGAAGAGCTTCCACATGACATGTCCGACGTCCCCCCTCATGTCGAAGTTATCGGGGAGGGGGTAGACGACAACGACGCTCACCCCTCATGTCATGTCCGACGTCCCCCCTCATGTCGAAGTTATCGGGTAGGGGGTAGACGACAACGACGCTCACCCCTCATGTCATGTCCGACGTCCCCCCTCATGTCGAAGTTATCGGGGAGGGGGTAGACGACAACGACGCTCACCCCTCATGTCATGTCCGACGTCCCCCCTCATGTCGAAGTTATCGGGGAGGGGGTAGACGACAACGACGCTCACCCCTCATGTCATGTCCGACGTCCCCCCTCATGTCGAAGTTATCGGGGAGGGGGTAGACGACAACGACGCTCACCCCTCATGTCATGTCCGACGTCCCCCCTCATGTCGAAGTTATCGGGGAGGGGGTAGATGACAACGACGCTCACCCCTCATGTCATGTCCGACGTCCCCCCTCATGTCGAAGTTATCGGGGAGGGGGTAGACGACAACGACGCTCACCCCTCACGTCATGTCCGACGTCCCCCCTCATGTCATGTCCGACGTCCCCCCTCATGTCTAAGTTATCGGGGAGGTGGCCTCGACAACGCTCTTTTAACTTGGTAAATTTGGGTGGCCTCGACAACTCTTCTAGGGTTTGGGATGGCCTCGACAACGCTCTTTTAACTCATTTAACTCATTTAACTTGGTAAATTTGGGTGGCCTCGACAACGCTTCTAGGGTTTGGGGTGGCCTTGACAACGCTCTTTCAGTCCCAGTTTGGGTGGACTCGAGAGTTTCTATGAGCATAAAAAAAATCTATACAAAAAAGTTTCTTCTATGAACAAAAAACTTTCTTCTATGAAGAAAAAAATTTCTATGAACATCATTGCTCATATATCAATGCATACATCCATGGATCATCATTGCTCATATATCCATGGATCATATATAAAAACTTTCTATGAACAAAAAAAAGTTCTATGAACAAAAAAAATTCTATGAACAAAAAAAAGTTATATGAACAAAAAAATTATACATCAATGTACATATCCATGGATCATCCATATACATCTGCATACACATCTGCATACATATACATCAATGCATACATATGAACAAAAAAGGCAGAGGCGGCGGCGGCGCCGCGGCAAGCAGAGCGCGGCCGGGGCGGCGGCGGCGGCAGGGCGCGGGGGGCGGCGGCGTCGCGGCGGGCGGCCGGAGCGCGGGCGGCGTCGGCATCGCGGCGGGCGGCGGCGGCGGGGCGCGGGGGGGGGGGGGGGGAGGAGAGGAGGGGAACGGCGCGGCGGCTCACAGTGGGAGCGGGGACGGCGTCGGGGCAGCTCGGCGACGGCGACGACGGCGAGGTGGAGCAGCCTGACGGCGTCGGGGCAGGGCTCAGCGGCGACGGCGACGAGGAGGCTGGGGCGTCGGGCGGAGAAGAACAAGTGATTTCGAGAAACTGCTAAGTGTGGGCTTATATACACAAAGCATTGGTCCCGGTTGGTGGCACCAACCGGGGCCAATGCACCCCTTTAGTCCCAGTTGGTGCCTCCAACCGGGACCAAAGGTCAGTTTTCAGCAGCCCAAAGGGCGGGAAACAGGGACCTTTGGTCCCGGTTGGTGGCACCAACCGGGACTAAAGGGGTGCATTGGTCCCGGTTGGTGCCACCAACCGGGACCAAATGTTAGTTTTCAGCAGCCCAAAGGGCGGGAAACAGGGACCTTTGGTCCCGGTTGGTGGCACCAACCGGGACTAAAGGGGAGCACTGGTCCCGGTTGGTGTCACCAACCGGGACCAAAGGGTGGTGCTGCCCGGGGCCAAATGTTTAGTCCCACCTCGCTAGCCGAGAGAGCTCGACAGTGGTTTATAAGCGCTGCTGCGCACACCCTCTCGAGCTCCTCTCAACTGCAGGCCTCCGGGCCTAATCTGTCACTGCATGTGGGCCTATTGGGCCTTCTGCGGGCCTGAATCCTGGCCCAACAAGCTGGTTGGGTTTCTAGTCGTATTCAGGCCGTGGTGGCCCAGTAGGTGGCATTTTTTTTTTAAAAATCCAGTTTTTTTGTTTTGTTTTTTGCTTTATTTATTTTATTTTGTTCCTACTTATTGTTTTTCAGTGATTCTTTTTGCTTTTAGGTCACAAAAATTATAAACTTTCTGTTAGTGCCATTAGTTTTCAAATTTGAATAGTTTAAATTTGAATTTTTTGAAATTTGTGTGAATCACTAGTTTGTGAATAACATTACTAAAAAAATAGATTTTTGAGTGATTCTTTTTCCTGCTATTTAATATTACTGTGTTTTATCATTATATTCAATTTGGTAAGTTTTAGGTTATTTTAAATTTCTGTTTTAATCAAAAACAGATTTGGTTATTTTAGTTTGCTATTAAAGTTTCTAACAAAAAAATTCTTTATGAAAATTCTTTTTGCTATTAATGTTTTGAACAAAAAATACTTTGATAATTTTAGTTGCATAAATTTTATATAATTTTAGTTTCAAAAATACTAGAGGTTTATAAAAGCTTTTTAGTTGATTCCTTTTGCTATTAGAGTTTTATAAAAGCTTTTTAGTTGATTCTTTTTGCTATTGAAGAATATTATAGTTTTGTTTTAGTTGATCATAACAGAATATTTTAGTTGATTATTTTTAGTTCATTCTTTTTGCTATTAGAGTTTCATAAAAGTTTTCTAGTTCATTCTTTTTGCTATTAGTTCATTCTTTGAGCTAAATGACCCTGAAATTGAAAAGCACTACAAATGAACTCTGAAAAGGTTGAAAGTTGGCATGGTATCATCATTTCACCCACATAGCATGTGCTAAAAAGTTGAGAGGGTTACGGCAAAAACTGGATGCACTTCGTGTACAAAATGGACAATCTCTTTCGAAGTATCAGGGTTTCGGACAAAAACTCATCTGTTACAAAGGGATTTCATTTTTTTGAACTTATTTGAACTCCAGACTTTTTGTGTGTTCAAAATGCACCATTCAAAGCCACATCATCAATTTTCAACCCTTTCTAAATTCATCTGATATTTTTCATGCATTTACTGATTTTTTTAAGCTAAATGACCCTGAAATTGAAAAGCACTACAAATGAACTCTGAAAAGGTTGAAAGTTGGCATGGTATCATCATTTCACCCACATAGCATGTGCTAGAAAGTTGAGAGGGTTACGGCAAAAACTGGATGCACTTGATGTACAAAACGGACAATCTCTTTCGAAGTATCAGGGTTTTAGACGAAAACTCATCTGTTACAAAGGGATTTCATTTTTTTGAACTTATTTGAACTCCAGACTTTTTGTGTGTTCAAAATGCACCATTCAATGCCACATCATCAATTTTCAACCCTTTCTGACTTCATCTGGTATTTTTCATGCATTTACTGATTTTTTTAAGCTAAATGACCCTGAAATTGAAAAGCACTACAAATGAACTCTGAAAAGGTTGAAAGTTGGCATGGTATCATCATTTCACCCACATAGCATGTTATAAAAAGTTGAGAGGGTTACGGCAAAAACTGGATGCACTTCGTGTACAAAACGGACAATCTCTTTCGAAGTATCAGGGTTTCGGACGAAAACTCATCTGTTACAAAAGGCATTTCATTTCTTCACATGTAACTGCAATGATATAGTTGTGGAGAGAAAGTCTTCACTTTTTCTTCGCTTGTGTCCTTTGCTTATTGCGCCGTAACCATGGATAATCTTCATCGTTTAACAGGGTGCTTGGGTCAGCCTTGACTTTGAAGGGAGGAATTTCATGAAACTTTTCATAATCTTCAGACATGTCTGTCTTCCCTCCAATCCCACGATGTCTCTTTTTCCTGAAAGAACTATGTGGCGCTTTGGCTCATCGTATGATGTATTCGCTTCCTTATCTTTTCTTTTTCTCGGTTTGGTAGACATGTCCTTCACATAGAAAACCTGCGCCACATCATTGGCTAGGACGAATGGTTCGTCTATGTACCCAAGATTGTTCAGATCCACTATTGTCATTCCGTACTGTGGGTCTTCCTGTACCCCGCCTCCTGACAGATTTACCCATTTGCACTGAAACAAAGGGACCTTGAAATCATGTCCATAGTCAAGTTCCCATATGTCCACTATGTAACCATAATATGTGTCCTTTCCCCTATTGGTTGCTGCATCAAAGCGGACACCGTTGTTTTGGTTGGTGCTCTTCTGATCTTGGGCGATCGTGTAAAATGTATTCCCATTTATCTCGTACCCTTTGTAAGTCAATACAGTCGAAGATGGTCCCCTGGCCAACGAGTACAGCTCATCAGAAACAGTGTTGTCACCCATGAGACGTGTTTGCAACCAACTGCCGAAAGTCCTGATGTGTTCATATGTAATCCATTCGTCACACTGCTCCGGATGTTTGGAGCGCAGAATATTCTTGTGTTCATCGACATACGGGGTCACCAAGGTAGAATTCTGTAGAACTATGTAGTGTGCTTGAGACCAAGAATGCCCGTCCCTACATATTATTGAGTCCGCTCCTAGCGTGCCTTTTCCAGCCAGTCTCCCCTCATACCGCGATTGAGGGAGATCAATCTTCTTAAGGTCAGGAATGAAGTCAACACAAAACCCAATGGCATCCTCTGTTTGATGGCCCATGGAGAGGCTTGCTTCTGGCCTAGCGCGGTTACGAACATATTTCTTTAAGACTCCCATGAACCTCTCAAAGGGGAACATATTGTGTAGAAATACAGCGCCCAGAACGACAATCTCGTCGACTAGATGAACTAGGACGTGCGTCATGATATTGAAGAAGGACGGTGGGAACACCAGCTCGAAACTAACAAGACATTGCACCAAATCACTCCTTAACCTTGGCAGGATTTCTGGATCGATCACCTTCTGAGAGATTGCATTGAGGAATGCACATAGCTTCACAATGGCTAATCGAACGTTTTCCGGTAGAAGCCCCCTCAATGCAACCGGAAGCAGTTGCGTCATAATCACGTGGCAGTCATGAGACTTTAGGTTCTGGAACTTTTTCTCTGCCATATTTATTATTCCCTTTATATTCGACGAGAAGCCAGACGGGACCTTCATACTGAGCAGGCATTCAAAGAAGATTTCCTTCTCTTCTTTGGTAAGAGCGTAGCTGGCAGGACCTTCATACTGCTTTGGATGCATGCCGTCTTTTTCATGCACACGTTGATGTTCCTCCTGTGCCTCCGGTGTATCTTTTGTCTTCCCATACACTCCCAAGAAGCCTAGCAGGTTCACGCAAAGATTCTTCGTCACGTGCATCACGTCGATTGCAGAGCGGACCTCTAGGTCTTTCCAATAGGGTAGGTCCCAAAATATAGATTTCTTCTTCCACATGGGTGCGCGTCCCGCATCTTCAGTCGGAACAGATAGTCCGCCAGGACCCTTTCCAAAGATTACTTGTAAATCATTGACCATATCAAGTATGTGATCACCAGTACGGAGGGCGGGCTTCTTCCGGTGATCTGCCTCACCTTTGAAATGCTTTCCTTACTTTCGACATTGATGGTTGGTCGGAAGAAATCGACGATGCCCCAGGTACACATTCTTCCTGCATTTGTCCAAATATATACTGTCGGTGTCATCTAAACAGTGTGTGCATGCGTGGTATCCCTTGTTTGTCTGTCCTGAAAGGTTACTGAGAGCAGGCCAATCGTTGATGGTTACAAACAGCAACGCATGTAGGTCAAATTCCTCCTGTTCGTTCTCATCCCACACACGTACACCTCTTCCATTCCATAGCTGTAAAAGTTCATCAACTAATGGCCTTAGGTACACATCAATGTCATTGCCGGGTTGCTTAGGGCCTTGGATGAGCACTGGCATCATAATGAACTTCCGCTTCATGCACAACCAAGGAGGAAGCTTATACATACATAGAGTCACAGGCCATGTGCTATGCTTGCTGCTCTGATCCCCAAAAGGATTAACGCCATCTGCACTTAAACCAAACCATACGTTCCTCGGGTCACCTGTAAAGTCGCTCCACTTTCTCTCGATCTTTCTCCACTTCGACCCGTCAGCAGGTGCTCTCAACTTCCCGTCTTTCTTACGGTCTTTTATGTGCCATTGCATCAACTCGGCATGCTTTTTGTTTCTGAACAGACGTTTCAACCGTGGTATTATAGGAGCATACCACATCACCTTGGCAGGAACCCTCTTCCCGGTGCGCTGGCCCTCAACATCACCAGGGTCATCTCTTCTGATCTTATACCGCAATGCACCGCATACCGGGCATGCGTTCAAATCCTCGTACGCACCGCGGTAGAGGATGCAGTCATTAGGGCATGCATGTATCTTTTGCACCTCCAATCCTAGAGGGCATAGAACCTTCTTTGCTTCGTACGTACTGCCGGGCAATTCGTTATCCTTTGGAAGCTTCTTCTTCATTATTTTCAGTAGCGAACTAAATCCCTTGTCAGATAAACCATTCTCTGCCTTCCATTGCAGCAATTCCAGTGTGGTACCGAGCTTTCTGTTGTCATCTTCGCAATTTGGGTACAACCCTTTTTGTGATCCCCTAACATGCGATCGAACTTCAACTTCTCCCTTTCACTTTCGCATTCTCTCTGTGCATCAACAATGACCCGGCGAAGATCATCATCGGGCACATCGTCTGGTTCCTCTTGATCTTCAGCTTCCCCCATTGCAGCATCACCGTATTCAGGGGGCGGGTAGTTGTCATCATCCTCTTCTTCTTCGTTGTCTTCCATCATAACCCCTCTTTCTCCGTGCTTGGTCCAAACATTATAGTGTGGCATAAAACCCTTCTCAAGCAGGTGGAAGTGAAGGGTTTTAGAGTTGGAGAAAGCCTTCGTATTCTCACAGACAGTACATGGACAATGCATAAAACCATTCTGCTTGTTTGCCTCAGCCGCTTTGAGAAAATTATGCAGGCCCTTAATATACTCGGAGGTGTGTCGGTCACCGTACATCCATTGCCGGTTCATCTGCGTGCGTTATATAATAAAGTGTATTAAAAACCAAATTAATAGAAATTCATCATCACATTAAAGCCAAAGTATAGTAGTGACCAAAATAAATACATAACGTTCATACATAGTTCTCATTATTGAACAACATATAGCTCTCTAGAGCATCTAATTAAAACATACATTGAAACTATATAAATTTAAATGCAACAACAAATGCGATCATAACCGCAACTAAGGTACCAACTGATCCAACGGCATAATGATACCAAGCCTCAGTATGAATGGCATATTTTCTAATCTTTCTAATCTTCAAGCGCATTGCATCCATCTTGATCTTGTGATCGTCGACGACATCGGCAACATGCAACTCCAACTTCATCTTCTCCTCTTCAACTCTTTGTAATTTTTCTTTCAAGTAATTGTTTTCTTTTTCAACCAAATTTAACTTCTCGACAAGAATTTCTATGTGGGTTGGAATTTCCGGTTCACATACCTCCTAGATTAAAAAATCTATGTCACGTTGGTCGGCATAATTGTCATAAACACTAAATAAAACAAATAGTTATAAAAGATAATATATACCACATCCGAATCATAGACAGGACGAGGGCCAACGGAGGTGGATACCAAAACCATCGCACTATATAATAACAAACAATAATAAAAGTAAGAAAATTACACAAGTATCTATCTAAATCATACAAGTAAGAACTTTTTTCTTTTAGAAAGAAGATAAGAAGAAGAGGCTAACCACGGTGGTGCCGGCGCCGAGATGGGCGCGGGCGATCGGCGACGGTGAGGACGGGGACGGGACAGGACGGACCGCCAAACCTAGACAAATATTGAGGAAAATGGAGCTTGGACAAGGAGCTTCGAGAGGAGAAAGCTTAAGTGTGGCTCGGGCATTTCATCGAACACCTCATGTGCATAAGAGGTGAGCTAGAGCACCACAAACCTCTCCCAACGGCCGACCAAAAAAACAGAGCAGTGTGCACTGCTCTGCTCGCGGGCAGGGGGTATATATAGGCCGACCATTGGTCCCGGTTTGTGGCTGGAACCGGGACTAAAGGGCATCATTTGGTCCCGGTTCCAGCCACAAACCGGGACCAATGGTTGTGGGCCAGGAGCGAGGCCCATTGGTCCCGGTTCGTGTCTGGAACCGGGACCAAAGGGGTCAGACGAATCGGGACCAATGGCCCACGAGGCCCGGCCGGCGCCCTGGCCTCACGAACCGGGACCAATGCCCCCATTGGTCCCGGTTCGTGAGTGAACCGGGATTAATGGGATTTCAGGCCTGGACCAAAGCCCTGTTTTCTACTAGTGTACACCAAACATCAAATCTATATATTTGTTCTCGTATATGTTGACGATATTATTGTCACTAGTTCATCAAATGAGGCAGTTACCAAGTTACTTAAAGGACTTAGTGCTGAGTTTGCTCTCAAGGACTTGGGAGACTTGCATTTCTTTTTGGGTATAGAAGTTAAGAAACATAGTAATGGTCTTCATCTCTCCCAAGCTAAGTATGCTACTGAGTTGTTGAATAGGATTGGTATGCAGAACTGCAAATCTTCACCAACACCATTATCCAGTTCAAAACCATTGTCTCTGATAGAGGGAGAACTCCTGGATCAGGAGGATATTACCAGTTACAGAAGCATTGTTGGTGGTCTTCAGTATTTGAAACTCACTAGACCAGATATCTCTTTTGCAGTTAACAAAGTATGTCAGTTTCTCCACGCACCTACCACAGCTCACTGGACAGCAGCCAAATGGATTTTGAGGTATGTGAAGCACACATTAACTGTTGGTCTCACACTCAACAAATCATCATCTACTCTTATAAGTGCATTCTCTGATGCTGACTGGGCTGGCTGTGTGGATGATAGAAGGTCCACTGGTGGGTTTGCTATATTTTATGTACCAAATTTGATTTCTTGGTGTGCAAAGAAACAGGGAACAGTCTCCAGATCAAGTACAGAACAGAGTATAAGGCACTAGCAAATGCCACAGCAGAAGTTATTTGGCTTCAGTCTATGTTAAAAGAACTTCACATTGTACAAATGCAACCTCCTTGTCTTTGGTGTGACAATCTTGGTGCTACTTACTTATAAGCTAATCCAGTCTTTCATGGCAGGACTAAACATATTGAAATAGACTTTCACTTTGTGAGAGAACGAGTTGCAAATAAACAGTTAGAGGTCAGATTTATTCCTTCAAAAGATCAACTTGCAGATGGGTTCACAAAAGCTTTGCCTACCAGAAGTTTTGAAGAATTTCGACGTAATCTCAACTTAGTGTAGTTGAGATTAAGGGAGAGTGTTAGAAACCTTGTAACCCACGTACCAGACTTATGGAGGTGTGCACCAAGCCTTGTATTAGTTAGAGATAGATCTTTTCTGTTTTATCTCTTATCCCTCTATCTCTCCCGCATGTATCTCTTCTGGTTGTTCCTTCCATCAACCAACTATGTAACCTAAGAGATCCTCTCTCGACTACATCAATAAATACACTGCGGGCTCCTGTGTATAGGAGTTGAGACGCTTTACCCATCTTCAATACCTTGATATTGACAGACGTCGACTTGGATTGGACCTCCTAGACGTGGACGTCGCCGTAGTTGGCCATGATGGGTTTGGCCTCCTTGGCCGCCGGCTGCTGCTGGCGCTGCGTCCCCTTCTTCTGCTGCTTCTTGCTGGGTGTGGCGGGGGTGGGGGCAGGTGGAATCCCCGGGAACATCATCGTGGCTCCATCGTGGACCTGGGGCGTGGCTGCGGCGAGCACAGGTGTGTCGCCATGTGAGTCGAGCGAGCCGGTGCGTTGTGCAAGGCGCGGTGTCATGTCAAGCCGAGCCAGGCAAGGGAGGGTCGCGATCGACCTAGCTGGCGGCAGACCAGACGGCTGTTGGATGCTCTGCTTGTACACGTGTCGTACATCGGCGTCGGGTATGCACAAGATTTAGTTTGCAGCTGATATTGGCATTTTTTTTTTCCTAACCAAAGCACATGCCATAGTGAAGAAACACTACAAAATAGTTTCAACTTTAGGTAGGTTTAGCACCATTATTACTGCCACCAAATACATAGTTGCACAAAAACGTCTTAACAAGCACGGACGCAAGTACTAGTTCTCTAGAGGATGAGATTTGGAGATCTTAAAACAGAATGCGCAAAGAATATTTATTGTGCCTAATCTTATACAGAAGGCCGATGGGTCATGGATTAACGAAATCACGCAGTTTGGTCAACCAGAGTTGATAGCAGCGTATGTCCTTCGTGATCAGGTACTTGTGCAAAAACTTTGCGTTCATGAGAGTGATCCCACGCAGCTCCAGATACTTGCGGAGTGCCTCCTGCAGGCCATAATCCAGCTCACTGCATACAGCACATGGAAAAAAGAGCAAATTATATAGAGGTTAATTCAAGGTCTCTGCTCTTAACTTAAAGGGGTTGTTAACATCGGACAAAAGTATATTCCTCATACATGTATTCTTACCTGAAATCAGGGCACTCATCATATGCAACCTCTTGTTCCTTAGTCCCTGTTGGCCGCTGCCTCACGGACAAGGTCTCGATGGTGATGAGATGATGATAAGCAGTGCAGGTGAATTTAAGGCTTGATCCATCAGCCTTGGAAACTGTCACCATGAGAGGCATGGTCATGTTGTCTTCGTCTTCTTCATCCCACGTATATGAAGGCTCGCCGGACATGGAAACCAGGACCTCAATCTGCTCACCCTTTAAACTTCTCGTGAGAGTGATGCCATTAAGCCCCTCCTCTTTGCTGATCTCGAAAGGGAACTCACTCGGAATCCCATCAACCTGTTTTAAGATGTAATTAAAGAAAAATCCAGGGTACCAATGTTGTCAATTGTTCCGGACTTTAACATGAAGCCTTGTTCATGGCAGATTTAGAAGGAAGAGGGAGAAGGCACTGCAGGGAAAAGACAGGTCACTACTATTTACAGTTAACCACGCACGCAAAGGTTGCAGGTCTCTGATGCTAAATCAGAAGGAAAAAAATGCTTGTGCAACAACATAAGGCATATTAATGTACTAACATAAACCTTGGCGTGCCAATCGAGAAAGCTCGTTACAAAATTAAGAAATCACTAAGCGCCGACACTGAGGAGATCCATCTACATCACAGAATTAGATCGACGGACGTATGTACCGGGTTGCTGTCGCGGGACTGGATCAGCGAATCGATGATCCCGCGGACCTCGCCATCGTGGGCAGTGACACGGAGAGAGTCGGCCTGGGCGCGGAGGGTGGCCGCCTGGGCACAGTACGCGGCGGCCTCGTCGCGGTAGGAGTCTGCGTTGTAGCGGATGAAGCGCATGGCGCGGATGGAGAAGGAGGAAGAGCTCCGCTTGGTCGAGGAGAACGTCGCGGCCGCGGCCCTTGGTCGGATGGCAGCGGAGGCGCGGCAGCCGGCGGCGAGGAGAGCCATGGAGCGAACTGATAGCGTAGAAGATGAGGTTTAGGTGGGTTTTGTTAAGCAAGGTGCCTGGAGCGTGATCATTTATCCCACAACGTGTTTCTTGAACAAGAAGAAAGGGATTTTATTTTTTTGCGGAACTACAACCTGCAGGAGCTCGTCGGTCGGACGGTGGTTGGGGGCGTGAACGCCGCACGCTGGACTACCGGAGGAGGTCACGACCAGGATAGGGCAGTTTGGTGCATATATGTCAAAATTGTGAAATACTCCCTCCGTAAACTAATATAAGAGCGTTTAGAACACTATTGTAGTAATCTAAACACTCGTATATTAGTTTACGGAGGTAGTACTTGCTTAGGGATGTAAGTAGATGCGTCCGCGAAACCATATGTAAACTAATTTCCATTGCTTTAATAACCATGTTAATGCAAAAACAATCAATGTGGATGGCCACGGACTTCGCAGGCGCCGTCCGCCTACAACCCTAATTTTGCTAAATCAGTAACACTGATAGCTAGTTGCCTATTGTAATTTTATACTCCCTCCATTTCAATAATATAATACCTTCTTCAAGCTAATACGTTCTATAATATAACATTTTTTTGCAAGCGGTGTGTTAGGTTGCAAAAATGTCTTATATTATGGGACGTAGAGAGTAGTTACTAATTCATGAACACTTTTTCCGTAAGCAGTTCAAGCACTTCCTTCAGTAAATACTAAATATGCCTAGTACTAATGTGGGACATTCTTATTCTATTTGGAAAATTAGATTGGGAGTTGACGACTATTTTTTTCTAATGAAACCAATATTAGGTTTGAATTTTGGTATTTTAAAAAATCAAAATTTTGTAGCAAATACCACATATTCCCAGTATTATTCTGCTCGGTTGGACTAAAGGATTAAGCGGTAGTTACTATTTTGTTAAACAAATTCAAATTTCGGTTCAAAATTTGATATTTTCTAAAACCAAATTCCAAAATTCCCAATATACTATAACACTAAACTCCCTAGGATTGGAGGCCTCACAATCAATTGAGGTCTCCAATTGACATTTGGTCACCCGATTTTGACCGGGTCAACAATTTCTCAAAACTATTTTATTCAATTTTCCTATACTATATCTATAAATAAACTATGCTTCTTAATTTTAAGGCCTCACAATCAATTAAAGTCTTCAATTTATGATTGGTCATCCGATTTTGACTGGGTCAATAGTTTCTCAAGGAGCTCTCTTATTTCATTCTTTTAATTCGTCTCTCTTAGTAAATTCGTCTAATTCATCTCTATTATTATATTGTTTTATTCCTTATGCTCTTTAATTTTGAAGCTCTCTCATTCGATCGAGGTATTTAATTTTAGATTTGGTTCACGATTTTGACGAGTCCAATGATTTTTCAAATCAATAAGCATCAATCGACCTATAAAAACATATCAATCGCGCACACCTTCTCACCACCTAAAACAAGAAGTGCGAACATCTGATATTGTAGCATCAACATAGAACACGCAGCCACCAAGACATCAATCGACCTATAAAAACATATCAATCACGCACACCTTCTCACCACCTAAAACAAGAAGTGCCAACATCTGATATTGTAGCACCAATATAGAACATGCAGCCACCGACAAAATTTTCACACAAAAGTATGGATTGATTAGCAAATAACACCGAATCATACCGTTGAAGGCCCACCAAACACGCTGCATTATAAGTAAAAAGGAAACACACTCCATCGTTTCGCCAAACCAAATACTCACTCAATTTCAAGATAGAAGGTGTATTAAATTTTCAAAAAGTATAATATAACTTTAACCAAGTTCAGAGCCAAAAATATTGACATCCACAACACTAAACAAATAAAAATAAAAAATTTATTTCATGATGAATATAATGACACCGATTTGATATTATGTATATTGATATATTTCTCTATAAATTTGATCAAACTTAAAAGATTTGACTTTTTAAGAAATTACACCTTATATTTTGAAACAAAGAAAAAAAATTTGATAAAAACCCAGCAACACCGACGGCGCAGCAAAGCGCGCTCAACCCTTCTAGTAATCATTGAATGCGCCCAGTATTTGGGAAGTTTGAGCTTATTTGCGCTATAAGATTAAGAGATGATGACTATATTTTCACCCTTAACTCTAAGCGCACTCTCCATAGCTCCACCATCAGCCACAAAACTTCTGCTATCTAATCTCCACAAGTTTCATGAGTGTGGATATCCTGAACCCGGGTACATATAAACCCGCTTTTTAAAAATGTACTTTAAACACGTTTTGTAATGTCAAAAAAGTCAAAACAAAATTTACTTTGTTCTTCTTCTGTTCGCAAGGTACCACTTTTCATTTGAAGAATTGAACCGTTTCATGAGAGATGTCCTTCAATATCATATCACAATGGACTCACACGCAGCTCAGAATGAGTCCTCGCGAGTAAGGACTGCAGTACTCCATTTTACATTTTACATGTTGGCCGCGACACGACAACGTGCAGAGCCATACCTCCACCACCAACCATTAGCAAAAAAAATATTGTATCTAATTTCTACAAGGTTTGAACTAGTTTTATGTTCTTCTGTTTGCAAGGCATGCAGGATATTTCTTTGTAAATTGAATCGTTTCATGGGACATCTTCTCTTAGAAATTTATAGTTAATCCGTTCGAAAAACCGAGTAGAATACACGGTTAGTATAGAAAGTTATCGCGAGAAGTTCAGTTTAATACATCAAGTTACCATTCGCGAGAAGTTCAGTCTAGCAAGGATTAAACTGCATACTTGCAAAGTTATAAGAAAAAAAAACCCAGCAAACTTGCAATGCTACTTAACACTCACTTGAACAATTAATATATATCGTTACAAAGTCGATGTATGAAGCTGAACTTCCGCGACAAGTTTTACTCTACAAAATAGGGCAAAACAAAATTAACTTATACAGTTACAAAAAAGGATCCTGACTAGTCTAGTCTAGAGGATGTGTCAGAGCTCTGACAAAACAGAACGAGCGAAGAAAATGACGCGTACAATCCAATGCACAGGATGGATCATGACGCGCATGGTGTTAATCTTTCTTGATGAAACCTGACAGCTTCATCAGCCAGAGGACATGCCTGCACCTGTCATGGCTCTTCTCTTTTGGCGAAAGGTGGCTGTCCTCGCTCATCATGTGCTCGCGCAACAACTTCGCCGTCATGGGCGTGATCCCACGAACCTCCAGATACTGATGGAATGCCACCTGCAGGTTCTTATCCAGCTCACTTCACGCACCAGATCAACAAAGAGAAATCAGCAAGCGGTTAATCCAGGCTTTCGGCTATTATAATGTCCAAGGTAGCTAGTTTAATCGATCTACTTACTGGAAATGAGGACCCTCATCTAATAAACCCAGATCATGTTCCTTGCGCTCCGACGCAACTGCATCCTCTGCTCCTGATGACTTCTTCTGCCTCATGGACAAGGTCTCGATGATGATATTATCAGGATTAGCAGTGCAGGTGAATTCTAGGCTAGAGCCGTCAGCCTTGGATACGGTGACCCTGACAGGAATTTTGTATTCTTCTGGTGAGGTCTCGGCTTTGTCTTCCTGCAGACCAACGTTGTACTCCTCATCCTGGTCAAGTTTGGGCATGGAAACCAAGACCTCAATCTGCTCGCCCTTTAGACTTCTTGTAAGAGTAATGTCGGGAATCCCATCCGTTTTGCTGATTTCGAAAGGGAAGTCCTTCGGAATCCCCTTAACCTGTTTCAAGATGAACAGAAGTATGAGACGCAGAGCGTGGCAGCAAAATTACAAAGAGGTCTGAGCCGTGGTGGGAACTCTCCAGTCCGAGGTGCTACATCGATGGGCTGACATACACCTTTACATCAATTTGGTGAAAAAAATGGACGGTCTAGATGTGTGCAGAAGACAGTTGAAAACAAAGGCCAAAACTTGCAAAACCCTAGCACCATGCCTTCCTCTCCACCTCCCGCCACTGTCACTCTTCTCCCCCGTCCCTTCCTCCCTCTCCTACTCTCACCTCCCCTAAAGCCGCCACACCCTTCATCCTTTAACTGCATCCACAACACTGCTGTTGCCTCACATCCCACAGCACCGGCACTGAGCGGGCGAAGGGAAGAGTTGCCATGTGAGAGCCTCCACGCCGCTATGGCTGCTTCGGTATTGTGAAGCATGCAAATGAGCCCTCTAGCCATTTTTTGATGACGTGTTCTTATGATCTCCTAAACATAAACTGCAGAAGATATGCAAAAGCTTCTCATGTGTTGAGTGCAGCCCTTTACCATGCTTTTTACAGGCACATAAACTGCAGAAAGATGTGGACAGAGAAGTTCATGTATTGAATGGAGCCTTTTCTTATGAAGTGCAAGCTACAATTACCAGGCTTGTTTGCTCCCCTGTTTTATGTGCATAGAGAAGGTATTCGCCTACTAATAATTATTCCCATCATCTGCAGTCTAGTATCCCGGTGTTGCTTTATTTTCAAACCTAAATGAATCTCAACTGATCCTGGAGCAGTTCATTGGTAAAGAACACCCAGTGAAACTAATCAATTTGCTATCTGTATAATTTTGATTTTTTTTCGAAACTATGACGTTTTTTATAGCAAATTCGGAAACTATACCACCTAATTCAAAAAAATCAAAACTATGACCCCGTCGGCCGCGGGTTGGCCGAAGAGGACCTTTTCGGCCAACCATTGGCCGAAGACCTCTCTTTGGTCAACCGTTTGCCGAAGAGTCGCCAGCTGGGCCGAAGTTACTACTTTTTGGTCAACCGTTGGTCGAAGAATAGTAACTTCGGACTACTGTTGGCCGAAGAGTGTTGAAGTGTTTTTTTATATTAGGCTGAAGTGTTTTTTTAATTTAAAAGTGGCTTACAAATCCTGTACAACCATTGCCGTCTTATACATGAAAAAAAATGTACTTTCCCGCAATCTTTTTCCCTCCATTTTCTTTCCCGCCGTTCTTTCCCGCAATTTCTCCCCCCATTTTCTTTCCCGCCATTTTCTTTCCCGTCGTTCTCTCCCGCCATTCTCTCCCGCCATTTTTTTCCCGCCATTCTCTCCCGTCATTTTCTTTCCCTCCATTCTCTCCCGCCATTTTCTTTCCCGCAATTCTCTCCCGCCATTCTCTCCCGGCATTCTCTGCCGCCATTCTCTCCCTCCATTCTCTCCCGCCATTTTCTCCCTCCATTCTCTCCCGTCATTCTCTCCCACCATTTTTTCCCGCCATTCTCTCCTCCATTCTCTCCCGCCATTTTCTTTCCCGCAATTCTCTCCTGCCATCTTCTTTCCCGCCATCTTCTCTTCTCAACCTATAAAACCCCCTCCACACTAAGGAGGGTAAGCAGGCCAGTGTAGTCTCGTCAAGATGTCCGGTTATCCTTTCGATCGTAATTGTTTTCACCCTAGTATGTCGAAATGTCTTCTGAGGTTAGCCGCCAATTTCGAGATAGACAATAGGATAGTTCCATGGGACGAACTCCTTAGTAGTGACACCTTACTGAATGAGTTGGCTCATGCATTAGCTAGGAGTGGGTGGCCTCCTAGGACATTTGAGGAGATACGGAAAGAACTTCTCAGGTTGCATGAAAGATGGCAGAAGCAACTGCATAAGAGTGAATCTTACCTGAAGCTTGCAGCAGAACATACACATTGGTGGACAGACGACAGCGAGGACGAAGACGATCTTTTCATGCCGAGCACCAAGGAGACCGGATACACATTTCTATCTGTTAAACTCCTCATTTACTGTTAACTTCATTGGCTGTGTTTCCTTGGATGTTTTCCAAAAACAGATGTGTGGAAAGATTTCTTTCAGGAGACGTTAAATATGATTTATGCTACCTTTACAGTATCATTAAATGCCAGAATGTTAGGTGAGCAATTGTTGAAATTTAGAAGATACAGTATTATTTTGGATATTTGCAAGGTTATTTGGCTTAATAGGATCTGTAGGACTGCATCTGCCGTTCGGCAATATTCTTATTTAAATGTGTATAGCTTAAAAGAAGCTCCTGATATCAAACTACATAATGCAATGATGGTAATATTTCCTTTTCAATGAAGGGTTCTTAAAAAATCTCATACAGATCAGAAAAAAAACAGCAAATGCTAAACCGCTATTAATTTGAAGAAAAAATAAATCTCTGCATGATCCAATGTCCTATGAGTTCTATTTAATTTTGGAGTGATGTCTGAAGCTGTACATATATTTGGTCAAACTTATAAATAGTTGACTTATCGGTTTTGCTAAATCACATCTAGATGTGACATAAGTATTGCACATCTAAGTCCTATATCATTGATTTTACGTGGAGATTCGTGTGGATATTTTCTTTTCCTTTTCCTTTTCCTTTTTATACTTGATTTAGTCATTTAGATGTGCAATAACTATGTCACATCTAGATGTGGCCTAGACACACCCAAATAGTAAATATCTGATCATCCACCTGCCACACTGGCTGAATAGTAATATAGATAATTAAGCAAACACGGCCACTAAACTAAGGCGATCAATCTCTGCACGATATTTGTGTCACAAGCGCAGGAGCACCGGCCACCCCAAGCTGCCCTGAATCCAGCGGACGAAACTGCCCCCCCCCCCCCCCCCGCGCCCCCCGCGTCGTCCCCGTGGGCGACCGGGGGCAAACCCTAGAGCGCCGCCTCCGCCTTCTCTCCCCTAGCCTCCCTCCCCCGTCGCCGCCGCGAGGCGCCGCCGGGCAAAGCCCGGCCGGCGTAGGTGGCGGCGGGGATCTGGTTCCTCTCTGCTCGGGGCTCTGCTGGCGCGGGACAGCTCCTCGTGCGGGGGCGGCGGGCTGGCGCGGGGCCCTCCGACACGACGGCGGGTGCGTGGGACGGCGGCGCGTGCGGCGGTCGCCGGCGCGATGGCGGACTGCTGATGGCCTTGGTGCGGCGGCTGCGTGAAGGCGACTCCGGTGAGTGCGTACGTCCTGCCCTTTGTCCAGGTCCGGCCGGATCTGGCGCGGGGTGGCTGGGACGCGGCGCGGGCGGTGGCCGGAGGCCCGGCTGGGTCTCTGGGAGGCGGTGTGTTGCGGCCTTCTCGGGAGGTTGGGCGCGGGAAGGATCCCGGCCAGATCTGGTCAGCCCAGCGGCGGTGGGGGGCTGACGCGCGGCTCGGGGGGCGGTTTGAGGCCGGTTGGCCTCTGCGGCGTAGTGGCCCTCACTGGTATTTGCTGGTTTGGCCGGCACCGGGTGGGGGTGGCTACGGTGGCTGGGTCCGTTGCCAGTGACGTGGGCCTGGCGGGGTGGCATGCTCGTGGGAGGCGATGGGGCGGCACGGTTGCTTCGGTTGGGCGGCGGTGAGATCCGGGTTGTTGGCGTTTGGCGGGCGACGCGGATCTGGTTCGTGGTGGTGGATGATGTCCGGTGACGCTCAGCTACGAGGGGTTGACTTGGTCAGCGTTGGATGACTTCGCGTTGTGCCCTTCTTGCTTGGTGTTTGCCGTGGCGTCGGTCCGAGGATTGCTCTCTAGGCGTTGTTGTGTCGTCGTTCGGATCGACACCAATGACCATGGACATGGCATCGCTCGAGCGTGCTCGACGGTGGCCGTCGGTAGTCACTGGGTTGTGTCCCCCCCGGTCCACGGGGACCGGCTGGGGACACGGGCGTAGGCGCCTCCTACTGTGGAGGTGCCGACCCAAACCCGGTGGCTGATGCCGGGCTGGGAGTGAAAGGTGGTCCCTTTCACTCTTACTACCGTGGTTGGGTGTTGAGACGTAGATGGTTGGCGGTGCCCCAAGGCATGGATGCCGGGACGGCGGTCCCGGACGGCGGGCTCCACGATTGGCTTTCCGGCAGGCATCGTGGTTGCGGTGGTGGCTTCGTCTTCTGGTCGTTTGGGCGCCTAGGGATGTAGTGTCGGGAGGCTCCGGCCTGCTCTGGCAGTGCCCAGATCCGGTGTGGACAAGTTGGCCCTCGTTGGGTTGGTGGCCGGGACTCCTCTTGGTGGTGTGGGCGAGTGTCCGAGTGAAAGCTCTGCGTGTCTGGCGCTGACGTCGACGACGCCCGTGGGTGCCACCTGCTTCTTGAAGACGACGTTGTGGATCCCGTTTCTGTGCCAGGGCTCACGGTGAAAACCATTGTCTGTTCTCAGACTCGGCAGCGGCGACGCTTCGCGCCGTCACCCTCTTGGGGGCATTGTCATTGAGCTCAGGGGTCCTTGTCCGGTTCTTAGCGAGGTGTTAGGCTTGTTCTAGTTTCTTGTCTTATCTTTTGATCTGCTTTGTAAGGGTCCTCCCCACCATATTGTATCGTTTGGCCGTGAACTTTGGGTCGGTGCTTTATATATAAAACGGGGCGAAAGCCTGTTTCGAGAGAGCACCGGCCACCCAAATCTATAATACCCAGAAGAAGAATCGCACATGATTAGTTTATCAGCAGGACCGGGAGAAGAGACGAATCCGATACCGAAATCACCTAGACAGCGTCCCTCCTGGAGTACTAGCAGATTGGGGAACTCGATGGGCGGCGGACGGACGTACCAGGTCGCGGCGGCGGGACTGGATCACGGAGTTGAGGACGCCGACGATCTCGCCGTCGTGCGTGGCGGCGCGGAGGGAGTCGGACTTGGCGTGGAGCTCGGCGGCGGAGGGACGGGAGGAGCGTTCCTTCTCGGCGCGGAGGGACTCGGAGACTTCGCGGAGGCCTCGAACGAAGGGTCTGTAATCCGGCGCCGACGAGAACCGCGCCCCGGCGGAGGTGTGGCGGAGAAGTGCCGCGGCGGCGGCGGCGCGGCGGGCGGCGAGGAGGGCCATGCCGCGAAGCGACAGCAGGAAAGAGTTCTTTCAGGTGGGTTTTGTTTGAGAAAATTACTCTTGGTACAAAGTCTCTTGCGCATAATGATTTGGTTGCATAATAACTAGAAAAACGCTCCAATACGGTCCCTACACATGCCAATATATTACATTCTATGATGCCAGCTCTACGGTCCCCTTGACGGTAGAGCGCCCTGGTGCCGCCGCGTGACGTCATGTTGGTTGTCTCACGGACGAGGAGAAGGTCAGCATGCACCCGAACCACGCTCTTCCGATGGAGTACCTCTCTGGTGGGGGATGATGAAAGCAAAGAGCGACGATCTGGTGCATAGTTACCGCTGGAGGGTATACAAATCTAACATGTATGGTGATGGCACGGGTAATGGCGCTGGCCAGGGCATGACTTAAGTCGGCCAAGGCTATGGCGCTGGTCATGACGACACGGTTCTAGACGCTATCTCTGCCGAAGCGCTATCTCTGCAGCTTCGGATGGCAATCTGCATAGGAGGACTTATGCAAAGGCAAAGGAGGTGGTCCTGCCTCGTTGCTCTCCCCGGTGTTGCCATATACATCAAAATCACTTAGGAAGAAAAATGCTCTTTTAACTAGGTCCTCTAACTAGTGTGGGTTAATTTGTACTCCCTACGTCCCATAATATACGAACATTTTTAACACTAGTGTAGTATTAAAAACATTTTTATATTATGGGACGGAGAGAGTGTCTTTTAAATTATTCCAAATCTATCATAGTAGAGCCAATAAATATATAAAGGGTGTGTACGTATGATTATCTAAATCGAATAACTAATGCATCAATCTTGATTAGTTGGGTTAATTCTGGGCGAGGTGAGATGAGGGTGCAAGTCACTTTTTCTTTAGGGGTTGAATGGATATTCTTATGCAAACTACAAATCAAACCAAGAAGGAAAAAAACATGATGCACAAATGTCCTTGTATATCTATGAAACTAATAATTTTTACCAAGTAATTAAGCTAATCATTTCAAGACTACGCGCAAAGTATGAATGCAATGTCAACTGATTGTTGGCATCCAAAAACATCAAAGGCATATTTGACCATGAAAAAACAATAAATTAAACCACAACATTCAGGGACAAAATCATTACAGATATTTTGTGTATTCTAGATTTTTCTATTTAGTATTTACTACGCTCGTAGTTATCCCAAAAATAAACAACCAAGCATTCCAGAAACCTCTTCACATGACTCTCTGTCATGGTATATACGGAAACGAAAATAAACCAAAACACATTCATACATTTGCAGTTCACCTAATAGCCAAATTGTTCTATGATGCCTTCAAATGTTGTGTGTCTAAAAATTACAAAAAACATCATATTAAATGCAATATATATGCCTTAAAGGTAGTGTGAATGTATTTTGTATTGTTGATGTTAATATTATATCAATAAAATCATTGGATTTTAATATGTAGTTGGATTATCATGTGATTAATTGTTTTAATATAACATTAACTAGTTAATATCTTATGACGAAAGACAAATATAATTATAAAAAAGGTAATAATGTTTAATATAAATAAATGGCAATCATGGAAGGATGATCTGAAAAGGTCGATGAGTAATCGAAAACTCTGAATAAAGTAGTGTGCCCTCACCTAGCGTTCCAAATCCACGTAGACGATTGAATGGAATTTCACAAGAGGTTGGAGTCGATGGCATCCTGAAGGATCCTCAAGACATAGGGAAACAACTGGACTACTCGGTCACGCTTGAATTAGCCGCATAAAGGCACAAACGGTCATGAAGATACAAAGGGTTCAGAACTCATGCTCATAAAGTTGCGTTTTTATTTTATTACTTAAAGGCTAAAGCAAACACAATCACACATAATCTCTTTTTTACATCAAATCCTTCAATGAATTCATTTTGATTTTACTATTCAAATCAGCTCAAGCATACAATATATCTCTTCTTTTCATTTTCCACAACAATCATACAGGGCAACTCAGGTGTAGAGACCAGGAGAGTAAACTCCGTTCCATCATCTAACAGTCATTACCAGATAAGCATAAAAGTAGAAGTAACACAGCTTTGTATCAACCACTAAACTCTAACAAGGTTTTTTTCATCGCTAATAATTAATCTCTTTTATACAGGATTTTCACTTTCCAGCTCCATAGGAACACAAAATGGAATATAAAACTCGGTTCCAGTATCAATTTTTTTACTAGATAAACATAAAAGTGGAAGTAACACGGCTTGTGTTAAGCTAAGGAAGTCTTCTTTCATCACTAGTAACAACCTTTCTACAGTATTTTCCCCGGCCAGCTCCAGAAGAACACAAATGGAACTCACTCTGCCTAGTTGCTGATACATGACTACACATACACTTTTTACTAGTGGTTTCGCAGGGTTCTTACCACTGTTGCTACACGTGCTAAAATGCTAAGCTAACCAAAATTTGTTGTTGAGTTATGCGGCAAGGACATCTGTTCAACCTCACTACTGTACCAAACGCTTGAGCTTGTTCATCCACCGGACGTACTCCTTGCACTAGTAGAAAACAGGGCTTTGGTTCTAGGCTGATCGGAGCAATAGTCCCAGTCGCGTTACGAACCAGGACTAATGTTAGCATTAGTCCCGGTTCGAGCGGCTAGGACGCCAGCCGGGGCTCGGCAGGCATCAGTCCCGGTCAGAATCGTACCTTTAGTCTCGGTTCGTAACACCAACCGGGACTAAAGGGGTTGCGGCAGGCACGACACCCTTTAGTCCCGGTTTGTGTCTGTAACCGGGACTAAAGGTCTGTCTTCAGTCCCGATTTTAGACACTAACCGGGACTACAAGTTTGCCTATATATACCATCGACCCTGCCCGTCCTCTCCTCTGTTTTTGCCTCATAGAAGGTGGGAGGTGTGTGCTACTTTGTGTTCCCTTCCTATGCCCAAGAGGTGCTCGATGAAATGGCCGAGAGCATGATGCCATTGATATGAGGTGCCCGAGCCACACTTAAGCTTTCTCCTCTTTCTTCTCATCTATTCTTCCTCGAAGCTCTCGTCCTCACTAGCGTCGATCGCCCGCGCCGATCTCATCGCCGGCACCACCGTGGTGAGCCTCTTCTTATATTATTTTTTCAAAAAATTCTTACTTGTATGATTTAGATATAGTTACTTGTATAATTTTCTTATTTGTATTATTGTTTGTTATTATATAGTGCCATGGTTTTGATATCCGCCCACGTAGGCTCTCTTCCGGTCTATAATTCGGATGTGGTATATTATCTTTTATAACTATTTGTTTCATTTAGTTTTTATGACAATTATGCCGACCAACTTGACGTAGATATTTTTACATAGGCGGTATGTGAACCGGAAATTCCAACTGACCCTCTTGTCAAGAGGTTAAATTTAGTTAAAAAAAACAATTATTTGAAGGAAAAATTGAAAAGAATTGAAGAAGAGAAGATGAAATTGGAGTTGCATGTTGTCGATGTCGTTGATCTACACAAGATCCAGATGGATGCAATGCACTTGAAGATTAGAAAGATTAGAAAATATACCATTGACAAAGAGGCTTGGTATCATTATGTTGTTGGATCAATTTTTACCTTAGTTGCGATTTTGATCGCATTTGTTGTTGCATTTAAATGTTTTACATGGTTGTATTAGTTTCAATGTATGTTTTAGATGCTCTAGATAATTGTATGTTGTCTTATGAGAACTATGTATGAACTTTATGTATTTATTTTTGCAGTAATAACATTTGATCACTATTAATTTGGTCATTTCTCTATTCATGATGTTTTGTAATGGTTTTTGATATACTTAATTATATAATGCAGATGAATCGGCAATGGATGTACGGTGACCCACGCACTTCCGAGTACATTACGGGCCTACATAATTTTATCGATGTGGCTGAGGAAACAGTCAGAATGGTTTTATGTATTGTCCATGTGTTGTCTGTGAGAATACGAAGGATTACTCTTCCTCGAAAATCCTTCACTTCCACCTGCTTAAGTCCGGTTTCATGCCCCACTATAATTGTTGGACCAAGCACAGATAAAGAGGGGTTATGATGGAAGACAATGAAGAAGAAGAGGATGATGACAACTATCCTATGTTCCCTGAATACAGTGATACTGCAACGGGGGAAGCTCGAGATCAAGAGGCACAAGATGTGCCCGCTGATGATCTTCGCCAGGTCATTGTTGATGCACAGAGAGAATGCGAAAGTGAAAAGGAGAAGTTGAAGTTCGATCGCATGTTAGAGGATCACAAAAAACGGTTGTACCCAAATTGCGAAGATGGCAACACAAAGCTCGGTACCACACTGGAATTGCTGCGATGGAAGGCAGAGAATGGTTTATCTGACAAGGGATTTGAGAAGTTACTGAAAATAATGAAGAACAAGCTTCCAAAGGATAACGGATTTCCTAACAGTACATACGAAGCAAAGGGTTCTCTGCCCTCTAGGATTAGAGGTGCAGAAGATACATGCATGCCCTAATGACTGCATCCTCTACCGCGGTGAGGAGTACGAGAATTTGAATGCATGCCCGGTATGCGGTGCATTGCGGTATAAGATCAGACGAGATGACCCTGGTGATGTTGAGGGCGAGCGCCCCAGAAAGAGGGTTCATGCCAAGGTGATGTGGTATGCTCCTATAATATCACGGTTGAAACGTCTGTTCAGAAACAAAGAGCATGCTAAGTTGTTGCGATGGCACAAAGAAGACCGTAAGAAAGATGGGATGTTGAGAGTACCCGCTGATGGGTCACAGTGGAGAAAAATCGAGAGAAAGTGGCCGGAGTTTGCAGATAACGCAAGGAACTTATGGTTTGGTATAAGTGCAGATGGCATTAATCCTTTTGGGGAGCAGAGCAGCAATCATAGCACCTGGCCTGTGACTCTATGTATCTATAACCTTCCTCCTTGGTTGTGCATGAAGCGGAAGTTCATTATGATGTCAGTGCTCATCCAAGGCCCTAAGAAACCCGGCAACGACATTGATGTGTACCTAGGGCCATTAGTTGAAGAACTTTTCTAGTTGTGGGATATAAAAGGTGTACTTGTGTGGGATGAGCACAAACAGGAGGAATTTGACCTACGAGCGTTGCTGTTTGTAACCATCAATGATTGGCCTGCTCTTAGTAGCCTTTCAGGACAGACAAACAAGGGATACAATGCATGCACGCACTGTTTGAGACTGAAAGTATATATTTGGGCAAATGTAAGAAGAATGTGTACCTGGGACATCGTCGATTTCTTCCGAGCAGGCATCCCTTAAGAAAGAAAGGAAAGCATTTCAAAGGTGAGGCAGATCACCGGAAGAAGCATGTCCACTGTACTGGTGATGATATATTTGATATGGTCAAGGATTTAAAAGCAATCTTTGGGAAGGGTACCGGCGGACAATCTGTTCCGAATGACGCTGACGGACACGCACCCATGTGGAATAAGAAATCTACATTTTGGGAGCTAGACTATTGGAAAGTCCTAGTGGTCCGCTCTGCAATCGACGTGATGCACGTGATGAAGAATCTTTGTGTGAACCTGCTAGGCTTCTTGGACGTGTATGGGAAGACAAAAGATACACCGAAGGCACGGGAGGACCAGCAACGTATGACCTAAAAAGACGGCATGCATCCAAAGCAGTATCAAGGTCCTGCATGCTACGCACTTACCAAAGCAGAGAAGGAAATCTTTTTTGAATGCCTGCTGATGACCCACAAGTATAGGGGATCAATCGTAGTCCTTTCGATAAGTAAGAGTGTCGAACCCAACGAGGAGCAGAAGGAAATGACAAGCGGTTTTCAGCAAGGTAATCTCTGCAAGCACTAAAATTGTAGGTAACGGATAGTTTGATAGCAAGGTAATTTGTAACGAGCAAGTAACGATAACGGTAAGCAAGGTGCAGCAAGGTAGCCCAATACTTTTGAGGCAAAGGACAGGCCAGAACAATCACTAGTAATAGGCAAAGTGTTCTTGAGGGTACACGGGAATTTTGTCTAGTCACTTTTATCATGTTGGTTTGATTCGTGTTTGCTACTTTGATAATTTGATATGTGGGTGGACCGGTGCTAAGGTGCTGTTCTTACTTGAACTAACAACCTACTTATGATTAACCCCCTCGCAAGCATCCGCAACTACGACAAAATTATTAAGACAAAGTCTAACCATAGCATTAAACATGTGGATCCAAATCAGCCCCTTACGAAGTAGCGCATAAACTAGGGTTTAAGCTTCTGTCACTCTAGCAACCCATCATCTAATAACTACTCCACAATGCATTCCCTTAGGCCCATGAATGGTGAAGTGTCATGTAGTCGACGTTCACATGACACCACTAAGGGAATCACATCATACATATCATCAAATTATCAAACACATATCAAATTCACATGATTACTCGCAACATGACTTCTCCCGTGACCTCAAGAACAAAGGTAACTACTCACAAATAATAATCATGCTCAAGATCAGAGGAGTATTAAATAGCATAATGGATCTGAACATATAATCTTCCACCAAGTAAACCATATAGCAATCAAGTACGCAAGGTAATCAACACTACTAGTCACCCACAGGTACCAATCTGACGTTTCGGTACAAAGATTGAACACATGAGATGAACTAGGGTTTGAGAGGAGATGGTGCTGTTGAAGATGTTGATGAAGATTGGCCTCCCAAAGGTGAGAGGGGTGTTGGTGATGATGATAGCTTCGATTTCCCCCTCCGGGAGGGAAGTTCCCCCGGCGGAATCGCTCCGCCGGAGGGCAAAAGTGCTCCTGCCCAAGTTTCGCCTCGAGGCGGCGGCGCTTCGTCCCGAAAGTCCTCCTCTTATTTTTTCTAGTTTTTTGGGGATTTATACCAGAAGATGGGCAACGGAAGTGGGCCAGGCTGAGCACAACCCATCAGGGCGCGCCCAGGGGGGCCTGGCGCGCCCTGGTGGGTTGTGCCCACCTGGGGGGCCTCCTCCGGTAGTTTTCAGCTCTAGTATTTTATATTAAATGTAAAAAAAATCTCCGTAAAATTTCAGCTTCATTGGAGTTGTGCAGAATAGGTATCTCTGACGTGCTTTTCTTGGGTCCAGAATTCCAGCTACCGGTATTCTCCCTCTTTGTGTAAACCTTGCATATTATGAGAGAAAAGGCATTAGAATCACTCCCCAAGGCATTATTATTCAACAAAACAAAGTAAATAACAGTAGGAAATCATGATGCAAAATGGACGTATCAACTCCCCCAAGCTTAGACCTCGCTTGTCCTCAAGCGAAAGCCGATATTGAAAAGCATGTCCACATGGTTTGAGAGAGAGGTGTCGATAAAAAAAATACGGACATAGAAGCATCATGCTTATTAACATAACAGCAACAAACTCTAACTTAAGAACTTATTTCAATATATTTTATTCATAAAGCTTCTCATGAACAAGTAACAATTCATCACAACATAGAAGTATGAAGCATAAACCTTATTGGAAACCAACAAACTATGTTCTCAGTCAACTTTGCAACTACAATTCATCATATTTTCACGAAGGGTCTCATGTCGGAGCCTTTTGGCAAGTCCACATACTCAACTATCATTTAGTCTTCTATGATTGCTAACGCTCACGGCATACCCATGAACAAAAAGTTTCAACCGGACACGTAGGAAGATAGGGGCTTATAGTTTTGCCTCCCAACTCACTCACCTCAAGGGTGATGTCAACAATAATAACTCATGCCCACCCATATCCAACTGGATATATGTGCCTAGATCTTTCCTCACCACATGATGCTTGCAAAAGAAAAAGTGAAAAGGAATAGGGGAGAATACTTTGACTCTAGCATAAAAGTAAGTGCATAAAAGTAAAAGATAGGCCCTTCGCAGAGGGAAGCAGAGGTTGTCATGCGCTTATTGGTTTGTATGCTCAATCCCTTAATGTAAAAGAACGTCACGCTATATTGCCCCCTATGATAGCAACCTTTATTATGCAGTTTGTCGCTTTTATTACTTTGCCATCATAAGTTCGTATAGCGCTCAATTTTCTCTTACACTAATTGATAAAAACACTTTTAGAAGCAATTTTTATTGCCTTGTTGCACCGATGACAACTTACTTGAAGGATCTTTCTCGATCCATAGGTAGGTATGGTGGACACTCAAGGAAAGAGTTTGGGTTTGGGTTTTTGGCTGCACAAGTAGTATCTCTACTTAGTGCGGAATTTTTGGCTAGCAAAGATATTGGGCAAGCACCACATGTTAAAGAATCTATGACAATATAACTTCTATGTGGATATGAACAAACATAAATCATTACGTTGTCTTCCTTGTCCAACGTCAACAATTTTGACATATAATATTTGATGGGGGCTCACAATCATAAAAGATGTCCAAGATAGTGTATTTGCATGTGAATCTTCTCTTCCCTAATTAATTCTTTCATGAATTGCATCATTGACCAATGCTATGTTTGTCAATCTCCAATAAATTTTACTACTTATACTTTTCCTTATGTGATGGCATTACTCACCATAAGATTTAGCATATGATTCTTTTCATTTGTTTATTTTTCTTTTCTTTATTTGATTGCAACAAGAAAGTAGAGAAGCCAAAACTCAAACTAAACTTTATTATATAACTTTCACTCGATTACATAGATAGATAGGCCACGAAACTAACACACGAAAATAGATCACGCTAAACTTTTATTCAACTAAAGCAAAGGGAAACTAAAGATAGAACTAAAATAGGTAAAGGCGAATAAAAGTGATGGTGATACGATACCGGGGCATCTCCCCCAAGCTTGGCTCAAGCCAAGGGGAGTGCCCATACCCGTGTACTCAAGTCTCCTTAGGTGGTGGTGGTGATGAAGAAGGTGGAGGTGATGCGGAAGCCTTCTTCTTTAACTTATATTTAAACATAAAGTTTTCCTCCCTTAGATTATCATTCTCCAACTCAAGCTTTAATATCCTTTTGCATAAGGCCTCCAGGCTCTCCTGCAGAAAACGAGATGGGATAAATTGGACCTTAGGTTTGTATCTTCTCGGGAGGCTTGACTTCTTATACTCCACATGCATGTCTCCGGGTTGACGCAATGGATCATCCTCCTCCTCAGAGCTATCATCTTGTGTTTCTTGCATGGTGGCATCTTCTTCCTCCTCCGAGGTCCATAGATATGTATAGATTTCCCTAAAGATCTTTGGGTCTGAAACATAGGGATCAACATGGCTCTCCCCATCTGAATCTTGAGACGACATATTTTCAGATCTATTAGGAAAACAACACGAAACAAGAACATGGGATTTTTCTGCAATGCGGTCGTCAAAACAGTCGGGGGTATATATAGTGAAAGGATCGATATGGTTGACTAAAGGGGGGGTGAATAGGAAACTACCACTTTTTAACTTTTCTTTAACAATTTAGGCTTAGCAACAAATAGGTTGGCTAGATATGCAACTAGATGAGCAACCTATATGATGCTAACAATAATAACCGTACAAGCAAGAAGATAAACAATATAAATAGCTTGCACAAAGTAAGGGTAAGGAGTAACCACAAGTGGAACCAATGGAGACGAGGATGTGTTACCGAAGTTCCTTCCCAGTAAGGGGAAGTACGTCTCCGTTGGAGCGGTGTGGAGGCAAAATGCTCCCCAAGAAGACACTAAGGCCTCCGTATTCTCCTCACGCCCTCACACAATGCGAGATGCCGTGATTCCACTAGTGGTGCCCTTGAAGGCGGCAACCGGACCTTTACAAACAAGGTTGGGGCTCTCTCCATAACTTAATTGGAGGCTCCCAACGAAACCACGAAGCTTCACCACAATGGAATATGGCTTCGAGGTGACCTCTTCCGTCTAGGGTGCTCAAACACCCAAGAGTAACAAAATCCACGCAAGAAACTATGGGGGAATCAATTTTCCTTTGGTGGAAGTGTAGATCTAGATCTCCTCCTTCAATCCCTAGCAAGACAACAAGTTTGGGTGACTAGAGAGAGAGATCGGGCAAGAAAGCTCAAGGGGCATCAATGGTGGAGAGAGAGAGGTAAGAGATAAGGGAGAGGTGGAAGAAGCACCTCCTTATATAGGCCCCCCCTTTTCCAACCATTACAACCAGATATGCATGGGAGCGGTACAACCGGAGTGGTGGGCGGTACAACCGGTATAACCGGTACAACCGGCCAACCACCGCCCAATCACCGGACCACAACAGAATGGTGGCCCGGATGCAGCAGCCAGGCCTGAGCCCCGGACCAGGCAAAGTCCTACGCGGTACAACCGCTCGGGACCCCGGTTGTACCGGGCTATATGATTATAGCGGTACAACCGGTCCAGGTCCGCCCAACAACCGGTACACAACAGAACCAAGTCCGGTTGTACCCCGGTGCTGGGCCGGTTTAACCACCTAGAGCTACCACCCTGGGTCACCTAGCCTTTGGCGGTACTACCGCCCGGGGGCAGCGGTACAACCGCTGGGGACCACTTAGTGGCAGCACCCCCAGGGTATCACCCCTAGAGTGGTGGTCGAACCGGAAGCTAAGAGCGAGTTGTGCATTAGGTCGAGACAGCAGATTACCTGGCAAGCAACTAAGGAAAGAGGGGCCTCTCTCTCTATGATGCGGAGAAGTGAGTTGGGTGAAGATGGATGTGAGAAAGAACTGATTCACCCAAGACTTTCCAATGTGGATTCCCTCTTAATAGTACGGGATCCCTACGACCAAAGAGAATAAACACGTAGAGAACCCCGTCTTCGATCTTTTCCGTTTGGAGGGTCCACATAACCGTCTTGTGTTCCACATACAATCCCTGTATAACTTGACACACGGTTAGATCATAGTGAGTTGTCATCATCGCCAAAACACCAAAGCAAGAAAATGCCCTTACAATCTCCCCCTTTTTGGTGGATGATGACAACAACACGATTTGCATTAATGATCTATAAAATAAAAGTGGAGCTCACCCTCAATGTGTGCAGCAGATGAGACCTGTGCAAGAATTGAAGCTCCCCCTTGATTTTATAGACCAACCAATGGGGACAAATATAAGATGAAAACAATAAGGAGCAATATGAACGAGATAATAAGTAGAGCTTTAATAGTAAGGGTACGATGAGTCTCAGACTCTACTTAAACACACATAGTCTCCACACAAACTGATAAGAAGCAAATAAGAGCTCAACTGGAAGACGCAACAAAGAGACCAATAAACAACCACGCAACACCCATGCAAATCCCGTTATAATGTACTTTCTCCCCCTTTGGCATCAAGACACCAAAAAGGAAAAGAGTGATGCTAGCGCCTCGGAACTCAGTAGATCTCCTCGTTGGTATCATACTCCTCGGAATCATCATCTCCAGAGCCATCCCCACCATCATCATCATCAGTAGCATCATCAGCGGCAGCAGCAGAGGAGGAGGCAGCAGGCTGGTTCGGGATCTCATCATCAGTCCAAGTTCTATGTTCATAGATCCACTGTGCCTCAGGAGTGATGGTCTTCTCAGAACCACTGGCGGCCTCAACATGGAGAGCCCGAATAATCTGAATCTGTCTGCGTCGGGCATGCTTCTCGTTGACATGGGCTTCATAGAGCTTCTTCTGAACATGAGTCTGGAGGCAGAAGGTCTTCTTAATCTTGTCAGAGAGCTTGGAGGCCCAAGATGGCTTCGCACCTGCAGGAAGCTCAAAATCACTGTCACTGGAAGTAGCAAAGACATCCTCAGGGTTGGCATCAGGGTAGCGAGGTGCAGGATGTTTCTTCTTCCGGAGTTGCTTGACCTCATGCACAATAAAGTTGTCTGGAGAGGTGAGAAGCTCGCCCGGCCGACGAATTGCCCACATAGAGTTGAGGAAACTCATAATATAAGGAGCATAGGTGGGAACCTTCCGGTAGACAACCGTGGAGTACATCTCCTCCCACATCCATTTGGAAACATCAAAGGTAGCTCCAGAGCCAGCTTTAGTCTTCATGGCAACGAGTAGATCAACAAAGTACCCATGAATCTCATCTTGATTTCCAACCTTGGGTAGAAGAACATTTCGAAACACACAGTGAATAATATCATAGACCTGCTGCAGGTCCTTAGAGGCTCCCATAATCCCCCTCCCGGGAATGTACAGGGGGGCTAACTTGTTCTTATCCATAGATGTAGCCTGATCATGAGGACGGATGCCACCATTCCCAGTGAGCCCAGTATCATCATAGCCAAGGACATTGCAGAAGGCGCGCCACGGAACATGGAAGAATTCATCACGACACATGAAGGAAAGATGACGCTCTGCATCAGTGCTAAAGTGGACCGTGGCGTAGAACTGGTGAATGAGCTGCACATCAAAGGCACAGTTGAAAGTCATGAGTTTGATCAGGTCAAATTCTTCGCACAATGCCAAAGCCTCGCCAAAGTAATCCATGTTGTTCCTCCAGTGCTCGATGTCAATTGTCAATTTCTTGGCATACTTGTTCTTGTGATGGTCATAGAGCTCATGCACGATTCGAAATTGCAACTCATTCCGGAACTGAGGGGTGGTCCACCTGGGAGCAACTGGAACCTCATACGGATTTTGAAGACGGACCCTCTCCCAATCAACTTGCTTCTAGGAATGCACAGGCTTGGCAGTTTTTTGCTTGGCGGCCAGGGACTTCTCACGGCGAGTGGGATTGGTGGGGATCACAACTTCCTCATTCTCAGACTCTTCGACAATCCTGCACCTGCGAGCACGTTTCTTGGTCTTCTTCCGAGGAGCAGAACGAGAGCTGGAACCACCTGCAGACAAGCACACGAGAAACACAGAGTGGAAACCCAGAAAAGATGAGAGGATTGTACTCAAAAGAAGGAATAAATTAGGTGCGAAGATAAGAGACAAGAAACAGGGAGCAGGAATCAGGGAGGCCGGTTGAACCGGTTGCCCTCGCGGTTGAACCGCTACAGCGGTTGTACCGCTAGCTAGAGCGGTTGTACCGCTGCTGGGAAACCGGTAGATCCGGATTCAGAGAAATGCACCCCTCTTTGAGGTCTCTAATCATCACAGCTAATTGAAATTATAATGTATGATCTTATCCCATCAATAGTTTTGACTAGAAAACGCGGGAACCGAGCAATGCCCTAACAATGGTGGATTCAAAGAAAATCCAAGAATGGGGAGGAACTAGGCATTACCGGCATCCATGGGAGAAGATCGGGGAGAGGAAGGGCCTCCACGGAGCAGATCCGGGAGGAGGCCACGAATCCGGGGCGCAGGAGGCACTCCGGGGTGGTGGCGGCGGCGGCCGGCGACAGGGGCACCAGGGAGGAATCGGGCACAAAGGGGATAACTGAATACCCCTTCGGCCCGGCCCTCCCGATCTAAGTACCGGGTCGCGACCGGTTGTACCGCTCCAGAGGAGCGGTTGTACCGGTCCAAGTACAGGGCCAGGGGATTAGCGGTAGAACCACAGGCACCCCCGGTTGTACCGCTGGGACGGGACAACTTGGTGGATTAGCGGTAGAACCGCTTTTCACACCGGTTGTACCGCCTGGCCACAGGCACCACCACCAGAAGATCAAACCGTACACTTTTAAAAAGAAGGGGTATGGTGGGGAAAACTCCATGGTTGGAAGAAAACAAAACACCAATAAAGTGACATGGAGAATGCCCACACCTAGGACTCAAAGTATCACGAACACAAATTTCAGACTCAAATAAGAGCAAAAGGGGGCGGTGGCCGAGGTCACCTATGTATGAGTCAATTGGTATGGCACCGCGAAGATATGAACCTTGGTCCCATGACCAAAACTCGTCTTTGAAGCACAGGAGTCATCAAAAATGACGAATGTGAAAGACTAGATTAATTTATGCATAATAGGAGGAGGGATAGTTCATTGAGAGAACTAGACTCCCCCTATGTCCATGCCTACACCTAAACAAGACATGATGATGAGTGTGGTGGGGTGTGCACTAAGTCAAGCCACGTTGCTCGAATCAATGATATTTAGCTCATGCCTTAACTCGCGAAATCCTGCTTCATCCAGTGGCTTCGTGAATATATCTGCAAGCTGTTCCTTAGTATATAGATGAATAAGATCTATGTCTCCACGCTTGATGTGATCCCGGATGAAGTGATGACGAATCTCAATATGCTTTGTCTTGCAGTGTTGAACCGGGTTGTTGGAGATCTTGATTGTGCTTTCATTGTCACAGTAAAGAGGCACTTTGTCACAGTTGACCCCATAATCCTTTAAAGTTTCCCTCATCCAAAGAATCTGAGCACAACAGCTTGCGGCGGCTACATACTCGGCCTCGGTGGACGGGAGAGAAACACAGTTTTGTTTCTTGGAAGACCAACTTACCAGAGAGCGGCCAAGAAATTGGCAACCTCTGGAAGTGGACTTCCTTTCCACACGGTCTCCCGCCCAATCCGAGTCAGTATATCCAATGAGATCAAATGAAGCACCTTTGGGGTACCATAAGACAAAGTTTGGGGTATGAGCCAAATATCGAATGATTCGCTTGACAGCCACATAGTGACTCTCCTTAGGTGCAGATTGAAATCGTGCACAAATTCCCACACTCAACATGATATCCGGCCTAGATGCACAAAGGTAAAGCAGAGATCCAATCATGGAGCGATATACCTTCTGATCCACATCTTTACCATTGGGATCACTGTCAAGTTGGCATTTGAGTGGCATCGGAGTGTTGGCCATCGGAGGATTTAGCTCATCCATCTTGAACCTCTTGAGCATGTCTTGAGTGTATTTGGCTTGGTTGATGAAGGTTCCTTGGCTTCGTTTCTTGACTTCGAATCCAAGGAAGAACTTCAACTCTCCCATCATAGACATCTCAAATTCTTTGGTCATTAGTGCGGCGAACTCATCATTAAAAGCTTTGTTAGAAGAACTAAAGATAATGTCATCTACATATAGTTGGCATACGAACAAGTTCCCGTTAACCCTCTTAGTAAAAAGAGTGAGGTCGATTTTCCCAATTTCAAACCCACGATCATGCAACATCTCGGTAAGGTGCTCATACCACGCACGCGGGGCTTGTTTAAGGCCATAGAGTGCCTTATCGAGAACGTACACATGATTGGGAAACTTGGGATCCTCAAACCCCGGGGGTTGCTTGACATATACCAACTCCTTAAGTGGACCATTAAGAAAAGCACTCTTCACATCCATTTGATATAATTTGAAATCATGATGAGAAGCATAAGCAAGCAACATGTGAATAGATTCAAGGCGAGCAACAGGGGCAAAGGTTTCACCGTAGTCGATACCCTCGACTTGGGAGTAGCCTTGAGCCACCAGTCTTGCCTTGTTGCGAATAATGATACCATGTGCATCTTGCTTGTTCTTAAAGATCCATTTGGTTCCAATGACATTGTGATTCTCTTTTGGTCTTGGCACCAATCGCCACACTTTGTTGCGCTCGAAGTTGTTGATTTCATCATGCATGGCTTCAAGCCAATCCTCGTCTTCGAGCGCATCTTGTACCTTGAGGGGTTCAAAGCAAGAAACAAATGCATGATGTGCACAAAAGTTTGTTAATTGACGACGAGTAGTTACCCCTCTTTTCAAGCTTCCGTAGACATTCTCTAGGAGGTGTTGCTTTTTCTGAAGCTTGGAAGCAATCGTGGCAGCTCGTCTTTCAAGAATTTCCTCCATGGAAAGTTGAGGCTTGGTAACTTGACGGGCTTCGGTACTAGTACCGGCTTGCTCATGATCTTGAGCATGATCTTGAGCTTCAGCTTGACCTTGATCTTGAAGTTGATCTTGGTCCTGAGCTTCATCTTGATCTTGGGCTTGCGCGGGGGTGTGAACAAGATCTTGAGCATCATGTGAAGTAGAGACATCACTAGCAGGTTGATCTTGCCCTTGATCTTGGTCACGGGGTTGAGGGCCTTCACTTTGTTCTTTGGAAGCGTGTGGGTCGTGAGTCGGTGATGGTTCCACTTGAGTGGGACATTGTCCTTCTCCTTCAGCCACAAGGGGTTTCTCAACGGGTAGGAAGTATCCCACACCCATTCTTCTTATGGCTTGGGGAGGAATTTCATCACCTATATCACAAAGACCACTTTGCTCCACTTGGGAGCCATTATGTTCATCAAACTCTACGTTACTCGTCTCCTCAATGAGTCCGGTGGACTTGTTGAGGACACGGTAAGCATGAGAGTTTGCAGCATAACCAACAAATATGCCCTCATGGGCTCTAGAATCAAATTTAGACAAACGAACACCTTTCTTGAGAATGAAACACTTACAACCGAACACCCGGAAGTATTTGAGGTTGGGCTTGTTCCCAGTAAGAATCTCATAAGGAGTCTTGTTCAAGCCTTTGCGGAGATAGAGCCGATTTGATGCATGACACGTTGTGTTGATGGCTTTGGCCCAAAAATTGTACGGAGATTTAAACTCTGCCATCATGGTTCTTGCTGCATCCATCAACGTCCGGTTCTTCCTCTCTGCAACACCGTTTTGTTGAGGGGTGTAAGGTGTGGAATATTGGTGCTTTATCCCCTCATCACTGAGAAACTCATCTAGGGTGTAGTTCTTGAACTCAGTGTCGTTGTCACTTCTAATCATCAAAATCTTTGCTTCATGTTGACGTTGGACTTCATTTGCAAAGTTGATGACGGTCTGTTGGGTCTCACTCTTCCTCTTGAAGAAATATACCCAAGTGTATCTCGAGTAATCATCCACAATCACCAAGCAATATCTCCTTCCTCCAAGGCTGTCAAAAGATGGAGGCCCGAAGAGATCCATGTGAAGGAGCTCTAAGGTCCTCTTTGAGTAGATTGTAGTAGTTGGACGATGAGCTTTTTCATGTAGCTTTGCTTCGATACAGGCACTGCAAGCACGATCTTTGGCAAAACTCACATTTGTTAGTCCAAGAATGTGATCCCCTTTGAGGAGACTTTGCAAAGATCTCATATTGACATGGGCTAGTCGGCGATGCCAAAGCCATCCCACATCAACTTTAGCCATTAGACATGTCGCGGTCTTAGTGGGTCGCTCCGAGAAGTTAATCACATAGAGACCGTTTTTGACATGCCCAACAAAGGCTACTTTAAGAGTCTTGCTCCACAAAAGGGTCACGGTATCAATGCCAAAGAAGGTACTAAAACCCATGAGTGCAAGTTGACGAACGGAAAGTAAATTGTATGCAAGGGTCTCAACAAGCATGACTCTCTCAATGGTTAAGGTCAGAGAGATAACCACCTTGCCAAGACCCAATACCTTTGAGATTGCATCATCTCCAAATGAGACTTGGGTGGCCACGGATGCATTGGGTCGAACATACACCACCAAGTCCTTGCTTCCGGTCATATGATTTGTTGCTCCGCTATCGAGCAACCATGAGACTCCCCCGGAAGCAAAGTCCTACAATAGATCAATGCTTGGATTTAGGTACCCATTACTGAATGGGTCCTTTCATGTTAGTGACAAGGGTCTTAGGAACCCAAATAGACCACTCAATATACTCATAAGAAGAACCAACATATTTGGCATAAACATGCCCATCACTAGCACGGCATAAAACATAGGAGGGGTTAAAATCGCCGGCCCTGTTGGAGGGAGTGATCTTGCCCTTCTTGGCACTATCACTCACAACCTTGTCTTTCTTCTTATCATGAGTAATGTTCCCCGCTTTGACAAATGTTTCCTTGAGCGGAGGAACCTGTGTGGTCTTCTTCTTCTTCTTCTTCTTGGATTTGGGTGCAAACCCATCTCCTTCCTTTGCAATCACTTCCTTTTGATTGCTCAAAAGGTCATTGAGATTCTTCTCATCTTGTATACATGTCACAAGGCCTTTCTCAAGCTGCTCTTTTAGCTTAGCATTTTCCTCCACAAGATGTGCATGCTCACAACACGGGTTAGTAGCAGATGCATTATCAAGTAAGACAAAGGGAGGACACGTGGCAATTTCTTTAGTGAGTTTTACTTGGAGTTAATCATGCGACTCTTTAAGAGAAGCATGAACGCTCTTCAATGCCTTATGAGCATTGTCAAGAGAGACAAACTCATCCTTGAGTCGAGCATGGTCAACCCCAAGTGCAACCTTTTCAGATTTAAGAACACGATTAAGAACAATAGCATGATCATAATATTTACGTAATTTAGCAAAGTCGTCATTTTGTGACTCCTTAAGAGTCAAATGAAGACCTCGCTCTTCCTCTAGAGCAATAGAAAGATCTGCTATCTCGTCGGCATAATCACGACTATGGCCTTTCATCTCCTCAAGAAATTCTTATTGAGAATCAATCGTGTCATTGGCCTCACCAAGTTGTTCGAAGAGAGCAACGAAGTGCTTCTTGGACTCTCCCTTGAGTTTACACAAGAACTTGTCAAACTCATTCTCACCCTCTATCGCCTCCTCAAGTTCATCCACACAATCTAACAAAGACGGAGTGGAAGAAACAGAAGTCTTAATGTTTGAGGTTTTGGCATTGGAGGTTACCTTGGTGATACCTTTTGCCATGAGGCACCTAGCGATGTGGTTCTCATTGGGGGCATCGAAGAGTGACACCTTTGTTGGGGTAGAGGATGCAATTGCCACAGATGCCATTGCCATTCCTTCACCACTTGTGTCTCCGTCATCACCATCATCATCCGATGCATACTCTTCTTGACCCACCAACACTTTGTGTGAAGTCTTCTTGGTGAAGTTGGTCTTGTTGGGGAAAGACTTGGCCTTATCTTTGCGGATGAGCTTGCCACCATTGTCTTCCCTCTTCTCGTATGGACAATCCACCACGAAGTGACTCACATTACCACAGTTGTAGCAGGTCCTCACACGTTGCTTGCCCTTTGACCCGTTTGAGTTATTCTTGGAGAAGTTGGGCCTTGTGTTTCTCTTGTTGCCCCAAAATTGCCTGGACGCAAGAGCCATGTGCTCATGATAAGCATATTTGGTGTCCTCGAGGAAACCCTCTTCTTCTTCTTCTTCTTCTTCCTCTTGACAGACCTTGGCCTTCAAAGCAAGGTTGGGGGATGATTTCTTTGACCGTTGCACGCGAGCGAGAGCATTGTCAGCTGTCGTGTTCAAGATGTTCATTGCAATAAATTCATCCAACACATCACCAGAAGACAGGGTGTGAAAATCCGGTCTTTGACGGATGACAGCGGACATGGCCTTGTTGTGGGGCATGATGGCCGTCAGAAACTTACGCTTGATCCAAGTATCATCCACATCCTTGCTCCCATGATCTTTGAGGGCAACGGCGAGGGCAGTCACCCTTCTATAGAGCTCACGCGGTTCCTCATCCTCTACCATTACAAACTCATCTGACTGATCAAGGACAACTTCATAGTTTGACCGTTGAATGCTTGAGTTGCCCTTGTATATGGAGACAATGTGTTCCCAACACTCTTTAGCAACAGTGAAGGGACGCAGGTGAGGTAGATCTTCAGTAGGAACAGCAGCTTGGAGTATGAACAAGACGGAGGAATTTAGCTGTTTATCCGCTTCTTCCCTTGGAGTGAGGTTGCGTGGATCACGAGGGTAGTATCCTTCTTCAATGACTCGCATGAGTTGAATTGAGCTGTGATCCAAATGAGACTTGATACAGAAAACCCAATTAGCAAAATCATTTTAACAAGCTTAGGAGGAGGACCGTGATTAACAATATGAGGTGGGTGCACCGGTGCTCCATAGACCAAGGGAGGGGGAACTGAGGCAAAAGTCCCCGACCCATTAATTCCTTGAGAATGATTATCCTTATCAGCACTAGCCCCCTCCTTACCGGAGTTGACATCCGATGTCGAGTTAGTGGGATTAACCACTTGAACCGCATCGGTGGAAAGTTTAAGAGTGTCAAGGAATTCTTTAAACATGGATTTGACCTTGGTCGTCATGGAGGATTTAAGCGAGGACATGGCCTCATTTAAATCCTCACGAGAGACCGTGCTCACACCCATGGCCTCGGGGAGATCAACCACCCGGTCCCCGTCGTTAACCATACTCTTCGGGTGGTGAAACCCTTAGTAAAGAGACGTAGCTCTGATACCAATTGAAAGGATCGATATGGTTGACTAGAGGGGGGGGTGAATAGGCAACTACCACTTTTTAACTTTTCTTTAACAATTTAGGCTTAGCAACAAATAGGTTGGCTAGATATGCAACAAGATGAGCAACCTATATGATGCTAACAATAATAACCGTACAAGCAAGAAGATAAACAATATAAATAGCTTGCACAAAGTAAGGGTAAGGAGTAACCACAAGTGGAACTAATGGAGACGAGGATGTGTTACCGAAGTTCCTTCCCGGTAAGGGGAAGTACGTCTCCGTTGGAGCGGTGGTGAGGCACAATGCTCCCCAAGAAGCCACTAGGGCCACCGTATTCTCCTCACGCCCTCACACAATGCGAGATGTCGTGATTTCACTAGTGGTGCAATTGAAGGCGGCAACCGGACCTTTACAAACAAAGTTGGGGCTCTCTCCACAACTTAATTGGAGGCTCCCAACGAAACCACGAAGCTTCACCACAATGGAATATGGCTTCGAGGTGACCTCTTCCGTCTAGGGTGCTCAAACACCCAAGAGTAACAAAATCCACACAAGAAACTATGGGGGAATCAATTTTCCTTTGGTGGTAGTGTATATCTAGATCTCCTCCTTCAATCCCTAGCAAGGCAACAAGTTTGGGTGGCTAGAGAGAGAGATCGGGCAAGAAAGCTCAAGGGGCATCAATGGTGGAGAGAGAGAGAGGTAAGAGATAAGGGAGAGGTGGAAGAAGCACCTCCTTATATAGGCCCCCCCCCTTTTCCAACCGTTATAGCCAGATATGCATGGGAGCGGTACAACCGGAGTGGTGGGCGGTACAACCGGTATAACCGGTATAACCGGTACAACCGGCCAACCACCGCCCAACCACCGGACCACAATAGAATGGTGGCCCGGATGCAGCAGCCAGGCCTGAGCCCCGGACCAGGCAAAGTCCTAAGCGGTACAACCGCTCGGGACCCCGGTTGTATCGGGCTATATGATTATAGCGGTACAACCGTTCCAGGTCCACCCAACAACCGGTACACAACAGAACCAAGTCCGGTTGTACCCCGGTGCTGGGCCGGTTTAACCGCCCAGAGCTGCCACCCTGGGTCACCCAGCCTTTGGCGGTACTACCGCCCGGGGGCAGCGGTACAACCGTTGGGGACCACTTAGTGGCAGCACCCGCAGGGTATCACCCCTAGAGTGGTGGTCGAACCAGAAGCTAAGAGCGAGCTGTGCATTAGGTCGAGACAGCGGATTACCTTGCAAGCAACTAAGGAAAGAGGGGCCTCTCTCTCTATGATGCGGAGAAGTGAGTTGGGTGAAGATGGATGTGAGAAAGAAATGATTCACCCAAGACTTTCCAATGTGCATTCCCTCTTAATAGTACGGGATCCCTACGACCAAAGAGAATAAACACGTAGAGAACCCCGTCTTCGATCTTTTCCGTTTGGAGGGTCCACCTAACCGTCTTGTGTTCCACATACAATCCCTGTATAACTTGACACACGGTTAGATCATAGTGAGTTGTCATCATCGCCAAAACACCAAGGCAAGAAAATGCCCTTACATATAGAGAATTTTTATTCTTGGGAAACAAGTATTTGGAAGGAAAACGGAGTCGGGAAGGCATCCGAGGTGGGCACAACCCACCAGGGGTGCCTGGCGCGCCCTGGTGAATCGTGCTCACCTAGATCACCTTCCAGTTTATTTTTTTATTTCCAAAATTCTAAAATATTCCAAAACTGACAAAAAATATTTTTGCGGATTTTTCGGAGTCCATTTACTTACCGTATCACGTACCTCTTATTTTTAAGCATTCTGGAGTGTTCCGGAAGGTTTCTTTTATGTGTTCCTCCGGTGTCATGGTTTGGATAACATTGCTTTCAACGTTAATTGGCGTACCTGAGATATAATGCTTAATTCTTTGTCCATTGACCACCTTCGAGTTAGTACCTTCGGCGTTATTAATCTTGATAGCTCTAGAACGATAAACCTCTTCAATAATATATGGTCCTTCCCATTTTGAGAGAAGCTTTCCTGCAAAAAATCTTAAACGAGGGTTGAACAAAAGAACATAATCTCCTATTTTGAATTCCCCTTCCGGATTCTCTTGTCATGCCATATTTTTACTTTTTCTTTGAATAGCTTGGCATTTTCATAGGCTTGGGTTCTCCATTCATCTAGTGAGCTAATATCAAATAGCCTCTTCTCACCAGCAAGTTTGAAATCATAGTTGAGTTCTTTAATTGCCCAAAATGCTTTGTGTTCTAGTTCTAGAGGCAAATGACAAGCTTTCCCATACACCATTTTAAATGGAGACATACCCATAGGATTTTTATAAGCTGTTTTCTAGGCCCAAAGTGCATCATCTAATTTCTTAGACCAATTCTTACGAGACCTATTGACACTTTTTTGTAATATTAATTGTATTTCTCTATTGCTAAGTTCTACTTGACCACTAGATTGAGGATGATAGGGTGATGCAATTCTATGGTTAACATCATATTTAGCAAGCATCTTACGGAAAGCACCATGAATAAAGTGTGAACCACCATCGGTCATTAAATATCTAGGGACTCCAAACCTCGGAAAGATAACCTCCTTAAGCATTTTAATGGAGGTGTGGTGATCGGCACTACTAGTTGGAATAGCTTCTACACACTTAGTGACATAATCAACCGCAACTAAAATATGAGTGTACCCGTTAGAGGAAGGAAAAGGCCACATATAATCAAAACACCAAACGTCAAATGGTTCAACAACAAGTGAATAATTCATAGGCATTTCTTGGCGCTTACCGATATTACCAATTCTTTGACATTCATCACAAGACAAGACAAACTTACGGGCATCCTTGAAAAGAGTAGGCCAATAAAATCCGGATTGCAATACCTTATGAGCGGTTCTATCTCCCGCATGATGTCCTCCATAAGCTACGGGGTTCTCACCTCCTTTCCTATCAACGATTGCTACTTCTTGAGCTTGCGTTGGTTTTCCCTTGAAGAGGAAAGGGTGATGCAGCAAAGTAGATAAGTATTTCCCTCAGTTGTTGAGAACCAAGGTATCAATCCAGTAGGAGATACAAGCAAGTCCCCAATCTTCGCACCTACACAAACAATCAAACATTTGCACCCAACGCTATAAAGGGGTTGTCAATCCCTTCATGGTTACTTGCAAGGATGAGATCTGGTAGAGATAGATATAAAAGTTTGCTAAAACGAAAATTAAAACAAAAGTAAAAAGATTGCAGCAAAGTATTTTTGGTATTTTTGGTTTATAGATCTGAAAATATAATATGGAAAATAGACCCGGGGGCCATAGGTTTCACTAGAGGCTTCTCTCTTGAAGGAAAATAATACGGTGGGTGAACAAATTACTGTCGAGCAATTGATAGAAAAGCTCATAGTTATGACGATATCCAAGGCAATGATTATGCATATAGGCATCACGTCCGTGTCAAGTAGACCGAAATGATTCTGCATCTACTACTATTACTCCACACATCGACCGACTCCTGCCTGCATCTAGAGTATTAAGTTCATGAAGAACAGAGTAACGCATTAAGTAAGATGACATGATGTCGAGGGATAAACTCAAGCAATATGATGAAAACCCCATCTTTTTACCCTTGATGGCAACAATACAAATACGTGCCTCGCTACCCCTACTTTGTCACTGGGTGAGGACACCGCAAGATTGAACCCAAAACTAAGCACTTCTCCCATTCCAAGAATTACCAATCTAGTTGGCCAAACCAAACCAATAACTCGAAGAGACTTGCAAAGATATGAAATCATGCATATAAGAATTCAGAGAAGATTCAAATAATATTTATAGATAATCTGAACATAAACCCACAATTCATCGGATCTCGACAAACACACCGCAAAAGAGTATTACATCGGATAGATCTCCATGAAGATCATGAAGAACATGGTATTGAAGAACATAGAGAGAGAATAAGCCATCTAGCTACTAGCTATGGACCCGAAGGTCTGACGTGAACTACTCACGCATCATCGGAGGGGCAATGGAGTTGATGTAGATGCCCTTCGTGATCGAATCCCCCTCCGGCAGATTACCAGAAAAGGCTCCAAGATGGGATCTCACGGGAACAGAGGCTTCCGGCGGCGGAAAATGATTATTGTCGTGCTTTTTGGTATTGGGGGAATATTTGGGAATTTATAGGCCGAAGATTAGGGTTAGGAGGCCTGCTGGGGGGCCACAAGCCAGGGGGGCGCCCCCCCCCTAGGGCGCGCCCTGCAGGCTTGTCGCCTCCCGGCAGGTCTCCTGCCTTCATCTCCAAGTCTGGTAGGTTTCTTCTGGTCCAAGAAAAATCATCCTGAAGCTTTTATTCCGTTTGGACTCCGTTTAATATTCCTTATCTGCAATACTCAAAAACAAGGACAAAACATAAACTGGCACTAGGCACTAGGTTAATAGGTTAGTCCCAAAAATAATATAAAATAGCATATTAATGCGTATAAAACATCCAAAACAGATAATATAATAGCATGGAACAATCAAAAATTATAGATACGTTGGAGACATATCAACGATATGTAAGTCAAATTCTTGAAGCAAAAGAACCCACCTAATGAGTCTAGGTTTAGCATCTTTCTTTTCCATAATATATTTTATAGCAGCATGATCAGTATGAACAATAACTTTGGAGTCAACAATATAGGATCTAAATTTATCACAAGCAAACACAACTGCTAAAAATTCTTTTTCAGTAGTAGCATAATTACATTGGGCACTGTCTAGAGTTTTACTAGCATAATGGATAACATTCAATTTCTTATCTACCCTTTGTCCTAGGACAGCACCAACAGCATAATCACTAGCATCACACATAATTTCAAAAGGAAAGTTCCAATCAGGTGGTTGAACGATAGGTGCAGAGGTTAAGGCTTTCTTGAGTGTTTCAAAGGTTTCCACACAATCATCATCAAAGACAAAAGGAATATCCTTTTGCAAAAGATTAGTAAGGGGCCTAGAAATTTTAGAGAAGTCTTTAATGAACCTCCTATAAAAACCAGCATGACCAAGCAAACTTCGAATACCTTTAATATCTTTAGGACATGGCATTTTCTCAATTGCATCAACTTTAGCTTTATCCACCTCAATACCTCGTTCAGATATTTTATGCCCCAAGACAATACCTTCATTAACCATAAAGTGGCACTTCTCCCAATTCAAGACAAGATTAGTTTGTTCACATCTCTGCAAAACTCGATCAAGGTTGCTTAAGCAATCATCAAAAGAAGTTCCGTAAACGGAGAAATCATCCATGAATACCTCCACAATCTTTTCACAAAAGTTAGAGAATATAGCAGTCATACATCTTTGAAAGGTAGCAGGTGCATTGCATAAACCAAAAGGCATACGTCTATAAGCATAGGTTCCAAAAGGGCAAGTAAAGGTGGTTTTCTCTTGATCGGATTGTGACACGGGTATTTGAGAGAAACCAGAATATCCATCTAGGAAACAAAAGTGTGTGTGCTTAGATAGTCTCTCTAGCATTTGATCAATGAACGGTAGAGGGTAATGATCTTTTCTAGTAGCTTTATTTAATTTTCTAAAATCAATTACCATTCTATAACCAGTGATAATTCTTTATGGAAAGAGTTCATTCTTATCGTTGGGAACAACGGTAATACCTCCTTTCTTAGGGACACAATGAACGAGACTTACCCATCTACTATCAGCTATGGGATAGATTATACCTGCTTCCAGAAGCTTTAATATTTCAGTTCTTACCACTTCTTTCATCTTGGGATTCAATCGCCGTTGGTGATCATCAAGAGTATATCCAATAGCAGCCTGGTGCTTCCTTAGAACTTTCAATAATCTCTCTTCTTCATGTTCTCAAAGGTTAGCACTAATAATAACAGGATATATCTTTTTCTCATCAAGATAAGCATACTTCAAAGTGTCAGGCAATTGTTTCAATTCAAACACGGGATCACCTTTAGGTGGAGGAGGACCTCCAAGAGTTTCAATAGGCAAATTGTGTTTCAAGAGAGCTTGTTGTTCGAAGAAAATTTGATCTATTTCATTTCTTTCACGCATGTGCATATCATTTTCATGGTCGAGCAAATATTGTTCTAATGGATCAGTAGGAGGCACAGCAATAGAAGCAAGACCAATTATTTCGTCTTTACTAGGTAACTCTTTATCTCGAGGTTGTCTACTAAACTTGGAAAAAATAAACTCATGAGACACATTACCAAAACTGACACCGACAGCTTGTTTTTCACAATCTATCTTAGCATTGACGGTGCTCAAGAAAGGTCTACCAAAGATAATGGGACAAAAGTCATCTTGTGGGGAACCAAGGACTAGAAAATCAGTAGGGTATTTCACTTTCCCACACAAGACTTCAACATCTCTAACAATCCCAAGTGGTGTGATAGTGTCTCTATTAGCAAGTTTAATAGTAACATCAATATCTTCCATTTCAGCAGGTGCTATTTCATCCATAATTTCTTGGTATAGGGTAAAAGGGATATCACTCACACTAGCACCTAAATCGCATAAACCATGGTAGCAATGATCTCCTATTTTAACTGAGACAACAGGCAAGCCTTCTACGGGTCTATGTTTATCTTTTTTATCAGGTTTAGCAATTCTAGCAGCTTCATTACAAAGGTAGATGACATGCCCATCAATGTTTTCTACCAAGAGATCTTTAACCATAGCAACACTAGGTTCTACTTTAATTTGCTCAGGGGGTTTAGGTGCTCTCATATTACTCTTACGAACCACGGTTGATACCTTAGCATGTTCATTTATCCTAAAAGGGAAAGGTGGTTTTTCAATATAAGCGGTAGGCACAACTGGATCAACATTGTAAAAGATGGTTTCTTCTTTAGCTATGACCGTTTCTTTAATTTCTTATTTAATAGGGGATGATATTTAAACCACTTCTCCTTAGGGAGGTCAACATGAGTAGCAAATGCTTCACAGAAAGAGGCTACTATCTCATAGTCAAGTCCATATTTAGTGCTAAACTTGTGAAAAGTATCGGTATTCATAAAAGATTTAACACAATCAAATTCAAGCTTTATACCTGACTCATTACCTTCGTCGAGTTCCCAATCTTCAGAGTTGCGTTTAATTCTTTCTAAGAGATCCCACTTGAAATCAATAGTCTTCTTCATATAAGAACCAACACAAGAAGTATCGAGCATGGATTGATCATTATGAGAAAGCCGAGCATAAAAATTCTGAATGATAACTTCCCTCGGAATGTCATGATTGGGGCATGAATATAGCATTGACTTAAGCCTCCCCCAAGCTAGAGCGATACTTTCTCCTTCACGAGGCCAAAAATTATATATATAATTCCAATCACGATGAACTAGATGCATAGGATAAAAATTTTGATGGAATTCCAATTGCAAACGATTCCAGTTCCACGATCCAAGATCATCACATAGCCTATACCATGTCAACGCTTTTCCCTCCAATGATAAAGGGAAAACCTTCTTCTTAACTTCATCTCCGGGTAAACCTGCAAGCTTAAATAATCCACATATTTCATTCACATATAAAAGATGCATATCAGGATGTTCAGTTCCATCTCCTGCATAAGGTTTAGTAAGCAGTTGTTCTAGCATACCTGAAGGAGTTTCATAAGTAACATTTTCAGTAGGTGCTGTAGGTTGAGAGGTAACTAATTGTGGTTCCGGTCGGGGTGAAGATACCCCGAACAAACCGCTCAAAGGATTGTTATCCATAGTAGCAAGTAGCAATAAATTTCAGCGCGTAGTATAAGTTTTTCCTTACCGATTTCCACTTACCAAGAGCGCTTCACTCCCCGGCAACGGCGCCAGAAAAGAGTCTTGATGACCCACAAGTATAGGGGATCAATCATAGTCCTTTCGATAAGTAAGAGTGTCGAACCCAACGAGGAGTAGAAGGAAATGACAAGCGGTTTTCAGCAAGGTAATCTCTGCAAGCACTGAAATTGTAGGTAACGGATAGTTTGATAGCAAGGTAATTTCTAACGAGCAAGTAACGGTAACGGTAAGCAAGGTGCAGCAAGGTAGCCCAATCCTTTTGAGGCAAAGGACAGGCCAGAACAATCACTAGTAATAGGCAAAGTGTTCGTGAGGATACACGGGAATTTCGTCTAGTCACTTTTATCATGTTGGTTTGATTCGTGTTTGCTACTTTGATAATTTGATATGTGGGTGGACCGGTGCTAAGGTCCTGTTCTTACTTGAACTAACAACCTACTTATGATTAACCCGTCGCAAGCATCCGCAACTACGAGAAAAATATTAAGACAAAGTCTAACCATAGCATTAAACATGTCGATCCAAATCAGCCCCTTACGAAGTAGCGCATAAACTAGGGTTTAAGCTTCTGTCACTCTAGCAACCCATCATCTAATAACTACTCCACAATGCATTCCCTTAGGCCCATGAATGGTGAAGTGTCATGTAGTCGACGTTCACATGACACCACTAAGGGAATCACAACATACATATCATCAAATTATCAAACACATATCAAATTCACATGATTACTCGCAACATGACTTCTCCCGTGACCTCAAGAACAAAGGTAACTACTCAAAAATAATAATAATGCTCAAGATCAGAGGAGTATTAAATAGCATAGTGGATCTGAACATATAATCTTCCACCAAGTAAACCATATAGCAATCAACTACGCAAGGTAATCAACACTACTAGTCAATCACAGGTACCAATCTGAGGTTCCGGTACAAAGATTGAACATAGGAGATGAACTAGGGTTTGAGAGGAGATGGTGCAGTTGAAGATGTTGATGAAGATTGGCCTCCCAAAGATGAGAGGGGTGTTGGTGATGATGATAGCTTCGATTTCCCCTTCCGGGAGGGAAGTTCCCCCGACGGAATCGCTCCGCCGGAGGGCAAAAGTGCTCCTGCCCAAGTTTCGCCTCGAGGCAGCAGCGCTTCGTCCCGAAAGTCCTCCTCTTATTTTTTCTAGTTTTTTGGGGATTTATACCAGAAGATGGGCAACGGAAGTGGGCCAGGCTGAGCACAACCCATCAGGGCGCGCCCAGGGGGGCCTGGCGCGCCCTGGTGGGTTGCGCCACCTGGGGGGCCTCCTCCGGTAGTTTTCAGCTCTAGTATTTTTTATTAAATGTAAAAATAATCTCCGTAAAATTTCAGCTTCATTGGAGTTGTGCAGAATAGGTATCTCTGACGTGCTTTTCTTGGGTCCAGAATTCCAGCTACCGGTATTCTCCCTCTTTGTGTAAACCTTGCATATTATGAGAGAAAAGGCATTAGAATCACTCCCCAAGGCATTATTATTCAACAAAACAAAGTAAATAACAGTAGGAAATCATGATGCAAAATGGACGTATCACCTGCTCAGTATCAAGGTCCCGTGTGGCTTCTCGTCGAATATAAAGGGAATAATAAATATGGCAGAGAAAAAATTCCAAAACCTAAAGTCTCATGACTGCCACCTGATTATGACGCAATTGCTTCCGGTTGCACTGAGGGGGCTTCTACCAAAAAATGTTCGATTAGCCATTGTGAAGCTATGTGCATTCCTCAATGCAATTTCTCAGAAGGTAATCAATCCAGATATACTACCAAGGTTACATAATGATTTGGTCCAATGTCTTGTCAGTTTTTAGTTGGTGTTCCCACCATCCTTCTTTAATATTATGACGCATGTCCTAGTTCACCTAGTCGAAGAGATTGCCATTCTGGGTCCTGTATTTCTACACAATATGTTCCCCTTTGAGAGGTTCATGGGAGTCCTAAGGAAATATGTTCATAACTGTGCTAGGCCACAAGGAAGCATCTCCAAGGGCCATGAAACAGAGGAGGTTATTGAGTTTTGTGTTGACTTTATTCCTGACCTTAAGCCGATTGGTGTTCCTGGATCGCGGCATGAGGGGAGACTGAGTGGAAAAGGCACGCTAGGACCGAAATCAATAATATGTAGGGACGGGCATTCTTGGGCGAAAGCACACTACATAGTTCTACAAAGTTCTACATTGGTGACCCCGTATATCGAGGAACACATGTATATTGTACGCTCCAAGAACCCGGAGCAGTCTGACTCCTGGATTAAACGTACACACATGGTGACTTTTGGTGGTTGGTTGCACACACATCTCATGAATGACACCATTGTTGGAGATGACATGTACTTGTTGGCCAGGACACCATCTTCGACTGTATTGACTTTCCAAGGGCACGAGATAAATGGGAATACATTTTACACGATCGCCCAAGATAAAAAGAACACCAACCAAAACAGTGGTGTCCGCTTTGATGCAGCAAACACCAATAGGGAAAGGGACACATATTATGGTTACATAGAGGAGATAGGGAAACTTGACTATGGAAGTGATTTTAAGGTCCCTTTGTTCCGGTGCAAATGGTTCAATCTGACAAGAGGCGGGGTAATTGTAGACCCGCAGTACGGAATGACAACAGTGGATCTCAACAATCTTGGGTACATAGAGGAACTATTCATCCTAGCCAATGATGTGGCGCATGTTTTCTATGTGAAGGATATGTCTACCAAACCGAGAAAAAGAAAAGATAAGGAAGCGAATACATCATACGATGAGCCAAAGCGCCACATAGTTCTTTTAGGAAAAAGAAACATCGTGGGAGTGGAGGACAAGACAAACAAGTCAGAAGATTATGAAAAGTTTGATGAAATTCCTCCCTTCATAGTGAAGACTGACCCAAGCATCCTGTTAAATGATGAAGATTATCCATGGTTACTGCGCAATAAGCAAGGGACACACGCGAAGAAAAAGTGAAGACGATGAAGTTACATGAAGGCGATGTATTAACTGGCAAGATTGGCATCTGTTTTAATTTTTGATAAATGTATGTTTCTTTCCTTGTACAAATATGCATAATAGACAGGTATGTGGATCCATTGGTAGGCCACCTGAAAAGCATGCTCTCTTATCGCAAATTCATGAAAGGGTTAAAAGGGGAAGTTGACGATATGTTGAGGGCTGAGAAATCAGAGAATCCTATGAGAATAGTCTATTGTTTTGGCATATCTCATGAACATCTAGGCACCTTTATATTATCTTACATCAGGAGTACAAACCCACATCATGAGTATGTATAATACAAATTGACAAAAAGTAATTTATAATATTCTTCAATAGCAAAAAGAATCAACTAAAATGCTTTTAAAAAACTCTATTTATGATCAAAATAATATTAAATTAGAATTAAATAAAAAATCAACTAAAAATACAAAGTGTTTCTGATCTAAAGTAAAGTTAATATAAAGTAAAATTTATCCAACTTAAATTTTCATAAAGTATTTTTTTCTTAAAAAAATTTCATAATGCTACTGTTTTTGAATCTGTTTAAAAGAAAACTAAAACTAAAATATCCTAAAATGGTCTAAAACCAAAAATAGGAAAAATAGCTTAGTCCCGGTTGGGGCCCAAAACCGGGACTAAAGGCCTAGCTTTCGCGCCCTCTGGGCTGCTGAAATTTAGCTTTACTAAAGGTAGCTTTCGCGCCCTTTGGGCTGCTGAACTTTAGCTTTAGTCCCGGTTGGTCGCTCCGACCGGTACTAAAGGTGGGCCTTTAGTCCCGGTTTGTGCCACCAATCGGGACTAAAGACTGGGGTATTTAACCGCGCCTTCTCCCTCCCCACCCCCAATCTTCCTCTCCATTCCCTCCCCCGACGCCGCGCCGAACCCCCACACCACGACGCCGCCAGGCTGCCGAAGATCGTCGTCGCCTCCGAGCCGTCCCCGAGCCCACTGACCGTCACCGGACCTCCTCGCCCTCCTCCCCGAGCATCGCCGCCCCTGCTCCTCGTCGCCATGAGCTCCTTCTCCAAACCCTCTCCCCTGTTGGCCATCGCGGGCCAAAGCTCGCCGACGCCGCCGTTCCTCTCTCCCCCTATCCCCCACCCCACCCCTCCCCCGCGGTCGCCGACGCCGCCCGCCCTCAGGCCGCTCCGACGCCGGAATTGTTGGCGCAAGACAAATATCGATACACGTTTATGGAGGTTGATCAAAAGATTGGTTGGCAAATTGGTGGCACCAACCCTCTCAATGGGCGGCCACTCCATCGGCACTTGGTGGACTCCCATGGCCACGTGTAGCAAGACAATAGCGACTCTCACTTTGCTTACCGGTTGGACCATTGAAATGAAAGAAATGCATAGGGTCTTCCGTAAGAAATCTACACCACCCCAAGTCATCTTGGGTAGCTTGAAAGAATGAAGCAAAGCTTTAGGTCCCCGCGGGATGAAACACTTGACTATGCCGCAAGGGCAACAACATATGTATTTTGTTGGTCTTCTATGGCTGTGACATAACTTTGTCTTCTCCCTTATTTAATGAATGAGACAAGCCCTTAGCCTATTCTTTCAGAACTTTTTATTTCGGTCGTTCATGCCCAATGTTTTCCATGGCACCTAAAAACTGGGTCCAATAGAAATGTATTTTGCATGTTAAGAGAACTAGAGTTTAGTGGGATCACCTATTTAGGTATGCTAGATGGTAACCTGCACATTGTTGCGGAATTGTTTTGCAATACATTTCAATGCGATTTGATTATTTATAGTTGTAAAATATCTAGCATAATAGAATGGAAATTCTCATGCATGTTGAGGTGGTTTCTCCTATGCATGGTTGCATGTTGTGGTGGGCTTTTTCTTATTCATGTTGATGTAAAAGCACTGTGATTTAAATCCTACTTAGAATGTACTAATGCATGTTGCATGATATATGATTGTAATGCATAAATTAGACGGATGTTAGTGGATCAAACAGCTACAACAATTTGTCCATCGGCCTACATGGAGGCCCTTTTTTCAAAAAAATCAAAATTCAAATTTTTTAGTTTAAAAAATCTAAAAAAATTCTACAAGTAACCAAGGATGTTTTTATCTAAAGGCAACGATGCCCATCCCACATCCTCGTCGTCGACTCGGCGGCGACAACCAGTTTGAGAGGCACCATGTTCGGGACTGGGCTCCGCCGGGCTGGCACTGGGAGGTGATACCTTCCGGGGCGCGCAGCTTGGTGAGGAATCGGGATCTTGTCGTTGACCCAGAGCTTCTTTGGTGGCGGTCGCGTGGGCCACTATCGGTGCGGAGGGAGCCGGCCCCCGATGAGGTGGTACGTCGTCGTGTCAGGGAGGAGGACGAGCACGTTCGTCGCTACATGGTTGCGTTGGACATCAGGTTCTCCAATACCTGGCAGAATCTTCAGGGATCTCACCCGGGCTATGATCCTATCTCTTTGGGTGTCCACCGCCCGTGGCTCAGGAACCGCGAGTCAACTGGATTATTCGATAATATTCGAGTTGTATTAGTGATATTATATGATAATATTCGAGATGTATTAGTGATAATATTCGATGATGCATTAACTGGATTATTCAAGATGTATTAGTGATATTATATGATAATATTATATGAAGAGTTCCCGACGATCGCCGGTGATATTATATGTATTAGTGATATTATATGATGATCTTGATAAAAAAATCCTCCTCGCCATCCCTCGCCTCTCAGATCGAACCTCGCCGGCGGCTGACTACTATGATTCAGTTTTTGCTTATTTAATGCATTCTAATTTAAATACTAAATTGTTAATCTTAGAATCAATGTGCATTAAGAAAAATTGTTGTCATCGATTTTTAATCTTAGAATCATGAACACAGGAAATGTCGACGTCGTCTGACGACGAGGGGAGGATCCCTGAGTGCCCTTTGTGCTGCGATGACAGGGGTATATGCGACCGTTATCCTCACCTAGACAACGGTACATCCTTCACCATCAAGCTACAGGACGACTTTGAAATTATTACGGTATGTAAAGACGGCATGTATTTCTTGTTAATGAAGTATGGCGTATATTTTTTTCTTTAATTAACCTTTAATTTTCTTTTGTACAATTCGACTAGTGCGTTCCCTGCCATGCAAGATTCGCTGTCTTGGACAAGTTCCATTTCAAAAAAAAGGATAGTACAGAGCCTAAGATAGCTCACCTAAGAACGGAGCATTACACTTTTGTTGTTAAGGTAAAAAATGAAGAAGAACACATATTTTGGTTATTCTAATTGGAGAGCATTTTGCAAGGCGTATGAGTTGGATGAGGACATGAACATTACCTACGATCTTAGTAATGACGATGTTCGTGATAATAATATTGAAATTTGGGTGCATGCGGATGACTTGATTCCAGTCCTACCTCTAGGTGAGTTTGTCAACAGATTTGTTAGGTCATTTATATTGATTATTGAAAAGTATTTGGTACTCATCCTGACTAAATTTCTTTAACTTTAATTATCAGCTTATTTCTCTACTACAAGAACTACACGGCAGATAATAGATCGGACCTACTACAGTTATGACTCCGAGCTTACTTGGTTGGACAAAAATCATCTGATCTCATTTATTCATGATGTTGAGGAATATAGGAAGAACAATTACAGGATTGGCAACAGTTATCATGGATATGTGCCACTAGTGCACAAGTTGAACCATCATAACATCACTTCAAACTACCTTGTAAGAATTTTTTTACTATTGTGTCACTAGTACATCTTTTTCATACATTCTTCTTAAGAAAAACTAGTTTGCTAACTATGTTATTATTACTTATGTTCTTCAACAGGTACTCCCACCAGAGACCGTTCCTAAAGTGATGTTTATCAAAGGTGATTTGCATATGGTTAGCTTACGGCCAATCCCGACCAGTTACCGTGGTAAATACACGATATCTGAAAGTGAAGAAACCCTAAAAATCAAAGGATGGAGAAATGCAATAAAAGCATCCACGCTACCACTTGGAGACGAATACTTGCGCATCCCACAAGTTGGAGATAGGTTGATCTGTATTCTTCAATGGCTAGATGCAGGAGTTCACCTTTTTTATGCTTTTTTACCTAAGAGAGAGCAGTAGTAGTGTTTCTAACTTGTGATAACTTGGTCACTTGCTAATATGATAACAACCAGAATGATGAGGAGTTCACCTTTTTTATGCTATTTTACCTAGAATGATGAAGATATGTTTAACTAGTATGATGACAACTAGAATGACGATGAGTTGATTCAGATGATGATGAGTTGTTATATGACATATACTAATACAAATTAGATGGATGCAAGACCAAGTTGAATTAGAGGAAAATACGATATTGTGAATCGCAACATCGTATTTTCCTCTAATTCAACTTGGTCTCTTTGCATCCATCTAATTTGTACTGATGTTGGATGTTGTTCTTCCATACTAGCAAGTAGCGTGTTAATAGTTAGCAGTAGCGCGTTGATGGAAACACGCTACGGGTAGTTTAGTTACCACTAGCGCCGGTTAGCCCAAGCTACGGCTAAACCCGCCTCTCAAAAAAAACCTAAACCCCAGGGCTTTGCTGTGACTGGCGCATGGCGGCCTTTTAGTCCTGGTTGTTGTTACCAACCGAGACTAAAGATCCTCCTACCTGAAACCTCCACAAAGGCCACGTGGAGCCCCTTTAGTCCCGGTTCGTAACACAACCGGCACTAAAAATGGGGGCCTTTAGAGCATCTCCAACAGGCGCGCAACGCGCGGCGCCCAAAAAACGGTTATAGCGCGCGCAACTAACGTTTTTTAGCGCTCTGCATAGCGCTGGCTCCAGCTGCCGCCGCAAAATTTAGCGCGTGCGGCGCTCCAGCAGGCGCTGCAAATACACGGCGCGCGCGCCGCATACAAACAACATATGCACTCCAAAAACTAAACCAAAAGATCAAACAATCAACAATAAATAGTTTAATTTTATTATTATAACTCAAACAAATAGTTTATCATCCAATACAACAAATAGTTCAACAATACAACATCAAACATACAACATCAAATAACCAAATCATCATGCGTTCTGTCGGCCATTCCATTCCCACCACTCCTTGATGAGATCGTTCTGAAGATCGTCATGCGTTTCGTCATGAATTTAAACTAGTCTATAAACTATGAACAACAAGCATCAAATTAATGTAAAAATGTGTACTTTGAGCAATATATACCTTGTGGGCGTTTTGTCGAACACCTTGTGGGCGCCGAGCGGTGGTGGGCGGCCGAGCGCTTTTCGCTGGAGCAATAGCGCGCGCAAGGGCCGGCGGCGACTAGAGGGAGGGGGAGGGAGCTGCAGACGGGCAGTGATAGGTCCGGGAAACGCCGTCGGGTCGCCGGAGCAAAGGGGTGGCGCGGCGGCGGCGCAGGTGCTCGAGGTGGAGGGAGGTGGGAGACGATGCGCGAGCGCTCGAGTGGTTCCGCGCGCGGGAGCGGGCGCACCAAATAAGCGGCGCGCGATGCCGTCTCGCTCCGTGTGGCGCCCCGCCTGATTACCACTGTAGCCAGACGGCCGCCACGCATGCCAGCCTAGGAAATCACTCTGGCATGCGCATTTACAACAAGTATCATGAACACAGGCATTTCTATTAATGGATATATAAGTCTTACATGATCTATTACAAGAGTGATGACAGCGGAAAGGCTCTATCTAGGGCAGCATGGTCTTAGTGCGGCTCCAATCCACAGGGATCTGACTGGGTTACTCTCCTAGCCCGCGAACACTCCGGCTCCTCGACGACGGACGACGGATCCTTATGTGAACCTGGCCATGTTAAAGGCCGTTGAGTACTTTTGAATGTACTCGCAAGCAAACCAAACCAACATATACACCAAGCAAAGCAATCCATGGCATTCAAGCATGCATTTGTTATTAGAGCAATATTAATTAGTGCAACATGGCATAACTAGCTAGCAATATCAATGATCATGTTATAGCAGGGTTATCTAGCAAGATAACTACTATGTAAAATACAGTAAAGTAAAGCATATATAGTAAGTAATCCATACTCCAAACAATCTCAGGATCCAATCCAACTCTTCGGTCATCTGGCCAACTCTATCATAGCCATCCCATGGCTAACATATAATATTCCTGACATTATCTGATGTCGAGTTCTTCCATCATTATTATCTATATTACGGTTGACCACCTAGTGAGGCCTGGACGGACTGTCCAATACTGTGGACGCGGCTATTCGAATAGATTTTTCACTCTGCAGAGGTTGCGCACTTTACCCACACCATGGAGCACCTGGCCTCGTGATCCCATTCGGGTGGACCAGCGTTGTTCCAACGAAACACGTCTGACCCGTGACTCTCCCATCGTACCACCGGCAATCATCCTCCCCCGGAGTCCTGCCCGGGGTGGCCCCTGTGTCACCTCGTGACACCTGCCACCGTCGTGGCCAAACTAAACTGTCCCAAACGGGGACCGCGCGCAAACAAACAACTGATCCCACAGGGTTATCGCCACCTACCTGATCAGGGTAGCGCGCACGCATAACCCTCCCTGCCTGGTGGTACCGGTGAAAGAGCACGCGATCAGACCAAGTCAAGGCCGTCCCATACCGGCAAATGTGGTTGCACGGATAAGCCCGGACAGGTGACTCTAGATCAACCGGCTAAGTTTCATCGGAACGGGCTCGACAAACTGAAGACGTGAGCGTTGGTTTTATCTGAATCGGAGTTACGGGCAAAAAGATATAAATGTTTTCTGTCAGGGACCTATTTGTAAAAAGAATATTCACAACAGGGTCCCTGGCGGTTCAGCGGGTCGCGCACTCCAGAGGAATAAGTTTTCCCGCAAGGGAAACGTAAGTGCGGCGGGCCGCGTCCACTTAAGCCTGCGGGCCCGGTGGCTGGGCCACTTACAGGCGGGCCCCGCCTGCCTTCTCTCTCCTCCCCCTCTTCTTCTCTTCTTCCTCCCACCTCTCCCCAACGCCGGTTACAGTGAGTGGCTGGACGTCGCCGTTACCGTCGCTCCGGTGGCTGAGGATCCACGGCGAGGGGCGGGATCGGAACAGCAGCCGAAGCCGCGCCTGCCCGTACCCGTGGAGAAAGCAGGGATGGACGGAGGCGGCCGGACGGTAGATGGCGGCGGACGGCGACGGGGTGAGCTTGGGGCACGGGGCTGCGGTGGCGGGGAGGTGAGGAGGAGGTCGGGCAGAGCTTCGCCGTGGCCAATGGAACTTCCCGATGGATAAAGGGGAAAGGGAAGGGTTGTGGCTTGCTCGAATTTAAGCGGCGCCTAACAGCGGACATGGCGGAAATGGGAGGCGGGGAGAGCGGCTTGAGCTCAAATGAGAGATAGGGCGGGGTGCTAGGAGGTAGAGGAGGAGCTGGAGGTGCCGTGGGTGCCCGGGGAGGCTCGGGTCGTGGCCTACTTATAGGCGGCCATGGCGAATGGGTGAGGATGGCCGTCGTGGCATCCTCATCTGCTCCCTGGAGCTTCCGGCGAGGTGGCGAGCGAGGGGTGGTGCCGACCTGACACTGAGGACAGCTCAACGCGGTGCAAGGAAGGAGACGAAGGGGAAGGAGACAGTGGCGAGACACGGGCACGACAGTACTCCGTTCGTTGTCGTCCCTGTCGGCACACGGCGCCACGGGCTCGGATGCGACGCCAGGGAGGTTAGCTGGCGTCAAGGAGCTTCACGGAGGTGCAGGGGAGCGAGCTGGCGAGCTGCTGGCAGCTGGGTTGGAAGCATACGCTGAGGAGAGTCCAGTAATAGCGACAGAGCTCACTGTTTTCCGACCAAACCGGCGGTCACCACCAGCACCATGCGTCCAAGACACTGGATGGCTCTAGGACCTTGTCCAACATGTTGCTCAATGGTCGTAGAGATGACCCGTAAGAGTTTGGATGGGAGTAGGGGCAAGAAATGACAGATGAGAGCTCACAAGGGTTCTGACATGAAGGTGTTTGACATGGGGTGTGGCCACCACAGTAGTGATCTTGGCCTGATCTTTGGCATGGATTAGTCATCCACTAAGGTGGGCATGATGCCAAAGTTTCAACACAAATGGATCAGTCTAGATGGCACTTCCTTTGCAAACTTGCAAACTGGCCAGAAATGGAAATGAGGATGCTGGGGAAGAATAGCTAGATAGATCTGGCTCAAATTTGGTGTAGGGTAATGATTTGAACATATGGAGATACTGGAAAAGTTTCAGCTCATTTGGAAATGCCTACATGGTACTTCCTTTACAGCACTTCCAAATGGATAGAAACTTGAGAAAAATGCTGTGGATGAAAGGATAGAGGGATTGAGCTGATCTTTGGTTTCCATGAGTGATTTATCAATTTTAATCACCATGACAAATTTCAGCTCAAATGGATCATGGGTTCAAGCACTTCCCTTGCAATTTGCCCAACTGGACAGAATTTGCAAATTGATGTTGTGCTCAAAATTTGAACTATGGAACTTGGGTTCTTGATGGAAATGGTGAAGATATGGATAGGAGAAACTCCACAAATTATTTGGGATTTTTCCTGGCTACCAAAATGGTAGCTCCTTTAGAAAGGGCCCAAAATGCAATATTGGCATTAAATAGGAAAATGCAATTTCTCCTATTTAATTATGGCCAATATTTTTATGGGAGCTCAATATGATCACAAAGAATATCTCCACAAATTTTCATGAACTTTGGAGATGGATAGATATTTTCCTGGATTTAATTCCTTTAACTGGCAGAAAAAAGAATTAATTATAAATGAAAAATATTGCAAATGACTTGACAATATTTTTGCATACCCAGGGTTTACAAAGATAGGATGATCACTGGCAAAAGTTTGAGAGGCAACAGATCAAAGGAAATTGAGGTTCCTTTGTAACTGGAAGGATTAGGGTTTCCCTTTCGATAACTCAGAAGGTAGGGTTTCGACGGCAAAACCCTGAGCCGAAGATCTTGGGTGGCAAGGTTGGACTGGAGAGAATCTCTGGTTGGATAGGAAGGCAAGGCTGAATGACCATCTTCATATACCCAAGAGTGGAAGAAATCCGATAACACTAAGAAAAAAGACGGGAGTCAAATCCCGCAAAGGAAAGAAAACAGGAGCGAAAACCAGGGTGTTACAAACCTACCCCCCTTAAGAAAATCTCGTCCTCGAGATTTCCAGGCTTACCTCCCGGGGAAGGGGACTTACGTGTGTGCGACTTGGATCCATCAGTTGTCCCATCTTCGTTGATTCACTGACCCCTTTAACTGCCTCTTCTGATGGACCATGTGTTGTCTTTTCACACAGTTTCCTTGAATCCTTCTCTTTCCTATCAGGTGTACCTTTTGTCCTGGTAGTGGTATTGCTGGGTGGGGTAGCGGGTAATACCAACAGACAGCTCGATTTCCAGGGCCTGGAAGTAACTGCTTCGGGTTTTATTGTAATGCTTCGTACCCTGACTGTTATGGGCAAGACATCCTTTCCTGGTACCAGGCTTACGTGCTCATATGGTCTTGAGTGAGTGGGAGTGGCTTTCCTTTTTACTGTGTCAGAATGCTTAGTCTGGCTGTGGGTTCCATTCTGATGTTTCCTTCTGGCTTATGCATCCTGACTTTGCCCTTAGGTGATCCATTATTCAAGGAATCAACATGACTGAACTATGGCTGCTATATCCTCAACTGAAATGTCAGGCATGATCACAAAGTAATCATAGACAGTAGTCTCTTATTCCAATGATGTCATGATGTTTCTGAGCTGTTGGTGCTGGCGGGCTTTGAGCCATTCTATCTGAATGTCTTGTTTCAAACTCTATCGCTCGTGGAGATGGCTCTGTCATATATATAGCCTATGTAGTCCTTGCTGTGACCACTGAGCTAAGCATAGTATTGCTATCATCTGGTGTATCTTTCGGAGCATAGCCTCTTATCTTGGTTGATGGCACATATTTATGATGAGTATGACATGCAAGCTGCACTGTTGTGGCCGTATATGCAAGAGTCTGGCAAGGATTGGTATTACCACTTTATCCGTGAAACTGTATCTTGTTGACCGTTACGTAGGTTGTTCGTCCACCACTTCTTTGTCCTTGAAGATTCCTTTGATGGACCTGTAATGACCTGCGAGCATGGCTCCTTGATTGTTTTCCCGGTTTGTCGAGCTTGTTCTCAGAACTTACGCTTGCATACCTTGTAGGGATTGCTGTGCTCATATTCTTTGCAACATGGGGCCAATGTTTCTCTGAACACAGTCATACCCGACGAGTGGCTCGCATGAACTGATCCACTGGACTGCATGCTCACAACATATGCAGGTGTAGGATAAATCCTTTCATAACCACCGAGTTCTGAGGCGGATGTGTGTCCAGACTAGTTCGTGCTCCTGACAAGCTTGTTGTAGGCACGATGGCGTGTTGAAGAAGACTGAATTCCTTATGCTCGAAACTTCTGCCAAGGTAGCGTGCTGAAGAAGGCTGGGTATCGTGCCTTAAAAACTTTCCTTCATGTGGCTTGCTGAGGAAGGTCATGTGCCTTATGCCGGAAGTTTTTCGTGGTAGCACGCGGTGGGAGATGGGAGTGCCGTACCCCAGAAGATTTTTGCACCAAGTGGCGTACCGAGAAGGATTGGCAGTCTGGTAGCTTGCGAAGGAAAGCTGGGTACCTTACACCAGAAGCCTTTCACTGCGTACGTTGTCGGATCTATGGCCAATTCTGGCTTCCTACCGAAGTATCCGGAATTTTACCCATAGCGGAGCCAAAACTTGGTATAGGCCATACCTTGACTGAAGATATTCTGTTGTCACGCACATCGCTTATCATTCTATTGGTCTGATCATTGTTGCTGCAAAGGTTGCACAACTGGTGCAGACTTCATGTCGTTAATTAATTCAGAATACCCTTTGCATTCAACCCAGGTGTTGCCGATAATAAGCAGTTGACGGATAATTCCATTCGGTTCAGCTGAGCTTCCAAGCAAGTTAGGTGCTCCTTGATTCTGGCAACCGTGAACTGATCCCTGTTCCTTGCGAACCTTGTTTACTGTGCCCAGAAAATTTTGTATTTGTACCGGTGAACTTCAAAATATGCTTTGAAATTTGTACCAACGTACCGGAGTTGTGTTGTTGCTTTTGGCTCATTCACATTCTTGAAATATGTCCTCGGTGGGTGATAAATGATTCTTGGGTCCATTGAGAGAAGACTCAGGGTTCACTTCACTGACTGAAATAATCCCTGTATCGCGGACGAAATAATTTGTCCTTACTGATGTTCATCCTTAGTAGCTCATCTGCCTGTTCCTTAGGAGTGATTTGTTCTAAGGCAAACTCTCTTAGGTATATTCTGGCCTTGTCTGTTGCACACGGATTCTGCTTCTGACCCATTCTTCATTCTTGACAGATTCGGTGGTAATATTCTGAATATCCGGTAGTTGGCTGGACAGGACTATTGCTGAATTGGGATTATTGGGTATTATCCCAGTTGCATGCTGATCTTCTAAGGCAACTCTTGCAGATGGATCCAGTCATAGCGGAGAGACGGAATCGACAAAAGAAACAAGAACCGCGAAAAACCAAAAAGCAAATAAAGCTCAAATTTTTGCGGACCTTACACATGTGGCCAAGGATCCACTAGTATAACCAGTATAGCGCACTCGATGCACCTCTAAGGATTTAGAAGCGAAACCACACAATGCTCCTGGTAGCACTGGTGTCAAGCTCCTACTACTTCCTTAGGGAGCATCACACTCGACGCAGGACCATAGCCAAAGTGGCTTAGTCAACGTTCCTAATGTTGTCGAGGAGAGATAGAATTTATAAGCGTTTCCCAAAGGAAACTAGAGTAAGAAGAGAAATGCCATGGTTAGCAAGCAGGGTAAGGATATCTGGTTTACCTAGGGGTTTCAGGGCTCACGGTGTAGGAGATATGCCCTAGAGGCAATAATAAATGTTATTGATTATCTCCCTGATTCATAATTAGGTTTATGTTTCATGCTATAACTGCTATGGTTCACGAGTCTGCAATAACCACGAGGCTCAGAGGAAGACTCATATGCACGTGTGGGATAATAAACGGTAAAATGTATTCCTAGTCTGGCCTCTAAGACTAACTCAAGTGTTGCATGATGGTTCTGTTTTCCTGATCATGGGCATGTCTATGCGAGCAATTTTGAGGGCACAATGTTGGAAGAACATTTGTGTTGAATCGACCCGAATTGATGTTATGCTATGAGATACATTCGTCACAAGTTAATGGTTAATAACACAGAGATGGTTAACGTTTGCATGATTCCTTCGACCATGAGAGTATCAAGTTTCTTCATGCTTGCTTCATGAACTTTGGGGTTTGTTAAACGTCATCCGTAAATGGGTGGCTATTACGGCGGCTTACGGGTTCATGGAAAAGTATGTCAAGTAACTTGATAGCTCAAGATTGGGATTTGCTCCTCCGACGATGGAGAGATATCTCTGGGCCCTCTCAGTGTTACGGTATCCATCATCGTCTGGCCAGACACTTTGTGATTTGATCACGGGGATGCCGGAACACGGGAACGAGAAAAGAGAACAATACCGGTAACGAGGTAACTGGCATAGTGGACAAGTTGTTGATCCACGAGGATGCCAACATGTCTCACCTCGGGTATTTGTAACATATCGCGAAGCAACAGGAATAGCACACGGCAACTGGAGGTTCACTCGAATATTCATTCGTGTGGGTATAGGGGTCAATATGGGTGTCCACGGCTCCGATGTTGATCATTGATCGGAAGGGGTTCCATGTCATGTCTATACTTCACCGAACCTATAGGGTCACACGCTTAAGGGTCATCTATCTGCTGAATATTAGACAAGGAGTCTGAGAGAAAGTTTTCGGAAAAAGTTTTCGGAGACAGCGGAAAAGTTCCGAAGAGAGAGGTCACCGGATGAGTTCCGGTGAAACTGAAAAGTTGTTTCAGGGGATACCATTAAGTCAAATTGGTTTTGTCACATGCCTGATAATTCTTGGAGGGTGCCAGAATCATTCTGGAAACTTTCTGGAATTTTCCGGGATGAAAACCGGAAATGTTCCTGAGCTGCCGGAACCACTTCAGATGCTTTTCGCAGATGAAAATCACTAAACCAGAATTGTTTCGGAACACGTTAAAAATTATTTTAGTGGGTACTGGAAATGTTCTAAGCCCACATAAATATTTTCAGTTCGAACGGACGCTGAAAAATGTCGTCATGAATAGTGAATGTGCTTTTTGGGATATTTTTTGGAGAGCCACCTTTTTGGACTTGGACAAAGTTCTAGAAGGAAGTATCTTGCAAGGGAAGGAACCCCATTTGGGGGGGCCCTAGGGGTGGCTGGCCATGGGTGGTGGAGCTCCTTGGAGCTCCACATGGCACTCCCTTTCCCTTTCATGCCCTTTGTGTGTGACATAAAGTGGGGGTAGTTTGGTATTTTGAATACCCTTCCTACCCCTTGGTTTTCCTATAAATAGGAGGTGAGGGGGCTGCCCAAACCTCATCCCTTCTCTCATACACATGCCATCTGATGTTACCTGGCTTCTCTCTCCATCCCACGAAAAGAGTTTCGTAGAGCCGAAAGGCTGTCTGGGTTCCGGTGGGAACTAGTTCTGGACGGCGAAGCCCTGCCGGATAGATGACACCGTATGTGTGCAACTCTGTAGAGAGATCGTAGTTTCGGTCTTAGTTCGAGAGTGCCTCCCGAAGGGCTGTCCGTGCGACCGTCCGAGTTTCGAAGGTCCTCCCGAAGGGCTGTTCGAGTGACCGTCCGAGTTTCGAAGGTCCTCCCGAAGGGTTGTCCAAGGGGCAGATGAGGGTTTACATCCTCGCGGTTGGGAGGTTGTAAATCCTAGCTTCGGGGATCTGCACCGCCGATCGTCATCGACTCTACTTCCGCTGCGCTACGAGTCGGTAACGAAAAAGATCAAACCTTGTATGCAGTCTCCATAGTGGTCCTGAGCTGGTGCGTAGGTCAGAAATTTTTTGTTTTCTACTGCATTCCCCTACAGGGGCATCATGAGCCGTGCTATGCGTAGATGCAGGTTACGATCTAGAATACATAGAGATGTATGGGTGTTGCACAATATAATCAGGTAGTAGATGAGTTCTATTACTGAAAATTATTTGTGCGGGTAGCAGATGAAATCTGTTACCCGATGTTCTTGTTGCTTCCCTGGAATTTGCATATTTCTGATCTTGATAACAGCATGGTGGAGTTTCAATGTTCTGGCAATCCGTGATCCTGATTGATCAACGAAGTGCTAACAGTTCATTGAATTCCACCGTAGTTAAAAAGAAAGATGAAATTTCGCAGACGAAAGGGCAATGCAGATATGATCTGCACGGGGGTCATGCGTATGACGAAGTTTAGTATGGGGCTCGAGATTTTATTATCTCGTGTTTCATACACCCCGCAATGTTAATCTAGCGACTTGGATTATCATGCTTGATGATGGACGTTGGTAGCTTCGGTTTGTTTCGAAACCTTAGAAGCCACGTAAAACAAGTTTTTGCATGAACCAATTAGAGGCGTCTAACTTGGTTTTGCAGGATGGTTTGCATGTGCATATGATGTGGTATAGCAGTGCTCATATTAATTTGATTATGTATGAGATGACTATATGATGTAATATTAACATGACCTGCGTGTCATGATTCGGCATGATGGCTGGAGCCATATGATTGTCACTTTAATGACCTGCGTGTCAACCTTAAGTAATGCACTTATTTTATTAGCTATAGAGATAGCAATATTATCTGGTGCATCGACAAGGTGGTGGCAAGCTTCGCAAAGGTGAACACCAACGTGAATGCCGAAGACGAAGAAATGAAAGACTTCTCCGTCAGAAAGGGCTATACCATATCATGCTATTATGAATTGCCTGAGATGTTTATCCCTTATGATGCACCCTTCTTGATTGCGCGGTAGTCGCTTTTTATTAGGGTGATCTCTCACAAAAATATCAAGTAGTTAGTGTTCTCCCAAGTGTAGCACCGTCACGGCACCTATCTTTTCGGGGTGCGCCGTGTCACACGGGTACGAACGATTAGAGAAGTGTGAGGCGGGTGAGTTGAGACCTCGTAGCGAGATCACTTGGTTGTCTTGACGTTCAGGCATGACCGTCATGAGCTCGGAACACACGCATCGAAAGATGAACAAGAGTCACATAGAGATGTGATTGGCAAGTTGGCCTACCGGTTGAGATTTTCGTCATCAGTGGTGTTACACCAATGGCGAACAATTTAAATGCAGGTCTTGTATCACTCACAATCAATTATGAGAGATATTGATTTGAGTGGGAGCGCACTATAGAATTAATTCTTTTAATTCTCAGTGCAATTAATTGTGAACTTTGTCTAAGTGTAAATTGCATAATAGTTGTAGAATAATGGCTCGCGTTTCCACCTTCCCTATTAAAATTGAATAGTTGTTAAATATCTGGTTAAAACTGTACGGTTGGTAACGTAATGTGAGGATTGTCCTCAAGAGTGCCGAGAAGGACTTTGTCCTATCGCATGCTTTTGGTATTCTCCCGCTGATACTATGGATGATGTGACTCTCGTCCTTCGATCCAAAAGCTAAAATTCCGTTACGGTCAAGTGAAATATGTTTGCCTCCATGAGACCCGAACTTCGAAAGTTTGGATAGCTATGTGATATTCATGGAATCTGAAAATCATTTTCAGAGACAAACAAAGGCTAAAAGATATGAGATATCCAAAGCCATGTTTGTTTGCAAACTATTAGTAAAAGTGTTTACTGGGCATTTGACTGTTAAGAGAGGGATCTAGAAGAACGCCTGTCATATAATGAAGGTGAATAAAACAACAGCTTAAAGAGAAAGGAAGTGTCCGAAGGGTGTTAGTGAAACTTTCACGCCTAGGAAGTTCGGGGCTAACGCCACTCTCAAGTTGGGTGCTTCTTCTGAGAGTAGGAGAAATACTAAAAGTTAAATTGTTAGAAGTATAAAGGCAAAAAAAAAGAGAGAAGACTGGAATATCCAGCTCATGTATGAATGTCATACAAGTTTTTGATGTATAGAAGGCTGGTCAAAGATATAGTTCTTGGGAATTATGGTTAAACATGTTAATCACTAATTCTTGGGTATTGTGAGTTGATCACAAAGATACCCGCTCGATTGCATTCTGTTGCAACTCGATGTAAGAACTACTATGGCCTGAAAGACTAGCCAGGGATGAGGTTTTGATACACGCTGGAAACATAGTAAAAGTTAATATACCTTCCATTGGTGTATTACCTATGTATTTACTTTCATAATTCATTTTAGAGTTTCATATACTCTAGCCCTTTGCATAAGGTATCTTGCAAGAAAGTTGTCCATAAGAGAACTTTCGATGTTCAGTGTTATGAATAACATGAAGGGCCATGCTTCCATCCAGGATGGGATGTATGTTGTGAATATTGATGGTAATATGATACATCCATAACACTGACGCTAAATGTCGCAAGACTAAAAGAATACCACATATGTGTGGCACTGCATTTGGTCACACTGGAGAAACCCGCATGGAAAATTCCATTATGATGGATTTTGAAGTCGTTTGATTTTGAATCATCTGACACTTGCAACTTTCCTCTGAAAAGTGAAGTGACTGAAATACCGTTCACATGCCATAAGGAACGAGCAAAGAACATATTGGTGATCATACATTATGATGTGTGTAGTCCAATAAATGTTGTTGCAAGTACTGGATTTATCTATCTTCAGAAATGACTCAAGTAGATATATGGATATTTACTTGATGAGACGTAAGTCTGGATCTTTTGAATTCATTCATAAGGTTTTCAAAAATGAAGTAGAAGTTATTGTAACAAGAAAATTATGTTTCTACAATTCGATTGCAGAAAGGAATATTTGAGTTACAAGTTTAGCGAATGTCCGTGAAGATGTAATCGAACCATTTATGACATGGTAAGATCAAAGATGACATAAATAAATTTGCCATTATCCCTTTTAAAGTGATGCTTTAGAGACTGCGGCTTTTACGCTGAAAAGAGCTCCATCGGGTCCGTTGAAATGACGTCATGGTATGGTACGCCCAACCATATTATATCTTTTCTTAACATTTGGAATATGGGGCTTGTGTAAAAGGTTACAAACCTATTCCAAATCAGACAAGTGCTGCTTTGTAGGTTATCCCAAGTCATTGGGTATTCCCCCACCACTATACCGAGGCAAAGGATTTTTCCACAAAACGGTATGCTTTTAAAGAGAATAGTTTTTACAAAAGGTGAGTGGGAGGACAGTGCAACTCGACGAGATAACCAGTATCTTCGTCATCAGATCAAAGGAAAGGAACCTTGGAAGTGATTCCAGAGTTTCCTACTGCGACTGATACGGAAACCTCTACATGAGCTGTATGGACTTCGGTCGAACTTGCAGCTGAACCACATAGGAAAAACTCGTGCAAACCTCTCAGGTGCACATACGAGATATTGTTGTTAGACAATAGTATACCTACGATACACAAGGAAGCGATGATGGGCCCTGACTCCGGAATTGGCTAAATGCCAATACAATCCGAGATAGTTTCCATATAAGTGTTTCAAGATTAAAATCTTGATACACCTTTCGGAAGACTTAGAGTCTAACGAATATTTATGGAACTAAAAACTGATACGGATAAAAATGTTTTATCCATAAAGCTCGACTTGTTGCAATAACAAGTTCAAGGAGTTGACTACGATGAGGTTGTTTCACCGTAGCGATGCTTAAAGTCGGTTCGGGTTGAACTAGCTAATACATATTTCAAACATGAGATATGAAACAAGGATGACGAAAGGATTTCCATCTGATGGAAATGAAACCAAGGACTTGCATGTGTTACAGTCCAAGGTATTTTTTCAGTCCAGAGGATGCTAGTAAGTATGCAAACTTCAGAGATCCAGCGATGGACATAAGAGAGCAAAATGGAGTTGGAATCTTCGTGTTTTGATGAAATGGTCAAAAAGGTTTTGACTTCATCAATGGGTAACGAAGATGCTTGTGATTCAAGAAAGTAAGTGGGAGCATAATAATATTTCTAAAAACGTTGTGTGCTTGACACATTGTTAATTGGAAATAAATTTCTTGACACGAATTAGGACTTCATTCGAAAAGGGTTTTTCGATGAAGTGCTTGGGCTAAATAGCCTTAATATTAGGCATGATGATCTATGGAGATAGATTTACCTAATGGGGCTGAGCAAAGATACATATTGACAAGATGCTAAAACTTTTTAGCATTTAAAACGCCAAGGAGTGATTCTTGCCGAAGTCACATGGAAAGAGTTTTTGCAAGACTCGGTGTCCCAAAAACACTGATGAGCAAAATACATGATGGAGATTCCACACACCTTCGTGTTTGGATTAATCATGTATTCCATGGTATGTAAAAACAACCAGATATGTCCAATACTCCAAAGTTGTTGCGAGTATAGATACCAAAGTGATCAAAAGTACTGATCATGGGACAACAGTGAAAGATGTCATTAAGTACTAGAGTAGTACTGATGACATGTTTTCTCGCAAGCAGAGATTATGAAGTACTCTTTGTAAGTAATTACATCGATACAGTCTTCATCAATGCCCCATGCGATTTTCGATTTAAGTTAAGGATTTTTTGTGTAATACACAAAATGGTGGCACGGTAGTTGGAAATTGTTCCAAACAGGTTATTGTGGCGAATTCTATAACAAATGGCTAAGTATGTTGACGCTTTAGAAGCGACAAAGAAGTTGTTGAATCATATAGTTCATTCATGAACTTAGTATGGTTCCAAGATGGCTTTGGTCAATGGGACACTATTGCAGATAGTTGCTCCATAGCTCAGTCTGAGGAATCAGGTTTCGACCAATGATTCACACATATGCAAAGCCAAGTCCACACAAAATATGAATTTTGTGAAAGCGTGAAAACGCGAGGATATGCAAAGATACACACGGAGCTGAAGTCGTCAGATCCGTTGGACATCAGGCTATACCACAAGCGAAGCATATTTACACCGGTGTGCAACAGGTGTAAAGTGCATTAGCATTAACTAGATTATTGACTCTAGTGCAAGTGGGAGTCTGTAGGAGATATGCCCTAGAGGCAATAATAAATGTTATTGATTATCTCCCTGATTCATAATTAGGTTTATGTTCCATGCTATAACTGCTATGGTTCACGAGTCTGCAATAACCACGAGGCTCGGAGGAAGACTCATATGCACGTGTGGGATAATAAACGGTAAAATGTATTCCTAGTCTGGCCTCTAAGACTAACTCAAGTGTTGCATTATGGTTCTGTTTTCCTGATTATGGGCATGTCTATGCGAGCAATTTTGAGGGCACAATGTTGGAAGAACATTTGTGTTGAATCGACCCGAATTGATGTTATGCTATGAGACACATTCGTCACAAGTTAATGGTTAATAACACAGAGATGGTTAATGTTTGCATGATTCCTTAGACCATGAGAGTATCGAGTTTCTTCATGCTTGCTTCATGAACTTTGGGGTTTGTTAAACGTCATCCGTAAATGGGTGGCTATTACGGCGGCTTACGGGTTCATGGAAAAGTATGTCAAGTAACTTGATAGCTCAAGATTGGGATTTGCTCCTCCGACGATGGAGAGATATCTCTGGGCCCTCTCGGTGTTACGGTATCCATCATCGTCTGGCCAGACACTTTGTGATTTGATCACGGGGATGCCGGAACACGGGAACGAGAAAAGAGAACAATACAGGTAACGAGGTAACTAGCATAGTGGACAAGTTGTTGATCCACGAGGATGCCAACATGTCTCACCTTGGGTATTTGTAACATATCGCGAAGCAACAGGAATAGCACACGGCAACTGGAGGTTCACTCGAATATTCATTCGTGTGGGTATAGGGGTCAATATGGGTGTCCACGGCTCCGATGTTGATCATTAATCGGAAGGGGTTCCATGTCATGTCTATACTTCACCGAACCTATAGGGTCACACGCTTAAGGGTCATCTATCTGCTGAATACTAGACAGGGAGTCTGAGAGAAAGTTTCCGGAAAAAGTTTTCGGAGACAGCGGAAAAGTTCCGAAGAGAGAGGTCACCGGATGAGTTCCGATGAAACTGAAAAGTTGTTTCAGGGGATACCATTAAGTCAAATTGGTTTTGGCACATGCCTGATAATTCTTGGAGGGTGCCAGAATCATTCTGGAAACTTTCTGGAATTTTCCGGGATGAAAACCGGAAATGTTCCGAAGCTGCCGGAACCGCTTCAGATGCTTTTCGCAGATGAAAATCACTAAACCGGAATTGTTTCGGAATGCGTTGAAAATTATTTTAGTGGGTACTGGAAATGTTCTAAGCCCACATAAATATTTTCAGTTCGAACGGACGCTGAAAAATGTTGTCATGAATAGTGAAAGTGCTTTTTGGGATATTTTTTGGAGAGCCACCTTTTTGGACTTGGTCAAAGTTCTAGAAGGAAGTGGCTTGCAAGCGAAGGAACCCCATTTGGGGGGCCTAGGGGTGGCTGGCCATGGGTGGTGGAGCTCCTTGGAGCTCCACATGGCACTCCCTTTCCCTTTCATGCCCTTTGTGTGTGACATAAAGTGGGGGTAGTTTGGTATTTTGAATACCCTTCCTATCCCTTGGTTTTCCTATAAATAGGAGGTGAGGGGGCTGCCCAAACCTCATCCCTTCTCTCATACACATGCCATCTGATGTTATCTGGCTTCTCTCTCCCTCCCATGAAAAGAGTTTCGTAGAGCCGAAAGGCTGTCTGGGTTCCGGTGGGAACTAGTTATGGACGGCGAAGCCCTACCGGATAGATGACACCGTATGTGTGCAACTCTGTAGAGAGATCGTAGTTTCGGTCTTAGTTCGAGAGTGCCTCCCGAAGGGCTGTCCGTGTGACCGTCCGAGTTTCGAAGGTCCTCCCGAAGGGCTGTCCGAGTGACCGTCCGAGTTTCGAAGGTCCTCCCGAAGGGCTGTCCGAGGGGCAGATGAGGGTTTACATCCTCACGGTTGGGAGGTTGTAAATCCTAGCTACGGGGATCTGCACCGCCGATCGTCATCGACTCTACTTCCGCTGCGCTACGAGTCGGTAACGAAAAAGATCAAACCTTGTATGCAGTCTCCATAGTGGTCCTGGGCTGGTGCGTAGGTCGGAAAATTTTTGTTTTCTGCTGCGTTCCCCTACACACGGGTCGTTGCCCGGTGCGAGCGTTTCACACCGGAGGCAAGGGCCACGAGAGTTGGGGTCTGATGGAGCCAAAGACCTATGGGGTTGCCTTATGATCAATAGTAGCCGTGCCAGGTGGCAAAAATGGCTGAAATCCATCTGGGCTTTCTACTGAACACAAGACAGCGAAGTCTGGCTAGGGTAACCTATGGTCAGCCTGGCTGCTCTGATACCATCCGTTGTGGCGCCCCGCCTGATTACCACTGTAGCCAGACGGTCGCCACGCATGCCAGCCCAGGAAATCACTCTGGCATGCGCGTTTACAACAAGTATCATGAACACAGGCATTTCTATTAATGGATATATAAGTCTTACATGATCTATTACAAGAGTGATGACAGCGGAAAGGCTCTATCTAGGGCAGCATGGTCTTGGTGCGGCTCCAATCCACAGGGATCTGACTGGGTTACTCTCCTAGCCCGCGAACGCTCCGGCTCCTCGACGACGGATGACGGATCCTTATGTGAACCTGGCCATGTTAAAGGTCGTTGAGTACTTTTGAATGTACTCGCAAGCAAACCAAACCAACATATACACCAAGCAAAGCAATCCATGGCATTCAAGCATGCATTTGTTATTAGAGCAATATTAATTAGTGCAACATGGCATAACTAGCTAGCAATATCAATGATCATGTTATAGCAGGGTTATCTAGCAAGATAACTACTATGTAAAATACAGTAAAGTAAAGCATATCCAGTAAGTAATCCATACTCCGAACAATCTCAGGATCCAATCCAACTCTTCGGTCATCTGGCCAACTCTATCATAGCCATCCCATGGCTAACATATCATATTCCTGACATCATCTGATGTCGAGTTCTTCCATCATTATTATCTATATTACGGTTGACCACCTAGTGAGGCCTGGACGGACTGTCCAATACCGTGGACGCGGCTATTCGAATAGATTTTTCACTCTGCAGAGGTTGCACACTTTACCCACACCATGGAGCACCTGGCATCGTGATCCCATTCGGGTGGACCAGCGTTGTTCCAACGAAACCCGTCTGACCCGTGACTCTCCCATCATACCACCAGCAATCATCCTCCCCCGGAGTCCTGCCCTGGGTGGCCCCTGTGTCACCTCGTGACACCTGCCACCATCGTGGCCAAACTAAACTGTCCCAAACGGGGACCGCGCGCAAACAAACAACTGGGATCACAAGGTTATCGCCGCCTACCTGATCAGGGTAGCACGCACGCATAACCCTCCCTGTCTGGTGGTACCGATGAAAGAGCACGCGATCAGACCAAGTCAAGGTCGTCCCATACCGGCAAATGTGGTTGCACGGATAAGCCCGGACAGGTGACTCTAGATCAACCGGCTAAGTTTCATTAAGTAAGCATGTGGTTCACCACAATAAATTATGAGGGAAGCAACTAGGCATTTAAATTATTTACTATGAATTATTATATGAAAGTAATGAAAACAGTAAGTGCAATATAGCAGGAGTTTAATTATTTCTATCACAGGCATAATCAATAATTAAACGCGCAAGAATAACACAGAGTGATGCTTTAGAGCATATGGCAGATGGTCAGCTTGCCTGGGGGTGAAGGATACTCCGGGAAGAAGTGCGGGGAGTCCGCGGAAAGGATCGCCGGAACCGTTCTCTCTCGGAGAGGGCTGCTTAGAGGCAAAGGCAAAATGGTCATTTTCAGAATGTGGAAACATTATGAAAATGATACCATCGGAACGGGCTCGACAAACTGAAGACGTGAGCGTTGGTTTCACCTGAATCGGAGTTACGGGCAAAAAGATATAAAGGTTTTCTGTTAGTGGCCTATTTGTAAAAAGAATATTCACAACAGGGTCCCTGGCAGTTCGGCGGGTCGCGCACTCCAGTGGAATACGTTTTCCCGCAAGGGAAACGTAAGTGCGGCGGGCCGCGTCCACTTAAGCCTGCGGGCCCGGTGGCTGGGCCACTTACAGGCGGGCCCCGCCTGCCTTCTCTCTCCTCCCCCTCTTCTTCTCTTCTTCCTCCCACCTCTCCCCGACGCCGGTTACAGAGAGCGGCTGGACGTCGCCGTTACCGTCACTCCGGTGGCCGAGGGTCCGCGGCGAGGAGCGGGATCGAAGCAACAGACAAAGCCGCGCCTGCCCGTACCCGTGGAGAAAGCAGGGATGGACGGAGACGGCCGGACGGTAGATGGCGGCGGACGGCGGCGGGGTGAGCTTGGGGCACGGGGCTGCGGTGGCGGGGAGGTGAGGAGGAGGTCGGTCAGAGCTTTGCCGTGGCCGATGGAACTTCCCGGTGGATAAAGGGGAAAGGGAAGGGTTGCGGCTTGCTCGAATTTAAGCGGCGCCTGACGGCGGCCATGGCGGAAATGGGAGGCGGGGAGAGCGGCTTGAGCTCAAATGAGAGATAGGGCGGGGTGCTAGGAGGTAGAGGAGGATCTGGAGGTGCCGTGGGTGCCCAGGGAGGCTCGGGTCGTGGCCTACTTATAGGCGGCCGTGGCGAACGGGTGAGGATGGCCGCCGTGGCATCCTCATCTGCTCCCTGGAGCTTCCGGCGAGGTGGCGAGCGAGGGGTGGTGCCGACCTGACACTGAGGACAGCTCAACGTGGTGCAAGGAAGGAGACGAAGGGGAAGGAGACAGTGGCGAGACACGGGCACGACAGTACTCCGTTCGTCGTCGTCCCTGTCGGCACACGGCGCCACAGGCTCGGATGCGACGCCGGGGACGTTAGCTGGCGTCAAGGAGCTTCGCGGAGGTGCAGGGGAGCGAGATGGCGAGCTGCTGGCAGCTGGGTTGGAAGCATACGGCGAGGAGAGTCCAGAAACAGCGACAGAGCTCACTGTTTGCCGACCAAACCGGCGGTCACCACCGACACCACGCGTCCAAGACACTGGATGGCTCTAGGACCTTGTCCAACATGTTGCTCACTGGTCGTAGAGATGACCCGTAAGAGTTTGGATGGGATTAGGGGCAAGAAATGACAGATGAGAGCTCACAAGGGTTCTGACATGAAGGTATTTGACATGGGGTGTGGCCACCACAGTAGTGATCTTGGCCTGATCTATGGCATGGATTAGTCATCCACTAAGGTTGGCATGATGCCGAAGTTTCAACACAAATGGATCAGCCTAGATGGCACTTCCTTTGTAAACTTGCAAACTGGCCAGAAATGGAAATGAGGATGATGGGGAATAATAGCTAGATAGATCTGGCTCAAATTTGGTGTAGGGTGATGATTTGAACATATGGAGATACTGGAAAAGTTTCAAATCATTTGGAAATGCCTACATGGTACTTCCTTTACAGCACTTCCAAATGGACAGAAACTTGAGAAAAATGTTGTGGATGAAATGATAGAGGGATTGAGCTGATATTTGGTTTCCATGAGTTGTTTATCAATTTTAATCACCATGAAAAATTTCAGCTCAAATGGATCATGGGTTCAAGCACTTCCCTTGCAATTTGCCCAACTGGACAGAATTTGCAAATTGATGTTGTGCTCAAAATTTGAACTATGGAACTTGGGTTCTTGATGGAAATGGTGAATATATGGATAGGAGAAACTCCACAAATTATTTGGGATTTTTCCTGGCTACCAAAATGGTAGCTCCTTTAGAAAGGGCCCAAAATGCAATATTGGCATTAAATAGGAAAATGCAATTTCTCCTATTTAATTATGGCCAATATTTTTATGGGAGCTCAATATGATCACAAAGAATATCTCCACAAGTTTTCATGAACTTTGGAGATGGATAGATATTTTCCTGGATTTAATTCCTTTAACTGGCAGAAAAAGGAATTAATTATAAATGAAAAATATTGCAAATGACTTGGCAATATTTTTGCATACCCAGGGTTTACAAAGATAGGATGATCACTGGCAAAAGTTTGAGAGGCAACAGATCAAAGGAAATTGAGGTTCCTTTGTAACTGGAAGGATTAGGGTTTCCCTTCCGATAACTCAGAAGGTAGGGTTTCGACGGCAAAACCCTGAGCCGAAGATCTTGGGTGGCAAGGTTGGACTGGAGAGAATCTCTGGTTGGATAGGAAGGCAAGGCTGAATGACCATCTTCATATACCCAAGAGTGGAAGAAATCCGTTAACACCGAGAAAAAAGACAGGAGTCAAATCCCGCAAAGGAAAAAAAACAGGAGCGAAAACCAGGGTGTTACACTCCGCGCACGGAAGCACTTATGCCGCGCGCGCTTTTTTTAGGCGGCCACTGGAGCGCCCGGTTTCGCTGCGCGCGCGCTAAAACGCGAAATTTTGCAGCGCGGCGCGTTTTTGGGGCGCCTGTTGGAGATGCTCTTAGTCCCGATTCCTTAGTCCCGGTTGCGCAACCGGGACTAAAAGCCCTCCGATACCGGGACTAAAGGCCCTTTTCCTACTACTGTTGGTCAGCTTGGTAATCATGTAATCGTGCATGAAGTTGGTGGTCATCAGCGTCACCCCTCATACCTCCAGCTTGGTGAACATGCCCTTCTGCACGTTCGGAGGAAGCTCGCTGCAGTAAGAAAAAAAAAGAGTGAATTGATCAGCAATGGGTTGTCACACGATGTCACAGTGGAGAAGTGAGGGCTTGAAGTGGTTTAATTACGTGAATTCAGGGCCCTCGAAGGGGAATTTCTCTTGATCAGATTTTGTTTTCTCCGCTATCATCATGTCGTCAATGGTGGTCTCCTCGCGGAAGGTTGTGCAGATGAACTCGATGTTCGGGCCAGATCCCTTGGACACTATCACCTTCAAAGAAAGCCTACTATCTTCGCCTTACATGTTGTGGAAAATCCTAGGACGCACTTACTTGTGTTATCAGTCCTATGAAGCGCATAACAGATGAGGAGCAGAACAATGGTGGACATCATACCATAGGTGCATACCATAGCATTGTGGCATGCAATTTTCATATTATAGCACTGTAGAAAGGACTAGCGGAGGCAGAGGTAGACGCAGAGCAAATGCAGATCTTGTTCAAGATGATTTAGAGGAGGGGAGTGATGATGACTCCTCAGACTCTGACTATGAGACATAAATAGTGAATAGTGACTGTGACTTGAAGGAAGGTGATGATGGTGAATAAAAACAGTAAAAGTGGTGAAGAGAAGAAAGGCAAAGGAAAAGGAAAGCACCTTAAGGGAGATGCCAATTTTAAAGATGACATACTTGAACTTTCATATTCGGATGGCGGATATATGAAATTCAATTTCAAATATTTAACAAATGCAGATATGAATGAACCCAAGTTCCATGTGGGCCAAGTCTTCTCATCTATTGACCAGTTGAAAAAACCAATCAAGGAGTACAATTGCAAGGAGAGGTTAAATATCACATCTTCCGACAATGACAAAATAAGGATTGGAGCTAAATGTGATGTTGGATGCCCCTAGTACTCGCATGCATCTTACGACAACAGGACACAATCATTTATTGTCAAGATATTTTGTGTATTTTAGATTTTTTCCTATTTACTTTATTTTTAATTGTTCCTTTCTTTTTGCGAATATATTCATAACCTTCCCTAAAATAAACAACCAAGAGTTCGAGAAACCTCTTCGCATTACTCTCTGTGATAATATTTAAGAAAACTAAAATAAACCGGAACACATTCATACATGTGCATTCAACTAATAGCCAAATTGTTCCATCATGTCATATGTTTTGATTCCTTAAGTGTAATATAGAACAATTTGATTCCAAATATTTTTAAATGTCGTGTCTCCAATTTTAAAACAAACATCACATACATTGCAATATATGCCTTAAAATAGTGTGATTGTACTATGTACAATCAATGTTAATATTATACCAATAAAATCATTGGATTTTAATATTTAGCTGCATTATCATGTAGTTAATTTTGTTAATGTAACACTAGATAAGTAATATCTTTTGACGGAAGACTAATACAATTATAAGAAAGTAAAGAAAATTAGTATAAATAAATGAAAATCAGGGAACGATGATTTGTAAGTAATACTAAACTCCGAATGGGAAAAAAGTCGTACGTGCTTTTTAAGTGAAAATAAGCATATAATAATTCTTCAAAAAACACAACAACACATTTCCCTAAAGAAAAATAAAATACACTAAGAGACAAAATTCTTGAATCATGTCCTTGGTTTTCAATACAATGACGCCGCCGATGCATGGAAGAGGCAACTCACATAATATTTGGCATCTCGAAAGCCCGCGGCATGTAGGAAGTGGTGTTGAAGTAGTTTCATGCCGCTTGTTCGAGGTTTTTGAAGGTCTCGCCGCGGAGAATGCTGGAAGCCCGAAGCATATAGGACGATCCCTCTATGAGATCCGAGGTAGCGGCACGGACGCCCCCTCACAGGAGGCGTCCGACGTGGACGCGCGTGCGAAGGAAGGAGCGGCTAGATCATAGGAATAATGCATCGTGAGGATCTCCCTCGACGATGCCGATCGCTGGGGCGACGCTCAAAAATGTCGGACCACACACGCGGTGCTCATCGGCATGCGCGGTGTCAAGGTTTGCGGGAGAGGGTGGAGGGAAACGGGGGAATGGGAGGCTCGACAGTTATGTTGGTTCCGTGATTAGTTATGTTGGTTCCGTGATTATAGAGTAAGTATTTTAGTTTGTGAATTGACACGGGGCTCATTGTTACGCTCCCGATTATGCTTGTCAGGTTGTTACACAGGTTCTCTCCATCTAATGAAGCAAATAGAGTTACATATGATTTCCTATTTTATTATAGCAAATCCTCCAGCGAGTTCATTTGATTTCACACTTCAGTTCTTTTCCATGGCAAATTATCCAGCACAACTCGGTTCAGGTGTAGAGACCAGAGGAGAAAACTAAGCGAATTCATTTTGATTTCACACTTCTGTTCTTTTTCACAGCAAATTATACAGCGCAACTCAGGTGTAGAGATCAGGGGAGAAAGCTACGTTCCATCGTCTATAAATCAATACCACATAAACATACAAGTACAAGTAACACAACTTTGTATCAACCGGAGGACGGCGGATCTGGAAGGGCGAGTGTGGAAGGAGGCCTCGTGGCTGTCGAGCAGCGGCTCGGGCCGGCGGAGCTCCGGTGGGGCGCCTGGGACATGGGACGGTGGACCTTGAGGATCTGCCTCGGCCAGATCTGGAGATGCCAGGTCCCGCCCATGGAGGCTTGCTGTCTCGGCTGTGTGTTGAGTCACGGCTTCGGCCGCGGCGTATCGGCAGGTGGCCCGTATGCGGGCTGCTGGATGTTGCGGGTTTGCCCCATCCATGGCCGCCTCGACGGTTTTGCACTGGATCAGCCCCTCGTTGTCGGCACCCTCCTTGTCACATGGACCGGGGGTCCGGCCCTATGCCGGTGTCGCCCATGCCAAGGAGTGGCCTTGGGCGGACCTCGTGGACTTGCAGCGGTTGGGAGGCGGTTTGGACGCCGGGGTGGCGGGCCCAAGTGGTGGGCTACACGACCTGGCTTCTCGACGAGTCCTGGTGTAACTGGTGTTGACGGCGTTTTTTGGCCATGAGGATGGCAATGAGTGGTGTGATGGGGGATCCTGGTGTAGCGGTCGTCCTCGATGAAAGCTTAGCCTTGGTCTGGATCTGGTGCGCCCAACTCATGGTGATGGAGTCCCCATCGTGGAATTTCTTCGATGTGATGGGTGTTGGGGTCGGGCAAAAGCTTTGCGCCATGGCGCCGGCAGTGACATCACCTGTGGGTGTTGTGTTCCTCTTGGGGCTCCGTCATGGCCCTCTCCTTTCCCTCCGGATCTCAAGGTGAAAACCTTTGTTCGGCTCGGCTGGCGCGGCGACGCTTCACGTCGTCACCCTCTTGGGGGCGTCGCTGGTGAGATCCTCTTGGGGGCGTCGCCGGTGAGATCGGGTCCTCCGGGCACACGATGACGGTCTCATGTGCTTCTTCTCGGCAACCGGTTGGCGGTGTTAGCGTTCTCAGCTAGTTTTGTCGATTTTCCTTTTGACCAGCCTTTGAGAATTTCCTCAACACCTTGTATCATGAACTTTGTATCGGTGTGGTTTGCCTTTATCTATAAAGGGGGCGAGCCTGTTTCGTGTGGTCTTGTTTCATCGCTATAAATTTTCACCGCCCATCCCCAGGCCAGCACAACATTCCGTTCCATCATCCAAAATGTTCTACTCCTATTAGAGCAGGACGGAAGGAGTAGCAGACAGGCATAAAAGTGGAAGTAACACAGCTCGTATTAAGCTCAGGAAGTCTTTGTTTCATCGCTACTACCCACCTTTCTACAAGATTTTTCACCGGCCAGCTCCAGAAGAACACAAGTGAAACTCACCCTGCCTAGCTGCTGATACAGGACTACAGATACACTTCATACTACTGGTTTTGCAGGGTTCTTACCGCTCATGCTACACGTGATAGAAGGCTACGCTACCAAAATTTGTTGTCGTGTCACGCGGCAAGGCCATCTGTTCAACCTCCCTACTGGACCAAACCCTTGAGCTTGGTCATCCACCGGACGTACTCCTTGGTCTGCTTGGTAATCATGTAATCGTGCATGAAGTTGGTGGTCGTCAGCGTCACACCTCGTACCTCCAGGAACTTGAACAGGCCCTTCTGCACGTTCGGAGGAAGCTCGCTGCAGTAGGGAAAAAGAGTGGGAAGTGATCAGCAATGGGCAGTCATAAGATGCCAAAGAGCAGGATGTGAAGCAGCATTCTTACGTGAACTCAGGGCCCTCAAAGGGGAATTTCTCTGCATCAGACTCTGTTTTCTCCGCTATCATCATGTCATCAATGGTGATCTCCTCGCGGAAGGCTGTGCAGGTGAACTCAAGGTTCGGCCCAGATCCCTTGGACACTATCACCTTCATAGCAAGGCTACTATCTTCGCCGCCCTCACCTTCATCTTCATCGTCATCGTCCTTGGCGGCAACCTCATCGTCTGCCTCATCATCTTCATCAAACTCAGGATCCCCTTCCATGTTAGGCATGCTGACAATGACCTCGATCTTCTCATCCTTGTAGTCCCTTTTCAGAATAACCACACTCATCCCATCTTCATCAACCATTTCAAAGGGGAAGTCTTCTGGAGTAGGTTCCTGTCAAAAGAAGGACAAATGAATTGAGCTAAACAGCCTAAATCTTTGCAAGTCTAAGAACTGATGTTAAGCCAGCATGTGAACGGCTACATCTTGCAGAAAGTAGCACCTATCAGTCATTTCAGGATTTCCAGGAAATAACTAATGAATATAAATATCAGTTTGCATATTGCTCTCACGCCATTGTGAAGCCAAAGTAATTAAAACTGGAAATCAAACCCTTACAAACTCAACCACAGGTCTCACTCATTCAAACCAAAGCTCTGTAAAATCATTAGAGTGATCAGTGAACTGATATCAGCTGAATGGTCACAGCTGCCCGGAGAAACAGCAGTCCAAATATTCAGAATCATTTTGAGCACAACACCGTCAGAAGCAACATAAAACCAAGCTAAACTGCGATATATTGAACTGATGGTTGCGCATCTTACATGCTGGCAAGTTTAATTGATGAATATGCATAAGAAACAACAGGAAACCGAACTAACTTGTACATACGAACGAGCAGCTGCACGCCATGCATGGAAAGAAGCACATGCAGTCTGGCTAACTGTGGCATGCTTACTTAATCATATCTATTGTGCATAGCAAATAAGCAATAATTCCCCTTAGAGATGGGAAACTCGATATTAGCAATGTAGTGGTAAATTAGCAACGCAAAAAAAAAAAAGCAACGCATGTCCTATCGAACAATTACTAGTACACACCTTCATCCAGACATTCATGCGAGGTATCAACACAATTCAACAAAAAATATCAGTACAAGCATATCCCACACATTCCTGATGACAAACCCCCCTCTTATTCAGTCATGTAAACATCAGACAGACTGATATTCAGTAGAAGCCTAATTATTTGCAAGACCCAGAATTTATGTTAAGCTAGCAAGTAAACTTTTATGGATAAGTGTTACACCTTGAAGAAAGTAGTACGTATCACACTCATTTCAGGATTTTCAAACAAAAACTGATGAATCCTAGGCAGTTAAAAATTTGAAACCAAACACTCAATATATTAACCATCAACATCAATAGCACTCATTTAAATTCATACTCCATGTAATCATTAGAATGATCAGCAAACTGACACTGGGTGAGATGAAATGTCGCATCTGCTAAGCAGTTCAAATATTCAGACTCGTTTTTAGCACAACACTATAATAACCAATCTAAAATCCATAACAGGACGGTTGCCCAGCTTACATGCTGGCGTGCTTATCTGAATGGACATTCGAACACATGAAAGCGAGATAAATCATAAATCACAGTACAGTAGATAGGTAACATGCAAGAAGCAGTATCATGCTTAATTGACCATCAGAAATTCGCTCTTACAGATGGGCGGCTCCTGGTATACCGTCAATGTGGTGGTGAACTAGCAACGCATGGTCCATCCCTACCGAACAACCACCGGCAAACACCTATCGTCAGAGTCATCATCCACGCAAGGTACCACCACCATCACCCCGAACGAAAAATAGAGTACAAGCGTGCTACCGCATGGCAAATGCATCCCTAACTCCGGCAAGGATTCCTCTACCGCGCGCCAAAAAATCGGCCGTACAACGCCGCCGCTCAAAGCAGGGGCGCGTCGCGTGTCAGTGTCCCACGCTCTCGCTCACCTGCCCGTCGGTGGCGAGGTACTGCTCGGCCTCCCGGATCTCGAGGTCGATGGCGGCGGGGAGGCCCCCGGCGCCGCCCCCCTTCTTGTTCCTCTTCTTGACCTTGCTCTCCATCATGACCGGCGCGGAGTTGGCCGACCCCTGCGCCGCAGCCGCGCGCAGCGGGCGCCGGGCCGGGGCCGCCCACGCGCCCACGAGCCCGCCGCGGGGGACGCACGGGGCGGGGCGGAGGAGCGCCGCGGCGGTGGAGGAGGCGGCGGAGGCGGAGACGAAGGAGGCCATGGCGGAGTGGGAGGTGGGAGAAGGGAATGGGAATGGATGGGGGAGGGGATAAGGCGAGCAGGGGTTTTGGGTTTGGATTTAAGACGAGTACAGAGCGGTGCGCCGCCGTTGGGTCTGTGTGTGGGCCCCGCACGTCAGTCACGGTAGAAGCTCTGTTTTTCTTTTATAATATTTTTTGTAATAAAAAATAATTAAAAGTGGATAAGTACCAACCTATCTTCGGTCAGCATGCAAGGACAGCATGAGGTGACCAGCGGTTATATTAGGCTGTTTGTAATGGATGTATCATAGTTAGTATCATGCATGTCAACCAGACAAATTAGATGAGGTGGCATGGAATTAAATGAAGAATGAGATGGTTCAGTATACCGTATCATAATAAATGCTATATTATTACTCCTTCCCTTCCGGTTTATAGGGCTTATCTCAAAATTTTAGTTTTCCCGTTTTATAAGTCTCAATTTGATTGTTTCCCATCGCATGTTCAGATTTCAAGGTGCATTAAATCGTTGCATGCAAAGATTAAGAAAAGATTGACCAATGCATGTTAAAATCATTGCATGCATTGCAATTAATGCGTTGGTAAAAACAACCTTTTGAGTAAAACGAGCATATTAATTGAGTATTTTTGCAAACTACAAAAACTATTCCACCACTCACCATCTACCTTGGTTAGTGAGATTTTTGAATTGAGCCCTATAAACCGGAAAGGAGGTAGTATATATGATACTATGCATTAGGGAGGTAATATCATAACTAGTATCATATGCATGATCTAACTTATGATATTATCCATTACAGGCAGCATTACATGTAAAAAAACAAGTTGACAGATGTGCACGAGAAGAGACATGTGAATTTTTCATTTATTTCTAGGTGTACAAGGAAAAAAAAAGATGAGAATGATGATATCATCAAAGTGAAAGTTGTTTTCGGCTAAGAATGTTTTCTAGGTCAACCACTTGTCGACCCAGGACCAATTTGGATCTAGGACTAATTTTTCTTTCCGTTGATTTGCATATCGACGAGGGCTTTGAAACTATAACTCACTTGAGCATTTTCGATAAAACAAATTCGGAATCTTTTCTTTACCACATGGCAATGCACTAGCCGCATCATTTTATTTGTAACAAGTTGTCGCACCATCCGATATGCATATTACCAACATGAGGATAACTGTTACCAGACAATGTTATAAGTGCATCAACATTACCATCATCGGCATAGTGGAACCGAGAATTGTATTGATCTCTTGAACTAAACAGACAAATTGAAATGTGGTAACCTTAATAATAATGCAGAGATAACGTCCTTATCCGGGGGGGGGGGGGGGGGGTGGATCCAGTTTTAAAGCTCTGGTGGAAACAAACTGAAATATGACAATGGATCATAGATCAGGTACAAGGCTTAAGGGTTCAAACATTTTGAATTTCAAGAAATAACATTTAAAGCGATGTTGTCATTGGTTGCGTCAGCTCCCTATGCATCATTTCTTTTATTCTATCATGACTCAGGACATCACGCTCTAACCCAATTGTGTGTATGGTCGTGAGCGCTAAGTCTATCAAATAACAAATTTGCTAGGTGCGGTAAGTTTATTCGAATAAAATATAACCAATAAAAAATCATTGTCTCTTCATATTATACTAATTTTAGTTTTGAAAGTGTGCTAGTAAAAAAGTTTGTTTGTATATCAATGTAGAGAAAATTACCAACACTGACAAATATATGAAGTTGATACCGCCAAATTCGCCACGAGATGTGTGATATTTATGTTTTTATACTATTTTAAAGCAACATATTTGTAAATAAAATAATGGTCAAAGTATCACACTGAAGACAATATAAAATGTTTCAAGACTAAATGCTTTAAAACAGAGCGAGTAGAATTTACTCTTGGGCGCGTAGTATTTGCTGAATTTACTCTTTGATATTGCACTGAACATAGAGCAACATATATCTTGGATTTGCTGAATTTTGCAAGTAAGGCCTTGTACTGCATGGAGGTGTACGTCTTAGATACAAGGCGAGAGGGATCCAACGGCTGCAGGAGGCCCTTCCCCGCGCTCTATGTAAACCAGGAGTCCAGGACTAACGCCGCACACAAGCCCTAACAAAATAAATCCAGCCAGATCATTCCCCTCTCACTGATGGCTTCCATCGTGTCCAAGCTCGCGCGGGCAGCCATTTCCGGCGGCAGTCGCCCGCCCATCTCCCCGGGGCCGTGTCTCCGCCGGCACCGCCAGCTGACCGGCGGTGCCCTCCGGCGCATGTGCGGCGGCGTCTCCCCTCCAGCTGCAGCTGCAGGTAATCCCTAGTACAGTAGTACTATTTCGAGGAATAGTTTAGGGTCTGCCTCTTGCGGAATTAACCATCCTTCATTTGGATCTGAATTTGGTGCTTGAAATTCCCATTATCATTTCTCATTATCTGTAGATATCGATACATCTATTTTAATAAGCAGGCATACCCATTCATCCGAAATCACCACACATCTAACGAGCATATATCTCGTTTGTATAACAGTTCTGCCTTGCAAGGGTAGATCGTGCAATAGCAGTGCATGCAGTTGATCTGGGCATTGCAAAATCAATCAAATTGTAACTCTTATCTATCTATGCCTGCTGTGCTGAACGACAGAGCCGGAAGAAGAAAAGAAATGCATGGGACCCGATTCAGAAGGCATAGATTGCCTCGATATCGCCAACGAGAATTGCAAGTCCAAGGAATCCCTGTGGGCCGTGTACGAGTACTGGTGCAGGTATCATGAGCTGTCGCGCAACCCTGCCGAGATGCGCCGCCGGTTCAAGACATTTAGCAAGGCGGCAAGGCGTGTGCACAAGGTCAACAAGTCGGGCGCGAGCTACAAGTTGAGGCTCAACCAGTTTGCGGATATGTCCCCGGCGGAGATCAGGAGGGCTTTTCCACTGTTGCGGCCGCATCTTTTGGGTTAGGATTCCTGGCTTAGCTAGATCATTTGGGTTTAATAAAAGCTGCATTTCCTGCATCTGGTAAATTATGTATTATTGGAGAAACATCTTGCGCTTCTTCGTGCGGAGAACATCGCACTCCTGGTTAATCTGGCAAACATTTTCAGTTTGCTTGTTCTTTCTAGGGTGAAGACAGTTCACCCTAGAAATAGTGTCAATTATGTTGATCGCCACCATTGTGTAGATCGTGTAAATAATAAAAGCTAGTAGAAAGCTTAAAGGATTCATTATGATGAAATTGAGAGTGATCGTAGTAGCAGCCATTCTGCAGCACACAATATCCAGGCTACTGACGAGAATGGAACAAATGCTGCTGCTGACGCTCGTAATGCAAGCCAAATCAGTGAAATCTCGAGATGCCACACCAGCAACATCATCACTATATTTAATTAGAACGTACTACCTCTGTAAAGAAATACAAAAGCGTTCAGATCACTATATATAGTACTATAAATCATCGATCCAGTATGTTTTCCTGCGGTCCGAAACCACAAAACCTTAAGTACTACTTCCTCCGTACATAAATACTTGTTGTTGGGGAGAACTAGTACAAGTTTCCCCAGCTGCAAGTATTGTGATACAGAGGGAGTATACAACACCCCAAGGTCATCCATACCATACATCCATGCCAAGAAGAAGAAGAAGAAGAAGAAAGACCCAGAAATGAGAGAAGATGATGATCCATTCACTCCATCACAGGAACGCCCCACGGATGGCTGGAGGAGCGGCGGCAAACCCTAGACGGCCGGAGTCGTCGGGGCTGCCAGTGAGGCGGACGTAGTACCGCGCGGCCGATGGTGAGTCGCTGCCGAGGAAGGGGCTGTCGCCGGTGGCCGCCAGCCACCCGCCTTCGGCGTAGTGGAGGATGATGGCCCTGTACAGGAACGGCAGCAGGCCTTCCATGTTGCTTGTGTTTGTTTTTCTTCTTGTATATGTGCGCAGAAGGAAAGGATAGAGGCAAAGGATTGTTGTGCCGGGGGTTTTATAAACAGGCAGCAGCTATGACAAGATATGTATCAAAAGATGTGCTTTGAGTCTTAGCTAATCAAGGTTAGTGGATGATAACCAACTTGCTTAGCTTGCAAACTGAAATGGTCAATGAGAGGAAGAGACATTTGTGATAATGGATTAATGATGGAGTCGGGTTGCAAGCTTCTGGTGGAAATGAATTTTGCGAGAGGAAAGTGATACCTGCACTTCAAGAGAGGACAAGATGCAGTTTCATATGTATGCGACAGGTATGGAATATTTGAATATGCATCTTCACAAGGACAAACAAAGAACAAATCTGCTGGCTCTGGTTCAAGGAAGACCAATACAAGGAACAAAATATAATAGACAGAGATCTGGTTTGGAAACAAAGGACATCTTACCTCACCTCATGGCATAGTCTAACGGAGTTGGTTATCCACTGTTGTTAGTGCAGCTTTTAACAAAACCTGCCACTGCAAACATACTAGAGTACATCTACGCTTAAAACCCATGTCAGGTAGAGACCAACCTTCTCAGGTGTCTGAACCTAAATAAGTGGTCGACCTCGGGCATCATCCGAATTGTGACAATGACACACCCAGCCAAGAGCCAAGTCACAGAAGCATACAAAGGGACATGGGTACATGACAATCAGCCTCTCTTGGAGGAGTTTACATTTGACCCCCAATAATGTAACACATAGTACAACAGTGTAAAGTTCTTGCATATATATCTGTCGTCTGGCCTTGCTTGCTTAATATAACACATAATTTAATCTCCAGAAAGAATCTTCTAGCAACAGGTGGTAAAGCCTCTCTACACACGCTACCTACGGCAGAAGGGCTGGCTCTCTTAGTGTGACACTTCCTCCGCACAGAGTCCACGGGGGATGAGCAGGAGATGATATTGCTTACAAAAACGGTGTGGCGGTGATCCAAGGTGTCATGGATAGACATTACCCCGGTCGGCAGCAAGATACTATGAGCTGAGGTGGAAGATTTGACAGTCGGGTTCATAGTTGCCCTTAGAAGCAGCCTGCTCAAACTTCTTCAATGGCCCTTCGTTCTCTGTCAAGCCTGTCTGGATAAAGTAGCGCGTCCACCATGAATTACTCCGCAGCTTTGCCTGTCAACAACACACAACGCAGCAGGTTTTGTCAGTCAAGGCTACTACAGAAAAATCTCAATAGCACAAATGTACAGCCTAGCAGACTTGGCAATATGCAATACTGCTGTGTAACACGGTAGGTCAGAAACTTGGTTAACATATGAGATAATGAGATACAACTTCATTCTATGATGTGATACATCCAAATAACAAAATGTCACATAAGCAAGATTAGGTAAAGCATAAGCACTGATCTCTGGGTGATTATTAATCTATAGGGTAAACACAGAACTCTTCAGTGATTTCTAATGATTCCTTTTCGGATCATGAATTCATGAGCATGAAATGTGCTCAATTTGTTTAGCTTTAGTTCAGTAAAATGGACACTCTGAACTTGAAGTCATATAGGAAACATTTCTTAAGGCCAGCATGCCAGCAAACAGAGGTCAGTTGTACGTACCGGTCTTCCGAATTTTGGTAGCTCAGAAACTTTAGCCTTCTGCTGTCCTGGATTGCCTGGATAAGAGTAACAGAAATCAATGTTAGCTCAGATATTTTATATCATCCACCAGACATAGTAAATCATGCACATATACCGCAGAATTAATGAACATTAAATAATACTACTGTATAAATACAAACATCAAACCCTACTACTATTCCCTAACAAGTCAGAAAAGAGAAGCATTTCAGGACGTGCGTGTAGACTTGATTCAGAAAGTAGTTCTATATCACTATAATTGTTGGGCTCTACAAATTTATATCATGACAGAAACTAGTGGTCAAAACTGTATTTTGTGTTTATGTTATATCCAAAACAACACCGGTATGTTACTTAATAACGTTAATATCAGAAATAAGTTCGAGGGGAACCATCCACAACTATTGGCAGAACATTGGCAGGATCAAGGCAGAATTATTGCAAACGTAAAAAAAAGGATTGCTCGCACTATATCTCACAGATACATACACAGAAGGTCAGTAATGTTATCACTCGTAGTAAGTTTTAGGTCTAACAAAACTATCATCAGAAAAAAAAACTAAGAAGGAAATTATCTTTTACTCTGAAGACAAACAAATACGTGCAACTATATGTCAAATAAGGGTCCTCCCAAAGAAAAGAAAGTAAATGTCTCAAACTAAAAAGAAAAGGACATACCAGTAAAGATAACAAGGCCATCGGTGGAGACCCTTGCTAAATCAGGAAGTGTTTTGTTCAGATACCTTGGGGTCAGATAATCCAAAGCATCTGATACGACAACAAGGTTAAAAGAATCTGGGCGGTATGGAAGAGAGAACTTGATATCAGACAAACGGACAAAGCCCTTGCGCACAAGGCTTTTGCAGCTACTATCAGCATCCTCCAAATCATAAGGCTCCACTCCCCATGCTTCCTTCCCTTCTTTCAACAAGTTCGAAACTACTGTACAACTATCTGGGCCTACATGGAGAACCTTTTGCATAGCACTGCCATATGCCTTTTTAAGGTAAGGAAGCGCCTGGATAACTTCTGATGTGCAAGAACCTGGATGCAAATGCAAAACAAAGGAGGTAATTAAAAGAGGAGCATACAATTCCTCCCAGTAATGATCTGGGAAACAAAATACAAAGAAGACAGTAACATACAACACAATCAGATCAACCAAACATCAATGTTCGCTGAAGACCAGGACACTGTAAAATATCTGTGTTGGCCTGTAACAAGCTGATAATTAATCATTTCTGAGATAGTTTATTATAGCTTTGGGGATTCGCTACTTGGCTATTCTGACGATTATGATAACAGGGTAAACAGGATAACAAATTTCCTGCATTAGAACGAACCACACAACAAAATTATGTTGGTAAGATACAGTTTCCATGTTCTGTGAGGATATTGATTATTCACTATCACATCTCCTAGTGAAAACTAAAGACAACCCACTAACAAACAAACTAGGAGGCTGGAAGAACAAATATAGATAAGAGTCAAAATGCAGGATAGGCCCAGGACACTCCTATTATCAAATCAACACACATAATGTGGATGTCTCATATGAGCATTATGTGCTGTAGTGCCAGTAAACAATGATAAGATAACAGAATATAGTATCTTCATTGCAAATTATGGTACTTGTAGCAAAACAGTTTGAAACAAAGAGAAGAGTTTGAAACAACAACTGCACAATACATTATAACGAGAGTAAGCTTGAACCAGACAGAGAAGGGAACAGTTCCGAATTCAAAGCTAAAACGTTCACAACATATCCAACTCGCAAGTTCAGGAGGCATAATTCAGAAACTTGCATCAGGGCCCTCTATAAATAAGAGTAGGATTCGGCTTGACACAGAACAGCGACATAAAAGAATTATATACCTTCAGCTCTGCTGACAGCTTCTCTGCTCGTAACAGTTACACCTGGCCATCAGAGAAAGAGTCAAAACAAGAAGTATAAGACCACAATATTTACATCTTTCTCACTGAGACCAGACCACACACCAGTAAATTCAATCACAAAGTATATCCATAAGACCATATAATAGTCCTAGAACTCCCAATTTAATCTATAAACAGCAGGTACAATACAATTCCCCTCTAGATACATTATCACAAAAAACATTATTACAAGCACCCATACTGTCAAATTCAGTATCCAGTTGCTAACTGAAACAAGTTCAATTGAAAGCAGAGCAGAGAACAGGAAACAGAGCTGCTTCATGTGACTGTTGCTTGTTTTGTCGGCCACTTTGCAATATCAACTAAACACACAGACATACAAAACAAGGAAACTGCGTACCGAAGCTGGGAATTTGCAACCCACCTGAGCCGCTGTTGAAATAGACGATCAGAATAATCACTCCCTGCAACAATCAAACAGGCAACCAGCAGCAGAAGCTTCGGTCAGCATTCAGCAGCCAAACACGCGCATAATCCCAAACAGCAGCGTCAGCCTTCCCGCGAGGGGAAGAGGGGTGTGAAGGTGATTTACCAGCAGGAGCAGGGCCATGGTGAGCACGGAGGGCGAGCGCGACTTGTGGTGGAGCAGGCTGGCGACGGTGGGCAGGCCCCCGTCCGAGGCCCGGCGGCCGGGGTTCACCGCCCTCCTCGACATCCTCCGCTCCTTGGTCCCCACCCTGACCGATCGGACCGATCCACGCGGCCACGCTCCTCCCCTCTCCTCGATCACCCTGCGCCGACGACACACAACAACAGCAAACCCGCGTCAGATTGAACAGCCCACACCGACAAAACCCGAAGAGAAACGAACTCCCGGAATGCCGCGGCGCGCAGGCAGTCAGATCGGTCGACCGCGGCGCGGGCCCGAACGGAAACCCCGGGAATCCCGGCGGCTGCCGCGGGGGGAGGAGAGGGTACCTGTAATGGCGGCGGCGGCGGTGCTAGGGTTGGGGCGGATCTGGGGGCGGAGTGCGGGGGCGGGGGATCGGAGTGGAGTGGGGTGGGGGGAGAGCGAGTGGGTGGCGATCCGACGAGATAGGGACGGGGCGGGGAACGGGAGCTGCTGTCACGGAGTTAAGAGCCCAAATCGGTTTTAATTATCGTGCGACGCTATATATACGCGTCGGTGCGCCGAGGCATTAGCCAGGGAATTAGTGCGGGTCGGCCCGAATCCCGGCGCGCATTAGATTCGGGGATGTCGGTCGCAGCGCTCCCTCACGCTGACCGGTGGGGCCAGTCCCAAATCTTTTTTTCTTTTTGCATTCGGCTGGCCCGGGTCGTCTGGGGAGGGAGTGTGGGTGGGTTCCGGCCCAACCCAACCCAACCCAGCCAGGCCGCCCTAGTCAGTGGTCAATGGTCGACCCAGTGCGTTAACCAGGTCAAAAAGGATCGGCGCGCCTCGCACTATCGATTCTGCATGCTGCAACGCACTGCTCGGACTCTGAGTGGACGCTGGCCAGCAGCAAACTAGCACAACCTCGGACTTGGGCCGGGCTTTTCCGGGCCGACACGAACCCTGGCCGACATAGTACGGCCCAGAACACGGCACGACACGGAGTAAAACAGGCCGGGTTTGTCTAAAAAAATTGTAAAAGAGGCCAGGTTGGGCCTCGATATCGAGAAAAATAGGTGGCGCGGGCTGTGCTTGGGCCGGCCTGGCCCGGTTGCATCCGAAGCCTCCAAAACGCGTGCTGTGATTGTTGGGCGAACCTATCTAATCTAGCTATGTTTTTGTAAGCAAAAAAAATAGGGATTTTTCGGATAAATATGTATAAGGTGCTTTAATTGTTGTTCAAAATAGAAAATGCATATTGTAGTTACAAATATTGATTCAAAATGATGAAGTCTAATATTTTATTGTATTGGGCCGTGCTTGGGATCAGTTCTTTTGGACGGCTTAAAAAATAAGCAGCCCCTTCCCAACTTAAAAAATAAGCAGCCCCTAAATTTGTTGAGACTTCCATAACTAGTTTAAAAGCCCCAACAAATGAGAGATGTGTGTAATGGGAGAACCTGGGTAGGGAGTGACATAATTTTTAAGCTACCAAAAGAACTGACCTAGTCCAGCCCGAAGGCGTCATGACGGGCCATTTAGGTGGTGATTAGGCCTCCCCTTGGCATGGCAGCACGACACAACGCGACAGGTAAACTAGGACGGGCTGGTCCGGTTTGTGATGGCCCGAAGCACAATGGGTTCAGGCCCGAAGGGCATGGCACGGCCCTGGTCCCAAGTTTAAGCACTAGCCTAAATTAAGGTCGCAATGGCGAAGGTAAATCAAAGAACACTCCATACTCCAAAACTACAGATGCGTATGCTTGGTCTCTTCCATGGTAAATGATATGTCTTCAACGTATCGATAATTTATGAAGTATTCATGCCATACTTACCCATGTTTATAATATTTTTATATGGTTTTGATGCAACTTTATATGGTTTAATTGGAACTAACCCGGACTGACGATGTTTTCAGCAGAATTACCGTGGCGTTGTTTTTGTGTGAAAAATGAAAGTTTTCGAAATTGAACGAAACTTTTTAACGATTTTTTCTGGAAGGAAAGGGACCCGACAAGCTTCCAGGGAGTACCAAAAGACCCAAAGGGGCCCCACAAGGCAGGTGGGCGCGCCTAGGGGGTGGTTGCGCCGACCTACCTTGTGGCCCCCTGTGGCACCTCTTCGCGTGATTCCAACGCCAAAAATTCCTATATATTCAGAAACCTCCGAAAGTTAACCTAGAACTTCCGCCCCGCCACCGGAACTCTCTGTATCGAAGAAATCTCATCCGAAGCCCTTTCCGGTACCCTGCCGGAGGGGGAAATCATCACCGGAGGCCATCTTCATCATCCTGGCGGTCTCCGTGATGAGGAGGGAGTAGTTCACCCCCAGGGCTGAGGGTATGTATCATTAGCTATGTGTTTGATCTCTCTCTCTCTCTCTCTCTCTCTCTCTCTCTCTCTCTCGTGTTCTTGAGACGGCACGATCTTGATGTATCGTGGGCTCTGTTAATATAGTTGGATCATATGGTGTTCTTCCCTCTCTATCTTGATGTGATGAATTGAGTCTTTCCCTTTGAGATCTCGTTATGTTGGATTGAATACTTTGGATTTGAGAGCACTTGATATATGTCTTGCATGTGGATACCCGTGGTGACAATGGGGTGTTCTATTGATTAAGTTGATGTATGTTTTGGTAATCAACTCGTGGAGTCCCGCGGTGACATTGGGGTAATCTATGCATATGGGTTGATACACGTTCTTGTCCTACTTTCTCCGATAAAAATCTTGGGGTAATCTTTGAAGTTCTTTGTGTTGGATTGAATATGATGAATCTGAAACTGTTTGATGCATGTCGAATAATTAACCCATGGATACTTGTGGTGACATTGGAGTATCTAGGTGATACTAGGGTTGATTGATGTGTATCATATTGTTATTCTAGTACAAACTCTATGGATGTTTGTGACACTTATAGGGATGGCTCAATAGATTGATCAGAAAGGATAACTTTGTGGTGGTTTTACTACCTACAACAATTTCATCTTATGTTCTCCGCTAGATAGAAACTTTGGAGTGATTCTTTGTCGCACGTTGAGGGATTGTTATATGATTCAATTATATTAGCACTGCTGAGCGATTGTACTAGTGAAACTATGAACCCTAGGCCTTTGTTTTCAAGTATTAATATATCGTTTTTCTCGCTGTTTACTATTTGCTACCTTGTTGTTTTTATTATTTCAGATTACAAAAACCTATTTCTACTATCCATACTACACTTGTATCATCATCTCTTCACTGAACTAGAGCCCCTATACAATTTGCCATTGTATTGGGTGTGTTGGGGACACAACAGATTTCTTGTATTTGATTGCAGAGTTGTTTGAGAGAGACCATCTTCATCCTATACCTTCCACGGAGTGATAAACCTTAGATCACCCACTTGAGGGAAAATTGCTACTGTCCTACAAAACTCTACGTTTGGAGGCCTAACACGAGTCTACAAGAATAAAGTTGTGTAGTAGACATCAGTAAATCGCACGGTTAATCCTTGGAGAGATGTCTCGACTCTCGACCAATATACATGCATAACTAACCGGCCATGAATACTACCAGAGTTATCTACTTATCTTGGTCATGGTGGCTTGTGCTGCATTTTTTGTCGTCAACAACTCCTCCTTGTATGGAAAAGAGACAAATAACTTATACTGCTTGACTTCAAGGATACATTCATCTTTGATCCGTAACAATTCTTCAGATCCTAGAATGATAACACTTTTTTGCGATTGGAAGGTGCCTGTGCAGGTGCTAAAACAATGGCACTCCCATTTTCAACCTCTTCTCTCAAGATTAAAATAAGTTTCTCCTGATGGGCATCACCCCACACCGTCTTCTCAGTCATACTTCGATCAAACAAAAAAAGTCAATACTCCACCTCAGGTATAACAATTATACATGTTGTAAACACTGAATTACTATCAAATCTGCATGAGCATAGCATTACTGGCACCAGACGCTATCTAATCACAAATTTGAAGAAAATTTTTGCAACCATTTGTCGGTAGAAGCATTGGCACATACAAATATGAAGCACAATCCATTCACATGTAAACTTGAAAATGCACTAGAGTGTAGCAATATGCAACAAGTACTAATGAATGTGAACTCACAATATCCAATCTATGGCTAGAAAAAAATACATGAACAGAGAAGGTGAGATGCAACAGGATGGATGGGGGATGAGGGACGAGGGATGGAAGGATGAGAGAGGGGAGGAGTGGAGTACCTTGATGTGGACGGGGGGTGGCAGCGGCTCGATACAGTGCACAAAGGGCAGTGACTCGATCCAATGGACAGAGTGGCAGTGTTGGGGGTGGTTGGGTGGAAGGGGAGATGATAGCGCAGTGAGGAAGGGCATGTCGGAGGGCGGCAAGACGATGGATGGCCGCGCCGAAGGGCGGCGTTGCCTGGTGAGCCAACCTTACAGCTCGTGATGGCAGCGGCTGCGTCCTGGTCTTGTGTTTTTATGGGAGCGTGAGGAGTGAGGGAGCCATTGTCTGCTCTTTTTTTTAGGGAGAGTAGGGTTGTTTGGTCGCTCGATCCACCCGCATTGAGAAGAAAAAGAACGAATCGCTTTTCACTTGGGAGTGGCCACTAGTAGAAAACAGGGCTTTCGTCCTAGCCGGATCGGAGCAATAGTCCCGGTCGCGTTACGAACCGGGACTAATGCGAGCATTAGTCCCGGTTCGAGCGGCTAGGACGCCGGACGGGGCTCGGCAGGCATCAGTCTCGGTTCGAATGGGACCTTTAGTCCCGGTTTGAGACACCAACCGGGACTAAAGGGTATCACTCCCTTTAGTCCCGGTTGGTGTCTCCAACCGGGACTAAAGGGTCTATCTTTAGTCCCGGTTGGAGACATCAACCGGCCCCCTTTAGTCCCGGTTGGTGTCTCCAACCGGGACTAAAGTGTTATGAAGAAGTAAAACGACTATAACTTTTGCATACGATGTCGAAAAAAAAACTTTAATATATCAAAATGTTCAGCACGAGAAACTGGTTTAATTACTAAAGGTCCTTTTCCAGTTTTTTTTGTTTTTTGCTTTATTTATTTTCTTTTGTTTGTACTTACAGCGAAATATTTAGAGTTTTTGAGCGAAATTTGTGTGAATCACTAGTTTGTGAATAACTTTACTTTGAAAATAGATTTTTGAGTAATTCTTTTTCCTGCTGTTTAATATTAGTGTGTTTTATCATTATATTCAATTTGGTAAATTTTAGGTTATTTTAAATAGGTGTTTTAATCAAAAACAAATTCTGTTTAGCTCTTTTAGTTTTATAGCTCAAAAAATCAATAAATGCATGAAAAATAGCGAATGAAGTGGGAAAGGGTTGAAAATTGATGATGTGGCTTTTAATGGTGCATTTTGAACGCACAAAAAGTCTGGAGTTTAAATAATTTTAAAAATATGAAATGTCTTTGTAACAGATGAGTTTTCGTCCGAAACCCAGATACTTCGAAAGAGATTGTCCAGTTTGTACACAAAGTGCATCCAGTTTTTGCCGTAACCATCTCAACTTTTTAACACATGCTATGTGGGTGAAATGATGATACCATGCCAAGTTTCAACCTTTTCAGAGTTCATTTGTAGTGCTTTTCAATTTCGGAGTCATTTAGCTCAAAAAAATCAATAAATGCATGAAAAATAGCGATTGAAGTGGGAAAGGGTAGAAAATTGATGATGTGGCTTTGAATGATGCATGTTGAACGCACAAAAAGTCTGGAGCTGAAATAAGTTTTAAAAATATGAAATGCCTTTGTAACAGATGAGTTTTCGTCCAAAACCTTGATACTTCGAAAGGAATTGTCCAGTTTGTACACAAAGTGCATCCAATTTTTGCCGTAACCCTTTCAACTTTTTAGCATATGCTATGTGGGTGAAATGATGATACCATGCCAAGTTTCAACCTTTTCAAAGTTCATTTGTAGTGCTTTTCAATTTCGGGGTCATTTAGCTCAAAAAAATCAATAAATGCATGAAAAATAGCAAATGAAGTGGGAAAGGGTTGAAAATTGATGATGTGGCTTTGAATGGTGCATGTTGAACGCACAAAAAGTCTGGAGTTGAAATAAGTTTAAAAAAATGAAATGCCTTTGTAACAGATGAGTTTTCGTCCGAAACTCTGATACTTCGAAAGGGATTGTCCAGTTTGTACACGAAATGCATCCAGTTTTTGCCATAACCCTCACAACTTTTTAGCACATGCTATGTGGGTGAAATAATGATACCATGCCAAGTTTCAACCTTTTCAGAGTTCATTTGTAGTGCTTTTCAATTTCGGGGTCATTTAGCTCAAAAAAGTTAATAAATGCATGAAAAATAGCGAATGAAGTGGGAAAGGGTTGAAAATTGATGATGTGGCTTTGAATGGTGCATGTTAAACGCACAAAAAGTCTGGAGTTGAAATAAGTTAAAAAAAATCTTATGAAAAGTAAAACGGCTATAACTTTTGCATACGATGTCGAAAAAAAAGTTTAATATATCAAAATGTTCAGCACGAGAAACCGGTTTCGATGGCAACCATCGTAGGCTGTTTTGTAAATTTTTAGAATCCTCAAATTCCGAAAGGAAAAAAAGTTATCCTTAAATTTAAGTTTTTTTTGAATTTTTGGTCAAACTACTTATTCAATAAATATTAGTGTTACTAAATAATTATTGTTTTTTAGAATAATAGTTTCAAACTCAAATGGTGAAACGTGTGACATCATGCTCAAGGGCTTAATAGGATTGATATGATATATATAACATAAATTAATTGAATAAGTAGTTTATTTTTTTAAACGTTTTTAATTCTTTTAGATTTTTAAAATTCAAAAAGAATAAAATTTCAGATTTTAAAAATTAATTTTATTTTTTTTAAAAATAAATGATGTCATATTTGGATTCCTCACATTTTTCTGATAATAATGGATATATTATTTGTCGAATTTCGATTTACAGATTTAAAGATATTAATTATGCCATATTAAATGAATAAATAGCAAAAAATAAATAAAATAATATTATTACTTATTTTATTTTCATTGAAATTCAATATTATTATTACTTATTTTATTTTAAATTTTTTATTATTTTGGATTTTTTGTTTCTTTTTGTTTTTTGAGAATTTTTGATTTTTTTTGAAAATTTTGACTTTTTTGAAGTTTTTTGGAGTTTTTTAATTAATCATTGTTGTTTGTTAATCATTGTTGTTTATTTTAATAATTGTTTGGAATTCAAAAAATTAAATCATATGACATCAAGACCTAAGGGTTAATAGGATTGATAGCTTACTATTGTCAAGAAAACAACAAGTGCAGACTTGGAAAACTAGGGGAGATAGAACTTGAAAGTTAAGCGTGCTGGGTTGGAGCAGTGAGAGGATGGGTGACCGACCGGGAAGTTAAGCGTGCTGGGGTTGAAGCAGTGAGAGGATGGGTGACCGGCCGAGAAGTTAGGCGATTTGGAATGAATGCTCCACGCTGGAGCAGTGAGGAGGGGTGATTAGAGATTAAATTGTCAAATAATTCAAAAATTTGAAAATCATAAGAAAAAAATTTAAAAAAAATAAAAAAATTTCGAAATAATTCAAAAAAAAAATTTCAAAAAATTCTTTAGTCCCGGTTGAAAGCTGCCACGCGGAGCCCCTTTAGTCTCGGTTTGTAATCCAACCGGGAGGAAAAGTGGGGGCCTTTAGTCCCGATTGCTTAGTCCCGGTTGGAAAACCGGGATTAAAGGCCCTTACGAACCGGGACTAAAGGCCCGTTTTCTACTAGCAAAGGTGGGTAAATAGTATGCAACTTTTAGACGATTTGGAATGAATGCTCCACGCTGGAGCAGTGAGGAGGGGTGATTAGAGATTAAATTGTCAAATAATTCAAAAATTTGAAAATCAGAAGAAAAAAATTTAAAACAAATAAAAAAATGTCGAAAAAAAAAAATTCGAAAAATTTCAAAAAAAAATTCAAAAAAATTCTTTAGTCCCGGTTGAAAGCTGCCACGCAGAGCCCCTTTAGTCCCGGTTTGTAATCCAACCGGGACTAAAAGTGGGGGCCTTTAGTCCCGATTGCTTAGTCCTAGTTGGAAAACCGAGACTAAAGGCCCTTACGAACCGGGACTAAAGGCCCGTTTTCTACTAGTGGGCAAAGGTGGGTAAATAGTATGCAACTTCTAGGGAACGACTGAAAATCGTTGGTTGAGAAGCCTCAGAAGTTGGGGTTGGCCTGCTGCGAGATTTGCGCTACGTAAAAGCTATGAGTTATCCAAAAACTATTGCGAAATTTACCCTTTGGTTGGCTTCTACTCCCTCCGTTCCTAAATATAAGACATTTTAGAGATTATTATATGGATTACATACGAAGCAAAATGAGTGAATCTATACACTAAAATACGTCTATATACATCGTATGTAGTCTATATTAAAATGTCTAAAAAGGCTTATATTTAAAAACGGACAGAGGGATTAGCTTCTTCAAAGCAGAAGTCGGGTAAAAAAGCCCAACCAAACACTGCCTAAACCATGATGCCATTCTTCTGGTTCATGTCCGCCCATGATAGTTGATGACGACGCTTGAGAAGCTTGAGATGCTTGTGCTCTTCCATCCCTCTTTCCCCTTCACTTGGGGCTTGAGAATCTTTAGAAGCTTTAGATGTTTGTGCTCTTCCTATCCCCCTCCCCCCTTCCTCCTTCAGGAGGGGCTGCAACTAGGAAACATAGTATAATACTAGAAGGGCTGAGCGCGCTTTGCTGCGCCGTTGAATTTGTTGGAATTCTCAAATTTCTTTACTCACTCTATTTCAAAATATATTGTGTATTACTTTTTTGAAAAGTCAAACCTCTTTAAGTCTGATCAAATTTGTAGAAAAATATATCAAAATTCATAATATCAAATCGGTGTTATTAGATTCATCAGGAAATGAATTTTCATATTTTTTGTTTAATATTGTGGAAGTCAATATTTTTGGCTCTGAACTTGGTCAAAATTACAGAAATTTGACTTTACAAAAACTAATAATCCTTATATTTTGAAATTTATAGAGTATTTAGTTTGACCAGTGGGGGATATGGTGGAGTGTGTTTTATGTTTATTTATAATGTGGTTATTTAGTGGCCTTTCGCGGTGTGATTCTGTGTTATCCGCTAATCAACTAATACTTATGTGGGGATATTTTTTCATCGTTGGTTGCGTATACTTTATTCGGCTATAATATCACATGGTAGCGCTTTTTTCGTGGTGATAGGAGTCTGCGAGGGGTTAATATATTTTCATAGGCTGGTTACTGCTGATTGATTTGAAAAATCGTTGGCCCGATCAAAATTGTAAACGAAATCCAAAATTGAATACCTCAATCAAATGAAAGAGCTTTAAAATTAGGAAACATAGAGACTTAAAATAAATTAATGGAAGAGCCCCTTGAGAAACTGTTGACCCTGTCAAAATCGGGTGACCCAATTCTAAATTGAAGCCTCAATTAATTGTGAAGATTTAAAAATTAGGAAGCATAATGGATTGTATAAAAAATAAACTAAAGAGATTGTTGACCCGATCAAAATTGGGTGACTAAATCTTAATTGGAGACCTCAATTGATTGTGAGGCCTTCAATCCTAGGAGGTTTAGTGATATAGCATATTGTATCATCTTTTAAGAAAGTAGAAAGAGACGAATGAATATAATTATATTCACTCTTTTATGAATTACTATCTACATTCATAAATATAAGATCTTTTGGATATTTCAATATGGACTAGATACGGACTGAAATGAGTGAATAAACACACTAAAATATATCTATATACGTACGATTCAGAAAAAAGTTAGAACATCTTATATTTGTGAACAAAGGGAGCAATACCCTATATTCACAGTTTATTTGGTTTATGTCATAGACGTGCATTGGCACATTTCATATTTCTATGGTGCTGTGGGTCATAGACCTAATTGTGGCCCACCCTTTGTTGACAAACCATCGCATTTCCTAAACTTTGATGTGGAAAAATTAATGTTGGATCAAAAATACTTGAGAGGCCAACACCATCCGAGTAATCACTTAATTTCTCAGAAACCATTCCCCGGTGTATTTTCTTTACATGTTCTTGGGACTCTCTCCACATTGGGAGACTTAATTGCCAAATACTATTCAAGAATTAAATCAACATTTGAACTCTGTAGTCTCTCCATTATCCTTTAGAGTCTTTATTCTTGTTAAACATTTGCAAAGGAGAGTCTCCAATGTGGCATTTCTGATAGTCGTATTTACAGATACAATTCGAAAGGAAAAAAAAGGGAAAGATGAAAGAAGAACGAGAGCAAGCCCCTCACGAAAGATATTTACCCCGATGCACAACAATTGCAAAAAACAAAAACAAAAACTAATAACCAAGTCGTCATAGAGAAATGCAGATGGAGAACAAGAGATGAAGCGAATGGATGATAAATTCCTGCATATTGACACTGGGTTTCTTCTCGTTCATCAGCAAATATGCGGATGTAGTCCCGTTCATCGTCCGTAGTAGAACATCAATAAAAGTCGAAGAGGAAAAAATAATGAGAATGACAAGACTTGGTGATGCGACAGTACGAGAACCTTCTATCTACTGCAATCATGTTCATAGAATTTGATTGGATCAAAGCTGTTCAATTTTCCTTTTGTGCATTATAATGACGTGGCTATATGATTTTTTTTGTATGAACACAGGAGGTTTTAAGATGGTGTGTCACTGTGACATTAATCTCATGACTTTAATCCAAATATATGTTTTTTTTTGTGAATATTAATCCAAATATATGTTAAGTGTCCCTGTCACAAGTTCCCCTTCCAAGTTAACTTTAATCCAAATATATGTTGAGTGTCCCTGTCACAAGTTCCCCTTCCAAAAGTTGGCATTTGTCAAATCACAATCATAACTTCGCTGAACCGAATGTATGATGTTCAGCCAAATCAGAACAGCACAAGCATGTAACTGTTTATTCTGAACCTAAACTATCATAATAACCTGCTTTGCTGTCTAGCGACTGATGTACCTTTGTCACATTTTCCAGCGAGAAGCCGTCGTTTCTAAGGTCGCGTCAGAGACATCAGGACTTGAATCACCATCAAACAGCCAAAATTTCGTTAGCAGGCATAACTTCATGGCTTGACTCTTGGCATACGCAGTGCAGGAATCACAAGTTCAAAACAACTCTGCATGTGAGGTCTGGATCGAAGAAGCTGGCGCCGAGCAGCCTTGCAGGGTTTTGCCTTTAAAGTTGTTCTGCCGGAGTATAGACTTCAGCAAGAACACAGATTCAGGAAAACACCCAAAAACACTCTGAATATTCAGAGGTTCTGTTCTATTTCTACATACTAGAATGAAAGTCGAGTCAGAACCTGCCTGCTACTTGATCACAGCAAGGGGACTGATTTTCGAAAAGGGGCCTGATTTTTCTGTAAAGTTGGTCAAACTTTACGAGATTTGATTTCAGACAAATCATAAATGCGAACTAAGATTGCATTGTGATTCTTGCATGTAAAGCACCTAAATATAATTTTTAAGTGGTATCGTTAGCTGAAATATGTTTGTGAAGGATAGGCTTAAGCCTAATGATGCCTACCTAGTAGACTCGCCACTGCTGACGCTGACCCATCATGATTCCGGCCTAACCCCGGCATGATTAGAGCCAGTGCGCCTGACGCCATAGTAGCAAACCCCGTCCTTGGATAACCATGTGAAAACAAAGCATGCGTGAATATATCCAGCTTTGAACGGTGAAACTGGGTGCTACTCCCACGTGATATTATATGCTGATCAGACCACTTTGTGCACTAAGTTAAACGACGATGACCAAAACGTAGCTATGTATAGTGCATTGTAAGCTAGCTAGTGCATAATCTGAGAGTGGATAGAAGAAAGCTAGTGCATTTTTATTCGATGTTCGTGCCTATAAAGCAAGAAGTGGACGATCCATTTTCTCAAACTCCGAACCATTTTCTCGCCTCTGCCTTGCGGCTGTAGGGTGTAGTCTTGTTCTGGCCAGGCAATTCAAAACTAGAAGAAGAACAAGAAAGAAGGAGGAGGAGGAGGAGGAGGAGGAGGAAAAGCCTGGAAAGGTGATCCCCAGGTACGTACGTGATTCACACCACGATGCAATTCATGAATTATAATGAATATATCTGCCAACATATACTCCGTATCATGTATTGCGCCTGTATATTCAAGGTTTAATTTTGACCAACAAAACATGTTTATGTGTTAAAAAAAATTAGTAATAAATTCGTATTTAAAATTAGTTTCAACAGTATAATTTAGTATTTCAACTGCATATGACGTCAGATTTTTAGGGTTTAGGGTTAAAAATCTGATGACCACACGTAGGTCAGATCTCGATTGAACGCATGACAATTAGTAGCTGCAACATGACAATTTTTACACTGAATGACAATTTTCACTTTAAAACAAGGCAAAACAGTTAAGTAAGCATGACAAATTTATCTGTTTTTGCATGGCAAATCCGCGGGTTCGCTGAGAAACACTAAAAATCTGACATCCGACTTTAACATTTACCATAATTTAATAGCATGTGACTAATATATTAATGGTCCAATTATTGCTCAAATTTAATCACGAAACATGATGGTACCATGTAAATAGGGATGTAGTGAGTATTATATTAACATTATTGACTATTAAAAATTAGCCTTCGCCTTATGTATGCATATACCAAGAATACTGAAGATCGATCAACATATACATATATGCAGAGCTACCTGGCCATGAAAGTGAATACAGTCGGAAAGCTACTTCTCTTGGTGTTTGTGACTTTGAGTGCACATCATGTGGCCGTCATCTGTAGCTCCGCCTTCTTACATGGAAACGATGCAGATAGGTTATCACTGCTTGATTTTAAGGATGCAATCAGTCTCGATCCACAACAAGTCTTCATGTCTTGGAATGATAGCACCCATTTTTGCAATTGGGAAGGTGTCTTGTGCAGGGTGAAGGCTCCACGCCGTGTCATTTCTCTAAACCTTACAAGTCGAGGTTTAGTAGGACAAATCTCTCCTTCACTTGGGAACCTAACATTTCTACATTCTCTAGCTCTGACAGAGAACACGCTCGCTGGGGAGATCCCAAGTTCCCTCGGTCACCTCCATCGCCTCCAAACCATACGCCTGATTAATAACACACTGCAAGGAAGGATACCGAGTTTCGCAAACTGCACAGAGCTAAAGGTGTTTCATGTTGCATTTAACAATCTAGTTGGCCAATTTCCTGTTGATTGGCCTCCTCACCTCCAGATGTTGCAGGTTTCAGGTAATAACCTCACTGGCACCATCCCAACTTCTCTTGCCAATATCACGACACTAACCCACATTACCTTCTCATATAATCACATCAGGGGAAATATCCCAAGTGACTTTGCATATTTGTCTAGCTTGCAATACCTGTATGCGGCTGTCAACCAGCTAACAGGCAGATTTCCACAAGCCATCTTGAATCTTTCTACTCTCATCGGCCTTGACCTTGGCCCCAATGGTCTAAGTGGAGAGGTACCACCAAATCTCTGTGCCTCTCTGCCCAATCTCCAGATACTTGTATTAGCTGAGAACTTCTTTCTAGGAAACATTCCCAGTTCATTCACTAATGCTTCCAATATATATGATGTTGATTTATCAATCAACAACTTCACCGGATTGGTGCCCGCCACGATTGGTAGACTTACCAAACTCTCGTATTTAAATCTGGGACAAAATCAACTCCAAGCTAATAGCAAGCAAGATTGGGAGTTTTTGGACAACTTAGGTAACTGCACAGAGCTGCATATGTTCTCCTTGAGTTGGAATCGTCTATCAGGGCATGTACCAAGTTCAGTAGGTAACCTTTCCAATCAACTCCAAGAACTATACCTTGGAGAAAATCAACTATCCGGAGATTTTCCTTCGGGCATAGCAAACCTTCGCAACCTTATTCTATTATCATTGGGGGCAAATCACTTTACGGGTGTTGTTCCAGAGTGGATTGGGACTGTTAAAACTTTGCAACTAGTAGATTTGGGAGGAAACTACTTCACCGGGGGTATTCCATCATCCTTCTCAAACTTGTCTCAATTAGGATGGCTCTATCTAGACTCGAACCAGTTCATTGGTCACATACCACCAAGCTTCGGAAACTTTCCAATGCTTCAATGTTTGGACATTTACAACAATAATCTTCATGGAACAATTCCAATGGAGATCTTTAAAATCCCAACAATGTTCATACTTAAATTATCTTCCAACAACCTTGATGGACAACTTCCTACTGACATTGGAAATGCCAAACAACTCGTACATTTGTTACTTTCATCAAATAAGCTATCCGGATATATTCCAAACACTTTGGGTGATTGTGAAAGTTTAGAAGACATCGAGCTAGACTCGAATATTTTCAGCGGAAGTATTCCTGCTTCATTAGGCAACATAAACGGACTCAAAGTTTTGAATTTGTCTGCCAATAACTTAACTGGGTCAATACCAACATCTCTTGTCAACCTACAACTTCTTGAGAAACTAGATTTGTCATTCAACCATCTTAATGGAGAGGTTCCAACAAAAGGGATATTTAAGAATGCAACTATTGTACGGATTGATGGAAATCAGGGGCTTTGTGGTGGGGTAATAGAGTTACACATGCTAGCATGTTCTGTTATGCCTTTAAATTCAATTAGGCACAACAGATCTGTGATGCTCAAAATAATTACTCCAATAGCCAGTATGGTGTTACTTGCTATGGTCATATTTGTTTTATTTCTTTGGAGAGGAAAATACAAGAGGAATTCGGTATCACTGCCATCATTTGCTACAAAATTTCCCAATGTTTCTTTCAACGACCTAGCCAAAGCAACATGTGGATTCTCAACATCCAACTTAATTGGCAGAGGGAGCTATAGTTATGTATACCAAGGAAAACTAGTGGAAAATGAAAATGAGGTCGCTATAAAAGTCTTCAACCTAGAGACAAGAGGAGCGCAAAAGAGCTTCATTGCAGAATGTAATGCGTTGAGAAATGTGCGGCACCGTAATCTGGTCCCTATCCTAACTGCATGCTCAAGCATCGATTCTAATGGTAATGATTTCAAGGCTCTAGTGTACAAGTTGATGCCACGAGGAGACTTACATAAATTGCTATACTCGGCCCGGGACCATGAAGGCTCTTCTGATTTGTACCTCATTACAATAGCTCAAAGGGTAAGCATTCTGGTGGATGTAGCAGATGCACTGGAGTACCTGCACCACAACAACCAAGGCACAATGGTTCATTGTGATCTAAAGCCTAGCAACATTCTTTTGGATGACAATATGACAGCTCATGTTGGAGATTTTGGCCTAGCAAGATTCAAAGTTGGTTCGACTACATCATCTCAGTGTAACTCAAGTTCTTCTTCGGTTGCAGTAATGGGAACAATTGGATACGCTGCTCCAGGTAATTGACTCTTAAAGAAATTCATGTCAGCACATTTTGTGCTGCATCTATGTAAACCAATGAAAGCAAAGTTAACTCCTTTATTTATTCATTGATCTGTAGAATATGCAGGGGGTGGTCAAGTTTCAACCGCCGCCGATGTTTACAGCTTTGGTGTCGTTCTCCTCGAGATATTCATTCGAAGAAGGCCAACTGATGAGATGTTTAAGGATGGACTGAACATTGTGAAGTTTACAGAGATTAACTTCCCTGATAGGGCATTGGAGATTGTCGATCCCCAACTGCTACAAGAGTTGGAGGAAACTCCAGTGTCGTTGAAGGAAGAAGGTGTAAATTGTCTGCTACCTATTCTAAATGTCGGCCTTTGTTGTACCAAGTCATCTCCAGGCGAACGCATCAACATGCACGAGGTGGCTGCCAAGTTACATGGAATCAGGGATGCATATCTTAAAAGCAGTCATGTTGCTGCAGTAGCATTTTTGCTACCTAAATAAGTTGTTGTTGCACCACTAACGTTCACATAGTATGTATGCAATGATTATTAGCTACACAAATAAGCAAGTTGTTCACAATTGGCGTTTATTGCATGATGTGTACGTAAGGATCTGGATTTGCAAATCCGAAATCTCCTAGTGCACACTGAATAACAAAAATGAATAGCATTTTCTTGTATCAGTATTACCAAACGAGTATATTTTTATCTATTAATACCTGGCAATAAGAGTTTATTTGGTTTCAGCTATCATAGTTGTTGCATTATTTATACGGGCCGTGCGTTATAGACATCTTACAACTTCAACTTACCTAAACAATGACGCGCTATCAGAATGGTGCAGCTAGAAGATATTTTATCAGCACAAGTGGTTCTAAGATGCTGCAGATATGACATTTTTTTTCCTCGTGGAGAGATATGGCATCGATCCTGTCCAAATACGGAGTATATTAAGAGTTGAGAGAGGAATTGAAGATGAACAAGTAGCACTTGCCGACTCTGTGTTGGTCGTCTGCACAACAAAAGAGAGGCAGTTGTTTTGAAATGGTGCACACAGACATTGCATATACCAGGTGCCCATTCTGGCCACGGAATCTATGCTTGCTTTTTTGCCACTTGGATAGCCATGTGGATGTGGTATTATACTCTGATCAAACCACTTGCGCACTAAACGAAGATGACCGGGCAGCAGCATGCTAGTAGTATAAAGTAAGGCCGCAGTGGTTGAAGGTCGATCAAACACTCCAAACTGCAAACCTTTGCACACATATGCTTGGTACGCCTCTGCTCTACAGCAGTTGTAGCTTTTGAAGAAGAAGAAGAAGAAGAAGAAGAAGAAGAAGAAGAAGAAGAAGAAAACCGCAGGTACCTACGTAATTCACACTACGTACACAATCCATGGAGTAATGAATACCTGCTAACACATGTTATATTAGTTAATATTGGTCACTTAAATTGCCAGTTCCTCTGCTTTAGCAGCTGTAGCTCTTGTTCCGGTCAGAGAAGAAAAAGCTATCGTGGAAGAAGACCAAGAAACCCCAGGTGCATAAGTAATTCACACTCGAACATTCACGTGTAGTCCATGAATTAATGAATATATCAGCTAGTAAGAAATATTCCCTTTGTAAACAAATATAAGACGTTTTTTATATTTGATTACGGATGGGGTATTATATTAGTTATATATACTATTTAAATTCGTCATATGCAGTCCTATATAGAGAATATTGGAAACTAACTCTGACCAACATATGTGCAGCAGAATTACCCAGCCATGAAAGTTACTATAGTCGGACAGTTATTTCTCTTGGTACTGGTGACTTTCGGTGCACCTGATGTGGTCGTTGTCTGCAGCTCCTCCTTGCATGGAAACAACGAGACTGATCGGTTATCACTGCTTGCATTCAAGGACGCAATCAGTCTCGATCCGCGGCAAGCCCTGATGTCCTGGAATGAGAGCACCCACTTTTGCAATTGGGAAGGTGTCATGTGCAGTGTGAAGGCTCCACGTCGTGTCACTTCTCTAGACCTTACAAGTCGAGATTTGGTAGGACACATTTCTCCTTCACTTGGGAACCTGACATTCCTGAACAATCTAGCCCTGACGGAGAACCTACTCACCGGAGAGATCCCGCCCACACTCGGTCACCTGCATCACCTCCAAACGCTCCTCTTGAATAATAACACGCTGGAGGGAACAGTGCCGAGTTTCATCAACTGCTCAAAGCTCAAGGTACTGAATGTTAGAACTAACAATCTAGTTGGCCAATTTCCCACTGATTTGCCTCATCACCTTGAGGTGTTGAGGATTTCTTCTAATAACCTTACTGGTACCATCCCAGCCTCTCTTGCCAATATCACAACATTAACCGCCATTTATTGCGAGTATAATCACATCATGGGAAATATCCCAAGTGAGTTTGCATATTTTTCCAGCTTGCAGTACCTGTCTATGGGTGTTAATCAGTTGTCAGGCAGGTTTCCACAAGCCATCTTGAATATTTCTACTCTTATTGGCCTTGGCTTTGGTCTCAATGGTCTAAGTGGAGAGGTACCACCACATCTTTGTACCTCTCTACCAAACCTCCAGATACTTTTATTAGGTGGCAACTTCCTTCTAGGGCACATTTTTAGTTCATTCACTAATTCTTCCAATCTACACCGCATTGATTTGTCAAGTAACAACTTCACCGGATTGGTACCAAACACGATTGGCAAACTTACCAAACTCTCACAGTTGAATCTTGAACTGAATCAACTCCAAGCACACATCAGGGAAGATTGGGAGTTTTTGGACAGCTTAGGCAACTGCACAGAGCTACAAATTTTCTCCATGAGTATGAATCGTCTATCAGGGAATGTACCCAGTTCATTAGGCAACCTTTCCAATCAACTCCAGTATCTATACTTGGAAGACAATCAACTATCGGGAGATTTTCCTTCTGGTATAGCAAACTTTCGCAAACTGACTGGTCTAGCATTGGGGGGAAATCACTTTACTGGCATGGTTCCGGAGTGGATTGGGACTCTATTTTTTTTTACATCAAATTGAATTAGAGAAAAACTTCTTTACAGGGGCCATCCCCTCTTCCTTGTCAAACTTGTCTCAACTGGGAGCGCTCTCTCTACACTCAAACCAATTCATTGGCCACATACCAACAAGCATTGGAAACTTTCCAATGCTTCAATATTTGGACATTTCCAACAACAATCTTCAAGGCTCGGTTCCAGTGGAGATTTTCAGAACCCCATCAATAATAGGAATTGATTTGTCATTCAACAATCTTGATGAACAACTTTCTACTGACATTGGCAATGCCGAACAACTCGTATATTTTCAAATTTCTTCAAATAAGCTATCCGGAGATATTCCAAATACACTAGGTGATTGTCAAAGCTTAGAAGAAATTCAGTTAGGCTCGAATATTTTCAGCGGAAGCATTCCCACTTCATTAGGAAAGATAAGCAACCTAAAAGTTTTGAATTTTTCCGCCAATAATTTAACCGGGTCCATACCGACATCTCTTGGCAACCTACAACTTCTTGAGAAACTGGATTTGTCATTCAACCAACTTCATGGTGAGGTTCCAACAAATGGGATCTTTAGGAATGCAACTGCAGTGCGGATTGATGGAAATCAGGGGCTTTGTGGTGGGGTACTGGAGTTACATATGCTAGCATGTTTTGTGATGCCTTCAAATTCAACTAGGCACAAGGACTCTTTAGTGCTGAAAGTAGTTATCCCATTGGCTAGTTTGGTGTCACTTGCTATGGTCATATTTACATTATTGCTCTGGAGAGGAAAGCACAAGAGCAAATCTACATCTGTACCATCATTTGCTACGAAACTCCCCAAAGTTTCTTTCAATGATCTAGCCAGAGCAACACATGGATTCTCAACGTCCAATCTAATTGGCAGAGGGAGTTATGGTTCTGTATATAGAGGTAAACTAGTTTATTATGAAGAAGAGGTTGCTGTGAAAGTGTTCGATCTAGAGACAAGAGGGGCACACAACAGCTTCATTGCAGAATGTAATGCATTGAGAAATGTGAGACACCGTAATCTAGTCCCTATTTTAACTGCATGCTCAAGTATTGATTCTAATGGCAATGATTTCAAGGCTCTAGTGTATGAGCTCATGCCACGAGGGGACTTACATAAACTACTATACTCAACTGGACACTATGAAAGCTCTTCATGTTTGAACCTCATTACGATGGCTCAAAGGATAAGTATTATGGTGGACATAGCGGATGCACTGGAGTATCTACACCATAACAACCAAGAAACAATGATTCATTGTGATTTGAAGCCTAGCAACATTCTTTTGGATGACAATATGACAGCTCATGTTGGAGACTTTGGCCTCGCAAGATTCAAAGTTAGTACCACAATGTCGTCTCTTGGTGACTCCAACTCCTCTTCTGTTGCAGTAATGGGAACGGTTGGATACGCCGCTCCAGGTAACAATCTTTTTTTTTATTCTCAAGTCGGTACATTTTTTCCACATCTATTTTAACTTTAGGAAGCGAAAGCGAAATAACTCTGCTATTTTCATTCTTTAGAATACGCTGGGGGTGGTCAAGTTTCAACTGCCGCAGATGTTTACAGCTTTGGTGTCGTTCTCCACGAGATATTCATTCGAAGAAGGCCGACTGATGGCATATTTAAGGATGGACTCAACATTGTGAACTTTATAGAGTCCAGCTTCCCCAGTCAGGTATTGGAGATTGTTGACCCCCAACTGCTACAGGAGTTGGAGGAAACTCCAATGGCCTTGAAGGAAAAAAATTCAGAATGGCTTCTATCGATGCTAAACGTTGGCCTTTCTTGCACCAAGCCATCTCCCTGTGATCGTATCAACATGCAGGAGGTGGCTGCCAAGCTACATGGAATCAAGGATGCTTGTCTCAATTCTGTTGCTTATCTCAATGCTAATTGAATATACAAGTTGTTGTATAATTGGCTTTTATCACATAGCGTCTATGTAAGAAGTAGTATTAGCTAGTTGAACAAGTAAGTTTTTGTACAGTTGGTATGTAAGGGGCCTGTATTTACAAATCCACAGCCTATCAGCGTTAACAAGGAAAAATGAATAGCATTTCCAGGCATCAATATCAGCAATCAAATAAATATTTTATTGACTAAAACCTGATGTTTGGAGTTTATTCGGTTTTCCGTTGTAGTCATCGCTTGCCACACTCCATTATTTATATGGTCAATACGCCATAGATATAATGTTTTTGCCAAACTTATGGCTTCACCTTTGGTACCCATACTGTGGTGACAAACCACACATATCGCTGAGGCTTTATCTGTGGCAAAACTACCCTTCAAACATATTTACCTACAGAACGAACCTTTGAAAGAAATTGTTCCCTGTCACAAGTGCCCCTGCCAAGTTGGCATTTGTTACATTTACCTACAGAACGAAACAAAGTAGATTGATGTAAAACCATATCCAGTAATTCAGGGGGTATGCTAATCATCCGCTATTAAATCTGGCGCCGAGCAGCTTTGCGCCTTCAAAGTTGGCCTGACACGGAATAGACTGCAGAAAGAAAGACAAATGCAGAAACATCATCACAGGTGTCAGAGCTTTCTATTCAGTAATTACCGCAAAGAAGAAATTTCAGGAATTTCTGATACAAATATGATGGATCATGACATGGGTGGTGTTAATCCTTTTTTGACGAAATTCCACGCAGGTTAAGAGAAAACAAAACACTCTGACACATGTTCTGTTGTATTTCTACATGTTAGAAAGTTCAGTAACAGCCTCGTTTTTTTTTTTTTTTTTTTTTTTTTTTTTTGCGGGGGAGTAACAGCCTCTACTTAATCATTGATATGGAGTATACCTTTCAAAAGGAAAACTTGATCACTGAAATGCAAAGGAACTTTGTGACTTCATCGTTTCCAATCCTGACTGTGTGTTGCTGAAGGGATTAGACTTGGTTGCTTGTATCAGTGGAAGAGGTTAGCTAATTAAGAGTTATGATGAGATGAAGTGGAGTAGGTACGGTCTTGAAGTCCTGCCTCAGGAGTGTCTCTGGCTGCTGAAGTCTTATGCCGGCGAGGCCCGCGCCGGCGTCACCTCCCACCCACACACTCACGCCATTGACTCGACCCATCGTGGCCTTCCTCACGCTGACCGATGGGACCTTTTCCCTCATTTTACTATATTCAGTTGGCTCCCTCACCCTGGTCTGGGTGGGTTCCGGCCCAACCTAAGAAATACGTTAAACCTGGCCTTAGACCGGTATAACAGAAAAGATAGTGCACCTTATATATTCTGAAGAGGCCGGGGTTTCTTCCCCTTTTCGAAAAAAAAAAACCTTATATATTCTGAAAAAAGAAAGATTAGTGCGTCTAACACTACAATTAGGGTGACGTACACAGGGTGGACTGGAGACCGGATAGGTAATGTAGCTGATCACCGATGTCGATGAAGTCACGCCTATAAATTGACACCGCAGTGGCGAAGGTGAGCCAAGCACTCAACCCTGCAAAAATTAACCACACAGAATGACATATGATTCGTCTGGCTCGCGGCTGTAGCTCTTGTTCCGGCCAGGAAAGGAAAAGGCTAGAGCATGGAAGGAGAAGAAATCCCCAGGTGTGTATTTTGCACAACACAATCCATGCATGAGTGGATGCTTACCTGCACATATATTAGCTATCTCAAATTATTTTTGTTCTTATTATGTATGCATATGTAGAGAATACTGAAGATCCAACTTGACCAACAGACACATATAGCTACCCGGTCATGGAAGCTGTTAAAATCGGACGGTTACCTCTCCTGGCGTTGGTGGCTTGCACTGCACAGGTCGTCGTGTGCAGCACCTCTTCTTTGTACGGAAACGAGACAGATAGGTTATCACTGCTTGGATTCAAGGATGCAATCAGTCTCGACCCACATCGAGCCTTAATGTCCTGGAACGATAGCACCCACTTTTGTGATTGGGAGGGTGTCATGTGCAGGGTGAAGGCTCCACATCGTGTCACTTCTCTAAACCTTACAAGTCGAGGTTTGGTTGGACACATCTCTCTTTCTCTTGGGAACCTAACATTCATGCATTCTCTATCGCTGACGGGGAACAAGCTCACCGGAGAGATCCCACCATCCCTCGGTCACCTTCATCGCCTCCAAAACCTCCTCTTGAATAGTAACACGCTGCAAGGAAAGATTCCAAATTTCTCAAACTGCTCAAAGCTCAAGGTGCTCGATGTTAGATCTAACAATCTCGTTGGTCGGTTTCCCGTTGAATTGCCTCCTCACCTTCAAATGCTGAAGGTTTCGGTTAACAATCTTACGGGCACCATCCCAGTTTCTCTCGCCAACATCAAAACACTAATCATGATTAGTTGTGCATACAATCACATCATGGGAAATGTCCCAAGTGAGTTTGCAAATTTGTCCAACTTGCAGTACCTCTATGCGGGTGTAAATCAGCTGGCAGGTAGGTTTCCACAAGCCATCTTGAACATCTCTTCTCTCATAGGCCTTAATCTTGGTCTCAATGATCTAGGTGGAGATGTACCACCGAATACATGTACTGCTCTCCCCAATCTCCAGAAACTTGAATTAGGTGGAAACTTCTTTGTAGGGCACATTCCTAGTTCATTCACTAATGCTTCCAATCTTCAAAATATCGATTTGTCGACAAACAACTTCACTGGATTGGTGCCCACCACGATTGGCAAACTTACAAAACTCTCATCGTTGAATCTTGAAGATAATCAACTCCAAGCACATAGCAAGCAAGATTGGGAGTTTTTGGACAACTTAGGCAACTGCAGTGAGCTTCTAGTATTATCCATTAGTTCCAATCATCTATCGGGGCATGTACCAAGTTCAGTAGGTAACCTTTCCAACCAACTCCAGCGTCTATACTTGGGGAAGAATCAACTATCATGAGATTTTCCTTCCGGCATCGAAAACCTCCGCAACCTAATTATTGTATCATTGGGGGAGAATCACTTTACAGGTGTGATTCCGGAGTGGATTGGAACTCTTATAACTTTGCAGCAAATAGGCTTACACATGAACTTTTTTACGGGGGTCATTCCACCATCCTTGTCAAACTTGTCTCAACTGGGAGTGCTCTATCTATACTCAAACAAGTTCATTCGTGACATACCACAAAGCTTTGGAAACTTTCCAATGCTTCAACATTTGCATATTGCCAACAACAATCTTCATGGAAGGGTTCCAATGGAGATCTTCCGAATCCCAACAGTATCTCTAATTGATTTATCTTTCAACAACTTGGATGGTCAACTTCCTACCAACATTGGCAACGCCAAACAACTCGTAAATCTGGTACTTTCATCAAACAAGCTATCTGGAGATATACCAAACACTCTGGGTGATTGTGAAAGTTTAGAAGATATTGAGTTAGCCTCAAATATTTTCAGCGGAAGTATTCCCACGTCATTAGGCAACATAAGAGGTCTCAAGGTTTTGAATTTTTCTGCCAATAGCTTAACCGGGTCAATACCAACGTCTCTTGGTAACCTACAACTTCTTGAGAAATTAGATTTGTCATTCAACCATCTTAATGGCGAGGTTCCAAAAAAAGGGATCTTCAAGAATGCAACTGCCTTGAGGATTAATGGAAATCAAGGACTTTGTGGTGGGGTACATGAGTTACACATACTAGCCTGTTTTGTTGTGCCTTCAAATTCAACTAGGAACAAGGAATATATGGTGCTCAAAGTGGTCATCCCAATAGCATGTGTTGTGTCACTTTCTATAGTCATATTCAGCTATTTTCTATGGATAAGAAAACACAAGAGCAACTCTATATTAATTCCATCATTTGCTACAAAATTTCCCAAAGTTTCTTTCAATGACCTAACCAGAGCAACAGAGGGGTTCTCAACATCTAACTTAATTGGCAGAGGAAGATACAGTTCTGTATACCAAGGAAAATTAGTTGAAGACCAAAATGAGGTTGCCATAAAAGTCTTCAACCTAGAGATAAGGGGAGCACACAAGAGCTTCATTGCAGAATGTAATGCATTGAGAAATGTGCGCCATCGTAATCTGGTTCCTATTCTAACTGCATGCTCAAGCATTGATTCTAATGGAAATGATTTCAAGGCCCTGGTGTATGAGTTGATGCCACGAGGAGACTTATATAAACTACTATACTCAACTCGAGACTATGAAGGCTCTTCAGATTTGAACCTCATTACAATGGCTAAACGGATAAGTATTGTGGTGGACGTGGCGGATGCACTGGAGTATCTACACCATAACAACCAAGAAACAATGATTCATTGTGATCTGAAGCCTAGCAACATTCTTTTGGATGACCATATGACAGCCCATGTTGGAGATTTTGGTCTTGCAAGATTCAAAGTTAGTTCCACAATGTCATCTCTTGGTAACTCCAACTCTTCTTCTGTTGCAGTAGTGGGGACGATTGGATACGCTGCTCTAGGTAACGGTCTTCATTTTAGTCTCAAGTTAGTACAGCTTTTCCGCATCTCTGTTAAGCACCGAAAGCGACATAACTCCACACTTTCAATTATTTAGAATATGCTGGGGGCGGTCAAGTTTCAACTGTCGCGGATGTTTACAGCTTTGGTGTCGTTCTCCTCGAGATATTCATTCGAAGAAGGCCGACTGATGACATATTTAACGATGGACTGAACATTGTGAACTTTATAGAGGCCAGCTTCCCCGGTAGGGTATTGGAGATTGTTGACCCCCAACTGCTACAGGAGTTGGAGGAAACTCCAATGGCCTTAAAGGGAAAATGTTCAGAATGTCTTTTGTCTATGCTAAAGGTTGGCCTTTCTTGCACCAAGCCGTGTCCCGGTGATCGTATCAACATGCAGGAGGTGGCTGCCAAGCTACATGGTATCAAGGATGCTTATCTCAATTTTGTTGCTTCGGCAGCATTAGCTAACTGAATAGACAAGTTGTTGTATAATTGGCTTTTATCACATATCGTGTATGTAAGAAGTATTAGCTACATGAACAAGCAAGTTTTTGTATAATTGGTATTTGTCACATAGCGTGTATGTAAGGGGCCGTATTTGCAAATCGACACCCTGTCTCTGGTACTGCATCTGCCTAGATAGGGAACAAGGAAAAATGAATAGCATTTCCAGGCATCAATATCAGCAATCAAATAAATATTTTATTGAATAATACCTGATGTTCGGAGTTTATTTGGTTTCCGTTGTAGCCGTCGCTTGCCACACTTCATTATTTATATGGTCCATAGTCTATACGCCATAGGTATAATTTTTTTGCCACACTTACGTCTTCAACCTTGGTACCCATACTGTTGTGATAAACCACACATCGCCGGACCTTTGAAAGAAGTTCTTCCCTGCCATGTTAAATTTCCCTACACAACGAAATAAAGGAGATTGATGTAAAGCCATAGTCAGTAATTCTGGGGGTATATGCTAATCATCAGGTTTGAATCATTAAATCTGCTTCAGTGACAGTCCAATTTGGTCTCTCTGGAGGTACTCGCTTGGATGATCGGTCAGAAAGAAACAAAAAATAAATAAATTGTGTGATGGTCACTGATTTGCACCAAAACTCAGGCCAGCACAAGATGTCACTGCTTATTCTGAACCTGAACTCTTATGACATGCTTGGTGTTTACCCACTATTGTACCTTTGTCACATTTGCCAGCTAGAAGTCGGCGTTTGTAAGGTCGGCGTCGGATAGGTTAGCATGCACTTGAATTCACCATCAAACAGTCAAAAAAATATCACTTACCGTCTCAGAACTTGACACTTGACAGTGGGCAAGCATCACTACAACAAATTGTATAGTTTTTTGGCTACTGCTGGCTGGAATCTCTGAGGAGAGGAGATGAAGAAGAAATGCAAATCAGTAGGCTGCAGCAGGAACAGAGATTCAGAAAAACACTCTGAACATTCAGTACTTGTGTTGTACTATTTCTACAAGCTGGTAGAAAGTTGAGTCAAAGCCTCACCGCAGGAGACTTGATCACATCAGTTTTTTTTAGAAAAGGAGGATTGCCCCCGGCCTCTGCATCTGGACGATGCATGCAGCTATTTTATTAATTATTCACAAAGACCTTACAAAGTAGTACATCAGTTTGTCCGAAGCCATCATCTTAGCAACAATTGTCGCTACTCCTAACCACTTGTTGAAGGGTTGCCGATAGTCCGAGCCTAATACCAAACAGACATCGCACCAAAGCCTAACATCTAAAGCCGGAGGCCCAAACCGAGCCACATACTGGGTTTGGGGTACAAACCGGTCTGACGCACTCTCATGTGTCGTCGCCGCCGTCTTCCACCAATTCATCTTCAGAGAAACTAACACACCGACCTTGCCAGACCTCTCTGCCATCGACGCCACCATGACGCCAGAGAGTGTCCTCCTCCTGCGCGAGTCCATCTCCACGCATCGGATGCCGAGTCTCCACTGGCACCACGCCGTCAAGATCCACCGCCATCAATGAGTAAGATGAAGCACCACTCCACCAAAGATGCCGTCCACTGGTCCCTCAAGCCCGTGTACACCTCCAAGAATGACGCCCCCAAGGGGGAAACGACACCAGAGCGCCGCCGTCATCCGATCTACAGATCTAGGGTTTCCCCTGGAGCTAGCGGATAGAAGTCTTGAGCTTCTCCACGGCGATGCCTTCAAGAAGGTAACGACACAAAAGAGTGCCGCCATCGCCGGTCTTGGCAACAAGCCAAGAACTAGGTTTTCACCCGGATTCGCTCGACGAACCTCTGTCTCGCATCGTGCGCACGGACCACCACCGATCTCCACCCCCGCGGAGCGAGCAAGCCACTCTGGCCAGATCATATCTGACCGAAGGGCCAACCACGCCTGCAGCTGACCAGCCCACCAAAGCCCTCCACGCCGACGCCGATCCGAGGTGCCGCAGCGCCGCGGCCAGATGCAGCAACTCCACCACTAGTCATCCGCCGACGCTCGCCACCGCCACGGAGGCTCGGATTTGGAGGCGCACTTTCGCTCGCCCGGATGCCCCGCGCCACCGTCGCGTGCGAGAAGGAGAGGCTCCTCCGCCACCGCCGTCAGCCGCCCGGGCTTAGCCCGGCAGCCCGGGCGGCTTCCTCCAGCGGCGGCGGAGGGGAGGGATGGGATGGGGAGTGATTGGCGGCTAAGGTTGGGGCCCCTCGGCCGCCCGCGCGGGGGTCGGCGGAGGGGAGAGATCGGATCTGGAGTGGTGCATCTTTGATCACATCAGTTGAAGTATAGGAATCGATGGAAATTTTATACAGTGACGTTAGAAGGAGGGGAATGGGTCCTGAGCCTAGGCTCGCTCCAGGGGCTGCTTCGTGCCTCCCCAGCCAGGTCCCCTGCCTCCAAGCTCGCTGCTCGCAGTCCGAGCGGATATCGTGGGGGCAGCGATGGAGAAGACTACGAGGATGTGGTGCCCGAGTCGACGCCGGTGCGGCCCGTCGCTTCCCTCTGCGCCCTGGATGGCTGGATCATTCCGGGCGGCGACTGAACCGTGCCCGGATCTGGGGCCCTGCTGCCTTCCATGCCGTTGCAGCGCCCGCTGTCCGTGGATGTCGGGGGTTGCTGCTGCACGACGTCGTCGCAGGCTACTACGACAGGCTCTAGTCCGGGTTCCGGTGGCAGGCAGCCGCGGAGAGGTGGTGCCATGTTGCTGCTTCGTTCTCCACTCCGAGGCCTCGCCGGAAGCGTGGGTGTCGCCAGGGACAGCCATGTCGCGCTGCCGCCGCGTCCGGTGGTGAGCGTGCTCATCAAATGTATTTTTTTTCCCTTTTTCTCTTCAAAAAGAAGATTGAATGGCCTCTCCATCATTGTTGCGATGCACACAATTATTTTTACAACCACGTTATTGCCCATGCATTGGTACGGGAGCCAAGCAATTTTCAACGCAACAGAAGCAAAATAAAGAGGGTCTGATATTGCCCACACGTCTGGGCGTTAAGGAGTCTTGCCACACGTCTCGTGTGGTATCTAAGAGAACCAGCCCACATGCCTACGTGTGGGCAAAACAGGTAATGCCGACACGCCTGGCCTCCTGCCTCGCGGTCCCGTCCACACGCCTACGCGTGGGCAAAACAGGTAACGCCCACACACCCGCACGTCCGGCCACCTACCTCACGGTCCCGCACGTCCGCGTGACAGTCACCACGCGCCCTCACCCCAAACCTGTTCGGACCCTCTTCCATGTTTGTTTAACTGCAGTTGCCATGGTTGCTGAACTACAGTTGCCATGTCTGGACAACTACAGTTGCCATGGTTGCTCAACTGCAGTCACCATGTCTGAACAACTGCAGTTGCCATCTCAGGTCAAGTGCAGTTGTATTTATGGACAACTGCGGCTGTTGCCATTTATGGCGAACTGCAGCTACAATGACTTATCACTTGCAGTTGCCATGCCTGGTCTACTACAGTTGCCGTGATTTGAAAACTTTAGGAGTTGCCACCTACTAACACTAGGCAGTTGCCATGTAAAACTGGAAAGACAAGGCAAAATAATATCTTGGAGTTGCCATATGCTTCTAAGCACACTAGGCAGTTGCCACAGAAACACTACAAAAAGACATGGCAAAATAATATATTCGGGTAAGAGAGAGAGTTGCCATCTGCTTACAAGCTCACTAGACAGTTGCCATGTACCACTGCAAAAACATGGCAAGTGACAGTTTAGGGTGTGGGAGAGGAGACGGGTGGCGATCGCGCAGACGTGTGGGCGTGTAACAGGCGTGTGGGCGAACTGATAAACGCCCACACACCAGCCCCTCTGTGTGCGTGAAACAGGCGTGTGGGCGGACTGATAAACGCCCACACACCAGCCCCTCTGCGTGCGTGAAACAGGCGTGTAGGTGAACTGATAAACGCCCACAAACCAGCCCCTCTGCGTGCGTGAAACAGGCGTGTGGGCGAACTGATAAACGCCCACACACCAGCCCCTTCCTACGTGGCATAGAAAACTGACGAAAACTTGTCAAAATTCGTGCAAACACGAATGGACGCCGATCATTGCGTGTGGGCGAGTTGCAAAACGCCCACACGTGTGGGCGTTATCTTTTCCGAATAAAGAACACACGGTGTTCTGAGATCACCAAACAATTTACTCGATCTTATAAACATATTGTTTTGAGCCACGCTAAGATACATAAACATCAATTTTGCATAGCATACAATGTCAAAAGCTCTAGCATTGACTTATTCTTTCTTTGTTTTTCACTTGACTTCCCTATCCCTAAGCTCTAGTGTCTTTTTTTATTTTTTGGGTTTTCACCCTGTTTTCTTAATTAACCGAGAAATGTTAGGTTTTTAGGTTCACCATTTTTATAAACTGATTCATCTCCTTCTTAATGAAATGTAAGAACCCCTGCCCCTCTTGAGGTGTCCTAAAAAAACTTATTATTTCTTCCTTCCACGTAAAGTTGGAAGGATTTTTTTTTTGCAAAATAGTAGAAGCACATAGAAGAAACAAAGATTGAATGCGTACAACCACATATAAAACTTGTAAGAATGCGAATATTCGAAGAACATCAAACATACAACAACAACTAACTTGTGCCAGATAAGGTTCTGATATACCTCTCCTACTCTCTTTATCGTTCGTTGTCGTCTCCGAGTCGCTCACAACAGAATACCTTCGGCCCTTTTCCTCTACATCATTGCTCCTAGAACACAAGATTTCTAAGAAGAAAAGAATTTCGTACTTCAAAAACAGTTAGGCAGGAATATGAACAGAGCGACCGTTTTCACCACAACCCTACCGTATTACTACATACTTGTTGCATGGACTGTTAATCCAAATATATGTACACTGAAAAATGGTCCCACTGAAACAGGTATAATGTTTTTCATTTACGATTCGATTACGAATATGTCCGCATGAATATACAACCGCGAATACATGAAATACACGAACGGCTTTTCGAATCTTGACGCTAATCAGCGGCCCAGAATCGGTGTGCCCCTCCCTTGCGTGCTACGAATCCTCTCCTAGTTCCTTCCTTTGGTTTGCCTAAAAACGTCGTGGGTGAGGAAAAAAGGAGCTGCCGTAGGATTAACAGAGAGAATGGATGGGAGCATAGTGAGGGAGTAGGCAAGTGGTCTCAACGCCATGATGGCTACCCATCACCATCATAATTCAAAATTGCTTTTTAGGGAAACAAAATGGTTTTTAGTTAAATATATTTTCCCATTTTTATTACACCCTCTCTCATTAAAAAAAAAGTATGTTTTTGGTCCCTGAAGTTCCACAAAAGTAGACTTCATCCCTCAAGATTTTTTGGTATATATTTGGTCCTTCAAGTCTCAAAATCGGATAAGTTTGGTCCAAAACCAGATTTTGAACACGTTGATCGGGGTTTGACCATGTTGACCAGGTTTGACCGATGAACCCAGTCAAACATGGTCAAACCCGGTCAACGTGCTTAAATCTTGTTTTGGACCAACTTATCCGATTTTGAGACTTGAAGGACCAAATGTATATCAAAATCTCTTAAGGGACCAACACTAGTAGAAAACAGGCCTTTGGACCGGAGCATTAGTCCCGGTCGGGTTTTGCACCGGGACTATTGCGCCCACTAGTCCCGGTTCATGAGCCTATGCTTTACTCCCGGTTCGTGAGGAACCTCTAGTCCCGGTTGGTGTTACCAACCGGGACTAAAGGGGTGGTGGCAGAGTTGCGGTGGGCTGGGGCCCATGCGAGACCCTTTAGTCCCGGTTGGTTACACAAACCGGGACTAGATAGAAATCCCTATATATAGATGCTTCTTCCAGCCGCCCGAGCCCAAGCTCTCCTTTCTCTCCTCTTTGTTTTCTTCCTTCCCCTGAGCTCATGAGGATTTGCCAAGATTTGTGAAGATTGGAGGCACCCATCCATTTTTGCCAAGATTTGTGAAGATTGGAGGCACCCCATCCATTTTTGCCAAGATTTGTGAAGATTGGAGGCACCCCATCGTTCTAAAAGGTTAGCAACTTCATGCTTTCATCTCTCATTACTGTTTGGGAGTAATTTTGTGGGAGTTCATTTGATTTATATGCATGCAATTTGAGCTGAAATCCTCTTCTTAGTTTGCATGCGTAGGCGACGTATTATGTCTGGACGAAATCCTCAGTGTGGACAAAGTTCTCATTCTAAACAAAGTTCTCAGTCTGGACGAAATCCTCAGTCTGGACAAAGTTCTCAGTCTAGACAAAGTTCTCGGTCTAAACAAAGTTCTTCGCGTCTAGACAAAAATATCAGTCTAACTGTTCGGCACATATAAGATAACTATATGTTGTTTTATAAGAACTATGTATGAACTCTATGTATTTATTTTTACAGTAATAACATTTTGATCACTATTAATTCGGTCATTTCTCTATTCATGATGTTCTTTAATTGTTTTTGATATACTTAATTATATAATGCAGGATGTACGGTGACCGAGGCACTTCCGACGCACTTCGTTTAAGATAAGAAGATTGAAGAAGTTTTATTATAAATTGAGATTGAATTTTAGAAGTTTCATTTATAAATTGAGATAGAAATTTTAGAAGTTTTAAGATAAGAAGTTTCATTATAAATACATCATGCATTATAATTTTTTAATACAAAAATAGGACTAGAAATAGAGAGTAAAAAAATTACGTAGTTTCGGTCTGTCGGAGCTCCTTGTGTGACTTTCATGTCTCTTCTTGATGGAGGAATCCCGACTGTTGTCGCGGGGGTCGTTTCCCTCTTCTTCTTTCGCGATATATACCTTCGTATATTGCGCGAGAGAAGAAGGGGAAACGACCAGCACCGACGGTCGAAATATTAGTGTGAGGTAGTGTCCACCAACATACACCACCATATAAGTGTGAGAGAGTGCGCACCATACACACCATGAGGCATGAGAGTTTTTCTAAGGAAAACCTTGACAGACCGAAAGTCAAGCCATGTTGAATTAGATCTATTTGGACATTTGTCAATGTTATTGCAGGGAACATTACCTTAATTACAAGTTAATAACATTGGATTTATATGTCTGGAAAGTCAAACCATGCAAATCCTCAGTGTGGACAAAGTTCTCAGTCTGGACGAAATCCTCAGTCTGGACAAAGTTCTCAGTCTAGACAAAGTTCTCGGTCTAGACAAAGTTCTCGGTCTAAACAAAGTTCTCCGTCTAGACAAAAATATCAGTCTAACTGTGTTCGGCACATATAAGATAACTATATGTTGTTTTATAAGAACTATGTATGAACTCTATGTATTTATTTTTGCAGTAATAACATTTTGATCACTATTAATTTGGTCATTTCTCTATTCTCATGATGTTCTTTAATTGTTTTTGATATACTTAATTATATAATGCAGGATGTACGGTGACCGAGGCACTTTCGACGCACTTCGTTTAAGATAAGAAGTTTGAAGAAGTTTTTATTATAAATTGAGATTGAATTTCAAAAATTTCATTTATAAATTGAGATAGAAATTTTAGAAGTTTTAAGATAAGAAGTTTCATTATAAATACATCATGCATTATAATTTTTAATACAAAAATAGGACTAGAAATAGAAAGTAAAAAAATTACGTACTTTCGGTCTGTCGGAGTTCCTTGTGTGACTTTCATGTCTCTTCTTGATGGAGGAATCCCGACTGTTGTCGCGAGGGTCGTTTCTCTCTTCTTCTTTCGCGATATATACCTTGGTATATTGCGCGAGAGAAGACGGGGAAACGACCAACACCGACGGTCGAAATATTAGTGTAAGGTAGTGTCCACCAACATACACCACCATATAAGTGTGAGAGAGTGCGCACCATACACACCATAAGGCATGAGAGTTTTTCTAAGGAAAACCTTGACAGACCGAAAGTCAAGCCATGTTGAATTAGGTCTATTTGTCAATGTTATTGCAGGAAACACCACCTTAATTACAAGTTATTAACATTGGATTTATATGCATGCAAGTCACCTAAATTTGAGGATGTGGCTTTGAATGGTGCATATTGAATGCACATAAAGTCTGTAGTTGAAATAAGTTTAAAAAAATTAAATGCCTTTGTAACAGATGAGTTTTCGTTCGAAACCCTCATACTTCAAAGGAGATAGTCCAGTTTGTACACGAAGTGCATCTAGTTTTTGCCGTAACCCTCTTAACTTTTTAGCACATGCTATGTGGGTGAAATGATGATAACATGCCAAGTTTCAACCTTTTCAGAGTTCATTTGTACTGTTTTTCAATTTCAGGGTCATTCGGCGCAAAAAATTCATTAAATGCATGAAAAATAGCAAATGAAGTTAGAAAGGGTTGAAATTTGAGGATGTGGCTTTGAATGGTGCATATTGAATGCACAAAAAGTCTGTAGTTAAAATAAGTTTAAAAAAATTAAATGCCTTTATAACAGATGAGTTTTCGTCCAAAACTCTCATACTTCAAAGGAGATGGTCCAGTTTGTATACGAAGTGCATCTAGTTTTTGCCGTAACCCTCTCAACTTTTTAGCACATGCTATGTGGGTGAAATGATGATACCATGCCAAGTTTCAACCTTTTCAGAGTTTATTTGTACTGCTTTTCAATTTCAGAGTCATTCGGCGCAAAAAATTCATTAAATGCATGAAAAATAGCAAATGAAGTTAGAAATGTGGAAATTTGAGGATGTGGCTTTGAATTGTGCATATTGATCAAATTTATGATCAAATTAATATTTACTTATAATCAAACAGAAACAATTCAACTAATAATACAAATTGTTTCTAATCTAAAACTAAAACCAAAAATAGATTTAGTCCCGGTTTGTGGTTACTCTTGCAAGTCTATACTTTTGGCGAACTCGAGGGACCAAAATCATACTTTTCTCTAAAAAAAATAAGCTTGTACCACATTTTACCTCTTTTTATTTGTGTGCATGTTATTATGCATTGGTCTACATGTCAGTGCACCGTGGCGCACCACGTCCCACTATATGTCTCTGCTGCTAACTACGTATGTCACTCACCGAACCTTGAGTCTACAAAGTGTTGATACGAAAGTCAAGGTTAGACCCGCTTAATATGGGCTCAGACAAAATCTGATAACATTTGGTGGCAAAACTGCAAAACCATCCGAGCCTGCAGCTGGCTTGTGTTGGGTGAGTGTGGAGCCATGCTCCCGCACTGCCGCCCTCTCACTCCAAAGTCCAAAGCCCGATGGAAAATCTTGGTGATCCACGACGACTTTTTTTTGAACAAGGAAAAGGGTCCAAAAGGACCCCGCACTGCATTGATCAAAGCAGTGGATAGTACATCTTACATAAAAGACCCCAAAGAAATTGAAAATTGCAGGCTACACCCTGGATCTTACGAAAAGGACCTTGCAAAGAAACAGCAAACACGATTGGGTCCAACTGCTCGTCAACGGAACCAATCATCGCCGGTACCGGGGACGAACCACTTGGTCCGGCGAGACCTCTGCAGTAGAACACCGCAGACTCCATCTTAGAGCAGCACTGCCTCCCATCAGGCATCTTGGCTAGGAGGAAAGAGAACGACCTCCATTCGGCGAGAAGATACGTCATATTGTCGACGAAGACCGGCCGGCAATGGCAGGCGCCGTAGCTCCGTCGAAACCACCGTCGTCTAAGCTCTGGATCCCCATCATCTGCCTCTAGTATAGAGGCCCTTCTCCAGATCAGAGGAGGACACCACCAACGCTGGAAGCTCGGATCCAGCGTTTCTAAGCACCAGGAGAGGAGGTCAAAGGAAGATCTCACACTCTCCCTTCCACCATCACCACAACAGCAGAAATCAAGGGGAAGAACCACCACAATCTCTAAATCATGTGCCAGATCGAGCTTATTTGGAGGGCTGCTGCTAGATCCAGCGTCTTGTGCTTCCCTCCACCATGGAGGCAAGGAAGAAGACGTCGACGGCCACCACCGGAAGCTGCTCGCATGCTCCAGCGGCTTGCAACCTGACGGCATATCGCCACACCACGGCATAAAGTCAATACTAACTAAGAAACCTAACCTACTATACAGAGGAAGGACGCGAGCACCTCTCCTCAGCCATCTCCAAGCGGCATGTCCGCCGGAAGAGGCTTTGGATCGGGCCCGGCAGCCCCTGACTATTACTTTTAACTTAGAGGTCGCTGTATACACAATTGTTCAATGTTTAGTCTTGTCAGGCAATAAATTGCGACAGATGTTTAGTCTTGTCAGGCAATAAATTACGACAGATATTTCTTCGCGATATGGATAACCATGCGGAAAATAATACATAGCATGCGTATTATTCCATGATAATTCTTGGGCTTCTTGGCTTCATGCGGAATTCTAGCTTTGAATTGTACGCGCATGTGAAGTAAACGGCGATGGCCAAAGGGCCCGTGCATTGTATCTAGCTGGTGCATCATTTGAGAGTGGACTGTAGACTGGACAGTAGAGTAGGTCACTAATGTCGACTTCAAACCTATAAATTAAGGCCGCAGCGCTGCTGGTGGATCAAACACTCCAAACTGCAAACCTGTGCACACACATATGCTTTGATACGTCTCCGTTCTGCCGTGCAGCAGCTGTAGCTCTTGTTCCGGACAGGAAAGATTGAAGAAAAAGAAGAAGAAGAAGAAACCTCATGTACGTACATAATTCATACTACTTCCTCCGTTCCGAAATATAAGTCTTTGGAGAGATTTTACTATGAACTACATACGGATGTATATGGACATATTTTAAAGTATAAATTCACTCATTTTACTCTGTATGTAGTCCATAGTGGAATCTCTAAAAAAAACTTATATTTAGTAACGGAGGGAGTACAACACAATCCATGAACTAATTAATATCTGAAAATATATAGAAAACTACTTTTATTTGAAAATTGCTTTTGGAGGCCGAGCTCCATGAAGGCCTCCATTTGCAAAATTCAAAATCCATCCAAATTCATATTTTTATGTTTCAAAAAATTCTGAAAAATACAGATATACATGGAAGCATAATGTATATGTGTGTAAATATTTAGGATAAAATACATTAAAATGAGGGTTGTGCAAAAATAATACAAATCGGGGCTTTTCAGCACAATGGATTCATCCTCAAAATTCATGATTTTTTTTGTACAGTTCACATTTCAAGATATTTCATTCTGAATTTACAAAAATACATTTCATCCTTCTATACTTTCATATTTTTTCCAGATATTTTTTCAACCAAAAAATTGAATTTTGAAATTGTGAAAAATAAAGGGCTCCGTGGAGCCCGGTCACCAAAACGGGCCACTCCTTTTATTTACAGATTTAAATTCCCCGTTACCTTATGTATGCATATATAGATAATACCGAAGATCTAACTTAGCCAACATATATGGATACAGAGCTACCCAACCATGAAAGTTGCTACAGTTGGACAACTACTTCTTTTGGCGTTGGTGACTTTCAGTGCACAACATGTGGTGGTCGTCTACAACTTCTTCTCCTTGCAAGGAAACGAGACGGACCGATTATCACTTCTTCAATTCAAGGATGCAATCAGTCTCGACCCGCAGCAAGCCTTCATGTCCTGGAATGATAGCACCCACTTTTGCAATTGGGAAGGTGTCCTATGCAGGGTGAAGGCACTACGTCGTGTCACTTCTCTAAACCTTACAAGTCGAGGTTTGGTAGGACACATCTCGCCTTCACTTGGAAACCTAACATTCATGCGGTCTCTGGCCCTCATAGAGAGCACACTCGCCGGGAGATCCCACCCTCGCTTGGTCACCTGCATCGCCTCCAAACCCTCCAATTGAATAGTAACATACTACAAGGAAGGATTCCAAGTTTCACTAACTGCTCAAAGCTCAAGGTGTTGGATGTTTCGGATAACAATATAGTAGGCCATCTCCATGCTGATTTTCCTAATCACTTTCAGGTGTTGCACGTTTGGTCTAATAACCTTACTGGCACCATACCAACTTCTCTTGTCAATATCACAACATTAACCAGAATTAACTGTCAGGATAATCACATAGAGGGGAATATCCCTAGTGAGTTTGCAGATTTGACCAACTTGCACCACATGTGTGTGAGTGCTAATCAGCTGTCAGGAAGATTTCCACAAGCTATCTTGAATCTTTCTACTCTTACCATCCTCGAACTTGCTGTCAATGGTCTAAGTGGAGAGGTTCCACCAAATCTCTTTACTTCTCTTCCCGATCTCCAGATTCTTTTCTTAGGTGGCAACTTATTTTTAGGGCACCTTCCTAGTTCATTCCCGAATGCTTCCAATCTACAAGCTCTCGATTTGTCGAGCAACAACTTCACCGGATTGATGCCCACCACGATTGGAAAACTTAGCAAACTCTTGAGTTTGAATCTTGAATATAATCAACTCCAAGCACACAACAGAGAAGACTGGGAGTTTTTGAATAGCTTAGGCAACTGCACGGAGCTACAAATGTTTTCCATGGGTTATAATCGTCTATCAGGGCAAGTACCGAGTTCATTAGGTAACCTTTCAAGTCAACTCCAGGAATTATACTTAACAAACAATGAACTATCAGGAGATTTTCCATCTGGCATAGCAAACCTTCGCAGCCTGATTTTTGTAGCATTGGGACGAAATAACTTTACAGGTGTGGTTCCTAGGTGGATTGGAACTCTCAAAGTTGTGCAGGTAATAGGGTTATTCAAAAACTTCTTTTCGGGGGCCCTCCCATCATCCTTGTCAAACTTGACTCAATTGGGAGCTCTCTACCTACGCTCGAACCAGTTCACTAGTCACATACCATCAAGCTTTGGAAACTTTCCAATGCTTCAAATATTGGACATTTCCCGCAACGAACTCCATGGCAAGGTTCCAATGGAGATCTTTAGAATCCCAACAATAATTGGAATTGATTTATCATTCAATAGCCTGGATGGAAAACTTCCTACTAGCATCGGAAAGGCCAAACAACTTGTGAGATTGAGAGTTTCATCAAATAAACTATCCGGAGATATTCCAAACACTTTGGGTGATTGTGAAAGCTTAGAAGGCATTGAGTTAGATTCAAATATTTTCAACGGAAGCATTCCAATATCGTTAACCAAGATAAGAAGCCTCAAATTTTTGAATTTGTCTACCAATAACTTAACCGGGTCAATACCAGCATCTCTTGGCAACCTGGAACTTCTTGAGGACCTAGATTTGTCATTCAACCATCTTAATGGAGAGGTTCCAACAAAAGGAATCTTCAAGAATGCAACTGCCTTGAGGATTAATGGAAATCAAGGGCTTTGTGGTGGGGTACATGACTTACACACACTAGCTTGTTCTGTTGTGCCTTTAAATTCAACTAGGCACACGAAATCTTTAGTGCTCAAAGTGGTCATCCCAATAGCATGTGTTGTGTCACTTTCTGTAGTCATATTTGGCTATTTGCTATGGATAAGAAAACACAAGAGAAAATCTATATCACTGCCATCATTTGCTACAAAATTCCCCAAAGTTTCTTTCAACGACCTAACCAGAGCAACAAAGGGGTTCTCGACATCTAATTTGATCGGTAGAGGAAGATACATTTCTGTATACCAAGGAAAACTAGTTGAAGACCAAAATGAGGTTGCCATAAAAGTATTCAACCTAGAGATAAGAGGAGCACACAAGAGCTTCATTGCAGAATGTAATGCATTGAGAAATGTGCGGCATCGCAATCTGGTCCCTATTCTAACTGCATGCTCAAGCATTGATTCTAAGGGCAATGATTTCAAGGCCCTGGTGTATGAGCTCATGCCACGAGGAGACTTACATAAACTACTATACTCAACTCAAGACTATGAATGCTCTTCAGATTTGAACCTCATTATGATGGCTCAAAGGATAAGTATTGTGGTAGACGTGGCAGATGCACTGGAGTATCTACACCATAATAACCAAGAAACAATGATTCATTGTGATCTGAAGCCTAGCAACATTCTTTTGGATGAAAAATATGACAGCTCATGTTGGTGACTTTGGCCTGGCAAGATTCAAAGTTGGTTCAACAATGTCATCTCTTGGTAACTCCAACTCTTCTTCTATTGCAGTAATGGGGACGATTGGATACGCCGCTCCAGGTAATGGTCTTTTTTCAGTCTCAAGTTGGTACATTTTTTTTCCGCATGTATGTTAAGCAGCGAAAGCGAAATAACTCCACTCTTTTCATTCTTTAGAATATGCCGGGGGCGGTCAAGTTTCAACTACCGCGGATGTTTACAGCTTTGGTGTCGTTCTCCTCGAGATATTCGTTCGAAGAAGGCCGACTGATGACATGTTTAAGGATGGACTCAACATTGTGAACTTTATAGAGGCCAGCTTCCCCGATAGGGCATTGGAGATTGTCGACCCCCAACTGCTACATGAGTTGGAGGAAACTCCAATTGCCTTGAAGGAAAAATGTTCAGAATGTCTTTTGTCTATGCTAAAGGTTGGCCTTTCTTGCACCAAGCTATCTCCCGGTGATCATATCAACATGCAGGAGGTGGCTGCCAAGCTACATGGAATCAAGGATGCTTACCTCGATGCTAACTGAAGGACAAGTTGTTGTATAACTGGCTTTTATCACATAGCGTATACTATTTAAGAAGTATTAGCTATCTGAACAGGCAAGTTTATGTATATATAGTTGGTATTTATCGCATAGCGTGTATGTAAGGGGCCCGTATTTATAAATCCACACCCTGTCGGTGTTACCGCATCAGCCTAGATAGTGAACAAGGAAAAATGGATAGCATTTACAGGAAACAATATAAGGAATTCGGAGGTTGCAGTCGTCGTTTGCTACACTTCATTATTTATATATATATGGTCCGTAGGCCATAGATTTGTTTTCTTTTGCCACGCTTATGGCTTCAACTTTGGCACCCATGCATACTGTGGTGACAAACCACACATGGCCGAAGCTTTATCCGTGGCAAAACCTAGACTTCAAACAAGTATGCCTGAGAGGGTGACAGTATCCAAGTATGGCAGCAAATTTACCCACAGAACAAAACAGAGGACCATTTGTACCTACATCATGAACCTTTGAATGAAGTTCTTCCCTGCCACAAGTGCCCCTTCCAAGTTGGCATTTGTTATATTTTCCTACAGAACGAAACAAAAGAGATTGATGTAAAATCATATCCAGTAATTCAGGGAGTACGCTGATCATCAGTCACGAATTATTAAGTCCGATCCAGTGACAGTCCAATTTGGTCTCTCTGGAGGTACTAGTTTGGGTGGTAGGCCAGAAAGAAACAAAACAAAAAGTTTTGTGTGATGGTCACTGATTTGCACCAAAACTCAGAGCACTGAACTTAGCGTCTCTGAACTTGACACTTGACAGTGGGAATGCATCACCACAAACTAGGGATGGCAGTTTTGCCCATGGGTATGGGTACCCGCGGGTACCCTACTCGAAAACAACGGGCATGGGCAAGACTTGGAGAGATTTTGTACCCACGGGTAATTGGTATTCATACCCGTAAAATATATGGGTAGGGTATGGGTATGAAATTACGCCCATGGATAACCCAATGGATACCCAGAAACATTTATTAAATGAAAGTAACTCCTATGACATGTGGGGTCAACATCCAACTCCTATGGCACAACATGTCTCGATTCCTTAAATCGATCATAACTCATAGGCCCGCAATCACATGCTCGCCATTCCTCTTACGTCCTATGTGACTCCCTAAAAAGATGAAATCTCGACTCTTTGCTATTGGACTCCTGTCCAACTCTCGATCTAGCGATGCCCCATTCCCACCACCACCTCCCATTGCGCCGGGCATCCACCAACCGCCGCTCATACTCCCTTGATGCCTCCAAGAGGCCACCACCGTAGAGGCTGTGTTAGTGATATACGGCTTGCCCATCATCACTTGAATTTCAAAGCCATTTCTATATCTTTAAAAAATATATCAAATGATATATATTTTACCCATCAGATACCCATTAGGTATAGCATACTCGATGGGTATGGAAATGGGTGTCAATTTATGCTCATTGATTTTGAAATGGATGGGTACAGAAATTTTTTATGGGTATTGATTTGGACAGAAAAAGGTTGTACCTGCCCATACCCTATCCACCATATCCATTGCCATCCACGCCACAAACCGCCTAGTTTTCTCTCTACTGCTTGGTGGAATCTCCGAGGAGAGGAGACGAAGAGCAAATACGAATCGGTAGGTAGGCTACCTGCATCGAAGAAGTTGAGCCTCACATCCGTCCAGGTATAGGAATCGACGGAAATTGTATGGAAGACTTATTAATTTGTTGTACAGTGTATTCGTATATACTCGGAAAAATGCCCGTGCGTTGCAACGGGAGAAAAAAATATCACATCTCTAAGAATGATCAAGACCCTTCACTCAGGTCCACGTTCTCTATTTTAACATAGCAAATCAACAATGTCATCACTTATCCTCCCACCCATCCCCCTCCTTTATGTATGGTATATGTAATTGCAATGCTTTAAGATCTAAAGTAAGACTGAAAATCCTATTATCCATAATATTCTCACGATAGGTCTCTGTCCTACTTGGTGATGCCCACAAATATTTGCATTACAATGAAAATAGCAAAGTATGTTTTATTAATTAATGATAGCATATGCATAAGAGCATTATTTTTGTCTTGCTGATATATGTGTTTGCATTTGTAATCTAAGTGAAGTCTTAATTTGGTGGTAGACATATTAGATAGCTCCATCGAAATCAATCAATTTGTAAGTACATTCATACCAAATGTTCAAGGTTGCATATCGGCATCAATATTCTTAAAAAGAACATTATCAAAACAATTTAAAACAATATGAAAATCAAAGCTAAGCCATTGGCTTATGTAAAGCTTGTATCAACTAAATTGTACATTTTTCATACATCAGAAACATTTTTTATATACACGTTTAATATTTTCCAATTTCATGTTCTACATTTTTCTAAATATATTTAGGTTTGACATTATCCAAATACATGATTAACATTTTTGAAAAAATATATTTTTTATGTCTACTTTGTTCCATACACATTGTATATTTTTGTATACGTTTTGCTTTTACATCGGAGACATTTTTCTATGCATATTTAATATTTTCTAAATGGATGATCAATATTTTTAAAAATAAGTGAAAAACATATATTATTATTTTTCCGTACAAATTGTACATTTTTTGCATCTAATGGAAACTTTTTTCTATTCAAGTTGGACATTTCTTTAATGCATGATTAACATTTTTTCAAAGTTTGTGTATGAGTGACTTTTATAAATAAAATATTCAAAGTTTATCAAAATAAAGCCAAAAAAGAAAAAAGAAAACGAATGTAGAAAAAGTGAAAAAAAAGAAGAAAAAAAAGTAAGTGTTGAAGGACGGCCGAATCGGGCAGCTGGCTGGCGAGGCTAAGGGAGAAAAAAAAAGGAAGAATGGGAATTATCGAACCTGGGTCTCCAGGGGAGAAGAGCCACCGTCCAACCAGTTGGGATAGCCATGCACTTGTGTTAAAAGTGAGGACCACCGCTTCTTGAATTAGAATAATCACGCGACTTAAAAAACGAATCGTTTCCTTCACTTACCAGTGGCATAGGGGGGTAAATTCATACGAACTTTAGGGGTAATTTCCGTGACGGACGACCAGAAGTATATATATATATATATAATTATAGGTAGAGATACACACGTAGCTGCGATGTGGATTAGCAATTTAGCATTAGCGCATGTGATTGGTGGGGTGACGGGAATATGATTGGAAGAAGTCGGTCGTCGCCTGACGCGGGGACCACCGCCGGGGTCTCGTGTCAGTTTGACCCGACTGGTGTGGGATCTCTCTGGCGACCGGTATAACCCGGTCAAGACGTCTTGCCAAGTCAATGGTCGGCCAGCAACTAATTTGCCCTCTATATTTCTCTAGGGTAAACATGAAATATATCTCCTCCTCTTTTTGTTGGCTTGTTGATTTATAACTCGTGAACATATATAAATTGGTAGGATTTAATGTAAAAGAGTAGGGTGGGACTATTAATTAGGATATGAAATTTTAGCACATGCATAAGAAAACTCTTCGTAAGGCAGGGGAGAGCAGGTTGTGAGGTCGATTCCCAAGTGTTACTTTTTTAGCAGCCCATAACAAAAATTCTGACCCATGTGACACGTAGGCTGCAAATAATGTACGGAACGGACAAGCGACAAGACGAAATTGCAAACGAATAAAAAACCGACGAAATTACGGTAGTAAGAAACATTTTTCTCCTTATTAGTAGATATAGATAGAAGAAAGGGGAGGAACCGGGAACGAAGTTTTAGCTAGCTAGCTATAAGTTCTTCACTTCCATAGTACCCCCCCCCCCCCCCCCCCCTACCTGTAACAGGAGAACAATATAACCATAATGTGAGAGATCATTTTTTGCGTTTTTTACTTTTACCACATATATAATTAACCATGTGAAAACAAATACGGCATGCATATTATACTATGATGATTTTTTTTGTTGGGGTATATATTATGATGATTCTTGCCGACACCGTCTCTGAAAGGTGTATATGTAGACATGCAGCATGTGATAATACAGTGGTTGATGGGACCATTTGTGCGCTAAACGACGACGACCAAAGACCCATGCATGCATAATGCATTGTACCTAGCTAGCTAGTGCATTATTTGAGAGTCGACTGAAGACCGGGCAGCAGCAAGCTAGCAGAGTAGGTCACCAATATAAAGTAAGAGCATCTACAACCGGACCTCTCAAACCCGCCTCATACGCCCGGGCAGGCCGTCCGGTCACTGCCCGGTCACTTTTTTTTGATCCAGACGGGCCTCTCAAACGGCCCTCAAACGCCCGGGTTGACCGGCACCCCCCATATCCAGCCCAAATATGGGGCCGATATGGGGGCGCCCGGGCACGCCCGCCACGTCGGACTGACGAACGGGGCCCAGCCGGAAACGCCCGCCAACCCGGCAGTCCGAAGGTCGTCTCCTCCGCCGGACTGGTCACGCCGCGTGTCGCAGTTCCGGCGGGCCACGTAGTGCATTGCCCGGCTATTTAAGTGCACCGGCGGACCCCGAAACCCTACATCCACATCTTCCTCCTCCTCCTGTCCGCCGCCGCCGCCAGTTTCCACTCCACCCATCCGCAGCCATGCCCCCACGCCGCCGGGTGAGGAGCCAGGCGTTCCTGACGCCAGAGCGCCGGCTCGAGCTCCTTGAGCAGATCCTGAATAGGCGCGAAGTCCGGATCGCCGCGGGGCTACCTCCGGATGTAGTGGATCCGGAGGAGGAGTCGGAGGAGGAGGAGGTGGAGGTGGAGGAGGAGGATGAAGAGGTGGAGGAGGAGGGGGATGAGCCGGGGGAGGAGGATGTGGGGGACGCTGGCGACGGGGATCTCCGGGCGGAGCAGCAGGCCATCCTCGATTCCCTCCGGTCGGAGTCGGAGGCGGATGCAAGACGCCGTCGCCGGCAGGAGATGGAGGCGCAAGAAGCCGCGGAACACGCGGAGTGCTTGGCCTACATTGATGAGATGGAGCAGGAGGTGGATGAACCGGAGCCCTGCTCCCCGCCCGTCCAGCCGGCGCCCGGCTCCGTCGTCGTGGACATCACCGACGACGAAGAGTAGCTAGGGTAGTACGTATGATTTTCTTTGCATGCTTTTGTATGGATGTAGGGGATGAAATTTGAGAGATACAGATGCAAATTGACGGATTTGAGGCGTTCCCGGTCAGTGCCCGCGGATGCGTCCGGACGCATCCGCGGGCGTTTGAGGGGCCGAATTTGTCATATCCGGCTGTAGATGCTCTAAGGCCTCGCTGGTGAAGTTGGATCAAACAGTCCACACTCCAAACCGGTTGACACATATGCTTGGTTTCGCTCTCGCGGCAGCCCTGGAGCAGCTGTAGCTCTTGTTCCGGTCAGGGAAGGAAAAGCTAGCGTGGAAGAAGAAGGGGCAGAAAACCCCAGGTACGTACGCAATTCACACACGACATGCATATACTCCCTCCGTTCCTAAATATAAGTCTTTCTAGAGATTTCACTGTGGTCTACATACGGAACAAAATTAGTGAATCTATATTCTAAAGTATTTTCCATATACATCCGTATGTAGTTTATAGTAGAATCTCTAAAAAGACTTATATTTAGAAGCGGAGGGAGTATATTTCATGAATTATCGAATATCTGCTAGTATTGGTTATATTTACCATTGAAGTTTCTCCTTCATCATATGCATGCCTACATAGATAATACTGAAAACTAACTCAACCAACATATATACGTACAGAGCTACCCGGCCATGAAAGTTACCACACTCGGACAGTTACTTCTCTTGGTATTGGTGACATTCAGTGCACAATATGTGGCCGTCATCTGCAGCTCATCCTCCTTACATGGTAACGAGACAGATCGGTTATCACTGCTTGGATTCAAGGATGCAATCAGCCTCGACCCGCAGCAAGCCCTGATGTCCTGGAATGATAGCACCCATTTTTGCGATTGGGAAGGTGTCATGTGCAGGGTGAAGGCTCCACCTCGTGTCACTTCTTTAAACCTTACAAGTCGAGGTTTGGTAGGACATATCTCTCCTTCACTTGGGAACCTAACCTTCTTGCAATCTCTGGCCTTGACAGAGAACGCACTCGCCGGAGAGATCCCACCATCCCTCGGTCACATGCATCGCCTCGAAACCTTGCTCTTGAATAGAAACACGCTGCAAGGAAGGATGCCGAGTTTTGCAAACTGCTCAAAGCTAAAGGTGTTGGACGTTTCAGTTAACAATCTAGTTGGCCAATTTCCCAGTGATTTGCCTCCTCATCTTGACATGCTGCAAATTTCATTCAATAACCTTACTGGCATCATCCCAGCTTCTTTGGGTAATATCACAACACTAACCTTTATTAGTTGTGTGCATAATCGGATCAAGGGAAATATCCCAAGTGAGTTCGCAGGTTTGTCAGGCTTGCAATACCTGTATGCGGGTGCGAATCAGCTGACGGGTAGGTTTCCACAAGCCATCTTGAATGTTTCTACTCTCATTGGCCTTGGCTTAACTCTCAATGGTCTAAGTGGGGAGCTGCCACCAAATCTTTGTACCTCTCTCGCCAATCTCCGTATACTTGCATTAAGCGGCAACTTATTTCTAGGGCACATTCCTAGTTCATTCACTAATGCTTCCAATCTAAATGTCATTGATTTATCAATGAACAACTTCACCGGATTGGTGCCCACCACGATGAGCAAACTTGCCAAAATCTCAATGTTGAATCTTGAAAATAATCAGCTCCAAGCACATAGTCGAGAAGACTGGGAGTTTTTGGACAGCTTAGGCAACTGCACGGAGCTACAAGTATTGGCCATGAGTATCAATTGTCTATCAGGGCATGTACCAAGTTCATTAGCTAACCTTTCCAACCAACTCCAGACTTTGTACTTGGGAGAAAATCAACTATCAGGAGATTTCCCTTCCGGCATAGCCAACCTTCACAATCTAGTTGCTCTGTCACTGGTGGGGAATCACTTCAGAGGTGTAGTTCCAGAGTGGATTGGGACTCTCAAAACTTTGCAACAAGTAAATTTAGCAGAAAACTTCTTTACGGGGGTCATTCCGTCATCCTTGTCAAACTTGTCTCAACTGGGAGGGCTCTATGTATCCTCAAACCAATTAATTGGCCACATACCAAAAAGCTTTGGTAACTTTCCAAGGCTTCAATATTTGGACACTGCTAGCAACAACCTTCATGGTATGGTTCCAATGGAGATATTTAGAATCCCATCAATAATTGCAATTGATTTATCTTTCAACAACCTGGATGGACGACTTCCTACCGACATTGGCAATGCTAAACAACTCGTACATTTGGTAATTTCATCCAATAAGCTATTTGGAGATATTCCAAACACTCTGGGTGACTGTGGAAGTTTAGAAGGCATTGAGTTAGACTCGAATATTTTCAGCGGAAGCATTCCCACTTCATTAGGCAACATAAGAGGCCTCAAAGTTTTGAATATTTCTGCCAATAACTTAACTGGTTCAATACCAACATCTCTTGGCAACCTACAAGTTCTTGAGAAACTAGATTTGTCATTCAACCACCTTCATGGTGAGGTTCCAACAAAAGGGATATTCAAGAATGCAACTGCCGTGCAAATTGATGGAAATCAGGGGCTTTGTGGTGGGGTACCGGAGTTACACATAGTAGCATGTTTTGTTATGCCTTCAAATTCAATTAGGAACAAGAAATCTTTGGTGCTAAAAGTGGTTATCCCAATAGCGAGTATGGTGTCAATTGTTATTGTCATATTTGGCTTCTTTCTCCGGGGAGGAAAATACAAGAGAAAATCTATATCTCTGCCATCATTTTCTACAAAATTTCCCATGGTTTCTTTCAATGATCTAGCCAGAGCAACACAGGGATTCTCAGTGTCCAACTTAATAGGCAGAGGGAGATATAGTTCTGTATACCAAGGAAAACTAGCTGAAGATGAAAATGAGGTTGCCGTGAAAGTTTTCAACCTAGAGACAAGAGGAGCACAAAAGAGCTTCATCACAGAATGTAACACGTTGAGAAATGTGCGGCACCGTAATTTGGTCCCTATAATAACTGTGTGCTCAAGCATTGATTCTAGTGGTAATGATTTCAAGGCCTTAGTGTATGAGCTCATGCCAGGAGGGGATTTGCACAAACTACTATACTCAGCTCCAGACTGTGAAGGCTCTTCGGATTTGAACCTCATTATGATTGGGCAAAGGATAAGCATTGTGGTGGATGTAGCGGATGCACTGGAGTACCTACACCATAACAGCCAAGAGGCACTGGTTCACTGTGATCTGAAGCCTAGCAACATTCTTTTGGATGACAATATGACAGCTCATGTTGGAGACTTTGGCTTGGCAAGACTCAAAGTTGGTTCCACAACGTCATCTCACGGTAACTCAAACTCTTCTTCAATTGCAGTGATGGGAACAATTGGATACACTGCTCCAGGTAACGGTCTTTTCTTTATCTTGTGCTTCTACATTTTGCGGCATCTATGTTAAAGCAGTGAAGGTGAAACTAACTCCTCCCCTTTTCCATTATGTAGAACACGCAGGGGGTGGCCAAGTTTCAACTGCCGCAGATGTTTACAGCTTTGGTGTCGTTCTCCTCGAGATATTCATCCGAAGAAGGCCGACTGACGACATGTTTAAGGATGGACTAAGTATTGTGAAGTTTACGGAGGACAGCTTCCCTGACAGGGTATTTGAGATTGTCGACCCCCAGCTGCTAAAGGAGTTGGATGAAACTCCAATGGCCTTCAAGGAAAAACATGCACATTGTTTGCTATCTGTACTAAATGTTGGCCTTTGCTGCACTAGGACATCCCCGGGCGAACGCATCAGCATGCAAGAGGTGGCTGCCAAGCTACATGGAATCAAGGATGCATATCACAGAAGTAGTTCTGTTGTTCCTCTAGCATTAGCTTCCTGAATAAGTTGTTGTGCTTGTACAATTGACGTTTATCACACAGAATGTATGTAATGGCCCAGATTTACAATCCAAAGCCTCTGTGTGGTTTTGCATCAGCTCAGCTAGTGCACACTGAAAAACTGAGATGAATGGCATTTCCATGTATCAATATTACCAGACAAACATGTTTTTTATGTACTAATAATTTCTTCCCTTCAGCCAAACACACCTGACATGCTGATACCACCCACTGATTTCCTATAGCAACCATTTCACATTATACAAACTGGAATGAACTCTATGCACCCCGGGGGACAAGGAAGTTAAAGAAAATTTTGGCAGTGCTAATCAAGAACTAAATCAGCATCTGAACTCTCTAGTCTCTCCATTCTCTTTCATTCTTGTTCTTTATTTGCAGAAAAGAGTCTCCTTCGTGGCATTTCCGGTAGTTGTATTCACCCTGGTGCAGAAAAGTTGCAATATTCACTAAGAACCATGTCAGCAAAGAGAAATGCAGAGGGAGAACAAGAGACTCAGAGAAAATGGATGACAAGTTCCTGCATATTGACATTGGTTTTCTTCTCACCCATCAGCAATTTTGCAGAGGTAGTCCCGTTGATCGTCTCGAAGTGGAACATCAGTGAAATCTGCAGAGGGAAATTTTTTGAAAACATGACTTGGTGATGCCACAATACAGTAAGATGATTTCACCATGACACTGATCACATGGTGATAATCCAAATATGTTAATATTTATGGCAGAACTTGAAGATAATCACTTAGCACTTGCCTGCCCCGTATATGTTGGAGCCTTTGAAAGAAGTGTTCCCCGTCACAAGTGCCCCTTCCAAGTTGGCATTTGTTAAATTTACCTGAAGAATGGAACCAGATTGCTGTGAAACCATATTCCAAAATCAAGGCACTACGTTATAAATCAATAAAGAAACAACAGGATAAGGTACTAGTAGTCTGATGCTTTGACGATCAGATGTGATGGTCACTGAACCGACTACATGATATGAAGCCAAAATTCAGAACAGCTATGTTACTGCTTATTCTGAACCCAAACAATCATGATATGCTTTGCCGTCTACTGTCCATAGCTGCTACTGGTGTACCTTTGTCACATTTGCCAGCGAGAAGTCGGCGTTTCTAAGATCAGCGTCAGAGAGATCAGCACCTGAATTCACCATCAAATAGCCAAAAATAATAGTAATATCACCCATTTTATCACAACTGAACACTTGACAGCAGACAAGCATCACAACAACCAGTGTCTGTCTGTCTGTCTGTCTGCTGATTGGAATCACCGAGGAGATGAAGAACAGATGTGAATCGGTAGGCTACCTGTCAGGTCCGCGTCGAAGAAGCTGGCGCCGAGCAGGTTTGCGCCTTTGAAGTTGGTCTGCCGCAGAATAGACTGCAGCAGAAACACAAATTCAGATAAATCAGCAAAACATTCTGAACATTTCAGATGCTCTGTTCTATTTCTACACGCTAGAAATTTCAGTCAGATGTTCAGCCTGTTGACACGTCACGATAGCTGTACATATTCTCTTGTATATTGATCTTATCTCCTAGTCAGTTGTAACAGGATAGTCCTAGTCTTCCGGCCTCGCTCCGGACGTGCCCTGCATGTAGGGCTTTCCATGTATATGTAACCGGCAGCTCCATCGTAATAGCCACAATTATCGTTCAGTTTGGTATATATAACCGCACGAAGAAAATTGAGGCATGATAAGATCATAGTGTAGGAATCGATGGAAAGAGAAGGCGAAATGGAGTGGAGTAGGTACGGTCTTGAAGTCCTGCTTGATGAGCGTCTGGCCGCTGAAGTCCTTGCCGGTGAGGTCCTGCCCCCGCGTCACCTGCTGCCCGTACGGCCCGCCTCCCTGCATCCACCATTAACGTCACCTCCGTCACCTCGCCACCACACTCGGTCGACCGGTACAAGTACAGTAGAACTAACCCTGAACGCGAGGGCCGGGTCGGCGACGAGGAGCGAGGCGGCGACCAGCGCGGCGGCGCCGGCGTTGGCGAGGTGGAAGTGCAGCGAGGAGGGGCCGCGCCACGCCGGGTGCGCCGTCGTCGCCGGCGGGGACGAGGCGAGCTTGAGTGCGCCGAGGATGGACATGGCCATGACGAGCTAGCTTCCTGGCTGGCTGTTGTCGCGGTCTCTCTCTCTTTTTTGGGCTATACGCGGACGAGTTTATCCGTCTTATCTTTATCTGTGGTTGCCACGATGTTTGCTTGGCCAATCAAACGATTGCCACGATGGCCATTTCCCCCCTTCTTCCATTTTTTTCTCATCGCTGATCAGAACTCAAAAGCGTTTTTTCAACTAAAAAATTTCAAATAAGTGTTTTTCCCTTTTCAATTTATATGTATCGAATAACAATAACGCGGGTTTTTGGTTGGTTTGGCGATAACCTCATCTTTCTGGCTCCACGGAACCTAGGAAGAAAATTCTATGGGACGGGGCCTCATAATCTCCTTTTGGGGGCCCTCTTCAGATTTTGACACCTCGGTAATTTGTGTTGGAATAGCAATTTATGTTATTAGGAGGCCAAAGCCAACATATATACACATACATGAAGATGCTAAAAGGCTACAAAAGGATGTCAAGAGACTAGAATGCAAAAGGCCAAAAGATCACTAATATAACTCTAACACCCCCCACTAATATAACTCAAAAGCGTTTCTGACCGTCCGTTTTCTTGATTTGGCCGTATTTGGCCGTCAGATCTGCTATATATAACGAAAATCATTTAACTGGGCCTAACTGTCCTAAGGGGCTGCTGCTCCAGGAGAAAAAACTGAGGCCTCTGGTGAACTGGGCCGATGCAAACGGCCCATGTATCTAATCGCTGCGCTCCTATCTCCGAAAAAAATGGGTGGGCGCTCGATACAGCCGAAACGCGGTATTCCAGGATCCAGCGGAGGCGTGCGAGTGGATCCAATTCAGAGGCGAGAGGGGGGATCCAGCCGAGGCGCGCGACAGGATTCAGTGAACGAGCAATGGTGAATCGGGCGCCGGTTTATCCAGCAGACGCGGGCGATCCTCCTGCGAGGTAGAAAGAGGGGACACGAGCAATAATGGCCGGCGCCTGATCTTCTGGTAACTGCTCTGCTCAAACTTCAAACACGCAATCATATAATGATCATCGTCTTGGATATCGTCATGACTATTCGAATTTCTATCAATTGCCCAACAGTAATTTGTTCACCCACCGTGCGCTATACTCATGAGAGAAGCCACTAGTGAACCCTACTGCCCCCGGGTCTACTTTTCCATCATATTGCTTTCCGATCTATCTTTTTGCAATCTTTATTTTCAGATCTACAAAACCAAAAACCCAAAAATATATTGCTGCATATTTACTCTTTTTATTCGTGTTCTTGAGAGATCTATCTCTCCTATCTATCACTACTTAATCTATCTTATTACCGTAGAGAGATTGACAACCTCTCTTTTGCGTCGGATTGCAAGTATTTGTTGTTTGTGTGCAGGTGCTGCTTATTGGGTGGTGGTGATCCTCCTACTGGTTCGATAACCTTGGTTTCATAACTGAGGGAAATACTTACCGTCGTTGTGCTGCATCATCCCTTCCTCTTTGGGGAAATACCGACGCAGTCTCAAGCCACGTCAGACAACAGTCGGGATTCCTCCATCAAGAACACACATGAAATTAACACAAAGAGCAACAACAGACCGAAAGTATCTGATTTTTTTTTACTAAAAATTTATAACTAATACATCTCGAATACATTTATAATGAACTCGAATATAATATCACTAATATATCTTCTCAAATAATCCAGTTAATGCATCATCGAATATTATAACTAATACATCTCGAATATTATCATATAACATCACTAATACAGATCGAATATTATCGAACAATCTAGTTGACTCGCGGTTCCTGAGCCACGGGCGGTGGACACCCAAAGAGAAGAAACCATCACAGGATCATAACTCGGGTGAGATCCCTGAAGAACCTGCCAGGTATTGGAGAACCTGGCGTCCAACGCAGCCATGTAGCGACGGACGTGCTCGTCCTCCTCCCTGACACGACGACGTACCACCTTCGCGGGGGCCCGCTCCCTCCGCACCAATAGTGGCCCACGTGACCGCCACCAAAGAAGCTCCGGGTCGACGACGAGACCCGGATTCCTCACCAAGCGGCGCGCCCCGGAAGGTAGCACCTCCCACTGCCAACCCGGCGGAGCCCAGTCCCGGACATGGCGCCTCTCAAGAATGTCACCGCCGAGTCGACGACGAGGATGCGTGCCGGGCATCGTCGACGTCGAGAACAAATTCCTACAAAAACATTTTCTTATCGTTTAATGTTTTACTTTCCGGTTTTCTTATTAACTATCTAATTTCATTAACAATTTTAGAAACCCTAGCAATCCTAGCAAGAACCCTATCAAGAATCCTAGCAATCAGCCCTAGCAATGTCCTAACCACAACCCTATCAATCCACCGAAATTAAACCTAGCAATCAAACAGGCGGAGGAGGCTGGGGATGTCTCACCAGAGAAGGAGACGGCCGGCGTGCGGAGGAGACGGCCGGAGGAGAAGCAGAGGCCGGGGACGGGTCGGGGCCGGGGTCGGGGTCGGCGGCGGGGTCGGGGTTGGGGAGGTCGAGGTCGGGGGCAGCAGAGAGTGGGAGGATCGGCGGCGGCGGCGGAGTCGAGAGGGAGGGAGTGAGGAGGGAGAGACGGAGAGAGTGAGGGTCGGGCGTGCGCGGGGAAGAGGATAAGTCCACGAGGGGACCGATTAGCAGTAGCGCGGGGCAGAGAAGAGCGCTACTACTATTGTGTTATTAGTAGAGCGGTTTGCAGAAGGGCGTTACTACTATACCTAGCATGTCGGTAACGGTGTGGCAATTATATTAGTAGCGCATTTTATTCCAGCCGTGCTACTGCTATGTGGATACCAGTAGCGCCCTTTGCGACCACGCACTACTGCTCATTAGCAGTAGCGCCTCCTTTTAACAAGCGCTACTGATAAGATTCTGTGTATAAGGTTTTCCCTAGTAGTGCTTCGGAGGAAGAACAGGAGGTGGTGGCGGCTCCGTCTCGTGAAACGTGATGAAAACTTCTCTCTAATTTTTTTCTCCGCGGATGAGAATTTATAGGACTTGAATCAGGGTCGGAGGAGCCACGTGGGCCCCACAAGCCATCGGGGCACAACCTAGGGGGCGTCATGTTGGCTTGTGGCCCAAAGGTGGCCTCCCTCCGGCAGGTCTTCGCTCCATAATTCATTATATATTTCAGAAAAAATCCACAAAAAGTTTCGTCCAATTCCGAGAACTTTTATCTCTGCACAAAAATAACACCAAGGTAGTTCTGCTGAAAACAACGTTAGTCCGGGTTAGTTCCATTCAAATCATGCAAATTAGAGGTCAAAACCAGAGCAAAAGTGTTTGGAAAAGTAGATACGTTGGAGACGTATTAAGGGCCTCCGGCGAAGCTTGGCTTGACGGAGCTGTAGAGGAGGTCGTGGCGGAGCTTTTGGACAACACGGAGGAGCGAGGGGAAGGCGTTGGTCGCGGGTTTCACGGCGGCGAGCTCGTGATGGCCTCGGCCATGGCGATGCAGGGGCGAGGGAGAGGCAAGGGGGAGGAATGGCGAGGAGGAGGGGATCCAGACGGCAGCTGGGGTCTCATCCCTGTCACCTCGCTGGCCTGGGGAGGCAGGCAGGCACCTACCGGCATGGAGGCCTCGGGCGCACGTCGTGCCCTGCTTCCCCTTTGCCTACTAGCAAGAGGAGGAAGACAGTGCTGCCCCTGGTGGGCTGGGCTGGGCCAGGTGAGCGCGAGGTAAGTTCTCCACTTTTAATTTCTATTTTCTATTATTTGCTCTCTGTTTTATAATGTTTGGGCAAAAAACCCTAAAGACAAAAATCTTGAAATTTATTCTGGGGTGTAAGTATATTATTGCTAAGCCCCATAATAAGTTTCAGCATTTTTGGAGAAAACTAAAATATTTATAGTCATTCAGTTACCATTTTCAGATGCATTTCTGATTTATTTAAAATGACAAAAAAGTTGTTTAAAAGTTCATCACCTTTGGTATGTTGTTTCCAACATTTATCAGAAATGGTGAACATTTTTGAAGGCTATTTTGGGTTCATTGGAAATCTTAGCTAGTTGAATTTGTTTGAATAATGGAGTGCTAGGGTTTTGACAATCCCCATTTCAAGTTCATTTGAATTTAAACATGATGACATGATGATTAATGCAATGACAAGCAATGGCTTGCTAGGGTTGTGATAGTTTCCTGGTAGAGAGATGAGTCTCTTTGTTTTTTTTATTCAAACTTGGGAGCTTTATTCAACAAATGAGCTCCTGGCATCATTAGGCAAAAGGCTTGTGAGCAGGAAAGGGGGTCTAGCATCAGTCTAACTTTTGGTAACCATCACCAAGCAAGCATGCTTAGCATAAAGATGGGCCTGGACATTGGCTGACCTGTATACATGTTGAATCCAAAAAGAAACAAAAGATGAAGCTAGCTCTCCAATTTCTACTAATATCGGTGCTACAACAGAATGATTACTATGGCGAGAGTTCCAGAGGTTCACCACCTCCACGCAATCTGTCTCCATTATCACGTGTGAGAAGCCGTGTAGTTTAGCCAATATGACACCGTCTCGTAATGCTAGCGTCTCACCAATGAAAGGATCTGTAACCCCAAAATGAGGTTTGCACCATGCACCCAACAAACGAGTATCTGATCGAGCAACTCCTCCTGCTCCACACTTGTCTCAGTCCATGCTCATCGTTGCATCAGTGTTAATCTTTACCACGCCCTGACCCGGGGATCTCCAGCCATGGCCCGGAAGGACAGCCACACAAGCACGTTTGATCTCCAACACAGCCAGATCTTCCTTGATGTGTCGAATTGTTGTCACCGGGTCCAATTTCTCTCCGTCATGTGTAATTCTGTTCCGCGAGTGCCATATAGCCCACATGATAGTGATCATTTGTGACCGTTGTACGTCTGAGAACTGATCGTCACATAAAATGTCCCTCCACCAAGTGTCCGGATGAAGGTGTGGCCGGCGGACACCCAGCCATAAGAAGGCCTCCTCCCAAAAAAGTTTAGCATGAGAACAATGCACTAGGGCGTGCATTAAATCTTCCTCCATAGCTAAGCAAACCTTGCATCTAGCTGGGAAGTGGGAACCACTCCACCAGAACTTTGCCATACAAGACCGTCTATCAAGGGAACCACTCCACCAGAGGCGCGTGCAGTTGTGCGTGGATAAACAGGAATAAAACATAGAGTCGATTTTTCGTTCAAAGGTTAAAGGAACAAAAATACAAGAAAACATAGTTGCATACAGGCAAGATGTGTGGACTTGCATGTGGATGAACGCACATATAACTGATAGTTTGATTTAAAAACAACAAAAATAAAATGGTTCAAGGAAGAAGAGAAGTGTGCAGGTGTGCTTGAGGGGGGAAAGGGGAAGGAAAGGACACATTAAAAAATGAAAAGACGTAGATTGAAAAGACAGGAGCAAACAAAAAAAGCACACAAAAAGGACAAAATCAACCACAAAAGGCTACTTCTACCTTCACTGGCCCTCCGTTTGAGAGTATTTTTAAATGCTCGTTTGAGAACTATGATCTTTAGCTATACAACCGAATCGTTTCCTTGTAGAGAGATGAGTCCCTCTCGACAGTGTTCTGTGCACTGATGTACACTTAGACGCACCATGACAAGAATGGCACATTCACTTATATACATTGACATGATGCATCCTTAAAGAGGAAAAATTGGATTAGGAGGTAACAATATGAAGAATTCTTTCTGTAAATTTGATCAAAAGGTTTACTCCCTCCGATCGATATTGACAGTGCGTTACTATAAGCATAGTATTTTTGGGATAGAGAGAATATCACTAAAATCTTCTTTCAAATATAAATCTAACAATAACTTTTGTAACATTTATATCTTACGCAGTATATTTTTGCTAATCACATTTACAGTATAGTAAAGTTTGACCTAAAATACTAGTTGGAGCTAATAAACCTGAACACAGGAAACGCATCACCATGAGAGTACGATATATATGTTGCACATTTAGCAACACAAAATATGAATTAACCTAGGCAGAATCGATCACGGCAACTGTTTGATGACGAGATCCAGTGCCGCAGAAGGGCAGCTTGTCCTGAGCTGCTCAAATCCATCGGTCTCCATGAAGGATTTCAGATTACCGGGACAAGAGAGGTACTCCATGCACGCCTCCTTGAGCCCGGCACAGCCATGCCGCTCCGCCAGCGCCAGCATGGAGGCCACGGAGCCCATGTCGACGCGCGGCAGCAGAGCGTCCTCGCAGACGAGCTTCAGGTCCTCGAGCCCGTGCCTGTCCGCCGCCACGAGCAGCCGCTCCGCCGCCTGATCGAGTTGCTGGTTCGTCATGTCATCAGGGAGTTGGTCGTCCACCATTGCATCAAGCTGTGGCACGGTGTCGGTGTACATGAACTGGAGCAGGGTCTTGAACACATCCACGTCCATGTCGTCGACACGTAGCTCGCCGGTCGGGTTGTCCTCGAGGTCCGCCTTGAAGACGGGGGACCGGGCCTCCAGCACCCACCGGTGCGCGGCGAAGGTCTCGCCACCGACGTGGATGGTGACGTCCGTTGGGAGCTTGTTCCAGATGGCCTCCCCCAGCTGCCCGAGCAGGTTGAACGGCGGCACCGCCGCCACCTCGGCTTCCGCGCGCAGCCCGGGGTTGACGGTGACGTCGCAAAGGACCGTGAGGCAATCGTCCTCGAGATGCTTATTTTCGTTGGGATTTCCCTTGTCGAGGAACTTTCTAAAGCCCCAATAGCCATTGGCCGAGTAGCGTCGCTGTTCCACGGTTCGATTCACCGAGGGCTTCCCGTCGTGGTCGAGCACGCTAAGCTTGAACTCTGCCGTCGCGTCGCCGAGGCTGGTAAGGAAGATGGACGTGGCACCGTCGGCTTCTTTGAGGTCGCCGTTCGGGTAGCACGTGACTTTCCAGCGGTGGCCGCCGACGTCGAACGTGGGTGACTCGACCGCCGTGCCGTTGGGGACCGTTTTCCTGACCTGCTTGTAGCCGTGGATCCGGAAGACGTGGGAGCCGGTGATCGGCTCCCTCGCGGCAATGGTGGACGCGGTGAGGTGCTGCCGTCCGGCGCTGCGCAGGGCAGACACCAGCGCCGCCATTGGCTTGATCGACGAAGAACATGACGCAGCAAAGGAGATCGCAGATCTATCTGTCCAGGATTCCAGGTGCAGCCCGTGTATGTTGCGTATATATGCATGTGTATTTCAAGTTTCAACGACGCTGGAGACTACAAGGATCGTGTTGATACGGGAACAATTCATTAGCTTTGGTATAAATTATAGGATGACTTGGGCTACAATTAATTAGCAGAAGTCGTGTTTCTGGACTCTAAAATAGGAAACGTGTTGCTAATCGCCCACCATGCATGCATAGAGACCAGTGCAAGATTTGACATTTCTTTGAAGAGTCAATTACACTCGTGGTGCTAGAACTTTACGCAAACGGTCACTTTGGTGTTAGAAGTTGCGGTGTACATTGAAATGGTGCAAAAACTTGGCTCGAGCGTGTAAATAGAGTGCTAATTACGTTGGTATACGGAATCTGCGCTGATTAGGCACGTGGGTCCTGCTGTCAGCCACTAGACCTGGCAAAGGAGGTTTTCGAAAAAACCCTCGACATACATCTTTTGACAAAAAAGTCCATGTTGTCCAAATTAACAGGAAAAATGGATAGACAGGACTCGAACACGCGACCACAGCAAGAAAGCAAACTCGGCAAACCAGTAAGACTTAGAAGATATTATGTCCTCAATGGATAACTAATCTATATGTGCCCTTTTTTTTAGCAACATTTTGTTTGTGCAAACTGTATTTAACAGGTACGAATCTGAAGTTTAAATGGGCTACAGGAATTGCGGCCCATTTTGCACGAGCTATTTTTAAATATACACTAACAAAGATTCTCATGTTCTAATAAAACTAATAAAGATTCTCAAAACCAATTATGTTTAAATGTTCTGCGCTATAAATTTTATATAAATAAATCATGATTATTAATTAAAATTATTTAAATATACACACATGTATTATATAAAAAATAGTTAAGACGGACATTTAAAATGTATATTAAAAAATGTTCATGTGTTATTTTCAAAACATTGGTATATTTATTTTAAAAACTTGTTCGTGTATTATTTCAAAACAAATTCGTATATTTAACATAATATATGAATTGTAGAAATGTATATATAATATAGAATGATATAATTTCTTTTAGAATTACATTTAAAAATGTTTTTTAGTTATACAAAAAATTTAAGAATTATAAGCACATTCATATAGTTCAATTTTTGTATAATTAAAAATATTCATAATTTTAATTTTAAACTGTTTATATGATTATTAAATCATGTATAGTATTCAAACTATATACTATTTTTAATATAGGTCATGATTAAAAGATATGCACATGTTAATAATTATGGGTATTAAGTGAATGTCTGTATTCATAATTCTAAATTTTAAATATAAGCCATGAGTGTATACTCTTTATTGTATTCATTAAACATTGTATCGAATATACAATTTGAATATCCGTATTAACTCAATGTTTCATATATACATGGGTATATATTTGAATATTTTTATTTACATACTATTGATGACACAAAAATATTGGAACTTAATTTGTATTCCTTACGTTTTCAAATATCTTATAAAAATACCTTGTGCAAAATGTGCTGCAATATCTGCAGCCAATTTAAGCTCCACATGCGTCTCTGCTAAATATTTAGAACGTTGTTACCTTTGTCGAACAACTCCGCTTGAATGGTGGAGTGGTTTGGCAGTCGTTCCGCTAGCCTGTGGTCGAGGGTTCGAAACCTGCCCGAAATCCTTTTTCTGTAAAAATTGACAGGTGGGACCCACAGGGCATAGAGAAGAAAATTTCCATGTCCTAAATATATTTTTGTCAAAAATATATTTTTTGAGGGGGTTTTCATAAAAATATATTATTCCTGGTTCACTAGCTGACAGCGGACCCCATGCGCCTAGTCAGCACAGATACAAAACGGGATATGCACTGTATTTGCACAGTCGAGCCAAGTTTTTGCACCACTTCAATGTACACCGTAACTTCTAGCATCAAAGTGATCATTTACACCAAGTTCTAGCACCACCGGCGTAATTGTCAAAGCGGCCGATATTTGTCAGATACACATGCATGAACAAATTTGTAGTCAACTGAAGAGCATATATAGCCGGGCCCCTCGTATCCGTCTCAAACGTTCGGGCAGGCCGTCCGATCACTGATCGGTCATAAAAAATCGACTCATCCGGACCCCTCAAACGCTCGGGCTGACCGACACCCCTCATATCCAGTCCAAATATGAGGCGGATATGGGATGCCCAGGTGCGCCCAAACACGCCTGTCCGACCCGCATCGACCCCGCATATATTCATCCCTATCTACTCGTGGGAACAAACCCTAGCCACTTCGGTCCACTTCCCTCCACTCCCATGTGTCACCCAACCTCACCTCCGGCTATGTCCGGCTTTCTCATGCACGGCGGGCAGCGGATCCGAGTCCTTCACCTACAAATCCGTCGATCATGAGCTCATCCCACGCGACCCTGAGGAGGAGATGGCTGTCCGGCTTGCGCTTCGCCGCTCCCGGGAGGCCGCTGCCCTTCGGCAGCACTCTGACTCGCAATGTTGGGAATCCATTGCGTCGGCACAGTCGATGCCTGGATCCGGCGTCGCTGCCTCACTGTAGACGGTGTTGTCCGTCTAGGGTCCGAACGTCGTGGCGGACGCGCAACCCCTCCGCTGGCGCGCCGAGGACGCACCTTAGGCATCCTCGGACGCTAACATGGCGCGACGTGCCTATTGTGGGAGACAGCGGGTGCGAAAGGCAACGAAAACCCTCGCGGCGGTGGACGTTGGAGAGGCGGGGTCGCACTCTCCGACGCCCCGTGTAATGCACGGTGCGGGCGCTCACCATGTTGCTAGTCGCCCACCATGCATGCATAGAGACGAGTGCAAGATTTGACATTTCTTTGAACTGTAACATATTATTACAAAGCGGTCGATATTTTTCAGATACACATGCATGAACAAATTTGTAGAGTCAACTGAGATTTATTCTTAGCCTATTGGGATAATAATACAATTTTGCTGTGAACATTCCACAGTAGTTATATGTAAGCTGAAATAATATACCGTCTCCCCCCACAAAAATAATAGTAAGAATATACCGTCTTGGTAGAACTACCGGAGGTCGCGGATGACGACAACAAGAGAAGCTGGAACCGTGGCCCGTTGGAGCTGCAACCATAGCCAGCGGAGCTGCTTACTATGGCGTCTTGGTGCACAAATTTTGCTCCAGCCGCAGAACGCAAAAGCTACAACCGGCGACAGCTTTTGCTGCGACCAGCATCAGAGAATGCTACATCTGTCATTTGAAAAAGCTTCAACCAGGGGGACGGCGAACCAACGATGATGAGTGGTGGCGACGGGAGCTGCAAGCAGGCCGTAGATGGGGATGACGACAACGAGTGAAAACTGGAACCATGGTCCATCGGAGCTGTAACCATGGGCAGGGGAGCTGCATACTATGGCGTATCCGGGGCACTTTTTTTGCTTCGATCTGGACGAGGGGAGCTGCATCCAGCCCACGTCTCAGAGCGTCAAGCAACGGTGATCGCAGGCGAACGACAACGACTGGAGGCGCAGTAGTGCTTCGAGGCCACGGGGCGTGGAGCTACGTTAGCACGGTTGCTTGTCTGTGAGCATGAACCGCGGGAGAGAGACGACCGAGTCCACATGCAATCATGTGCATCAGGGGGGTGCAAGGCGACCGGCCGAACCGTACCTAGCGCCGGTCCGCCCATGCCTAGCATCGCCCAGCATTTTATTATAATTTTTTTGGCAATATTTCCGCAAACATACCATCAGACTATTCCATTACAGAATATGTAGAGTATCTAATCAACACAGTTGCTAATTCACCATATTATCATCTATAGTATGTGTACATAAAATGTAGAGTATCTAATGAATTAACTTGTCTGATTTAGCGAGAGTAGCTAGTTTAACTAGGCAGCAAGGTGCACGTACTGTACATGGCTGCATAACTTGATTTTGCCTCCATCGATCCATCACGTACGTATAAGCTCTACCGCTTCACAAGAAGCTCCATCACGGTAGATGGGTAGCTTGTGTTGAGCTGCCGAAAACCATCAGTCGCCATGAACAATTTCAGATTGCCGGGACAAGAAAGGAATTTAATGGCAGCCTCCTTGAGTAGGGCACAGCCATGCCGCTCCGCCAACGCAAGTATGGCGGCCACGGAGCCCATGTCGATGCGCGGGCACAGCGCCTTCTCGCAGGCGACCTTTATCGTCTCGAACCCGTACCTGTCCGCGGCCACGAGCAGCCGCTCCGCCGCCACGAGGGGGTTCTCTTCAGGCAACGCGTTCGTGTGCACGAACTGGAGGACGGTCTTGAACGCCTGGGCGCCGTCCATGCCGTCGTCGCTGGTGGCGTTGTTCTCGAGGTCCGCCTTGAAGACGGGGGACGCAGTCTCCAGCGCCGACCGGTGCGCGGTGAACGTCTCGTCGCCGTTCGAGGCGGCCTCCGCGAGCTCCTCCTCGCACAGATCGAACGGCAGCGCGGCAACCTCCTCGGCATGCAAGGAAGGGTCGTGGACGCTGACGTCGCAGAGGACGGCGAGGCAGTCGTCCACGAGGTGCTCTCCCTCGATCAGATCGTCGTTCTTGACGAAGTCCTTGAAGCCCCAGCCCCCGGTGTGGCCGCCGATCCAGAAGCGTCGCTGATCGGTGGCGCGGGTGAGCGATGGCTTCCCGAGAAGAATGGAGGAATGAGTTGCCCTGCTTGTATTCCTCAAGTGTGGATGTACATATACATGGGAGAGAAGGCCACGATCCCTACATGCAGGGAAGTGGAGAGGAGGTGCCGGTGGGTTAGCTAACTAACCTACAGAACCGGTCATGGGGTTACATGGATAAGCATTTCATACACAGGTACATGTACACTCAGGTAACGTTACAACTCAACACCCCCCCCCCCCCCCCCCCCCCCCCCCCGCAGTCCGAACGTCGCCAGGGAGGACGTTCAGACTGGCTCGAAAATCACAGAACACCGATGTGGGCAGCCCCTTCGTGAAGATGTCCGCGTACTGCGACGACGTCGGAACATGAAGAACCCGAGCCTCACCAAGGGCAACGCGATCGCGAACAAAGTGAAGATCAATTTCGACATGCTTCGTCCGCTGATGCTGCACTGGGTTAGAGGAGAGATACATGGCGCTGACATTATCACAGTACACAATAGTAGCTCGACGAGGAGGGCGATGAAGCTCGGAGAGAAGCTGGCGGAGCCAACAAGACTCGGCGACGCAGTTCGCCACAGCGCGATACTCGGCCTCGGCGCTGGAACGAGAGACCGTCTGCTGTCTCTTGGAGGACCAGGAGATCAAGTTAGAGCCGAGGAACACGCAAAACCCAGAGGTGGATTTGCGAGTGTCAGGACACCCGGCCCAGTCAGCATCGCTATAGGAGATGAGGTCATGTGAGGAGGATCGATAGAGCTGCAAGCCATAGTGAGTGGTGCCGCGGAGGTAGCGTAAAACCCGTTTGACCAACTGAAAATGAGAGTCAAGCGGGGCATGCATGAACAAGCATATCTGCTGGACGGCGTAAGTGAGATCCGGCCGAGTAAGTGTGAGATACTGGAGGGCACCGGCGATGCTACGATATGTAGAGGGATCGGAGTACGGTTTGCCATCCACACCAGATAGCTTGGAGCGTGTGTCAACGGGGGTGGAAATGGGATGGCAGTTGAGCATGCGGGCACGATCCAAAATCTCAAGTGCGTACTGTTCCTGAGACAGAAAAAGGCCCGCGGCGTTGCGATGCACATTAATGCCGAGGAAGTGGTGAATGTCGCCAAGATCACTCATAGAAAACTCGCGGGTGAGGGATGACACGAGCGAAGAGAGAAGAGCGGTGCTGCTGGCGGTCAAGATGATGTCATCGACATACAGGAGTAAGTAGGCCATGGACGAGCCGCGACGAAGGATGAAGAGAGAGGTGTCACACTTTGAGGAGATGAACCCAAGTGTGCGCAGGAAACCCGTGAAGCGAAGGAACCAAGTGCGCGGGGCCTGCTTAAGTCCATACAGGGACTTGTTGAGGCGGCAGACATGCGTAGGATGAGTGGTGTCAACGAAACCGGAGGGTTGTTGACAGTAGACTGTCTCCGCAAGATCACCATGAAGGAAGGCATTTTTGACATCCATCTGCCGAAGGGGCCACCCGTTTGCTGTAGCGAGGCTGAGGACGACGCGAATGGTGGCAGGTTTGACGACAGGGCTGAATGTCTCCCCGTAGTCGACACCAGCCTGCTGCGTGAAGCCGCGGACTACCCAACGCGCCTTGTAGCGAGCCAAGGAGCCGTCAGGGTGCAGCTTGTGCCGAAAAATCCACTTGCCGGTCACCACGTTAACACCTGCAGGACAAGGCACCAAAGACCAAGTGTCATTCTGCATTAGCGCATTATACTCGTCTAACATTGCGGCGTGCCAGTGTGGGTCTTTAAGCGCGGTCCGATAGGAAGATGGTAGCGGCGAGGGTGGAGTAGTGACGGACAAGTCATAGTGTGTTTTGGGCATGGCAAAACCTTTCTTCCCACGGGTGAGCATCGGGTGTGGGTTGTGGCGTGGTGAGATGGCAACCGCGCGGGGTGGTAAAGGCTGGGTCGTGGGAGACAGAGGCGAACGTGGCGGGGTGGGAGAGGATGCTGGCGAAGGTGGGACGGCATCGATTGGGGAAGGCGAGCCCGAGAAAGAACCAAGCCGTGGGGAGCCCGGAGGAGAAGTGGGGGGTCGGGTAGGCGGCGTGCATGGGATCCGCGGTGATCCCGAGGCCGCATGGCCGGCGGGTCCCGCGACGCGCGCGCGCGGGGGCGTGCATGCTGGGGTGGCGAGCCCGGTATCCCGCGTGGGAGCGGCGGCAGGTGCGAGAGAGCGCGTGGGTGGTGGGACCGCAGGGCGAGGTGGCATGTTGGGATGGGCGGCAGGTGCGGGCTGGGACGAGGTGAGGTTGCCGAGAGAGAACTCGGCTGGGGCAGGTGCGGGTGGGTTGGTGGGATTTTCTGCGGCCGCCCGATCTGCTGCATAGGGAAAAATTGTTTCGTCAAATACCACATGTCGGGAGACGATGACTTTGCGAGAGGAAAGATCAAAACAGCGATATCCTTTCTGCTCGCGAGGGTAGCCTATGAAGACGCAGCGGGTGGAGCGTGGCGAGAGCTTGTGAGGCGCGGTGGCAGAAAGGTTGGGGAAGCAAAGGCATCCAAAAGTCCGGAGATGATCGTAGGAAGGGTTTATGCCGTAGAGAAGAAAGTGCGGGGTGAAATGGTGGATGGCACGCGAGGGGCGGATGTTAAGTAAGCTAGTGGCGGTGTGGAGGGCTTCGACCCAAAACGGAGGAGGGAGTTGGGCTTGGAAGAGGAGAGTATGGACGACGTCGTTGGTCGTACGGATATGACGTTCGGCCTTACCGTTTTGGGGGGAGGTATGCGGGCATGTAAGGCGAAAGGAAATGCCGTTAGTAGAGAAGAAATCGCGGAGTGTGGTGGTGAGGAATTCGCCACCGTTGTCGCACTGCAAACATTGCACAAGCACATGGAATTGGGTGAGAATAAAGGAAAAGAAACGTTGCAGCGTGGCACATGTGTCGGATTTGGCACGGAGAGGAAAAGACCAAGAATAATGCGTGTAAGCATCCAAAATAATAAGATAGTACTTATATCCAGAGAAACTAGGGATCGGAGAGGTCCATAAGTCACAATGCAATAACTGAAAGGGGGCGGTGGTATGAGAGGTAGAGGTGGGGAAAGGGAGGCGTGTGTTTTTGCCTAATTGGCATGCGGTACATAGTGACTTAGGAACTTTATTACAAGCTTGGGGAATGTCAAATGGGAAATATGCTAGGGACGAATCGCCGGGGTGCCCGAGCCTTTTATGCCAAAGATCCGAAGAGGTGATGGTGAAGGCCACCGAAGGAGTGCCGCCTCGGCCACCGGAGAAGCGGTAAAGATCGCCGGAACTATTGCACCTCAGAAGGACCGCCTTGGTTCGAAGGTCCTTCACAGAGAAACCAAAGGGATCAAACTCCACAGAACATAAGTTGTCACGTGTAAATTTGCGCACAGATATTAAATTTTGGACTATGTTAGGAGACAACAAGATGTGAGTAAGGTAGAACGGGCGAGGAGGAAGGCAGGTGTTACCAATAGCGACGACCGGAAGACGAGCCCCATTGCCAACAATGATATGACGAGAATTATGCGCTAAGAGAGGATGAGACTCGGTTAGGGTACCTGGATCCCCGGTGACATGTGATGAGGCGCCGGTGTCCATTATCCAATCGGCGTGTGGCGGGAAGGCAGCGCCGTAGCTTGGTGTAGCATGGTACATCACAGACGCATCCCAGGAGTAGGGCGTGGTGGTGAAGGGCGCAGGCGGGGCAGTGGGCTGGTGAAGAACCGGGTAGGCGTGGGAGGACGGGCCGGGTCGGGGACCGAGGATACCGGAGGAGTTCGGCGGAACCCAGGGCGCCCGCGGCGGAGGGAAGGGCATGCCCATGGGGGCGAAGTACCCCAGCCACGGCTGCGCCGAGCCCCGGCCACCACCGTTCGGCAGATCGCCGCGGCCACGACCACGTCCGCGGCCGCGCCCACCGCGCCCAGCAGCGCGATTGCCGCCGTTTGGCGGGCCACCACGACCACCACCTCCGTTGCCGCGGTCGCCACCACGATCGCCACGATCGCCGCCGTGGCCGCGGTCGCCTCCGTTACCGCGGTCGCCACCGCCGCCGCGGTTGCCGCGGTCGCCGCGCTCGTCGTGGACGGCGAGCACCTGAGCCCCCTCAGTACGCGCCCGTTTGTCGAGGGCGAGTTCGGCGAGGACCAGGCGGGATCGCGCCTAGGCGAACGTCGGCAGGGGCACCGTGGACTGGATGATGGCCGCTTGCAGCTCAAACTTCTTACCGAGGCCGTCGAGCATCTGCAGAGTGAGGGTACGGTCGCTCACCGGCTCCCGGACGTCAGCGAGGGCGGAGGCAATACCTTGCAGACGACGACAGTACTCGTTGATGGAGAGGTCGGCGCGGATGGTGGAGCGGAACTCTTGGCCGAGATGCATAGCATGTTCGGCCTCATTGCCGAGGAAGTACTCGTGGAGGCGTTGCCAGATGGTGTGGGCAGTGGAGCCGGGCGGCGCGACGATGTCGAGGAGGTCGCCATCGACGGTGGAGAGGAACCAAAGGACGATGGTGTTGTCATCATCCTGCCACGCCGGGTCGGAGAGACGATTGGCGGCGTCGTCCCGCACGTGGGCTTCGGCATGGTAGCGCGCAAGGATCAGGTTGAGGTAGTTGCGCCACCGTGCGAAGTTCGTGCCGTCCAGCGCGAGTTTGAAATCAACCACGCCGGTGATGCTGGCGGGGAGGCCGCCGGCTGGGACGGTGGACACTGGGACAACACCATCGTTCGTGCCGTCCAGGGTGGGTGAGGTTGGGATCGGTCGTCATGGAGGAGAGGGATCGTTGGCTCTGATACCAAGAAGAATGGAGGAATGAGTTGCCCTGCTTGTATTCCTCAAGTGTGGATGTACATATACATGGGAGAGAAGGCCACGATCCCTACATGCAGGGAAGTGGAGAGGAGGTGCCGGTGGGTTAGCTAACTAACCTACAGAACCGGTCATGGGGTTACATGGATAAGCATTTCATACACAGGTACATGTACACTCAGGTAACGTTACAACTCAACATCCCGTCCCGGCCGAGCAGGCTGAGCTCGAGCCTCACCGTGCCGTCGTCGTGGAGGCTGGTGAGGAAGAGGGACGTGTAGCCATGGTGTTTCTTGCCGGTGCCGTTCGGGTAGCACTTGATCCGGCAGGCGCGGCCGGCGACGTGGAACGTGGTTGACTCCACCGCCTCGCCGTTGGGGACCGTCTCCTTCAGGTGCTTGTAGCCGTGGATCCGGAGGACGTGCGAGCCGGTGACGCGCGGCCTCGCGCCGACGCTGGACGCCGTGAGGTGCTGCCGGCCGGCGCGGCGCAGGGTGGACAGCAGCGCCGACATTGGCTTGATCGACGACGACATGATGGATGGGAGCAAGCAAAGGAGATCGCAGATCTATCCAGGTGTATATAGGTATATAAAAAAGGCTCTATGGCGTGTTAATTTCAACGACGCTGGACACAGAGATCGCTGAGATCCATATATAGCTTTCCTCAATAAGGGTGGACTTGGGCTACAATTCTATGCATATATATCATATATTGTATTTTAAATATATACTCCACATAGATTCATTTATTTGTACCAACCTACTAATAAAACATGATGTGTTTCTTTATAGATTATTAACAATCTGACCTAGCTTCGTAAGCGGGCTTTCTAGATTAGTGGAAACTGAAAAATTTTGATTCGTAAATCAGCTGAGAACAACTAATTGAGGATCATGTGGCACGTGCTAGGCGCTTCCTTGCTTGGTTTTTAAATTTTCTATATGTGTTTTTGGATTGGGAACACTTATAATCACCCGAGGGATCGCAGCTCCTGCATCCGTCACCTTTCATGCACACCACGTGTTTCATGGGCCACCACCACTAGTTTTGCAATTAGCCCATTGTTATAATTTTACCACCACAACAACAGGTCTGTTGCAGACCAAGGAAAGACAAAGGCGAGGTGGCACCCCAACACCGAACAAGAGACGCGTGTCACGCCAAGCTTAGGCGCTAGCACCGGCAACTGCCCACCTCGCCGAAGAGGAGGATGGCAGCGAGGTTGCAGTCGGGGTCGGGCGCGATGGCCGCCTTTGCCATCTGCTTCCACCACGGCCATCTCCCCCGTGCAATGGGCCCACCTCGTTGTAGAGGAGGCGAGGTGACCTAGCCGGAGTTGCGGTACTCGCCGGCGGTGGTGCCATGGCAGGGACAGGTGGCATCGCTGCTCCCTCATCACCGTTTGATGGGAGATCGCGGTGAACGACCGACGGTATTTTTTCCTCGCAGCATCCTCCCTGTTGCTAGAAAGATTTCGGTAACATAAACGATGTTACAAAACTCTCTTACATAACACATATAAATGTGAAGACAAAAACAATTGTAACACTAGTTTTGTTGCAAAAAAAATCTGCAACGAGACCTTTGTTGCAAGAAAAAATCTGCAACGATACGGTTGTTGCAAATGTCTGAGCACAACATTGTCCGTGTTGCAAAGCTGGCAGCTAAAACTGACAGTCGCCTCACATAAAATTCAATGGCTCACGAGGCGGCGGTCCGCCGCCGACGCGTAGCGTTTCCCTTTTAGGTGTTAGTTGTTCTTATTTTCAGCTTTCCACTTTCTGCATGGTTTTCTTAGGTTTTGGATCCAAAAATTGACAAAAAATTGCATGACAAAACACTTTTTTTTTCTGTAAGAAGCACGAATTTCCTTTTGGGGTAGCGCATGTTTGCTTCTACGAGAGACACAGATGTGCCTTTTGGAAAAAGGAAAAACGCGGTTTTTCTTCCGCGAGAGGCACATGATTGGTTCCACAAGAAGCACAACTGTGTCTTTTAAAAGAAAAATACAGGCACAAAATTTTCTTTGCATGGAGGTACAGATTTGCTTCCGCGAGAGATTGTGCCTCTCGGAAATGAAAGTAAAAGTGGAAAAAAATCATGCTTTCGGCTTAGCTTTTTTTGATTTTTTTATGGAAAAAAAGTTCATCAAAACCTATTAACATGGAAGATCGTTTCGAAGATCTCGATGTGAGAATCCAATGATAAAAACGGTTCATGGTTTGAGTGTATGGTTTAAGATATAAAACATTTTTAAATAAACGAATCTACAAGAAAATGGGAAAAACTCCCACACTGCGATAAGTACCTCATATGCAATGTGTCACTTGTCACAACCTGAGAAGGTGAAGATGACTTTTGGAAAAGGTACCTCTAATTAACGATCTCAATATGTATGACTTATAGCCGATACGTATCAGTTGTGATCGTGTACCAACATTTTTGTTTTGCGAAATAATTCTTGCATTACTTAAATCAAATGTTACACTCTCATCTTACTTCCATGACCTCATCCGGTCCCGAACCTAGCCAAACCATAGTTTGGCGTTGTACCATAACAAAATTAGCCAAAGCATGACTAACCATATTACAGTTCCGACGAGTATGAGCAATGCAACAATCCCTCTTCTCCATACTACTTATGATCTCTCTAATGATAAAAGCATATTTTGATTGAACCGTTAGTGTTTAACCTTTTAAAAAAAAACAACATCTACTTTATTAATTAGAGATAAGTGTTACATCGTCTATTAGAATGGGTACAATATTCTCCAAAGGCTCCTCGATCCACTCACTCGTACCAGAACTCTTTGCTAGTCTAGCGAGCTCATGTGCTACTCTGTTCGCTTCTCTATTACAATGCTCGAAACTAGTAAAAGAAAAATCACAAGCCATAAAAAAACAATCCTCGAAGATTGCAGCCGCCGCTCCCGCCGAGTATCCTCCGTTGTTCATTGTTTCAATTACTTCCAAGTTATCAGAATTAATAATGAGCCGATTGCATCCCCCTTTTTGTGCTAACAAAAGTCCGAACCTAAGCGCTAACGCCTCTGCAGCTAGAGCATCCGCGCAACACTCAATCTTCCAGTTTGCTCCTACAATGAAGTTTCCCTTATCATCCCTTATAACGGCACCCGCAGTGCCTCTTAGCTGATCTTGATCAAAAGAGGCATCCACATTTAATTTAACAAAACCCTTTGGTGGTCTATTCCATCCTTCACTCTTCTTCTTCGCCGTTGGTAAGTGGGCGTTTACGTAGTTCGCCATTATAGCTCGGATCCCCATTGAGGTCTGGGACGCCTCTTCTGACTTCCCCTCGTGAATAAGCTTCCTTCTATTCCACCATAGATACCACGTGGTAATAGCGATCAGCTCCCTTCCGTTCTGGAAACCCAACATAGATAGATCTTGATCAGCCATTAGAAGTAACAGTTCAAGAGTTGCCTCCCCTGCACGGTCGACCACACTAGCTTTCTTAATCATTTCATACAGGCCCAAGCTTTCCCAGACTTGTTTGGCCTTCGGACATAAAAACAACACATGTTTAGTATCCTCTGGCCCCGTCGAACATGCTGGGCAAGTTGGAGAAGTTTTTATGTGTCTATTAGCCAGCGTAACATGACATGGAAGAGTCGACCAAGGTATCCTGATCCATCTATTCACTGATTATTTGTCAATCCTTCAGAATTAACAGCCTCGTATGGGGCTCACCAACATGACATGGGCCAGCCCATTAGGAACCGATCGCTGGAGAGTGTCAGGTGCTGAATGTTTTTCGCGAACGTTCCTGGGGAACCTTCAATTTATTTCTTTCACTGGTTTTTTTTCCCCACCGGTTTCTTTGACCTTACATTTGGTTTTCCACCTGTTTTTCTGTTTTTTTAATCTTTTGTTCCTTTCACCAGTTTTCTGGTTTTCTGACTGGTTTCTAGGACCCTTTCACTCTTTCACTAGTTTTCAGTTTTCTTTTCTATTTTATTTCTTTTCTTCGTTTCGTTGGGTCTTTTTCTGGTTTTCTATATGTTTTTTATTTTTATCTCCTATATTTATTAATTTATTTATTTTAAATGTTTAGTGTGCATTTAAAAAACATTAATTGTGTATTCGACAAAGCCCATTGTCTATTTTTAAAAAAAATCACCATACATTGCACAAAAGTTCACTGTATCATAACAATGTTTATCATATATGAATAAATTACTCAGTGTGTATTTGACAAGATATTCATTCTACCTTTAAAGGTATTCAGTGAATATTTGAAAAACTATTCATTGTATATTCGAAACATGTTCAGTGTGTTCAGGGTATTTTAAAAATTGTTCAGTATGTTTTGAAGAATGTTCAATGATTATTAAATATGTACATTATGTATTTTTAAAATGTTTATCGTATATTAGGGAAAAAATAATACAAACAACTGTAGAAAACAAAAGGCTTAAAAAGCAAAAAAAATAACTTGACCTGGAAGAGGAAAAATAAAAATAAAAGTAAAAAAAAACTAAAAGGCAAAACAATAACCATTTAATAAGTGCAAACGTGCAAACCAACATGTGGTTGGATGTTTATGAGGACAGTGGTATCCCCTCCTTACCAAAGTTCAACTTTCAAACTTGCAATTGATGCTTGCATTTTCCTGGATTTATTCCAGCCCTTTCTGAAGATGTGTGTTCGGTGGGAGGAGACGTCCCTGTGGACTGGAGGTTACCCCTTGCGGGGGACCTCAGGGGTCATTTTTTATGGCCTAGGAGCACGCGAGGTGGTGCATCTAGCCGCCGCTATATGTCACGTATTGTGCGCTCCCTTTCTTTTTTTTTCTGTTTGCTTTTTCAGGTTTTAGATGTTTATTTTGGCTTTTCGATTTTCATGTGATTTTCCCTAGTTTTCGAGAAAACAATTACACAGAAAAGAAATTATGCTTCTATGAGAAGTACAAATTTACTTCTTGTGAAGGCACAGTTGGTTCGCGAGAAGCACAATTGTGCTATTCGGAAAGGAAAAAAAACTATGTTAGAAGCACATATTTGCTTCTCATGGGGCACATATTTGCATCTGTGAGAAGTACATATGTGCTTCCACGATTTGGGGTTTTTGAAAAGGAAAAACTCGCAAGTGTGATTTAGGCTTCAATATTTTTTGCCATTCATTTGTTTAGGTTGCCATTTTTTAATTTTAGTTTTTTTATTAGTTTTCTATCAAAAAATCCTAGCCTTTTCTGCTTTCATTTTTTTTTTGTGAAAAATAGGTCGTCAAAACCTATTAACATTCGAACATTGGATTTAGTTTAAAAAATCTCGATGCGAGAAATCCAACAATGAAAACAGGTAAAAAAAGGAAAATTTCCAGGTTACAAGAAATGGCGCACTATGCGCCACTTGTTAGCGCCCGAGAAGTAGGAGTGATCTTTGCAAGGAGTCATTCTTAAAGTAACTTTAGCTGATCCCTTAAAATTTAGAGAAGTAAATAGTTGAGTATCCTTTAGTAGAGTATTTTTACTCTAAATTTAGGTTGTTTCCACAGGATACCATAAACTTTAACGGAGTAAAAGAAAAGAATTGAGTGGCACAAGCACAAATTGGATGCAAACCAGTACACATAAACCTACTAAAACGAAATTCCATGCTGATGAACCTACTAAAATAAAATAGGTTAAATATTTTAAATTGACACTGAGATGAACTTAAACTTAAACTTAGACTCAAATAATTGAAACTTACTAATAGCTACCCGTTTCTTTGGTGAGTCTATTCCAATCGCCTTTGGTCATCCCACCGATCATAGGCTCGGGGCCTTGGTCGTCGTCATCGTTGCCCTGTCATTGCCATCGTCATCACCGCTGGGCAGAACGACGGTGCTCCGCCTCAACTAGCTCCGGGTAGCGGCGGCGGAGCTCCGTCATGTACGTCTCGCCAGTCGCCTCCGCCGCGATGCGCTCCCGAGCCTCCTGGTTCTCCCTCCTCTCCCTCGTGTAGACCACCCGCGGGTCGACGGGATCCGGACTCGACATCTCTCGAAATGTGAAGTTTCGGTGGCCGTCGATGTCACGATGGGGGGGGGGGGGGGGGGGGGGATGATATCGTAAGCCCGCGCCGCTTGCTCGACGGAATGGAAGGATCCAATCTAAATTTTCTTGTGGGTGTGCCGGTTGGTTATCTCGGCCACCCACGTTCCCCGGTTCCGCTGTCGTACGCCTATGTACTGTCTTTGTGGCGATGGCGGGAGGTCGGGGAAGTTGGGCAGGCGTCCGCAGGAGGAAGAAGATGCGCTAGCGACACGAGAGGAAGAGGTTGCGCCGGCGGCACGGGAGCGCTCATCTAGGTTTTACTCCCTTAAGTTTTTTTTTTTTTTTGTGTGTGTGCTTCGGCTAGGTGCCGATTAGAAGAGAAACCCCAGTTTTTTTTTCTCTAACTTTTTCTAGAGGATCGCTCTTAACCATTGATCCCCTCGGTGCTTGCCTCATAAATCGTCGTCATCCTCGTCGTGTAAAGACGTCCTTTTACCGAAAGGAGCCGCAAATGAGACGGAGTGATAGGAATCAAAGAGAAAAGCATGATACTTTGACGAGAGTGAGGCGGAGTAGACGACCCATGACGTCTCAAACTTGGTTTAAGTAATAAAGGCTGGTTGATTCTCAAAAAAAGAAGAAGAGAAAAGCATGATACTTTGACGAGATTGAGGCGGAGTAGACGACCCATGACGACGTCTCTCCCTCCAACTCCGCAACCTCCGCTCTCAAAAGTGATCTCCAACCCCAATCAATCATTCCATCATACCCAATTTTATTAGAGAAAAATTCACCATAGGTCTTCATACTTGTCTTGGTGGTCACTTTAGTCCACGTAGTTGTAAATACCCGAAATACGGTCCTCATATTTGTCCTAGGGGTTTACATATAGTCCACTATACGGTTTGGTGTACGTATTTACTGATTTGGCGTTTGACTTGTCTGTCCACGTGGGCTTTGACCGACAAGTCAGCTCCAGGCCGTCGCTGGGCTGCAATACACGTCTAGACCCATGACGTCGCTCTCCCTCCAACTCTGCAACCTCCGCTCCCAAAAAAGTGATCTCCAACCCCAATCATTCCATCAAACCCAATTTTATTATCTTCCCAACTCCGAGTGGGGCTCCATTTCGCAAAGTTGACAGCTTCTCTTGGCCTCCGATCGACGCCGATCGACGCCGTCCACCTAACCCGCCATTGCCTCCTTGCCCCCTCCCTCTCCTCTGCCTCCCGATCGGCTCCAGCTCATCGGCATCCTCCTCTGTTTCTGGATCGATCCACGAAGCTCCCATGGTTCCTTGGTGGTGATGGCCCGCGAGTTCTTGGCCGTGCTGGTGCGCGCGGCGCTGCAGTGGGCGCTGGCGTCGCTGCTGCTCGCCAACGGCGCCGCCTTCTGCCTCATCGCCGCCGCGGCCTCGTCGCTCCGCCTCGGCCCGCCCTGCCTCCTCTGCGCCTGCGTCCACCGCCTGCTCCGCTCCGACTGCGGCCAGGAACGACAAGGCGCCTTCGGCCGCCTGCTCTGCGACGCTCACCTCGCCGCCATCGCGCGCTTAGGCGCAGCAGAAACAGAGCAGCGGCTGCAGCCGGCGTGCTCTCCTTGTGATCACGTCGACACAGGGACGAAATATGGAGGTAATCAATCCATCGATTGCTTATTATCTTCGAACTAGCAGCGAGGCGTGGCACCAATGGTCTGTCTCTGCGTGAATGGCTAGAGAATACGTGTGGCACCAATCAGATTAGCAGTCAAAAAATCACTCTGAATAGCACATACTACCGCCATGAATTTGTCTGTGTTTATCTGGTCGAGTTGTTGGCGATACCACCAAGATGATTGCGGTAGAAAGAAACAGAGTAACAGACGCACCTTCGATAGGATAAGAAGGGGTACGAGTTCACCAAGGCAGCAATGCATCCATTTGCTAAATATGATTCGGCGATGGACTGCATGAGAACCGCTTAGAGACGCCATTCTCATGGATCAGAAGACGGGAATGCATGCTTTCCAATAGGTTTCACCTGCCCAAAATTGAGTTACAAGGAACCTGAACCCAATTTGGCAATCGCGCACTTCAGTAGTTGTGAATGAAAAAGGTGGTCCCAGGTGCCAAAGCTCCAAATACCAAATTCATGCGAATTTTCCTGATAACATCCCAAAACTGCCGATGCATCCTTCTCCCTGAACGTGCAGCGGTTCCTTTCTTGCCAAATTTCACAGGTGATTATTAGGTTAATCATAGATTTTACAGCCCTTCTTGCCGTGCTGTCTGCTGAATGATGCTGTGAACCGCAAGATGCAGGGTTGCCAAATTGCAGTTCGGTGTTGTTGTTGTTGAACAATTCCAACTGCAGTAAACACATGAATGAGGCTGGAACGGGCAGAACCACAATTTGTGCGGTTTTGCTATTTCTCGGCTGCCTCAGAATCCTAATTGCTAGTGATTATTGTCGGAAGAAGAGGTAGGCCGGAGCATGACGTCTTAGGCGAAGGAGAATTGAAGGGTTGACATGTGCTAGGAAAACGGTCAAGAAGCAGTAGACGATCTGGCCGTTTATTTTGTATCTAACGGTTCAGATTATTCCAAATCGACTGAGCCTATCAATTTTTACAGTTAAATGAGGTCAACTGTCCCCTAAAAAAAATGAGGTCAACTGAAGGATAGGTGGACCCTAATTTGTGTTAAGGGAGTGTCTAGGTCTCAGTCGACTGAGACTTCGCGAAGTCTCAATCAAGTAATAGTATGTAAGAAGAAAGAAAAGACTGAAGAAGAAAAAATGTTTGCACGAATCTCGATGCAAGATCAACGAATTATAGTATCGACTGAGACTTCGCGAAGTCTCAGTCGACTGATTTTTAGCAGCACCGTTGTGTTAAATATTTTTCAAGCTTTTGGCCTTTTCCTGCAAGTAATCTATTACGTACTTTAGATGTACTACATTAGCGAATCTATCCAACTAAAAAAAATGTACACATCACATGAGCGAATGAAAATGGTCTTCGAATTATTCGTGGCTAGAACTGATAGTTGACATTGTTCACAGGTCTAGAGTCTCAGCGCGTCGTCTCCATCGGCAGCGAGATCTGTGAGCAAGATCATGGCGGCGACAATGACCAACCTCGTGCCACCAACCTCAGCAACCTCGAAAGAACGTCGAGCATCGGCAGCGAAGGCCCGTACGTGTCCCTATTCGAGCTCGCCCCCCTCATCACCCTCCCGGAAGACAACCCGCCAGACTACGCCGCACCTCACGGTCACGCGACGACGAAGCCGGAGCAGGAGAGCGCGTCCTCGAGCGACGTGGCAGGCGACGAGCAGGCGCTGACGGTAAGCGGCCTCGTCGCCGCCCTCGGAGCGCAGCGGAGGGAGCTCGAGGCGGCGCGCGCGGAGCTGCGCGGCGAGCGGCGCGCCAGGGCGGAGCTGGAGGAGCAGGGCGAGCTGGACCGGGAGGCGGCGCGGGTGGCCATGCAGCTGGTCCACGAGACGGAGACGGAGAAGCACGAGCTGCAGCGGCAGCTCGACGCGTTCAGGGTCAGGGCCCAGCTCCACGACTACGACGCCGCCGCCGCCTTGGACGCGGACCACTCTGCTCCTCCGGCCAACCGGCTCGGCCGCCGGCTGAGCCGCGACGGTGGCGGTGAATCGATGGGCCTGGAAGTGGAAGACGAGGCGAGCTGGGGCGGGAACAAGAACTACCAGTCGCTGGTGGACTTCTTGCCGGGCTCGGTCTACTCCTCGTCGCCGGACCTGGCCAACCTGCTGAGGCTGTACACGGAAGGGAATGGCAATGGAGCTCGTCGGCGGAAAGAGGGTGATATCACCGAGGAGGAGGAGGGGGAGGTCGTCGTCGCCGTCACGGCCGCAGCTGTCTCTGGTTTCGACGGCGGCGACGGTGACGCCACTAGCATTGCCACTGCTGCTGGTGCTTCTTTACCGGAAAGTGGTGGCGACCACGTCGTCCAAGCAGATCTTGCACAAGACGAAGCAGCTCGTCCAAGACCACTGCTGCAGTGATTGATTTGTTTTCCATTTAACCGCCATTCTTTTTATATTGTTTGTTGTGTGCATAGCTTCGTAAAGTACTTTGGATTCTCTCAGTAAATTTCCAATGGAACGTTTTTGACGTGTTTGATTGCTTGCATCAAGCCCAATCAGACCCACGCAGAAAGAAAACGGGTTGTTTGTTTGTCCGGCTTTGATGCGAATCTTGGCCCGCATGAGTCTTAAGGCAGTCTTCAACTATGAATGTCCTCGTTAGTCAAGTCGATCTATATGTATGTTTGTTGGGACAATCTTGTGAAACCTGTAACCATGGGAGGAGCTGCGCAGGGTGACATGATCGTCACCACTATCCCCCCCCTGCAAAGCGGAGGCAAATGTCAAGGATGCCGATGACAACATACATGAGTGTGTTAGATCAGAGACGCTGTGTGACCTTGAACACAAATCGGAAATCAACCTCTACGAGGATGCACTCGCGCCTGCCATACTGACAAGAGGGATTGTAGGAAGACCTATCCCAACACGAGAGAGGTAGATAGCGGGGGCGAGGCCTCCAGTGCGGAGGAAGGTGTTGAGGGCAACGTCCTCTGGGCGGCCGAGCGGTATGGCAAACACCATTGAATGAGAGGATTTGGGGATGTCACCATGTTGGCGAGGAGATGAAAGTGAGGGGAAATGGCAAAGTGGATAAGGTTAGCACTCATTCAATCGAACGACTCAGATCTCTGCGTGCCCGATTGGACCAAATAGTGCACGTGTGTTCTTTAGCACCTTGGGTGCAACAAAAACATGGACCATGTTAACTTGCGAACGTTCGTCAAGGGCGATGACATTTGTAAATGTATTAGATGGAATTTTTTGTGAGGGGATGTAAGTTTCGTCAGAGCTCTTCGTTTGAGGAAGTCACACGTCCTATTCCCTATAAATAAGGAGAGTTTCTTCGGAGAGGCCATTTTTTGTTTTAAAACTGTCATCGTTTAATCTTTCCTCACAACTTAATTTGCCATAAAATGGTGTTCGCTTGCCACCCCTCTACCAGCTGACTTTCGCTGGGTAACGTTACCGAAAAACATTTATTTGCTAATGTGTCCTTTTGCAAAATACTCCCTCTATTTCATAATATAGTGTGTATTTTTTTAAAAAAAGTCAAACGTTGCAAACTTGGATAAATTTACAAAGAAAACTATTTATATCTATACAGTACCAAATATAAAAATTTGAAACTACTATTTCTTATATTAAATCTAATGATATATACTTTACATTCTAGATGTAAATACTTTCGTGTTAAAAAATGTAAATATTTTCTCCAAAACTCATAACAAAACGCTCCCCATCGTCGACACGACTCAGAGCATCTACGGTCGGAACATGCTAATATGAGCCCTCATACGACCGCGGACGCGCCCGGGTGCGTCCGCGGACATTGACCGGGCGCATCTCATTTGATGTCTTTCTCATCCGCGTCCCTCATATCCGAACCCTCAAATCCATACAACGCTGCGTAAAGATAGTAGATTAAACATAGTTCATCGGATCGGATTACATCGCCGAACAAAAAGAGCAGTTCATCGGCAAATCCAAACTACAAACTACTTAAGCATACTTAAAATATAAACAAAACGGGGAAGGTTTCCTCACCGGCCCCTTCCCTTTCCGGTCGTCCACGTGGATGTGCCCCTTCCCCATGCAGGCATCGGCGTGCGGTAGAGCGTCTTCGTCGTCGTCATCGGAGCCGGAGCACTAGTAGAAAACAGAGCTTTGGTTGAGGCCAGGATAAGGGCATTAATCCCGGTTCACTTACGAACCGGGACCAAAGGGTGCACCAGTCCCGGTTCGTGAGGCCAGGGCGCCGGCCGGGCCTCGGGGGCCATTGGTCCCGGTTCGTCTGACACTTTTGGTCCCGGTTCCAGACACGAACCGGGACCAATGGGCCTCGCTCCTGGCCCAACACCTTTAGTCCCGGTTGGTGGCTGGAACCGGGACCAACGGTCGGTCTTCTGTCCCGGTTCTAGCCACCAACCGGGACTAAAGATAAGCCTATATATACCCCCGCCCCTGCCCGCTCACTCTGTTTTTTGGCCGGCCGGCGTGTGCAGGTGTGTGTTGCTCTAGCTCTCACCTCCTATGCACATGAGGTGTTCGATGAAATGCCCGAGCCACACTTAAGCTTTCTCCTCTCCAAGCTCGACCTCCAAGCTCCATTTTCCTCAAGATTTGTCTAGGTTTGGCGGTCCGTCCTGTCCCGTCCCCGTCCTCACCGCCGTCGATCGCCCGCGCCGATCTCGTCGCCGGCACCACCGTGGTGAGCCTCTTGTTCTTATCTTCTTTCTAAAAGAAAAAAAATCTTACTTGTATGATTTAGATAGATACTTGTATAATTTTCTTACTTTTATTATTGTTTGTTATTATATAGTGCCATGGTTTTGGTATCCGCCCCCGTCGGCCCTCGTCCTGTCTATGATTCGGATGTGGTATATTATCTTTTATAACTATTTGTTTCATTTAGTGTTTATGACAATTATGCCGACCAATGTGACATAGATGTTTTTATCTAGGAGGTATGTGAACCGGAAATTCTAACCGACCCTCTTGTTGAGAGGTTAAATTTAGTTGAAAAAGAAAACAATTACTTGAAGAAAAAATTGAAAAGAATTGAGGAGGAGAAGATGGAATTGGAGTTGCATGTTGTCGATGTCATCGAAGATCACAAGATCAAGATGGATGCAATGCGCTTGAAGATTAGAAAGATTAGAAAATATGCCATTCATACTGAGGCTTGGTATCATTATGTCGTTGGATCAATTGGTACCTTAGTTGCGGTTATGATCGCATTTGTTGTTGCATTTAAATGTTTTACATAGTTTCAATGTATGTTTTAATTAGATGCTCTAGAGAGCTATATGTTGTTCAATGAGAACTATGTATGAACTTTATGTATTTACTTTGGTCACTACTGTATTTTGGTTTTAATGTGATGATGAACTTCTATTAATTTGGTCACTTCTTTATTCATGATGTTCTGTAATGGTTTTTGATACACTTAATTATATAATGCACGCAGATGAACCGGCAATGGATGTACGGTGACCGACGCACCTCCGAGTACATTAAGGGCCTGCATAATTTTCTCGAAGTGGCTCAGGCAAACAAGCAGAATGGTTTTATGTATTGTCCATGTACTATCTGTGGGAATACGAAGGATTACTCTAACTCGAAAACCCTTCACGTCCACCTTCTTGAGAAGGGTTTCATGCCACACTATAATGTTTGGACCAAGCACGGAGAAAGAGGGGTTATGATGGAAGACAACGAAGAAGAAGATGATGATGACAACTATCCGCCCCCTGAATACGGTGATGCTGCAATGGGGGAAGCTGAAGATCAAGAGGAACCAGACGATGTGCCCGATGATGATCTTCGCCAGGTCATTGTTGATGCAAAGAGACAATGCCAAAGTGAAAGGGAGAAGTTGAAGTTCGATCGCATGTTAGAGGATCACAAAAAAGGGTTGTACCCAAATTGCGAAGATGACAACACAAAGCTCGGTACCACACTGGAATTGCTGCAATGGAAGGCAGAGAATGGTGTATCTGACAAGGCATTTGAAAAGGTGCTAAAAATAATGAAGAATAAGCTTCCAAAGGACAACGAATTGCCCGACAGTACATACGAAGCAAAGAAGGTTGTCTGCCCTCTAGGATTGGAGGTGCAGAAGATACATGCATGCCCTAATGACTGCATCCTCTACCGTGGTGCGTACGAGGATTTGAACGCATGCCCGGTATGTTGTGCATTGCGGTATAAGATCAGACGAGATGACCCTGGTGATGTTGAGGGCCAGCGCACCGGGAAGAGGGTTCCTGCCAAGGTGATGTGGTATGCTCCTATAATACCACGGTTGAAACGTTTGTTTAGAAACAAAGAGCATGCCAAGTTGATGCGATGGCACAAGGAAGACCGTAAGAAAGACGGGAAGTTGAGAGCGCCCGGTGATGGGTCGCAGTGGAGAAAGATCGAGAGAAAGTGGGGGACTTTACAGGTGACCCAAGGAACGTATGGTTTGATTTAAGTGCAGATGGCGTTAATCCTTTTGGGGAGCAGAGCAGCAAGCATAGCACATGGCCTGTGACTCTATGTATGTATAACCTTCCTCCTTGGTTGTGCATGAAGCGGAAGTTCATTATGATGCCAGTGCTCATCCAAGGCCCTAAGCAACCCGGCAATGACATTGATGTGTACCTAAGGCCATTAGTTGATGAACTTTTACAACTGTGGAATGGAAAATGTGTACGTGTGTGGGATGAGCATGCACAAGAGGAATTTGACCTACGAGCGTTGCTGTTTGTATATATTTGGCCTGCTCTCAGTGATTGGCCTACGAGCGCTGCTGTTTTAAAACATCAGTGATTGGCCTGCTCTCAGTAACCTTTCGGGACAGACAAACAAGGGATACCACGCATGCACGCACTGTTTAGATGACACCGATAGTATATATTTGGACAAATGCAGGAAGAATGTGTACCTGGGGCATCGTCGATTTCTTCCGACCAACCATCAATGTCGAAAGAAAGGAAAGCATTTCAAAGGTGAGGCAGATCACCGGAAGAACCCCGCCCTCCGTACTGGTGATCACATACTTGATATGGTCAATGATTTACAAGTAATCTTTGGAAAGGGTCCTGGCGGACTATCTGTTCCGAATGACGTTGAGGGACGCGCACCCATGTGGAAGAAGAAATCTATATTTTGGGACCTACCCTATTGGAAAGACCTAGAGGTCCGCTCTGCAATCGATGTGATGCACGTGACGAAGAATCTTTGCGTGAACCTGCTAGGCTTCTTGGGAGTGTATGGGAAGACAAAAGATACACCGGAGGCACGGGAGGACCAGCAACGTGTGCACGAAAAAGACGACATGCATCCAAAGCAGTATGAAGGTCCTGCCAGCTACGCTCTTACCAAAGAAGAGAAGGAAATCTTCTTTGAATGCCTGCTCAGTATGAAGGTCCCGTCTGGCTTCTCGTCGAATATAAAGGGAATAATAAATATGGCAGAGAAAAAGTTCCAGAACCTAAAGTCTCATGACTGCCACGTGATTATGACGCAACTGCTTCCGGTTGCATTGAGGGGGCTTCTACCGAAAAACGTTCGATTAGCCATTGTGAAGCTATGTGCATTCCTCAATGCAATCTCTCAGAAGGTAATCAATCCAGAAATCCTACCAAGGTTAAAGAGTGATTTGGTGCAATGTCTTGTCAGTTTCGAGCTGGTGTTCCCACCATCCTTCTTCAATATCATGACGCACGTCCTAGTTCATCTAGTCGACGAGATTGGCATTCTGGGCCCTGTATTTCTACACAACATGTTCCCCTTTGAGAGGTTCATGGGAGTCTTAAAGAAATATGTTCGTAACCGTGCTAGGCCAGAAGGAAGCATCTCCATGGGCCATCAAACAGAGGAAAGTATTGGGTTTTGTGTTGACTTTATTCCTGACCTTAAGCCGATTGGTCTCCCTCAATCGCGGTATGAGGGGAGACTGACTGGAAAAGGCACGCTAGGACCGAATTCAATAATATGTAAGGACGGGTATTCTTGGTCTCAAGCACACTATACAGTTCTACAGAATTCTACCTTGGTGACCCCGTATGTCAATGAACACAAGAATATTCTGTGCTCCAAACACCCGGAGCAGTGTGACGACTGGATTACATGTGAACACATCAGGACTTTCGGCAGTTGGTTGCAAACACATCTCATGGGTAACACCACTGGTGCAGATGAGTTGTACTCGTTGGCCAGGAGACCATCTTCGACTGTATTCACTTACAATGGGTACGATATAAATGGGAATACATTTTACACGATCGCCCAAGATCAAAAGAGCACCAACCAAAAAAGTGGTGTCCGCTTTGATGCAGCAACCAACAGGGGAAATGACACATATTATGGTTACATAGTGGACATATGGGAACTTGACTATGGACATGATTTTAAGGTCCCTTTGTTTTGGTGCAAATGGGTCAATCTGTCAGGAGGCGGGGTACAGGTAGACCCGCAGTACGGAATGACAACAGTGGATCTGAACAATCTTGGGTACACGGACGAACCATTCGTCCTAGCCAATGATGTGGCGCAGGTTTTGTATGTGAAGGACATGTCTACCAAACCGAGAAAAAGAAAAGATAAGGAAGCGAATACATCATACGATGAGCCAAAGCGCTGATACGTCTCCAACGTATCTATAATTTTTGATTGTTCCATGCTATTATATTATCTGTTTTGGATGTTTATATGCATTAATATGCTATTTTATATTATTTTTGGGACTAATCTATTAACCTAGTGCCCGGTGCCAGTTTCTGTTTTTTCCTTGTTTTTGAGTATTGCAGATAAGGAATATCAAACGGAGTCCAAACGGAATAAAATCTTCGCGATGATTTTTCTTGGACCAGAAGAAACCTACCAGACTTGGAGAGGAGGGCAGGAGACCTGCCAGGAGATGACAAGCCTGCAGGGCGCGCCCTAGGGGGGGGGGCGCGCCCCCCTGGCTTGTGGCCCCCTAGCAGGCCTCCTAACCCTAATCTTCCGCCTATAAATTCCCAAATATTCCCCCAATACCAAAGAGAGCCACGATAATACTTTTCCGCCGCCGGAAGCCTCTGTTCCCGTGAGATCCCATCTTGGGGCCTTTTCCGGTAATCTGCCGGAGGGGGATTTGATCACGGAGGGCATCTACATCAAATCCATTGCCCCTCCGATGATGCGTGAGTAGTTCACCTCAGACCTTCGGGTCCATAGCTAGTAGCTAGATGGCTTCTTCTCTCTCTATGTTCTTCAATACCATGTTCTCCATGATCTTCATGGAGATCTATCCGATGTAATACTCTTTTGCGGTGTGTTTGTCGAGATCCGATGAATTGTGGGTTTATGATCAGATTGTCTATGAATATTATTTGAATCTTCTCTGAATTCTTATATGCATGATTTCATATCTTTGCAAGTCTCTTCGAGTTATTGGTTTGGTTTGGCCAACTAGATTGGTAATTCTTGCAATGGGAGAAGTGCTTAGTTTTGGGTTCAATCTTGCGGTGTCCTCACCCAGTGACAAAGTAGGGGTAGCGAGGCACGTATTTGTATTGTTGCCATCAAGGGTAAAAAGATGGGGTTTTCATCATATTGCTTGAGTTTATCCCTCTACATCATGTCATCTTACCTAATGCGTTACTCTGTTCTTCATGAACTTAATACTCTAGATGCAGGCAGGAGTCGGTCGATGTGTGGAGTAATAGTAGTAGATGCAGAATCGTTTCGGTCTACTTGACACGGACGTGATGCCTATATGCATAATCATTGCCTTGGATATCATCATAACTATGCGCTTTTCTATCAATTGCTCGACAGTAATTTGTTCACCCACCGTATTATTTTGAGGGAAGTACTTATCTACTTTGCTGCATCACCCTTTTCTCTTCAAGGGAAAACCAACGCAAGCTCAAGAAGTAGCAAGAAGTATTTCTGGCGCCGTTGCCGGGGAGGATACATAGCAAGTCAAGACATCAAGCCTACCAAGTACCCATCACAAACTCATCTCTTGCATTTACATTATTTGCCATTTGCCTCTCATTTTCCTCTCCCCCACTTCTAAAACGATTTTCAGAAAAAACCAAAAAGATTTGCCTTTTTATTCGCCCTTCTTCCATTCGTCTTTTCGTTTGCTTTTTGCTTGTGTGTTAGAACGCTTAAACTCATGGCTAGCCTTACTACCATCGCTAGTACTCCCGAGAGTGAAGTTCTTAATTTTAAGCAAAGGGAGGGAGAAAACTTAAAAGATGCTTGGTATAGAATTTGCAATGCTCAGAATAGATCTACTCGTAAGCAATCTACTACCGCTCTCCTTCGCAATTTTTATGTGGGTGTTTCTCCTTGGAATAGATATGTTCTGGATACCATTACGGGAGGAAATTTCTTGGGAAGCCATACCTTTGATTCTTATAGTGCTATGATAAATTTGGTAGGTTCACCCCCACTCATGGTTAATGAAACAATCTTAACTTTGGAACATGTGATGCGAAGGCTTGATATTATTGAAAATAAAGTTGCTACTGTAGAGCTCATTGAAAAATTGGATAAAAAGATTCATAATCATATTACTCAATATGGATCTAAGGTAGGAGTTACTTTAAAAACCTAAGGGAAAAAGAACCCATAGTTAATGAAAAATTGGATCAAGATTCCTCTAGAATTGGAAAGCTAGAGGACATTATTCCTAACTTGGGTTCCGCTTTTGCCTTTGTTCAAACCACTCCAAATTTTCCTCTTTCTAAGACTGCCAAGTTTGTTTATGTTCCTAAAAATAAGGGTGAATCCTCTAGTAAAGGGAATGAAGATCTTAAGATGATAAGTGTTCACCCCAGCTTTATCAATATTGTTAGGGAACCTATTGCCACAAGTGAATCTCTTGACTTCTTGCCTAGGAGCATTATTATTGATAAGAGCAAAGAACCTCCTAGGGTTTATAAGTGTGCAATTGAAGAGTTGCATATCAAAGATGACAATACCTAGATCTATTGCGTTATGCCTAGCTAGGGGCGTTAAACAATAGCGCTTGTTGGGAGGCAACCCAATTTTATTTTATGTATTTTGTTTTTGTTTCTGTTATTGAGTGCTTTACACATTATTAACTCTGTAGTAATTGTGTTTTATTGTTTTAATTAGTGTTTGAGCCAAGTAAGACCTTTGGGATGGTCTACGGTGATTGTTGATTTGATTTTGCTGAAAAACAGAAACTTTTGCGCTCAGTCCAGGAATTTTATAAATTCACAAGAGCGTCGAATGAGTCTGAAATTTTTACACAATATTGATATACAAATTTCCCTGATTGTAATAATTTTTCAGAATTTTTGGAGTTACAGAAGTATTCTAAGTTTACAGATTGCTACAGACTGTTCTGTTTTTGACAGATTCTGTTTTCTTTGTGTTGTTTGCTTATTTTGATGTATCTATGGGTTGTATCGGGGGGTATGAACCATGGAGAAGTTGGAATACAGTAGATATTACACCAAATTAAATAAATAATGAGTTCACAACAGTACCTAAAGTGGTGATTTATTTTTCTTATACTAACGGATCTCACGAGTTTTCTGTTGAGTTTTGTGTTGTGAACTTTTCAAGTTTTGGGTAAAGATTTGATGGACTATGGAATAAGGAGTGGCAAGAGCCTAAGCTTGGGGATGCCCAAGGCACCCCAAGCCATATTCAAGGATACCAAAGAGCCTAAGCTCGGGGAAGCCCCGGAAGGCATCCCCTCTTTCGTCTTCAATCCATCGGTAAATTTACTTGAGGCTATATTTTTATTCACCACATGATATGTGTTTTGCTTGGAGCGTCTTGTATGATATGCGTCTTTGCTTTTTAGTTTGACACAATCATCCTTGCTGCACACATATTTTGAGAGGGACACGCATGAATCGTGAATTTACTAGAATACTCTATTGTTGGGGAACGGAGCATGAATTTCAAAAAAATTCCTACGCTCACGCAAGATCTATCCATGGAGATGCATTGCTACGAGAGGGGAGAGTGTGTCTACGTACCCTCGTAGACCGTTAGCGGAAGCGTCTCACAACGCGGTTGATGTAGTCGAACAATCCTTCGAGCTCCACCGATCGAGTACCGAACGTACGGCACCTCCGAGTTCTACACACGTGCAGCTCGGTGACGTTCCTCGCCTTCTTGATCCAGCAAGACGTCGAGGTAGTAGATGAGTTCCGTCAGCACGACGGCGTGGCGACGGTGACGGTGAAGTGATTCCGACAGGGCTTCGCCTAAGCTCTCCGAAAATATGACCGAGGTAGAAAACGGAGATCGGGGCACCGCACACGGCTATGGGACAATTGTGTGTCTCCAAGGGGTGCCCCTCCTCCGTATATAAAGGAGGGAGAGGGGAGGAGGCTGGCCCTAGGGGCTGCGCCAAGAGTGGGGAGTCCTACTAGGACTCCTTAGTCTTAGTAGGATTCCACCTCCCATACGGAGTAGGAAAGGGGGAAGGGAGAGGGAAAGGAAAGAGGGGGCTGCGCCCCCTCCCCTAGTCCAATTCGGTTTGGGCAAGGGGGGGCGCGTGCCTCCTCACGTGGCCTGCCTCTCCTTTTCCCGTATGGCCCAAAAAGGCCCATTACTTCTCCCGGTGAATTCCCGTAACTCCCCGGTACTCCGAAAAATACCCGAATCACTCGGAACCTTTCCGACGTCCGAATATAGCCTTCCAATATATGAATCTTTACCTCTCGACCATTTCGAGACTCCTCATCATGTCCGTGATCTCATCCAGGACTCCGAACAACATTCGGTCACCAATCACATAACTCATATAATACTATATCGTCATCGAACCTTAAGTGTGCGGACCCTACGGGTTCGGGAATGATGTAGACATGACCGAGACGACTCTCTGGTCAATAACCAACAGCGGAACCTGGATGCTCATATTGGTTCCTACATATTCCACGAAGATCTTTATCGGTGAACCTCATATGACAACATACGTTGTTCCCTTTGTCCGGCGGTATGTTACTTGCCCGAGATTCGATCGTCGGTATCCAATACCTAGTTCAATCTCGTTACCGGCAAGTCTCTTTACTCGTTCCGTAATACATCATCTTGCAACTAACTCTTTAGTCACGGTGCTTGCAAGGCTTTTGTGATGCTGTATTACCGAGAGGGCCCAGAGATACCTCTCCGATAGTCGGAGTGACAAATCCCAATCTCGATCCATGCCAACTCAACAAACCCTTTCGGAGATACCTATAGTGCACCTTTATAATCACCTAGTTACGTTGTGACGTTTGATACACCCAAAGTATTCCTACGGTATCCGAGAGTTGCATGATCTCATGGTCAGAGGAACGTGTATTTGACATAGTGAAAGCAATAGCAATAAAGTGAACGATCATTTGCTATGCTAACGGTTGGGTCAAGTCCATCACATCATTCTCCTAATGATGTGATCCCGTTATCAAATGACAACTCATGTCCATGGTCAGGAAATCTTGACCATCTTTTGATCAACGAGCTAGTCTAGTAGAGGCTTACTAGGGACTCAGTATTTGTCTATTATCCACACATGTATTAAGTTTCCGTTCAATACAATTCTAGCATGAATAATAAACCATTATCATGAACGGAGAAATATGATAATAAAAACTTTATTAATTGCCTCTAGGGCATATTTCCAACAGTCTCCCACTTGCACTAGAGTCAATAATCTAGTTTACATCTCCATGTAATTAACATCCAATCAGTTCTAGGGCTGATCATGTTTTGCTTGTGAGAGAGGTTTTAGTCAACGGGTCTGCAATATTCAGATCCGTGTGTTCTTGGCAAATCTCTATGTCATATGTAGATGCTGCTACCACACTCTGCTTGGAGCTACTCCAAAAACGACTGTCCCACTTTACGTATCCGGTCTGGGACTCATAGTCTTCCGGATCGGTGTTTAAAGCTTGCATCGACGTAACCCTTTACGACGAACTCTTTATCACCTCTATTCCCGAGAAATTCTTCCTTAGTCCTTAGGTACTTCAGGATATTCTTGACCGCTGTCCAGTGATCTACTCCTGGATCACTTTGGTACCTCCCCACCAAGCTTATAGCGAGGCACACATCAGGTCTGGTACACAACATGGCATATATAATAGAGTCTATGGCTGAAGCATAGGGGATGACACTCATCTTCTCTTTATCTTCTGCCGTGGTCGGGCATTGAGTCTTACTCAATCTCATACCTTGCAATACAGGCAAGAACCCTTTCTTTGACTGATCCATTTTGAACTTCTTCAAAATCTTGTCAAGGTATGTGCTTTGTGAAAGTCCAATGAGGCGTCTTGATCTATCCCTATAGATCTTGATGCCTAATATGTAAGCAGCTTCTCCGAGATCCTTCATCGAAAAACTTTTGTTCAAATAACCCTTTATGCTTTCCAGAAATTCTATGTCATTTCCCATCAACAATATGTCATCTACATATAATATGAGAAATGCCACAGAGCTCCCACTCACTTTCTTGTAAATACAAGCTTCTCCATAAGTTTGTATAAACCCAAACGCTTTGATCACTTCATCAAAGCGAGTATTCCAGCTCCGAGATGCTTGCACTAGTCCATAGATGGATCGCTGGAGCTTGCATACTTTGTTAGCGCCTTTAGGATCGACAAAACCTTCCGGCTGCATCATATACAATTCTTCCTTAAGGAATCCATTAAGGAATGCCGTTTTGACGTTCATTTGCCAGATTTCATAATCATAAAACGCGGCAATTGCTAACATAATTCTGACAGACTTTAGCATCGCTACGGGTGAGAAAGTCTCATCGTAGTCAACTCCTTGAACTTGTCGATAACCTTTAGCAACAAGTCGAGCTTTATAGACGGTGATATTACCATCAGTGTCCGTCTTCTTCTTAAAGATCCATTTATTTTCAATAGCTCGCCGTTCATCGGGCAAGTCTACCAAAGTCCACACTTTGTTCTCATACATGGATCCTATCTCGGATTTCATGGCCTTAAGCCATTTCTCGGAATCCGGGCTAGCCATAGCTTCTTCATAATTCGAAGGTTCACCGTTGTCTAACAACATAACCTCCAAGACTGGATTTCCGTACCACTCTGGTGCGGAACGTGTCCTGGTTGACCTTCGAGGTTTAGTAGCAACTTGCTCCGAAGTTTCATGATCATCATCATTATCTTCTTCTCTGGTCTGTGTTGGTGTCACAGAAATTTCTTTCTGTGGCGTACTACTATCCAGAGGAGGTACAATTACCTCATCAAGTTCTACTTTCCTCCCACTCACTTCTTTCGAGAGAAACTCCTTCTCTAGAAAGGATCCATTCTTAGCAACGAAAACTTTGCCTTTGGATCTGTGGTAGAAGGTATACCCAACAGTTTCTTTTGGGTATCCTATGAAGACGCACTTATCCGCTTTGGGTTCAAGCTTATTAGGCTGAAGCCTTTTGACATAAGCATCGCATCCCCAAACTTTTAGAAACGACAGCTTAGGTTTCTTTCCAAACCACAGTTCATACGGTGTCGTCTCAACGGATTTAGACGGTGCCCTATTTAAAGTGAATGCAGCTGTGTCTAATGCATAACCCCAAAACGATAGTGGCAAATCGGTAAGAGACATCATAGAATGTACCATATCCAATAGAGTACGATTACGACGTTCGGACACACCATTACGCCGTGGTGTTCCAGGTGGCGTTAACTGTGAAACAATTCCACATTGTCTTAAGTGAGTGCCAAACTCGTAACTCAAATATTCTCCTCCACAATCAGATCGTAAGAACTTTATTTTCTTGTTATGATGGTTCTCTACTTCACTCTGAAATTCTTTGAACTTTTCAAACGTTTCAGACTTATGTTTCATTAAGTAGACATAACCATATCTACTCAAATCATCTGTGAATATGAGAACATAACGATATCCACCACGCGCCTCAATACTCATTGGACCGCATACATCGGTATGTATTATTTCCAACAAGTCTGTTGCTCGCTCCATTGTTCCGGAGAACGGAGTTTTAGTCATCTTGCCCATAAGGCACGGTTCGCACGTCTCAAATGATTCATAGTCAAGTGATTCCAAAAGTCCATCAGCATGGGGTTTTTTTTCATGCGTTTAACACCGATATGACCTAAGCGGCAGTGCCACAAATATGTGGTACTATCATTATCAATTTTGCGTCTTTTGGCATCAATATTATGGATGTGAGTCTCACCACGATCGAGATTCAACAAGAATAAACCATTCACAAGTGGTGCATGACCATAAAAGATATTATTCATCAAAATAGAACAACCTTTATTCTCTGATTTAAATGAATAACCGTCTCGCAATAAACAAGATCCAGATATAATGTTCATGCTCAATGCAGGCACCAAATAACAATTATTTAGGTTCATAACTAATCCCGAAGGTAAATGTAGAGGTAGCGTGCCGACGGCGATAACTTCAACTCTTGAACCGTTCCCGACGCGCATCGTCACCTCGTCCTTAGCCAATCTTCGTTTATTCCGTAGCTCCTGTTTCGAGTTACAAATATGAGCAACCGAACCAGTATCAAATACCCAGGTGCTACTACGAGCATTGGTGAGGTACACATCAATAACATGTATATCAAATATACCTTTGTTGACGTTGCCATCCTTCTTATCTGCCAAGTATTTGGGGCAGTTCCGCTTCCAGTGACCAGTCCCCTTGCAGTAGAAACACTCAGTCTCGGGTTTGGGTCCAGACTTGGGTTTCTTCGTGGGAGCAGCAACTGATTTGCCATTCTTCTTGAAGTTCCCCTTCTTTCCCTTGCCCTTCTTGAAACTAGTGCTCTTCTTTACCATCAACACTTGATGCTCCTTCTTGACTTCTACCTCCGCAGCTTTGAGCATAGCGAAGAGCTCGGAAATAGACTTTTCCATTCCTTGCATATTATAGTTCATCACAAAGCCCTTATAGCTTGGTGGCAGTGATTGGAGAATTCTGTCAATAACCGAATCATCTGGAAGATTAACTCCCAACTGAGTCAAGCGGTTATGCAACCCAGACATCTTGAGTATATGCTCACTGACAGAACTATTCTCCTCCATCTTACAGCTAAAGAACTTGTCGGAGACATCATATCTCTCGACCCGGGCATGAGCCTGAAATACAAGTTTCAGCTCTTGGAACATCTCATATGCTCCGTGATGCTCAAAACGTCTTTGGAGCCCCGGTTCTAAGCCGTAAAGCATGGCACACTGAACTATCGAGTAGTCATCAACACGTGTCTGCCAGGCGTTCATAACGTCAACAGACGAGGGAGGGGACGCGACACCTAGCGGTGCATCAAGGACATAAGCCTTCTGTGCAGCAATGAGGATGATCCTCAGATTACAGACCCAGTCCGCATAGTTGCTTCCATCACCTTTCAACTTAGCTTTCTCTAGGAACGCATTAAAATTCAGTGGAACTACAGCGCGGGCCATTGATCTACAACATACAATTGCAAAGATTATTTAGACTATGTTCATGATAATTGAAGTTCAATTAATCAAATTACTTAAGAACTCCCACTTAGATTAACATCCCTCAAGTTGTCTAAGTGTAACATGATCCACATCAACTAAACCACGTCCGATCATCACGTGAGGTGGATTAGTTATCAATGGTGAACATCTTTCATGTTGATCATATCTACTATATGACTCATGTTCGACCTTTCAGTCTCTTGTGTTCCGAGGCCATATCTGTATATGCTAGGCTCGTCAAGTTTAACCCAAGTATTCTGCGTGTGTAAAACTGGCTTACACCCGTTGTATGCGAACGAAAGAATCCATCACACCCGATCATCACGTGGTGCTTAGAAGCGTCGAACCTTCGCAACGGTGCATACTAGGGGAGAACACTTATCTTGAAATTTAGTGAAGGGATCATCTTATAATGCTACCGTCGTCCTAAGCAAAATAAGATGCATAAAAGGATTAACATCACATGCAATTCAATATATGTGACATGATATGGCCATCATCGTCTTGTGCTTTTGATCTCCATCAGCAAAGCACCGTCATGATCGCCATCGTCACCGGATTGACACCTTGATCTCCATCGTAGCGTCGTGACACCTTGATCTCCATCGCAGCGTCGTGACACCTTGATCTCCATCGTAGCGTCGTGGTCGTCTCACCGACTATTGCTACTACTACTACTACTGCTAACTCATAGCGGTAAAGTAAAGCAATTACATAGCGTTGGCATTGCATACAATAAAGAGACAACCATAAGGCTCCTGCCGGTTGCCTGATAACTTACAAAACATGATCATCTCATACAACAACTTATATCACATCATGTCTCGGCCATATCACATCACCAGCATACCCTGCAAAAACAAGTTAGACGTCCTCTACTTTGTTGTTGCAAGTTTTACGTGGCTGCTACGGGTTTGCAAGAACCGTTCTTACCTACGCAAAACCACAACGTGGTGTAGTGATTGCTTTTTGATCTTCTAAAAGAACCCTCTTCATTGAAACCGATTCAACTAAAGTGAGAGAGACAGACACCCGCCAGTCACCTTTATGCAACGAGTGCACGTAGCGGTGAAACCTGTCTCGCGTAAGCGTACGCGTAATGTCGGTCCGGGCCGCTTCATCTCACAATACCGCTGAATCAAGTATCAACTAGTAACGGCAAGCAATATGTATACACCCACGCCCACAACTCATTTGTGTTCTACTCGTGCAAATCACATCTACGCATAGACCTGGCTCGGATGCCACTGTTGGGGAACGGAGCATGAATTTCAAAAAATTTCCTACGCTCACGCAAGATCTATCCATGGAGATGCATTGCTACGAGAGGGGAGAGTGTGTCTACGTACCCTCGTAGACCGTTAGCGGAAGCGTCTCACAACGCGGTTGATGTAGTCGAACAATCCTTCGAGCTCCACCGATCGAGTACCGAACGTACGGCACCTCCGAGTTCTACACACGTGCAGCTCGGTGACGTTCCTCGCCTTCTTGATCCAGCAAGACGTCGAGGTAGTAGATGAGTTCCGTCAGCACGACGGCGTGGCGACGGTGACGGTGAAGTGATTCCGGCAGGGCTTCGCCTAAGCTCTCAGAAAATATGACCGAGGTAGAAAACGGAGATCGGGGCACCGCACAAGGCTATGGGACAATTGTGTGTCTCCAAGGGGTGCCCTCCTCCGTATATAAAGGAGGGAGAGGGGAGGAGGCTGGCCCTAGGGGCTGCGCCAAGAGTGGGGAGTCCTACTAGGACTCCTTAGTCCTAGTAGGATTCCACCTCCCATACGGAGTAGGAAAGGGGGAAGGGAGAGGGAAAGGAAAGAGGGGGCTGCGCCCCCTCCCCTAGTACAATTCGGTTTGGGTCAAGGGGGGGGGGGGCGTGCCTCCTCACGTGGCCTGCCTCTCCTTTTCCCGTATGGCCCAAAAAGGCCCATTACTTCTCCCGGTGAATTCCCGTAACTCCCCGGTACTCCGAAAAATACCCGAATCACTCGGAACCTTTCCGACGTCCGAATATAGCCTTACAATATATGAATCTTTACCTCTCGACCATTTCGAGACTCCTCGTCATGTCCGTGATCTCATCCAGGACACCGAACAACATTCGGTCACGAATCACATAACTCATATAATACTATATCGTCATCGAACCTTAAGTGTGCGGACCCTACGGGTTCGGGAATGATGTAGACATGACCGAGACGACTCTCTGGTCAATAACCAACAGCGGAACCTGGATGCTCATATTGGTTCCTACATATTCCACGAAGATCTTTATCGGTGAACCTCATATGACAACATACGTTGTTCCCTTTGTCCGGCGGTATGTTACTTGCCCGAGATTCGATCGTCGGTATCCAATACCTAGTTCAATCTCGTTACCGGCAAGTCTCTTTACTCGTTCCGTAATACATCATCTTGCAACTAACTCTTTAGTCACGGTGCTTGCAAGGCTTTTGTGATGCTGTATTACCGAGAGGGCCCAGAGATACCTCTCCGATAGTCGGAGTGACAAATCCCAATCTCGATCCATGCCAACTCAACAAACACTTTCGGAGATACCTGTAGTGCACCTTTATAATCACCCAGTTACGTTGTGACGTTTGATACACCCAAAGTATTCCTACGGTATCCGAGAGTTGCATGATCTCATGGTCAGAGGAACGTGTATTTGACATAGTGAAAGCAATAGCAATAAACTGAACGATCATTTGCTATGCTAACGGTTGGGTCAAGTCCATCAAATCATTCTCCTAATGATGTGATCCCGTTATCAAATGACAACTCATGTCCATGGTCAGGAAATCTTGACCATCTTTTGATCAACGAGCTAGTCTAGTAGAGGCTTACTAGGGACTCAGTATTTGTCTATTATCCACACATGTATTAAGTTTCTGGTCAATACAATTCTAGCATGAATAATAAACCATTATCATGAACGGAGAAATATGATAATAAACACTTTATTAATTGCCTCTAGGGCATATTTCCAACATCTATGTGCTTCACTTATATCTTTTGAGCTAGGCAATTTTGCTCTAGTGCTTCACTTATATCTTTTTAGAGCATGGTGATGTTTTTATTTTATAGAAATAATTGAACTCTCGTACCTCACTTATATTATTTCGAGAGTCTTTAAACAGCATGGTAATTGGTTTAGGTTATGAATTTAGTCCTAATATAATGGGCATCCAAGAGGGATATAATAAAAACTTTCATATAAAGTGCATTGAATACTATGAGAAGTTTGATTCCTTGCATATAGTTTTGAGATATAAAGATGGTGATATTAGAGTCATGCTAGTGAGTAATTGTGGATTGGTAGAAATACTTGTGTTAAAAGTTTGTGATTCCCGTAGCATGCACGTATGGTGAACCGTTATGTAACGAAGTCGGAGCATGATTTGTTTAATGATTGTCATCCTTTGTGTGAGGGTCGGGAGCGCGCGATGGTTAACTCCTACCAACCTCTCCCCTAGGAGCATGCGTCTAATACTTTGCTTCGATAACTAATAGACTTTTGCAATAAGTATATGAGTTCTTTATGACTAATGTGAGTCCATGGATTATACGCACTCTCACCCTTCCACCATTGCTAGCCTCTCTAGTACCACGCAACTTTCGCCGGTGCATTAAACCCACCATATACCCTTCCTCAAAACAGCCACCATACCTACCTATTATGTCATTTCCATAGCCATTCCGAGATATATTGCCATGCAACCTCCACCATTCCGTTTACTATGACACGCACCATCATTTTCATATTGCTTTGCATGATCGTAAGACATCTGGCGTGATGCTTTCATTAATGTCATTTGCTATGCTAGATCGTTGCACATCCCGGTACACCACCGGAAGCATTCATATAGAGTCATATTTTGTTCTAGTAATTCTTGAGTTGTAAGTAAATAAAAGTGTGATGATCATCATTATTAGAGCATTGTCCCATGAGAGGAAAGGATGATGGAAGCTATGATTCCCTCACAAGTTGGGATGAGTCTCCGGACTTTACAAATAATAAAAGAGGCCAATGAAGCCCAAATAAAATAAAAAAAGAGGCCAAAGATGCCCACCAAAATAAAAAAAATGAGAGAAAAGAGAGAAGGGACAATGCTACTATCTTTTTCCACACTTGTGCTTCAAAGTAGCACCATGATCTTCATGATAGAGAGTCTCCTATTTTGTCACTTTCATATACTAGTGGGAATTTTTCATTATATAACTTGGCTTGTATATTCCAATGATGGGCTTCCTCAAATTTCCCTAGGTCTTCTTGAGCAAGCGAGTTGGATGCACACCCACTTAGTTTCTTTTTGAGCTTTCATACACTTATAGCTCTAGTGCATCCGTTGCATGGCAATCCCTACTCACTCACATTGATATCTATTAATGGGCATCTCCATAGCTCGTTGATACGCCTAGTTGATGTGAGACTATCTTCTCCTTTTCCTCACAACCTCCACCATATTCTATTCCACCTATAGTGCTATATCCATGGCTCACGCTCATGTATTGCGTGAAAGTTGAAAAGGTTTGAGAACATAAAATGTGTGAAACAATTGCTTGACTTGTCATCGGGGTTGTGCATCATTTAAATACTTTGTGTGGGGAAGATGGAGCATAGCCAGACCATATGATTTTGTAGGGATAACTTTCTTTGGCCATGTTATTTTGAAAGGACACAATTGCTTTGTTAGTATGCTTGAAGTATTATTGTTTTTATGTCAATATTAAGCTTTTATTTTGAATCTTATGGATCTGAACATTCATGCCACAATAAAGAATATTACATGGATAAATATGTTAGGTAGCATTCCACATCAAAAATTCTGTTTTTATCATTTACCTACTCGAGGACGAGCAGGAATTGAGCTTGGGGATGCTTGATACGTCTCCAACGTATCTATAATTTTTTATTGTTCCATGCTATTATATTATCTGTTTTGGATGTTTTATATGCATTAATATGCTATTTCATATTATTTTTGGGACTAATCTATTAACCTAGTGCCCAGTGCCAGTTTCTATTTTTCCTTGTTTTTGAGTATTGCAGATAAGGAATATCAAACGGAGTCCAAACGGAATAAAATATTCGCGATGATTTTTCTTGGACCAGAAGAAACCTACCAGACTTGAAGAGGAGGGCACTGTTGGGGAACGTTGCATGGGAAACAAAATTTTCCTACGCACACATAAGATCTATCCATGGTGATGAGCATCTACGAGAGGGAGAGTGAATCTACATACCCTTGTAGATCGCTAAGCGGAAGCGTTTAAGAAACACGGTTGATGTAGTCGAACGTCTCCGCGATCCAAATCGCAAGTCGTCCCTCGATCCGATCACGAACTAGCGCCGAACGGACGGCACCTCCGCGTTCAACACACGTACGACTTGATGACGCCTTCACCTCCTCGATCCAGCGAGCGATGGTGAAGTAGTGGTTGAGTTCCAGCAGCACGACGGCGTGGTGATGGTGGTGAGGAACAATCTCTGCAGGGCTTCGCCAAGCGCTACGGAGATTATGACGGAGGAACTAGAGGGTTAGGGTTGCCGCACACGGCTTGGGGAAATCTTGATGTGTCCCGTGTGCTAGCCCTGCCCCTCTATTTATATGTTGAGCCTTGGGGTCTAAACTTGGAGTAAAAGCCTCCTCCAGGTCGGTTTTGCCCGCACAAGGTCGGTTTGGCCCGCAGGAAAAGAGTCCAACTCGGATCCCTGCCGAACTGCGCACAGCCGCGCACAAGCGATAGTACCGCTCACAAGCGGTAGTACCGCTTGGGCGGTAGTACCGCTTCACACAAGCGGTAGTACCGCTTGGGCGGTAGTACCGCTTCACACAAGCGGTAGTACCGCTTACGCGGCAGCAAAACTACTTTTGCACTTTCCAATACCTCGTGGGCTTTATCCCTTTATCTCATATAAAGTGTTGCTGCACCCGAACACTTCGGTAAACATCCGGAACCCCTTCCGGTGAACTCCGAAACTCTTCCGGAGATCAAAACACTATTATCACATATATCAATCTTTACCTCCGGACTCTTCCGGAGATCCTCGTCATGTCCAGGATCTTATCCGCGACTCCGAACAACTTTCGGTCACCAACATAATAACTCAATTATACTAATCGTCACCAAACGTTAAGTGTGTAGACCCTGCGGGTTCGAGAACTATGTAGACATGACCGAGACACCTCTACGGCCAATAACCAATAGCGGGACCTGGATGCCCATATTGGCTCCTACATATTCTACGAAGATCTTTATCGGTCGAACCTCTATGTCAAGGATTCAGTTAATCCCGTATGCTGTTCCCTTTGTTCTTCGGTATGTTACTTGCCCGAGATTCGATCGTCGGTATCTCTATACCTAGTTCAATCTCGTTACCGGCAAGTCTCTTTACTCGTTCCGTAATACAAGATCTCGTGGCTAACACTTTAGTCACATTGCTTGCAAGGCTCATTGTGATGTTGTATTACCGAGTGGGCCCTGAGATACCTCTCCGTCATACGGAGTAACAAATCCCAGTCTTGATCCATGCCAACCCAACAGACACCCTCGGAGATACCTGTAGAGCACCTTTATAGTCACCCAGTTACGTTGCGACGTTTGATACACACAAGGTATTCCTCCGGTGTCAGTGAGTTGCATGATCTCATGGTCAAAGGAACAGATACTTGACATGCAGAAAACAATAGCAATAAACTGACACGATCATATGCTACGTTCGTAGTTTGGGTCTTGTCCATCACATCATTCTCCTAATGATGTGATCCCGTTATCAAATGACATCTCATGTCCATGGCTAGGAAACCTTAACCATCTTTGATCAACAAGCTAGTCAACTAGAGGCTTACTAGGGACACAGTGTTGTCTATGTACCCACACATGTATTTGAGTTTCCAATCAATACAATTATAGCATGGATAATAAACGATTATCATGAACAAGGAAATATAATAATAACCAATTTATTATTGCCTCTAGGGCATATTTCCAACAGTCTCCCACTTGCACTAGAGTCAATAATCTAGTTCACATCACTATGTGATTTACATTGTAATGAATCGAACACCCATGCAGTTCTGGTGTTGTTCATGTTTAGCCCTTGGAAGAGGTTTAGTCATCGGATCTGCAACATTCAGATCCGTGTGTACTTTGCAAATATTTATGTCGTCCTCCTTGATGTAATCGCGGATGGAATTGAAACGTCGCTTTATGTGTCTGGTCCTCTTGTGAAATCTTGGTTCCTTGGCTAGAGCAATGGCACCAGTATTATCACAAAACAGAGTCATTGGGTTAAGTGCACTAGGCACTACTCCAAGATCTGTCATGAACTCCTTCATCCAGACACCTTCCTTCGCCGCCTCCGAGGCAGCGATGTAATCCGCTTCGCATGTAGAATCTGCTACCACGCTTTGCTTGGAACTGCACCAGCTAACCGCACCCCCATTAAGAATAAATACGTATGCGGTTTGCGACTTAGAGTCATCCGGATCAGTGTCAAAGCTTGCATCGACGTAACCCTTTACGACGAGCTCTTGATCACCTCCATAAACGAGAAACATGTCCTTAGTCCTTTTCAGGTACTTCAGGATATTCTTAACCGCCGTCCAGTGTTCCATTCCTGGATCACTTTGAAACCTTCCGACCATACTTATGGCAAGGCTGACATCGGGTCTTGTGCACAGCATTGCATACATGATAGAGCCTATGGCTGAAGCATAGGGGATGACACTCATCTTTTCTCTATCTCCTGCAGTCACTGGGCATTGAGTCTTACTCAACTTCACACCTTGCAATACAGGCAAGAACCCCTTCTTGGACTGATCCATTTTGAACTTCTTCAAAACTTTGTCAAGGTATGTGCTTTGTGAAAGTCCTATTAAGCGTCTCGATCTATCTCTATAGATCTTGATGCCTAATATGAAAGCAGCTTCTCCTAGGTCCTTCATTGAAAAACTCTTGTTCAAATATTCCTTTATGCTTTCCAGCATTTCTATATTGTTTCCAATCAGTAATATGTCATCCACATATAATATTAGAAACGCTATAGAGCTCCCACTCACTTTCTTGTAAATACAAGCTTCTCCGTAAACTTGTATAAACTCGAACGCTTTGATCACCTCATCAAAACGAAGATTCCAACTCCGAGATGCTTGCACCAGTCCATAAATGGATCGCTGGAGTTTGCAAACTTTGTCAGCATTCTCTGGATCGACAAAACCTTCTGGTTGCATCATATACAACTCTTCCTTAAGGTAACCGTTAAGGAACGCTGTTTTGACATCCATCTGCCAAATTTCATAATCGAAAAAGGCAGCTATTGCTAACATGATTCTGACGGACTTAAGCATCGCTACGGGTGAGAAGGTCTCATCGTAGTCAACTCCTTGAACTTGTGAAAAACCCTTTGCCACAAGTCGAGCTTTATAGACGGTGACATTACCGTCCGCGTCCATCTTCCTCTTAAAGATCCATTTGTTCTGAATGGCCTTACGCCCTTCAGGCAATACTTCCAAAGTCCATACTTTGTTTTCATACATGGATCCCATCTCGGATTTCATGGCCTCTAACCACTTCTCGGAATCCGGGCCCATCATCGCTTCTCCATAGCTCGTAGGTTCATCGTTGTCTAACAACATGATGTCTAAGACAGGGTTGCCGTACCACTCGGGAGCAGTACGCGTCCTTGTCGACCTACGAGGTTCGATAGCAACTTGATCCAAAGCTTCATGATCATCATCATTAACTTCCTCTTCAGCTAATGTAGGCTCCACAGAAACAACTTTCTGTGCTGCGCTACTCTCAGGTTGAAGTAAAGGTTCAACAACCTCATCAAGTTCTATCTTCCTCCCACTCAATTATTTCGAGAGAAACTCTTTCTCAAGAAATGTTCCGTTTTTAGCGACAAACACTTTGCCTTCGGATCTGAGGTAGAAGGTATACCCAACTGTCTCTTTTGGGTATCCTATGAAGACGCATTTCTCCGCTTTGGGTTCCAGCTTTTCAGGCTGAAGCTTTTTGACATAAGCATCACATCCCCAAACTTTAAGAAACAACAGCTTTGGCTTCTTGCCAAACCAAAGTTCATAAGGCGTCGTCTCAACGGATTTCGATGGTGCCCTATTTAAAGTGAATGCAGCTGTCTCTAATGCATAACCCCAAAACGATAGTGGCAAATCGGCAAGAGACATCATAGATCGCACCATATCCAATAAGGTTCGATTACGACGTTCGGACACACCATTACGCTGTGGTGTTCCAGGCGGTGTCAATTGTGAAACAATTCCACACTGTCTTAAGTGACTGCCAAACTCATAACTCAGATATTCTCCTCCTCGATCAGATCGTAAGAATTTAATCTTCTTGTTACGATGATTCTCAACTTCACTCTGAAATTGTTTGAACTTTTCAAATGTTTCAGACTTGTGTTTCATTAAGTAAATATACCCATATCTACTTAAGTCATCAGTGAAGGTGAGAAAATAACGATAACCACCGCGCGCCTCAATACTCATCGGACCACACACATCAGTATGTATGATTTCCAATAAGTCACTTGCCCGTTCCATTGTTCCAGAGAACGGCGTTTTAGTCATCTTGCCCATGAGGCATGGCTCACATGTGTCAAGTGATTCAAAATCAAGTGACTCCAAAAGTCCATCAGCATGGAGCTTCTTCATGCGTTTTACGCCAATATGACCTAAACGGCAGTGCCACAAGAAAGTGGTATTATCATTATCAATTCTACATCTTTTGGCATCAATGTTATGAACATGTGTATCATTACTATCGAGATTCAATAAGAATAAACCCCTCACATTGGGTGCATGACCATAAAAGATATTACTCATATAAATAGAACAACCATTATTCTCTGATTTAAATGAGTAACCGTCTCGCAATAAACAAGATCCAGATATAATGTTCATGCTTAACGCAGGCACCAAATAACACTTATTTAGGTTCATCACTAATCCCGATGGTAATCGAAGAGCGAGCGTGCCGACGGCGATCACATCAACCTTGGAACCATTTCCCACGCGCATCGTCACTTCGTACTTTGCCAGCCTCCGTCTATTCCGCAGTTCCTGTTTTGAGTTGCAAATATGAGCAACCGCACCGGTATCAAATACCCAGGCACTACAACGAGAGTTGGTAAGGTACACATCAATAACATGTATATCATATATACCTTGTTTGTTGTTGGCCGCCTTCTTGTCAGCCAAATACTTGGGGCAGTTCCGCTTCCAGTGTCCAGTTCCCTTGCAATGAAAACACACAGTTTCTGGTTTGGGTCCAGCCTTGGGTTTCTTCACGAGAGGAGCAACTGCTTTGCCACTCTTCTTGGAGTTACCCTTCTTACCCTTGCCATTTTTCTTGAAACTAGTGGTTTTATTGACCATCAACACTTGATGCTCCTTCTGAATTTCAGACTCAGCGGCTTTCAGCATCGCAAACAGCTCGGCGACTGACTTGTTCATCCCGTGCATGTTATAGTTCAACACGAAGCTCTTGTAGCTAGGTGGCAATGATTGAAGAACTCTGTCAGTGATAGCCTCTGGCGGAAGGGGCATCCCTAACTCAGCCAGACGGGTGGAGTACCCAGACATTCTGAGCACGTGATCACTGATAGACCCGTTCTCCTCCATCTTGCAAGCATAGAATTTGTCGGAGATCTCATATCTCTCGATCCGGGCATTCTTCTGAAAGATAAACTTCAACTCCTGGAACATCTCATATGCTCCATGACGTTCAAAACGTCTTTGAAGTCCCGGTTCTAAGCCATACAACATTGCACATTGAACTATTGAGTAATCATCAGAACGAGCCTGCCAGGCGTTCACAACGTCTAGAGACTCAACTGGAGCGGGTGGATCACCAAGCGGTGCATCAAGGACATAAGCCTTCTGGGAAGCCGTAAGGATAATCCTTAGATTACGGGCCCAGTCCACAAAGTTACTTCCATCATCTTTCAACTTAGCTTTCTCTAGGAACGCATTAAAATTCAGGGGTGCTACTGCGCGAGCCATGATCTACAACATAAATATAGCAAAGACAACTTAGACTATTGTTCTAGATAATGAGTTTAGTTAATCATATTACTTAAAAAACTCCCACTCAAATTGACATCCCTCCGGTCATTCGAGTGTAACATGATCCAAATCCACCAACTCAAGTCCGATCATCACGTGAGTTGAGGTGGTTTCAATGGTGAACATCTTCATGTTGATCATATCTACTATATGACTCATGTTCGACCTTTCGGTCTCTTGTGTTCCGAGGCCATGTCTGTACATGCTAGGCTCGTCAAGTTTAACCCGAGTGTTCCGCACGTGTAACATGGCTTACACCCGTTGTATGCGAACGTAGAGTCTATCACACCCGATCATCACGGCGTGTCTCGAAACGACGAACTTTCGCAACGGTGCACACTTGGGGAGAACACAATTTTATCTTGAAATTTAAGTGAGGGATCACCTTATAATGCTACCGTCGTCCTAAGCAAAATAAGATGCCTAAAAGGATTAACATCACATGCAAATCATAAGTGACATGATATGGCCATGAACTTGTGCTTTTGATCTCCATCTCCAAAGCACCGGCATGATCTCCATCGTCACTGGCATGACACCATGATCTCCATCATCTTGATCTCCATCAACGTGTCGCCATGAGGTTGTCGCGCCGACTGTTGCTTCCACGACTATTGCTAACGTTTAGCGATAAAGTAAAGCATTACATAGTGCTTAATGATTGACACGCAGGTCATACAATAATTAAAGACAACTCTATGGCTCCTGCCAGTTGCCGTACTCATCGACATGCAAGTCGTGATATTCTATACAAAACATGATCATCTCATACATCACATATATCTCATCATGTAATTGGCCATATCACATCACATCATACCCTGCAAAAACAAGTTAGACGTCCTCTAATTGTTGTTGCAAATTTTACGTGGCTGCTACGGGTTTGCAAGAACCGTTCTTACCTACGCAAAACCACAACGTGGTGTAGTGATTGCTTTTTGATCTTCTAAAAGAACCCTCTTCATTGAAATCGATTCAACTAAAGTGAGAGAGACAGACACCCGCTAGCCATCTTTATGCAACGAAGTTACATGTTAGTTGAAGGAACCTGTCTCGCGTAAGTGTACGCGTAATGTCGGTCCGGGCTGCTTCATCTCACAGTACCGCCGAATCAAATATCAACTAGTAACGGCAAGCAATATGTATACACCCACGCCCACAACTCGTTTGTGTTCTACTCGAGATCTCATCTACGCATAGACCTAGCTCTGATACCACTGTTGGGGAACGTTGCATGGGAAACAAAATTTTCCTATGCACACATAAGATCTATCCATGGTGATGAGCATCTACGAGAGGGAGAGTGAATCTACATACCCTTGTAGATCGCTAAGCGGAAGCGTTTAAGAAACGCGGTTGATGTAGTCGAACGTCTCCGCGATCCAAATCGCAAGTCGTCCCTCGATCTGATCACGAACTAGCGCCGAACGGACGGCACCTCCGCGTTCAACACACGTACGGCTTGATGACGCTTTCACCTCCTCGATCCAGCGAGCGATGGTGAAGTAGTGGTTGAGTTCCAGCAGCACGACGGCGTGGTGATGGTGGTGAGGAACAATCTCTGCAGGGCTTCGCCAAGCGCTACGGAGATTATGACGGAGGAACTAGAGGGTTAGGGTTGCCGCACACGGCTTGGGGAAATCTTGATGTGTCCCGTGTGCTAGCCCTGCCCCTCTATTTATATGTTGAGCCTTGGGGTCTAAACTTGGAGTAAAAGCCTCCTCCAGGTCGGTTTTGCCCGCACAAGGTCGGTTTGGCCCGCAGGAAAAGAGTCCAACTCGGATCCCTGCCGAACCGCGCACAGCCGCGCACAAGCGGTAGTACCGCTCACAAGCGGTAGTACCGCTTGGGCGGTAGTACCGCTTCACACAAGCGGTAGTACCGCTTGGGCGGTAGTACCGCTTCACACAAGCGGTAGTACCGCTTACGCGGCAGCAAAACTACTTTTGCACTTTCCAATACCTCGTGGGCTTTATCCCTTTACCTCATACAAAGTGTTGCTGCACCCGAACACTTCGGTAAACATCCGGAACCCCTTCCGGTGAACTCCGAAACTCTTCCGGAGATCAAAACACTATTATCACATATATCAATCTTTACCTCCGGACTCTTCCGGAGATCCTCGTCATGTCCAGGATCTTATCCGCGACTCCGAACAACTTTCGGTCACCAACATAATAACTCAATTATACTAATCGTCACCAAACGTTAAGTGTGTAGACCCTGCGGGTTCGAGAACTATGTAGACATGACCGAGACACCTCTACGGCCAATAACCAATAGCGGGACCTGGATGCCCATATTGGCTCCTACATATTCTACGAAGATCTTTATCGGTCGAACCTCTATGTCAAGGATTCAGTTAATCCCGTATGCTGTTCCCTTTGTTCTTCGGTATGTTACTTGCCCGAGATTCGATCGTCGGTATCTCTATACCTAGTTCAATCTCGTTACCGGCAAGTCTCTTTACTCGTTCCGTAATACAAGATCTCGTGGCTAACACTTTAGTCACATTGCTTGCAAGGCTCATTGTGATGTTGTATTACCGAGTGGGCCCTGAGATACCTCTCCGTCATACGGAGTAACAAATCCCAGTCTTGATCCATGCCAACCCAACAGACACCCTCGGAGATACCTGTAGAGCACCTTTATAGTCACCCAGTTACGTTGCGACGTTTGATACACACAAGGTATTCCTCCGGTGTCAGTGAGTTGCATGATCTCATGGTCAAAGGAACAGATACTTGACATGCAGAAAACAATAGCAATAAACTGACACGATCATATGCTACGTTCGTAGTTTGGGTCTTGTCCATCACATCATTCTCCTAATGATGTGATCCCGTTATCAAATGACATCTCATGTCCATGGCTAGGAAACCTTAACCATCTTTGATCAACAAGCTAGTCAACTAGAGGCTTACTAGGGACACAGTGTTGTCTATGTACCCACACATGTATTTGAGTTTCCAATCAATACAATTATAGCATGGATAATAAACGATTATCATGAACAAGGAAATATAATAATAACCAATTTATTATTGCCTCTAGGGCATATTTCCAACAGGCACACTAGTAGAAAACAAACCTTTTGTCCAAAGCATTAGTCCCGGTCTGGTTTGGAACCGGCACTAACGTGACCATTAGTCCCGGTTCGGGACGGGCATCATTAGTCCCGGTTCGTTCCGGACCTCTAGTCCCGGTTCGTAACACGAACCGGGACTAAAGGGGTGGTGGCAGGCTGGTGGCAGCCTGGGCACCCACGATCACCTTTAGTCCCGGTTCGTGGCACGAACCGGGACTATAGGCTCACCTTTAGTCCCGGTTCGTGTCACGAACCGGGACTAAAGATCCCCTACATGAACCCTTCGGCCAGCCCGAGCACACTCCTCCCTGTTTTTCCCCTTCTTCCTCTCCTGTGTTCTTCCCCTTGCTCGAGCTCGCCTCCATTTTTGCCAAAATTTGTCAAGATTTGGAGGCACTCCATCCATTCAAGTGTTCACAAAGGTTAGCAACTTTGTCCTTTCATCTCTCATTGCTAGATTAACTCTTGCAATGCTCTATAAGTATAGTGATTTGTGGGTTTTAGTTTGGGAGTATTTATATGTGGTAGTTTATTTGATTTATATGCAATTTGAGCTCAAAGTAACTTCTTACTTTGCATGTGTAGGTGTGGTTTACTTAGTGCCTTCCCGTCCCCGTCCTAACCACCGTCGATCGCCCGCACCGTCCCGTCGCCGGCACCACCTTGGTGAGCCTCTTGTTCTTATCCTTTTTATAAAAAAAATCATGTTTGTAAGATTTAGATAGTTACTTGTATAGTTTTCTTACCTATATGGTTGTTTGTTATACATAGTGGCATGGTTTTGATATCCGTCCCCGTCGGCCCTCGTCCGGTTTATGATTCGGATGTGGTATATACTCTCTTTTATAACTATTTGTTGCATTTCGTGTTTATGACAATTATGCCCATCAAGTTGACATAGATATTTTTATCTAGGAGGTATGTGAACCGGAAATTGCAACCGACATAGATATTCTTGTCAAGAAGTTAAATTTAGTTGAAAAAGAAAACGAGTATTTGAAAGACAAATTGAAAAGAGTTGAAGATGAGAAGATGAAACTGGAGTTGTATGTTGCCGATGTCGTCGATGATCACAAGATCAAGATGGATGCAATGCGCTTGAAGATTAGAAAATTTAAAAAATATGCCATTGATAGTGATGCTTGGTATCACTATGCTGTTGGATCAATTGTTACCTTAGTTGCGATCTTGATCGCATTTGTTGTTGCATTTAAATGCTTTAGCTAGAGAGTTTGTATGTTGTTTTATGAGAACAAGTGTGTATGAACTTTATGTATGAACTTGTATTAATTTGGTCTTTTCGGTGTTGTGTAATGAAGATGAGCCGGAAATGGATGTACGATGACCGATGCTCTCCCCAGTTCATTAATGGCGTGCATACTTTTCTGGTTGCGGCTGAGGCAAACAAGCGGGCGGATGGTTTTATGTATTGTCCATGTGCTGGCTGTAAGAATGATCGAAATTACTCTAACTCAAGAACCATTCACGTCCACCTATTTGAGTCCGGTTTCATGTCCGGCTATAACTGTTGGACCAAGCATGGAGAAAGAGGGGTCCTAATGGAAGAGAATGAAGAAGAAGAGGATGACGACAGCTATCCTGGCCATGGGTTCCATGAATACGATGGTACAACAATGGGGGAAGAAGCTGAGCCGGCAATGCGGGAAGGAGCTGAAGAAGAGGCATCAGATGAGCCCGCTGATGATCTTGGTCTGGCCATTGCCGATGCAAAGAGAAACTGCGCAAGTGGAAAGGAGAAGCTGAAGTTGCAGCGCATGTTAGAGGATCACAAGAAATTGTTGTACCCAAATTGCGAAGATGACAAGAAAAAGCTGGGTACCACACTGGAATTGCTGCAATGGAAGGCAGAGAATGGTGTATCTGACAAGGCATTTGAAAAGTTGCTGATAATGTTAAAGAAGAAGCTACCAAAGGACAACGAATTGCCCGACAGTACGTACGAAGCAAAGAAGGCTGTCTGCCCTCTAGGATTAGAGGTGCAGAAGATACATGCATGCCCTAATGACTGCATCCTCTACCGCGGTGAGTACGAGGATTTGAATGCATGCCCGGTATGCTGTGCATTGCGCTATAAGATTGGCCACGATGACCATGGTGATGTTGAGGGCGAGCGCCCCAGGAAGAAGATTCCTGCCAAGGTGATGTGGTATGCTCCTATAATACCACGGTTGAAACGTTTGTTCCAAAACAAAGAGCATGCCAAGTTGATGCGATGGCACAAAGAAGACCGTAAGAAAGACGGGAAGTTGAGAGTACCCGCTGACGGATTGCAGTGGAGAAAAATCGAGAGAAAGTGGAAGGACTTTGCAAAGGACGCAAGGAACGTATGGTTTGGTTTAAGTGCAGATGGCATTAATCCTTTTGGGGAGCAGAACAGCAATCATAGCACATGGCCTGTGACTCTATGTATCTATAACCTTCCTCCTTGGTTGTGCATGAAGCGGAAGTTCATTATGAAGCCAGTGCTCATCCAAGGCCCCAAGCAACCCGGCAACGACATTGATGTGTACCTAAGGTCATTAGTTGAAGAACTTTTAGAGCTGTGGAGTATAGAAGGTGTACGTCCGTGGGATGAGCACAAACAGCAGGAATTTGACCTGCGAGCGTTGCTGTTTGTAACCATCAATGATTGGCCTGCTCTCAGTAACCTTTCAGGACAGACAAACAAGGGATACCACGCATGCACGCACTGTTTAAATGATACTGACAGTATATATTTGGATAAATGTAAGAAGAATGTGTACCTGGGGCATCGTCGATTTCTTCAGAGCAGGCATCCCATAAGAAAGAAAGGCAAGCATTTCAAAGGTGAGGCAGATCACCGAAAGAAACCTCGCCACCGTACTGGTGATGATATACTTGATATGGTCAAGGATTTAAAAGTAATCTTTGGAAAGGGTCCTGGCGGACAATCTGTTCCGAATGACGCTGACGGACGCGCACCCATGTGGAAGAAGAAATCTATATTTTGGGACCTACCCTATTGGAAAGACCTAGAGGTCCGCTCTGCAATCGACGTGATGCACGTGACGAAGAATCTTTGCGTGAACCTGCTAGGCTTCTTGGGCATGTATGGGAAGACAAAAGATACACCGGAGGCACGGGAGGACCAGCAACGTATGCACGGAGAAGATGGCATGGATCCAAAGCAGTTTCAGGGTCATGCCAGCTACGCTCTTACCAAAGAAGAGAAGGAAATCTTCTTTGAATGCCTGCTCAGTATGAAGGTCCCGTCTGGCTTCTCGTCGAATATAAAGGGAATAATAAATATGGCAGAGAAAAAGTTCCAGAACCTAAAGTCTCATGACTGCCACGTGATTATGACGCAACTGCTTCCGGTTGCATTGAGGGGGCTTCTACCGGAAAACGTTCGATTAGCCATTGTGAAGCTATGTGCATTCCTCAATGCAATCTCTTAGAAGGTAATCGATCCAGAAATCCTACCAAGGTTAGAGAATGATTTGGTGCAATGTCTTGTCAGTTTCGAGTTGGTGTTCCCACCATCCTTCTTCAATATAATGACGCACGTCCTAGTTCACCTAGTCGAGGAGATTGCCATTCTGGGTCCTGTATTTCTACACAATATGTTCCCCTTTGAGAGGTTCATGGGAGTCTTAAAGAAATATGTTCATAATCGTGCTAGGCCAGAAGGAAGCATCTCCAAGGGCCATGAAACAGAGGAGGTCATTGAGTTTTGTGTTGACTTTATTACTGACATTAAGCCGATTGGTGTTCCTGAATCGCGGCATGAGGGCAGACTGGGTGGAAAAGGCACGCTAGGAAAGAATTCAGTAATATGCCGGGACGGGCATTCTTTGGCGCAAGCACACTACATAGTTCTACAAAGTTCCGCCTTGGTGGCTCCGTATATCGAGCAACACAAGAATATTCTACGCTCCAAACACCCGGAGCAGTCTGACGACTGGATTACACATGAACAAACGGTGACTTTCGCCGGTTGGTTGCAGACACGTCTCATGCATGACGACACTGTTGCAGATGACCTGTACTTGCTGTCCAAGTTACCATCTTCGACTATATTTACTTTCAAAGGGTACGAGATAAATGGGAATACATTTTACATGATCGCCCAAGATAAAAAGAGCGCCAACCAAAACAGTGGTGTCCGCTTTGATGCAGCAAACACCAATAGGCCAAAGGACACATATTATGGTTACATAGAGGAGATATGGGAACTTGACTATGGACTTGGTTTGAAGGTCCCTTTGTTTCGGTGCAAATGGGTCAATCTGACAGGAGGCGGGGTAAAGGAAGACCCGCAGTACGGAATGACAACAGTGGATCTCAACAATCTTGGGTATGCAGACGAACCATTCGTCCTAGCCAATGATGTGGCGCAGGTTTTCTATGTGAAGGACATGTCTACCAAGCCGACAAAAAGAAAAAAGATAAGGAAGCGAATACATCATACGATGAGCCAAAGCGTCACATAGTTCTTTCAGGGAAAAGAAACATTGTGGGAGTGGAGGACAAGACAGACATGTCAGAAGATTATGAAAAGTTTCATGAAATTGCTCCCTTCAGAGTGAATGTTGACCCGAGCATCAAGTTAAACGATGAAGATTGTCCATGGTTACGACGCAAAGGGACACACGTGAAGAAAAAGTTTTATACCCAAAGATCCCACTCTGGGATGTGACCGGCTTCTCTAGTTAGTTTCCGGACTTATATATCTGGAAAGTCCCACTTCAGACAAACCGGATGGAATCTTTGTAATAGTAGTGTACTTATGTGTTTTGGCATTTGAAACGCGTCGAAATATTATGTCCAAAGCCACGTCATCAATTTTCAACTCTTTCTGACTTAATTTGCTATTTTTCATGCATTTACTGATTTTTTTGAGCTAAATGACCCTGAAATTGAAAAGCACTACAAATGAACTCTGAAAAGGTTGAAAGTTGGCATGGCATCATCATTTCACCCACATAGCATGTGCTAAAAAGTTGAGAGGGTTACGGCAAAAACTGGATGCACTTCGTGTACAAAATGGACAATCTCTTTCGAAGTATCAGGGTTTCAGACGAAAACTCGTCTGTTACTAAGGCATTTCATTTTTTTTAAACTTATTGCAACTCCAGACTTTTTGTGTGTTCAGTATGCACCATTCGAAGCCACGCCATCAATTTTCAACCCTTTCTGACTTCATTTGCTATTTTTCATGCATTTACTGATTTTTTGAGCTAAATGACCCTGAAATTGAAAAGCACTACAAATGAACTCTGAAAAGGTTGAAAGTTGGCATGGTATCATCATTTCACCCACATAGCATGTGCTAAAAAGTTGAGAGGGTTACGGCAAAAACTGGATGCACTTCGTGTACAAAATGGACAATCTCTTTCGAAGTATCAGGGTTTCAGACGAAAACTCGTCTGTTACTAAGGCATTTCATTTTTTAAATAACCTAAGAATTACCAAATTGAATATAATGATAAAACACGCTAATATTAAACAGCAGAAAAAAGAATCACTGAAAAATCTACTTTTAAAATAAAGTTATTCACAAACTAGTGATTCACACAAATTTCAAATAATTCAAATTTAAACTATTCAAATTTGAAAACTACTGGCACTAACAGAAAGTTTATAATTTTTTTACCTAAAGCAAAAAAGATTCACAAAGAAACTCTAAATAAAGCAAAAAAGAACTCAGAAACAAAAGAAAATAAATAAAGCAGAAAAAAATCAGAAAAATAAATAAATTAAAAAAACCCGCCTATTGGGCCGCCACGGCCTGCATACGACTAGAAACCCAACCTCTAGTTGGGACAGGATGCAGGCCCGTACGGCCCAGTAGGCCCCACTGCGCGGCAGAGGTGTGGTAGGCCCAGTAGGCCTGCATTAGAGAGGAGCTCGACACGGTAGCCGCGGCGGGGCTTATAAACCGGTGCGAGCTCCTCTCAACTAGCGAGGTGGGACTAAACATTTCAATACGGGAAGCCAGGCCTTTAGTCGCGGTTGGTTCCACCAACCGCGACTAAAGGCCCCCCTTTAGTCCCGGTTGGAGCCACCAACCGCGACTAAAGGGGGTCGCTTCCCGCCGCTTCGGCTGGTGAAATTCACCTTTAGTCCCGGTTGGTGGCTCCAACCGGGACTAAAGGCCTCCTTATATATATACAACACTTCAAAAACTTTCAGTTCCTCTGCTTTCTTCGACCTCTTTGACATCGCCGCGCCGTCGCCGTCTCGCCTCCCCGACGCCGGAGCTCGTCGCCGCCCCCGACGCCAGCCGCCCGTGCCTCCTCGCGCCGATCCCCGATGCCGCCCGCGCCCGCTCCTCCCCGAGCCCGGCCTGACGCCGCCCGGGACGCCGCCCGCGCCCGCTCCTCCGGCCCTGAGCTCCTCGTCGTCGCCGCCCCCGACTCGCCTCGCCTCGCCGTCGCCCCGCTATGAGCTCCCCCCCTCTCCCCCCTCTCCCTCGCCCCCTGTGCCGCCATGGCGACCGCCGGCCCCTCCCCGAGCCCCCCCACACACACACGTATATGCATGAACACACACACACACACACACACTAGATGATTAGATGATTAGATGTATAGATGATTAGATGAAAGAATTTTGATGTATAGAAAAAAGTTAAGGAATTTTGACATTTGAGGAATTTTGACATAGATGCAAGAATTTTGACATTTTTTTCCACTAGATGATTAATTAGATGTATAGAAAAAAGTGAAGGAATTTTGACATTTGAGGAATTTTTACATTTTGATCCAATATGTATAGAAATTAGTATATATATATGTATGAATACAATGTATAGAAAAAAGTTGATGAATTTTGACATTTGATCCAATGTATAGCAATTAGTATTTGCAAAAGTTGCATATTTTAATGTTGTATTTGCAAAAGTTTGTTATGTATTTGCAATTAGTATATGTATGTATACAATAGATTCTCTTAGTCCTTTAAGGGATTTATCAAGAATGCCCCCATTATGGATGTGCACAAGTTGATCCAATTTTTTTCTGATCTCATGCATGCATCTACCCTTCTATATCTCACGTTTTGTCTAGCTAGTGTCAAAGGATTCAAGAAAACCATGGCTTCATCATTAGCCGGAAGTAACAGGCGCATGATGGTACGAAGCTTTTCAAAGTTGTTTTGGAACGGAGTTCTTGATAGAATAATTAGTTTTTTTGGTACGAAGTTTAGCAAAGGCCTTCCAAATAGCGATATTCGGAAGGCTCTTGCTGAACTTCGTAAGAAAAAGCTAATTATCCTATCCGGGACTCCGTTCCAAAACAACTTTGGACAGCTTCGTACCATCATGCGCCTGTTACTTCCGGCTAATGATGAAGCCATGGTTTTCTTCCTTTGACACTAGCTAGACAACGTGACATATAGAAGGGTAGATGAGATCAGGAAAAATATGGACCATTTTCTGCACATCCACAATGGCGCCATTTTGTTAAATCCCTTAAAGGTTAAGAGAATCCGTTAGGATTCTCAAGGTTCCTCGTATATAAGAAATCACAATCAAGCATTTAAAAAATGTTAAATTTGCATAGAATTTCTTCTCGGGGTCAACGATGCCCGGCCCGCATCCTCGTCGTCGACTCGTTCGCGACGATGTCCTGCTTCAGAGGGGCAACGTTCGGGACTGGGCTCCGCCGGGCTGGCACTGGGAGGTGCTACCTTCAGGGGCGCGCAGCTTGGTGAGGAACCCGGCTCCGGGTCCCGTCGTCGACCCGGAGCTTCTTTGGTGGCGTTCGCGTGGGCCACTTTTGGTGCGGAGGCAGTCGGCCCCGCCGGAGGTGGTATGTCGCCGTGTCAGGGAGGAGGACGAGCACGTCCGTCGCTACATGGATGCGTTGGATGTCAGGTTCTCCAATACCTGGCAGGTTCTTCAGGGATCTCACCCGAGCTATGATCATGTGATGGTTCCTTCTCTTTGGGTGTCCACCGCCCGCGCCTCAGGAACCGCGAGTGAACTAGATTCTTCGAGAATATTCGATCTGTATTAGCTAGTGATAATACTCGAGATGTATTCGAGATTATATTCGATAATATTCGAGATGATTTATTCGAGATTATATTCGATGATGCATATTATATGAATTATTCGAGATGCATATTATGTACTATGATTCAGTTTTTCCTTATTGATTGCATGCATTCTAATTTGAATACTAAATTGTTTTATCTTTCTTCTGGATTAGTTAAATAAAAGCTATGGACAATACCGGCAGAGAAGGAGAAGAGGCTCTGTTCGACATCATACGCTCCTCCCCGAGCCCAGAGCATGAACCTGAAGATGATGACGGCTCGCAATATCTGAACAATTCCGGTGAGGGTTGTATGATATTTGATGAAGACGAACGAATAGATGAAGGCGACGACAACGATGTTGACGAAGAAAATGTTCATCAAATAACAAAAACCGGCGAGGTATATTTATTATATAAGCCATCCGGTGATCATTACATGTCTTAATTGATTTGTATGTATTAACGAATCGATCTTTCTTCTTTTAGGCCTCCGGATCGAGCAAATCTTCTACAAGCGACAGGGTAGTTCGAGGCCCGGCCAGAAAGTTGGATCCTGGCGTAAAGTTCAACATCGATTCCATCAAAACATCAACTGGCGAACCGCTTGAACCTAGGAAAAATGCGACCAAGTTCAAGAATCAATGCGAAGTTATTGTCAGGGACCAAATCCCGATCTCCGTTCAAGAATGGAAAAAGCCAGCAAAGGGAGATTGAGCAGGAGTTACTTTTGTCGACGAAAGAGCAAAAGATGTGCTTTGGACATCGCTCATGGAACATTTCACCCTACCAGAAAATTTGATAGATGCAGATCTGAAGAAAGTCAGAAACTATGCTCTTAAAAAGATGGCGATCGCATTCAACACCTTCAAGAAAAATGCATGGACTAAGTACGTCAAATCAAAAAAGAAGACTCCAGAATTCACGGGAGCACTGGTGAAGGCAAAAGATCACTGGGACGCTTTCATGAAGTTCAAGGAATCGAAAGAAGCTAAGGAACGGTCGAGTAAAAACAAGATTAATGCTGCGAAAAAGAAGTGGCACCATACTCTGGGGCCAGGTGGCTACCAGGTGGCCCTGCCTAAGTGGGATCAATCTGAGCAAAAGATGATTAGTGCAGGGGTCACTCCAGTTACATTGACATGGCCCCCCAGGTGCAGGACATGGTTTTATGCGCATGGGGGGAAGTTGGACCCAGAGACAAGGTTGGTTATGGTGAAGGCAAGTCTTAAAGAAGTGACAGACGAAATACTTATTGCAATAGAAGAAGCTCGAACGGGGGTGTTCACGCCCAACAGAGAGAACGATGAGCTTACGCGTGCCCTGAAGAATCTTGAACACCCGGGAAGAACACGAGGCAAAGGCGTTATTCCGTGGTTTGAGGGGTTTGCGGATTGGAACGACGACTATAGAAGCCGTGCGAGAAAGAAGATGCAGGAGGAGCAGAAGAAGAAGGAGGAAGCACTCCTCCTTGAAGGCCTAGAATCAAAGCACCTGGAGTTGGAACGATTTGTCAGGCGGCAGCAGGAGCAGATCGACTCACTCAGCCAGGAAAGGGCGTCTCAGCGGCAGCATGAGCAGATCGATCCAGCATTGGATAGCACCGTCCCATCTATGCTGAGAAGCAGTGTGGGTTCCGCCCCGGCCGATATCGATAATGCACTGCTAGCTAGCTACCCTGTGGATGATATCAAAGACAGGACTAACTGTGAGCTACACATGAAAGTGAAGAATTTATCCATGAAGGTGGCGGACGGCTATGCTTTAGCAAATCCCCCTGAAGCAACCTTCCATTGCAATCCCATTCCAGCTGGCTATGCTCGTGTCGGGGTTGATGAAGTGATGTCAGGATATCACGAGCTACAACTTGACATTCTTGGAGGTGACGAGGAGAGAACACTAGGAGAGGCCATACATCGTATCATTCTACGGAAAAAGGATTGCATCGTCTTTCCAAGGCCACCGACTCCTCCTCCTCCAAGTCCGCCGCCGCGTCAGTCGACTCCTCCTCCTCCAAGTCCGGCACCGCGTCAGCCAACTCCTCCTCCAAGTCCGCCGCCGCGTCAGTCGACTCCTCCTCCTCCAAGTCCGGCACCGCGTCAGCCAACTCCTCCTCCAAGTACGGCACGGCGTCAGCCAACTCCTCCTCCTCCAAGTCCGCTGGCACCGCGTCAGCCGACTCCTCCTCCAAGTCCGGCACCGCGTCTGCCGTCTCCGCCAACTCAGCGTGCTCCGTCGCCTAAGCAACAGCGGAAGAGAAAGGCCGCAGCTACAACGGCTAGCGGTACAACAGGCAAGAATTTCAAATATGGTCCAAGCCTCAAGCCTCTTCCGAAGTTGTCTTACCACCAGACTGAGGAGGAACTCAACACCGTAGTGGATGTCCAATTGAAGGCCCATTTTGGACCGAAACAGCCCCCGCCGCCAAAGGAGAAAGTACCTGAGCATGTCTCACAACACTTTATTGATATGGCTCGACCGGCTGACAATCAGAAGGACTCCGACTATGTGCGGTCTATCAAGAAGTCATATTTAGCAGGACAAAAGGAGTCGAGCTCGAGCAAAGCAGTTGGCAAAAAAAGCGGGAAAACGGTTCCCCAGCTGGGAGAACAGGCAGTGCAATCGATCCCCCCGCTCATTGTACAAACACCTGTGAGTACCGCCGATCGGCTGGTAATAACCGACGATCATAAAAGGCAGGCTAAAGAGGCCAGTGTCACTGTTGAACAACTCCTAGGCCTTGAGGAAATCCCCGGGATTATAGAGGAGGAAGTAAAATACCAATATGTCCGCGGCAAACCTCTGGTCAAGCCTGACGATGTCAAGCTTCTACCAACGAGAATGTACGATTTGCATACGTGGTACATGCAACAAACAACAAATACCAATGAAGAGTCCGTCATGGTGAAAGTCAAGAGAAAGCATTACTTCCATAAAAAAGATTTGTGGATTCATTATTCAGAGTTGTTTCAGTTATTCAATCAAGACGCACTCGACAAATCTATCGTCAGTTGCTATTGTCTGTAAGTGATTTCTTTCTGTAATTTAAGTCTCTAGCTAGCTAGCTGTGCTCTTGTTCATTACCTGTAATTATCCTCACTATATTCTTTTCTGTGGTATTATGCAGAATGAAGATGTATGAAATGAAAAAAGCTGGACGCTATGGCATTGGGTTCATTGACCCAAATACGGTTAATCAAGCGATATGGGAAGATGAATATTCGAGAAAAGACACAGAGAGATTCCTGCTAGAGTTTTTGAAGCAACTAAACACCCAACCAGAAATACTACTTCCCTACAACTTCGGGTGAGTGTTACTATATCTTGTACTACAAATTCTATTTTTTGCTTACTAGATGTTAATAAGTGTAGTTGATGAGTTATGCACATGCCCGCTTAATTATACAAAACGTGTGCGCATGCAGTTACCACTGGATCTTGTTAATCATTGAAGTTGACAAGGGAAAAGTTGAAGTACTGGACTCACTATATAAGAATCCATCCGAATACGCAACCGTGAGGGGGATGGTCGACGGGTAATTTCAATCATTATCGCACTATGTCGGCCTCTTTACTTCATTTCCTGATATCAACTAGTTAATAACTCCTTTATTCATTTTCTTTGCCGGCGGGCAGGGCTTGAGCCAAGTTCACCAAACTGGTCCCAGGCGACTTCACACAAAAGCTGAAATGGGTGCGACCCAAGGTAATTAAGTAGTACTAGCTAGCTACGTCCGTGCATCTCTTTAATTCTAGTTTCAATACCATTATCATGCTTGATTAATTATTACCTGATTGAATTTTATTCTCGTAAAGTGCATGACGCAGGAGCAGGGGAATAGTTTATGCGCATACTACGTTTGCGAGAACATTCGCATGATCACGTCTGAAAGGAGCAGAAACGAAAGAAATCTTTGGGTACGTTTGCCAGAACACTATCCATAAATTTTTTATCATGATCTAGCTAATATATATACACACAACTAATATATTCATCTTGATCTCCTTCTTATAGCTGACGGAGATGCGGGGCCAGCTCCTACCAATGGCTCGCGTACGAGCAATTCAAGAAGAAATAGCTGGATTTCTGGTCGACCAAGTCATAGATCCCAAAGGAGAATACCATTACAAGATCAAGCAGTAATGCCTGCATATGTAATGATCCGCAAATTGTAGGAGAAATTGTATATACCAAATTGTATATATATGTATATGTATGTGAATGGTCGTCGTACGAGAAATTCGATGATATATATATATATGATCGGTTCTACGAGAAATTCTATTTATATATATATGCACAACGTGTACAGTATGTAGTAGCGTAATATATGTATGAAATGAAAAATAATTAAATGGAAAACACAAAATTAAAAGGAAAAATAAACCATAATTAATTCATAAACCCCTAAAGGATTAAAAGGAAAAATAAACCAAAATTAAAAGAATTAAATACTTTTAGTCCCGGTTGGTGTTACCAACCGGGACTAAAGGTCCCCCAGCCCACGGCGCCGGCAGGTGCCACGTGGTGGGCCTTTAGTGCCGGGCCGTGTTGAACCGGGACTAAAGGGGGGGGGCCTTTAGTCCCCACCCATTAGTGCCGGTTGGAGAACCGGCACTAAAGGCCCTTACGAACCGGCACAAAAGGTCTGTTTTCTACTAGTGTAGGGGGGCGCCCCCTGGCTTGTGGCCCCCCAGCAGGCCTCCTAACCCTAATCTTCCGCCTATAAATTCCCAAATATTCCCCCAATACCAAAGAGAGCCACGATAATACTTTTCCGCCGCCGGAAGCCTCTATTCCCGTGAGATCCCATCTTGGGGCCTTTTCCGGTAATCTGCCGGAGGGGGATTCGATCACGGAGGGCATCTACATCAACTCCATTGCCCCTCCGATGATGCATGAGTAGTTCACCTCAGACCTTTGGGTCCATAGCTAGTAGCTAGATGGCTTCTTCTCTCTCTATGTTCTTCAATACCATGTTCTCCATGATCTTCATGGAGATCTATCCGATGTAATACTCTTTTGCGGTGTGTTTGTCGAGATCCGATGAATTGTGGGTTTATGATCAGATTATCTATGAATATTATTTGAACCTTCTCTGAATTCTTATATGCATGATTTCATATCTTTGCAAGTCTCTTCGAGTTATTGGTTTGGTTTGGCCAACTAGATTGGTAATTCTTGCAATGGGAGAAGTGCTTAGTTTTGGGTTCAATCTTGCGGTGTCCTCACCCAGTGACAAAGTAGGGGTAGCGAGGCACGTATTTGTATTGTTGCCATCAAGGGTAAAAAGATGGGGTTTTCATCATATTGCTTGAGTTTATCCCTCTACATCATGTCATCTTACCTAATGCGTTACTCTATTCTTCATGAACTTAATACTCTAGATGCAGGCAGGAGTCGGTCGATGTGTGGAGTAATAGTAGTAGATGCAGAATCGTTTCGGTCTACTTGACACGGACGTGATGCCTATATGCATAATCATTACCTTCGATATCATCATAACTATGCGCTTTTCTATCAATTGCTCGACAGTAATTTGTTCACCCATCGTATTATTTTCCTTCAAGAAAGAAGCCTCTAGTGAAACCTATGGCCCCCGGGTCTATTTTCCATATTATATTTTCAGATCTATAAACCAAAACTACTTTGCTGCAATCTTTTTACTTTTCGTTTTAGCAATCTTTTATATCTATCTCTATCAGATCTCATCCTTGCAAGTAACCGTGAAGGGATTGGCAACCCCTTTATAGCGTTGGGTGCAAGAGTTTGATTGTTTGTGTAGGTGCAAAGATTGGGGCCTTGCTTGTTCCTCCTACTGGATTGATACCTTGGTTCTCAACAACTGAGGGAAATACTTATCTACTTTACTGCATCACTCTTTCCTCTTCAAGGGAAAACCAACGCAAGCTCAAGAAGTAGCAAGCGCCACATAGTTCTTTCAGGGAAAAGAGACATCGTGGGAGTGGAGGGCAAGACAGACATGTCTGAAGATTATGAAAAGTTTCATGAAATTCCTCCCTTCAAAGTGAAGGCTGACCCAAGCACCCTGTTAAACGATGAAGATTATCCATGGTTACGGCGCAATAAGCAAGGGACACACGCGAAGAAAAAGTGAAGACTTTCTCTCCACAACTATTCTGATGATGGCTTTGATCTAGAATATCACTGCAGTTACATGTCAAGAAATGAAATGCCTTTTGTAACAGATGAGTTTTCGTCTGAAACCCTGATACTTCGAAAGAGATTGTTCATTTAGTACACGAAGTGCATCCAGTTTTTGCCGTAACCCTCTCAACTTTTTAGCACATGCTATGTGGGTGAAATGATGATACCATGCCAACTTTCAACCATTTCAGAGTTCATTTGCAGTGCTTTTCAATTCAGGGTCATCTTAGCTCAAAATAAATCATGAAATGCATGAAAAATAGCAAATGAAGTCAGAAAAGGTTTGAAAAGTGATGATGTGGCTTTGAATGGTGCATATTGAATGCAAAAAAAAGTCTTGAGTTCAAATATATTTAAAAATTGAAATCCTTTTGTAACAGATGAGTTTTCGTCAAAAACCCTGACACTTCGAAAGAGATTGTCCAGTTCGTACACGAAGTGCATCCAGTTTTTGCCGTAACCCTCTCAACTTTTTAGCACATGCTATGTGGGTGAAATGATGATACCATGCCAACTTGCAACCATTTCAGAGTTCATTTGCAGTGCTTTTCAATTCAGGGTCATTTTAGCTCAAAATAAATCATGGAATGTATGAAAAATAGCAAATGAAGTCAGAAAAGGGTTGAAAAGTGATGATGTGGCTTTGAATGGTGCATATTGAATGCAGAAAAAGTCTTGAGTTAAAATATGTTTAAAAAATTGAAATCCCTTTGTAATAGACGTGTTTTCGTCCGATCAAAGTTATTTAACTTAATATTATATAAAATTTATGCAACTAAAATTATCAAAGTTATTTTTGTTAAAAACTTTAATAGCAAAAAGAATATTCATAAAGTATTTTTTGTTAAGAACTTTTAATATGCAAAAAAATAACATAAAAATAGCAAAAGTGAACATAGATGCGCTTATAGGGAAAATTCGACCTAAATTCAAAGTGCATACTAGCACTTTGAATTTAGGTCGAATTTCCTGTATAAGGGCATCTATTTTCACTTTGAGAGGAATTTAACAAGGCAGAGAGGGGCGGGCTTATAAACCGGTGCGAGCGCCTCTCGCTTGGCGAGGTGGGACTAAACTCCCACCACAGCCAGGACCAACCCTTTAGTCCCGGTTGATGGCTCGAACCGGGACCAATGCCACCCTTTCGTCCCGGTTGGTGCCACCAACCGGGACCAATGCCACCCTTTAGTCCCGGTTGGAGCCACCAACCGGGACTAAAGGGTTGGGTATATAAGCAGGGACTTAGGAATTTTTCAGATTTCATCTGCAGTTGCCCCCGACGACGCCGAGCACATCGACGCCGCCAGGCTGCCCTCGCCGCCCTCTGCCCCGTCGACGCCGTCAGGCTGCTCCACCTCGCCGTCGATGCACTCGCCGACGCCCTCGACGCCACCCTGCCCCGACGCCCTCGACGCCGCCCCTGCCCTGCGCTGCCGCCGCCGCCGCCCCTGCCCTGCGCTACCGCCGCCCCGACCCGACGCCGTCGCCGCTCGTCGCGTCGCCGCTCATCGCCGGTCTCCTACGTCGCTCCATCGCCATCGTCGCTCCTCGCCGGTCTCCTACGTCGCTCCATCGCCTCCGCCGCTCGCCCCCGCCCACCGCGCGCAGCACCGCCAACGGCCCCGCCTCCGCCCACCGCAGCTGGCCCCGCGCGCGTCTCCGGCGAGCCCGCAGCGCCGCCCGCGCCCGACGATTTTAGTTGATTTAGTTAATTTAGTTGTTTAGTTAATTTTAGTTGTTTTAGTTGATTTAGTTAATTTACTTGTTTAGTTAATTTAGTTGTTTTAGTTGTTTCTATTGTTTAGTTGTTTTTATTGTTTAGATGTTTAGTTGTTTTATCGTCGGTCGTCGGTGACGTGATATCGAGGAGTCCCCGACGATCGTCGGTGAGGGAGAGTCCCCGACGATATCGAGGAGTCCTCGACGATTGTCGGTGACGCGATATGATGTTTAATTAGATGTTTAAATGTTTAGTTGCATAGCGTAGCCGTTGAGTCGACGATGCCCGGCCAGCATCCTCGTCGTCGACTCGGTGGCAACCACCTGCTTGAGAGGCGCCATGTCCGGGATTGGGCTCCGCCGGGCTGGCACTGGGAGGTGCTGCCTTCCGGGGCGCCCAGCGTGGTGAGGAATCAGGGTCCCGTCGTCGACCCGGAGGTTCTTTGGTGGCGGTCGCGTGGACCACTGTCGGTGCAGAGGGAGACGGCCCCCGCGGAGGTGGTACGTCGCCGTGTCAGGGAGGAGGACGAGCACGTCCGACGCTACATGGCTGCGTTGGACGCCAGGTTCTCCAATACCTGGCAGGTTCTTCAGGGATCTCACCCGAGCTATGATCCTGTCATAGTTCCTTCTCTTTGGGTGTCCACCGCCTGCGTCGCGAGACGTCAACTATATCTGTATTAGTGATATTATATAATATTATTCGAGATGTATTAATGATAATATTCGATGATGTATTAGCGATACTATTTGATGATGTATTAGTGATATTATATGATCGTATTGTTGCATTGCCTTGTATTGATTTGCATATCTCATGTTTGTATATTGCCATGTTGTAATATTTGCAGAAACTATGGATCACAGAGACTTAGAAAAAGAACAGTTGTTGGGGGATATAATCCTCGCCGGAGGTGATCCCTTGTCGTATCTCAACGACACCGATGGTCAGGAAGGAGAGGATGACGGCTCCGGTGATCCAACAATGGAGGAGGAAGGAGATCATGACGGCTCCGGTGACCGAATGGCGGAGGAAGGAGATCATGATCACGGCTCCGGTGACCGAACGGAGGAGGGAGCCTCAACTGTTGCAAAGTCCGACGAGGTAAGGAGACGAGGCCCGAAGAAAAGGTTGCGCCCGGATGAAAGGTTCACGATCACAGAAGTCGCGAAAGATGGCCAACCGATTGCTCCCAAGCGGACCAAGGACGCATTTGTACATCAGTGTGGAGTTGTTGTTAGGGACTATGTCTCGATCAACACCCAGCAATGGAATAAGAATAATAAGGACCCTGAAGTTTCTTATGTCCATGATAGACTGAAAGATGATCTTTGGACCGAGCTAATGACAAATTTCAGCCTACCGCAAGAGGAGGATCCGAATAACCCAGTTATAGAGCGAAAGGTCAAGGCGTTTGCTCTTAAGAAGATGGCAGAACTATTCAGGAACTGGAAGAAAGAGTTGAACACAAAGTTTGTCGAGAAAGAGGAGACTCCGAAATTCATCGGTCGATATGAGAAGATAAGAGATCAATGGCCCGAATTTGTGGCCTACAAGAAATCGGAGAAGGGTAAGAAATGGTCACTGACAAACAAGAAAAATGCTGCAAAGAAGAAGTATCACCATCACATGGGGTCAGGTGGCTACTACAAAGCCCGGCAGTTGTGGGACAAAGCTGAGCAAGACCTGCTTGCTAAGAATGTCCAACCAGCGACATTGCACTGGCCAGATCGTTCAAGGACTTGGTTCTTCGGGGTTGGGGGAACTTTGGACCCAGAAACAGGGGAGTGTGTTTGGACGGACGAGCAACTTGCAATACCCTTCTAGAAGCTTCAGGCAGCAATCAAGGCAGCGCAGGAAGGGACGTTCATTCCCGACAGAGAGAAGGACGAGCTGACAGAGGCCCTCGGGAATCCTGAACACCCTAGACGAACAGGAGGCACATCAGGCTCCATTCCGTGGAAGCATGGGTTTCCCGACAGCGGTGGTTATAGAAGCCGAGAGAGAAAGAGGAAACATGAAGCAAGCGAAATGCAGAAGCTCAGTGCAAGATTAGCAAAACTAGAGGAACTTGAGAGCCAGCGAGCTACCGGCCAACCATCTGAGCGGCATGAAGATCCTTCCTTCGACGCTGCCCCAGAAGCTACCCCACCATCTCAGCGGAGAAGCAGCGTGGCTTCCACGGAGCTCGTTCAGCCTGATTTCACTGCTCCTCGCTACCTCGTGGATAGTATCACGGAGGCTGAACATTGCGAGCTAATGACGAAATGCCAGAACCTGACCTTCAAGGCGGAGGTCGGCTCTGTTGTACCTCCTCGAGCTGAGGGAACTTTCCATTGCCGTCTGATTCCACATGGCTATGCTGTTGTGACGGTGGATGAAATAATGGATGGATTTGAGGGGCTGGAGCTTGACAACCCTACAGGAGAAGAGGATATTATTCTTCTGGAAAATGCTTTGAGGAGTACCTGTCTATGGAAAAAGGAGTACATCAAGCTTCCAAACTGGACGCCTCAGCAGACTCAGCCTCCTCCGGCGCGTCAGGGCACTCCGCCTCCTCCTTCTCCTCCTCCGGCGCGTCAGGGCACTCCGCCTCCTCCTTCGCCTCCTCCGGCGCGTCAGGGCACTCCGCCTCCTCCTCCTCCTCTGGCGCGTCAGGGCACTCCGCCTCCTCCGGCGCGTCAGCAACGGCGGAAGAGAGTCGACGCCGCCGCTCCGGTGGCTAGCAGTACAATAGGCGGGAAGAAATACAAATTTGGTCCAAGCCTCAAGCCTCTTCCAAAGTTACCATATGAGAGGACTGACAAGGAACGCGTTGAAATCAGTGCAGCTGAAGTGAAGGCCCATTTTGCACGGAAACATCCACCTCCGAAGGAAACGGTAGATCCGGTGAAAGCGAAGCGCACTCTGCATGCCCTGAAGCGACCGCCACCGCCTTGGCTATCCAACTATGACCGCATAATTACAAAGACATATGATGAAGCGCTGCGGTCGGGAAGTACTTCCAGTCCAAATATATTATGCAGATTGAAGATGGTCGAATGCAAAAAAGAACAAATCTATGACATTGGGTTCATTAGCCCAAATACCGTAAATGAATGGTCGGTACAAAAGAGAGCCAAAGTTACTGAGGACAACTTGCTACAAGCGTTCCTTAGACATCAAAACAAAAGGGAAATACTCTTTCCTTACAACTTCAAGTGAGTGTTACTGTCTTGTGCATATTCGGTTTCGCTTACTCGAGGTTAAGTAATGTAATTGATGAGTTATGCGTGCGTAGCTTCCACTATATTCTGCTATCCATTAAGCTTGACGGGGCATTAGTAACTATCTTAGACTCGAGACATAAAGATCTCGAGTATTATGCGGACATGACTGCAATGCTCCAGAAGTAAGTTCAATCAATACCGGGACCATATCGGCAACTTTCGTTCATTTCTTGATATCAAGTAATCATTTTCTTTGCCTGCTAGGGTTTGGAAAAAGTTCACCAGAATGGTTCCCGGTCTAAACAACGAGCTGCGATTTACACACCCCAAAGTAAGTAGTACTAGCTAGTTCCGCGCATCTCTCATTGATTCTAGTTTCATCAATACCATTATCATGCTTGCTTATCAGTTTGATTGAACTCTATTCTCGTAAAGTGCTTGTACCAGGCACCCGGGAATCATTTATGTGGATACTACGTATGCGAGTTCATTCGCCACTCGACCTCTGAGCGGGGCTTCTCTGAGAAACAATTTGAAGTACGTAAACAATATTCACAATTTTATTTTATATATTACCATCAATTGTGTTGAGTTTCATTCATATATATGTATTGACCCCCTTCTTTAAATTAGATCTGGCAGATGCGGGATGAACTCCTACCACATGATCGCATACGAGCAATTCAAGAGGAATTGGCGGGATTCTTTCTTGACCACGTCATACCTGAACATGGAGAATACCATATGAAATTGCAAATGGATCTTAGGTGTTAGGGATTGTAAGAGATGTTATATTGTACATATGTAGTAGCGTCGGATAGATATACGAAAACTTGTTGTTCGACCAAGCACGGAGAAAGAGATGTCACTTCTCTCTATATAGGTTCATGACGATCTTGTGTAATTAATGGTTTCCTTCATTTGCTTACTAGCTAGCGTCGAGTTCTCTCTATATGTATAGTAGCTAGCGTCGACCATGCACGGAGAAAGAGAGGTCACTTCTCTCTATTAGCTAGCTAACACAATATGAAACCCCTAAATTAACCCTTCAAAACCCCTAACCCCCCCCCCCTTCCAAAAAAAAACCCCAGCGCCTGCGAGCTGCTGACGCGTGGCCGCCTTTTGGTCCCGGTTGGTGACTAAAGGTCCTCCTGCCTGGGCGCCCCGCAGTGGCCGCGTGGAGCCCCTTTGGTCCCGGTTCGTAAGCAAACCGGGACTAAAGGTTTTGGGTATTAGTCCCGTTTGTTTTGTCCCGGTTCCAGAACCGGGACTAAAGGCCCTCTGGAACCGGGACTAGTACCCTGTTTTCTACTAGTGGAGGTGAAGGCGGCGGCGTCGTCCTCGTCGGAGCTGCACCGCATGCCGGACAGTATGCGGAGCAGGCGGTCCTGCTCTTTCACGTGGTGGGCCGCTTTCTCCTTCGATGCGCCTCTTTCCCTGCCTCGCGCTCGGATAACTGGATGGCCAGTCGGAGCGCGTCGGCATTCTTGCGGCGGAGGCGGCGCGCATCTGTCTCCGCCGTCGTCAGCGAGCTACGAAGGACGCCCGCGAGGAGCGTGTCCTCGGGGTCGACCGACATGCTCGAGGTCGTACGCCGCGCGGCCAACACCTCCTCCTCTCCCTCGCCCGCTGCCGCTCGCGGCGGGCTGTACGCGCCTCGGACTCCGCATCCTCGTGCGCCGCGTCCCCGACGCAGGCATGAGGACCCAGCAGTGGCCGGGCACCGCTTCCGGAGCAGAAGGTGGTGGCGGTGGGCGGCGTAGCTGACCTGGAGCGGACCGGGCGGAGCGGAGCGGCCGGAGCGGAGCGGCCGGAGCTGCGCACCTTGCGGGAAGGGCCTGCGACGTCTCCGGCACTCCGTCGATGGGCGACGGGCCCGGAGGATGAAGATCCGCCACCGCCAGGGCCACCTTGGTCCTGCAGCGACCGGCGCAACGCGATGCGAAGGGCCACCTCCTCCACATCGACGTTCGATCCGTCGGAGCTGCTTCCGTCGCCGGCCGTCGAATCGGAGGGTGGGGGAATGGAAGTGGAGTGGACGAAGAGTGAAGTGCCGGATGTTTAGGGTTTCCAGAATGGGATATTTGTCGGGTCTGTGGTGGGCCGGGCTGACGTGGCGGGTGTGCCCGGACACGCCCGGGCTCTCCATATCCGCCCCATATTTGGGCTGGATATGAGGGATGCCGGTCAACCCGGACGATTGAGGCCCGTTTAAGACATCAGTCTAGGTCAATTTTTCCTGACCGGTTGCTGACCGAATGGCCTGTCCGGATGTTTGAGATGGGTATAAGGGTTCACCAAAACGCCACTCCCCTTCTTCAAACATCCAGCCAGAGTCAAAAAAAAAAAATCCAGCCAGCCAGCCTCGTCGCCGGCCTCCGCCGTCGCAGCTGCAGGCGAAGATGCCGGTGAGGGTGGTCCACACCGCCACCCCTTCCTCGCTGCCAGCCTCAGGTTCCGCCCGCGCGCCCGCGCCCCCTCCCATCTCTATGCTACCCACGCGCGCCCTTTCGCCGCGCGGCTCCCGGCTCTAGATCAGATCGGAGACTGCTCTGGCACCTGCGCAGGATCGATCCAGCCCAGCGCGTCTCGAATCTAGATTACCAGTATTAGGTTTGACCGGGTTGTGTGAGCAATTTGGTACTGATGATTTTAGGATTTGTATGACACTGCATCCTTCTGGCTGCGTAAGTAGGCTGCTGTGATCTGAAGGGCACATGCATTCATTCCTAAGCAAGAAACAGAGCAACATGTTTTATGCCAACAAATGGGTTGTGAGAGATTGACATTTGCATATCCCCCCCCCCCCCCCCCCCCCCCCCCCCCCACACACACACACACACACACACACACACACAGGGATAACCATGCGAAAACATAGCAGAGCAGGCATATATAATTGCATGTCATCCTATCCTATGGCAGTTCTTGCCGCCAGCCATATTACAGAGTGATGCTTTGAGAGGCATGTAGTACTCAAGCTGATATTACAGAGTGCAGTAAAGGACGGCCCATGACCCATATATAATAAGTGATGAGGCCACTTGTGCGGTAAAAGACGATGACCCAAAGGCCACTTGTAGAGAAAAGAGAGCAAGCAAATGGATGACAAGAGCTCCTGCATTTTGCCAAGCACGATTTCAGCAATTCGACATCAGTAAGATCTGAAGAGCAAGAAACAGAACAACATGTTTTGCTGCTGCCATAAGACAAGGATACATTTAATCGTTTAGACCTAACAAAGAGGGGAGACCGGAAGCAGAGCTTTAGCTAGCTAGGTTCTTAACTTCCATAGTACTCCCCTAACTGCAGTTGGAGCACTTAGTGCAAGATTATACATATGCCAGCTGTTAATTCTGGCCAAGCAATAGGTTGTGAGAGATCGACATTTGTTTGTTTTTACCACATGGAAAACCATGCATAGTATTCTATGATGATTATTTGTATCTTACCTAGTAGACCGGAGACCAGGCATGGCCATGACCGGAGACCGGCATAGTATTCTATGATGATTCTTTGCATCATACCGTGGGACCCTGGGGTAAAACAACAACTTCGGGCCGTACTTGATATGTTATACTAGTTAGAATCAGACCACCTGTGCGCTAAATGACGATGACCCATATATATAAATGATCAGACAACTTATACTGGTTTATTTGAGAGTGGACCGGAGACCGGGCAGCGGCAAGCTAGTAGAGTAGATCACCAATATAAATTAAGGCCTTGGTGGCGAAGGAGGATCAAACACTCTAAACTGCAAACCTGTGCACACATATGTTTGTTACGTCTCGCCCCTGCCCTGCTGCAGCTGTAGCTCTTGTTCCGGTCAGGAAAGGAAACCGTAAAGAAGAAGAAGAAGAAATCCCCAGGTACGCATGTAATTCACACTGCAACATGCATTTACGTTTCATGGATTAATGGATATCTGCTAGTAACATATGTGATATTAGTTATATTTGCTATTTAAGTTTCTCCTTCGTCCTATGTATGCCTATATAGAGAATACTGAAATCTAACTCTACAAACATATATACATACATACAGAGCTACCCGGCCATGAAAGTTACTTCACTCGGACAGTTACTTCTCTTGGTACTGGTGACTTTCAGTGCGCATCATGTGATCGTCGTCTGTAGCTCCTCCTCCTTCCATGGCAATGAGACAGATCGGATATCATTGCTTGGATTCAAGGATGCAATCAGTCTGGACCCGCAGCAAGCGTTGATGTCCTGGAATGATAGCACCCACTTTTGCAATTGGGAAGGTGTCATGTGCAGGGCGAAGGCTCCACGTCGTGTCACTTCTCTAAACCTTACAAGTCGAGGTTTGGTAGGACACATCTCTTCTTCACTTGGGAACCTAACATTCCTGCAATCTCTAGCCTTGACGGAGAACGCGCTCGCTGGTGAGATCCCACCCTCCATCGGTCACCTGCGTCACCTCCATTTCCTGCGTTTGAATAAAAACATGCTGCAAGGAAGGATGCCGAGTTTAGCAAACTGCTCGAACCTCAAGGTGTTGCATGTTTCGAATAACAATCTAGTTGGCCATCTTCCTGCTGATTGGCCTCCTCACCTTCAGGTGCTGCAGGTCTCGGCTAATAAGCTTACTGGCACCATCCCAACTTCTCTTGCCAATATCACAACATTAACCACCATCAACTGCGGATATAATCACATCAAGGGAAATATCCCAAGTGAGTTTGCAGATTTGTCCAGCTTGCAGTACCTGTCTGCAGGTGCCAATCAGCTGTCAGGCAGGTTTCCACAAGCCATCTTGAATATTTCTACTCTCATCAATCTTCTCCTTGCTCAAAATGGTCTAAGTGGAGAGGTACCACCAAATCTTTGTACCTCTCTGCCTGATCTCCAGATACTTGGATTAGGTGACAACTTCTTTCAAGGGCACATTCCTAGTTCATTCACTAATGCTTCCAATCTACGCGCCTTCGATTTGTCGAGTAACAACTTCACCGGATTGGTGCCCAGTACGTTTGGCAAACTTACCAAACTTTTGAGGTTGAATCTTGAACGTAATCAGCTCGAAGCACATAGCTGGGAAGATTGGGAGTTTTTGGACAGCTTAGGCAACTGCACAGAGCTACTGAGATTTTCTATGAGTGGGAATCGTCTATCAGGAAATGTACCTAGTTCATTGGGTAACCTTTCCAATCAACTCCAACATTTGTACTTTGCAGAAAATCAATTATCGGGAGAATTTCCTTCTGGTATAGCAAGCCTTCGCAACCTGGTTGCTGTATCATTGGCGGCTAATCACTTTACAGGTGTGGTTCCAGAGTGGATTGGGTCTCTCAAAACTTTACAGCAAATAGGTTTGGGCAAAAACTTCTTTACGGGGGTCATTCCATCATCCATGTCAAACTTGTCTCATTTGGGAGGGCTCTATCTAAGCTTCAACCAATTCACTGGCCACATACCACCAAGCTTTGGAAACTTTCTGATGCTTCAATATTTGCACATTTCCAACAACAATCTTCATGGCATGGTTCCAATGGAGGTCTTCAGAATCCCATCAATAATTGGAATTGATTTATCTTCCAATCAACTCGATCAACAACTTCCCGCCAACATTGGCAGTGCCAGACAACTTGTGTATTTTTGGACTTCGGCCAATAAGCTATCCGGAGATATTCCAAGCGCTCTGGGTGATTGTGAAAGTTTAGAAGAAATTGAGTTAGGCTCGAATAACTTCAGCGGAAACATTCCGACTTCATTAGGCACCATAAGCAGCCTCAAATTTTTGAACTTTTCTACCAATAACTTAACTGGGTCAATACCAAAATCTCTTGGCAACCTACAACACCTTGTGGTACTAGATTTGTCATTCAACCATCTTAATGGCGAGGTTCCAACAAAAGGGATCTTCAAGAATGCAACTGCTGTGCAGATTGATGGAAATCAGGGGCTTTGTGGTGGTGTAGTGGAGTTACACATGCTAGCATGTTCTGTTATGTCTTCAAAGCCAACTAGGCACAAGAGATCTTTGGTGCTCAAGGTAGTTATCCCAATATCCATTATGGTGTCACTTGTTATGATCATATTTGGCTTATTGCTCCGAAGAGGAAAACACAAAAGCAAATCTATATCTCTGCCATCATTTGCTATAAAATTTCCCAAAGTTTCTGTCAATGATCTAGCCAGAGCAACACAGGGATTCTCAATGTCCAACTTAATTGGCAGAGGGGCATACAGTTCTGTATATCAAGGGAAACTAGATGAATACGAAAATGTTGTTGCCGTAAAAGTCTTCAACCTAGAGACAAGAGGGGCACACAAGAGCTTCATTGCAGAATGTAATGCGTTGATAAATCTGCGTCATCGTAATCTGGTTCCTATCCTAACCGTGTGCTCAAGCATTGATTCTAATGGTGATGATTTCAAGGCCCTGGTGTATGAGTTCATGTCACGGGGAGACTTGCATAAACTACTGTACTCAACTCAAGACAATGAAGACTCTTCAGATTTGAACCATCTTACAATGTCTCAAAGGATAAGCATTGTGGTGGATGTAGCTGATGCGTTGGAGTACCTGCACCATCATAACCAAGGAACAATGGTTCATGGGGATGTGAAGCCTAGCAACATTCTTTTGGATGACAGTATGACAGCTCATGTTGGAGACTTTGGCCTTGCAAGATTCAAAGTTGGTTCCACAGCGTTCTCTCTTGGCAACCCAAACTCTTCTTCGTTTGCACTAATGGGGACAATTGGATACGCTGCTCCTGGTAATGGACTTCTTCTTTTCTTAATCTTTTGTAGCTTCAATTTTTTCTACATCTATGTTAGCCAATGAAATCGGAATTAACTCCTCTTTTTATTCACTATGTAGAGTATGCAGGGGGCGGTCAGGTTTCAACTGCCGCAGATGTTTACAGTTTTGGTGTTGTTCTCCTCGAGATATTCATTCGAAGAAGGCCGACCGATGACATGTTCAAGGACGGACTGAGCATCATGAAGCTTATAGAGATCAACCTCCCTGATAGGGTGCTGGAGATTGTCGATCCCCAGCTGCTACAGGAGTTGGAGCTTTGCCAAGAAACTCCAATAGCAATGAAGGAAAAAGGCGTGATTTCTCTGCTGTCTGTGCTAAACGTCGGCCTTTGCTGCACTAAGCCGTCTCCGGGTGAACGTATCAACATGGAGGAGGTGGCTGCCAAGCTACGCGGAATCAGGGATGCATATGTCAGAAGCAGCCCTGTTGCTTCAGCACCACTGGCTGCCTGAATGTAAGTTACTCGTTGTCCAATTGGCGCTTGTCGCGTAGTGTGTTTTTAGGATCCAGATTTACAAATCCAAACCCTGTGTGTGTTAGTGCATCAGCATATATAGTGCACACAGTTATCGAACAATTTTTGAAGCGAAGATGACTAGCATTTCCATGTAATATTATCGAACAATTTTTTTTTTATCAATTAGTACGTACTTGATGTTGAGAGTTTATTTAGCAAAATTAACCTGGGGCTGGGAGATCAGAAAAAAATGGCAATACTATTCAAGAACTAAATCAGCCTCTGAATTCTCTCATCCCTCCGTTCCCTTCATTCTTGTTCATCATTTGCAGAAGAGTCTGCTTTCTGGCATTTACCCGGGCGCAGAGCAGTGGCAAGAACGACCAAGGACCATGTCATTGCACAAAAAATGCAAGAAAGCGAAAGACTTCGGCACGGCACCGGAGCTAAGGCGATGTACCTTTGCCGCCTTCGCCATCGAGAAGCCGGTGTTTCAAGGTCGGCGCCGGAGAGATCAGCACACACCTGCATTCACCATCAATGAAGAGCAAATTGCAGATCATCAGAGTGTCTGCGGCGGGCCAACAACTAGTGTCTGTCTACTTGCTGGTGCATCTATTTCTAGCCAAAACACTCTGAACGTCCAAATGTCCTGTTCTATTTCTACACGCTGGAGTGAAAGTTCAGTCAGATCCTGCTACTTGATTACTTCTTCATTTTTTGTTGGTTTTTTGCCTAGAATTGGGCGGCAATAACCTTGTGATTTTGTATGTTGCACAGAGTTGCGAAGAAACAGAGCAGGTGTCAATAGGTTTGAACACGGGACCTGATAATGGAGGTTCTAAAAGAAATTCTAGGTTAGAATAGATCATGATGGTCCGTGTTGCCGCGTTCGTCAATTTTGATGATTTTTTTTTACATAATTACATATCGGTATGGAAAGTGAGAACTAATTTTCCGAGAAACAAGTTTTTTTTTTTGAACGATCCTCTACAGCCGTCGGATTGCCACCATCAGGGGAATCCTGGCCGGTAATACGCTCTGGCCCAGAGGCTCCTTATCGGTAAAGGATGCGGCGCTACGATCCTCCCGTTACCTATAGAACAGGTCCTGTTAAAGTAACGTCATCGAATATTCAATTCTAAGCCTAGGCTCATCTACACCCAGATGAACAGTAAATTTAAAAATAATACTAGAAAAATCTGCATTTTTTTGAGAAAGATGACTGAGTGCGTGAGATGCGTGCCAAATTTTGAAGTATTTAGACATCCGGGTAGCTCTCAGCAAAAAAAAAAAAGAAAATCGGGTCCAAACAATGTACAAACAATAAACTTTTTCACATACCTCAATTTTTTTTTTTTTTGCTGAGAGCTACTTAGACATCCAAATGCTATGAAATTTGGCACGGACATCACACACTTTGTCATCTTCCGCCACAAAAAACATTTGGAATTTTTTGAATTTGCTTAGTATTTTTAGCAATTTTTTTAATGAGCCAAAATGCCTCACTCAATAGAAACAAGATATTTGTTACAAGTTTAACACTATTAAGTTTTTGTTTCGCATGAGAAACTTCATGTAAATTCATCAAGTGCAGTATAAAGCATACCAAAAGTAAAGTAAATGCATATCGACCACCTTGCGATGACTACAAACACTGAAGCGAGCCGAAGACGCGTCGTTGTCATCGCCCCTCCCTCATTGGAGACGGGCAAACCTTCTTGTAGTAATCAGTCAGGAAGTCATCATGCTAAGGCCTTGCATGATCAACACACTAGAACAACAACCGTCGTCGATGAAGAGAAATGTAGATTGCAATGATCCAACCTATAGACAGACAAACATTGACGAACAAAGACCAGAATCAAGCGGATCCACCAAAGGCAAATGCCGACCAAATCCCATTAGATCCGATGGAGACTAACATCCACACGCCCTCCAACAAAGTTAAAACCACCGACGAGATGGGGCTAGGCAGGGAGAACTTATCCATCTTCAAGGAGCCGTCACCGCCTTGTCTTTCTGAATAAGACACAAACCCTATCAAAACTAAAAAAAACACCTAAAACGGAGCCTCCCATTAGCAAGGGCAGGGATCCACTACACCTCCCGTGGCACTAAGGCCACAGAAGACGAGACAGACTGGCGATGACACCCCCTAGGAGGCAGGGCAAACCCTATCGCCTAGGTGCCTAGGGTCGCAAGCGAAGGGTTACATTATAAGGATTTATATTATTTTTTTGAGGGAAAAAAGGGAAAAATATAAAGATCTATATTTAAATATATGTGAGAAACATGTTTGACTACCTCGTGAGCATCTCCAATAGAAGATGTGGATGATAAAATAACTAACTTTTGCATCTTTGAGGCTCAAAAACCAACCTCTAACAGATGTACATGCAAAAAAAAAACATCTTCGTCGCCTCTCGGAGATGTAAAATGCAACACCCCGAGATGCAAAAATACATCTCCACATGCATGAGATGTAAAACGGCCGGTCGCGCGCCAACTTTCCAACTGCCTTCATTCGCCTTTATCCCGCCCACCCGTCGGCCGCCCGCCCCCCGCTGTCGGCCAAAATCCGCCCGCCTCCGCTGCCGGCCGATTCTAGCCAAAATCGACATTGTCGCCTCCCGCCCGCCAACCTCTGACCCTGCCGCGACTCTGCCCGCCTGTCCCCTGTCATCTGCCTCGCCAGAGTAGCGACGACTGCCCACTGCAGCCGCCAATTCGATTTTGGCCACCGCTTCGTTGGAGGTCCGGCTGCCGCAATGGCTTCGACGACGCAGTCGTGGACGAGTTGGGCTTGTTTCTAGCCTCGAACCGCCGCCGGAGCTAGGGGAGGTGCGCCTCGCCGCCCGCCTCCACCATTCTTCCCGCCATGCGAAGCCGGCCGCCAGCACCGTCGATTGCATAGGGTCGTGCCCGTCTACTCAGCCAAGCTGCCGTCGTCGATTGCGCAAGCTGCCACCGAACGGCTGCCCATCCTGACGCTGGTCGAATCCTTCCACCTTGCACACAAAGGTGTTTGAGGAAATTTCCCCAAGGTAAAAACCGTGCAAACCATGAGTTTTTTCTCGGTCGTGATGATATAGTTTGACGATGATTTCCATATTATTACGTGCACGGAATTTGATTTGACCGAAGAAGAGGACATTGCTACGCTAGTGGCGATGCACAAGAGGAAGAAGCTGAAGCAGCCACGCAGCCGGTCCTCGGTTTACATCTCCATTTTGCATCACCTATTGGAGTTGCACTTTTACATCTTCGTTTTGCATCATCTGTTGGAGTTGGCTCTTTTTTAAGATGTAAGAGCATCTTCAGCCACGACTTGCAAATCCCGCAGTGACCGGGCGTGTCCGTTTTGAACCCCTACTTTTTCATCCGTGCAGCCGCATCTTTCATATTTTTCCTCATATGTCCGGCCACTTGCACGTGATTGGTGGAGAAGAAGAGAGAGAAAGAAAAGAATGATTAAAGAAAGAGAAAAGGTGGTCCAGGGTGAGGTCACGTCCTACATGGCGGACTGTCCGGGCACGTCCGCGACCCCTCATGTCGTCCTCATATTTGAGATGGATATGAGGGGTGCCAGTCAGTCCGGGCGTTTGAGATGGGTATGAGGGGTCCGTCTGGATCGCTTTTTCGTGACCGGTCAGTGACCGGGCGGCCTGCCCGGGCGTTTGAGGAGCGTATGAGGGGTCCGGCTGTAGATGCTCTAAAATCCATTTTTTAAAGATGTAAATTTACATCTTCTAATTTTACATCTTCAAATTTGCCTTTTTTTATTGGAGATGCTCTGATAAGTTCTTATCATACGAGCGATGGGTTTTCGAGTTTTTGTGCGCTAAATTATGATCCTGCACTTGAAATAAAAACATTTACTGATGTTGTAAAAAACGATTTTATATTAATTTTTTTTGCAAAGAAAGTGTCCCCATCGTTGAGACACGACTGGAGGCACCAAAACGCCACACTTCTTCTCGAAACATCCATCCAGTAGCCTCGTCGCCGGCGACCTCCCCCTCCGCCGCCGCCGTAGAAGATGCCGGTGAGGGTGGTCGATACCGCCACCCCTTCCTCGCAGCCCTCCTCAGGTTCCCCCCGCCCTCCCCCACCCCTGCCTCCCTCCCATCTCTATGCTATCCACGCGGGCCCGCTTTGGCTCGTCGCGCGATTCCCAGCTCTAGATCCGATCGGAGGCTGCTCTGGCACCTGCGCCGGATCGATCCAGCGCGTGTCGAATCCAGATCACTCTTAGGTTCAACCGGATTGTGCGAGTAATTTGGTATTACTGTCGATTTTAGGATTGGTATATGACTCTGTATCCTTCTGACAGCGTAAGGTAGGCTGCTGTGATTCGGTCACTCGTGCAGTGCGTTATTGTGATCTGGAGGGTCCAGCTGATTCTCTGAACCTGCTGCTCTAGCGCCAGCTGGGAGTGCTGGGGATTTGGGGTAGAACTGATTGGTTCTGACCTCTGAATTCCTCTTGATTCTGTGTCAGCTGTTTAAGGAAGATTCCTAGATAATCAAATGTTGCTTATGTTTGACTGATTTTAATTTTTTTAATCATTCATGCGTGGTGAATGTGTGTTACGGCACTTGAGGTCCTGAATGCATTGAGCGTGTGAAAAGCTGTGCTCAATACTGTTAAAAAGGTTGCTGCCTTTGGAGAAAAGAAACACGATAAGGTTCTTATTCTTCGAAGAAAAAATTGACCATAAATTTGGTCCACACTTTTGCACCTGGGGTCTGAAATCAATTTTGAAAAATTAACATGATTATTGCTCTGCAGCCTTAAGTTGTTTTTATGACGCTTTACTAGTTTGGTAGCTCATCATATAATACTGATTGAAATTATTGTTGCAGGTCAAGATGCAAATGCTGTGCAGCCGTCTCCTCCTAGCTGCTCACTCTTAACAGCTGGAAGAGTAAGTCTTTTTGGTGCCACATTTGAACCTTTGATTGAGAGGGAACAGCTGAAGCTTGAATTGGTGTTTATCAGAAGGATTGTCCAAAACTGCAGTTATCATGCAATTTGATTGATTTTTGTTACTACCCTGCCCTCCCATAAAGCAAATGTGAAATACTCCCTCCGTCCGGAATTACTTGTCATAGAAATGGATGTATCTAGACGTATTTTAGTTTTAGATACATCCATTCCTTTCTATTTTGGTGACAAGTAATTCCGGATGGAGGGAGTATATTACTTGCATTTCCAGGGCAAGGGAAAACAGTGCCATTGTTTGGGTATGATGTCAAGCTAGAGAGTGGCGTTGTTCCCCCATTTTTCTCTTTTCTATCCTCGAATAAAAGCTGTGGTGTTCATGTTACTGCGAATTGGCCTAATCTATTTGTATATTTCATCCAGTGTTTTGCAGGAACTCAGAATGTTTCAAGTTTGCAAAAAGATGAAGCATGGAAAGTCAATGTTCGTATCCATGGTTGTGATATTGAACAGGGTTATTTATGTGGAACGATGGAGGCACTTAATGTTCCCTTAGCCGACACACCTGTAAGAAACTTGTTTCTTCTTCCACTTTGACTCCCTGACTTTATATGTTATATCTTTTCCTCAAGAAACATTTATGGACAGATCAAAACGAGTTTTTCCTTTTATAAATTACGGAATTCATTAGTTTTTTTTTGTCTTATTATCATTACTAAATTTCCAGCGTCAACATGCATTTAGATGCACTAAGTTAAATATTGGGTCACCGTAGACTTTCTTAAATGAACTAGAGAAATGTGCTACTACAGAGGCAGACTGATTTCTCTCAAAAAAAGAGACCAGAGTGGGGCCCCTAGGCCTTTTTGAGGAATATGAATGATAAACTTGGGTGCGGTATTCACCCTGTGGGTGCTGAACCTGCTCGCTCAGAGTACCAGGCAGTGGTTCTACCAGTGTGCTATCGCCCAGGTCTCTGAGGCAGGATGTTTTTTTAAAGAAGTTTCTAGAAAAAGTTGCACTACTTGAGAAGAAAATCCAACAGGCAGAAAATCAAGTATTGGGGTTTTAAAGGAAAAATAAACTACTTTTTGGGTAATCATCAGAGTATCTAGATTTATACTTGATGCATTTCCCTTACGGTCTGTTTTTATTCATCAACTTTAACTAAGCTTATTGGCTCTCTTTCTATCCATAGGTGGTGACATTCTGGGAGGGGGAGATAGTAGATGCTAAAAATTATACTTTTTTTACTGGCAAGTGGGAGGCATCGTGAGTATTGTTTATGCCAATGCCATCATTTAATTTTTGTTCACACATATATGTCCTGTTGCAGGATAACATTCCAAACTTACTCTTGGAAACACAACTCTTGTTTTTGTTTTGCAGAGCAGAGGACGATGTAAGACACTGGTCCAAGTTCCCATCATTTACCCCTCTTCTGGTAACCAATTACTTAAATTGGTGTAGTCAGTCAACATGAATTTGAGAATGCCTTACTAATTTGTTTTTGTTTTGCAGAGTCAGATTGAGGCAGATGGTGGCAAGTCTGTGGACCTTAGCAACTATCCTTATATATTTATGGTACTGTACCTTCTGATATATTCATATGTACAAGCATCATCATATCTTAAAATGCTTATTACTTCCAATTTTCTGATGCTACTTGCAGAGATGGAAAGAGCAGTACTTTGTCAATGTGGGAGTGGACTGCGGGTTGACCATAGCTGGTTTCTATTACGTCTGCTTTTCTTGTAGTGATGGATCCATTAGTGGTTTTTATTACGACCCAAACAGCAGGTAATGAATAATTTTCCACAGTTTACACATTGCAAACTTACTATAGAATTTCTTAATTAGGAAGTTGTTCCGAACATCTTTTGTTTTCTTTGTGTGCAGTCCATTTCAGAAGCTTGAATTGAAGTGCACCAACGAGAAACAATCTGGGTTCACCTTTTCTTCATATGAGCTGCAGTGACATGCATGGTGCTATTAATTGAAGTGGCAGAGAATACACAGGCGAACTTTCTGGGCTTGCCAATGTGAACATATACTCTGTGTGTATTGAACCCGTAGTTCCTGATGGTCCTTTAAAATAGTTGAGATGTCATGTCTGTACGGTTGTGCCAGTGAATGTTGCAAGACCAAACAATTATGTAACTTATCCTTTTGTAATCTCAGTATTCTGGGTAAAAGGTATCAATATGTTTATTTTATCGAAAGTTCACCTGTGTTATCTTTGTGTGTTTCTTGTCATAATATGGATGTATCCATATTCAGTGTGACAGGCATTATTTGTGCCTGTTTTCGCATCAATTAACTGTAGAGTTGAGTATTTTTTTGGTTCAGTTATTGTCAATTGAATCTGTGACAGAATCATAGTGCTGAGGTTTATCTGAAGAGGAACTTGATCAACATTGTAGTCATTTACTTTACTCTCCTGTACAAAGGTAAAGAAACCTCATTTGGTTTCATTTTGCAACACAGAAGATGTTTTTACTGCCAATTCTACGAACGAAGTATACTCGGGGCATGCTCTTCGTCTTCGCCTCCAGCATCTATATACTGTAAGGTGAATAACTCTCTACTGATGCCGTGTCGCTGTGTTCATCTCTTGCTTCAAGCAGTAGTTAATCCTCTAATTAATAGAACTCTTCTGCATCTGCATGTCATAAGTTTCCAGTTAGCTAATATAATGCTCTGTAAAATATTTTTTGCATATAGGACTGGCCTTGAACACTGGTGGCTTACCTTCGGCAGCACAAGGATGTGTAGACAGTGGAACCGGAGGTAATTTTTCTCTCCCTTCTTGCAGGAACCAAGAAGAAACTTTCTTTGCCCTCTGCATCAAAGGCCTTTCAACATTCTCACTCCAGGCGTCTAACAGATTTAGGATAGCCTCAGTGATGACTTCCGCAAGTGCTTCATCATCTGGACTAGGCTCCAGCTTGAACAGAAGGTATCTATTAACTGATACTAATTTCTCTACCATGTGCCTTTTGTCGATATTGTATGCTACCATTGTATCTTGGATTCTAGAGACCATCTTGAGGGCAGCCTGGTATACTGTAGCATATGCCTTTCTGAATATCTCGGTTGTCGCTTCAGGGCATTCCTTGTCGCTCCAGCCTTTATTTTCGATTTCTGGCTCGCATTCTAGTATCGGTGCAAATGTCACAGTCTTCTGCCTGGATGTTTTGACCCGCAGCTTCTTCGATTCCATCAGCATTTCATTGGCTTCCTTCATTTCTGACTCGAACCTGCTGCTGACCTTGAAGAATGGTTGTTCCTGGCAAGCAGTGGGGCTTGGGGCTGGTGTGTTCTGCCTTGATGATGCTTCCACGTAGACCTCAGGTTCGTACTCTGGCTCAGCAACTGCAGTTCACATGGACATAAAAATTTATCGTGTTTCATCGCAACTGAACTACAAAGAATTGGTGCCTTTGCTGAATTGAACTGGAGATAGTTAGACAGGTGGGTGTTTCATTTGAACTTAACATACATGAAGGTGGATGTAGTGCCATGCTTGGGGTTCCAAGGCGCTCATCGTATTGTCCCCCCCTGCCATAGCTGTCATCCGAGCTGGGCCCGATACGCGGTGTCCACATCATCATCTCATCGTGCGAGGGATGCTTCTTTTTGTGATGCAGCAGATGCATCCATTTTTTAGCCTTGCTCTTTACCTTGCCCAGCACTGCCTTCTTCTGGCTCCCTCCTGGGGTCTTTGGCGACCCCGTGGGGCTCACCGGTGGCGCCCGCGGTGAAGGACTCACCTGTAGGGCCCTCAGTGAAGGGCTTACCAGCGGCGTCCGTGGTGAAGTGCTCACTAGTGGCGTCCGTGGTGAGGGGCTCACCAGCGGCGTCCGTGGTGATGAGCTCACCAACGGTGAAGGCGAATATCGTTGTTGCTCCTCCCATTCATCATATGGAGTTTGGCCTGCAAACCAACGGTCACCCAGGGTTAAGCTATGGGCAATTCTCCATTCTCAGCAGGGTGAGCGCTCAAACATCTTTGCAGAGAAGAGAATGACAAAACATTGATGAAGCCATGCAACACCGTGAGGAATCGGAAACATGTACTTAGGGGAAGATGAAATCCTGACAAGAATCACAATCGAAACCAACAACAAATCTCTTACCGTGTTGGGTGACGAGGGGGTCGCCTCGCTTGCTGCTGATCCCGCGCTTCAATTTTCTGAGTCCGTTCATGTCTGTGCAGGAAACGGAAGCGAATCCGGAAACCGAAATTCGGGAGGAGCCGGAGCCTGCTTTTTCAGGGGGATGATGTTGTGCTGGTAAAAGGCAAGCAAAAAATGGGTTCTGCTGGACCTATATCCTAAAGTTGGTAAAGTTGAGGTTGCCATTCCGTTTTGAAGTTATAGCGGCGACAGGGGTGGATTCTCGGAGGGCAGCGGTCCGTGCTATTTTTGGGGTGGTGTTTGGTGGTCAAGAGACCTCCAAAACTCTGTTTTTCCATATGTTTCATGAGATCATTGCTTTGCTTCTCGCTCACTCTATTGCCTTTCTTGCTCCTCCAGGTGGCCAGATTCTACCCTTCATAAAAACCGTCATCCGAGACCGTGTATGCATGTGTTCTTTACCTTGGCATTTGGGCCATGGGTTCTGAAATAAATCATGTTAAAACGATGGACAGCAAATAATTATGTTTGTTGTCTTGTGTTTGCAGCCCAAAGACTACCAGATGAATGAATGGGCAAAGACTACAAATGGAATAGTCGCAGTACGCTGAAGATACCCGGGGCCAAACCGTTTCATGCTTTCTTTTTCTTTTTCTTTTTTGGAGCTTAAACCGTAGAACAATCGTTCTACGGTATTTTCATTAATAAATCAAAAAATAAAGTACAAGGTACATCACTGCTATCCTATACCAGCTCTAGGAAACATGAATTAAATTACAAGTTCTGTAATATCAGACTTTGTTTTTCTTGTTACCATTGACAGTGGGCGTGGCTCCTGTGCTTTCTTGTTAACGATTGCTGCTAGTTAAAAAAAATTGAAGGAGGCTCGTTCACAAAAGCAAAAAGAAGCTCAAGTACTGAAGGTGTAAGTCTGGCAATTTAGCACGATGTGTTCCTGAAAACTGCTGGGAATTGGCACTGAATACCGACGCATTTCAAATTTCAGATTTCATATCCATCTGTTTTTGTGGGAGCATGAACAAACGTTACCTGCATGCTTACAGTTCCATAATGCAAATTAATCGGGTTATAAGTATATGTATAAGCAACTCCATTGCACTCTAATAATTCGTGTTAGCTACAAACTTGTTGGTTCGTTGGCTCGTCATATATTTGCAGAATACAAATTAATAGTTTCAACTAATGAAATGTGATGGACTCTTTGATGAACCCAGGTGTTGGCTTCACTTTTTTCTTTCTTTGTATAAGGGGCTTGTGGAACTTGGCGTCAGATGAAGTTTAGGCGTACCTCCACACGAATTGGCATGAACATGGACATAACTCGATCTGCATATGAGTTTGACGAGATGCTTTCGCAGCCACGATCTTTGACAGACAACATCTCAAACAGGCTGGTCTAGTCACCCTTACCACTTGGGTGCACGGATCATCCCCTTTTTACACGTGTCTAGCTCACCAGCTTCGACTCGTCTATTTTGGTTATACACTTACACATGATTGATTGAAAACACCTAATTCTCTGTTAATTACAAGTCTAACTATACCACAACTCAGAAACAAATATTCAACACAATTACCTCACGGTTTCAACACAATTACCTCACAGTTGAAAAAGAAAATCAACATGACAATCTATGATCATTTTGGCAAAGATATGATAACTAAGATCGTTCATGCGTAAAACTGTATATACTCCCTCCGTCCGGTTTTATTAGGCTCCATCTTATTTTGTGCTAAAGTTTGACCTTTAAATTTAACTAATAAAATGTAAATTATATATCATAAATATTATATTGTTGGAAAGATCTTTCAAATACAAATCCAACGATGTATTTTTTATCATATATTTTATATATTTTTAACAATATAGATGATCAAAATCTGGCACAAACTACAAAGGGGGCCTAATAAATCCGGACGGAGGTAGTACAAGAAAACATAACAATCTAAGATCATTTTGGTAAGGAAAAGGAAATTCTTGTTTGAGTGAAATGCAAAACCGGTATGCCTTAAGCAAAAATAATAGCACTCCGCTATTTTCTTCTTTAAACGTACACGTACAAGATAGCACTCCGTCATGGATGAAATTCCTTGGCAGTTGGTAGAGGGCATTTGTGGTTGCAATAAGGAGAATTCTTGATGCACTCATCCCATGTGGAGAACCCCCCCCCCCCCCCCCCCCCCCCCCGCGCGCGGCCCGGCGAGCCCCATCTACTCGGGACTCTGGCGTCATCTGGTTCGTCGGGCCTGCGGGCTGGGTGGTGTGCTTAGGGCCGAGGGAGCGGACGGGGGAAAACCTTGACCGGCGGTGACGGCCACAACGTCGACGGCGCTGCGGGCGCGTTTTCCCTCTTGTGGGCGACACCGAAGTCCATCCCTTTCCCTCCCCCATGTGTCCCTGGTGAAAACCAGAAATCCTCCATTTGGGCGTCGGCAGTGCTCCGACGTTGTCACCTTCTTGAGGGCGCCGCCTTTAGACAGTGGGGTGGCGGGCTCGGCTCTTGTGCGGAGGTTTGGCCACCATGGCGGCCGGAGTTCTTCATGGGGCAGCACTCTAGTGGCAGGGGTGGATTGCCATTCTTTACCTGCGTCTTCTTGGCCTCCGGTTCGACAGCTTGGGTCTTATGCTGCAATTTGTGTCGACGACGAGTGGTGCCTGTGTGTGGTGGCTCCACGAGGTGAGGCACTCGTTCATGTCGTGATCCCTTTAGGCCACCGGATGTGCCATGTCCATACATGCTCATGTGGAGCATCCCCACCTTCTGACGGCGTGGCGCCCTATGAGCCAGGGCGAGAGGGCAGGGTGTGCCCTCTTCGGAGGCGGAATCAGAGGGTGTGCCAACCGTGTCTGTTCTCAGGGTCTTGACGACAATCGGGCTTCCTCCGGTGCTGGATCACCCTCCATGCTTCCCCTCCTCTTCGGCCCGTTCGCGGTGGCGACGGATTAGCTATTTTCTTGTGTGTCTTGTATCTTGCGCTGTTATGTTGCTATGTTCTTTTTCTGATTTGTGTTGCTTTTGTGGCCTATCGATCTGTAAGGGGCGTCATTGATTTAACGCCGTGCCTCGGCCTTTTATCTAGGGGGGGGGGGGGGGGGGGGGTTGCATATGAAACATCACAACAATCTTGCTTGAGTGAGCACTGGCATTGTCTTTGGTATGACAAAATCTAGATAGCTCTTTCTTCCAGCCTCGAGAGATGACCTATTGCATATATTTGATTATATTTATACTCATCAATTTGATATAAATGATTTAAAACATAAAGGTAATGGTAATGATGCAAAAATAGAGGATGCGGATGTTATATGCTTAAACTCTGCACTTGCTGCAACCCAACCAATGAAGACGATAATGGCCATGACATGCACCAAGCGGTTCCGTCATATCAAATTTTTACAACTTGATTATTTAGCCTGGCTTTACCAACAAAGCATCATGAGCAAACCAACCTGTGGTTGGATGGTTAGGTGAACAGTGGTATCCCCAGCTCTCTAGAGTTCAAGTCATGGTGCTTGCATTTTTCTGGATGTATTTCACGATTTCTGGCGATGCGCGTTCAGTAGAAGTAGACGTTCCCGTCGACTTCGAGGCGCGTATGGTGACTTCGTCATCTCAAGATGATATGCGGCTCTCTTGGAGGTCCTCACAGGGGTAGGAAGTGTGTGTGCGTTCATAAAGGTGAATGTATGCGCGTATATATGAGCGCCTGCATCTGTACTGCGTTAAAAACAACATAGCATCAAAAGTGAGGCATGCAACAACCACTCCACATGGGCCACTTCTCTCGCTTCAATGTGTATTGAACGTAACCGCATAATCAAGGAACACTATATGGTAATTAATTTATTTGAAGATCCTGGAATTAGTGGTGAGATAATTCCATAGATGATTGTGGTGAACCGACCAATATCCCAATTGATGCATACAAGCTATATACTATCAATTGCGAGGTTATATAGTGGCAGTTACACTAACGTAAGTTTTATATGTTTCATTTATGTAATTATTTTCAGCACGGTGACTAAGGCACATAATTATACGCATGCTAGGACGGAATTAACCTTGGCTATATCATTGATTAGCGTCAACTAAATAATTCTGGCTAGGAAAATAAGAGATACACGCAATCAGGAGAGAGATACTTTCCTTTTTCTCTTTACAAGAAGAGATGCACGCAATCAGGAGAGAGATACTTTCATTTTTCTCTTTACAAGAAGAGATGCATGCAATCAGGGGAGAGATACTTTCCTTTTTCTCTTTAGAAGAAGAGATGCATGCAATCAGGGGAAAGATACTTTCCTTTTTTTTGAAGGGCAAATGACGGAATTATGGAGAATTAAAAGAAATACACCTTACATTGTAGAATTTTATCAAAAAACAAATACACCTTATATAATGGGACGGAGGGAGTATCTATCAAAACTGAGAGTATATATGGTAATAACTGTCAGATTAATTAGCAGACATGCATTATGTGGGATATTTATAGCTATACCTTGTTTTTCGGGACTATATGCATAGGATCTATTGTATTATTAAAGTAAAAGAAAAATAAACCACCGAATTTATCCAAATAGTCTAAATTATCTTTAGCTTCAATATTTGTGGGCTTAATTATAGCCGTATCGATTTAGTGATGAAAGGATATTGAAATATGTAGTAACATACGGTAAATGTGTTTGTATCCGAAACAAATACATTAAAAGGATAAGTCGGCAACAATATGCATTTTGCAGGGTCTACTCATCTATTTTGGATACACATTATTGATTGAAACATCTAATTCTTCCCTAATTACAAGTCCAACTCTAGCACAACTCAAACACAACTACAACACCTTTCAAAATTAACATGACAGTCTAAGATAATTTTGGCAAAGATATGATAATTAACTAAGATCATTCATGAGTAAAACCGTCCAACAAAATATGACAATCTAAGATCATTTTGGTCAAGAAAAGAAATTCTTGCTTGAATCAAATAATACAAAATCATGATGCCTTGAGCAAAAACAAAATGCACCAGTACATTATTTTCCCCAATACAGATCTATATTTAGGTGCACACATGCTCCTCTCTTCTTTAAACGTACAAGATAGCTCTCGCTCATGGATGTAATTCATTGGCAGTTGGAAGAGGACATTTGGGGTTGCAATAAGGGCAATTATTGAAGCACTCCTCCCTTGTGGAGAAACATGGGGGGTCGTCATGTTGACCCTTGTTGAAGCAGCAGTAGCAAGCTTTATAATTTGTTGTTGAAATACATGTCCTCAAGACGCAAAACTTTAAAGCAATCTTGCTCTCAGTGATAGCACTAACACTTGTCTTTGTATGATAATCTACTAGATAGCTCTTTGTCCCAGCCTCGAGACGACCTATTAATTGCATGCACATTTGATTATATAAGCATTAGTTTTCTATTGGATAGAAAAGGGTAAATGTTTTGATTTGTCTTGTTGAAAACACAAAGGTAATGCCAACAATAAAATAATAGAGGATAAAGACGTGTATGCTTACACTCTGCAACCCAACCAATGAACAAGATAGTGGCCATAACATACACCAAACGGCTCCCCGTCATATCGATTTTTTACTGCTTGACTATTCAGCCTGGCTCCACAAAAACGGAACGACCAATCGACATGTGCTACTTCTCTCGCTTCAATATATAGAAGTATGTTGAACATAAGTGCATGATCGAGGAATATGTGGTAATTAATTTATTCGGAGATCCTGCAATTAGTGGTGAGATATAATCATAGATATATGATTTGAGCTGAACCGGTCGATATCCCTATTGATGCATACAATCCACTATATATCAATTGCGAGATTCTATCTTTTTGCTAATATGTGATATACATAATTTTTTTGCAAGGTATGCGTGTGTGTAGCTATACATAATTTTTTTTTGGGGGGGGGGGGCTATATGCAAAAGTTTATTATATTTTCTGAGGAATAAAATTCTATTATTTATATTATTAAATAAAAGGCAAATAAGCCACGAAATTTTCTCTACCGCTAAATCTACGTGGGCCCTAATTAGAACGATGTCTATTTAGAGATGAAAGGCTATCAAAATATCCAGAAAATATGCGGCCCTCCATTGATGAACTTCTCATTGCAAGAGGAAGAGGAAGAAGACCTAAACTTTGATTAAGAATTTCCCAATGAGGTTCCTGAGCCAGAATTCATGGCAATCTGTTGTGTGCATACCACACGACCGTTCTTGAGACATTCCTTCTATAGTTTGTTGAGGATGACATGCAACCTAGCAGAAGGGTTAACTTCCTACCGGTGGGGAGCAAGCTGGGTGATGTGGTCCTTGATTGCTTGCCGTTATGGATCCAAGTTCATAACCTGCCACCCGAATACCGGACAAAAGCAGTGCTCGAATATTTATGTAAAAGAGTTGGTAAAGTAATGCATGTGAACCTAACCCCTTTGGGTGATGGAAATTTTGTGCGAATTCACGTGAGGATGGATGTGAACAAACCTTTCACCATATTTCTCACAATCATGAAAGAGAAGAAGAAAAAAATGTACTACAATGTCTTTTATGAAGAGGTCCCCAAATTCTGCTATGTGTGTAGGCTTCTTGAACACACCTATCTAGAGCATGGTAATGCAAAGATGAACTAAAGGATGTGCAATGGGGTGATTTGTTGCTTGCGCCTATGATAGTGTTGCCTTTCCACAGGGGAGGGAACCCGCAAGGTGTGTGCCGAGGAGGGTGTGGCAAAGGGTGAGGTAGAGAAGGTTGAAGGGAGACGAAATGACAACTGGAATGAATCCTTTGATGGAACAGATGCGGATCTGCATGAGACGACATCATACCCTGTTAAACCTACTACAGAGATGGATATTGATAGGATCAAGGAAGGTAGAAAAAAGACTTGCTTTTGAGAAAGTAGAAGAGATGGGGTACATAGTGTTGTACGGCGCCCCTCTAGCCGGGGGCAAAGATCAGAATATCTTTGATGAAAACTTGGGAGGAGCAATGCCCTTGCTAACCTAGTGGATAAGGTGGATAATGAGACGTTGTATCAGGACCCAAAGGGAAATAACTTGTACAATAACATTGTCGATGGATCCCAGTGACTTGAGATCGGCGGGATCCGACAAGGAGCTTGTCCGGCAACAATAAAACTTGTAAGCTAGAACTGCCGGGGATTCAGTAAATCCTTGGCACTTCGCTCACTCGTATAACTCCAGGGGCGTCTCAAACTGGATGTGCTTTTTACGTGCGAAACGCATCCGAGTAAAGGTAGAGCAAAAAAAATGATGAGGAAGCTCTCCTTCGATGACATGATCGTGTCGGAGAGTAATGGTAGAAGTGGTAGACTGCTCCTTCTTTGGCGAAAATATTTGAACTTGATGTCTTCAAAAGTGCATGACCATTACCTAGATATCTGTTTTGATGAAGCGGTAGTTGCGCACCGACATGTACGGATTGCCTAGCAGAGATTGTATGCACATGACTTGGGAGCATCTTCAGGACTAGAATAAAATTCCTTATGGAAATGAGAAGGAAGGGGCCGCTCTTCACCCCCAAAGGTGAATGTAAGCTTTTCGCGATGTTCTCAATGAATGTAACCACTTTGATTTGGGATACGTGGGTAATATCACATATTGTCCAGTATATCCATCTGATGTCACTGCATCCCATCACACATGTGTCCAGTGTTTCTCTAGACAGATGGACTCTGCTTTGTGGCGCAGTCTGAGTTCTTTGTCTACCGATCCTATCTGAAGCATGAATTAATGTTGTCTGCAATCTGCATGTTACAACGTTTGGGAATGCAAAATAAAATAATTTTTGAAGGAATGTTTCAGAATGCAAATTAATTGCACTCTAATGGTTCACGTCTATAATTTCAGAAAGCAAATTAATTGGCTGAACTAACGAAATGTGCGTGCCTGGCTGAATTTCAGGTAGAGAAGAAGGGACTAAAAAACAAGAATAAAAACTGTATTGTCAAGAGTGGGATTTGAACCCACGCCCTTTCGGACCAGTACCTGAAACTGGCGCCTTAGACCAACTCGGCCATCTTGACTATGCGTTTGCTTTTAAATGCAAATCTTATATATCCTGGAATCGTCTCCAAGTAAACTTGATGAAAATTTATGTGCTGGTACTATAATGCGAGTGTTACCCGCGTTAGAAGGATTACATGACACTGACAAATTGCTTGTGCTTCAAATATATGCATTTGCACGCAGACAATTCTTTGTTAACAGTCTGATTTGCTTGGAATGATAAATTTATGTTGGCAGCGTACTGGATTGTGGATGTAATTTCTCATATCTTTGAAATTTTGAGAAACCATGTAATATGCTGAAAACGGCTATTATTGTAGAACACAAGGATTTTACATTTTACACTTATCTGATACAGCGCAGCCTCGTCGCTGGCCTTCGCCACAACGATTGTCAGAGCGACTACTAGAGCCCATGGCAAGCTCTTGATCCCCATTGCCATACCCATACAGTTTTTCCAATACAGATATGTATTTAGGTGCAAGCATATATACTACATTCTTCTTTAAAAGTACAAGATAGCACTCGATCATGGATGATATTCCTTGACGGTTGAAAGAGGGCATTTGGGGTTGTCTGGCTTGTTGAGGCAGTGGTAGCAATTCCTTGTCGGACCACAAGCCCTCAAGACGCAAAACTTCACAACAACCTTACTCTCCGTGATAGCACTAGAACTTGTCTTGGTACGATATAATCTAGATAGCTCTTTCTTCCAGCCTCGAGGCGGCCTATTGCCAGTGAGGCACGCCACGACCACTCGACATGGGCCACTTCTCCCACTTCTATATACGTATCAGAGTATATGTAATTGCATAATCAAGGAATATATGGTAATTAATTAATACGGGGATCCTTCTATTACTGGTGAGATAATTCCATAGATGATGGAGGTGATCTGATTGATATCTCTATTGATGAATATATACAATCCGATATATATCAACTGTGAGATTTTAAATATTTGTTAATAACTACCAAATTAATTTCCAGACATGCATAAGGGTTCCTCTTTACCCTATAACAAGGCTAGGGGTTTTCCCTTCTCTCGCGGCGACTCTCTCTTCCATGAGTGTTTCCGACCAGATCGTCATCCCCTAGTTATCTTGACGCCCCAAAGTGTGTGTTGTGGGTTGGCTAGGCTTTCTAGGAAATAAGGGAGCATTTCTGGTGGAGAAAGGTGAGGCGAGTGGGTACAAGGATCCAGTGGAGAAGCTGCTTGATGGTCTACATCTTCATGCGGAGGAAGATCAAGGGTTTGTATGGGAAGAGTGTTGGGGAACGTTGCATGGGAAACAAAAATTTTCCTACGCACACGCAAGATCTATCCATGATGATGAGCATCTACGAGAGAGAGAGTGGATCTACATACCCTTGTAGATCGCTAAGCGGGAAGCGTTAAGAAACGCGTTTAGTGTAGTCGAACGTCTTCGCGATCCAAATCGCTAGCCGTCCCACGATCCAATCACGATCTAGCGCCGAACGGACGGTACCTCCGCGTTCAGCACACGTACAGCTCGATGACGATCTCCGCCTTCTTGATCCAGCAAGAGGGAGCGAAGAGGTAGATGAGTTTTCCGGCAGCACAACGGCGTTGTGGCGGTGGTGGTGAACTAATCCGGCAGCGCTTCCCCGAGCTCCGCCGAACTAATCTAGAGGAGAAACGATCCAGAGGAAGAAGTGGGCAGCACGTGGCAATTAGGGTTGGGGCTGCCCTCAAATCCTCTAGTATATATAGGAGGAAGGGAGGGGAGGAGGCAGCCTCAAACCCTCCACAAGGAGGATTCGGCCGAACTAGGAGGAGGTGGAGGATTCCACCTCCAATCCTACTCCAAGTAGGATTCCAATCCTACTTGGAATCCTTCCCTCTCTTTGGGGTTTTTTCCTTTCCCACCTTCCTAGCCGCATGGGCCTTGTGGGGCTGGTTTGCCCAGCCCACTAAGGGCTGGTGCACCACCCCTCAGGCCCATGTGGCCTCCCGGCGTGGGTGGCCCCTCCCGATGGCCCTCCTGCACTCCCGGTACACTACCGGAAATACCCGAAACTTTTCCGGTGGCCAAAACGGGATTTCCTATATATCAATCTTTACCTCCGGACCATTTCGGAGTTCCTCGTGACGTCTGGGATCTCATCTGGGACTCCGAACAACCTTCGGTCACCACCATACATAACTCAATACTACCGAAACGTCACTGAACGTTAAGTGTGCAGACCCTGCGGGTTCGAGAACTATGTAGACATGACCAGGACACCTCTACGGTCAATAACCAATAGCGGGACCTGGATGCCCATATTGGTTCCTACATATTCTACGAAGATCTTTATCGGTTGAACCTCTATGTCAAGGATTCAGTTAATCCCGTACGCTGTTCCCTTTGTTCTTCGATATGTTACTTGTCCGAGATTCGATCGTCGGTATCTCTATACCTAGTTCAATCTCGTTACCGGCAAGTCTCTTTACTCGTTCCGTAATACAAGATCCCGTGGCTAACACTTTAGTCACATTGCTTGCAAGGCTTATTGTGATGTTGTATTACCGAGTGGGCCCTGAGATGCCTCTCCGTCATACGGAGTAACAAATCCCAGTCTCGATCCATGCCAGCTCAACAGACACCTTCGGAGATACCTGTAGAGCATCTTTATAGTCACCCAGTTACGTTGTGACGTTTGATACACACAAGGTATTCCTCCGGTGTCAGTGAGTTACATGATCTCATGGTCATACAAACAGATACTTAACATGCAGAAACAATAGCAATAAACTGACACAATCATATGCTACGTTCATAGTTTGGGTCTTGTCCATCACATCATTCTCCTAATGATGTGACCCCGTTATCAAATGACATCTCATGTCTATGGCTAGGAAACCTTGACTAACTTTGATCAACAAGCTAGTCTACTAGAGGCATACTAGGGACACAGTGTTGTCTATGTATCCACACATGCAATTGAGTTTCCAATCAATACAATTATAGCATGGATAATAAACGATTATCATGAACAAGGAAATACAATAATAACCATTTTATTATTGCCTCTAGGGCATATTTCCAACAGTCTCCCACTTACACTAGAGTCAATAATCTAGCTCACATCACCATGTGATTAACATTGTAATGAATCTAACACCCAATGAGTTCTGGGGTTCGATCATGTTTTGCATGTGAGAGAGGTTCTACTCAACGGTCTGCAACATTCAGATCCGTGTGTTCTTTGCAAATCTATATGTCATACTGCAGATGCTACCACGCTCCACTTGGAGCTATTCCAAATGGCTGCTCCACTATACGTATCCGGATTGCTACTCAGTGTCATCCGGATTGGTGTCAAAGCTTGCATCGATGTAACCCTTTACGACGAACTCTTTATCACCTCCATAATCGAGAAACATTTCCTTAGTCCTCTAGTTACTAAGGATAACTTTGACCGTTGTCCAGTGATCCACTCCTGGACCACTCTTGTACCCCTTGGCAGACTCATGGCAAGGCACACACTAGGTGCGGTACACAGCATGGCATACTATATAGAGCCAATGGATAAGGCATGGGGGACGACCTTCGTCCTTTCTCTTTCATCTGCCGTGGTCGAGCTTTGAGTCTCACTCAACTTCACACCTTACAAATCAGGCTAGAACTCCTTCTTGGACTGATCCAGTTTGAACTCTTTATAAATCTTGTCAAGGTATGTACTCGTTGAAAAAATCTTATCAGGCGTCTTGATCTATCTCTATAGATCTTGATGCTCAATATTCAAGTAGCTTCATTCAGGTCTTCCTTTGAAAAACTCCTTTCAAACAACCCTTTATGCTTTCCAAAAATTCTACATCATTTCCGATCAACAATATGTCATCCACATATACTTATCAGAAATTCTATAGTGCTCCCACTCACTTTATTGTAAATACAAGTTTCTCATAAACTTTGTATAAACCCAAAAACTTTGATCACCTCATCAAAGCGTATATTCCAACTCCGAGATGCTCGCTCCAGCCCATAGAAGGATTGCTGGAGCTTGCACACCTTTTAGCATCCTTAAGACTGACAAAAAACCTTCCGGTTGTATCACATACAACCTTTCCTCAAGGAAACCGTTAAGGAAACGATGTTTTGACATCCATCTGCCAGATTTCATAATCGAAAAATGCAGCAACTGCTAACATAATTCCAACAAACTTTTAGCATCGCTACGTGTGAGAAAGTCTCATCGTAGTCAACTCCTTGAACTTTGTCGGAAACTTCTTTGCGACAAGTCGAGCTTTATAAATGGTGACATTTACCATCAGCGTCTGTCTTCTTCTTAAAGGTCCATTCGTACTCAATGGCCTGCCGTTTAACGGACAACTCTACCAAAGTCCATACTTGGTTTTCATACATGGATCCTTTCTCGGATTTCATGGCTCCTAGCCATTTGTTGGAATCCGGGCCCACCATCGCTTCTTCATAGTCTGTAGGCTCATCGTTGTCTAACAACATGATTTCCAAGACAGGGTTGCCGTACCACTCAGGAGCAGTACGTGTCCTTGTCGACCTACGAGGTTCGATAGTAACTTGATCCGAAGTTTCATGATCATCATCATTAGCTTCCTCTTCAATTTGGTGTAGGCACCGTAGAAACATCTTTCTGCGCCGTGCTACCATCCAACTGAAGTTACGGTTCAATAACCTCATCAAATTGTACTTTTCCTCCCACTCAATTCTTTCGAGAGAAACTCTTTCTCGAGAAAGGACCCGTTTTTAGCAACAAACACTTTGCCCTTGGATCTGAGATAGAAGGTATACCCAACTATTACGTTAGGGTATTCTATGAAGATGCATTTGTCCGCTTTGGGTTCGAGTTCATCAGGTTGAAAACCTTTTTCACATAAGTGTCGCAGCCCCAAACATTAAGAAATGACAGCTTAGGTTTCTACCAAACTAAATCTCATACGGTGTCATCTCAACGGACTTAGATGGTGCCCTATTTAAAATGAATGTAGTTGTCTCTAATGCATAACCCCAAAACAATAGTGGCAAATCGATAAGAGACATCATAGTACGCACCATATCCAATAAAGCACGATTACGACGTTCGGACACACCATCACACTATGGTGTTCCAGGTGGCGTGAGTTGTGAAACAACTTCCACATTGTCTTCAGTTGTATACCAAACTCGTAACTCAGATATTTACCTCCACGATCATATCGTAGACTTTTTATTTTCTTGTCACGATGATCTCAAAACTTCACTCTGAATTTGTTTGAACTTTTCAAACGTTTCAGACTTGTGTTTCATTAAGTAAATATCCCCATATCTACTCAAATCATCAGTGAAGGTAAGAAAATAGCGATATCCATCGCACGCTTCAACACTCATTGGATCGCTTACATCAACATGTATCATTTCCAATAAGTCACTTGCCCGCTTCATCATATCGGAAAACGGGGTCTTTAGTCATCTTGCCCAAGAGGCATGGTCCGCATGTCTCAACCGATTCGAAATCGAGTGAGTCAAAAGATCCATCAGCATGGAGTTTCTTCATGCGCTTTACACCAATATGACCTTGGCGGCAGTGCCACAAGTAAGTGGTACTATCATCATTAACTTTGCATCTTTTGGCATCAATATTATGAACATGTGTATTACTACGATTGAGATTCTATAAACCATTCACATTGGATGCATGACCATTGAAGGTATTATTCATGTAAACAGAATAACCATTATTCTCAGACTTAAATGAATAACCGTATTGCAATAAACATGATCTAATCACGTTCATGCTCAACGCAAACACCAAATAACATTTATTTAGGTTCATCACTAATCCCGAAGGTAGAGAGAGCGTGCGATGGTGATCACATCAACCTTGGAAACACTTCCAACACACATCATCATCTCACCCTTAGCTAGTCTCCGTTTATTCCGTAGCTTTTATTTCGAGTTACCAACATTTAGCAACTGAACCGGTATCTAATACCCAGGTGCTACTAGGAGTACTAGTAAGGTACACATGAATAAAACGTATATCAAATATACTTCTGTTGACGTTGCCAACCTTCTTATCTACCAAGTATCTAGGGTTGTCCCGCTTCAGCGACCGCTATCCTCATAATAGAAGCACTTAGTCTCGGGTTTGGGTTCAACCTTTGGTTTCTTCACTGGAGCAGCAACTGGCTTGCCATCCATGAAGTTTCCCTCCTTGCCCTTGCCCTTCTCGAAACTAGTGGTTTTACTAACCATCAACACTTGATGCTCCTTCTTGATTTCTACCTTCACGGTGTCAAACATCGCGAATAGCTCAGGGATCATTATTTCCATCCCTGGCATTTTATATTTCATCCCGAAGCTGTAGTAGCTTAGTGGCAGTGACTCGGAGAACTATATCAATCACTATCTTATCTAGAAGATCAACTCCCACTCGATTCAAGTGATTGTAGCACCCAGACAATCTGAGCACATGCTCACCGATTGAGCTATTCTCCTTCATCTTGCAGGCAAAGAATCTTGTTGGAGGTCTCATACCTCTCAACACGGGCACGAGCCTGAGATCCCAATTTCAGCTCTTAGAATATCTCATATGTTCCGTGACGTTCAAAAATGCTTTGGAGCCTCAATTCTAAGCCGTAATGCATGACGCACTGAACTATCAAGTAGTCATCAGAACGTGCCTGTCAGATGTTCACAACATCTACAGATGACGCTTGAGGGGGGTGGCGCACCGAGCGATGCATTAAGGACATAAGCCTTCTGTGCAGCAATGAGGACAATCCTCAGATCACAGACCTAGTCCAAATTATTGCTACCATCATCTTTCAACTCTATTTCTCTAGGAACATATAAAAATTCAAGGGAGCTACAACGCGAGCTAGTAATCTACAACATTATTTGCAAAGACATTTTGACTCTGTTCATGATTATGAGTTTAGTTAATCATATTACTTAAAAATTCCCACTCAAATTGACATCCCTCCGGTCATTCAAGTGTCACATGATCCAAATTCACCAACTCAAGTCCGATCATCACGTGAGATGAGGTGGTTTCAATGGTGAACATCTTCATGTTGATCATATCTACTATATGACTCATGTTCGACCTTTCGGTCTCTTGTGTTCCGAGGCCATGTCTGTACATGCTAGTCTCATCAAGTTTAACCCGAGTGTTCCGCACGTGCAACACTGGTGTAAGAGCAAAATTTCCCCTAAGTAGTTTTGGTGGTTGATGACAGTGCGTTTGCGGACTAACTGTGTGCATTAAGCTTTCAGAGATTATCAGGTGGCATGAGACGGTTATCTTCCCCTCAAGAAGTATATCAGAAGATGGAGTCTTTTCCTTTCGAGTTTAGGTTGGTGGACCTGAGTCGTAGGAAAATCCGTACTATTAAGAGGGTATCCGCATCCAGAAAGGTTGGGAGGAATCATCACGTACACTTTGCACCCCCGTCCTTTCCCGGCACGATGGAGCTTTCTCTGCCCCCAAAGGCTCCAAAGTTTCTCTTAAGCGGAAGTACCGCTCTTCAGAGCGGTAGTACCGCTCCAGCGGTACTTCTGCCCTGAAGGTTTGCTCGAACGACCGCTTAGTTCTTAAGCGGAAGTTCTGAGCAGTACTACCGCCCTGAACTACCGCTTATATTTCTTAAGTGGAAGTTCCGAGCGGTACTACCGCCCCGAACTACCGCTTATGTTTCTTAAGCGGAAGTTCCGAGCGGTACTACCACCCGGAACTACCGCTTATATTATTTAAACGGAAGTTCCCAGCGGTTCTATCGCCCTGAGGAACTTTGGAACCACTTTCGCATCCTTTTTCTTCCGGATTTCTGGAACCTCTAAGCGGAAGTACCGCCCTATCTAGAGCGGTACTACCGCCGCAAGCAGAAGTACCGCTCCCTCCCGAGCGGTACTACCGCTTAGTTGTTCCAGTACGTGTATAAGCGGAAGTACCGCCCCCTAGGACGGTACTACCGCTTATGCGCGTATCTGGGCAGAAAAACGGCCAGTTTTCCTCCCACCTATATAAGTGAGTCTTCTTCTTCATTGAGACTCACCTCTTCCCACAAAAAGCTCCATTGTTGCTCCTAAGCTTATTCTTGCTCCTTCTCCCTCCCTAGCCATCAAATCTTGTAGATGCTCTAGGGTTTGGAGGAGAGGGCCTCGATCTACACTTCCACCGAGAGATATTTGATTCCCCCCATCAATCCCTTGCAGATCTTGTTACTCTTGGGTGTTTGAGCACCCTAGACGGAAGAGGTCACTTCGAAGCCATAGTCCATTGTGGTGAAGCTTCGTGGTGTCGTTGGGAGCCTCCAATTAAGTTGTGGAGATAGCCCCAACCTTGTTTGTAAAGGTTCGGTCGCCGCCTTCAAGGGCACCAATAGTGGAATCACGGCACCTCGCATTGTGTGAGGGCGTGAGGAGAATACGGTGGCCCTAGTGGCTTCTTGGGGAGCATTGTGCCTCCACACCGCTCCAACGGAGACGTACTTCCCCTTACCGGGAAGGAACTCCGGTAATACATCCTCGTCTCCATCGGCTCCACTTTTGGTTACCTCTTACCTTTACTTTGTGCAAGCTAATTATATTGTTATATCTTGCTTGCTTAGATTGTTGTTGTGATTAGCATCATATATGTTGCTCACCTAGTTGCACATCTAGCCAACCTATTTGTTGCTAAGCCTAAATTGTTAAACAAAAGTTAAAAATTGTTAGTTGCCTATTCACCCCCCTCTCTAGTCAACCATATAGATCCTTTCAATTGGTATCAGAGCCAGGTTTCTTTATTAAGGGTTTCACCACCCGAAGAGTATGGTTGACGACGGGGACCGGTCGGTTGAACTACCCGAGGCCTTGGGTGTGAACACGGTCTCTCGCGAGGATTTAAATGAGGCCATATCCTCGCTTAAATCCTCCATGACGACCGAGGTCAAATTCATGTTTAAAGAATTTCTTGACACACTTAAACTTTCCACCGATGCGGTTCAAGTGGTTAATCCCACTAACTCGGCATCGGATGTCAACTCCGGTAAGGAGGGGGCTAGTACTGATAATCGTTCTCAAGGAATTAATGGGTTGGGGACTTTTGCCTTAGTTCCCCCTCCCTTGGTCTATGGAGGACCGGTGCACCCACCTCATATAGTTAACCACGGTCCTCCTCCTAAGCTTGTTAAAAATGATTTCGCTAATTGGCTTTTCTGTATCAAGTCTCATTTGGATCACAGCTCAATTCAACTCATGCGAGTCATTGAAGAAGGGTACTACCCTCGTGATCCACGCAACCTCACTCCAAGGGAAGAAGCGGATAAACAGCTAAATTCCTCCGCCTTGTTCGTACTCCAAGCTGCTGTTCCTACTGAAGACCTACCTCACCTGCATCCTTTCACTGTTGCTAAAGAGTGTTGGGAACACATTATCTCCATGTACAAGGGCAGCTCAAGCATTCAACAGTCAAACTATGAAGTTGTCCTTGATCAGTCAGATGAGTTTGTAATGATAGAGGATGAGGAACTGCGTGAGCTCTATAGAAGGGTGACTGCCCTCGCCGTTGCCCTCAAAGATCATGGCAGCAAGGATGTGGATGATACGTGGGTCAAGCGTAAGTTTCTGAAGGCCATCATGCCCTACAACAAGGCCATGTCCGCTGTCATCCGTCAAAGACCGGACTTTCACACCTTGTCTTCTGGAGATGTGTTCGATGAATTTATTGCAATGAACATCTTGAACACAACAGCTGACAATGCTCTCACTCGCGTGCAACGGTCAAAGAAATCATCCCCCAACCTTGCTTTGAAGGCCAAGGTCTGTCAAGAGGAGGAAGAAGAAGAAGAAGAGAAAGAGGGTTGCCCCGAGGACACCAAATATGCCTATCATGAGCACATGGCTCTTGCATCCAGGCAATTTTGGGGCAACAAGAGAAACACAAGGCCCAACTTCTCCAAGAACAACTCAAACGGGTCAAAGGGCAAGCAACGTGTGAGGACCTGCTACAACTATGGTAATGTGAGTCACTTTGTGGTGGATTGTCCATATGAGAAGAGGGAAGACAATGGTGGCAAGCTCATCCGCAAAGATAAGGCCAAGTCGTTCCCCAACAAGACCAACTTTACCAAGAAGACTCCACACAAAGTGTTGGTGGCTCAAGAAGAGTATGCATCGGATGATGATTGTGATGACGGAGACACAAGTGGTGAAGGAATGGCAATGGCATCTGTGGCAATCGCATCCTCCACCCCAACAAAGGTGTCACTCTTCGACGCCCCCAATGAGAACCACATCGCTAGGTGCCTCATGGAAAAAGGTATCACCAAGGTAACCTCCAACGCCAAAACCTCAAACATTAAGACTTCTGTTTCTTCCACTCCGTCTTTGTTAGATTGTGTGGATGAACTTGAGGAGGCGATAGAGGGTGAGAATGAGTTTGACAAGTTCTTGTGTAAACTCAAGGAAGAGTCCAAGAAGCACTTCGTTGCTCTCTTGGAACAACTTGGTGAGGCCAATGACACGATTGATTCTCAAGAAGAATATCTTGAGGAGATGAGAGGCCATAGTCGTGATTATGCCGACGAGATAGCAGATCTTTCTATTGCTCTAGAGGAAGAGCGAGGTCTTCATTTGACTTTTAAGGAGTCACACAATGACGACTTTGCTAAATTACGTAAAGATTATGATCATGCTATTGTTCTTAACCATGTCCTTAAATCTGAAAAGGTTGCACTTGGGGTTGACCATGCTGGACTCAAGGATGAGTTTGTCTCTCTTGACAGTGCTCATAAGGCATTGAAGAGCGTTCATGCTTCTCTTAAAGAGTCACATGATCAACTCCAAGTGAAACTCACTAAAGAAATTGCCACGTGTCCTCCCTTTGTCTTAATTGATAATGCATCTGCTACTAACCCGTGTTGTGAGCATGCACATCTTGTGGAGGAAAATGCTAAGCTAAAAGAGCAGCTTGAGAAAGGCCTTGTGACATGTATACAAGGTGAGAAAAATCTCAATGACCTTTTGAGAAATCAAAAGGAAGTGATTGCAAAGGAAGGAGTTGGGTTTGCACCCAAATCCAAGAAGAAGAAGAAGAAGACCACGAAGGCTCCTCCGCTCAAGGAAACATTTGTCAAAGCGGGGAGCATTACTCATGAGAAGAAGAAAGACAAGGTTGTGAGTGATAGTGCCAAGAAGGGCAAGATCACTCCCTCCAACAAGGCCGGCGATTTTAACCCCTCCTATGTTTTGTGCCGTGCTAGTGATGGGCATGTTTATGCCAAATTTGTTGGTTCTTCGTATGAGTATATTGAGTGGTCTATTTGGGTTCCTAAGACCCTTGTCACTAACATGAAAGGACCCATTCAAGAATGGGTACCTAAATCCAAGCATTGATCTATTGTAGGACTTTGCTTCCGGGGGAGTCTCATGGTTGCTCGATAGCGGAGCAACAAATCATATGACCGGAAGCAAGGACTTGGTGGTGGACGTTCGACCCGATGCATCCGTGGCCACCCAAGTCTCATTTGGAGATGATGCAATCTCAAAGGTATTGGGTCTTCGCAAGGTGGTTATCTCTCCAACCTTAACTATTGAGAGAGTCATGCTTGTTGAGACCCTTGCATACAATTTACTTTCCGTTCGTCAACTTGCAATCATGGGTTTTAGTACTTTCATTGGCATTGATACCATGACCCTTTTGTGGAGCAAGACTCTTAAAGTAGCCTTTGTTGGACATGTCGAAAACGGTCTCTATGTGATTAACTTCTCGGAGCGACCCACTAAGACCGCGACATGTCTAATGGCTAAAGTTGATGTGGGATGGCTTTGGCATCGCCAATTAACCCATGTCAATATGAGATCTTTGCAAAGTCTCCTCAACGGGGATCACATTCTTGGACTGACAAATGTGAGTTTTGCCAGAGATCGTGCTTGCAGTGCCTGTATCGAAGGAAAGCTACATGAAAAAGCTCATCGTCCAACTACTACAATCTACTCAAAGAGGACCTTAGAGCTCCTTCACATGGATCTCTTCGGGCCTCCATCTTTTGACAGTCTTGGAGGAAGAAGATATTGCTTGGTGATTGTGGATGATTACTCGAGATACACATGGGTATATTTCTTCAAGAGGAAGAGTGAGACCCAACAGACCGTCATCGACTTTGCAAATGAAGTACAACGTCAACATGTTGCAAAGATTTTGATGATCAGAAGTGACAACGGCACTGAGTTCAAGAACTACACTCTAAATGAGTTTCTCAGTGATGAGGGGATAAAGCACCAATATTCCACACCTTACACCCCTCAACAAAACGGTGTTGCGGAGAGGAAGAACCAGACGTTGATGGATGCGGCAAGAACCATGATGGCGGAATTTAAATCTCCGTACAACTTTTGGGCCGAAGCCATCAACACAGCGTGTCATGCATCAAATCGGCTCTATCTCCGCAAAGTCTTGAACAAGACTCCTTATGAGATTCTTACCGGGAACAAGCCCAACCTCAAATACTTCCGGGTGTTCGGTTGTAAGTGTTTCATTCTCAAGAAAGGTGTTCGTTTGTCTAAATTTGAGTCTAGAGCCCATGAGGGCATATTTGTTGGTTATGCTGCAAACTCTCATGCTTACCGTGTCCTCAACAAGTCCACGGGACTCATTGAGGAGACGAGTAACGTAGAGTTTGATGAAAATAATGGCTCCCAAGTGGAGCAAAGTGGTCTTTGTGATGTAGGTGATGAAATTCCTCCCCAAGCCATAAGAAGAATGGGTGTGGGATACTTCCTACCCGTTGAGGAACCCCTTGTGGCTGAAGGAGAAGGACAATGTTCCACTCAAGTGGAACCATCACCGACGCACGACCCACACGCTTCCGAAGAACGCAGTGAAGGCCCTCAACCCCGTGATCAAGATCAAGGGCAAGATCAACTCGATAGTGATGTTTCTACTTCACATGATGCTCAAGATCTTGTTCACACCCCCGTGCAAGCTCAAGATCAAGATGAAGCTCAGGACCAAGATCTACTTCAAGATCAAGGTCAAGCTAAAGATCAAGATCATGCTCAAGATCATGAGCAAGCCGGTGCTAGTACCGAAGCTCGTCAAGTTACCAAGCCTCAACTTTCCATGGAGGAAATTCTTGAAAGACGAGCTGCCAAGAATGCTGCCAAGCTTCAGAAAAGGCAACACCTCCTAGAGAACGTCTACGGAAGCTTGAAAAGAGGGGTAACTACTCGTCATCAATTAACAAACTTTTGTGCACATCATGCGTTTGTTGCTTGCTTTGAACCCCTCAAGTTACAAGATGCACTCGAAGACGAGGATTGGCTTGAAGCCATGCATGATGAAATCAACAACTTCGAGCGCAACAAAGTGTGGCGATTGGTGCCAAGACCAAAAGAGAATCACAATGTCATCGGAACCAAATGGATCTTTAAAAACAAGCAAGATGCACATGGTATCATTATCCGCAACAAGGCAAGACTGGTGGCTCAAGGCTACTCCCAAGTCGAGGGTATGTACTACGGTGAAACCTTTGCCCCTGTTGCTCGCCTTGAATCTATTCGCATGTTGCTTGCTTATGCTTCTCATCATGATTTCATATTATATCAAATGGATGTGAAGAGTGCTTTTCTTAATGGTCCACTTAAGGAGTTGGTATATGTCAAGCAACCCCCGGGGTTTGAGGACCCGAAGTTCCCCAATCATGTATACGTTCTCGATAAGGCACTCTATGGCCTTAAACAAGCCCCCACGTGCGTGGTATGAGCACCTTACCGAGATGTTGCAAGATCGTGGGTTTGAAATTGGGAAAATCGACCCCACTCTTTTTACTAAGAGGGTTAACGGGAACTTGTTCGTATGCCAACTATATGTAGATGATATTATCTTTGGTTCTTCTAACAAAGCTTTTAATGATGAGATCGCCGCACTAATGACCAAAGAGTTTGAGATGTCTATGATGGGAGAGTTGAAGTTCTTCCTTGGATTCGAAGTCAAGCAACGAAGCCAAGGAACCTTCATCAACCAAGCCAAATACACTCAAGACATGCTCAAGAGGTTCAAGTTGGATGAGCTAAATCCTTCTTAGGCCAACACTCCAATGCAACTCAAATGCCAACTTGACAGTGATCCCAATGGTAAAGCTGTGGATCAGAAGGTATATCGCTCCATGATTGGATCTTTGCTTTACCTTTGTGCATCTAGACCGGATATCATGTTGAGTGTGGGAATTTGTGCACGATTTCAATCCGCACCTAAGGAGAGTCACTATGTGGCTGTCAAGCGAATCTTTCGATATTTGGCTCATACCCCAAACTTTGGCTTATGGTACCCCAAAGGTGCTTCATTTGATCTCATTGGATATATTGACTCGGATTGGGCGGGAGACCGTGTGGAAAGGAAGTCCACTTCCGGAGGTTGCCAATTTCTTGGTCGCTCTCTGGTAAGTTGGTCTTCCAAGAAACAAAACTGTGTTTCTCTCTCGTCCACCGAGGCCGAGTATGTAGCCGCCGCAAGCTGTTGTGCTCAGATTCTTTGGATGAGGCAAACTTTAAAGGATTATGGTGTCAACTGTGACAAAGTGCCTCTTTACTTCGACAATGAAAGCACAATCAAGATCTCCAACAACCTGGTTCAACACTGCAAGACGAAGCATATTGAGATTCGTCATCATTTCATCCGGGATCACATCAAGCGTGGAGACATTGATCTTATTCATCTCTATACTAAGGAACAGCTTGTAGACATATTCATGAAGCCATTAGATGAAGCAAGATTTCGCGAGTTAAGGCATGAGCTAAATATCATTGATTCGAGCAATGTGGCATGAATTAGTGCACACCCCACCACTCTCATCATCATGTCTTGTTTAGGTGTAGGCATGGACATAGGGGGAGTCTAGTTCTCTCAATGAACTATCCCTCCTCCTATTATGCATAAATTAATCAAGTCTTTCACATTCGTCATTCTTGATGACTCTTGTGCCTCAAAGACGAGTTTTGGTCATGGGCCCAAGGTTCATATCTTCGCGGTGCCATACCATTTGACTCAAACATAGGTGGCTTCGGCCACCGCCCCCTCCTCCTAGTGAGGCATTTGCATTACTAGTGCATATTGGTTCGAATTTGTTGTTTCATGTCTTTGACTCTTCGGGTTTGGTTTCTCATAAAGACTTGGAGTAACTTCTTGCATGTGTCGAGTAGAATAATTTGTTGCTTTTCAACACCCCTAATTCGGTGGTTTTGCTCTATTTTGCTGGGAGCAGTTTTTTGGTCATAAGCGGTACTACCGCTCTGGTGGATGGTACTACCGCGCAAGCGGAAGTACCGCCCATACCAGCGGTACTACCGCTTCGGGGGCTCTCTGACGATTCTAGTAGTGGGTAGGGGGAGTTCTAACTCCTCCCCATACCCATTCTCGGTCTCGTCTCCGCCCCTGACGACCGAAGCTCTCCCGGAGGCCGGCTCCGGATCTCCCATTCCGTGTCGGTCTTCGCATTTTCGTCCGTGGGATCGATCCCCACCTCTCCCTCGTGCCATGGAACCCGGTATTGCCCTCGTTCTTTCTCTTTTGACCTAGCTTTTCTTCGATCTTAAATCTAGGGCAATGCGGGTGGTGTTTCTTGTTTTTCTCGCTATTTTTGGCATGAGTAGGACGATTATGATCACTAGAGATATATCACATGGTTAGGGATTCGGAGTGTGGTGGATTTCTGGTCGTTTCCCTGCCGCGGGGATCTTCCCGTCGCCAGGGCGGTACTACCGCTCCGGTATGACCGGTACTACCGCTTCAAGCGGAAGTACCGCTCCTACCCAAGCGATACGACCGCTTATCACTGTATCTCCCACCTCCGAGTACTTTTCTCTCTCTAGTGTTTTTGCTTGATTTTTGCTGGATATTTACAGTTGCTCTGTCTCTTGCCGTTGCTTCTTTGTGAGTTCAGGTGATGATGGCTCTGCTATGGGTGCTCGTCGTGTGAATCCAAGCCGTGGTAGTTCCAAGCGGTAGCGAACGTCTGACGAAGCAGAAGCTGGCTCAAGTGCTCAATCCCAGCGGCAGTCCTCAAAGAAAGTTGCCACCATGAAGCAAGATGTCAAGGAACCTCAGGATATGTCTGGCACCGAGTTCTATGAGTTTCGTCAACTCAATCGTTTCCGTTGCCCTCAGGACCCCAAGTTTGTTGGTCGTCCCTTCTGGAACAAGGCTCAGTATCTCATTTATGCTGGTGTCCTAAAGGGCAAGACGAACCTGTATGTGCCTCATGTCAAATCCATCAACACGGAGCATATGGTCAACAACCCTCACTCTGCCTACTTTGCTGAAGCTCGTGCTCTCTGCCAGCAATGGGGTCTGTATCCCATTATTTCTTTCAACAAGGATTTCGACTGCGAGCTTGTGGCTCAATTCTTTGCCACTGTCCACTTTAACGCTGATGAGGAGCGGAGCTTCATATGGATGACTGGTGGCAAGGTCTTGCGTTCCAACTAGAAGACGTTTATGCACTCTTTGGGTTATGCAGACTTAGGGGAAAATGAGCCAGATGGTCTCCGACCGCACACTGCAGAGCAAGCCATTCACAAGTCCAAGCTCGTGCGCTACCAGAGGATTGTCAAGACTCACAAGGGTACTCGCACTGAACTCATTCCATTTCTGGACATCATGCACCGTATCTTCCGCAACTCTCTGTTTCCACGTGTGGGGAACTTGGACCAGGTTCACTCTTATCTCGTGAATCCGCTTCTTCTGTGCATCAAGGAAAAAGGCAAAGATTCCACTTTGGATGTTTCCCACATCATGTGGACGGAGCTTCGCTCAGCAATTCTTGACAGGAAGGTGCCTATCTACGGTCCCTATATCTTCAAGCTCATTGAGGATACTTGGGCTCAGCAGTTCCCCGGTGAGCATCTTGTCACTGATCATATGGTGACTCATGGTGTTCTTAAGCTGCGTGTGAAGGAGGATTGGGGCGTTGCGCCCTCTGTTCCAGAGATCGCTCCCACCGACTCTGATGATGAGTCTGAACCTGAGTATACTGATGCCTCCTATGTTCCTCGCTCTGAGACTGTTCCCTCTTGGGCTGCCAAGCTCAAAACCAAGGTGAAGAATCTTTTCTGCTTTCAGATCAAGGGTCAGTACAAGGCCCATGTGGAGGCCAAGAAAGCTCGCAGCCGTGACAAGAGGATCATGAGGAAGCTTGGTCTGCAGATTGACAGCGGGTCTGAGGAGAGGATTACTGATGAGGAGGAATGGATCAATAAGAATTGCCCAAATGTTGAGTCAGAAGATGATGTGCCTGCTGCTACTGATGAGGAGGGAGATGATGGGCTTGATGACTGACTATGTTGTGCCTATCATCACTTGGTCTCACTTTAGTCCTCTGTGCCCCTTTTGGTGTCTCGATGCCAAAGGGGGAGAGAGTGTGTAGGGATTTGCTGAGTCACGAGTATTTCTCCTTTTAGCTTTGGTCGTGTATCTTGTCTCGTGTACTCCCTTATTTGCTTTGGTTGTTTGCTTTGCTTTATAATGTCAGACCTCTGAGTACTTTGTATGGTGTAAGACATACTACCTCTTATATCCATTATGTCTACATTATCGTAAGTCTATATTTCCTTACTTGCTTACCTGCTCATCACTCTTTCCGTTATGTATGCAAGTATGTGGCCATGTCTATAAAATATAGGGGGAGTGGTGATCCTAGTGTGTGCTCTGTGCATTTCAAAAGCATATTCAAATAGGGCACACATCTAGGGGGAGCCCGTCTATATTTTGTAGATTTTGGGATTGCCATTGTCTTACTGTATATCTTATTGGCAAATCCCGTGTTGTCATCAACCCACCAAAAAGGGGGAGATTGTAAGAGCATAATTTCCCCTAAGTAGTTTTGGTGGTTGATGACAGTGCGTTTGCGGACTAACTGTGTGCATTAAGCTTTCAGAGATTATCAGGTGGCATGAGACGGTTATCTTCCCCTCAAGAAGTATATCAGAAGACAGAGTCTTTTCCTTTCGAGTTTAGGTTGGTGGACCTGAGTCGTAGGAAAATCCGTACTATTAAGAGGGGATCCGCATCCGGAAAGGTTGGGAGGAATCATCACGTACACTTTGCACCCCCGTCCTTTCCCGGCACGATGGAGCTTTCTCTGCCCCCAAAGGCTCCAAAGTTTCTCTTAAGCGGAAGTACCGCTCTTCAGAGCGGTAGTATCGCTCCAGCGGTACTACTGCCCTGAAGGTTTGCTCGAACGACCGCTTAGTTCTTAAGAAGAAGTTCTGAGTGGTACTACCGCCCTGAACTACCGCTTATATTTCTTAAGCGGAAGTTCCGAGCGGTACTACCGCCCCGAACTACCGCTTATGTTTCTTAAGCGGAAGTTCCGAGCGGTACTACCGCCCGGAACTACCGCTTATATTATTTAAGCGGAAGTTCCCAGCGGTTCTACCGCCCTGAGGAACTTTGGAACCACTTTTGCATCCTTTTTCTTCCGGATTTCTGGCACCTCTAAGCGGAAGTACCGCCCTATCTAGAGCGGTACTACCGCTGCAAGCGGAAGTACCGCTCCCTCCCGAGCGGTACTACCACTTAGTTGTTCCAGTACGTGTATAAGCGGAAGTACCGCCCCCTAGGACGGTACTACCGCTTATGCGCGTATCTGGGCAGAAAAACGGCCAGTTTTCCCCCCACCTATATAAGTGAGTCTTCTTCTTCATTGAGACTCACCTCTTCCCACAAAAAGCTCCATTGTTGCTCCTAAGCTTATTCTTGCTCCTTCTCCCTCCCTAGCCATCAAATCTTGTTGATGCTCTAGGGTTTGGAGGAGAGGGCCTCGATCTACACTTCCACCGAGAGATATTTGATTCCCCCCATCAATCCCTTGCGGATCTTGTTACTCTTGGGTGTTTGAGCACCCTAGACGGAAGAGGTCACTTCGAAGCCATAGTCCATTGTGGTGAAGCTTCGTGGTGTCGTTGGGAGCCTCCAATTAAGTTGTGGAGATAGCCCCAACCTTGTTTGTAAAGGTTCGGTCGCCGCCTTCAAGGGCACCAATAGTGGAATCACAACACCTCGCATTGTGTGAGGGCGTGAGGAGAATACGGTGGCCCTAGTGGCTTCTTGGGGAGCATTGTGCCTCCACACCGCTCTAACGGAGACGTACTTCCCCTTACCGGGAGGGAACTCCGGTAACACATCCTCGTCTCCATCGGCTCCACTTTTGGTTACCTCTTACCTTTACTTTGTGCAAGCTAATTATATTGTTATATCTTGCTTGCTTAGCTTGTTGTTGTGATTAGCATCATATAGGTTGCTCACCTAGTTGCACATCTAGCCAACCTATTTGTTGCTAAGCCTAAATTGTTAAAGAAAATTTAAAAATTGTTAGTTGCCTATTCACCGCCCCCCTCTAGTCAACCATATCGATCCTTTCAACTGGCTTGCACCCGTTGTATGCGAACGTAGAGTCTATCACACCCGATCATCACGTAGTGTCTCGAAACGACGAACTTTCGCAACGGTGCACACTCGGGGAGAACACAATTTTATCTTGAAATTTTAGTGAGGGATCACCTTATAATGCTACCGTCGTCCTAAGCAAAATAAGATGCATAAAAGGATTAACATCACATGCAAATCATAAGTGACATGATATGGCCATGAACTTGTGCTTTTGATCTCCATCTCCAAAGCACCGGCATGATCTCCATCGTCACCGACATGACACCATGATCTCCATCATCTTGATCTCCATCAATGTGTCGCCATGAGGTTGTCGCGCCAACTGTTGCTTCTACGACTATTGCTAACTCGTAGCGATAAAGTAAAGCAAAACGGCAAAAATAAATTAAAGACAACCCTATGGCTCCTGTCGGTTGCCGTACTCATCGACATGCAAGTCGTGATATTCTATACAATACATGATCATCTCATACACCACATATATCTCATCATGTAATTGGCCATATCACATCACAACATACTCTGCAAAAACAAGTTAGACGTCCTCTAATTGTTGTTGCATGTTTTACGTGGCTGCTACGGGTATCTAGCAAGAACAATTCTTACCTACGCAAAACCACAACGGTGATACACAAATTGCTATTCAACCTTCTCAAGGACCGCCTTTGTCAAATCCGATCCAACTAAAGTAGGAGAAACAGACACCCGCCAGCCATCTTTATGCAACGAAGTTACATGTTAGTTGATGGAATCGGTCTCTCGTAAGCGTACGAGTAAGGTTGGTCCGGGCCGCTTCATCCCACAATACCGCTGAATCAAGAAAAGACCAAGGGAGGAAGCAATCTGAATATCAACGCCCACAAACTCCTTTGTGTTCTATTCGTGATCTCATCTACACATAGACCTAGCTCATGATGCCACTGTTGGGGAACGTTGCATGGGAAACAAAAATTTTCCTACGCACACGCAAGATCTATCCATGGTGATGAGCATCTACGAGAGGGAGAGTAGATCTACATACCCTTGTAGATCGCTAAGCGAGAAGCGTTAAGAAATGCGGTTGGTGTAGTCGAACGTCTTCGCGATCCAAATCGCTAGCCGTCCCGCGATCCAATCACGATCTAGCGCCGAATGGACGGCACCTCCGCGTTCAGCACACGTACAGCTCGATGACGATCTCCGCCTTCTTGATCCAGCAAGAGAGAGCGGAGAGGTAGATGAGTTCTCCGGCAGCACAACGGCGTGGTGGCAGTGATGGTGAACTAATCCGGCAGGGCTTCGCCGAGCTCCGCCGAACTAATCTAGAGGAGAAACGATCTAGAGGAAGAAGTGGGCAGCACGTGGCAATTAGGGTTGGGGCTGCCCTCAAATCCTCTAGTATATATAGGAGGAAGGGAGGGGAGGAGACAGCCTCAAACCCTCCACAAGGAGGATTTGGCCGAACTAGGAGGAGGTGGAGGATTCCACCTCCAATCCTACTCCAAGTAGGATTCCAATCCTACTTGGAATCCTTCCCTCTCTTTGGGGTTTTTTCCTTTCCCACCTTCCTAGCCGCATGGGCCTTGTGCGGCTGGTTTGCCCAGCCCACTAAGGGCTGGTGCACCACCCCTCAGGCCCATGTGGCCTCCCGGCGTGGGTGGCCCCTCCCGATGGCCCTCCGGCACTCCCGGTACACTACCGGAAATACCCGAAACTTTTCCGGTGGCCAAAACGGGACTTCCTATATATCAATCTTTACCTCCGGACCATTCCGGAGTTCCTCGTGACGTCCGTGATCTCATCCGAGACTCCGAACAACCTTCGGTCACCACCATACATAACTCAATACTACCGAAACGTCACCGAACGTTAAGTGTGCAGACCCTGCGGGTTTGAGAACTATGTAGACATGACCGAGACACCTCTATGGTCAATAACCAATAGCGGGACCTGGATGCCCATATTGGTTCCTACATATTCTACGAAGATCTTTATCGGTTGAACCTCTATGTCAAGGATTCAGTTAATCCCGTACGATGTTCCCTTTGTTCTTCGGTATGTTACTTGTCCGAGATTCGATCGTCGGTATCTCTATACCTAGTTCAATCTCGTTACCGGCAAGTCTCTTTACTCGTTCCGTAATACAAGATCCCGTGGATAACACTTTAGTCACATTGCTTGCAAGGCTTATTGTGATGTATTACCGAGTGGGCCCTGAGATACCTCTCCGTCATACGGAGTAACAAATCCCAGTCTCGATCCATGCCAGCTCAACAGACACCTTCGAAGATACCTGTAGAGCATCTTTATAGTCACCCAGTTACGTTGTGACGTTTAATACACACAAGGTATTCCTCCGGTGTCAGTGAGTTACATGATCTCATGGTCATAGAAACAGATACTTGACATGCAGAAACAATAGCAATAAACTGACACGATCATATGCTACGTTCATAGTTTGGGTCTTGTCCATCACATCATTCTCCTAATGATGTGACCCCGTTATCAAATGACATCTCATGTCTATGGCTAGGAAACCTTGACCATCTTTGATCAACAAGCTAGTCTACTAGAGGCATACTAGGGACACAGTGTTGTCTATGTATCCACACATGCAATTGAGTTTACAATCAATACAATTATAGCATGGATAATAAACGATTATCATGAACAAGGAAATATAATAATAACCATTTTATTATTGCCTCTAGGGCATATTTCCAACAAAGAGGAGGTCACGAATCCTCCATTTAAGCCAGCGTGGTTAACTATTGATAAAGTTCACACGATTAGAGCCCTAGTGCTCTCTTTGTGGATATGAGAACGACTTGGAATACAGCAAACGATGTGGTGTGAAGATGCGTCGAAGAAAATCGTACTGTGTAGTTTGGATGTTTAGGGGATTGGAGCAAAACAATGATTGATGTCTTCTACATACTTTAATTCTTGAAAACTTTCTTGGGCCTCCAACGTAGAGGATTGTAGGACTACAACAAATTTCTCTCAAGTTGATGACCTAATACTATCCATCCGCGAGAGGTGCAAGTTGAAAGCGGTCCCTCTCAAACAAGTCTGCAATCAAAATGCAAGTACTCTCTTGTGTCCATAACACAACTAATACAATTGTTAGTTGTATAGGTGCGCTAGTTCGACGAAGAGATGATGTATGTGTAATATGGATAGTAGAAGTAGCTTTGTGTAATCTAAATAAATATGGATATCAAAGTAACAAGTAACAAAAGTAAATAAAAATGTTGTTTCAATGCTTGAAACAAGGCCTAGGGCACTGGATTAATATGTTAGTCCAAATAAAAAAGATATAAAAATGTACCGTAAGCATGTATAAATGATGTGAAGGTGGGAGAAAAGGAAGCTCCACCATGGCAAGAAAATTCAAAATGCCCAACAGATTGCTGCTTCGATCAGAGTCTTGATATCAACTTACACTACCACAGCTCAGCCAAAAGGAGGAATTCGGGAGGATGAATGCTACCTCCTAATGGACATGTGAAGCTCAATGCAGAGCCCTCGTTTGATCAAGACCTTCTTAAGGGGACATCTGATGCAATTATACGAGATGATAGGGGGAGATCATAAATGCAGGGAACATGAAATTTGACTTCTATTACAATATGCTCCCTGTTGAAGCTACTGTGTTGAGATCAATGAAAAAATAGCGTGCTATGAAAAAATAGCATGACCCTTAAAATATGCTATTAGCGTGCTATATCGCGCTATTAGCGAGACATTGTACATCGATTTATTTAGCGAGGCATTGCTAAGAACGCTATAGCGTGCTATTAGCGACGCTATAGCGCATTATTATTTTCACTGGTTGAGATATGTACTTTGCCTAGCACCAACAATCGGCTGCAACATGATCATTGTCAGTTCAGATAATCTTGAGGTCATCAATACGATGAATGAATGAGGGCGATCTATAGGTCCAGCTGCTGCACTCTTCGATGACCGCTATCATATTGCGTGCGGTTTCCGTTATACCTCGTTTGTGCAGTGCCCTAGGAGGCTAATACTGTTACTCATGAATAAGACAATTTGGCTAAGGGCCCGCCATGTCATAGCTTCCTTGTTGAGCCTCCCATCAAGCTCACCCCTCTCTTATTAAGCGATGTAACTCTGGTTAAATCATACATATAGAGGGGTATATGTGGTTCCAAAAATAAAATCAATTGCAAGCTATTCTGTTAGATGTATTTTCAGCTAGAGGAAGGGGATTTATATGTGGAAAGAGCAAAAACAGATAAAAAAAATAGAAAACGTTTGTCAAGAGTGGGATTTGAACCAACGCCCTTTCGGACCAGTACCTGAAACTGGCGCCTTAGACCAACTCGGCCATCTTGACGTTGCATTAACAGTCAAAAACAAATCCTATGTATCCAGGAGTCCTCCAACTACCCTCTCGCCAACCTTCCCCTTACTCTTTCCTTTCCTCATGCGCATTTCGTCAAACACACGACCCTGCGTCCGGCCGCTGGACTGAATTTGTCCTGTTTCCATTTCTTGGTCCACTGGCCCTGGGAGGAACATTTTTTATACGGAGCATTATTACATTCCGTTAAACTTCATCCCTGCATACGTATTACTCCCTCCGTTTCTAAATTTAAGTTTTTTTAGAGATTTCATTACGGACTACATACGAAGCAAAATGAATGAATCTACACTTTAAAGCATGTCTATATACATTAGTATGTACTGTATAGTGATTTTTTTTCAAAGACTTATATTTAGGAAAGGGGGGAGTACATGTCGTCAATAAGAGCTCTTGTTGCTTACGGCTGCCCTGTCTGGGATGTTTTACCTCTTCATGCATTACGCAAGCTCTTGCATTCCGTACTTTCATCCGTTTCTTTTTACTCTATGTTTTAGAATTATTAAAGTTTGACCTTTTGAATTCTTTTTGCTCCATGTGTAAGTCAAATTTATAAAGTTTGACTTAAAACAAATCTAATACACAGAGTAAAAAAAGATGATGCGTGTATTCTCAATGCACTTCTAGCCTGTCACACCATCAAGACAGAGACATTAATTACTAGCTCCTCAACTTCGCCTCCGCCACATGCATGTTAACTTTTTTCATATCCACCACGTAGGTTTTCGGCTGCTAATCCTTGTCACTCTTAGCAAATGAGTAGTTTTTCAGATTAAATTAGTAGTTAATTATACAAAATTGCTATATTATCATACATCGAGCATTGTTAGATCATAAACGGTTGTCCGATGAGATTTGGGAGATAGACATGAGAGCGGATACTAGTGGGCCCTTGCCGACGGAGTGCGCCCACCGGCATACCCTCGAAGATGAGTTAGTTTTGGGCAGGTCCTCGTGTTTGTGTTGGCATGTTTCGATGACAGTCCGCTCACAGCCTCGACTCACGATTTATCATATCATATCAGACTTATCATAATTCTATTAAGGTTGTCCAAATTCATATGTACCACATCTGTTTTAAATTATAAGACATTTTGGATATTTCAATATGGACTACATACATATTGAAATGAACAAACAAACAAGCCAAACTTTCCGTGCAAAACCAGATTAGGCAACAATTGTCAAGAAGGTGTTGCACACTTATGCTGAATCGACGGGACAACTAATCAATCCATCCAAGCGCTCCATCTTGTTTGCTGATAATTGTCTGCCAGAAGTCACATTGGAGGTGAGGAGTATTCTCAATATTTCTCAAGAAGTTTTCGAGCCCAAATATCTGGGTTTACCGGTCCCTGAAGGAAGAACGAGTAAAGGTTTATTGCAACCCATCGAGGCAAAGTTAAGCAAGAGACTTGTCGATTGGAGTGAGAGATATATTTCAATGGGAAGTAAGGAAGTATTAATTAAGGCGGTGGCCCAAGCAATCCCCACGTATGTGACGAGCGTTTTTAAATTGCCTATGCCAGTCTGTGATGACCTCTCCAGGATGATTAGGCAATATTGGTGGGGCATGGAGGAAGGAAAAAGAAAGATGGCGTGGCTATCATGGGACAAAATGATGTTACCGAAACCCATGGGGGGGGGGGGGGATGGGGTTTAGGGATATGAGAGCCTTTAACCAGACGTTATTAGCAAAGCAAGCATGGAGGTTAATAGAGCATCCTGAGAGCCTACTTGCAAGGCTGCTGAAAGCGAAATATTTCCCGTCTAGAGATTTGGTTGATACAGTTTTCAGTGCTAATGCTTCAGCGGTATGGCGTGGGATTGAGTATGGCCTTGAACTGGTTAAAAAGGGAATGATATGGCGTGTTCACAATGGCAGAAATTTACGAATATGGAGAGATCCTTGGGTCCCGAGGGGACCTTCCCTGAGACCGATCACTCCCAAAAGGAGGTGCAGGTTAAGAAGGGTGGCTCACCTCCTGAATGCCAATTTTTTTTTTAGAAAAGGAGGAATGCCTCCGGCCTCTGCATCAAAAAGATGCATGCGGCCTCCTGAATGCCAATGGAAGGTGGAATGTTGATTTGCTTAACACACATTTCTTCCCGGCTGATACCCATACTCTTCGGTCAATCAGAACATCTCCTAGCAATCGGGAACATTTCTTTCCTCATCTCCTAGCATGTTTTTTGAGTAAAAAGTGCATACCAGCTCGCAATGCAAGAGTTTAACAAGGGTGCTGGTAGCGCAAGACCAGAGGGCGATAGACCCTGTTGGAATCTGATTTAGAAGACCGAGGCACCCCACAAAATGTGTCACTTCGCTTGGAAGGTTGGAGTGGATGCGCTCCCAATAAATGAATGTAAACTGAAAAGACAGATGGGAGTTTCAGATTTGTGTAGCATTTGTCGAGCAGAGAAGGAAGGTTCCTTTCATTCCTTGATATTGTGCCCCCATGCAAGAAGACTCTGGGATGAGATGAGGAAAGAATGGCCGCTGCCACCGAATGAGGTGCCGAAAAACTCAGGACCGGAATGGTTGTTTGGCATCTTGGCCAATCAACCGGAGAAAGTCAGGGCGATGATCATCATGTTGTTATGGCGAGTATGGAGCTTGCAAAATGACATGGTTCATGGCAAGGAGGTCCCGCCGGCGCAGGTGTCCCGGCTGTACCTCGCCAGTTATCCGTCGTCTTATGATCAAGCATGCAAGAAGAGTGTTCAATTATATTCTCAGCCTGCAGATTTTTGTTCCAGTGCAAAGACGCCCTTGAAGCTGAGATTAGTGCAGTTTTGGGAGGGCTCTCTACGAGTTTGGAGCGATCTGATCGACCAATTGTTATTCAATCAGAATCTTCAGTCGCCATGGCAGCCCTGACAGATGACTCACTAAAATTATCTGCCTATGGACACTTGATTATAGAGATAAAGAAGCTTCTAGAGCTGCGTGGGTATGTTCTGCTGAAAATTAGTCGTAATCAAAATAGAATTGCTAGTAGTCTTGCTAATATAGGGATAACCGAAGGTAGCACTGCATGTTGGTTGCATCATGTTCCAGTGAATGTGAAAGAATTTGTATTAGCGGGCTGTAACACTATTTCTGAGGAATAAATACCCACTTTTTCCCCAAAAAAAAATGAACAAACAAACAAACAAACTGAACTATACATACATCTGATCCGAAAGAAAGTTATAATATCTTATACTCCATCTGTCTTAAAATGAAGACTTCTTTTTACACTATTTTGAGACAGAGGGAGTAATTCGGAACGGGGCTGTAACAGTAACCTAGCTAGTGATAGATCACCATGAGATCTTACGGGAGTGCATGTTTTGGGCTGGATTCTAGGTAGTTCAGCAGTTAGCCGTCGCGCGCCTTGTTATTGCCGTTCAAGCGGCGTATCACCTGCAGGTGCTCGTCGCCGGAGACGTGCAGGTGCAGGCGGAGGCCGGACAGCAGCTCCTCCTTGGCCCAGGTCAGCGGCCCCGTCGCGTGGAACGCCTTCATGACGCTCACGTACGCCTCCAGATCCAGACCATGCACGCGGTGGTCATGCTCCTCCGCTTGCCGATTTGGTTTCATCGTCGTCGCCGCCTCTTCCTCGTCCGCCGGGCCGGCCGGGCGGTGGTGCATTGTCGCGCTGGCGCTGGCGCTGGCACGACCGTCGTCGTTGGAATCTTGCCCCTCTTCCTCACTGCTCGACGGCCACGCTTCTTGATTTTCCTGGCAATGCTGCTCGCCGGCGGCGGGAACTGCACCAACGCCGCCGCTGTTGCTATTGCTTCCGTTGCTGCTGCTGCTGCTGCTGCTGTCTCCGTCGCTGCCATCCGCCGATGACGATGGATCAGACTTGCTACTGCTAGAATCGTCGTCACTGTCGTCGCTGCTGTCTCTGGCTGTAGCCGCTGTACCTCCAACCCCAACCACATCACACTCTTCATTACAGCAGTAGGGTTTATTGCTCGTCTCCTGCCGCGGTTTCTTCATCAGGTAACAAGGGTTGGCGTCGCCGTAACAGTGAGGCCTCTTGGCATCCCTGACTATGTCGCCGCCGTCCACCGTCACCGTGTGGCTGCTCCTCTTCATCGTCTTGCCCAGCATGATGGCGGCATGGGGCGCGGCCAACTTGCCGCCTCCATTGTTGCCATTGTTGGCTTTGCCATTGACGTTCTTGCCGGCGATGGGGCGCGACGGCACGACGCTCTCGGCGGGGATCTTGTTACCCTTGTGGAGCACGACCCAGCCTTTCTCCCCGTACACCTGCCGGGGCCGGAGCGCGCCGCGGTCCGCCGTAAGTACCTGGGCCGAGCCAACGATCTTGACCTCGAACCGGCCGCCGTGGCCGCCGGCGACGGCCACGACCTCGGCCCACTTCCACAGGCTGCCGTCCAGCACCTCGACGTTGTCGCCGGCGGCGAGGTCCGCGGGGAGCTTGACTGTGGGGTCCGGGAGCGGGCGGACGAACTTCCTCAGGATGCGGCCCGAGTCCGGGCCGCCGTCGAACCAGCGCATGACGTAGGAGTGGCCGTTGCCCCAGCCCAGACCACCTCGCCGGCGCGCCAGGCGCCCATGGCCATGGGAGGCGCCACCCCGTCCGTGGTGACCCACGCCTCCAGGCTCATGCCCAGCGTGATCCTCATGGCGGGCCGATCCTGTGCCTGTTCCCTCGATGATCCCCTCCCTCTACCGTTGTATCTTTGGACTCTGGACGCAGCGAACTCGCGGCGCGGCGCTATATATAAAACTCGGCGACAGGGAGAGAGATACGAGTCTGGTCGGATTCGATGAGACGCCGTCGCCGAGTTCTTGGGCGACTCGGAACCGACACGTACTCCAACAAGCTAGCTCACCGTACGGATCGAGTACGACACTGACACGGCCGCCGGCAACGACGTGTGACTGGGACTTGACGGTGGACGGTTTCCCAGAGGACGATGGCGATCAACGGCGCGAACAGAACACGTTGTTGTCGTGGTCTAAGCTAGGCTTAGTTCACACAAGAATAAAACTCTTAGGGCAACTTGGACGCCAACCCTCAAACCGTCAGCAAGCATTCGGAACAAACGGTTTGGTCACAATTTGTCAATCAATGGGTATCCTATGGGTCTGCGGACTCGTATGCTCCTTGTTTTTTCGAAAACAGGATGCAAACCATTGGGCTTTCACTAGTAGAAAACAGGGTTTTAAAACGGGCCAGAATATTGCATTAGTCTTGGTTGTGTTACGAATAAGGACTGATGGGTGCATCAGTCCCGGTTCGTGAGGCCAGGGCGCCGGCCGGGCCTCGGCGGGAACCAATCCCGGTTCGTGTGACCCTTTTAGTCTCGGTTCCAGACACGAACCGGGACTCGTCCTGGCCGAGCCCCTTTAGTCCCGGTTGGTGGCTGGAACCGGGACTAAAGAGGCACCTTTAGTCCCGGTGCTAGCCACCAACCGGGGCTTATACAACGCCTATATATATGCTCGCCCCTGCCCGCTCACTCCTCTGTTTTTTGGCCGGGCGGCGTTTGGGAGGTGTGTTGCTCTCTGTTCTCACCTCCTATGCACATGAGGTGTTCGATGAAATGCCGCAGCCACACTTAAGTTTTCTCCTCTCCAAGCTCGACCTCCAAGCTACATTTTCCTTAAGATTTGTTTAGGTTTGGCGGTGCACCAACTATACAAGTGTTCTAAAAGGTTAACGACTTCATCGTTTTATCTCTCACTGCTAGTTTAGCTCATTTCAAATGCTCTAGAAGTATGAATTTTATGTATTTATTTTGGTCACTACTGTACTTTGGTTTTAATGTGATGATGAACTTCTATTAATTTGGTCACTTCTCTATTCATGATGTTTTGTAATGGTTTTTGATACACTTAATTATATAATACACGCAGATGAACCGGCAATGGATGCACGGTGACCGACGGACCTCTGAGTACATTAAGGGCCTGCATAATTTTCTCGAAGTGGCTGAGGCAACCAAGCAAAATGGTTTTATGTATTGTCCATGTACTATCTGTGGGAATACGAAGGATTACTCTAATTCGAAAACCCTTCACGTCCACCTGCTTGAGAAGGGTTTCATGCCACACTATAATGTTTGGACCAAGCACGGAGAAAGAGGGGTTATGATGAAAGACAACGAAGAAGAAGAGGATGATGACAACTATCCGCCCCCTGAATACGGTGATGCTGCAATGGGGGAAGCTGAAGATCAAGAGGAAGAACCAGACGATGTGCCCGATGATGATCTTTGCCTGGTCATTGTTAATGCAAAGAGACAATGCCAAAGTGAAAGGGAGAAGTTGAAGTTCGATCGCATGTTAGAGGATCACAAAAAAGGGTTGTACCCAAATTGCGAAGATGACAACACAAAGCTCGGTACCACACTGGAATTGCTGCAATGGAAGGCAGAGAATGGTGTATCTGACAAGGCATTTGAAAAGGTGCTGAAAATAATGAAGAATAAGCTTTCAAAGGACAACGAATTGCCCGACAGTACATACGAAGCAAAGAAGGTTGTCTGCCCTCTAGGATTGGAGGTGCAGAAGATACATGCATGCCCTAATGACTGCATCCTCTACCGCAGTGCGTACGAGGATTTGAACGCATGCCCGGTATGCTGTGCATTGCGGTATAAGATCAGACGAGATGACCCTGGTGATGTTGAGGGCCAGCGCACCGGGAAGAGGGTTCCTGCGAAGGTGATGTGGTATACTCCTATAATACCATGGTTGAAACGTTTGTTCAGAAACAAAGAGAATGCCAAGTTGATGCGATGGCACAAGGAAGACCGTAAGAAAGACGGGAAGTTGAGAGCACCCGGTGATGGGTCGCAGTGGAGAAAGATCGAGAGAAAGTGGGAGGACTTTACAGGTGACCCAAGAAACGTATAGTTTGGTTTAAGTGCAGATGGCGTTAATCCTTTTGGGGATCAGAGCAGCAAGCATAGCACATGGCCTGTGACTCTATGTATGTATAACCTTCCTCCTTGGTTGTGCATGAAGCGGAAGTTCATTATGATGCCAGTGCTCATCCAAGGCCCTAAGCAACCCGGCAATGACATTGATGTGTACCTAAGGCCATTAGTTGATGAACTTTTACAACTGTGGAATGGAAAAGGTGTACGTGTGTGGGATGAGAACGAACAGGAGGAATTTGACCTATATGCGTTGCTGTTTGTAACCATCAATGATTGTCCTGCTCTCAGTAACCTTTCAGGACAGACAAACAAGGGATACCACGCATGCACGCACTGTTTAGATGACACCGATAGTATATATTTGGACAAATGCAGGAAGAATGTGTACCTGGGGCATCGTCGATTTCTTCCGACCAACCATCAATGTCGAAAGAAAGGAAAGCATTTCAAAGGTGAGGCAGATCACCGGAAGAAGCCCGCCCTCCGTACTGGTGATCACATACTTGATATGGTCAATGATTTACAAGTAATCTTTGGAAAGGGTCCTGGTGGACTATCTGTTCCGAATGACGCTGAGGGACGCGCACCCATGTGGAAGAAGAAATCTATATTTTGGGACCTACCCTATTGGAAAGACCTAGAGGTCCGCTCTGCAATCGACGTGATGCACGTGACGAAGAATCTTTGCGTGAACCTGCTAGGCTTCTTGGGAGTGTATGGGAAGACAAAAGATACACCGGAGGCACGGGAGGACCAGCAACGTGCGCACGAAAAAGACGGCATGCATCCAAAGCAGTATGAAGGTCCTGCCAGCTACGCTCTTACCAAAGAAGAGAAGGAAATCTTCTTTGAATGCCTGCTCAGTATGAAGGTCCCGTCTGGCTTCTCGTCGAATATAAAGGAATAATAAATATGGCAGAGAAAAAGTTCCAGAACCTAAAGTCTCATGACTGCCACGTGATTATAACGCAACTGCTTCCGGTTGCATTGAGGGGGATTCTACCGGAAAACGTTCGATTAGCCATTGTGAAGCTATGTGCATTCCTCAATGCAATCACTCAGAAGGTAATCGATCCAGAAATCCTACCAAGGTTAAAGAGTGATTTGGTGCAACTCTTGTCAGTTTCGAGCTGGTGTTCCCACCATCCTTCTTCAATATCATGACGCACGTCCTAGTTCATCTAGTTGACGAGATTGGCATTCTGGGCCCTGTATTTCTACACAACATGTTCCCCTTTGAGAGGTTCATGGGAGTCTTAAAGAAGTATGTTCGTAACCGTGCTAGGCCAGAAGGAAGCATCTCCATGGGCCATCAAACAGAAGAAAGCATTGGGTTTTGTGTTGACTTTATTCCTGACCTTAAGTCGATTGGTCTCCCTCAATCGCGGTATGAGGGGAGACTGACTAGAAAAGGCACGCTAGGAGCGAATTCAATAATATGTAGGGATGGGCATTCTTGGTCTCAAGCACACTACACTGTTCTACAGAATTCTACCTTGGTGACCCCGTATGTCAATGAATACAAGAATATTCTGCGCTCCAAACACCCGGAGCAGTGTGACGACTGGATTACATGTGAACACATCAGGACTTTCGGCAGTTGGTTGCAAACACATCTCATGGGTAACACCACTGTTGCAGATGAGTTGTACTCGTTGGCCAGGGGACCATCTTCGACTATATTGACTTACAAATGGTACGAGATAAATGGGAATACATTTTACACGATCGCCCAAGATCAAAAGAGTACCAACCAAAAAAGTGGTGTCCGCTTTGATGCAGCAACCAACAGGGGAAATGACACATATTATGGTTACATAGTGGACATATGGGAACTTGACTATGGACATGATTTTAAGGTCCCTTTGTTTCGGTGCAAATGGGTTAATCTGTCAGGAGGCGGGGTACAGGAAGACCCGCAGTATGGAATGACAACAGTGGATCTGAACAATCTTGGGTACACAGATGAACCATTCGTCCTAGTCAATGATGTGGCGCAGGTTTTCTATGTGAAGGACATGTCTACCAAACCGAGAAAAAGAAAAGATAAGGAAGCGAATACATCATACGATGAGCCAAAGCGCCACATAGTTATTTCAAGGAAAAGAGACATCGTGGGAGTGGAGGGCAAGACAGACATGTCTGAAGTTTATGAAAAGTTTCATGAAATTCCTCCCTTCAAAGTGAAGGCTGACCCAAGCACCCTGTTAAACGATGAAGATTATCCATGGTTACGGCGCAATAAGCAAGGGACACACGCGAAGAAAAAGTGAAGACTTTCTCTCCACAACTATTCTGATGATGGCTTTGATCTAGAATATCACTGCAGTTACATGTCAAGAAATGAAATGCCTTTTGTAACTGATGAGTTTTTGTCTGAAACCCTGATACTTCGAAAGAGATTGTTCATTTTGTACATGAAGTGCATCCAGTTTTTGCCGTAACCCTCTCAACTTTTTAGCACATGCTATGTGGGTGAAATGATGATACCATGCCAACTTTCAACCATTTCAGAGTTTATTTGCATTGCTTTTCAATTCAGGGTCATCTTAGCTCAAAATAAATCATGAAATGCATGAAAAATAGCAAATGAAGTCAGAAAAGGTTTGAAAAGTGATGATGTGGCTTTGAATGGTGCATATTGAATGCATAAAAAGTCTTGAGTTGAAATATGTTTAAAAATTTGAAATCCTTTTGTAACTGATGAGTTTTCGTCCAAAACCCTGACACTTCGAAAGAGATTGTTCATTTTGTACACGAAGTGCATCCAGTTTTTGCCGTAACCCTCTCAACTTTTTAGCACATGCTATGTGGGTGAAATGATGATACCATGCCAACTTTCAACCATTTCAGAGTTCATTTGCAGTGCTTTTCAATTGAGGGTCATTTTAGCTCAAAATAAATCATGAAATGCATGAAAAATAGTAAATGAGGTCAGAAAAGGGTTGAAAAGTGATGATGTGGCTTTGAATGGTGCATATTGAATCCAGAAAAAGTCTTGAGTTAAAATATGTTTAAAAAATTGAAATCCCTTTGTAATAGACGTGTTTTCCCAAGGTTATTTGTAATAGACGATGCGGTCCGAGATAGACATCTTCCAAAAGTTATTTTTGTTAAAAACTTTAATAGCAAAAAGAATATTCATAAAGTATTTTTTGTTAAGAACTTTTAATATGCAAAAAAATAACATAAAAAAATAGCAAAAATGAACATAGATGCGCTTATAGGGAAAATTCGACCTAAAATCAGAGTGAAATTCACTTTGATTTCAGGTCAAATTTCCCATATAAGGGCATCTATTTTCACTTTGAGAGGAACTCAACAAGGCAGAGAGGGGCGGGCTTATAAACCGGTGCGAGCGCCCCTCACTTGGCGAGGTGGGACTAAACTCCCACCACAGCCAGGACCAACCCTTTAGTCCCGGTTGGTGGCTACAACCGGGACCAATGCAGCCCTTTCGTCCCGGTTGGTGGCTCCAACTGGGACTAATGCCCCCCTTTTGTCCCGGTTGGAGCCACCAACCGGGACCAAAGGTCTCTGCTTCCCGCCCTTTGGGCTGCTGAAAATGACCTTTGGTCCCGGTTGGTGGCTCCAACTGGGACAAAAGGGGGGAATTAGTCCCGGTTGGAGCCACCAACCGGGACGAAAGGTGTTCGCATATAAGGCGGGACTTGTCGAAATTTCCCCAATCTCTCCCATTCGCCCCGACGCTGCGAGGCTGCCGGAGCTCGCCGCCGCCCCCGAGCCCGTCCTCGTCGTCGCCGCTGTCCCCGAGCCTGTCCTCGTCGTCGCCGCCGCCCCCGAGCCCGTCCTCGTCGTCGCCGCCGCCCCCGAGCCCGTCCTAACCGCCGCCCCCGAGCCCGTCGTCGCCGCCGCCCCCGAGCCTAACCTCGCCGCCGCCCCGAGCCCGTCCCCGCGCGCCTCCTCGTCCTCGTCGACGTCGTCGCCGCCCCCGACGCCGGACGCCGCCCGCGCCACCTCCCCGAGCCCTGTCGTCGCCGCCCGCGCCTCATCCCCGAGCCCGTCGTCGCCGGTGAGCTCCTGCCCCCTGCTCCTGCCCCCTCCTCCGCGGCCACCGCGGCCGTGTGCGCCGGCGCCGCTGGCCTGCCCCGGCCCTCGCACGCGTTTTATTTTTCTGTTTGTTTTACTATTTTTATTAGTTGTTTTAGTTTGTTTTATTAGTTGTTTTAGTTTGTTTTATTAATTTGTTGTTTTAGTTGTAAAAAAGTTTTAGTTGTTTTAGTCGGCGAACCCGAGGAGTCCTCGAGGATCGCCGGGGAGGAGTCCCCGACGATCGCTTAAGTAGAAAATGTGTCATTGTTGTTAAATATGTTATTATTGTCATAGTTGTCAAATGCAATCATCTTTATTAAAGTTTATTAAATAGTAGGAATTTAAATAGTTGTAGAATTTGTTCTCGACGTCGACAATGCCCGGCCCGCATCCTTGTCGTCGACTCGGCGCCGGTGACCACCTGCTTGAGAGGCGCCATGTCCGGGACTGGGCTCCGCCGGGCTGGCACTGAGAGGTGCTGCCTTCCGGGGCGCCCAGCTTGGTGAGGAATGAGGGTCCCGTCGTCGACCCAAAGGTTCTTTGGTGGCGGTCGCGTGGACCACTGTCGGTGCAGAGGGAGCCGGCCCCAGCGGAGGTGGTACGTCGCCGTGTCAGGGAGGAGGACGAGCACGTCCGACGCTACATGGTTGCGTTGGACCCCAGGTTCTCCAATACCTGGCAGGTTCTTCAGGGATCTCACCCGAGCTATGATCCTGTCGTAGTTCCTTCTCTTTGGGTGTCCACTGCCTGCGCCGCGAGACATCAACTATATCTGTATTAGTGATATTATATAATAATATTCGAGATGTATTAATGATAATATTCGATGATGTATTAGCGATACTATTCGATGATGTATTAGGGATATTATATGATCGTATTGTTGCATTGCCTTGTATTGATTTGCATATCTCATGTTTGTATATTGCCATGTTGTATAATATTTGCAGAAACTATGGATCAAAGAGACTTAGAAAAAGAACAGTTTTGGGGGGATATAATCCGCGCCGGAGGTGATCCCTTGTCGTATCTCAACGACACCGATTATCAGGAAGGAGAGGATGACGGCTCCGGTGATCCAACAATGGAGAAGGAAGGAGATCATGACGGCTCCGGTGACCGAATGGCGGAGGAAGGAGATCATGATCACGGCTCCAGTGATCGAACGGAGGAGGGAGCCTCAACTGTTTCAAAGTCCGACGAGGTAAGGAGACGAGGCCCGAAGAAAAGGTTGCGCCCGGATGAAAGGTTCACGATCACAGAAGTCGCGAAAGATGGCCAACCGATTGCTCCCAAGCGGACCAAGGATGCATTTGTACATCAGTGTGGAGTTGTTGTTAGGGACTATGTCTCGATCAACACCCATCAATGGAATAAGAATAATAAGGACCCTGAAGTTTCTTATGTCCATGATAGACTGAAAGATGATCTTTGGACCGAGCTGATGGCAAATTTCAGCTTACCGCGAGAGGAGGATCCGAATAACCCAGTTATAGAGCGAAAGGTCAAGGCGTTTGCTCTTAAGAAGATGGCAGAACTATTCAGGAACTGCAAGAAAGAGTTGAACACAAAGTTTCTCGAGAAAGAGGAGACTCCGAAATTCGTCGGTCGACAAGAGAAGATAAGAGATCAATGGCCCGAATTTGTGGCCTACAAGAAATCGGAGAAGGGTAAGAAATGGTCACTGACAAACAAGAAAAATGCTGCAAGGAAGAAGTATCACCATCACACGGGGTCAGGTGGCTACTACAAAGCCCGACAGTTGTGGGACAAAGCTGAGCAAGACCTGCTTGCTAAGAATGTCCAACCAGCGACATTGCACTGGCCAGATCGTTGAAGGACTTGGTTCTTCGGGGTTGGGGGAACTTTGGACCCAGAAACAGGGGAGTGTGTTTGGACTGACGAGCAACTTGCAATACCCTTCCGGAAGCTTCAGGCAGTAATCAAGGCAGCGCAGTAAGGGACGTTCATTCCCGACAGAGAGAAGGACGAGCTGACAGAGGCCCTCGGGAATCCTGAACACCCTGGACGAACACGAGGCACACCAGGCTCCATTTCGTGGAAGCATGGGTTTCCCGACAGCGGTGGTTATAGAAGCCGAGAGAGAAAAAGGAAACATGAAGCAAGCGAAATGCAGAAGCTCGGTGCAAGATTAGCAAAACTAGAGGAACATGAGAGCCAGCGAGCTACCGGCCAACCATCTGAGCGGCACGAAGATCCTTCCTTCGACGCTACCTGACGGGGATATTACCCCGCGATATGACCCGGCAGACATGCTGACCCGGCAAACAGTACTGACCCGGAGAACAGTACTGACCCGGCAGACATGCTGACCCGGCAAACAGTACAGACCTGGTTACAGTTCTAACCCGGCAGCTACAGTGTCAGGGTATAACCCGGCAGCTACAGTGTCAGGGGTGTAACCCGGCAGCTACAGTGTCAGGGGTGTAACCCGACAGCTACAGTATCAGGGGTAACCCGGCAGCTACAGTGTCAGGGGTGTAACCCGGCAGCTACAGTGTCAGGGGTAACCCGGCAGCTACAGTACCAAGATGGTAACCCGGCTACAGTGTCAGGAGGCTAACCCGGCTACAGTGTCAGGAGGATAACCCGGATGCTACAGTGCCAGGAGATGAACAGTGTTATCAGACAGTCACGGAGACGAGTCTCTGAAGATAAGCCCTGGTTGTAACCCGCCCGGTGTAAGCCGCCCGGGACGGGTTACAAGCCCAGGACTCGGAAGCCCATGAAGAGAAGCCCGCGATGGGAAGCGATCAATCCGACTTAGACTCTATATGTAAACCGCCCCTTCAGCCTTTATAAGGAGGGGCGGGTCACCCCCAGAGGGTCAGGTTAGACGTCTCATAGACAGGTCTCATAGACAGGTCTCATAGACAGGTCAGAAAAGATAGTCAGATTAGAGGGTCTCGAGATTAGAGGTGCTGATTCCGCACCCTTGTAACCGAGATTGTCATCGTCATCAATATAAGACACAAAGCAGGACGTAGGCTTTTACCTCCATCGGAGGGGCCGAACCTGGGTAAAAACTCCGCGTCTCTCGTCCCGCTCAACCCCTCTCAAGCTACCAGTTACGTGCGATGACCCCACACCTTAAGTCCGTTAACCCGGACATCTGCCGTGACAAATCCACGACAGTTGGCACCCACCGTGGGGCCTAAGCACGGTGGTGTTAAGTTCTTGAAGGGTTCTTTCTCAGGGACCGAGAAATTCACAATTTTTCGGATAAAGAAAGACTCAGCTTGGAAGGATTTGCGCCAGTTTTATGCTTATTGGTCCGGAGTTACGATCGGCGAAATTTAATTCAAGAAGGTTAAGGTGGCGTTTGTGCGTCACCACGAGTCGCCGAGATCAACAAGAACCACCACAAGTCGCCGAGGAAGCAGCCACGGACCGAAGATCGTTCTTTCCACACGGAGACTATGGTCAAACCACCCTTGACCGGGAAAAGGATTGCGTTCGCTGGGAATCGAACCATGTCCTCCTGATGATATACGGCGTTTGAAAGAAATAAACCATAGTCACGCCTTTTTCCTAGAGAGAAGACCGAGTCAAATACAAAGAAGCCTCAAGTAGTACTTTGACCCGGAGACAGAGCTCCGCTCCAGCCACGACCGAAATTTCGAGCCGCCGGCGTCTTCAACATGCTATGCGAGCTGCCACGGCCGGGTGATCTACTGGACTGGCTCTACTCCGCCCCGGCCGGCGTCACCTTGTTGCTGCGGCCTCAACCCGCCGGCGCCTCTCCATCAACTTGTCCCCCTTACGCACGCTGTCGCTGCAAGCCGCCAGGGCCCTCTCTGAACAGCCGTCGCCGCTGAGCCGCCGTGGCTCCGCGAACAGCCGCCGCCGAGCCCTGTATTGCCGAGCCGCCGAGCACGCCTCGAGTCGCTACCCCGAGTCGCCGCCTTGGCCTCGTTCCGAGACGCCGCCGCGCCCGTCGACTCGCCGCCGCGCTCGTCAACCCGCCGCGGCCCCGTCGACCCGCTATGCTGGAGTCCGCCGCGGTGCTAACCGGCCGTCGCCTTGCGACCGAGCTGCCGGCGCTGACCTGCCGTCTCTGTTCTGGCCATGACCCGGCCTTCTCTGTGGCCGAGTCGCCCTCGCCGCGCCGCCGCATGGACAAATCGTCCCTGGCCGCGTCCGGGTCGCCCCGCCGAGCCGCCTCCAAATCGCCTCGCCTCTGCGTCGTGTTGCTGCTCCCATCGCCGCCTCAGCCACTACGGCGGGTCATCCGCTGCCGACGTGCCTCTGCTTCCACCGCGGCTGTGCAACCCATCGCCTCTGCCATGAGCCGCCGGTGCGCCTCCTCATGAGCCGCCGCCGCACCACGAGCCGGCTGGCCGCGCCCCCGCTCGACCCGCGACCCGCCGTGGCCGGCTCCACCCGCCGCGCCCGTTGCGCCACTGAGCCGCCATCGCCGCCTCGCCACCACCAAGCAACCCCGCCATGGCCAAGACGCCGCTCCCGCCTCTCCTAGCTGCCATGAGCCTCCCTGTGGCCGCGCACCCCACCCCGCCGGCTTTGCTGGCCGTTCTAGCGCCTTGCAGCCGCCGAGGTCCACCCGCCGTGGCCGGCGACGAGCCGGCCCCGAGCCGCCCCGCCACGCCCCTACAGCTCCATCTCGCCATCTCTAGGCACTGCTACGGGCAGCCCCCGCGCGCCTCGCGTCCGAGCCGCCTCCAAGCACCTCCTCTGCCGGCTGCACTGCGCCGCCTTGAGCCGCCGGCCGCCCCGCCGGTTCGCCCCGCTGCCGAGCCGTCGTGGCCGGCGCCGCCTTCAAGCCCGTCCGCGCCGTTTCCACATCTGCTCCGCCGGCCGCCGTTGTGGCCGCTTCCACCTCTGCCACGGCTAAGACGCCGAGAGCCGCCCCGGCAGAGCCGCCGTAGCGAAGCTCCGCCCCTGCCGCAGACTCGCACCGGCTAAACTGCTGCTGCGCCCGTGCTCGCCTCCCATAGCCGCCGCGCGGCCGCAGTCGAACCGCCCGCCGGCTACGACCCGCCTCACCTCGCCCATGACCGTCCCCCGGCGGCTCGACCGCCACCCCGCCTCACCTCGCCACTTCCGCTGCGCCCCTGCTACCTTGAGCCGTCGCACTTGCTGAGAGCTCAAAGTGCACGGTTGGTGGGAGGATAAGGTAAGGGGGGGAAGTGGAGGCCGGTTGAAAAAAAAAATGTGGAAGACATGGTGTCAAGAAGATAAGAAGCATCACCGGCGTCCGAATTCATCCGACGAAAAATTCAGGTGGTATTCATCTTATGTATTTTTCCATACATATTAACTCTTTTGAGAGCAATTACTTTGGTCTGTATAAATATACGCAGGACAACTCTCAACTACAAACGTGGTTTATACGGCGGCTTACAAACGCCCGCGGCCGAGTTACCCGTCTGCACCGGTTTACAACGCTGCGGCCATCTCTCGCGACCGTGCCAGCTTACAACGCTGCGGTCGTCTCTCCTGTTCGCGCCGGTTTACAATACCACAGCTGACTCATCCGTCCACGCCGTATCCAATGTCGCGGCCGGCTCACTCGTCCGTGACTAAGTCGCCACCTGTGCGGCCCGGACTATTTCCAACAACTTTGGAGCAAATCAGAACATATTATCAACCTCTACTTCGGGGTCAACGGACAGGCGCACAAGTCGCCGCAATTACAGTCTTGGTTAACTTCAACAACCGGCTGGGATTAAACCGTGGACAAGATCATTGACATGACACAGTTCATACGGAATCACTCATAACCCGCCAAGGTTAAACTTCAACATATTCCAGCGTCCTGCTGTCAACTATATGCCGGCTCATGCTACGGCCAACAAATTCAAGAACCCCGGATCACCCGATCTCGGGGGCTACTACCACATTGGTGAAAGTTTAAAAGCTGTCAGAATATTTCCGGCACAAGCATCCGGTTCAAAAGGAATTCATCTCTCGCAAGACCGAGTTTTCAAAAAATTAAAAGTTGCCCAAGAGGACGAGCCGCCATGATGCACCGTTCAAACATGGGTACCCTGATTCATTGAATCATCAGTCACATGGAGACTTCTGCCGTTTCTTCAAAAAAGATGGCGGTTTATAAGAAGGTGCATAAGTTGACATCGTCGACAAGGTCGTTTGGGGGCTTTCAATCCGCCGGGTTAAGCTTCAACCCTCTCAGTCAGGCTCTTCAGCCAATATAAGGCGGGTCATGGACCTAAAGGTTGACTCCGTCAACAAAGATCACTAGGGGTGCAGCGAGTTCTAAAACTTACCTCCTTTTCGATCTGCAAGGCCGGGTTATACATGCCTGTAAGTAGATGCGCTTTGTCAGGGGTGCAGCGAGTTCTAAAAACTCACCCTCTGCAAAGGCCTCTTACAGCGGCGAGGCAAACCCTTACATCCGCAAATCCGAGTTATACCTGCCTGTAAGTTGATGCCGCTTTGTCAGGGGTGCAGCAAGTTCTAAAACTTACCCCCTGCAAGGGCCTCTTACAGCGGCGAGGTAAACTCTCCCACCTGCTGTGTCTCTCTCTGGTTCGTTGCGCTCTTATCAGTTAATCTCGCCTAGAGACCCTGAGCCGTTCAAAGGAGTTGACGGTCAATCTCGTTAGAGACCCTGCACTGGTATGAGTTCAAGCATCGAGTCCACCCAGAAGAACCATCATATGAATTTTTTGGAAGGCAAAGCAAGAAACATCATACATTGCATTGCATCATACATTACATCATGCATTGCATCATATTTACATATCATGCCGGTTTGCCAAACCGGGTCAGAGCAAGATTGTGAAAGAGGAAGCAAGACTATACGAGATTTTAACATCTCCGGGTTGTGCTTTTTCAAGCCGCCCTTACAACAATGCAGAATATACTCTGTTTTGTTTATTTTTGCAGGACTTGTCTTATAAGATAAGCCGCCAGAACAAAATAGATCTTTAATAGCCAACATGGCTGGATCTTCATCATGGATTTATCATATATTCGCCGGGTTGCACCGCAACTACGGGCAGGGATTTCATATCAAAGACAAAGGAATTATTCCAGGATATTCATTCCGGGTTATATTACAACCACGGTCAAGGATTCATCCAACAATTATGATGAGTCGTATTATTATCACAATAGTCCCGAGTCGCCGCAGGCAGACGACCCGGCACTTGGGGGCTACATTATTCAAGTCAAGTTTATATCAAGTATGCAAAGTCCCATGTCGCTGCAAGCACCACGGCACTTGGGGGCTAATGCAAGCTGGTTCTCAAAGCATTACATTGTCAACAAGACCCTGTTATCTCAAGGAGTTGAGCAAGTCTTTCAATATTTTTCTAAGTCCCAGCCCAGTACTTCTTACTGACCTGGCACTTGGGGGCTACACCACTCAGATCAAATTTTCTAAAGTCCCAAGTCGCCGCAGGCGTGCGACCCGGCACTTGGGGGCTACAGTATTCAGTTGTTCAAAACAGATTATAAGGTACAAATTGAAGACCCGGCGCATCACATATTGATGAGCCGGCCCTTGGGGGCTACACCAGCTGAAGCTTTATAAGGTATAAGACAGTTATAAGTCCCAGGCTGCTGCAGGCAAGACAACCTGGTACTTGGGGGCTACACAATCAAAGATATTGTTGCAAAGCGCCAAGTCATCATGGATCAACTTGGAGCTTGGGGGCTACAGGTAATATGAATATATCAAAAAATTGGAGAGAGATTTCAAGATGTCAATTTCAGCTGGAGTCCAGTTATTTGACCCGGCGTCACCAACAATCATGACCCGGCACCATCAATGATTATAACCCGGCGGAGGAGACCCGCCAAGAACATTGAAGGCCGACTCAACGGCATATGGGTATTGTATTCCCAATATTTTGTTTCAAAGGACATATACCTGCAAGACGATGGAGCTTACCATGAATAAATTCAAGCTAACCTGGGGGCTAATGACGGGGATATTACCCCGCGATATGACCCGGCAGACATGCTGACCCGGCAAACAGTACTGACCCGGAGAACAGTACTGACCCGGCAGACATGCTGACCCGGCAAACAGTACAGACCTGGTTACAGTTCTAACCCGGCAGCTACAGTGTCAGGGTATAACCCGGCAGCTACAGTGTCAGGGGTGTAACCCGGCGGCTACAGTGTCAGGGGTGTAACCCGACAGCTACAGTATCAGGGGTAACCCGGCAGCTACAGTGTCAGGGGTGTAACCCGGCAGCTACAGTGTCAGGGGTAACCCGGCAGCTACAGTACCAAGATGGTAACCCGGCTACAGTGTCAGGAGGCTAACCCGGCTACAGTGTCAGGAGGATAACCCGGATGCTACAGTGCCAGGAGATGAACAGTGTTATCAGACAGTCACGGAGACGAGTCTCTGAAGATAAGCCCTGGTTGTAACCCGCCCGGTGTAAGCCGCCCGGGACGGGTTACAAGCCCAGGACTCGGAAGCCCATGAAGAGAAGCCCGCGATGGGAAGCGATCAATCCGACTTAGACTCTATATGTAAACCGCCCCTTCAGCCTTTATAAGGAGGGGCGGGTCACCCCCAGAGGGTCAGGTTAGACGTCTCATAGACAGGTCTCATAGACAGGTCTCATAGACAGGTCAGAAAAGATAGTCAGATTAGAGGGTCTCGAGATTAGAGGTGCTGATTCCGCACCCTTGTAACCGAGATTGTCATCGTCATCAATATAAGACACAAAGCAGGACGTAGGCTTTTACCTCCATCGGAGGGGCCGAACCTGGGTAAAAACTCCGCGTCTCTCGTCCCGCTCAACCCCTCTCAAGCTACCAGTTACGTGCGATGACCCCACACCTTAAGTCCGTTAACCCGGACATCTGCCGTGACAAATCCACGACACTACCCCACCATCTCAGCGGAGAAGCAGCGTGGCTTCCATGGAGCTCGTTCAGCCTGATTTCATGGCTCCTCGCTACCCCGTGGATAGTATCACGGCGGCTGAACATTGCGAGCTAATGACGAAATGCCAGAACCTGACCTTCAAGGCGGCGGTCGGCTCTGTTGTACCTCCTCGAGCTAAGGGAACTTTCCATTGCCGTCCGATTCCACATGGCTATGCTGTTGTGACGGTGGATGAAATAATGAATGGATTTGAGGGGCTGGAGCTTGACAACCCTACAGGTGAAGAGGATATTATTCTTTTCGAAAATGCTTTGAGGAGTACCTGTCTATGGAGAAAAGAGTACATCAAGCTTCCAAACTAGACGCCTCAGCAGACTCAGCCTCCTCCGGCGCGTCAGGGCACTCCGCCTCCTCCTCCTCCTCCGGCGCGTCAGGGCACTCCGCCTCCTCCTTCTCCTCCTCTGTCGCGTCAGGGCACTCCGCCACCTCCGGCACGTCAGGGCACTCCGCCTCCTCCTTCGCCTCCTCCGGCGCGTCAGGGCACTCCGCCTCCTCCTCCTCCTCCTCCGGCGCGTCAGGGAACTCCGCCTCCTCCGGCGCGTCAGCAACGGCGGAAGAGAGTCGCCGCCGCCGCTCCGGCGGCTAGTAGTACAATAGGCGGGAAGAAATACAAATTTGGTCCAAGCCTCAAGCCTCTTTCGAAGTTACCATATGACAGGACCGAAGAGGAAAGCGTTGAAATCAGTGCAGCCAAAGTGAAGGCCCATTTTGCACGGAAAGATCCACCTCCGAAGGAAACGGTAGATTCGGTGAAAGCGAAGCGCACTCTGCATGCCCTGAAGCGACCACCACGGAATCGGCTATCCAACTATGACCGCATAATTACTAAGACACATGCTGAAGCGCAGCGGTCGGGAAGTACTTCCAGTGCTGCAAGAGACAAAAAACGAAGAAGTGGGAAAACAATTCCCCAGCTCGGCGAACAGGAGCAGCAATCGTGCCCCCCGCTCAAGGTGTCTAGCGATATCGCTAATCATCCGGTGCTACTGCCCGGTACCACTCTTTATTATTACCTGCCCGATGATGTACAGTTTGAAACGGCTGAGGTAGCAGAGGAATTTAGATACGAGCACGGGAAGCCTCTCGTCAAACCTGATCATCCTCATCTAACAACGATGATGCAAAAATTGCATGAGTGGTACATGGAAACCTGCAGGAAGTCTGGGACCGACCGTTTGATGATCGGAATTAAAAAGAGCACGACTTCCCTGGAGTCGACCTGCTGCCTGTTGAATTTGTGGAGTTATTTCAGTTATACAATCAAGAGGCCCTCGACAAACAACTCATGACTTGCTACTGTCTGTAAGTATTACTTCTATAATTAAGTCTCTAGCTCAGCTCGTTCATTGCATGTATATATAATTATCCTCACTATATTATGCAGATTGAAGATGGTCGAATGCAAAAAAGAACAAATCTATGATATTGGGTTCATTAGCCCAAATACCGTAAATGAATGGTGGGTACAAAACGAGGCCAAAGATACCGAGGACAACTTGCTAGAAGTGTTCCTTAGACATCAAAACAAAAGGGAAATACTCTTTCCTTACAACTTCAAGTGAGTGTGACTGTCTTGTGCATATTCGGTTTCGCTTACTCGAGGTTAAGTAATGTAATTGATGAGTTATGCGTGCGCAGCTTCCACTCTATCCTGCTATCCATTAACCTTGATGGGGCATTAGTAACTGTCTTAGACTCGCTCCGTAAAGATCCCAAGTATTATGCGGACATGACTGCAATGCTCAAGAAGTAAGTTCAATCAATACCGGGACCATATCGGCAACTTTCGTTCATTTCCTGATATCAAGTAATCATTTTCTTTGCCTGCCAGGGTTTGGAAAAAGTTCACCACTATGGTTCCGGGTCTGAAGAAGGAGCTGCGATTTACACACCCCAAAGTAAGTAGTACTAGCTAGTTCCGCGCATCTCTCATTGATTCTAGTTTCATCAATACCATTATCATGCTTGCTTATCAGCTTGATTGAACTCTATTCTCGTAAAGTGCTTGTACCAGGCACCTGAGACTCATTTATGTGGATACTACGTATGCGAGTTCATTCGCCACTATACCTCTGAGTGGGGCTTCTCTAAGAAACAATTTGAAGTATGTAAACAATATTCACAATTTTATTTTATATATTACCATCAATTGTGTTGAGTTTCATTCATATATATGTATTGACCCCCTTCTTTAAATTAGATCTAGCAGATGCGGGATGAACTCCTACCACATGATCGCATACGAGCAATTCAAGAGGAATTGGCGGGATTCTTTCTTGACCACGTCATACCTGAACACGGAGAATACCATGTGAAATTGCAATGGTTGTAAGGGATGTTATATTGTACATATGTAGTAGCGTCGGATAGATATACGAAAACTTGTTGTTCGACCAAGCACGGAGAAAGATATGTCACTTCTCTCTATATATGTTCATGACGATCTTGTGTAATTAATGGTTTCCTTCATTTGCTTACTAGCTAGCGTCGAGTTCTCTCTATATGTATAGTAGCTAGCGTCGACCAAGCACGGAGAAAGAGAGGTCACTTCTCTCTATTAGCTAGCTAACACAATATGAAACCCCTAAATTAACCCTCCAAAACCCCTAAACCCCCCCTTCCAAAAAAACCCAGCGCCTGCGAGCTGCTGACGCGTGGCTGCCTTTTGGTCCCGGTTGGTGTTACCAACCGGGACTAAAGGTCCTCCTGACTGGGCGCCCCGCAGCGGCCACGTGGATCCCCTTTGGTCCCGGTTCGTAAGCAAACCGGGACTAAAGGTTTTGGGCATTAGTCCCGATCGTTTTGTCCCGGTTCCAGAACCGGGACTAAAGGCCCTCTGGAACCGGGACTAGTGCCCTGTTTTCTACTAGTGTTTGCCAGCGTCCGGACGGCACATACGTTTGCGTCGGACAATCCGGTCTCACCCAAAAACCCTTCCGTCAGAAGAACCCTCCGCGTTAAGCGGTTGCTGCACATTCATTCATGTCGGCACCTCTCACGAGCGGACGTGACTTAATGGCGTTGATGCCGGTCAGAACGACACAACCGGACGAGCAAGCGGTGCCTCTTCAATGCTCATGCAGCGACCGGGAAGCATACTCCGGCCAGCGTGCCGTATTGAAGCCGGCTTCACGTCCTTTCCCCTGGTCGCACACATTTAAGCCGGTATCCGGTGCCATTCACACCACACCTCCACTTCAAGATAGTCTAGGGTTTTTAAGTTTAAGTTAAGCTGACAAAATATCGTCTGTGTATATAAATTATGTCCAAACTTTTGTGAATTTTGCATGTTTGATGAAATTTGTCCAGTTTATTTAAATTTGTTTCGAAATGGATGCACGCACAATTGGATGACCGGCTCTCGTATCACTTCCCGTAGACGTACCATGTCTGTTTTAAAAATCAGCATTGGAGATGCCCTTAGCGCAATATCTCTCATCACATATTTAGGGATATCTTAGCTCAACTCCAGTGGCCTATTCCACGTCAGCCAGATGAGTGGGTTATAGAATTTGAAAATGAATCCGCGATTCCACACCGAGTATCTGGATGCCAAATGAGCATATACAGCCGAATCCTCCATTTCCGCCCAAACGACCAGGCGGCATGTCAGCTCACTGTCCGGACGAATATTAGCCACCCAACCGAGCTCCCCAAACCTAGCCTAAATGCCCGGGCTGTCTGACAACTCCCATATTAAGTTCACATGTGGGGCGGATATGGAAAAACCTGGACGCGTCCGGACACCATGGTCACGTTGGTTCGGCCCGGTATGGCCCACACCGCCCCACCACCATCATCACAAAAAGCAAATCTGAAGTCAAACCCTAGTCACAAACCCCACTCTTCTAACTTCTCTCGCCCTCTCTGCTCCCCTGCGTCCCCTCCCATTCCAATATGAGATCCCCTCTGTCGCGATGGTTGGCTCTGGCTCAATCAAACTCGACTCGGTGGGGCTCGCCGGTGGCGACCCGTCCCGCTCGTGCGAGCCAAACGAGGAGGAGCTCGCGCTCCTCATTGCGCTCCGGTGGGTGCTGATGGACCGGGGCAGGAGCTCCTCCTGGACGGCATTCCCGAGCTCGTGGGTCAGCAGTTCTTCCTCTACGGCGGCCCGATGCTGCCCTGCCCGCTCTCTGCCATCGATGGCGAGGAAACAACGCGAAATGCCGCGCCCGACACCGCCAGCACCGCCCCCTGCCGGGAGCTGCTGGGTGATGGTGCTCGCACTCCCCAGCCCGTCAGTGCGGCAACGACAACCGGCGGTGGGCCGCACCTATCGCCATGCGATGAAGGCGGCAGCGCAGGGCGGAGTGCAACACAACTGCGGGTCATTCAGATCCACACCGGAGCCGCCGCCGCCTGCCGAGGACGACAATGCGATGCTCCGCCTTGTAATCCTCCGGTCCTACACCTCGGCGGAGAAAGATGCCCGCCGTCACCGTCACAAGAACGCGGCGGCTCTCCGTCACACGCTCGAGGAGTCGGCGAAGGTGTCGCGATCGAAGGACATGGCGGCGGAGAGAGCCGCCCGGCCCGCGGCGAAGCAGAACTGCACCGCCCGACGCTTCGTGGGCTTCCTCAATTCCTCCTTCTCCTTTGGCTTCGACAACGATAGCGGCAGTACGACAAACGATGACCACCGCGGATGTGGACGCCGTGGACAACCATCGAGACCGTAAGGAGAAGTGAATGGCGAGGGAGTGGTGAACTCCAGCCGCCCCTGTCCGTTTATATCTAAGTTTTTTATAGTTAATCAACGAAAATTTGAACTATTTCGGCCCTTTTGTATGAATTGTGTGGATGTCCGACGTCGGAAGTGCTAAGTTTTATGCTATATTTGTATGATTGACATAATTTGCATGGATTTGTGGTTGTGGAGTGAGGGAAATGACAATTGTCTTAGCAGGTGCGACTGGACACGCCCGTGGGTGTTTGGGTACAATTTACTTTTTCGATAAAGGAAATATATTAATATCACGAAGGTATCAATTACACTCAATCTCTACACTAATAAGATATCAAAGACATTAAGGATGCACATAACCATGAACAAAAATAAAAAAGAGAAAAATATAAAAACAAAGACCTCGTCGAAGTGATGAAACACTCGCAACAACAATACTCTAATCACCATCAAAGACAACACCCGGATTACAGAAGATGTTCTCCAAAAGCGATGCCTCCAAGAAGGAAACAATGCACAAGCGTTGTCGTCACCCGATCAATGATCTTGAGTTTTCATCCTGGAGAGAGTCCGAGATCCAAAAACAATGCCTTTTCAAGACCATTGCCAGGTAAAACCAATGAAGGCCAAATCTTGGGCTTTCACCCTGAAGATCGCGGCTCCATACTCGACAGGCACCTCCAAAAATGTTGTTCACCTGTGTTGCCACCCCCTCGTGCCAAGGCCGCCGCTGCAAGTCCTCGACACCCAACACACATGAAAAAAACATGTGCAGCCATTCTTCAACACAACCAAAACTCTTCGCCATTACAAGTCTCCGATCGCAGCCACCATGACTTTCTTCACCATTCTCAACGCCGTGAAAATCTGTACTTATACATGTCCCATGACACCGGCAAGACAACGAAGCTTCACGCCACGCCTCATGAAGCCTCTCTGGCCGAAGATGAGGACGTGTCTGACCAGATCAATTCCGATCTAGATATCCAGTGACACCTTGCCTCAAAAACTGAGATCTCCAAGAGAAAGACCGAAACCCATTGGTGTCCAGATGGAGGAGGCCGGCACAATTTACTACTCCAAATTTCGCTCTATATGCCGTCACAGTTCATTTTGTGGGACGTCGATTCGTGATCCAACGGCACACACTCCACACTCTACACAGCTCGGTAACCGGCCGCAGCTCATCATTACAGCTCGCACCCGCCGTGTCCGGCACGTGCTCCGGCGACTCTCACCGCCGGCCCGATGGCCCCTGGCTCCGCACCCATCCCGGCATGGTCGACCTCCTCGCCGACCTCCTCCACGGCGTCCCGCCCGCGCCCTGCACCGGCCTCGCCCGCCGCCGCCCGCGTCTCCTCGCTCCTCCCGCTCCTGCCTCCCCACACCGTCTCCCCGCTCTGGCTCTCCCTCCCGGCGCTTTCCTTCCAATGCCCCTGCCGTCCGTATCGCCATCTTCCCCGCACGCCGCATCACTCCGAACCAATATGCGGCTTCCCACATATCAATCCTTCTTGTCAAGATTTGTCAGCTCACCCTTGCCCGTGTCGTGTTCGATGAAATGCCGCAGTCTGGTGTTTGCCTGGATGAGTATGTTTACGCGGCTGTGATTCAGGCTTACTGCGAGGCAGAGGATCTCACGGCGCGGAGAGGCTCGTGGTGAGGATTGGGGGTCAAGGTCAGCGTGGTGTCGTATGTACTGCTGTATGGATTGGGAAAGAATCAACGCATTCAGGAGGCAGCAGAGCCGCGGAGGTAAAGAATAACTGGTGAGGAGTTGCAGCTGATGAAGTGACTTACCGGGAGCTGCTGCATATGTTTTGTTGGATGGAGGAGCTGTAGATGGTGTTGAGAATGACATGGCCAGGCTTGGTGTCATGCCATCAGAGGCCAATTGCTCATTTATGCCTGATGGGCTACGGAAGAGGGGGGGAGGTCGAGGAGGCTTTTAGGTTAGCTTCTTTGTTGAGCGAGTTGGGTATTACGATGAACATATTTGCGTACAATGCATTGCCTGATAACCTGTGCAAGAATGGTATGTTTGGCGAGGCAGATAGGCCTTCCAGTGAGATGTTAGGCAGGGGTCTGGTGCCAAATGAGATGATTTATTCTATACTGGTACATTCACTTTGCAAGAGGGGGATGATGGAGGATGCACTTCATATGTTTGATAGGATGCGGGAGTAGGGAGTCAGAGTGAGAGTTTATCTGTACATTTACTAAAGAGAACAGACAATGTGTCCCATAAATACATGTTTAACCTGCACCCAGAAGAAGGAAATATGGTTCAAGCATTAAACTGGTTGGGATAAGTGTTTGAACTTTAGAATGAAAGTCTGTACAAGGGATTGAAGCCTGATATAGTAGCATACAACATTTTGATACGGTGGTGCGATATCCAAGATGAACATGGTCAGTGTTTTCGACTATACAATGATATGATTAAGACTGATGACCAGCAAGCGAGATACTATACTGCTGAGCACCTGATGTTTAGGACGCCGTCTTAAAGTTATCCTTTAATCTGGCTCTCACATTCTCTAATAGTAATAGCACTGTCCAGTGTCAGTTGCTACTTAGACTCTGATTATATTGGAGGATTAATGCGAGTACTTGATGAGATACTGGATGTGCAAGTATGTAGTAGGGTTTTCACCCGCATTAGAAGGATTACATGCTACTGCTTTTGGAAACTGAACGATACTGATGCATTTCTAGTTTGTGATTTCTGTTTTGTGAAAAATTGCTTGTGCTTTCAAATATATGCATTTGTCACTGGATATGTGAAATATTAGGGTCAACTACTGCTGCTACTGTGTACACTCCCCATGTTTTTTTTTGTACACACGGACAATACTGTGTTAACAGTCTGACTGCTGATTTGTTTGGAGCAATAAATTCATGTTGCCAGCATTCTGGATTGAGGATGTGATTTCTCATATCTTTGAATTATTTGAGAAGCCATGTAATATACTGCAAACTGCTATTGCTATAGTGCTATTGTACAACACCAGTATTTTACATTTATCTCATACAGTTGCAAATAAAATAGCTCTGATAACAAGTGATAACAGAAACGACACACACAGCTTCTATATTGCAGGATCATATCAATTACGGCTCGAATATCTGAGCGGTGACTCCCCTTTTGCTCCATGTTCCTCAATATGCTTACCGGCAAACAGGAGGTACGCATCTCTGATTGCATGCATCTCTACTGCTGCATTTCTTATCAACGTCCTTTCTCGAGGCTGTGTCTTTGAGCAGGATAAGCCAAGTCTGAAGACAGAAACCAAGCACTCCTGGATTCTACTACTTGTAATATCATCCTTTGGTTCTCCATGCAGCCAGATTGTTGGGTCAGCTATCTCCAAGGTTCTATCCGGAAGAGCATCCTCGACAAATTTATGCAGATCCAGTGAATCCCCAAACATTTCATCTGTCGGGCTTCTTCCGGTAAATATCTCAAGCAGCAATATGCCAAGACTATAAATATCACCATGAGTGGAGACCACAGAGCCTTCTCCATACTCTACAATTATGCAAAAAATTGTGGTTAGCATGTCATATTCGAGTGAAAAGTAAAAGATAGTAATATTCAAAGAATTTCAGTCACCTGGAGCAACATAGCCTATGGAACCTCTAATTCCAGTCGAGCTATATGAAATTTGCATTCCCTCTCTTGTATTTTCTTGAAGGATCCGTGATATGCCAAAGTCTCCAACTCGGGCATTCATGTCCTCAGAAAGAAGAATGTTACTTGGCTTAAGGTCGCAATGGATCACCATTGGCTGACAATAGTTGTGCAGATATTCTACTGCATCCACAATATTGGCACCAATATCAAGCCTCTGGGCAAGGCTGAGTGTGTTGCTTGTAGCGGGCTCTTGAGATTTTGGATGAAGCCAACCATCCAAGTTCCCATTGGGCACGAACTCAAAAACTAATGCCTTGAACTCTTTACCATGGTGGTCGAAGCTCGAACAAGAAGTAATGATCTTAACGAGACAACGGTGTCGTATCCTTCTCATGACCTCACATTCAGCCTCAAAACTCTTGGAATACCTAGATTGACCAAGATTAAACACCTTGACAGCCAATGTTCTTTCCTCATTGTCCAAGATGCACTTATAAACCGCTCCATAACTTCCTCTCCCAAGCAAGTTGTCTTCTGAAAATTTGTTAGTTCCTCTCAATAATACATGGTAGGGGATTCTCTTGTAATGGTCATCAGCAATTGGATTTTGTGATAATGTCTTGTGGCTTGGTTTGAGCTTCTTGTAAAGTATCCAGACAAGAAGAATAACTGAAAGTGACAACAAGATTGCTCCGGCTGTTGCTAGAGAAATTACAAGAGACTTTTGCATTTTCTTCTTCTTCTTCTTGCTTAAGGGGTTTGTGGGGCATGGAGCCAAATTAAGTTGAGCTGTACCTCCACACAAATTGACATTCCCATCAATTGCTAAGTAAGTGATGTTTCTGAAAACACCTTCATTTGGCACCTTGCCTTGCAAATTATTGAAGGATACATCCAAGTTAGATAATAATGTCAAATTCTGTAGACCTACTGGTATTGATCCTGACAAGTTATTGTGTGCTAGGTACAGTTCCTGCAGGTTTCCAATACTAGCAAGGGCATCAGGAATATCACCAGATAACTTATTCATGGTCAGGTTGAGTATGCTGAGCCCTTTTATATTCTTCAGTGACTGAGGTATGCTTCCCTCAAAGGAATTATTGTCTAATGATAGCCATTCCAACACTATGCAGTTCTGGATACTGTCAGGTATCTTGCCAGATAACTGGTTTCCTGCTAGAATTAGTATGTTAAGGTTTGCCAAGCTACCAACATCATCAGGAAGGGGTCCAGAAAAGGAATTGTATGACAAGTCCAAGTACCAAGATAGGCTGGATAATTTAAAAATATCTCTGGGAATCGAACCGTTAAGTTTGTGATTCTTTGACAAGTCAAGTACAAAGAGGTTTTTCAACTCCCCCATGCTTGCCGGAATTGGTCCCTCCAAGTTGTTATGGTATGCATAAAACCTATTCAACTGTGAAAGATTTCCCAGAGATGACGGTATGAGGCCAGACAACATATTATTGTACAACCCCAGCTCAATCAAGTTCTCTAGCTTACCAATGCTATCTGGAATCACTCCTGATATGGAAGTATTTGCTATTAGCACCACGTTGAGACCAACCAGATTGCCAATATCTGCGGGTATACTCCCAGAGATCCTAGTGTCATCTAAGTATAACTGTTGGAGAGTTGTGGAGAGGTTTACAATTGAACCTGGTAGTTGTCCTCCAAAAGAATTGTTGCTGAGTATCAGTTGCTGCAGTTGGCTGCAGTTTGCCAAAGAAGTGATGAATTCCCACCCCTTGTTGTCGTTTGCTTCAAGCATATTGTCAGCCAAGTTCAGATATTGAAGAGCTCCCATCTTCCCCAATGTGGGAGGCACATACCCACTAAACCCATTCTGCACGAGGCCGAGTGCTACGAGGGAAGAAATGTTTGATATTGAGGAAGGGATGGTTCCCGTAAAGTGATTTCCACCCAAGGCAAGAGTTTTCATCATGGGGAACTTGCTTCCGATATCATCCGGGATGCTTCCGTACAGCATATTTACCCCTACATTAAGTACTTCCAGAGATGACAAGTTGTAGAGAGAATCTGGAAGCATACCAGAGAGGTTGTTTCTGACGACAGTGAACTGCCACATGTTGTCGAGGGTGCCGAGCCCTGGCGGGATTGAGCCCACGAGTTGGTTAAGGCCGAGATCAAGGTTTTGCAGATAGGACAGATTGGCCAGCGATGCTGGAATGGGCCCTGTGAAGCTGTTGTTTCTCAGCGAGACTACTTCCAGGGATGCGAGCCTCTCGCCGATCTCAGCCGGGATGCGCCCGCCAAGCTTGTTGTTGCGCAGCATCATCTCGGTCATGCTGATGCAGGAGCTCAGGTTCACAGGCAACATGCCGGAGAAGGAGTTGGAACTCAAGTCGAGCCTCTGCAGGCGCCGGAGGCGTCCGAGGCTCGCTGGAATCTCCCCGTGGAACCAGTTGAAGCTCAGGTTGAGCGTCCGCAGGAACGTGAGGTTCCCGAGGGCTGGGGACAGCGGTCCGACGAGCGCCCTGCTGTCCAAGCGCAGCGCCACCGCCCGCTTCGGCGTCCAGCGGCCGCACGTCACGCCCTCCCAGCTGCAGAAGTCGGCGCTGCTGTTCCAGGAGGCCAGCTCGCCGCCATTGCTGATCTGCTCTCTGAAAGCAAGCAGCGCGGCCTCGTCGCCAGCACTCACCACGGCAATCAGCAGAGCGCCTACTACTACTAATGACCATGGCAAGCTCTTGATCCCCGTTGCCATGCCTGGCATGCTTATGTTTGGAATAGCAGTTTCTTGCTCTTCAGATATAACCTGATGTGGTCATATGTGCCTTGCCGTCTTGATCTGGTCAAAAGCGTAGTGCTAAAATTTCAACGGCGAGTTGTCCGCCTGGCTGAACTTCAAGCCTTGAACAAATGACGTAGAGTCTCACTCCTCTTCTGACAAACCTGCAGGATTGATTCTCATTGCCACGCCCATACTGGTTCCAGCTATGGTTCTCCAGGTAGCAACTTCTTCCTTCAGATATAATATAATCTGGCCATACCGTCTTGCATTTGTTTATATGTCTGAAAGCGTAGTGCTACAATTTCAATAACGGCTTCACCGCTTGGCTGACTTTCAGGAAATGATGTAGACCTTTGGTCCTATCTTTGACAAACCTGCAGGATTTGATTCTCCGGAGTTGACAACCATCTGTGCGTCGGAACAATCAGCGATGACCTCGACGAGCCGACGACAGTGTAACGGTAGCGCACAGGGATTGAGCTGAAGATGCTCGGGGCCGAATTTCCATACAAACGCTCGGTCGAAATCCGTTGTAACTACGGGCATTCCTGAGTAGTTCGGACGCCCGACGGACAGAAAGATGATGTGCCTCGTTCCTTCGGAGCTTCTCCTAGATCAAAACGCGGCAGTAGGTGCATGTGTCTGGAAGATGGAGTTCAGAATTCAGATGCTTTGCATCCGTTTATTTGTCTATCTATCTATCTATATCTATCTCTGGGTCTCTGCATGTATCTGGTGTGTTGAGAACATGGGGGTATGGTGTGGACATTTTAATATTCGGTCACACTTGGTGTGCTGCTTGCCTTGCTGATCAGATATGTCTGCGGTGCAGTCTGGGCTAGCTTCTTTTGTTGACTCTGTGAGGCTCCATTCAAACTCCTGCTGCCAAGGTACTGTCGGTGTATATATTCTAGTGTTCTCGATCGATCTGATCCGACGCGCTAGGCGTGCCTGGAAACTGTTGGAGATCAGTGTTTTTTAAGCTGTTCTGCTTTCCTAGTATTGTCTAGCATACCCTTCAGCTGTTACTGTGGCTTTGTGGCGCAGTCTGAATTCTCTGTATGCCGATCATATCTGAAGCATGGACCAGCCAGCCTTGCCTGCACAGCATGCCTGCAGTTTCAGAATGGAAATTAATCGAGCTATCAGTATCAGCAACTCCATTGCACTCTAATTTGTTCGGAATGGAAATGAAAAGTTTGTTTGGTTCGCGTCATACCTTTTTTTTTTTTTTTGAACAATCACCGGCGGGGTGGGGGCTGAATATATTACTCAAAAGTATGGCATGGTGCCGGTGTTAAATCAGAGTACAACGGGAGGAGAGGAACTGGCGTCATACCTTATAGCTAAGCTACTTCATCTAACCCTTCAAAAGAAAAAGCTGCCGTGGTAGTTATGATTCCCAAACGTGCTGTCCTCTTTGATGGATAAATGGTTACAGACAACTGTCGGATGAATTTCAGCTACAGGGAGCGGCTATGTGAAACAAGCAAACACAGACAAAAAGAAGAAAAATATGTCAAGAGTGGGATTTGAACCCACGCCGTTTCGGACCAGTACCTGAAACTGGCGCCTTAGACCAACTCGGCCATCTTGACGTTTGTTCCAAAAAACGAAATTACGCTATATACTCTCACACTAGTGCCCAAACTCGCGAATGTCACAATCGTTTTCATTTTACTTTGAGTTATTTGGTTCGGCAAAGATGCAGAGAGAATGCAAAACTGTTTGCATTATTTAGCAAATCCTTAGCCTCATCGTGGAGCAAACCACCCGCCTCCTCTATAATCTCAAGGTGTCGCGTATGCTTCTCAAGCTTGGCCTAGTCGGGGCTTTTGACTCCGTCTCTTGGCCCTTCCTCCGCAGACACCGCCAGTCAACTCGGCTTCGGCGATGGCAGTTGATCTTTCTCTTCCTACCTTCGACGTCCGTATGTGTACTTTAACGGCATGCCGGGTCTACCGATTGGTCATGACAAGGGGCTTCGTTAGGGTGACCCCTTATTCATGATCGTTTGCAACTCCATGATCAAACTTACGGTGCAATGTGTCTTCTATCGTCTCCGTGTGTGCTAGTGATATATTAATCCTCACTCAGACAGGCGCAAGATCCTTGCCATTTTTTAGATGAACAAGGAGTTTTCTCCCCGGCTCCATTATCAAAATGAAACCATAGATGTCATACAAAAAGCTCACTTAGAGGAGCAGTTCTCATGAAATTAAGACAGGCAGGAAAAGGAAAACATGGCTACTCTCTCAGAAGGAGATAAAAGGCACGCATGCCTGAGCATTGTCAACTAAAATTGCCAGAAGTGAAACATCGGATCACCAGGTCATCTCCTGATCGCTCGAACTTCAGTGGGGGTGCTGCCACCGCCTGTGGGGACCAGTAGCCGTGAGGATTGAGACAGGGTTGCTCACCAAGCACTTGTCTCCGGGGGCTCTCTTCTTGATCGAAGAATTGTAGCTGTCAAGCTCATCAGAAATCTTAAGTTTTGTGATCCCCTCATTTGAAACCTGCTTCAACATCAGCCACTTAGAATCCTGAGTGGTGTTTGGGAGTGGACCATCAAGGTTTCTAGGAAATGCTTCATCCCTATTTTCCCATGCTCTGGTGTCAGGATCTCCCAAATCTTGAGAGTTTTGAGGATGATCCTCCACACCTGTGAAACAGAGATCCAAGTGGTGTTATTAAAAATCATAGAGTTCCTATATCTCCATAAACACCATAGGACTGCTGAACTAACAATGTTAAGCACAACATGTTTCTTAGCAGATATCCAGAATCTGGCCATTGATTTATAGTCAGCACCAATTGAGATGTTGAAATGAGTCCCAATGTAGGACCACAAGATTTTAGCTACTATGCAATCAAAGAACATATGAAAGACAGATTCCTCCTCTGAACGGAAAACACAGTCTAGAGGTTTAACAATATGTCTTTTCCTCATGTTGTCCCTATTCATTAGCTTGTTCTAGGAAAGCAACCATAAGAAAACATGAATTCTAGGAGAAACATAGAGTTTCCAAGCAGCAGGGATAAACATGGGTTGAACCCCTCTAAAATTGACCACATGATATAAAGACCTAGAAGAATATATATATTCCTTTACTATCTAGCCGCCAAATCAGGCAGTCAGTATCCTCTGAGAGGTTTATGCTTCTGGAAATTTCCAGTAGCTGGTACCAGTGTTCCATAAGCCTTTCAGAGAAATTCCTTTTAAAGAGAGTTTTAGGACATTGCCATCCCAAACATCTCAAACACATTTATTCTGTTCATTACATATGGAGTAAACATCCCAGAATTGAACATCAAGAGGAGATGTGCCAAAGCAAGTGTCTTCCCAGAACCTGATTTTATCTTCTTACCTACTTTCCATCTATATCCAAACTTAAGTGCCTGGAAAAAATAGATTGGATCCCTTTACAGAATTTGGAAGCATGGGGGTTTGGGCCAAGAGAGAAAACATTGGTCTTGTCATGCATGTATTTGCTATCTATCATAGTTTTCCGAGGTTTCCCATCTCCTTCATAGTATCTTTTGACCCATGATCCCAGGAGGCAGGTGTTAACCTCGTGGAGGTTTGGGATCCCAGGCCACCAAATTCTTTTTTCATACTCACTAGATTCCAGTTAACTAAATGTAATTTACCATGGCCTTCAAAATCATTCCACAAACAGTTAGCCATTTGAGTGTTAATCAGTTTAATGGCCCATTTGGGGAATTTGAAGGAGAGTAAATATACAAGGATATGATGACCCACAAGTATAGGGGATCTATCGTAGTCCTTTCGATAAGTAAGAGTGTCGAACCCAACGAGGAGCAGAAGGAAATGACAAGCGGTTTTCAGTAAGGTATTCTCTGCAAGCACTGAAATTATCGGTAACAGATAGGTTTGTGATAAGATAATTCGTACGGATAGCCAGTAACAAATGTAACAAAGGTGCAGCAAGGTGGCCCAATCCTTTTTGTAGCAAAGGACAAGCCTGGACAAACTCTTATATAAAGCAAAGCGCTCCCGAGGACACATGGGAATTTCTGTCAAGCTAGTTTTCATCATGCTCATATGATTCGCGTTCGTTACTTTGATAATTTGATATGTGGGTGGACCGGTGCTTGGGTGCTGTCCTTACTTGGACAAGCCTCCCACTTATGATTAACCTCTCTCGCAAGCATCCGCAACTACGAAAGAAGAATTAAGATAAATCTAACCATAGCATGAAACATATGGATCCAAATCAGCCCCTTACGAAGCAACGCATAAACTAGGGTTTAAGCTTCTATCACTCTAGCAACCCATCATCTACTTATTACTTCCCAATGCCTTCCCCTAGGCCCAAATAATGGTGAAGTGTCATGTAGTCGACGTTCACATAACACCACTAGAGGAGAGACAACATACATCTCATCAAAATATCGAACGAATACCAAATTCACATAACTACTTATAACAAGACTTATCCCATGTCCTCAGGAACAAACGTAACTACTCACAAAGCATATCCATGTTCATAATCAGAGGAGTATTAATTATCATTAAGGATCTGAACATATGATCTTCCACCAAGTAAACCAACTAGCATCAACTACAAGGAGTAATCAACACTACTAGCAACCCACAGGTACCAATCTGAGGTTTTGAGACAAAGATCGGATACAAGAGATGAACTAGGGTTTGGAGAGGAGATGGTGCTGGTGAAGATGTTGATGGAGATTGACCCCCTCTCGATGAGAGGATCGTTGGTGATTACGATGGCTTCGATTTCCCCCTCCGGGAGGGAAGTTTCCCCGGCAGAACAGCTCCGCCGGAGCCCTAGATTGGTTCTGCCCAAGTTCCGCCTCGAGACGGCGACGCTTCGTCCCGAAAGCTCTCTTATGATTTTTCCAGGTCAAAACCCTCCATATAGCAGAAGATGGGCACCGGAGGCCTGCCAGGGGGCCCATAAGCCACAGGGGCGCGCCCAGGGGGGTAGGGCGCGCCCCCCTGGCTTGTGACCTCCTGGTGGGTCCCCTCTGGTATTTCTCCCGCCCTATATTTTTTATATATTCCAAAATAATTCTCCGTAACTTTTCAGAACTTTTGGAGTTGTGCAGAATAGGTCTCTCATATTTGCTCCTTTTCCAGTCCAGAATTCCAGCTGCCGGCATTCTCCCTCTTCATGTAAACCTTGTAAAATAAGAGAGAAAAGGCATAAGTATTGTACCATAATGTGTAATAACATCCCATAATGTAATAAATATCAATATAAAAGCATGATGCAAAATGGACGTATCAACTCCCCCAAGCTTAGACCTCGCTTGTCCTCAAGCGAAAGCCGAAATAGATAAATATGTCCACATGTTTAGAGATAGAGGTGTCGATAAAATAAAATACGGACATGAAGGCATCATGGTCATCTTTAGAATAGCAACATATATTGACATATAATTTCTTATGCTAAAGTAACAATTCATTCACAAGGTAAAGTATGAATCAAGAACTCTATTGAGAACCAACAAACTATGATCTTGGTCATTGAAGCAATTCCAATTTATCATAACGTCGGAAAGAGTCAATATAAGAGCTTGTAAAGCAAATCCAAATACTCAATCATCTTTTAGTCTTTAATAATTGCTAACACTCACGCGGTACCTATGAGGTCAAAGCTTCAATCGGACACAGAGAAAGATAGGGGCTTATAGTTTCGCCTCCCCACTATTTACCTCAAGGGTAATGTCAACAGAAATAACTCATGATCACCCACATCCGAGTGGATATATGTGTCTAGATCATTCCCCAACACATGACGCTTGCCAAGAGAGAAAGGCGAAATAAAGGAAGTGGTGAAGATCACCACGATTCTTGCATAAAGGTAAGTACTAGAAAGTAAAAGTAACAGATAGGCCCTTCACAGAGGGAAGCAGAGGTTGTCATGCGCTTTTATAGTTGGATGCGCAATCCCTTAATGCAAAAGAACGTCACTTTATATTGCCCCTTGTGATAAAGAACTTTATTATGCAGTCTGTCGCTTTTATTTCTTCCATATCACAAGTTCGTATAATGTTTATTTTCCTCACACTAATAGATCATACATATTTAGAGAGCAATTTTTATTGCTTGCACCGATGACAACTTACTTGAAGGATCTTACTCAATACATAGGTAGGTATGGTGGACTCTCATGGAAAAACTGGGTTAAGGGTGTTTGGATGCACAAGTAGTATCTCTACTTGGTGCGGAAGTTTTGGCTGATATGGGGTGGAAGCAAGCGTCACATGTTAAAGGATCTATAACCATATAACTTCTATTCGGAAATAAGCAAACATAACCCATTATGTTGTCTTCCTTGTCCAACATCAACTTCTTAGCATATAATATTTTAATGAGTGCTCACAATCATAAAAGATGTCCAAGATAATATATTTATATGTGAACCTCTCTTTCTTTATTACTTCCTTTTAATTGCAACAATGACCAATCGCTATGTTTGTCAACTCACAACAAATTTCAATCGACATACTTCTTATATGTGAAGTCATCACCCCCATAAGATCATCATATATACTCTTTGCTTTTATTTTATACTTCTTTCTATTTCTTTTTCTCAAGATCATAGCAAGCAAGCAAAGCCCTCAACTCAAAACTACTTTTTATTATATAACTCTCGGACTCGCTTACATAGGGGGAACATAAGGCAAAACTCAAAACTAGATCACACTAAAAACTTTATTCTACGAGATCAAGATATAACCAAAAGGATCGAACTGAGAAAAACGATGAAAGTAAAAGATGTGATGGTGATATGATACCGGGGCACCTCCCCCAAGCTTGGCACAAGCCAAGGGGAGTGCCCATACCCATGTGTTTAGTTGTCTTTCTTCGGAGGTGGTGTTGTTATATTCTTGGCGATGATGCCCCTCAGAATGCGATTCTCCTCCTCAAGCTTGTTATTTTGCTGTCTGAGATCCATTATTTCCTTGCGAAGTTTTCCAGTGAAGGTTAGAGCTCCCATAACCCATGGATGTTTCATTGCTGCGGGGGAAGAAGCAACACTCTTTTTCATATTTTTATAAGTAAGAAATTTAGCATTGGGAGGGATAACCGAATTCGGAATTGCTGAGCTCTGAAGTTCTTCCAACATGGCTCCAGGTTGTAGACGAGAGGTAACTTCTTGGTCTTCTCTATAGCATCCATCCTTTTCAAGTCGGCCTCCATCTCTTCCTCCGTGGCTTGCCCGAAGTGATTGGCTTCGCTAAATGCTCCGGGCCCCGGTGTCAGGTGAGAGGCACGTCTCTCCCCGACCGACTCTTGCGAAGACATCTCGCTCTAAATCTGCTGCAGAAACAGCTCAAAACGAAAACATGAGGTATTGTCGTGATACGAAGGTCCAAACCTTCGGGAGATTATATAATGAATTTTTGCCGACCTGAAGGAGTATACCACAAGAAAACGGAGTCCGGAGGGTACACGGGGTGGCCACAAGCCACAGGGGCGCGCCCCCTGGCTTGTCGCCTCCTCATGCACTCTTCGGACTACTTTAAATTTTCCTAATTTAATAAATATTCCAAAACGGATAAAAATTGCTATTGGAAAAGTTTTGGAGTCGGTTTTCTTACCGTAACACATACCTATTCCTTTTCGGAGTCTGAAACATTCTGGTAGGTCTCCCTAATGTACTCCTCCGGAGTCATGGTATTGATAATATTGGTTTCAACATTTATGGGAGTACCTGAGATATAATGTTTGATTCTTTGCCCGTTTACCACCTTAGGATTTGTGCCTTCGGCGTTGTTGATCTTGATGGCACCGGAACGATATACTTCCTCGATAATGTAAGGCCCTTCCCATTTAGAGAGAAGTTTTCTTGCAAAAAATCTTAAACGAGAATTGTATAGCAAGACATGGTCACCTACATTGAATTCACGCTTTTGTATCCTTTTATCATGCCATCTCTTAACTTTTTCTTTAAACAACTTGGCATTCTCATAGGCCTGGGTTCTCCATTCATCAAGTGAGCTAATGTCAAATAACCTCTTCTCACCAGCAAGTTTGAAATCATAGTTGAGCTCTTTAATTGCCCAATAAGCTTTATGTTCTAGTTCTAGAGGTAAGTGACATGCTTTACCATAAACCATTTTATACGGAGACATACCCATAGGGTTTTTGTAAGCGGTTCTATAAGCCCATAATGCATCATCAAGTTTCTTAGACCAATTCTTTCTGGATCTATTAACAGCCTTCTGCAAGATCAATTTAATTTCTCTATTGCTCAATTCTACTTGACCACTAGACTGAGGATGATAAGGAGATGCAATTCTATGATTAACATCATACTTAGCAAGCAATTTACGGAAAGCACCATGAATAAAGTGTGAACCACCATCAGTCATTAAATATCTAGGGACTCCAAATCTAGGGAAAATAACTTCTTTAAGCATTTTAATAGAAGTGTTATGATCAGCACTACTAGTTGGAATAGCTTCTACCCACTTAGTAACATAATCAACAACAACTAGAATATGAGTATACCCGTTAGACTTTGGAAAAGGTCCCATATAATCAAAACCCCAAACATCAAATGGTTCAATAACAAGTGAGTAATTCATAGGCATTTCCTGACGTCTACTAATATTACCAATTCTTTGACATTCATCACAAGACAAGACAAACTTACGAGCATCCTTGAAGAGAGTAGGCCAATAAAAACCAGATTGTAGTACCTTATGTGCAGTTCTATCTCCAGCGTGGTGTCCTCCGTAGGCCTCGGAATGACACTTGTGAAGGATCTGTTCCTGTTCATGCGCAGGTACACAACGTCTAATAACACCATCTACTCCTTCTTTATAAAGGCGTGGATCATCCCAAAAGTAATGTCTTAAATGATAGAAGAACTTTTTCTTTTGTTGGTATGTGAAACTAGGTGGTATAAATTTAGCAACAATGTAATTAGCATAATCAGCATACCATGGAGCATTACGCGAAGCATTTATGACAGCTAATTGTTCATCAGGAAAGCTATCATAAATAGGTAATGGGTCATCAAGAACATTTTCTAACCTAGACAAGTTGTCTGCTACGGGGTTCTCAGCACCTTTTCTATCAATAATATGCAAATCAAATTCTTGTAGGAGAAGAACCCATCTAATAAGTCTAGGTTTAGCATCTTTATTTTCCATAAGATATTTAATAGCAGCATGATCAGTGTGAACAGTTACTTTGGAATCAACAATATAAGGTCTGAACTTATCACAAGCAAACACAACTGCTAAAAATTCCTTTTCAGTGGTAGCATAGTTTCTTTGAGCACTGTCTAGAGTTTTACTAGCATAATGGATAACATTTAATTTCTTATCAACTCTTTGTCCTAGAACAGCACCAATGGCATAATCACTAGCATCACACATAATTTCAAAGGGTAGATTCCAATCAGGTGGTTGAACAACAGGTGCAGAAATCAAGGCTTTCTTAAGAATTTCAAATGCTTCTACACAATCATCATCAAAAACGAATGGAACATCTTTTTGCAAAAGATTAGTGAGAGGCCTAGAAATCTTAGAGAAGTCTTTAATAAACCTCCTATAGAAACCAGCATGACCAAGCAAACTTCTTATACCTCTGATATCCGTAGGACACGGCATTTTTTCAATAGCATCAACTTTAGCTTTATCAACTTCAATACCTCTTTCGGAGATTTTGTGCCCCAAGACAATACCTTCATTAACCATAAAGTGGCACTTTTCCCAATTCAAGACAAGATTAGTTTCTTCGCATCTCTGCAAAACTCGATCAAGGTTGCTCAAGCAATCATCAAAAGAAGTTCCGTAAACGGAAAAATCATCCATGAAAACCTCAACAATCTTTTCACAAAAGTCAGAGAATATAGCAGTCATACATCTTTGAAAGGTAGCAGGTGCATTGCATAAACCAAAAGGCATACATCTATAAGCAAAGGTACCGAAAGGACATGTAAAATTTGTCTTTTCTTGATCCTCTTTTGACACAGGTATTTGAGAGAAACCAGAATAACCATCTAGAAAGCAAAAATGTGTGTGTTTGGATAGTCTTTCTAGCATTTGATCAATAAAAGGTAGAGGGTAATGATCTTTCCTAGTAGCTTTATTTAATTTCCTAAAATCAATTACGATTCTATATCCTGTAACAATTCTTTGCGGGATCAATTCATTTTTATCATTAGGAACAACGGTAATACCTCCTTTCTTAGGAACACAATGAACGGGACTAACCCATCTACTATCAGCAGTAGGATAAATTATACCTGCCTCCAGAAGCTTTAGTATTTCATTTCTTACCACTTCTTTCATTTTAGGATTTAACCGTCGTTGGTGATCAACAACTGGTTTAGCATGAGGCTCCATATTAATTTTATGCTGACATAGAGTGGCACTACTGGAATCAGGGTCTTTGCCATCTGCCAGGTCTTTGCCGTCTGCTGGCAGATGGCAAACAGGTTGTTTGCCGTCAGCTTTAGTAAAGCAGACGGCAAAGAGCTGGCTGATGGCAAAGACACTGTTTGCCATCAGCCATCTCTTTGCCGTCCGCTGGCAGACGGCAAAGTTTCTTTGCCGTCCGCTGGCAGACGGCAAAGAGGTGGGTGGGGGCCCAGTGGAGGCCAGTTAACTGCAACGGCCCACCCCACCTCTTTGCCGTCTACTAGCGGACGGCAAAGAAACTTTGCCATCCGCTGGCAGACGGCAAAGAAAACAACCCCCTAACGGCCGTTACCCCCCTCCTCTCTCTCTCCCTCTCTCTCTTCTCTCTCCCCTTTTAATTTTCGTCTCCCGCCGCCGCCGCCCTCCGCTCCCCTGCCCCTCCCCCTCCGCCGCCCCGCGCCGCCCCCCCTCCGCCGCCCCGCACCGCCCCCCCGCCCCCCGGCGCCCGCCCCGTCGCCGGCCGTCCCGCACCGCCCCCCCTCCCCCCGGAGCCCGCCCTGTCGACCGCCCCCCCGCCCCCCCGGAGCCCGCCCCGTCGCCGGCGCCAGCTCCCCCCCACCCGCAGCCATCCTCCTCCCGCAGCCACCTCCCCCACCGGCAGCCACCGGCAGGTAAGCCCCCCTCCTCCCCTCCCCTCTTCTCTGCTCTCTGCTCTCTCGCTCTCTGTGTGTGTATGTGTGTGTGTCTCTCTGCCATATGAACCCTAGGTTGATTAATTTGTGCAATATTAGTGCCATATGAACCCTAGGTTAGTGCTACGTTAGTGCTATATTAGTGGCGTTTTTAGTGCTAGTTAGTATGAACCCTAGCTAGGACAGATTAGGTAGTTGCTATTTTTTATTTAAAGCAAATGTTGCTATTTAATTTTTTTAGTTAAAGCAATTTTTGCTATTTAAAGAAAACAGAATTGATTTAACACTAGTTAGTATGAATAGCTAGGTTTCAAATTAGGTAGTATGAACCCTAGGTTAATTAGTATGAACCCTAGATTAATTAGTATGAACCCTAGGTTAATTTAGCAAGGTATCAGATTAGGACAGAAATTTTATTTGTATTAGATTTAGTTTTAGATTTGTTCTTTGTTTGTATTATTTAGGTAATAGGAGTAATATTTAGGAGAAGAAAAAGGAAAGAAGAAGAGAAGAAGAAAAAGGAAAGAAGAAGAAGTAGAAGAAAGATAGGAAATAAAAGAAAAGGACACCCCGACACGGCACCCCGACCCCGACACGGCACCCCGACCCCGACACCCCGACACCCCTGACACCCCGACACCACGACACCCACACACGACACCCCCGACACCCCGACACCCCGACCCCGACACGACACCCCGACACCCCGACCCCGACACGACACCCCGACACCACGACACCCCGACCCGACACCCCGACCCCGACCCGACACCCCGACCCCGACACGGCACCCCGACCCAGACACCCCGACACCCCGACCCCGAAACGGCACCCCGACCCCGACACCCCGACACCCCTGACACCCCGACACCACGACACCCAGACACGACACCCCTGACACCCCGACACCCCGACCCCGACACGACACCCCGACACCCCGACCCCGACACGACACCCCGACACCACGACACCCCGACACCACGACACCCCGACCCGACACCCCGACCCCGACACGGCACCCCGACACCCCGACACCCCGACCTGACACCCCGACCCGACACCCCGGCCCCGACACGACACCCCGACACCCCGACCCCGACACGACACCCCGACACCACGACCCCGACACCCCAACACCCCGACACCCCGACACTTAAATTAAGTATTCAATTTTTTAGGTATTCAATTTTTTATTATGTTCATGATGATGATACACTTAAATTATATACATATTATTCATGTCAGGTATTCATTCTTTTTATGTTGTTCTAATTTCGTTTACTCTTTGTCATTGCAGGTGTTGACAGATGGTGGGCGCGGGTCGAGAGCGCTCCGAGGCTCCTACCTCGGTGCGTGGTGGGAGGGGTAGTTCCATTCCACCCCATAGCCTCCGGAGAGCGTTGGATCTCAGTATGCAGACACCACCGGCGGTCGCTTCTTCTTCGGCCGGGAGAGGTCGGGGGGGGGGGGGGAAGAAGGCTGGTAGAGGTGGACGTGGCGGCGGGAGAGGTAGGAAGGCTGCTACTACGCCTTCCTCGCCGCCACCCCCAGCTGCTTCACCCGACCACAGGAGTGCTCCGTCTGAGATGGAGCCGCCTGAGGTGGACCCGTCTCGGACTCCGGTCCACGAGCCTCGAGCCGACAAGCCTATGGCAGACGCGCCTACGGCCGACGAGCCTCGGGCCGACAAGCGTCGGGCCGACGAGCCTTCGTCCCACGAGACTCCGTCCCACGAGACTCCGGAGCTCAGCAGGGATCATGCTGAGTCGCAGCGGAACCCATGGGCGGACTCGACGGAGTCGAGTGGCCGTGCTGAGGGTGGCTATAGTTCTGATAGCTATAGCGAGGGTGAGTGGGTTGAGGGGCGCAAAGTCTACTAGCGTGGTGGTACAAAGCTCCCGCCCATCCCGGCGACCCCCGACCAGAGGTGGTTGATTGCGCCTAACGGGGACAAGTAAGTGCATTTACTCTTTTTTAACCTTTTGCCTTCACGTTTCTTCGAATATCTAATGCGTTGGCCTTGTCATACTGCAGGTCTTGGACACACGAGCCTCGTGTCCGCAGGCCCAACAATGTCCTTGGTGTGATTTGTCGCCAGAGCTTCCCGGGGTGGGTCACGTTGCCTGGTGAGGGCCGGGTTCCAGAGCTAGGAATGACCTGGGAGCACTACTTGGCTGCCCCGGCCCCGCCGGGGCATAGGATCAGCGATGTCGAGTGCCACAAGGTGGCCGACATTGTGATCCAGACGTTTTGGGTAATTTCTCCTTTGCCGTCTACGTTGTGTTTCCTTCTTTGATTGGCAACCCTAGTGATTGTACTAATCCATGTTTTCTTGTTTTATTGCAGACCTTCTATAGGTGTGCTGAGGGACAGGAGGAGGCCGCGGCCCGGGTTATCGACAACGAGTGCAGGCGCCTACTTCAAAACTTTCGGCACGAGGCTCGGACGCAGGCTGTTCGAGACTACTTCGCCTCGACTGGTATTAGGAGGAAAAGAGAGAAGTGCCGCGTCAAGTTTCTGAGTAAGGAGAAGTACATGAAGGTAATTACCTATTCTTAAGGCCTTGTACTTAGTTTCCTTGATTTGATTCGTAGGCGTAGCGCTCAAATTTCTCTTGCTTAACTTAGGTGCCCCCGAGATGGTGTGCGGATAGGATGGACTGTTGGGAGGCGTTGGTGGATGAGTGGTGCTCTCCGCAATGGCGCTCCACCCACGACACTGCAAAGGACAAGCTTGGCAAAATGAAAGGTGTCCCACACCATCTAGGCAGCGTCAACCTACATCAGTACGGGGAAAACTGGGTATGTGGTTTGCTTCATGATTCATGCAAATTTATTCTTCATGCTAGCTTGAGCCCTCAACTAATACTCTGTTCCTCTCTTTTAGGCGCGAGAGAACAAGGCTCCAGTGCCACAGCTGTTCGACCTCTATGCCATGTCCAATACTGCCTCGTACAAGAAGGCCAAGGCATTCTCTGAGTCTGACCTCGATGATCCAGAGAAATTCAGCAACCGTGCCTCCCACCACAAGCTTGTGAGGTACAGAGACGAGGGGAAGGCGAGGAAAGGGCCGGACTTTAACCCAAGCCAGCAACCTCTTGATCCAGAGCTGGTGATGATATCTGGTGGCAGGAGGCAGCATGGCTCGTTAGCCATTGGGAATGGACTGATACGTTGTAGTAGCACTTTCCCGCAGATCAAGAAGCGCCAGACCAGCTCCGATCCTGAGATATTGCCTCGTGCACGGCCAGTGGAGCTCGAATTCAAGGTTAGTTATACGGACTCAGATACCTTTCCTTCATTACATTGTGTGTGCGGCCGTCGATGATTACAATGCTAACGAGTGGTGTTGCAGGCTGCTATTGAGGCAGAGAGCGAAGACCCAGGCGCTTCTAGAGGAGAGGGACCGGCAGGCGGCGGAGAGGGAAAGGGAGCTTGAGGACAGGACGGCTAATGCGTTGGAGGAGGAGAGGAACCGGAACATGATGGCTAACCGGGCCCTATACGAGATGTTCGCGGTAAGTTTCTTCTGCATATTAGCCAAATCATGCACGTAATGTTCCTTACAGTAGTATCTAATATGACTGACTCGTCAAAACCAAATGTGCAGACCCTGTGCGAGAAGACCGGCACGACCCCTCCGCCGATGCCAGTCATTGCTCCGGCGGGCACGGTGAGTTTCATTTGAATGGTCATTAGTTACTAGTCTTCACATTTGAGTTGCATCATGCTAACGATACATTGGAAATGATCTTTGGTGCAGCATAACTCCCGACAAGCATCGACCGATCCTCCTCCGCCAGCCACTGGCGCGACCGGTCCTACAACTACACCTACAACTACACCTCCGTGATGACGGTAAGTTTTCGCAAGTGTTTAGCATAACAAATGCGTACTTAGCTTAAGAAATGACCTATTTATCTCCAAAATGCCGTATACTTATCTTAGTTTCCTCGAAAATGACATTATAACCTTACTTAGCTCCAAAATGACCAATTTTACCATCGATAGCTCTCAAATGACCTATACTTAGCTTAGCTTAAAAATGACATATTTAGCTCTAAAATGACCTGTACTTAGCATTATTTCCTCCAAAATGACATAATAACCTTAATTAGCTCCAAAATGACCAATTTTACCACGGATAGCTCTCAAATGACCTATACTTAGCTTAGCTTAAGAAATCACCTATTTAGCTCCAAAATGACCTATTTAACCTAGGAAAGCTCTAAAATGACATATACTTAGCATTTATTCCTCCAAAAATGAATTTATATGGTTAGCTAGCTCAAAAATGACATAATAACCTTAATTAGCTCACAAATGACCTATTTAACCTAGGATAGCTCTAAAGTGACCTATACTTAGCATTTATTCCTCCGAGATGACTCAATATGCTTAGCTAGCTCAAAAATGACATAATATGCTTAAGAAATGACCTATTTAGCTCCAAAATGACTTAATATGCTTAATTAGCTCAAAAATGGCATAATTACCTAGGTTAGCTCTGAAATGACCTATACTTAGCTTATTTAGTTCATTTATGACATACTTAGCATATTTAGGTCAAAAATGGCCTATTTAACTAGGTTAGCTCTAAAATGACACAAGTAAGCAATAAGAAGAAGAAAAAGAAAGAGAAGAAAAATTCTTCTTCTTCTTCTTCTTCTTCTTCTTCTTCTTTTTCTTCTTCTTCTTCTAGTCTTCTTCTTCTTCTTTTTCTTCTTCTTCTTCTAGTCTTCTTCTTCTTCTTCTAACTTTCTTCTTTCCCATTTTGCAGATTGGCTTCAGATCACGGAAGCTTGCGTTGGAGTCTACTCTTCTCCTTGTCCTTCCTTTTTGTTGTGATTTTGTAGGATGAACAATGTGAAACTTGCTACCTATATATGTATGTATGGATTAAACTATATGGACCTTTTGCTTAATTGTTGGATATGTTGGACTTTTCATTTGGTGTATATATGTGTTGGATGATCATATCCATATGGCAGGGATATGTTGGTTATATGTACTTGTTGAAATATTTTGAAATGAATATATATATATATATATATCTGTGAAATTGATTGAATTTAAGAAACAAAAAAAACAGTGGCAATATAGCCACTTTGCCGTCTGCTAGCAGACGGCAAAGAGATTTGCCATCTGCTAGCAGACGGCAAAAAGGCCACGTGGCAGCAGCCTGTGCAACCTGGGCTGGCCTATTTGGCCTCTTTGCCGTCTGCTGGCAGACGGCGAAGACCTTTGCTTCTTTGCCGTCTGCTGGCAGACGGCAAAGAGCCTGCGTTGGCCCAGCTGACACCTGACGTCAGCTGCAGCTCTTTGCCGTCTGCTGGCAGACGGCAAAGAAGCAAAGGTCTTTGCCATCTGCCAGCAGACGGCAAAGAGCGCCGTTAGCCCCCTAACGGGGCTGGCACCTTTTGTCTGCCGTCCAGGGGCTTTGCCGTCTGCCAGCAGACGACAAAGAGCTTGGCTTCTTTGCCGTCTGCCAGCAGACGGCAAAGTGGCCTTTGCCGGCTACTGTTCGGCCGGACTGTTGGCCGTCTGCTGGCGGACGGCAATGGCTTTGCCGTCCGCCAGGCAGGCCTTTGCCGTCTGCTATGGCAGATGGCAAAGCAACTAATTCCTGTAGTGTGGGACTAATGCCCTTAAGATCATCAAGAGTATATCCAATAGCAGCACGGTGCTTCCTCAGAGTTTTCAATAATCTCTTTTCTTCATGCTCTGAAAGGTTAGCATTAATAATAATAGGATATATCTCCTTTTCATCAAGATAAGCATATTTCAGAGTATCCGGTAATTGTTTAAGCTCAAACACGGGATCACCCTTGGGTGGAGGAGGATCCCAAAGTATTTCAACAGGCAGGTTGTGTTTCAAAATAGGCTGCTGATCAAAGAAAATCTTATCTATTTCATTCCTTTCATTCATATGCATATCGTTTTCATGGTCTAGCAAATATTGTTCTAAGGGATCAGTAGGAGGCACAACAATAGAAGCAAGACCAATAATTTCATCTTTACCAGGCAATTCTTTGTCATGGGGTTGTCTATGAAATTTAGAGAAATTGAACTCATGAGACACATCCCCAAAACTTACAGTAACAGTTTCTTTCCCACAATCTATCTTAGCATTAACAGTATTCAAGAAAGGTCTACCAAATATAATGGGACAAAAATCATCTTGTGGGGAACCAAGAACAAGAAAATCAGTAGGATACTTTATTTTCCCACACAAGACTTCAACATTTCTAACAATCCCAACTGGTGCTATAGTATCTCTATTAGCAAGCTTAATGGTAACATCAATTTCCTCTAATTCAGCTGGTGCAATATCATTCATAATTTCTTGATATAAGGTGAAGGGAATTGCGCTCACACTAGCACCCACATCACACAAGCCATGATAACAATGATCTCCTATTTTAACAGAAACGACAGGCATGCCAACAATAGGTCTATGTTTATCTTTAGTGTCAGGTCTAGCAATTCTAGCAGCTTCATCACAGAAATGAATAACATGCCCATCAATATTATCAACCAAGAGATCTTTAACCATAGCAATACTAGGTTCAACTTTGATTTGTTCAGGGGGTGTAGGTGTTCTAGTATAACCCTTACGAACCACAGTTGAAGCTTTAGCATGTTCCTTTATTCTAACAGGGAAAAGTGGTTTCTCAATATAAGCAGCAGGAATAACAGGATCAACATTATAAATAATAGTTTCTTCTTCAACTTTAATAGGTTCAACTACTTTCACTTCAATGGGAGGATGATATTTAAACCACTTCTCCTTAGGGAGATCAACATGAGCAGCAAAAGATTCCAAGAAAGAAGCTACTATCTCAGAGTCAAGTCCATATTTAGTGCTAAATTCACGAAAAGCATCGGTGTCTATAAAGGATTTAACACAATCAAACTTAAGGTTTATACCTGACTCCTTACCTTCGTCGAGTTCCCAATCTTCAGAGTTGCGTTTAATTCTTTCCAATAAGTCCCATTTGAATTCAATATCTTTCTTCATAAAGGAACCAGTACAAGAAGTATCGAGCATGGATTGATCATTACGAGAAAGCCGTGCATAAAAATTCTGAATAATAATTTCTCTTGGGAGCTCATGATTGGGGCATGAGTATAACATTGACTTAAGCCTACCCCAAGCTTGAGCGATACTTTCTCCTTCACGAGGCCAAAAATTATAAATATAATTCCGATCACGATGAACCAGATGCATAGGATAAAACTTCTGATGAAATTCCAATTTCAATCGGTTGTAGTTCCATGATCCAATATCATCACATAGCCTATACCATGTCAATGCCTTCTCCTTCAAAGATAAAGGAAAGACCTTCTTCTTGACATCATCCTCGGGCAAACCTGCAAGCTTAAATAATCCACAAACTTCATCCACATAGATTAGATGCAAATCAGGATGTAGTGTTCCATCTCCTGCATAAGGATTAGCTAGCAGTTTCTCTCTCATACCCGAAGGAATTTCATAATAAATATTTTCAGTAGGTGCAGTAGGTTCAGGAGCATCTCTTTGTGCTTCCGGTCGGGGTGAAGATACCCCAAACAAGCCCCACAAAGGATTATTTTCCATAGTAGAAGTGACAGTAAATTTCAGCACACTATATAAAATTTTCCTTACCATGTTCCACTCACCAAAGGCGCTTTACTCCCCGGCAACGGCGCCAGAAAAGAGTCTTGATGACCCACAAGTATAGGGTATCTATCGTAGTCCTTTCGATAAGTAAGAGTGTCGAACCCAACGAGGAGCAGAAGGAAATGACAAGCGGTTTTCAGTAAGGTATTCTCTGCAAGCACTGAAATTATCGGTAACAGATAGATTTGTGATAAGATAATTCGTACGGATAGCAAGTAACAAATGTAACAAAGGTGCAGCAAGGTGGCCCAATCCTTTTTGTAGCAAAGGACAAGCCTGGACAAACTCTTATATAAAGCAAAGCGCTCCCGAGGACACATGGGAATTTCTGTCAAGCTAGTTTTCATCATGCTCATATGATTCGCGTTCGTTACTTTGATAATTTGATATGTGGGTGGACCGGTGCTTGGGTGCTGTCCTTACTTGGACAAGCCTCCCACTTATGATTAACCTCTCTCGCAAGCATCCGCAACTACGAAAGAAGAATTAAGATAAATCTAACCATAGCATGAAACATATGGATCCAAATCAGCCCCTTACGAAGCAACGCATAAATTAGGGTTTAAGCTTCTATCACTCTAGCAACCCATCATCTACTTATTACTTCCCAATGCCTTCCCCTAGGCCCAAATAATGGTGAAGTGTCATGTAGTCGACGTTCACATAACACCACTAGAGGAGAGACAACATACATCTCATCAAAATATCGAACGAATACCAAATTCACATGATTACTTATAACAAGACTTATCCCATGTCCTCAGGAACAAACGTAACTACTCACAAAGCATATTCATGTTCATAATCAGAGGAGTATTAATTATCATTAAGGATCTGAACATATGATCTTCCACCAAGTAAACCAACTAGCATCAACTACAAGGAGTAATCAACACTACTAGCAACCCACAGGTACCAATCTGAGGTTTTGAGACAAAGATCGGATACAAGAGATGAACTAGGGTTTGGAGAGGAGATGGTGCTGGTGAAGATGTTGATGGAGATTGATCCCCTCTCGATGAGAGGATCGGTGGTGATGACGATGGCTTCGATTTCCCCCTCCGGGAGGGAAGTTTCCCCGGCAGAACAGCTCCGCCGGAGCCCTAGATTGGTTCTGCCCAAGTTCCGCCTCGAGACGGCGGTGCTTCGTCCCGAAAGCTCTCTTATGATTTTTTCCAGGTCAAAACCCTCCATATAGCAGAAGATGGGCACCGGAGGCCTGCTAGGGGGCCCACAAGCCATAGGGGCGCGCCCAGGGGGGTAGGGCGTGCCCCCTGGCTTGTGACCTCCTGGTGGGTCCCCTCTGGTATTTCTCTCGCCCAATATTTTTTATATATTCCAAAATAATTCTCCGTGACTTTTCAGGACTTTTGGAGTTGTGCAGAATAGGTCTCTCATATTTGCTCCTTTTCCAGTCCAGAATTCCAGCTGCCGGCTTTCTCCCTCTTCATGTAAACCTTGTAAAATAGGAGAGAAAAGGCATAAGTATTGTAACATAATGTGTAATAACAGCCCATAATGCAATAAATATCAATATAAAAGCATGATGCAAAATGGACGTATCAGGATACTAGCAAGGCATGCTTGGATCAAGATCAACCTGCCTTTGTAAGAGACAAGTTTCCCCCTCCACCCAACAATTCTTTTCATAATTTTATATATTAGAGGTTGGATATCCTCTCTCCTAAGTTTGTCATAATGCAGAGGAATCCCTAAGTACTTAATTGGGAAAGCCCCTTTTGCACACACCGGAGCATCTAAAGAACAGCAAGCTCAGATTCATCTAAATTAATGGGGATTAGTTCACTTTTACTGTAGTTGATCCTCCTCCCTGAAACCTGCTCAAAACAGTTTAATACTATTTTGAGATTAGTAGCATGCTGGGGATCATTTTTAAGGAAGAGGATAGTATCATCAGCGTATTGGAGGCAAGTAATGCCTCCTGGATAGACTTCAGGGCAGAGCCCTTCAATCAGTTGCTGATGAGAAGCCTTAATCAACATCCTAGTTAGAACATCTACCACAATATTGAAGAGGAGGGGATACATGGGATCCCCCTGCCTGAGACATTTGCCAGTAATAAAAAAGTCACTTTCATTGTTGTTAACTTTAACACCCACAGAACCTCCATGGGTGATTTCCTGGATCCAGCTGATCCATTTCTCCCCAAAACCTCTAGCTCTAAGCAGTTTAATGAGGAAGTCTATATTAACTTTGTCAAAAGCCTTTTCATTGTCTAGTTTCAAGACCACCCCTTGCCTTTTTCTAGAGTGAAGAAAAGTAGATTGGTTGCTAGCAGTAAGTCTTTGGAGGACTTTGGCTAGTCTGTTAGTAAGCACTTTGGTAAAGATTTTGAAACTACAGTTCGTAAGCTAATGGGCCTGAACTTCTTCATTGAGGAAGCATCAGGTTCTTTTGGTATGGGAGGGATCATAGAAAAAATTAATCTAAAGATAGCCAAGTTTCCACCATGAAATTAAATGAACATGCTCATAAGATCTTTTTTTATTAAATCCCAGAAATGTTGATACACTACTGGAATTCAGTTATTTGCCGTGTGCCAAGTCTTTGCCGTCTGCTGGCGGACGGCAAAGAAGGTCTTTGCCGTCTGCTGCCGTCAAGCAGACGGCAAAGAGCTGGCTGACGGCAATGGTTCTGTTTGCCTTCTGCTGTTCCTTTGCCGTCTGCCAGCAGACGGCAAAGACCCTAAACGCAGACGGCAAAGAGGCTAGATAGGTCACCTTAACTGCCTGGTCTTTGCCGTCTGCCGTGCTCGGCTTTGCCGTCCGCAAGCGGACGGCAAAGGGGATGCCCCTTAACGGCCGTTTTCCCTCCGGCCCAATTATTCCCGCGCTCTCCTCCCGCCCCCAGCCCCCCTGTCTCTCCACCCACCCACACCGCGCGCGGCCCCCCTCCCCCGCGCCGCCCCCCACCACCGCAGCTACCCCCTCCCCCCTCGCCGGCCCCCTCCCCCGTGCCACCCCCACCACCGCAGCTCCCCCCTCCCCCTCGCCGCCCCTCCCCCGCGCCGCCCCCACCACCTCACCCCCCCGCGGCGGCGCCCTCACCACCCCGCGGCGGTGACCCCCTCCCCGCGGCGCCCTCACCACCGCAGCTCCCCCCTCCCCCTCGCCGCCCCTCCCCCGCGCCGCCCCCACCACCTCACCTCCCCGCAAGCGCCCCGGACACCCCTCCCCCCTGGCGACGCCCTCACCACCATGCGGCGGCGACCCCCTCCCCGCGGCGGCGACCCCCTCCCAGCAAGCGCCCCCGACACCCCCATCCCCCCACGCCGGCCTGCCTCCCCCGCGCCGGCCTGTCTCCACCACCGCGTTGGGCTCCTCTCTGTAAGTGACATTTTTTTTTGTTTTTTCTGTTTAGTTTTAGGTTTTAGTTTGGTTTTGGTTTAGGTTTAGTTTTTAGTTTAGGTTTAGTTTTAGTTTAGTTTAGGTTTAGTTTTAGTTTAGTTTAGGACATCTGTTTTTTGTTTTTTCTATTTAGTTTTAGGTTTTGGTTTTGTTTTGGTTTAGATTTAGTTTTAGTATAGTTTTAGTTTTAGTTTAGTTTAGGTTTAGTTTTAGTTTAGTTTAGGACATTTGTTTTTTTATTTCTGTTTAGTTTTAGGTTTTAGTTTTGTTGTGCTTTAGGTTTAGTTTTAGTATAGGTTTAGTTTTAGTTTAGTTTAGGTTTTGTTTTAGTTTAGTTTAGTTTTAGTCTTAGGTTAGATTCCTGTTTAGTAGAACAAAAGAAGAAAAAGTAGAAGAAGAAGAATAAGTAGAACAAGGAAAAAAGGAAAAGAAGAAGAAGAAGAGAGGAGGAGGAGAAGAAGAAGAAGAATAAGAAGAAGGAAAAAAGGAAATGGCTCGACACTGACCCCACTGAACCCCGACGCTATGGACCCCCGACGCCACCGACCCCCAACGCCACCGACCCCCGACGCCACTAACCCCCTACCCCCGACGCCACCGACCCCGACCCCCGACCCCCGACCCCCCGACGCCACTGACCCCCGACCCCAGACGCCATCGACCCCCGACCACCGATGCCACCGACCCCCGACCACCGATGCCACCGACCCCCGACACCACCGACCACCGACCCCCTACCCCCGACGCCACTGACCCCCGACGCCACTGACTCCCGACGCCACTGACCCCCGACGCCACTGACTCCCGATGCCACTGACCCCCGACCCCCGACACCTATTCTGCCTCCTGTTGACCGAAAAGCTGCTCTTCGGCCTTCCAGAGGCCGAGGAGGTCATAGTTTTGTAAATTATGAGTTAGGTCACATATTTTCTGATTTTGTTATAAAAAACATCATATTTGTGTTGATCGGGTGAATTTTAATGTGCAGTTGTTCGACGACCTCCCCGTGCGTTGGACGAGCTCCCCTGCTGCGTTCGTGGGTGAGCACAAATGACATCTCCTCCCCTGGCCCCCTTAATTTGCTCGATTCCGGTCTTCGTGCCGATGAAACTTGCTAGCTATAGGTGTCTTCAATCATCAGTATGCGTGACCAGTATGCGTCTCCCATTCGAAAGGGCGGCATCTATAAATATGCATGTCTTTGCATATTTATAACCGCCATCCTTTCGAATTGTCCAACGTTATCCATGGACAGCCCGAGTATGTGTAGATTGGGTTCATTTTCCCTTATGCTCTGCTCCGGATCCGATGCGGAATTTCGTCAGTGCCTCCCTGTTGTTCTTCGGGTACACATCCTCTCTGCTTATTGCCGAGACGTGTATGAGGAGAACAGCGGGGAGGTGCTGCCGAAATTCTGCGTCGGATCCGGAGCAGAGCATGGGAAAACGAACCCAATCTACACATACTCGGGTGGGATTAGGACCTATCTCTACCTATTACCGTGTAGGTTGCATGGACGTAATAAAACTGACAAAACTTGATTAACGGATGAATATAGATGATGAATTATATATATATTTCTTGTGTGTTTAGTAGGTAGGCAAGATGAGTGATCGTGCTTGGATGTACACCGGTCACCCTAGTCAGAAAGAAATGACCATTGAATGGTTAAGAAAAACCAAGGGGTTTCTGAGCGCCGCATTTGCAAATGGCCAGGAAATAACCTGGTGCCCCTGTGTCCTGTGCGACAACCATAAAAAGTGGACACGGGATGAAATGGGTAAACACTTGCAGAAGTGGGGTTTTACGCCTGATTATACGGTGTGGAGATATCATGGTGAGTCTGCCCAACGTGCCAGAGCTGAGGTTGTTCGTCGTCGCACCGACGAGCATGGTACCGGGATCGAAGACATGGTGCAAGACTTTGATGATGCTCGGGATTCGGACGATGAGATGGAGGAATCTGCAAAGGCCTTCTATGAAATGTTGGAGTCTTCAAAACGTCCTCTCCACGAGCACACTGAGCTTTGTCAGCTGGATGCCATCGCGCAAGTAATGGCTCTGAAGGCTCAGTTCAACCTAGGCAGAGAATGCTACGACGCGATGATGACGATATTTGGACGCTTTCTACCCAAAGGCCATGTATTGCCAGCAAACCTGTACCAGTCGGACAAAATCCTACGTGCGCTTAAGATGCCCTATGAGAAGATAGATGCCTGTGAGAATGGATGTGCCTTATTTAGGCTTGAGTATGCGGGCTTCAACTATTGTCCCATTTGCAAGTCTTCCAGGTATGTTGTGGTAGACAACGGTATGGGTGAGAAGAGCCAGACCAAAATCCCAATTAATGTTCTTCGGTATATGCCAATCATACCAAGACTTCAACGTCTTTTCATGGTCGAAGAGACGGCCAGACAGATGACGTGGCATAAATTGGGCAAAAGAACCGAACTAGATGCAGATGGGAATCCGATGTTGGGACACACTTCAGACGCTTTTGCGTGGAAGCACTTCGATGCATTACATAAGGATAAAGCGGCAGATCCAAGGCATCCTCGAGTCGCCATCAGCACGGATGGGTTCAATGTGTTTGGTATGACGGCAACCCAATACAGTTGCTGGCCTGTATTTGTCATTCCACTCAATCTTCCCCCCAGAGAGATTATGAAAAGAAAGAACATTTTCTTGACGTTGATAATTCCAGGGCCCAACTATCCGGGGAAGAATATGAATGTGTACATGCAGCCGCTTAAGGATGAATTGCAAGAAGCTTGGGATAATGGGATCAAGACATATGACGCCGCTACAAAAAAAACTTCAAAATGCATGTGTGGTATATGTACTCGTCGCATGACTTGCCGGCGTATGCGCTATTCATTGGCTGGTGTGTGCACGGAAGGTTCCCGTGCCCCACATGCAAGGCAGCTCTTGAGTTCCGTTGGTTGCAGGCGGGTCGCAAGTATTCTTGCTTCGACTTGCATAGACAGTTCCTGGATCCTCGCCATAAGTTCAGAAAAGACAAGAAGAATTTCATGAAAGGTAGAATTGTCAAAAACTCTGCACCACCTGCATTGACAGGCCAACAGACCCTGGATCAGATAAATGCTCTCGAGCCGGATCCAGATCGTCCAGGGTATTTCAAAGGGTATAATTCGAAACACGCCTGGACTCACAAGATATGCTTGTGGGATCTGCCTTACTTTAAAGACCTCCTTTGCCCACACAACATCGACATGATGCACACTGAAAAGAATATCGCCGAGGCCCTTTTTGGTACATTGTTCGGCATAGAGGGGAAGTCGAAGGATAATCCTAAGGCTAGAGTCGACCAGGAGGCTCTATGTGATAGACCGTTACAAAACATGCGACAACCGAAAGGGAAAAAGAACTGGAGGAAGCCAAAGGCATGGTTCAATCTTGGAAGGCCAGCTATGAGGGAAATGATCTTGTGGGTGAAAATGCAGTTGATGTTCCCCGATGGGTATGCAGCGAATCTAAAGAGGGGAGCGAGTCTTGACAAATTAAAAATATTTGGTCTCAAGAGTCATGATTGGCACATATGGCTTGAGCGGGTAATGCCGGTGATGTTGCGTGGCTTTATCCCTGAGGATGAATGGCTAGTACTGGCAGAGCTGAGCTATTTCTTCCGTGCTCTTTGTGCGAAAGAACTATCGCCTGACGTGCTAGACGAACTGGAAGAGTTGGCGCCGGAGTTGATCTGCAAGTTAGAAAAGATCTTTCCACCGGGATTCTTTAATCCAATGCAGCATTTGATTTTGCATCTCTCGACCGAGGCAAGATTGGGGGGGCCCGTGCAAAATCGTTGGTGCTTCGCAACTGAGAGGATGCAGAAGACGCTTCGAGCAAAATGTAAAAATAAACGTAGAATTGAAGCATCGATGGCCGAGGCATTCATTACTAAGGAGGCGGCAAACTTCGTGACAGCACACTACAAAGCCAAGAATCGTCATTTGCATAATCCGAAGCCTCGGTACAATGATGGCGACCGTGAAAAAGGTCGATCCAACCTCAGCCTATTCAAAGGGAAGCTCGCACTAGCCGGTGCTTCGAAAGCAATAGCGTTGGATGTCGAAGAATGGCGAACCATTTCGTTGTATATCTTCAACAACCTAACAGAAGTGCGGCCATACATTGAGTAAGTTCTCGGTACATTGTTTCGCAACTTCTAATTCCTTTGAAATGCTCTTATTCCCGGAAATGTGATACAGTCGATACGTCGCCAAATTCTCGGATGGAGCGGCGATCCAAAAGGATTCCATTGAAGAGTATGAGCTTCTGGCAAAGCATGGAGGCGGCTATCCCAGTTTCATCTCTTGGTTCAAACAAACGGTAATTTCCATTAGACCATTTCATTTCTTCGTCTAGTTTGCGGCTAATGCAACAATCCTTTCGTATTAAACTTGTAGGCTAATGCAGAGTCTATGGACTCCGAATTGAGACAAGTCGCTAATGGTTTTGACTATAAGGTCCGTTCATTTGACAAATACGACATCAACGGGTATCGCTTTCGTACTTTTGGCAAAGAGCTATCTATGGCCGACCGAAAGTCTACAAATTGTTGTGTCTCCGCTGTCGGCGAAGGAGGGATCAAGTATTATGGAAGAGTTGAAGCAATTTATGAACTTACATTCTTTGGTGAAAACCCACCAAACGTCGTAGTCTTCAAATGTTATTGGTTCCAGCCGAAGGAGACTAGAAGGACTCATGAACATATAGGGCTAGTCGAAATCAAACAAAGCACCCATTTAGATGTTCCCGATGTCTATATTACGGCTCAAGAGGCGACCCAAGTTTTCTATCTACCGTGGGCCTGCCAAACTGATCCAAATCTGAATGGTTGGGATGTCGTTTATGATGTGCCGCCACATTTTAGACCACCTCCCCTCAATGAAGATGATTATGAACCTCACATTAACCCAGACACATATGAAGGAGAATTCTTCCAAGAAACACGTCTTTCCAAAAAAACGTTTCAAGAACCGCTCTACTTCACCCCAGAACATTGAGGTAGACAGCGACAGTGAATCCGACTTCACCCCTGAGCCGGAACAAGAAGAGACAGAAGAAGAAGAGGTTACTGCTGCGGAAGACCTCTCAATGCTTGACCGATTACACAAAGGAGGCCTTCCGCATGTTGCTCCCGATAGTGATGACGATGCATTTATTGATGATAGTGATGATGATGATGCATTTATTGATCCCGGAGCATATATAGACGATGAAGATTATTATTAGTTCATGTCAGGTATACATGATGATGATATACTCAAATTATATATATACATATTATTATTCATGTCGGTATTCAATTTTTATTATATACATGATGATGATACACTTAAATTATATACATATTATTATTCATGTCGGTATTCAATTTTTTTATGTTGTGTACTAATTTCGTTTACTCTTTGTCATGGCAGGTGTTGAAAGATGGTGGGCGCGGGTCGAGAGGGATCTGAGGCTCCTTCGTCGGCGCGTGGTGGGAGGGGTACTTCCATTCCACCCCAATCTCTCCGAAGAGCATTGTACGAAGGTATGGGGACACCCGAGGGCACTTCTTCGTCGGCGAAGTTGCCCACCGGGAGAGGAGGTCGTGGGAAGAAGAGAGCTCCTAAAGGACGTGGTGGCCGCGGGAGAGGTACGAAGGCTGCTACGCCTTCCTCGCCGCCACCCCCAGCTGATTCACCCGAGCACAGGACTGCTACGGTGGACTTGTCTGAGGTGGAGGCTACGAGGACTCCTGTCCATGAGCCTCGGGTCGACGATCCTTCTGTCCCAGACGCTTCGACACGCGAGACTCCTGTGCCAGACGCTACGTCCCGCGAGACTAATGGGCCAGACGCTTCGTCCCGTGAGACTCCACAGGCTTCCACCGGATGGGATGCCTGGCCAGATCTGCATCAGGCGGAGCCAAGTGGCCATGCTGATGGTGGCGGGGATCAGCTTTCTGATAGCGGGGACGAGGTGGTTGAGGGCACCGTCTACCAGCGTGGGTGTACACGGCTCCCGCCCGTGCCGGCGACCCGCGAGCAGAGGTGGCTGATTAAGCCCGAGTCGCTGAAGTGAGTGCATTTACTCTTTTTAAACCTTTTGCCTTCATGTTTCTTCACATATCTAATGCGTTGGCTTTGTCATACTGCAGGGGTTGGATTCACGCCAAGGATGTCCGCAGGCCCAACTCCATCCTTGGTGTGCTTTTGCGGCATAACTTCCCGGGGTTTGTCACGTTGCCCGGCGAGGGTCAGCTTCGAGAGTTAGGATTGAAATGGGAGCACTACTTGGCTGCCCCGGCCCCGCCGGAGGAGATGATCGACGATGTGTTGTGCCACACAAGGGCTGACATGGTGATCAGGAAGTTCTGGGTAATTTCTCCTTTACACAATTAAAAATCAATAATAGCTAGTTATTGTACTAATCAGTGTTGTCTCTTTTGATTGCAGACCTTCTACAGGTGTGAGGAGGGATACGAGGAGGCCGCGGCAAAGCTTATCGATCAGGAGTGCAAGCGCCTACTACAGAACTTACGGCACGAGGCTCGGGTACAGGCTGTTCGAGACTACTACGCCTCGCAGCGTATTAAGAAGGCCAAGTCGTCGTCCCGCCGAAAGTTTCTAGACAAGGAGCAGTACATGAAGGTAATTACCTATTCTTAAGGCCTTGTACTTGGTTTCCTTCCTTTGATTCGTAGGCGTAGCTCTCAAATTTCTCTTTACTAACTTAGGTGCCCCCGAGATGGTGTGCGGATAAGATGGATTGTTGGGAGGCGTTGGTGAATGAAGGGTGCTCTGACCAATGGCGAGTCCTCCACGACGATGCCAAGGCACGGCGTGCCCAAATGGGAGGTGTGCCACACCATCAAGGCAGCGCCAACATATATCAGTTCGGGCGCAACTGGGTATGTGGTTTGCTTCATGATTCCTGCAATTCATTCTTGATGCTAGCCTTGACCCCTTTATTAATACTTTGTTCCTCTCTTGTAGGCTCATCACAATAAGACGAAGGTGCCAGAGTTGTACGACGTCTATGCCATGGCCCATACTGCCTCATACAAGAAGGTCAAGGCATTCTCTGAGTCTGACCTCGATGATCCCAAGAACTTCACCAATATCTCCTCCCACAACAAGCTCGTGAGGTACAGAGATGTGGGGAAGGCGGTGAATGGGGAGGACTTCAACCCGAGCCAGCATCCTATTGATCCAGACCTGGTGATGATAGCTGGCCACGGGAGGCCCCATGGCTCGATAGCCATTGGAGATGGACATATACGGTCTTCGAGCACTCTCCGAGAGATCAAGGCGCGCCAAACGAGCTCCTGTCCTGCGATGTCGCCTCGTCCATGGCCAATCCAGCTCGCCATCGAGTTTAGTCATACGGACTCAGATATCTTTCCTCCATTACAATGTGTGCGAAAAAAGATGATTACAATGCTAACGACGATTTGTGTTGCAGGCTGCTCTGCAGAAAGAGAGAGAGAAAACCCAGGCGCTTCTGGCGGAACAGGCCCGACAGGCGGCGGAGGAGAAGAGGGATCTGGAGGAGAGGACGGCAAAGTTGTTGGAGGAGGAGAGGGTACGTAACGATGCGTCTAACCGGGCCATGTACGACCTCATCGTGGTAAGTTTCTTCTTCATATTAGCCAAATCATGCACTACATGTTCTTTTCATTAATAACCAATATGATTGACTTGTGAAAACCAAATGTGCAGACTATGTACGCGCAGAACGGCCCGACCCCTCCGCCGATGCCAGTCATTACCACGGCTGGAACGGTGAGTTTCATTTCAATGTTCATTAGTTACTAGTCTTAACATTTCAGCGTCATCATTCTAACGCAAATGATCTTTGGTACAGCATAACTCCCGAGCCGCATCGCACGACCCGAGCACCCCCGGTGTTTCACCTCCGTGATGACGAGGACGGTAAGCCCTAATATGCCACTTACTTGGCTCATTTTCTCAAACAAAGACAAACATAGCACTTAGACAAACTTAGCACAATTAGCTTATCCTCCATAATGACATAATTAGCTTATTTAGTCCATTTATGACATAATTAGCTTATTCGTTTCAAAAATGGCATAATAACCATGGTTACCTCATAAATGTCATATACTTAGCTTATTATTCTCCAAAATGACATAATTACCTAAGTTAGCTCTAAAATGACCTATACTTACATAATTTGGCTCAAAGATGGCATCATTACCTAGGTTAGCACAAAAATGACCTATACTTACCTAATTTTTCCTAGGTTAGCACAAAAATGGCGTGCTTACATAGGTTAGCTCTAAAATGACACAAATAAGGAATAAGATGAAGAAAAACAAGGAAGAGGAGAAAAAAAGGAATAGAAGAATAAGAAGAAGAAGAAGAAGACTAGAAGAAGAAGAAGAAGAAGATCTTCTTCTTCTTCTTCTTCTTCTAGTCTTCTTCTTCTTCTTCTTATTCTTCTAGTCTTCTTCTTTTTCTTCTTCTTCTTCTTGTCTTCTTCTTCTTCTTCTTCTTCTAGTCTTCTTCTTCTAGTCTTCTTCTTTTTCTTCTTCTTCTTCTAGTCTTCTTCTTCTTCTTCTTCTTCTTCTTCTTCTTCTAGTCTTCTTCTTCTTCTTCTTCCTTCTTCTTCTTCTTCTTCTAGTCTTCTTCTTCTTCTTCTTTTTCTTCTTCTTCTTCTAGTCTTCTTCTTCTTCTTCTTCTTCTTCTTCTTCTTCTTCTTCTTCTTTTTCTTCTTCTTCTTCTAGTCTTCTTCTTCTTCTTCTTCTTCTTCTTTTTCTTCTTCTTCTAGTCTTCTTCTTCTTCTTAGGTTATTTTCCCCAAAAAAGACATACTTATATAGCTAATTATCCTCCACAATGACATAATTAGCTTATTTAGTATGACATAATTAGCTTATTCGTTTCAAAAATGGCATAATAACCATGGTTACCTCATAAATGTCATATACCTAGCTTATTATTCTCCAAAATGACATAATGACCTAAGTTAGCTCTAAAATGACCTATACTTACATAATTTGGCTCAAATATGGCATCATTACATAGGTTAGCACAAAAATGACCTATACTTACCTAATTTTTCCTAGGTTAGCACAAAAATGGCGTGCTTACATAGGTTAGCTCTAAAATGACACAAATAAGGAATAAGATGAAGAAAAACAAGGAAGAGGAGAAAAAAAGGAATAGAAGAATAAGAAGAAGAAGAAGGAGAAGTTCTTCTTCTTCTTCTTCTCCTTCTTCTTCTTCTTCTTTTTCTTCTTCTTCTAGTCTTCTTCTTCTTCTTCTCTTCTTCTTCTAACTTTCTTATTTCCCATTTTGCAGATTTGATTCACTTCACGGAAGCTTGCGTTCATGGAGTCCTTGTCCTTCCTTTTTTGTTTTGATTTTGTAGGATGAACAGTGTGCAACTATTGTAATATGGTGGAACTTGCATATGTTTTGATTTGGTATATGTGTTGGATGATCATATATGGTATATGTGTTGGATATAGTGTTGGATATATGTGTTGGATATGATTTGCAGATTTGATTTGGTATATGTGTTGGATATAGTTTATTATGTGTTGGAAATGACTATTGTTTGCCTTATTATGTGAAATTTATATATATATATCATATATTTGCTTTGAAATTGCTTTGATATAACAAAAAACAGAATAAAAAGAGGCAATACAGCCCCTTTGCCGTCTGCCGCGGACGGCAAAGTTGCCACATAGCAGCCACCTGTAAACCTGGGAAGCTTCTTTGCCGTCCGCGGCAGACGGCAAAGAGGGGCTGGAGGTAGACGACAAAGGCTGGGCCTGTTGCCAGGCTGGGCCCTTTTGCCTCTTTGCCGTCCATGGCAGATGGCAAAGAGGGGCTGGAGGCAGACGACAAAGAGGGGTTGGAGGCAGACGGCAAAGAGGGGATGGCGTCAGACGGCAAAGAGGGGCTGGAGGCAGACGGCAAAGGCCTCTTTGCCGTCCGCGGCAGACGGCAAAGGCTTGGGGTCCGTTAGCCGCCTAACGGTGGCGCCGTCAGCACTACGCCGTCCAGGTGCTTTGCCGTCTGCAAACGGACGGCAAAGAATCTTTGCCGTCCGCTTGACCGAAGCAGACGGCAAAGGACCCCTTTGCCGGAGTTCACTGGGCCCAAAATTGTGCCGTCCGCTAGCGGACGGCAAAGGTCTTTGCCGTCTGCTTTGTGCCCTTTGCCGTCTGCCATGGCAGACGGCAAATGTCCTGATTCCAGTAGTGATAGAATAAGAAAGGGATGCAATCAGGGCCAGGTTCACCATCAGAGTAAGAATCAAATATAGCTTTCTTGACTTCCTCTTCTGTAAAAGGTGCTTCTAATTGTTCATTTTCACCAGTGTTGACTTTCTTATCATTAGAAAAGAAGTCAGGACACAGGTGGAACCCTGATTTTTCCTCCTTCTTAAATAAGTCTTTATAAAAACCACTAGCTACTTTTAACACCTCTACACTATCAGAGACAAGTCCATTGGGTCCATCCAGAGAGTGTATCAGACTTTTCCTCCTTCTCTGGTTGGCCATAGCATGGAAATAAGAAGTATTCCTATCCCCTTCTTTAATATTCGTATCTCTAGAACTTTGTTTTGCCTTCACCTCTCCCTGAAGCCAATTTGTTTTGGAATTCATGAGAGATGAATTTGAGTCTACCAAATTCAGCTTCAGTGAGGGTGAAAGACTCACCTTTGATATCTAATTTATCATATTCCTTAGAAAATACTTTCTTATACCTCTTAAGCTGGGCTTCCTCATTAAAGCTCCAACCCTTGGTCAGTTTCCTTAGCTCTATAACTTTTACTTGCCAAGTTGCTATGGGGGAGGAAATGTCAAAACACCCATTCCAGACATTAGCTACCAGAATAGCAAAATCCTCCCTTAAGAGCCACCATTTTTCCATTCCAGACATTAGCTACCAGAATAGCAAAATCCCAAAGTCCCATAAAATGGGTGCATGGTCACTTCCATGTCTAGGCAATGCTCTACTAGTTGCTAACGGGAAAGACTTATCTAGATCAGTATTACAGAAGACTCTATCTATAGTGGACATGATCAAATCCACTTGGTTATTAGCCCACGTGTATATTGTACTAGAGAGCTTAATTTCTAGTAAGATCCATATCTCAGTCCAAGCATTGAAGTTATCACTCCATTTGTGATTGATGTTGCCATTACTCTTATCTTTAGCATTCCTAACTAAATTAAACTCACCACCTATTAAAGTTGGCCAGGGGCATTCCATGAACAAAGAGTGTAGTTCAGAAATGAAGGCTTCTTTACCATCTTCATAAGGACAACCATACACAGTAATGATACTAAAGGTGGTTTCACTACCTTTGAGCTTAACTACACATCTAACAAAGAAATCCAAGTAGGACCATGACAAGACATCAAATATGTCAAGATCCACGCCCATCAGGATGCCACCAGCAAAGCCTTTAGATGGGAGATGGTGCCAGGAGAAGTTCATGTTCCCAACTAAAGATTTAAAGTAGGAATCAGAAAACTCATTCTTTTTAGTCTCCTGGAACCCCACTATAGTAGCATGACTCTTATTGACAGTTGATACGTCTCCAACGTATCTATAATTTTTGCTTTTTCCATGCTGTTATATTATCATTCTTGGATGTTTTACAATCATTTTATAACAACTTTATATCATTTTTTGGGACTAACCTATTGACATAGTGCCAAAGTGCCAGTTGTTGTTTTTGCTTGTTTTTTACTTCGCAAAATATCAGTACCAAACGGAGTCCAATCGCGACGAAACTTTTTGGAGATTTTTTCTGGACCAGAAGACACCCAGTGGGCTAAAGAAGAGCCTACAAGGTGGGATGAGGGAGTCGAAGAAACACAATTCCAGCCGCCGCAAGTTCTAGAACCACGAGATCCAATCTAAACACCATCACGGAGCGGTTCATCTTCTTTATAGGTGCCTCTCCGATGATGCGTGAGTAGTCCACCATAGACCTACAGGTCCGTAGGCAGTAGCTAGATGGCTTCCTCTCTCTCTCTTATGATTCTCAATACAGTGGTCTCTTGGAGATCTATTTGACGTAAACTTTTGCGGTGTGTTTGTTGGGATCCGATGAATTTTGAGTTCATGATCAGTTTCTATCCATGAATATTATTTGAGTCTTCTTTGATCTCTTATATGCATGATTTCTTATAGCCTCGTATTTATTCTTTAATCTTTGGTTTAGTTAGGCCAACTAGATCGATTTTTCTTTCCATGGGAAGAGGTGCTTTGTGATGGGTTCGATCTTGCGGTGTCCTTTCCCAGTGACAGAAGGGGCAGCAAGGCACGCATGTATCGTTGCCATTAAGGATAACAAGATGTGGTCTATTCCTACATGAATAGATCTTGTATACATCATGTCATCGTTCTTATTGCATTACTCCGTTTTTCCATGAACTTAATACACTAGATGCATGCTGGATAGCGGTCGATGTGTGGAGTAATAGTGGTAGATGCAGGCAGGAGTCGGTCTACTTATCTTGGACGTGATGCCTATATAATGATCATCGCCTTGGATATCGTCATGACTATTCGATTTTTTTATCAATTGCCTGACAGTAATTTGTTTACCCACCGTGTGCTATACTCATGAGAGAAGCCACTAGGGAATCCTACGGCCTCCGGGTCTACTTTTCCAACATATTGCTTTTCGATCTATCTTTTTGCATCTTTGTTTTCAGATCTACAAAACCAAAAACCCAAAAATATATTGCTGCATATTTTATTTGCCTTTTCTACTTTGTGTTCTTGGGAGATCTATCTCTACTATCTATCACTACCTAATCTATCTTTTTACCGTAGAGAGATTGACAACCTCTCTTTCGCGTCGGGTTGCAAGTATTTGTTGTTTGTGTGCAGGTGCTGCTTATTGGGTGGTGGTGATCCTCCTACTAGTTCGATAACCTTGGTTTCATAACTGAGGGAAATACTTACCGTCGCTGTGCTGCATCATCCCTTCCTCTTTGGGGAAATACCGACGCAGTCTCAAGCCACATCAAAGGAATTTCTGGCGCCGTTGCCGGGGAGGAAGCGGTCTCTTCTACGTGCCTATCGTAGGCGCCGAGGAGACTCCATCATCATCTACCAGGTTCCTAATCACAAATCTCATCTCCTTGCAATTATATTATTTGCCATTTGCCTCTCGTTTTCCTCTCCCCCACTTCACCAATTTGCCGTTTTATTCGCCCTCTTTTTCGTTTGCCTTTTTCTTGCCGGATCTCTTCCTTGCTTGCAATCTTGTTTGCGTAGTCACGATGACTCAAGAAAACACCAAGTTGTGTGATTTTTCCAATACTAATAACAATGATTTTATTAGTACTCCGATTGCTCCTCCCGCCCCTAGTGCGGAGTCTTGTGATATTAATGCCGCTTTGTTGAATCTTGTCATGAAAGATCAATTTGCTGGTACTCCTAATGAGGATGCCGCGTCCCATCTAAACACGTTCGTAGAATTGTGTGATATGAAAAAAAAACATGTGGACAATGATATTGTGAAGTTGAAATTATTTCCTTTTTCCTTGCGGGATCGTGCAAAAGTTTGGTTTTCCTATTTACCTCGCAATAGTATCGATTCTTGGAATAAGTGCAAGGTTGCTTTTATTACTAAGTACTTTCCGCCCGAGAAAAGTATTTCCTTAGGACGCAAATCATGAATTTTAAGCAACTTGAGCATGAACATGTTGCACAATCTTGGGAAAGAATGAAGTTGATGCTAAGAAATTGTCCTACTCATGGTTTGAATCTTTGGATGATCATACAATTTTTTTATGCGGGATTGAATTTTGTCTCTAGAAATCTATTAGATTCCGCCGCGGGTGGTACTTTTATGGAAATTACTTTGGGTGAAGCTACTAAATTGCTAGACAATATTATGTCTAATTATTCACAATGGCATACCGAAAGAGCACCGACTAGTAAAAAGGTTAATTCGGTTGAAGAAATTAGTACTTTGAGTGATAAGGTTGATGCTCTGATGAAGTTGGTTGCTAGTAAAAATGCTCCTATTGATCTTAATGATGTGCCTTTGTCTACTTTGATTGAGCAAAATAGTGATCCCGTAGATGTGAAGTTTGTGTCGCGAAACAATTTCAATAACAATGCTTATAGAGGTAATATTAATCCTAGGCCTTTTCCTGGAAATTCCTCTAATAGTTATGGTAATTCCTCTTACAATAATAATAGGAACACCTCTGATCTTGAGAGTAATATTAAAGAATTTATCAATGTGCAAAAGGCTTTCAATACTACGATAGAACAAAACTTGAATAAGATTGATGATATGTCCAGAAGCATTGATAGAATTTCTCATGATGTTGAAAATCTCAAGTTGAAAGCTTTTGTTCCTAAGATTGATGAATCTATTAAAGGTTTATATGTCTCTATGGATGAAAGTAAGAAAAGAACCGCCATGCTTAGAGCTAAAAGAGAAATCTTAGAAAAATCGTTTTCTAGTGATTGCCTTCATAAAAAAGATGTAGATCTTAAAGTGATTGGTGTTTATACTATTGATTCCTTGTTTAGTAATATTAAAATTGATGATAAAGGGACCTAAGTAGAGTTAAATTTATCTAGAAGGCGTCCCAATAATTTGGAGGGTGAAAATCTTGATGAAATTTTTGATAAAAGTGGGTTTGAAGAGGTCAAAACGTTAACTAGTGATGTGCCCACTATTTTGGATTGCAAAGATTTTAATTATGATAGTTGCTCCTTGCTTGAATGTATTTCTTTTCTGCAATCCATGTTGAATTCACCCCATGGTTATGAGCAAAATAAAGCTTTTACTAAACATATCGTTGATGCCATGATGAAATCTTTTGAAGAAAAGTTGGAGTTGGAGATTTCTATTCCTAGAAAATTACATGATGAGTGGGAACCCACCATTAAGGTCAAGATTAAAAATTATGAGTGCTTTGCTTTGTGTGATTTGGGTGCTAGTGTTTCCACGATTCCGAAATCTTTATGTGATGTACTTGGTCTTACCAATATTGAAGAATGTTCTCTTAATTTGCACTTGGCGGATTCTACTATTAAAAAGGCTTTGGGAAGAATTAATGATGTTCTTATTCTTGCAAATAGGAACTATGTGCCTATTGATTTTATTGTGCTTGATATTGATTGCAATCCGTCTTGTCCCATTATACTTGGTAGACCGTTTTTACGCACTATAGGTGCCATGATTGATATGAAAAAAGGCAATATTCATTTCCAATTTCCACTAAGAAAGGGTACGGAACACTTCCCTAGAACAATAATTAAGCCACCATATGAATCAATCATGAGGGCATCCTATGGATCCAAAACCAAAGATGACAATACTTGAATCTATGCGTTATGCCTAGCTAGGGGCGTAAAACGATAGCGCTTGTTGGGAGGCAACCCAATGAATAAATTTATTTTAGCTTTTTCCTTTCTGTTTTTGTGTTTTGACACAATTATGCCTCTGTTATGATTGTGTTTTTATGGTTTATTTAGTGTTTGTGCCAAGTAGAACCTTTAGGATGATTGATAGGATGAGTAGAAGCGATGCTGAATCTGAAACAGAAACTTTACGTCTAGTATTTGAATTTTCATTTTTTTGCTGGAACGTGATCTTGAGCTGAAATTTTAACACAGTGTTTCTATACAAATTTCTTACGTTGTCCTAATTTTTCAGAATTTTTAGAGTTACAGAAGTATGGTTAGAGTACAGATTACTACAGACTGTTCTGTTTAAGACAGATTCATGTTTTCGTTGCATTGTGTGCTTGTTTTGATGAATCTATAGTTTGTATCGGGGGGTATAAGCCATGGTAAAGTTGAAATACAGTAGGTATAATGCAATAATAAAATATGAATGGGTTTGCAACATCACCTAAAGTAATGATTTGCTTTATTATACTAACGGATCTCACGAAGATTTTGTTGAGTTTTGTGTGATTGAAGGTTTCAAGTTTTGGGTGAGATCACGATGGATGAAGGAATAAGGAGTGAAAAGAGCCTAAGCTTGGGGATGCTACAGCACCCCCCAAGATATATCCAAAGAGTAACAAGCAACTAAGCTTGGGGATGCCCCCGAGTGGCATCTCCTCTTTCTTCTAACAACCATCGGTATTTTACTTGGAGCTATATTTTTATTCGTCACATATCATGAGTTTTGCTTGGAGCGTCTTGTATCTTTGCTTGCTTTGCTTGTTTGTTTTTGATTTGTATCCTTGCTGTACACACCTATTTGGGGGAGCCAAAACTATGCTATGATTTGTTAGAATCGCTCTCTATGCTTCACTTAAACTTTTTGAGCTATGGAATTGCTCTAGTGCTTCACTTATATCTTTTTGAGCGCGGTGTGCTTGGAAATTTTTGTAGAAACACTCTCATGCTTCACTTAGATTAATTTGAGAGTTAGTAAATTTTGAAGAAATCCTCTCATGCTTCACTTATACCTTTTTGAGAGATGAAATCTTTGTGCTCATGTGCTTCACTTATATTTGTTTGAGCTTGTCAAAAAAAGCAATGGCAATATATGAAACTAGTTCCAAATTGATAGATATCCAAGGAGGATATAATAAAAACTTTCATGAAGATCATTGGGCAAATTAAACTTGATTCCTTGTAATAGTTTTGAAACATGATGATAGTAATATGTGAGTCTTGTTAGTGAGTAATTATGCTTGAGTAGGAATATTGGTGTTAGGGTTTGTGATTCCCTATGCAAGTACGAAAGTCAATAGTTATACAATGAAATTACATCCTACTTGTGGTGCATTATTCGGTGTTAGTTTTTCTCAATGCTCGCTTATGTGAATTTTCGTTTCTTCGTTTGGTTGCTTCTCAATCTATTTGCTAGCCTCCATTTGTACTAAGTAGAAATACTACTTGTGCATCCAAAATCCTTAAACCAAGTTTTGCCTTATGAGTCCACCATACCTACCTATATGTGGTATTTCCATGCCGTTCCAAGCAAATTTGTATGTGCCATCTCTAAATTGTCAAAATAATTTTTCTCTTTTGTGTGCTCGTACCGCTCATGAAACGGTGGGGGGTGTCCAATATTTTTCCATGCTAGATGTGTTATTCTCAAGGTGAGTGTTTATTCACTTGTCATTGCACGAGAGTGCGGCGGTAATAGGGATGCCCATTCCCGAAATGAAAAAGAAAAAAATATTTACTTTATGTTGTCAAATAATAAATTCCTTGGAAAGTGTTGGTATGGAAGGCAACCGTGGATACGGCCCGCCATGGAAAGTGAAAGTTTGGTGGAAAAAGGAATAAACTTTATTTTCCGTTTGAGAACCGCCTATGATATATCTAGCATGGAAAGTATTGTGAGCTACTTTGTCGTTTTCGTTGACAGGAAAAGCATGCCACCCAAAAAAAATTATCTCTCAATTTAAAACTTTGAGCTCTGGAACCTCTACAAATCCCTACTTCCCTCTACGAAGGGCCTATCTATTTACTTTATGCAATTTTTATTTTTACTTTGAGTCTCCATCTTCTCTTATAAGCACCAACTAGGGGGCACTATGATCGTACTTGAGCATTGGGTATAGCTAATATTTGAGTGTGTGTCATGAATGGATCAATGATTGAGCATGATGGGCTAGGGATAACTTTCTTTAGTGTTGATATTTTGAAAGACATGGTTGCCTGTTGGCATGCTTGAGTATTGAAGTCATTATGTTAAAACTAGACTATTGCTTTGAATCTTCTATAAGTCCAAATGTCCATGCTATACAAAAGAAAAGAATATGATGAACATGTTAGGCAACATTCCACATGAAAAATTCTGTTTTTATCATTTACCTACTCGAGGACGAGTAGGAATTATGCTGGGGGATGCAGATACGTCTCCAACGTATCTATAATTTTTGCTTGTTCCATGCTGTTATATTATCATTCTTGGATGTTTTACAATCATTTTATAACAACTTTATATCATTTTTTGGGACTAACCTATTGACATAGTGCCAAAGTGCCAGTTGCTGTTTTTGCTTGTTTTTTACTTCGCAGAATATCAGTACCAAACGGAGTCCAATCGCGACGAAACTTTTTGGAGATTTTTTCTGGACCAGAAGACACCCAGTGGGCCAAAGAAGAGCCTGGAAGGTGGGCTGAGGGGAGTCGACGAAACACAATTCCAGCCGCCACAAGTTCTAGAACCGCGAGATCGAATCTAAACACCATCACGGAGGGGTTCATCTTCTTCATAGGTGCCTCTCCGATGATGCGTGATTAGTCCACCATAGACCTACGGGTTCGTAGGCAGTAGCTAGATGGCTTCCTCTCTCTCTCTCTCTTATGATTCTCAATACAATGGTCTCTTGGAGATCTAGTTGATGTAAACTTTTTCGGTGTGTTTGTTGGGATCCGATGAATTTTGAGTTCATGATCAGTTTCTATCCATGAATATTATTTGAGTCTTCTTTGATCTCTTATATGCATGATTGCTTATAGCCTCGTATTTCTTCTTCGAATCTTTGGTTTAATTAGGCCAACTAGATCAATTTTTCTTGCCATGGGAAGAGGTGCTTTGTGATGGGTTCGATCTTGCAGTGTCCTTTCCCAGTGACAAAAGGGGCAACAAGGCACGCATGTATCGTTGCCATTAAGGATAACAAGATGGGGTCTATTCCTACATGAATAGATCTTGTCTACATCATGTCATCGTTCTTATTGCATTACTCCGTTTTCCCATGAACTTAATACACTAGATGCATGCTGGATAGCGGTCGATGTGTGGAGTAATAGTGGTAGATGCAGGCAGGAGTCGGTCTACTTATCTTGGACGTGATGCCTATATAATGATCATCGCCTTGGATATCGTCATGACTATTCGATTTTCTATCAATTGCCCAACAGTAATTTGTTCACCCACCGTGTGCTATACTCATGAGAGAAGCCACTAGTGAATCCTACGGCCCCCGGGTCTACTTTTCCAACATATTGCTTTCCGATCTATCTTTTTGCATCTTTGTTTTCAGATCTACAAAACCAAAAACCCAAAAATATATTGCTGCATATTTTATTTGCCTTTTCTATTTTGTGTTCTTGAGAGATCTATCTCTCCTATCTATCACTACCTAATCTATCTTTTTATCGTAGAGAGATTGACAACCTCTCTTTCGCGTCGGGTTGCAAGTATTTGTTGTTTGTGTGGAGGTGCTTCTTATTGGGTGGTGGTGATCCTCCTACTGGTTCGATAACCTTGGTTTCATAACTGAGGGAAATACTTACCGTCGCTGTGCTGCATCATCCCTTCCTCTTTGGGGAAATACCGACGCAGTCTCAAGCCACGTCAACAGTATCTATAATTAGAGTTTTCCTACCTGGGGCAGCAATCCCTCTAACACTCCAAAACAGAGCATTCATGACAAAGGCACTGTCTTGGGGTGCTTGCCCCGTTTGTTTTTGCACACTAAGCACCAAAGGTTGTCAGAATTGATCTCTGAACTAGAATCATCAGGGTGGACAACATGCAATCTTCTACTCTCCCTTTGAGGGGTTGAGAAGTCTGAATGAAGACCAACAGTCTTGTCAGAAATCATTTGTTACAGCTCACCACACCATCTGCTTCAGCTGAGACTACATCTATATGCACACCAATTCTAGAAGCTACATATCTAAAAGACTGATTATTAAACATTGAAAAAGTAGGCACGTGATTGGACTTTATACCTTGGTTCTTGGGCACCTCCATGTTCAGAACTTCTTTGAGTTGTTGAGCTTTTTGGAGAATAGTCATGTTATCTCCAGCATGCCCAGAACTCATTTTGGGAGCCTGCACAGGTCCCCACATGTCATCTCCCTCAGCCTTCTTACATGGGAACTCTAGGAAATCAGCATCATACTGTGATTCTGCATCCACTGGTTTTATAACATTTTCAACCACATGTCCTTCCTGGTCCTCCTCTAGATCATCCCAGTCTTCTTCAGATCCAAATTCATCACCATCCCAGTTCTCCATCTCTCTAAGCAGGTCAAAGCCACCTTGTAGGGACCCATCATATTGCAGCAGTTTATCTAGAGGCATTGGTTTAATGTTTTGCAAAGTCTCGGGAACTTGATTTTTTAGCAATGAGGTTGGTGTAGGGGGGTCCAAGTCATCCATGTATTGGCTGGGTGCAGGTGCCTTGGATGTTCTACCCCCAGAACCATTTGTAGCTCCTTTTTCAGATGAGATTTTTTATGATTGTTGGAACCATTAGCAGCAGATGAGGAGGTATCTCCTTTATCAGTGTCCATGGAAACCTGGGTATTAGCAGATGGGGGATTTAGGATAACCACATCATTCTCAGTGATTGGGGGCTCCACCTCAACTAAGATCCTGTAGAGTTTTCCATTGATGCCAAACACTCTTTCTTTTGGTATTTTGTTGTGATCCTTACAAGAGATCTTCACCCTGACAGTCTTATAAAAACTCTGAAAGTTGTGCTGCCAATCAACATCAAGCAGTACTCCAAAGGTAGAAGTAATCTGATCATGGAGTGACCATTCATACCATTTGGAGTTGAGTTTCCTTAGCTTAAACCACACTTCTTGTAGGTCACTCTCAGCAGTGACATTTCCAAGCCAAACCTTCACATTAACAATAGTGTTCTCCTTTGTTAATCCAAAGCAGGGATATCCAGCAACTTGTTCTACTTTGATCTCTGGGGGAAATTTCACCAAAAAGGTCCAATCATCAAGAGCATTGATAGGCCAAGGCAAATTGGTCTTATAGATACTTGCAAATTCTTTTGATAGTTCTTGTTTGGTGACTTCTCCACATTCTACAAACACACTTCCAACATTTTTCAGCAGCCCTTGGTGCTGGTCATTGAAATGAGGGTTGTCTAGGTGATAGAATTCTGATCCTTGGGCAGCACTGGCAACATACTTAGCAGAGTTGTGGGGCTTTTTCCTGACATGACATTCATCTACCTTATGATTGACCATCTTGCAGATAAAGGAGCACTTTGGCTTGCTGCATTTGTTCTTGTCGTGCCCAGGATCACCACAGTTGAAGCAAGTAACATTAGAATAGGCCATCAGCCGTGGATCTGTTGCTACGCCTTTCTGGATGTATTCCTGCTTCTTTTTCTATGGATTTTTACTTTCATTCTTCTTTTGCAGTTGGTTTTCACCTTGCTCTCCCACATGATCCCCTTGTTGTCCCTGCATCTGTTGAGGGGGCTCATACGACTGTTGCTGTCCTCCACCCCCCATTGTTGCTGGGGGTAAGGATCCGGGAATTGCCCAGGGAAAGCCCAGGGAGGGGTGGACCTTGGAATCCGAATCCAAAGAACGGGTGCTAAGGCCCCATACCTTGGTTATGCCGTGGATCTTGCTGCCATCCATTGAAATATTCTCGTCTTCCTCCTTTGTTTCTTCCGCGGCCCCTCCCACGATTTTTCTCAGCCATCTCTTCTGTCCTCTCACTATCGCCGGCGGCGTGGAGGAGGAAACTGAGAGAAGGGGGAACCCGAGCTTGGAGTCCTCTGGGGTTTGTATTCATACCAACCCATAGCTGACTGTATCTGTATTCAGCCTCCACACCATGGCCTGGCTAGAAAGGCGATGCCCCAGCTGGAAAGGTGATCATCTGTTCCATTTGATTTTTGGCAGTCTTTCCTCGCTGAAAAACTTCGAAACCCCCTGAAATCTCCATGAATAACAGAGCTTCACTAGCTGAATCGATTCTAGTTCCAATTTTAGTACTCACTGATGTGAGTGGGTCATTCCTGTTGGAAATATGCCCTAGAGGCAATAATAAAATGGATATTATTATATTTCCTTGTTCATGATAATCGTTTATTATCCATGCTATAATAGTATTGATTGGAAACTCAAATACATGTGTGGGTACATAGACAACACTGTGTCCCTAGTATGTCTCTAATAGACTAGCTCGTTGATCAAAGATGGTCAAGGTTTCCTAGCCATAGACATGAGATATCATTTGATAAACGGGATCACGTCATTAGGAGAATGATGTGATGGACAAGACCCAAACTATGAACGTAGCATATGATCGTGTCAGTTTATTGCTATTGTTTCTGCATGTCAAAGTATCCGTTCCTATGACCATGAGATCATGCAACTCACTGACACCGGAGGAATACCTTGTGTGTATAAAACGTCGCAACGTAACTGGGTGACTATAAAGATGCTCTACAGGTATCTCCGAGGGTGTCTGTTGAGTGGGCATGGATCAAGACTGGGATTTGTTACTCCGTGTGACGGAGAGGTATCTTAGGGCCCACTCGGTAATACAACACAACAACAAAGCCTTGCAAGCAATGTGACTAAAGTGTTAGCCATGGGATCTTGTATTACAGAACGAGTAAAGAGACTTGCCGGTAACGAGATTGAACTAGGTATAGAGATACCGACGATCGAATCTCGAGCAAGTAACATACCGAAGAACAAAGGGAACATCATACGGGATTAACTGAATCCTTGACATAGAGGTTCAACCGATGAAGATCTTCGTAGAATATGTAGGAACAAATATGGGCATCCAGGTCTCGCTATTGGTTATTGACCGTAGAGGTGTCTCGATCATGTCTACATAGTTCTCGAACCCGCAGGGTCTGCACACTTAAGGTTCGGTGACGTTTCGGTATAGTTGAGTTATGTATGTTGGTGATCGAAGGTTGTTCGGAGTCCCGGATGAGATCCCGGACGTCACGAGGAGCTCCGGAATGGTCCGGATGTAAAGATTGATATATAGGAAAGTGGTGTTTGAACTCCGGAAAACTTTCGGGCATTTCCGGCAGTGTACCGGGAGTGACGAATGTGTTCCGAGGGTCCAGAAAGTGGACCCACCACACCCCAAGAGGGCCACATGGGCCTTAGGGTGGCGCACCAGCCCCTGGTGGACTGGGCGGCCAGCCTAAGTGGGCCTATGCGGCTGGAATTGTGGGAAAGGAAAGTCCAAGTGGGGAAGGGAAGGAATCCTACTAGGAGTAGGATTGGAGGTGGACTCCTCCACCTCCTCCTCCTTGCGGCCGACTCCTAGGAGGATCCCTAGGCCGGCCAGCCCCTGCCCTCCCTCCTATATATACTAGAGGGGAGAGAGGGCAGCCACAGCAAAAAACCCTAAGCCACGGTGCAGCGCTCTCTCCCCAATAGATCAAGTCCTCTAGTTTTCAGCAGTGCTTAGGCGAAGCCCTGCTAGAATAGTTCCACCACCACCGCCGCCGCGCCGTCGCGCAGCCGAAGAACTCATCTACCTCTCCGCTCCCTCTTGCTGGATCAAGAAGGTGGAGATCTTCATCGAGCTGTACGTGTGCTGAACGCGGAGGTGCCGTACGTTCGACACTAGATTGGAAGGACCGTGATTGGATCGCGGGACGGATCGTGATTGGATTGCGAGACGGATCGTGATGGGATCGCGCGACGGATTGCGATTTGGATCGCGAAGACATTCGACTACATCAACCGCGTTTCTTAACGCTTCCGCTTAGCGATCTACAAGGGTATGTAGACCCACTCTCCCTCTCGTAGATGCTCATCACCATGGATAGATCTTGCGTGTGCGTAGGAAATTTTTTGTTTCCCATGCAACGTTCCCCAACAGTGGCATCATGAGCTAGGTCTGTGTGTAGATGAGATCACGAGTAGAACACAAAGGAGTTTGTGGGCGTTGATATTCAGATTGCTTCCTCCCTTGGTCATTTCTTGATTCGACGGTATTGTGGGATGAGGCGGCCCGGACCAACATTACTCGTACGCTTACGAGAGACCGGTTCCATCAACTGACATGTAACTTCGTTGCATAAAGATGGCTGGCGGGTGTCTGTTTGTCCCACTTTAGTTGGATCGGATTCGAAAAAGGCGGTCCTTGAGAAGGTTGAATAGCAATTTGCGTATCACCGTTGTGGTTTTTGCGTAGGTAAGAATTGTTCTTTCTAGATACCCGTAGCAGCCACGTAAAACATGCAACAACAATTAGAGGACGTCTAACTTGTTTTCGCAGGGTATGTTGTGGTGTGATATGGCCAATTACATGATGAGATATATGTGATGTATGAGATGATCATGTATTGTATAGAATATCACGACTTGCATGTCGATGAGTACGGCAACCGGCAGGAGCCATAGGGTTGTCTTTAATTATTTTCGCAGTTTTGCTTTACTTTATCTCTATGAGTTATCAAAAGTCGTAGAAGCAACAGTTGGCGCAACAACTTCATGGCGACACATTGATGGAGATCATGGTGTCATGCCGGTGCTTTGGAGATGGAGATCAAAAGCACAAGTTCATGGCCATATCATGTCACTTATGATTTGCATGTGATGTTAATCCTTTTATGCATCTTATTTTGCTTAGGACGACGGTAGCATTATAAGGTGATCCCTCACTAAAATTTCAAGATAAAATTGTGTTCTCCCCGAGTGTGCACCGTTGCGAAAGTTCGTCGTTTCGAGACACCACGTGATGATCGGGTGTGATAGACTCTACGTTCGCATACAACGGGTGCAAGCCAGTGTTGCACAAGCGGAACACTCGGGTTAAACTTGACGAGCCTAGCATGTACAGACATGGCCTCGGAACACAAGAGACCGAAAGGTCGAACATGAGTCATATAGTAGATATGATCAACATGGAGATGTTCACCATTGAAACCACCTCATCTCACGTGATGATCGGACTTGGGTTGGTGAATTTGGATCATGTAACACTCGGATGACCGGAGGGATGTCAATTTGAGTGGGAGTTCTTTAGTAATATGATTAACTGAACTCATTATCATGAACATAGTCAAAATGTCTTTGCAAATTATGTTGTAGATCAATAGCTTGCGCTGTAGCTCCCCTGTGTTTTTTTATATATACGTTCCTAGAGAAAATAGAGTTGAAAGATGATGGTAGCAATAATGCGGACTGGGTCCGTGATCTGAGGATTGTCCTCATTGCCGCACAGAAGGCTTATGTCCTTAATGCACCGCTCGGTGCGCCACCCCCTCAAGCGTCGTCTGTAGATGTTGTGAACATCTAACAAACACATTTTGATGACTACTTGATAGTTCAGTGCGTCATGCATTACGGCTTAGAATTGAGGCTCCAAAACGTTTTGAACGTCACGGAACATATGAGATGTTCTAAGAGCTGAAATTGGGATTTCAGGCTCGTGCCCGCGTTGAGAGGTATGAGACCTCCAACAAGATTCTTTGCCTGCAAGATGAAGGAGAATAGCTCAGTCGGTGAGCATGTGCTCAGATTGTCTAGGTGCTACAATCGCTTGAATCGAGTGGGAGTTGATCTTCCAGATAAGATAGTGGTTGATATAGTTCTCCAAGTCGCTGCCACAAAGCTACTAGAGCTTCGTGATGAACTATGAAATACCAGGGATGGAAATAATTATCCCCGAGCTATTCGCGATGTTTGACACCGCGAAGGTAGAAATCAAGAAGGAGCATCAAGTGTTGATGGTTAGTAAAACCACTAGTTTCGATAAGGGCAAGGGCAAGGAGGGAAACTTCATGGATGGCAAGCCAGTTGCTGCTCCAGTAAAGAAACCCAAGGTTGAACCCAAACCCGAGACTGAGTACTTCTATTATGAAGAGAACGGTCACTGAAGCGGAACTGCCCTAGATACTTGGTAGATAAGAAGGCTGGCAACGTCAACAGAAGTATATTTGATATACGTTTTATGCATGTGTACCTTGCTAGTACTTGATACGTATCCAATGTATCTATAATTTATGAAGTATTCATGCCATGTTTACAATAATTCTATATGATTTTGGTATGATTTTATTAGAACTAACCCGGACTGACGTTGTTTTCAGCAGAACTACCATGGTGTCGTTTTTTGTGCAGAAATAAAAGTTCTCGGAATGGGCTGAAAATTTACGGAGAATATTTTGGGAAAATATAAAAAATAGTGGAGCAAAAAGTTACCGGAGAGGAGTCCCGAGGCAGCCACAAGCCTAGGGGGCGCGCCCCCCTAGGGCGCGCCCCCTGGCTTGTGGGTCCCTCGGGAGTCCCCCTGACTTGATTCCAACGCCAAGTATTCCTATAAATACCAAAACCCCAGAAAGAAACCTAGATCGGGAGTTCCGCCGCCGCAAGCCTCTGTAGCCACGAAAAACCAATCGGGAGCCCGTTCCGGCACCCTGCCGGAGGGGGAAACCATCACCGGAGGCCATCTTCATCATCCCGGCGGTCTCCATGACGAGGAGGGAGTAGTTCACCCTCGGGGCTGAGGGTATGTACCAGTAGCTATGTGTTTGATCTCTCTCTCTCGTGTTCTTGAGATGACACGATCTTGATGTACCGCGAGCTTTATTAATATAGATGAATCATATGGAGTTTTCCCCTCTCTATCTTCTTGTGATGAATTGAGTTTTCCCTTTGAGGTTTCTTATCGGATTGAGTCTTTAAAGGATTTGAGAACACTTGATGTATGTCTTGCAATGGGATATCCATGGTGACAATGGGATGTTCTATTGATCCACTTGATGTATGTTTTGGTGATCAACTTGCGGGTTCCGTGACCTTGGGATATTCAAAGTGGTTATGTCAATCAAGTATCTCATGATAGTTATTTTGTTGAGTTTGTTCCCACTATTATGAATGACAAGAAAATTGCTTATGTGGAGAGTGACAAATTTTCTATGCTTGTGGATCATGAAGATAATGCTTTATGTGATAGTTATGTTGTGAAAGTCCTTCATGATGCTACTGAAAATTATTATGAGGGAGGAACATATGCTTGTAGGAATTGCAATAATATCAAGTTTCCTCTCTATGTGTTCCAATTCTTGAAGTTATGCTTGTTTTGCCTTCCTATGCTAGTTGATTCTTGCTCCCATAAATTGTTTGCTCACAAAATCCCTATGCATAGGAAGTGGGTTAGACTTAAATGTGCTTGTCATGAGATTCATGATGCTCTTTTGCATGTTTCAATTATTATTCCTATGTGAGCATCATTGAATTCATCATGCCTAGCTAAAAGGCATTAAAGAAAAGCGCTTGTTGGGAGACAACCCAACACTTTTACTTTATGTTTTTGTGTTATCACATGATTAAGCTACTGTATTAATCATGTTTTTTGTCTTTTATTTCAATAAAGTGCCAAGTAAAGCCTTTGGGATGACTCACAAGATGAGTAGAATTGATGCTGAACCAAAACAGAAACTTTTGACTCCAGTACAGGAATATTCATTTTTTACCGGAGCGTGATAATGATCTGAAATGTTTACACAGTATTGAAATACAAATTATTCAGGTTTTCCTAATTTTTCAGAATTTTTAGAGACAGGGAAGTATGGTTACACTACATATCTTCACAGACTATTCTGTTTTTGACAGATTCTGTTTTGCATGCATAGTTTGCTTGTTTTAGTGTTTCTATAGCTTATATTGAGTGATATAAATTATGGGAATGATATAATACAGTAGGTATGATGTGGTAACAATTATGAATCTTGTCTTGACAGTACCTAAGTGAATGATTTATCTTTACTACACTAACCCTTCTCACGAAGTTCCGTTAAGTTTTGTGTGATTGAAGTTTTCAAGTTTTGGGTGAGACACCGATATGAGGAGAATAAGGAGTGACAAGAACCTAAGCTTGGGGATGCCCAAGGCACCCCCAAGGTAATATTCAAGGAAGACTCAAGCGTCTAAGCTTGGGGATGCCCCGGAAGGCATCCCCTCTTTCATCTTCAACACTATCGGTATATCTTACTTGGAGCTATATTTTTATTCGTTACATAATATGAGTTTTGCTTGGAGCATCATTTTATTTTCTTGTTTTATGTTAGGTGTTATTCATAATCTTGTTTTTCAATAAAAAGTTCCAAGAATTGCCTTAGGATGCTTGCATTGCATGTTTTGATGAGTGCTGTGTAAAAACAGAAACTTTGGCTATAGTGTTTGAATTTTCATATTTTACTGGAACGTGGAAAGTTTCTGAAATTTTTACACAGTGATGTCATATAAATTATTTAGTATGTCCTAAATTTTCATAATTTTGTGAGTTACAGAAGTACACTGTTTTCATAAATTGCTACAGGCTGTTCTGTTTGGACAGATTGCTGTCATGGTTTCGTTATCTACTTATCCTATAGTTTCCATAGCCTATATTGGTAGATATAAATTGTGGAAATGATAGTATACAGTACCTAATGTTTGAAAATTATTATGCAACTTGTCTTGGCAGTACATAAAGAGTTGATTTATTATTATGTGTACTAACCTATCTCACGAGTTCTTTTCAAGTTTTGTGTGGATGATGTTTTTGAGAATAGGTGAAACCATGATATGAGAGGATTGAAAGAGATACAAAAGCTCAAGCTTGGGGATGCCCAAGGCACCCCAAGTAAATATTTCAAGAAGTCTCAAGCATCTCTTCATCAACAATTATCGGTTAGCCTATGTTGAGCCTAAATTGTTATTCGTTCACATAATGCGTGCTATTCTTGGAGTGCTATTTTTTTTGCTTGCTGTTTAATAAAATACTTAAGATCTGAAATTCTTAGATGAGAGAGTCTTCACATAGTTATTTAATTGTTGACTACGCATTGATCTTCACTTATATCTTTTTGGAGTAGTTTGTCATTCACTCTCGTGCTTCACTTATATCCTATGAGTAAATGGTTGAATGAATTGAATATCATAAATATGAAATTAAATATGCTTCATATACTTATCCCATGGGGAGTAATGAATTCACACATAATAAGTATAGGTGGTAAAATTTATTGAAAGTTAGCAAACACCGCATTGGTCACTTGAACAATTCATGAAAGAATATTGAAGGAAGAGAGATTCCACATATAAATATACTATCTTGGACATCTTCTATGATTGTGAGCTCATTAATTATTTTCAAACTCGAGCAAATTAGTTAAAATTGGACAAGGAAGACAACTTAATGAGTTATGTTTGGGTATATTTGTATAGAAGTTATATTGTTATGGATCCTCCAACATGTGGTGCTTGCTTCCACCTCATACTAGCCAAAACTTCCGCACCAAGTAGAAATACTACTTGTGCATCCAAACACCCTTAAACCCAAAGTTGTTCCATATGAGTCCACCATACCTACCTATATGCGGTATTTACCTGCCGTTCCAAGTAAACTTGCATGTGCCAAACTCTAAACCTTCAAATAATATTCTGTTTTGTATGCCCGCATCGCTCATATAGTGACTAGTGCCTGTCAGTATCTTCCATGCTAGGTGGGTTATTCTCACGATATGTGTTGATTCACTATCATTCACGAGAAAGTGGCTGGTATTCGGGATGCCCAGTTCCATGGTCAAAAATCAAAACAAAACATAATGAAACAAAACTCCCCCAGGATTGTAGTTTGTATGGACGGTACCCGTGGATTCAGCTCGTCGTGGAGTGTGATTGATTGGTGGAGGGGGAGTAAAAACTTTACCATTCTGTTTGGGAACTGCCTATAATGTATCTAGCATGGAAGATACCGAGATCTCTCAGTTGTTATGTTGACAATGAAAGCATACCGCTCAAAATTATTATTCATCTATGTTTTAAAAGCTCGAGCTCTGGCACCTTTGCAAATCAATGCTTCCCTCCGCGAAGGGCCTATCTTTTACTTTCTAGTACTTACCTCTATGCAAGAGTCATGGTGATCTTCACCACTTCCTATATTTCGCCTTTTTCTCTTGGCAAGCGTCATGTGTTGGGGAATGATCTAGACATATATATCCACACAAATATATTTGATCATGAATTATTATTGTTGACAATTATCTATATGATAAATAAGTTGGGAGGCGAAACATTAAGCCCCTATCTTTCTCTGTGTTCGATGGATGCTATTTGTTCTAAAAATATGCTTTGAGTGTCAATAATCATGGAAGACTATATGATAGTTGGGTATGTGGAATTTGCTAAATCAAAGCTCTTACATAGACCCTTCCTGAAAATAAGATGAATTGCAATTGTTCGATGACTAGGAATATGGTTTGTTAATTTCAAGAAACTTTCTGGTCTATACTTTAACATGTGAATAGCTTGTTACTTGATCATGAGAAGTTTTATGAGATGAGCTACTGTTTATGGTTTATATTGATGCTAGAAAAAGTGATTGGAATTATCATTGATCAAACTTGTGCACTTGCTAGCATTCACACTTCATAAATTATTTCTTTTATCATTTACCTACTCGAGGACGAGCAGGAATTAAGCTTGGGGATGCTGATACGTCTCCAACGTATCTATAATTTATGAAGTATTCATGCCATGTTTACAATAATTCTACATGATTTTGGTATGATTTTATTAGAACTAACCCGGACTGACGCTGTTTTCAGCAGAACTACCATGGTGTCGTTTTTTGTGTAGAAATAAAAGTTCTCGGAATGGGCCAAAAATTTACGGAGAATGTTTTTGGAAAATATAAAAAATACTGGAGCAAAAAGATACCGGAGAGGTGTCCCGAGGCAGCCACAAGCCTAGGGGGCGCGCCCCCCCTAGGGCGCGCCCCCCTGGCTTGTGGGTCCCTCGGGAGTCCCCCTGACTTGATTCCAACGCCAAGTATTCCTATAAATACCAAAACCCCCAGAAAGAAACCTAGATCGGGAGTTCCGCCGCCGCAAGCCTCTGTAGCCATGAAAAACCAATCGGGAGCCCGTTCCGGCACCCTGTCGGAGGGGGAAACCATCACCGGAGGCCATCTTCATCATCCCGGCGGTCTCCATGACGAGGAGGGAGTAGTTCACCCTCGGGGCTGAGGGTATGTACCAGTAGCTATGTGTTTGATCTCTTTCTCTTGTGTTCTTGAGATGACACGATCTTGATGTACCGCGAGCTTTATTAATATAGATGAATCATATGGAGTTTTCCCCTCTCTATCTTCTTGTGATGAATTGAGTTTTCCCTTTGAACTTTTCTTATCGGATTGAGTATTTAAAGGATTTGAGAACACTTGATGTATGTCTTGCGATGGGATATCCATGGTGACAATGGGATGTTCTATTGATCCACTTGATGTATGTTTTGGTGATCAACTTGCGGGTTCCGTGACCTTGGGAATCTATGCATAGGGGTTGGCACATGTTTTCATCTTGACTCTCCGGTAGAAACTTTGGGGCACTCTTTGAAGTTATTTGTGTTGGATTGAACATGATGAATCTGAAATTGTGTGATGCATATCGTATAATCAAACCCATGGGTACTCGTGGTGACATTGGAGTATCTAGGTGACATTAGGATTTTTGTTGATGTGTATCTTAAGGTGTTATTTTAGTAGGAACTCTAGGGCTGTTCGTGACACTTATAGGGATAGCTCATAAGATTGATCGGAAAAGATAACTTTGAGGTGGTTTCGTACCCTACAATAATTTCTTCGTTTGTTCTCCGCTATTTGTGACTTTGGAGTGAACTCTTTGTCGCACGTGAGGGATTTACATATGATTCAACTATGTCAGTATTGTTGAGAGAACTTGCACTAGTGAAAGTATGAACCCTAGGCCTTGTTTTCAAGCATTGCAATACCGTTTTTGCTCACTTTTGTTACTTTCTACCTTGCTGTTTTTATATTTTCAGATTACAAAAACTTATATCTACCATCCTTATTGCACTTGTATCACCATCTCTTCGCCGAACTAGTGCACCTATACAATTTGCCATTGTATTGGGTGTGTTGGGGACACAAGAGACTCTTTGTTATTTGGTTGCAGGGTTGTTTGAGAGAGACCATCTTCATCCTACGCCTCCCACGGATTGATAAACCTTAGGTCATCCACTTGAGGGAAATTTGCTACTGTCCTACAAAACCCTGCGCTTGGAGGCCCAACACGAGTCTACAAGAAGAAGGTTGCGTAGTAGACATCAGTACTCCTAGTAGCACCTGGGTATTAGATACCGGTTCAGTTGCTAAACGTTGGTAACTCGAAATAAAAGCTAAGGGCGAGGTGACGATGTGTGTTGGAAGTGTTTCCAAGGTTGATGTGATCACCATCGCACGCTCTCTCTACATTCGGGATTAGTGATGAACCTAAATAAATGCTATTTGGTGTTTGCATTGAGCATGAACGTGATTAGATCATGTTTATTGCAATACGGTTATTCATTTAAGTCAGAGAATAATGGTTATTCTGTTTACATGAATAATACCTTCAATGGTCATGCATCCAATGTGAATGGTTTATTGAATCTCGATCGTAGTAATACACATGTTCATAATATTGATGCCAAAAGATGCAAAGTTAATAATGATAGTACCACTTACTTGTGGCACTGCTGCCAAGGTCATATTGGTGTAAAGCGCATGAAGAAACTCCATGCTCATGGATCTTTTGACTCACTCGATTTCGAATCGGTTGAGACATGCGGACCATGCCTCATGGGCAAGATGACTAAGACCCCGTTTTCCGGTATGATGGAGCGGGCAAGTGACTTATTGGAAATGATACATGTTGATGTATGCGGTCCAATGAGTGTTGTAGCGTGCGGTGGATATCGTTATTTTCTTACCTTCACTGATGATTTGAGTAGATATGGGTATATTTACTTAATGAAACACAAGGCTGAATCGTTTGAAAAGTTCAAGCAAATTCAGAGTGAAGTTTGAGATCATCGTGACAAGAAGATAAAATGTCTATGATATGATCGTGGAGGTGAATATCTGAATTACGAGTTTGGTATACAACTTAAGACAATGTGGAAGTTGTTTCACAACTCATGCCACCTGGAACACCATAGTGTGATGGTGTGTCCGAACGTCGTAGTCGTGCTCTATTGGATATGGTGCGTACTATGATGTCTCTTATCGATTTGCCACTATCGTTTTGGGGTTATGCATTAGAGACAACTACATTCACTTTAATAGGGCACCATCTAAGTCCGTTGAGATGACACCGTATGAATTATGGTTTCGCAGAAACCTAAGCTGTCATTTCTTAATGTTTGGGGCTGCGACGCTTATGTGAGAAAGGTTTCAACCTGATGAGCTCGAACCCAAAGCGGACAAATGCATCTTCATAGAATACCCTAACGTAACAGTTGGGTATACCTTCTATCTTAGATCCAAGCGCAAAGTGTTTGTTGCTAAAAATGGGTCCTTTCTCGAGAAAGAGTTTCTCTCGAAAGAATTGAGTGGGAGGAAAGTAGAACTTGATGCGGTTGTTGAACCGTCACTTCAGTTGGATAGTAGCACAACGCAGAAAGATGTTTCTGTGACGCCTACACCAAGTGAAGAGGAAGCAAATGATGATGATCATGAAGCTTCAGATCAAGTTACTACCGAACCTCGTAGGTCGACAAGGATTCGTACCGCCCCTGAGTGGTACGTCAATCCTGTCTTGGAGGTCATGTTGTTAGACAACAGTGAACCTACGAGCTATGAAGAAGCGATGGTGGGCCCGGATTCCAACAAATGGCTAGGAGCCATGAAATCCGAGAAAGGATCCATGTATGAAAACCAAGTATGGACTTTGGTAGAGTTGCCCGTTAAACGGCAGACCGTTGAGTACAAATGGACCCTTAAGAAGAAGACAAACGCTGATGGTAAATGTCACCATTTATAAAGCTCGACTTGTCGCAAAGAAGTTTCCGACAAAGTTCAAGGAGTTGACTACGATGAGACTTTCTCACACATAGCGATGCTAAAAGTCTATTGGAATTATGTTAGCAGTTGCTGCATTTTTCGATTATGAAATCTGGCAGATGGATGTCAAAACAGAGTTTCCTTAACGGTTTCCGTGAGGAAAGGTTGTATGTGATACAACCAGAAGGTTTTGTCAGTCCTAAGGATGCTAAAATGTATGCAAGCTCCAGCGATCCTTCTATGGACTAGAGCAAGCATCTCGGAGTTGGAATATACGCTTTGATGAGGTGATCAAAGTTTTTCGGTTTATACAAAGTTTATAAGAAACTTGTATTTAGAAGAAAGTGAGTGGGAGCACTATAGAATTTCTGATAAGCATATGTGGATGACATATTGTTGATCGGAAATGATGTAGAATTTCTGGAAAGCATAAAGGGTTGTTTGAAAGGAGTTTTTCAAAGGAAAACCTGGAATGAAGCTACTTAAATATTGGGCATCAGGATCTATAGAAATAGATCAAGACGTCTGATAAAACTTTCAATGAGTACATACCTTGACAAGATTTTGAAAGAGTTCAAAATGGATCAGTCAAAGAAAGAGTTCTTGCCTGATTTGTAAGGTGTGGAGTTGAGTGAGACTCAAAGCTTGACCACGGCAGAAGAAAGAGAAAGGACGAAGGTCGTCCCCTATGCCTTATCCATAGGCTCTGTATAGTATGCCATGCTGTGTACCGCACCTAGTGTGTGTGCCTTGCCATGAGTCTGTCAAGGGGTACAAGAGTGGTCCAGGAGTGGATCACTGGACAGCGGTCAAAATTATCCTTAGTAACTAGGGGACTAAGGAAATGTTTCTTGATTATGGAGGTGATAAAGAGTTCGTCGTAAAGGGTTACGTCGATGCAAGCTTTGACACCAATCCGGATGACACTGAGTAGCAATCTGGATACGTATAGTGGAGCAGCCATTTGGAATAGCTCCAAGTGGAGCGTGGTAGCATCTGCAGTATGCCATATAGATTTCCAAAGAACACACGGATATGAATGTTGCAGACCGTTGACTAAAGACCTCTCTCACATGCAAATCATGATTGAACCCCAGAACTCATTGGGTGTTAGATTCATAACAATGTAAATCACATGGTGATGTGAACTAGATTATTGACTCTAGTGCAAGTGGGAGACTGTTGGAAATATGCCCTAGAGGCAATAATAAAATGGTTATTATTATATTTCCTTGTTCATGATAATCGTTTATTATCCATGCAATAATTGTATTGATTGGAAACTCAAATACATGTGTGGGTACATAGACAACACTGTGTCCCTAGTATGCCTCTAATAGACTAGCTCGTTGATCAAAGATGGTCAAGGTTTCCTAGCCATAGACATGAGATGTCATTTGATAAACGGGATCAAATCATTAGGAGAATGATGTGATGGACAAGACCCAAACTATGAACGTAGCATATGATCGTGTCAGTTTATTGCTATTGTTTCTGCATGTCAAAGTATCTGTTCCTATGACCATGAGATCATGCAACTCACTAACACCGGAGGAATAGCTTGTGTGTATCAAATGTCGCAACGTAACTGGGTGACTATAAAGATGCTCTACAGATATCTCCGAGGGTGTTTGTTGAGTGGGCATGGATCAAGACTGGGATTTGTTACTCCGTGTGATGGAGAGGTATCTCAGGGCCCACTTGGTAATACAACATCACAACAAAGCCTTGCAAGCAATGTGACTAAAGTGTTAGCCACAAGATCTTGTATTACGGAACGATTAAATAGACTTGCCGGTAACGAGATTGAACTAGGTATAGAGATACCGACGATCGAATCTCGGGCAAGTAACATACCGAAGAACAAAGGGAACATCATACGGGATTAACTGAATCCTTGACATAGAGGTTCAACCGATGAAGATCTTCGTAGAATATGTAGGAACCAATATGGGCATCCAGGTCCCTCTATTGGTTATTGACCGTAGAGGTGTCTCGGTCATGTCTACATAGTTCTCGAACCCGCAGGGTCTGCACACTTAAGGTTCGGTGATGTTTCGGTATAGTTGAGTTATGTATGTTGGTGACCTAAGGATGTTCGGAGTCCCGGATGATATCCCGGACGTCACGAGGAGCTCCGGAATGGTCCGGAGGTAAAGATTGATATATAGGAAAGTGGTGTTTGAACTCAGGAAAAGTTTCGGGCATTTCCGGCAGTGTACCGGGAGTGACGAATGGGTTCCGGGGGTCCACCAAGTGGACCCACCACACCCCAAGAGGGCCACATGGGCCTTAGGGTGGCGCACCAGCCCCTAGTGGGCTGGGCGGCCAGCCTAAGTGGGCCTATGCGACTGGAATTGTGGGAAAGGAAAGTCCAAGTGGGGAAGGGAAGGAATCCTACTAGGATTAGTATTGGAGGTGGACTCCTCCACCTCCTCCTCCTTGCGGCCGACTCCTAGGAGGAGCCCTAGGCCGGCCAGCCCCTCCCCTCCCTCCTATATATACTAGAGGGGAGAGAGGGCAGCCGCACCAGAAAACCCTAAGCCATGGTGCAGCCCTCTCGACCCAATAGATCAAGTCCTCTAGTTTTCAGCAGTGCTTAGGCGAAGCCCTGCTGGAATAGTTCCACCACCGCCGCCGCCGCGCCGTTGTGCTGCCGGAGAACTCATCTACCTCTCTGCTCCCTCCTGCTGGATCAAGAAGGCGGAGATCGTCATCGAGCTGTACGTGTGCTGAACGCGGAGGTGCCGTCCGTTCGGCACTAGATTGGAAGGACCGTGATTGGATCGCGGGACGGATCGTGATTGGATCGCGAGACGGATCGTGATGGGATCGCGGGACGGATTGCGATTTGGATCGCGAAGACGTTCGACTACATCAACCGCGTTTCTTAACGCTTCCGCTTAGCGATCTACAAGGGTATGTAGATCCACTCTCCCTCTCGTAGATGCTCATCACCATGGATAGATCTTGCGTGTGCGTAGGAAATTTTTTGTTTCCCATGCAACGTTCCCCAACAATTCCCCTTGCTATGGCTATGGTCTCTGGGAGCTGCAATATCCAGAACGCCTCCCACCTTGTGCGCCTGTCCTGGATCCTCGAGTTCCTGGCCATCATTGCCCAAGCGATCACCTCCCTCGACGGTGTTGAACTGGCTCATAAGATTAGCTCCATCTCTACCTCTGTCGCTGCTGTCAGGATGCGGGTCTAGAGCGTCTGAATTGTGTCTGAACCTCTCCTTGGCAGCCTCATAGTCAATCCTAGCATGTGCAACCGCTCCTGGACTAGCACTTCCTCCTCCCACGCCAGATCTAGGCGACGGGGATCCATGGCAGCACTCGTGGTGGTGGTGATATCTCGAATACAGAGTTGGCATGTGTGAATGGTCGCTGGAGATATCACCATCGCTACCATCCATCAAGAAGATGTCCAACTCTCTCGGATCCATCACCGGAAATTGCTAAGCATTCACATGGCTATAGTATGTAGTAGAGATATTTATGAATTTTTGCTGTTCCTTAGACTATAGTGTGTAATTACTAGCAGAAACCTAACACATGATCAATCAGTCGCTGGAGCTAGTGACAGATATGGTCAGGAATCCACCTGCTCTGTTTTTGGCGGGGCTTGTATGGGCAGCCTGCCGGCGAGGCATCCCCATCCCGCCATGCGCCTCGCGTCGCCGCAGTTTGCCTCCTGCTTCGCCAAATTGACGAAGGCGACCGACGATGATACTTGTAAACTGCATTGTGATTTTCCCCGAAGAGGAGGGGATGATGCAGCACATGTGAGGTAAGTATTTCCCTCGGTGATAACCAAGGTTATCAAACCAATAGGAGAACAACGCAAACTCCCATCTTCAGCGCCTACACACAAAAAAGCAGACACTTGCACCCAATGCGGGCAAGAGGGTTGTCAATCCCTTTGAACTCTTTACTTGCAAGCGATAAGTAGTGATAGATAGATAATTTGATAAATATAAATTGAAAATAAAAAGAAAGTAAATAATGGCAGCAAGGTATTTAGAATTTTTGTAAATATATTTGTGAGGAGACCCGGGGGCCATAGTTTTTGCTAGAGGCTTCTCTCTCGAAGAAAGCATACGATGGGTAAACAAATTACTGTTGGGCAATTGATAGAAAAGGACATAGTTATGCAATATTTATTCACGGCAATGATCATGTATGTAGGCATCACATCCATAAACAAGTAGACCGACTCCTGCCTGCATCTACTATTATTACTCCACCCATCGATCGCTATCTAGCATGCATCCAGAGTATTAAGTACAAACAGAGTAATGCTTGGAGGAGGATGACATCATGTAGGCAAAGTAAATCCAATTAATATGAATGAAACCCATCGCTTTACCCTTAGTGGCAGCAATACAATACGTGTCATGTCCCTTTTTGTCACTGGGATTGAGCACCGCAAGATTAAACCCTCTACAACGCACCACTCCCACTTGAAGATAAATAAATCTAGTTGGCCAAACCAAACCGATAGATAGGAGAGCATTACAAAGCTATAAAAATCATGCATATAAATAACCAGCAAGGATTCAATATATTTTCATGAATAATTTGAACATAAACCCATAATTCATCGGATCCCAACAAACACACCTCAAAGATTGATTAGATAAGATAGATCACCGTGGGAATCGCAGTGATCTTGACAATGAGGAACATAGAGAGAGAAAGATAGCCATCTAGGTACTAACTACGAACCCGTAGGTCTGCGGTGAACTACTCACACATCACCATGGGAGCAGCAAGGTTGATGTAGGTGCCCTCAATGATTGATCGCCCCTCTGACAGGGCACCGGAACAGGGCTCCAGATGGGCACACGACGGAACAGAGACTTGTGGCAGCGGAAAAAGTGTTTCGGGAGTCTCTCTAGGGTTTTCAGGATATATGAGAATTTATAGCAAAGAGATTAGGGCCAGAGGAGCTGGGAGGTGGCCCAAGCCATCAGGGCGCGACCACCCCCCTGGGCGCGCCCGGTTGGCTTGGGGGCACCTCGTGTGCCCTCCGGTCTTCCTCCGAAGCTTCTAGGTCTTATTTTTGTCCGGAAAAAATCATCAAAAAGTTTCAAGGTATTTGGACTTCGTTTGCTACAATATTCCTGAAAGGACAAAAACAAGCAGAAAACAACAAATGGCACTTGGCATTGGGTTAATAAGTTAGTGCAAAAAAATAATATAAAACAACAAGGAAATGCTTAAAATTAATCCTAGAATGATAATATAATAGCATGGAACAATAAAAAGTTATAGATACGTGGAGACGTATCAGCATTCCCAAGCTTAATTCCTGTTCGTCCTTGAGTAGGTAAATGATAAAAAAACGAATTTTTGATGTGACATGCTACCCAGCATGTAATCTTTTTCAGGTATGATCATTGAGAAATGATGAATCAACAAACATTAACATAGTAATATCCATAAACATAAGTAACATAATCATCAACTTTCAAAATATACGATCCTTAAAGAATGTTTACCCCCCATTTATTTTATCATATTAGCATGGCATGGCTCCGTCTTCACCACATAAATATAAATGTCAAACACCACGGTGTTAAGCCAAGCAATTGGATCATACTTTTTCACGCGCTTCAACATTTTATACCTTACTCAATACATGAGCGTGAACCATGGACATAGCATATATGTGGAATAGAATTTGGTGGTAAGTTTCAAAGGGGTAAAAGTGGAGAAGAAAGTCTTGTCAATCGATATCAATGCGAGGAGTAGGGATTGCCATGCAACGGATGCACTAGAGCTATAAGTGTATGAAAGCTCAACTTAAGCTAAGTGGGTGTGCATCCAACTTGCTTGCTCATGAAGACCTCTGGCATTTGAGGAAGCCCGTCATCGGAATATACAAGCCAAGTTCCACAATGAAAAATTCACACTAGCATATGAAAATGACAAAACATGAGACTCTCTATATGAAAAACATGGTTCTTTCTCTAAGCACAAGTGTGGGAAAAGGGTAGTAGCATTGTCCCTTCTCTCTTTTATCTCATTTATTCTATTTTTCCTTTTTCTTTTTTTCTTTTTCTTCCTTTTCTTTCTTTTTATTTTTTCCTTTTTTTAATTTTTTTAATTTTTCGTCTGTAGTCTCATCCCGACTTGTGGGGGAATCATTGTCTCCATCATCTTTTCCTCATTGAGACAATGCTCTAATAATGATAATCATCACACTTTTATTCATTTACAATTCGATATGAAAAACTACTAAACAATATGACTCTATATGAATGCCTCTGGCAGTGTACCAGGATGTGCAATGATCTAGCATAACATGTAAACAATGATGAACGATGGTTTTATCACAAATACTATGTCAGCTACATGATCATGCAAAGCAATATGACAATGAGTGCACAAGTCATATGATGTAACGATGGAAGTTGCATGGCAATATATCTCGGAATGGCTATGGAAATGCCATAATAGGTAGGTATGGTGGCTGTTTTGAGGAAGATATAAGGAGTCTTATGGGCAACTGAGCGTATCATGTAGCGGGGTTTGGATGCGCCGGTGAAAGCTGCACCGATCCTCGAGGTGAGAATGGGCAATGAACGATACCGAAGAGGCTAGTATACTATGAAAATGTGAGTGTGCGTACATCCATGGATTCACATTAGTCATAAAAAAATCACATACTTATTGCAAAGGTTTATTAGCTCTCTCAAAGCAAAGTACTACTCGCATGCCCCTAGGGAGGAGGTTGGTAGGAGTTAACCATCGCGCGCGCCCAACCTAAACAACACTAGGATTTCAACGAGGAATAAGAATGCTCACACATCATCACCATGCCATAACCAATATTTAGATGAACAGAAAATTAACACCCTTTAACTATCAATATTTCTACTAACCAACAACCATGCACTCATTCCCTTTCATATTATCACATCAATATCATTAACCCACAATTTCTCTTTTTTGTGTTACATGAAGGTTTTGATTATGCACTCCTTGAATACCTACTATTTTTGGACTAGTCTTATAACCCCTGCAAATTACCATCACTATATATTAGAATCTCAAAAAAATTTAAGTGAAGAACAAGAGTGTAATTATTTCTATAAAATCTATACGCCACCGTGCTCTAAAAGATATAAGTGAAGCACTAGAGCAACTACTTAGCTCAAAAGATATAAGCGAAGCACATAGAGTATTCTAACAAATCATGGTGAACATGTGTCTCTCTCAAGTAGGTGTGTCCAGCAAACAATGATTGTGGAAAACTAAAACAAAAGCAAACTATAACACGCGACACTCCAAGCAAAACACATATCATGTGATGAACAAAAATGTAGCTCCAAGTGACATACCGATGGATTGAGACGAAAGAGGGGATGCCTTCCGGGGCATCCCCAAGCTTAGATACTTGAGGATTCCTAGAATTAACCTTGGGGTGCCTTGGGCATCCCCAAGCTTAGGATATTTGCCACTCCTTATTCCTTCATCCATCGTGATCGCATCCAAAACTTGAAAACTTCAGCATACAAAACTCAACAGAAAACTCGCGAGCTCCGTTAGTATGATAGGTAAATCAAAAACTTTAGGTACTATTATAAATTGATTCATATTTTATTATTTCATAAGGTACTTCATTCTAACTACTCCATGGCTTATACCCCCCGATACAATCCATAGCATCATCAAAACAAGCAAACTATGCAAGCAAAAAACAGAATCTGTCTAAAACAGAATAGTCTGTAATGATCTGCGCAAACACCATACTTTTGTAACTCCAACAATTCTGAAAAATTAGGAAAACCTGGTGAATTTTTATACCAATACAGTGTAAAAAATTCAGATCAAAAAGACGTTCCAGTAAAATCAGAGAAATTCCGCACTGGATGCAAAACTTTATGTTTTTTCACCATATCAATTCTACTTATCATACAAGTCATCCCAAAGGCATTACTTGGCACAAACACTAATTTAAACATAAAAACACAATAATTACAGTAGAAGTAATCATATTATCACACCAATACAGAAATTAAAAACAAAAAATTAAAGATAACTATTGGGTTGCTTCCCAACAAGCGCTATCGTTTTATGCCCCTAGCTAGGCATAATGCATAGTTTTCAGGTGATATCATCCTTGGTGTTCACATCTTGGGGTGTGTGTACATGGGGAGGCTTTTCAAAGACAATAGGAAACACATCATCAAGTAATATTTTGACATTCTCAATGCTACTCTCCTTAAAACCTTTCGTATTATCTCTTACTATCCAAGAATATTGTTTATTGATGGCATTGAAAAATTGTTGGATAATATGAATAGGAGGAACTTCTTTACTGGTATTGTCATCAAAACTATGGTTATCTCAAAACAGATACCTGATCATATAGTCCTCATTATATAAAATTTCATCTATCACAGGATGTTCACGACTCATATTATAGTGATCAAAGATATCTCGAGCCTCTCGCACTACATAGTCAAATTCATGCATGAGGATAAGAATGGCTATCTTCTTAGCCCTAGGGTCTTTTATGACCGACAACTCATGGAAAAGTCTTTGCAAAGTAGGGTGAGTATGCATAAATCTTCTTTCAAGTTTAAGAACAAGAGCGGAAATAACATTGGCGTAACTTTTGGTTCTCTTAAGGATTGACGCATCCTTGCAAGCCAAAGTACCCGTACAATTAAAGAATTCTTGGATAATGCTTTTCCCTATGATATTCCCCTTCCCCGCAACAAATTTTTTTACATCTCGCTGTGGGGGAGTTTCCTCTTTTAGGGTTTTACCTTCATCATCTTTCTCAATGATAAAATCACACATGATAGCAACTTCAAGCAAGCAAAGTAACAAGGGAAGCAAGTAAACTAGCAAGTATAAATATTTTTGTATTTTTGGTTTTTATAGCAAGCAAAATATAAAAACAAATAAAAATTAGAACATGTGAATGATAATTTGTGAGAAGGTACTTGATAGGAATTTGATGATGCTCCCCGGCAACGGCGCCAGAAATCCTTCCTGATACTTGTCAACTGCATTGGGATTTTCCCTGAAGAGGAGGAGATGATGCAACACTGTAGAGGTAAGTATTTACCTCAGTGAGAACCAAGGTTATCAAACCAATAGGAGAACCACGCAAAATCCCGTCTTCAGCGCCTAGACAAAAAAAAGGAAACACTTGCACCCAACACGGGCAAGAGGGTTGTCAATCCCCTTGAACTCGTTACTTGCAAGCGATAAGTAGTGATAGATAGACAATTTGATAAATATAAATTGAAAATAAAAATAAAGTAAATAGAGGAAGCAGGGTATTTAGAGTTTTTGTAAATATATTTGTGAGGAGACCCGGGGGCCATAGTTTTCGCTAGAGGCTTCTCTCTCGAAAAAAGCATATGGTGGGTAAACAAATTACTGTTGAAAATTTGATAGAAAAGCGCATAGTTATGCAATATTTATTCATGGCAATGATCATGTGTGTAGGCATCACGTCCATAAACAAGTAGAGTGACTCCTGCCTGCATCTACTACTATTACTCCACCCATCGACCGTTATCCAGCATGCATCTAGAGTATTAAGTAAAAACAGAGTAATGCTTGGAGGATGATGACATGATGTAGACAAAGTAAATCCAATTAATTTGAATGAACCCCATCATTTTACCCTTAGTGGCAGGAATACAATACGTGTCATGTCCCTTTCTGGCACTGGGATTGAGCACCGCAAGATTAAACCCACTACAACGCACCATTCCCACTTGAAGATAAATCAGTCTAGTTGGCCAAACCAAACCGATAAATCGAAGAGCATTACAAAGCTATAATAATCATGCATATAAATAACCAGCAAGGATTCAATATATTTTCATGAATAATCTGAACATAAACCCGCAATTCATCGGATTCCAACAAACACACTGCAACGATTGATTACATAAGATAGATCACCGCGGGAATCGCGGTGATCTTGGCCATGAAGAATATATAGAGAGAGATAGCCATCTAGGTACTAACTACAGACCCGTAGGTCTGCGGTGAACTACTCACACATCACCATGGGAGAAACAAGGTCGATGTAGAGGCCCTCCGTGATCGATCCCCCCTCCGACAGGGCATCGGAACAGGGCTTCAGATGGGCACACGGTGGAACAAAGACTTGCGGCGACGGAAAAAGTGTTTCAGGAGGCTCTCCAGGGTTTTCGGGATATATGAGAATTTATAGCAAAGAGATCAGGGCCAAAGGAGTTGAGAGGTGGCCCCAAGCCATCAGGGCGCGTCCACCTCCTTGGGAGCGCCCTGTTGGCTTGGGGGCACCTCGTGTGCCCTCCGGTTTTCCTCTGAAGTCTCCAGGTCTTATTTTTTTCCAGAAAAAAATCATAAAAAGGTTTCAAGGTATTTGGACTTCGTTTGGTACAGTATTCCTGAAAGGCCAAGAACATGCAGAAAACAGCAACTGGCACTTGACACTGGGTTATTAGGTTAGTGCTAAAAAATAATATAAAACATGAAGTAAATGCCCAAAAAGTATCCTAGAATGATAATATAATAGCATGGAACAATAAAAAATTATAGATACGTTGGAGACGTATCAGTCATTCTCGGCTTCCTTTGGGTTGGTTAGAAGGATGCCTATGGTGGTCATTGCTTGATTAACCGGTGGAGGTTGTTCCAGACACTCTCGCTTGGGGAGCTCAAATTCCCACACCATATGATCCGATGCACTCTGTTTCAGTATGACAAGACAAAATCGGATCGCGTGCTTAGAAAAAGAGAATAAGGAAAAGAGAAATCGTCATGGCGGCAACCATATTGAAACCGTGTGCTGTTGCGTAAGCTTTATTGTGTTTGATTATTATATGGTTGTAAAATATTTATTAAATATATAAATAGCATAATATAATATAAATTCTTATGCATATTTGCACGCTGATATGGGTCTTGTCCATGCATGTTGCATGTTGAGGCAACATACTTATATGTTGTAAGAAAAATAGGTTAGTGTGGCTAACTGTTCAGATGTACTAGAAAATTTCATTGTTTTCTCTAAGCCAATATTGAAGATGATTTGCTACTGTGTTCCCTTCTCCAACACCGAGCCAACCCTACCTCCGCAGCTTTCCTTCCCATCAATGCCTCTCCCGCGAGATCCAGACCCTCCATTCTCTCCCGCGAGATCCAGACCCTCCATTCCCCAGCGGGCTCGCTGAGTTCGCATCCCCTTAATTTTGCGGAGCACTCTGGATCACTTGTACTACAAAGCAAATGGTGTAGCAGATTTCTTAGGGACGCATTTGGTAGGGTGCATAGAGCCTAACCAGGCCCTGGCGGGATGAAAATGGGTCATTTGGTTGCCTGCATTGAGGCCTGGCTCGCATCGACACGAAACTTAAAGCACCCCCAAGTCTGGCTCGCTGGAAACGCTCGAATCGGCCGTTTCCAGCGAGCCAGGCTGAGTCGGGCGCAAAAGGGAAACATGGTGTAGGGCGCGGTGCAGGGGGGATTCGGTCGAAGATGGCGGGAGGGGGAAATCTACGGAGGTGGGATGGCGCGAAATATACCCTCACCACCCCATTTACTCGCTCACCCCTAGCTCTAGGACAAGCCATCCTCTGTTATTGGCACCGGCGGCGACGACGACTCAGATCTACGACTGCGACGGAGGCGTTGGTGGAGGCAGCTTCTTCTACCCTTGTTCTTCGACTGCATCCGGCCATCCTCGTCTCTAGCATGTCTCCCCCGACCCGGAAGCTGGTAAGCTACCCCCTCCCCCTCCTATGCTAGGACCGTTTAGGGTCGGTAGCGCCTAGGCTGACCGCATCATGGATGTCGCTTAGGTTGTCGATGAACAGATGAAGCTTCGATAGCTGTGGTTCAGGCCTGGATCCTGTTGGTCCATAAGAGAGTTGTGTTGGAAATATGCCCTAGAGGCAATAATAAATTGGTTATTATTATATTTCCTTGTTAATGATAATTGTTTATTATCCATGCTATAATTGTATTGATTGGAAACTCAAATACATGTGTGGGTACATAGACAACACTGTGTCCCTAGTAAGCCTCTAGTTGACTAGCTCGTTGATCAAAGATGGTTAAGGTTTCCTAGCCATTGACATGAGATGTCATTTGATAACGGGATCACATCATTAGGAGAATGATGTGATGGACAAGACCCAAACTGTAAACGTAGCATTTGATCGTGTCAGTTTATTGCTATTGTTTTCTGCATGTCAAGTATCTGTTCCTTTGACCATGAGATCATGCAACTCACTAACACCGGAGGAATACCTTGTGTGTATCAAACGTCGCAACGTAACTGGGTGACTATAAAGGTGCTCTACAGGTATCTCCGAGGGTGTCTGTTGGGTTGGCATGGATCAAGACTGGGATTTGTTACTCCGTATGACGGAGAGGTATCTCAGGGCCCACTCGGTAATACAACATCACAATGAGCCTTGCAAGCAATGTGACTAAAGTGTTAGCCACGAGATCTTGTATTACGGAACGAGTAAAGAGACTTGCCGGTAACGAGATTGAACTAGGTATAGTGATACCGACGATCGAATCTCGGGCAAGTAACATACCGAAGAACAAAGGGAACAGCATACGGGATTAACTGAATCCTTGACATAGAGGTTCGACCGATAAAGATCTTCGTAGAATATGTAGGAGCCAATATGGGCATCCAGGTCCCGCTATTGGTTATTGGCCGTAGAGGTGTCTCGGTCATGTCTACATAGTTCTCGAACCCGCAGGGTCTACACACTTAACGTTTGGTGACGATTAGTATAATTGAGTTATTATGTTGGTGACCGAAAGTTGTTCGGAGTCCCGGATAAGATCCCGGACATGACGAGGATCTCCGGAAGAGTCCGGAGGTAAAGATTGATATATGTGATAATAGTGTTTCGATCTCCGGAAGAGTTCCAGAGTTCACCGGAAGGGATTCCGGATGTTTACCGAAGTGTTCGGGTGCAGCAACACTTTATATGAGCCAAAGGGATAAAGCCCACAAGGTATTGGAAAGTGCAAAAGTAGTTTTGCTGCCGCGTAAGCGGTACTACCGCTTGGTGAAGCGGTACTACCGCCGGAGCGGTACTACCGCTTGTGTGAAGCGGTACTACCGCCCAAGCGGTACTACCGCTTGTGTGAAGCGGTACTACCGCTTGTGCGCGGCTGTGCACGGTTCGGCAGGGATCCGAGTTGGACTCTTTTCCTGCGGGCCAAACCGACCTTGTGCGGGCAAAACCGACCCGGAGGAGGCTTTTACTCCAAGTTTAGACCCCAAGGCTCAACATATAAATAGAGGGGCAGGGCTAGCACACGGGACACATCAGGATTTCCCAAGCCGTGTGCCAGCAACCCTAGCCCTCTAGTTCCTCCGTCATAATCTCCGTAGTGCTTGGCGAAGCCCTGCAGAGATTGTTCCTCACCACCATCACCACGCCGTCGTGCTGCTGGAACTCAACCACTACTTCACCATCGCTCGCTGGATCGAGGAGGTGAAGGCGTCATCAAGCCGTACGTGTGTTGAACGCGGAGGTGCCGTCCGTTCGGCACTAGATCGGAAGGATCGTGATTGGATCGCGGGACGCTCGGCGATTTGGATCGCGGAGACGTTCGACTACATCAACCGCGTTTCTTAAACGCTTCCGCTTAGCGATCTACAAGGGTATGTAGATTCACTCTCCCTCTCGTAGATGCTCATCACCATGGATAGATCTTGTGTGTGCGTAGGAAAATTTTTGTTTCCCATGCAACGTTCCCCAACAAGTTGTTCGTCGGAATGAGAAACCTCTCATCCGGTATGGTTCGATGTTAATCCGGGATAGTGAAAGGATAGTGAATCTGAACTACATCTACAACTACAACGACACAGAGGTTCTGTGGATGCTTAGAATGAGAAGAGCAGCATTTGCAAGACTTGTCCAGACCTTCAGGAGCAGGGGGGCTGCTAGAAGATAGCATCCACACCAGTGTTTTAGAGCAAGTGTCCATGTTCCTTCATGTTGTTGGCCATAACCAGAGGTTCAGGGTTATCCACAACACGTTCAGGAGATCAATGGAGACCATCTCCAGGTACTTCAAGAAAGTGTTGTATGCTATTGGGGAACTCAGAGGAGAGATGATCGTGTCACCAAGCGGTCGGACTCCTACCAAGATTCGCAATAGCCCAAGATGGTATCCATACTTCAAGGTGAGCACTGATAGTATGTTGTTAATGCCTTCATATGTGTTGTTCTTGTTCTTGTTCTTGTTCTAGCCATAACACCATCTTGTAATGCCATTCTAAGATTGCATTGGCGCAATAGATGGTACTCATGTCACTGCCAGAGTGTTGAGGTCACAAGCTGCAGCATATAGAGGGAGAAAGCACTACACAAGCCAGAATGTGCTTGATGCTGTTGACTTTGATCTGAAGTTTACATATGTCCTGGCTGGTTGGGAAGGATCAGCAAATGATGCTAGCATTCTCAGTGACCACATGGGTAAACCTGATGGCATCAACATCCCAGATGGCAAGTTCTACCTAGGAGATATTGGCTATGCTTGCCGGCCAGGTGTTCTTCGACCCTTCAGGAAAATCAGGTACCATCTGAACAAGTTCTCTGGTAGGATATCCTAGGACTCCACAGGAGCTGTTCAATCTCAAACACTCCAGCCATAGAGCAACTGTTTAAAGGGCATTTGGAGCTCTAAAGAACAAGTTTAAGATCCTGGATCAGAAGGCATTCCACCCTTACCCTATCCATGTCAAGCTTGTTCTTGCATGTTGCATCATTCACAACTGGATCCTTCAAGTGGGAACTGATGAACTTGTGCCAGAGGATGATGATGTGATCAGCTCCGACCATGGTGCGGAGGCGTTTGGCAACGAAGCCTGGAAGAACAAAAGGTTGGAGTGGGCTCAGGCAATGTGGGATAACGGAGGTCCGACCAGGATCTGAAGAAGGAGAAGAAGAGGCAACATCAGCAACAGAAGAAGAGGAAGAGAAGAAAGAGAGGAAGAGGAAGAGGAAGATGATGAACTTCCACCTAGTTAGCATCATTGAACTTTCGACTATTCAGCCATGTTGGCACTTGATAATTTGTACTGTCATTTGCTAGTAGGTAGGATAATCTGCCATTTGTTTCCTAGCTAGGAGAAGATAATGTTCTGTGTGTGGTAAGGTCACCACTAGTGAGAAGTGGTGATCACATCTTTAGCCGGTTGCAACCAAACAACGTGTTGTTTGTCTAACAACACCGACGCAGGCAAAAACAACATGCTGACATATTAATCCCCTCATGCAAATAACCTAATGCAGACAACCAAACTACATGCAGATGCTAATTTTTAGCCCGCATTAGCTCAGGCAGGTCCAATCAGGACAAGTATGCAAAATACCCTAAAACATAGATATGAACCAAACGCGTCCTACTAAATACTACCTTAGTAATAGATCGTCTAAGTTTTGGGATAGCTCAACTCCGGAATTTATTTCTCATCTCATTACACATGATCTTGCTTTATCTGAGAAATAAAGTTCTTTCCGTAAAAAAGGTAATTCTGACAATTCAGCACGATGCGCTCCTGGAAACTGTTGGGAATCGGCGCTGATGCATTTCTAATCTGTGATTTTCTTTTCTCCTGGCAGCTTTTTGGCACGTGAACCTACAGTGTTCTGCTTCGTGATCTCCTACCGTCGAGTACGTATATGCATATGCTGTTAATGGATTCCGCGTCTAATGTTTCTCTACACATTGGGTTCAGATGCTTTGTGGTGCACTCTGCATTTTTTTGACTGCCGATCTTATCTCAAGCGTGAACTAACATAGCCTGCCATTTTTATTTATAGAATGCAAATTAAACGAGTTATAAGTATACGCAGCTCCATTGCACTTTTTTTTGAACACGGTACAAATGCAAGCGCTCATATACACGCGCATACACTCATCTCTATGAACGCACACACGCACATCCTGTCTCTATGAGCACCTCCGAAAGACTGAGCCGGCATATCATCTTGAGATTTACGACAAAGTCACCATAGGCGACTCGTCGTCGACGTAAACGTCTCCTTCCACTAAATGCGCATCGTCGAAAATACTGAAATAAATGCGAGCATCACGACTTAAACCCTGATGGGTTGGAGACATTGCAGTCTGATTTGTTCATCAGTGATACGTACAAACTTTGGTTGGTTCGCGTCATACCCTGTGAGCTAAGCTACTCCCGTTGACGGTGTGTTCAACAACTTACGTCCTACAACTGTGGGACGTATTTCAGATAGAGAGATTGACTATTTAAACAAGAAAATGAAATAAAAAAGAAGCTGTCAAGAGTGGGATTTGAACCCACGCCCTTTCGGACCAGTACCTGAAACTGGCGCCTTAGACCAACTCGGCCATCTTGACATTCGAATGCGATGTCGTAAACAATATCCATATAGTATGCACAAGGTCGCAAACTCACGAATGTCACTTTGCTTTCGTTTTCTTTTCATCTGATGTGCTTAGTAAGGTTGCAGAGAGAATGCAAAAAATGTATACATAATTTAGCAATTCCTTAGCATCTGTTGGAATTCGCCCACAGATCGATCACATCACAGTACGACGGACACGCGCACAAAAACTTTTGTAGTCAAGGGCTCTTGTCGTGCCCTAATTTTTCCCTCTTTTATTTTCTCCTTTTTCTTACCTCGCGGTGATACAAAACACACGTTACAAAGTGCTGGTCCTGCTGCATATAAATATGCAGCCACCCTAACCTAACCGATCCGGAGTAAACCGATTCTAACCTGAACACCTAGGCCTACACAGACTAAACCAATATAGACCAAGGACTCCTACTTGCATACAATGCCAGGACTCTGACAATTGACTCCTAACAAGTGACTCCTAACACAACACGTATTAGACTAAACTAATCACCGGCCACTTTGATCATCTGTGTCCTATGACCTCAAGATTACTTCTAACAATCTCTCCCTAATCTTGACTCTTGTCTTCGATGCTTCTCCGGTCTTGACTTGTTGTAGACCAACCCCTTGTCGACTCATTGCTCGCACCACGACAAGTTAAATTGATAGGCTTCACTGATCGCAACAGCATCCTCCACAATCACAAGGGGGGCGTTTATCATTCTCAAGCTTGGCATCGCCGGGTTTCGACTCCGGTCTTGGTCCCATCTTCCGCGCCTCCACTTTGTGACATGTTGGGGACGGGAGCTCCTGTCGGTCCTGGACTGATCACTGAATCCGTGACAAGTCAATCCCTGAGATCGCACCTCTCATTTATGCCCTCATCTTGCATTGTTGCAGCAAGCTCTGCTTGTTCTACGAGGGTTTGCATTGTTGTTGGTGATTCGAAGGCATTCATGGTGACCTTGGTATTGCGGCTATGGTCCATTATGCTGACCTCTAACACCATCTCTCTCTCTCTCTCTCTCTCTCTCTCTCTCTCTCTCTCTCTCTCTCTCTCTCTCTCTCTCTCTCTCTCTCTCTCTCTCTCTCTCTCTCTCTCACACACACACACACACACACACACACACTCACGCAGAGAGAAATGGAGGGATTGCGGTCAATACGCCACCAAGTCTTGCTATGCGGCACTTTTCTTGAGCTCTGTCTCTAATCCCCACCGACGTCTCACCTTGAAAACATGGGTGTTGTTGCACATCAAGATTTTCCTCTGGCTCATTCTCCAGAATAGGTGTTCGACGGCCGACCGCCTGGCTCGACGAGGTCTGCCGCATGTGGACTGTTGTGCCCTTTGGGACTGGGAGCTAGAGAGCATCCAACACATGTTGTCTGGATGCTTCTTCTCCCGGTAGCTATGACATGAAGTCCTCTCCTGGTGCACATCCACTATTGTTGTGCCTAGCCAAGACTTCCCCTTCAAGCTGTGGTGGGCGGGCTCGATCCTTCCATCAGACATCGGATGCCCTTTGCAAGGGATTCGCCTCCATCGTGGCGCTCACGGCCTGCTAGTTGTGGAAGCACAAGAACAACTACAACTTCCATCATCTCGCAAAAAAAAAACTACAACTTCCATCACAAGCGCCCTTTGCGAGGCACCGGATCCTAACCATTCAAGAGGATGTGCATCTTGGGGAAGCCAAGGTTTCAGATATCATCCTACCAGCGAGGTAGCTATCCTTTTGCGGGGCCGAGCATCCCCCTTTTGTTCTGGTCATGCGATCACAGCATGTCGTCTTCTGTGCACGTGCATTTGTGCATTGGCCTACCTATTTTTTCTCATACTCCTATCAACGGAATGATACACAAGTTTTACATATTCGCGGGTGGGCGTCGATTCAGGCAAGACGATGTGATGTGGCACGCCCAATACCTATCACACTTGATACACCTAGTGCATCGACTATGCCAGTCGTTGTGCAAACAGATGTTGTCGTTGCCAACGGGATATGGAACAGGAAAGAGGACAACGGGCAAAATAAAAGACGTAACATTTTGGTTCGGTTCAACAGAGGTCTTGATGGTCATCTTCGAGCATTATCCGGACCAGGTATTGCACTGCTCGTACTACGGGCGGTCGTTCCGGTCGAGCAACCACCAACCACTACCCAACACAGTCTATCTACATTCACACAACAATAACGAAAAGGGACCAAGCAACGGTGACTTGAATCTATAAGACTCATAAACCCACAATGAGAAAGGTGTAACAGCACCCGGGTGCCTAGGCACCCTCTATGAACAGTAAAATCAAAAAAATAGGAAAACATTTAAAAAAAATCTGAAACTTTGCAGCATCAAAGGTGGTCAAACTTTATAGGTTCTTGCAAGTTTTCATGTCAAAATATCATATAGAGAAATGTGTACAAATAAGTTTCAGATTTCAGTGCTAAAAGTGCTCAAAACTTGAAGCACTGAAATGTTTTATGTGTGTACAGCTCCTCGAATGTTTTTTTGGCATGAAAACTTGCAAGCACCTAGAAACATTGGTCATCTTTGATGTTGCAAAGTTTCAGATTTTTTCGATTTTTATTTCTATTTGTTTTGATTTTACTGTTCATAAAGGGTGTCTAGACACCCGCGAGCTGAAAATCCACTCTCAACCCACAATACACCATCGCATAGTTGTTACAGCTTGACAGCATCTTTATCTTATTATTACGGAGGGGGAGCGGGTTAATTAATGAATTCGGTAACCGGTTCATTGATTGGTCGGCCGATAGTACGCTGCACCCAATCGACGACGCCCTCCGCGACGTAGGCCATCATGAAGAACTCGTCGTTCTCCTTGGGAAGCACCACCTGGCCGGCCAACCTGGTGCAATCAATTGAGGCGTGCCTAGCTGCCTCTAGCACCTCCAAAATGCCGCTATAGCGACCCGCAGCAACCGACCGCGCCGCCCATTGCAGCCGCGGGATGGCGCTGGCGTAGAGCTTCACGCACGACCGTATGACCTTCCTGACGTTGGCGTCCTTGGCGTGGGCGAGTGCAGACTCGATGCTGGCCTTGGTTACCGTTGCGTTGGCCACCGTCAGCCTGGTGGCGAGCACCGCAAGCTCTGGCTAGCCGCGCGCGGAGCGGCAGGAGGGGTCGACGCAGAGCACGGACACGCAGAGGTCCGGTGTGACGTACCAGTCGCCGACGGTGTTGCAGAGGTAGTCCAGCGAGGAAGGTGGCGCGGCGTTGGAGCTTGACCCGCCATGAACATCGGTGGCCGAGGAGAGGACGAGTAGGAGGAGGAGGAGAGCGCCGCCGAGCATCGAAGAGGATGCGCCCACGGCCATGGTGGTGGCGTATTGTCTCTCGGTCTCTCCCTCCCTCTGTCCCCTTTGTCTCTTCTTATTAGTTCGATCTCAACGGGCGGTGTATCATATCATAAATAAAAGAAAATAAATCCATCAGGTTCGATCGAATCATTTGAGATATGCTCCATAAATACATTACCTAGGAAGCGTATATCTCAAACTTTTATATATGCAATCACACTCCATAGGAAGCGAATCACGGAAGATCTCAGGATTATACCCCGTATCTTAAGCATTAAATGAGTGCTTCGATTTATTTTTTAGGGGAAAAGCCATTTTATTACTCAAACTCCGCCGAATGTGGGGTACAAACTTGGTCATGTGGCTGGCCAAGCCACACATGACGCTCTCAACTAAAAACATAGCAAATTTAGCTAACCTATGTGCTTTAAAATTAACCCGAAAGTAAAATCACAAGAGAATGGTGCTGATCTTCATAGGACCCCTTGTTTCCTTTGGCAATATCACCAATCACTTGTTCGCAGTCAGAAGCAACAACGAAGAGTTGAAGATGAAGATCTTCTGCCAAAGCAATTGCCTCGCGGCATGCAATAGCATCGAGTGTAGCTGGGTCGTAGATTCCTCCAATGACTAGAGCTGAACTGCCCATAAAAACACCATGGCTGTCCCGGTAGATTGCCACTGTAGTACCCCCTCTTTGTGTCCGCACTCCAGCATCAACAAGTATCTTGGCGTAGCTTGCTGAAGGAGCCCTTGGCCTCTGAACAGTTGTATTTGAACTCGCCATTACAAGGTGTGTAGATTTAGTGACCCGAACTACATCCAAGTCGGCCATGAATCGAGTGACAAACGCCTGTATCGTATGTGGTGTTTGGAAGACTGCCTCGTGGATCGTCTTTCTCCTAGATGTCTGATACGTCTCCAATATATCTATAATTTTTTATTGTTTCGTGCTACTTTTGTATCAATCTTATATACTTTACAGGCCATTTTATATTATTTTTGGAAACTGATCTATTAACCTAGTGCCAGTTCCTGGTTTATGCTTGTTTTTTATTTTTCAGAAAATCAATACAAAACGAAGTCAAAACACGATGAAACTTTACGGTGATTTTTTCTGGACCAGAAGGGACCCTAGAAGGTTTGGGAGGAGGCAAGAAGACTTACGGGAGAGCCACGAGCCCAGCGGGCATGCCCTCTGAGTTCGTGACTCCCACGCAACTCCGTCTAACCTAATTCCATCTCTATATATACTCAAATATTTGAAAACCATCAGAGGGAGCCCCAGAATACTTTTTCCGTTATTGCAAGTCTCTGTTCCATCGCGATCCCATCTGGAGGCCTCCGCCGATACTCTACCGCAGGGGGAATCAATCACGGAGGTCATCTACATCAACCTTGCCGCCTTCATGATGATGTGTGAGTAGTTCATCACAGACCTACGGGTCCATAGCTAGTAGCTCACTAGAGAAAACAGGGCTTTGAAATGGGCCAGAATATTGCATTAGTCCCGGTCGTGTTACGAACCGGGATTAATGGGTGCATCAGTCCCGGTTCGAGCGGCTAGGGCGCCGGCCGGGGTTCGTCAGGAACCAGTCCCGGTTCGTGTGACCCCTTTAGTCCCGGTTCCAGACACGAACCGGGACTAAAGGGCCTCGCTCCTGGCCCAGTCCCTTTAGTCCCGGTTCTAGCCACAAACCGGGACTAAAGATATGCCTATATATATATGCTTGACCCTGCCCGCTCACTCCTCTGTTTTTTGGCCGGCTGGCGTGTGCGAGGTGTGTGCTGCTCTGCTCTCACCTCCTATGCACATGAGGTGTTTGATGAAATTCCCGAGCCACGCTTAAGCTTTCTCCTCTCCAAGCTCGACCTCCAAGCTCCATTTTCCCTAAGATTTGTCTAGGTTTGGCGGTCTGTCACGTCCCGTCCCCGTCCTCACCGTCGTCGATCGCCCGCGCCGATCTCGTAGCCGGCACCACCGTGGTAAGCCTCTTGTTCTTATCTTCTTTTTAAAAGAAAAAAATTCTTATTTGTATGATTTACATAGATACTTGTATAAATTTCTTACTTTTATTATTGTTTGTTATTATATAGTGCCATGGTCATGGTATCCGCCCACGTCGGCCCTCGTCCGGTCTATGATTCGGATGTGGTATATTATCTTTTATAACTATTTGTTCCATTTAGTCTTTATGACAATTGTGCCGACCAACGTGACATAGATGTGTTTATCTAGGAGGTATGTGAACCGGAAATTCCAACCGACCCTCTTGTCGAGAGGTTAAATTTAGTTGAAAAAGAAAACGAGGATTTGAAAGAAAAATTGAAAAGAATTGAGGAGGAGAAGATGAAATTGGAGTTGCATGTTGCCGATGTCGTCGATGACGACAAGATCAAGATGGATGCAATGCGCTTGAAGATTAGAAAGATAAGAAAATATGCCATTGATAATGAGGCTTGGTATCGTTATGTTGTTGGATCAATTGTTACCTTAGTTGCGATTATGATCGCATTTGTTGTTGCATTTAAATGTTTTACATAGTTGTATGTTAGTTTCAATTTATGTTTTAATTCGATGCTCTAGAGAGCTGTATGTTGTTCTATGAGAACTATGTATGAACTTTATGTATTTATTTTTTCAGTAATAACATTTGATTACTTCTCTATTCATGATGTTCTGTAATGGTTTTTGATACATTTAATTATATAATGCACGCAGTTGAACCGGCAATGGATGTGGGTGAAATTATGATACCATGCCAACTTTCAACCATTTCAAAGTTCATTTGCAGTGCTTTTCAATTCACGGTCATTTTAGCTCAAAATAAATCATGAAATGCATGAAAACTAGCAAATGAAGTCAGAAAATGGTTGAAAAGTGATGATGTGGCTTTGAATGGTGCATATTGAATGCATAAAAAGTCTTGAGTGAAAATATGTTCAAAAAATTGAAATCCCTTTGTAATAGACGTGTTTTCGTCAGAAACCCTGATACTTCGAAAGAGATTGTCCAGTTTGTACACGAAGTGCATCCAGTTTTTCCGGTAACCCTCTCAACTTTTTAGCACATGCTATGTGGGTGAAATTATGATACCATGCCAACTTTCAACCATTTCAGAGTTCATTTGCAGTGCTTTTCAATTCAGGGTCATTTTAGCTCAAAATAAATCATTAAATGCATGAAAACTAGCAAATGAAGTCAGAAAAGGGTTGAAAAGTGATGATGTAGCTTTGAATGGTGCATATTAATTGAATGCAGAAAAAGTCTTGAGTTAAAATATGTTCAAAAAATTGAAATCCCTTTGTAATAGACGTGTTTTCGTCCGAAACCCTGATACTTCGAAAGAGATTGTCCAGTTTGTACACGAAGTGCATCCAGTTTTTCCGGTAACCCTCTCAACTTTTTAGCACATGCTATGTGGGTGAAATTATGATACCATGCCAACTTTCAACCATTTCAGAGTTCATTTGCAGTGCTTTTCAATTCAGGGTCATTTTAGCTCAAAATAAATCATGAAATGCATGAAAACTATCAAATGAAGTCAGAAAAGGGTTGAAAAGTGATGATGTGGCTTTGAATGGTGCATATTGAATGCAGAAAAAGTCTTGAGTTAAAATATGTTCAAAAAATTGAAATCTCTTTGTAATAGACGTGTTTTCGTCCGATCAAAGTTATTTAACTTAATATTATATAAAATTTATGCAACTAAAATTATCAAAGTTATTTTTGTTAAAAACTTTAATAGCAAAAAGAATATTCATAAAGTATTTTTTGTTAAGAACTTTTAATATGCAAAAAAATAACATAAAAAATAGCAAAAGTGTAAATAGATGCGCTTATAGAGAAAATTCAACCTAAATTCAAAGTGCTAGTAACCTAAATAGATGTACTAGCGCTTTGAATTTAGGTTGAATTTTCTTTACAAGCACATCTATTTTCATTTTAAATTTAGGATTTGAGAGGAACTTAACAAGGCATAGAGGGCCGGGCTTATAAACAGGTGCTAGCGCCTCTCGCTTGGCGAGGTGGGACTAAACTCCCCCTTTAGTCCCGGTTGGAGCCACCAACTGGGACAAAAGGGCTGGGCTTCCCGCCCTTTCGGGCTGCCGAAAACTACCTTTAGTCCCGGTTGGAGCCACCAACCGGGACTAAAGGGCTGGGCTTCCCGCCCTTTCGGGCTGCCGAAAACTACCTTTAGTCCCGGTTGTTGGCTCTAACCGGGACTAAAGGGGGGTCTTTAGTCCCGGTTGGAACTAACAACCGGGACTAAAGGTTGCACTATATAAGCAGGACTTGGAAAAGTTTCCAAATCCATCTGCTTTCCCTCTCCCCCGACGGCGCCGAAAACCACCTCGACGCCGCCAGGCTGCCGGATCTCGCCGTCGCCTCCCCGAGCCCGCTCGCTCCTCGTCGCCGTCCCCGACGCCGTCCCCGTCGCCGCCCCCGACGCCGTCCCCGTCGCCGCCCCCCGACGCCGTCGCCTCCCCGAGTCCGCTCCGGCCTCCTCCTCCTCCTAGTTGAGCCGCCGGCCACACCGCCGTTCCCCTCCTCCTCCTAGCTATCCTCCCTCACCCCCGCGGTTACCATCGTCGCCCGCGTCCGTCGCCGGCCGAAGCAGTGGCGGTCAGCGGCGGATCCAGGGCTAGTTAGAAAATTAAGATGGCATTTTAAGTTAGTTAGGAAATTAAGATGGCATTTTAAGTTGATTTGTTGATCTATGAGGAAGATGCTTCTTTATTTGCTAACTTACACATCACTAGGCTTTGTTATTAAAAATGTTATTGTTGTTAAATAAATTTATATTTGCTATAGCCACAATTTGTTTTCGTCGACGATGTCAAACACGCATTTCTAAAAAAGCAAAACATTAAACGATAAGAAAATGTTCTCATAGGAATTTGTCTCGACGTCGACGATGCCTGGCCCGCATCCTCGTCGTCGTCGAGTCGGCGGCGACATCATGCTTGAGAGGCGCAATGTCCGGGACTGGGCTCCGCCGGGCTGGCACTGGGAGGTGCTACCTTCCCGGGCTCGGAGCTTGGTGAGGAATCCTGGTCTTGTCGTCGACCCGGAGCTTCTTTGGTGGCGGTCGCGTGGGCCACTTTCGGTGCAGAGGCAGTGGGCCCCCGCAGAGGTGGTACGTGGCCGTGTCAGGGAGGAGGACGAGCACGTCCGTCGCTACATTGCGGCGTTGGACGCCAGGTTCTCCAATACCTGGCAGGTTCTTCAGGGATCTCACCCGAGTTATGATCCGGTGATGGTTCCTTATCTTTGGGTGTCCACCATCAGCGACTTAGAGACCGCTAGTGAACCGAGTTCACCGTCCTCCACTTTGGATTCTAGGATATTCGATCTGTATTAGTGATCTTATATGATAATATTCGAGATGTATTAGTTAATATTTGATGATGCATTAACTGGATTAGTGATATTATATTCGAGTTCATTATAAATGTATTAGTGATATTATATTTGAGTTCATTATAATTGTATTAGTGATATTATATTGTTATAATGCGTGTGTGACTTTCGGTCTGTCGTTGCTCCTTGTGTGACTTTCATGTGTGTTCTTGATGGAGGAATCCCGACTATTGTCGTGGGGGGCGCTTCTTCCTCTTCTCTTCTTGCGATATATACCTCGGTATAATGCGCAAGGAGAGAAGAGGGGTTGCGCCCATCACCGACGGTCGAACTATTAGTGTGAGAGAGTGTCCATCAATATATACACCACCATATCAGTGTGAGAGAGTGCGGACCAACACACCATGAGATATGAGAGTTATTTAAGGAAAGCCTCGACAGACCGAAAGTAATAATCAATTTATATGTCATGTGCGTATGTTATTGCAATTAGGTCTATTTGGTCATGTGCATATGTTATTGCAGGGAACACCTCCTAGTGCCTGTATTTTGCAGGAAATGTCGTCGTCTGATGACGACCATAGGTGCCAAACGTGCGAACAGTGCGGCGAATATAAGGGTCTTTGCGACCGGCCTGGGCTGCGAGACGGCAGGTTCTTCACCATGAAGCTTTACGAGGACTTCAATATTTCTACGGTACACAACGATGACAAGTGTTTTTTCGTAATTAAGCATGACTTTTGTTTCTTTGCTTCAACGTGTAATTTATGTTTTATACAATTCGACTAGTTCATCCCCTGTCATGCAAGACGGTATTTCTTGGAGAGGGTCGGTTTCGAAGAGCACGACGGTTTCGAGACGAGGAGAGCCAACCTGAGGACTAAACATGGTCACACATTTCTGGTCAAAGTAATGAATGCAGTTGATAACACAGAATTAGGGTGCTCAAATTGGGAAGCTCTTTGCAAGGCATATGGATTTCAGGAGGCTATGGAAATAACCTTCGATCTTCGTCCTGAAGATCATATTGAAGGTAACATCGACATTTGGGTAGATGTCGATATGCTTCCTGTTTATCTCCATGTGAGTTTATCAACCATGCATATTTGTCAAGTAATTTGCATTCTATATTTAAAAATAGTTGGTGTTCATCCATACTAAATTTGTTAATTTATAATTTACAGCTTATTTTGTTTCTTCGAGTGAAACACAGAAAATAATTGACACGACACACTACACTTATGGATCACATCTAACTTGGGAGGAGAAGGATGATCTTATCAACTTTGTTATTGGTGTCCTAGTTGGTAGGGAGATCTTCCCGTATAATTTGGGAACTGGCCCAAATTATACATTGTACAGGACACTAGTGCATAGGTTGAGGGCGGATGACATTTGCCGAAATATCTTGGTAAGAGTTGCTAATTAAGTACACTATACTATTGCGTAAATGGTATTGATTACATTGCTAACTAGGCTACTATTATGTTCTTCAACAGAAACTGCCAAATGAAGTTGTGCCTCCGTTGATGCAACCCGAAGGTAATATGACAATTAAAAGCCCCTTCCAGCCCGAGTTCTCTTTTGCATACTCGACTGAGCGCAAACCACCAAGACGGCTCCAAATTGAAGCATGGGGACAAATAAAGAAGGATCGCAAGCCACAAGTTGGAGACCGTTGGATCTCTTTGCTTCATCATGGAGACATAGGTGTTATTCTGTTTTATGTCATTTTACCTAGGAGGGACGACTAGGTCCTATATGAGAGAGAAGTTTTTCTGGTTTATTTTAACTTGCATGATCGATTAGGATGATTACTATTATGATGTTTTTCTGTTTTATGAGATTTTAACTTGGTATGATTAAGATGGTGATGAGTTGTTAGATGAGTAAGATGATGATGAGTTATATGACATATATTTGATTAAGGTGGATGGATGCAAGTGATCATGTGAATTAGAGGAAAATATGATGTTGCGATTGGCCCTTTCCAAAAATGAAAACCCGCGTGAAAATACAATATAAATATAAAAGAAAATGAAAACAAAAAATGAAACACGTCCCTTTCCAAAAAAAAAAACCCAGCGCCTTTTAGTCCCGGTTTGTAACCAAAGGTCCAAAGGTCCTCCTGCCTGGGCGCCCCGCAGCGGCCACGTGGAGCCCCTTTGGTCCCGGTTCGTAAGAAAACCGGGACTAAAGGTTTTGGGCATTAGTCCCGATCGTGTTGTCCCGGTTCCAGAACCGGGACTAAAGGCCCTCTAGAACCGGGACTAGTGCCCTGTTTTCTACCAGTGGCTAGATGACTCGTTCTCTCTCTTTGATCTTCAATACCATGTCCTCCTCAATCTTCTTGGAGTTATATCCGATGTGATCTTCTTTTGCGGTGTGTTTGTTGGGATCGATGAATTTGTGGGTTTATGATCAGATTATTCACTGAAAATAATTGAGTCTTTTCTGAACTTTATTATACATGATTTTTATAGTTATGTATGCTTTCCGATCAATGAATCTTCGTTGGTTGATTAGATGAGTAGATCATTAGAGGGAGTGATGCATAGTAGTAGGTTTAATCTTGGGTTGTCCTCACCCAGTGACAGAAGGGGTAGCGAGTCATATATTTGTATTGTTACTACTAAGGATAGAACGACGGCGTCTAAACACATTGCTTGTCATACTTTGTCTACATCATATCATCTTGCGTAATGCATTACTCTGTTTGTTATGAACTTAATACCTAGAGAGGCAAGCATAGAAGCACTCTCGAAGTGGAGTACTAGTAGTAGATGCAGAATCGTTCCGGTCTACTTGTCATGAACGTGATGACTATGTACGTAATCATTGCCATGAATAACATCACAACTATGCGTTTTTCTATCAATTGATAAACAGTAATTTGTTTACCCACCATATGTTATGTGTTCGAGAGAGAAGCTTCTAGTGAAAAAATATGGCCCCTGGGTCTATTCCACGTATTTACCAAAATTTCATTTACTTGCTGTAATTTATTTACTTTACATTTTATCTATCAACCACTATCAAATTTAATTGTTGCAATTAACGAGTACAAGGGGAATGAAAATCCTCTTGCCGCGTTGCGTGCAAGTATTTGCTCTTGCTTGTGCAGTAACTGTCGACGGTGATTGCGTGCTTCTTCTACTGGTTCGATAAACTTTGGTTCTCACCGAGGGAAATGTTTGTTGCTACTTTACTACATCAATCCCTTCCGTTTTAAGGAAAAATCGCTATTTTTAGAGTCCATAGGGAAAACGGCATAGGATAGATTTTAGTCCCACCTCATCAAGGGTGGACAAAATTAATACAAAATATAAAAAGCTTGTGTTAAAATATATTCCCACATACAACGAAAAGATTGATGTACATCAAAAGGTGTTAATGCACTGTAGAAAATTTTCATGTGATTAAAAATATTATTCTCATATTAAAAGTTCATGTACAAAAATAAACGATGTATTCTTCTAAATATTTATGTATTGTTTTTCCACTTATTAAAATTTAATGTTCATGTAATTAAAAAAGGATGATGTACATCAAAAGGTGTTTATTTTATCAATTGCTAAACGTGTTCACAATTTTAACAAAATGTTCACGTATATAAAAAATATTCTATAAATTTTGTGATGTTACATTTTTGAACAATCATGTATATATACAAAAATTTCGGCTAATTTTATAAGTGTGTACACTGTAAAAACATTTTTTGTATTATTTACTTACTAAGAAAACATAGAAAAATAAATTAATATAAAAAGAATTTGAAATTTAGAAAACTAACTGAAAAGAAAAAATAAAAACATAACATTAAGCTGAAAAAGTTAAAACTAAGAAGAAAAAGAAGAAAAAAGATGAAAGAAGGAGAAAGAAGAGAAAAGATAAAGCAAAAATAAGATAATAAAAAAAGGAAAAAAATGTAGTGAACCAGAAAAAAAGATAAAGCACAAAACCATATATTTTAAAAACGAAAAAGACAAGAAAAAATTTAAAAAGAAACTGGAAACAAAGGAGGATGAGAAGAAAATTTCAGTGAAACGATAAGAAATATGTTATGGGTTACGCAAAAATGGGCGTCGGCCCCTTGAGAGAGCCTTGTGCATTCGACAAGCTATATATGAGTGTAGGCAGCCGGAGGACGGCCCCGTCCCTCCGTGAAGAGTATATCGGGCTTAGAGCCAGTATAGCTTCTGTCTTCCCTCAGGAAAAAGAAGAATATAAGTAATAACAATACTAAAGCGGCAGCAGTTTGATTTTTCCTGTTTTTCTGACTTTTTTTTACCAATGTCCTGTTGACAATTACGTGGCTGGCCTCCTCTTATTCACTTTTTTACAGCTCCTGCTGATTCACCATAGAGGCCAGCGCTTCCTTCTTCTTTCTTCGAGAAACAGAGAGAGCACGAGAAAGGAACAGGGGAAAGAGGAGTTGTGCTGCTCCGTTGCCGCAGCTGGCGGCCCATGCCGCTGCCGAGTTCCCCTCCCCATCCGCCATCTCCCCATCCGCCATCTCCCCTCCTCCTCCCCCTCTTCCGCTTCCACTCCTCGCGCCTCCCCTCTTTCTCTTACACGGAGAATAGACAAGGGCCAACCGCGGAGATGCGGCAATGATCCCTGCGACAGCGGGATCAATCGTGGGTTCCCCTTGGCTTTCTCCTACCTCAAGCTAGGAGCCATCCACCCAACGTGGCCTTCTCTCCACGATTAGGCACGCCTGCTCCCCCCCCCCCCCCCCCCCCCCCCCCCCTCCTTTTGTGGCTGCAATAGGGATGGTTTTGTGTCCTGCTACAATTTTCTTTTTTTCCTTCCATTGATTGGTTGGTTGCTTGACAAAGTGCTTGTGTGGTGTCAGGTTTAGTGTGGAGAAATCGTGACAAAAATACACATGTATTGTATTCTTTCATGTTGCTATTTCATGCCCTCTAACTGTTTGTTAGTATGTCTACAAGAACTAAACATCTTTTTTTAGGTTTCTATATCTTGATCCAGTTAAGACTTTTGTGTGTGTAGGACAACCCCAACGATTGGTCGCCCATTCTATGTGTCGTATTTATCTTGAAGAACCGATGGGCCATATAACTAAGTTGCTGGAGTGTATCAAATATGACATGGTTGCCACTTTGGCTGATTGTTCAGTAGATATTAGATCGAGAAGGTACGGGCTAGATGAAAATATACATTGCATTATTTCTTACTCCTTTTATAAAAGCTTTTATAAAAGCTATTTAATTTATTCCATTTAGATCAAAATAGCATCAGCTCTTGTGTGATCCTGAGTAATGGATTAACTGAACTTAATAGCTGCACCATATGTTTGCTGATCCGATAGTGTATTGTTATGTTACTCGAAATAGATTCCAGCGGAATTGTATTTAGAAGCACTTCTTATTATGAAACTACATCTGGTATTGCGGTTATCATTATATCGTGATTCCTAACATGCTTTTCTTTAGTTACTATTCAGTTTTGCTGAGAGAAAGAATCCATGTGAATAATTTTGTTTTAAGTTGTATCAGCGTGGATATTGCATCTCAATTCTCTTATGTAGATCGGGTTATGTGACAAACACCTTATTCCTTTAAGTGCGCTTCGACGACCTGTACTACAGTGCTCTCCTGTTATCCAACAAAACTTCAAAGGTAAGCTTCTTATCTTGCTTCTTGCTATAATTTCTCCAATTATGTGTCAATTATGTTGATAAAGAGGAAAACCCGGTTAGTCTTAATTAGCACATGAGACTTAGTTTTGAAACAAAAAGTTATTGCCACAGTCATATTTATTACTTACTTTGAGTCTGAATCTAATTTTTTCATTGCAAGATTACCAAATGTGCTAATATTCTAATATGCCACATTTCTTGCTTAATGTTGTCCACTATATATTCAGGAAAATACGGAGCTATGCACGTATTACTTGGTAATGGTTTGCTCTGCTTCTCCAGGTTTCCTTGTGCTACTTGCAGTTTTTATTCTCTGTGATGATGATTGGCATTCATCCATAACTAAATTATCTCAATTTAGTTATGCTCAAATGTCACAATTTCATTCCGGTCTCCACTCATTCTTTAGCGCCTTGAGGCCACTAGCCTTGCTTGCTAAGGAGAAACATGCCTTTGGAAAAAATTATTTAAAAATTGCCATGTTCTTCTAGATTAATTTTAAAACATTTTCCATGTATTTCCACTTCTAAAGGGTGTTGCCAGTTTGTCTATTTGAGTACTGGTTTGTTGCAGGGCAGAGCATTTCAAAAGAAGCATCAACCATGGACTAGCAATTTTGATGCCCTAATTACCCTCGGAAGGCAAGCTATTGCTCATGCAGTTTAAAGACAAAATTGACTCAATTTTTTAAAGCTTCTTATCACCGTTGTTTCACATGTTTGCTAGCATGATCGAAGATGATATGGTGAAGAAACATGAATTACCTTGTGCTCGACAAGTCATTCAACACGATCCGGTTTCTGACCATGGACGCCGTCAAGAAGGCCAACTCCGGCCATCTCGATATGCCGATGGGCCACATCCTCTATGACCAGGTCATGAGGTACTCTAAGAATTCTTACTGATTCAATTACGACCGCTTCGTCCTCTTCGTCGACGAGTACATGTTCCAATAAATATAGGTAGTACTTAAGAAGCTAAGTTCTATAGTTCTTCCATTTTGACATCGAAAGGTGCAATTTATTCTGCTGTGTGCTTGGTTGAATTAGATTCTACTGTACTTAGCTATGTCGTTGACAGATATTACTAATATTTCGTTGTCAACCAACAGAATGCTAAATTTTTCCTTATGTTTCAACCAGTTTGCCATCATGGAACTACCACTCTTAAAAGATGTAAACAACCAGGAGTGTTGGTGGAAAATAATTTCTCGATTTGCAAGGGTTTGGGAAGTCAAGAATTCTTACACTAGAGACAAGTATTATTATTGGAATTTTTTATGAGTTCCTATTCTAGAGTAGTACCTATTTATTGAAAAATTGCTTTGGCCATGATGATTTCAGAATGGCGCAATGGAAGGTCTGGTACCCAAGAAATAGTAGGTCAATTCAAAAAATCAGTTTAATGAAGGAAGCATCTATAAAGTCGAAGATTGCAATATATACGATGCAAGATCGAGGTACAGATCCACGGACTATCCTCTACTCAATGGGGCGCAGCAACACTATTCTATAGTAAGTTGGCACCAATCCTACAATTCAAGAGGCATTTCATTTGCTATCTTCCCCTAGAATTGTTTTTTCTTTGTGGTTAGTTCATTGTCTGACTTTCATTTTTAGCCAACATTCTGTAGTTTTTTTAAGAATTTATTTAATTGTCTTGCAGTGACTTAGCCACTGCTTTCTGAATCATGTCTAATTTATGTCTAGAATGGCAATATTTAACCCTCACTTACAAGGTATACACTAGAAAATGTACCTTTGTAATGTTCTGTTGTTCTGGAAGTGCATATATAGTATGAAACAGTGCATGTTTTCTGCTTAATGTCTTATAATCATTTATTATTTCTATGTTAAATCCCATGTTTACACGGCTAGCTGCAAGTCAGCATGCCATTTGAAATGTTCAATTTTAAAGAATCTTCAAAACTATGAACTTTTCCATGGGTTGTAGCAATATTTGCATTGAATCAATTTCTGCACATAAATTAAGCATTTACCACAGGTTAGAATGTCAAACTTAATATTGATTTTATGGTTGTTGAGATGGTTCCAGATAGCATGATATTAAATATACCGTCTGTAGGCAAAGGGAAAGTAGGCAAATTCGTAATATGGCATCTCACTTTTCCTTCCTTAGCATTTTTTGTGCACCGAGATGTTGGTGTTTACCATCAAGGAATAATCAAGCAAACAGAGAACAAGTGACGATGCCATATAGCTCATGAAGTTTTAAGCACCATATTTTTTACCATTTTCTCTTGCATAGATCCACCGGAAAGTGACCAACTATTGTATAAGTGGTTTTTTAGTTGTCACAACAACTCTTGCTGCTCAAAAGTAACTTGCTTGATGGACAGTTCAGTATGACTTCTGGAGAATGTTCAAGCTACATACCCAAATATGGATTGTGTAATCTCTCTCCCATGGCGTGCTACTGTATTATTGATCAAACTAAAACATAAGTGCAGTATGCACGTTTGAATATAATGGTGGATCCATTTATGTTCCATACGAGTGCAACCCCATTCACTAGTAGAAAACAGGGCTTTGGTTGAGGCCAGGATAAGGGCATTAATCCCGGTTCACTTACGAACCGGGACTAATGTGAGCATCAGTCGGGGGCCATCAGTCCCGGTTCAGATGGGACTTTTAGTCCCGGTTTGAGCCACGAACCGGGACTAAAGGGGTGGTGGCAACCGTTCGCCTGGCGCGTGCCCTTTTAGTCCCGGCTTGTGGGTCGAACCGGGACTAAAGGTCCAAACCGTTCGATTCCCAGGCCTTGGAAGTTGTTCCGCGCGAGATCAAACGCTACAGTAACCGTGACGCTACAGTAAACGCGACCAGCGCCTCCATTCTGTTTGTCTCCCTCTCCTCTCTTCTTCCCCATCCTCCACCATGAATCCAATCACTCGGTACGGGAAGGTGCTCGCACATGGCACGACCAATCTCCATGTCGTCTACACGAACGACAGCGCCAAAGTGAAGGTTTTTCTTTCCATGTTCGAGGAATGGCTTCAAGAAGAGAAACACAAGTTCATGGGCCTCGATCTCGAGTACACGGCCGATGGTCGCGATGTTGCCGTCGTCCAACTTTGTTTCAAGCAACGTGTCATGGTCTTTCAGTGGGCAAGGTATATAATACGAAACTTGTCATAGTTTTAATTGGGGCTTTTCTTTGATTCATAGGATAGGAAAATTGCGTAGGAATAGGAGGATTGGGAATAATGTCGAGAACATGTCATAGTTTCATTGATTCATAGGAAAAATGCATAGGAAAATTGGGGCTTTTTCTTTGATTTATAGGAAAATTGGGGCTTTTCTTTGATTCATAGGAAAATTGCATAGGAATAGAAAATTGCATAGGAATAGGAGGATTAGGAAAATTGCATAGGAATAGGAATAGGAGGATAGGAATAGGATAGGAAAATTGCATAAGAATTTTCCTTGTAGTTGCATATTGGCCATCGTGGGAGAACATGTCATAGTTTAGGGGCTTCTTTTGATTCATAGGATAGGAAATGCATAGGAAATAGGAAACTTGCTATGATTCTTATTATACTTGTTATGATTCTTATTATACTTGTTCTAAAATATACTTGTTATGATTCTTATTATACTTGTTCTAAAATATACTTGTTGCAGCAGTATTTAACACATTTGTTCCATTTTGTTGTTGCAGTAGTGACAAGCACTGTCCAAAACTCATGGAGTTCCTTCACAGCGGCATATATTTTGCTAGCGTTGATATAACGAATGACAAGATCAAGATGAGGCGCACCTGGCATATTGAGATACCAGCTGAATGCCACATTGATCTTCAGGGCAGGTTCAGGCTTGAGCATGACAAGACTTCAATGGCTGATATGGCAGCCGCCCTGATCGACGAGGACTACGCTGATATGAAGACAAAATTCCCCAAGTCAGGGCACCAACATTGGGAGAAGACCCCACTTGACCCTATCAACATTGAGTATGCAGCAATAGATGGGTACATTGCATACGAGTTGTACCGCAGGATTGGAATCTGCAATTATGGGCAGCGTCACCTCGTACCGCTAGTATCTCCTTCTTGGGGGTATTCTGATCCGGACGACGAGTAGTGTTTGCAATGGCGAACACTTTTATCTCTATTATGTAGTGCTTGGGGGTCTCCTAATTCGGACGAGTAGGTTTGCAATCCGGAAGAGTATGATTGGTATCTTCAATTATGCAGTACTTTCTGTAATCGATATCAGAACTATTATTTCTATTATGTCCCTGTTTAAGTACGGTTTGTGTGTAAGAATATTTAGTATGATGTTAGCAAGCTTTCTGAAGCATTGTGATGTATGTGATGAAGATTGTCCATGGTTACGGCGCAATAAGCAAGGGACACACGCAAAGAAAAAGTGAAGACTTTCTCTCCACAACTATTCTGATGATGGCTTTGATCTACAATATCACTGCAGTTAAATATAATATTAACTAAAATTATCAAAGTATTTATTTGTTAAAAAGAATGAACTAAAAAGAAAAATCAACTAAAATATTAACTAAAAAGAATGAACTAAAAAGAATCAACTAAAACATTAACTAAAAAGGAACAAAATAATATTAACTAAAATTATCAAAGTATTTATTTGTTAAAAAGAATGAACTAAAAAGAATGAACTAAAATATTAACTAAAATTATCAAAGTATTTATTTGTTAAAAAGTATGAACTAAAAAGAATCACCTAAAATATTAACTAAAATTATCAAAATATTTATTTGTTAAAAAGAATGAACTAAAAAGAATCAACTAAAAAATTAACTAAAATTATCAAAGTATTTATTTGTTAAAAAGAATCAACTAAAATATTAACTAAAAAGAATCAACTAAAACATTAACTAAAAAGAATGAACTAAAAAGAATCAAAATAATATTAACTAAAATTATCAAAGTATTTATTTGTTAAAAAGAATGAACTAAAAAGAATCAACTAAAATATTAACTAAAATTATCAAAGTATTTATTTGTTAAAAAGAATGAACTAAAAAGAATCAACTAAAATATTAACTAAAAATAATGAACTAAAAAGAATCAACTAAAACATTAACTAAAAAGAATGAACTAGAAAGAATAAAAATAATATTAACTAAAATTATCAAAGTATTTATTTGTTAAAAAGAATGAACTAAAAAAATCAACTAAAATATTAACTAAAATTATCAAAATATTTATTTGTTAAAAAGAATGAACTAAAAAGAATCAACTAAAATATTAACTAAAAAGAATGAACTAAAAAGAATCAACTAAAACATTAACTAAAAAGAATGAACTAAAAAGAATCAAAATAATATTAACTAAAATTATAAAAGTATTTATTTGTTAAAAAGAATGAACTAAATAATTGAAATCCTTTTGTAACAGAAGAGTTTTCGTCCAAAACCCTGACACTTTGAAAGATATTGTCCAGTTCGTACACGAAGTGCATCCAGTTTTTGCCGTAACCCTCTCAACTTTTTAGCACATGCTACGTGGGTGAAATTATGATACCATGCCAATTTTGAACCATTTCAGAGATCATTTGCAGTGATTTTCAATCTCAGGGTCATCTTAGCTCAAAATAAATCATGAAATGCATGAAAAATCGCAAATGAAGTCAGAAAAGGGTTGAAAAGTGATGATGTGGCTTTGAATGGTGCATATTGAATGCAGAAAAAGTCTTGAGTTCAAATATGTTTAAAAAATTGAAATCCTTTTGTAACAGAAGAGTTTTCGTCCAAAACCCTCACACTTCGAAAGAGATTGTCCAGTTCGCACACGAAGTGCATCCAGTTTTTGCCGTACCCCTCTCAACTTTTTAGCACATGCTACGTGGGTGAAATTATGATACCATGCCAATTTTCAACAATTTCAGAGTTCATTTGCAGTGATTTTCAATCTCAGGGTCATCTTAGCTCAAAATAAATCACGAAATGCATGAAAAATAGCAAATGAAGTCAGAAAAGGGTTGAAAAGTGATGATGTGGCTTTGAATGGTGCATATTGAATGCAGAAAAAGTCTTGAGTTCAAATATGTTTAAAAAATTGAAATCCTTTTGTAACAGAAGAGTTTTCGTCCAAAACTCTGACATTTCGAAAGAGATTGTCCAGTTCGCACACGAAGTGCATCCAGTTTTTGCCGTAACCCTGTCAACTTTTTAGCACATGCTACGTGGGTGAAATTATGATACCATGCCAATTTTCAACCATTTCAGAGTTCATTTGCAGTGATTTTCAATCTCAGGGTCATCTTAGCTCAAAATAAATCATGAAATGCATGAAAAATAGCAAATGAAGTCAGAAAAGGGTTAAAAAGTGATGATGTGGCTTTGAATGGTGCATATTGAATGCAGAAAAAGTCTTGAGTTCAAATATGTTTAAAAAATTGAAATCCTTTTGTAACAGAAGAGTTTTCATCCAAAACCCTGACACTTCGAAAGAGATTGTCCAGTTCGCACACGAAGGGCATCTAGTTTTTGCCGTAACCCTCTCAACTTTTTAGCACATGCTACCTGGGTGAAAATATGATACCATGCCAATTTTCAACCATTTCAGAGTTCATTTGCAGTGATTTTCAATCTCAGGGTCATCTTAGCTCAAAATAAATCATGAAATGCATGAAAAATAGCAAATGAAGTCAGAAAAGGGTTGAAAAGTGATGATGTGGCTTTGAATGGTGCATATTGAATGCAGAAAAATTCTTGAGTTCAAATATGTTTAAAAAATTGAAATCCTTTTGTAACAGAAGAGTTTTCGTCCAAAACTCTGACATTTCGAAAGAGATTGTCCAGTTCGCACACGAAGTGCATCCAGTTTTTGCCGTAACCCTCTCAACTTATTAGCACATGCTACGTGGGTGAAATTATGATACCATGCCAATTTTCAACCATTTTAGAGTTCATTTGCAGTGATTTTCAATCTCAGGGTCATCTTAGCTCAAAATAAATCATGAAATGCATGAAAAATAGCAAATGAAGTCAGAAAAGGGTTAAAAAGTGATGATGTGGCTTTGAATGGTGCATATTGAATGCAGAAAAAGTCTTGAGTTCAAATATCTTTAAAAAATTGAAATCCTTTTGTAACAGAAGAGTTTTCATCCAAAACCCTGACACTTCGAAAGAGATTGTCCAGTTCGCACACGAAGTGCATCTAGTTTTTGCCGTAACCCTCTCAACTTTTTAGCACATGCTACCTGGGTGAAAATATGATACCATGCCAATTTTCAACCATTTCAGAGTTCATTTGCAGTGATTTTCAATCTCAGGGTCATCTTAGCTCAAAATAAATCATGAAATGCATGAAAAATAGCAAATGAAGTCAGAAAAGGGTTGAAAAGTGATGATGTGGCTTTGAATGGTGCATATTGAATGCAGAAAAAGTCTTGAGTTCAAATATGTTTAAAAAATTGAAATCCTTTTGTAACAAAAGAGTTTTCGTCCAAACACTAGTAGAAAACAGGGCTTTGAAACGGGCCAGAATATTGCATTAGTCCCGGTCGTGTTACGAACCAGGACTAATGGGTGCATCAGTCCCGGTTCGAGCAGCCAGGGCGCCGGCCGGGGTTCGTCAGGAACCAGTCCCGGTTCGTGTGACCCTTTTAGTCCCGGTTCCAGACACGAACCGGGACTAAAGGGCCTCGCTCCTGGCCCAATCCCTTTAGTCCCGGTTCTAGCCACAAACCGGGACTAAAGATATGCCTATATATATATGCTCGCCCCTGCCCGCTCCTCTTTTTTTTGGCCGGCCCGCGTGTGCGAGGTGTGTGCTGCTCTGCTCTCACCTCCTATGCCCACGAGGTGTTTGATGAAATGCCCGAGCCACGCTTAAGCTTTCTCCTCTCCAAGCTCGACCTCCAAGCTCCATTTTCCCCAAGATTTGTCTAGGTTTGGCGGTCCGTCACGTCCCGTCACCGTCCTCACCGTCGTCGATCGCCCGCGCCGATCTCGTCGCCGGCACCACCGTGGTGAGCCTCTTGTTCTTATCTTCTTTTTAAAAGAAAAAATTCTTACTTGTATGATTTGCATAGATACTTGTATAAATTTCTTACTTTTATTATTGTTTGTTATTATATAGTGCCATGGTCATGGTATCCGCCCACGTCGGCCCTCGTCCGGTCTATGATTCGGATGTGGTATATTATCTTTTATAACTATTTGTTTCTTTTAGTGTTTATGACAATAATGCCGACCAACGTGACATAGATGTGTTTATCTAGGAGGTATGTGAACCGGAAATTCCAACCGACCCTCTTGTCGAGAGGTTAAATTTAGTTGAAAAAGAAAACGAGGATTTGAAAGAAAAATTGAAAAGAATTGAGGAGGAGAAGATGAAATTGGAGTTGCATGTTGCCGATGTCGTCGATGACCACAAGATCAAGATGGATGCAATACGCTTGAAGATTAGAAAGATATGAAAATATGCCATTGATAATGAGGCTTGGTATCATTATGCTGTTGGATCAATTGTTACCTTAGTTGCGATTATGATCGCATTTGTTGTTGCATTTAAATGTTTTACATAGTGGTATGTTAGTTTCAATTTAAGTTTTAATTAGATGCTCTAGAGAGCTGTATGTTGTTCTATGAGAACTATGTATGAACTTTATGTATTTATTTTTTCAGTAATAACATTTGATCACTTCTCTATTCATGATGTTCTGTAATGGTTTCTGATACATTTAATTATGATACCATGCCAACTTTCAACCATTTCAGAGTTCGTTCGCAGTGCTTTTCAATTCAGGGTCATTTTAGCTCAAAATAAATCATGAAATGCATGAAAACTAGCAAATGAAGTCAGAAAATGGTTGAAAAGTGATGATGTGGCTTTGAATGGTGCATATTGAATGCAGAAAAAGTCTTGAGTTAAAATATGTTCAAACAATTAAAATCCCTTTGTAATAGACGTGTTTTCGTTACAAAATAGCAAAAGTGAAAATAGATGCGCTTATAGAGGAAATTCAACCTAAATTCAAAGTGCTAGTAACCTAAATAGATGTACTAGCGCTTTGAATTTAGGTTGAATTTTTTCTACAAACACATCTATTTTCATTTTGAATTTAGGATTTGAGAGGAACTTATCCAGGCAGAGAGGGCCAGGTTTATAAACAGATGCTAGCGCCTCTCGCTTGGCGAGGTGTGTAGGAGATATGCCCTAGAGGCAATAATAAATGTTATTGATTATCTCCCCGTTCATAATTAGGTTTATGTTCCATGCTATAACTGCTATGATTCTCGAGTCTCCAATAACCACGAGGCTTGGAGGAAGACTCATATGCACGTGTGGAATAATAAACGGTAAAATGTATTCCTAGTCAAGCCTCTATGACTGGCTCAAGTATTGCATGATGATCCTGTTTTCCTGATCATGGGCATGACTATGCCGGCAATTTTGAGGGCACAATTGTTGGTAGAACACTTGTGTTGAATCGACCCGAATTGATGTTATGCTATGAGATACATTCGTCACTAGTTAATGGTTAATAACACAGAGATGGTTTACGTTTGGATGATTCCTTAGACCATGAGAGTATCGAGTTTCTTCATGCTTGCTTCATGAACTTTGGGGTTTGTTAAACGTCATCCGTAAATGGGTGGCTATTACGGCGGCTTACGGGTTCATGGAAAAGTATGTCAAGTAACTTGATAGCTCAAGATTGGGATTTGCTCCTCCGACGATGGAGAGATATCTCTGGGCCCTCTCGGTGTTACGGTATCCATCATCATCTAGCAAGACACTTTGTGATTTGATCACGGGGATGCCGGAACACGAGAAAGAGAAAAGAGAACAATACCGGCAACGAGGTAACTGGCATAGTGGACAAGTTGTTGATCCACGAGGATGCCAACATGTCTCACCTCGGGTAATTGTAACATATCGCGAAGCAACAGGAATAGCACACGGCAACTGGAGGTTCACTCCAATATTCATTCGTGTGGGTATAGGGGTCAATATGGGTGTCCACGGCTCCGATGTTGATCATTGATCGGAAAGGGTTCCGGGTCATGTCCATACGTCACCGAACCTATAGGGTCACACGCTTAAGGGACATCTATCTGCTGAATACTAGACAGGGAGTCTGAGAGAAAATTACCGGAAAAGTTTCGGTCAACGGAAAAGTTCCGAAGAGAGAGGTCACCGGATGAGTTTCGGTGAAACTGAAAAGTTGTTTCAGAGGATAACATAAAGTCAAAATGGTTTTGGCACATTCCTGATAATTCTTGGAGGGTGCCAGAATCATTCTGGAAACTTTCTGGAATTTTCCGGAATGAAAACCGGAAATGTTCCGGAGCTGCCGAAACCGCTTCAGATGCTTTTCGCAGATGAAAATCACTAATCCGGAATTGTTCCGGATGGCATTGAAAATTATTTTGGTGGGTACTGGAAATGTTCTAAGCCCACATAAATATTTTCAGTTCGACCAGACGCTGAAAAATGTCGTCGTGAATAGTGAAAGTGCTTTTTGGGATATTTTTGGAAAGTCACCTTTTGGGATATTTTCCCAAAAGGCTTCTAGAAGGGATGGATGGATGAGGACCACCTTGGGGGGGCCCCACAAGGGTTGTGGCCGGCCAAGAAGGGGGCTCCACCTTGGAGCCCCACTTGCCCACTTGCTTTCCCATTTTGCCCTTGGAAAGTGTTTCCTTCATGGGCAAGTTTTGGTATTTTTGAAATGCCCATCCTACCCCTTGGTTTTCCTATAAATAGAGGTGAGTGGGATGCCCACAAACTCACTCTTACTCTCATACAAATGCCATGCATGATCTGGCTCTCTCTCTCCCTCCCAGCGAAATAGTTTCGTAGAGCCGAAAGGCTGTCTGGGTTCCGGTAGGAACTAGTTCTGGACGGCGAACCCCTGCCGGATAGATGACACCGTATGTGTGCAACTCTGTAGAGAGATCATAGTTTCGGTCTTAGTTCGAGAGTGCCTCCCGAAGGGCTGTCCGTGTGACCGTCCGAGTTTTGGAGGTCCTCCCGAAGGGCTGTCCGAGTGACAGTCCGAGTTTCGGAGGTCCTCCCGAAGGGCTGTCCGCGACACCGTCCGGGGGACTGTCCGACCGCCTCCCAGAGGGCTGTCCGCGGGGCAGATGAGGGTATACATCCTCGCGGTTGGGAGGTTGTAAATCCTAGCTGCGGGGATCTGCACCGCCGTTCGTCATCGACTCTACTTCCGCTGCGCTACGAGTCGGTAACGAAAAAGATCAAACCTTGTATGCAGTCTCCATAGTGGTCCTGGGCTGGTGCGTAGGTCGGAAATTTTTTGTTTTCTGCTGCGTTACCCTACAGTGGTATCAGAGCCGTGCTATGCGTAGATGCAGGTTGCGATCTAGAATACATAGAGATGTATGGGTGTTGCACAATATAATTAGGTAGTAGATGAGATCTATTGCTGAAAATTATTTGTGCGGGTAGCAGATGAAATCTGTTACCCGATGTTCTTGTTGCTTCCCTGGAATTTGCGTAGTCCTGATCTTGACGGCATGGTGGAATCTCACAAAGTTCTGGCAATCCGCGATCCTTTCATGCTGCTCCTGAGTATGCTGATTGACAGATCAACGAAGTGCTAATAGTTCTTTGGGTTCCACCATAGTTGAGAAAGATGGATGTTTTGCAGACGAAAGGTCAATGCAGATATGATCTGCACGGGGGTCACACGTATGACGAAGTTTAGTATGGGGCTCGAGATTTTATTATCTCGTGTTTCATACACCCTGGAAAGTTAATCTAGCAACTTGAATTATCATACTTGATGATCGACGTTGGTAGCTTCGGTTTGTTTCGAAACCTTAGAAGCCACGTAAAACAAGTTTTTGCATGGACCGATTAGAGGCGTCTAACTTGGTTTTGCAAGATGGTTTGCATGTGCATGTGATGTGGTATAGCAGTGCTCATTATAATTTGATTATGTATGAGATGACTATATAATGTAAATTGATTAACATGACCTGCGTGTCATGATTCGGCATGATGGCTGGAGCCATATGATTGCACTTTAATGACCTGTGTGTCAACCTTAAGTAATGCACTTATTTTATTAGCTATAGAGATAGCAATATTATCTGGTGCATCGACAAGGTGGTGGCAATCTTTGCGAAGGTGAAAACCGACGCGAATGCCGAAGACGAAGAAATGAAAGACTTCTCCGTCAGAAAGGGCTATACCATATCATGCTATTATGAATTGCCTGAGATGTTTATCCCTTATGATGCAACCTTCTTGATTGCGCGGTAGTCGCTTTTTATTAGGGTGATCTCTCACAAAAATATCAAGTAGTTAGTGTTCTCCCAAGTGTAGCACCGTCACGGCACCTAACTCTTCGGGGTACGACATGTACACATGAGTACGAACGATTAGGGACGTGTGAGGCGGGTGAGGTCAGACCTCGCAGCGAGATCACTTGGTTGTCTTGACGTTCAGGCAGGACAGTCCTGAGCTCGGAACACATGCATCGAAAGATGAACAAGAGTCACATAGAGATGTGATTGGCAAGTTGGCCTACCGATTGAAATTCACGTCATCAGTGATGAACCCGTCAATGGCGTCGAATTGAAATGCGGATCTTATAGCACTCACAATCAATTATGAGAGATATTGATTTGAGTGGGAGCGCACTGTTGAATTAACTTCTTTTAATTCTCAGTGCAATTAATTTTGAACATTGTCTAAGTGTGATTTGCAAAATAGTTGTAGAATAATGGCTCGCGTTTCCACCTTCCCTATTAAAATTGAATAGCTGTTAAATATCTGGTTAAAACTTTACGGTTGGTAACGTAATGTGAGGATTGTCCTCAAGAGTGCCGAGAAGGACTTTGTCCTATCGCATGCTTTCGGTATTCTCCCGCTAATGCTATGGATCATGTGACTCTCGTCCTTCGATCCAAAAGCTAGAATTCCTTTTCAGTCAAAGTGCAATATGTTTGCTTCCATGAGACCCGAACTTCGAAAGTTTGGATAGTTATGTGATATTCATGGAATCTGAAAATCATTTTCAGAGACAGACAAAGGCTAAAAGATATGAGATATCCAAAGCAATGTTTGTTTGCGAACTGTTAGTAAAGGAGTTTACTATGCATTAGACTGATAAGAGAGGGATCCAGAAGAACGCCTGTCATATGATGATGGTGAATAAAACAACAACTTAAAGAGAAAGGAAGTGTCCGAAGGGTGTTAGTGAAACTTTCACGCCTAGGAAGTCCGGGGCCAACGCCACTCTTAAGTTGGGTGCTTCTTCTGAGAGTAGGAGAAATACTAAAAGTTAAACTGTTAGAAGTATAATGGCAGAAAGAAAGAAGACTGGAATATCCAGCTCATGTATGAATGTCATATAAGTTTTTGATGTATAGAAGGCTGGTCAAAAATATAGTTCTTGGGAATTATGGTTAAACATGTTAATCACTAAATTCTTGGGTATTGTGAGTTATCACAAAGATACCCGCTCGATTGCATTCTGTTGCGACTCGATGCAAGAACTACTATGGCCTAAAAAGACTAGCCAGGAATGAGGTTTAGATACACGCAGGGAACATAGTAAATGTTACTATGCCTTCCATCGGTGTATTCCCTATGTATTTACTTTCATAATTCATTTTATAGTTTCACACTCTAGCCCTTTTGCATAAGGTATCTTGCAAGAAGGTTGTTCATAAGAGAACTTTTGATGTTCGGTGTTGTGAATAACATAAGGGCCATACTTTCATTATGAACGAGACGTATGTTATGAATATTGATAATAATACATTACCTCTGGGTTTACTTTCATAATTCATTTTAGAGTTTCATATACTCTAGCCCTTTGCATAAGGTATCTTGCAAGAAGGTTATTCATAAGAGAACTTTTGATGTTCGGTGTTATGAATAACATGAAGGGCCATGCTTCCATCCTGGATGGGATGTATGTTGTGAATATTGATGGTAATATGATACATCCATAACACTGACGCTAAATGACGCAAGACTAAAAGAATACCACATATGTGTGGCACTGCATTTGGTCACATTGGAAACCCCCGCATGGAAAATTCCATTATGATGGATTTTGATGTCGTTTGATTTTGAATCATCTGACACTTGCAACTTTCCTCTGAAAAGTGAAGTGACTGAAATACCGTTCACAGGCCATAAGGAACGAGCAAAGAACATATTGGTGATCATACATTATGATGTGTAGTCCAATAAATGTTGTTGCAAGTAGTGGATTCATCTATCTTCAGAAATGACTCAAGTAGATATATGGATAATTACTTGTTGAGACGTAAGTCTGGATCTTTTGAATTCATTCATAAGGTTTTCAAAAATGAAGTAGAAGTTGTTGTAACAAGAAAATTATGTTTCTACAATTCGATTGCAGAAAGGAATATTTGAGTTACAAGTTTAGCGAATGTCTGATGAGTTGTGAAAGGGGTTTCATAACTTGCACCTCCCGGAACACCACTGCAAGTGGAAAATCCGTGAAGATGTAATCGAACCATTTATGACATGGTAAGATCAAAGATGACATAAATAGATTTGCCATTATCCCTTTTAAAGAGTGATGCTTGAGAGACTGCGGCTTTTACACTGAAAAGAGCTCCATCGGGGTCTGTTGAAATGACGCCATGGTATGGTACGCCCAACCATGTTATATCTTTTCTTAACATTTGGAATATGGGGCTTGTGTAAAAGGTTACAAACCTATTCCAAATCAGACAAGTGCTACTTTGTAGGTTATCCCAAGTCATTGGGTATTCCCCCACCACTATACCGAGGCAAACGATCTTGCCACAAAACAGTATGCTTTTAAAGAGAATAGTTCTTACAAAAGGTGAGTGGGAGGACAGTGCAACTCGATGAGATAACCAGTATCTTCGTCATCAGGTCAAAGGAAAGGAACCTTGGAAGTGATTCCGGAGTTTCCTACTGCGACTGATACGGAAGCCTCTACATGAGATGTATGGACTTCGGTCGAACTTGCAGCTGAACCGCGTAGGAAAAACTCGTGCAAACCTCTCAGGTGCGCATACGAGATATTGTTGTTAGACAACAGTATACCTACGATACACAAGGAAGCATTGATGGGCCCTGACTCCGGAATTGGCTAAATGCCAATACAATCCGAGATAGTTTCCATATAAGTGATTCAAGATTAAAATCTTGATACACCTTTTGGAAGACTTAGAGTCTAACGAATATTTATGGAACTAAAACTGATACGAAAAAAATGTTTTATCCATAAAGCTCGACTTGTTGCAATAACAAGTTCAAGGAGTTGACTACGATGAGATTGTTTCACCGTACCGATGCTTGAAGTCGGTTCGGGTTGAACTAGCAATTAATACATATTTCAATCATGAGATATGAAACATGGATGACAAAAGGATTTCCATCTGATGGAAATGAAACCTAGGACTTGTATGTGATACAGTCCAAAGTAATTTGTCGATCCAGAGGATGCTAGTGAGTATGCAAACTTCAGAGTTCCAGCGATGGACAGAAGAGAGCAAAGTGGAGTTGGAATCTTCGTTTTTGATGGAATGGTCAAAGAGGTTTGACTTCATCAAATGGGTATCGAAGATGCTTGTGATTCAAGAAAGTAAGTGGGAGCATAATAATATTTCTAAAAACCGTGTGTACATGACACATTGTTAATTAGAAATAAATTTCTTGACACGAATTAGGACTTCATTTGAAAATAGTTTTTCGATGAAGTGCTTAGGCTAAATAAGCTTCAATATTAGGCATGATGATCTATGGAGATTGATTTACCTAATGGGGCTAAGCTATGAATACATATTGACAAGATGCTAAAACCTTTTAGCATTTAAAACGCCAAGGAGTGATTCTTGCCGAAGTCACATGGAAAGAGTTTTTGCAAGACTCAGTGTCCCAAAACACTGATGAGTGAAATACATGATGGAGATTCCACACACTCTTGTGTTTGGATTAATCATGTATTCCATGGTATGTAAAACAACGAGATAGGTCCCTTACTCCAAAGTTGTTGCGAGTATAGATACCAAAGTGATCAAAGTACTGATCATGGGACAACAGTGAAAGATGTCATTAAGTACTAGAGTAGTGTTGATGACATGTTTTCTCGCAAGCATAGATTATGAAGTGCTCGTTGTAAGTAATTACATCGATACAGTCTTCATCAATGCTCCATGCGATTTTCGATTTAAGTTAAGGGTTTTGTGTAATACACAATATGGTGGCACGGTAGTTGGAAATTGTTCCAAACAAGATACTGTGGCGAATTCTATAACAAAGGCTAAGTATGTTGATGCTTGAGAAGCGACAAAGAAGATGTTGAATCATATAGTTCATTCATGAACTTAGTATGGTTCCAAGATGGCTTTGGTCGATGGGACACTATTGCAGATAGTTGCTCCATAGCTCAGTCTGAGGAATCAAGGTTTGACCTGTGATTCACATATATACAATGCCAAATCCACACAAAATATGAATTTTGTGAAAGCGTGAAAACGCAAGGATATGCAAAGTTACACACGGAGCTGAAGATGTCAGATCCGTTGGACATCAGGCTATACCACAAGCGAAGCATATTTTCTATGCCATAGGTGTAAAGTGCATTAGCATTGACTACATGATTGACTCTAGTGCAAGTGGGAGTCTGTAGGAGATATGCCCTAGAGGCAATAATAAATGTTATTGATTATCTCCCCGTTCATAATTAGGTTTATGTTCCATGCTAGAACTGCAATGATTCTCGAGTCTACAATAACCACGAGGCTTGGAGGAAGACTCATATGCACGTGTGGAATAATAAACGGTAAAATGTATTCCTAGTCAAGCCTCTATGACTGGCTCAAGTATTGCATGATGATCCTGTTTTCCTGATCATGGGCATGACTATGCCGGCAATTTTGAGGGCACAATTGTTGGTAGAACACTTGTGTTGAATCGACCCGAATTGATGTTATGCTATGAGATACATTCGTCACTAGTTAATGGTTAATAACACAGAGATGGTTTATGTTTGCATGATTCCTTAGACCATGAGAGTATCGAGTTTCTTCATGCTTGCTTCATGAACTTTGGGGTTTGTTAAACGTCATCCGTAAATGGGTGGCTATTACGGCGGCTTACGGGTTCATGGAAAAGTATGTCAAGTAACTTGATAGCTCAAGATTGGGATTTGCTCCTCCGACGATGGAGAGATATCTCTGGGCCCTCTCGGTGTTACGGTATCCATCATCGTCTGGCCAGACACTTTGTGATTTGATCACGGGGATGCCGGAACACGGGAACGAGAAAAGAGAACAATACCGGCAACGAGGTAACTGGCATAGTGGAGAAGTTGTTGATCCACGAGGATGCAAACATGTCTCACCTCGGGTAATTGTAACATATCGCGAAGCAACAGGAATAGCACACGGCAACTGGAGGTTCACTCGAATATTCATTCGTGTGGGTATAGGGGTCAATATGGGTGTCCACGGCTCCGATGTTGATCATTGATCGGAAAGGGTTCCGGGTCATGTCTATACTTCACCGAACCTATAGGGTCACACGCTTAAGGGTCATCTATCTGCTGAATACTAGACAGGGATTCTGAGAGAAAATTACCGGAAAAGTTTCGGTCAACGGAAAAGTTCCGAAGAGAGAGGTCACCGGATGAGTTTCGGTGAAACTGAAAAGTTGTTTCAGAGGATACCATAAAGTCAAAATGGTTTTGGCACATGCCTGATAATTCTTGGAGGGTGCCAAAATCATTCTGGAAACTTTCTGGAATTTTCCGGGATGAAAACCGGAAATGTTCCGGAGCTGCCGAAACCGCTTCACATGCTTTTCGCAGATGAAAATCACTAATCCGGAATTGTTCCGGATGGCATTGAAAATTATTTTGGTGGGTACTGGAAATGTTCTAAGCCCACATAAATATTTTCAGTTCGACCAGACGCTGAAAAATGTCGTCATGAATAGTGAAAGTGCTTTTTGGGATATTTTTGGAAAGTCACCTTTTGGGATATTTTCCCAAAAGGCTTCTAGAAGGGATGGATGGATGAGGACCACCTTGGGGGGGCCCCACAAGGGTTGTGGCCGGCCAAGAAGGGGGCTCCACCTAGGAGCCCCACTTGCCACTTGCTTTCCCATTTTGCCCTTGGAAAGTGTTTCCTTCATGGGCAAGTTTTGGTATTTTTGAAATGCCCATACTACCCCTTGGTTTTCCTATAAATAGAGGTGAGTGGGCTGCCGACAAACTCACTCTTACTCTCATACAAATGCCATGCATGATCTGGCTTTCTCTCTCCCTCCCAGCGAAATAGTTTCGTAGAGCCGAAAGGCTGTCTGAGTTCCGGCAGGAACTAGTTCTGGACGGCGAAGCCCTGCCGGATAGATGACACCGTATGTGTGCAACTCTGTAGTGAGATCTTAGTTTCGGTCTTAGTTCGAGAGTGCCTCCCGAAGGGATGTCCGTGTGACCGTCCGAGTTTTGGAGGTCCTCTCGAAGGGCAGTCCGAGTGACAGTCCGAGTTTCGAAGGTCCTCCCGAAGGGCTGTCCGCGACACCGTCCGGGGGACTGTCCGACCGCCTCCCGGAGGGCTGTCCGCGGGGCAGATGAGGGTATACATCCTCGCGGTTGGGAGGTTGTAAATCCTAGCTGCGGGGATCTGCACCGCCGTTCGTCATCGACTCTACTTCCGCTGCGCTACGAGTCGGTAACGAAAAAGATCAAACCTTGTATGCAGTCTCCATAGTGGTCCTGGGGTTGTGCGTAGGTCGGAAATTTTTTGTTTTCTGCTGCATTACCCTACAAGGTGGGACTAAACTCCCCCTTTAGTCCCGGTTGGAGCCACCAACCGGGACTAAAGGGCTGGGCTTCCCACCCTTTCGGGCTGCCGAAAACTACCTTTAGTCCCGGTTGTGGGCTCTAACCGGGACTAAAGGTGTGTATTTAGTCCCGGTTGGAACTACCAACCAGGACTAAAGGTTGCACTATATAAGCGGGACTTGGAAATTTTTCCAAATCCATCTGCTTTCCCTCTCCCCCGAAGCCGCCGAAAACCACCTCGACGCCGCCAGGCTGCCGGATCTCGCCGTCGCCTCCCCCGACGCCGTCCCCGTCGTCGCCTCCCCCAACGCCGCCCCCGTCGCGGTCCCCATCGCCGCCCCCCGACGCCGTCCCCGTCGCCGCCCCCCGACGCCGTCCCCTTCGCCGCCCCCCGAAGCCGTCCCCGTCGCCGCCCCCCGATGCCGTCCCCGTCGCCGCCCCCCGACGCCGTCCCCATCGCCGCCCCCCGACGCCGTCCCCGTCGCCGTTCCTGTCACCGCCCCCGACGCCGTCCCCGTCGCCGCCCCCGACGCCGACGCCGTCCCCGTCGCCGCCCCCCGATGCCGTCGCCTCCTCCTCCCCCTAGGTGAGCCGCCGGCCACACCGCCATTCCCCTCCTCCTCCTAGCTATCCTTAGCCACCCCCGCGGTTACCGTCGTCGCCCGCGTCCGTCGCCGGGCGAAGCAGTGGCGGTCAGCGGCGGATCCAGGGCTAGTTAGGAACTTAAGATGGCATTTTAAGTTAGTTAGGAAATTTGTTAGTTAGGCTTTGTTATTAAAAATGTTATTAAAAATGGCATTTTAAGTTAGTTAGGCTTTGTTATTAAAAATGTTATTGTTGTTTTATTGTTGTTAAATAAAATGATATTTGCTATAGCCACAATTTGTTTTCGTCGACGATGCCTGGCCCGCATCCTCGTCGTCGTCGAGTCGGCGGCGACATCATGCTTGAGAGGCGCAATGTCCGGGACTGGGCTCCGCCGGGCTGGCACCTGGAGGTGCTACCTTCCCGGGCTTGGAGCTTGGTGAGGAATCTTGGTCTTGTCGTCGACCCGGAGATACTTTGGTGGCGGTCGCGTGGGCCACTTTTGGTGCAGAGGCAGCCGGCCCCCGCGGAGGTGGTACATCGCCGTGTCAGGGAGGAGGATGAGCACGTCCGTCGCTACATGGCGGCGTTGGACGCCAGGTTCTCCAGTACCTGGCAGATTCTTCAGGGATCTCACCCGAGTTATGATCCGGTGATGGTTCCTTATCTTTGGATGTCCACCGTCAGCGACTTAGAGACCGCTAGTGAACCGAGTTCACCGTCCTCCACTTTGGATTCTAGGATATTCGATCTGTATTAGTGATCTTATATGATAATATTCGAGATGTATTAGTTAATATTTGATGATGCATTAACTGGATTAGTGATATTATATTCGAGTTCATTATAAATGTATTAGTGATATTATATTCGAGTTCATGATAATTGTATTAGTGATATTATATCGGTATAATGCGTGTGTGACTTTCGGTCTGTCGTTGCTCCTTGTGTGACTTTCATGTGTGTTCTTGATGGAGGAATCCCGACTGTTGTCGTGGGGGGCGCCTCCTCTTCTTCTCTTCTTTGCGATATATTCGTCGGTATAATTCGCAAGAAGAGAAAAGGGGGGTGTCCATCACTGACGGTCGAACTATTACTGTGAGAGAGTGTCCACCAACATATATACACCACCATATCAGTGTGAGAGAGTGAGCACCAACACACCATGAGATATGAGAGTTATTTAAGGAAAGCCTCGACGGACCGAAAGTCACACACGCATTAGGATCCAAGCATGTCGTAATTCTTGAATCATGAACACAGGAAATGTCGTCGTCATCAGACGACGATAGGATCCAAGCGTGTGAACTTTGCGGTGAAGATAAGGGGTCTTTGCGACCGGCCTGGGCTGCGAGACGACAGGTTCTTCACCATGAAGCTTTACGAGGACTTTGATATTTCTACGGTATGCAACGATGACAACTGTTTTTTGGTAATTAAGCATGACTTCTGTTTCTTTTCTTCAACGTGTAATTTCTATTTTATACAATTCGACTAGTTCATCCCCTGTCATGCAAGATGGTATTTCTTGGAGAGGCTCGGTTTCGAAGAGCACGAGAGTTTCGAGACGAGGACAGCCAACCTGAGGACTAAACATGGTCACACATTTCTGGTGAAAGTAATGAATGCACCTAATAACACAGAATTAGGGTGCTCAAATTGGGAAGCTCTTTGCAAGGCATATGGATTTCAGAAGGATATGGAAATAACCTTCGATCTTCGTCCTGAAGATCATATTGAAGGAAACATCAACATTTGGGTGGATGTCGATATGCTTCCTATTTTACCTCCATGTGAGTTTGTCAACCATGCATATTTGTCAATTAATTTGCATTCTATATTTAGAAATAGTTGGTGTTCATCCATACTAAATTTGTTAATTTATAATTTACAGCTTATTTCGTTTCTTCGAGTGAAACACAGAACATAATCGACACGACACACTACACTTATGGATCACATCTAACTTGGGAGGAGAAGGGTGATCTTATCAACTTTGTTATTGGTGTCCTAGTTGGTAGGGAGATCTTCCTGTATAATTTGGGAACTGGCCCAAATTATACATTGTACAGGACACTAGTGCATAGGTTGAGGGCAGATGACATTTGCCGAAATATCTTGGTAAGAGTTGCTAATTAAGTACACTATACTATTGCGTAAATGGTATTGATTACATTGCTAACTAGGTTACTATTATGTTCTTCAACAGAAACTGCCAAATGAAGTTGTGCCTCCGTTGATGCAACTCGAAGGTAATATGACAATTAAAAGCCCCTTCCAGCCCGAGTTCTCTTTTGCATACTCGACTGAGCGCAAACCACCAAGACGGCTCCAAATTGAAGCATGGGGACAAATAAAGAAGGCTCGCAAGCCACAAGTTGAAGACCGTTGGATCTATTTGCTTCATCATGGAGACATAGGCGTTATTCTGTTTTATGTCATTTTACCTAGGAGGGACGACTAGGTCCTATATGAGAGAGAAGTTTTTATGGTTTATTTTAACTTGCATGATCGATTAGGATGATTACTATTATGATGTTTTTCTGTTTTATGAGATTTTAACTTGGTATGATTAAGATGATGATGAGTTGTTAGACGAGTAAGATAATGATGAGTTATATGACATATATTTGATTAAGATGGATGGATGCAAGTGATCATGTGAATTAGAGGAAAATATGATGTTGCGATTGGCCCTTTCCAAAAATGAAAACCCGCCCGAAAATACAATATAAATATAAAAGAAAATGAAAACCAAAAATTAAACATGGCGCTTTCCAAAAAAAAAACCACAGCGCCTTTTAGTCCCGGTTCGTGTTACGAACCGGGACCAAAGGTCCTCCTGCCTCGGCGCCGCCGTGCGGCCACGCGGAGCACCGTTGGTCCCGGTTCGTAAGCAAACCGGGACTAAAAGCGATCGGCATTTCTCCCGATTGTTTTGTCCCGGTTGCAGAACCAGGACTAAAGGCCCTCTGGAACCGGGAGAGATGCCCTATTTTCTACTAGTGAAAACCCTGACACTTCGAAAGAGATTGTCCAGTTCGCACACGAAGTGCATCCAGTTTTTGCCGTAACCCTCTCAACTTTTTAGCACATGCTACGTGGGTGAAATTATGATACCATGCCAATTTTCAATAATTTTAGAGTTCATTTGCAGTGATTTTCAATCTCAGGGTCATCTTAGCTCAAAATAAATCATGAAATGCATGAAAAATAGCAAATGAAGTCAGAAAAGGGTTGAAAAGTGATGATGTGGCTTTGAATGGTGCATATTGAATGCAGAAAAAGTCTTGAGTTCAAATATGTTTAAAAAATTGAAATCCTTTTGTAACAGAAGAGTTTTCGTCCAAAACCCTCACACTTCGAAAGAGATTGTCCAGTTCGCACACGAAGTGCATCCAGTTTTTGCCGTAACCCTCTCAACTTTTTAGCACATGCTACGTGGGTGAAATTATGATACCATGCCAATTTTCAACCATTTCAGAGTTCATTTGCAGTGATTTTCAATCTCAGGGTCATCTTAGCTCAAAATAAATCATGAAATGCATGAAAAATAGCAAATGAAGTTAGAAAAGGGTTGAAAAGTGATGATGTGGCTTTGAATGGTGCATATTGAATGTAGAAAAAGTCTTGAGTTCAAATCTATTTAAAAAATTGAAATCCTTTTGTAACAGAAGAGTTTTCGTCCAAAACCCTGACACTTCGAAAGAGATTGTCCAGTTCGCACACGAAGTGCATCCATTTTTTGCCGCAACCCTCTCAACTTTTTAGCACATGCTACGTGGGTGAAATTATGATACCATGACAATTTTCAACCATTTCAGAGTTCATTTGCAGTGATTTTCAATCTCAGGGTCATCTTAGCTCAAAATAAATCATGAAATGCATGAAAAATAGCAAATGAAGTCAGAAAAGGGTTGAAAAGTGATGATGTGGCTTTGAATGGTGCATATTGAATGCAGAAAAAGTCTTGAGTTCAAATCTGTTTAAAAAATTGAAATCCTTTTGTAACAGAAGAGTTTTCGTCCAAAACCCTCACACTTCGAAAGAGATTGTCCAGTTCGTACACGAAGTGCATCCAACTTTTGCCGTAACCCTCTCAACTTTTTAGCACATGCTACATGGGTGAAATTATGATACCATGCCAATTTTCAACCATTTCAGAGTTCATTTGCAATGATTTTCCATCTCAGGGTCATCTTAGCTCAAAATAAATCATGAAATGCATGAAAAATAGCAAATGAAGTCAGAAAAGGGTTGACAAGTGATGATGTGGATTTGAATGGTGCATATTGATTGCAGAAAAAGTCTTGAGTTCAAATATGTTTAAAAAATTGAAATCCTTTTGTAACAGAAGAGTTTTCGTCCAAAACCCTCACACCTCGAAAGAGATTGTCCAGTTCGCACATGAAGTGCATCCTGTTTTTGCCGTAACCCTCTCAACTTTTTAGCACATGCTACGTGGGTGAAATTATGATACCATGCCAATTTTCAACCATTTCAGAGTTCATTTGCAGTGATTTTCAATCTCAGGGTCATCTTAGCTCAAAATAAATCATGAAATGCATGAAAAATAGCAAATGAAGTCAGAAAAGGGTTGAAAAGTGATGATGTGGCTTTGAATGGTGCATATTGAATGTAGAAAAAGTCTTGAGTTCAAATCTGTTTAAAAAATTGAAATCCTTTTATAACAGAAGAGTTTTCGTCCAAAACACTGACACTTCGAAAGAGATTGTCCAGTTCGCACACGAAGTGCATCCAGTTTTTGCCGCAACCCTCTCAACTTTTTAGCACATGTTACGTGGGTGAAATTATGATACCATGACAATTTTCAACCATTTCAGAGTTCATTTGCAGTGATTTTCAATCTTAGGGTCATCTTAGCTCAAAATAAATCATGAAATGCATCAAAAATAGCAAATGAAGTCAGAAAAGGATTGAAAAGTGATGATGTGGCTTTCAATGGTGCATATTGAATGCAGAAAAAGTCTTGAGTTCAAATATGTTTTAAAAATTGAAATCCTTTTGTAACAGAAGAGTTTTCGTCCAAAACCCTCACACTTCGAAAGAGATTGTCCAGTTAGTACACGAAGTGCATCCACTTTTTGCCGTAACCCTCTCAACTTTTTAGCACATTCTACGTGGGTGAAATTATGATACCATGACAATTTTCAACCATTTCAGAGTTCATTTGCAATGATTTTCAATCTCAGGGTCATCTTAGCTCAAAATAAATTATGAAATGCATGAAAAATAGCAAATGAAGTCAGAAAAGGGTTGAAAAGTGATGATGTGGCTTTCAATGGTGCATATTGAATGCAGAAAAAGTCTTGAGTTCAAATCTGTTTAAAAAATTGAAATCCTTTTGTAACAGAAGAGTTTTCGTCCAAAACGATGACACTTCGAAAGAGATTGTCCAGTTCGCACACGAAGTACATCCAGTTTTTGACGCAACCCTCTCAACTTTTTAGCACATGCTACGTGGGTGAAATTATGATACCATGACAATTTTCAACCATTTCAGAGTTCATTTGCAGTGATTTTCAATCTCAGTGTCATCTTAGCTCAAAATAAATCATGAAATGCATGAAAAATAGCAAATGAAGTCAGAAAAGGGTTGAAAAGTGATGATGTGGCTTTGAATGGTGCATATTGAATGCAGAAAAAGTCTTGAGTTCAAATATGTTTAAAAAATTGAAATCCTTTTGTAACAAAAGAGTTTTCGTCCAAAACCCTGACACTTCGAAAGAGATTGTCCATTTCGCACACGAAGTGCATCCAGTTTTTGCCGTAACCCTCTCAACTTTTTAGCACATGCTACGTGGGTGAAATTATGATACCATGCCAATTTTCAACCATTTCAGAGTTCATTTGCAGTGATTTTCAATCTCAGGGTCATCTTAGCATAAAATCATGAAATGCATGAAAAATAGCAAATAAAGTCAGAAAAGGGTTGAAAAGTGATGATGTGGCTTTCAATGGTTCATGTTGAATGCAGAAAAAGTCTTGAGTTCAAATATGTTTAAAAAATTGAAATCCTTTTGTAACAGAAGAGTTTTCGTCCAAAACCCTGACACTTCGAAAGAGATTGTCCATTTCGCACACGAAGTGCATCCAGTTTTTGCCGTAACCCTCTCAACTTTTTAGCACATGCTACGTGGGTGAAATTATGATACCATGCCAATTTTCAACCATTTCAGAGTTCATTTGCAGTGATTTTCAATCTCAGGGTCATCTTAGCTCAAAATAAATCATGAAATGCATGAAAAATAGCAAATGAAGTCAGAAAAGGGTTGAAAAGTGATGATGTGGCTTTGAATGGTGCATATTGAATGCAGAAAAAGTCTTGAGTTCAAATATGTTTAAAAAATTGAAATCCTTTTGTAACAGAAGAGTTTTCGTCCAAAACCCTCACACTTCGAAAGAGATTGTCCAGTTCGTACACGAAGTGCATCCAGTTTTTGCCGTAACCCTCTCAACTTTTTAGCACATTCTACGTGGGTGAAAATATGATACCATGCCAATTTTCAACCATTTCAGAGTTCATTTGCAATGATTTTCAATCTCAGGGTCATCTTAGCTCAAAATAAATCATGAAATGCATGAAAAATAGCAAATGAAGTCAGAAAACGGTTGAAAAGTGATGATGTGGCTTTGAATGGTGCATATTGAATGCAGAAAAAGTCTTGAGTTCAAATCTGTTTAAAAAATTGAAATCCTTTTGTAACAGAAGAGTTTTCGTCCAAAACCCTGACACTTCGAAAGATATTGTCCAGTTCGCACACGAAGTGCATCCATTTTTTGCCGCAACCCTCTCAACTTTTTAGCACATGCTACGTGGGTGAAATTATGATACCATGACAAGTTACAACCATTTCAGAGTTCATTTGCAGTGATTTTCAATCTCAGGGTCATCTTAGCTCAAAATAAATCATGAAATACATGAAAAATAGCAAATGAAGTCAGAAAAGGGTTGAAAAGTGATGATGTGGCTTTCAATGGTGCATATTGAATGTAGAAAAAGTCTTGAGTTCAAATCTGTTTAAAAAATTGAAATCCTTTTGTAACAGAAGAGTTTTCGTCCAAAACCATGACACTTCGAAAGAGATTGTCCAGTTCGCACACGAAGTGCATCCAGTTTTTGCCGCAACCCTCTCAACTTTTTAGCACATGCTACGTGGGTGAAATTATGATACCATGCCAATTTTCAACCATTTCAGAGTTCATTTGCAGTGATTTTCAATCTCAGGGTCATCTTAGCTCAAAATAAATCATGAAATGCATGAAAAATAGCAAATGAAGTCAGAAAAGGGTTGAAAAGTGATGATGTGGATTTCAATGGTGCATATTGAATGCAGAAAAAGTCTTGAGTTCAAATCTGTTTAAAAAATTGAAATCCTTTTGTAACAGAAGAGTTTTCGTCCAAAACCCTCTCACTTCGAAAGAGATTGTCCAGTTCGCACACGAAGTGCATCCAGTTTTTGCCGTAACCCTCTCAACTTTTTAGCACATGCTACGTGGGTGAAATTATGATACCATGACAATTTTCAACCATTTCAGAGTTCATTTGCAGTGATTTTCAATCTCAGGGTCATCTTAGCATAAAATCATGAAATGCATGAAAAATAGCAAATAAAGTCAGAAAAGGGTTGAAAAGTGATGATGTGGCTTTCAATGGTGCATATTGAATGCAGAAAAAGTCTTGAGTTCAAATATGTTTAAAAAATTGAAATCCTTTTGTAACAGAAGAGTTTTCGTCCAAAACACTCACACTTCGAAAGAGATTGTCCAGTTCGCACACGAGGTGCATCCAACTTTTGCCGTAACCCTCTCAACTTTTTAGCACATGCTACATGGGTGAAATTATGATACCATGCCAATTTTCAACCATTTCAGAGTTCATTTGCAATGATTTTTAATCTCAGGGTCATCTAAGCTCAAAATAAATCATGAAATGCATGAAAAATAGCAAATGAAGTCAGAAAAGGGTTGACAAGTGATGATGTGGCTTTGAATGGTGCATATTGAATGCAGAAAAAGTCTTGAGTTCAAATATGTTTAAAAAATTGAAATCCTTTTGTAACAGAAGAGTTTTCGTCCAAAACCCTCACACTTCGAAAGAGATTGTCCAGTTCGCACACGAAGTGCATCCAGTTTTTGCCGTAACCCTCTCAACTTTTTAGCACATGCTACGTGGGTGAAATTATGATACCATGCCAATTTTCAACCATTTCAGAGTTCATTTGCAGTGATTTTCAATCTCAGGGTCATCTTAGCTCAAAATAAATCATGAAATACATGAAAAATAGCAAATGAAGTCAGAAAAGGGTTGAAAAGTGATGATGTGGCTTTCAATGGTGCATATTGAATGCAGAAAAAGTCTTGAGTTCAAATATGTTTAAAAAATTGAAATCCTTTTGTAACAGAAGAGTTTTCGTCCAAAACCCTCACACTTCGAAAGAGATCGTCCAGTTCGTACACGAAGTGCATCCAGTTTTTGCCGTAACCCTCTCAACTTTTTACCACATTCTACGTGGGTGAAATTATGATACCATGACAATTTTCAACCATTTCAGAGTTCATTTGCAATGATTTTCAATCTCAGGGTCATCTTAGCTCAAAATAAATCATGAAATGCATGAAAAATAGCAAATGAAGTCAGAAAATGGTTGAAAAGTGATGATGTGGCTTTCAATGGTGCATATTGAATGCAGAAAAAGTCTTGAGTTCAAATCTGTTTAAAAAATTGAAATCCTTTTGTAATCGAAGAGTTTTCGTCCAAAACCCTCACACTTCGAAAGAGATTGTCCATTTCACACACGAAGTGCATCCAGTTTTTGCCGTAACCCTCTCAACTTTTTAACACATGCTACGTGGGTGAAATTATGATACCATGACAATTTTCAACCATTTCAGAGTTCATTTGCAGTGATTTTCAATCTCAGGGTCATCTTAGCTCAAAATAAATCATGAAATGCATGAAAAATAGCAAATGAAGTCAGAAAACGGTTGAAAAGTGATGATGTGGCTTTGAATGGTGCATATTGAATGCAGAAAAAGTCTTGAGTTCAAATCTGTTTAAAAAATTGAAATCCTTTTGTAACAGAAGAGTTTTCGTCCAAAACCCTGACACTTCGAAAGATATTGTCCAGTTCGCACACGAAGTGCATCCATTTTTTGCCGCAACCCTCTCAACTTTTTAGCACATGCTACGTGGGTGAAATTATGATACCATGACAAGTTACAACCATTTCAGAGTTCATTTGCAGTGATTTTCAATCTCAGGGTCATCTTAGCTCAAAATAAATCATGAAATACATGAAAAATAGCAAATGAAGTCAGAAAAGGGTTGAAAAGTGATGATGTGGCTTTCAATGGTGCATATTGAATGTAGAAAAAGTCTTGAGTTCAAATCTGTTTAAAAAATTGAAATCCTTTTGTAACAGAAGAGTTTTCGTCCAAAACCATGACACTTCGAAAGAGATTGTCCAGTTCGCACACGAAGTGCATCCAGTTTTTGCCGCAACCCTCTCAACTTTTTAGCATATGCTACGTGGGTGAAATTATGATACCATGCCAATTTTCAACCATTTCAGAGTTCATTTGCAGTGATTTTCAATCTCAGGGTCATCTTAGCTCAAAATAAATCATGAAATGCATGAAAAATAGCAAATGAAGTCAGAAAAGGGTTGAAAAGTGATGATGTGGATTTCAATGGTGCATATTGAATGCAGAAAAAGTCTTGAGTTCAAATCTGTTTAAAAAATTGAAATCCTTTTGTAACAGAAGAGTTTTCGTCCAAAACCCTCTCACTTCGAAAGAGATTGTCCAGTTCGCACACGAAGTGCATCCAGTTTTTGCCGTAACCCTCTCAACTTTTTAGCACATGCTACGTGGGTGAAATTATGATACCATGACAATTTTCAACCATTTCAGAGTTCATTTGCAGTGATTTTCAATCTCAGGGTCATCTTAGCATAAAATCATGAAATGCATGAAAAATAGCAAATAAAGTCAGAAAAGGGTTGAAAAGTGATGATGTGGCTTTCAATGGTGCATATTGAATGCAGAAAAAGTCTTGAGTTCAAATATGTTTAAAAAATTGAAATCCTTTTGTAACAGAAGAGTTTTCGTCCAAAACACTCACACTTCGAAAGAGATTGTCCAGTTCGCACACGAGGTGCATCCAACTTTTGCCGTAACCCTCTCAACTTTTTAGCACATGCTACATGGGTGAAATTATGATACCATGCCAATTTTCAACCATTTCAGAGTTCATTTGCAATGATTTTTAATCTCAGGGTCATCTAAGCTCAAAATAAATCATGAAATGCATGAAAAATAGCAAATGAAGTCAGAAAAGGGTTGACAAGTGATGATGTGGCTTTGAATGGTGCATATTGAATGCAGAAAAAGTCTTGAGTTCAAATATGTTTAAAAAATTGAAATCCTTTTGTAACAGAAGAGTTTTCGTCCAAAACCCTCACACTTCGAAAGAGATTGTCCAGTTCGCACACGAAGTGCATCCAGTTTTTGCCGTAACCCTCTCAACTTTTTAGCACATGCTACGTGGGTGAAATTATGATACCATGCCAATTTTCAACCATTTCAGAGTTCATTTGCAGTGATTTTCAATCTCAGGGTCATCTTAGCTCAAAATAAATCATGAAATACATGAAAAATAGCAAATGAAGTCAGAAAAGGGTTGAAAAGTGATGATGTGGCTTTCAATGGTGCATATTGAATGCAGAAAAAGTCTTGAGTTCAAATATGTTTAAAAAATTGAAATCCTTTTGTAACAGAAGAGTTTTCGTCCAAAACCCTCACACTTCGAAAGAGATCGTCCAGTTCGTACACGAAGTGCATCCAGTTTTTGCCGTAACCCTCTCAACTTTTTACCACATTCTACGTGGGTGAAATTATGATACCATGACAATTTTCAACCATTTCAGAGTTCATTTGCAATGATTTTCAATCTCAGGGTCATCTTAGCTCAAAATAAATCATGAAATGCATGAAAAATAGCAAATGAAGTCAGAAAATGGTTGAAAAGTGATGATGTGGCTTTCAATGGTGCATATTGAATGCAGAAAAAGTCTTGAGTTCAAATCTGTTTAAAAAATTGAAATCCTTTTGTAATCGAAGAGTTTTCGTCCAAAACCCTCACACTTCGAAAGAGATTGTCCATTTCGCACACGAAGTGCATCCAGTTTTTGCCGTAACCCTCTCAACTTTTTAACACATGCTACGTGGGTGAAATTATGATACCATGACAATTTTCAACCATTTCAGAGTTCATTTGCAGTGATTTTCAATCTCAGGGTCATCTTAGCTCAAAATATATCATGAAATGCATGAAAAATAGCAAATGAAGTCAGATAAGGGTAGAAAAGTGATGATGTGGCTTTCAATCGTGCATATTGAATGCAGAAAAAGTCTTGATGTCAAATATGTTTAAAAAATTGAAATCCTTTTGTAACAGAAGAGTTTTCGTCCAAAACCCTGACACTTCGAAAGAGATTGTCCATTTCGCACACGAAGTGCATCCAGTTTTTGCCGTAACCCTCTCAACTTTTTAGCACATTCTACGTGGGTGAAATTATGATACCATGACAATTTTCAACCATTTCAGAGTTCATTTGCAGTGATTTTCAATCTGAGGGTCATCTTAGCTCAAAATAAATCATGAAATGCATGAAAAATAGCAAATCAAGTCAGAAAAGGGTTGAAAAATGATGATGTGGCTTTGAATGGTGCATATTGAATGCAGAAAAAGTCTTGAGTTCAAATCTGTTTAAAAAATTGAAATCCTTTTGTAACAGAAGAGTTTTCGTCCAAAACCCTCACACTTCGAAAGAGATTGTCCAGTTCGTACACGAAGTGCATCCAACTTTTGCCGTAACCCTCTCAACTTTTTAGCACATGCTACATGGGTGAAATTATGATACCATGCCAATTTTCAACCATTTCAGAGTTCATTTGCAATGATTTTCCATCTCAGGGTCATCTTAGCTCAAAATAAATCATGAAATGCATGAAAAATAGCAAATGAAGTCAGAAAAGGGTTGAAAAGTGATGATGTGGCTTTGAATGGTGCATATTGAATGCAGAAAAAGTCTTGAGTTCAAATCTGTTTAAAAAATTGAAATCCTTTTGTAACAGAAGAGTTTTCGTCCAAAACCCTCACACTTCGAAAGAGATTGTCCAGTTCGTACACGAAGTGCATCCAACTTTTGCCGTAACCCTCTCAACTTTTTAGCACATGCTACATGGGTGAAATTATGATACCATGCCAATTTTCAACCATTTCAGAGTTCATTTGCAATGATTTTCCATCTCAGGGTCATCTTAGCTCAAAATAAATCATGAAATGCATAAAAAATAGCAAATGAAGTCAGAAAAGGGTTGACAAGTGATGATGTGGATTTGAATGGTGCATATTGAATGCAGAAAAAGTCTTGAGTTCAAATATGTTTAAAAAATTGAAATCCTTTTGTAACAGAAGAGTTTTCGTCCAAAACCCTCACACCTCGAAAGAGATTGTCCAGTTCGCACATGAAGTGCATCCTGTTTTTGCCGTAACCCTCTCAACTTTTTAGCACATGCTACGTGGGTGAAATTATGATACCATGCCAATTTTCAACCATTTCAGAGTTCATTTGCAGTGATTTTCAATCTCAGGGTCATCTTAGCTCAAAATAAATCATGAAATGCATGAAAAATAGCAAATGAAGTCAGAAAAGGGTTGAAAAGTGATGATGTGGCTTTGAATGGTGCATATTGAATGTAGAAAAAGTCTTGAGTTCAAATCTGTTTAAAAAATTGAAATCCTTTTATAACAGAAGAGTTTTCGTCCAAAACACTGACACTTCGAAAGAGATTGTCCAGTTCGCACACGAAGTGCATCCAGTTTTTGCCGCAACCCTCTCAACTTTTTAGCACATGTTACGTGGGAGAAATTATGATACCATGACAATTTTCAACCATTTCAGAGTTCATTTGCAGTGATTTTCAATCTTAGGGTCATCTTAGCTCAAAATAAATCATGAAATGCATCAAAAATAGCAAATGAAGTCAGAAAAGGATTGAAAAGTGATGATGTGGCTTTCAATGGTGCATATTGAATGCAGAAAAAGTCTTGAGTTCAAATATGTTTTAAAAATTGAAATCCTTTTGTAACAGAAGAGTTTTCGTCCAAAACCCTCACACTTCGAAAGAGATTGTCCAGTTAGTACACGAAGTGCTTCCACTTTTTGCCGTAACCCTCTCAACTTTTTAGCACATTCTACGTGGGTGAAATTATGATACCATGACAATTTTCAACCATTTCAGAGTTCATTTGCAATGATTTTCAATCTCAGGGTCATCTTAGCTCAAAATAAATTATGAAATGCATGAAAAATAGCAAATGAAGTCAGAAAAGGGTTGAAAAGTGATGATGTGGCTTTGAATGGTGCATATTGAATGCAGAAAAAGTCTTGAGTTCAAATCTGTTTAAAAAATTGAAATCCTTTTGTAACAGAAGAGTTTTCGTCCAAAACGATGACACTTCGAAAGAGATTGTCCAGTTCGCACACGAAGTACATCCAGTTTTTGACGCAACCCTCTCAACTTTTTAGCACATGCTACGTGGGTGAAATTATGATACCATGACAATTTTCAACCATTTCAGAGTTCATTTGCAGTGATTTTCAATCTCAGGGTCATCTTAGCTCAAAATAAATCTTGAAATGCATGAAAAATAACAAATGAAGTCAGAAAAGGGTTGAAAAGTGATGATGTGGCTTTCAATGGTTCATGTTGAATGCAGAAAAAGTCTTGAGTTCAAATATGTTTAAAAAATTGAAATCCTTTTGTAACAGAAGAGTTTTCGTCCAAAACCCTGACACTTCGAAAGAGATTGTCCATTTCGCACACGAAGTGCATCCAGTTTTTGCTGTAACCCTCTCAACTTTTTAGCACATGCTACGTGGGTGAAATTATGATACCATGCCAATTTTCAACCATTTCAGAGTTCATTTGCAGTGATTATCAATCTCAGGGTCATCTTAGCTCAAAATAAATCATGAAATGCATGAAAAATAGCAAATGAAGTCAGAAAAGGGTTGAAAAGTGATGATGTGGCTTTGAATGGTGCATATTGAATGCAGAAAAAGTCTTGAGTTCAAATATGTTTAAAAAATTGAAATCCTTTTGTAACAGAAGAGTTTTCGTCCAAAACCCTCACACTTCGAAAGAGATTGTCCAGTTCGTACACGAAGTGCATCCAGTTTTTGCCGTAACCCTCTCAACTTTTTAGCACATTCTACGTGGGTGAAATTATGATACCATGCCAATTTTCAACCATTTCAGAGTTCATTTGCAATGATTTTCAATCTCAGGGTCATCTTAGCTCAAAATAAATCATGAAATGCATGAAAAATAGCAAATGAAGTCAGAAAACGGTTGAAAAGTGATGATGTGGCTTTGAATGGTGCATATTGAATGCAGAAAAAGTCTTGAGTTCAAATCTGTTTAAAAAATTGAAATCCTTTTGTAACAGAAGAGTTTTCGTCCAAAACCCTGACACTTCGAAAGATATTGTCCAGTTCGCACACGAAGTGCATCCATTTTTTGCCGCAACCCTCTCAACTTTTTAGCACATGCTACGTGGGTGAAATTATGATACCATGACAAGTTACAACCATTTCAGAGTTCATTTGCAATGATTTTCAATCTCAGGGTCATCTTAGCTCAAAATAAATCATGAAATACATGAAAAATAGCAAATGAAGTCAGAAAAGGGTTGAAAAGTGATGATGTGGCTTTCAATGGTGCATATTGAATGTAGAAAAAGTCTTGAGTTCAAATCTGTTTAAAAAATTGAAATCCTTTTGTAACAGAAGAGTTTTCGTCCAAAACCATGACACTTCGAAAGAGATTGTCCAGTTCGCACACGAAGTGCATCCAGTTTTTGCCGCAACCCTCTCAACTTTTTAGCACATGCTACGTGGGTGAAATTATGATACCATGATAATTTTCAACCATTTCAGAGTTCATTTGCAGTGATTTTCAATCTCAGGGTCATCTTAGCTCAAAATAAATCATGAAATGCATGAAAAATAGCAAATGAAGTCAGAAAAGGGTTGAAAAGTGATGATGTGGATTTCAATGGTGCATATTGAATGCAGAAAAAGTCTTGAGTTCAAATCTGTTTAAAAAATTGAAATCCTTTTGTAACAGAAGAGTTTTCGTCCAAAACCCTCACACTTCGAAAGAGATTGTCCAGTTCGCACACGAAGTGCATCCAGTTTTTGCCGTAACCCTCTCAACTTTTTAGCACATGCTACGTGGGTGAAATTATGATACCATGACAATTTTCAACCATTTCAGAGTTCATTTGCAGTGATTTTCAATCTCAGGGTCATCTTAGCATAAAATCATGAAATGCATGAAAAATAGCAAATAAAGTCAGAAAAGGGTTGAAAAGTGATGATGTGGCTTTCAATGGTGCATATTGAATGCAGAAAAAGTATTGAGTTCAAATATGTTTAAAAAATTGAAATCCTTTTGTAACAGAAGAGTTTTCGTCCAAAACACTCACACTTCGAAAGAGATTGTCCAGTTCGCACACGAAGAGCATCCAACTTTTGCCGTAACCCTCTCAACTTTTTAGCACATGCTACATGGGTGAAATTATGATACCATGCCAATTTTCAACCATTTCAGAGTTCATTTGCAATGATTTTTAATCTCAGGGTCATCTAAGCTCAAAATAAATCATGAAATGCATGAAAAATAGCAAATGAAGTCAGAAAAGGGTTGACAAGTGATGATGTGGCTTTGAATGGTGCATATTGAATGCAGAAAAAGTCTTGAGTTCAAATATGTTTAAAAAATTGAAATCCTTTTGTAACAGAAGAGTTTTCGTCCAAAACCCTCACACTTCGAAAGAGATTGTCCAGTTCGCACACGAAGTGCATCCAGTTTTTGCCGTAACCCTCTCAACTTTTTAGCACATGCTACGTGGGTGAAATTATGATACCATGCCAATGTTCAACCATTTCAGAGTTCATTTGCAGTGATTTTCAATCTCAGGGTCATCTTAGCTCAAAATAAATCATGAAATACATGAAAAATAGCAAATGAAGTCAGAAAAGGGTTGAAAAGTGATGATGTGGCTTTCAATGGTGCATATTGAATGCAGAAAAAGTCTTGAGTTCAAATATGTTTAAAAAATTGAAATCCTTTTGTAACAGAAGAGTTTTCGTCCAAAACCCTCACACTTCGAAAGAGATCGTCCAGTTCGTACACGAAGTGCATCCAGTTTTTGCCGTAACCCTCTCAACTTTTTACCACATTCTACGTGGGTGAAATTATGATACCATGACAATTTTCAACCATTTCAGAGTTCATTTGCAATGATTTTCAATCTCAGGGTCATCTTAGCTCAAAATAAATCATGAAATGCATGAAAAATAGCAAATGAAGTCAGAAAATGGTTGAAAAGTGATGATGTGGCTTTCAATGGTGCATATTGAATGCAGAAAAAGTCTTGAGTTCAAATCTGTTTAAAAAATTGAAATCCTTTTGTAATCGAAGAGTTTTCGTCCAAAACCCTCACACTTCGAAAGAGATTGTCCATTTCGCACACGAAGTGCATCCAGTTTTTGCCGTAACCCTCTCAACTTTTTAACACATGCTACGTGGGTGAAATTATGATACCATGACAATTTTCAACCATTTCAGAGTTCATTTGCAGTGATTTTCAATCTCAGGGTCATCTTAGCTCAAAATATATCATGAAATGCATGAAAAATAGCAAATGAAGTCAGATAAGGGTTGAAAAGTGATGATGTGGCTTTCAATCGTGCATATTGAATGCAGAAAAAGTCTTGATGTCAAATATGTTTAAATAATTGAAATCCTTTTGTAACAGAAGAGTTTTCGTCCAAAACCCTGACACTTCGAAAGAGATTGTCCATTTCGCACACGAAGTGCATCCAGTTTTTGCCGTAACCCTCTCAACTTTTTAGCACATTCTACGTGGGTGAAATTATGATACCATGACAATTTTCAACCATTTCAGAGTTCATTTGCAGTGATTTTCAATCTGAGGGTCATCTTAGCTCAAAATAAATCATGAAATGCATGAAAAATAGCAAATCAAGTCAGAAAAGGGTTGAAAAATGATGATGTGGCTTTCAATGGTGCATATTGAATGCAGAAAAAGTCTTGAGTTCAAATCTGTTTAAAAAATTGAAATCCTTTTGTAACAGAAGAGTTTTCGTCCAAAACCATCACACTTCGAAAGAGATTGTCCAGTTCGTACACGAAGTGCATCCAGGTTTTGCCGTAACCCTCTCAACTTTTTAGCACATTCTACGTGGGAGAAATTATGATACCATGCCAATTTTCAACCATTTCAGAGTTCATTTGTAGTGATTTTCAATCTCAGGGTCATCTTAGCTCAAAATAAATCATTAAATGGTTAAAAAATAGCAAATGAAGTCAGAAAAGGGTTGAAAAGTGATGATGTGGCTTTGAATGGTGCATATTGAATGCAGAAAAAGTCTTGAGTTCAAATCTGTTTAAAAAATTGAAATCCTTTTGTAACAGAAGAGTTTTCGTCCAAAACCCTGACACTTCGAAAGAGATTGTCCAGTTCGCACACGAAGTGCATCCAGTTTTTGCCGCAACCCTCTCAACTTTTTAGCACATGCTACGTGGGTGAAATTATGATACCATGACAATTTTCAACCATTTCAGAGTTTATTTGCAGTGATTTTCAATCTCAGGGTCATCTTAGCTCAAAATAAATCATGAAATACATGAAAAATAGCAAATGAAGTCAGAAAAGGGTTGAAAAGTGATGATGTGGCTTTCAATGGTGCATATTGAATGCAGAAAAAGTCTTGAGTTCAAATCTGTTTAAAAAATTGAAATCCTTTTGTAACAGAAGAGTTTTCGTCCAAAACCGTGACACTTCGAAAGAGATTGTCCAGTTCGCACTCGAAGTGCATCCAGTTTTTGCCGCATCCCTCTCAACTTTTTAGCACATGCTACGTGGGTGAAATTATGATACCATGCCAATTTTCAACCATTTCAGAGTTCATTTGCTGTGATTTTCAAGCTCAGGGTCATCTTAGCTCAAAATAAATCATGAAATGCATGAAAAATAGCAAATGAAGTCAGAAAAGGGTTGAAAAGTGATGATGTGGCTTTGAATGGTGCATATTGAATGCAGAAAAAGTCTTGAGTTCAAATATGTTTAAAAAATTGAAATCCTTTTGTAACAGAAGAGTTTTCGTGCGAAACCCTGACACTTCGAAAGAGATTGTCCAGTTCGCAGACGAAGTGCATCCAGTTTTTGCCGTAACAGTCTCAACTTTTTAGCACATGCTACATGGGTGAACTTATGATACCATGCCAAATTTCAACCATTTCAGAGTTCATTTGCAGTGATTTTCAATCTCAGGGTCATCTTAGCTCAAAATAAATCATGAAATGCATGAAAAATAGCAAATGAAGTCAGAAAAGGGTTGAAAAGTGATGATGTGGCTTTGAATGGTGCATATTGAATGTAGAAAAAGTCTTGAGTTCAAATATGTTTAAAAAATTGAAATCCTTTTGTAACAGAAGAGTTTTCGTCCAAAACCCTCACACTTCGAAAGAGATTGTCCAGTTCGCACACGAAGTGCATCCAGTTTTTGCCGTAACCCTCTCAACTTTTTAGCACATGCTACGTGGGTGAAATTATGATACCATGCCAATTTTCAACCATTTCAGAGTTCATTTGCAGTGATTTTCAATCTCAGGGTCATCTTAGCTCAAAATAAATCATGAAATGCATGAAAAATAGCAAATGAAGTCAGAAAAGGGTTGAAAAGTGATGATGTGGCTTTGAATGGTGCATATTGAATGTAGAAAAAGTCTTGAGTTCAAATCTGTTTAAAAAATTGAAATCCTTTTGTAACAGAAGAGTTTTCGTCCAAAACCCTGACACTTCGAAAGAGATTGTCCAGTTCGCACACGAAGTGCATCCAGTTTTTGCCGTAACCCTCTCAACTTTTTAGCACATTCTACGTGGGTGAAATTATGATACCATGACAATTTCAACCATTTCAGAGTTCATTTGCAATGATTTTCAATCTCAGGGTCATCTTAGCTCAAAATAAATCATGAAATGCATGAAAAATAGCAAATGAAGTCAGAAAATGGTTGAAAAGTGATGATGTGGCTTTCAATGGTGCATATTGAATGCAGAAAAAGTCTTGAGTTCAAATCTGTTTAAAAAATTGAAATCCTTTTGTAACAGAAGAGTTTTCGTCCAAAACCATGACACTTCGAAAGGGATTGTCCAGTTCGCACACGAAGTACATCCAGTTTTTGCAGCAACCCTCTCAACTTTCTAGCACAAGCTACGTGGGTGAAATTATGATACCATGAAAAGTTTCAACCATTTCAGAGTTCATTTGCAGTGATTTTCAATCTCAGGGTCATCTTAGCTCAAAATAAATCATGAAATGCATGGAAAATAACAAATGAAGTCAGAAAAGGGTTGAAAAGTGATGATGTGGCTTTCAATGGTGCATATTGAATGCAGGAAAAGTCTTGAGTTCAAATATGTTTAAAAAATTGAAATCCTTTTGTAACAGAAGAGTTTTCGTCCAAAACCCTCACACTTCGAAAGAGATTGTCCAGTTCGCACACGAAGTGCATCCAACTTTTGCCGTAACCCTCTCAACTTTTTAGCACATGCTACATGGGTGAAATTATGATACCATGCCAATTTCCAACCATTTCAGAGTTCATTTGCAATGATTTTTAATCTCAGGGTCATCTAAGCTCAAAATAAATCATGAAATGCATGAAAAATAGCAAATGAAGTCAGAAAAGGGTTGACAAGTGATGATGTGGCTTTGAATGGTGCATATTGAATGCAGAAAAAGTCTTGAGTTCAAATATGTTTAAAAAATTGAAATCCTTTTGTAACAGAAGAGTTTTCGTCCAAAACCCTCACACTTCGAAAGAGATTGTCCAGTAACCACACGAAGTGCATCCAGTTTTTGCCGTAACCCTCTCAACTTTTTAGCACATGCTACGTGGGTGAAATTATGATACCATGCCAATTTTCAACCATTTCAGAGTTCATTTGCAGTGATTTTCAATCTCAGGGTCATCTTAGCTCAAAATAAATCATGAAATGCATGAAAAATAGCAAATGAAGTCAGAAAAGGGTTGAAAAGTGATGATGTGGCTTTGAATGGTGCACATTGAATGTAGAAAAAGTCTTGAGTTCAAATCTGTTTAAAAAATTGAAATCCTTTTGTAACAGAAGAGTTTTCGTCCAAAACCCTCACACTTCGAAAGAGATTGTCCAGTTCGCACACGAAGTGCATCCAGTTTTTGCCGCAACCCTCTCAACTTTTTAGCACATGCTACGTGGGTGAAATTATGATACCATGACAATTTTCAACCATTTCAGAGTTCATTTGCAGTGATTTTCAATCTCAGGGTCATCTTAGCTCAAAATAAATCATGAAATGCATGAAAAATAGCAAATGAAGTCAGAAAAGGGTTGAAAAGTGATGATGTGGCTTTCAATGGTGCATATTGAATGCAGAAAAAGTCTTGAGTTCAAATATGTTTAAAAAATTGAAATCCTTTTGTAACAGAAGAGTTTTCGTCCAAAACCCTCACACTTCGAAAGAGGTTGTCCAGTTCGTACACGAAGTGCATCCAGTTTTTGCCGTAACCCTCTCAACTTTTTAGCACATTCTACGTGGGTGAAATTATGATACCATGACAATTTTCAACCATTTCAGAGTTCATTTGCAATGATTTTCAATCTCAGGGTCGTCTTAGCTCAAATTAAATCATGAAATGCATGAAAAATAGCAAATGAAGTCAGAAAATGGTTGAAAAGTGATGATGTGGCTTTGAATGGTGCATATTGAATGCAGAAAAAGTCTTGAGTTCAAATATGTTTAAAAAATTGAAATCCTTTTGTAACAGAAGAGTTTTCGTCCAAAACCCTCACACTTCGAAAGAGATTGTCCAGTTCGCCCACGAAGTGCATCCAGTTTTTGCCGTAACCCTCTCAACTTTTTAGCACATGCTACGTGGGTGAAATTATGATACCATGACAATTTTCAACCATTTCAGAGTTCATTTGCAATGATTTTCAATCTCAGGGTCATCTTAGCTCAAAATAAATCATGAAATGCATGAAAAATAGCAAATGAAGTCAGAAAAGGGTTGAAAAGTGATGATGTGGCTTTGAATGGTGCATATTGAATGTAGAAAAAGTCTTGAGTTCAAATCTGTTTAAAAAATTGAAATCCTTTTGTAACAGAAGAGTTTTCGTCCAAAACCCTCACACTTCGAAAGAGATTGTCCAGTTCGCACACGAAGTGCATCCAGTTTTTGCCGCAACCCTCTCAACTTTTTAGCACATGCTACGTGGGTGAAATTATGATACCATGACAATTTTCAACCATTTCAGAGTTCATTTGCAATGATTTTCAATCTCAGGGTCATCTTAGCTCAAAATAAATCATGAAATGCATGAAAAATAGCAAATGAAGTCAGAAAAGGGTTGAAAAGTGATGATGTGGCTTTGAATGGTGCATATTGAATGTAGAAAAAGTCTTGAGTTCAAATCTGTTTAAAAAATTGAAATCCTTTTGTAACAGAAGAGTTTTCATCCAAAACCCTCACACTTCGAAAGAGATTGTCCAGTTCACACACGAAGTGCATCCAGTTTTTGCCGCAACCCTCTCAACTTTTTAGCACATGCTACGTGGGTGAAATTATGAAACCATGACAATTTTCAACCATTTCAGAGTTCATTTGCAGTGATTTTCAATCTCAGGGTCATCTTAGCTCAAAATAAATCATGAAATACATGAAAAATAGCAAATGAAGTCAGAAAAGGGTTGAAAAGTGATGATGTGGCTTTGAATGGTGCATATTGAATGTAGAAAAAGTCTTGAGTTGAAATCTGTTTAAAAAATTGAAATCCTTTTGTAACAGAAGAGTTTTCGTCCAAAACCCTCACACTTCGAAAGAGATTGTCCAGTTCGCACACGAAGTGCATCCAGTTTTTGCCGCAACCCTCTCAACTTTTTAGCACATGCTACGTGGGTGAAATTATGATACCATGAGAATTTTCAACCATTTCAGAGTTCATTTGCAGTGATTTTCAATCTCAGGGTCATCTTAGCTCAAAATAAATCATGAAATACATGAAAAATAGCAAATGAAGTCAGAAAAGGGTTGAAAAGTGATGATGTTGCTTTGAATGGTGCATATTGAATGTAGAAAAAGTCTTGAGTTCAAATCTGTTTAAAAAATTGAAATCCTTTTGTAACAGAAGAGTTTTCGTCCAAAACCCTGACACTTCGAAAGAGATTGTCCAGTTCGCACACGAAGTGCATCCAGTTTTTGCCGTAACCCTCTCAACTTTTTAGCACATTCTACGTGGGTGAAATTATGATACCATGACAATTTTCAACCATTTCAGAGTTCATTTGCAGTGATTTTCAATCTCAGGGTCATCTTAGCTCAAAATAAATCATGAAATGCATGAAAAATAGCAAATGAAGTCAGAAAATGGTTGAAAAGTGATGATGTGGCTTTCAATGGTGCATATTGAATGCAGAAAAAGTCTTGAGTTCAAATCTGTTTAAAAAATTGAAATCCTTTTGTAACAGAAGAGTTTTCGTCCAAAACCATGACACTTCGAAAGGGATTGTCCAGTTCGCACACGAAGTACATCCAGTTTTTGCCGCAACCCTCTCAACTTTCTAGCACAAGCTACGTGGGTGAAATTATGATACCATGACAATTTTCAACCATTTCAGAGTTCATTTGCAGTAATTTTCAATCTCAGGGTCATCTTAGCTCAAAATAAATCATGAAGTGCATGGAAAATAACAAATGAAGTCAGAAAAGGGTTGAAAAGTGATGATGTGGCTTTCAATGGTGCATATTGAATGCAGGAAAAGTCTTGAGTTCAAATATGTTTAAAAAATTGAAATCCTTTTGTAACAGAAGAGTTTTCGTCCAAAACCCTCACACTTCGAAAGAGATTGTCCAGTTCGCACACGAAGTGCATCCAACTTTTGCCGTAACCCTCTCAACTTTTTAGCACATGCTACATGGGTCAAATTATGATACCATGCCAATTTTCAACCATTTCAGAGTTCATTTGCAATGATTTTTAATCTCAGGGTCATCTAAGCTCAAAATAAATCATGAAATGCATGAAAAATAGCAAATGAAGTCAGAAAAGGGTTGACAAGTGATGATGTGGCTTTGAATGGTGCATATTGAATGCAGAAAAAGTCTTGAGTTCAAATATATTTAAAAAATTGAAATCCTTTTGTAACAGAAGAGTTTTCGTCCAAAACCCTCACACTTCGAAAGAGATTGTCCAGTCCGCACACGAAGTGCATCCAGTTTTTGCCGTAACCCTCTCAACTTTTTAGCACATGCTACGTGGGTGAAATTATGATACCATGCCAATTTTCAACCATTTCAGAGTTCATTTGCAGTGATTTTCAATCTCAGGGTCATCTTAGCTCAAAATAAATCATGAAATGCATGAAAAATAGCAAATGAAGTCAGAAAAGGGTTGAAAAGTGATGATGTGGCTTTGAATGGTGCACATTGAATGTAGAAAAAGTCTTGAGTTCAAATCTGTTTAAAAAATTGAAATCCTTTTGTAACAGAAAAGTTTTCGTCCAAAACCCTCACACTTCGAAAGAGATTGTCCAGTTCGCACACGAAGTGCATCCAGTTTTTGCCGCAACCCTCTCAACTTTTTAGCACATGCTACGTGGGTGAAATTATGATACCATGACAATTTTCAACCATTTCAGAGTTCATTTGCTGTGATTTTCAATCTCAGGGTCATCTTAGCTCAAAATAAATCATGAAATGCATGAAAAATAGCAAATGAAGTCAGAAAAGGGTTGAAAAGTGATGATGTGGCTTTCAATGGTGCATATTGAATGCAGAAAAAGTCTTGAGTTCAAATATTTTTAAAAAATTGAAATCCTTTTGTAACAGAAGAGTTTTCATCCAAAACCCTCACACTTCGAAAGAGGTTGTCCAGTTCGTACACGAAGTGCATCCAGTTTTTGCCGTAACCCTCTCAACTTTTTAGCACATTCTACGTGGGTGAAATTATGTTACCATGACAATTTTCAACCATTTCAGAGTTCATTTGCAATGATTTTCAATCTCAGGGTCGTCTTAGCTCAAATTAAATCATGAAATGCATGAAAAATAGCTAATGAAGTCAGAAAATGGTTGAAAAGTGATGATGTGGCTTTGAATGGTGCATATTGAATGCAGAAAAAGTCTTGAGTTCAAATATGTTTAAAAAATTGAAATCCTTTTGTAACAGAAGTGTTTTCGTCCAAAACCCTCACACTTCGAAAGAGATTGTCCAGTTCGCACACGAAGTGCATCCAGTTTTTGCCGTAACCCTCTCAACTTTTTAGCACATGCTACGTGGGTGAAATTATGATACCATGCCAATTTTCAACCATTTCAGAGTTCATTTGCAATGATTTTCAATCTCAGGGTCATCTTAGCTCAAAATAAATCATGAAATGCATGAAAAATAGCAAATGAAGTCAGAAAAGGGTTGAAAAGTGATGATGTGGCTTTGAATGGTGCATATTGAATGCAGAAAAAGTCTTGAGTTCAAATATGTTTAAAAAATTGAAATCCTTTTGTAACAGAAGAGTTTTCGCCAAAACCCTGACACTTCGAAAGTGATTGTCCAGTCCGCACGTGAAGTGCATCCAGTTTTTGTCGTAACCCTCTCAACTTTTTAGCACATGCTACGTGGGTGAAATTATGATACCATGCCAATTTTCAACCATTTCAGAGTTCATTTGCAGTGATTTTCTATCTCAGGGTCATCTTAGCTCAAAATAAATCATGAAATGCATGAAAAATAGCAAATGAAGTCAGAAAAGGGTTGAAAAGTGATGATGTTGCTTTGAATGGTGCATATTGAATGTAGAAAAAGTCTTGAGTTCAAATATGTTTAAAAAATTGAAATCCTTTTGTAACAGAAGAGTTTTCGTCCAAAACCCTCACACTTCGAAAGAGATTGTCCAGTTCGCACACGAAGTGCATCCAGTTTTTGCCGTAACCCTCTCAACTTTTTAGCACATTCTACGTGGGTGAAATTATGATACCATGCCAATTTTCAACCATTTCAGAGTTCATTTGCAGTGATTTTCAATCTCAGGGTCATCTTAGCTCAAAATAAATCATGAAATGCATGAAAAATAGCAAATGAAGTCAGAAAAGGGTTGAAAAGTGATGATGTGGCTTTGAATGGTGCATATTGAATGTAGAAAAAGTCTTGAGTTCAAATCTGTTTAAAAAATTGAAATCCTTTTGTAACAGAAGAGTTTTCGTCCAAAACCATGACACTTCGAAAGAGATTGTCCAGTTCGCACACGAAGTGCATCCAGTTTTTGCCGCAGCCCTCTCAACTTTTTAGCACATGCTACGTGGGTGAAATTATGATACCATGCCAATTTTCAACCATTTCAGAGTTCATTTGCAGTGATTTTCAATATCAGGGTCATCTTAGCTCAAAATAAATCATGAAATGCATGAAAAATAGCAAATGAAGTCAGAAAAGGGTTGAAAAGTGATGATGTGGCTTTGAATGGTGCATATTGAATGCAGAAAAAGTCTTGAGTTTAAATATGTTTAAAAAATTGAAATCCTTTTGTAACAGAAGAGTTTTCGTCCAAAACCCTCACACTTCGAAAGAGATCGTCCAGTTCGTACACGAAGTGCATCCAGTTTTTGCCGTAACCCTCTCAACTTTCTAGCACATTCTACGTGGGTGAAATTATGATACCATGACAATTTTCAACCATTTCAGAGTTCATTTGCAATGATTTTCAATCTCAGGGTCATCTTAGCTCAAAATAAATCATGAAATGCATGAAAAATAGCAAATGAAGTCAGAAAAGGGTTGAAAAGTGATGATGTGGCTTTCAATGGTGCATATTGAATGCAGAAAAACTCTTGATGTCAAATATGTTTAAAAAATTGAAATCCTTTTGTAACAGAAGAGTTTTCGTCCAAAACCCTGACACTTCGAAAGAGATTGTCCATTTCGCACACGAAGTGCATCCAGTTTTTGCCGTAACCCTCTCAACTTTTTAACACATGCTACGTGGGTGAAATTATGATACCATGCCAATTTTCAACCATTTCAGAGTTCATTTGCAGTGATTTTCAATCTCAGGGTCATCTTAGCTCAAAATAAATCATGAAATGCATGAAAAATAGCAAATGAAGTCAGAAAAGGGTTGAAAAGTGATGATGTGGCTTTGAATGGTGCATATTGAATGCAGAAAAAGTCTTGAGTTCAAATATGTTTAAAAAATTGAAATCCTTTTGTAACAGAAGAGTTTTCGTGCAAAACCCTGACACTTCGAAAGAGATTGTCCAGTTCGCACACGAAGTGCATCCAGTTATTGCCGTAACCCTCTCAACTTGTTAGCACATGCTACGTGGGTGAAATTATGATACCATGCCAATTTTCAACCATTTCAGAGTTCATTTGCAGTGATTTTCAATCTCAGGGTCATCTTAGCTCAAAATAAATCATGAAATGCATGAAAAATAGCAAATGAAGTCAGAAAAGGGTTGAAAAGTGATGATGTGGCTTTGAATGGTGCATATTGAATGCAGAAAAAGTCTTGAGTTCAAATATGTTTAAAAAATTGAAATCCTTTTGTAACAGAAGAGTTTTCGTCCAAAACCCTCACACTTCGAAAGAGATTGTCCAGTTCGTACACGAAGTGCATCCAGTTTTTGCCGTAACCCTCTCAACTTTTTAGCACATTCTACGTGGGAGAAATTATGATACCATGCCAATTTTCAACCATTTCAGAGTTCCTTTGCAGTGATTTTCAATCTCAGGGTCATCTTAGCTCAAAATAAATCATTAAATGCTTAAAAAATAGCAAATGAAATCAGAAAAGGGTTGAAAAGTGATGATGTGGCTTTGAATGGTGCATATTGAATGCAGAAAAAGTCTTGAGTTCAAATATGTTTAAAAAATTGAAATCCTTTTGTAAGAGAAGAGTTTTCGTCCAAAACCCTGACACTTCTAAAGAGATTGTCCAGTTCGTACACGAAGTGCACCCAGTTTTTGCCGTAACCCTCTCAACTTTTTAGCACATGCTACGTGGGTGAAATTATGATACCATGCCAATTTTCAACCATTTCAGAGTTCATTTGCAGTGATTTTCAATCTCAGGGTCATCTTAGCTCAAAATAAATCATGAAATGCATGAAAAATAGCAAATGAAGTCAGAAAAGGGTTGAAAAGTGATGATGTGGCTTTGAATGGTGCATATTGAATGCAGAAAAAGTCTTGAGTTCAAATATGTTTAAAAAATTGAAATCCTTTTGTAACAGAAGTGTTTTCGTCCAAAACCCTCACACTTCGAAAGAGATTGTCCAGTTCGCACACGAAGTGCATCCAGTTTTTGCCGTAACCCTCTCAACTTTTTAGCACATGCTACGTGGGTGAAATTATGATACCATGCCAATTTTCAACCATTTCAGAGTTCATTTGCAATGATTTTCAATCTCAGGGTCATCTTAGCTCAAAATAAATCATGAAATGCATGAAAAATAGCAAATGAAGTCAGAAAAGGGTTGAAAAGTGATGATGTGGCTTTGAATGGTGCATATTGAATGCAGAAAAAGTCTTGAGTTCAAATATGTTTGAAAAATTGAAATCCTTTTGTAACAGAAGAGTTTTCGCCAAAACCCTGACACTTCGAAAGTGATTGTCCAGTCCGCACGTGAAGTGCATCCAGTTTTTGTCGTAACCCTCTCAACTTTTTAGCACATGCTACGTGGGTGAAATTATGATACCATGCCAATTTTCAACCATTTCAGAGTTCATTTGCAGTGATTTTCTATCTCAGGGTCATCTTAGCTCAAAATAAATCATGAAATGCATGAAAAATAGCAAATGAAGTCAGAAAAGGGTTGAAAAGTGATGATGTTGCTTTGAATGGTGCATATTGAATGTAGAAAAAGTCTTGAGTTCAAATATGTTTAAAAAATTGAAATCCTTTTGTAACAGAAGAGTTTTCGTCCAAAACCCTCACACTTCGAAAGAGATTGTCCAGTTCGCACACGAAGTGCATCCAGTTTTTGCCGTAACCCTCTCAACTTTTTAGCACATTCTACGTGGGTGAAATTATGATACCATGACAATTTTCAACCATTTCAGAGTTCATTTGCAATGATTTTCAATCTCAGGGTCGTCTTAGCTCAAATTAAATCATGAAATGCATGAAAAATAGCTAATGAAGTCAGAAAATGGTTGAAAAGTGATGATGTGGCTTTGAATGGTGCATATTGAATGCAGAAAAAGTCTTGAGTTCAAATATGTTTAAAAAATTGAAATCCTTTTGTAACAGAAGTGTTTTCGTCCAAAACCCTCACACTTCGAAAGAGATTGTCCAGTTCGCACACGAAGTGCATCCAGTTTTTGCCGTAACCCTCTCAACTTTTTAGCACATGCTACGTGGGTGAAATTATGATACCATGCCAATTTTCAACCATTTCAGAGTTCATTTGCAATGATTTTCAATCTCAGGGTCATCTTAGCTCAAAATAAATCATGAAATGCATGAAAAATAGCAAATGAAGTCAGAAAAGGGTTGAAAAGTGATGATGTGGCTTTGAATGGTGCATATTGAATGCAGAAAAAGTCTTGAGTTCAAATATGTTTAAAAAATTGAAATCCTTTTGTAACAGAAGAGTTTTCGCCAAAACCCTGACACTTCGAAAGTGATTGTCCAGTCCGCACGTGAAGTGCATCCAGTTTTTGTCGTAACCCTCTCAACTTTTTAGCACATGCTACGTGGGTGAAATTATGATACCATGCCAATTTTCAACCATTTCAGAGTTCATTTGCAGTGATTTTCTATCTCAGGGTCATCTTAGCTCAAAATAAATCATGAAATGCATGAAAAATAGCAAATGAAGTCAGAAAAGGGTTGAAAAGTGATGATGTTGCTTTGAATGGTGCATATTGAATGTAGAAAAAGTCTTGAGTTCAAATATGTTTAAAAAATTGAAATCCTTTTGTAACAGAAGAGTTTTCGTCCAAAACCCTCACACTTCGAAAGAGATTGTCCAGTTCGCACACGAAGTGCATCCAGTTTTTGCCGTAACCCTCTCAACTTTTTAGCACATTCTACGTGGGTGAAATTATGATACCATGCCAATTTTCAACCATTTCAGAGTTCATTTGCAGTGATTTTCAATCTCAGGGTCATCTTAGCTCAAAATAAATCATGAAATGCATGAAAAATAGCAAATGAAGTCAGAAAAGGGTTGAAAAGTGATGATGTGGCTTTGAATGGTGCATATTGAATGTAGAAAAAGTCTTGAGTTCAAATCTGTTTAAAAAATTGAAATCCTTTTGTAACAGAAGAGTTTTCGTCCAAAACCATGACACTTCGAAAGAGATTGTCCAGTTCGCACACGAAGTGCATCCAGTTTTTGCCGCAGCCCTCTCAACTTTTTAGCACATGCTACGTGGGTGAAATTATGATACCATGCCAATTTTCAACCATTTCAGAGTTCATTTGCAGTGATTTTCAATCTCAGGGTCATCTTAGCTCAAAATAAATCATGAAATGCATGAAAAATAGCAAATGAAGTCAGAAAAGGGTTGAAAAGTGATGATGTGGCTTTGAATGGTGCATATTGAATGCAGAAAAAGTCTTGAGTTTAAATATGTTTAAAAAATTGAAATCCTTTTGTAACAGAAGAGTTTTCGTCCAAAACCCTCACACTTCGAAAGAGATCGTCCAGTTCGTACACGAAGTGCATCCAGTTTTTGCCGTAACCCTCTCAACTTTCTAGCACATTCTACGTGGGTGAAATTATGATACCATGACAATTTTCAACCATTTCAGAGTTCATTTGCAATGATTTTCAATCTCAGGGTCATCTTAGCTCAAAATAAATCATGAAATGCATGAAAAATAGCAAATGAAGTCAGAAAAGGGTTGAAAAGTGATGATGTGGCTTTCAATGGTGCATATTGAATGCAGAAAAACTCTTGATGTCAAATATGTTTAAAAAATTGAAATCCTTTTGTAACAGAAGAGTTTTCGTCCAAAACCCTGACACTTCGAAAGAGATTGTCCATTTCGCACACGAAGTGCATCCAGTTTTTGCCGTAACCCTCTCAACTTTTTAACACATGCTACGTGGGTGAAATTATGATACCATGCCAATTTTCAACCATTTCAGAGTTCATTTGCAGTGATTTTCAATCTCAGGGTCATCTTAGCTCAAAATAAATCATGAAATGCATGAAAAATAGCAAATGAAGTCAGAAAAGGGTTGAAAAGTGATGATGTGGCTTTGAATGGTGCATATTGAATGCAGAAAAAGTCTTGAGTTCAAATATGTTTAAAAAATTGAAATCCTTTTGTAACAGAAGAGTTTTCGTGCAAAACCCTGACACTTCGAAAGAGATTGTCCAGTTCGCACACGAAGTGCATCCAGTTATTGCCGTAACCCTCTCAACTTGTTAGCACATGCTACGTGGGTGAAATTATGATACCATGCCAATTTTCAACCATTTCAGAGTTCATTTGCAGTGATTTTCAATCTCAGGGTCATCTTAGCTCAAAATAAATCATGAAATGCATGAAAAATAGCAAATGAAGTCAGAAAAGGGTTGAAAAGTGATGATGTGGCTTTGAATGGTGCATATTGAATGCAGAAAAAGTCTTGAGTTCAAATATGTTTAAAAAATTGAAATCCTTTTGTAACAGAAGAGTTTTCGTCCAAAACCCTCACACTTCGAAAGAGATTGTCCAGTTCGTACACGAAGTGCATCCAGTTTTTGCCGTAACCCTCTCAACTTTTTAGCACATTCTACGTGGGAGAAATTATGATACCATGCCAATTTTCAACCATTTCAGAGTTCATTTGCAGTGATTTTCAATCTCAGGGTCATCTTAGCTCAAAATAAATCATGAAATGCATGAAAAATAGCAAATGAAGTCAGAAAAGGGTTGAAAAGTGATGATGTTGCTTTGAATGGTGCATATTGAATGTAGAAAAAGTCTTGAGTTCAAATATGTTTAAAAAATTGAAATCCTTTTGTAACAGAAGAGTTTTCGTCCAAAACCCTCACACTTCGAAAGAGATTGTCCAGTTCGCACACGAAGTGCATCCAGTTTTTGCCGTAACCCTCTCAACTTTTTAGCACATTCTACGTGGGTGAAATTATGATACCATGACAATTTTCAACCATTTCAGAGTTCATTTGCAATGATTTTCAATCTCAGGGTCGTCTTAGCTCAAATTAAATCATGAAATGCATGAAAAATAGCTAATGAAGTCAGAAAATGGTTGAAAAGTGATGATGTGGCTTTGAATGGTGCATATTGAATGCAGAAAAAGTCTTGAGTTCAAATATGTTTAAAAAATTGAAATCCTTTTGTAACAGAAGTGTTTTCGTCCAAAACCCTCACACTTCGAAAGAGATTGTCCAGTTCGCACACGAAGTGCATCCAGTTTTTGCCGTAACCCTCTCAACTTTTTAGCACATGCTACGTGGGTGAAATTATGATACCATGCCAATTTTCAACCATTTCAGAGTTCATTTGCAATGATTTTCAATCTCAGGGTCATCTTAGCTCAAAATAAATCATGAAATGCATGAAAAATAGCAAATGAAGTCAGAAAAGGGTTGAAAAGTGATGATGTGGCTTTGAATGGTGCATATTGAATGCAGAAAAAGTCTTGAGTTCAAATATGTTTAAAAAATTGAAATCCTTTTGTAACAGAAGAGTTTTCGCCAAAACCCTGACACTTCGAAAGTGATTGTCCAGTCCGCACGTGAAGTGCATCCAGTTTTTGTCGTAACCCTCTCAACTTTTTAGCACATGCTACGTGGGTGAAATTATGATACCATGCCAATTTTCAACCATTTCAGAGTTCATTTGCAGTGATTTTCTATCTCAGGGTCATCTTAGCTCAAAATAAATCATGAAATGCATGAAAAATAGCAAATGAAGTCAGAAAAGGGTTGAAAAGTGATGATGTTGCTTTGAATGGTGCATATTGAATGTAGAAAAAGTCTTGAGTTCAAATATGTTGAAAAAATTGAAATCCTTTTGTAACAGAAGAGTTTTCGTCCAAAACCCTCACACTTCGAAAGAGATTGTCCAGTTCGCACACGAAGTGCATCCAGTTTTTGCCGTAACCCTCTCAACTTTTTAGCACATTCTACGTGGGTGAAATTATGATACCATGCCAATTTTCAACCATTTCAGAGTTCATTTGCAGTGATTTTCAATCTCAGGGTCATCTTAGCTCAAAATAAATCATGAAATGCATGAAAAATAGCAAATGAAGTCAGAAAAGGGTTGAAAAGTGATGATGTGGCTTTGAATGGTGCATATTGAATGTAGAAAAAGTCTTGAGTTCAAATCTGTTTAAAAAATTGAAATCCTTTTGTAACAGAAGAGTTTTCGTCCAAAACCATGACACTTCGAAAGAGATTGTCCAGTTCGCACACGAAGTGCATCCAGTTTTTGCCGCAGCCCTCTCAACTTTTTAGCACATGCTACGTGGGTGAAATTATGATACCATGCCAATTTTCAACCATTTCAGAGTTCATTTGCAGTGATTTTCAATCTCAGGGTCATCTTAGCTCAAAATAAATCATGAAATGCATGAAAAATAGCAAATGAAGTCAGAAAAGGGTTGAAAAGTGATGATGTGGCTTTGAATGGTGCATATTGAATGCAGAAAAAGTCTTGAGTTTAAATATGTTTAAAAAATTGAAATCCTTTTGTAACAGAAGAGTTTTCGTCCAAAACCCTCACACTTCGAAAGAGATCGTCCAGTTCGTACACGAAGTGCATCCAGTTTTTGCCGTAACCCTCTCAACTTTCTAGCACATTCTACGTGGGTGAAATTATGATACCATGACAATTTTCAACCATTTCAGAGTTCATTTGCAATGATTTTCAATCTCAGGGTCATCTTAGCTCAAAATAAATCATGAAATGCATGAAAAATAGCAAATGAAGTCAGAAAAGGGTTGAAAAGTGATGATGTGGCTTTCAATGGTGCATATTGAATGCAGAAAAACTCTTGATGTCAAATATGTTTAAAAAATTGAAATCCTTTTGTAACAGAAGAGTTTTCGTCCAAAACCCTGACACTTCGAAAGAGATTGTCCATTTCGCACACGAAGTGCATCCAGTTTTTGCCGTAACCCTCTCAACTTTTTAACACATGCTACGTGGGTGAAATTATGATACCATGCCAATTTTCAACCATTTCAGAGTTCATTTGCAGTGATTTTCAATCTCAGGGTCATCTTAGCTCAAAATAAATCATGAAATGCATGAAAAATAGCAAATGAAGTCAGAAAAGGGTTGAAAAGTGATGATGTGGCTTTGAATGGTGCATATTGAATGCAGAAAAAGTCTTGAGTTCAAATATGTTTAAAAAATTGAAATCCTTTTGTAACAGAAGAGTTTTCGTGCAAAACCCTGACACTTCGAAAGAGATTGTCCAGTTCGCACACGAAGTGCATCCAGTTATTGCCGTAACCCTCTCAACTTGTTAGCACATGCTACGTGGGTGAAATTATGATACCATGCCAATTTTCAACCATTTCAGAGTTCATTTGCAGTGATTTTCAATCTCAGGGTCATCTTAGCTCAAAATAAATCATGAAATGCATGAAAAATAGCAAATGAAGTCAGAAAAGGGTTGAAAAGTGATGATGTGGCTTTGAATGGTGCATATTGAATGCAGAAAAAGTCTTGAGTTCAAATATGTTTAAAAAATTGAAATCCTTTTGTAACAGAAGAGTTTTCGTCCAAAACCCTCACACTTCGAAAGAGATTGTCCAGTTCGTACACGAAGTGCATCCAGTTTTTGCCGTAACCCTCTCAACTTTTTAGCACATTCTACGTGGGAGAAATTATGATACCATGCCAATTTTCAACCATTTCAGAGTTCATTTGCAGTGATTTTCAATCTCAGGGTCATCTTAGCTCAAAATAAATCATTAAATGCTTAAAAAATAGCAAATGAAATCAGAAAAGGGTTGAAAAGTGATGATGTGGCTTTGAATGGTGCATATTGAATGCAGAAAAAGTCTTGAGTTCAAATATGTTTAAAAAATTGAAATCCTTTTGTAAGAGAAGAGTTTTCGTCCAAAACCCTGACACTTCTAAAGAGATTGTCCAGTTCGTACACGAAGTGCATCCAGTTTTTGCCGTAACCCTCTCAACTTTTTAGCACATGCTACGTGGGTGAAATTATGATACCATGCCAATTTTCAACCATTTCAGAGTTCATTTGCAGTGATTTTCAATCTCAGGGTCATCTTAGCTCAAAATAAATCATGAAATGCATGAAAAATAGCAAATGAAGTCAGAAAAGGGTTGAAAAGTGATGATGTGGCTGTGAATGGTGCATATTGAATGCAGAAAAAGTCTTGAGTTCAAATATGTTTAAAAAATTGAAATCTCTTTGTAACAGAAGAGTTTTCGTGCAAAACCCTGACACTTCGAAAGAGATTGTCCAGTTCGTACACGAAGTGCATCCAGTTTTTGCCGTAACCCTCTCAACTTTTTAGCACATGCTACGTGGGTGAAATTATGATACCATGCCAATTTTCAACCATTTCAGAGTTCATTTGCAGTGATTTTCAATCTCAGGGTCATCTTAGCTCAAATTAAATCATGAAATGCATGAAAAATAGCAAATGAAGTCAGAAAATGGTTGAAAAGTGATGATGTGGCTTTGAATGGTGCATATTGAATGCAGAAAAAGTCTTGAGTTCAAATCTGTTTAAAAAATTGAAATCCTTTTGTAACAGAAGAGTTTTCGTCCAAAACCGTGACACTTCGAAAGAGATTGTCCAGTTCGCACACGAAGTGCAACCAGTTTTTGCCGTAACCCTCTCAACTTTTTAGCACATGCTATGTGGGTAAAATTATGATACCATGCCAATTTTCTACCATTTCAAAGTTCATTTGCAGTGATTTTCAATCTCAGGGTCATCTTAGCTCAAAATAAATCATGAAATGCATGAAAAATAGCAAATGAAGTCAGAAAACGGTTGAAAAGTGATGATGTGGCTTTGAATGGTGCATATTGAATGTAGAAAAAGTCTTGAGTTCAAATCTGTTTAAAAAATTGAAATCCTTTTGTAAAAGAAGAGTTTTCGTCCAAAACCCTGACACTTCGAAAGAGATTGTCCAGTTCGCACACGAAGTGCATCCAGTTTTTGCCGCAACCCTCTCAACTTTTTAGCACATGCTACGTGGGTGAAATTATGACACCATGCCAATTTTCAACCATTTCAGAGTTCATTTGCAGTGATTTTCAATCTCAGGGTCATCTTAGCTCAAAATAAATCATGAAATGCATGAAAAATAGCAAATGAAGTCAGAAAAGGGTTGAAAAGTGATGATGTGGCTTTGAATGGTGCATATTGAATGCAGAAAAAGTCTTGAGTTCAAATATGTTTAAAAAATTGAAATCCTTTTGTAACAGAAGAGTTTTCGTCCAAAACCCTGACACTTCGAAAGAGATTGTCCAGTTCGCACACGAAGTGCATCCAGTTTTTGCTGTAACCCTCTCAACTTTTTAGCACATGCTACGTGGGTGAAATTATGATACCATGCCAATTTTGAACCATTTCAGAGTTCATTCGCAGTGATTTTCAATCTCAGGGTCATCTTAGCTCAAAATAAATCATGAAATGCATGAAAAATAGCAAATGAAGTCAGAAAAGGGTTGAAAAGTGATGATGTGGCTTTGAATGGTGCATATTGAATGTAGAAAAAGTCTTGAGTTCAAATCTGTTTAAAAAATTGAAATCCCTTTGTAACAGAAGAGTTTTCGTCCAAAACCCTGACACTTCGAAAGAGATTGTCCAGTTCGCACACGAAGTGCATCCAGTTTTTGCCGCAACCCTCTCAACTTTTTAGCACATGCTACGTGGGTGAAATTATGATACCATGACAATTTTCAACCATTTCAGAGTTCATTTGCAGTGATTTTCAATCTCAGGGTCATCTTAGCTCAAAATAAATCATGAAATGCATGAAAAATAGCAAATGAAGTCAGAAAAGGGTTGAAAAGTGATGATGTGGCTTTGAATGGTGCATATTGAATGCATAAAAAGTCTTGAGTTCAAATATGTTTAAAAAATTGAAATCCTTTTGTAACAGAAGAGTTTTCGTCCAAAACCCTCACACTTCTAAAGAGATTGTCCAGTTCGCACACGAAGTTCATCCAGTTTTTGCCGCAACCCTCTCAACTTTTTAGCACATGCTACCTGGGTGAAATTATGATACCATGCCAAGTTTCAACCATTTCAGAGTTCATTTGCAGTGATTTTCAATCTCAGGGTCATCTTAGCTCAAAATAAATCATGAAATGCATGAAAAATAATAAATGAAGTCAGAAAAGGGTTGAAAAGTGATGATGTGGCTTTGAATGGTGCATATTGAATGCAGAAAAAGTCTTGAGTTGAAATATGTTTAAAAAATTGAAATCCTTTTGTAACAGAAGAGTTTTCGTCCAAAACCCTCACACTTCGAAAGAGATTGTCCAGTTCTTACACGAAGTGCAACCAGTTTTTGCCGTAACCCTCTCAACTTTTTAGCACATGCTACGTGCGTGAAATTATGATACCATGCCAATTTTCAACCATTTCAGAGTTCATTTGCAGTGATTTTCAATCTCAGGGTCATCTTAGCTCAAAATAAATCATGAAATGCATGAAAAATAGCAAATGAAGTCAGAAATGGGTTGAAAAGTGATGATGTTGCTTTGAATGGTGCATATTGAATGCAGAAAAGTCTTGAGTTCAAATATGTTTAAAAAATTGAAATCCTTTTGTAACAGAAGAGTTTTCGTCCAAAACCCTGAGACTTCGAAAGAGATTGTGCAGTTCGCACACGAAGTGCATCCAGTTTTTGCCGTAACCCTCTCAACTTTTTAGCACATGCTACGTGGGTGAAATTATGATACCATGCCAATTTTCAACCATTTCAGAGTTCATTTGCAGTGATTTTCTATCTCAGGGTCATCTTAGCTCAAAATAAATCATGAAATGCATGAAAAATAGCAAATGAAGTCAGAAAAGGGTTGAAAAGTGATGATGTTGCTTTGAATGGTGCATATTGAATGTAGAAAAAGTCTTGAGTTCAAATATGTTTAAAAAATTGAAATCCTTTTGTAACAGAAGAGTTTTCGTCCAAAACCCTCACACTTCGAAAGAGATTGTCCAGTTCGCACACGAAGTGCATCCAGTTTTTGCCGTAACCCTCTCAACTTTTTAGCACATGCTACGTGGGTGAAATTATGATACCATGCCAATTTTCAACCATTTCAGAGTTCATTTGCAGTGATTTTCAATCTCAGGGTCATCTTAGCTCAAAATAAATCATGAAATGCATGAAAAATAGCAAATGAAGTCAGAAAAGGGTTGAAAAGTGATGATGTGGCTTTGAATGGTGCATATTGAATGTAGAAAAAGTCTTGAGTTCAAATCTGTTTAAAAAATTGAAATCCTTTTGTAACAGAAGAGTTTTCGTCCAAAACCATGACACTTCGAAAGAGATTGTCCAGTTCGCACACGAAGTGCATCCAGTTTTTGCCGCAACCCTCTCAACTTTTTAGCACATGCTACGTGGGTGAAATTATGATACCATGCCAATTTTCAACCATTTCAGAGTTCATTTGCAGTGATTTTCAATCTCAGGGTCATCTTAGCTCAAAATAAATCATGAAATGCATGAAAAATAGCAAATGAAGTCAGAAAACGGTTGAAAAGTGATGATGTGGCTTTGAATGGTGCATATTGAATGTAGAAAAAGTCTTGAGTTCAAATCTGTTTAAAAAATTGAAATCCTTTTGTAAAAGAAGAGTTTTCGTCCAAAACCCTGACACTTCGAAAGAGATTGTCCAGTTCGCACACGAAGTGCATCCAGTTTTTGCCGCAACCCTCTCAACTTTTTAGCACATGCTACGTGGGTGAAATTATGACACCATGCCAATTTTCAACCATTTCAGAGTTCATTTGCTGTGATTTTCAATCTCAGGGTCATCTTAGCTCAAAATAAATCATGAAATGCATGAAAAATAGCAAATGAAGTCAGAAAAGGGTTGAAAAGTGATGATGTGGCTTTGAATGGTGCATATTGAATGCAGAAAAAGTCTTGAGTTCAAATATGTTTAAAAAATTGAAATCCTTTTGTAACAGAAGAGTTTTCGTCCAAAACCCTGACACTTCGAAAGAGATTGTCCAGTTCGCACACGAAGTGCATCCAGTTTTTGCTATAACCCTCTCAACTTTTTAGCACATGCTACGTGGGTGAAATTATGATACCATGCCAATTTTGAACCATTTCAGAGTTCATTCGCAGTGATTTTCAATCTCAGGGTCATCTTAGCTCAAAATAAATCATGAAATGCATGAAAAATAGCAAATGAAGTCAGAAAAGGGTTGAAAAGTGATGATGTGGCTTTGAATGGTGCATATTGAATGTAGAAAAAGTCTTGAGTTCAAATCTGTTTAAAAAATTGAAATCCCTTTGTAACAGAAGAGTTTTCGTCCAAAACCCTGACACTTCGAAAGAGATTGTCCAGTTCGCACACGAAGTGCATCCAGTTTTTGCCGCAACCCTCTCAACTGTTTAGCACATGCTACGTGGGTGAAATTATGATACCATGACAATTTTCAACCATTTCAGAGTTCATTTGCAGTGATTTTCAATCTCAGGGTCATCTTAGCTCAAAATAAATCATGAAATGCATGAAAAATAGCAAATGAAGTCAGAAAAGGGTTGAAAAGTGATGATGTGGCTTTGAATGGTGCATATTGAATGCATAAAAAGTCTTGAGTTCAAATATGTTTAAAAAATTGAAATCCTTTTGTAACAGAAGAGTTTTCGTCCAAAACCCTGACACTTCGAAAGAGATTGTCCAGTTCGCACACGAAGTGCATCCAGTTTTTGCTATAACCCTCTCAACTTTTTAGCACATGCTACGTGGGTGAAATTATGATACCATGCCAATTTTGAACCATTTCAGAGTTCATTCGCAGTGATTTTCAATCTCAGGGTCATCTTAGCTCAAAATAAATCATGAAATGCATGAAAAATAGCAAATGAAGTCAGAAAAGGGTTGAAAAGTGATGATGTGGCTTTGAATGGTGCATATTGAATGTAGAAAAAGTCTTGAGTTCAAATCTGTTTAAAAAATTGAAATCCCTTTGTAACAGAAGAGTTTTCGTCCAAAACCCTGACACTTCGAAAGAGATTGTCCAGTTCGCACACGAAGTGCATCCAGTTTTTGCCGCAACCCTCTCAACTTTTTAGCACATGCTACGTGGGTGAAATTAAGATACCATGACAATTTTCAACCATTTCAGAGTTCATTTGCAGTGATTTTCAATCTCAGGGTCATCTTAGCTCAAAATAAATCATGAAATGCATGAAAAATAGCAAATGAAGTCAGAAAAGGGTTGAAAAGTGATGATGTGGCTTTGAATGGTGCATATTGAATGTAGAAAAAGTCTTGAGTTCAAATCTGTTTAAAAAATTGAAATCCTTTTGTAACAGAAGAGTTTTCGTCCAAAACCATGACACTTCGAAAGAGATTGTCCAGTTCGCACACGAAGTGCATCCAGTTTTTGCCGCAACCCTCTCAACTTTTTAGCACATGCTACGTGGGTGAAATTATGACACCATGCCAATTTTCAACCATTTCAGAGTTCATTTGCTGTGATTTTCAATCTCAGGGTCATCTTAGCTCAAAATAAATCATGAAATGCATGAAAAATAGCAAATGAAGTCAGAAAAGGGTTGAAAAGTGATGATGTGGCTTTGAATGGTGCATATTGAATGCAGAAAAAGTCTTGAGTTCAAATATGTTTAAAAAATTGAAATCCTTTTGTAACAGAAGAGTTTTCGTCCAAAACCCTGACACTTCGAAAGAGATTGTCCAGTTCGCACACGAAGTGCATCCAGTTTTTGCTATAACCCTCTCAACTTTTTAGCACATGCTACGTGGGTGAAATTATGATACCATGCCAATTTTCAACCATTTCAGAGTTCATTCGCAGTGATTTTCAATCTCAGGGTCATCTTAGCTCAAAATAAATCATGAAATGCATGAAAAATAGCAAATGAAGTCAGAAAAGGGTTGAAAAGTGATGATGTGGCTTTGAATGGTGCATATTGAATGTAGAAAAAGTCTTGAGTTCAAATCTGTTTAAAAAATTGAAATCCCTTTGTAACAGAAGAGTTTTCGTCCAAAACCCTGACACTTCGAAAGAGATTGTCCAGTTCGCACACGAAGTGCATCCAGTTTTTGCCGCAACCCTCTCAACTGTTTAGCACATGCTACGTGGGTGAAATTATGATACCATGACAATTTTCAACCATTTCAGAGTTCATTTGCAGTGATTTTCAATCTCAGGGTCATCTTAGCTCAAAATAAATCATGAAATGCATGAAAAATAGCAAATGAAGTCAGAAAAGGGTTGAAAAGTGATGATGTGGCTTTGAATGGTGCATATTGAATGCATAAAAAGTCTTGAGTTCAAATATGTTTAAAAAATTGAAATCCTTTTGTAACAGAAGAGTTTTCGTCCAAAACCCTGACACTTCGAAAGAGATTGTCCAGTTCGCACACGAAGTGCATCCAGTTTTTGCTATAACCCTCTGAACTTTTTAGCACATGCTACGTGGGTGAAATTATGATACCATGCCAATTTTGAACCATTTCAGAGTTCATTCGCAGTGATTTTCAATCTCAGGGTCATCTTAGCTCAAAATAAATCATGAAATGCATGAAAAATAGCAAATGAAGTCAGAAAAGGGTTGAAAAGTGATGATGTGGCTTTGAATGGTGCATATTGAATGTAGAAAAAGTCTTGAGTTCAAATCTGTTTAAAAAATTGAAATCCCTTTGTAACAGAAGAGTTTTCGTCCAAAACCCTGACACTTCGAAAGAGATTGTCCAGTTCGCACACGAAGTGCATCCAGTTTTTGCCGCAACCCTCTCAACTTTTTAGCACATGCTACGTGGGTGAAATTAAGATACCATGACAATTTTCAACCATTTCAGAGTTCATTTGCAGTGATTTTCAATCTCAGGGTCATCTTAGCTCAAAATAAATCATGAAATGCATGAAAAATAGCAAATGAAGTCAGAAAAGGGTTGAAAAGTGATGATGTGGCTTTGAATGGTGCATATTGAATGCATAAAAAGTCTTGAGTTCAAATATGTTTAAAAAATTGAAATCCTTTTGTAACAGAAGAGTTTTCGTCCAAAACCCTCACACTTCGAAAGAGATTGTCCAGTTCGCACACGAAGTTCATCCAGTTTTTGCCGCAACCCTCTCAACTTTTTAGCACATGCTACCTGGGTGAAATTATGATACCATGCCAAGTTTCAACCATTTCAGAGTTCATTTGCAGTGATTTTCAATCTCAGGGTCATGTTAGCTCAAAATAAATCATGAAATGCATGAAAAATAATAAATGAAGTCAGAAAAGGGTTGAAAAGTGATGATGTGGCTTTGAATGGTGCATATTGAATGCAGAAAAAGGCTTGAGTTGAAATATGTTTAAAAAATTGAAATCCTTTTGTAACAGAAGAGTTTTCGTCCAAAACCCTCACACTTCGAAAGAGATTGTCCAGTTCTTACACGAAGTGCAACCAGTTTTTGCCGTAACCCTCTCAACTTTTTAGCACATGCTACGTGCGTGAAATTATGATACCATGCCAATTTTCAACCATTTCAGAGTTCATTTAGAGTGATTTTCAATCTCAGGGTCATCTTAGCTCAAAATAAATCATGAAATGCATGAAAAATAGCAAATGAAGTCAGAAATGGGTTGAAAAGTGATGATGTTGCTTTGAATGGTGCATATTGAATGCAGAAAAGTCTTGAGTTCAAATATGTTTAAAAAATTGAAATCCTTTTGTAACAGAAGAGTTTTCGTCCAAAACCCTGAGACTTCGAAAGAGATTGTGCAGTTCGCACACGAAGTGCATCCAGTTTTTGCCGTAACCCTCTCAACTTTTTAGCACATGCTACGTGGGTGAAATTATGATACCATGCCAATTTTCAACCATTTCAGAGTTCATTTGCAGTGATTTTCTATCTCAGGGTCATCTTAGCTCAAAATAAATCATGAAATGCATGAAAAATAGCAAATGAAGTTAGAAAAGGGTTGAAAAGTGATGATGTTGCTTTGAATGGTGCATATTGAATGTAGAAAAAGTCTTGAGTTCAAATATGTTTAAAAAATTGAAATCCTTTTGTAACAGAAGAGTTTTCGTCCAAAACCCTCACACTTCGAAAGAGATTGTCCAGTTCGCACACGAAGTGCATCCAGTTTTTGCCGTAACCCTCTCAACTTTTTAGCACATGCTACGTGGGTGAAATTATGATACCATGCCAATTTTCAACCATTTCAGAGTTCATTTGCAGTGATTTTCAATCTCAGGGTCATCTTAGCTGAAAATAAATCATGAAATGCATGAAAAATAGCAAATGAAGTTAGAAAAGGGTTGAAAAGTGATGATGTGGCTTTGAATGGTGCATATTGAATGTAGAAAAAGTCTTGAGTTCAAATCTGTTTAAAAAATTGAAATCCTTTTGTAACAGAAGAGTTTTCGTCCAAAACCATGACACTTCGAAAGAGATTGTCCAGTTCGCACACGAAGTGCATCCAGTTTTTGCCGCAACCCTCTCAACTTTTTAGCACATGCTACGTGGGTGAAATTATGATACCATGCCAATTTTCAACCATTACAGAGTTCATTTGCAGTGATTTTCAATCTCAGGGTCATCTTAGCTCAAAATAAATCATGAAATGCATGAAAAATAGCAAATGAAGTCAGAAAAGGGTTGAAAAGTGATGATGTGGCTTTGAATGGTGCATATTGAATGCAGAAAAAGTCTTGAGTTTAAATATGTTTAAAAAATTGAAATCCTTTTGTAACAGAAGAGTTTTCGTCCAAAACCCTCACACTTCGAAAGAGATCGTCCAGTTCGTACACGAAGTGCATCCAGTTTTTGCCTTAACCCTCTCAACTTTCTAGCACATTCTACGTGGGTGAAATTATGATACCATGACAATTTTCAACCATTTCAGAGTTCATTTGCAATGATTTTCAATCTCAGGGTCATCTTAGCTCAAAATAAATCATGAAATGCATGAAAAATAGCAAATGAAGTCAGAAAAGGGTTGAAAAGTGATGATGTGGCTTTCAATGGTGCATATTGAATGCAGAAAAACTCTTGATGTCAAATATGTTTAAAAAATTGAAATCCTTTTGTAACAGAAGTGTTTTCGTCCAAAACCCTGACACTTCGAAAGAGATTGTCCATTTCGCACACGAAGTGCATCCAGTTTTTGCCGTAACCCTCTCAACTTTTTAACACATGCTACGTGGGTGAAATTATGATACCATGCCAATTTTCAACCATTTCAGAGTTCATTTGCAGTGATTTTCAATCTCAGGGTCATCTTAGCTCAAAATAAATCATGAAATGCATGAAAAATAGCAAATGAAGTCAGAAAAGGGTTGAAAAGTGATGATGTGGCTTTGAATGGTGCATATTGAATGCAGAAAAAGTCTTGAGTTCAAATATGTTTAAAAAATTGAAATCCTTTTGTAACAGAAGAGTTTTCGTGCAAAACCCTGACACTTCGAAAGAGATTGTCCAGTTCGCACACGAAGTGCATCCAGTTATTGCCGTAACCCTCTCAACTTGTTAGCACATGCTACGTGGGTGAAATTATGATACCATGCCAATTTTCAACCATTTCAGAGTTCATTTGCAGTGATTTTCAATCTCAGGGTCATCTTAGCTCAAAATAAATCATGAAATGCTTGAAAAATAGCAAATGAAGTCAGAAAAGGGTTGAAAAGTGATGATGTGGCTTTGAATGGTGCATATTGAATGCAGAAAAAGTCTTGAGTTCAAATATGTTTAAAAAATTGAAATCCTTTTGTAACAGAAGAGTTTTCGTCCAAAACCCTCACACTTCGAAAGAGATTGTCCAGTTCGTACACGAAGTGCATCCAGTTTTTGCCGTAACCCTCTCAACTTTTTAGCACATTCTACGTGGGAGAAATTATGATACCATGCCAATTTTCAACCATTTCAGAGTTCATTTGCAGTGATTTTCAATCTCAGGGTCATCTTAGCTCAAAATAAATCATTAAATGCATAAAAAATAGCAAATGAAGTCAGAAAAGGGTTGAAAAGTGATGATGTGGCTTTGAATGGTGCATATTGAATGCAGAAAAAGTCTTGAGTTCAAATATGTTTAAAAAATTGAAATCCTTTTGTAAGAGAAGAGTTTTCGTCCAAAACCCAGACACTTCGAAAGAGATTGTCCAGTTCGTACACGAAGTGCATCCAGTTTTTGCCGTAACCCTCTCAACTTTTTAGCACATGCTACGTGGGTGAAATTATGATACCATGCCAATTTTCAACCATTTCAGAGTTCATTTGCAGTGATTTTCAATCTCAGGGTCATCTTAGCTCAAAATAAATCATGAAATGCATGAAAAATAGCAAATGAAGTCAGAAAAGGGTTGAAAAGTGATGATGTGGCTTTGAATGGTGCATATTGAATGCAGAAAAAGTCTTGAGTTCAAATATGTTTAAAAAATTGAAATCCCTTTGTAACAGAAGAGTTTTCGTGCAAAACCCTGACACTTCGAAAGAGATTGTCCAGTTTGCACACGAAGTGCATCCAGTTTTTGCCGTAACTCTCTCAACTTTTTAGCACATGCTACGTGGGTGAAATTATGATACCATGCCAATTTTCAACCATTTCAGAGTTCATTTGCAGTGATTTTCAATCTCAGGGTCATCTTAGCTCAAATTAAATGATGAAATGCATGAAAAATAGCAAATGAAGTCAGAAAAGGGTTGAAAAGTGATGATGTGGCTTTGAATGGTGCATATTGAATGCAGAAAAAGTCTTGAGTTCAAATATGTTTAAAAAATTGAAATCCTTTTGTAACAGAAGAGTTTTCGTCCAAAACCCTCACACTTCGAAAGAGATTGTCCAGTTCGCACACGAAGTCCATCCAGTTTTTGCCGCAACCCTCTCAACTTTTTAGCACATGCTACGTGGGTGAAATTATGATACCATGCCAAGTTTCAACCATTTCAGAGTTCATTTGCAGTGATTTTCAATCTCAGGGTCATCTTAGCTCAAAATAAATCATGAAATGCATGAAAAATAGCAAATGAAGTCAGAAAAGGGTTGAAAAGTGATGATGTGGCTTTGAATGGTGCATATTTAATGCAGAAAAAGTCTTGAGTTGAAATATGTTTAAAAAATAGAAATCCTTTTGTAACAGAAGAGTTTTCGTCCAAAACCCTCACACTTCGAAAGAGATTGTCCAGTTCGCACACGAAGTGCAACCAGTTTTTGCCGTAACCCTCTCAACTTTTTAGCACATGCTACGTGGGTGAAATTATGATACCATGCCAATTTTCAACCATTTCAGAGTTCATTATTTTGTGATTTTCAATCTCAGGGTCATCTTAGTTCAAAATAAATCATGAAATGCATGAAAAATAGCAAATGAAGTCAGAAATGGGTTGAAAAGTGATGATGTGGCTTTGAATGGTGCATATTGAATGCAGAAAAGTCTTGAGTTCAAATATGTTTAAAAAATTGAAATCCTTTTGTAACAGAAGAGTTTTCGTCCAAAACCCTGACACTTCGAAAGAGATTATCCAGTTCGCACACGAAGTGCATCCAGTTTTTGCCGTAACCCTCTCAACTTTTTAGCACATGCTACGTGGGTGAAATTATGATACCATGCCAATTTTCAACCATTTCAGAGTTCATTTGCAGTGATTTTCAATCTCAGGGTCATCTTAGCTCAAAATAAATCATGAAATGCATGAAAAATAGCAAATGAAGTCAGAAAAGGGTTGAAAAGTGATGATGTGGCTTTGAATGGTGCATATTGAATGCAGAAAAAGACTTGAGTTCAAATATGTTTAAAATATTGAAATCCTTTTGTAAAAGAAGAGTTTTCGTCCAAAACCCTCACACTTCGAAAGAGATTGTCCAGTTCGCACACGAAGTCCATCCAGTTTTTGCCGCAACCCTCTCAACTTTTTAGCACATGCTACGTGGGTGAAATTATGATACCATGCCAAGTTTCAACCATTTCAGAGTTCATTTGCAGTGATTTTCAATCTCAGGGTCATATTAGCTCAAAATAAATCATGAAATGCATGAAAAATAGCAAATGAAGTCAGAAAAGGGTTGAAAAGTGATGATGTGGCTTTGAATGGTGCATATTGAATGCAGAAAAAGTCTTGAGTTCAAATATGTTTAAAAAATTGAAATCCTTTTGTAACAGAAGAGTTTTCGTCCAAAACCCTCACACTTCGAAAGAGATTGTCCAGTTCGCACACGAAGTGCAACCAGTTTTTGCCGCAACCCTCTCAACTTTTTAGCACATGCTACGTGGGTGAAATTATGATACCATGCCAATTTTCAACCATTTCAGAGTTCATTTGTTGTGATTTTCAATCTCAGGGTCATCTTAGTTCAAAATAAATCATGAAATGCATGAAAAATAGCAAATGAAGTCAAAAAAGGGTTGAAAAGTGATGATGTGGCTTTCAATGGTGCATATTGAATGCAGAAAAAGTCTTGAGTTCAAATATGTTTAAAAAATTGAAATCCTTTTGTAAGAGAAGAGTTTTCGTCCAAAACCCTGACACTTCGAAAGAGATTGTCCAGTTCGTACACGAAGTGCATCCAGTTTTTGCCGTAACCCTCTCAACTTTTTAGCACATGCTACGTGGGTGAAATTATGATACCATGCCAATTTTCAACCATTTCAGAGTTCATTTGCAGTGATTTTCAATCTCAGGGTCATCTTAGCTCAAAATAAATCATGAAATGCATGAAAAATAGCAAATGAAGTCAGAAAAGGGTTGAAAAGTGATGATGTGGCTTTGAATGGTGCATATTGAATGCAGAAAAAGTCTTGAGTTCAAATATGTTTAAAAAATTGAAATCCTTTTGTAAAAGAAGAGTTTTCGTCCAAAACCCTGACACTTCGAAAGAGATTGTCCAGTTCGCACACGAAGTGCATCCAGTTTTTGCCGTAACCCTCTCAACTTTTTAGCACATGCTACCTGGGTGAAATTATGACACCATGCCAATTTTCAACCATTTCAGAGTTCATTTGCAGTGATTTTCAATCTCAGGGTCATCTTAGCTCAAAATAAATCATGAAATGCATGAAAAATAGCAAATGAAGTCAGAAAAGGGTTGAAAAGTGATGATGTGGCTTTGAATGGTGCATATTGAATGCAGAAAAAGTCTTGAGTTCAAATATGTTTAAAAAATTGAAATCCTTTTGTAACAGAAGAGTTTTCGTCCAAAACCCTGACACTTCGAAAGAGATTGTCCAGTTCGCACACGAAGTGCATCCAGTTTTTGCTGTAACCCTCTCAACTTTTTAGCACATGCTACGTGGGTGAAATTATGATACCATGACAATTTTCAACCATTTCAGAGTTCATTCGCAGTGATTTTCAATCTCAGGGTCATCTTAGCTCAAAATAAATCATGAAATGCATGAAAAATAGCAAATGAAGTCAGAAAAGGGTTGAAAAGTGATGATGTGGCTTTGAATGGTGCATATTGAATGTAGAAAAAGTTTTGAGTTCAAATATGTTTAAAAAATTGAAATCCCTTTGTAACAGAAGAGTTTTCGTCCAAAACCCTGACACTTCGAAAGAGATTGTCCAGTTCGCACACGAAGTTCATCCAGTTTTTGCCGCAACCCTCTCAACTTTTTAGCACATGCTACCTGGGTGAAATTATGATACCATGCCAAGTTTCAACCATTTCAGAGTTCATTTGCAGTGATTTTCAATCTCAGGGTCATCTTAGCTCAAAATAAATCATGAAATGCATGAAAAATAATAAATGAAGTCAGAAAAGGGTTGAAAAGTGATGATGTGGCTTTGAATGGTGCATATTGAATGCAGAAAAAGTCTTGAGTTGAAATATGTTTAAAAAATTGAAATCCTTTTGTAACAGAAGAGTTTTCGTCCAAAACCCTCACACTTCGAAAGAGATTGTCCAGTTCTTACACGAAGTGCAACCAGTTTTTGCCGTAACCCTCTCAACTTTTTAGCACATGCTACGTGCGTGAAATTATGATACCATGCCAATTTTCAACCATTTCAGAGTTCATTTGCAGTGATTTTCAATCTCAGGGTCATCTTAGCTCAAAATAAATCATGAAATGCATGAAAAATAGCAAATGAAGTCAGAAATGGGTTGAAAAGTGATGATGTTGCTTTGAATGGTGCATATTGAATGCAGAAAAGTCTTGAGTTCAAATATGTTTAAAAAATTGAAATCCTTTTGTAACAGAAGAGTTTTCGTCCAAAACCTTGAGACTTCGAAAGAGATTGTGCAGTTCGCACACGAAGTGCATCCAGTTTTTGCCGTAACCCTCTCAACTTTTTAGCACATGCTACGTGGGTGAAATTATGATACCATGCCAATTTTGAACCATTTCAGAGGTCATTTGCAGTGATTTTCAATCTCAGGGTCATCTTAGCTCAAAATAAATCATGAAATGCATGAAAAATAGCAAATGAAGTCAGAAAAGGGTTGAAAAGTGATGATGTGGCTTTGAATGGTGCATATTGAATGTAGAAAAAGTCTTGAGTTCAAATCTGTTTAAAAATTGAAATCCTTTTGTAACAGAAGAGTTTTCGTCCAAAACCCTGACACTTCGAAAGAGATTGTCCAGTTCGCACACGAAGTGCATCCAGTTTTTGCCGCAACCCTCTCAACTTTTTAGCACATGCTACGTGGGTGAAATTAGGATACCATGACAATTTTCAACCATTTCAGAGTTCATTTGCAGTGATTTTCAATCTCAGGGTCATCTTAGCTCAAAATAAATCATGAAATGCATGGAAAATAGCAAATGAAGTCAGAAAAGGGTTGAAAAGTGATGATGTGGCTTTGAATGGTGCATATTGAATGCAGAAAAAGTCTTGAGTTCAAATTTGTTTAAAAAATTGAAATCCTTTTGTAACAGAAGAGTTTTCGTCCAAAACCCTGACACTTCGAAAGAGATTGTCCAGTTCGCACACGAAGTTCATCCAGTTTTTGCCGCAACCCTCTCAACTTTTTAGCACATGCTACCTGGGTGAAATTATGATACCATGCCAATTTTCAACCATTTCAGAGTTCATTTGCAGTGATTTTCAATCTCAGGGTCATCTTAGCTCAAAATAAATCATGAAATGCTTAAAAAATATCAAATGAACTCAGAAAAGGGTTGAAAAGTGATGATGTGGCTTTGAATGGTGCATATTGAATGCAGAAAAAGTCTTGAGTTCAAATATGTTTAAAAAATTGAAATCCTTTTGTAAGAGAAGAGTTTTCGTCCAAAACCGTGACACTTCGAAAGAGATTGTCCAGTCCGCACACGAAGTGCATCCAGTTTTTGCCGTAACTCTCTCAACTTTTTAGCCCATGCTACGTGGGTGAAATTATGATACCATGCCAATTTTCAACCATTTCAGAGTTCATTTGCTGTGATTTTCAAGCTCAGGGTCATCTTAGCTCAAAATAAATCATGAAATGCATGAAAAATAGCAAATGAAGTCAGAAAAGGGTTGAAAAGTGATGATGTGGCTTTGAATGGTGCATATTGAATGCAGAAAAAGTCTTGAGTTCAAATATGTTTAAAAAATTGAAATCCTTTTCTAACAGAAGAGTTTTCGTGCAAAACCCTGACACTTCGAAAGAGATTGTCCAGTTCGCACACGAAGTGCATCCAGTTTTTGCCGTAACCCTCTCAACTTTTTAGCACATGCTACGTGGGTGAAATTATGATACCATGCCAATTTTCAACCATTTCAGAGTTCATTTGCAGTGATTTTCAATCTCAAGGTCATCTTAGCTCAAAATAAATCATGAAATGCATGAAAAATAGCAAATGAAGTCAGAAAAGGGTTGAAAAGTGATGATGTGGCTTTGAATGGTGCATATTGAATGCAGAAAAAGTCTTGAGTTCAAATATGTTTAAAAAATTGAAATCCTTTTGTAACAGAAGAGTTTTCGTCCAAAACCCTCACACTTCGAAAGAGATTGTCCAGTTCGCACACGAAGTCCATCCAGTTTTTGCCGCAACCCTCTCAACTTTTTAGCACATGCTACGTGGGTGAAATTATGATACCATGCCAAGTTTCAACCATTTCAGAGTTCATTTGCAGTGATTTTCAATCTCAGGGTCATCTTAGCTCAAAATAAATCATGAAATGCATGAAAAATAGCAAATGAAGTCAGAAAAGGGTTGAAAAGTGATGATGTGGCTTTGAATGGTGCATATTGAATGCAGAAAAAGTCTTGAGTTCAAATATGTTTAAAAAATTGAAATCCTTTTGTAACAGAAGAGTTTTCGTCCAAAACCCTGACACTTCGAAAGAGATTGTCCAGTTCGCACACGAAGTGCATCCAGTTTTTGCTGTAACCCTCTCAACTTTTTAGCACATGCTACGTGGGTGAAATTATGATACCATGACAATTTTCAACCATTTCAGAGTTCATTCGCAGTGATTTTCAATCTCAGGGTCATCTTAGCTCAAAATAAATCATGAAATGCATGAAAAATAGCAAATGAAGTCAGAAAAGGGTTGAAAAGTGATGATGTGGCTTTGAATGGTGCATATTGAATGTAGAAAAAGTCTTGAGTTCAAATATGTTTAAAAAATTGAAATCCCTTTGTAACAGAAGAGTTTTCGTCCAAAACCCTGACACTTCGAAAGAGATTGTCCAGTTCGCACACGAAGTTCATCCAGTTTTTGCCGCAACCCTCTCAACTTTTTAGCACATGCTACCTGGGTGAAATTATGATACCATGCCAAGTTTCAACCATTTCAGAGTTCATTTGCAGTGATTTTCAATCTCAGGGTCATCTTAGCTCAAAATAAATCATGAAATGCATGAAAAATAATAAATGAAGTCAGAAAAGGGTTGAAAAGTGATGATGTGGCTTTGAATGGTGCATATTGAATGCAGAAAAAGTCTTGAGTTGAAATATGTTTAAAAAATTGAAATCCTTTTGTAACAGAAGAGTTTTCGTCCAAAACCCTCACACTTCGAAAGAGATTGTCCAGTTCTTACACGAAGTGCAACCAGTTTTTGCCGTAACCCTCTCAACTTTTTAGCACATGCTACGTGCGTGAAATTATGATACCATGCCAATTTTCAACCATTTCAGAGTTCATTTGCAGTGATTTTCAATCTCAGGGTCATCTTAGCTCAAAATAAATCATGAAATGCATGAAAAATAGCAAATGAAGTCAGAAATGGGTTGAAAAGTGATGATGTTGCTTTGAATGGTGCATATTGAATGCAGAAAAGTCTTGAGTTCAAATATGTTTAAAAAATTGAAATCCTTTTGTAACAGAAGAGTTTTCGTCCAAAACCCTGAGACTTCGAAAGAGATTGTGCAGTTCGCACACGAAGTGCATCCAGTTTTTGCCGTAACCCTCTCAACTTTTTAGCACATGCTACGTGGGTGAAATTATGATACCATGCCAATTTTCAACCATTTCAGAGGTCATTTGCAGTGATTTTCAATCTCAGGGTCATCTTAGCTCAAAATAAATCATGAAATGCATGAAAAATAGCAAATGAAGTCAGAAAAGGGTTGAAAAGTGATGATGTGGCTTTGAATGGTGCATATTGAATGTAGAAAAAGTCTTGAGTTCAAATCTGTTTAAAAATTGAAATCCTTTTGTAACAGAAGAGTTTTCGTCCAAAACCCTGACACTTCGAAAGAGATTGTCCAGTTCGCACACGAAGTGCATCCAGTTTTTCCGCAACCCTCTCAACTTTTTAGCACATGCTACGTGGGTGAAATTAGGATACCATGACAATTTTCAACCATTTCAGAGTTCATTTGCAGTGATTTTCAATCTCAGGGTCATCTTAGCTCAAAATAAATCATGAAATGCATGGAAAATAGCAAATGAAGTCAGAAAAGGGTTGAAAAGTGATGATGTGGCTTTGAATGGTGCATATTGAATGCAGAAAAAGTCTTGAGTTCAAATATGTTTAAAAAATTGAAATCCTTTTGTAACAGAAGAGTTTTCGTCCAAAACCCTGACACTTCGAAAGAGATTGTCCAGTTCGCACACGAAGTTCATCCAGTTTTTGCCGCAACCCTCTCAACTTTTTAGCACATGCTACGTGTGTGAAATTATGATACAATGCCAAGTTTCAACCATTTCAGAGTTCATTTGCAGTGATTTTCAATCTCACGGTCATCTTAGCTCAAAATAAATCATGAAATGCATGAAAAATAGCAAATGAAGTCAGAAAAGGGTTGAAAAGTGATGATGTGGCTTTGAATGGTGCATATTGAATGCAGAAAAAGTCTTGAGTGAAATATGTTTAAAAAATTGAAATCCTTTTGTAACAGAAGAGTTTTCGTCCAAAACCCTCACACTTCGAAAGAGATTGTCCAGTTCGCACACGAAGTGCAACCAGTTTTTGCCGTAACCCTCTCAACTTTTTAGCACATGCTACGTGGGTGAAATTATGATACCATGCCAATTTTCAACCATTTCAGAGTTCATTTGTTGTGATTTTCAATCTCAGGGTCATCTTAGTTCAAAATAAATCATGAATTGCATGAAAAATAGCAAATGAAGTCAGAAAAGGGTTGAAAAGTGATGATGTGGCTTTCAATGGTGCATATTGAATGCAGAAAAAGTCTTGAGTTCAAATATGTTTAAAAAATTGAAATCCTTTTGTAAGAGAAGAGTTTTCGTCCAAAACCCTGACACTTCGAAAGAGATTGTCCAGTTCGTACACGAAGTGCATCCAGTTTTTGCCGTAACCCTCTCAACTTTTTAGCACATGCTACGTGGGTGAAATTATGATACCATGCCAATTTTCAACCATTTCAGAGTTCATTTGCAGTGATTTTCAATCTCAGGGTCATCTTAGCTCAAAATAAATCATGAAATGCATGAAAAATAGCAAATGAAGTCAGAAAAGGGTTGAAAAGTGATGATGTGGCTTTGAATGGTGCATATTGAATGCAGAAAAAGTCTTGAGTTCAAATATGTTTAAAAAATTGAAATCCTTTTGTAAAAGAAGAGTTTTCGTCCAAAACCCTGACACTTCGAAAGAGATTGTCCAGTTCGCACACGAAGTGCATCCAGTTTTTGCTGTAACCCTCTCAACTTTTTAGCACATGCTACGTGGGTGAAATTATGATACCATGCCAATTTTGAACCATTTCAGAGTTCATTCGCAGTGATTTTCAATCTCAGGGTCATCTTAGCTCAAAATAAATCATGAAATGCATGAAAAATAGCAAATAAAGTCTGAAAAGGGTTGAAAACTGATGATGTGGCTTTGAATGGTGCATATTGAATGCAGAAAAAGTCTTGAGTTCAAATATGTTTAAAAAATTGAAATCCTTTTGTAAAAGAAGAGTTTTCGTCCAAAACCCTGACACTTCGAAAGAGATTGTCCAGTTCGCACACGAAGTGCATCCAGTTTTTGCTGTAACCCTCTCAACTTTTTAGCACATGCTACGTGGGTGAAATTATGACACCATGCCAATTTTCAACCATTTCAGAGTTCATTTGCAGTGATTTTCAATCTCAGGGTCATCTTAGCTCAAAATAAATCATGAAATGCATGAAAAATAGCAAATGAAGTCAGAAAAGGGTTGAAAAGTGATGATGTGGCTTTGAATGGTGCATATTGAATGCAGAAAAAGTCTTGAGTTCAAATATGTTTAAAAAATTGAAATCCTTTTGTAACAGAAGAGTTTTCGTCCAAAACCCTGACACTTCGAAAGAGATTGTCCAGTTCGCACACGAAGTGCATCCAGTTTTTGCTGTAACCCTCTCAACTTTTTAGCACATGCTACGTGGGTGAAATTATGATACCATGACAATTTTCAACCATTTCAGAGTTCATTCGCAGTGATTTTCAATCTCAGGGTCATCTTAGCTCAAAATAAATCATGAAATGCATGAAAAATAGCAAATGAAGTCAGAAAAGGGTTGAAAAGTGATGATGTGGCTTTGAATGGTGCATATTGAATGTAGAAAAAGTCTTGAGTTCAAATATGTTTAAAAAATTGAAATCCCTTTGTAACAGAAGAGTTTTCGTCCAAAACCCTGACACTTCGAAAGAGATTGTCCAGTTCGCACACGAAGTTCATCCAGTTTTTGCCGCAACCCTCTCAACTTTTTAGCACATGCTACCTGGGTGAAATTATGATACCATGCCAAGTTTCAACCATTTCAGAGTTCATTTGCAGTGATTTTCAATCTCAGGGTCATCTTAGCTCAAAATAAATCATGAAATGCATGAAAAATAATAAATGAAGTCAGAAAAGGGTTGAAAAGTGATGATGTGGCTTTGAATGGTGCATATTGAATGCAGAAAAAGTCTTGAGTTGAAATATGTTTAAAAAATTGAAATCCTTTTGTAACAGAAGAGTTTTCGTCCAAAACCCTCACACTTCGAAAGAGATTGTCCAGTTCTTACACGAAGTGCAACCAGTTTTTGCCGTAACCCTCTCAACTTTTTAGCACATGCTACGTGCGTGAAATTATGATACCATGCCAATTTTCAACCATTTCAGAGTTCATTTGCAGTGATTTTCAATCTCAGGGTCATCTTAGCTCAAAATAAATCATGAAATGCATGAAAAATAGCAAATGAAGTCAGAAATGGGTTGAAAAGTGATGATGTTGCTTTGAATGGTGCATATTGAATGCAGAAAAGTCTTGAGTTCAAATATGTTTAAAAAATTGAAATCCTTTTGTAACAGAAGAGTTTTCGTCCAAAACCCTGAGACTTCGAAAGAGATTGTGCAGTTCGCACACGAAGTGCATCCAGTTTTTGCCGTAACCCTCTCAACTTTTTAGCACATGCTACGTGGGTGAAATTATGATACCATGCCAATTTTGAACCATTTCAGAGGTCATTTGCAGTGATTTTCAATCTCAGGGTCATCTTAGCTCAAAATAAATCATGAAATGCATGAAAAATAGCAAATAAAGTCAGAAAAGGGTTGAAAAGTGATGATGTGGCTTTCAATGGTGCATATTGAATGCAGAAAAAGTATTGAGTTCAAATATGTTTAAAAAATTGAAATCCTTTTGTAACAGAAGAGTTTTCGTCCAAAACACTCACACTTCGAAAGAGATTGTCCAGTTCGCACACGAAGAGCATCCAACTTTTGCCGTAACCCTCTCAACTTTTTAGCACATGCTACATGGGTGAAATTATGATACCATGCCAATTTTCAACCATTTCAGAGTTCATTTGCAATGATTTTTAATCTCAGGGTCATCTAAGCTCAAAATAAATCATGAAATGCATGAAAAATAGCAAATGAAGTCAGAAAAGGGTTGACAAGTGATGATGTGGCTTTGAATGGTGCATATTGAATGCAGAAAAAGTCTTGAGTTCAAATATGTTTAAAAAATTGAAATCCTTTTGTAACAGAAGAGTTTTCGTCCAAAACCCTCACACTTCGAAAGAGATTGTCCAGTTCGCACACGAAGTGCATCCAGTTTTTGCCGTAACCCTCTCAACTTTTTAGCACATGCTACGTGGGTGAAATTATGATACCATGCCAATGTTCAACCATTTCAGAGTTCATTTGCAGTGATTTTCAATCTCAGGGTCATCTTAGCTCAAAATAAATCATGAAATACATGAAAAATAGCAAATGAAGTCAGAAAAGGGTTGAAAAGTGATGATGTGGCTTTCAATGGTGCATATTGAATGCAGAAAAAGTCTTGAGTTCAAATATGTTTAAAAAATTGAAATCCTTTTGTAACAGAAGAGTTTTCGTCCAAAACCCTCACACTTCGAAAGAGATCGTCCAGTTCGTACACGAAGTGCATCCAGTTTTTGCCGTAACCCTCTCAACTTTTTACCACATTCTACGTGGGTGAAATTATGATACCATGACAATTTTCAACCATTTCAGAGTTCATTTGCAATGATTTTCAATCTCAGGGTCATCTTAGCTCAAAATAAATCATGAAATGCATGAAAAATAGCAAATGAAGTCAGAAAATGGTTGAAAAGTGATGATGTGGCTTTCAATGGTGCATATTGAATGCAGAAAAAGTCTTGAGTTCAAATCTGTTTAAAAAATTGAAATCCTTTTGTAATCGAAGAGTTTTCGTCCAAAACCCTCACACTTCGAAAGAGATTGTCCATTTCGCACACGAAGTGCATCCAGTTTTTGCCGTAACCCTCTCAACTTTTTAACACATGCTACGTGGGTGAAATTATGATACCATGACAATTTTCAACCATTTCAGAGTTCATTTGCAGTGATTTTCAATCTCAGGGTCATCTTAGCTCAAAATATATCATGAAATGCATGAAAAATAGCAAATGAAGTCAGATAAGGGTTGAAAAGTGATGATGTGGCTTTCAATCGTGCATATTGAATGCAGAAAAAGTCTTGATGTCAAATATGTTTAAATAATTGAAATCCTTTTGTAACAGAAGAGTTTTCGTCCAAAACCCTGACACTTCGAAAGAGATTGTCCATTTCGCACACGAAGTGCATCCAGTTTTTGCCGTAACCCTCTCAACTTTTTAGCACATTCTACGTGGGTGAAATTATGATACCATGACAATTTTCAACCATTTCAGAGTTCATTTGCAGTGATTTTCAATCTGAGGGTCATCTTAGCTCAAAATAAATCATGAAATGCATGAAAAAAAGCAAATCAAGTCAGAAAAGGGTTGAAAAATGATGATGTGGCTTTCAATGGTGCATATTGAATGCAGAAAAAGTCTTGAGTTCAAATCTGTTTAAAAAATTGAAATCCTTTTGTAACAGAAGAGTTTTCGTCCAAAACCATCACACTTCGAAAGAGATTGTCCAGTTCGTACCCGAAGTGCATCCAGTTTTTGCCGTAACCCTCTCAACTTTTTAGCACATTCTACGTGGGAGAAATTATGATACCATGCCAATTTTCAACCATTTCAGAGTTCATTTGTAGTGATTTTCAATCTCAGGGTCATCTTAGCTCAAAATAAATCATTAAATGGTTAAAAAATAGCAAATGAAGTCAGAAAAGGGTTGAAAAGTGATGATGTGGCTTTGAATGGTGCATATTGAATGCAGAAAAAGTCTTGAGTTCAAATCTGTTTAAAAAATTGAAATCCTTTTGTAACAGAAGAGTTTTCGTCCAAAACCCTGACACTTCGAAAGAGATTGTCCAGTTCGCACACGAAGTGCATCCAGTTTTTGCCGCAACCCTCTCAACTTTTTAGCACATGCTACGTGGGTGAAATTATGATACCATGACAATTTTCAACCATTTCAGAGTTTATTTGCAGTGATTTTCAATCTCAGGGTCATCTTAGCTCAAAATAAATCATGAAATACATGAAAAATAGCAAATGAAGTCAGAAAAGGGTTGAAAAGTGATGATGTGGCTTTCAATGGTGCATATTGAATGCAGAAAAAGTCTTGAGTTCAAATCTGTTTAAAAAATTGAAATCCTTTTGTAACAGAAGAGTTTTCGTCCAAAACCGTGACACTTCGAAAGAGATTGTCCAGTTCGCACTCGAAGTGCATCCAGTTTTTGCCGCATCCCTCTCAACTTTTTAGCACATGCTACGTGGGTGAAATTATGATACCATGCCAATTTTCAACCATTTCAGAGTTCATTTGCTGTGATTTTCAAGCTCAGGGTCATCTTAGCTCAAAATAAATCATGAAATGCATGAAAAATAGCAAATGAAGTCAGAAAAGGGTTGAAAAGTGATGATGTGGCTTTGAATGGTGCATATTGAATGCAGAAAAAGTCTTGAGTTCAAATATGTTTAAAAAATTGAAATCCTTTTGTAACAGAAGAGTTTTCGTGCGAAACCCTGACACTTCGAAAGAGATTGTCCAGTTCGCAGACGAAGTGCATCCAGTTTTTGCCGTAACAGTCTCAACTTTTTAGCACATGCTACATGGGTGAACTTATGATACCATGCCAAATTTCAACCATTTCAGAGTTCATTTGCAGTGATTTTCAATCTCAGGGTCATCTTAGCTCAAAATAAATCATGAAATGCATGAAAAATAGCAAATGAAGTCAGAAAAGGGTTGAAAAGTGATGATGTGGCTTTGAATGGTGCATATTGAATGTAGAAAAAGTCTTGAGTTCAAATATGTTTAAAAAATTGAAATCCTTTTGTAACAGAAGAGTTTTCGTCCAAAACCCTCACACTTCGAAAGAGATTGTCCAGTTCGCACACGAAGTGCATCCAGTTTTTGCCGTAACCCTCTCAACTTTTTAGCACATGCTACGTGGGTGAAATTATGATACCATGCCAATTTTCAACCATTTCAGAGTTCATTTGCAGTGATTTTCAATCTCAGGGTCATCTTAGCTCAAAATAAATCATGAAATGCATGAAAAATAGCAAATGAAGTCAGAAAAGGGTTGAAAAGTGATGATGTGGCTTTGAATGGTGCATATTGAATGTAGAAAAAGTCTTGAGTTCAAATCTGTTTAATAAAATTGAAATCCTTTTGTAACAGAAGAGTTTTCGTCCAAAACCCTGACACTTCGAAAGAGATTGTCCAGTTCGCACACGAAGTGCATCCAGTTTTTGCCGTAACCCTCTCAACTTTTTAGCACATTCTACGTGGGTGAAATTATGATACCATGACAATTTCAACCATTTCAGAGTTCATTTGCAATGATTTTCAATCTCAGGGTCATCTTAGCTCAAAATAAATCATGAAATGCATGAAAAATAGCAAATGAAGTCAGAAAATGGTTGAAAAGTGATGATGTGGCTTTCAATGGTGCATATTGAATGCAGAAAAAGTCTTGAGTTCAAATCTGTTTAAAAAATTGAAATCCTTTTGTAACAGAAGAGTTTTCGTCCAAAACCATGACACTTCGAAAGGGATTGTCCAGTTCGCACACGAAGTACATCCAGTTTTTGCAGCAACCCTCTCAACTTTCTAGCACAGGCTACGTGGGTGAAATTATGATACCATGAAAAGTTTCAACCATTTCAGAGTTCATTTGCAGTGATTTTCAATCTCAGGGTCATCTTAGCTCAAAATAAATCATGAAATGCATGGAAAATAACAAATGAAGTCAGAAAAGGGTTGAAAAGTGATGATGTGGCTTTCAATGGTGCATATTGAATGCAGGAAAAGTCTTGAGTTCAAATATGTTTAAAAAATTGAAATCCTTTTGTAACAGAAGAGTTTTCGTCCAAAACCCTCACACTTCGAAAGAGATTGTCCAGTTCGCACACGAAGTGCATCCAACTTTTGCCGTAACCCTCTCAACTTTTTAGCACATGCTACATGGGTGAAATTATGATACCATGCCAATTTCCAACCATTTCAGAGTTCATTTGCAATGATTTTTAATCTCAGGGTCATCTAAGCTCAAAATAAATCATGAAATGCATGAAAAATAGCAAATGAAGTCAGAAAAGGGTTGACAAGTGATGATGTGGCTTTGAATGGTGCATATTGAATGCAGAAAAAGTCTTGAGTTCAAATATGTTTAAAAAATTGAAATCCTTTTGTAACAGAAGAGTTTTCGTCCAAAACCCTCACACTTCGAAAGAGATTGTCCAGTTCGCACACGAAGTGCATCCAGTTTTTGCCGTAACCCTCTCAACTTTTTAGCACATGCTACGTGGGTGAAATTATGATACCATGCCAATTTTCAACCATTTCAGAGTTCATTTGCAGTGATTTTCAATCTCAGGGTCATCTTAGCTCAAAATAAATCATGAAATGCATGAAAAATAGCAAATGAAGTCAGAAAAGGGTTGAAAAGTGATGATGTGGCTTTGAATGGTGCACATTGAATGTAGAAAAAGTCTTGAGTTCAAATCTGTTTAAAAAATTGAAATCCTTTTGTAACAGAAGAGTTTTCGTCCAAAACCCTCACACTTCGAAAGAGATTGTCCAGTTCGCACACGAAGTGCATCCAGTTTTTGCCGCAACCCTCTCAACTTTTTAGCACATGCTACGTGGGTGAAATTATGATACCATGACAATTTTCAACCATTTCAGAGTTCATTTGCAGTGATTTTCAATCTCAGGGTCATCTTAGCTCAAAATAAATCATGAAATGCATGAAAAATAGCAAATGAAGTCAGAAAAGGGTTGAAAAGTGATGATGTGGCTTTCAATGGTGCATATTGAATGCAGAAAAAGTCTTGAGTTCAAATATGTTTAAAAAATTGAAATCCTTTTGTAACAGAAGAGTTTTCGTCCAAAACCCTCACACTTCGAAAGAGGTTGTCCAGTTCGTACACGAAGTGCATCCAGTTTTTGCCGTAACCCTCTCAACTTTTTAGCACATTCTACGTGGGTGAAATTATGATACCATGACAATTTTCAACCATTTCAGAGTTCATTTGCAATGATTTTCAATCTCAGGGTCGTCTTAGCTCAAATTAAATCATGAAATGCATGAAAAATAGCAAATGAAGTCAGAAAATGGTTGAAAAGTGATGATGTGGCTTTGAATGGTGCATATTGAATGCAGAAAAAGTCTTGAGTTCAAATATGTTTAAAAAATTGAAATCCTTTTGTAACAGAAGAGTTTTCGTCCAAAACCCTCACACTTCAAAAGAGATTGTCCAGTTCGCACACGAAGTGCATCCAGTTTTTGCCGTAACCCTCTCAACTTTTTAGCACATGCTACGTGGGTGAAATTATGATACCATGACAATTTTCAACCATTTCAGAGTTCATTTGCAATGATTTTCAATCTCAGGGTCATCTTAGCTCAAAATAAATCATGAAATGCATGAAAAATAGCAAATGAAGTCAGAAAAGGGTTGAAAAGTGATGATGTGGCTTTGAATGGTGCATATTGAATGTAGAAAAAGTCTTGAGTTCAAATCTGTTTAAAAAATTGAAATCCTTTTGTAACAGAAGAGTTTTCGTCCAAAACCCTCACACTTCGAAAGAGATTGTCCAGTTCGCACACGAAGTGCATCCAGTTTTTGCCGCAACCCTCTCAACTTTTTAGCACATGCTACGTGGGTGAAATTATGATACCATGACAATTTTCAACCATTTCAGAGTTCATTTGCAATGATTTTCAATCTCAGGGTCATCTTAGCTCAAAATAAATCATGAAATGCATGAAAAATAGCAAATGAAGTCAGAAAAGGGTTGAAAAGTGATGATGTGGCTTTGAATGGTGCATATTGAATGTAGAAAAAGTCTTGAGTTCAAATCTGTTTAAAAAATTGAAATCCTTTTGTAACAGAAGAGTTTTCATCCAAAACCCTCACACTTCGAAAGAGATTGTCCAGTTCACACACGAAGTGCATCCAGTTTTTGCCGCAACCCTCTCAACTTTTTAGCACATGCTACGTGGGTGAAATTATGAAACCATGACAATTTTCAACCATTTCAGAGTTCATTTGCAGTGATTTTCAATCTCAGGGTCATCTTAGCTCAAAATAAATCATGAAATACATGAAAAATAGCAAATGAAGTCAGAAAAGGGTTGAAAAGTGATGATGTGGCTTTGAATGGTGCATATTGAATGTAGAAAAAGTCTTGAGTTGAAATCTGTTTAAAAAATTGAAATCCTTTTGTAACAGAAGAGTTTTCGTCCAAAACCCTCACACTTCGAAAGAGATTGTCCAGTTCGCACACGAAGTGCATCCAGTTTTTGCCGCAACCCTCTCAACTTTTTAGCACATGCTACGTGGGTGAAATTATGATACCATGAGAATTTTCAACCATTTCAGAGTTCATTTGCAGTGATTTTCAATCTCAGGGTCATCTTAGCTCAAAATAAATCATGAAATACATGAAAAATAGCAAATGAAGTCAGAAAAGGGTTGAAAAGTGATGATGTTGCTTTGAATGGTGCATATTGAATGTAGAAAAAGTCTTGAGTTCAAATCTGTTTAAAAAATTGAAATCCTTTTGTAACAGAAGAGTTTTCGTCCAAAACCCTGACACTTCGAAAGAGATTGTCCAGTTCGCACACGAAGTGCATCCAGTTTTTGCCGTAACCCTCTCAACTTTTTAGCACATTCTACGTGGGTGAAATTATGATACCATGACAATTTTCAACCATTTCAGAGTTCATTTGCAGTGATTTTCAATCTCAGGGTCATCTTAGCTCAAAATAAATCATGAAATGCATGAAAAATAGCAAATGAAGTCAGAAAATGGTTGAAAAGTGATGATGTGGCTTTCAATGGTGCATATTGAATGCAGAAAAAGTCTTGAGTTCAAATCTGTTTAAAAAATTGAAATCCTTTTGTAACAGAAGAGTTTTCGTCCAAAACCATGACACTTCGAAAGGGATTGTCCAGTTCGCACACGAAGTACATCCAGTTTTTGCCGCAACCCTCTCAACTTTCTAGCACAAGCTACGTGGGTGAAATTATGATACCATGACAATTTTCAACCATTTCAGAGTTCATTTGCAGTAATTTTCAATCTCAGGGTCATCTTAGCTCAAAATAAATCATGAAGTGCATGGAAAATAACAAATGAAGTCAGAAAAGGGTTGAAAAGTGATGATGTGGCTTTCAATGGTGCATATTGAATGCAGGAAAAGTCTTGAGTTCAAATATGTTTAAAAAATTGAAATCCTTTTGTAACAGAAGAGTTTTCGTCCAAAACCCTCACACTTCGAAAGAGATTGTCCAGTTCGCACACGAAGTGCATCCAACTTTTGCCGTAACCCTCTCAACTTTTTAGCACATGCTACATGGGTCAAATTATGATACCATGCCAATTTTCAACCATTTCAGAGTTCATTTGCAATGATTTTTAATCTCAGGGTCATCTAAGCTCAAAATAAATCATGAAATGCATGAAAAATAGCAAATGAAGTCAGAAAAGGGTTGACAAGTGATGATGTGGCTTTGAATGGTGCATATTGAATGCAGAAAAAGTCTTGAGTTCAAATATGTTTAAAAAATTGAAATCCTTTTGTAACAGAAGAGTTTTCGTCCAAAACCCTCACACTTCGAAAGAGATTGTCCAGTCCGCACACGAAGTGCATCCAGTTTTTGCCGTAACCCTCTCAACTTTTTAGCACATGCTACGTGGGTGAAATTATGATACCATGCCAATTTTCAACCATTTCAGAGTTCATTTGCAGTGATTTTCAATCTCAGGGTCATCTTAGCTCAAAATAAATCATGAAATGCATGAAAAATAGCAAATGAAGTCAGAAAAGGGTTGAAAAGTGATGATGTGGCTTTGAATGGTGCACATTGAATGTAGAAAAAGTCTTGAGTTCAAATCTGTTTAAAAAATTGAAATCCTTTTGTAACAGAAAAGTTTTCGTCCAAAACCCTCACACTTCGAAAGAGATTGTCCAGTTCGCACACGAAGTGCATCCAGTTTTTGCCGCAACCCTCTCAACTTTTTAGCACATGCTACGTGGGTGAAATTATGATACCATGACAATTTTCAACCATTTCAGAGTTCATTTGCTGTGATTTTCAATCTCAGGGTCATCTTAGCTCAAAATAAATCATGAAATGCATGAAAAATAGCAAATGAAGTCAGAAAAGGGTTGAAAAGTGATGATGTGGCTTTCAATGGTGCATATTGAATGCAGAAAAAGTCTTGAGTTCAAATATTTTTAAAAAATTGAAATCCTTTTGTAACAGAAGAGTTTTCGTCCAAAACCCTCACACTGCGAAAGAGGTTGTCCAGTTCGTACACGAAGTGCATCCAGTTTTTGCCGTAACCCTCTCAACTTTTTAGCACATTCTACGTGGGTGAAATTATGTTACCATGACAATTTTCAACCATTTCAGAGTTCATTTGCAATGATTTTCAATCTCAGGGTCGTCTTAGCTCAAATTAAATCATGAAATGCATGAAAAATAGCTAATGAAGTCAGAAAATGGTTGAAAAGTGATGATGTGGCTTTGAATGGTGCATATTGAATGCAGAAAAAGTCTTGAGTTCAAATATGTTTAAAAAATTGAAATCCTTTTGTAACAGAAGTGTTTTCGTCCAAAACCCTCACACTTCGAAAGAGATTGTCCAGTTCGCACACGAAGTGCATCCAGTTTTTGCCGTAACCCTCTCAACTTTTTAGCACATGCTACGTGGGTGAAATTATGATACCATGCCAATTTTCAACCATTTCAGAGTTCATTTGCAATGATTTTCAATCTCAGGGTCATCTTAGCTCAAAATAAATCATGAAATGCATGAAAAATAGCAAATGAAGTCAGAAAAGGGTTGAAAAGTGATGATGTGGCTTTGAATGGTGCATATTGAATGCAGAAAAAGTCTTGAGTTCAAATATGTTTAAAAAATTGAAATCCTTTTGTAACAGAAGAGTTTTCGCCAAAACCCTGACACTTCGAAAGTGATTGTCCAGTCCGCACGTGAAGTGCATCCAGTTTTTGTCGTAACCCTCTCAACTTTTTAGCACATGCTACGTGGGTGAAATTATGATACCATGCCAATTTTCAACCATTTCAGAGTTCATTTGCAGTGATTTTCTATCTCAGGGTCATCTTAGCTCAAAATAAATCATGAAATGCATGAAAAATAGCAAATGAAGTCAGAAAAGGGTTGAAAAGTGATGATGTTGCTTTGAATGGTGCATATTGAATGTAGAAAAAGTCTTGAGTTCAAATATGTTTAAAAAATTGAAATCCTTTTGTAACAGAAGAGTTTTCGTCCAAAACCCTCACACTTCGAAAGAGATTGTCCAGTTCGCACACGAAGTGCATCCAGTTTTTGCCGTAACCCTCTCAACTTTTTAGCACATTCTACGTGGGTGAAATTATGATACCATGCCAATTTTCAACCATTTCAGAGTTCATTTGCAGTGATTTTCAATCTCAGGGTCATCTTAGCTCAAAATAAATCATGAAATGCATGAAAAATAGCAAATGAAGTCAGAAAAGGGTTGAAAAGTGATGATGTGGCTTTGAATGGTGCATATTGAATGTAGAAAAAGTCTTGAGTTCAAATCTGTTTAAAAAATTGAAATCCTTTTGTAACAGAAGAGTTTTCGTCCAAAACCATGACACTTCGAAAGAGATTGTCCAGTTCGCACACGAAGTGCATCCAGTTTTTGCCGCAGCCCTCTCAACTTTTTAGCACATGCTACGTGGGTGAAATTATGATACCATGCCAATTTTCAACCATTTCAGAGTTCATTTGCAGTGATTTTCAATCTCAGGGTCATCTTAGCTCAAAATAAATCATGAAATGCATGAAAAATAGCAAATGAAGTCAGAAAAGGGTTGAAAAGTGATGATGTGGCTTTGAATGGTGCATATTGAATGCAGAAAAAGTCTTGAGTTTAAATATGTTTAAAAAATTGAAATCCTTTTGTAACAGAAGAGTTTTCGTCCAAAACCCTCACACTTCGAAAGAGATCGTCCAGTTCGTACACGAAGTGCATCCAGTTTTTGCCGTAACCCTCTCAACTTTCTAGCACATTCTACGTGGGTGAAATTATGATACCATGACAATTTTCAACCATTTCAGAGTTCATTTGCAATGATTTTCAATCTCAGGGTCATCTTAGCTCAAAATAAATCATGAAATGCATGAAAAATAGCAAATGAAGTCAGAAAAGGGTTGAAAAGTGATGATGTGGCTTTCAATGGTGCATATTGAATGCAGAAAAACTCTTGATGTCAAATATGTTTAAAAAATTGAAATCCTTTTGTAACAGAAGAGTTTTCGTCCAAAACCCTGACACTTCGAAAGAGATTGTCCATTTCGCACACGAAGTGCATCCAGTTTTTGCCGTAACCCTCTCAACTTTTTAACACATGCTACGTGGGTGAAATTATGATACCATGCCAATTTTCAACCATTTCAGAGTTCATTTGCAGTGATTTTCAATCTCAGGGTCATCTTAGCTCAAAATAAATCATGAAATGCATGAAAAATAGCAAATGAAGTCAGAAAAGGGTTGAAAAGTGATGATGTGGCTTTGAATGGTGCATATTGAATGCAGAAAAAGTCTTGAGTTCAAATATGTTTAAAAAATTGAAATCCTTTTGTAACAGAAGAGTTTTCGTGCAAAACCCTGACACTTCGAAAGAGATTGTCCAGTTCGCACACGAAGTGCATCCAGTTATTGCCGTAACCCTCTCAACTTGTTAGCACATGCTACGTGGGTGAAATTATGATACCATGCCAATTTTCAACCATTTCAGAGTTCATTTGCAGTGATTTTCAATCTCAGGGTCATCTTAGCTCAAAATAAATCATGAAATGCATGAAAAATAGCAAATGAAGTCAGAAAAGGGTTGAAAAGTGATGATGTGGCTTTGAATGGTGCATATTGAATGCAGAAAAAGTCTTGAGTTCAAATATGTTTAAAAAATTGAAATCCTTTTGTAACAGAAGAGTTTTCGTCCAAAACCCTCACACTTCGAAAGAGATTGTCCAGTTCGTACACGAAGTGCATCCAGTTTTTGCCGTAACCCTCTCAACTTTTTAGCACATTCTACGTGGGAGAAATTATGATACCATGCCAATTTTCAACCATTTCAGAGTTCACTTGCAGTGATTTTCAATCTCAGGGTCATCTTAGCTCAAAATAAATCATTAAATGCTTAAAAAATAGCAAATGAAATCAGAAAAGGGTTGAAAAGTGATGATGTGGCTTTGAATGGTGCATATTGAATGCAGAAAAAGTCTTGAGTTCAAATATGTTTAAAAAATTGAAATCCTTTTGTAACAGAAGAGTTTTCGCCAAAACCCTGACACTTCGAAAGTGATTGTCCAGTCCGCACGTGAAGTGCATCCAGTTTTTGTCGTAACCCTCTCAACTTTTTAGCACATGCTACGTGGGTGAAATTATGATACCATGACAATTTTCAACCATTTCAGAGTTCATTTGCAGTGATTTTCAATCTCAGGGTCATCTTAGCTCAAAATAAATCATGAAATGCATGAAAAATAGCAAATGAAGTCAGAAAAGGGTTGAAAAGTGATCATGTGGCTGTGAATGGTGCATATTGAATGCAGAAAAAGTCTTGAGTTCAAATATGTTTAAAAAATTGAAATCTCTTTGTAACAGAAGAGTTTTCGTGCAAAACCCTGACACTTCGAAAGAGATTGTCCAATTTGCACACGAAGTGCATCCAGTTTTTGCCGTAACTCTCTCAACTTTTTAGCACATGCTACGTGGGTGAAATTATGATACCATGCCAATTTTCAACCATTTCAGAGTTCATTTGCAGTGATTTTCAATCTCAGGGTCATCTTAGCTCAAAATAAATCATGAAATGCATGAAAAATAGCAAATGAAGTCAGAAAAGGGTTGAAAAGTGATGATGTGGCTTTGAATGGTGCATATTGAATGCAGAAAAAGTCTTGAGTTCAAATATGTTTAAAAAATTGAAATCCTTTTGTAAGAGAAGAGTTTTCGTCCAAAACCCTGACACTTCGAAAGAGATTGTCCAGTTCGCACACGAAGTGCATCCAGTTTTTGCCGCAACCCTCTCAACTTTTTAGCACATGCTACGTGGGTGAAATTAAGATACCATGACAATTTTCAACCATTTCAGAGTTCATTTGCAATGATTTTCAATCTCAGGGTCATCTTAGCTCAAAATAAATCATGAAATGCATGAAAAATAGCAAATGAAGTCAGAAAAGGGTTGAATAGTGATGATGTGGCTTTGAATGGTGCATATTGAATGCAGAAAAAGTCTTGAGTTCAAATATGTTTAAAAAATTGAAATCCTTTTGTAACAGAAGAGTTTTCGTCCAAAACCCTGACACTTCGAAAGAGATTGTCCAGTTCGCACACGAAGTGCATCCAGTTTTTGCCGTAACCCTCTCAACTTTTTAGCACATGCTACGTGGGTGAAATTATGATACCATGCCAATTTTCAACCATTTCAGAGTTCATTTGCAATGATTTTCAATCTCAGGGTCATCTTAGCTCAAAATAAATCATGAAATGCATGAAAAATAGCAAATGAAGTCAGAAAAGGGTTGAATAGTGATGATGTGGCTTTGAATGGTGCATATTGAATGCAGAAAAAGTCTTGAGTTCAAATATGTTTAAAAAATTGAAATCCTTTTGTAACAGAAGAGTTTTCGTCCAAAACCCTGACACTTCGAAAGAGATTGTCCATTTCGCACACGAAGTGCATCCAGTCTTTGCCGTAACCCTCTCAACTTTTTAGCACATGCTACGTGGGTGAAATTATGATACCATGCCAATTTTCAACCATTTCAGAGTTCATTTGCAATGATTTTCAATCTCAGGGTCATCTTAGCTCAAAATAAATCATGAAATGCATGAAAAATAGCAAATGAAGTCAGAAAAGGGTTGAATAGTGATGATGTGGCTTTGAATGGTGCATATTGAATGCAGAAAAAGTCTTGAGTTCAAATATGTTTAAAAAATTGAAATCCTTTTGTAACAGAAGAGTTTTCGCCAAAACCCTGACACTTCGAAAGTGATTGTCCAGTCCGCACGTGAAGTGCATCCAGTTTTTGTCGTAACCCTCTCAACTTTTTAGCACATGCTACGTCGGTGAAATTATGATACCATGACAATTTTCAACCATTTCAGAGTTCATTTGCAATGATTTTCAATCTCAGGGTCATCTTAGCTCAAAATAAATCATGAAATGCATGAAAAATAGCAAATGAAGTCAGAAAAGGGTTGAAAAGTGATGATGTGGCTTTGAATGGTGCATATTGAATGTAGAAAAAGTCTTGAGTTCAAATATGTTTAAAAAATTGAAATCCCTTTGTAACAGAAGAGTTTTCGTCCAAAACCCTGACACTTCGAAAGAGATTGTCCAGTTCGCACACGAAGTGCATCCAGTTTTTGCCGCAACCCTCTCAACTTTTTAGCACATGCTACGTGGGTGAAATTAAGATACCATGACAATTTTCAACCATTTCAGAGTTCATTTGCAGTGATTTTCAATCTCAGGGTCATCTTAGCTCAAAATAAATCATGAAATGCATGAAAAATAGCAAATGAAGTCAGAAAAGGGTTGAAAAGTGATGATGTGGCTTTGAATGGTGCATATTGAATGCATAAAAAGTCTTGAGTTCAAATATGTTTAAAAAATTGAAATCCTTTTGTAACAGAAGAGTTTTCGTCCAAAACCCTCACACTTCGAAAGAGATTGTCCAGTTCGCACACAAAGTTCATCCAGTTTTTGCCGCAACCCTCTCAACTTTTTAGCACATGCTACCTGGGTGAAATTATGATACCATGCCAAGTTTCAACCATTTCAGAGTTCATTTGCAGTGATTTTCAATCTCAGGGTCATCTTAGCTCAAAATAAATCATGAAATGCATGAAAAATAGCAAATGAAGTCAGAAAAGGGTTGAAAAGTGATGATGTGGCTTTGAATGGTGCATATTGAATGTAGAAAAAGTCTTGAGTTCAAATCTGTTTAAAAAATTGAAATCCTTTTGTAACAGAAGAGTTTTCGTCCAAAACCATGACACTTCGAAAGAGATTGTCCAGTTCGCACACGAAGTGCATCCAGTTTTTGCCGCAACCCTCTCAACTTTTTAGCACATGCTACGTGGGTGAAATTATGATACCATGCCAATTTTCAACCATTTCAGAGTTCATTTGCAGTGATTTTCAATCTCAGGGTCATCTTAGCTCAAAATAAATCATGAAATGCATGAAAAATAGCAAATGAAGTCAGAAAACGGTTGAAAAGTGATGATGTGGCTTTGAATGGTGCATATTGAATGTAGAAAAAGTCTTGAGTTCAAATCTGTTTAAAAAATTGAAATCCTTTTGTAAAAGAAGAGTTTTCGTCCAAAACCCTGACACTTCGAAAGAGATTGTCCAGTTCGCACACGAAGTGCATCCAGTTTTTGCCGCAACCCTCTCAACTTTTTAGCACAAGCTACGTGGGTGAAATTATGACACCATGCCAATTTTCAACCATTTCAGAGTTCATTTGCTGTGATTTTCAATCTCAGGGTCATCTTAGCTCAAAATAAATCATGAAATGCATGAAAAATAGCAAATGAAGTCAGAAAAGGGTTGAAAAGTGATGATGTGGCTTTGAATGGTGCATATTGAATGCAGAAAAAGTCTTGAGTTCAAATATGTTTAAAAAATTGAAATCCTTTTGTAACAGAAGAGTTTTCGTCCAAAACCCTGACACTTCGAAAGAGATTGTCCAGTTCGCACACGAAGTGCATCCAGTTTTTGCTATAACCCTCTCAACTTTTTAGCACATGCTACGTGGGTGAAATTATGATACCATGCCAATTTTGAACCATTTCAGAGTTCATTCGCAGTGATTTTCAATCTCAGGGTCATCTTAGCTCAAAATAAATCATGAAATGCATGAAAAATAGCAAATGAAGTCAGAAAAGGGTTGAAAAGTGATGATGTGGCTTTGAATGGTGCATATTGAATGTAGAAAAAGTCTTGAGTTCAAATCTGTTTAAAAAATTGAAATCCCTTTGTAACAGAAGAGTTTTCGTCCAAAACCCTGACACTTCGAAAGAGATTGTCCAGTTCGCACACGAAGTGCATCCAGTTTTTGCCGCAACCCTCTCAACTGTTTAGCACATGCTACGTGGGTGAAATTATGATACCATGACAATTTTCAACCATTTCAGAGTTCATTTGCAGTGATTTTCAATCTCAGGGTCATCTTAGCTCAAAATAAATCATGAAATGCATGAAAAATAGCAAATGAAGTCAGAAAAGGGTTGAAAAGTGATGATGTGGCTTTGAATGGTGCATATTGAATGCATAAAAAGTCTTGAGTTCAAATATGTTTAAAAAATTGAAATCCTTTTGTAACAGAAGAGTTTTCGTCCAAAACCCTGACACTTGGAAAGAGATTGTCCAGTTCGCACACGAAGTGCATCCAGTTTTTGCCGTAACCCTCTCAACTTTTTAGCACATGCTACGTGGGTGAAATTATGATACCATGCCAATTTTGAACCATTTCAGAGTTCATTCGCAGTGATTTTCAATCTCAGGGTCATCTTAGCTCAAAATAAATCATGAAATGCATGAAAAATAGCAAATGAAGTCAGAAAAGGGTTGAAAAGTGATGATGTGGCTTTGAATGGTGCATATTGAATGCAGAAAAAGTCTTGAGTTTAAATATGTTTAAAAAATTGAAATCCTTTTGTAACAGAAGAGTTTTCGTCCAAAACCCTCACACTTCGAAAGAGATCGTCCAGTTCGTACACGAAGTGCATCCAGTTTTTGCCGCAACCCTCTCAACTTTTTAGCACATGCTACGTGGGTGAAATTATGATACCATGCCAATTTTCAACCATTTCAGAGTTCATTTGTTGTGATTTTCAATCTCAGGGTCATCTTAGTTCAAAATAAATCATGAATTGCATGAAAAATAGCAAATGAAGTCAGAAAAGGGTTGAAAAGTGATGATGTGGCTTTGAATGGTGCATATTGAATGCAGAAAAAGTCTTGAGTTCAAATATGTTTAAAAAATTGAAATCCCTTTGTAACAGAAGAGTTTTCGTCCAAAACCCTGACACTTCGAAAGAGATTGTCCAGTTCGCACACGAAGTGCATCCAGTTTTTGCCGCAACCCTCTCAACTTTTTAGCACATGCTACGTGGGTGAAATTAAGATACCATGACAATTTTCAACCATTTCAGAGTTCATTTGCAGTGATTTTCAATCTCAGGGTCATCTTAGCTCAAAATAAATCATGAAATGCATGAAAAATAGCAAATGAAGTCAGAAAAGGGTTGAAAAGTGATGATGTGGCTTTGAATGGTGCATATTGAATGTAGAAAAAGTCTTGAGTTCAAATCTGTTTAAAAAATTGAAATCCTTTTGTAACAGAAGAGTTTTCATCCAAAACCATGACACTTCGAAAGAGATTGTCCAGTTCGCACACGAAGTGCATCCAGTTTTTGCCGCAACCCTCTCAACTTTTTAGCACATGCTACGTGGGTGAAATTATGACACCATGCCAATTTTCAACCATTTCAGAGTTCATTTGCTGTGATTTTCAATCTCAGGGTCATCTTAGCTCAAAATAAATCATGAAATGCATGAAAAATAGCAAATGAAGTCAGAAAAGGGTTGAAAAGTGATGATGTGGCTTTGAATGGTGCATATTGAATGCAGAAAAAGTCTTGAGTTCAAATATGTTTAAAAAATTGAAATCCTTTTGTAACAGAAGAGTTTTCGTCCAAAACCCTGACACTTCGAAAGAGATTGTCCAGTTCGCACACGAAGTGCATCCAGTTTTTGCTATAACCCTCTCAACTTTTTAGCACATGCTACGTGGGTGAAATTATGATACCATGCCAATTTTCAACCATTTCAGAGTTCATTCGCAGTGATTTTCAATCTCAGGGTCATCTTAGCTCAAAATAAATCATGAAATGCATGAAAAATAGCAAATGAAGTCAGAAAAGGGTTGAAAAGTGATGATGTGGCTTTGAATGGTGCATATTGAATGTAGAAAAAGTCTTGAGTTCAAATCTGTTTAAAAAATTGAAATCCCTTTGTAACAGAAGAGTTTTCGTCCAAAACCCTGACACTTCGAAAGAGATTGTCCAGTTCGCACACGAAGTGCATCAAGTTTTTGCCGCAACCCTCTCAACTGTTTAGCACATGCTACGTGGGTGAAATTATGATACCATGACAATTTTCAACCATTTCAGAGTTCATTTGCAGTGATTTTCAATCTCAGGGTCATCTTAGCTCAAAATAAATCATGAAATGCATGAAAAATAGCAAATGAAGTCAGAAAAGGGTTGAAAAGTGATGATGTGGCTTTGAATGGTGCATATTGAATGCATAAAAAGTCTTGAGTTCAAATATGTTTAAAAAATTGAAATCCTTTTGTAACAGAAGAGTTTTCGTCCAAAACCCTGACACTTCGAAAGAGATTGTCCAGTTCGCACACGAAGTGCATCTAGTTTTTGCTATAACCCTCTCAACTTTTTAGCACATGCTACGTGGGTGAAATTATGATACCATGCCAATTTTGAACCATTTCAGAGTTCATTCGCAGTGATTTTCAATCTCAGGGTCATCTTAGCTCAAAATAAATCATGAAATGCATGAAAAATAGCAAATGAAGTCAGAAAAGGGTTGAAAAGTGATGATGTGGCTTTGAATGGTGCATATTGAATGTAGAAAAAGTCTTGAGTTCAAATCTGTTTAAAAAATTGAAATCCCTTTGTAACAGAAGAGTTTTCGTCCAAAACCCTGACACTTCGAAAGAGATTGTCCAGTTCGCACACGAAGTGCATCCAGTTTTTGCCGCAACCCTCTCAACTTTTTAGCACATGCTACGTGGGTGAAATTAAGATACCATGACAATTTTCAACCATTTCAGAGTTCATTTGCAGTGATTTTCAATCTCAGGGTCATCTTAGCTCAAAATAAATCATGAAATGCATGAAAAATAGCAAATGAAGTCAGAAAAGGGTTGAAAAGTGATGATGTGGCTTTGAATGGTGCATATTGAATGCATAAAAAGTCTTGAGTTCAAATATGTTTAAAAAATTGAAATCCTTTTGTAACAGAAGAGTTTTCCTCCAAAACCCTCACACTTCGAAAGAGATTGTCCAGTTCGCACACGAAGTTCATCCAGTTTTTGCCGCAACCCTCTCAACTTTTTAGCACATGCTACCTGGGTGAAATTATGATACCATGCCAAGTTTCAACCATTTCAGAGTTCATTTGCAGTGATTTTCAATCTCAGGGTCATCTTAGCTCAAAATAAATCATGAAATGCATGAAAAATAGCAAATGAAGTCAGAAAAGGGTTGAAAAGTGATGATGTGGCTTTGAATGGTGCATATTGAATGTAGAAAAAGTCTTGAGTTCAAATCTGTTTAAAAAATTGAAATCCTTTTGTAACAGAAGAGTTTTCATCCAAAACCATGACACTTCGAAAGAGATTGTCCAGTTCGCACACGAAGTGCATCCAGTTTTTGCCGCAACCCTCTCAACTTTTTAGCACATGCTACGTGGGTGAAATTATGATACCATGCCAATTTTCAACCATTTCAGAGTTCATTTGCAGTGATTTTCAATCTCAGGGTCATCTTAGCTCAAAATAAATCATGAAATGCATGAAAAATAGCAAATGAAGTCAGAAAACGGTTGAAAAGTGATGATGTGGCTTTGAATGGTGCATATTGAATGTAGAAAAAGTCTTGAGTTCAAATCTGTTTAAAAAATTGAAATCCTTTTGTAAAAGAAGAGTTTTCGTCCAAAACCCTGACACTTCGAAAGAGATTGTCCAGTTCGCACATGAAGTGCATCCAGTTTTTGCCGCAACCCTCTCAACTTTTTAGCACATGCTACGTGGGTGAAATTATGACACCATGCCAATTTTCAACCATTTCAGAGTTCATTTGCTGTGATTTTCAATCTCAGGGTCATCTTAGCTCAAAATAAATCATGAAATGCATGAAAAATAGCAAATGAAGTCAGAAAAGGGTTGAAAAGTGATGATGTGGCTTTGAATGGTGCATATTGAATGCAGAAAAAGTCTTGAGTTCAAATATGTTTAAAAAATTGAAATCCTTTTGTAACAGAAGAGTTTTCGTCCAAAACCCTGACACTTCGAAAGAGATTGTCCAGTTCGCACACGAAGTGCATCCAGTTTTTGCTATAACCCTCTCAACTTTTTAGCACATGCTACGTGGGTGAAATTATGATACCATGCCAATTTTGAACCATTTCAGAGTTCATTCGCAGTGATTTTCAATCTCAGGGTCATCTTAGCTCAAAATAAATCATGAAATGCATGAAAAATAGCAAATGAAGTCAGAAAAGGGTTGAAAAGTGATGATGTGGCTTTGAATGGTGCATATTGAATGTAGAAAAAGTCTTGAGTTCAAATCTGTTTAAAAAATTGAAATCCCTTTGTAACAGAAGAGTTTTCGTCCAAAACCCTGACACTTCGAAAGAGATTGTCCAGTTCGCACACGAAGTGCATCCAGTTTTTGCCGCAACCCTCTCAACTGTTTAGCACATGCTACGTGGGTGAAATTATGATACCATGACAATTTTCAACCATTTCAGAGTTCATTTGCAGTGATTTTCAATCTCAGGGTCATCTTAGCTCAAAATAAATCATGAAATGCATGAAAAATAGCAAATGAAGTCAGAAAAGGGTTGAAAAGTGATGATGTGGCTTTGAATGGTGCATATTGAATGCATAAAAAGTCTTGAGTTCAAATATGTTTAAAAAATTGAAATCCTTTTGTAACAGAAGAGTTTTCGTCCAAAACCCTGACACTTCGAAAGAGATTGTCCAGTTCGCACACGAAGTGCATCCAGTTTTTGCCGTAACCCTCTCAACTTTTTAGCACATGCTACGTGGGTGAAATTATGATACCATGCCAATTTTGAACCATTTCAGAGTTCATTCGCAGTGATTTTCAATCTCAGGGTCATCTTAGCTCAAAATAAATCATGAAATGCATGAAAAATAGCAAATGAAGTCAGAAAAGGGTTGAAAAGTGATGATGTGGCTTTGAATGGTGCATATTGAATGCAGAAAAAGTCTTGAGTTCAAATATGTTTAAAAAATTGAAATCCTTTTGTAACAGAAGAGTTTTCGTCCAAAACCCTCACACTTCGAAAGAGATTGTCCAGTTCGTACACGAAGTGCATCCAGTTTTTGCCGTAACCCTCTCAACTTTTTAGCACATGCTACGTGGGTGAAATTATGATACCATGCCAATTTTGAACCATTTCAGAGTTCATTCGCAGTGATTTTCAATCTCAGGGTCATCTTAGCTCAAAATAAATCATGAATTGCATGAAAAATAGCAAATGAAGTCAGAAAAGGGTTGAAAAGTGATGATGTGGCTTTCAATGGTGCATATTGAATGCAGAAAAAGTCTTGAGTTCAAATATGTTTAAAAAATTGAAATCCTTTTGTAAGAGAAGAGTTTTCGTCCAAAACCCTGACACTTCGAAAGAGATTGTCCAGTTCGCACACGAAGTGCATCCAGTTTTTGCCGCAACCCTCTCAACTTTTTAGCACATGCTACGTGGGTGAAATTATGATACCATGCCAATTTTCAACCATTTCAGAGTTCATTATTTTGTGATTTTCAATCTCAGGGTCATCTTAGCTCAAAATAAATCATGAAATGCATGAAAAATAGCAAATGAAGTCAGAAATGGGTTGAAAAGTGATGATGTGGCTTTGAATGGTGCATATTGAATGCAGAAAAAGTCTTGAGTTCAAATCTGTTTAAAAAATTGAAATCCTTTTGTAACAGAAGAGTTTTCGTCCAAAACCATGACACTTCGAAAGAGATTGTCCAGTTCGCACACGAAGTGCATCCAGTTTTTGCCGCAACCCTCTCAACTTTTTAGCACATGCTACGTAGGTGAAATTATGATACCATGCCAATTTTCAACCATTTCAGAGTTCATTTGCAGTGATTTTCAATCTCAGGGTCATCTTAGCTCAAAATAAATCATGAAATGCATGAAAAATAGCAAATGAAGTCAGAAAAGGGTTGAAAAGTGATGATGTGGCTTTGAATGGTGCATATTGAATGCAGAAAAAGACTTGAGTTCAAATATGTTTAAAATATTGAAATCCTTTTGTAAAAGAAGAGTTTTCGTCCAAAACCCTCACACTTCGAAAGAGATTGTCCAGTTCGCACACGAAGTCCATCCAGTTTTTGCCGCAACACTCTCAACTTTTTAGCACATGCTACGTGGGTGAAATTATGATACCATGCCAAGTTTCAACCATTTCAGAGTTCATTTGCAGTGATTTTCAATCTCAGGGTCATATTAGCTCAAAATAAATCATGAAATGCATGAAAAATAGCAAATGAAGTCAGAAAAGGGTTGAAAAGTGATGATGTGGCTTTGAATGGTGCATATTGAATGCAGAAAAAGTCTTGAGTTCAAATATGTTTAAAAAATTGAAATCCTTTTGTAACAGAAGAGTTTTCGTCCAAAACCCTCACACTTCGAAAGAGATTGTCCAGTTCGCACACGAAGTGCAACCAGTTTTTGCCGTAACCCTCTCAACTTTTTAGCACATGCTACGTGGGTGAAATTATGATACCATGCCAATTTTCAACCATTTCAGAGTTCATTTGTTGTGATTTTCAATCTCAGGGTCATCTTAGTTCAAAATAAATCATGAAATGCTTGAAAAATAGCAAATGAAGTCAAAAAAGGGTTGAAAAGTGATGATGTGGCTTTCAATGGTGCATATTGAATGCAGAAAAAGTCTTGAGTTCAAATATGTTTAAAAAATTGAAATCCTTTTGTAAGAGAAGAGTTTTCGTCCAAAACCCTGACACTTCGAAAGAGATTGTCCAGTTCGTACACGAAGTGCATCCAGTTTTTGCCGTAACCCTCTCAACTTTTTAGCACATGCTACGTGGGTGAAATTATGATACCATGCCAATTTTCAACCATTTCAGAGTTCATTTGCAGTGATTTTCAATCTCAGGGTCATCTTAGCTCAAAATAAATCATGAAATGCATGAAAAATAGCAAATGAAGTCAGAAAAGGGTTGAAAAGTGATGATGTGGCTTTGAATGGTGCATATTGAATGCAGAAAAAGTCTTGAGTTCAAATATGTTTAAAAAATTGAAATCCTTTTGTAAAAGAAGAGTTTTCGTCCAAAACCCTGACACTTCGAAAGAGATTGTCCAGTTCGCACACGAAGTGCATCCAGTTTTTGCTGTAACCCTCTCAACTTTTTAGCACATGCTACGTGGGTGAAATTATGATATCATGCCAATTTTGAACCATTTCAGAGTTCATTCGCAGTGATTTTCAATCTCAGGGTCATCTTAGCTCAAAATAAATCATGAAATGCATGAAAAATAGCAAATGAAGTCTGAAAAGGGTTGAAAACTGATGATGTGGCTTTGAATGGTGCATATTGAATGTAGAAAAAGTCTTGAGTTCAAATATGTTTAAAAAATTGAAATCCTTTTGTAAAAGAAGAGTTTTCGTCCAAAACCCTGACACTTCGAAAGAGATTGTCCAGTTCGCACACGAAGTGCATCCAGTTTTTGCCGAAACCCTCTCAACTTTTTAGCACATGCTACCTGGGTGAAATTATGACACCATGCCAATTTTCAACCATTTCAGAGTTCATTTGCAGTGATTTTCAATCTCAGGGTCATCTTAGCTCAAAATAAATCATGAAATGCATGAAAAATAGCAAATGAAGTCAGAAAAGGGTTGAAAAGTGATGATGTGGCTTTGAATGGTGCATATTGAATGCAGAAAAAGTCTTGAGTTCAAATATGTTTAAAAAATTGAAATCCTTTTGTAACAGAAGAGTTTTCGTCCAAAACCCTGACACTTCGAAAGAGATTGTCCAGTTCGCACACGAAGTGCATCCAGTTTTTGCTGTAACCCTCTCAACTTTTTAGCACATGCTACGTGGGTGAAATTATGATACCATGACAATTTTCAACCATTTCAGAGTTCATTCGCAGTGATTTTCAATCTCAGGGTCATCTTAGCTCAAAATAAATCATGAAATGCATGAAAAATAGCAAATGAAGTCAGAAAAGGGTTGAAAAGTGATGATGTGGCTTTGAATGGTGCATATTGAATGTAGAAAAAGTTTTGAGTTCAAATATGTTTAAAAAATTGAAATCCCTTTGTAACAGAAGAGTTTTCGTCCAAAACCCTGACACTTCGAAAGAGATTGTCCAGTTCGCACACGAAGTTCATCCAGTTTTTGCCGCAACCCTCTCAACTTTTTAGCACATGCTACCTGGGTGAAATTATGATACCATGCCAAGTTTCAACCATTTCAGAGTTCATTTGCAGTGATTTTCAATCTCAGGGTCATCTTAGCTCAAAATAAATCATGAAATGCATGAAAAATAATAAATGAAGTCAGAAAAGGGTTGAAAAGTGATGATGTGGCTTTGAATGGTGCATATTGAATGCAGAAAAAGTCTTGAGTTGAAATATGTTTAAAAAATTGAAATCCTTTTGTAACAGAAGAGTTTTCGTCCAAAACCCTCACACTTCGAAAGAGATTGTCCAGTTCTTACACGAAGTGCAACCAGTTTTTGCCGTAACCCTCTCAACTTTTTAGCACATGCTACGTGCGTGAAATTATGATACCATGCCAATTTTCAACCATTTCAGAGTTCATTTGCAGTGATTTTCAATCTCAGGGTCATCTTAGCTCAAAATAAATCATGAAATGCATGAAAAATAGCAAATGAAGTCAGAAATGGGTTGAAAAGTGATGATGTTGCTTTGAATGGTGCATATTGAATGCAGAAAAGTCTTGAGTTCAAATATGTTTAAAAAATTGAAATCCTTTTGTAACAGAAGAGTTTTCGTCCAAAACCTTGAGACTTCGAAAGAGATTGTGCAGTTCGCACACGAAGTGCATCCAGTTTTTGCCGTAACCCTCTCAACTTTTTAGCACATGCTACGTGGGTGAAATTATGATACCATGCCAATTTTGAACCATTTCAGAGGTCATTTGCAGTGATTTTCAATCTCAGGGTCATCTTAGCTCAAAATAAATCATGAAATGCATGAAAAATAGCAAATGAAGTCAGAAAAGGGTTGAAAAGTGATGATGTGGCTTTGAATGGTGCATATTGAATGTAGAAAAAGTCTTGAGTTCAAATCTGTTTAAAAATTGAAATCCTTTTGTAACAGAAGAGTTTTCGTCCAAAACCCTGACACTTCGAAAGAGATTGTCCAGTTCGCACACGAAGTGCATCCAGTTTTTGCCGCAACCCTCTCAACTTTTTAGCACATGCTACGTGGGTGAAATTAGGATACCATGACAATTTTCAACCATTTCAGAGTTCATTTGCAGTGATTTTCAATCTCAGGGTCATCTTAGCTCAAAATAAATCATGAAATGCATGGAAAATAGCAAATGAAGTCAGAAAAGGGTTGAAAAGTGATGATGTGGCTTTGAATGGTGCATATTGAATGCAGAAAAAGTCTTGAGTTCAAATATGTTTAAAAAATTGAAATCCTTTTGTAACAGAAGAGTTTTCGTCCAAAACCCTGACACTTCGAAAGAGATTGTCCAGTTCGCACACGAAGTTCATCCAGTTTTTGCCGCAACCCTCTCAACTTTTTAGCACATGCTACCTGGGTGAAATTATGATACCATGCCAATTTTCAACCATTTCAGAGTTCATTTGCAGTGATTTTCAATCTCAGGGTCATCTTAGCTCAAAATAAATCATGAAATGCTTAAAAAATATCAAATGAACTCAGAAAAGGGTTGAAAAGTGATGATGTGGCTTTGAATGGTGCATATTGAATGCAGAAAAAGTCTTGAGTTCAAATATGTTTAAAAAATTGAAATCCTTTTGTAAGAGAAGAGTTTTCGTCCAAAACCGTGACACTTCGAAAGAGATTGTCCAGTCCGCACACGAAGTGCATCCAGTTTTTCCCGTAACTCTCTCAACTTTTTAGCCCATGCTACGTGGGTGAAATTATGATACCATGCCAATTTTCAACCATTTCAGAGTTCATTTGCTGTGATTTTCAAGCTCAGGGTCATCTTAGCTCAAAATAAATCATGAAATGCATGAAAAATAGCAAATGAAGTCAGAAAAGGGTTGAAAAGTGATGATGTGGCTTTGAATGGTGCATATTGAATGCAGAAAAAGTCTTGAGTTCAAATATGTTTAAAAAATTGAAATCCTTTTCTAACAGAAGAGTTTTCGTGCAAAACCCTGACACTTCGAAAGAGATTGTCCAGTTCGCACACGAAGTGCATCCAGTTTTTGCCGTAACCCTCTCAACTTTTTAGCACATGCTACGTGGGTGAAATTATGATACCATGCCAATTTTCAACCATTTCAGAGTTCATTTGCAGTGATTTTCAATCTCAAGGTCATCTTAGCTCAAAATAAATCATGAAATGCATGAAAAATAGCAAATGAAGTCAGAAAAGGGTTGAAAAGTGATGATGTGGCTTTGAATGGTGCATATTGAATGCAGAAAAAGTCTTGAGTTCAAATATGTTTAAAAAATTGAAATCCTTTTGTAACAGAAGAGTTTTCGTCCAAAACCCTCACACTTCGAAAGAGATTGTCCAGTTCGCACACGAAGTCCATCCAGTTTTTGCCGCAACCCTCTCAACTTTTTAGCACATGCTACGTGGGTGAAATTATGATACCATGCCAAGTTTCAACCATTTCAGAGTTCATTTGCAGTGATTTTCAATCTCAGGGTCATCTTAGCTCAAAATAAATCATGAAATGCATGAAAAATAGCAAATGAAGTCAGAAAAGGGTTGAAAAGTGATGATGTGGCTTTGAATGGTGCATATTGAATGCAGAAAAAGTCTTGAGTTCAAATATGTTTAAAAAATTGAAATCCTTTTGTAACAGAAGAGTTTTCGTCCAAAACCCTGACACTTCGAAAGAGATTGTCCAGTTCGCACACGAAGTGCATCCAGTTTTTGCTGTAACCCTCTCAACTTTTTAGCACATGCTACGTGGGTGAAATTATGATACCATGACAATTTTCAACCATTTCAGAGTTCATTCGCAGTGATTTTCAATCTCAGGGTCATCTTAGCTCAAAATAAATCATGAAATGCATGAAAAATAGCAAATGAAGTCAGAAAAGGGTTGAAAAGTGATGATGTGGCTTTGAATGGTGCATATTGAATGTAGAAAAAGTCTTGAGTTCAAATATGTTTAAAAAATTGAAATCCCTTTGTAACAGAAGAGTTTTCGTCCAAAACCCTGACACTTCGAAAGAGATTGTCCAGTTCGCACACGAAGTTCATCCAGTTTTTGCCGCAACCCTCTCAACTTTTTAGCACATGCTACCTGGGTGAAATTATGATACCATGCCAAGTTTCAACCATTTCAGAGTTCATTTGCAGTGATTTTCAATCTCAGGGTCATCTTAGCTCAAAATAAATCATGAAATGCATGAAAAATAATAAATGAAGTCAGAAAAGGGTTGAAAAGTGATGATGTGGCTTTGAATGGTGCATATTGAATGCAGAAAAAGTCTTGAGTTGAAATATGTTTAAAAAATTGAAATCCTTTTGTAACAGAAGAGTTTTCGTCCAAAACCCTCACACTTCGAAAGAGATTGTCCAGTTCTTACACGAAGTGCAACCAGTTTTTGCCGTAACCCTCTCAACTTTTTAGCACATGCTACGTGCGTGAAATTATGATACCATGCCAATTTTCAACCATTTCAGAGTTCATTTGCAGTGATTTTCAATCTCAGGGTCATCTTAGCTCAAAATAAATCATGAAATGCATGAAAAATAGCAAATGAAGTCAGAAATGGGTTGAAAAGTGATGATGTTGCTTTGAATGGTGCATATTGAATGCAGAAAAGTCTTGAGTTCAAATATGTTTAAAAAATTGAAATCCTTTTGTAACAGAAGAGTTTTCGTCCAAAACCCTGAGACTTCGAAAGAGATTGTGCAGTTCGCACACGAAGTGCATCCAGTTTTTGCCGTAACCCTCTCAACTTTTTAGCACATGCTACGTGGGTGAAATTATGATACCATGCCAATTTTCAACCATTTCAGAGGTCATTTGCAGTGATTTTCAATCTCAGGGTCATCTTAGCTCAAAATAAATCATGAAATGCATGAAAAATAGCAAATGAAGTCAGAAAAGGGTTGAAAAGTGATGATGTGGCTTTGAATGGTGCATATTGAATGTAGAAAAAGTCTTGAGTTCAAATCTGTTTAAAAATTGAAATCCTTTTGTAACAGAAGAGTTTTCGTCCAAAACCCTGACACTTCGAAAGAGATTGTCCAGTTCGCACACGAAGTGCATCCAGTTTTTCCGCAACCCTCTCAACTTTTTAGCACATGCTACGTGGGTGAAATTAGGATACCATGACAATTTTCAACCATTTCAGAGTTCATTTGCAGTGATTTTCAATCTCAGGGTCATCTTAGCTCAAAATAAATCATGAAATGCATGGAAAATAGCAAATGAAGTCAGAAAAGGGTTGAAAAGTGATGATGTGGCTTTGAATGGTGCATATTGAATGCAGAAAAAGTCTTGAGTTCAAATATGTTTAAAAAATTGAAATCCTTTTGTAACAGAAGAGTTTTCGTCCAAAACCCTGACACTTCGAAAGAGATTGTCCAGTTCGCACACGAAGTTCATCCAGTTTTTGCCGCAACCCTCTCAACTTTTTAGCACATGCTACGTGTGTGAAATTATGATACAATGCCAAGTTTCAACCATTTCAGAGTTCATTTGCAGTGATTTTCAATCTCACGGTCATCTTAGCTCAAAATAAATCATGAAATGCATGAAAAATAGCAAATGAAGTCAGAAAAGGGTTGAAAAGTGATGATGTGGCTTTGAATGGTGCATATTGAATGCAGAAAAAGTCTTGAGTTGAAATATGTTTAAAAAATTGAAATCCTTTTGTAACAGAAGAGTTTTCGTCCAAAACCCTCACACTTCGAAAGAGATTGTCCAGTTCGCACACGAAGTGCAACCAGTTTTTGCCGTAACCCTCTCAACTTTTTAGCACATGCTACGTGGGTGAAATTATGATACCATGCCAATTTTCAACCATTTCAGAGTTCATTTGTTGTGATTTTCAATCTCAGGGTCATCTTAGTTCAAAATAAATCATGAATTGCATGAAATATAGCAAATGAAGTCAGAAAAGGGTTGAAAAGTGATGATGTGGCTTTCAATGGTGCATATTGAATGCAGAAAAAGTCTTGAGTTCAAATATGTTTAAAAAATTGAAATCCTTTTGTAAGAGAAGAGTTTTCGTCCAAAACCCTGACACTTCGAAAGAGATTGTCCAGTTCGTACACGAAGTGCATCCAGTTTTTGCCGTAACCCTCTCAACTTTTTAGCACATGCTACGTGGGTGAAATTATGATACCATGCCAATTTTCAACCATTTCAGAGTTCATTTGCAGTGATTTTCAATCTCAGGGTCATCTTAGCTCAAAATAAATCATGAAATGCATGAAAAATAGCAAATGAAGTCAGAAAAGGGTTGAAAAGTGATGATGTGGCTTTGAATGGTGCATATTGAATGCAGAAAAAGTCTTGAGTTCAAATATGTTCAAAAAATTGAAATCCTTTTGTAAAAGAAGAGTTTTCGTCCAAAACCCTGACACTTCGAAAGAGATTGTCCAGTTCGCACACGAAGTGCATCCAGTTTTTGCTGTAACCCTCTCAACTTTTTAGCACATGCTACGTGGGTGAAATTATGATACCATGCCAATTTTGAACCATTTCAGAGTTCATTCGCAGTGATTTTCAATCTCAGGGTCATCTTAGCTCAAAATAAATCATGAAATGCATGAAAAATAGCAAATGAAGTCTGAAAAGGGTTGAAAACTGATGATGTGGCTTTGAATGGTGCATATTGAATGCAGAAAAAGTCTTGAGTTCAAATATGTTTAAAAAATTGAAATCCTTTTGTAAAAGAAGAGTTTTCGTCCAAAACCCTGACACTTCGAAAGAGATTGTCCAGTTCGCACACGAAGTGCATCCAGTTTTTGCTGTAACCCTCTCAACTTTTTAGCACATGCTACGTGGGTGAAATTATGACACCATGCCAATTTTCAACCATTTCAGAGTTCATTTGCAGTGATTTTCAATCTCAGGGTCATCTTAGCTCAAAATAAATCATGAAATGCATGAAAAATAGCAAATGAAGTCAGAAAAGGGTTGAAAAGTGATGATGTGGCTTTGAATGGTGCATATTGAATGCAGAAAAAGTCTTGAGTTCAAATATGTTTAAAAAATTGAAATCCTTTTGTAACAGAAGAGTTTTCGTCCAAAACCCTGACACAACGAAAGAGATTGTCCAGTTCGCACACGAAGTGCATCCAGTTTTTGCTGTAACCCTCTCAACTTTTTAGCACATGCTACGTGGGTGAAATTATGATACCATGACAATTTTCAACCATTTCAGAGTTCATTCGCAGTGATTTTCAATCTCAGGGTCATCTTAGCTCAAAATAAATCATGAAATGCATGAAAAATAGCAAATGAAGTCAGAAAAGGGTTGAAAAGTGATGATGTGGCTTTGAATGGTGCATATTGAATGTAGAAAAAGTCTTGAGTTCAAATATGTTTAAAAAATTGAAATCCCTTTGTAACAGAAGAGTTTTCGTCCAAAACCCTGACACTTCGAAAGAGATTGTCCAGTTCGCACACGAAGTTCATCCAGTTTTTGCCGCAACCCTCTCAACTTTTTAGCACATGCTACCTGGGTGAAATTATGATACCATGCCAAGTTTCAACCATTTCAGAGTTCATTTGCAGTGATTTTCAATCTCAGGGTCATCTTAGCTCAAAATAAATCATGAAATGCATGAAAAATAATAAATGAAGTCAGAAAAGGGTTGAAAAGTGATGATGTGGCTTTGAATGGTGCATATTGAATGCAGAAAAAGTCTTGAGTTGAAATATGTTTAAAAAATTGAAATCCTTTTGTAACAGAAGAGTTTTCGTCCAAAACCCTCACACTTCGAAAGAGATTGTCCAGTTCTTACACGAAGTGCAACCAGTTTTTGCCGTAACCCTCTCAACTTTTTAGCACATGCTACGTGCGTGAAATTATGATACCATGCCAATTTTCAACCATTTCAGAGTTCATTTGCAGTGATTTTCAATCTCAGGGTCATCTTAGCTCAAAATAAATCATGAAATGCATGAAAAATAGCAAATGAAGTCAGAAATGGGTTGAAAAGTGATGATGTTGCTTTGAATGGTGCATATTGAATGCAGAAAAGTCTTGAGTTCAAATATGTTTAAAAAATTGAAATCCTTTTGTAACAGAAGAGTTTTCGTCCAAAACCCTGAGACTTCGAAAGAGATTGTGCAGTTCGCACACGAAGTGCATCCAGTTTTTGCCGTAACCCTCTCAACTTTTTAGCACATGCTACGTGGGTGAAATTATGATACCATGCCAATTTTGAACCATTTCAGAGGTCATTTGCAGTGATTTTCAATCTCAGGGTCATCTTAGCTCAAAATAAATCATGAAATGCATGAAAAATAGCAAATGAAGTCAGAAAAGGGTTGAAAAGTGATGATGTGGCTTTGAATGGTGCATATTGAATGTAGAAAAAGTCTTGAGTTCAAATCTGTTTAAAAATTGAAATCCTTTTGTAACAGAAGAGTTTTCGTCCAAAACCCTGACACTTCGAAAGAGATTGTCCAGTTCGCACACGAAGTGCATCCAGTTTTTGCCGCAACCCTCTCAACTTTTTAGCACATGCTACGTGGGTGAAATTAGGATACCATGACAATTTTCAACCATTTCAGAGTTCATTTGCAGTGATTTTCAATCTCAGGGTCATCTTAGCTCAAAATAAATCATGAAATGCATGGAAAATAGCAAATGAAGTCAGAAAAGGGTTGAAAAGTGATGATGTGGCTTTGAATGGTGCATATTGAATGCAGAAAAAGTCTTGAGTTCAAATATGTTTAAAAAATTGAAATCCTTTTGTAACAGAAGAGTTTTCGTCCAAAACCCTGACACTTCGAAAGAGATTGTCCAGTTCGCACACGAAGTTCATCCAGTTTTTGCCGCAACCCTCTCAACTTTTTAGCACATGCTACGTGTGTGAAATTATGATACAATGCCAAGTTTCAACCATTTCAGAGTTCATTTGCAGTGATTTTCAATCTCACGGTCATCTTAGCTCAAAATAAATCATGAAATGCATGAAAAATAGCAAATGAAGTCAGAAAAGGGTTGAAAAGTGATGATGTGGCTTTGAATGGTGCATATTGAATGCAGAAAAAGTCTTGAGTTCAAATATGTTTAAAAAATTGAAATCCTTTTGTAACAGAAGAGTTTTCGTCCAAAACCCTCACACTTCGAAAGAGATTGTCCAGTTCGCACACGAAGTCCATCCAGTTTTTGCCGTAACCCTCTCAACTTTTTAGCACATGCTACGTGGGTGAAATTATGATACCATGCCAAGTTTCAACCGTTTCAGAGTTCATTTGCAGTGATTTTCAATCTCAGGGTCATCTTAGCTCAAAATAAATCATGAAATGCATGAAAAATAGCAAATGAAGTCAGAAAAGGGTTGAAAAGTGATGATGTGGCTTTGAATGGTGCATATTGAATGCAGAAAAAGTCTTGAGTTCAAATATGTTTAAAAAATTGAAATCCTTTTGTAACAGAAGAGTTTTCGTCCAAAACCCTGACACTTCGAAAGAGATTGTCCAGTTCGCACACGAAGTGCATCCAGTTTTTGCTGTAACCCTCTCAACTTTTTAGCACATGCTACGTGGGTGAAATTATGATACCATGACAATTTTCAACCATTTCAGAGTTCATTCGCAGTGATTTTCAATCTCAGGGTCATCTTAGCTCAAAATAAATCATGAAATGCATGAAAAATAGCAAATGAAGTCAGAAAAGGGTTGAAAAGTGATGATGTGGCTTTGAATGGTGCATATTGAATGTAGAAAAAGTCTTGAGTTCAAATATGTTTAAAAAATTGAAATCCCTTTGTAACAGAAGAGTTTTCGTCCAAAACCCTGACACTTCGAAAGAGATTGTCCAGTTCGCACACGAAGTTCATCCAGTTTTTGCCGCAACCCTCTCAACTTTTTAGCACCTGCTACCTGGGTGAAATTATGATACCATGCCAAGTTTCAACCATTTCAGAGTTCATTTGCAGTGATTTTCAATCTCAGGGTCATCTTAGCTCAAAATAAATCATGAAATGCATGAAAAATAATAAATGAAGTCAGAAAAGGGTTGAAAAGTGATGATGTGGCTTTGAATGGTGCATATTGAATGCAGAAAAAGTCTTGAGTTGAAATATGTTTAAAAAATTGAAATCCTTTTGTAACAGAAGAGTTTTCGTCCAAAACCCTCACACTTTGAAAGAGATTGTCCAGTTCTTACACGAAGTGCAACCAGTTTTTGCCGTAACCCTCTCAACTTTTTAGCACATGCTACGTGCGTGAAATTATGATACCATGCCAATTTTCAACCATTTCAGAGTTCATTTGCAGTGATTTTCAATCTCAGGGTCATCTTAGCTCAAAATAAATCATGAAATGCATGAAAAATAGCAAATGAAGTCAGAAATGGGTTGAAAAGTGATGATGTTGCTTTGAATGGTGCATATTGAATGCAGAAAAGTCTTGAGTTCAAATATGTTTAAAAAATTGAAATCTTTTTGTAACAGAAGAGTTTTCGTCCAAAACCCTGAGACTTCGAAAGAGATTGTGCAGTTCGCACACGAAGTGCATCCAGTTTTTGCCGTAACCCTCTCAACTTTTTAGCACATGCTACGTGGGTGAAATTATGATACCATGCCAATTTTGAACCATTTCAGAGGTCATTTGCAGTGATTTTCAATCTCAGGGTCATCTTAGCTCAAAATAAATCATGAAATGCATGAAAAATAGCAAATGAAGTCAGAAAAGGGTTGAAAAGTGATGATGTGGCTTTGAATGGTGCATATTGAATGTAGAAAAAGTCTTGAGTTCAAATCTGTTTAAAAATTGAAATCCTTTTGTAATAGAAGAGTTTTCGTCCAAAACCCTGACACTTCGAAAGAGATTGTCCAGTTCGCACACGAAGTGCATCCAGTTTTTGCCGCAACCCTCTCAACTTTTTAGCACATGCTACGTGGGTGAAATTAGGATACCATGACAATTTTCAACCATTTCAGAGTTCATTTGCAGTGATTTTCAATCTCAGGGTCATCTTAGCTCAAAATAAATCATGAAATGCATGGAAAATAGCAAATGAAGTCAGAAAAGGGTTGAAAAGTGATGATGTGGCTTTGAATGGTGCATATTGAATGCAGAAAAAGTCTTGAGTTCAAATATGTTTAAAAAATTGAAATCCTTTTGTAACAGAAGAGTTTTCGTCCAAAACCCTGACACTTCGAAAGAGATTGTCCAGTTCGCACACGAAGTTCATCCAGTTTTTGCCGCAACCCTCTCAACTTTTTAGCACATGCTACGTGTGTGAAATTATGATACAATGCCAAGTTTCAACCATTTCAGAGTTCATTTGCAGTGATTTTCAATCTCACGGTCATCTTAGCTCAAAATAAATCATGAAATGCATGAAAAATAGCAAATGAAGTCAGAAAAGGGTTGAAAAGTGATGATGTGGCTTTGAATGGTGCATATTGAATGCAGAAAAAGTCTTGAGTTGAAATATGTTTAAAAAATTGAAATCCTTTTGTAACAGAAGAGTTTTCGTCCAAAACCCTCACACTTCGAAAGAGATTGTCCAGTTCGCACACGAAGTGCAACCAGTTTTTGCCGTAACCCTCTCAACTTTTTAGCACATGCTACGTGGGTGAAATTATGATACCATGCCAATTTTCAACCATTTCAGAGTTCATTTGCAGTGATTTTCAATCTCAGGGTCATCTTAGCTCAAAATAAATCATGAAATGCTTAAAAAATATCAAATGAACTCAGAAAAGGGTTGAAAAGTGATGATGTGGCTTTGAATGGTGCATATTGAATGCAGAAAAAGTCTTGAGTTCAAATATGTTTAAAAAATTGAAATCCTTTTGTAAGAGAAGAGTTTTCGTCCAAAACCGTGACACTTCGAAAGAGATTGTCCAGTCCGCACACGAAGTGCATCCAGTTTTTGCCGTAACTCTCTCAACTTTTTAGCCCATGCTACGTGGGTGAAATTATGATACCATGCCAATTTTCAACCATTTCAGAGTTCATTTGCTGTGATTTTCAAGCTCAGGGTCATCTTAGCTCAAAATAAATCATGAAATGCATGAAAAATAGCAAATGAAGTCAGAAAAGGGTTGAAAAGTGATGATGTGGCTTTGAATGGTGCATATTGAATGCAGAAAAAGTCTTGAGTTCAAATATGTTTAAAAAATTGAAATCCTTTTCTAACAGAAGAGTTTTCGTGCAAAACCCTGACACTTCGAAAGAGATTGTCCAGTTCGCACACGAAGTGCATCCAGTTTTTGCCGTAACCCTCTCAACTTTTTAGCACATGCTACGTGGGTGAAATTATGATACCATGCCAATTTTCAACCATTTCAGAGTTCATTTGCAGTGATTTTCAATCTCAAGGTCATCTTAGCTCAAAATAAATCATGAAATGCATGAAAAATAGCAAATGAAGTCAGAAAAGGGTTGAAAAGTGATGATGTGGCTTTGAATGGTGCATATTGAATGCAGAAAAAGTCTTGAGTTCAAATATGTTTAAAAAATTGAAATCCTTTTGTAACAGAAGAGTTTTCGTCCAAAACCCTGACACTTCGAAAGAGATTGTCCAGTTCGCACACGAAGTGCATCCAGTTTTTGCTGTAACCCTCTCAACTTTTTAGCACATGCTACGTGGGTGAAATTATGATACCATGACAATTTTCAACCATTTCAGAGTTCATTCGCAGTGATTTTCAATCTCAGGGTCATCTTAGCTCAAAATAAATCATGAAATGCATGAAAAATAGCAAATGAAGTCAGAAAAGGGTTGAAAAGTGATGATGTGGCTTTGAATGGTGCATATTGAATGTAGAAAAAGTCTTGAGTTCAAATATGTTTAAAAAATTGAAATCCCTTTGTAACAGAAGAGTTTTCGTCCAAAACCCTGACACTTCGAAAGAGATTGTCCAGTTCGCACACGAAGTTCATCCAGTTTTTGCCGCAACCCTCTCAACTTTTTAGCACCTGCTACCTGGGTGAAATTATGATACCATGCCAAGTTTCAACCATTTCAGAGTTCATTTGCAGTGATTTTCAATCTCAGGGTCATCTTAGCTCAAAATAAATCATGAAATGCATGAAAAATAATAAATGAAGTCAGAAAAGGGTTGAAAAGTGATGATGTGGCTTTGAATGGTGCATATTGAATGCAGAAAAAGTCTTGAGTTGAAATATGTTTAAAAAATTGAAATCCTTTTGTAACAGAAGAGTTTTCGTCCAAAACCCTCACACTTTGAAAGAGATTGTCCAGTTCTTACACGAAGTGCAACCAGTTTTTGCCGTAACCCTCTCAACTTTTTAGCACATGCTACGTGCGTGAAATTATGATACCATGCCAATTTTCAACCATTTCAGAGTTCATTTGCAGTGATTTTCAATCTCAGGGTCATCTTAGCTCAAAATAAATCATGAAATGCATGAAAAATAGCAAATGAAGTCAGAAATGGGTTGAAAAGTGATGATGTTGCTTTGAATGGTGCATATTGAATGCAGAAAAGTCTTGAGTTCAAATATGTTTAAAAAATTGAAATCCTTTTGTAACAGAAGAGTTTTCGTCCAAAACCCTGAGACTTCGAAAGAGATTGTGCAGTTCGCACACGAAGTGCATCCAGTTTTTGCCGTAACCCTCTCAACTTTTTAGCACATGCTACGTGGGTGAAATTATGATACCATGCCAATTTTGAACCATTTCAGAGGTCATTTGCAGTGATTTTCAATCTCAGGGTCATCTTAGCTCAAAATAAATCATGAAATGCATGAAAAATAGCAAATGAAGTCAGAAAAGGGTTGAAAAGTGATGATGTGGCTTTGAATGGTGCATATTGAATGTAGAAAAAGTCTTGAGTTCAAATCTGTTTAAAAATTGAAATCCTTTTGTAACAGAAGAGTTTTCGTCCAAAACCCTGACACTTCGAAAGAGATTGTCCAGTTCGCACACGAAGTGCATCCAGTTTTTGCCGCAACCCTCTCAACTTTTTAGCACATGCTACGTGGGTGAAATTAGGATACCATGACAATTTTCAACCATTTCAGAGTTCATTTGCAGTGATTTTCAATCTCAGGGTCATCTTAGCTCAAAATAAATCATGAAATGCATGGAAAATAGCAAATGAAGTCAGAAAAGGGTTGAAAAGTGATGATGTGGCTTTGAATGGTGCATATTGAATGCAGAAAAAGTCTTGAGTTCAAATATGTATAAAAAATTGAAATCCTTTTGTAACAGAAGAGTTTTCGTCCAAAACCCTGACACTTCGAAAGAGATTGTCCAGTTCGCACACGAAGTTCATCCAGTTTTTGCCGCAACCCTCTCAACTTTTTAGCACATGCTACGTGTGTGAAATTATGATACAATGCCAAGTTTCAACCATTTCAGAGTTCATTTGCAGTGATTTTCAATCTCACGGTCATCTTAGCTCAAAATAAATCATGAAATGCATGAAAAATAGCAAATGAAGTCAGAAAAGGGTTGAAAAGTGATGATGTGGCTTTGAATGGTGCATATTGAATGCAGAAAAAGTCTTGAGTTGAAATATGTTTAAAAAATTGAAATCCTTTTGTAACAGAAGAGTTTTCGTCCAAAACCCTCACACTTCGAAAGAGATTGTCCAGTTCGCACACGAAGTGCAACCAGTTTTTGCCGTAACCCTCTCAACTTTTTAGCACATGCTACGTGGGTGAAATTATGATACCATGCCAATTTTCAACCATTTCAGAGTTCATTTGCAGTGATTTTCAATCTCAGGGTCATCTTAGCTCAAAATAAATCATGAAATGCTTAAAAAATATCAAATGAACTCAGAAAAGGGTTGAAAAGTGATGATGTGGCTTTGAATGGTGCATATTGAATGCAGAAAAAGTCTTGAGTTCAAATATGTTTAAAAAATTGAAATCCTTTTGTAAGAGAAGAGTTTTCGTCCAAAACCGTGACACTTCGAAAGAGATTGTCCAGTCCGCACACGAAGTGCATCCAGTTTTTGCCGTAACTCTCTCAACTTTTTAGCCCATGCTACGTGGGTGAAATTATGATACCATGCCAATTTTCAACCATTTCAGAGTTCATTTGCTGTGATTTTCAAGCTCAGGGTCATCTTAGCTCAAAATAAATCATGAAATGCATGAAAAATAGCAAATGAAGTCAGAAAAGGGTTGAAAAGTGATGATGTGGCTTTGAATGGTGCATATTGAATGCAGAAAAAGTCTTGAGTTCAAATATGTTTAAAAAATTGAAATCCTTTTCTAACAGAAGAGTTTTCGTGCAAAACCCTGACACTTCGAAAGAGATTGTCCAGTTCGCACACGAAGTGCATCCAGTTTTTGCCGTAACCCTCTCAACTTTTTAGCACATGCTACGTGGGTGAAATTATGATACCATGCCAATTTTCAACCATTTCAGAGTTCATTTGCAGTGATTTTCAATCTCAAGGTCATCTTAGCTCAAAATAAATCATGAAATGCATGAAAAATAGCAAATGAAGTCAGAAAAGGGTTGAAAAGTGATGATGTGGCTTTGAATGGTGCATATTGAATGCAGAAAAAGTCTTGAGTTCAAATATGTTTAAAAAATTGAAATCCTTTTGTAACAGAAGAGTTTTCGTCCAAAACCCTCACACTTCGAAAGAGATTGTCCAGTTCGCACACGAAGTCCATCCAGTTTTTGCCGCAACCCTCTCAACTTTTTAGCACATGCTACGTGGGTGAAATTATGATACCATGCCAAGTTTCAACCATTTCAGAGTTCATTTGCAGTGATTTTCAATCTCAGGGTCATCTTAGCTCAAAATAAATCATGAAATGCATGAAAAATAGCAAATGAAGTCAGAAAAGGGTTGAAAAGTGATGATGTGGCTTTGAATGGTGCATATTGAATGCAGAAAAAGTCTTGAGTTCAAATATGTTTAAAAAATTGAAATCCTTTTGTAACAGAAGAGTTTTCGTCCAAAACCCTGACACTTCGAAAGAGATTGTCCAGTTCGCACACGAAGTGCATCCAGTTTTTGCTGTAACCCTCTCAACTTTTTAGCACATGCTACGTGGGTGAAATTATGATACCATGACAATTTTCAACCATTTCAGAGTTCATTCGCAGTGATTTTCAATCTCAGGGTCATCTTAGCTCAAAATAAATCATGAAATGCATGAAAAATAGCAAATGAAGTCAGAAAAGGGTTGAAAAGTGATGATGTGGCTTTGAATGGTGCATATTGAATGTAGAAAAAGTCTTGAGTTCAAATATGTATAAAAAATTGAAATCCCTTTGTAACAGAAGAGTTTTCGTCCAAAACCCTGACACTTCGAAAGAGATTGTCCAGTTCGCACACGAAGTTCATCCAGTTTTTGCCGCAACCCTCTCAACTTTTTAGCACATGCTACCTGGGTGAAATTATGATACCATGCCAAGTTTCAACCATTTCAGAGTTCATTTGCAGTGATTTTCAATCTCAGGGTCATCTTAGCTCAAAATAAATCATGAAATGCATGAAAAATAATAAATGAAGTCAGAAAAGGGTTGAAAAGTGATGATGTGGCTTTGAATGGTGCATATTGAATGCAGAAAAAGTCTTGAGTTGAAATATGTTTAAAAAATTGAAATCCTTTTGTAACAGAAGAGTTTTCGTCCAAAACCCTCACACTTCGAAAGAGATTGTCCAGTTCTTACACGAAGTGCAACCAGTTTTTGCCGTAACCCTCTCAACTTTTTAGCACATGCTACGTGCGTGAAATTATGATACCATGCCAATTTTCAACCATTTCAGAGTTCATTTACAGTGATTTTCAATCTCAGGGTCATCTTAGCTCAAAATAAATCATGAAATGCATGAAAAATAGCAAATGAAGTCAGAAAAGGGTTGAAAAGTGATGATGTGGCTTTGAATGGTGCATATTGAATGCAGAAAAAGTCTTGAGTTCAAATATGTTTAAAAAATTGAAATCCTTTTGTAACAGAAGAGTTTTCGTCCAAAACCCTCACACTTCGAAAGAGATTGTCCAGTTCGCACACGAAGTCCATCCAGTTTTTGCCGCAACCCTCTCAACTTTTTAGCACATGCTACGTGGGTGAAATTATGATACCATGCCAAGTTTCAACCATTTCAGAGTTCATTTGCAGTGATTTTCAATCTCAGGGTCATCTTAGCTCAAAATAAATCATGAAATGCATGAAAAATAGCAAATGAAGTCAGAAAAGGGTTGAAAAGTGATGATGTGGCTTTGAATGGTGCATATTGAATGCAGAAAAAGTCTTGAGTTCAAATATGTTTAAAAAATTGAAATCCTTTTGTAACAGAAGAGTTTTCGTCCAAAACCCTGACACTTCGAAAGAGATTGTCCAGTTCGCACACGAAGTGCATCCAGTTTTTGCTGTAACCCTCTCAACTTTTTAGCACATGCTACGTGGGTGAAATTATGATACCATGACAATTTTCAACCATTTCAGAGTTCATTCGCAGTGATTTTCAATCTCAGGGTCATCTTAGCTCAAAATAAATCATGAAATGCATGAAAAATAGCAAATGAAGTCAGAAAAGGGTTGAAAAGTGATGATGTGGCTTTGAATGGTGCATATTGAATGTAGAAAAAGTCTTGAGTTCAAATATGTTTAAAAAATTGAAATCCCTTTGTAACAGAAGAGTTTTCGTCCAAAACCCTGACACTTCGAAAGAGATTGTCCAGTTCGCACACGAAGTTCATCCAGTTTTTGCCGCAACCCTCTCAACTTTTTAGCACCTGCTACCTGGGTGAAATTATGATACCATGCCAAGTTTCAACCATTTCAGAGTTCATTTGCAGTGATTTTCAATCTCAGGGTCATCTTAGCTCAAAATAAATCATGAAATGCATGAAAAATAATAAATGAAGTCAGAAAAGGGTTGAAAAGTGATGATGTGGCTTTGAATGGTGCATATTGAATGCAGAAAAAGTCTTGAGTTGAAATATGTTTAAAAAATTGAAATCCTTTTGTAACAGAAGAGTTTTCGTCCAAAACCCTCACACTTTGAAAGAGATTGTCCAGTTCTTACACGAAGTGCAACCAGTTTTTGCCGTAACCCTCTCAACTTTTTAGCACATGCTACGTGCGTGAAATTATGATACCATGCCAATTTTCAACCATTTCAGAGTTCATTTGCAGTGATTTTCAATCTCAGGGTCATCTTAGCTCAAAATAAATCATGAAATGCATGAAAAATAGCAAATGAAGTCAGAAATGGGTTGAAAAGTGATGATGTTGCTTTGAATGGTGCATATTGAATGCAGAAAAGTCTTGAGTTCAAATATGTTTAAAAAATTGAAATCCTTTTGTAACAGAAGAGTTTTCGTCCAAAACCCTGAGACTTCGAAAGAGATTGTGCAGTTCGCACACGAAGTGCATCCAGTTTTTGCCGTAACCCTCTCAACTTTTTAGCACATGCTACGTGGGTGAAATTATGATACCATGCCAATTTTGAACCATTTCAGAGGTCATTTGCAGTGATTTTCAATCTCAGGGTCATCTTAGCTCAAAATAAATCATGAAATGCATGAAAAATAGCAAATGAAGTCAGAAAAGGGTTGAAAAGTGATGATGTGGCTTTGAATGGTGCATATTGAATGTAGAAAAAGTCTTGAGTTCAAATCTGTTTAAAAATTGAAATCCTTTTGTAATAGAAGAGTTTTCGTCCAAAACCCTGACACTTCGAAAGAGATTGTCCAGTTCGCACACGAAGTGCATCCAGTTTTTGCCGCAACCCTCTCAACTTTTTAGCACATGCTACGTGGGTGAAATTAGGATACCATGACAATTTTCAACCATTTCAGAGTTCATTTGCAGTGATTTTCAATCTCAGGGTCATCTTAGCTCAAAATAAATCATGAAATGCATGGAAAATAGCAAATGAAGTCAGAAAAGGGTTGAAAAGTGATGATGTGGCTTTGAATGGTGCATATTGAATGCAGAAAAAGTCTTGAGTTCAAATATGTTTAAAAAATTGAAATCCTTTTGTAACAGAAGAGTTTTCGTCCAAAACCCTGACACTTCGAAAGAGATTGTCCAGTTCGCACACGAAGTTCATCCAGTTTTTGCCGCAACCCTCTCAACTTTTTAGCACATGCTACGTGTGTGAAATTATGATACAATGCCAAGTTTCAACCATTTCAGAGTTCATTTGCAGTGATTTTCAATCTCACGGTCATCTTAGCTCAAAATAAATCATGAAATGCATGAAAAATAGCAAATGAAGTCAGAAAAGGGTTGAAAAGTGATGATGTGGCTTTGAATGGTGCATATTGAATGCAGAAAAAGTCTTGAGTTGAAATATGTTTAAAAAATTGAAATCCTTTTGTAACAGAAGAGTTTTCGTCCAAAACCCTCACACTTCGAAAGAGATTGTCCAGTTCGCACACGAAGTGCAACCAGTTTTTGCCGTAACCCTCTCAACTTTTTAGCACATGCTACGTGGGTGAAATTATGATACCATGCCAATTTTCAACCATTTCAGAGTTCATTTGCAGTGATTTTCAATCTCAGGGTCATCTTAGCTCAAAATAAATCATGAAATGCTTAAAAAATATCAAATGAACTCAGAAAAGGGTTGAAAAGTGATGATGTGGCTTTGAATGGTGCATATTGAATGCAGAAAAAGTCTTGAGTTCAAATATGTTTAAAAAATTGAAATCCTTTTGTAAGAGAAGAGTTTTCGTCCAAAACCGTGACACTTCGAAAGAGATTGTCCAGTCCGCACACGAAGTGCATCCAGTTTTTGCCGTAACTCTCTCAACTTTTTAGCCCATGCTACGTGGGTGAAATTATGATACCATGCCAATTTTCAACCATTTCAGAGTTCATTTGCTGTGATTTTCAAGCTCAGGGTCATCTTAGCTCAAAATAAATCATGAAATGCATGAAAAATAGCAAATGAAGTCAGAAAAGGGTTGAAAAGTGATGATGTGGCTTTGAATGGTGCATATTGAATGCAGAAAAAGTCTTGAGTTCAAATATGTTTAAAAAATTGAAATCCTTTTCTAACAGAAGAGTTTTCGTGCAAAACCCTGACACTTCGAAAGAGATTGTCCAGTTCGCACACGAAGTGCATCCAGTTTTTGCCGTAACCCTCTCAACTTTTTAGCACATGCTACGTGGGTGAAATTATGATACCATGCCAATTTTCAACCATTTCAGAGTTCATTTGCAGTGATTTTCAATCTCAAGGTCATCTTAGCTCAAAATAAATCATGAAATGCATGAAAAATAGCAAATGAAGTCAGAAAAGGGTTGAAAAGTGATGATGTGGCTTTGAATGGTGCATATTGAATGCAGAAAAAGTCTTGAGTTCAAATATGTTTAAAAAATTGAAATCCTTTTGTAACAGAAGAGTTTTCGTCCAAAACCCTGACACTTCGAAAGAGATTGTCCAGTTCGCACACGAAGTGCATCCAGTTTTTGCTGTAACCCTCTCAACTTTTTAGCACATGCTACGTGGGTGAAATTATGATACCATGACAATTTTCAACCATTTCAGAGTTCATTCGCAGTGATTTTCAATCTCAGGGTCATCTTAGCTCAAAATAAATCATGAAATGCATGAAAAATAGCAAATGAAGTCAGAAAAGGGTTGAAAAGTGATGATGTGGCTTTGAATGGTGCATATTGAATGTAGAAAAAGTCTTGAGTTCAAATATGTTTAAAAAATTGAAATCCCTTTGTAACAGAAGAGTTTTCGTCCAAAACCCTGACACTTCGAAAGAGATTGTCCAGTTCGCACACGAAGTTCATCCAGTTTTTGCCGCAACCCTCTCAACTTTTTAGCACCTGCTACCTGGGTGAAATTATGATACCATGCCAAGTTTCAACCATTTCAGAGTTCATTTGCAGTGATTTTCAATCTCAGGGTCATCTTAGCTCAAAATAAATCATGAAATGCATGAAAAATAATAAATGAAGTCAGAAAAGGGTTGAAAAGTGATGATGTGGCTTTGAATGGTGCATATTGAATGCAGAAAAAGTCTTGAGTTGAAATATGTTTAAAAAATTGAAATCCTTTTGTAACAGAAGAGTTTTCGTCCAAAACCCTCACACTTTGAAAGAGATTGTCCAGTTCTTACACGAAGTGCAACCAGTTTTTGCCGTAACCCTCTCAACTTTTTAGCACATGCTACGTGCGTGAAATTATGATACCATGCCAATTTTCAACCATTTCAGAGTTCATTTGCAGTGATTTTCAATCTCAGGGTCATCTTAGCTCAAAATAAATCATGAAATGCATGAAAAATAGCAAATGAAGTCAGAAATGGGTTGAAAAGTGATGATGTTGCTTTGAATGGTGCATATTGAATGCAGAAAAGTCTTGAGTTCAAATATGTTTAAAAAATTGAAATCCTTTTGTAACAGAAGAGTTTTCGTCCAAAACCCTGAGACTTCGAAAGAGATTGTGCAGTTCGCACACGAAGTGCATCCAGTTTTTGCCGTAACCCTCTCAACTTTTTAGCACATGCTACGTGGGTGAAATTATGATACCATGCCAATTTTGAACCATTTCAGAGGTCATTTGCAGTGATTTTCAATCTCAGGGTCATCTTAGCTCAAAATAAATCATGAAATGCATGAAAAATAGCAAATGAAGTCAGAAAAGGGTTGAAAAGTGATGATGTGGCTTTGAATGGTGCATATTGAATGTAGAAAAAGTCTTGAGTTCAAATCTGTTTAAAAATTGAAATCCTTTTGTAACAGAAGAGTTTTCGTCCAAAACCCTGACACTTCGAAAGAGATTGTCCAGTTCGCACACGAAGTGCATCCAGTTTTTGCCGCAACCCTCTCAACTTTTTAGCACATGCTACGTGGGTGAAATTAGGATACCATGACAATTTTCAACCATTTCAGAGTTCATTTGCAGTGATTTTCAATCTCAGGGTCATCTTAGCTCAAAATAAATCATGAAATGCATGGAAAATAGCAAATGAAGTCAGAAAAGGGTTGAAAAGTGATGATGTGGCTTTGAATGGTGCATATTGAATGCAGAAAAAGTCTTGAGTTCAAATATGTATAAAAAATTGAAATCCTTTTGTAACAGAAGAGTTTTCGTCCAAAACCCTGACACTTCGAAAGAGATTGTCCAGTTCGCACACGAAGTTCATCCAGTTTTTGCCGCAACCCTCTCAACTTTTTAGCACATGCTACGTGTGTGAAATTATGATACAATGCCAAGTTTCAACCATTTCAGAGTTCATTTGCAGTGATTTTCAATCTCACGGTCATCTTAGCTCAAAATAAATCATGAAATGCATGAAAAATAGCAAATGAAGTCAGAAAAGGGTTGAAAAGTGATGATGTGGCTTTGAATGGTGCATATTGAATGCAGAAAAAGTCTTGAGTTGAAATATGTTTAAAAAATTGAAATCCTTTTGTAACAGAAGAGTTTTCGTCCAAAACCCTCACACTTCGAAAGAGATTGTCCAGTTCGCACACGAAGTGCAACCAGTTTTTGCCGTAACCCTCTCAACTTTTTAGCACATGCTACGTGGGTGAAATTATGATACCATGCCAATTTTCAACCATTTCAGAGTTCATTTGCAGTGATTTTCAATCTCAGGGTCATCTTAGCTCAAAATAAATCATGAAATGCTTAAAAAATATCAAATGAACTCAGAAAAGGGTTGAAAAGTGATGATGTGGCTTTGAATGGTGCATATTGAATGCAGAAAAAGTCTTGAGTTCAAATATGTTTAAAAAATTGAAATCCTTTTGTAAGAGAAGAGTTTTCGTCCAAAACCGTGACACTTCGAAAGAGATTGTCCAGTCCGCACACGAAGTGCATCCAGTTTTTGCCGTAACTCTCTCAACTTTTTAGCCCATGCTACGTGGGTGAAATTATGATACCATGCCAATTTTCAACCATTTCAGAGTTCATTTGCTGTGATTTTCAAGCTCAGGGTCATCTTAGCTCAAAATAAATCATGAAATGCATGAAAAATAGCAAATGAAGTCAGAAAAGGGTTGAAAAGTGATGATGTGGCTTTGAATGGTGCATATTGAATGCAGAAAAAGTCTTGAGTTCAAATATGTTTAAAAAATTGAAATCCTTTTCTAACAGAAGAGTTTTCGTGCAAAACCCTGACACTTCGAAAGAGATTGTCCAGTTCGCACACGAAGTGCATCCAGTTTTTGCCGTAACCCTCTCAACTTTTTAGCACATGCTACGTGGGTGAAATTATGATACCATGCCAATTTTCAACCATTTCAGAGTTCATTTGCAGTGATTTTCAATCTCAAGGTCATCTTAGCTCAAAATAAATCATGAAATGCATGAAAAATAGCAAATGAAGTCAGAAAAGGGTTGAAAAGTGATGATGTGGCTTTGAATGGTGCATATTGAATGCAGAAAAAGTCTTGAGTTCAAATATGTTTAAAAAATTGAAATCCTTTTGTAACAGAAGAGTTTTCGTCCAAAACCCTCACACTTCGAAAGAGATTGTCCAGTTCGCACACGAAGTCCATCCAGTTTTTGCCGCAACCCTCTCAACTTTTTAGCACATGCTACGTGGGTGAAATTATGATACCATGCCAAGTTTCAACCATTTCAGAGTTCATTTGCAGTGATTTTCAATCTCAGGGTCATCTTAGCTCAAAATAAATCATGAAATGCATGAAAAATAGCAAATGAAGTCAGAAAAGGGTTGAAAAGTGATGATGTGGCTTTGAATGGTGCATATTGAATGCAGAAAAAGTCTTGAGTTCAAATATGTTTAAAAAATTGAAATCCTTTTGTAACAGAAGAGTTTTCGTCCAAAACCCTGACACTTCGAAAGAGATTGTCCAGTTCGCACACGAAGTGCATCCAGTTTTTGCTGTAACCCTCTCAACTTTTTAGCACATGCTACGTGGGTGAAATTATGATACCATGACAATTTTCAACCATTTCAGAGTTCATTCGCAGTGATTTTCAATCTCAGGGTCATCTTAGCTCAAAATAAATCATGAAATGCATGAAAAATAGCAAATGAAGTCAGAAAAGGGTTGAAAAGTGATGATGTGGCTTTGAATGGTGCATATTGAATGTAGAAAAAGTCTTGAGTTCAAATATGTATAAAAAATTGAAATCCCTTTGTAACAGAAGAGTTTTCGTCCAAAACCCTGACACTTCGAAAGAGATTGTCCAGTTCGCACACGAAGTTCATCCAGTTTTTGCCGCAACCCTCTCAACTTTTTAGCACATGCTACCTGGGTGAAATTATGATACCATGCCAAGTTTCAACCATTTCAGAGTTCATTTGCAGTGATTTTCAATCTCAGGGTCATCTTAGCTCAAAATAAATCATGAAATGCATGAAAAATAATAAATGAAGTCAGAAAAGGGTTGAAAAGTGATGATGTGGCTTTGAATGGTGCATATTGAATGCAGAAAAAGTCTTGAGTTGAAATATGTTTAAAAAATTGAAATCCTTTTGTAACAGAAGAGTTTTCGTCCAAAACCCTCACACTTCGAAAGAGATTGTCCAGTTCTTACACGAAGTGCAACCAGTTTTTGCCGTAACCCTCTCAACTTTTTAGCACATGCTACGTGCGTGAAATTATGATACCATGCCAATTTTCAACCATTTCAGAGTTCATTTACAGTGATTTTCAATCTCAGGGTCATCTTAGCTCAAAATAAATCATGAAATGCATGAAAAATAGCAAATGAAGTCAGAAATGGGTTGAAAAGTGATGATGTTGCTTTGAATGGTGCATATTGAATGCAGAAAAGTCTTGAGTTCAAATATGTTTAAAAAATTGAAATCCTTTTGTAACAGAAGAATTTTCGTCCAAAACCCTGAGACTTCGAAAGAGATTGTGCAGTTCGCACACGAAGTGCATCCAGTTTTTGCCGTAACCCTCTCAACTTTTTAGCACATGCTACGTGGGTGAAATTATGATACCATGCCAATTTTGAACCATTTCAGAGGTCATTTGCAGTGATTTTCAATCTCAGGGTCATCTTAGCTCAAAATAAATCATGAAATGCATGAAAAATAGCAAATGAAGTCAGAAAAGGGTTGAAAAGTGATGATGTGGCTTTGAATGGTGCATATTGAATGTAGAAAAAGTCTTGAGTTCAAATCTGTTTAAAAATTGAAATCCTTTTGTAACAGAAGAGTTTTCGTCCAAAACCCTGACACTTCGAAAGAGATTGTCCAGTTCGCACACGAAGTGCATCCAGTTTTTGCCGCAACCCTCTCAACTTTTTAGCACATGCTACGTGGGTGAAATTAGGATACCATGATAATTTTCAACCATTTCAGAGTTCATTTGCAGTGATTTTCAATCTCAGGGTCATCTTAGCTCAAAATAAATCATGAAATGCATGGAAAATAGCAAATGAAGTCAGAAAAGGGTTGAAAAGTGATGATGTGGCTTTGAATGGTGCATATTGAATGCAGAAAAAGTCTTGAGTTCAAATATGTTTAAAAAATTGAAATCCTTTTGTAACAGAAGAGTTTTCGTCCAAAACCCTGACACTTCGAAAGAGATTGTCCAGTTCGCACACGAAGTTCATCCAGTTTTTGCCGCAACCCTCTCAACTTTTTAGCACATGCTACGTGTGTGAAATTATGATACAATGCCAAGTTTCAACCATTTCAGAGTTCATTTGCAGTGATTTTCAATCTCAGGGTCATCTTAGCTCAAAATAAATCATGAAATGCATGAAAAATAGCAAATGAAGTCAGAAAAGGGTTGAAAAGTGATGATGTGGCTTTGAATGGTGCATATTGAATGCAGAAAAAGTCTTGAGTTGAAATATGTTTAAAAAATTGAAATCCTTTTGTAACAGAAGAGTTTTCGTCCAAAACCCTCACACTTCGAAAGAGATTGTCCAGTTCGCACACGAAGTGCTACCAGTTTTTGCCGTAACCCTCTCAACTTTTTAGCACATGCTACGTGGGTGAAATTATGATACCATGCCAATTTTCAACCATTTCAGAGTTCATTTGCAGTGATTTTCAATCTCAGGGTCATCTTAGCTCAAAATAAATCATGAAATGCTTAAAAAATATCAAATGAACTCAGAAAAGGGTTGAAAAGTGATGATGTGGCTTTGAATGGTGCATATTGAATGCAGAAAAAGTCTTGAGTTCAAATATGTTTAAAAAATTGAAATCCTTTTGTAAGAGAAGAGTTTTCGTCCAAAACCGTGACACTTCGAAAGAGATTGTCCAGTCCGCACACGAAGTGCATCCAGTTTTTGCCGTAACTCTCTCAACTTTTTATCCCATGCTACGTGGGTGAAATTATGATACCATGCCAATTTTCAACCATTTCAGAGTTCATTTGCTGTGATTTTCAAGCTCAGGGTCATCTTAGCTCAAAATAAATCATGAAATGCATGAAAAATAGCAAATGAAGTCAGAAAAGGGTTGAAAAGTGATGATGTGGCTTTGAATGGTGCATATTGAATGCAGAAAAAGTCTTGAGTTCAAATATGTTTAAAAAATTGAAATCCTTTTCTAACAGAAGAGTTTTCGTGCAAAACCCTGACACTTCGAAAGAGATTGTCCAGTTCGCACACGAAGTGCATCCAGTTTTTGCCGTAACCCTCTCAACTTTTTAGCACATGCTACGTGGGTGAAATTATGATACCATGCCAATTTTCAACCATTTCAGAGTTCATTTGCAGTGATTTTCAATCTCAAGGTCATCTTAGCTCAAAATAAATCATGAAATGCATGAAAAATAGCAAATGAAGTCAGAAAAGGGTTGAAAAGTGATGATGTGGCTTTGAATGGTGCATATTGAATGCAGAAAAAGTCTTGAGTTCAAATATGTTTAAAAAATTGAAATCCTTTTGTAACAGAAGAGTTTTCGTCCAAAACCCTCACACTTCGAAAGAGATTGTCCAGTTCGCACACGAAGTCCATCCAGTTTTTGCCGCAACCCTCTCAACTTTTTAGCACATGCTACGTGGGTGAAATTATGATACCATGCCAAGTTTCAACCATTTCAGAGTTCATTTGCAGTGATTTTCAATCTCAGGGTCATCTTAGCTCAAAATAAATCATGAAATGCATGAAAAATAGCAAATGAAGTCAGAAAAGGGTTGAAAAGTGATGATGTGGCTTTGAATGGTGCATATTGAATGCAGAAAAAGTCTTGAGTTGAAATATGTTTAAAAAATTGAAATCCTTTTGTAACAGAAGAGTTTTCGTCCAAAACCCTCACACTTCGAAAGAGATTGTCCAGTTCGCACACGAAGTGCAACCAGTTTTTGCCGTAACCCTCTCAACTTTTTAGCACATGCTACGTGGGTGAAATTATGATACCATGCCAATTTTCAACCATTTCAGAGTTCATTTGTTGTGATTTTCAATCTCAGGGTCATCTTAGTTCAAAATAAATCATGAAATGCATGAAAAATAGCAAATGAAGTCAGAAAAGGGTTGAAAAGTGATGATGTGGCTTTCAATGGTGCATATTGAATGCAGAAAAAGTCTTGAGTTCAAATATGTTTAAAAAATTGAAATCCTTTTGTAAGAGAAGAGTTTTCGTCCAAAACCCTGACACTTCGAAAGAGATTGTCCAGTTCGTACACGAAGTGCATCCAGTTTTTGCCGTAACCCTCTCAACTCTTTAGCACATGCTACGTGGGTGAAATTATGATACCATGCCAATTTTCAACCATTTCAGAGTTTATTTGCAGTGATTTTCAATCTCAGGGTCATCTTAGCTCAAAATAAATCATGAAATGCATGAAAAATAGCAAATGAAGTCAGAAAAGGGTTGAAAAGTGATGATGTGGCTTTGAATGGTGCATATTGAATGCAGAAAAAGTCTTGAGTTCAAATATGTTTAAAAAATTGAAATCCCTTTGTAACAGAAGAGTTTTCGTGCAAAACCCTGACACTTCGAAAGAGATTGTCCAGTTTGCACACGAAGTGCATCCAGTTTTTGCCGTAACTCTCTCAACTTTTTAGCACATGCTACGTGGGTGAAATTATGATACCATGCCAATTTTCAACCATTTCAGAGTTCATTTGCAGTGATTTTCAATCTCAGGGTCATCTTAGCTCAAAATAAATCATGAAATGCATGAAAAATAGCAAATGAAGTCAGAAAAGGGTTGAAAAGTGATGATGTGGCTTTGAATGGTGCATTTTGAATGCAGAAAATCTTGAGTTCAAATATGTTTAAAAAATTGAAATCCTTTTGTAACAGAAGAGTTTTCGTCCAAAACCCTGACACTTCGAAAGAGATTGTCCAGTTCGCACACGAAGTGCATCCAGTTTTTGCCGTAACCCTCTCAACTTTTTAGCACATGCTACGTGGGTAAAATTATGATACCATGCCAATTTTCAACCATTTCAGAGTTCATTTGCAGTGATTTTCAATCTCAGGGTCATCTTAGCTCAAAATAAATCATGAAATGCATGAAAAATAGCAAATGAAGTCAGAAAACGGTTGAAAAGTGATGATGTGGCTTTGAATGTTGCATATTGAATGTAGAAAAAGTCTTGAGTTCAAATCTGTTTAAAAAATTGAAATCCTTTTGTAAAAGAAGAGTTTTCGTCCAAAACCCTGACACTTCGAAAGAGATTGTCCAGTTCGCGCACGAAGTGCATCCAGTTTTTGCCGCAACCCTCTCAACTTTTTAGCACATGCTACGTGGGTGAAATTATGACACCATGCCAATTTTCAACCATTTCAGAGTTCATTTGCAGTGATTTTCAATCTCAGGTCATCTTAGCTCAAAATAAATCATGAAATGCATGAAAAATAGCAAATGAAGTCAGAAAAGGGTTGAAAAGTGATGATGTGGCTTTGAATGGTGCATATTGAATGCAGAAAAAGTCTTGAGTTCAAATATGTTTAAAAAATTGAAATCCTTTTGTAACAGAAGAGTTTTCGTCCAAAACCCTGACACTTCGAAAGAGATTGTCCAGTTCGCACACGAAGTGCATCCAGTTTTTGCTGTAACCCTCTCAACTTTTTAGCACATGCTACGTGGGTGAAATTATGATACCATGCCAATTTTGAACCATTTCAGAGTTCATTTGCAGTGATTTTCAATCTCAGGGTCATCTTAGCTCAAAATAAATCATGAAATGCATGAAAAATAGCAAATGAAGTCAGAAAAGGGTTGAAAAGTGATGATGTGGCTTTGAATGGTGCATATTGAATGTAGAAAAAGTCTTGAGTTCAAATCTGTTTAAAAAATTGAAATCCCTTTGTAACAGAAGAGTTTTCGTCCAAAACCCTGACACTTCGAAAGAGTTTGTCTAGTTCGCACACGAAGTGCATCCAGTTTTTGCCGCAACCCTCTCAACTTTTTAGCACATGCTACGTGGGTGAAATTATGATACCATGACAATTTTCAACCATTTCAGAGTTCATTTGCAGTGATTTTCAATCTCAGGGTCATCTTAGCTCAAAATAAATCATGAAATGCATGAAAAATAGCAAATGAAGTCAGAAAAGGGTTGAAAAGTGATGATGTGGCTTTGAATGGTGCATATTGAATGCAGAAAAAGTCTTGAGTTGAAATATGTTTAAAAAATTGAAATCCTTTTGTAACAGAAGAGTTTTCGTCCAAAACCCTCACACTTCGAAAGAGATTGTCCAGTTCGCACACGAAGTGCAACCAGTTTTTGCCGTAACCCTCTCAACTTTTTAGCACATGCTACGTGGGTGAAATTATGATACCATGCCAATTTTCAACCATTTCAGAGTTCATTTGCAGTGATTTTCAATCTCAGGGTCATCTTAGCTCAAAATAAATCATGAAATGCTTAAAAAATATCAAATGAACTCAGAAAAGGGTTGAAAAGTGATGATGTGGCTTTGAATGGTGCATATTGAATGCAGAAAAAGTCTTGAGTTCAAATATGTTTAAAAAATAGAAATCCTTTTGTAAGAGAAGAGTTTTCGTCCAAAACCGTGACACTTCGAAAGAGATTGTCCAGTCCGCACACGAAGTGCATCCAGTTTTTGCCGTAACTCTCTCAACTTTTTAGCCCATGCTACGTGGGTGAAATTATGATACCATGCCAATTTTCAACCATTTCAGAGTTCATTTGCTGTGATTTTCAAGCTCAGGGTCATCTTAGCTCAAAATAAATCATGAAATGCATGAAAAATAGCAAATGAAGTCAGAAAAGGGTTGAAAAGTGATGATGTGGCTTTGAATGGTGCATATTGAATGCAGAAAAAGTCTTGAGTTCAAATATGTTTAAAAAATTGAAATCCTTTTCTAACAGAAGAGTTTTCGTGCAAAACCCTGACACTTCGAAAGAGATTGTCCAGTTCGCACACGAAGTGCATCCAGTTTTTGCCGTAACCCTCTCAACTTTTTAGCACATGCTACGTGGGTGAAATTATGATACCATGCCAATTTTCAACCATTTCAGAGTTCATTTGCAGTGATTTTCAATCTCAAGGTCATCTTAGCTCAAAATAAATCATGAAATGCATGAAAAATAGCAAATGAAGTCAGAAAAGGGTTGAAAAGTGATGATGTGGCTTTGAATGGTGCATATTGAATGCAGAAAAAGTCTTGAGTTCAAATATGTTTAAAAAATTGAAATCCTTTTGTAACAGAAGAGTTTTCGTCCAAAACCCTCACACTTCGAAAGAGATTGTCCAGTTCGCACACGAAGTCCATCCAGTTTTTGCCGCAACTCTCTCAACTTTTTAGCACATGCTACCTGGGTGAAATTATGATACCATGCCAAGTTTCAACCATTTCAGAGTTCATTTGCAGTGATTTTCAATCTCAGGGTCATCTTAGCTCAAAATAAATCATGAAATGCATGAAAAATAGCAAATGAAGTCAGAAAAGGGTTGAAAAGTGATGATGTGGCTTTGAATGGTGCATATTGAATGCAGAAAAAGTCTTGAGTTGAAATATGTTTAAAAAATTGAAATCCTTTTGTAACAGAAGAGTTTTCGTCCAAAACCCTCACACTTCGAAAGAGATTGTCCAGTTCGCACACGAAGTGCAACCAGTTTTTGCCGTAACCCTCTCAACTTTTTAGCACATGCTACGTGGGTGAAATTATGATACCATGCCAATTTTCAACCATTTCAGAGTTCATTTGTTGTGATTTTCAATCTCAGGGTCATCTTAGTTCAAAATAAATCATGAAATGCATGAAAAATAGCAAATGAAGTCAGAAAAGGGTTGAAAAGTGATGATGTGGCTTTCAATGGTGCATATTGAATGCAGAAAAAGTCTTGAGTTCAAATATGTTTAAAAAATTGAAATCCTTTTGTAAGAGAAGAGTTTTCATCCAAAACCCTGACACTTCGAAAGAGATTGTCCAGTTCGTACACGAAGTGCATCCAGTTTTTGCCGTAACCCTCTCAACTCTTTAGCACATGCTACGTGGGTGAAATTATGATACCATGCCAATTTTCAACCATTTCAGAGTTTATTTGCAGTGATTTTCAATCTCAGGGTCATCTTAGCTCAAAATAAATCATGAAATGCATGAAAAATAGCAAATGAAGTCAGAAAAGGGTTGAAAAGTGATGATGTGGCTTTGAATGGTGCATATTGAATGCAGAAAAAGTCTTGAGTTCAAATATGTTTAAAAAATTGAAATCCCTTTGTAACAGAAGAGTTTTCGGGCAAAACCCTGACACTTCGAAAGAGATTGTCCAGTTTGCACACGAAGTGCATCCAGTTTTTGCCGTAACCCTCTCAACTCTTTAGCACATGCTACGTGGGTGAAATTATGATACCATGCCAATTTTCAACCATTTCAGAGTTTATTTGCAGTGATTTTCAATCTCAGGGTCATCTTAGCTCAAAATAAATCATGAAATGCATGAAAAATAGCAAATGAAGTCAGAAAAGGGTTGAAAAGTGATGATGTGGCTTTGAATGGTGCATATTGAATGCAGAAAAAGTCTTGAGTTCAAATATGTTTAGAAAATTGAAATCCCTTTGTAACAGAAGAGTTTTCGGGCAAAACCCTGACACTTCGAAAGAGATTGTCCAGTTTGCACACGAAGTGCATCCAGTTTTTGCCGTAACTCTCTCAACTTTTTAGCACATGCTACGTGGGTGAAATTATGATACGATGCCAATTTTCAACCATTTCAGAGTTCATTTGCAGTGATTTTCAATCTCAGGGTCATCTTAGCTCAAAATAAATCATGAAATGCATGAAAAATAGCAAATGAAGTCAGAAAAGGGTTGAAAAGTGATGATGTGGCTTTGAATGGTGCATTTTGAATGCAGAAAATCTTGAGTTCAAATATGTTTAAAAAATTGAAATCCTTTTGTAACAGAAGAGTTTTCGTCCAAAACCCTGACACTTCGAAAGAGATTGTCCAGTTCGCACACGAAGTGCATCCAGTTTTTGCCGCAACCCTCTCAACTTTTTAGCACATGCTACGTGGGTGAAATTATGACACCATGCCAATTTTCAACCATTTCAGAGTTCATTTGCAGTGATTTTCAATCTCAGGGTCATCTTAGCTCAAAATAAATCATGAAATGCATGAAAAATAGCAAATGAAGTCAGAAAAGGGTTGAAAAGTGATGATGTGGCTTTGAATGGTGCATATTGAATGCAGAAAAAGTCTTGAGTTCAAATATGTTTAAAAATTGAAATCCTTTTGTAACAGAAGAGTTTTCGTCCAAAACCCTGACACTTCGAAAGAGATTGTCCAGTTCGCACACGAAGTGCATCCAGTTTTTGCTGTAACCCTCTCAACTTTTTAGCACATGCTACGTGGGTGAAATTATGATACCATGCCAATTTTGAACCATTTCAGAGTTCATTTGCAGTGATTTTCAATCTCAGGGTCATCTTAGCTCAAAATAAATCATGAAATGCATGAAAAATAGCAAATGAAGTCAGAAAAGGGTTGAAAAGTGATGATGTGGCTTTGAATGGTGCATATTGAATGTAGAAAAAGTCTTGAGTTCAAATCTGTTTAAAAAATTGAAATCCCTTTGTAACAGAAGAGTTTTCGTCCAAAACCCTGACACTTCGAAAGAGATTGTCCAGTTCGCACACGAAGTGCATCCAGTTTTTGCCGCAACCCTCTCAACTTTTTAGCACATGCTACGTGGGTGAAATTATGATACCATGACAATTTTCAACCATTTCAGAGTTCATTTGCAGTGATTTTCAATCTCAGGGTCATCTTAGCTCAAAATAAATCATGAAATGCATGAAAAATAGCAAATGAAGTCAAAAAAGGGTTGAAAAGTGATGATGTGGCTTTGAATGGTGCATATTGAATGCATAAAAAGTCTTGAGTTCAAATATGTTTAAAAAATTGAAATCCTTTTGTAACAGAAGAGTTTTCGTCCAAAACCCTGACACATCGAAAGAGATTGTCCAGTTCGCACACGAAGTTCATCCAGTTTTTGCCGCAACCCTCTCAACTTTTTAGCACATGCTACGTGGGTGAAATTATGATACCATGCCAAGTTTCAACCATTTCAGAGTTCATTTGCAGTGATTTTCAATCTCAGGGTCATCTTAGCTCAAAATAAATCATGAAATGCATGAAAAATAGCAAATGAAGTCAGAAAAGGGTTGAAAAGTGATGATGTAGCTTTGAATGGTGCATATTGAATGCAGAAAAAGTCTTGAGTTGAAATATGTTTAAAAAATTGAAATCCTTTTGTAACAGAAGAGTTTTCGTCCAAAACCCTCACACTTCGAAAGAGATTGTCCAGTTCGCACACGAAGTGCAACCAGTTTTTGCCGTAACCCTCTCAACTTTTTAGCACATGCTACGTGGGTGAAATTATGATACCATGCCAATTTTCAACCATTTCAGAGTTCATTTGTTGTGATTTTCAATCTCAGGGTCATCTTAGTTCAAAATAAATCATGAAATGCATGAAAAATAGCAAATGAAGTCAGAAATGGGTTGAAAAGTGATGATGTGGCTTTGAATGGTGCATATTGAATGCAGAAAAGTCTTGAGTTCAAATATGTTTAAAAAATTGAAATCCTTTTGTAACAGAAGAGTTTTCGTCCAAAACCCTGACACTTCGAAAGAGATTATCCAGTTCGCACACGAAGTGCATCCAGTTTTTGCCGTAACCCTCTCAACTTTTTAGCACATGCTACGTGGGTGAAATTATGATACCATGCCAATTTTCAACCATTTCAGAGTTCATTTGCAGTGATTTTCAATCTCAGGGTCATCTTAGCTCAAAATAAATCATGAAATGCATGAAAAATAGCAAATGAAGTCAGAAAAGGGTTGAAAAGTGATGATGTGGCTTTGAATGGTGCATATTGAATGCAGAAAAAGTCTTGAGTTCAAATATGTTTAAAAAATTGAAATCCTTTTGTAAAAGAAGAGTTTTCGTCCAAAACCCTCACACTTCGAAAGAGATAGTCCAGTTCGCACACGAAGTCCATCCAGTTTTTGCCGCAACCCTCTCAACTTTTTAGCACATGCTACGTGGGTGAAATTGTGATACCATGCCAAGTTTCAACCATTTCAGAGTTCATTTGCAGTGATTTTCAATCTCAGGGTCATCTTAGCTCAAAATAAATCATGAAATGCATGAAAAATAGCAAATGAAGTCAGAAAAGGGTTGAAAAGTGATGATGTGGCTTTGAATGGTGCATATTGAATGCAGAAAAAGTCTTGAGTTCAAATATGTTTAAAAAATTGAAATCCTTTTGTAAAAGAAGAGTTTTCGTCCAAAACCCTCACACTTCGAAAGAGATTGTCCAGTTCGCACACGAAGTCCATCCAGTTTTTGCCGCAACCCTCTCAACTTTTTAGCACATGCTACGTGGGTGAAATTATGATACCATGCCAAGTTTCAACCATTTCAGAGTTCATTTGCAGTGATTTTCAATCTCAGGGTCATCTTAGCTCAAAATAAATCATGAAATGCATGAAAAATAGCAAATGAAGTCAGAAAAGGGTTGAAAAGTGATGATGTGGCTTTGAATGGTGCATATTGAATGCAGAAAAAGTCTTGAGTTCAAATATGTTTAAAAAATTGAAATCCTTTTGTAAGAGAAGAGTTTTCGTCCAAAACCCTGACACTTCGAAAGAGATTATCCAGTTCGCACACGAAGTGCATCCAGTTTTTGCCGTAACCCTCTCAACTTTTTAGCACATGCTACGTGGGTGAAATTATGATACCATGCCAATTTTCAACCATTTCAGAGTTCATTTGCAGTGATTTTCAATCTCAGGGTCATCTTAGCTCAAAATAAATCATGAAATGCATGAAAAATAGCAAATGAAGTCAGAAAAGGGTTGAAAAGTGATGATGTGGCTTTGAATGGTGCATATTGAATGCAGAAAAAGTCTTGAGTTCAAATATGTTTAAAAAATTGAAATCCTTTTGTAAAAGAAGAGTTTTCGTCCAAAACCCTCACACTTCGAAAGAGATAGTCCAGTTCGCACACGAAGTCCATCCAGTTTTTGCCGCAACCCTCTCAACTTTTTAGCACATGCTACGTGGGTGAAATTGTGATACCATGCCAAGTTTCAACCATTTCAGAGTTCATTTGCAGTGATTTTCAATCTCAGGGTCATCTTAGCTCAAAATAAATCATGAAATGCATGAAAAATAGCAAATGAAGTCAGAAAAGGGTTGAAAAGTGATGATGTGGCTTTGAATGGTGCATATTGAATGCAGAAAAAGTCTTGAGTTCAAATATGTTTAAAAAATTGAAATCCTTTTGTAAAAGAAGAGTTTTCGTCCAAAACCCTCACACTTCGAAAGAGATTGTCCAGTTCGCACACGAAGTCCATCCAGTTTTTGCCGCAACCCTCTCAACTTTTTAGCACATGCTACGTGGGTGAAATTATGATACCATGCCAAGTTTCAACCATTTCAGAGTTCATTTGCAGTGATTTTCAATCTCAGGGTCATCTTAGCTCAAAATAAATCATGAAATGCATGAAAAATAGCAAATGAAGTCAGAAAAGGGTTGAAAAGTGATGATGTGGCTTTGAATGGTGCATATTGAATGCAGAAAAAGTCTTGAGTTCAAATATGTTTAAAAAATTGAAATCCTTTTGTAACAGAAGAGTTTTCGTCCAAAACCCTCACACTTTGAAAGAGATTGTCCAGTTCGCACACGAAGTGCATCCAGTTTTTGCCGCAACCCTCTCAACTTTTGAGCACATGCTACGTGGGTGAAATTATGATACCATGACAATTTTCAACCATTTCAGAGTTCATTTGCAGTGATTTTCAATCTCAGGGTCATCTTAGCTCAAAATAAATCATGAAATGCATGAAAAATAGCAAATGAAGTCAGAAAAGGGTTGAAAAGTGATGATGTGGCTTTGAATGGTGCATATTGAATGCATAAAAAGTCTTGAGTTCAAATATGTTTAAAAAATTGAAATCCTTTTGTAACAGAAGAGTTTTCGTCCAAAACCCTGACACTTCGAAAGAGATTGTCCAGTTCGCACACGAAGTTCATCCAGTTTTTGCCGCAACCCTCTCAACTTTTTAGCACATGCTACGTGGGTGAAATTATGATATCATGCCAAGTTTCAACCATTTCAGAGTTCATTTGCAGTGATTTTCAATCTCAGGGTCATCTTAGCTCAAAATAAATCATGAAATGCATGAAAAATAGCAAATGAAGTCAGAAAAGGGTTGAAAAGTGATGATGTAGCTTTGAATGGTGCATATTGAATGCAGAAAAAGTCTTGAGTTGAAATATGTTTAAAAAATTGAAATCCTTTTGTAACAGAAGAGTTTTCGTCCAAAACCCTCACACTTCGAAAGAGATTGTCCAGTTCGCACACGAAGTGCAACCAGTTTTTGCCGTAACCCTCTCAACTTTTTAGCACATGCTACGTGGGTGAAATTATGATACCATGCCAATTTTCAACCATTTCAGAGTTCATTTGTTGTGATTTTCAATCTCAGGGTCATCTTAGTTCAAAATAAATCATGAAATGCATGAAAAATAGTAAATGAAGTCAGAAATGGGTTGAAAAGTGATGATGTGGCTTTGAATGGTGCATATTGAATGCAGAAAAGTCTTGAGTTCAAATATGTTTAAAAAATTGAAATCCTTTTGTAACAGAAGAGTTTTCGTCCAAAACCCTGACACTTCGAAAGAGATTATCCAGTTCGCACACGAAGTGCATCCAGTTTTTGCCGTAACCCTCTCAACTTTTTAGCACATGCTACGTGGGTGAAATTATGATACCATGCCAATTTTCAACCATTTCAGAGTTCATTTGCAGTGATTTTCAATCTCAGGGTCATCTTAGCTCAAAATAAATCATGAAATGCATGAAAAATAGCAAATGAAGTGAGAAAAGGGTTGAAAAGTGATGATGTGGCTTTGAATGGTGCATATTGAATGCAGAAAAAGTCTTGAGTTCAAATATGTTTAAAAAATTGAAATCCTTTTGTAAAAGAAGAGTTTTCGTCCAAAACCCTCACACTTCGAAAGAGATTGTCCAGTTCGCACACGAAGTCCATCCAGTTTTTGCCGCAACCCTCTCAACTTTTTAGCACATGCTACGTGGGTGAAATTATGATACCATGCCAATTTTCAACCATTTCAGAGTTCATTTGCAGTGATTTTCAATCTCAGGGTCATCTTAGCTCAAAATAAATCATGAAATGAATGAAAAATAGCAAATGAAGTCAGAAAAGGGTTTAAAAGTGATGATGTGGCTTTGAATGGTGCATATTGAATGCAGAAAAAGTCTTGAGTTCAAATATGTTTAAAAAATTGAAATCCTTTTGTAACAGAAGAGTTTTCGTCCAAAACCCTCACACTTTGAAAGAGATTGTCCAGTTCGCACACGAAGTGCATCCAGTTTTTGCCGCAACCCTCTCAACTTTTTAGCACATGCTACGTGGGTGAAATTATGATACCATGACAATTTTCAACCATTTCAGAGTTCATTTGCAGTGATTTTCAATCTCAGGGTCATCTTAGCTCAAAATAAATCATGAAATGCATGAAAAATAGCAAATGAAGTCAGAAAAGGGTTGAAAAGTGATGATGTGGCTTTGAATGGTGCATATTGAATGCATAAAAAGTCTTGAGTTCAAATATGTTTAAAAAATTGAAATCCTTTTGTAACAGAAGAGTTTTCGTCCAAAACCCTGACACTTCGAAAGAGATTGTCCAGTTCGCACACGAAGTTCATCCAGTTTTTGCCGCAACCCTCTCAACTTTTTAGCACATGCTACGTGGGTGAAATTATGATACCATGCCAAGTTTCAACCATTTCAGAGTTCATTTGCAGTGATTTTCAATCTCAGGGTCATCTTAGCTCAAAATAAATCATGAAATGCATGAAAAATAGCAAATGAAGTCAGAAAAGGGTTGAAAAGTGATGATGTAGCTTTGAATGGTGCATATTGAATGCAGAAAAAGTCTTGAGTTGAAATATGTTTAAAAAATTGAAATCCTTTTGTAACAGAAGAGTTTTCGTCCAAAACCCTCACACTTCGAAAGAGATTGTCCAGTTCGCACACGAAGTGCAACCAGTTTTTGCCGTAACCCTCTCAACTTTTTAGCACATGCTACGTGGGTGAAATTATGATACCATGCCAATTTTCAACCATTTCAGAGTTCATTTGTTGTGATTTTCAATCTCAGGGTCATCTTAGTTCAAAATAAATCATGAAATGCATGAAAAATAGTAAATGAAGTCAGAAATGGGTTGAAAAGTGATGATGTGGCTTTGAATGGTGCATATTGAATGCAGAAAAGTCTTGAGTTCAAATATGTTTAAAAAATTGAAATCCTTTTGTAACAGAAGAGTTTTCGTCCAAAACCCTGACACTTCGAAAGAGATTATCCAGTTCGCACACGAAGTGCATCCAGTTTTTGCCGTAACCCTCTCAACTTTTTAGCACATGCTACGTGGGTGAAATTATGATACCATGCCAATTTTCAACCATTTCAGAGTTCATTTGCAGTGATTTTCAATCTCAGGGTCATCTTAGCTCAAAATAAATCATGAAATGCATGAAAAATAGCAAATGAAGTCAGAAAAGGGTTGAAAAGTGATGATGTGGCTTTGAATGGTGCATATTGAATGCAGAAAAAGTCTTGAGTTCAAATATGTTTAAAAAATTGAAATCCTTTTGTAACAGAAGAGTTTTCGTCCAAAACCCTCACACTTCGAAAGAGATTGTCCAGTTCGCACACGAAGTGCATCCAGTTTTTGCCGCAACCCTCTCAACTTTTTAGCACATGCTACGTGGGTGAAATTATGATACCATGACAATTTTCAACCATTTCAGAGTTCATTTGCAGTGATTTTAAATCTCAGGGTCATCTTAGCTCAAAATAAATCATGAAATGCATGAAAAATAGCAAATGAAGTCTGAAAAGGGTTGAAAAGTGATGATGTGGCTTTGAATGGTGCATATTGAATGCATAAAAAGTCTTGAGTTCAAATATGTTTAAAAAATTGAAATCCTTTTGTAACAGAAGAGTTTTCGTCCAAAACCCTGACACTTCGAAAGAGATTGTCCAGTTCGCACACGAAGTTCATCCAGTTTTTGCCGCAACCCTCTCAACTTTTTAGCACATGCTACGTGGGTGAAATTATGATACCATGCCAAGTTTCAACCATTTCAGAGTTCATTTGCAGTGATTTTCAATCTCAGGGTCATCTTAGCTCAAAATAAATCATGAAATGCATGAAAAATAGCAAATGAAGTCAGAAAAGGGTTGAAAAGTGATGATGTAGCTTTGAATGGTGCATATTGAATGCAGAAAAAGTCTTGAGTTGAAATATGTTTAAAAAATTGAAATCCTTTTGTAACAGAAGAGTTTTCGAACAAAACCCTCACACTTCGAAAGAGATTGTCCAGTTCGCACACGAAGTGCAACCAGTTTTTGCCGTAACCCTCTCAACGTTTTAGCACATGCTACGTGGGTGAAATTATGATACCATGCCAATTTTCAACCATTTCAGAGTTCATTTGTTGTGATTTTCAATCTCAGGGTCATCTTAGTTCAAAATAAATCATGAAATGCATGAAAAATAGTAAATGAAGTCAGAAATGGGTTGAAAAGTGATGATGTGGCTTTGAATGGTGCATATTGAATGCAGAAAAGTCTTGAGTTCAAATATGTTTAAAAAATTGAAATCCTTTTGTAACAGAAGAGTTTTCGTCCAAAACCCTGACACTTCGAAAGAGATTATCCAGTTCGCACACGAAGTGCATCCAGTTTTTGCCGTAACCCTCTCAACTTTTTAGCACATGCTACGTGGGTGAAATTATGATACCATGCCAATTTTCAACCATTTCAGAGTTCATTTGCAGTGATTTTCAATCTCAGGGTCATCTTAGCTCAAAATAAATCACGAAATGCATGAAAAATAGCAAATGAAGTCAGAAAAGGGTTGAAAAGTGATGATGTGGCTTTGAATGGTGCATATTGAATGCAGAAAAAGTCTTGAGTTCAAATATGTTTAAAAAATTGAAATCCTTTTGTAAAAGAAGAGTTTTCGTCCAAAACCCTCACACTTCGAAAGAGATTGTCCAGTTCGCACACGAAGTCCATCCAGTTTTTGCCGCAACCCTCTCAACTTTTTAGCACATGCTACGTGGGTGAAATTGTGATACCATGCCAAGTTTCAACCATTTCAGAGTTCATTTGCAGTGATTTTCAATCTCAGGGTCATCTTAGCTCAAAATAAATCATGAAATGCATGAAAAATAGCAAATGAAGTCAGAAAAGGGTTGAAAAGTGATGATGTGGCCTTGAATGGTGCATATTGAATGCAGAAAAAGTCTTGAGTTCAAATATGTTTAAAAAATTGAAATCCTTTTGTAAAAGAAGAGTTTTCGTCCAAAACCCTCACACTTCGAAAGAGATTGTCCAGTTCGCACACGAAGTCCATCCAGTTTTTGCCGCAACCCTCTCAACTTTTTAGCACATGCTACGTGGGTGAAATTATGATACCATGCCAAGTTTCAACCATTTCAGAGTTCATTTGCAGTGATTTTCAATCTCAGGGTCATCTTAGCTCAAAATAAATCATGAAATGCATGAAAAATAGCAAATGAAGTCAGAAAAGGGTTGAAAAGTGATGATGTGGCTTTGAATGGTGCATATTGAATGCAGAAAAAGTCTTGAGTTCAAATATGTTTAAAAAATTGAAATCCTTTTGTAACAGAAGAGTTTTCGTCCAAAACCCTCACACTTTGAAAGAGATTGTCCAGTTCGCACACGAAGTGCATCCAGTTTTTGCCGCAACCCTCTCAACTTTTTAGCACATGCTACGTGGGTGAAATTATGATACCATGACAATTTTCAACCATTTCAGAGTTCATTTGCAGTGATTTTCAATCTCAGGGTCATCTTAGCTCAAAATAAATCATGAAATGCATGAAAAATAGCAAATGAAGTCAGAAAAGGGTTGAAAAGTAATGATGTGGGTTTGAATGGTGCATATTGAATGCATAAAAAGTCTTGAGTTCAAATATGTTTATAAAATTGAAATCCTTTTGTAACAGAAGAGTTTTCGTCCAAAACCCTGACACTTCGAAAGAGATTGTCCAGTTCGCACACGAAGTTCATCCAGTTTTTGCCGCAACCCTCTCAACTTTTTAGCACATGCTACGTGGGTGAAATTATGATACCATGCCAAGTTTCAACCATTTCAGAGTTCATTTGCAGTGATTTTCAATCTCAGGGTCATCTTAGCTCAAAATAAATCATGAAATGCATGAAAAATAGCAAATGAAGTCAGAAAAGGGTTGAAAAGTGATGATGTAGCTTTGAATGGTGCATATTGAATGCAGAAAAAGTCTTGAGTTGAAATATGTTTAAAAAATTGAAATCCTTTTGTAACAGAAGAGTTTTCGTCCAAAACCCTCACACTTCGAAAGAGATTGTCCAGTTCGCACACGAAGTGCAACCAGTTTTTGCCGTAACCCTCTCAACTTTTTAGCACATGCTACGTGGGTGAAATTATGATACCATGCCAATTTTCAACCATTTCAGAGTTCATTTGTTGTGATTTTCAATCTCAGGGTCATCTTAGTTCAAAATATATCATGAAATGCATGAATAATAGCAAATGAAGTCAGAAATGGGTTGAAAAGTGATGATGTGGCTTTGAATGGTGCATATTGAATGCAGAAAAGTCTTGAGTTCAAATATGTTTAAAAAATTGAAATCCTTTTGTAACAGAAGAGTTTTCGTCCAAAACCCTTACACTTCGAAAGAGATTATCCAGTTCGCACACGAAGTGCATCCAGTTTTTGCCGTAACCCTCTCAACTTTTTAGCACATGCTACGTGGGTGAAATTATGATACCATGCCAATTTTCAACCATTTCAGAGTTCATTTGCAGTGATTTTCAATCTCAGGGTCATCTTAGCTCAAAATAAATCATGAAATGCATGAAAAATAGCAAATGAAGTCAGAAAAGGGTTGAAAAGTGATGATGTGGCTTTGAATGGTGCATATTGAATGCAGAAAAAGTCTTGAGTTGAAATATGTTTAAAAACTTGAAATCCTTTTGTAACAGAAGAGTTTTCGTCCAAAACCCTCACACTTCGAAAGAGATTGTCCAGTTCGCACACGAAGTGCAACCAGTTTTTGCCGTAACCCTCTCAACTTTTTAGCACATGCTACGTGGGTGAAATTATGATACCATGCCAATTTTCAACCATTTCAGAGTTCATTTGTTGTGATTTTCAATCTCAGGGTCATCTTAGTTCAAAATAAATCATGAAATGCATGAAAAATAGCAAATGAAGTCAGAAAAGGGTTGAAAAGTGACGATGTGGCTTTCAATGGTGCATATTGAATGCAGAAAAAGTCTTGAGTTCAAATATGTTTAAAAAATTGAAATCCTTTTGTAACAGAAGAGTTTTCGTCCAAAACCCTGACACTTCGAAAGAGATTGTCCAGTTCGCACACGAAGTGCATCCAGTTTTTGCCGTAACCCTCTCAACTTTTTAGCACATGCTACGTGGGTGAAATTATGATACCATGCCAATTTTCAACCATTTCAGAGTTCATTTGCAGTGATTTTCAATCTCAGGGTCATCTTAGCTCAAAATAAATCATGAAATGCATGAAAAATAGCAAATGAAGTCAGAAAACGGTTGAAAAGTGATGATGTGGCTTTGAATGGTGCATATTGAATGTAGAAAAAGTCTTGAGTTCAAATATGTTTAAAAAATTGAAATCCTTTTGTAACAGAAGAGTTTTAGTGCAAAACCCTGACACTTCGAAAGAGATTGTCCAGTTCGCACACGAAGTGCATCCAGTTTTTGCCGTAACCCTCTCAACTTTTTAGCACATGCTACGTGGGTGAAATTATGACACCATGCCAATTTTCAACCATTTCAGAGTTCATTTGCAGTGATTTTCAATCTCAGGGTCATCTTAGCTCAAAATAAATCATGAAATGCATGAAAAATAGCAAATGAAGTCAGAAAAGGGTTGAAAAGTGATGATGTGGCTTTGAATGGTGCATATTGAATGCAGAAAAAGTCTTGAGTTCAAATATGTTTAAAAAATTGAAATCCTTTTGTAACAGAAGAGTTTTCGTCCAAAACCCTGACACTTCGAAAGAGATTGTCCAGTTCGCACACGAAGTGCATCCAGTTTTTGCTGTAACCCTCTCAACTTTTTAGCACATGCTACGTGGGTGAAATTATGATACCATGATAATTTTCAACCATTTCAGAGTTCATTTGCAGTGATTTTCAATCTCAGGGTCATCTTAGCTCAAAATAAATCATGAAATGCATGAAAAATAGCAAATGAAGTCAGAAAAGGGTTGAAAAGTGATGATGTGGCTTTGAATGGTGCATATTGAATGCATAAAAAGTCTTGAGTTCAAATATGTTTAAAAAATTGAAATCCTTTTGTAACAGAAGAGTTTTCGTCCAAAACCCTGACACTTCGAAAGAGATTGTCCAGTTCGCACACGAAGTTCATCCAGTTTTTTCCGCAACCCTCTCAACTTTTTAGCACATGCTAGCTGGGTGAAATTATGATACCATGCCAAGTTTCAACCATTTCAGAGTTCATTTGCAGTGATTTTCAATCTCAGGGTCATCTTAGCTCAAAATAAATCATGAAATGCATGAAAAATAATAAATGAAGTCAGAAAAGGGTTGAAAAGTGATGATGTGGCTTTGAATGGTGCATATTGAATGCAGAAAAAGTCTTGAGTTCAAATATGTTTAAAAAATTGAAATCCTTTTGTAAGAGAAGAGTTTTCGTCCAAAACCGTGACATTTCGAAAGAGATTGTCCAGTCCGCACACGAAGTGCATCCAGTTTTTGCCGTAACCCTCTCAACTTTTTAGCACATGCTACGTGGGTGAAATTATGATACCATGCCAATTTTCAACCATTTCAGAGTTCATTTGCTGTGATTTTCAAGCTCAGGGTCATCTTAGCTCAAAATAAATCATGAAATGCATGAAAAATAGCAAATGAAGTCAGAAAAGGGTTGAAAAGTGATGATGTGGCTTTGAATGGTGCATATTGAATGCAGAAAAAGTCTTGAGTTCAAATATGTTTAAAAAATTGAAATCCTTTTGTAACAGAAGAGTTTTAGTGCAAAACCCTGACACTTCGAAAGAGATTGTCCAGTTCGCACACGAAGTGCATCCAGTTTTTGCCGTAACCCTCTCAACTTTTTAGCACATGCTACGTGGGTGAAATTATGATACCATGCCAATTTTCAACCATTTCAGAGTTCATTTGCAGTGATTTTCAATCTCAAGGTCATCTTAGCTCAAAATAAATCATGAAATGCATGAAAAATAGCAAATGAAGTCAGAAAAGGGTTGAAAAGTGATGATGTGGCTTTGAATGGTGCATATTGAATGCAGAAAAAGTCTTGAGTTCAAATATGTTAAAAAAATTGAAATCCTTTTGTAACAGAAGAGTTTTCGTCCAAAACCCTCACACTTCGAAAGAGATTGTCCAGTTCGCACACGATGCCCATCCAGTTTTTGCCGCAACCCTCTCAACTTTTTAGCACATGCTACGTGGGTGAAATTATGATACCATGCCAAGTTTCAACCATTTCAGAGTTCATTTGCAGTGATTTTCAATCTCAGGGACATCTTAGCTCAAAATAAATCATGAAATGCATGAAAAATAGCAAATGAAGTCAGAAAAGGGTTGAAAAGTGATGATGTGGCTTTGAATGGTGCATATTGAATGTAGAAAAAGTCTTGAGTTCAAATCTGTTTAAAAAATTGAAATCCTTTTGTAACAGAAGAGTTTTCGTCCAAAACCCTCACACTTCGAAAGAGATTGTCCAGTTCTTTCACGAAGTGCAACCAGTTTTTGCCGTAACCCTCTCAACTTTTTAGCACATGCTACGTGGGTGAAATTATGATACCATGCCAATTTTCAACCATTTCAGAGTTCATTTGCAGTGATTTTCAATCTCAGGGTCATCTTAGCTCAAAATAAATCATGAAATGCATGAAAAATAGCAAATGAAGTCAGAAATGGGTTGAAAAGTGATGATGTGGCTTTGAATGGTGCATATTGAATGCAGAAAAGTCTTGAGTTCAAATATGTTTAAAAAATTGAAATCGTTTTGTAACAGAAGAGTTTTCGTCCAAAACCCTGAGACTTCGAAAGAGATTGTGCAGTTCGCACACGAAGTGCATCCAGTTTTTGCCGTAACTCTCTCAACTTTTTAGCCCATGCTACGTGGGTGAAATTATGATACCATGCCAATTTTCAACCATTTCAGAGTTCATTTGCTGTGATTTTCAAGCTCAGGGTCATCTTAGCTCAAAATAAATCATGAAATGCATGAAAAATAGCAAATGAAGTCAGAAAAGGGTTGAAAAGTGATGATGTGGCTTTGAATGGTGCATATTGAATGTAGAAAAAGTCTTGAGTTCAAATCTGTTTAAAAAATTGAAATCCCTTTGTACCAGAAGAGTTTTCGTCCAAAACCCTGACACTTCGAAAAAGATTGTCCAGTTCGCACACGAAGTGCATCCAGTTTTTGCCGCAACCCTCTCAACTTTTTAGCACATGCTACGTGGGTGAAATTATGATACCATGCCAATTTTCAACCATTTCAGAGTTCATTTGCAGTGATTTTCAATCTCAGGGTCATCTTAGCTCAAAATAAATCATGAAATGCTTGAAAAATAGCAAATGAAGTCAGAAATGGGTTGAAAAGTGATGATGTGGCTTTGAATGGTGCATATTGAATGCAGAAAAGTCTTGAGTTCAAATATGTTTAAAAAATTGAAATCCTTTTGTAACAGAAGAGTTTTCGTCCAAAACCCTGAGACTTCGAAAGAGATTGTGCAGTTCGCACACGAAGTGCATCCAGTTTTTGCCGTAACCCTCTCAACTTTTTAGCACATGCTACGTGGGTGAAATTATGATACCATGCCAATTTTGAACCATTTCAGAGTTCATTTGCAGTGATTTTCAATCTCAGGGTCATCTTAGCTCAAAATAAATCATGAAATGCATGAAAAATAGCAAATGAAGTCAGAAAAGGGTTGAAAAGTGATGATGTGGCTTTGAATGGTGCATATTGAATGTAGAAAAAGTCTTGAGTTCAAATCTGTTTAAAAAATTGAAATCCTTTTGTAACAGAAGAGTTTTCGTCCAAAACCCTGACACTTCGAAAGAGATTGTCCAGTTCGCACACGAAGTGCATCCAGTTTTTGCCGCAACCCTCTCAACTTTTTAGCACATGCTACGTGGGTGAAATTATGATACCATGACAATTTTCAACCATTTCAGAGTTCATTTGCAGTGATTTTCAATCTCAGGGTCATCTTAGCTCAAAATAAATCATGAAATGCATGGAAAATAGCAAATGAAGTCAGAAAAGGGTTGAAAAGTGATGATATGGCTTTGAATGGTGCATATTGAATGCAGAAAAAGTCTTGAGTTCAAATATGTTTAAAAAATTGAAATCCTTTTGTAACAGAAGAGTTTTCGTCCAAAACCTTGACACTTCGAAAGAGATTGTCCAGTTCGCACACGAAGTTCATCCAGTTTTTGCCGCAACCCTCTCAACTTTTTAGCACATGATACGTGTGTGAAATTATGATACCATGACAAGTTTCAACCATTTCAGAGTTCATTTGCAGTGATTTTCAATCTCAGGGTCATCTTAGCTCAAAATAAATCATGAAATGCATGAAAAATAGCAAATGAAGTCAGAAAAGGGTTGAAAAGTGATGATGTGGCTTTGAATGGTGCATATTGAATGCAGAAAAAGTCTTGAGTTGAAAAATGTTTAAAAAATTGAAATCCTTTTGTAACAGAAGAGTTTTCGTCCAAAACCCTCACACTTCGAAAGAGATTGTCCAGTTCGCACACGAAGTGCAACCAGTTTTTGCCGTAACCCTCTCAACTTTTTAGCACATGCTACGTGGGTGAAATTATGATACCATGCCAATTTTCAACCATTTCAGAGTTCATTTGCAGTGATTTTCAATCTCAGGGTCATCTTAGCTCAAAATAAATCATGAAATGCATGGAAAATAGCAAATGAAGTCAGAAAAGGGTTGAAAAGTGATGATATGGCTTTGAATGGTGCATATTGAATGCAGAAAAAGTCTTGAGTTCAAATATGTTTAAAAAATTGAAATCCTTTTGTAACAGAAGAGTTTTCGTCCAAAACCTTGACACTTCGAAAGAGATTGTCCAGTTCGCACACGAAGTTCATCCAGTTTTTGCCGCAACCCTCTCAACTTTTCAGCACATGATACGTGTGTGAAATTATGATACCATGCCAAGTTTCAACCATTTCAGAGTTCATTTGCAGTGATTTTCAATCTCAGGGTCATCTTAGCTCAAAATAAATCATGAAATGCATGAAAAATAGCAAATGAAGTCAGAAAAGGGTTGAAAAGTGATGATGTGGCTTTGAATGGTGCATATTGAATGCAGAAAAAGTCTTGAGTTGAAAAATGTTTAAAAAATTGAAATCCTTTTGTAACAGAAGAGTTTTCGTCCAAAACCCTCACACTTCGAAAGAGATTGTCCAGTTCGCACACGAAGTGCAACGAGTTTTTGCCGTAACCCTCTCAACTTTTTAGCACATGCTACGTGGGTGAAATTATGATACCATGCCAATTTTCAACCATTTCAGAGTTCATTTGCAGTGATTTTCAATCTCAGGGTCATCTTAGCTCAAAATAAATCATGAAATGCTTAAAAAATATCAAATGAAGTCAGAAAGGGGTTGAAAAGTGATGATGTGGCTTTGAATGGTGCATATTGAATGCAGAAAAAGTCTTGAGTTCAAATATGTTTAAAAAATTGAAATCCTTTTGTAAGAGAAGAGTTTTCGTCCAAAACCGTGACACTTCGAAAGAGATTGTCCAGTCCGCACACGAAGTGCATCCAGTTTTTGCCGTAACTCTCTCAACTTTTTAGCCCATGCTACGTGGGTGAAATTATGATACCATGCCAATTTTCAACCATTTCAGAGTTCATTTGCTGTGATTTTCAAGCTCAGGGTCATCTTAGCTCAAAATAAATCATGAAATGCATGAAAAATAGCAAATGAAGTCAGAAAAGGGTTGAAAAGTGATGATGTGGCTTTGAATGGTGCATATTGAATGCAGAAAAAGTCTTGAGTTCAAATATGTTTAAAAAATTGAAATCCTTTTGTAACAGAAGAGTTTTCGTCCAAAACCCTCACACTTCGAAAGAGATTGTCCAGTTCGCACACGAAGTCCATCCAGTTTTTGCCGTAACCCTCTCAACTTTTTAGCACATGCTACGTGGGTGAAATTATGATACCATGCCAATTTTCAACCATTTCAGAGTTCATTTGCAGTGATTTTCAATCTCAAGGTCATCTTAGCTCAAAATAAATCATGAAATGCATGAAAAATAGCAAATGAAGTCAGAAAAGGGTTGAAAAGTAATGATGTGGCTTTGAATGGTGCATATTGAATGCAGAAAAAGTCTTGAGTTCAAATATGTTTAAAAAATTGAAATCCTTTTGTAACAGAAGAGTTTTCGTCCAAAACCCTCACACTTCGAAAGAGATTGTCCAGTTCGCACACGAAGTCCATCCAGTTTTTGCCGCAACCCTCTCAACTTTTTAGCACATGCTACGTGGGTGAAATTATGATACCATGCCAAGTTTCAACCATTTCAGAGTTCATTTGCAGTGATTTTCAATCTCAGGGTCATCTTAGCTCAAAATAAATCATGAAATGCATGAAAAATAGCAAATGAAGTCAGAAAAGGGTTGAAAAGTGATGATGTGGCTTTGAATGGTGCATATTGAATGCAGAAAAAGTCTTGAGTTGAAATATGTTTAAAAAATTGAAATCCTTTTGTAACAGAAGAGTTTTCGTCCAAAACCCTCACACTTCGAAAGATATTGTCCAGTTCGCACACAAAGTGCAACCAGTTTTTGCCGTAACCCTCTCAACTTTTTAGCACATGCTACGTGGGTGAAATTATGATACCATGCCAATTTTCAACCATTTCAGAGTTCATTTGTTGTGATTTTCAATCTCAGGGTCATCTTAGTTCAAAATATATCATGAAATGCATGAAAAATAGCAAATGAAGTCAGAAATGGGTTGAAAAGTGATGATGTGGCTTTGAATGGTGCATATTGAATGCAGAAAAGTCTTGAGTTCAAATATGTTTAAAAAATTGAAATCCTTTTGTAACAGAAGAGTTTTCGTCCAAAACCCTGACACTTCGAAAGAGATTATCCAGTTCGCACACGAAGTGCATCCAGTTTTTGCCGTAACCCTCTCAACTTTTTAGCACATGCTACGTGGGTGAAATTATGATACCATGCCAATTTTCAACCATTTCAGAGTTCATTTGCAGTGATTTTCAATCTCAGGGTCATCTTAGCTCAAAATAAATCATGAAATGCATGAAAAATAGAAAATGAAGTCAGAAAAGGGTTGAAAAGTGATGATGTGGCTTTGAATGGTGCATATTGAATGCAGAAAAAGTCTTGAGTTCAAATATGTTTAAAAAATTGAAATCCTTTTGTAAAAGAAGAGTTTTCGTCCAAAACCCTCACACTTCGAAAGAGATTCTCCAGTTCGCACACGAAGTCCATCCAGTTTTTGCCGCAACCATCTCAACTTTTTAGAACATGCTACGTGGGTGAAATTATGATACCATGCCAAGTTTCAACCATTTCAGAGTTCATTTGCAGTGATTTTCAATCTCAGGGTCATCTTAGCTCAAAATAAATCCTGAAATGCATGAAAAATAGCAAATGAAGTCAGAAAAGGGTTGAAAAGTGATGATGTGGCTTTGAATGGTGCATATTGAATGCAGAAAAAGTCTTGAGTTGAAATATGTTTAAAAAATTGAAATCCTTTTGTAACAGAAGAGTTTTCATCCAAAACCCTCACACTTCGAAAGAGATTGTCCAGTTCGCACACGAAGTGCAACCAGTTTTTGCCGTAACCCTCTCAACTTTTTAGCACATGCTACGTGGGTGAAATTATGATACCATGCCAATTTTCAACCATTTCAGAGTTCATTTGCAGTGATTTTCAATCTCAGGGTCATCTTAGCTCAAAATAAATCATGAAATGCATGAAAAATAGCAAATGAAGTCAGAAAAGGGTTGAAAAGTGATGATGTGGCTTTGAATGGTGCATATTGAATGTAGAAAAAGTCTTGAGTTCAAATCTGTTTAAAAAATTGAAATCCCTTTGTAACAGAAGAGTTTTCGTCCAAAACCCTGACACTTCGAAAAAGATTGTCCAGTTCGCACACGAAGTGCATCCAGTTTTTGCCGCAACCCTCTCAACTTTTTAGCACATGCTACGTGGGTGAAATTATGATACCATGACAATATTCAACCATTTCAGAGTTCATTTGAAGTGATTTTCAATCTCAGGGTCATCTTAGCTCAAAATAAATCATGAAATGCATGAAAAATAGCAAATGAAGTCAGAAAAGGGTTGAAAAGTGATGATGTGGCTTTGAATGGTGCATATTGAATGTAGAAAAAGTCTTGAGTTCAAATCTGTTTAAAAAATTGAAATCCTTTTGTAACAGAAGAGTTTTCGTCCAAAACCCTGACACTTCGAAAGAGATTGTCCAGTTCGCACACGAAGTGCATCCAGTTTTTGCCGTAACCCTCTCAATTTTTAGCACATGCTACGTGGGTGAAATTATGATACCATGCCAATTTTCAACCATTTCAGAGTTCATTTGCAGTGATTTTCAATCTCAGGGTCATCTTAGCTCAAAATAAATCATGAAATGCATGAAAAATAGCAAATGAAGTCAGAAAATGGTTGAAAAGTGATGATGTGGCTTTGAATGGTGCATATTGAATGTAGAAAAAGTCTTGAGTTCAAATCTGTTTAAAAAATTGAAATCCTTTTGTAAAAGAAGAGTTTTCGTCCAAAACCCTCACACTTCAAAAGAGATTGTCCAGTTCGCACACGAAGTGCAACCAGTTTTTGCCGTAACCCTCTCAACTTTTTAGCACATGCTACGTGGGTGAAATTATGATACCATGCCAAGTTTCAACCATTTCAGAGTTCATTTGCAGTGATTTTCAATCTCAGGGTCATCTTAGCTGAAAATAAATCATGAAATGCATGAAAAATAGCAAATGAAGTCAGAAAAGGGTTGAAAAGTGATGATGTGGCTTTGAATGGTGCATATTGAATGCAGAAAAAGTCTTGAGTTGAAATATGTTTAAAAAATTGAAATCCTTTTGTAACAGAAGAGTTTTCGTCCAAAACCCTCACACTTCGAAAGAGATTGTCCAGTTCGCACACGAAGTGCAACCAGTTTTTGCCGTAACCCTCTCAACTTTTTAGCACATGCTACGTGGGTGAAATTATGATACCATGCCAATTTTCAACCATTTCAGAGTTCATTTGTTGTGATTTTCAATCTCAGGGTCATCTTAGTTCAAAATATATCATGAAATGCATGAAAAATAGCAAATGAAGTCAGAAATGGGTTGAAAAGTGATGATGTGGCTTTGAATGGTGCATATTGAATGCAGAAAAGTCTTGAGTTCAAATATGTTTAAAAAATTGAAATCCTTTTGTAACAGAAGAGTTTTCGTCCAAAACCCTTACACTTCGAAAGAGATTATCCAGTTCGCACACGAAGTGCATCCAGTTTTTGCCGTAACCCTCTCAACTTTTTAGCACATGCTACGTGGGTGAAATTATGATACCATGCCAATTTTCAACCATTTCAGAGTTCATTTGCAGTGATTTTCAATCTCAGGGTCATCTTAGCTCAAAATAAATCATGAAATGCATGAAAAATAGCAAATGAAGTCAGAAAAGGGTTGAAAAGTGATGATGTGGCTTTGAATGGTGCATATTGAATGCAGAAAAAGTCTTGAGTTCAAATATGTTTAAAAAATTGAAATCCTTTTGTAAAAGAAGAGTTTTCGTCCAAAACCCTCACACTTCGAAAGAGATTCTCCAGTTCCCACACGAAGTCCATCCAGTTTTTGCCGCAACCATCTCAACTTTTTAGCACATGCTACGTGGGTGAAATTATGATACCATGCCAAGTTTCAACCATTTCAGAGTTCATTTGCAGTGATTTTCAATCTCAGGGTCATCTTAGCTCAAAATAAATCATGAAATGCATGAAAAATAGCAAATGAAGTCAGAAAAGGGTTGAAAAGTGATGATGTGGCTTTGAATGGTGCATATTGAATGCAGAAAAAGTCTTGAGTTGAAATATGTTTAAAAAATTGAAATCCTTTTGTAACAGAAGAGTTTTCGTCCAAAACCCTCACACTTCGAAAGAGATTGTCCAGTTCGCACACGAAGTGCAACCAGTTTTTGCCGTAACCCTCTCAACTTTTTAGCACATGCTACGTGGGTGAAATTATGATACCATGCCAATTTTCAACCATTTCAGAGTTCATTTGTTGTGATTTTCAATCTCAGGGTCATCTTAGTTCAAAATAAATCATGAAATGCATGAAAAATAGCAAATGAAGTCAGAAATGGGTTGAAAAGTGATGATGTGGCTTTGAATGGTGCATATTGAATGCAGAAAAGTCTTGAGTTCAAATATGTTTAAAAAATTGAAATCCTTTTGTAACAGAAGAGTTTTCGTCCAAAACCCTGACACTTCGAAAGAGATTGTGCAGTTCGCACACGAAGTGCATCCAGTTTTTGCCGTAACCCTCTCAACTTTTTAGCACATGCTACGTGGGTGAAATTATGATACCATGCCAATTTTCAACCATTTCAGAGTTCATTTGCAGTGATTTTCAATCTCAGGGTCATCTTAGCTCAAAATAAATCATGAAATGCATGAAAAATAGCAAATGAAGTCAGAAAAGGGTTGAAAAGTGATGATGTGGCTTTGAATGGTGCATATTGAATGTAGAAAAAGTCTTGAGTTCAAATCTGTTTAAAAAATTGAAATCCCTTTGTAACAGAAGAGTTTTCGTGCAAAACCCTGACACTTCGAAAAAGATTGTCCAGTTCGCACACGAAGTGCATCCAGTTTTTGCCGCAACCCTCACAACTTTTTAGCACATGCTACGTGGGTGAAATTATGATACCATGCCAATTTTCAACCATTTCAGAGTTCATTTGCAGTGATTTTCAATCTCAGGGTCATCTTAGCTCAAAATAAATCATGAAATGCATGAAAAATAGCAAATGAAGTCAGAAAAGGGTTGAAAAGTGATGATGTGGCTTTGAATGGTGCTTATTGAATGTAGAAAAAGTCTTGAGTTCAAATCTGTTTAAAAAATTGAAATCCTTTTGTAACAGAAGAGTTTTCGTCCAAAACCCTGACACTTCGAAAGAGATTGTCCAGTTCGCACACGAAGTGCATCCAGTTTTTGCCGTAACCCTCTCAACTTTTTAGCACATTCTACGTGGGTGAAATTATGATACCATGACAATTTTCAACCATTTCAGAGTTCATTTGCAATGATTTTCAATCTCAGGGTCATCTTAGCTCAAAATAAATCATGAAATGCATGTAAAATAGCAAATGAAGTCAGAAAATGGTTGAAAGTGATGATGTGGCTTTGAATGGTGCATATTGAATGCAGGAAAAGTCTTGAGTTCAAATCTGTTTAAAAAATTGAAATCCTTTTGTAACAGAAGAGTTTTCGTCCAAAACCCTGACACTTCGAAAGAGATTGTCCAGTTCGCACACGAAGTGCATCCACTTTTTGCCGTAACCCTCTCAACTTTTTAGCACATGCTACGTGGGTGAAATTATGATACCATGCCAATTTTCAACCATTTCAGAGTTCATTTGCAGTGATTTTCAATCTCAGGGTCATCTTAGCTCAAAATAAATCATGAAATGCGTGAAAAATAGCAAATGAAGTCAGAAAACGGTTGAAAAGTGATGATGTGGCTTTGAATGGTGCATATTGAATGTAGAAAAAGTCTTGAGTTCAAATCTGTTTAAAAAATTGAAATCCTTTTGTAAAAGAAGAGTTTTCGTCCAAAACCCTCACACTTCGAAAGAGATTGTCCAGTTCGCACACGAAGTGCAACCAGTTTTTGCCGTAACCCTCTCAACTTTTTAGCACATGCTACGTGGGTGAAATTATGATACCATGCCAATTTTCAACCATTTCAGAGTTCATTTGCAGTGATTTTCAATCTCAGGGTCATCTTAGCTCAAAATAAATCATGAAATGCATGAAAAATAGCAAATGAAGTCAGAAATGGGTTGAAAAGTGATGATGTGGCTTTGAATGGTGCATATTGAATGCAGAAAATCTTGAGTTCAAATATGTTTAAAAAATTGAAATCCTTTTGTAACAGAAGAGTTTTCGTCCAAAACCCTGACACTTCGAAAGAGATTGTCCAGTTCGCACACGAAGTGCATCCAGTTTTTGCCGTAACCCTCTCAACTTTTTAGCACATGCTACGTGGGTAAAATTATGATACCATGCCAATTTTCAACCATTTCAGAGTTCATTTGCAGTGATTTTCAATCTCAGGGTCATCTTAGCTCAAAATAAATCATGAAATGCATGAAAAATAGCAAATGAAGTCAGAAAACGGTTGAAAAGTGATGATGTGGCTTTGAATGGTGCATATTGAATGTAGAAAAAGTCTTGAGTTCAAATCTATTTAAAAAATTGAAATCCTTTTGTAAAAGAAGAGTTTTCGTCCAAAACCCCGACACTTCGAAAGAGATTGTCCAGTTCGCACACGAAGTGCATCCAGTTTTTGCCGCAACCCTCTCAACTTTTTAGCACATGCTACGTGGGTGAAATTATGATACCATGCCAATTTTCAACCATTTCAGAGTTCATTTGCAGTGATTTTCAATCTCAGGGTCATCTTAGCTCAAAATAAATCATGAAATGCATGAAAAATAGCAAATGAAGTCAGAAAAGGGTTGAAAAGTGATGATGTGGCTTTGAATGGTGCATATTGAATGCAGAAAAAGTCTTGAGTTCAAATATGTTTAAAAAATTGAAATCCTTTTGTAACAGAAGAGTTTTCGTGCAAAACCCTGACACTTCGAAAGAGATTGTCCAGTTCGTACACGAAGTGCATCCAGTTTTTGCCGTAACCCTCTCAACTTTTTAGCACATGCTACGTGGGTGAAATTATGATACCATGCCAATTTTCAACCATTTCAGAGTTCATTTGCAGTGATTTTCAATCTCAGGGTCATCTTAGCTCAAAATAAATCATGAAATGCATGAAAAATAGCAAATGAAGTCAGAAAAGGGTTGAAAAGTGATGATGTGGCTTTGAATGGTGCATATTGAATGCAGAAAAAGTCTTGAGTTCAAATATGTTTAAAAAATTGAAATCCTTTTGTAACAGAAGAGTTTTCGTGCAAAACCCTGACACTTCGAAAGAGATTGTCCAGTTTGCACACGAAGTGCATCCAGTTTTTGCCGTAACTCTCTCAACTTTTTAGCACATGCTACGTGGGTGAAATTATGATACCATGCCAATTTTCAACCATTTCAGAGTTCATTTACAGTGATTTTCAATCTCAGGGTCATCTTAGCTCAGAATAAATCATGAAATGCATGAAAAATAGCAAATGAAGTCAGAAAACGGTTGAAAAGTGATGATGTGGCTTTGAATGGTGCACATTGAATGCAGAAAATCTTGAGTTCAAATATGTTTAAAAAATTGAAATCCTTTTGTAACAGAAGAGTTTTCGTCCAAAACCCTAACACTTCGAAAGAGATTCTCCAGTTCGCACACGAAGTGCATCCAGTTTTTGCCGTAACCCTCTCAACTTTTTAGCACATGCTACGTGGGTAAAATTATGATACCATGCCAATTTTCAACCATTTCAGAGTTCATTTGCAGTGATTTTCAATCTCAGGGTCATCTTAGCTCAAAATAAATCATGAAATGCATGAAAAATAGCAAATGAAGTCAGAAAACGGTTGAAAAGTGATGATGTGGCTTTGAATGGTGCATATTGAATGCAGAAAAAGTCTTGAGTTCAAATATGTTTAAAAAATTGAAATCCTTTTGTAACAGAAGAGTTTTCGTGCAAAACCCTGACACTTCGAAAGAGATTGTCCAGTTTGCACACGAAGTGCATCCAGTTTTTGCCGTAACTCTCTCAACTTTTTAGCACATGCTACGTGGGTGAAATTATGATACCATGCCAATTTTCAACCATTTCAGAGTTCATTTACAGTGATTTTCAATCTCAGGGTCATCTTAGCTCAGAATAAATCATGAAATGCATGAAAAATAGCAAATGAAGTCAGAAAACGGTTGAAAAGTGATGATGTGGCTTTGAATGGTGCATATTGAATGCAGAAAATCTTGAGTTCAAATATGTTTAAAAAATTGAAATCCTTTTGTAACAGAAGAGTTTTCGTCCAAAACCCTGACACTTCGAAAGAGATTCTCCAGTTCGCACACGAAGTGCATCCAGTTTTTGCCGTAACCCTCTCAACTTTTTAGCACATGCTACGTGGGTAAAATTATGATACCATGCCAATTTTCAACCATTTCAGAGTTCATTTGCAGTGATTTTCAATCTCAGGGTCATCTTAGCTCAAAATAAATCATGAAATGCATGAAAAATAGCAAATGAAGTCAGAAAAGGGTTGAAAAGTGATGATGTGGCTTTGAATGGTGCATATTGAATGCAGAAAAAGTCTTGAGTTCAAATATGTTTAAAAAATTGAAATCCTTTTGTAACAGAAGAGTTTTCGTGCAAAACCCTGACACTTCGAAAGAGATTGTCCAGTTTGCACACGAAGTACATCCAGTTTTTGCCGCAACCCTCTCAACTTTTTAGCACATGCTACGTGGGTGAAATTATGATACCATGACAATTTTCAACCATTTCAGAGTTCATTTGCAGTGATTTTCAATCTCAGGGTCATCTTAGCTCAAAATAAATCATGAAATGCATGAAAAATAGCAAATGAAGTCAGAAAAGGGTTGAAAAGTGATGATGTGGCTTTGAATGGTGCATATTGAATGCAGAAAAAGTCTTGAGTTCAAATATGTTTAAAAAATTGAAATCCTTTTGTAACAGAAGAGTTTTCGTGCAAAACCCTGACACTTCGAAAGAGATTGTCCAGTTCGTACACGAAGTGCATCCAGTTTTTGCCGTAACCCTCTCAACTTTTTAGCACATGCTACGTGGGTGAAATTATGATACCATGCCAATTTTCAACCATTTCAGAGTTCATTTGCAGTGATTTTCAATCTCAGGGTCATCTTAGCTCAAAATAAATCATGAAATGCATGAAAAATAGCAAATGAAGTCAGAAAAGGGTTGAAAAGTGATGATGTGGCTTTGAATGGTGCATATTGAATGCAGAAAAAGTCTTGAGTTCAAATATGTTTAAAAAATTGAAATCCTTTTGTAACAGAAGAGTTTTCGTGCAAAACCCTGACACTTCGAAAGAGATTGTCCAGTTTGCACACGAAGTGCATCCAGTTTTTGCCGTAACTCTCTCAACTTTTTAGCACATGCTACGTGGGTGAAATTATGATACCATGCCAATTTTCAACCATTTCAGAGTTCATTTACAGTGATTTTCAATCTCAGGGTCATCTTAGCTCAGAATAAATCATGAAATGCATGAAAAATAGCAAATGAAGTCAGAAAACGGTTGAAAAGTGATGATGTGGCTTTGAATGGTGCACATTGAATGCAGAAAATCTTGAGTTCAAATATGTTTAAAAAATTGAAATCCTTTTGTAACAGAAGAGTTTTCGTCCAAAACCCTAACACTTCGAAAGAGATTCTCCAGTTCGCACACGAAGTGCATCCAGTTTTTGCCGTAACCCTCTCAACTTTTTAGCACATGCTACGTGGGTGAAATTATGATACCATGCCAATTTTCAACCATTTCAGAGTTCATTTGCAGTGATTTTCAATCTCAGGGTCATCTTAGCTCAAAATAAATCATGAAATGCATGAAAAATAGCAAATGAAGTCAGAAAAGGGTTGAAAAGTGATGATGTGGCTTTGAATGGTGCATATTGAATGCAGAAAAAGTCTTGAGTTCAAATATGTTTAAAAAATTGAAATCCTTTTGTAACAGAAGAGTTTTCGTGCAAAACCCTGACACTTCGAAAGAGATTGTCCAGTTTGCACACGAAGTGCATCCAGTTTTTGCCGTAACTCTCTCAACTTTTTAGCACATGCTACGTGGGTGAAATTATGATACCATGCCAATTTTCAACCATTTCAGAGTTCATTTACAGTGATTTTCAATCTCAGGGTCATCTTAGCTCAGAATAAATCATGAAATGCATGAAAAATAGCAAATGAAGTCAGAAAACGGTTGAAAAGTGATGATGTGGCTTTGAATGGTGCACATTGAATGCAGAAAATCTTGAGTTCAAATATGTTTAAAAAATTGAAATCCTTTTGTAACAGAAGAGTTTTCGTCCAAAACCCTAACACTTCGAAAGAGATTCTCCAGTTCGCACACGAAGTGCATCCAGTTTTTGCCGTAACCCTCTCAACTTTTTAGCACATGCTACGTGGGTAAAATTATGATACCATGCCAATTTTCAACCATTTCAGAGTTCATTTGCAGTGATTTTCAATCTCAGGGTCATCTTAGCTCAAAATAAATCATGAAATGCATGAAAAATAGCAAATGAAGTCAGAAAACGGTTGAAAAGTGATGATGTGGCTTTGAATGGTGCATATTGAATGTAGAAAAAGTCTTGAGTTCAAATCTATTTAAAAAATTGAAATCCTTTTGTAAAAGAAGAGTTTTCGTCCAAAACCCCGACACTTCGAAAGAGATTGTCCAGTTCGCACACGAAGTGCATCCAGTTTTTGCCGCAACCCTCTCAACTTTTTAGCACATGCTACGTGGGTGAAATTATGATACCATGCCAATTTTCAACCATTTCAGAGTTCATTTGCAGTGATTTTCAATCTCAGGGTCATCTTAGCTCAAAATAAATCATGAAATGCATGAAAAATAGCAAATGAAGTCAGAAAAGGGTTGAAAAGTGATGATGTGGCTTTGAATGGTGCATATTGAATGCAGAAAAAGTCTTGAGTTCAAATATGTTTAAAAAATTGAAATCCTTTTGTAACAGAAGAGTTTTCGTGCAAAACCCTGACACTTCGAAAGAGATTGTCCAGTTCGTACACGAAGTGCATCCAGTTTTTGCCGTAACCCTCTCAACTTTTTAGCACATGCTACGTGGGTGAAATTATGATACCATGCCAATTTTCAACCATTTCAGAGTTCATTTGCAGTGATTTTCAATCTCAGGGTCATCTTAGCTCAAAATAAATCATGAAATGCATGAAAAATAGCAAATGAAGTCAGAAAAGGGTTGAAAAGTGATGATGTGGCTTTGAATGGTGCATATTGAATGCAGAAAAAGTCTTGAGTTCAAATATGTTTAAAAAATTGAAATCCTTTTGTAACAGAAGAGTTTTCGTGCAAAACCCTGACACTTCGAAAGAGATTGTCCAGTTTGCACACGAAGTGCATCCAGTTTTTGCCGTAACTCTCTCAACTTTTTAGCACATGCTACGTGGGTGAAATTATGATACCATGCCAATTTTCAACCATTTCAGAGTTCATTTACAGTGATTTTCAATCTCAGGGTCATCTTAGCTCAGAATAAATCATGAAATGCATGAAAAATAGCAAATGAAGTCAGAAAACGGTTGAAAAGTGATGATGTGGCTTTGAATGGTGCACATTGAATGCAGAAAATCTTGAGTTCAAATATGTTTAAAAAATTGAAATCCTTTTGTAACAGAAGAGTTTTCGTCCAAAACCCTGACACTTCGAAAGAGATTCTCCAGTTCGCACACGAAGTGCATCCAGTTTTTGCCGTAACCCTCTCAACTTTTTAGCACATGCTACGTGGGTAAAATTATGATACCATGCCAATTTTCAACCATTTCAGAGTTCATTTGCAGTGATTTTCAATCTCAGGGTCATCTTAGCTCAAAATAAATCATGAAATGCATGAAAAATAGCAAATGAAGTCAGAAAACGGTTGAAAAGTGATGATGTGGCTTTGAATGGTGCATATTGAATGTAGAAAAAGTCTTGAGTTCAAATCTATTTAAAAAATTGAAATCCTTTTGTAAAAGAAGAGTTTTCGTCCAAAACCCCGACACTTCGAAAGAGATTGTCCAGTTCGCACACGAAGTGCATCCAGTTTTTGCCGCAACCCTCTCAACTTTTTAGCACATGCTACGTGGGTGAAATTATGATACCATGCCAATTTTCAACCATTTCAGAGTTCATTTGCAGTGATTTTCAATCTCAAGGTCATCTTAGCTCAAAATAAATCATGAAATGCATGAAAAATAGCAAATGAAGTCAGAAAAGGGTTGAAAAGTGATGATGTGGCTTTGAATGGTGCATATTGAATGCAGAAAAAGTCTTGAGTTCAAATATGTTTAAAAAATTGAAATCCTTTTGTAACAGAAGAGTTTTCGTGCAAAACCCTGACACTTCGAAAGAGATTGTCCAGTTCGTACACGAAGTGCATCCAGTTTTTGCCGTAACCCTCTCAACTTTTTAGCACATGCTACGTGGGTGAAATTATGATACCATGCCAATTTTCAACCATTTCAGAGTTCATTTGCAGTGATTTTCAATCTCAGGGTCATCTTAGCTCAAAATAAATCATGAAATGCATGAAAAATAGCAAATGAAGTCAGAAAAGGGTTGAAAAGTGATGATGTGGCTTTGAATGGTGCATATTGAATGCAGAAAAAGTCTTGAGTTCAAATATGTTTAAAAAATTGAAATCCTTTTGTAACAGAAGAGTTTTCGTGCAAAACCCTGACACTTCGAAAGAGATTGTCCAGTTTGCACACGAAGTGCATCCAGTTTTTGCCGTAACTCTCTCAACTTTTTAGCACATGCTACGTGGGTGAAATTATGATACCATGCCAATTTTCAACCATTTCAGAGTTCATTTACAGTGATTTTCAATCTCAGGGTCATCTTAGCTCAGAATAAATCATGAAATGCATGAAAAATAGCAAATGAAGTCAGAAAACGGTTGAAAAGTGATGATGTGGCTTTGAATGGTGCACATTGAATGCAGAAAATCTTGAGTTCAAATATGTTTAAAAAATTGAAATCCTTTTGTAACAGAAGAGTTTTCGTCCAAAACCCTGACACTTCGAAAGAGATTCTCCAGTTCGCACACGAAGTGCATCCAGTTTTTGCCGTAACCCTCTCAACTTTTTAGCACATGCTACGTGGGTAAAATTATGATACCATGCCAATTTTCAACCATTTCAGAGTTCATTTGCAGTGATTTTCAATCTCAGGGTCATCTTAGCTCAAAATAAATCATGAAATGCATGAAAAATAGCAAATGAAGTCAGAAAACGGTTGAAAAGTGATGATGTGGCTTTGAATGGTGCATATTGAATGCAGAAAAAGTCTTGAGTTCAAATATGTTTAAAAAATTGAAATCCTTTTGTAACAGAAGAGTTTTCGTGCAAAACCCTGACACTTCGAAAGAGATTGTCCAGTTTGCACACGAAGTGCATCCAGTTTTTGCCGTAACTCTCTCAACTTTTTAGCACATGCTACGTGGGTGAAATTATGATACCATGCCAATTTTCAACCATTTCAGAGTTCATTTGCAGTGATTTTCAATCTCAGGGTCATCTTAGCTCAAAATAAATCATGAAATGCATGAAAAATAGCAAATGAAGTCAGAAAACGGTTGAAAAGTGATGATGTGGCTTTGAATGGTGCATATTGAATGTAGAAAAAGTCTTGAGTTCAAATATGTTTAAAAAATTGAAATCCTTTTGTAACAGAAGAGTTTTCGTCCAAAACCCTGACACTTCGAAAGAGATTGTCCAGTTCGCACACGAAGTGCATCCAGTTTTTGCTGTAATCCTCTCAACTTTTTAGCACATGCTACGTGGGTGAAATTATGATACCATGCCAATTTTGAACCATTTCAGAGTTCATTTGCAGTGATTTTCAATCTCAGGGTCATCTTAGCTCAAAATAAATCATGAAATGCATGAAAAATAGCAAATGAAGTCAGAAAAGGGTTGAAAAGTGATGATGTGGCTTTGAATGGTGCATATTGAATGTAGAAAAAGTCTTGAGTTCAAATCTGTTTAAAAAATTGAAATCCCTTTGTAACAGAAGAGTTTTCGTCCAAAACCCTGACACCTCGAAAGAGATTGTCCAGTTCGCACACGAAGTGCATCCAGTTTTTGCCGCAACCCTCTCAACTTTTTAGCACATGCTACGTGGGTGAAATTATGATACCATGACAATTTTCAACCATTTCAAAGTTCATTTGCAGTGATTTTCAATCTCAGGGTCATCTTAGCTCAAAATAAATCATGAAATGCATGAAAAATAGCAAATGAAGTCAGAAAAGGGTTGAAAAGTGATGATGTGTCTTTCAATGGTGCATATTGAATGTAGAAAAATTCTTGAGTTCAAATCTGTTTAAAAAATTGAAATCCTTTTGTAACAGAAGAGTTTTCGTCCAAAACCCTGACACTTCGAAAGAGATTGTCCAGTTCGCACACGAAGTGCATCCAGTTTTTGCTGTAATCCTCTCAACTTTTTAGCACATGCTACGTGGGTGAAATTATGATACCATGCCAATTTTGAACCATTTCAGAGTTCATTTGCAGTGATTTTCAATCTCAGGGTCATCTTAGCTCAAAATAAATCATGAAATGCATGAAAAATAGCAAATGAAGTCAGAAAAGGGTTGAAAAGTGATGATGTGGCTTTGAATGGTGCATATTGAATGTAGAAAAAGTCTTGAGTTCAAATCTGTTTAAAAAATTGAAATCCCTTTGTAACAGAAGAGTTTTCGTCCAAAACCCTGACACCTCGAAAGAGATTGTCCAGTTCGCACACGAAGTGCATCCAGTTTTTGCCGCAACCCTCTCAACTTTTTAGCACATGCTACGTGGGTGAAATTATGATACCATGACAATTTTCAACCATTTCAGAGTTCATTTGCAGTGATTTTCAATCTCAGGGTCATCTTAGCTCAAAATAAATCATGAAATGCATGAAAAATAGCAAATGAAGTCAGAAATGGGTTGAAAAGTGATGATGTGTCTTTCAATGGTGCATATTGAATGTAGAAAAATTCTTGAGTTCAAATCTGTTTAAAAAATTGAAATCCTTTTGTAAGAGAAGAGTTTTCGTCCAAAACCCTGACACTTCGAAAGAGATTGTCCAGTTCGTACACGAAGTGCATCCAGTTTTTGCCGTAACCCTCTCAACTTTTTAGCACATGCTACGTGGGTGAAATTATGATACGATGCCAATTTTCAACCATTTCAGAGTTCATTTGCAGTGATTTTCAATCTCAGGGTCATCTTAGCTCAAAATAAATCATGAAATGCATGAAAAATAGCAAATGAAGTCAGAAAAGGGTTGAAAAGTGATGATGTGGCTTTGAATGGTGCATATTGAATGCAGAAAAAGTCTTGAATTCAAATATGTTTAAAAAATTGAAATCCTTTTGTAACAGAAGAGTTTTCGTGCAAAACCCTGACACTTCGAAAGAGATTGTCCAGTTCGTACACGAAGTGCATCCAGTTTTTGCCGTAACCCTCTCAACTTTTTAGCACATGCTACGTGGGTGAAATTATGATACCATGACAATTTTCAACCATTTCAGAGTTCATTTGCAGTGATTTTCAATCTCAGGGTCATCTTAGCTCAAAATAAATCATGAAATGCATGAAAAATAGCAAATGAAGTCAGAAAACGGTTGAAAAGTGATGATGTGGCTTTGAATGGTGCATATTGAATGCAGAAAAAGTCTTGAGTTCAAATCTATTTAAAAAATTGAAATCCTTTTGTAAAAGAAGAGTTTTCGTCCAAAACCCCGACACTTCGAAAGAGATTGTCCAGTTCGCACACGAAGTGCATCCAGTTTTTGCCGCAACCCTCTCAACTTTTTAGCACATGCTACGTGGGTGAAATTATGATACCATGCCAATTTTCAACCATTTCAGAGTTCATTTGCAGTGATTTTCAATCTCAAGGTCATCTTAGCTCAAAATAAATCATGAAATGCATGAAAAATAGCAAATGAAGTCAGAAAAGGGTTGAAAAGTGATGATGCGGCTTTGAATGGTGCATATTGAATGTAGAAAAAGTCTTGAGTTCAAATATGTTTAAAAAATTGAAATCCTTTTGTAACAGAAGAGTTTTCGTCCAAAACCCTGACACTTCGAAAGAGATGGTCCAGTTCGCACACGAAGTGCATCCAGTTTTTGCTGTAATCCTCTCAACTTTTTAGCACATGCTACGTGGGTGAAATTATGATACCATGCCAATTTTGAACCATTTCAGAGTTCATTTGCAGTGATTTTCAATCTCAGGGTCATCTTAGCTCAAAATAAATCATGAAATGCATGAAAAATAGCAAATGAAGTCAGAAAAGGGTTGAAAAGTGATGATGTGGCTTTGAATGGTGCATATTGAATGTAGAAAAAGTCTTGAGTTCAAATCTGTTTAAAAAATTGAAATCCCTTTGTAACAGAAGAGTTTTCGTCCAAAACCCTGACACCTCGAAAGAGATTGTCCAGTTCGCACACGAAGTGCATCCAGTTTTTGCCGCAACCCTCTCAACTTTTTAGCACATGCTACGTGGGTGAAATTATGATACCATGACAATTTTCAACCATTTCAGAGTTCATTTGCAGTGATTTTCAATCTCAGGGTCATCTTAGCTCAAAATAAATCATGAAATGCATGAAAAATAGCAAATGAAGTCAGAAATGGGTTGAAAAGTGCTGATGTGTCTTTCAATGGTGCATATTGAATGTAGAAAAATTCTTGAGTTCAAATCTGTTTAAAAAATTGAAATCCTTTTGTAAGAGAAGAGTTTTCGTCCAAAACCCTGACACTTCGAAAGAGATTGTCCAGTTCGTACACGAAGTGCATCCAGTTTTTGCCGTAACCCTCTCAACTTTTTAGCACATGCTACGTGGTTGAAATTATGATACCATGACAATTTTCAACCATTTCAGAGTTCATTTGCAGTGATTTTCAATCTCAGGGTCATCTTAGCTCAAAATAAATCATGAAATGCATGAAAAATAGCAAATGAAGTCAGAAAATGGTTGAAAAGTGATGATGTTGCTTTGAATGGTGCATATTGAATGCAGAAAAAGTCTTGAGTTCAAATATATTTAAAAATTGAAATCCTTTTGTAACAGAAGAGTTTTCGTCCAAAACCCTCACACTTCGAAAGAGAATGTCCAGTTTGCACACGAAGTGCATCCTGTTTTTGCCGTAACTCTCTCAACTTTTTAGCACATGCTACGTGGGTGAAATTATGATACCATGCCAATTTTCAACCATTTCAGAGTTCATTTGCAGTGTTTTCAATCTCAGGGTCATCTTAGCTCAAAATAAATCATGAAATGCATGAAAAATAGCAAATGAAGTCAGAAAAGGGTTGAAAAGTGATGATGTGGCTTTGAATGGTGCATATTGAATGCAGAAAAAGTCTTGAGTTCAAATATGTTTAAAAAATTGAAATCCTTTTGTAACAGAAGAGTTTTCGTGCAAAACCCTGACACTTCGAAAGAGATTGTCCAGTTCGTACACGAAGTGCATCCAGTTTTTGCCGTAACCCTCTCAACTTTTTAGCACATGCTACGTGGGTGAAATTATGATACCATGCCAATTTTCAACCATTTCAGAGTTCATTTGCAGTGATTTTCAATCTCAGGGTCATCTTAGCTCAAAATAAATCATGAAATGCATGAAAAATAGCAAATGAAGTCAGAAAAGGGTTGAAAAGTGATGATGTTGCTTTGAATGGTGCATATTGAATGCAGAAAAAGTCTTGAGTTCAAATATGTTTAAAAAATTGAAATCCTTTTGTAACAGAAGAGTTTTCGTCCAAAACCCTGACACTTCGAAAGAGATTGTCCAGTTCGCACACGAAGTGCATCCAGTTTTTGCTGTAATCCTCTCAACTTTTTAGCACATGCTACGTGGGTGAAATTATGATACCATGCCAATTTTGAACCATTTCAGAGTTCATTTGCAGTGATTTTCAATCTCAGGGTCATCTTAGCTCAAAATAAATCATGAAATGCATGAAAAATAGCAAATGAAGTCAGAAAAGGGTTGAAAAGTGATGATGTGGCTTTGAATGGTGCATATTGAATGTAGAAAAAGTCTTGAGTTCAAATCTGTTTAAAAAATTGAAATCCCTTTGTAACAGAAGAGTTTTCGTCCAAAACCCTGACACCTCGAAAGAGATTGTCCAGTTCGCACACGAAGTGCATCCAGTTTTTGCCGCAACCCTCTCAACTTTTTAGCACATGCTACGTGGGTGAAATTATGATACCATGACAATTTTCAACCATTTCAGAGTTCATTTGCAGTGATTTTCAATCTCAGGGTCATCTTAGCTCAAAATAAATCATGAAATGCATGAAAAATAGCAAATGAAGTCAGAAATGGGTTGAAAAGTGATGATGTGTCTTTCAATGGTGCATATTGAATGTAGAAAAATTCTTGAGTTCAAATCTGTTTAAAAAATTGAAATCCTTTTGTAAGAGAAGAGTTTTCGTCCAAAACCCTGACACTTCGAAAGAGATTGTCCAGTTCGTACACGAAGTGCATCCAGTTTTTGCCGTAACCCTCTCAACTTTTTAGCACATGCTACGTGGGTGAAATTATGATACCATGACAATTTTCAACCATTTCAGAGTTCATTTGCAGTGATTTTCAATCTCAGGGTCATCTTAGCTCAAAATAAATCATGAAATGCATGAAAAATAGCAAATGAAGTCAGAAAACGGTTGAAAAGTGATGATGTGGCTTTGAATGGTGCATATTGAATGCAGAAAAAGTCTTGAGTTCAAATCTATTTAAAAAATTGAAATCCTTTTGTAAAAGAAGAGTTTTCGTCCAAAACCCCGACACTTCGAAAGAGATTGTCCAGTTCGCACACGAAGTGCATCCAGTTTTTGCCGCAACCCTCTCAACTTTTTAGCACATGCTACGTGGGTGAAATTATGATACCATGCCAATTTTCAACCATTTCAGAGTTCATTTGCAGTGATTTTCAATCTCAAGGTCATCTTAGCTCAAAATAAATCATGAAATGCATGAAAAATAGCAAATGAAGTCAGAAAAGGGTTGAAAAGTGATGATGTGGCTTTGAATGGTGCATATTGAATGTAGAAAAAGTCTTGAGTTCAAATATGTTTAAAAAATTGAAATCCTTTTGTAACAGAAGAGTTTTCGTCCAAAACCCTGACACTTCGAAAGAGATTGTCCAGTTCGCACACGAAGTGCATCCAGTTTTTGCTGTAATCCTCTCAACTTTTTAGCACATGCTACGTGGGTGAAATTATGATACCATGCCAATTTTGAACCATTTCAGAGTTCATTTGCAGTGATTTTCAATCTCAGGGTCATCTTAGCTCAAAATAAATCATGAAATGCATGAAAAATAGCAAATGAAGTCAGAAAAGGGTTGAAAAGTGATGATGTGGCTTTGAATGGTGCATATTGAATGTAGAAAAAGTCTTGAGTTCAAATCTGTTTAAAAAATTGAAATCCCTTTGTAACAGAAGAGTTTTCGTCCAAAACCCTGACACCTCGAAAGAGATTGTCCAGTTCGCACACGAAGTGCATCCAGTTTTTGCCGCAACCCTCTCAACTTTTTAGCACATGCTACGTGGGTGAAATTATGATACCATGACAATTTTCAACCATTTCAGAGTTCATTTGCAGTGATTTTCAATCTCAGGGTCATCTTAGCTCAAAATAAATCATGAAATGCATGAAAAATAGCAAATGAAGTCAGAAATGGGTTGAAAAGTGCTGATGTGTCTTTCAATGGTGCATATTGAATGTAGAAAAATTCTTGAGTTCAAATCTGTTTAAAAAATTGAAATCCTTTTGTAAGAGAAGAGTTTTCGTCCAAAACCCTGACACTTCGAAAGAGATTGTCCAGTTCGTACACGAAGTGCATCCAGTTTTTGCTGTAACCCTCTCAACTTTTTAGCACATGCTACGTGGGTGAAATTATGATACCATGGCAATTTTCAACCATTTCAGAGTTCATTTGCAGTGATTTTCAATCTCAGGGTCATCTTAGCTCAAAATAAATCATGAAATGCATGAAAAATAGCAAATGAAGTCAGAAAATGGTTGAAAAGTGATGATGTTGCTTTGAATGGTGCATATTGAATGCAGAAAAAGTCTTGAGTTCAAATATATTTAAAAATTGAAATCCTTTTGTAACAGAAGAGTTTTCGTCCAAAACCCTCACACTTCGAAAGAGAATGTCCAGTTTGCACACGAAGTGCATCCTGTTTTTGCCGTAACTCTCTCAACTTTTTAGCACATGCTACGTGGGTGAAATTATGATACCATGCCAATTTTCAACCATTTCAGAGTTCATTTGCAGTGATTTTCAATCTCAGGGTCATCTTAGCTCAAAATAAATCATGAAATGCATGAAAAATAGCAAATGAAGTCAGAAAAGGGTTGAAAAGTGATGATGTGGCTTTGAATGGTGCATATTGAATGCAGAAAAAGTCTTGAGTTCAAATATGTTTAAAAAATTGAAATCCTTTTGTAACAGAAGAGTTTTCGTGCAAAACCCTGACACTTCGAAAGAGATTGTCCAGTTCGTACACGAAGTGCATCCAGTTTTTGCCGTAACCCTCTCAACTTTTTAGCACATGCTACGTGGGTGAAATTATGATACGATGCCAATTTTCAACCATTTCAGAGTTCATTTGCAGTGATTTTCAATCTCAGGGTCATCTTAGCTCAAAATAAATCATGAAATGCATGAAAAATAGCAAATGAAGTCAGAAAAGGGTTGAAAAGTGATGATGTGGCTTTGAATGGTGCATATTGAATGCAGAAAAAGTCTTGAGTTCAAATATGTTTAAAAAATTGAAATCCTTTTGTAACAGAAGAGTTTTCGTCCAAAACCCTGACACTTCGAAAGAGATTGTCCAGTTCGCACACGAAGTGCATCCAGTTTTTGCTGTAATCCTCTCAACTTTTTAGCACATGCTACGTGGGTGAAATTATGATACCATGCCAATTTTGAACCATTTCAGAGTTCATTTGCAGTGATTTTCAATCTCAGGGTCATCTTAGCTCAAAATAAATCATGAAATGCATGAAAAATAGCAAATGAAGTCAGAAAAGGGTTGAAAAGTGATGATGTGGCTTTGAATGGTGCATATTGAATGTAGAAAAAGTCTTGAGTTCAAATCTGTTTAAAAAATTGAAATCCCTTTGTAACAGAAGAGTTTTCGTCCAAAACCCTGACACTTCGAAAGAGATTGTCCAGTTCGCACACGAAGTGCATCCAGTTTTTGCCGCAACCCTCTCAACTTTTTAGCACATGCTACGTGGGTGAAATTATGATACCATGACAATTTTCAACCATTTCAGAGTTCATTTGCAGTGATTTTCAATCTCAGGGTCATCTTAGCTCAAAATAAATCATGAAATGCATGAAAAATAGCAAATGAAGTCAGAAAAGGGTTGAAAAGTGATGATGTGGCTTTCAATGGTGCATATTGAATGTAGAAAAATTCTTGAGTTCAAATCTGTTTAAAAAATTGAAATCCTTTTGTAAAAGAAGAGTTTTCGTCCAAAACCCTCACACTTCGAAAGAGATTGTCCAGTTCGCACACGAAGTGCAACCAGTTTTTGCCGTAACCCTCTCAACTTTTTAGCACATGCTACGTGGGTGAAATTATGATACCATGCCAATTTTCAACCATTTCAGAGTTCATTTGCAGTGATTTTCAATCTCAGGGTCATCTTAGCTCAAAATAAATCATGAAATGCATGAAAAATAGCAAATGAAGTCAGAAATGGGTTGAAAAGTGATGATGTGGCTTTGAATGGTGCATATTGAATGCAGAAAAGTCTTGAGTTCAAATATGTTTAAAAAATTGAAATCCTTTTGTAACAGAAGAGTTTTCGTCCAAAACCCTGACACTTCGAAAGAGATTGTGCAGTTCGCACACGAAGTGCATCCAGTTATTGCCGTAACCCTCTCAACTTTTTAGCACATGCTACGTGGGTGAAATTATGATACCATGACAATTTTCAACCATTTCAGAGTTCATTTGCAGTGATTTTCAATCTCAGGGTCATCTTAGCTCAAAATAAATCATGAAATGCATGAAAAATAGCAAATGAAGTCAGAAAATGGTTGAAAAGTGATGATGTTGCTTTGAATGGTGCATATTGAATGCAGAAAAAGTCTTGAGTTCAAATATATTTAAAAATTGAAATCCTTTTGTAAAAGAAGAGTTTTCGTCCAAAACCCTCACACTTCGAAAGAGAATGTCCAGTTTGCACACGAAGTGCATCCTGTTTTTGCCGTAACTCTCTCAACTTTTTAGCACATGCTACGTGGGTGAAATTATGATACCATGCCAATTTTCAACCATTTCAGAGTTCATTTGCAGTGATTTTCAATCTCAGGGTCATCTTAGCTCAAAATAAATCATGAAATGCATGAAAAATAGCAAATGAAGTCAGAAAAGGGTTGAAAAGTGATGATGTGGCTTTGAATGGTGCATATTGAATGCAGAAAAAGTCTTGAGTTCAAATCTGTTTAAAAAATTGAAATCCTTTTGTAACAGAAGAGTTTTCGTGCAAAACCCTGACACTTCGAAAGAGATTGTCCAGTTCGTACACGAAGTGCATCCAGTTTTTGCCGTAACCCTCTCAACTTTTTAGCACATGCTACGTGGGTGAAATTATGATACCATGACAATTTTCAACCATTTCAGAGTTCATTTGCAGTGATTTTCAATCTCAGGGTCATCTTAGCTCAAAATAAATCATGAAATGCATGAAAAATAGCAAATGAAGTCAGAAAATGGTTGAAAAGTGATGATGTTGCTTTGAATGGTGCATATTGAATGCAGAAAAAGTCTTGAGTTCAAATATATTTAAAAATTGAAATCCTTTTGTAACAGAAGAGTTTTCGTCCAAAACCCTCACACTTCGAAAGAGAATGTCCAATTTGCACACGAAGTGCATCCTGTTTTTGCCGTAACTCTCTCAACTTTTTAGCACATGCTACGTGGGTGAAATTATGATACCATGCCAATTTTCAACCATTTCAGAGTTCATTTGCAGTGATTTTCAATCTCAGGGTCATCTTAGCTCAAAATAAATCATGAAATGCATGAAAAATAGCAAATGAAGTCAGAAAAGGGTTGAAAAGTGATGATGTGGCTTTGAATGGTGCATATTGAATGCAGAAAAAGTCTTGAATTCAAATATGTTTAAAAAATTGAAATCCTTTTGTAACAGAAGAGTTTTCGTGCAAAACCCTGACACTTCGAAAGAGATTGTCCAGTTCGTACACGAAGTGCATCCAGTTTTTGCCGTAACCCTCTCAACTTTTTAGCACATGCTACGTGGGTGAAATTATGATACCATGCCAATTTTCAACCATTTCAGAGTTCATTTGCAGTGATTTTCAATCTCAGGGTCATCTTAGCTCAAAATAAATCATGAAATGCATGAAAAATAGCAAATGAAGTCAGAAATGGGTTGAAAAGTGATGATGTGGCTTTGAATGGTGCATATTGAATGCAGAAAAGTCTTGAGTTCAAATATGTTTAAAAAATTGAAATCCTTTTGTAACAGAAGAGTTTTCGTCCAAAACCCTGACACTTCGAAAGAGATTGTCCAGTTCGCACACGAAGTGCATCCAGTTTTTGCTGTAATCCTCTCAACTTTTTAGCACATGCTACGTGGGTGAAATTATGATACCATGCCAATTTTGAACCATTTCAGAGTTCATTTGCAGTGATTTTCAATCTCAGGGTCATCTTAGCTCAAAATAAATCATGAAATGCATGAAAAATAGCAAATGAAGTCAGAAAAGGGTTGAAAAGTGATGATGTGGCTTTGAATGGTGCATATTGAATGTAGAAAAAGTCTTGAGTTCAAATCTGTTTAAAAAATTGAAATCCCTTTGTAACAGAAGAGTTTTCGTCCAAAACCCTGACACTTCGAAAGAGATTGTCCAGTTCGCACACGAAGTGCATCCAGTTTTTGCCGCAACCCTCTCAACTTTTTAGCACATGCTACGTGGGTGAAATTATGATACCATGACAATTTTCAACCATTTCAGAGTTCATTTGCAGTGATTTTCAATCTCAGGGTCATCTTAGCTCAAAATAAATCATGAAATGCATGAAAAATAGCAAATGAAGTCAGAAAAGGGTTGAAAAGTGATGATGTGGCTTTCAATGGTGCATATTGAATGCAGAAAAAGTCTTGAGTTCAAATATATTTAAAAATTGAAATCCTTTTGTAACAGAAGAGTTTTCGTCCAAAACCCTCACACTTCGAAAGAGAATGTCCAATTTGCACACGAAGTGCATCCTGTTTTTGCCGTAACTCTCTCAACTTTTTAGCACATGCTACGTGGGTGAAATTATGATACCATGCCAATTTTCAACCATTTCAGAGTTCATTTGCAGTGATTTTCAATCTCAGGGTCATCTTAGCTCAAAATAAATCATGAAATGCATGAAAAATAGCAAATGAAGTCAGAAAAGGGTTGAAAAGTGATGATGTGGCTTTGAATGGTGCATATTGAATGCAGAAAAAGTCTTGAATTCAAATATGTTTAAAAAATTGAAATCCTTTTGTAACAGAAGAGTTTTCGTGCAAAACCCTGACACTTCGAAAGAGATTGTCCAGTTCGTACACGAAGTGCATCCAGTTTTTGCCGTAACCCTCTCAACTTTTTAGCACATGCTACGTGGGTGAAATTATGATACCATGACAATTTTCAACCATTTCAGAGTTCATTTGCAGTGATTTTCAATCTCAGGGTCATCTTAGCTCAAAATAAATCATGAAATGCATGAAAAATAGCAAATGAAGTCAGAAATGGGTTGAAAAGTGATGATGTGGCTTTGAATGGTGCATATTGAATGCAGAAAAGTCTTGAGTTCAAATATGTTTAAAAAATTGAAATCCTTTTGTAACAGAAGAGTTTTCGTCCAAAACCCTCACACTTCGAAAGAGATTGTCCAGTTCGCACACGAAGTGCATCCAGTTTTTGCTGTAATCCTCTCAACTTTTTAGCACATGCTACGTGGGTGAAATTATGATACCATGCCAATTTTGAACCATTTCAGAGTTCATTTGCAGTGATTTTCAATCTCAGGGTCATCTTAGCTCAAAATAAATCATGAAATGCATGAAAAATAGCAAATGAAGTCAGAAAAGGGTTGAAAAGTGATGATGTGGCTTTGAATGGTGCATATTGAATGTAGAAAAAGTCTTGAGTTCAAATCTGTTTAAAAAATTGAAATCCCTTTGTAACAGAAGAGTTTTCGTCCAAAACCCTGACACTTCGAAAGAGATTGTCCAGTTCGCACACGAAGTGCATCCAGTTTTTGCCGCAACCCTCTCAACTTTTTAGCACATGCTACGTGGGTGAAATTATGATACCATGACAATTTTCAACCATTTCAGAGTTCATTTCCAGTGATTTTCAATCTCAGGGTCATCTTAGCTCAAAATAAATCATGAAATGCATGAAAAATAGCAAATGAAGTCAGAAAAGGGTTGAAAAGTGATGATGTGGCTTTCAATGGTGCATATTGAATGTAGAAAAATTCTTGAGTTCAAATCTGTTTAAAAAATTGAAATCCTTTTGTAAAAGAAGAGTTTTCGTCCAAAACCCTCACACTTCGAAAGAGATTGTCCAGTTCGCACACGAAGTGCAACCAGTTTTTGCCGTAACCCTCTCAACTTTTTAGCACATGCTACGTGGGTGAAATTATGATACCATGCCAATTTTCAACCATTTCAGAGTTCATTTGCAGTGATTTTCAATCTCAGGGTCATCTTAGCTCAAAATAAATCATGAAATGCATGAAAAATAGCAAATGAAGTCAGAAATGGGTTGAAAAGTGATGATGTGGCTTTGAATGGTGCATATTGAATGCAGAAAAGTCTTGAGTTCAAATATGTTTAAAAAATTGAAATCCTTTTGTAACAGAAGAGTTTTCGTCCAAAACCCTGACACTTCGAAAGAGATTGTGCAGTTCGCACACGAAGTGCATCCAGTTTTTGCCGTAACCCTCTCAACTTTTTAGCACATGCTACGTGGGTGAAATTATGATACCATGACAATTTTCAACCATTTCAGAGTTCATTTGCAGTGATTTTCAATCTCAGGGTCATCTTAGCTCAAAATAAATCATGAAATGCATGAAAAATAGCAAATGAAGTCAGAAAAGGGTTGAAAAGTGATGATGTGGCTTTCAATGGTGCATATTGAATGTAGAAAAATTCTTGAGTTCAAATCTGTTTAAAAAATTGAAATCCTTTTGTAAAAGAAGAGTTTTCGTCCAAAACCCTCACACTTCGAAAGAGATTGTCCAGTTCGCACACGAAGTGCAACCAGTTTTTGCCGTAACCCTCTCAACTTTTCAGCACATGCTACGTGGGTGAAATTATGATACCATGCCAATTTTCAACCATTTCAGAGTTCATTTGCAGTGATTTTCACTCTCAGGGTCATCTTAGCTCAAAATAAATCATGAAATGCATGAAAAATAGCAAATGAAGTCAGAAATGGGTTGAAAAGTGATGATGTGGCTTTGAATGGTGCATATTGAATGTTGAAAAAGTCTTGAGTTCAAATCTGTTTAAAAAATTGAAATCCCTTTGTAACAGAAGAGTTTTCGTCCAAAACCCTGACACTTCGAAAGAGATTGTCCAGTTCGCACACGAAGTGCATCCAGTTTTTGCCGCAACCCTCTCAACTTTTAAGCACATGCTACGTGGGTGAAATTATGATACCATGACAATTTTCAACCATTTCAGAGTTCATTTCCAGTGATTTTCAATCTCAGGGTCATCTTAGCTCAAAATAAATCATGAAATGCATGAAAAATAGCAAATGAAGTGAGAAAAGGGTTGAAAAGTGATGATGTGGCTTTGAATGGTGCATATTGAATGCAGAAAAAGTCTTGAGTTCAAATATGTTTAAAAAATTGAAATCCTTTTGTAACAGAAGAGTTTTCGTGCAAAACCCTGACACTTCGAAAGAGATTGTCCAGTTCGTACACGAAGTGCATCCAGTTTTTGCCGTAACCCTCTCAACTTTTTAGCACATGCTACGTGGGTGAAATTATGATACCATGCCAATTTTCAACCATTTCAGAGTTCATTTGCAGTGATTTTCAATCTCAGGGTCATCTTAGCTCAAAATAAATCATGAAATGCATGAAAAATAGCAAATGAAGTCAGAAAAGGGTTGAAAAGTGATGATGTGGCTTTGAATGGTGCATATTGAATGCAGAAAAAGTCTTGAGTTCAAATATGTTTAAAAAATTGAAATCCTTTTGTAACAGAAGAGTTTTCGTGCAAAACCCTGACACTTCGAAAGAGATTGTCCAGTTTGCACACGAAGTGCATCCAGTTTTTGCCGTAACTCTCTCAACTTTTTAGCACATGCTACGTGGGTGAAATTATGATACCATGCCAATTTTCAACCATTTCAGAGTTCATTTACAGTGATTTTCAATCTCAGGGTCATCTTAGCTCAGAATAAATCATGAAAAGCATGAAAAATAGCAAATGAAGTCAGAAAACGGTTGAAAAGTGATGATGTGGCTTTGAATGGTGCACATTGAATGCAGAAAATCTTGAGTTCAAATATGTTTAAAAAATTGAAATCCTTTTGTAACAGAAGAGTTTTCGTCCAAAACCCTGACACTTCGAAAGAGATTCTCCAGTTCGCACACGAAGTGCATCCAGTTTTTGCCATAACCCTCTCAACTTTTTAGCACATGCTACGTGGGTAAAATTATGATACCATGCCAATTTTCAACCATTTCAGAGTTCATTTGCAGTGATTTTCAATCTCAGGGTCATCTTAGCTCAAAATAAATCATGAAATGCATGAAAAATAGCAAATGAAGTCAGAAAAAGGTTGAAAAGTGATGATGTGGCTTTGAATGGTGCATATTGAATGTAGAAAAAGTCTTGAGTTCAAATCTATTTAAAAAATTGAAATCCTTTTGTAAAAGAAGAGTTTTCGTCCAAAACCCCGACACTTCGAAAGAGATTGTCCAGTTCGCACACGAAGTGCATCCAGTTTTTGCCGCAACCCTCTCAACTTTTTAGCACATGCTACGTGGGTGAAATTATGATACCATGCCAATTTTCAACCATTTCAGAGTTCATTTGCAGTGATTTTCAATCTCAAGGTCATCTTAGCTCAAAATAAATCATGAAATGCATGAAAAATAGCAAATGAAGTCAGAAAACGGTTGAAAAGTGATGATGTGGCTTTGAATGGTGCATATTGAATGCAGAAAAAGTCTTGAGTTCAAATATGTTTAAAAAATTGAAATCCTTTTGTAACAGAAGAGTTTTCGTGCAAAACCCTGACACTTCGAAAGAGATTGTCCAGTTTGCACACGAAGTGCATCCAGTTTTTGCCGTAACTCTCTCAACTTTTTAGCACATGCTACGTGGGTGAAATTATGATACCATGCCAATTTTCAACCATTTCAGAGTTCATTTACAGTGATTTTCAATCTCAGGGTCATCTTAGCTCAGAATAAATCATGAAATGCATGAAAAATAGCAAATGAAGTCAGAAAACGGTTGAAAAGTGATGATGTGGCTTTGAATGGTGCATATTGAATGCAGAAAATCTTGAGTTCAAATATGTTTAAAAAATTGAAATCCTTTTGTAACAGAAGAGTTTTCGTCCAAAACCCTGACACTTCGAAAGAGATTCTCCAGTTCGCACACGAAGTGCATCTAGTTTTTGCCGTAACCCTCTCAACTTTTTAGCACATGCTACGTGGGTAAAATTATGATACCATGCCAATTTTCAACCATTTCAGAGTTCATTTGCAGTGATTTTCAATCTCAGGGTCATCTTAGCTCAAAATAAATCATGAAATGCATGAAAAATAGCAAATGAAGTCAGAAAACGGTTGAAAAGTGATGATGTGGCTTTGAATGGTGCATATTGAATGTAGAAAAAGTCTTGAGTTCAAATATGTTTAAAAAATTGAAATCCTTTTGTAACAGAAGAGTTTTCGTCCAAAACCCTGACACTTCGAAAGAGATTGTCCAGTTCGCACACGAAGTGCATCCAGTTTTTGCTGTAATCCTCTCAACTTTTTAGCACATGCTACGTGGGTGAAATTATGATACCATGCCAATTTTGAACCATTTCAGAGTTCATTTGCAGTGATTTTCAATCTCCGGGTCATCTTAGCTCAAAATAAATCATGAAATGCATGAAAAATAGCAAATGAAGTCAGAAAAGGGTTGAAAAGTGATGATGTGGCTTTGAATGGTGCATATTGAATGTAGAAAAAGTCTTGAGTTCAAATCTGTTTAAAAAATTGAAATACCTTTGTAACAGAAGAGTTTTCGTCCAAAACCCTGACACCTCGAAAGAGATTGTCCAGTTCGCACACGAAGTGCATCCAGTTTTTGCCGCAACCCTCTCAACTTTTTAGCACATGCTACGTGGGTGAAATTATGATACCATGACAATTTTCAACCATTTCAGAGTTCATTTGCAGTGATTTTCAATCTCAGGGTCATCTTAGCTCAAAATAAATCATGAAATGCATGAAAAATAGCAAATGAAGTCAGAAATGGGTTGAAAAGTGATGATGTGTCTTTCAATGGTGCATATTGAATGTAGAAAAATTCTTGAGTTCAAATCTGTTTAAAAAATTGAAATCCTTTTGTAAGAGAAGAGTTTTCGTCCAAAACCCTGACACTTCGAAAGAGATTGTCCAGTTCGTACACGAAGTGCATCCAGTTTTTGCCGTAACCCTCTCAACTTTTTAGCACATGCTACGTGGGTGAAATTATGATACCATGACAATTTTCAACCATTTCAGAGTTCATTTGCAGTGATTTTCAATCTCAGGGTCATCTTAGCTCAAAATAAATCATGAAATGCATGAAAAATAGCAAATGAAGTCAGAAAACGGTTGAAAAGTGATGATGTGGCTTTGAATGGTGCATATTGAATGCAGAAAAAGTCTTGAGTTCAAATCTATTTAAAAAATTGAAATCCTTTTGTAAAAGAAGAGTTTTCGTCCAAAACCCCGACACTTCGAAAGAGATTGTCCAGTTCGCACACGAAGTGCATCCAGTTTTTGCCGCAACCCTCTCAACTTTTTAGCACATGCTACGTGGGTGAAATTATGATACCATGCCAATTTTCAACCATTTCAGAGTTCATTTGCAGTGATTTTCAATCTCAAGGTCATCTTAGCTCAAAATAAATCATGAAATGCATGAAAAATAGCAAATGAAGTCAGAAAAGGGTTGAAAAGTGATGATGTGGCTTTGAATGGTGCATATTGAATGTAGAAAAAGTCTTGAGTTCAAATATGTTTAAAAAATTGAAATCCTTTTGTAACAGAAGAGTTTTCGTCCAAAACCCTGACACTTCGAAAGAGATTGTCCAGTTCGCACACGAAGTGCATCCAGTTTTTGCTGTAATCCTCTCAACTTTTTAGCACATGCTACGTGGGTGAAATTATGATACCATGCCAATTTTGAACCATTTCAGAGTTCATTTGCAGTGATTTTCAATCTCAGGGTCATCTTAGCTCAAAATAAATCATGAAATGCATGAAAAATAGCAAATGAAGTCAGAAAAGGGTTGAAAAGTGATGATGTGGCTTTGAATGGTGCATATTGAATGTAGAAAAAGTCTTGAGTTCAAATCTGTTTAAAAAATTGAAATCCCTTTGTAACAGAAGAGTTTTCGTCCAAAACCCTCACACTTCGAAAGAGATTGTCCAGTTCGCACACGAAGTGCATCCAGTTTTTGCTGTAATCCTCTCAACTTTTTAGCACATGCTACGTGGGTGAAATTATGATACCATGCCAATTTTGAACCATTTCAGAGTTCATTTGCAGTGATTTTCAATCTCAGGGTCATCTTAGCTCAAAATAAATCATGAAATGCATGAAAAATAGCAAATGAAGTCAGAAAAGGGTTGAAAAGTGATGATGTGGCTTTGAATGGTGCATATTGAATGTAGAAAAAGTCTTGAGTTCAAATATGTTTAAAAAATTGAAATCCTTTTGTAACAGAAGAGTTTTCGTCCAAAACCCTGACACTTCGAAAGAGATTGTCCAGTTCGCACACGAAGTGCATCCAGTTTTTGCTGTAATCCTCTCAACTTTTTAGCACATGCTACGTGGGTGAAATTATGATACCATGCCAATTTTGAACCATTTCAGAGTTCATTTGCAGTGATTTTCAATCTCAGGGTCATCTTAGCTCAAAATAAATCATGAAATGCATGAAAAATAGCAAATGAAGTCAGAAAAGGGTTGAAAAGTGATGATGTGGCTTTGAATGGTGCATATTGAATGTAGAAAAAGTCTTGAATTCAAATCTGTTTAAAAAATTGAAATCCCTTTGTAACAGAAGAGTTTTCGTCCAAAACCCTCACACTTCGAAAGAGATTGTCCAGTTCGCACACGAAGTGCATCCAGTTTTTGCTGTAATCCTCTCAACTTTTTAGCACATGCTACGTGGGTGAAACTATGATACCATGCCAATTTTGAACCATTTCAGAGTTCATTTGCAGTGATTTTCAATCTCAGGGTCATCTTAGCTCAAAATAAATCATGAAATGCATGAAAAATAGCAAATGAAGTCAGAAAAGGGTTGAAAAGTGATGATGTGGCTTTGAATGGTGCATATTGAATGTAGAAAAATTCTTGAGTTCAAATCTGTTTAAAAAATTGAAATCCTTTTGTAAAAGAAGAGTTTTCGTCCAAAACCCTCACACTTCGAAAGAGATTGTCCAGTTCGCACACGAAGTGCAACCAGTTTTTGCCGTAACCCTCTCAACTTTTTAGCACATGCTACGTGGGTGAAATTATGATACCATGCCAATTTTCAACCATTTCAGAGTTCATTTGCAGTGATTTTCAATCTCAGGGTCATCTTAGCTCAAAATAAATCATGAAATGCATGAAAAATAGCAAATGAAGTCAGAAATGGGTTGAAAAGTGATGATGTGGCTTTGAATGGTGCATATTGAATGCAGAAAAGTCTTGAGTTCAAATATGTTTAAAAAATTGAAATCCTTTTGTAACAGAAGAGTTTTCGTCCAAAACCCTGACACTTCGAAAGAGATTGTGCAGTTCGCACACGAAGTGCATCCAGTTTTTGCCGTAACCCTCTCAACTTTTTAGCACATGCTACGTGGGTGAAATTATGATACCATGACAATTTTCAACCATTTCAGAGTTCATTTGCAGTGATTTTCAATCTCAGGGTCATCTTAGCTCAAAATAAATCATGAAATGCATGAAAAATAGCAAATGAAGTCAGAAAAGGGTTGAAAAGTGATGATGTGGCTTTCAATGGTGCATATTGAATGTAGAAAAATTCTTGAGTTCAAATCTGTTTAAAAAATTGAAATCCTTTTGTAAAAGAAGAGTTTTCGTCCAAAACCCTCACACTTCGAAAGAGATTGTCCAGTTCGCACACGAAGTGCAACCAGTTTTTGCCGTAACCCTCTCAACTTTTTAGCACATGCTACGTGGGTGAAATTATGATACCATGCCAATTTTGAACCATTTCAGAGTTCATTTGCAGTGATTTTCAATCTCAGGGTCATCTTAGCTCAAAATAAATCATGAAATGCATGAAAAATAGCAAATGAAGTCAGAAAAGGGTTGAAAAGTGATGATGTGGCTTTGAATGGTGCATATTGAATGTAGAAAAAGTCTTGAGTTCAAATCTGTTTAAAAAATTGAAATCCCTTTGTAACAGAAGAGTTTTCGTCCAAAACCCTCACACTTCGAAAGAGATTGTCCAGTTCGCACACGAAGTGCATCCAGTTTTTGCTGTAATCCTCTCAACTTTTTAGCACATGCTACGTGGGTGAAACTATGATACCATGCCAATTTTGAACCATTTCAGAGTTCATTTGCAGTGATTTTCAATCTCAGGGTCATCTTAGCTCAAAATAAATCATGAAATGCATGAAAAATAGCAAATGAAGTCAGAAAAGGGTTGAAAAGTGATGATGTGGCTTTGAATGGTGCATATTGAATGTAGAAAAATTCTTGAGTTCAAATCTGTTTAAAAAATTGAAATCCTTTTGTAAAAGAAGAGTTTTCGTCCAAAACCCTCACACTTCGAAAGAGATTGTCCAGTTCGCACACGAAGTGCAACCAGTTTTTGCCGTAACCCTCTCAACTTTTTAGCACATGCTACGTGGGTGAAATTATGATACCATGCCAATTTTCAACCATTTCAGAGTTCATTTGCAGTGATTTTCAATCTCAGGGTCATCTTAGCTCAAAATAAATCATGAAATGCATGAAAAATAGCAAATGAAGTCAGAAATGGGTTGAAAAGTGATGATGTGGCTTTGAATGGTGCATATTGAATGCAGAAAAGTCTTGAGTTCAAATATGTTTAAAAAATTGAAATCCTTTTGTAACAGAAGAGTTTTCGTCCAAAACCCTGACACTTCGAAAGAGATTGTGCAGTTCGCACACGAAGTGCATCCAGTTTTTGCCGTAACCCTCTCAACTTTTTAGCACATGCTACGTGGGTGAAATTATGATACCATGACAATTTTCAACCATTTCAGAGTTCATTTGCAGTGATTTTCAATCTCAGGGTCATCTTAGCTCAAAATAAATCATGAAATGCATGAAAAATAGCAAATGAAGTCAGAAAAGGGTTGAAAAGTGATGATGTGGCTTTCAATGGTGCATATTGAATGTAGAAAAATTCTTGAGTTCAAATCTGTTTAAAAAATTGAAATCCTTTTGTAAAAGAAGAGTTTTCGTCCAAAACCCTCACACTTCGAAAGAGATTGTCCAGTTCGCACACGAAGTGCAACCAGTTTTTGCCGTAACCCTCTCAACTTTTTAGCACATGCTACGTGGGTGAAATTATGATACCATGCCAATTTTCAACCATTTCAGAGTTCATTTGCAGTGATTTTCACTCTCAGGGTCATCTTAGCTCAAAATAAATCATGAAATGCATGAAAAATAGCAAATGAAGTCAGAAATGGGTTGAAAAGTGATGATGTGGCTTTGAATGGTGCATATTGAATGTTGAAAAAGTCTTGAGTTCAAATCTGTTTAAAAAATTGAAATTCCTTTGTAACAGAAGAGTTTTCGTCCAAAACCCTGACACTTCGAAAGAGATTGTCCAGTTCGCACACGAAGTGCATCCAGTTTTTGCCGCAACCCTCTCAACTTTTAAGCACATGCTACGTGGGTGAAATTATGATACCTTGACAATTTTCAACCATTTCAGAGTTCATTTGCAGTGATTTTCAATCTCAGGGTCATCTTAGCTCAAAATAAATCATGAAATGCATGAAAAATAGCAAATGAAGTCAGAAAAGGATTGAAAAGTGATGATGTGGCTTTGAATGGTGCATATTGAATGCAGAAAAAGTCTTGAGTTCAAATATGTTTAAAAAATTGAAATCCTTTTGTAACAGAAGAGTTTTCGTCCAAAACCCTGACACTTCGAAAGAGATTGTCCAGTTCGTACACGAAGTGCATCCAGTTTTTTCCGTAACCCTCTCAACTTTTTAGCACATGCTACGTGGGTGAAATTATGATACCATGACAATTTTCAACCATTTCAGAGTTCATTTGCAGTGATTTTCAATCTCAGGGTCATCTTAGCTCAAAATAAATCATGAAATGCATGAAAAATAGCAAATGAAGTCAGAAAACGGTTGAAAAGTGATGATGTGGCTTTGAATGGTGCATATTGAATGCAGAAAAAGTCTTGAGTTCAAATCTATTTAAAAAATTGAAATCCTTTTGTAAAAGAAGAGTTCTCGTCCAAAACCCCGACACTTCGAAAGAGATTGTCCAGTTCGCACACGAAGTGCATCCAGTTTTTGCCGCAACCCTCTCAACTTTTTAGCACATGCTACGTGGGTGAAATTATGATACCATGCCAATTTTCAACCATTTCAGAGTTCATTTGCAGTGATTTTCAATCTCAAGGTCATCTTAGCTCAAAATAAATCATGAAATGCATGAAAAATAGCAAATGAAGTCAGAAAACGGTTGAAAAGTGATGATGTGGCTTTGAATGGTGCATATTGAATGTAGAAAAAGTCTTGAGTTCAAATATGTTTAAAAAATTGAAATCCTTTTGTAACAGAAGAGTTTTCGTCCAAAACCCTGACACTTCGAAAGAGATTGTCCAGTTCGCACACGAAGTGCATCCAGTTTTTGCTGTAATCCTCTCAACTTTTTAGCACATGCTACGTGGGTGAAATTATGATACCATGCCAATTTTGAACCATTTCAGAGTTCATTTGCAGTGATTTTCAATCTCAGGGTCATCTTAGCTCAAAATAAATCATGAAATGCATGAAAAATAGCAAATGAAGTCAGAAAAGGGTTGAAAAGTGATGATGTGGCTTTGAATGGTGCATATTGAATGTAGAAAAAGTCTTGAGTTCAAATCTGTTTAAAAAATTGAAATCCCTTTGTAACAGAAGAGTTTTCGTCCAAAACCCTCACACTTCGAAAGAGATTGTCCAGTTCGCACACGAAGTGCATCCAGTTTTTGCTGTAATCCTCTCAACTTTTTAGCACATGCTACGTGGGTGAAATTATGATACCATGCCAATTTTGAACCATTTCAGAGTTCATTTGCAGTGATTTTCAATCTCAGGGTCATCTTAGCTCAAAATAAATCATGAAATGCATGAAAAATAGCAAATGAAGTCAGAAAAGGGTTGAAAAGTGATGATGTGGCTTTGAATGGTGCATATTGAATGTAGAAAAAGTCTTGAGTTCAAATATGTTTAAAAAATTGAAATCCTTTTGTAACAGAAGAGTTTTCGTCCAAAACCCTGACACTTCGAAAGAGATTGTCCAGTTCGCACACGAAGTGCATCCAGTTTTTGCTGTAATCCTCTCAACTTTTTAGCACATGCTACGTGGGTGAAATTATGATACCATGCCAATTTTGAACCATTTCAGAGTTCATTTGCAGTGATTTTCAATCTCAGGGTCATCTTAGCTCAAAATAAATCATGAAATGCATGAAAAATAGCAAATGAAGTCAGAAAAGGGTTGAAAAGTGATGATGTGGCTTTGAATGGTGCATATTGAATGTAGAAAAAGTCTTGAGTTCAAATCTGTTTAAAAAATTCAAATCCCTTTGTAACAGAAGAGTTTTCGTCCAAAACCCTCACACTTCGAAAGAGATTGTCCAGTTCGCACACGAAGTGCATCCAGTTTTTGCTGTAATCCTCTCAACTTTTTAGCACATGCTACGTGGGTGAAATTATGATACCATGCCAATTTTCAACCATTTCAGAGTTCATTTACAGTGATTTTCAATCTCAGGGTCATCTTAGCTCAAAATAAATCATGAAATGCATGAAAAATAGCAAATGAAGTCAGAAAAGGGTTTAAAAGTGATGATGTGGCTTTGAATGGTGCATATTGAATGTAGAAAAATTCTTGAGTTCAAATCTGTTTAAAAAATTGAAATCCTTTTGTAAAAGAAGAGTTTTCGTCCAAAACCCTCACACTTCGAAAGAGATTGTCCAGTTCGCACACGAAGTGCAACCAGTTTTTGCCGTAACCCTCTCAACTTTTTAGCACATGCTACGTGGGTGAAATTATGATACCATGCCAATTTTCAACCATTTCAGAGTTCATTTGCAGTGATTTTCAATCTCAGGGTCATCTTAGCTCAAAATAAATCATGAAATGCATGAAAAATAGCAAATGAAGTCAGAAATGGGTTGAAAAGTGATGATGTGGCTTTGAATGGTGCATATTGAATGCAGAAAAGTCTTGAGTTCAAATATGTTTAAAAAATTGAAATCCTTTTGTAACAGAAGAGTTTTCGTCCAAAACCCTGACACTTCGAAAGAGATTGTGCAGTTCGCACACGAAGTGCATCCAGTTTTTGCCGTAACCCTCTCAACTTTTTAGCACATGCTACGTGGGTGAAATTATGATACCATGACAATTTTCAACCATTTCAGAGTTCATTTGCAGTGATTTTCAATCTCAGGGTCATCTTAGCTCAAAATAAATCATGAAATGCATGAAAAATAGCAAATGAAGTCAGAAAAGGGTTGAAAAGTGATGATGTGGCTTTCAATGGTGCATATTGAATGTAGAAAAATTCTTGAGTTCAAATCTGTTTAAAAAATTGAAATCCTTTTGTAAAAGAAGAGTTTTCGTCCAAAACCCTCACACTTCGAAAGAGATTGTCCAGTTCGCACACGAAGTGCAACCAGTTTTTGCCGTAACCCTCTCAACTTTTTAGCACATGCTACGTGGGTGAAATTATGATACCATGCCAATTTTCAACCATTTCAGAGTTCATTTGCAGTGATTTTCAATCTCAGGGTCATCTTAGCTCAAAATAAATCATGAAATGCATGAAAAATAGCAAATGAAGTCAGAAATGGGTTGAAAAGTGATGATGTGGCTTTGAATGGTGCATATTGAATGCAGAAAAGTCTTGAGTTCAAATATGTTTAAAAAATTGAAATCCTTTTGTAACAGAAGAGTTTTCGTCCAAAACCCTGACACTTCGAAAGAGATTGTGCAGTTCGCACACGAAGTGCATCCAGTTTTTGCCGTAACCCTCTCAACTTTTTAGCACATGCTACGTGGGTGAAATTATGATACCATGACAATTTTCAACCATTTCAGAGTTCATTTGCAGTGATTTTCAATCTCAGGGTCATCTTAGCTCAAAATAAATCATGAAATGCATGAAAAATAGCAAATGAAGTCAGAAAAGGGTTGAAAAGTGATGATGTGGCTTTCAATGGTGCATATTGAATGTAGAAAAATTCTTGAGTTCAAATCTGTTTAAAAAATTGAAATCCTTTTGTAAAAGAAGAGTTTTCGTCCAAAACCCTCACACTTCGAAAGAGATTGTCCAGTTCGCACACGAAGTGCAACCAGTTTTTGCCGTAACCCTCTCAACTTTTTAGCACATGCTACGTGGGTGAAATTATGATACCATGCCAATTTTCAACCATTTCAGAGTTCATTTGCAGTGATTTTCAATCTCAGGGTCATCTTAGCTCAAAATAAATCATGAAATGCATGAAAAATAGCAAATGAAGTCAGAAATGGGTTGAAAAGTGATGATGTGGCTTTGAATGGTGCATATTGAATGTTGAAAAAGTCTTGAGTTCAAATCTGTTTAAAAAATTGAAATCCCTTTGTAACAGAAGAGTTTTAGTCCAAAACCCTGACACTTCGAAAGAGATTGTCCAGTTCGCACACGAAGTGCATCCAGTTTTTGCCGCAACCCTCTCAACTTTTAAGCACATGCTACGTGGGTGAAATTATGATACCATGACAATTTTCAACCATTTCAGAGTTCATTTCCAGTGATTTTCAATCTCAGGGTCATCTTAGCTCAAAATAAATCATGAAATGCATGAAAAATAGCAAATGAAGTCAGAAAAGGGTTGAAAAGTGATGATGTGGCTTTGAATGGTGCATATTGAATGCAGAAAAAGTCTTGAGTTCAAATATGTTTAAAAAATTGAAATCCTTTTGTAACAGAAGAGTTTTCGTGCAAAACCCTGACACTTCGAAAGAGATTGTCCAGTTCGTACACGAAGTGCATCCAGTTTTTGCCGTAACCCTCTCAACTTTTTAGCACATGCTACGTGGGTGAAATTATGATACCATGCCAATTTTCAACCATTTCAGAGTTCATTTGCAGTGATTTTCAATCTCAGGGTCATCTTAGCTCAAAATAAATCATGAAATGCATGAAAAATAGCAAATGAAGTCAGAAAAGGGTTGAAAAGTGATGATGTGGCTTTGAATGGTGCATATTGAATGCAGAAAAAGTCTTGAGTTCAAATATGTTTAAAAAATTGAAATCCTTTTGTAACAGAAGAGTTTTCATGCAAAACCCTGACACTTCGAAAGAGATTGTCCAGTTTGCACACGAAGTGCATCCAGTTTTTGCCGTAACTCTCTCAACTTTTTAGCACATGCTACGTGGGTGAAATTATGATACCATGCCAATTTTCAACCATTTCAGAGTTCATTTACAGTGATTTTCAATCTCAGGGTCATCTTAGCTCAGAATAAATCATGAAATGCATGAAAAATAGCAAATGAAGTCAGAAAACGGTTGAAAAGTGATGATGTGGCTTTGAATGGTGCACATTGAATGCAGAAAATCTTGAGTTCAAATATGTTTAAAAAATTGAAATCCTTTTGTAACAGAAGAGTTTTCGTCCAAAACCCTGACACTTCGAAAGAGATTCTCCAGTTCGCACACGAAGTGCATCCAGTTTTTGCCGTAACCCTCTCAACTTTTTAGCACATGCTATGTGGGTAAAATTATGATACCATGCCAATTTTCAACCATTTCAGAGTTCATTTGCAGTGATTTTCAATCTCAGGGTCATCTTAGCTCAAAATAAATCATGAAATGCATGAAAAATAGCAAATGAAGTCAGAAAAAGGTTGAAAAGTGATGATGTGGCTTTGAATGGTGCATATTGAATGTAGAAAAAGTCTTGAGTTCAAATCTATTTAAAAAATTGAAATCCTTTTGTAAAAGAAGAGTTTTCGTCCAAAACCCCGACACTTCGAAAGAGATTGTCCAGTTCGCACACGAAGTGCATCCAGTTTTTGCCGCAACCCTCTCAACTTTTTAGCACATGCTACGTGGGTGAAATTATGATACCATGCCAATTTTCAACCATTTCAGAGTTCATTTGCAGTGATTTTCAATCTCAAGGTCATCTTAGCTCAAAATAAATCATGAAATGCATGAAAAATAGCAAATGAAGTCAGAAAACGGTTGAAAAGTGATGATGTGGCTTTGAATGGTGCATATTGAATGCAGAAAAAGTCTTGAGTTCAAATATGTTTAAAAAATTGAAATCCTTTTGTAACAGAAGAGTTTTCGTGCAAAACCCTGACACTTCGAAAGAGATTGTCCAGTTTGCACACGAAGTGCATCCAGTTTTTGCCGTAACTCTCTCAACTTTTTAGCACATGCTACGTGGGTGAAATTATGATACCATGACAATTTTCAACCATTTCAGAGTTCATTTACAGTGATTTTCAATCTCAGGGTCATCTTAGCTCAGAATAAATCATGAAATGCATGAAAAATAGCAAATGAAGTCAGAAAACGGTTGAAAAGTGATGATGTGGCTTTGAATGGTGCATATTGAATGCAGAAAATCTTGAGTTCAAATATGTTTAAAAAATTGAAATCCTTTTGTAACAGAAGAGTTTTCGTCCAAAACCCTGACACTTCGAAAGAGATTCTCCAGTTCGCACACGAAGTGCATCCAGTTTTTGCCGTAACCCTCTCAACTTTTTAGCACATGCTACGTGGGTAAAATTATGATACCATGCCAATTTTCAACCATTTCAGAGTTCATTTGCAGTGATTTTCAATCTCAGGGTCATCTTAGCTCAAAATAAATCATGAAATGCATGAAAAATTGCAAATGAAGTCAGAAAACGGTTGAAAAGTGATGATGTGGCTTTGAATGGTGCATATTGAATGTAGAAAAAGTCTTGAGTTCAAATATGTTTAAAAAATTGAAATCCTTTTGTAACAGAAGAGTTTTCGTCCAAAACCCTGACACTTCGAAAGAGATTGTCCAGTTCGCACACGAAGTGCATCCAGTTTTTGCTGTAATCCTCTCAACTTTTTAGCACATGCTACGTGGGTGAAATTATGATACCATGCCAATTTTGAACCATTTCAGAGTTCATTTGCAGTGATTTTCAATCTCAGGGTCATCTTAGCTCAAAATAAATCATGAAATGCATGAAAAATAGCAAATGAAGTCAGAAAAGGGTTGAAAAGTGATGATGTGGCTTTGAATGGTGCATATTGAATGTAGAAAAAGTCTTGAGTTCAAATCTGTTTAAAAAATTGAAATCCCTTTGTAACAGAAGAGTTTTCGTCCAAAACCCTGACACCTCGAAAGAGATTGTCCAGTTCACACACGAAGTGCATCCAGTTTTTGCCGCAACCCTCTCAACTTTTTAGCACATGCTACGTGGGTGAAATTATGATACCATGACAATTTTCAACCATTTCAGAGTTCATTTGCAGTGATTTTCAATCTCAGGGTCATCTTAGCTCAAAATAAATCATGAAATGCATGAAAAATAGCAAATGAAGTCAGAAATGGGTTGAAAAGGGATGATGTGTCTTTCAATGGTGCATATTGAATGTAGAAAAATTCTTGAGTTCAAATCTGTTTAAAAAATTGAAATCCTTTTGTAAGAGAAGAGTTTTCGTCCAAAACCCTGACACTTCGAAAGAGATTGTCCAGTTCGTACACGAAGTGCATCCAGTTTTTGCCGTAACCCTCTCAACTTTTTAGCACATGCTAAGTGGGTGAAATTATGATACCATGACAATTTTCAACCATTTCAGAGTTCATTTGCAGTGATTTTCAATCTCAGGGTCATCTTAGCTCAAAATAAATCATGAAATGCATGAAAAATAGCAAATGAAGTCAGAAAACGGTTGAAAAGTGATGATGTGGCTTTGAATGGTGCATATTGAATGCAGAAAAAGTCTTGAGTTCAAATCTATTTAAAAAATTGAAATCCTTTTGTAAAAGAAGAGTTTTCGTCCAAAACCCCGACACTTCGAAAGAGATTGTCCAGTTCGCACACGAAGTGCATCCAGTTTTTGCCGCAACCCTCTCAACTTTTTAGCACATGCTACGTGGGTGAAATTATGATACCATGCCAATTTTCAACCATTTCAGAGTTCATTTGCAGTGATTTTCAATCTCAAGGTCATCTTAGCTGAAAATAAATCATGAAATGCATGAAAAATAGCAAATGAAGTCAGAAAAGGGTTGAAAAGTGATGATGTGGCTTTGAATGGTGCATATTGAATGTAGAAAAAGTCTTGAGTTCAAATATGTTTAAAAAATTGAAATCCTTTTGTAGCAGAAGAGTTTTCGTCCAAAACCCTGACACTTCGAAAGAGATTGTCCAGTTCGCACACGAAGTGCATCCAGTTTTTGCTGTAATCCTCTCAACTTTTTAGCACATGCTACGTGGGTGAAATTATGATACCATGCCAATTTTGAACCATTTCAGAGTTCATTTGCAGTGATTTTCAATCTCAGGGTCATCTTAGCTCAAAATAAATCATGAAATGCATGAAAAATAGCAAATGAAGTCAGAAAAGGGTTGAAAAGTGATGATGTGGCTTTGAATGGTGCATATTGAATGTAGAAAAAGTCTTGAGTTCAAATCTGTTTAAAAAATTGAAATCCCTTTGTAACAGAAGAGTTTTCGTCCAAAACCCTGACACCTCGAAAGAGATTGTCCAGTTCGCACACGAAGTGCATCCAGTTTTTGCCGCAACCCTCTCAACTTTTTAGCACATGCTACGTGGGTGAAATTATGATACCATGACAATTTTCAACCATTTCAGAGTTCATTTGCAGTGATTTTCAATCTCAGGGTCATCTTAGCTCAAAATAAATCATGAAATGCATGAAAAATAGCAAATGAAGTCAGAAATGGGTTGAAAAGTGATGATGTGTCTTTCAATGGTGCATATTGAATGTAGAAAAATTCTTGAGTTCAAATCTGTTTAAAAAATTGAAATCCTTTTGTAAGAGAAGAGTTTTCGTCCAAAACCCTGACACTTCGAAAGAGATTGTCCAGTTCGTACACGAAGTGCATCCAGTTTTTGCCGTAACCCTCTCAACTTTTTAGCACATGCTACGTGGGTGAAATTATGATACCATGACAATTTTCAATCATTTCAGAGTTCATTTGCAGTGATTTTCAATCTCAGGGTCATCTTAGCTCAAAATAAATCATGAAATGCATGAAAAATAGCAAATGAAGTCAGAAAACGGTTGAAAAGTGATGATGTGGCTTTGAATAGTGCATATTGAATGCAGAAAAAGTCTTGAGTTCAAATCTATTTAAAAAATTGAAATCCTTTTGTAAAAGAAGAGTTTTCGTCCAAAACCCCGACACTTCGAAAGAGATTGTTCAGTTCGCACACGAAGTGCATCCAGTTTTTGCCGCAACCCTCTCAACTTTTTAGCACATGCTACGTGGGTGAAATTATGATACCATGCCAATTTTCAACCATTTCAGAGTTCATTTGCAGTGATTTTCAATCTCAAGGTCATCTTAGCTCAAAATAAATCATGAAATGCATGAAAAATAGCAAATGAAGTCAGAAAAGGGTTGAAAAGTGATGATGTGGCTTTGAATGGTGCATATTGAATGTAGAAAAAGTCTTGAGTTCAAATATGTTTAAAAAATTGAAATCCTTTTGTAGCAGAAGAGTTTTCGTCCAAAACCCTGACACTTCGAAAGAGATTGTCCAGTTCGCACACGAAGTGCATCCAGTTTTTGCTGTAATCCTCTCAACTTTTTAGCACATGCTACGTGGGTGAAATTATGATACCATGCCAATTTTGAACCATTTCAGAGTTCATTTGCAGTGATTTTCAATCTCAGGGTCATCTTAGCTCAAAATAAATCATGAAATGCATGAAAAATAGCAAATGAAGTCAGAAAAGGGTTGAAAAGTGATGATGTGGCTTTGAATGGTGCATATTGAATGTAGAAAAAGTCTTGAGTTCAAATCTGTTTAAAAAATTGAAATCCCTTTGTAATAGAAGAGTTTTCGTCCAAAACCCTGACACCTCGAAAGAGATTGTCCAGTTCGCACACGAAGTGCATCCAGTTTTTGCCGCAACCCTCTCAACTTTTTAGCACATGCTACGTGGGTGAAATTATGATACCATGACAATTTTCAACCATTTCCGAGTTCATTTGCAGTGATTTTCAATCTCAGGGTCATCTTAGCTCAAAATAAATCATGAAATGCATGAAAAAAAGCAAATGAAGTCAGAAATGGGTTGAAAAGTGCTGATGTGTCTTTCAATGGTGCATATTGAATGTAGAAAAATTCTTGAGTTCAAATCTGTTGAAAAAATTGAAATCCTTTTGTAAGAGAAGAGTTTTCGTCCAAAACCCTGACACTTCGAAAGAGATTGTCCAGTTCGTACACGAAGTGCATCCAGTTTTTGCCGTAACCCTCTCAACTTTTTTGCACATGCTACGTGGGTGAAATTATGATACCATGACAATTTTCAACCATTTCAGAGTTCATTTGCAGTGATTTTCAATCTCAGGGTCATCTTAGCTCAAAATAAATCATGAAATGCATGAAAAATAGCAAATGAAGTCAGAAAAGGGTTGAAAAGTGATGATGTGGCTTTGAATGGTGCATATTGAATGCAGAAAAAGTCTTGAGTTCAAATATGTTTAAAAAATTGAAATCCTTTTGTAACAGAAGAGTTTTCATCCAAAACCCTGACACTTCGAAAGAGATTGTCCAGTTCGCACACGAAGTGCATCCAGTTTTTGCCGTAATCCTCTCAACTTTTTAGCACATGCTACGTGGGTGAAATTATGATACCATGCCAATTTTCAACCATTTCAGAGTTCATTTGCAGTGATTTTCAATCTCAGGGTCATCTTAGCTCAAAATAAATCATGAAATGCATGAAAAATAGCAAATGAAGTCAGAAAAGGGTTGAAAAGTGATGATGTGGCTTTGAATGGTGCATATTGAATGCAGAAAAAGTCTTGAGTTCAAATATGTTTAAAAAATTGAAATCCTTTTGTAACAGAAGAGTTTTCGTGCAAAACCCTGACACTTCGAAAGAGATTGTCCAGTTCGTACACGAAGTGCATCCAGTTTTTGCCGTAACCCTCTCAACTTTTTAGCACATGCTACGTGGGTGAAATTATGATACCATGCCAATTTTCAACCATTTCAGAGTTCATTTGCAGTGATTTTCAATCTCAGGGTCATCTTAGCTCAAAATAAATCATGAAATGCATGAAAAATAGCAAATGAAGTCAGAAAAGGGTTGAAAAGTGATGATGTGGCTTTGAATGGTGCATATTGAATGCAGAAAAAGTCTTGAGTTCAAATATGTTTAAAAAATTGAAATCCTTTTGTAACAGAAGAGTTTTCGTCCAAAACCCTGACACTTCGAAAGAGATTGTCCAGTTCGCACACGAAGTGCATCCAGTTTTTGCTGTAATCCTCTCAACTTTTTAGCACATGCTACGTGGGTGAAATTATGATACCATGCCAATTTTGAACCATTTCAGAGTTCATTTGCAGTGATTTTCAATCTCAGGGTCATCTTAGCTCAAAATAAATCATGAAATGCATGAAAAATAGCAAATGAAGTCAGAAAAGGGTTGAAAAGTGATGATGTGGCTTTGAATGGTGCATATTGAATGTAGAAAAAGTCTTGAGTTCAAATCTGTTTAAAAAATTGAAATCCCTTTGTAACAGAAGAGTTTTCGTCCAAAACCCTGACACTTCGAAAGAGATTGTCCAGTTCGCACACGAAGTGCATCCAGTTTTTGCCGCAACCCTCTCAACTTTTTAGCACATGCTACGTGGGTGAAATTATGATACCATGACAATTTTCAACCATTTCAGAGTTCATTTGCAGTGATTTTCAATCTCAGGGTCATCTTAGCTCAAAATAAATCATGAAATGCATGAAAAATAGCAAATGAAGTCAGAAAAGGGTTGAAAAGTGATGATGTGGCTTTCAATGGTGCATATTGAATGTAGAAAAATTCTTGAGTTCAAATCTGTTTGAAAAATTGAAATCCTTTTGTAAAAGAAGAGTTTTCGTCCAAAACCCTCACACTTCGAAAGAGATTGTCCAGTTCGCACACGAAGTGCAACCAGTTTTTGCCGTAACCCTCTCAACTTTTTAGCACATGCTACGTGGGTGAAATTATGATACCATGCCAATTTTCAACCATTTCAGAGTTCATTTGCAGTGATTTTCAATCTCAGGGTCATCTTAGCTCAAAATAAATCATGAAATGCATGAAAAATAGCAAATGAAGTCAGAAATGGGTTGAAAAGTGATGATGTGGCTTTGAATGGTGCATATTGAATGCAGAAAAGTCTTGAGTTCAAATATGTTTAAAAAATTGAAATCCTTTTGTAACAGAAGAGTTTTCGTCCAAAACCCTGACACTTCGAAAGAGATTGTGCAGTTCGCACACGAAGTGCATCCAGTTTTTGCCGTAACCCTCTCAACTTTTTAGCACATGCTACGTGGGTGAAATTATGATACCATGACAATTTTCAACCATTTCAGAGTTCATTTGCAGTGATTTTCAATCTCAGGGTCATCTTAGCTCAAAATAAATCATGAAATGCATGAAAAATAGCAAATGAAGTCAGAAAAGGGTTGAAAAGTGATGATGTGGCTTTCAATGGTGCATATTAAATGTAGAAAAATTCTTGAGTTCAAATCTGTTTAAAAAATTGAAATCCTTTTGTAAAAGAAGAGTTTTCGTCCAAAACCCTCACACTTCGAAAGAGATTGTCCAGTTCGCACACGAAGTGCAACCAGTTTTTGCCGTAACGCTCTCAACTTTTTAGCACATGCTACGTGGGTGAAATTATGATACCATGCCAATTTTCAACCATTTCAGAGTTCATTTGCAGTGATTTTCAATCTCAGGGTCATCTTAGCTCAAAATAAATCATGAAATGCATGAAAAATAGCAAATGAAGTCAGAAATGGGTTGAAAAGTGATGATGTGGCTTTGAATGGTGCATATTGAATGTTGAAAAAGTCTTGAGTTCAAATCTGTTTAAAAAATTGAAATCCCTTTGTAACAGAAGAGTTTTCGTCCAAAACCCTGACACTTCGAAAGAGATTGTCCAGTTCGCACACGAAGTGCATCCAGTTTTTGCCGCAACCCTCTCAACTTTTTAGCACATGCTACGTGGGTGAAATTATGATACCATGACAATTTTCAACCATTTCAGAGTTCATTTCCAGTGATTTTCAATCTCAGGGTCATCTTAGCTCAAAATAAATCATGAAATGCATGAAAAATAGCAAATGAAGTCAGAAAAGGGTTGAAAAGTGATGATGTGGCTTTGAATGGTGCATATTCAATGCAGAAAAAGTCTTGAGTTCAAATATGTTTAAAAAATTGAAATCCTTTTGTAACAGAATAGTTTTCGTCCAAAACCCGGACACTTCGAAAGAGATTGTCCAGTTTGCACACGAAGTACATCCAGTTTTTGCCGCAACCCTCTCAACTTTTTAGCACATGCTACGTGGGTGAAATTATGATACCATGACAATTTTCAACCATTTCAGAGTTCATTTGCAGTGATTTTCAATCTCAGGGTCATCTTAGCTCAAAATAAATCATGAAATGCATGAAAAATAGCAAATGAAGTCAGAAAAGGGTTGAAAAGTGATGATGTGGCTTTCAATGGTGCATATTGAATGTAGAAAAAGTCTTGAGTTCAAATATGTTTAAAAAATTGAAATCCTTTTGTAAGAGAAGAGTTTTCGTCCAAAACCCTGACACTTCGAAAGAGATTGTCCAGTTCGTACACGAAGTGCATCCAGTTTTTGCCGTAACCCTCTCAACTTTTTAGCACATGCTACGTGGGTGAAATTATGATACCATGCCAATTTTCAACCATTTCAGAGTTCATTTGCAGTGATTTTCAATCTCAGGGTCATCTTAGCTCAAAATAAATCATGAAATGCATGAAAAATAGCAAATGAAGTCAGAAAAGGGTTGAAAAGTGATGATGTGGCTTTGAATGGTGCATATTGAATGCAGAAAAAGTCTTGAGTTCAAATATGTTTAAAAAATTGAAATCCTTTTGTAAGAGAAGAGTTTTCGTCCAAAACCCTGACACTTCGAAAGAGATTGTCCAGTTCGTACACGAAGTGCATCCAGTTTTTGCCGTAACCCTCTCAACTTTTTAGCACATGCTACGTGGGTGAAATTATGATACCATGCCAATTTTCAACCATTTCAGAGTTCATTTGCAGTGATTTTCAATCTCAGGGTCATCTTAGCTCAAAATAAATCATGAAATGCATGAAAAATAGCAAATGAAGTCAGAAAAGGGTTGAAAAGTGATGGTGATTATTAGATCAACCAGACCAATGGAAATTATAACAATAGGTCATCCGGCCAGGTGTGCTAGCTACAACATCACCTTACCGAGTAATAAAGACCAAAGTTATAATTCTTGATAGTGTTCCAACCATCATATCTGTCCGAGATTCAGATCTGGTTGGTCTCAGGATATCTCAGGCAAAGAAGGCCGGAGGAGAAAAGGATGCAACACAGACCTACGAGATGATGTTGCAAGAATCTCGGAATGAACGACAGAAGCAAGACTTGAATCATTAGCCAGACTACAAGACATCTGAACACAAGGTCAAGACATTCTTGCCCACATGGAAGTTTCTAGAATGGAGGGCAATCAAGTTCTGATTGGGGACCATCATAGAGGATATAAAAGTTCCATGTGTAAGTCTGGACTAGCTCTTACGATTAACTTCTTTTTTCCAGATCAAATCAATCAGTGGCTTGACGTGCTAGGCATAAATAAGGTGTGAAGGTAGCAAATCTAACAAACAATAGAACGCTTCGTACATGCTTGAATGAATTGGGATGATCCCAGAGGAAGCGAAACAAAACTTCCCATATTTACGGCGGCAGAATGCACGTGAAGTTATGTAAAAACACTTATTTTATCAAACATATTCTTCATGATCTAGGCACAAAGATAATGCTTCCAAAGGTTTCCAACACTAACTTAATTGTTCATCATGAACCACGAAGAAGATGAGGATGTGGCTGATGGGCTCAGCAACAATTCATCGAGATTTCCACAAAGATGGATTCCCATGATTGAATGAACAAGGTGATAGCATTGGTCAAACCAGATGATATATTGTGGTAAGCCCGAGGAAAAACATCCATAATTCAACATTAATCGAAAGGTGCACCTAAAATCTGGACTAAGTAGCACGACCAATGTTAGAGTGCTGACTCAATAGCCAATACACTAAGAATGGACTTATTGTTCATTAACTCCAAGGTAATAGAGTTGGTATGCCATAAGTGTTGAATTTACACATCACATTCCATTTGTCAGTATTCCGGTTAGTAATAACACGGGATCTAAGGAATGAAAGGGGATGGTAAGGATGTCGCCAATGATAACACCAATTAACAAGGACAACGATGCCACCCTCATCATGAATTTAATTGATATCCTGGAAGAGCCCAGAATGCCGATGAGGATCACGACACATTTGCCGAGAAGTCTCTTAAAGATGTAATCGATCAGCGACGACATCAAGCAAAGAAATGATGAAGCGAAGGGTGGTCGGAACCACAGTTTAGAGTGCTAGCTCAGAGTCTAAATTTCCTTCAAGACAACCAACATGATGTTGCAAACTCGATGTAAGCTTAGAGCATTGTTGGAATTGTGTTCCGGGGATGAAGGATATAAATAGCATGGTCAAGCCTTAGCATGACGATGATGATGTAGCCAAACAGCTTGGAAATACATGATCGTGCACAAACTCATAAGCAAAGAAAATTACTAAGAGTTGTTGAATCGCAATGCGGACTCGATTCAATTATCGGTGTCCTTGAGTGTCCAACAACTCAGAACACGAGGAATCTAGAATTAGTGAGATATCATAGATGATGAGGAGTTCATAAGAAGTTATATAGCTCCGTGGTATTCTCGAGATACCAAGGATAATACTCAGAGGTAGATGAGAATTAAAGTTTGGACCGATGTATTGATCTACAGAAGACAAGTACTTTAACTTGTCTAAAAATGGGATCAAAGAAGAACAATCATGGTCGGAACCACGATTGCAAAGTACCAAATCACGGATACAAGATCAAATCATACAAAGGGAAAGATTATTGATACGAGAAGCTTCTATGATAAGATCAACATCGTTTCCCTGGGCATGAACGCAGGGTTCAAGGTCGACTCCCACTTCTTCAAGGCATAACCTTTCAATCACTCCCCGCTTTCGATGAAGTTGTAGTATTGAAATTTTAACTGGCAAGCACCAGTAGATTATGACCCAGAGAAGTTTCCAGGCTCACATGGATTAGGGAAGGCATTGGTTCAACTCATCGGGGCATCTTAGGAACATATTCCAGAAGCTTCAAGAGTAATTAACACATGCTTGACAACAGAGCATGGCTGACAAAAGCATAGGATACAACTTATCAGAGGGAGAAGACACAATTTACCAATGGCATCATGTATCAGGGGTAGAACATCACAAGAATTTTGAATGTGAAGGATGCTATCGAATAATAACCCATCAATGGGTCTGGCGGTCCAAAGGACCTGATGTGAGTATCGGTACCTAATCAGAGGAAGATAGAATGCAAGGCCTCGGGTTAGAGATCATCTGAATAATGTCGATACTTAAATACCAAAGGAATTATGATTTCTAGGTTGGTGTATCAGAATCAGATGCTCCGATCAAGCATAAGAAGATGAGCGGACTTAGATGGACAATCAATCAAAGTTGATTTGTCGAGAACCAACTCATGTTTGGAAAGACGTCTGAGCCGGACGGATAACTTATGATAAACAACTGATGACTCTGTGCATTCACACACAGGTTGAATCAATAAAATCAAATGAAAACCACAAAGGATTTACTTAATATTGCTAGACATATGGAATTAACCATAATGCAAGCAGGTGAGAAAGGTCAAGAGCAAAAGGCTACTGAGGATTACAGAAGATCGAATAGTGTTTCAAAGAATTCTGTGAAACACATGATTAATCGAGGAAGAACGAATCTCCGGTAAGATAATTCGATGTACCTTGTAATAATGAGGCAACTGGATATGAAAGTATGAGCGACAATTGCATATAGTCATCCATAGGGGTTGACGGTGGAAGGAAGTCGCAAAAGCGATGAGCACAAGTTCTCGGGAGAACATCGGAGAGTATCTTCAATGTCTTCTGATGAGTCGAGCCAGCGTCTGAAATGAGGGGGCTCTCCGGGAGGAGTAGTTAGGAGAACCTAGAGTTAGAGTTAATAAAATCTTTAACCCGAAAGAGAAGAGAGATCAGAACCCAGAGTATAGGATAGGAATAAAAGATCCTAATACCACCCGATTGAGATGTGGGCCCGTAAGCCACACAACAATGTTAGTAAAAGTTTTTCAAGTACTAGACTCAACTTCGGCCAAGGAGTTGGAAAGGGGGCTACCTATAGGAAGTCGGCTCTGATACCAACTTGTGACGCCCCCAATTTCGACCGTACGCTAATCAAACACGCAATGCGTACGACCAAGATTAGGGACTCACTGATTGATATCACAACACAACACTAGACACAAATTAAAGTCATACAGCTTCATATTACAAGCCAGGGGCCTCGAGGGCTTGAATACAAAGCTCGACAAACACGAGTCAACGAAAGCAAATAATATCTGAGTACAGACATAAGTTAAACAAGTTTCGCCTTAAGAAGGCTAGCACAAACATAAGCAGCGGATCGAAAGAGGTGAGGCCTCCTGCCTGGGAACCTCCTAACTACTCCTGAGCGTCGGCACTCTCCACGTGGTAGTAGGCTCCAGCGGTGGTGTAGTAGTCGTCTCTGGCATACTCCATCTCCTGGGCTCCATCGTCTGAACGCAGGATCGTATCGAGGGGGAAAGAGAATGCAAAGCAGCGGTGAGTACTCATCCAAAGTACTCGCAAGACTGACATCAGAACTATGCTAAGTATGCATCATTATCAAGGAATGGGGCTTATATATGTACTGACTGCAGAAAGCAAGAATAGAGGGAAGGCCTAGTCCTGTCGAAGACTAGCATCTTCAACATCTTGCAGCATTAGAAGAGAGTAGACTGGTATCTCATATATAGTCATATTATTGTAGCAATTTTATTAAGTAACCACGCCCAGAGATCCTCCCTCGACGCCCTGCGAGGAAGCAATCTCGGAGCCACATTCATTTCAAATTAAATCACAATTATAGTTGTATTAGGTCAAAGTATAACTCCAAGTCGTCCTGTTACCGTGGACACAACTATTCGAATAGATGATTCTTCCCTGCAGGGGTGCACCGCATTTCCAACACGCCTGATCACCTCCGGCCGGACACACTTTCCTGGGTCATGCCCGGCCTCAGGATAGCAGCGCGTCGTCGCCCCACCTAGGCTCAACGAAGAGGCCAGCCCGCCGGTCTAAATCCTAAGCACACAGGGGTCGTGGGCCCACTTGCCCTACGCGCTCCTGCACGATGCGAAGGCGGCCGGAAGCAGGCCTAGCACACTCCAGTCCAAGAGCTGTACCGTCCAGTCCAATCTGGCGCGCGTCGCTCCATTGCTGACGTCCGAAGAGCTTCGGCTGATACAACGATGCTGAGTACCCATAACTTCTCCCACGCGATGGTTTGGTGCGTAAAAAGGCCAACGACCCAACTCAGATCAAATACCCAACCCATTAGCATTTTATTAATGCGGGGCAAGCGCGACCCATGAAGTGCGGTCCCGTCGCCCCGTCTCGAGGATGTGTGGCAAGGGCCTCTCCTGCCCGTCCACGCCTCATAATAACACTTTGGATGCCTTACCGGCGCATCCCACCACCTCTCACACACGGGTACCCTTGGGGCCGACCCGTCTCAAGACTGTCGGGAACTCAGGTCCACCTCAACCAGGGTGGTACCGCCTGTCCCTCCAGTCCCGTCTTTCACATGTAAACAATGTCAAGTTAAAGTAACTGTGTGTTTATACGCCAAGTGGATATCCGAGGAATCACCCTCGATGGATTCCACTCGAGGTATGTGTATGGCAAGAGTCGCTATCGATAAATGGGAAGGAGGAATCACCCTCGATACCCACGACCGATTAGCTACGCTACAGAATTAACACCGGGAGTGCTAAGTGAGGTATCACCCTCGGCACTCGATAGTAGCTCTGCAGTGCCATACTTAAGGGGTGTGCGGTGATGTGAGGGGCCTGGCTCGTCGGTCGGTTGACCGAGTCTTCGGGTCTTCGAGTCGTCGGGTCGTCAATGAAGAAGCAGGGGCAACTAGGACTAAGGGGCCACTGGGGATTCACTGATCAACCTATACTAAACAGTTGATATTGTTGCAGGTATAGTAGCAGTTTATCAAAAGCAGGCTATGCATCAGAATAGGAGCTAACTAATACAGTAGAAAAATCTAATGCAAGAATAAGAGGGAAAGGAATGGGCGATATCGGAATGCTCAAGGGGGTTGCTTGCCTTGCTGCTCTGAGGCAAAGGCCTGATCGTCAACGGCGTAGTCGTACTCGGCAGCAGCGTCAGTCTCGGGGTCTACCGGAGAGAAGAGGGGGGAGAAACAATAAATACAAAGCAGATAAATGCATCACGATGCATGACATGGCAATATGCAGGGCTAGGCATGCACTAACGCAGTATTACATGTCGCAGACGGATCGGAAGAATATCTGACGATATTTTTCGGGTCTCGGGCTACTACCGGACAGACGAAACCGATGGAAAAGTTCCATGTTTGCTATGCTAGGGGCACGTGACAGACTAACAAACTGCGTATTAGGATTCGTCTCGTCGTTCTGAGCAACTTTCATGTTCAAAACTTTTTCATCCGGACTACGGTTTATTTTATATTAATTTTTAAAGATTTAATAATATTCTGAAATTAAAACAGATTATTTTAATTCGATAAATGAATTATGACATCAGCATGATGTCATGCTGACATCAGCAGTCAACAGTCCAACATGACCAGCGGGTCCCACATGTCATAGTCTCTAACCTAATTAATCATCTTAACAACTAATTAACTTAACTAACTTAATTAGCTTAAACTAACATAGTTAATTAACTTAACTAATTACCTGATTAATTAATTAATTAATTAATTAATTAATTATTTATTTATATATTTTTTAATACACATTTTTTTTAAACAGGGGACTAGGCCCAGTCGTCAGTGGCCAGGCCGGACACATCCGGATGTGCCCATTCGGGCGCCGGACATGTCCGGGCAATGCGCCCGTGCGGGCGCGTGCGAGGCCATGGCGCGGCCGTGGCCGGCCGGCGGCGAGCGAGGGGGCGGGGGGGGGGAGCTCACAGGGGGGGCCGAGGCGGCGGTGGCGCGACGAGGTGGGGGGGAGGAGGCGGCGGTACGGCGACGACGGCGGGAGGCGGCGGGGCGGGTCGGGCCGGCCGACGCGCCGACGGTTGGCAGAGGAGGCGGAGCGATGAGGCGGCGGCGGGCGCAGGGGCCGGCGGAGGCGGACGGACGCGTAGGGGAGGCAGCGGCGCGGCGGGCGCAGGGCGGCGAGGTGGCGCGTGGCGCGGGGGGGAGGCGACGGGCGGGCGCGGGCGCTGGTCGGGGCCGGCCGCCGCGCGAGGGGGGGGCAACCGCAGCGGGGCGGGGTGCGGACGGGGCCGGTGGCCAGGCGCGCTCGTCGGGGGGGGGGGGTCGGGAGCGGGCGCCCCCGGCGCGGGAGCTGGCGGCGCGGGCGGGGGGGGGGGGATCGAGCGCTGGGGCTAGGGTTCGGCCGCCCCACCCCTTGTAGGCGCCGGCTGGGCCAGTTTGTGGGTGGGCCGGCCAGTTGGGCTTGGCCCAACTGGGGTTTTTTTTAATTATTATTTATTCAATTCTTTCAATTTTGTAATTAATTGCTGTAGCAAATAGGTTTTGTAAAATATGTCAATTTGGGACAATATTCACATTGCAATTTTGGACATTGCCACAAAGGTTTTGGAAGGCTTTTAAATTAGCTTGGAATTCGTTATAATTCAAAGAGCAAATAAAATATTATTTTGGCCCCAGTTTTAATTGCTATAGGGCATTTAAACACTTTATAAAAAGTTGGTTTCTCCACCATAATTATCTGTGGATTAAATGCAACACCATGAATTTATATTTTTCACTTAATTTGAATTTGAATTTGACTAGGGTTTTAATCAAGGGGCAATTGGCTAGGTAAAACATGATGACATGGCACCATTAGCAAGTGATTACTGTAGCTTGATTATCCGGGTGTCACAGTTTCGTAGCCATGGAAAGGATCAGATTCAACCAAATTAATTAATTCTGGGTCGACAGAGAATTCATAATCCTTACCGGTAACAAATATAGGTGAAGTAGCAAACTTAGGATCACATTTCATTCTAGCATTCAAAGTCTTTTCCTTATACTTGCGTAGCAATTTCTTAAGATTGTCTCTATCCTTGCAAGAAATAATTTCCCTAGTTAGCTCCTCATCCATAACATAACCTTCAGGTATCTTAGGTATTTCAAATTTAGGAGAGCTAGGACTAATAGATTTTTCATAGTCATCAGTTTCAAAGGCTACATCAGTTTCAACAGTTTCATCAATTTCAGTAATTTCATTCTCTTTAGCTCTAGCAGTTTGTTCATCAAGAAATTCACCTAGTGGCACATTGTCATCAAGCATGGTACTAGCATCATCATAAGCATCATTCATAGCAGAGGTAGCATCATCAATAACTTGCGACATATCAGGATTACTAGCATGTGGTGGTGTTGCGAACTTACTCATAACAGAAGGTGAATCAAGTGCAGAGCTAGATGGCGGTTCCTTACCTCCCCTCGTCTTAGAGGGAAAAATCTTAGTTTTTGGATCCTTCAGATTCTTCATAGTGATAAATTGATATAAATCCCAATTGGCTCAACAAATATAGCTATGCTCCCCGGCAACGGCGCCAGAAAAAGGTCTTGATAACCCACAAGTATAGGGGATCGCAACAGTATTCGAGGGTAGAGTATTCAACCCAAATTTATAGATTCGACACAAGGGGAGCCAAAGAATATTTAAGAGTATTAGCAACCAAGTTGTCAATTCAACCACACCTGGAGATTAAATATCTACAGCAGAGTAATCAGTAGCACAGTAGTATGATAGTTTGGATAGCAGTAGTAATAGTAACGGTAACAGTAGCAGTGATAGCAATAGTTTTGTAGCAAGTGAAACAGTAGCAGTAGCAATAGTAACTTAGCAAGAACAATAAATGGAAAACTCGTAGCCACTGGATCGGTGAACTCGTTGGATGATATTCATCATATAACAGTCATAACCTAGGGCGACACAGAACTAGCTCCTTCATAAATGTAATGTAGGCATGTATTCCGTAAATAGTCATACGTGCTTATGGAAAAGAACTTGCATGCCATCTTTTGTCCTACCCTCCTGTGGCAGCGGGGTCCATAAGGAAACTAAGGGATATTAAGGCCTCCTTTTAATAGAGAACCGGAAGAAAACATTAACACACGATGAATACATGAACTCGTCAAACTACGGTCATCACCAGAAAGTATCCCGACTATTGTCACTCCGGGGTTTGCGGATCAGAACACGTAATAGGTGCATATGACTAGCAAGATCGGATCAAGAACATAGATATAATGGTGATAACATAAACGGTTCAGATCTGAAATCATGGCACTCGGGCCCTAGTGACAAGCATTAAGCATGGCAAAGTCATAGCAACATCAATCTCAGAACATAGTGGATACTAGGGATGAAGCCATAACAAAACTAACTCGATTACATGATGAATCTTATCCAACTCCTCACCGACCTGCAAGCCTACGAAGGAATTACTCACTCCCAGTGGGGAGCATCATGGAATTGGCGATGGAGAAGGGTTGATGATGACGAAGACCGAAGATTCCCCTCTCCGGAGCCCCAAACGGGCTCCAGATCTGGCCTCCCGATGAAGAACAGGAGGTGGCGGCGGCTTCGTATCGTAAAACGCGACGAAACTTTCTCCTCGATTTTTTCTCCAAAAATAGGATTTTATAGCGTCGGAATTAGGGTCAGTGGGGCCACGAGGTGGGCACAACCCACCAGTGCGTGCCTGGGGGGGCTGGCGCGCCCTGGTGTATCGTGCCCAGCCAGGGCCCCCCCTCCGGTGGTTCTTAGCTCCAATATTTTTTATTTATTGTAAAATAAATCTCCAAAAAGTTTCGTCCAGTTCCGAGAACTTTTATTTCTGCACAAAAACAACACCATGGTAGTTCTGCTAAAAACAGCGTCAGTCCGGGTTAGTTTCATTCAAATCATGCAAATTAGAGTCCAAAACAATGGCAAAAGTGTGAGGAAAAGTAGATACGACGGAGACGCATCACCCCCCGGTCTAGATTGCCCTGCCGCCCACCCTCCTCCGTGCCGCCGCCACCTTCTCACCCTCCCCCGGCCATCCGTACGTTGCTGTGAACTACCACCCCGTCCGCCGTCACACCTCTTCCTCCGTACGTCGCCGCGCCCCCCGCCGTCCATACGACCGCCGTCACACCAATTCGTCTATACGTCGTCGTGCACGTGGACACTCCACGTCGTCCATCGGCCGTCAACTTCGTCTTGCACGCCGGCTGCAGCGCCGGCTTTGTGGTTTGGGTAAGAGTTTTTATGATGTTTTCATATTAGTATTCACATGTCATATGAGTTGCATCGTACGTGACAATATTTTTAAATTATGAAGGATGGACATCGATGGTGTGATTCCATGTTCAATTGAGAAGTGGGTTAGCCTTGTTGACAAACTTTCAGCAAGTCAGAAATTTACATTTTATGAAACGGATTTGCAAGGCATGTTACAAATACCGTCGGTAAAGATGTGTGAATTTTTACTTCACTTTTTGATCCAAGGCTACAACCGACATGGAAAAAAATTCATGGTCCAAGAGGCATCTGGGAGTAACGGGCTTATTTCAGTAGGGCCAGATGATGTGTTTTCTATATTTGGTTTGAAAAATCAAGGAGTCGATGTTGATGGTTTTCTTAGAACGGAAGGACAAAAAGCAATGAAAAAATACCAATTAATTTTGTGGACACAAAAAAGGGTAAGATCATTATTGATGATCTAATCAATAAGATTGTGACCAATAAAAACACAGACGATGACTTTGTACGGATGACTTTGTCCATTCGGCCGGAGAGGTGGGACTATACAATAACATCGACGGACGCTGTCGGCCGCGCGACGTAGGATTATTGCATGACGGGCTTAGCGCCGTGGGCCGGGCCAACTAAAACGACGCGCGTACGAAACCGGCGACGCGTCGTTATTTAGTCCCACCTCGCCGGCCGAAGGGCGCGACGACCTGTTTATATACCCCACGCCCCCGACGTTGTTGAACGTCTGATTATGTACCCGGTGCCCCCAGACGTTGTTGAACGTCTTTGTTAACTCAACCCGACCGACGCCGCAGCACGGTAACCGACGGGCATACTTTTTTCTTTCAAAAATCAACAAAATCGGCGACGGCTTAAATACACCATTAACGCCATATTGGATAATAAAGTTTAAAGTACATAGTTAGCAACTATAACAGCGATAAATTATGACAAGTCATATATATTGAATAACACGAGAAGCATATAGATAAATATTGTCTTATATAACATAATAGTCTTGATTACACATATAACAAAGTCTCATATGTTTTATATATCGCGAATACAAAGATAAGTATTGTCTTCCATATTATTGAATAAAGTAAACTCTTGTGCTTTGTATAAATGAATGAAGTAAAACACTTGCAATAACACCGCTTGTGTCTTCAACCCCAGTTACTGCATAACATAAGTTATAGATTGTAAGAATAATTATAGAAACAAAAACAACATAAGTAAAATAAACAAACCAAAACACATACTAACACGTACTCTGGATTTTGGTTGCAAGTAGCCTTGTTATGACCTCCAAGTCTGCATAGGCTACATAGACGTCCGGTTTTCTCATCAAATGATTTTGGTCTCCCATTTTTCGTCACCTCAGGACTATTCTTACTGCGACCTCTACTGTTCTGGTTAGGTGGCCCTTTGGTGGACACCTTCACTGGATCACGAATCAGAATATGACCCTGGTTAGCTGAAATTCATCATTATTCACAAAGCTTTGCTGACTAGGTTCTTCATTACCCAAGACATCTCTACTCGCTATAATTTCTTCCATTGCTGCCAGCATCTTGTCGAATAAGAATGTGTTATGACATGCGATATGAGAAGCTTCTGCAGATACAATGCTCAACTTACTATATCTAGCTCTGGCCTCGGTACCTGTCCAACCCCATGAAAACAGATCGCTGGTGCGCTTCACGGGCAATCCAGATCTTGCTTTTTTTGCGCACCTTCGCAGGACACAACACTTAGGTATTGCAGGTAAGTTGAGTGCATTCAAAACATGAAGAATATGTTTTCAAGGAAGACCTTTGTGAGTCATACTTCGACAACTGCACTTTATAGTTTCTGCAGATTTACTTGGTGCATAGTCCACATTAAACCTGTGATCCCTGTTATTTTTCCACGCAACTACAAATCTCTGACTGTCGGCTCCTCTCAATCTATCAATGATCTCAAGCTGATGTACCTTCTTTAAATCTTGCTGCAAGATATAAAAGTTTGCCTGTGTGAATGCTTTGGCAGCGAACACCTCAATGATCTTACACTCAGTCACTGCTGCTGGGAGAGTCTGTGAGGCCGTGCAATCGTTGTGCGATTTATTCTCACGGAGGCGGACAATGCAATTCTCATAGTGTACAATCATGTCAACAATTGTCATACCGTAGTCAAGATGAAGGTGCAGGCATGAGTTCAGGCTCTCGCTCCTCTGATTACTCCGCATACCAAGAAATAACCCACCAGACAAATATGATGCAGCCCAAAGCTTCTTCTTCCTGTACATCCTATGGAGCCATGTTTTTGTTTTCTCCGTCTGCCATTTACGAACAAACGCGGCCCATCTCTCCTCAAAAACTGTATGTGTAGTGGCGTAATACAGTAGTGACGTGAATTCCTTCAACGACTTGTGGTGGAGGTGTTTCTGCATGTTCTTTTCAATATGCCATGAACATAGACGATGACACGCGTCAGGAAGCACCTTCCTGATAGCCCTTATCATCGCTGCATCTCCATCAGTAATTATGGACTGGGGCTTCTTCTGACAGTGAGCTTTCAAAAACATCTCAAACAGCCAAACATCCGTACCTTCAGTCTCATCTGAAACAATGGCGCATGTAAATACCGTAGTGCAACGGTGATTGTTTAGACCGACGAAAGGGATAAATGGCATTACATACCTATTCATCTTGTACGTACTGTCGAAGACAGTGACATCACCATAGTCAAGATAATCCCGACGTGATTGCGAATCACACCAGAACAAGTTGTTCAGCCTGCCTTCAGCGTCAACAGTGTACTCAAAGAAAAAATCCGGATCCTTGTCCTTTCTAGCCATCATGATTCGTATAGCAGTGTGAGCATCACCCTGAGCAAGCAGTTTCATCTTCTCCCTGTAGCACATATTATACATCTTCCTCCTTCCAAACCCTGTATTAGCGTATGAACCATACCTGCTGACAAAGTTATCAAAAATAATGTGCTTTCTTATCCCAGCTCCTGCCATAGCTGAGATCTCTACTCTCTAAAATTCTTTGATCACATTGTGAGACCGGAGGAAACAGACTTCGTCCGGTCTTGCAAGAACGTGGCTGTGATCATCGAAGAAACTGCTGACATACCAAAGTTCACGCTTTCTATCAAGCTTCACTATTAAATGGGCTTCACAGAAGCATCGACTCTCCGGTCTCAGTCTGCGGGTCCGGCCTTCCATGGTACAAAATTTGGCGTGTCGTTTTTGCTGCCCTGGAACAGAGATACCTCCTCAAGCGCAAAACTATTGAAGAACCTTTTGCAAAAAAATTCAAGTCCCTCATGATACTGAACCCACGATCTTTCGCGTACTAGTTGTAGAACATGTACGCCTCTCCTTCTGACCTGAATGTCTTGGTCATCACTTCCCAATGCCTATCCAGTGACTCTTGCTAATATCCATCATAGCTGATGTCAAGGTCAAACTCAAGATCGTCAACATGCTCATCGTTCCCACTAGGACCATCAACACCCCCCTGCAAAATAAGACATATAACCATGTTCGTCAGTCTGTTGCTATGTTGTTAGTTTTCATGAATATTTTGAACACTAAAACTTACTTCGCTCACACTTCCTTCATTAGATGCATCGACATCGTCCTCATCATTGTCATCATCTAAAGTTCTCGGCTCAGTATCACCATCGGTATTTCTCTGTGCAGATTAAAATATGTAAGTGGTAATACAATTTGTATGCCAATAATTATCCAACATATTTTAAACGTACCTGGGTTCCACTTTCAGCATAAGATTGTTCATCTATATCATAATCGTCATTGCCATCATTGGCATGCGCCTATTTAAATTCAATAGCAATTGTAAGTGTCAATTTACCAGCTTTTATTCCATAATTTCTAGTCAACGTCCACGACACTTACATTACCACTATACGATTCATCCTGACTCATATAGTTGTCTCTGGGCGATTCATTTGCATTCAATGACGATGATCCATCCTCACTACTAGAGTCATCACCGGCATATTCGGTGTCTTGCTCTAACAATAAACCTTTAAAAAGGTGTTTCATCAATGTCACCATACCACAACATCATAGCGCATATAATGAAATCATGAAAAATCGCATGGGTTAAATGAAAAAAAAAACTTACTGTCGGCCGTCGAAGGGTTCAACGACATCGGTCGGCGTGTTCGACGTCGATGCACCGGTGGCTACAACATCGTCGTTTGAACGTGGACATGACGCGTCGGTCACTGCGACCGCCCTGGTGTTTCTTAGGGACCACGGTGATGGTGATGGCGAGAAGGGCGTCGACGCGTCGGTGGTGGAGGATTGTTCTGGTCGGGCAGACACAACGGCGCGCGCGGCCCGTGCTGGTGTCGGTGGTCACGGCAACCAGGGCTGGACGACGGCGGAGACGACAGTGGAGACGAGCGGGATGGAGTGACGGTGGCGGCGGAGAGAGAGGGATAGGGTTTGTATCGGTTTTTTTCTTCCAAACCAACCGCCGACGCGTCATAGACGGACGGGCGGGCTGACGTGGCGTACGTGGGCGGTCGGGCGTACGACGGGCGGGCGGACGTATGACGGGCGGGCGGAAGACGGATACTGTACACAATGTGTAAAGACCATACTGCCCTTGTATGTTTAGGGGGGGGTTGTACCGAAGTCCTTCTCTTGCTGTTATGGAAAGATGTTCCTGGCTTCTCCCAGCCTACGATGCCAGATTTGGCAGCGGGTGCTTTGAGTGTATTTAGTAGGCTGGTTTGTTGGTTGGATACAAGAGATAGAGCGCCTCAGCGTTGGAGACACAGGCTCTTACTGGAGCGGTAAAGTTTTATTCAATTATTTTAATTTCTTAAGAGTCTACACAAGCGCCTATGCATTGGACATGCAACTATAGGGATCTTGTCCAGTAAACCAACATAAAATATCTTCTGGTCCACATTGCCTTTTACCCGTAAGGGTTATGTTTTGTTTTATAGAATTGGCTTATGTTTTGTTTTATAAAAGAAGTCTTTTGATCTATTAATAACATATAACAACAACACAAGCATCCCTAGAAGTAATAAATAATAAGGTCTATGAGCCACCCAACAATTGCTGCAAGTATGGGAATAAGCCGAAGATGCGTACCCATCATCTCCCCTTCCTCGCTAGAGCCAGGCAACTCTTATTCGTAGTTGACCGTCGAGGAGTCATCGTGCTAAGGCCCCAATCGGTCGGCGCACCATCACCATAATCATCGTTGATGAAGAAAAACATAGATTAGAATGACCGAACATACAAATACGCTAATTAAGGAACACAAACGCCGATCGAATCCAGAAGGATCCATTGGAGACCAACGCTTGGCCAAACCCAAACATATCCGATGGAGACCAGCGCCGACTGGACCGAAGCAGGTCCTCCGGAAACACACATCCACGCCCCTCGACAAGTCTAGGCGTACCATCGGAGATGGGAGAGGACATTATTCTAACTGTAGAACGCCATCACCACCTCGTTGCTCTAATTAAGACACTAAAATTACCTCCCACATCCGTTGCTGACCATAGGAAGAACATACAGATCCGTTGGAGACTGAAGTCTGTCCAGACCCAAATAGAATTTTTTGAGGGTTACCCAAATAGATATGTTGGAGACCAGCGCCTCCACACACCCTAAGAGCATGGTTAATAATACAGCCAAATGCTGCCTATAAAATGTTGCCATATCATCTATAGCCAATACATACATTCACTCATACAACAAGGTTAGCTAAAAGGTTGGCTATAAGATTAGTATTTTTTCTCATCTTCTCTCTATCTCTTTCTTCACATTTATTGCATCTGCCTAGGAGCATGCATATAGCTAGGCTCTTGCATGAGAGCCCACTCCCCTTACTTTTTCATGTCTCTTTCCTCCACATAGGCAAAATTGCCATGTAAGCAGGCTTATAGCCTACTATTGTACTTGCTCTAAGTCGGGCAAGGGTGCCACTGGAGCACGAACAGGGACGACAACACATCATTCTAACTCTAGGATACATCGTCGCGTCGGCCTTCCTGCCAATCAAGATAATATAATACCCACCAGATCTGCCGCTTACCGCTTCAAGAGGAACATCTGCGTTGACAATAGGCTTGAACGATGTTTATTCTGTTGAGCCTCCCTCACTGCAACCATGCCCGAAGGGTGGGTGGACTCAGAAATCCCCGCTACGAGGAAGAACAGGAACTAATACTACGACTACCCATACTGTCGTATCCACGATATTGCCCTCTATAGATGCTAGCGGAGCCAACAGAGTTACAGAGGTGTACGATGATATGGGGGAAGGTAGAGAGGGTGATTAACCTTTTCATCAGTAGAGAGATGGGATTTGAGACGGTTAGGAGAGCGCAGTTGTGGGTTCGTCGCAAGACTAAGAACATCTCCAGGCGTTCTTGTGCCCCCAAGGGACGATTTTTGCGCGGGATGAAGATTTGCCGGCGCTAATTTTGCTCTCGGGGGGGGGAGCAAAGTTTCTCAGTCGCTGAGCCCCTAGACAATCTCGCTCTTCCGCCATTTGACCCGCCTCCGCCGCCCTTCCTTCCTCCGGCATCGCGGGGTTCTCTGCTCGGCTCGGCTGACTCACCCTCTGGTGGCGTGGTGTGAGCGGCGCTGGACATGAAGGACAACGGAGGGGCGAGGCAGCACTGGCCGTGCGACTACGAGGCGCCGGCTGCGCTGCACTGCCGCGCTGAGGCAGCGCGGCTCTCGTGGAACACTACAAGAAATATGTCAACTTGTGACCTTCTGGGAGTGACCCTGGAAGAAGCTGTTCGGGGGGCTCCTAAACCTAAACCATAACGACCATTTTGGTCAGAAAGGTCGTAATTTGCTTACACGAAATGGTCGTAAAGCAGAGAGCACTGGTCCGCTGCCTTATTTCTAGCTGATCATGACCAATATAGACGGTCATAACCTTGTAAATTGTGGTGCATTGCTATAACTAGGCGCCACCTCATCAGTTTTGCCTATGTGTCATGTACATGTGTCAATTGTTGCCCTACGTTGTGAAGGAATCAACATTTCTGTCATTCCCAAAATTCCCAAAAAATTCTCATGAATTCTTTGGATCATATATTCCTCAAATATGTCAAAACCCTTCCTTGCCTAGTTCAAAAATAATTCAGGAATATTCATTTTCCTATTCTGTTCAGAACAACACTTTGTGAAGGAAGTGATATTTATATTTTTTGGATTGCCCTCAAAAATTTTGGGCACTCTTTTATATCCAAATAATTGCCTCATGGCAAAATTCAGCTCCATTTGACTATTAAATCTTCCTCAGCTAATTTCGAAAGTATATGTTCAGCTAGAAGCTTTGTGAAGTAAGTACTAGCTATGCATCTCCGAATGAGCTGAATTTTTTCCACATAATCTATATGCCCATATAATATTTCTCCACAAAATTTGATCCCCATCTAATAATCCATGTGAGCTCACCATCCAATCTTTGTTTCTGGTAACATTTTCAATTTGTGAAGCAACTATATTTTATATTGCTTTATAATTGCTGATAATTTACCAGGACATGACCCTGCACATAGAACCTCCCTACACCAAATTTTATCTGATTTTAATGTAGCCAATTATCCTCAATATTTTTCCTAATTTTCTGTTTAGTGGAGAGCATTGTGAAAGAAGTACCATTTTTATTTGTCCAAATGATATAGAATTTGTACAGTTCCTTCATATTCCCATATTAACATCCTCCTCCAAATTTCAGCTCAATCCAATCATCTATGTGGGCCCAACATCAATTTCTATTTTCTATCCAGAGAAGAGGATTGTGAAGGAAGTACCACTTTGGCATCTACAAATGGTATACAATTTTTACAGTGCCTTCCTATGCCCAAATTACTATCCTCCACCAAATTTGAGCTCAATCCATTTATTCATTTGAGCATAGCTTCAACATTCATATTTCTGTCCCGTGTGGTACTTTGTAAAGCAACTGCCACTTAGGCTCCTCTATTTGAGCTAAAATTTTGCCAAGACAGTCTCCTTAGAAGATTATCATCCTCAGCCAAAACCCAAGCCCATTGGCCATGTTCATTTCCCCCACCACTAATCAAACACTTGGCTGCTAATTCATGTTTGAGCTTAGTTTAGTCTCCTCGTGAGATTCTTCTGTTGTATTCTTCTTCCTAGCACCTACTAGGGGAGTGACCAACCCATCAGACATGCCTAGGCCGCCCAGAACGCGCGGCAACGCTAAGGTCACGCGGTGACTACGCGGCTGGCATGCCAGTTTGCGTGTTGTGGAGTTGGGGCCATCGTCCACCGTCCAAACCTCGATGTCTCACCACCAAACCATGTATCTCTGATTAAATAGATACTTATGTACCTAGAAATTATTTTTGGAAAAAATCATGAGCAAACTATAAGGCGGCTGCAGTTCAAATTTGACCCGCTTCCTACTGAATCGGGGGAAATTTGTCTTTTTCACGAGAGGTGTCTCAAAGCTTTTGACACACAACCATTTAGTCAATTGCACATGAAATATGACCTAATATTTTAGAAAAATTATTCGGTCCAATTTTGCAACAAATATATGGTAGGTCCTTCACAAAAAAACTCAATTTGGGCACTCGAAAAATGGAAAATGAATTTTCCGTCCAAAGAAAATGAAAACTTCCTTAGGCAACATTGTTTGTCATTCCAATATGCACCCTTGTGCACAATATGAGGTCATTTGAGAAAACTATGCGATGAATGTGGCCATAAGATTGATCATTTGGCTTGAAAGCCATGAATCTTCACACATGATAGCTCATTTTTTAGAACACTTTTTTAAAATAATTGACGTATTACAAGTTTATTATTTTTTCTGGTAACTTGGTCACATATAATGACACAATGTGAAGGTTTTTCAATTTTTTTATTTTTTTTGAATTTTTCATGCCCATTTCAAAATGCGGTCAAAACGGTGGGCATGCCCGTTCCTAGCTAGTGGTTGAATCTTGGAATTTTTTTGGTGTTTCTATGATTAAGTAGATACTTTTGTACCTATAAATGATTTTTGCAAAAAAAAAAAGCAATCTATGAGGCAGCTGCAGTTCAAATTTGACCCACTTCCTACTAAATCGGGGGAAATTTGTCTTTTTCACGAGAGGTGTCTCAAAGCTTTTGACCCCCAACCATTTAGTCAATTGTACATTAAATATGACCTAATATTTTATAAAAATGATTCAGTCCAATTTTGCAACAAATATATGGTAGGTCCTTCACAAAAAATACTCATTTTGGGCACTCGAAAAATGGAAAATGAATTTTCCGTCCAAAGAATATGAAAACTTCCTTAGGCAACATTGTTTGTCATTCCAATATGCACCCTTTTGCACAATATGAGGTCATTTGAGCAAACTATGCCATTAATGTGGCCATAAGATTGATCATTTGGCTTGAAAGCCATGAATCTTCACACATGATAGCTTATTTCTGAGAACATTTTTTTAAAATAATTACCGTATTACAAGTTTATTATTTTTATTGGTAACTTGGTCACATGTAATGACACAATGCGAAGGTTTTCCAATTTTTTGATTTTTTTTGAATTTTTCATGCCCATTTCAAAATGCGGTCAAAACGGCGGGCATGACCGTTCTGAGCTAGTGGTTGAATCTTGGACAACTTTTGGTGTTTCTCTGATTAAATAGATACTTATGTACCTAAAAATGATTTTTGAAAAAAATAAAGAACAAACTATAAGGCAGCTGCAGTTCAAATTTGACCCTTTTCCAACTAGATCGGCAGAAATTTGTCTTTTTCACGAGAGGTGAATCAAAACTTTTGACACCCAACTATTTGACAAATTGTACATTAAATATGTCCTAATATTTTAGAAAATTGATTTGGTCTAATTTTGTAACAAATATATTGTAGGTCCTTCCCAAAAAAACTCATTTTTGGCATTCAAAAAATGGAAAATGAATTTTTCGTCCAAAGAAAATGAAAACTTCCTTAGCCAACATTGTTTGTCATTCCAAGATGCAACTTTGTACACAATATGAGATCATTTGAACAAACTATGCCATGAATGTGGCCATAAGATTGACCATTTGGCTTCAAAGCCATGAATCTTCATACATGATAGCTTATTTCTGAGAACATTTTTTTTAATAATTACCGTATTACAAGTTTATTATTTTTCCTGGTAACTTGGTCACATGTAATGACACAATGCGAAGTTTTTCCAATTTTTTGATTTTTTTATAATTTTTCATGCCCATTTCAAAATGCGGTCAAAACGGCGGGCATGACCGTTCTGAGCTAGTGGTTGAATCTTGGAAAACTTTTGGTGTTTCTCTGACTAAATAGATACTTATGTACCTAAAAATGATTTTTGGAAAAAATAAAGAACAAACTATAAGGCAGCTACAGTTCAAATTTGACCCGTTTCTAACTAGATCGGCGGAAATTTGTGTTTTTCAGGAGAGGTGAATCAAAACTTTTGACACCCAACTATTTGGTCAATTGTACATTAAATATGTCCTAATATTTTATAAAATTGATTTGGTCCAATTTTACAACAAATATATTGTAGCTCCTTCACAAAAAAACTCATTTTGAGCACTTGAAAAATGGAAAATGAATTTTTAGTCAACTACGACCAATTTTTTTGTCAACCTCGACCAATTTAGATGGTCATGACATCGTACGCATGTACTGCATTTTGATTGGTCCGTGGGCATTTCACGCGGATCGTGGATGGAACACCGTCGGATGCTCGCGGATCCAATGGCAGTCCTGACCCCAAGCCCACCTAAGCCAAAACCCTACCTCTCCTGAGTCCTCGTGGACATTTTCCATCCACCCCCCGCCTCCTTTCTTGCTCCCCTCGCTCTCTTCTCCTTCCTCTCTCCGTCCGCGCAGGCCATGGCCGCCCGCACGCCCCTCTGCCGCCCACACATCTCTCCAGCCGTCGTTGGCCCGCAGCCCATCTTTCGCTCCCTCTCTCCACCAATCCATCGATCCACGGCATCCCATGTGCACGCCCCTCTGCCGTCCACGCCTCTCTCCTCGCGGCATCCCATCGACCCACGGCCAGATCCGCCGGCCACCCCGACCCACTCCTCGTCCCACCCACCCCGATCCATCACCCCTCGTCTCTCACATCGCCGCCGTCTGCGGCTCCCTCCGCAGGGCCTCCTACAACCGCGGCCTCCTCCGCGCCGATACTCACGCTCTCCCGCCCCGTCTTCTGCTGACCCGCCGTTGACTGGCCAGCGGCGGAGGTGTGCGAGGCTTCCGTCCCGAGGATGCGCGTGGAGCACGTCGACATCTCCGCGCTGCCGCTGCTCAACACCGACCTCGAGCCCCCGACGGGGGTTCTTGCCCGCCGTCAAGGCCTTCCGCGTCAAGTCAAGGCCGTCATGACGGCCGGCGGCGCAACACGCGATCGCGGTGGATCTGGTTCTGGAGGCCCCTGTGACGCCCTGGATCTCTGCTACAGTAGTCTCTATAATCAAGCTACAGTAATCCCACGCTAATGGTGCCATGTCATCACTTTTACTGTTGTTAATCTCGCGTTAATCCAAATCCTATTCAAATTCAAATTCAAAGTTAAAGTCAAAATTCAATTTTGTCAAACATAGAAACAAAAATGTTCAAAGTGTGGCAAATATCCTCTGGATATTTGTCATGTTGAAACCACATTTTTATAAAGTATTTTAATACACCCAAATGATTAAAACAGCAGCAAAAACAAATATTTAAATATCTTTTGTAATTCATAAACTTACAAACTAATTTATTTAAATGTCAAAATTATATTGGCAGTGGTATAATTAGTCATACTAAATTTAGGTACTAATTTTATGTTTTATAAAACTATAGTAAATAGAAAATTAAATAAAAAACAGAAGAGAAAACAAAAGAATAAAAATAAAACAAAACTAAATAAAAAGGAAAAACAAACCCCCCCTGGCCAACTAGGCCAAACGGCCCAGCCAGCCAGCCCACCAGCCCACTAGGCCTTCTTCAACCACTCCCCCCCTCGTGTCGTCTCTCCCGTGGCCGAGCGGCCGTCGGCCGGCCACCGCTCGCCACGGCGACGGGAGCAGGTGGCCGGGGATAAGAACGGCGCCCGAGCCACTCCCCCCTGGTCGCCTCCTCCGTTTCCCCCTCTCCCCCTCGCTCCGCTGAGCTCCCTCCCCCGCAAACCCAAATCCGCCGCCACCCCCTCTGTTTCACCTCGCCGCGCAGCCATGGCCACGGCGCCGTGAAAGCCGCGGCCACCGTCGCCCGTTTGCCTCGCCGAGCTATCCGCCGCCTCCGCCGTGCTCGACTGCGCCGACCAGCGTCGCCAATTCGAGCCGGGAGGCCCTCCTCCGCCGCACCTGCGTCGTCCCCGTCCTCGGATCGTCGCCGCCGTTCTCCTCCGACTCCGGCCGCACCACGTCTTCCCCGAGCCCACGTAAACGGCTACGCTCACTGTGAGGATCCCCCTTCCTCCCCTTCTCCTCGCTAGGCCCCCGTAGTCCACCACAGCGAGCCCCCGACGGAGCCGAGCTCTGCCCGCCGCCATGGCCGACGTAAAGCTCGCCACAGAGCCGCTCGAGCCGTTCCACGGCAACCAGCGAGCTTCTGCTGGCCCGTAGAACCCATCCCGTGCAAGAGCCGTTCCGTTTGCCCGCTGTTTTGCTCGCGCCCGTGCTCGCCCGAAGCTTCCTCCGCTCCGGCTCAACGCCGGCACCGTTTCCGGCCGCCCCTGCCCCGGCCGATGGCTCAAATGGACGCGCGGCTCCTCCAGCAGCCCGTAGGTGCTCGCAGCGCACGATTTGGTGCACCATAGGAGAAATCCGAGCCTCGCCGGCATCTCGGGAGCTCGCCGAAGCCTCACCGGTGACCGGGCCGACGTGGCGTGGCCTGGGTCCCACCCCAGGTCACTGCCAGAGGGCCCCACGCCGCCGTTTGACCACGTTGACCATGGTCAACGATGGTTACTATTCACCCTAAGTCACTGACGTGTGGGCCCCCTCTGTTAATTAGACTAATTGAACCGTTTTATAAATAAACCTAATTTGATTAAACTGTATAGACACTGACATGCAGGCCCCTTTACTGTAGCAATTAGATTAAGTTAAAATAACCTATGTACTAACCAAAGGCACTGACCACTAGGTCCCGCTCTGACTAATTAGGTAATTAGGTTTAACTAAACACTGTTAGTTGCCTGTGTCACTAACCACTGGGCCCCACTGGGTCCAGTTGACTAGTCCACCTGCTGACTGGGCAGTGCCCAGGCTATGACATGTGGGACCCCTGGGCCCCTTTGACCAGTCAAAGTCTCCAGTTGACTGCTGACTGGGCAGTCAACTGGGACCCACTGTCAGCCTCTGTTTCACATATCTGGGTACACTTCTGTGTACCCATAGCATTTAATATTTAATATAATTTCGAATTAAATTAATTCTGGAAAATTCAGAAAATGTTTTATACTTAGAAAAATCATATCTTTTAAACCGTAACTCCAATGAAAATAATTTATATATGAAAGTTGATCAGAAAAATACCACGAATCCAAATATGCCATCCATTCATCTGTCACGTGCCTCTAGCTATCTGAACATGCAACTTTTTGCATTTTTCGGATAGATGAATAGTGCATAACTACCGACTATTAATTCCAACTTTAACCCTAAAATAGCTAAAATGGTTTAGACATGATTTTAGGCAACCCTGCACTGCATCCTAGCTGTCCCATACCCCGAACACCGCAAACCTGGAGCATTCTCCCTCCGGTCATCTGTCCGACATTTGTCCGGAACCGGGAAAACCTTCCCGATGGGTTCCCCCTTATCAGTATCGAGTAACACTGCGTTAGGCCATACCCGGCACTGCCTATTGTCATGTCATACTTTGTGTAGCATTGTTTGCTTTATATTTATTGTTTATTCCCCCCCCTCTTCTTACCGGTAGACCCCGAGGCTGACGCTGCTGCTGAGTACGACTACGCCCCTGACGATCCAGCCTTTTTGCAGCAGAGCAGCAAGGCAAGCAAAACCCCCTTGAGCATTTCGATATCACCCATCTCTCTCCCTCTTATGCTTGCATTAGATTTTGCTACTGTATTAGTTAGCTCCTATTCTGATGCATAGCCTGCTTTTGATGAACTGTTACTATACATGCAATCATACCAACTGCTTAGTATAGGTTGGGCAATGAATCCCCAGTGACCCCTTAGTCCCAGTTGCCCCTGCTTGTTCATCGACGACTCGTCGACTCGAAGACCCGAAGACTCGGTTAACTGACCGACGAGCCAGACCCCTCACATCACCGCACACCCCTTAAGTATGGCACTGCAGAGCTACTATCGAGTGTCGAGGGTGATACCTCACTTAGCACTTCCGATGTTAATTCTGTAGCGTAGCTAATCGATCGTGGGTATCGAGGGTGATTCCTCCTTCCCATTTATCGATAGCGACTCTTGCCATACACATACCTCTAGTGGGATCCATCGAGGGTGATTCCTCGGATCCCCACTTGGTGTATAGACACACAGTTACTTGGACTTGACATTTGATTCATGTGAAAGACGGGACTGGAGGGACAGGCGGTACCACCCTGGTTGAGGTGGACCTGAGTTCCCGACAGTTCTGAGACGGGTCGGCCCCAAGGGTACCCGTGTGAGAAAGATTTGGTGGGATGCGCCGTAAGGTATCCGAAGATTTGGTGGGATGCGCCGCAAGGCATACGGAGACTTGGTGGGGTGCGCCGTAAGGCACCCGAGTGTTATTGATCACTAATAAAATTGCTAAGGGTTGGGTACTTGATCTGAGTTAGGTCGTTGGCCTTATACGCACTAACCACCACGCGGGGTAATCAGTATGGGCTGCTTGGCGGCGTACATTCTCCCGAAAGCTCTTCAGATGCCACATTTTTCGACTCGCGCCCGGGTGGTCTGGAACGCAGGGACCCTGATGGAGGGCGTGCTAGGACTGGTCCCGGCCGATAGCGTAACGTGCAGGATGGCGAGGGCGATGGCCCAAGACCCCGAGCCATTAGGATGTAGACCGGCGTGCTGGCCTCTCTGTTGAGCCTAGGTAGGACTACGTCGTGTCGATCTGCCGAGGCCGGGTATGACCAGAAAATTGTATCCGGCCGGAGCTTATCGAGCGTGTTGGGGAATGTGGTGCACCACTGCAGGGAAGTAAACTATTCGAATAGCCGTGTCCACGGTAACTGGACGACCTGGAAATGTGCCTTGACCTTATACAACTATAATTGTAATTTAATTTAAATGAATTGTGGCTCCGGGATTGCTTCCTCGCAGGGGAGTCGAGGAAGGATCTCTGGGCGTGTTACTTAATAAAATTTGCTACAACAATATGACTATATATGAGCTGCAGGTCTACTCTCTTCTAATGCTGCAAGATGCTGAAGATGCTAGTCTTCGATAGGACTAGGCCTTCTCCCTATTCTTGCTTTCTGCAGTCAGTCCAGATATAACCCCTTCATTGATAACGATGCATAGATAGCATAGATCTGATGTAAGTCTTGCGAGTACTTTGGATGAGTACTCACCGTTGCTTTGCTCCCCTTTTCCCCTTGATCCGATGCCGCGACCAGACGATGGAGCCCAGGAGACGCAGGATCCAGCTTATCCGGTGGACGACTACAGCTACCCCGACGGAGGCCACTACTACCAGGTTGGAGCCTACTACGACGTAGACTTCTCCGATGTCCAGGAGTAGTTAGGAGGTTCCCAGGCAGGAGGCCTCGCCTCTTTCAATCCGCTGCTTATGTTTGTGCTAGCCTTCTTAAGGCAAAACTTGTCTAACTTATGTCTGTACTCAGATATTTTTTGCTTTTGCTGACTCGTGTTTGCGTCGAGCTTTGTATTCGAGCCCTCGAGGCCCCTGGCTTGTAATATGAAGCTGTATGACCTTTATATTTGTGTCTTTTGTCATGTTGTGGTATCAATCAGTGAGTCCCTAATCTTGGTCGTACGCACTGTGTGTATGATTAGCGTACGGACGAGAATGGGGGTGTCACAGCCCCGTCTACTCGCGTCCAGGCAGGTTCCGACCGTGGTCACCCTCGTACGTCATTCGGCGGTGTCGGAGCGGTGTCGGAGCCAAGATTGTCGACCCGGATGAGGATGCAATGGGTGATGGTGAAGCTGGTGTTGTGGTTAACCAGGACGGCGCGGCGGCAGGTGCTGGGCAAGACGGCACATCAGCTGGAGTTCGTCCTGGGACTGACCAGGACGCCGCGGCTGCAAGTGTTGGGCATGTCGCCGAGAAGACCAACAAGCAGTACTAGCTCTGTAAGTTTGGCTTCATGCAAATCTTGTCAATTACTATGGCTTTTAGTTACTGGCGGTCAAGTTAATGCAAGTCCTAGTGGTAATGTAGAGGAACATCTAAGTATGGCTGTGTATCCTTATAATTTCAAGTATGAACAATCTGTGGTGGTTAAATGACAGACATGGCTATGGATGATCTGTTGCATAAATAAGGTGTTTTCTTGATGAATGAGTCCTAGTCTCTAAAGCGGTGATTATATTTTCTGTCTCTAGCTATTTCGAGTCATCAGATGATGGACTTCTAGATTATCAATTTTGTTGAATAGATTTGGCATGACAATTACTTTGACTATTGCAAGCGAAGTTTCTGAAAAAACTATGCATTTCAATACTATAGTTTTTTATGCCGATGACAACAATGAATTTAGTACTGCCGCTGCTGCTTAGGAGTAGTATGGCTCCCTGGACTGCGTGTGCGGCGGGTTGGGTTGGCACAAACGGTGGTCAGGGGGCCTGGCCGCTGGGGCGCGCTTCGCGGCCTGCCTCGTCCTGATTTGCCGCGACGACGGCAAACAAGTGCATGGTGTTCGCGCGCTCTGGGAGATTTCGGAGCTTGCTTGCTAGCCATTTCTAGGTGTAGAAGTTTCAATTTTGAAATATGCTCGACTTCACCAGTTCGCTGATTCTTCTCACCGATATGGATGAAGGGAATATGCTGGGGTGCGATTCGCGGCCTGCCCCGTCCTGATTTGCCACAGAGACGCGGAGCAGGTGCATGTTGTTTGTAAGTTAAAATGATGCCCAGGGTTCAGGCCATGTGTGATTTCTCTTGACATAGGTCCTCCTCCCATGCTATCTCTCTTTGTTGAATAGATAGGTTCAGTTTTCTTTTGTTCTATTTCTAGTTTAAGCATAAGCAGGTTCTTGTAAGTGTCTATGCATGTGGCTCATGAGTCGGAATATCTATCTAATCTAATTAGGGACTGCAGACCTGCTATGTCATGTGCAAACTTGCTTGCATTCAGTTCAGAAAATTTCTGAATTCTCTGATGTTTGCTTTCACTCAATGATTGTGGTAGTCAAATTAGATGCCTCCTCTGCTGCAATTCACTCGTCTCCCTGTCATGGTTTGTCTTGAATTTTGGTAGTGTGACAAACACATTAATAAATCAAAATAACTTTGACATATTTGCTCTATTATCTTGCATTGTATTGGTACTTGTGATTGCCCTGTACAAATATATCTCAATTCAACTATCATTGATCCTTGTGTATTGTCTTAACCTTTTGGTTGCATGATACTTCTACATGGATGAGTATCTTCAACGACACTATGCGGACCGGATCTTCTTCAACTACAACCCATCCACCATATCGACGCAAAGTCAGGTATCTACTCCTTGTCTTCTCGAACAGATATGGATCTATGCATTTGTTAAGTTTTTTTGGCACACGCTATGGCCTAAAAGTTTTGGTTCTTTCGATTTTCGTTCATACATGAGTACAGTTTCTTATTGCCTTATGTCAAGGGATCCACTTATCAGAAGTCAGTACTTAATGTGTGGATGGTTGTGCTGTTTTGCAGGTTGTTGGCACCAAGGTGTTTGAGATGGTCTTCCTGTTGGAGCATGAGGAAGAGGAAGTGAAGTCTTTGATTTGTCCACCGAGGAAGAGGAAGCGTGAAGTCTTTGATCTGTCCAGAGGGTAAGTCCTTGGTCTGTCCCACTCTTCCTTTGCTATGTGATGGTGACCTCCATGTGTTATCTGGACACTTTGGTTCATATACTATTCTTGTGATTTTCCAATGCTATGTCAAGAAATGAATCTGTAATAACCTTTAATGAATTCAATATATGATCGTGATGAGAATGAATGAATGAATGATATCATACCAACTTGTTTTTGTCCTTGATCAGTATCATTTGTGGTAGCTCCTAGGCAACATGTGCCTTTTCTTGCTCCGAGTTCCTAAGTATGGTGTTGTACTTTTGTTAACTAGACAGACACATTTTTAAATTTGGTGAACATTAGTAGCTAACTTTGTTGTGCTTGATTGATGTCCTGCTAGCTGCTACTGTTAATTGTTACTGCCATGATATTGGCACTGCTTTGAATATGTTTTGTGCCTTAATTCTAGTAGTATTTGCTATCAAAAACATGATTGTATTGTGAGCCATCAAGTTCTTGGAGTCTTCTTAGAGCTTGCTGGTATTTAATTTTTTCCACCAATATAATATTTGCTAATATTTACTCATGGTTGCTACTGTTATCTCGGCCCTCATGCTTCAGGATCCACTCCTAGCTGCTTGTGTATTTCTTTATTATTCCGTTCAAATATTTTCCTAGCTGTTGTATGTTGGAGGATATTGCTTTCATTCTGAATAGACAGCCATGATAATGATCATTTACTGTCTTTTGTAGGAGCTCTAGGCTCAAGAAGTTGGAAAAAGGGAACGCTTCATCTTTGTAGCTAATTATATGTTCCTGGGTGATTACAAATATGGAATGGTTGTTCTATACTTCATAGCAACACTTTTGTAGCTGTTCTAAATTCCTGGATGATGTGGACTATGGCATGATTGTAATATATATAATGTACTCATTTTGGTCGTCATTTGTGAAATTTTTTGTGATTGGGGCTCTGCTGAACGAAATATTGATTATTTATTGCTGATACTTTATTGTGGATACGTCGAAAATGAAACAAATACTATTTGGGCCCTAAAAAGGCCACAAATCAAACAATTCAGGAAAAATTGAACAAAATTACCAGTAGACACCGAACTGGGCCTGGCCCATGTAGCTGACCAAAATTATAGGAAAAAATGTATAAAAAGGCTGAATTTGTTGGGCTTGGCCCATATAGACACCGAACTGGACCGGGCTGATTCTAATCAACGACCTTTTCATTTGGTCGCAATTTTGCCACGTCAGCTTGCCACGTCGGATCCGACGTGGTGTGGGCAGATTGCCAACGACCAAAACAATTGGTCGTAGAACCAACGACCTTTTGTTTTGGTCGTTACATTCTACTACCAGTTTCATTCTATGACCTTTTGTTTTGGTCACAAAAAGGTCACAAGTGAAAAACAACGACCATTCAGTGACCAATATTGATGGTCACAAGTTGATATATTTCTTGTAGTGGAAGCACGTGTGCCCTCCCGGCTACGGCGCGTGTGGCGGCCGGGGGAGGCGAGTCGGCGTTCCTCTGCATGGACTGCGACGATGGGTGCGAGGGCGTGGTGCGGGTGCCCGTGGCGGGGTTCGTGGGCTGCCCCGCGGTAGCCGAGCTCGCCGTGTCGTGGGGCGGCGACCTCCTCCCTGGCGGCGGTGGCGCTACCACGTTCGTTTGCGGCCTCGGCAGCAGCGGAGACCAAGAGGATGAGGATGTCTTCTTCTTCTCGTCAGGCGGCGGTGGCTGTCTTGGCAGGCGGCGGTGGTTGTCTCGGCAGGGGTACTCGGATCTGAGCCGTGGAGGAGGGTGTCGCTGCTAGCGCTGCGGCGAAGCTGCGATGCCGCGACGAGGAGGTGGCGGCGGCGCCGAGCTTGTCCCGGACCTGTGCCGGCGAGGCGACGCGTGGGAGGCAGCGTGCCGGGAGAGGCGTTCTACGCGGGCGTGGGAGTCGGTGACAGGAGAGAAGGAGAAGAGAAGAGAAGAGAGAGCAGCATGTGGGTGGGTCCCGGAGGAAAAGTGAGGTGAGAGAGAGTGGGAGGCTGACGCTGAGCCAAATGACATGCAAAACAGTCCCTCTCCTCCCCCAGCTGCACCCCCCAAGGATCCTGGGTTTGGGGTGGGTTCGCCGGTTGAAATTTTGACCATATCCGACGCTAATCGAGCTCGTGGGGGCACGAGTGGGAACTTTTTTTTCCGTCGGCTCAAAAAAAGTGCTCTGGAGGCCTTCGTAGGGGGAGGGGTGAAGATGCTCTAACAATCCCTTTAATGTTTTTAATGCTCTAACATCTCTCCAGCGGCCAGGTTGTGGTCAAGCTAATTGCTGGGTCGGGGGCTGCTATGCCCCGTTTATAGCTGGGGCAAGTTCCCGAATCACCCATGAGGGTCTTAATGTGCTGCATCATGCGGCCTATTGACAAAATATTTTTCCAGAAATTATTTTCAAATATATAGCATGATAGAATTTAAAAAATAAGGTCTGTTAGTAAATTAGTCGCATATGCACGTAGCTCTTTATGTATTTTTAAATGTTCATGTACTTTCAAATAATATCCAAACATTTTTTTTATCTAATATATAAAATGACCATGCATTGATAAAAATGTTCGTATACTCTTAAAAGGTGTTGAATCATTTTTTAAACGGTTTTTTATTTCTTTAAAGTGTTCAAGCATTAAAAACATTTGAGTAATTCAAAAGGTGTTCGCAACTTCGCATACAAAAAATACTGGAATCTATAAAGTGTTCACATTTTGATACGAAATATGTATTTACATTGAAAAAAATATCATTTCATTCTATAAGTGTGCACCCATTTAGAAATTAGTTTGCGTATTTACAAAAAAATATTAAAATTTCTTCTTACAAATAAACAAAGAAAAGTAAAAGAAAAAAAAAGAAAATTTTAAATAGAAGCAGGGAAAAGGAATGAAAACATAAAATAAAGCTTACAATAAATAAAATGCAAAACAAAAAATCGAATAAATAAAAGGGGAAACCAGAAAATACTTATGTAAGTAGAAAACCATAAAAATAAAAACAGGAAAAAACTGAAAACAACTAAACTGAAAACCGGGAAGAAATAGTCGGCAAAACCAAACAAACAGGGGGCAAATCCTATTTGACACTCAGTGTATTGGCGGACCCATTTAGCACAAGTGAACAAGGCGACACTTCGCACGGACCGGGGGCATAGAAGGTTTATGAACATATTTTCTTCATTCTCTCGTTTTCTTTACTGGTTATTCTATTTTTACTTTTTGTTTCTTGATTTTTTTTATTATTTTCATAAAAAAATAAATTCCTTGTTCGCATTTTCAAGCTTCCCGCTACAATACACGTGTGCTACAGTACCTGCCGATGGGTCGGCCCAGTTGGGCTACCTATGTGTGTCGCGTGCCTATTGGACGAAACGAGTCTCCAATAGGAGCTATCTCCCCAAACAAGGTGCATGTAGGGTGAAATTGTGCTTCAGCTCATGACAGCTCCCAGTGGGTATTTCCACACTATATATGGCTTTAGCTTCTAAAATAAAATAAAATATATTGCAATTGGACTTGCTCGCTCCCTCTCCTTTCTCGTTTCTCTGTTTTTTCTCTCAAAACCAGAAGTAGTGCATGGTCCAAATGGAGACAACAACAATAATGAATACATCCAGGCGCCCATTTATTTTTACTTGTACTCGAACCGCCATCAATTACTCCCTTCATCGCCCTAGCTTTTTGCCCATAACCTATCTTGAATGTCGCTGTTGATACGTCCCTACCGATTCATGATCTTGCGACGCCTCATCCTCTCATGCCCATTTCCGGTGATGTTCGTTCCCCTATTCTCGATACAATGTGGGACAATGATATTAGAGAAGGAGAATAAATTTGTGAGAAGACTATACAAAAAGGATACAGACAAATTGTCGGTATGTCGGTTGTGCACCCTAACTTTTTTGCCATTCAGCTATTGGCCCTTCAGTTATCTTGTACGTTGTAGGTGATATGCTGCTACATATATGCATGATATGTCATCGCCTCCTCCTCTCATGGCTGTTACAGGTGATGTTCACTCTCGTACACTGCCCGCCAACCTTGAGTGGGATCTAGCGTGGGATCTCTACTCCTAATGGAGCAAACGATCGAACTTTCCATATAAAAGAAAAAAATCAATCCTCCACACAAACCAATCTGTACTTTTTTCATATAAAAGAAAGATTCAATCGTCCAGCACAAACAGATTGATACTTTCCATATAAAAGAAAACATAACCAGATTCAATCGTCCAACACAAACCAATTGGTACTTTCCATATAAAATAAAACATAAATCATCCAACACAAAGTAATTGATACTTTCCATACAAAGCAAACCAATCGATACTTTCCATATACTTTCCAGTTTCCATACAAAGTAGACGCCGCGGCGAGCGACGACGAGCGACGCCGTAGGAATCAGTCAAGCGATGAGCGATGAGCGACGCCGCGGCTGAAGCCCAGTCCAGGAGGCGATCGAGCAAGCAGTTATACATGGATCGATCGATACATGTGTGATTGCGTTCACCTCTTCCTCTGCTCGCTCACCGAGCGTCCTCTACATGCCCTCCCTTGGCACTCGACAACTCGTAGACTCTACAGTCTTGCCGCCACACAGGCGGTGCAGCTAATCCTATATGGGGTTAGGAAGGACAAATCTGCTGGTGCCGAACCCGGATACTGTCACCATCCTTCATCAAGGTACGACACCGACCAAACCACGCAGTAGCTCGGCCTAGCCAAGTTTGTTTTTCTTTACTTTGTGTTCGAATGCCCCATATCCATGGTTGTGTTTGACTCTACGTTGAGGTACGACACCAACCAAACTCAATCACTTCAACCTGAACAAGGCATGCACGCTGATCTCGACGAATCCAGTGACGGCGGATACAAGTATCAGGCTGAAGAGCACGACGAGAGACACCGGCGAGCATGGCTACCAGGACGAGGCCGGAGAGGCCACCAGCACGGCGGCGGAACTATATCCTTATTTTTATCTTACAGGTTTATACTTTCCTGGCTGAAAAGGGTCATTGTCATTTAATCAAGAGAGTGTTAGTTGTTGCCCAAGACACTTCCCTCTCACTGGAGGAATGAACTAATAGTTGTTTGCCTCAAACATATTCATGATCAGTGCAGAAAAAAATTCCATCATCTTACAAAATTTCAGAACTATCCTTGCAGAGAAAATCATTCATTCACTTTTAGCAATATCGATTATATTATGGCACGGCAAATGCTCTCTCATTTTCCATACATTGGAATCTTTTACCGCTGCATTGCTATCAGCACAATCTGTGACATATAACGATGATTTGATGTATTAACGACGTAATCATCTTTTGATTTAATTCATTTTGGTTTTGTCCTTATCAAGATAAGTGAATATGTAGAATAAATATGGTCTTTTCATCAGGATAACAGGTATGATTGCTAATTTTCTTGTCAAAGACATTCTATTCTATGTGTATTTGATGCTTAATTACAAGCTAATTTAGGTGATGCCAAGAGAGATTAGAGTATAGTTCTTCAAGGACTATCCCTTTGTTTGAGGAGAAGGTATTTAAGTTCATAAGATTGTTATTACCTTCAACGTTAGTTGGAGCGAAGACAGTTTTCATATATATTACATACTTTTGGTACTTTTTGTAAACTGCAGTATCCAAAAGCTATGGTCTTTTTGCTGTTTCTAAAAAATAGGCCCGGACCTCTTTTTTCTAAACGGAACAGAGAGAAAAAGATGCTAAAAATGAAATGATAGGCACAGGTTTTGGTACAGTTTTTGTTAGTGGGATTTGTAGCACACTCTTGTCGATACTGGCTTCAGAGAAATCAAACAGTTCAGGCTTAGTTTGGTCACACCGTTTTCAAAAAACCGTGGTAATTGAAAACGAAGGTATTCTGATGCGTGGGCAAGGAATACTTCAGTTTCTTAAAATGATAATTTTTCTCAGTTTTAGCAAAACTGTCCATGTGTTTGGCCGATGTATTTTTACTATAGTTTTGACGATAGTTACGGCAGTTGAAAGTTGAAACTAGCTCAGCTACACGTCAAGACTAATTAGCGTCTATCAATCCTCACCTAAATGCTAGGATCTGTAGCAGACTGACTAATAATTTTCCTGTCTATCAACTATTAACAAATCGATCTCCTGGCTTTAAATGGCTCAATTAATTTATCCAGAAGGCACACGATTGATCAAGATCGTGTCGCAACTTATGTTCATTAAATCAACCGCATGCATCTGATCCTATCTGACGTAGACAGCAATCTCAACTGCGTCTCAATACTCTAAAATATCCTGGTATGTCAAAAGTGTGGTATCATGTACCTACGGCCAAAAATATTGTTGTTTTGCAATACTTTGAGTTTTGTATTACTTTGCTACCAAACACAATATAGGGAAAGGGATGGCACATCGCTCTCAGGTAGGCAGGCTAGGGGATTGGGGGATCGATGTTCTCACCAACGATGGGAGGCTTGGCCGCGACGACGTCCAGCGGGTCGAAGTTGACTCCCTCGCGGTTGGTGGGCACTCTGCACATGATCATTGATACGTCTATTTTGCATCATGATTTCTTACTATTATTTATTATGTTTTGTTGAATAATAATGCTTTAGGGAGTGATTCTAATGCCTTTTCTCTCATAATATGCAAGGTTTACACAAACTGGAATTCTGGACCTGAAAAAGCTCATCAGAGTTACCTATTCTGCAGATCTCCAATGGAGCTGAAACTTTATAGAGATTATTTTTGGAATTAATAAAAAATACTACAGCAAAGAACTACCGGAGGGGGCCACCCTGGTGGGCACAAGACACCAGGGCGCGCCCTGGTGGGCTGTGCCGTCCTCGGCCCACCTCCGGTGCCCATCTTCTGGTATATAATCACTTCTGACCTAGAAAATAAATAAGAGGAGGACTTTCGGGACGAAGCGCCGCCGTCTCGAGGCGGAACTTGGGCAGGAGCACTTTTGCCCTCCGGCGGAGCGATTCCGTCGGGGGAACTTCCCTCCCGGAGGGGGAAATCGAAGCCATTGTCATCACCAACACCCCTCTCATCTTTGGGAGGCCAATCTTCATCAACATCTTAAACAACACCATCTCCTCTCAAATCCTAGTTCATCTCTTGTGTTCAATCTTTGTACCGGAACCTCAGATTGGTACCTGTGGGTGACTAGTAGTGTTGATTACCTTGCATAGTTCATTACTATATGGTTTATTTGGTGGAAGCTTATATGTTCAGATCCATTATGCTATTCAATACCCCTCTGATCTTGATCATGATTGTTATTTGTGAGTAGTTACCTTTGTTCTTGAGGTCACGGGAGAAGTCAGGGTGCAAGTAATCATGTGAATTTGATATGTGTTCGATATTTTGATGATATGTATGTTGTGATTCCCTTAGTGGTGTCATGTGAACGTCGACTACCTGACACTTCACCATTCATGGGCCTAAGGGAATGCATTGTGGAGTAGTTATTAGATGATGGGTTGCTAGAGTGACAGAATCTTAAATCCTAGTTTATACGCTACTTCGTAAGGGGCTGATTTGGATCCAAACGTTTAATGCTAAGGTTAGATTTTGTCTTAATACTTTTCTCGTAGTTGCGGATGCTTGCGAGGGGGTTAATCATAAGTGGGAGGTTGTTCAAGTAAGAAATGCACCCAAGCACCGGTCCACCCACATATCAAATTATCAAAGTAGCGAACACGACTCAAACCATATGATAAAAGTGACTAGATGAAATTCCCATGTACCCTCAAGAACACTTTGCCTATTACTAGAGACTGTTCTGGCCAGTCCTTTGCCACAAAAGGATTGGGCAACCTTGTTGCACCTTATTTACCGTAACCTTTACGTGCTCGTTACCAATTATCTTGCCATCAAATTATCTGTTACCTACAATTTCAGTGCTTGCAGAAATTACGTTGCTGAAAACCGCTTGTCATTTCCTTCCGCTCCTCGTTGGGTTCGACACTCTTACTTATCGAAAGGACTACGATTGATCCCCTATACTTGTGGGTCATCAAGACTCTTTTCTGGCGCCATTGCCGGGGAGTGAAGCGCTCTTGGTAAGTGGAAATCGGTATGGAAAAACTTATACTACGTGCTGAAATTTATTGTTACTTGTTACTATGGAAAACAATCCTTTGAGGGGTTTGTTCGGGGTATCTTCACCTCGATCGGAACCACAATTAGTTGCCCCTCAACCTACTGCACCTACTGAAAATATTGGTTATGAAATTCCTTCGTGTATGGTAGAACAACTGCTTGCTAAACCTTATGCAGGAGATGGAACTGATCCTCATATGCACCTATTATATGTGAACGAAATTTGTGGATTATTTAAGCTTGCAAGTTTACCCGGAGATGAAGCTAAGAAGAAGGTTTTCCCTTTATCTTTGAAGGGAAAAGCATTGACATGGTATAGGCTATGTGATGATCTTGGATCCTGGAACTGGAATCGTTTGCAATTGGAATTCCATCAAAAGTTTTATCCCATGCATCTAGTTCATCGTGATCGGAATTATATATATAATTTTTGGCCTTGTGAAGGAGAAAGCATCGCTCTAGCTTGGGGGAGGCTTAAGTCAATGTTATATTCATGTCCCAATCATGACATCCTGAGAGAAGTTATAATTCAGAATTTTTATGCTCGGCTTTCTCATAATGATCAATCCATGCTCGATACTTCTTGTGCTAGTTCTTATATGAAGAAGACTATTGAATTCAAGTGGGATATCTTAGAAAGAATTAAACGCAACTCTGAAGATTGGGAACTCGACGAAGGTAATGAGTCGGGTATAAAGCTTGAGTTTGATTGTGTTAAGTCTTTTATGAATACCGACACTTTTCACAAGTTGAGCACTAAATATGGACTTGACTCTGAGATAGTAGCCTCTTTCTGTGAAGCATTTGCTACTCACGTTGATCTCCCTAAGGAGAAGTGGTTTAAATATCATCCCCCTATTAAACAAGAAATTAAAGAACCGGTCATAGCTAAAGATGAAACCATCATTTACAATGCTGATCTAGTTGTGCCTACCGCTTATATTGAAAAACCACCTTTCCCTGTTAGGATAAAGGAACATGCTAAGGTATCAACCGTGGTTCGTAAGAGTAATATAAGAGCACCTAAGCCCCCTAAGAAAATTAAAGTAGAACCTAGTGTTGCTATGGTTAAAGATCTCTTGGTAGAAAATATTGATGGGCATGTTATCTACTTCTATGATGAAGCTGCTAGAATTGCTAAACCCGATGAAAAAGATAAACATAGACCCATAGAAGGCATGTATGTTGTCTCAGTCAAAATAGGAGATCATTGCTATCATGGTTTATATGATTTGGGTGCTAGTGTGAGTTCTATCCCTTTTACCTTATACCAAGAAATTATGGAGGAAATAGCACCTGCTGAAATAGAAGACATTGATGTTACTATTAAACTTGCTAATAGAGACACCATCACACCACTTGGGATTGTTAGAGATGTTGAAGTCTTGTGTGGGAAAGTAAAATACCCTACTGATTTTCTAGTTCTTGGATTCCCACAAGATGACTTTTGTCCCATTATCTTTGGTAGACCATTCTTGAGCACCGTCAACGCTAAGATAGATTGTGAAAAACAAACTGTCGTTGTCAGTTTTGGTGGTGTGTCTCATGAGTTTAATTTTTCCAAGTTTAGTAGACAACCTCGTGATAGAGCGTTATCTAGTAAGGATGAAATAATTGGTCTTGCTTCTATTGCCGTGCCTCCTACTGATCCATTAGAACAATATTTGCTTGACCACGAAAATGATATGCACTTGCGTGAAAGAAATGAAATAGATCAAATTTTCTTTGAACAACAACCTCTCCTGAAACACAATATGCCTATTGAAACTCTTGGAGGTCCTCCTCCACCTAAAGGTGATCCTGTGTTTGAATTAAAGCGATTGCATGATACTTTGAAGTATGCTTATCTTGATGAGAAAAAGATATATCCTGTTATTATTAATGCTAACCTTTCAGAACATGAAGAAGAAAGATTATTAAAAATTCTGAGGAAGCACCGTGCTGCTATTGGATATACTCTTGATGATCTTAAGGGCATTAGTCCCACTCTATGTCAGCACAAGATTAATATGGAACCTGATGCTAAACCCGTTGTTGATCATCAACGGCGATTAAATCCTAAGATGAAAGAAGTGGTAAGAATTGAAATATTAAAGCTTCTGGAAGCAGGTATAATCTATCCCATTGCTGATAGTAGATGGGTGAGTCCCGTTCATTGTGTCCCTAAGAAAGGACGTATTACCGTTGTTCCTAATGATAAAAATGAACTCATTCCAAAAAGAATTGTCACTGGCTATAGAATGGTAATTGATTTTAGAAAGTTAAATAAAGCTACTAGAAAAGATCATTACCCTCTGCCTTTCATTGATAAAATGCTAGAAAGATTATCTAAGCACACACACTTTTGTTTCCTAGATGGATATTCTGGTTTCTCTCAAATAGCCATGTCACAATATGATCAAGAGAAAACCACCTTTACTTGCCCTTTTGGAACCTATGCTTATAGAAGTATGCCTTTTGGTTTATGCAATGCACTTGCTACCTTTCAAACATGTATGACTGCTATATTCTCTGATTTTTGTGAAAAGATTGTGGAGGTTTTCATGGATGGTTTTTCCATTTACGGGACTTCTTTTGATGATTGCTTAAGCAACCTTGATCGAGTTTTGCAGAGATGTGAACAAACTAATCTCGTCTTGAAATGGGAGAAATGCCACTTTATGGTTAATGAAGGCATTGTCTTGGGGCATAAAATATCCGAACGAGGCATTGAGGTGGATAAAGCTAAAGTTGATGCAATTGAGAAAATGCCATGTCCTAAAGATATTAAAGGTATTCGAAGTTTCATTGGTCATGCTGGTTTCTATAGGAGGTTCATTAAAGACTTCTCTAAAATTTCTAGGCCTCTTACTAATATTTTGGAAAAGGATATTCCTTTTGTTTTTGATAATGATTGTGTGGAAGCCTTTGAAACACTCAAGAAAGCCTTAACCTTTGCACCTATCGTTCAACCACCTGATTGGAACTTGCCTTTTGAAATTATGTGTGATGATATTGATTATGTTGTTGGTGCTGTTCTAGGACAAAGAGTTGATAAAAAATTGAATGTTATCCATTATGCTAGTAAAACTCTAGACAGTGCTCAACGAAATTATGCTACTACTGAAAAAGAATTCTTAGCACTTGTGTTTGCGTGTGATAAATTTAGATCCTATATTATTGACTCCAAAGTTATTGTTCACACCGATCATGGTGCTATAAAATATCTTATGGAAAAGAAAGATGCTAAACCTAGACTTATTAGGTGGGTTCTCTTGCTTCAAGAATTTGACTTACATATCGTTGATAGGAAGGGAGCTGAGAACCACGTAGCTGATAACTTATCTAGGTTAGAAAATATTCTTGATGACCCACTACCTATTGATGATAGTTTCCCTGACGAACAATTAGCTGCAATAAATGTTTCTCAAAACACCCCTTGGTATGCTGATTATGCTAATTAAATTGTTGCTAAATATATACCACCTAGCTTCACATACCAACAAAAGATAAAATTCTTCTATGATTTAAGACATTACTTTTGGGATGACCCACATCTCTATAAAGAAGGAGTAGATGGTATTATTAGAAGTTGTGTACCTCAGCATGAACAGGAACAAATCCTACGGAAATGTCATTCCGAAGCTTATGGAGGACATCATGCGGGAGATAGAACTGCTCACAAGGTATTGCAATCTGGTTTTTATTGGCCTACTCTCTTCAAGGATGCCCGTAAGTTTGTCTTGTCTTGTGATGAATGTCAAAGAATTGGTAATATCGGTAAGCGTCAGAAAATGCCTATGAATTATTCACTGGTTGTTGAACCATTTGACGTTTGGGGTTTTGATTATATGGGGCTTTTTCCTTCCTGTAACGGGTACACTCATATTTTGGTTGCTGTGGATTATGTCACTAAGTGGGTAGAAGTTATTCCAACTAGTAGTGTTGATCACCACACCTCCATTAAAATGCTTAAAGAGGTTATCTTTCCGAGGTTTGGAGTCCCTAGATATTTAATGACTGATGGTGGTTCACACTTTATTCATGGTGCTTTCCGTAAGATGCTTGCTAAATACGATGTTAACCATAGAATTGCATCACCCTATCATCCTCAATCTAGTGGTCAAGTTGAACTTAGCAATAGGGAAATAAAATTAATATTGCAAAAAACTGTCAATAGGTCTCGAAAGAATTGGTCTAAGAAATTAGATGATGCACTTTGGGCCTATAGAACAGCTTATAAAAATCCTATGGGTATGTCTCCATACAAAATGGTATATGGAAAGGCTTGTCATTTGCCTCTAGAATTAGAACATAAAGCATTTTGGGCAATTAAAGAACTCAACTATGATTTCAAACTTGCCGGTGAGAAGAGGCTATTTGATATTAGCTCACTAGATGAATGGAGAACCCAAGCCTATGAAAATGCCAAACTATTCAAAGAAAAAGTAAAAAGATGGCATGACAAACGAATCCAAAAGCGGGAATTCAAAATATGAGACTATGTTCTTTTGTTCAACTCTTGTTTAAGATTTCTTGCAGGTAAGCTTCTCTCCAAATGGGAAGGACCATATATTATCGAAGAGGTTTATCGTTCTGGAGCTATCAAGATTAATAATGCCGAAGGTACTAACCTGAAGGTGGTCAATGGATAAAGAATTAAACACTATATCTTAGGTACGCCTATTAATGTTGAAAGCAATGTTATCCAAACCATGACACCGGAGGAACACATAAAAGAAACCTTCTGGAACACTCTAGAATTCTGAAAAATAGGAGGTACGTGATACGGTAAATAAACAGACTCCGAAAAATCCGCAAAAATACTTTTTTGACAGTTTTGGAATATTAGAAATTTTTGGAATTAAAAAAATAAACCGGAAGGTGATCGAGGTGAGCACGATACACCAGGCCCCCCTGGGCGCGCCCTGGTGGGTTGTGCCCACCTTGGACACCTTCCCGACTCCGTTTTCCTTCCATATGCTTGTTTCCGAAGAATAAAAATTCTCTCTATATATATACCCCTGACTATTTTGACGACCGCATCGCATAAAATTCTTGTTTCGTGCTGTTTTCCTGATAGATCTGAAAATATGTCATCTCAAGATTCAGAGGGGGAGAGCTATGTTGCTGACTATGTTGCAAACCCCAAGATCTATGGAGAAGTGGAGCATTATGGATGGACCTCAGATGAGGAGGAAGACGCTGCCATGAAGGAAGCAAAGGATGATAGCTCTGAGGAAGAGGATGACCCAGTTAAATTCAAGAAGTCAAGCCTCCCTAGAGGATACAAACCTCAGGTTCAATTTATTCCATCTCGTTTTCTGCAGGAGAGAAAGGCGGCATTATGCAAAAGGATATTAAAGCTTGAATTGGAGAATGATGATCTGAGGGAGGAAAATTTCATGCTTAAATATAAGTTAAAGAAGAAGGCTACACCACCACCTTCTTCATCACCACCACCAAAGGAGACTTGAGCACACGGGTATGGGCACTCCCCTTGGCTTGAGTCAAGCTTGGGGGAGGTGCCCCGGTATCGTATCACCATCACTTTTATTCATCTTTACCTATTTTTAGTTTTCCTTTGCTTTAGTTGAATAGAAGTTTAGCATGATCTATTTTTGTGTGTTAGTTTCATGGCCTATCTATCTATGTAATCGAGTGAGAGTTATATAATAAAGTTTAGTTTGAGTTTTTGCCTCTCTACTTTCTTGTTGCAATCAAAATAAAAGGAAAGAGAAATAAATGAAAAGAATCATATGCTAATCTTATGGTGAGTAATGACATCACATAAGGAAAACTATAAGTAGTAAAATTGATTGGAGATTGACAAACATAGCATTGGTCAATGATGCAATTCATGAAAGAATGAATAATGGAAGAGAAGATCCACATGCAAATACACTATCTTGGACATCTTTTATGATTGTAAGCCCCCATTAAATATTATATGTCAAAATTGTTCACGTTGGACAAGGAAGACAACGTAATGATTTATGTTTGTTCATATCCACACAGAAGTTATATTGTCATAGATCTTTCAACATGTGGTGCTTGCTCAATATCTTTGCTAGCCAAAAATTCCGCACTAAGTAGAGATACTACTTGTGCATCCAAAAACCCAAACCCAAATTCATTCTTTGAGAGTCCACCATACCTACCTACGGATCGAGTAAGATCCTTCAAGTAAGTTGTCATCGGTGCAATAAGGCAATAAAAATTGCCTCTAAAAGTGTTTTGATCAATTAGTGTAAGAGAAAATTGAGCGCTATACGAACTTATGATGGCAAAGTAATAAAAGTGATGGACTGCATAATAAAGGTTGCTATCATAGGGGGCAATATAGCATGACGTTCTTTTACATTAAGGGATTGGGCATACAAACCAAAAAGCGCATGACAACCTCTGCTTCCCTCTACGAAGGGACTTTCTTTTACTTTCATGTATTTACTTTTATGCAAGAGTAAATATTCTTCCATATTCCTTTTTACTTTTTCTTTTGCAAGCATCATGTGCTGAGGAAAGATCTAGGGACATATATCCAGTTGGATGTGAGTGGGCATGAGTTATTATTGTTGACATCACCCTTGAGGTGATAACGTTGGGAGGCAAAACTATAAGCCCCTATCTTTCTATGTGTCCGGTTGGAACTTTTTTCTCATGGGTATGTTGTGAGTGTTAGCAATCGTAGAAGACTAAATGATGGTTGATATGTGGACTTGCCAAAAGGCTCCGACATGAGACCCTTCCTGAAAATATAAATAATTGTAGCTACAAAGTTGAGTGAGAACATAGTTTGTTGGTTTTCAATAAGGTTTATGCTTTATACTTCTATGTTGTGATGAATTGTTACTTGTTCATGAGAAGTTATATGATGAAAGTATATGAATAAGTTTTATGATAGAGTTTGTTGCTGTTATGATAATAAGCATGATGCTTCTATGTCCGTATTTTGTTTTTATCGACACCTCTCTCTCAAACCATGTGGACATGATTTTCAATTTCGGCTATTCGCTTGAGGACAAGCGAGGTCTAAGCTTGGGGGAGTTGATACGTCCATTTTGCATCATGATTTCCTACTGTTAGTTATTATGTTTTGTTGAATAATAATGCTTTAGGGAGTGATTCGAATGACTTTTCTCTCATAATATGCAAGGTTTATACAAAGAGGGAGAATACGAGCAACTGGTTTGGACCTGAAAAATACATCAGAGTTACCTATTCTGCACATCTCCAATGGAGCTGAAACTTTACGGAGATTATTTTTGGAATTAATAAAAAATACTGGAGCAAAGAACTACCGGAGGGGGCCACCTTGGTGGGCACAAGACACAAGGGCGCGTCAGGCCCCCCTGAGCGCGCCCTGGTGGGTTGTGCCCTCCTCGACCCACCTCCGGTGCCCATCTTCTGGTATATAATCACTTTTGACCTAGAAAAAATAAGAGGACTTTCGGGACGGAGCACCGCCGTCTCGAGGCGGAACTTCGGCAGGAGCACTTTTGCCCTCCGGCGGAGCGATTCCGCCGGGGGGAACTTCCCTCCCGGAGGGGAAAATCGAAGCCATCGTCATCACCAACACCCCTCTCATCTTTGGGAGGCCAATCTTCATCAACATCTTCAACAGCACCATCTCCTCTCAAACCCTAGTTCATCTCTTGTGTTCAATCTTTGTACCGGAACCTCAGATTGGTACCTGTGGGTGACTAGTAGTGTTGATTACCTTGCGTAGTTGATTACTATATGATTTATTTGGTGGAAGATTGAATGTTCAGATCCATTATGCTATTCAATACCCCTCTGATCTTGAGCATGATTATTATTTGTGCGTAGTTACCTTTGTTCTTGAGGTAACGGGAGTAGTCATGATATGTATGTTGTGATTCCCTTAGTGGTGTCATGTGAACGTCGACTACATGACACTTCACCATTCATGGGCCTAAGGGAATGCATTGTGGAGTAGTTATTAGATGATGGGTTGCTAGAGTGAAAGAAGCTTAAACCCTAGTTTATGCGCTACTTCGTAAGGGGTTGATTTGGATCCAAACGATTAATGCTATGGTTAGATTTGTCTTAATACTTTTCTCGTAGTTGCGGATGCTTGCGAGGGGGTTAATCATAAGTGGGAGGTTGTTCAAGTAAGAATAGCACCCAAGCACCGGTCCACCCACATATCAAATTTACAAAGTAGCGAATACGAATCAAACCAACATGATAAAAGTGACTAGATGAAATTCCTGTGTACCCTCAAGAACACTTTGCCTATTACTAGAGACTGTTCTGGCATGTCCTTTGCCACAAAAGGATTGGGCTACCTTGCTGCACCTTATTTACCATTACCTTTACTTGCTCGTTACCAATTATCTTGCTATCAAATTATCTGTTACCTACAATTTCAGTGCTTGCAGAAATTACCTTGCTGAAAATCGCTTGTCATTTCCTTCTGCTGCTCGTTGGGTTCGACACTCTTACTTATCGAACAGACTACGATTGATCCCCTATACTTGTGGGTCATCAATCATCTTTAGGTAGGATCCGGTGCTGACGCCGACGTTGACGAGCGTGGCCACGCCCTCGAACCCTCCGTCGGGGCAATACCCGTCCAGCAGCACCTAGAGGAACGGATCCAACATGCCGGTCATGGCCCGGAGCACCACCTCGTTTGCCTCCCGGTCCTGGCCGTAGTAGGCTTAGGCGGAGACGTCGGTGTGGGCGCGCGCGAAGGGCTCGGCGTCGGCGTGGTCGAGCACGGCCTCGTGGAGCCGCGACCACGCTAGCACAAGCGTGTACCGATGTGGGCGGATCTGGTCGCTCATGGGAGAGGTTGAGGTGGAGCAGCGATGGGAGGCGAGGTCGCTGGTTCTGGCGGCGCTGGGAGGCGAGGTTGTCGGTTCTTGCAACTGTGGGGGTGAGGGCGGAGGCCGGCGGTGCGGGAGAGAGGGGGATGGGGGCGACGCGGTGGGAAGACGAGTCGAGGGAGAGGAGTCGAGTGGTAGATATGGTTGTTTTTTAACAAGAGGCTATAGACTGTAGTGATAAGTTAGGTGAACACCTTTCTAAAAAAAAGTTAGGTGTAAAAAGGAAAAATCATTTTTTTACAATTTAAAACAGATGTGTTAGTTTTAATTTTATTTTTATTATATATTATATATGCTTATATGATTCTATAAAATATCATTTATATTTTAAATTCCACTTTTGTTATATGATGCAGTATAAAATGAGCTCTGACATACGCACTGATGTAACAATGACAGACATGACTGAAACAACAAGTGAAGAGGTGTGTATATCTAATCATTCTTTGTAAACATTATCTCATTATATTTAATCTCAAAATATTATATCAAATTTGATTTTTTTTAATATTTTTCGGGAGGATATGAAACACTTTCGACCAAAATTAGCTGTCATTTTCTTGATTCGGAACTGAACAAGCTAAAAGGATGCCTGTTATACTGCCAATCTGACGATGAAGCATTACTCTTACCTAATTCCGATCTTGAGATCTTGGATAATCCACCTGACGGATTCAAAGACAAACGTTCTACCCCAATCCCCATCATGCCCACTGACCAACATTATTTACATGTCGGGCTATGCAACTACATCATGTTGATCGATGATGCTGAGTGTTTGGAGTAAGCATCATCTATATTTATAATTATGTAATACACAAGTATACATTATTATTATTCTTAACATCCATTTTTCAGGAAGGAATGGGTCCGAATCTCGACACCGTATCCAATGTGTTTAAGTCTCAAAAAAATTCATGGCATACTTAACATGGAGCAAAGTATGAACAAGGATTGTTTCAACATCGTCGTGCGCATACTTCCATGTGACGAGGGAGTATTGTTCGCGGACCCTCCAATATACTACATGGATCTGCATTTTTGTGTAAGTTATCATGATTCTTCATTTAGTGTCATTAGTATCAACATGTTGAAACAATAGTTCTTTTTTTACTCAGTCCATGATGCTATAGTCAACACGAGATCAAAAGTTATGCGAGAAGGATACTATTCAGACGTTGGCAACATTGTTTGATGGTTGGCCTGGGATAGACAACAACATCTCATCGTGCAACATGGTAAATAACGTATTTTGGCTATTGTTGTCATGGTTTTATTGTTGTTGCTAATTGCTACCACTTGTAGATTTATCCTATGTATGCATCCATAGGCCGATACATTTTGTACGTCATCGACAAAGAGGCACATCGTGTATACATTGTGGATCCTATTCATACATCACAGTCGTCAGAGAATAAAAATTTGAGACATTTAGTGAAGTTAAACGGTTTTGCGAGGGAATTCAAAGAAGCACTCCAAATAAAGCAACCCGGCTGGAATTCCGATGTATCTAAATGGCAACGCTTATTTCCGTCTAATATTCCAACAAGCACAGACGGGTAATAAAGTCATAATACAAACATTTCTTTTTTGTTACCACTATATTGTACTCCCTCCGATCCTTTTTAGTCTACATATAAGTTTTGTCCGAAGTCAAAACACTTCTACTTTGACCGAACTTACAGGAAAAAATATCAACATTCACAATACCAAATCAATATTGTTGGATTCATTATGAAATGTAATTTCATAGTATATATATTTGGTACTGTAGATGTTGATACTTTTTAATATATATTTGGTCAAAGTTTGCAAAGTTTGACTTGACAGAAATCTGACACGCGGAGTAAAAAGGACCGGAGGGGGTATATAATATAAATTTAGGAAATTGCAGGGATGTGTCTGGCTTTTTTGTTTTTCATTTTATGCTCTGGTGGAATGGTAAAGAACTGGTCAAGCCGGTTTGCACGATGAGTCTTGTCCGTTACACATTTTAACATTCGACGTGAAATAATCATGTTAACTACATATATTTCTTGTGCACGATGGGTATGAGTTGACGAAGCAATTTTTATTATACTTGCTACAACATCGTGGGAATGAAGCTAGAGTCAACTTTCCTGATATTATGCGAGAATTTCTTAAGAGCATCAAGTAGATCTTAATAATTTGTAATGGATTTTAGTTGGATCATCGCTTAAATTGTTACATAGACACGTCGTCAATTAGTCTTTTTGTTATGGATTTACATTGCAAATGAATTGGAGTTCAATTGTTAGCAATTGTGCCCGTGTTATATTGTCTCTACGTGTGAAAGTTCACATGCATTAGAATCGTATAACTCGCAAAGATATTTCAAGAGACCGTGGCAACGCACGGGCATTCTACTAGTAGAGGTAGTATGAAAGAAGGATAATGACTTGCCCCGCTTCAAGGACGGTTGGAGGAGGACCTAAATCTATGCCACATGAACTCAAAAAACGCCTATGGGCGTGATTTATTCGCCATTGTATATTTAAGGGTGTAAATCAGACCAAATTTCAATTCAACAATCATCAAACTGCGCTAGGATACATTTCAGGGTGTAATTTTCCTTCAAAATTTGTTGACCCAAATTGTTAGCTATATTTTCACAGAGGCGCAGCCCCCGGGGGGGGTGTTATTTAGAAAAATGATAAAATTCTTTTTTCAAGATTGGGACTTGTTGTTTTAAAAAAAGAGTTCCTAAAGCTAAACTGAAAATCAGGATCAAAGACAAAGTATTTTAAAGAAGAGTGGGTTGTCATTAAAAAAAGGGTAAAAAAATATGTCAAGAATGGGATTATGTAAAATATGTTCCAAAAACTAAACTAAAAATCCGGAAGAAAGAAAAGAAATATTTTAAAAATAGTGGGGTTGTTACAAAAAAAGGATTAATTGGGATTATTATTAAAGAGATAAAAAAAATGTGCCATGGGTGGGATTTTTAATAAAAGAGTTCTGAAAATTAAACTAAACATTTAGAAGAAAGTTTTTTTAAAAATGGGGCTGCTATAAAAAAGGTAGAATTTTTTTGTCAAGAGTGGGCTTGTTATAAAAAAGGAACGAAAACTGTGTCAAGAGTGGGATTATGAAAAAAAAGACTTCTGAAAACTGGGAAGAAAGAAAAGAAATAATAAGAAAAACCCCAATATCCAGCGACTGATTTTGTTCGCAAGGGGCATACCCCAATAACTGCCATGTGAGAAGTGCAAGAAACAATTCCAAAAAATTGACATGAATAAGTGATAAAATTCCCCAAAAGCTTGTCATGGGACATTACAAAAAGACCTACAAAATGCCATGCTACATATAATAAAAACACACAAGGTAAGTTTAAAAAAAATCCCTGTAAATATAGGGATTCTATTTCTTTAAATAATGGAAATTTTCTAGATTTTATTAAGATCAAAAAGTAAATTAAAAAATAGCAAAAAATTAATGTTCAAAATATCATCTGATTTAGCGATCTATCTGGTGATTTTTCGCTAGTGGGTGGTTGCTAAGAATATACCACTTATCGGTGGATGATCGCAAATAATATACCTTGTCTTTGCTATTTATTATTTGGGACCATTTATAGCTCTGCCAAGCGATTAATCGGCAATCTAGCATTAATCACGCAGGCCCATGTGCTCTGAAACCCCAATATGGGGCCTCCCCTTCAAAAACCTCCCGCACATCACACTTCACCGCTCGTTCGATAGGATATGAGTTGTAGTCTTGTCTTATTTATTTTGTCATTGACTCATTGTTTGATATGTAATATGTAGTTATGCATTGATGCAGTGTTATCTTATTTAAGGGCTTAGAGCACACTAATGGTTGTTTCCATTTTTACCTTATTAGTACTTGAAACCTTGGAATTGCAAGCAAAACTACTGATAAAATTGATTAATCGATTGATTTTCGATTAATCCCTAATCTCCAACTGACCAAAAAGGTTGCGATAAGCGATATCCTGAAGATTCTTCAAAAGATACATAAACAAATTTAAGTATATGTGTATAATACCTGCTTCAGACCAAGTTGTGAAGAGTGGACCTCGTCAAACATAGCACTCCCAAGTTCCGAAGCCAACACCTAAGATCATTTCGAATAGATGATGTAAATTTGGAGATGTAAAAGTAGGTGTTGTATAATTTACATCACCAAAAGTGGTTTTTACATCTCCAAAAAAAACCAACTCCAACAGATGATGTAAAACTGTGATGTAAATGGGCAACTCCAATAGATGATGTAAACTGGAGATGCCAAACCGGCCGGCTGCCGCGCGACTGTTGTTCATGTGCAGCCAGCCGCATTTGCACATCAAACTTTCATAATTGTAGCAACAAAAGTGCATCATCGATCATAGTTTTAAATTCTACAAGCAAAAGTTAATTGTCTCAAACGAAGTTGTTGGTCCGACAAATAAAAATGCACATAGACATCACTCAATTTGCGTCCTGTACGTTCTCACTAGTGCCATTGTCGACGGTGGTCTCATTATCATCAACTGCTTCTTTCTCGCCGTTTTCTTGCGTTGAAGTCTCGTTGCCGCAAACTCCACCGGAAGCACCTTCATTGCCATCTCCCGTGCCGGTCATGTTGCCACCGAGGCCACCTCCCATGCAACTCATCATGTTGCCACCAAAGCCACCTCCCATGCTGGTCGTGTTCCCACCGAAGCCACCTCCCATTCCATTCATCATGTTGCCGCTGAAGCCAGCTCCCATGTCGGTCATGTTGCCGCCGAAGCCACTTCCCATTCCACCTCCCATTCCCCCGAAGGCACCACATCCATGTTGCCACCAAAGCCACCTCTCGTGTTTCCACCAAATGCACCATTCATGGCACCACCCATCATGTTCATGTACCCTCCTCCTATGCCTCCTCCCATGCCACCTCCCATTCCTCCTCCCATGGGATCTCCCATTCCTCCTCCCATGGTACCTCCCATTCCTCCCATGTGACCTCCCGTTCCTCTTCCTATCATGCTTCTCATAAGCATTTGCTTCTTCATGAGCATTTCATCATGAAAAAGTTTGACATACGCCTTTGCCTTAACATCAAGAGTGGATGTGTCCATGAACATAAACTTGAGTGCCTTCACCTCCACTATCTTCATCTCCTCAGTCACCGCCCTTCTCTCCTCAAGATCAACTTTTATCTCCTCGGCCGCCACCCTCTTCTCCTCGGCCGCCGCCCTACGTCGGTTGGCCTCACTCCGCTCCTCAATTTCTTTGAGCTCCAACAATTTCTTTTCTTCCGCATACTCTTTCCTCGCCAAGACAATGTCATCAAATCCATCCTTGAGATCATTGTCTCCGACCTTCAACCCCTCCAACACTTTCTTAGTTCCATCGGGCCTATAAGACTTGGTCGCCGAGTGACGAGTGGCGATCCTTCTCTCCTCACCCGGGGCATCTTCATCATCCTCCAGCACCACACTTTTCTTCTTCGAAGCATCAAAAACTTCTCTCGTTTTCCACTTCTCCTCATCCTTGAGCTCTTTGTAGCAATGATGGAAAGTGAAAGCTTTTCGCTTCTTCTTCCTCTTCTCTCCTTTGTTGTTCCTCTATCGAAACAATACTTGCGCAATCATTTTCTACAACAAAATAATCAATATGTCAATAACAAATTAGTGAACATTTCAATTTTTTGGGAAAGTAGAGCAAGCACACGATTATTACCAAGTCACTTTCACCGCAACCACTTGGGTTCATGCGATGAACATTTGCCAAGCAACCCGACCAGTTTTGCATTCGGCGTTGATGGTGCCCCAACGTTGGCGAATGGAGTCACTTGAGCGATTGTGCCCGCTAGTGTTGCGAGCATCGAAGTACTCCTTGATGCGTTGCCAATATGTGACGGCGGATTGGTCGGTCCCAAAGGTTGCATCATGAGAGACTTTCTTCCAAGCGGTGCAAATCAACACATCTTCTTTGTTGGTATAATTTGTGGTTCTTCTCTTCAAAACAAAGCCCTCATCATCCAAGTCAAGATTGTCATCACCATATTGTGGAGTTTAATATTCTTGTGATGCATACTCATCATGTGAGTAATGATCATTTGTCACATTTGTGGCGCGCATGAAAGCTTCATCATCCAGACTACAAATGCACGTACGCACAATCAACTACATATTCTATTGGAATTGAGAATTACAAAAACAACAAAATGCACAAGATTTTTTTTAACCTTTGGGACATATCATCGAACATGTGGGATGCGGTAGCGTTCGGCATGGACACATCTTCCTCCATGGCCGGCAGCGGCGGCGGAGGAAGTGGATGAGGAACACCGTGGCCATAGAAGGACGCCATGGTCGCCGGCAGCTGCAAATCAACTGTCGAAATCGCGTCCAGCTTCGACTTTTTCGCCGGCCGACCTTCGTTCGTCGCCTGGTTGCGGCCGCTTGACGCCTCCACCGCGAGGCGCGGATGCGGTGGCTCCAGGGAGGTGGGTCAGGGCACCGACAACGGAGTCGGAGAAGGCGGTGGGGTCATCGGCATCGGCCATGGCGGCCGCGGCCGGTGGGCCGGAGGGGGCGGCGGCTGGTCGCGCGAAAGGGGAAAGAACTAGCGGTTGGGCGATTGGCAGGCGGATGGGATTTTACATCTCTTGGAGTTGGAGATGTAATTTTGCAACTCCAAGTGGTATATGATACATCTCCGGGAGGCGGAAATGTATTTTTTTTTTACATCTACATCATCTGTTGAAGCACTGTTTTTGGTGTAATTTTTTTTACATTTACATCATCTGTTGAAGCACTGTTTTTGGCATCTAAAAATACAAAAGGTAGTTATTTTTACATCTACATCATCTCTTAAAATACCGTAATAGATCTGCTTGTTGCCATCTGTGAAAGCACCTCCACGAGCAATAATGGGTGGCTGGGAGGCATGGAGTGGCCGACCAACGACAATTTCTCAGGTAGAGAGGGAGACGTTGGGCACGGGCCGTGGAGCACCAGGGGAGGGCAATCGACGCAGATCCACACCTCCCCGTGGTGGTGACCAAAATTAACTGGACAGTTTTTTCTTTCTTTTGAGATAAACTGGAGCAGCTTAGGTGCACGCACGACTGGACCCAGGTGCGTGAGCACCGAAGCAGGCTCCATCGTTGCAGCCGACGGCTCCGCTGGAGGCATGCAGAGGCACATGATCCAGAACACGAGTTTCGCCGCGCCCAAATCCCCACCAGCAGTTGAAGAGGTCCCGTGGCGACCGAAGCAGAGTACCAAAGCATTTACCCAGGATATAACACTGAGACAGAGGATATCACTGTCCTTCTAACTATTCAAACTTATATTGGTTCACAGTCGTCCTAGCGACCCGGAAGGGTGTCCTTCCGCATCTGGTTCAAAATCATTGTCCACCTTCATAGTTGTTCGATTATGAAGGGCTGCCCATGTATTTACAGACGGCAAGGCAGTAGGCACAAACCACACCAGCTTATGAGTGATGGTTCCTAGTTTTTCTCAAATTTTTAAATAGCATGCTATCTCAGTGCTATAGCATTTGGAGGGGCATCACGGTAACTGACAGTCTGACATCATCTACAATCCAGCGGCTTTAGGGTGTTATCTCAGGGATATATCAACGCTGTAACGTTTGGAGGGGTATCACGCTAATTACATCATGTACAATGTAGTGGCTTTAGCATGAGTGATGGAGTGAGGCCTTTTGGCTCTTGGGCTCCATGGAAACCAACATTTCCAAATATAAAAAAAATAACTCAAAATTGAACTTTTTTAGTTCAAAAATTATGAAAACAAATAATAAGTACCTATAAATATATACTAGATGTGTGCAAAATTTCATTACAAAATACGTTTTGATATGAGTTGTACGAAAACAAATCATGTACATACATTTAGCTAGTACACATCCATAAGTATGTGTGTACTTTTTTCAGGTCCTTGCGAAACATAAAGTTTTGAATTTTTTTAAATGCAGACTCCATGGTCTCGAGCTCCATTGGCAATCTCCGCTTTAGGGCATTTATAATCGAACACCTACAAAATTAGTATCCGGCCGAGTGAACCTTAGTGAAGTATTTATACTCCACTAAGTTTTGGCCGGTTCTAATCGATTCCCTAAAGTTAGCGGAGTAAAACATAAATTTGCATGAATTCAATCTAGTTCAACCGAAATTTGCATAAATTTAAACATAAGTTCAAAATAGTCTTGACAACCAAATGTTAAACATAAATTCAAACTTACTAATAAACTTAAAATACACTAGACTACTTATCAACCATAAGTGAGGTCGAACCAATCCTTCCTCGACAGGCCACTGGAGGTCAGACATGGGTCCGGCCCGGTGTCGTCGTTGTCCTCGTCGGGGAAGATGCTCCACCACTCCTCGATGTCGAACATAGCCCTCCTGGTCGCCCTCCTGGTCGCCAGAGATGACGATGACCTCCCCGTCGGCGCCATTGTTGGCGAATATCGCCCGCTCTGCCTCCATGAGCTCGGGGTCGCCGCCGAGGTCCTTCATGTATGCCTGGTCGGCGGCCTCCGCCTCAAGGCGCTCCCGAGCCTCTCGGTCGTCCTGATCCCTCGCCGCCATCATCACACCTGGCTCCAGCGGGTGGAGGAGGTGAACCGGCGCCATACCAAATGGGAAGTTGAGCCGTGCTGCAGAGCCGTGGAACCGGACTAGCCACCGGTCGTACTCCATCGCCGCGAGCTCCGCCGTATGAAACGACCTGAGCCATCACTAGTAGAGAAATGGCTAGCCACAACTCTTGCTCGTGGCGCGCCATTTCTCTCCAACGCCAGCACTAATATTTTCAAGTAGTGTTGGCGTCTGCCAAATTGGTACGCCAGCTGCATGGTTCATGCTGGCGTAGTTCATTTTTGTCACGCCACAAATTTGTTGGCCCACCCGTACTTACCGTTCGGAACATAGTGGCGGCGTTGAGTTTTCCTGCACGCCGTAGATTAATAAATAGTGCTGACGTGTCAAATTTGTTTATGCCAGACATAATTGTATTTACCCTTTTTTAAAACTTAATGGGTCTTTTTTTATCCGGCTTGTTATTAGCTATGGCGTTGCTGTTTAGGCCCACCCGAGTCAACTACCGGCCCATAGTAAAAGACCTAGTCGCCGCCGCCCTCTCATTTCAACTCCCCCTCGACCAGCCGCCACCCGTCGCCGCCCCGTCGCCTCCCGTCGCCGCCCGTCCTCTCCTCTCCGTCCTAGCAAGGTTCACTCCTTCCTCCGTCCTCTGCATCTCCTTCCTTGACTCTCCGTCCATATATAGGTGGGATTCATCCATATATAAGTTGATTTAGGATTGCTATGTGTAGAAATTTTAGTACATGCATATAATGGATTGCTTTATGTTATGTAGAATCGAAATTTGATTCCATGGATTGCTTTGTGTAGAAATGTTAGTCATAATCCGATGTAAAATCCGATGCATTTTGAGTAGATTTTGTTTACTTGTGTATATACATGTTACTATGTACTGTAGAATTATACACATGTTACTTTTCAATATGTTTAGAATCCGATTATATATTTAGTTTTCAATATGTTTTTGTGTAGTATGGCGCAACCAGCACCATGCCGAGTGTGCAGGTCAAGGTGCGCAACCAGCCTTGCAACTGCCACCTTGTTCGGCATTTACTTCCAGCCGTGTTTTGTTCCTGTAGCGGTAACAAATTATATGACCCTTCTAATAGTTTGTTCTTTTGATTTTGTTGATATTTCCACTAATGCATTGTGTGTGTGTTTTTGTTTTTTCTTACACAGATCGTCCCTTGCAATGTGAGATTCGATTTCAATGAGCTCATTACTGAAGACACTGTCATCTTCGACTCTCCTGGGGGCCCCTACACTATGGAGGTCAATAAGGGAAGGAACATAACCCAGATTGGAGGAGATGAATGGGGTCGTTTCATCGCCCACATGCATCTCACTGGGGTGAATTGATCAGCTTCTCGTTCAGAAGAGAAACTCCAAGACTGGCTGTTATCTATCTCAACTATGACGAACAAGATGATGACCCACTTGATGAAGCACACTTTACCCAAAGAATGACCAGGCTGAGCGAGGATGAAACGTACACGCTCTGGCGAAAGCTTCCGCCACGTGATGCCTACGTCGGGGTGCCATTCGTGACCCGCCTGACACGGACGATGGTTAACCGCCATATCATGGCATGTTTCTTATTGTTGTAGCTAGTAATGTGATATGCTTAGTATATATAGTAATGCGATGAGATGCTTAGTATATTAATGTGATGATATGCTTAGTGTATAGTAATGCGATATGCTTAGTAATGTGATATATTGATTATAGTGTAGTAATGTGTGATGATATGTGAGGGAGTCTTGGATTAAGGGGTCCTCGGGAGGCCGACCTATTTCTTATGGGCCGGACTGTATGGGCCGTTGGCCGGACACTGGAATGATCGAAGACCCTGTCTCCAGGAAGGAAGCTTCGAGGATCGTGGCGTATTCTCCACGTTTGGAGTAGTGAATAGGCATGTTTATCCCTTCGACGTGTAACCGACCATGTGTAAACCCTAGGTACCCTTGGCGTCTATATAAGCTGAAGGGTTTTAGGTTGTAGAACAACAGAACTCATCTAGGGTTTTAGTCATACGATCTCGAGGTAGATCAACTCTGTAACCCTTATACCATGAATATAATCAAGCGGGACGTAGGGTATTACCTCCATAGGAGGGCCCGAACCTGGGTAAAACACTGTCCCCTTCGTCTCCTGTTACAACCGATTCTAGTCTCACAGCTCGGGACCCCCTACCAGAGATCCGCCGGTTTTGACACCGACATTGGTGCTTTCATTGAGAGTTCCGCTGTGATCGCCAGAAGGAATCGATGGCTCGTCTTCGCTTTCGGCAGCATTGTGCTGCACGCCGATCCGACCAGCCATCTAGGCCGTGTCGGAAGTTTCGCCCCTGATCAAGAGGTCAGATTCGGGAACTTAGAGTTCTCCGTAGACTCTCGGGGCGATCTAACACTAACCGGGCTCGCAGTCTCGCCTGCCACGCCCGAAGACCCTGAGGCTTTAACCTCAGATCCATCTTTCGGCCCCTCCCGCGGGATCTACCCCAGCGAGGACCCGACTCTCAGTCCGAACCCGGTCATAGTGCCAGACGTCCGGACATCTGTTCTCGCCGAACACTCTCCCCGCTCGGACGCATCGGAGGTTAACTCCGAAAGCTCTGGGCAGGCCGACCCGATCGAGCTCTCGATACTCAGCGGGGCTCTAGATCGGATCTCGTCGATGAAAATTGTCGACGATCCAACCCCGATCTGTGCTCAGATCGGGCTTCAGGCGGGTCAGGACGAATTTTTCGCCCCACCCACCACCCACTTCGTAGCCATTGTCGAGGATTTAACCGACATGCTGGACTATGCTTCTGAGGAAGCAGACTAAATGGATGACGAGGATCGCGCACTCACCCCCGTTAACACCGGACGGTGGACTGCCACCTCCACATACGACGTCTACATGGTGGACACGCCGAAAAACGATGGTGACAAATCGGATGAAGCACCGTCAAGATGCCGAAGGCCGCATAAACGGTCAAAAGGAAAAAAGGGAAGAAAAGCTACCGATGGCACCGGGCACGGAGACACCCCGGAAGACCTCGGCGATCCGGAAATCCCCGAACAACCGTTAGAGGGTCAGGAGAGGCCCGAAGACTGGCGCAACCCCGATGATCCAGATAATCCCGAGGACGACGACTACCTCCGCTCTATCGAGGGGGAGGACAATGCGGAAGCCGATGACTTCGCCATCCCCGATAATCCTGCAGATCAAGAACTGTTCCGGCAACAGCTTATAGCCATGGCCTGCAGCCTGAAAGCAAAAAAACGGCAGCTTAAAGCTGAACAAGATAACCTCAACGATCGATGGACCAGAGTCCTCTCGACTGAGGAAGGATACGGTACTGGTCTATCGTACCAACCTAAGAGTTATCCACGCAGAAGGCTGCTGCCACAATTCGATGACAAGCTCACTGATACGCCGTCTCCCAAACATACCCCATATGACAAGCCAGACTGCCCTCCTCGAGGACGAGACAGGACGGCTGACGACACCGGCTATAGGCCGACGATACCCCGTAGATGGGGAAAGGAGCCACTAGAGCCCGATGACAGGTTCGACCTGCGACACGACCTGGACCACAGAGCAGGTCATACGTGATCCATCTTTCGGTCCAGAGGGTACTCACCCGATAGACGGGAAGGGTACCGGCCTTGGTTCTACCGCGACAATGAAGATCGGGAACGAAACCGAGCTAGGATAGACGCCGATCACCGGCGTGTCATAGCTTGGGTCAGAGGCGCTGCCCACCCACTGTGCTTCACGGATGAGGTGATGCGGCATCAGTTCCCGGAAGGGTTTAAACACGTAAACATAGAGCAATACGATGGGACAATTGACTCAACCGTATGGATCGAGGATTTCCTCCTCCACATCCACATGGCGCGAGGAGATGACCTCCACGCCATTAAGTACTTACCCCTAAAGCTCAAGGGGCCAGCTCGGCACTGGTTAAATAGCCTCCCCGAAAACTCCATTGGGTGTTGGGAGGACCTAGAAGAGGCATTTCGATCTAACTTCCAGGGCACTTATGTCCGGCCGCCGGACTCCTCCGATCTAAGCAACGTCGTCCAGAAGCCAGGAGAGTCTGCGCGGCTATTCTGGAATCGTTTCTTGACCAAGAAAAACCAGATCGTGGACTGCCCGGATGCCGAAGCAATAGCCTCTTTCAGGCACAATATTCGGGATGAATGGCTGGCTCGTCAGCTCGGCTAGGACAAACCAAGGACAATGTCCGCCCTCACATCACTCATGACCCCCGCTTTTGCGCGGGCGAGGATAACTGGCTAGATAGACGTAGCCACAACCCCGAAGACCCCGGAACCTCCGAAGTTCGGGACGGAAACGGGAAACCGAAGCACAACAAGAACAAGCGCCGGCACAATAATAGTGATGCCGATGACACGGCCGTTAACGCCGGCTTGCGCAACTCCCGGCCTGGGCAGTGGAAGAAGCCTCCTAAAGGAAAACACGACGGACCCACCCCGCTGGACAAGATCCTGGAGAGGCCTTGCCAGATCCACGGCACTCAAGAGAACCCCGCCAATCACACCAACCGCAACTGCTGGGTCTTCAAACAGGCCGGCAAGCTCGCATCCGAGGGCCAAGGCAAGAGCCCACGTAGCGGGGACGAGGATGAACCCCGCGGTCCGATCGGTGGCGGACAAAAGAAATTCCCCCCAGAGGTGAAAACAGTAAACATGATATACGCCACCCATATACCCAAAAAGGAAAGGAAGCGCGCCCTTCGAGATGTCTACGTCGTAGAGCCTATAGCCCCGAAGTATAACCCATGGTCGGCATACCCGACCAGTATCCGTCATGGGGGTTCGGCCGCCCTAGTCCTAGACCCGATCATAGACGGGTATCACCTCACTAAAGTCCTGATGGACGGAGGAAGTAGCCTCAATCTGATTTACTCAGATACGGTGAAAAAGATGGGCATAGATCCGTCAAGGATCAAGCCCAGCAACACTACCTTTAAAGGAGTGATCCCAGGCGTCGAAGCCCGGTGCACAGGCTCTATAAGCATGGAAGTAGTGTTCGGCTCGCTCGATAACTTTCGAAGCGAGGACTTGATCTTCGACATCGTACCTTTCCGCAGCGGCTATCATGCCCTGCTCGGCCATACAGCGTTCGCTCGCTTTAATGCCGTCCCGCACTACGCATACCTCAAGCTCAAGATGCCCGGCCCCAGGGGGGTCATTACTGTCAACGGCAACACAGAGCGCTCCCTCCGAACTGAGGAACATGCGTTGGCCCTGGCGGCCGAATTCCATTACACTGATGATCGGCAAGCGCCGACATCTGCCGTAAAGGCACCCAAGGCTGGGAAGCGAGCTCGGTCTCAACCCGAAGTACCAGAGCCTTCCTCTCCCCATAAATAGGGACTCTCCCCCCATCGCACGGCCCTAGAACCGGCAAAGTATGTGCCAAGGAGGCACAACTTCACGCTTAAAATTCCATGGGCAGCGGTGGGGAAAAATTATTAAAGGGTAAGTGTTCGGTTGGACCGAACTATCACCATCAACAGGTCTTCGGACACACTACAGGTATCATAAAGTACCTGCTACGGCGTAAAGCTCATTCATATTCCGGCAACTTCTCAAGACTTTTCTGCAAAGTCCGCTCGCCGAACATTACACCCATCGCGGTATATAACTCCTTGGGAGACGCAGGAGCGGACAAGCGACAGGGCACATCGAGGATGTCAGGTCACCTATCGAAGACCCTTGGTGCAACCCCTCCTGTAAGGTTTATAATTCATTTTTAAATACCTGTAAACAGTTGTATCGGCAATTCGAATAATAAGAGTTGATGAGTAAAATACAGATGTATCTTGCACGATTGTTTCACTGTTTTTGGCGCACTCTCTATTTCCCCCCCTCTTCTTGCGAGCTTGTTTGGTATACTATGCGATGCAACCGGCTAATAGACTGGGGGCCCGAACTAAAGAAAATCGCCTTAAGCACAACTGATTTTTGCGTTCGGTGTCGTGGATTTGTCACGGCAAGATGTCCGGGTTAACGGACTTAGGTGTGAGGCCATCGCAACTATGTGGCGGCTTGAGAGGGGTTGGTCGGAATCGAGAGACGCGAGTTTACCCAGGTTCGGCCCCTCCGATGGAGGTAAAAGCCTACGTCCTGCTTTGTGTGGTATTGATGATGAGGAAGATCTCTCGGTTACAAAAGTGTTGTCTTGCTACCTCTAATCCCGAGAGCCTCTAATCTGTCTATCTCTAATGACTTGTGTCTATCTTCGCTTGTCCCTCTAGGGGCGCCTTACCCCTCCTTATATAAGTGGAAGGGGTAGGTTTACATGTAGAGTCCTACTAGGAGTAGGATTAGGACTAGTCTCTCTTGAATCCTAATCCGGGTCTTGTTTCCTTTGTGAGGGAATCCTTTCTCTCCTCGGGCCTTCTCTTGTGAGCCGCCTGGCGCCGGCTTACACGCTGGGCCTTGGGCCTTGTCGCTCGTCTGACCCGCCTGCCGGGTCACTAGTAAGTTGCCAAGTCTCGACCGGGTCACCAGTGAGTCGCCAAGTCCTGGCCGGGTCCACTACAAGAAATATGTCAACTTGTGACCTTCTCTTAGTGACCCTAGCTAAATTGGTTGTAAATCCACGGCCATTTCGCTAGGAAGGGATCAAACCCTGAAATTGCCTTACACCAAATGGTCATAAAGCAGACAACAGTGGTCGACGACCTTATTTCTACCTGATTACGACCAATATAAATGGTCATGAGGTTGTGAACGTGGATAAGGCCACCTCCTCAGTTTGTGAACCAACTATATTTTATATTGCTTAATTATTTATTAAACTTTACCAGGGCATGTTTCTACCTATATAACTTGCCTCCACCAAATTTGAGCTCATTTCATTTAGCCAATTTTTCTCAATAATTTTTCCAAGTTTCTATCTAGAGAAGAGCATTGTGAAGGAAGTACCACTTTGGCATGTCCAAATGGTATCAAATTTTTACAGTGCCTTCCGATGCTAAATAACCATCCTTCACGAAATTTAAGCTCAATACATTCATTCATTTGAGCCCAGATTCAACATTCATATTTCTGTCCAGTGTGGTACTTTGCAAAGCAAGTGCCACCTATGATCCTCTATTTGAGCTGAAAATTTTTGGGCACTCTTTTCTATCCAAATCATTGCCTCATGACAAAAGTCAGCTCCATTTGCCTATTAAATCTTCCTCAGCAAATTTCCAAAGTTTCTGTTCAGCTAGAAGCTTTGTGAAGTAAGTAGTAGCTAGGCATCTCCTAATGATCTGAATTTTTTCCACATATTCTATATGACCATATCATAGCACTCCACAAAATTGGATCCCCATATAATAAACCATGTGAGCTCACCATCCAATCTTTGTTTCTGGTAATATTTTCAATTTGTGAAGCAACTATATTTTATATTGCTTTATAATTGCTAAAAATTTACCAGGACATGACCATGCCCATACAACCTCCCTACACCAAATTGTATCTAATTTTAATGTAGCCAATTTTCCTCAATATTTTTCCCAATTTTCTGTTCATTGGATAGCATTGTGAAGGAAGTACCATTTTTATTTATCCAAATGGTATTAAATTTGTACAGTTTATTAATATGACCATATTATCATCCTCCTCCAAATTTCAACTCAATCCAATCAACTATGTGGGCCCAACATCAATTTCTATTTTCTGTCCAGAGAAGAGCGTTGTGAAGGAAGTACCACCTTGGCATGTCCAAATGGTATCAATTTTTTACAGTACCTTCCTACGCCCAAACGACTATCCTCCACCGAATTTCAGCTCAATCCATTCATTCATTTGAGCTCAGCTTCAAGATTCATATTTCTGTCCAGTGTGGTACTTTGCAAAGAAAGTGCCACCTAGGATCCTCCATTTGAGCTGAAAATTTGTAAAGACAGTCTCCTTAGTATATTATCATCCTCAGCCAAAACTCAGGCCCATTGGCCATGTTCGTTTCCCCCACCGCTAATCAAACACTTGGCTGCTAATTCATGTTTGAGCTTAGTTCCGTGTCCTCGTGGGATTCTTCTCTTGTATTCTTCTTCCTAACACCTACCGGGGGGGTACCCAACCCATCAGACATGCCTAGGCCTCCCAAAACTCGTGGCAACGCTAAGGTCACGCGGTGACCACGCGGCTGGCATGCTAGTTCGCGTGCTCTGGAGTTGGGGCCATCGTCCACCGTCCAAACCTCCATGTCTCGCCACCAAACCGTGTATCTCTGATTAAATAGATACTTATGTACCTAAAAATGATTTTTTGAAAAAATCATGAGCAAACTATAAGGCAGCTGCAGTTCAAATTTGACCCGCTTCCTACTGAATCGGCAGAAATTTGTCTTTTTCACGAGAGGTGGATCAAAGCTTTTTACACCCAACCATTTGGTCAATTGTACATTAAATATGTCCTAATATTTTAGAAAAATGATTTGGTCCAATTTTGCAACAAATATATGGTATGTCCTTCACAAAAAAACTCATATTGGGCACTCAAAAAATGGAAAATGAATTTTCCGTCCAAAGAAAATGAAAACTTCCTTAGGCAACATTGTTTGCCATTCCAAGATGCACCCTTGTGCACAATACGATATCATTTGAGCAAACTATGCCATGAATGTTGCCATAACAGTGGTCATTTGCCTTGAATGCCATGGATCTTCATACATGATAGCCCATTTCTGATAACATTTTTTCAAGACATTTGCCGTAGTTCAAGATTATTATTTTTCCTGGATACTAGGTCACATATAATGACACAATGCGAAGGTTTTCAAATTTTTTGATTTTTTTTAATTTCTTATGCCGGTTTCAAAATGCGATCAAGTTTGCCGGTATGACCGTTCTTATCTAGGGGTTGAATCTTGTGAAACTTCTGGTGTTTCTATGATGAAATAGATACTTGTGTACCTAAAAATGATTTTTGGAAAAAATCATGAGCAAACTATAAGGCAGTCGCAGTTCAAATTTGATCCGCTTCCTACTGAATCGGCAGAAATTTGTCTTTTTCACGAGAGGTGGATCAAAGCATTTTACACCCAACCATTTGGTCAATTGTACATTAAATATGTCCTAATATTTTAGAAAAATGATTTGGTCCAATTTTGCAACAAATATATGGTATGTCCTTCACAAAAAAACTCATATTGGGCACTCAAAAAATGGAAAATGAATTTTCCGTCCAAAGAAAATGAAAACTTCCTTAGGCAACATTGTTTGCCATTCCAAGATACACCCTTGTGCACAATACGATATCATTTGAGCAAACTATGCCATGAATGTTGCCATAACAGTGGTCATTTGCCTTGAATGCCATGGATCTTCATACATGATAGCCCATTTCTGAGAACATTTTTTCAAGACATTTGCCGTAGTTCAAGATTATTATTTTTCCTGGATACTAGGTCGCATATAATGACACAATGCGAAGGTTTTCAAATTTTTTGATTTTTTTTATTTCTTATGCCGGTTTCGAAATGCGATCAAGTTTGCCGGTATGACCGTTCTTATCTAGGGGTTGAATCTTGTGAAACTTCTGGTGTTTCTATGATGAAATAGATACTTGTGTACCTAAAAATGATTTTTGGAAAAAATCATGAGCAAACTATAAGGCAGTCGCAGTTCAAACTTGACCCGCTTCCTACTGAATCGGCAGAAATTTGTCTTTTTCACGAGAGGTGGATCAAAGCATTTTACACCCAACCATTTGGTCAATTGTACATTAAATATGTCCTAATATTTTAGAAAAATGATTTGGTCCAATTTTGCAACAAATATATGGTATGTCCTTCACAAAAAAACTCATATTGGGCACTCAAAAAATGGAAAATTAATTTTACGTCCAAAGAAAATGAAAACTTCCTTAGGCAACATTGTTTGCCATTCCAAGATGCACCCTTGTGCACAATACGATATTATTTGAGCAAACTATGCCATGAATGTTGCCATAACAGTGGTCATTTGCCTTGAATGCCATGGATCTTTATACATGATAGCTCATTTCTGAGAACATTTTTTCAAGACAAAGTAGCCGACGGGACGGTTGCGCGGATCGGCCGGTAGGAGGTAAGAGCTTTCCATAATATATTGTATGTTTACCCCAAATAAGATGGTGAAAATATAAGAGAAACGAAAAGAAAAAAACAAAATTACACAAACTTAAGTCTGATTGGTGGAATGAGTTGTGACACGGATCGCTGACATGGCAAACATCCGGCCATCCATCCGTCCATCCATCCCACCGTAGCAAACCCCTCTCCCTCAAGCCCGAACCCCACCCAACTCTGTCTTTCGCGAACCCTAGCCGCCCCTCTCTCCCGATCCAGATCTCTCTGCCGCGGCCCGCCATGGCGATGTACCGCCGCGCGGCCTCCGTGATCCGGCGGCGCGGGGGCCCTCCCGGCGAAACGGAACGCCTCTTTCTCCTCCCCTCCGAAACCACCACCGCCCGGCTGACCAAGAAGCTCACCGCCTCCTCCTCAAGTCGGATCCGCCATGGCGATGTACCGCTGCGCGACCTACGCGATCCGGCGGCACGGGGCGCTTCTCCCTCTGCGGGCGATGGCTTTGCTCCTCAGCCACGTCGAGCCGGCGCCCAAGGACCCCATCCTTGGCGTCACCGAGGCCTTCCTCATGACCCCTCCTCCGACAAAGTCAACGTCGGCGTCGTACCTGCTCTCTCGCTCCTTTGTTAGGTTTTCCCCCACCCCACCCAAGGGCGCTGCCGGCTGTCTCCTCCAACTCCGCCCCACACCCCTCGCCGCTCGAGCCCGACCCCGCCCTGTCCCTCATCACCGGTCGACGCCGTCCCCCGACCCAGCCCTGCCCTCACCGCCAGACGCCGGTGAGTCCCTCTGCTCTCTCTTCTCTTCTCGTCTCGTATCCACTCCTCTCCTCTCCTCTCGTGTGCGTTATTGCTCTAGTGTGATTTGCTAGTCTGGATTGGATTGGTGGCTGCGAGTGAAATAATTGTGTATGCTACTGTCAGTGTTCAGCATGAATTTGTTGGTACAGACAATGCTGCTGCTAGTGTGAATTTGTTGCCGCTGCTACCAGTTCGTTTTGGAGTACAGTGGCTATTGTGACCTCAGATTAGCTATTCGTTTTGGAGTCCTAGGCTGGATGATGTAGAGTAAAGAACATATTTTAGACTCTGGTTGCCCTCTTGGATCAGTGTACTGTCACAGTTCCGACTGCGTACGTGCCCTCGCTTTTGGCAATGTTTAACTAACGACATTAACGGTCGCGTGGATTGCAGGTGAAGGCGCAGCCGATGAAGGAGGAGTTCCCCGTGATGCACCCGGGCCAGCTGGCCGGGAACCCGGCGCTTGGCCTGCCACTCCAGCTCGGCCACTGTGACTCCTGCGGCACCACCGACCTCGCCAAGTGCAAAGGTGACTCACTACTTGATGCTCTCTGTTTTACCTACTACAAAGTCAACTCAGTAGTACTTTGCTTGGTTAGCCCCGTCAATTAATCTATGCAAAGAGAAAAATAACGGAAGTAGCATATCACTGAACGTCTGCAAACATGCGGGTACGAATTTTTGGTCAGCTAGCTAGTTCAATGTGTGATAATCCTGCAACAACAGTTCAATGTGTGACAAGTTTAGAACCCAACTAGAGATATTTTTTCAGATTCCTGAAACTAGATAAAACCAAACTGAACAACATTCAACTAAAGTTAAGTTTAAACTTTATTGAAACATAACTAGTTACCTACGGTGACTACTTTGGTTGAGGGATATTCAACAAAAGTTAGCTGACTACTCACTTGAGTGTTATACATTGTCAGAGGCATTCTTGACTGGACAGTGGACACTGAGATATGATTTGTTCTGAATGATCAGATATGTACATGTACACACAGATATGATTTGCTCTGCTCCCTCTGTGCTAGTGCTTGGGCTCCTTGTTCTGTTCATGTACAAGGAGACCATGCAGGAGTGCGTCTCCGAGTTCATCTCCTTCATCACCAGCGAGTGAGTGCCCCTGCTCTGTTTTACCTGCCTGAATGAAGCTATGTACATATGGTTTAGCCGGTCTGCTGCTGACTTGTCCTTGTTTTGTTTTGTCTGTACTTCCGCAGGGTGAGCGACAAGTGCGAGAGGGAGAAGCGCAAGACCAGCAACGGCGATGACCTGCTCTGGGCTATGGCGACGCTGGGGTTTGACGAGTACATCGAGCCCCTCAAGGTTTATCTGCAGAAGTACAGAGAGGTGCGTGCCCAATTAGTCGTGTGGGCGTTTTTTCTGAACAAATTGGGGATGGATTAATGCTTTGGGAGTTTGGTAGGCCCATCGCTAGTTTAATATGCTGCTGCTGTAGCCTAAATTAGCTCTGTTTGGCACTTTGGTTAGTCTTAGTTGGCAAGTTTGAACACTCATGTTCAGTTTGGTGACTGATGAGACCCCACACTGCCCGGCACCAATCAGCTAATTGTCCTTGGAACAAGTGTTGCTTTATCCTTCCGATTACTATCATTCAGATCTTTTATTATTTTTATACTGTTAATTCAGTAACTGAATGATACGGAAGCACTAAGAATTGACCCCGGAATCCATTATTAAAATGAGGAATTTTTTCAACTGGGACATGCATGCGTACACCACTTTCTCTTGTGCAGGTCCCAGCTATTTGACCCCGGTTAGCAGCAATTTAGTAGATGTAAGATTTATAAGAGAAGTTCAGAATTTGTTAAGAAAGTTCCTTGCTTAATGCTATGCATCATACTTACAAGTAAAAAGGCATGCATAATCTAGCTTAAAGAATAAAGACCTGATGTGTATCTAATACTTGTTAACACAGCTTATAGTTTTTGCACCATATGCTATCCAGTTGTTGGGTGCTAATTCTAGTTAATTTATATGAAGCAACACTTATCTTGCAGCATCTAATATGCAATTCTAATAATATGTGGTATCCTGATTTGTTTAGTTGTATATGTCATTCATGCATGAATTCCTTTTCTTATGTACCAGCTTCCTAATCATGTTTTTTGATTTTTAGGTTGCTATCTTAGGAGAACCTCGTGTCCTATATGGGGAAGCAAAGCAGCAGCTCACAACTCCGACCTGCAACTCCAGATGAAGGGCACAACGACGCACCATGCTGCTCCCTTGGAAGGTCGGCTCCTAGACCGTAACTTTCTCTCAGTTTGTACTCTGCTTGGTACCAGTTCCTTGTAATGATGTTGCATTCATGCTGAACAATATGCTCTTAGTAATTTGTTGCTATATTCTCACAAAATGCACTAGGCTGGTACCATTTGCCCTTTTACAAATATATCTTAGGTTTGCTGTTATGAGAATGTTATGTGTACGGTTTCATATCAGATCTCAAATTCTGCAGCTATTTTTCATTGTTAGGAGAATGTTCCTAACTTTTCTGATTTATAACCTGCAGATGATGGCCTTCATTCATCAAAAGTTGGTGTACAAGAGCTCCAGGAGAAGAATCCTGAAGAAAACCCGCACCCAGCAATGTGTTTTAGCTCATTGGAGCTGGTCATGTTAATATTTAGCTGTATTTTATAGCTGAATATCCGATTTGTACTGCCATGCTTGTAAAGTATTTTGTTTGGCTGTTGTATAAAATATTATGTGTTATTGGCGTTGTTTAAATCAAGCTATTGATTATTGCACAAATAGAGAACTGATGTGTGGGACCTAAACAGTACACCTAGTGCCCATTTCATTAGTGGGTCCTCTAAAATGGGAGAGAAACAAAATAAAACTGACTAGTGGGGCCACCTCCAAAATGGACTGTAAAAAGGCCAAGGCCTAAACAAGAAATGGATAGTAATAAGGCCTTTTGGCCCGGAAAATAGAAAGGCTGAATTGTTGGGTTGGCCCATGTAGCAGACCGGAATTTACAGCAACTAAAATAAATAAAAGGCTTAATTATTGGGCTTGGCCCATATAGACGGATGAACTGGACTGGGCTGATTCTAATCAACAACCTTCTCATTTGGTCGCAATTTTGCCACGTCAGATTGCCACGTCGGATCCGACGTGGTGTGGGCAGATTGCCAGTAACCAAAACAATTGGTCGTAGAACCAACGACCTTTTGGTTTGGTCGTTAAGTTTCATTAACGACGGCCAGCTTTTGACCAACTGTTTTTGGTCACAAAAAGGTCGCAAATGAAAAACAATGACCATTCGGTGACCAATATTGATGGTCGCAAGTTAGCATATTTCTTGTAGTGGTCATACTTCCGGCCGGGTTATACCGTGGGGTAATATCCCCGACATTAGCCCCCAGGTTAGCTTAAATTTATTCATGCTAAGCTCCTGAAATAAGAACAACAAATATGTTAAGTGACCGGCTCGCTCCACTGGCCGGCTTAATGAAGTAGCTCCTTGAAAATCCGGGTTTCTTCTTCACATGAACGAGCCGTCTTCTCAATCGCCTTGCTTGTCAATGTCCTTTGAAGTAAAATATTGGGAATACAACACCCATATGCCGTTGAGTCGGCCTCCAATACTCTTGGCGGGTCATCACCGCCGGGTCATAATCATTGATGATGCCGGGTCATGATTGTTGGTGACGCCGGGTCAAATAACTAGACTCCAGCTGACTTGATAAAAATATTGGGATGAAAATCCATCTGATGTAGAGCCGGTCTTCCAACGCTTCAGCTCCATGAAGAAATGAGACCTAGCTCACTCAAAATTTGATAGCTTAAAAATGTCTTGCTATTTTTATCTCCATATTACCTGTAGCCCCCAAGTTCCAAGTTTATCCATGATGACTTGGCGCTTTGCAATAATATCTTTGATTGTGTAGCCCCCAAGTACCGGGTTGTCTTGCCTGCAGCAACCTGGGACTTGTAACTATCTTATACCTTATAAAGCTTCAGCTGGTGTAGCCCCCAAGGGCCGGCTTATCAATATGTGATGCGCCGGGTCTTCAATTTGGACCTTATAATCTGTTTGACCAACTGAATACTGTAGCCCCCAAGTGCCGGGTCGCATGCCTGCAGCGACTTGGGACTTTTTAGAAAATTTGATCTGAGCGGTGTAGCCCCCAAGTGTCGGGTCAGTAAGAAGTACTGGGCCGGGACTTAAAAAATATAGAAAGGCCGGCTCATCTCCTTGAGATAACAGGGTCTTGTTGACAATGTAATGATTTGAAAACCAGCTTGTATTAGCCCCCAAGTGCCGTGGTGCGTGCTTGCAGTGACATGGGACTTGCATACTTGATATAAATTGGACATGAATAATGTAGCCCCCAAGTGTCGGGTCGTCTGCCTGCGGCGACTCGGGACTGTGTGAGAATAATATGACTCATCATAATTTGTTGAATGAATCCTTGACCGTGGTGGTAATATAACCCGGTATAAATATCCCGGAATAATTCCTTGGTCTTTGAAATGAACTCCCTGCTCGTGGTTGCGGTGCAACCCGACAAATATATGTTTGAGAAATCCATGAGTACTGTAGTATACTACAGAGCACTGGTTGAAGAAATCCAATAGCCGGTCAATTAAATGACACGGTATTATATCTGATAGGGCGGCTCTTCAAGAATAATCAATTTTCCAAGCTGGCTTGAAAAAACCCCAATCATTTAATACTGGTTATGATAAACCATGATGAAGATCCAGCCATGTTGGCTATTAAAGATCTATTTGTTCTTGCAGTAGTTTTTTTATCATACTTAACGGCGGCTCATCTTAAGAGACAAGACCTGCCAAAATAAGACAGAAATATATTCTGCATTATTGTAAGGGCGGCTTGCAAAAGCACAACCCGGAGATGTTAAAATCTTTTATAGCCTTGCTTCTTCTTTCATAATCTTGCTCTGACCCGGTTTGGCAAACCGGCATGATATGTAAATATGATGAAATGCATGATGTAATGTATGATGGAATGCACGATGCAATGTATGATGCAATGTATGATGTTCTTGCTTTTCTTTTCAAAAAACTCATATGATGGTTCCTCCTGGCTGGACTCGATGCTTGAACTCATACCAGTGCAGGGTCTCTAACGAGAGTGACCGTCAACTCCTTTGAGCGGCTCAGGGTCTCTAGGCGAGATTAACTGATAATAGCGCAACGAACCAGAAAGAGACACATTTGCCGGTTCTGCTGGGTGGACTCATTGCTTGAACTCATAACAATACTCGGTTTCCAGGCGAGGATTGCTGAGCGCAACGTCCCAGAAAGAGACACGGACGCTGGTTCCGCTGGGTGGACTCGCTACTTGAACTCATAACAATACTCGGTTTCCAGGCGAGGATTGATGAGCGCAGCGTCCCAGCAAGAGACACAACAGGGCATGAGTATCCCTAGGGCCCAGAAGCCCACTCTCACATGACACAGTCCGCCGTTTGAACCTTAACCAGTGCTCAGGGTCTCCTGGCGAGATTAACTGATAAGCGTTCGGCGGGTCACCTTACAGTGGCTGAAGAGCCTGATCGAGAGGGTTGAAGCTTTAACCCGGTGGGTTTGAAGACCCCAAACGACCTTGTCGACGACATCAACTTGTGCACCATCTGGTAAGCCGCCGTCTTGTGGACCGCCAACTTGTAAGCCGCCGTATTGTTTACTATTGTGGCTGAAGAGCCGATCAAGAGGGTGAGCGAGCTAAACCCGGTGGGTTGGAAGCCCCCAAATGACCTTTGTTGAAGTATCCACCTTTGCACAATCTAAAATGCACAGACAACAGAAACTCCAAGTTACTTTTATGATGATCCAATAAATCCGGGCACCCATGTTTAAACAGTGCATCACGGCGGCTCATCCTCTTGGGCAACTTTTAATTCTTCCGCCAATAATATGGTAGCCCCCGGGATTGGGTTAACTTCCTTGCAATGACCCGGGGCGCTCGTTGAAAACGACCAAGTGTGTCGAGCCATGTCTGTAGCCCCCGAGTCTTAAGTTGACTCGAAGAGGCGGATTTGAGAATCTCCACTGAAGGTCGAGGTTGACCGTGGCGGGTTTATAGACGTTCCCGTATATTGTTTCAATAATCCGGTCGATGGTTCGTCCCGGCAGGTTGTTTGAAGTTTAACCAAACTGCAGTGGTGGCAACTTGTGCGCCTGTCCGTCGGGCAGCTCGTACAGGCGAACACCGCACCGATATGTCAATGTAGATTGGACCGCAAGGCGGCGATTCAGAACCGTCTGTTTGGCGGCTCGTACTGGTGTATGCGGCCCCTGGCGTGTTGATGTAGACGTAGAAGTCAGCCGTGGCGTTTGAAGACTGCGCGGTCACGAGAGGCGGCCGCGACGTTTGTAAGCCGGTGAGGTCGCGAGAAACGGCCGCAACGTTGTAAGCCAGCGCGGATGGCGAGTCGACCGTGGCGTTGTTAAGCCGGCGCAGACTGTGAGCCGCTCATGGCGTTGTAAGCCGGCGCGGACTGTGAGAGACGGTCGCGGTATGATAATCCTGTGCAGTCGTGAGAGGCGGCCGTGACGTTGTAAGCCGGTACGGTCGCGCGGACGAACACCGGTGCAGAATGATGTTGGCACGCCTCTATCTCCGCGGTATAATGCCACTTTGGCAATGAATAACTGTCCTGTGTAAAAAATATTACAGAAACACGGTAATTGTTCTCGGGTGAAATATTTACTGAAAGATAGAGAGTATAAATACCACCTGATGACAATTTTGTTCAAATTCATCTATTGTCGATAACATACACCCCCTCTTTCCTCCTCTCTTTTTTTTGGCCCCCACTTCTTATCCATCCAGGGTGCGTGAGGGCGAGGGGAAAAACGGTGCGGGGTGGTGCGCGGTCGTGAGAGGCGAGGCCAGGGTGCGTGAGGGCGGGTTTAGGCGGTGGCTGCGCAAGGTGGTATCAGGAGAGGCGAGGCCAGCCGCGGCGGGGTGCAGCAGCAACCGGCGGACGCGCAGGCGCGAAGCGGCGCGGGCGCGCAGCGACATCGGCCCAGGCAAAGCCAGCCACGGTGGCGGCAGGCGCGTGCGTGGATGGCCGGTCATCGCACAGCGGCGCAGTGAACGGGAGCGGAGCAGCCGGCTACTGCGGCGAGCCGGCCAGTGGAGGAGGAGGAGAGCTGGCGCCCGGGGGTGAAGCAGAGGTGGACGCGGGAGAGACGGTAGGTGCGGCGGGGCGAGGTGCAGCGGGAGAGGCGAACCGGGGCAGGGCGGAGCCGGCTTGGCCGTAGCAGGGGCGACTTGCGGCGGGGTAGGCAGACGGCAGCGGCGAGTGGGGAGGAGCCCGACCTGGCTGTATGCCGAGCCGGCAGGTGGGGTAGGCAGACGGCAGTGGCGAGACTGCAACCGGGGGCCGGCCTGGCGAGGCCTCGGAGGTGAAGGCGTGGACTGTGGCCGTCTCGGTCGCGGAGGCCAGCCGGTGTCGCGAAAATTGGTGGTGATATTGCTGGTGAGCGGCGACAACAGTGACTCAATCGCGAGGCGATTGTTGAGTCCGTGTCCATGTCAATCTCCGGATCACGGTCTTCTTTTTCTTTCTGTTGCCTTTTCCTTTTTTTGCTTCTTGTCTGACTCCGATTTGATGTGTAATCGCGGTGGAGGCTCGATGGATGCGGCCGCGGCGAACGCTATGGTAGTGGCGCTGTTAGGAGGCGCGATGAAACCGGCGGGCTTGCCGCGGAGCAGCGGCTGGCCGAACGGTGGCTCGAGCGGCGAGCACGGCGAGGTGATGAAAACGGCTGACGGCGCGAACGACCAGGGCAATCCAGGGCGACGCAGGAGGCCAGCGGGCTGGGCGGCTTCGGCAGCGCTGACAGCCGAGCCGGCGTCAGCGGAACGGCCTGTACGCGGACTTGATACTGGCCGTTGTTGGTATTGCTTCTAGTTTGATCCGGTAGAATTTGCAGCCAAAATTACGGACGGTCTTAACTCGGCGACTTGCGGCGTCGTCGGGATCATCCCAATTGAATCTCGTATATGTTTGATCTTATTCGTCGATGGCGTGATCCTTCTGGGCCGGCTCTTCTTCATCCGGCATATCACGAACTTCTCAACCCGTAGGAGAGATCCCTTTCAAGAACACAATTCCACCGTGCGCGTGGCCCCACGGTGGGCGCCAACTGTCGTGGATTTATCACGGCAAGATGTCCGGGTTAACGGACTTAGGTGTGAGGCCATCGCAACTATGTGGCGGCTTGAGAGGGGTTGGTCGGAATCGAGAGACGCGTGTTTACCCAGGTTCGGCCCCTCCGATGGAGGTAAAAGCCTATGTCCTGCTTTGTGTTGTATTGATGATGAGGAAGATCTCTCGGTTACAAAAGTGTTGTCTTGCTACCTCTAATCTCGAGAGCCTCTAATCTGTCTATCTCTAATGACTTGTGTCTGTCTTCGCTTGTCCCTCTAGAGTCCTACTAGGAGTAGGATTAGGACTAGTCTCTCTTGAATCCTAATCTGGGTCTTGTTTCCTTTGTGAGGGAATCCTTTCTCTCCTCGGGCCTTCTCTTGTGAGCCGCCTGGCGCCGGCTTACACGCTGGGCCTTGGGCCTTGTTGCTCGTCTGACCCGCCTGCCGGGTCACCAGTAAGTTGCCAAGTCTCGACCGGGTCACCAGTGAGTCGCCAAGTCCTGGTCGGGTCATACTTCCGGCCGGGTTATACTGCGGGGTAATATCCCCGACATTCGGCGTCTTGGAATTCTGCTTTATATGCATTGGTTCCGAACTATGTCTTGGGTCAATAGTTGGGTTGCCCGGCTCCTGTGCTTGCCCCTTTATGTTCCGCTCGTTCGGCTAAAAGGGCAAAGGGAGAACCGCTGCGATTGTGCTTCTAGCTAGCGGAGAAAGCCGAAAACTGACTGTCATGGTATGCGAGAACTGGTCTGCGAATCCGAGCTTGACTAAATCTCGTCAGAGGTTATTCCGTGTCATACGATGGGTTTGGTATTAGTACAAACCATGTGATATAGGCTTCGGCCACGGCTCATCCGGACATCACAAACACCTGGGGGCTAGTCATCAGCCCCCCGCACTCCTTTCTCGCGCCCCTACGGCTAAGTGAAAGCAATAAAGCATTATGGTCCGATTGCCTTGTCCGCCCCACACTACCGCCTTTGGGTACCGATAGTTCGGCTAAGGGTCACAGTGTGTTGGCAGAGACACCCCGCGTAGTATCTACATGGGGGCTGAAGCCGACGACTCGCTGCTTTCAGTTTAAACGGCCACACATGAGTTATAAAGGATGCAAAACATATAAGACATGATAAACCATGCATCTTAAATATAAACGCGTTAAAGAGTCTTCGGACATATTACAACGCCTTTACTCATACACATTTTCTCTCGAACATTGCGCCTCTATTGCCCGAGCACCCTCCATTACGCCGGAGAAGTACAGCTCGGGGCGCCTATGCTCTTTTCCGGTAGGCGGAGGAGCGGTGGCCATCTTCATTTGATCCAGCCCCGGCTAGTGCACCTTGGCCTTCGCAAAGGTCATCCGAGCTCCCTCAATGCAGGAAGATCGCCTTAGCGCGTCCATCCGGGACGAGGCATCGCTCAGCTTCCGCACCAGGCTGAAGTAGCTGCCCGGCAACGGCTCATTGGGCCATAGCCGGATGCAGAGATCCTTCATGGCTGGCTCCGCCATCCGGTGTAGCTCCATCAGCTGCTTCAGCTGCTCAACAAGGAGAGGAGAGCGCTCGGGGGCTTCAAACTGCGCCCAGAACAGCGGAGCTTCATCTCCTTCTCCCCGTGAACCATAGAACCGTTTCGCGTCCGCTGCGCTCTTCTGGAGGTCCGAGCAGGCGCCTGAGGAACGCCATACTTGGGTAAGCAACTCGAACTTGCTATCCCCGTAGACACACTGCAATAAATATGGCTTACCATCCATTATAGCCTTGGAGAGTCAAAAGATCGTCTATCCACCCGCTCCTTTTGGAGGTCGGTTTTCAGGGTGGATAGTTCGGCGGCCTGCTCCTTGCCCTTCCGCTCAAGGTCTTCGCATTTTGGCCGGCATCCTTGAGCTCCTGTTGGATCTCCTCCACCCGAGCCTCGTGCTTGTCGCTGGTGGCTCTTAGGGCGGAGAGCGCGGTAGCCGCTTCTTTGGCCGCCGCCTTCTCCACCGCAGCCTCCTGCTTTGCCTTCTCAAGTCCGGCCTTGAGCTTCTCAATCTCCTTCGCCGAGGCTGCGTAAGCATTAAAACACATCAAACTTACTGCTTTGACAGTACGGCGATGATGAATTTGGATATTCTAGTCCGGCTTACCTTGCGCCTCGTCGAATCTCTTATTCAGAGCTTCGAGCTCATCTTCCACTAGTAGAAAACAGGGCTTTGGTCCAGCCCTGAAAAGCCCATTAATCCCGGTTCAGTCACGAACCAGGACCCATGGGGGCATCGGTCCCGGTTCGTGGGGCCAGGGCGCCGGCCGGGCCTCGTGGGCCATTGGTCCCGGTTCGTCTGACCCCTTTGGTCCCGGTTCCAGACACGAACCGGGTCCAATGGGCCTCGCTCCTGGCCCACAACCATTGGTCCCGGTTTGTGGTTGGAACCGGGACCAAATGGGGTCCTTTAGTCCCGGTTCCAGCCACAAATCGGGACCAAAGGGAAGCCTATATATACCCCCTGCCCGCGAGCAGAGCAGTGCACTGCTCTGTTTTTTTGGCCGGCCGTGGGAGAGCTTTGTGGTGCTCTAGCTCACCTCCCATGCACATGAGGTGTTCGATGAAATGCCCGAGTCACACTTAAGCTTTCTCCTCTCGAAGCTACTTGTCCAAGCTCCATTTTCCTCAAGATTTGTCTAGGTTTGGCGGTCCGTCCTGTCCCGTCCCCGTCCTCACCGCCGTCGATCGCCCGCGCCGATCTTGGTGCCGGCACCACCGTGGTTAGCCTCTTCTTCTTATCTTCTTTCTAAAAGAAAAAAGTTCTTACTTGTATGATTTAGATAGATACTTGTGTAATTTTCTTACTTTTATTATTGTTTGTTATTATATAGTGCGATGGTTTTGGTATCCGCCTCCGTCGGCCCTCGTCCTGTCTATGATTCGGATGTGGTATATATTATCTTTTATAACCATTTGTTTTATTTAGTGTTTATGACAATTATGCCGACCAACGTGACATAGATTTTTTAATCTAGGAGGTATGTGAACCGGAAATTCCAACCGACATAGAAATTCTTATCGAGAAGTTAAATTTGGTTGAAAAAGAAAACAATTACTTGAAAGAAAAATTACAAAGAGTTGAAGAGGAGAAGATGAAATTGGAGTTGAATGTTGCCGATGTCGTCGACGATCACAAGATCAAGATCGATGCAATGCGCTTGAAGATTAGAAAGATTAGAAAATATGCCATTCATACTGAGGCTTGGTATCATTATGCCGTTGGATCAATTGGTACCTTAGTTGCGGTTATGATCGCATTTGTTGTTGCATTTAAATTTTTTACATAGTTTCAATGTAAGTTTTAATTAGATGCTCTAGAGAGCTATATGTTGTTCAATAATGAGAACTATATAATGCACGCAGATAAACCGGCAATGGATGTACGGTGACCGACGCACCTCCGAGTATATTAAGGGCCTGCATAATTTTCTCGAAGCGGCTGAGGCAAACAAGCAGAATGGTTTTATGCATTGTCCATGTACTGTCTGTGAGAATACGAAGGCTTTCTCCAACTCTAAAACCCTTCACTTCCACCTGCTTGAGAAGGGTTTTATGCCACACTATAATGTTTGGACCAAGCACGGAGAAAGAGGGGTTATGATGGAAGACAACGAAGAAGAAGAGGATGATGACAACTACCCGCCCCCTGAATACGGTGCCCGATGATGATCTTCGCCGGGTCATTGTTGATGCACAGAGAGAATGCAAAAGTGAAAGGGAGAAGTTGAAGTTCGATCACATGTTAGAGGATCACAAAAAAGGGTTGTACCCAAATTGCGAAGATGACAACAGAAAGCTCGGTACCACACTGGAATTGCTGCAATGGAAGGCAGACAATGGTGTATCTGACAAGGGATTTAGTTCGCTACTGAAAATAATGAAGAAGAAGCTTCCAAAGGATAACGAATTGCCCGGCAGTACGTACGAAGCAAAGAAGGTTCTATGCCCTCTAGGATTGGAGGTGCAGAAGATACATGCATGCCCTAATGACTGCATCCTCTACCGCGGTGCGTACGAGGATTTGAACGCATGCCCGGTATGCGGTGCATTGCGGTATAAGATCAGAAGAGATGACCCTGGTGATGTTGAGGGCCAGCGCACCGGGAAGAGGGTTCCTGCCAAGGTGATATTTGCCATGTTGTAATATTTGTAGAAACTATGGATCAAAGAGACTTGGAACAAGAACAGTTGTTGGGGGAGATAATCCTCACCGGACGTGATGTCTTGTCGTTTCTCAACGACACCGATGGTCTGGAAGGAGACGATGACAATGGAGGAGGGACCTGTTGCAAAGTCCGGCGAGGTATATATATTAATTAAGCATGTGCTGACTAGCTAATTGATGCATTAATTGTTTTGGTATGTACATATATTAACTCTTCTTTCTTCTTTTATAGCCCTCTGGATCGAGCCAAACTTCGATAACGAGACGAGGCCCGAAGAGAAGGTTGCGCAAGGATGAAAGGTTCACGATCACAGCACTCGCGGACGATGGCCTACCGATTGAACTCAAGCGGACCAAGGACGCATTTTCTGCTCAGTGCGGAGCTATTGTTAGGGACAACATCCCGATCAGCATCAAGCAATGGAATAAGCCTAAGGACGACGACCCTGAAGTTTCTTATGTCACCGATAGACAGAAAGATGATCTTTGGACCTCGCTGAAGGCAAATTTCACCCTATCGCCAAAGGAGCTTCCGAATAAGCCAGGCCACTGGTCAAGGCGTGTGCTCTTAAGAAGATGGCAGATCTATTCAGGAGGTGGAAGAATGAGTTGAAATCAAAGTTTGTCGACAAAGGGAAGACTCCAGAATTCATCGGCCGATTTGAGAAGATAAGAGATCACTGGCCCGCATTTGTGGCCTACAAGACATCGGACAAGAGTAAGAAAATGTCAGAGACAAACAAGAACAATGCTGCAAAGAAGCATTATCACCATCAATAACAATGTGGGACAAAGCTGAGAATGACCTGATTGCTAAAGGGGTCGAACCAGAGACATTGAACTGGCCAGACCGTTCAAGGACTTGGTTCTTCGGGGTTGGGGGAACTTTGGACCCTGAAACAGGGAAGTGCCGTTGGACGGACGAGCAACTTGCAATACCCGTCAAGAAGCTTCAGAAGTATATCACCGCAGCGCAGGAAGGGACGTTCATTCCCGACAGAGAGAAGGATGAGCTGACTGAGGCCCTCGGGAATCCTGAGCACCCTGGACGAACATGAGGCACACCAGGCTCCGTTCCATGGAAGGTTGGGTTTCCCGACGCAGGCGGTTACAGAAGCCAGGAGAGAAAGAGGAAAGCGGAGCTGAGCGACATGCAGAAGCTCAATGCAAGACTAGAAAAGCTAGAGGAACTTGAGAGCCAGCGAGCTGCCGACCAACCATCTCAGCGGCACGAAGCTACCCCGCCATCTCAACGGAGAAACAGCGTGGCTTCCACGGAGCTCGTTCAGCCTGACTTCACGGCTCTTAGCTACCCCGTGGATACTATCACGGAGGCTCAACATTGCGAGCTTATGACGAAATTCCGGAACCTCACTTTCAAGGCGGTTGTCGGCTCTGTTGCACCTCCTCAACCCAACGGAACTTTTCACTGCCTTCCGATTCCACATGGCTATGCTGTTGTGACGGTGAATGAAGTAATGGAGGGATTTGAGGAGCTCGAGCTTGACCACCCTACAGGTGAAGGGGAGAATCAGCTGGTTCATGCTCTGAGGAGTACATGTCTATGGCGGAAGGAGTACATCAAGCTTCCAAACTGGACGCCTCCGCCTCCTCCTCCTCCTCCGGCGAGTCAGGGCACTCCGCCTCCTCCTCCTCCTCCTCCTCCGGCGAGTGATCAGGGCACTCCGCCTCCTTCTCCGGCTCCTCCGGCGCGTGAGGGCACTCCGCCTCCTCCTTCGCCTACTCCGGCGTGTCGGAGCAGTCCGCCTCCTCCTCCGCCTCGTCAGCAACGGCGGAAGATAGACGCCGCCGCTCTGGCTCCTCCGGCGCGTCGGAGCACTCCGCCTCCTTCTCCGCCTCGTCAGCAACGACGGAAGAGAGACGCCGCCGCTCCGGCGGGTAGCAGTACAAGCAGAGGTGGGAGGCAATTCAGATATGGTCCATCTCTCAAGGCTCTGGAAAAGTTACCATATGAGAGGACCGAGAAGGAAAACGAGGACATCTGTCGTGCCCAAGTGAGGGACCATTTTGCAAAGAAAACTCCACCTCCGAAGGAGAAGCCAGATCCGGTGAAAGTCAAGCGCACTATCGATGCCCTAAAGCGACCACCACCGCCTCCGCCGGATTCCAACTATGTCCGCTGTCTTAAAAAGACATATCAAGATGCGCGGTGGTCGGGAAGTACTTCCAGTGATGCAAGGTTAGCAGAACGAAGAAGTGGGAAAAAAATTCCCCAGCTCGGCGAACAGGCGAACCAATCGTGCCCCCCCGCTCAAGGTGTCTAGCGATATCGTCGCTAATCATCCGGGGATGGTGCCCGGTACCAATCCTGGTGATTACCTGAGCGATGATGTACAGTTTGAGCCGTTGGAGGTGGGCGAATTCAGATACCGGTACGAGCAGCCTCTCGTCAAACCTGATCATCCTCCTCTAACAACGATGATGCGAAGATTCCATGATTGGTACATGAAAACCTGCAGCGAGTCTGGGAAGGATACTTTGACGCTGAGAATTAAAGAGGAGCACGACCTCGTTGGAATGGAGCAGTTGTCTGTTGAATTTGACGAGTTATTCCAGTTATACAATCAAAAGGCCCTCGACAAAACAATCTTGACTTGCTACTGTCTGTAAGTACTACTTCTGTAATTAAGTCTCTATATATAGCTCAGCTCTTTCATTGCATGTATATATAATTATCCTCACTATATTATGCAGATTGAAGATCGTCGAATGCAGAAAAGCACAAATCTATGACATTGGGTTCATTAACCCAAATATCATACATGAGTTTACGGTTAAAAACAATGTCACACAAACCGAGGACAACTTGCTACAATCGTTGCTTACAAATCAAAACAAAGAGACAATACTCTTTCCTTACAACTTCCAGTGAGTGTTACTGTCTTGTGCATATTCGGTTTCCCTTATTACTCGAGGTTATAGTAATGTAATTGATGAGTTATGCATGCGTGCGCAGGTTCCACTATATTCTGCTAGAGATTAAGCTTGAGCGGGGAGTAGTAATCGTCTTAGACTCGAAACGAAAAGATCCCCAGGAATATGCGGACATGACTGAAATGCTCCAGAAGTAAGTTCAATGATCATTATCGCTTCATATCGGCAACTTTGTTCATTTCCTGATATCAAGTAATTATTTTCTTTGTCTGGCAGGGTTTGGAAAGAGTTCACCGCAATTGTTCCGGCACTGCCGAGGGAGCTGCGATTTACACACCCGAAAGTAAGTACTACTAGCTAGTTCCGCGCATCTCCCATTGATTCTAGTTTCATCAATACCATTTATCATGCTTGATTATCAATTTGATTGAACTCTATTTCTCGTAAAGTGCTTGTGGCAGGAAGCCGGGAATGATTTTTGTGGATACTACGTTTGCGAGTTCATCTACAACGCGACGACCCCTAAGCGGGGCTACTCTGAAAAACAATATGAAGCGCGTAAGCAATAATATTCACAATTTTATTTTATTACCATGATTTGTGTTGAGTTTCATTCATATATATGTATTGACCCCCTTCTTCAAATTAGATGTGGCAGATGCGGGATGAACTCCTACCACATGATCGCATACGAGCAATTCAAGAGGAATTGGCGGGATTCTTTCTTGACCACGTCATAAATAAAGCCAGAGAATACCATCTGGAATTTGACATTAGATGTTAGGGATTAATTGTAAGAGATCTTATATTGTATATATGTAGCTAGTAGCGCCGGATAGATATACGAAAACTTGTTGTTCGACCAATCTCTCGGAGAAAGAGAGGTCGATCACTTCTCTCTGTATATGTTCATGACGATCTTGTGTACTTAATGGTTCCTTCATTTGCTTACTAGCTAGCGTGTCGAGTTCTCTCTATAGTAGCTAGCGTCGACCAAGCACGGAGAAAGAGAGGACACTTCTCTCTATTAGCTAGCTAACACAATATGAAACCCCTAAATTAACCCTACAAAACCCCCTAAACCCCCCCCCCCCCCTTTCAAAAAAAACAAAAACCCCAGCTCCTGCCAGATGCTGACACGTGGATGCCTTTTGGTCCCGGTTGGTGTTACCAACCGGGACTAAAGGTCCTCCTGCCTGGGCTCCCCACAGCGGCCACGTGGAGCCCCTTCTGTCCTGGTTTGTAAGCGAACCGGGACTAAAGGTTTTGGGCTTTAGTCCCGACCCTTTAGTCCCGGTTCCAGAACCGGGGCTAATGGGCCTCTGGAACCGGGACAAATGGGCCGTTTTCTACTAGTGTTCGGAGCTCCTGAGCTTCCGATTCAGCTCGTCCAGCTCGGTTGCATTAACAGCCGCTGCCGATGACGAAGCATGTACACAAACAACCATATCAAGCTACGCGGGTTCACAACTTCCGAACTATCATAAATATGATCCTATGTCCGGTCCCCCTAAAGAATGTTAGACCGTTCCGAACAAATACTGTTTTATACATAGTTCGGATAATGATCTATGCTTGACCCCCAGGTAAGTTTTTCCAACCTTACCTAGGGCTCGGGGGCTGCCGTGTGTATTAATATTTCAAAGAACAGAGCATTACGTGGCTCACCTGAAAGCCCGTCAGGAGACCGTTGAAGGCCTCCTTCAGTCCACTGTCCACGGACTGAATGCTCTGCAATACCACACCCATAAGGGTGTGGTGCTCCCCGGAGATGGAGGCGCTTGACAGAGCCTCCCCCATTGCCGGCCACCCATTGGACGGTGGTGCCGGTGGAGATCGGTTGGCCCGATCCCCAACTGGAGATTGAATTGGTGCCTCCGGAGGCACGGTGCGCTCCGGAGACAACCTTGGAGGTGACTGGACATCTCCTCGTCCGGTCTTCTCAGTATCCTGGAGGGGCTTCTCCCCCCGGTCTTTGGCGGCCGAGGTGTTAGCCTCGACAATGACTTCATCGCCCCCACCTCCAGTGTCCGGCTCCAAAGGAGCTTAATGGGATGACACCTCCGCGGCATCCTTCGCGGCGCCCGGAGGAGAAGGGTGCGACGCGGTCCCGCTCTCCGCTAGCTCGGCGGGCGGGGTCTCCCCGTCCGAAACTTGATTGGTGGGGAGAACACGCGGTGGGCTACAAGTCAATAAGGCGCTCACATGTTAATCATATTCAAAACTTAGTGCTAATAGCTCAGGAAGTCTTCAGATCTTTACCTTCGAGCTGGGGGCTTGACCCTGAGGTTCCTTTGCGGAACCCTCTCGAACTCCTCAGACTCGGTATCCGAGTCCGAACTGTCGTCGGACAGGACCACCTGTGTCCGGCACGCTTTCTTCGGGGCGGGAGGAGGTACGTCCTTTGTGGCGTCCGATGACGCCACCCTCTTTCCTGCGAGGGGGGAATCGCCTCCACCCTCGCCCTCGCCTTCACCCTCATGCTCCTCCTCTTGATTCGAGGAGGCATGGGTTTCTTCGGCACAACCCTCGGCTGGTCCCTGATGCGCAGGCCTTCTCGGCCTGGTTTGTTCTTCTTCTCTTTCTTTTCTGGCGCCTTGTAAGGCCCCACGACGAGCATCTATGACAGCAGCTGGGACCTAGGGTCTTCGGGCTGTGGAGCCGGGCACTTGATGCCCGTGGCCTTGTTCAACCATTCCTGCGAAAGTGATCGGAAAGCACTTAGGTTTTCTTCAGGAAATCGGAGCCGATCTAATGAAATTATGTCATACCTCGGAAGGGGGTTTATCGGCGCGCAGACCCTGGTCCTCCTTCTTGGCCGGCCAGTTCTCCTGCGCCTTGAATAGCGCCTTCCATAGCTTCTCCCGTGTGGTGTGGAAGAGTTGACGAATTGTAGGCTCATCGTCAGTCCGATAAGTCCACATAGGAGAGCCCCGGCACTGGCAGGGGAGGATGCACCGCCGAAGCATCACCTGGACCACGTTGGTCAGCTCGACTCCGTCCTTGATCATGGAGGCTATGCCCCTCTGCAGGTCATCCACCTCGGTATCTGACCCCCAGTCGAGGCCCTTTCGGACCCATGAGGTCAATCTGGTCGGGGGGCCGGATCTGAATTCGGCAGGAACAGTTCCGCCCTCCTCCTTTGGCTCGGTGATGTAAAACCACTCTTTTTGCCAAGTCTTGATAGTGTCGATGAAGGTACCAGATGGCCATACTGCGCGTGGGAGCTTGCTGATGACTGCCCCGCCGCAGTCTGCGTGTGCGCCTGCGACACACTTCGGCTTGATGTTGAAGATCTTGAGCCATAGTCCGAAGTGTGGTTCGACCCGCAAGAAGGCCTCGCAGACGATGATGAAGGCCGATATATGCATGAAGGAGTTCGGCAGGAGGTCGTGGAAAGTCGAGTCCGTAGAAGAACACGAGGCCCCTCACGAAGGGGTGGAGCGGGAAGCTCAGTCCTCGGATGAAATGAGGAATGAAAACCACCCTCTCGCCTGGTTTGGGGGTGGGAATCACCTGGCCCTCCTCTGCGGCGCGGTGGAAGACGTTGGCCGGGAGGTAGCCGGCCTCCTTGAGGTCCCGGATGTCCTGGTCTGTGACTGTGGAAGCCTCCCACTTGCCATTGGAGCCTGAGACGGCCATGGCTGAGCTCGGAGGAGGAAAGGTGGGAAACCTAGATCTGGGCTCTGGAGGCTCCGGAGATTGGGGAAGCAGGGATGCGAATGGGAAGTGCGGTTAAGCCTTGGGGTTTCCTCCCCCTTTTATTAGACTTGTCGCCGGTTAGCCTCCCTTCACAGCGCCGTGAATCCCTCCGCTTTCCAAGACGTGCGTGCCGTTATACGCGCTTGCTTAAACATATCCCGTGTGAAACGGAGCACGATCTGTGTATTAATGGATCGTGCTGATGGAAACGGCCTCGAACCGTGAATCGATTTGTTACGACTGGTTCAGTGGTCGTGGTGGGCCGTGACCTTTCATCTGAAAGGTTGTCAGAGAGCACTATTGACTCCTTGACGTTTGGCCTTCAGGGCCGGGTTATACATGATGTTCGGACAATCTATGATCGGGAAAACTACACGCCGTCGGAGGCCGAGCTAAATTTGGCCGATCACTATTTGGAGAAAGGAACTCGCCTCGCAAGCCGAAGACTCTGAACATATGAAGCAGCTGGAGCTATGACCCTTGGCGTTGGAGGCTAGTTTGGGGGCTACTGAGGGAGTCCTGGATTAAGGGGTCCTCGGGAGGCCGACCTATTTATTATGGGCCGGACTGTATGGGCCGTTGGCCGGACACTGGAATGATCGAAGACCCTGTCTCCAAGAAGGAAGCTTCGAGGATCGTGGCGTTTTCTCCACGTTTGGAGTAGTGAATAGGCATGTTTATCCCTTCGACGTGTAACCGACCATGTGTAAACCCTAGGTACCCTCGGCGTCTATATAAGCCGAAGGGTTTTAGGTTGTAGAACAACAGAACTGATCTAGGGTTTTAGTCATACGATCTCGAGGTAGATCAACTCTGTAACCCTTATACCATCAATATAATCAAGCAGGACGTAGGGTATTACCTCCATAGGAGGGCCCGAACCTGGGTAAAACACTGTCCCCTTCGTCTCCTGTTACCACCGATTCTAGTCTCACAGCTCGGGACCCCCTACCCGAGATCCGCCGGTTTTGACACCGACAATATGATCATCATGTTTTTTTTCCAGAAATTACCTCAGAGGCTATGTGTGAGCTGTGGCATCGAGCTGGATGAAGAAGGCATTGCTGGACTACGCCTTACCACAAGGGGCTCCGTCACCACCTGTGCTTACGCAGTGGACACGGACGGGTGCACTATCTTCAGTGCGGCTGGGTGGAGCAACTTCCTCGCTCGCAAGAATCTCCGGGTTGGACAGGCGGTGTTAGTCACTATCAGGAACACCCCACGCCATGACTTGAGGATGATGATCGTTTTCGACATCCTTTAACTATGCTATAGCTAGTTTGCTCATGTTTGTGAGGATTGTATAATGGGTACTTATTATTAACTCTAGCTAGCTAGTACTGCTTGTGAGATTGACACTTATTATTAACTGGATGCATTGTTCTATTGGGCTAATTCCTCGTGTGCAATGCAAAATGCTAAATGTTATGTGCAATGCAAAATGCAAAATGCTAAATGTTACCTGATGTGATTTTTATTTTTTTTGGCTGCACAAAACGTTCCTGCACGCCGCTAGGTGAGCGATTATAGTGGTGGCGTTGGCTACGTGGCACGCCATCAGCGTGTAGAATACCGCTGACGTGGGACCCGACGCCACCATTACTTTTTAACAATGGCGCCATATTAGTGGCGTCGGCCTATTACGCCAGCACAACCTTTTTCGCCACGCCATAGCTAGGCTTTTCTGCACTAGTGCATTTTTTAGTGTGGGTCCCCCTTTCAGTGACCTCCACCACCCTGTCCCCCACGACCGATGCAGGATGTCGAGGTATGTCCTCTGCGGCGGCCACAGTGGAGGGAGCTCGGGGAAGTAGGCCAACCGGGCGGGGACGACAGGATCTGACGAGCGGCGAGGGCTAAATAATGCGCCTCTCGAGTACGAACCCCGGCCATGGCGGCACGGATCCTTGCTATGCATTGGCGGCGGCGGCGGGGAGGGGCTCCGGCTACCATGTCCGGCCATTGGGGGGACAGGGGCGGTGGGGAACGGCCAGGGACGCGCCGGCGGCAGACCGAGGGGGAGAAAAGAAGACAGAGGAGGGAAAAAGAGGGAGAGATTGTTTACTCGGCTGCCGAGCGGTGGAGTAAATATAGGGAGATGAGCGACGTCTAAGTATAATTTTTACTGCACTAGCCCCGATTAGGGATCGGCTAGGTCCTGATTAGAGGAGTAAAACCGGGATCTAACTCACTATTGTTCTACTCACATGGAGAACCCACTTTGTTGTGCTACTCAAATATAAGCATCACCGAACACGCTACTTAAATACTTTCAGGAGTTAAAGTGGATAAGGGTTCGGCTGTCTGGTTTAACTCCAAAAAATTGAAGGACTTATACGGTTTTCAGGGATCGTTAGAGACGCTCTAACTATACTTCGGTATGCCAAGCCGCCTCGCCGCCGCCACGCCCCGCGCCGAGCGTCGCGCTGCACCCCGTCGGAGAGGAATCGAAGATGCCCCCCCCCCCCCCCCCCCCGCCGCCTACGCAAGCCAGGCTTTGCCTGGCCGCGCACGCGGGCGGCGGCGAGGGAGAGGGAAGGCGGGGAGGGGGCCGCAAGCGGCGGCGGCTAGGGTTTCGCCCTGCCGCTCGCGGGAGCAGGTGGGGCGAAGGGGAAAGGGCTCCCGATCTAGCTCCCCTATAGTGCCATTTAGCGCACTACTGAGGTTCGGCTAGTTATAATATCCCGCTATTGAATACTCCCTCCGTTCCTAAATATAAGTTTTTTTAGAGATTCAATATGGACTACATACGGCACAAAACGAGTGAATCTATACTTTAAAATATGTCTATATACATATGTATATAGTCTATATTAAAATCTTTAAAAACCTTTATATTTAGAAACGGAGGGATTAGTCTGGTACTTTGAAGTAGAAAGGCGTGTCTAATTCTAACAGTCATCTTGACGAGTCACTCTCAGAGCATACAAATGCTGACTCGTGACGTGACGAAACATATACCGACTGAGTGAGAAGATCTCGTCTTGGAGACTAAACATGGAGAAACGATTGTGGTGGTAAATTTACGTTGACGAGAGCAAGCTAGAGACAACCAAACGCTAGTAGAGATCATGGTTTCTATTGCTCTTTCCTCTAGTATCCTTTTGTATCCTCTAGACAACCAAACGACTGGTTCGCTGCATCTAAGGACAGTATGAAAACAGCAGCGCAGAACGGTCTCCCGCGTAGGTTACGCTACCTGTGACTGAGACGGATATACGTTTACACACAGGATCAGTCTTATCGTTACTGTGTGTCGTTGATTCATGTAAAAAGCAAAAGGGTATTTTTGTTTCTCTAAAGAGAAAAATATACTTTTGGTTCACCATGGCAAAGTCTAGGTCAAGTTACCTCAACTTTAAAACTGGACAACTTATACCTTAACTCTTGATGAAAAAAGGTTTCTCCGTTTTATATTATAAAGCAACAACCACCGAAACAACGAACATGTAGCAAGTCTCAGGTTCAACACACACACACACAAAGGCGCCAAATCGCCAGGCAACATAACAGTTTTGCTGGGAAAACAACACAACAACCCCCAAACATAAACTACAAGCTAATCTGGCTCCGGTGGAGGCGGAGGTGATGGAGGGGCGAGCATGGAGGCGGTTGAACGGAGCTCGGTGGCGATACTGTCGATGAAGTCTCATTCCTGTCGCTTGCTATAAGCGGTCTCCAAAGTTGTAGAAAACCACACACATCCTAACTCTTGAAGCCGGAGAAGTTCAGTCCCTTGCCTTGTTAAATTGTGATCCAAATTCTACCGTGTTAGACTAGACGTAGTACAAACCGTGTGGGCTTTTACGTTGACGTCGACGCGCATGAGTACAACTCGTTTACTTGTCCTCCAAAGACTCTTATGTGTTGCCCCTCATATATACTCCATGTAGTCGCACCTAAAGACGGCCTATCGTCTCGTGCTTATAATACTCCTCCATCATAGTGATTGTGCCTTCGTACATCTGTGGTTTTCTTCCGCAAGGGTTTCCACGTAAAAATCCATGTCTCTCGTGTCTTGTTGATCACTTTTTATATAACATGTCTCAGCTGACCCATTTACTTGTAGCCCCAACTCTTGAAACTGGACAAGTTTAGATAGATGCTTTCTAATTAATCTTTTTAGTTTTGAGAGTAATCTCACCACATAAAAGCATCTCTAGTCTATCCCTTATCATGTAATTAATGTTTTGAAGAAACAAGACAAATTTTGTGAAAAGATCACCTGGGACAAAAAGGTCCTACTACTCGAGTCTATCAAACACCGTGTTCCAGTTGTGTTTCTAGCATGCATGCATATGATTATGACGTGACTAGCATTGTGGAGGTGGTGCCGTGGATGGTCAAAACTTGGAGAGACGTGGTGTGGTTGCCTGTTGGACGTCTACCTCTCCCGCGTGATTGTATCGACCGGTGGGACGGGGAAGGCTGCTACACGTGGCCTGTTCAGCGGTAGCTATGAGGAGAGGGACAACTTGGTGGACCGTTGAGCTGGTGCCACGTTTTTTCTTTTTTTGAGATAAGCTGGTGCCAACGTTAACGTACGTATACTAATTGAATACGAAGAGGTCATCATGCATCCAGCTGGAAGACTTGGCTTGACTTGGAGAGATAAGCACCAATTTCCCTATTGCACCAAGTTCAGTGCACCGCAGATATGCATATGCTTTTGCCGCTTCTACCCGGCCTGGCTGCTTATAAAGGAACCGAGGTTGTGATGCTAACCTGATCAAATGAGATCGGCATGCATGGCGGACCTCGTGCAGAAGCTCATGCTAGAGACCACGCCTCCTCGGGCATGGTTTCTCTTCCTGCTCCCCCTCCTCCTCTTGCTGTCTCTGCACCACTGGTTCACCAGAAAGACAGGATCATCAACAGGGCAGTGCCTCCCGCCTTCGCCGCCAGCGCTGCCCATCATCGGGCACCTGCACCTCGTGGGCACCCTCCCGCATGTCTCCCTCCGCGGCCTCGCCAGGAAACACGGCCTCGACGTGATGCTCCTCCGCCTGGGCGCCGTGCCGACCCTCGTCGTGTCGTCGCCGCGCGCCGCCGAGGCGGTGCTGCGCACACACGACCACGTCCTGGCGTCGCGGCCACGCTCTGTTGTCCCTGACATCATCATGTACGGCTCCTCCGACATCGGCTTCGCGCCCTATGGCGACTACTGGCGGCAGGCGAGGAAGCTCGTCACCACGCACATGCTGAGCGTTAAGAAGGTGCAGTCTTTCCGCAGCGCCGCCATCGAGGAGGTACCGATTCTAAATTCTAATGATCGTGCAATTTTCGGCATGTCTCTCGTGAAAAAAAGACTGCCATATGTTCCACGTCTCTCGTGAAAGAAAGAAATGACTTCCATGTTGTCCTCTGATAATTAACAATTACTACTTATATGACTGGTGGCTTCTCATAATTTAAGATGCATGCTGTAATCTCATAGGTCAGCATGGCGATGGCCAAAATCAACGAGGCAGCCACAGCCGGTGGTACAGTCGACATGAGCGAGCTGCTCAATGCATTCTCGAATGACATGGCGTGCCGTATCGTATCAGGCAAGTTCTTCCTGAAAAATGGACGGAGCAAGTTGTTCCGGGAACTCATCGAGGACTCCTCGCGGCTTCTGGGTGGGTTCAACTTGGAGGAGTACTTCCCAGCATTGGGCAGGGTAGGAGTGCTTAAGAGGGCAGTTTGTGCCAAGGCCGAAAGAGTGAGGGACAGATGGGCCGATCTGTTGGACAAGGTGATCGACGATCGTGTGAGCAAGCTCAAGTCAGCGTCTGATCACAATAAGGATGGTGACTTTGTAGATATTCTGCTATCTGTGCAGCAGGAGTATGATCTCACAAGAGAGCACATGAAAGCTCTCCTCACAGTAAGTACAGATAATGAGCAATTTTAACATGGTCTCTCCTACCTTTTCTTTTCACACGGGAAGTAAGAAGGTAAGAGTTGCTTAGAAGCACTGATCAATGAAATCAACTGCTCAGATCTATTAGGAACTCTTACCCCTCATGCCAATAAAGGAGGTAAGAGGGACCATGTTAAAATTTGCAATAGATAATACCTTTCAAATTATATACCTTGATTTGTATATGTATTTCGTTATCCCCTAACTAATTGTTATCCACAGGATGTATTTTTTGGTGCAACAGACACGTCGTCTAATGTCCTCGAATTCACCTTGGCTGAGCTCATGCGGAGGCCAGAGTTCATGGCCAAGCTACAAGACGAAGTAAGGAGTATCGTACCCCGGGGACAACATATTGTGAGCGAAACTGACATGAACAACATGGTGTACCTAAGAGCAGTAATAAAAGAGTCTCTCAGGCTGTATCCCGTTGCGCCTCTCCTTGCTCCGCACCTTGCCATGGCTGATTGTACCATCGATGGATACATGGTTCCTGCTGGGACGCGTGTCGTCGTTAATGCATGGGCCATTGGGAGGGATTCAAGATCCTGGGAGGATGCGGAAGAGTTCATACCCGAAAGATTTACAGATGAAGGCAACGCTAGGAATGTCAACTTCAAGGGGAATGATTTTCAGTTCTTGCCGTTCGGGGCAGGACGAAGGATATGCCCTGGTATAAATCTCGGAATCGCCAATGTTGAGCTTATGTTGGCAAACCTCGTGAACCATTTTGACTGGGAACTGCCGATTGGAATTGAGAGAAAAGATATCGATATGACAGAGGTGTTTGGGATAACCATTCGTAGGAAGGAGAAACTATTGTTGATTCCAAAATCACGCTTGTAAAATCAAGCCAAGCTAAATACTTTGTGTTATCAATATAACGGTTTTCATGGGAAGAAGGTGTTACCAGGGATAATGGTATCAATAAATAAGCCAATTCTTCCTTGTGTAGCTACAAATATTGTTGTTTAGAAGGTTGACAATCGTCAATGCACATGTTTGACCACTACTTTTATCATTACATACATATGAAATAAAAGAGAAAAAACATAACGTCAAAGTACTTTTTAATACACTAGCATGGTTGCCTGCACAAATGCACGCGTAACATGTTAGTCGTCTATTACTTTTGTGATTCAAATTTCTTATTGTTATCATATACAATATAACATCCAATGGGACAATACGAAATGAAAACTGACATACTTAATAGACTGTAAAAATTATATGCGTAGGTTCAGCCACAAGAACCCTAAATCATACCAATACCAAGGCAATGAATCTCTAAACTTGTAAACGGCTCTGGAAAAAAAATCAGCACATATATCGTACACGCATCTTCCATGACACATATTTTCAGCGTTAAAGTTGATTCACAGCTCAGGAAACAAAGTCTAAATACAATTATACAAATGAGTAGAACATGCATCTACGATGGCACAAATTTCCAGATCTAAATTTGATCTGCAGGACGCTACGGAACAAGTTTAGATCTAAATGTTTGTGTCATTGTACATTGAGGGTGTATATATGTGCAGTTAGGATTTAGTGACTGCGGGGTACGGTGCCCCATAATTTCTGTCTGTTAGATGTCAATTGTATGGTGGTCGAGTAAATACTGTTGTGCCTTGCTAAGAGAGCGAAATTGGGAAAAATGGCATGTCGAGCTGAGCTTTATTGTGTTGCATGCAAGAATCCCTGACAACGACAACTTCTGTAAATCAAGCTAGGTGCATTGTGTTGCATGCTTGCATGCCTGGCAGAAGCTAAGTACACAATGTTTATTCGCAGCCCAACAACTTATTTTTCTCGCAACGAGCTCTTCAAGACAATACTATATCATATGGTTATATTTTGACGAACTTTTATTCAAAAGCAACCTAAGTAATGCATAAAGCAACTTTAGCGCTATAGAAACCAACTTCGAAACTGTAGTGTTGCATGAAGCAACCTAAGTGCTCGCACACAACCCACCATCATTCCGATCACTGCTGCTACTTCCGGCAATCCAATTCCCTACACCACATGCGTGGCAGTACGTGAGAGCACACCTACGGAACCCCGCCCTTTCAGGTCCTGCGCGAGGAGAAGAGGCGACTGCTCGCTGGTGTTCACGTTTGTCCTCAATTTCGATTACTTCATCTAATTCCTTAACATCACCATGTCTGAAGACTCTGAAATGGAGAAGAAGGTTGCCGAGGATGCGGTCTCAACCGCCGCGGCTTTGAGTTGGCCAAGAGGAGGGTATAATTGGTTATATGAATTAAACCAATCAGAAAATTGCTAATTTATCCGACAACCACCGCCGCCGCCTCTCTGTGTCTGCACGCAAGATCTTGGACACTGTTGACAGTAAGCGATGGCGTCCTCGGGCTAAGATATAGTGGAGGGATGGGGGAGAAGGAAGGCTGCAGCAATAGTGAGGTTTGCCGGATCGAGTAGCTGGGAGGGTGAACCCCTGCGGTCGTACGAGCGGAAGGAGATACGCTCGCCAGGATTGCCATCAGAAGTCTCCGCTCTAGACTCTCCTGTTAATTCTCTCTATATGTCCCATTATGCAATAATTTTAAACCAGATAATTTTTAACAAAAAAAAATAAAGAATGACACAAATCTTAGAGCAACAACCGATGGGTGGATGGTGTATCCCTGTATATCCATGTACGGTAGAAAAACCACTTTCATAGGAAGTGTAGCGCATGAGTTAGCTACCTTGGATAGGTTCTCTCCTCCTAATACAGTACTTGGCTAGATTCGGCCATATGCCTGTAAAGGATGCAACCATTCCGATAAATGAATAAAGAAGGTTTTGAAGTCCAAAAGAAAAAACAACCGACGATGAATATATACGTCGACGGTGTATCTCTGTATATCCATGCGCGGTAGAAAAACCACTCTTGGACAAAAATCTAGCCTATCAAAACACCGTGTTCCACTTTTCTTCCTCACATGCAATATCTTTTTACAGTGCCGTGGATGGCCAAAACATGGAGTCCCGTGGTGCGCTTGGGCTCCTACTTCTCCCGCGTGATTGATTGAATTCCACGACCACCGGGCTGGACTGGACGAGCGACTGATTGAGAACGATTGTACGACGTGTTAATCCATCTGGAAGACTAAACGTGGACCCTGCATTACACGCCAGCACCAATATTGCTCCAAGTTCAGTGCACCACAGATATGTATCTAGTATACTTTTAAGCAACTGAGGTTGTGGTGCTAAGTGCTAACCCGAAGCTGGTCCTGCTTTTCCCGCGTGACTGAATTCCACGATCGGCGCCAATGACGACCTACGGAGGAGGAGCTGCTGGCTTGGCTAGATGAGTGAGTGTCAGCAAACGACGTATATTGATCGAGTACGAAGCTTGGCTAGAGCTCATGCATCTGGAAGACTAGACTTGACTTGGAGACAGTTAGGTCACCATCACAAATATCTCGCTGCAAATTCATTGCTCCAAAGATATTCATATACTATATGTTTTTGTCCTTCTTTACTTTGCCTGGCTGCTTATAAGCCACTGAGCTCGTGATTTGTCCGGCAGAGCACCAGAGAGAGTACTTACTGGGCCAGTCAGTCCCGACGTCGATTCGCCATGGCCGATCTCCTGCAGAAACTTGTGCCAGAGACCCTTCCACCGGCATGGTTGTTTCTCTTCCTCTTCTTCCTCGTGTTTGTGCATTACTGGTTCAGTAATAAGTTCAGTGCAAAAAGGCAGCGCCTCCCGCCTTCGCCGCCGGCGCTGCCCATCATCGGACATCTCCACCTCATCGGTTCCCTCCCCCACGTCTCCCTCCGCGGCCTCGCAAGGAAGTACGGCCCCGACGTGATGCTCCTCCGTCTGGGCGCCGTGCCCAACCTCGTCGTGTCCTCCGCGCGCGCCGCGGAGGCCGTGCTGCGCACTCACGACCACGTCTTCGCTTCACGGCCCCACTCCGTCGTCTCCGACACCATCATGTACGGTTCGTCGGACATCGGCTTCGCGCCATACGGTGAGTACTGGCGGCAAGTGAGGAAGCTCGTCACCACCCACATGCTGAGCGTCAAGAAGGTGCAGTCGTTCCGCGGCGCCGCCGCGGAGGAGGTACTGATTTTCAATTATCTTGCAATTTCAAGGCGCTGACAGACATGTTTTTAGGATCTTGCTCTGATTATTCTCGTACTGATTTGGACTCGTGAGAAACAAAATAAAGGAAAATGACTTTCATGCTGTCCTCAGCTAACAGTTACTTCCTCGGTCCCTCCATCCGGGTTTATTAGTTTCGCTCATAGATTCTGTTTAAATTTTATGATTAAATAAATTAATAAAATATAAACTTTATGTATAAAAATGATTCCATCTGAAACTTCTTTTGAATATTAATCTAACGCTAGTAACAAATTTTGACCCAAAATACGAGGGAAACTTATATATTAACCCGGACCGAGAAAGTACCACATGTGTAAATGTTAGCTTCTCATACTTAGGACCCATGCTATTATAGGTCAGCATGGCGATGGCCAAGATCAACCAGGCAGCAGCTGACGATGGTGCGGTGGACATGAGCGAGCTGCTCCACACATTCGCGAATGACATGGCGTGCCGCATCGTGTCGGGAAAGTTTTTTCTCAAAGATGGTCGAAGCAAGTTGTTCCGGGAACTCATCAAGGATACCTCACGGCTGCTAGGCGGGTTCAATTTTGAGGAGTACTTCCCGAGATTGGGTAGGGTAGGAGTGCTTAAGAAGGCGGTTTGTGCCAAGGCCGAAAGAGTGAGGAACAGATGGGCCGATCTGTTGGACAAGGTGATCGACGATCGTGTGAGCAAGCACAAGTCAACATCTGATCACAAGGATGACGATTTTGTGGATATTATGCTGTCCGTCCAACAGGAGTATGATCTCACAAGGGAGCATATGAAAGCTCTCCTGACAGTGAGTACAGATAATACCTTTGAAACTAAACAAGTTGATTCGTATATATCTTTCATTATCCTAATCAATTGATATACACAGGATGTATTTTTTGGTGCAATAGACACATCAGCTAACGCCCTCGAATTCACCATGGCTGAGCTCATGAGGAGGCCACACCTGATGGGGAAGCTACAAGATGAGGTGAGGGGTATCGTACCCAAAAGACAAGAAATTATCAGTGAAACCGACATGAACAACATGACATACCTAAGAGCGGTCATAAAAGAGTCACTCCGGCTACATCCTCTTGCTCCTCTCCTTGCTCCACACCTTGCCATGGCTGACTGCATCATCGATGGATACATGGTTCCTGCTGGGACGCGTGTGGTCGTCAATGCGTGGGCCATTTGTAGGGATCCGAGCTCCTGGGAGTACCCGGAAGAGTTCATTCCTGAAAGATTTACAGATGAAGGCAGCACTATGCATGTCAACTTCAAGGGGAATGATTTCCAGTTCTTGCCGTTTGGAGCAGGACGGAGGATGTGCCCTGGTATGAACCTCGGAATAGCGAATGTCGAGCTTATGTTGGCAAACCTTGTGTGCCATTTTGACTGGGAACTTCCGCTTGGGGTTGGGAGAAAAGACATTGATATGACAGAGGTGTTTGGGCTAACCGTCCGTCGGAAGGAGAAACTATTGTTGATTCCAAAATCACGCATGTAGCTGCAAAAATAAAACTAAGCTAAATATTGTGTTGTATCGGTATAATGCTTTTCTTCTTAAAGAAGGTGTTATTGGCAATAATGGTACAAATAAATAATGGTAATTCTTCCTTCTTATAGCTACACGTATTGTTATTTACTCCCTTTGTATCGGTGTATTAGTCATCTTAGGTTGTGCACCTCGGCCACGGCCACACCCAGGCTACGCCCCGGCACTACCGGAATAAAGCTCGACGCCGACGGCCTAATCTATGCCGACGGTGGCCGTAGGCATCGTCGGATCTATCCCGACGGCTCCGGTCGAACCGTAGGCGTAGAAAAGCCGTCGGCGTCCCCCTATCTATCCCGACGGTGGCCGTAGGCACCGGAAGGCCGTCGGCGTATCTTCAACTATCCCGACGGCCCCTGTCGGCGTAAACGGGCCGTCAGCATAGAAATGACCTAGACAGGCCGGGAACAAACGGCGAGCTGACGACGTTAGAACTACGCCGACGGCTTTGACGACGGCCGTCGGCATAGATACGCCGACGGTTTAACCGTCGGGGTAGACTTCATCCACGTCATCAATCTGCGATGCTGGCCACGTCATCGATCCGAGTCGCGGCTGGCGGGGCGTCGCTGGCATATCTACGCCGACGGCCTAACCGTCGGCAAATAATTTTTTCTGTTTTCTAATTTTTTTTCCCTGTTTTTAAGTTTTTATTATTTTCCTAAATTAATTTTTGATTAACTTCATGTTCTTTTGCATATAGGTCCCTATACTTTACTGAATTCACAAAAAAATGATAATTACGTCCATTTTGACAAGTTTTATATGTTTTTTACAAGAATCTTGAAAGTGGTAGATCCGCCGGTCAATTGTGGCAGGGTTTGACGGGACGGGGGACTTTGGGGGATAGCTATGCCGCGAGGTCTTGCGCTGGGCCCTCTTACGTACACGGCCCGAAATGTGGTAGCGTGACCCCCCTCACGGACGTCGCTGCCGCCGTCACTCAGAGGGTGGAAACGACCACGTCGGGTAGACACGGAGGGAATCTTGCGGTCGGTTGGGCCCGGACCTTGATCCGAAGTGTACCTATGGGCTCGCCGATGACAGCCAGGTGGAAATGTCCCTCGGTCAAACCCCGTTCGGTGAAAGTCAAAGGGGTAGATCCGTCCGGTCAACAGTGTCAGTGTTAGACGGGACGGGGTACTTTTGGGGGGTAGCTATGCCACGAGGTCTTGCGCTGGGCCCTCTTAGACGTCCCGAAATGTGGTGGCGGGTGCAACCACCCGGCACGCGGCTCCGTAGCGTGACCCCCCTCACGGACGTCGCTGCCGCCGTCACTCGGAGGGTGGAAACGACCATGTCGGGTAGACACGGAGGGAATCTTGCGGTGGGTTGGGCCCGGACCTTGATCCGAAGTGTACCTGTGGGCTCGCCTATCACAGCCAGGTGGAAATATCCCTCGGTCAAACCCCGTCCGGTGAAAGTCAAAGGGGTAGATCCATCCGGTCAACAGTGTCAGGGTTAAACGGGACGGGGGACCTGGAGGGGGGCTATGACGTGAGATCTTGCGCGAGGCCCTCTTACACGTGTGGAAGAGTGGTGACAGGTCTAAGCACCCGATACGCGGCTCCGTAGCGTGCCCCCCCTCACGGACGTCATGGCCACGCGGCCCAAAACGAACCAAATGAGCCTGCAAGGCACACCGGCGCTACATCCCTGCCAGGCCCCAGATACGGCCGACCGCGCCCCGGCCAAGCTCCGCTTCACCCCCATGTGCCCACCCTGCAGGCCCCAGATCTGGCCGCGTAGGCCTCTACCACCCTCCACCACCGCCAACAAGTGTGCCGACGAGCAGGCAAACGTCGGTCACCAAAAAACTAGACAAATCCCGCAAGATCCGCTCGCACACATGCTCACGCGCCGATCACCACGCCCACCCCGCCATCCGTACGTGAAGAAGATCTCCTCCGCCGTCGCAAAGAGGCCGATGCCCCCTGGAGCCGACAAATGGCCCGCACCACCAGCCGGGTGCGGCCACCGCGCCACACACCACCAAAAAACGAACGGGAACGCCCCGCCACCGCCATCCCTGAGACGTGTGCGGTCTTCGCCGACAGTCTCTCCGGCGGCAGCAAAGCGGGAATGGGGCGAGCACTAGTGGAAAACGGCCCATTTGTCCCGGTTCCAGAGGCCCAGTTGTCCCGGTTCTGGAACCGGGACTAAATCCCAAAACCTTTAGTCCCGGTTCGCTTACAAACCGGGACAGAAGGGGCTCCACGTGGCCGCTGCGGGGAGCCCAGGCAGGAGGACCTTTAGTCCCGGTTGGTAACACCAACCGGGACCAAAAGGCATCCACGCGTCAGCATCTGACAGGAGCTGGGGTTTTTGTTTTTTTAAAGGGGGGTTAGGGGGTTTTGTAGGGTTAATTTAGGAGTTTCATATTGTGTTAGCTAGCTAATAGAGAGAAGTGTCCTCTCTTTCTCCGTGCTTGGTCGACGCTAGCTACTATAGAGAGAACTCGACACGCTAGCTAGATGAAGGAACCATTAAGTACACAAGATCGTCATTAACATATACAGAGAGAAGTGATCGACCTCTCTTTCTCCGAGAGATTGGTCGAACAACAAGTTTCCGTATATCTATCCGACGGTACTACATATATACAATATAACTTCTTTTACAATCCCTAACATCATCTACCTAAGATCCAATCACAAATCCGCATGGTATTCTCCGTCTTTAGGTACGACGTGGTCAAGAAAGAATCCCGCCAATTCCTCTTGAATTGCTCGTATGCGATCATGTGGTAGGAGTTCATCCCGCATCTGCCAGATCTAATTTAAAGAAGGGGGTCAATACATGCATATATATGAATAAAACTCAACACAATTGATGGTAATATATAAAATAAAATTGTGAATATTATTTACGTACTTCAAATTGTTTGTCAGAGAAGCCCTGCTAAGAGGTCGAGTGGCGAATGAACTCACATACGTAGTATGCACATAAAACAGTCCCTTCTTTCTGGTACAAGCACTTTACGAGAATAGAGTTCAATCAAACAGATAAGCAAGCATGGTAATGATATATTGATGAAAATTTGAATCAATTAGAGATGCGCGGAACTAGCTAGTACTACTTACTTTGGGCTGCGTAAATCGCAACTCTTTGTTTAGACCGGGAACCTTTCGGGTGAACTTCTTCCAAACCCTGCCAGGCAAAGAAAATGATTACTTGATATCAGGAAATTAACGAAAGTTGCATGCCGATATGGTCCCGGTATTGACTGAACTTACTTCTTGAGCATTGCAGTCATGTCTGCATAATCCTCGGGATCTTTACGACTCGAGTCTAAGACAGTTACTAATGCCCCGTCAAGCTTAATGGATAGTAGAATAAAGTGAAAACTGCGTACGCATATATAACTCATCAATTACATTACTTAACCTCGAGTAAGCAAAACCGAGTATACAGAGAAGACAGCAACACTCACTTGAACTTGTAAGGAAAGAGTATTTCCCTTTTGTTTTGATGTATAAGGAACGACTTTAGCAAGTTCCCCTCGGTCTCTTTGATTGAGTTTCGTACCGTCCATTCTTTTACGGCATCTGGGCTAATGAACCCAATGTCAAAGATTCCTATTTTTTTGCATTCGACGATCTTCAATCTACATAATATAGTGAGGATAATTATATATACATGCAATGAACGAGCTGAGCTAGAGACTTAACTATAGAAGTAATACTTACAGATAGTAGGCAGTCATGAGTTGTTTGTCGAGGGCCAGTTGATTGTATAACTGAAATAACTCCAGAAATTCAATAGGCATCACGGGAAGTCCAATGAATTCGTGCTCTGGTTTCACTGCCACATATATAGTGTCTCACCCAGACTCCCTGCAGGTTTTCATGTACCACTCATGCAATTTGTACATCATCGTTGTTAGAGGAGGATGATCAGGTTTGACGAGAGGCTTCCCGTGCACGTATTTATATTCTTCTTTTGTTACCTCAGCCGTTTCAAAAATTACATCATCCCCCAAGTAATCACCAGGATTGGTACCGGGCAGTAGCACCGGATGATTAGCGACGATATCGCTAGACACCTTGAGTGGGGGGCACGATTGCTTCTCCTGTTCGCCGAGCTGGGGAATTGTTTTTCCACTTCTTCATTCTGCTAACCTTGCATCACTGGAAGCACTTCCCGACCGCCGCGCTTCTTCATATGTCTTATGAATAATGCGGTCATATTTGGATTGCGGCGGAGGCGGTGGTGGTCGCTTCGGGGCATCGATAGTGCGCTTCACTTTCATCGGATCTAGCTTCTCCTTCGGAGGTGGAGTATTCTTTGCAAAATGATCCCTCACTTGGGCACGACATATGTCCTCGTTTTCCTGCTCGGAACTCTCATATGGTAACTTTTCCAGATGCTTGAGAGATGGACCGTATCTGAATTGCCTCCCGCCTCTGCTTGTACTGCTAGCCGCCGGAGCGGCGGCGTCTCTCTTCCGTCGTTGCAGACGACGCGGAGTGCTCCGACGCGCCGGAGGAGCCGGAGCGGCGGCGTCTGTCTTCTGCCATTGCCGGCGAGGCGGAGGAGGAGGCGGACTGCTCCGACGCGCCGGAGTAGGCGAAGGAGGAGGCGGAGTGCCCTCATGCGTCGGAGGAGCCGGAGAAGGAGGCAGGGCGCCCTGATCACTCGCCGGAGGAGGAGGACAAGGAGGAGGCGGAGTGCCCTGACTCGCCGGAGGAGGAGGAGGAGGCGGAGGCGTCCAGTTTGGAAGCTTGATGTACTCCTTCTGCCATAGACACGTACTCCTCAGAGCACGAACCAGCTGATTCTCCCCTTCACCTGTAGAGTGGTCAAGCTCAAGCTCCTCAAATCCCTCCATTACTTCATCCACCATCACAACAGCATAGCCATGTGGAATCGGAAGGCAGTGAAAAGTTCCGTTGGGTTGAGGAGGTGCAACAGAGCCGACAGCCGCCTTGAAAGTGAGGTTTCGGTATTTCGTCAAAAGCTCGCAATGTTGAGCCTCCGTGATAGTATCCATGGGGTAGATAGGAGCCGTGAAGTCAGGCTGAACGGGCTCCGTGAAAGCCACGCTGCTTCTCCGCTGAGATGGCGGGGTAGCTTCTTGGGTAGCTTCGTGCCGCTGAGATGGTTGGCCGGCAGCTCGCTGGCTCTCAGCTTCCTCTAGCTTTTGTAGTCTTGCATTGAGCTTCTGCATGTCGCTCAGCTCTGCTTTCCTATTTCTCTCCCGGCTTCTGTAACCGCCTGCGTCGGGAAACCCAACCTTCCACGGAACGGAGCCTGGTGTGCCTCGTGTTCGTCCAGGGTGCTCAGCATTCCCTAGGGCCTCAGTCAGCTCGTCCTTCTCTCTGTCGGGAATGAACGTCCCTTCCTACGCTGCGGTGATATACTTCTGAAGCTTCGTGACAGGTATTGCAAGTTGCTCGTCCGTCCAATGGCACTTCCTTGTTTCAGGTTCCAAAGTTCCCCCAACCCCGAAGAACCAAGTCCTTGAACGATCTGGCCAGTTCAATGTCTGTGGTACGACCCCTTTAGCAATCGGGTCATTCTCAGCTTTGTCCCACAACGGTCGGGCTTTGAGGTAGCCACCTGACCCCGTGTGATGGTGATACTGCTTCTTTGCAGCATTGTTCTTGTTTGTCTCTGACATTTTCTTACTCTTGTCCGATGTCTTGTAGGCCACAAATGCGGGCTAGTGATCTCTTATCTTCTCAAATCGGCCGATGAATTCTGGAGTCTCCCCTTTGTCGACAAACTTTGATTTCAACTCATTCTTCCACCTCCTGAATAGATCTGCCATCTTCTTAAGAGCACACGCCTTGACCTGTGGCTCTATAACTGGCTTATTCAGATCCTCCTCTGGCGGTAGGGTGAAATTTGCCTTCAGCGCGGTCCAAAGATCATCTTTCTGTCTATCTGTGACATAATCACCTTCAGGGGCATCGTCCTTAGGCTTATTCCATTGTTTGATGCTGATCGGGATGTTGTCCCTAACAATAGCTCCGCACTGAGCAGAAAATGCGTCCTTGGTCCGCTTGGGTTCAATCGGATGGCCATCGTGTGCGAGTGCTGTGATCGTGAACCTTTCATCCTTGCGCAACCTCTTCTTCGGGCCTCGTCTCGTTACCGAAGTTTGGCTCGATCCGGAGGGCTATAAAGGAAGAAAGAAGAGTTAATATATGTACATACCAAAACAATTAATGCATCAATTAGCTAGTCAGCACAGGCTTAATTAATATATATACCTCGCCGGACTTTGCAACAACCCCTTCTCCGTTCGGTCACCGGAGCCGTCATCATGGTCTCCTTCTTCCTCCGGCATTCGGTCACCGGAGCCATCATGATCATGTCCTTCCTCCTCCACTGTTCGATCACCGGAGCCGTCATCCTCTCATTCCAGACCATCGGTGTCGTTGAGATACGACAAGACATCACGTCCAGCGAGGATTATGTCCCCCAACACTTGTTCTGATTCCAAGTCTCTTTGATCCATAGTTTCTGCAAATATCACTAGTAGATAAAGGCCCATTTGTCCCGGTTCCAGAGGCCCATTTGTCCCGGTTCTGGAACCGGGACTAAAGGGTCGGGACTAAATCCCAAAACCTTTAGTCCCGGTTTGCTTATGAACCGGGACCAAAGGCCCTCTACGTGGCCGCTACGGGGAGCCCAGGCAGGAGGACCTTTAGTCCCGGTTGGTAACACCAACCGGGACCAAAAGGCATCCATACATCAGCATCTGGCAGGAGCAGGGGTTTTTGTTTTTTTTAAAGAGGGGGGGGGGGTTTAGGGGGTTTTGTAGGGTTAATTTAGGGGTTTCATATTGTGTTAGCTAGCTAATAGAGAGAAGTGTCCTCTCTTTCTCCGTGCTTGGTCGACGCTAGCTACTATAGAGAGAACTCGACACGCTAGCTAGTAAGAAAATGAAGGAACCATTAAGTACATAAGATCGTCATGAACATATACAGAGAGAAGTGATCGACCTCTCTTTCTCTCAGAGATTGGTCGAACAACAAGTTTTCGTATATCTATCCGACGCTACTACATATATACAATATAACATCTTTTACAATCCCTAACATCATGTACCTAAGATCCAATCACAAATTCGAATGGTATTCTCCGTCTTTAGGTATGACGTGGTCAAGAAAGAATCCCGCCAATTCCTCTTGAATTGCTCGTATGCGATCATGTGGTAGGAGTTCATCCCGCATCTGCCAGATCTAATTTAAAGAAGGGGGTCAATACATGCATATATATGAATAAAACTCAACACAATTGATGGTAATATATAAAATAAAATTGTGAATATTATTTACGTACTTCAAATTGTTTGTCAGAGAAGCCCCGCTCAGAGGTCGAGTGGCGAATGAACTCGCATACGTAGTGTTGGGGAACGTCGCATGGGAAACAAAAAATTTCCTACGCACACGCAAGATCTATCCATGGTGATGAGCATCTACGAGAGGGAGAGTGAATCTACATACCCTTGTAGATCGCTAAGCGGAAGCGTTAAGAAACGCGGTTGATGTAGTCGAACGTCTTCGTGATCCAAATCGCCGAGCGTCCCGCGATCCCATCATGATCCGTCCCGAGATCAAATCACGAACCGTCTCGCGATCCTGATCACGGTCCTTCCGATCTAGCGCCGAACGGACAGCACCTCCGCGTTCAACACACGTACGGCTTGATGACGCCTTCACCTCCTCGATCCAGCGAGCGATGGTGAAGTAGTAGATGAGTGCCAGCAGCACGACGGCGTGGTGATGGTGGTGAGGAACAATCTCTGCAGGGCTTCGCCAAGCACTACGGAGATTATGACGGAGGAACTAGAGGGCTAGGGTTGCCGGCACACGGCTTGGGAAATCCTGATGTGTCCCGTGTGCTAGCCCTGCCCCTCTATTTATATGTTGAGCCCTGGGTCTAAACTTGGAGAGAAAACCTCTACAAGGTCGGTTTTGCCCGCACAAGGTCAGTTTGGCCTGCAAGGAAAGAGTCGAACTCGGATCCCTGCAGTACCGCGCACAAGCGGTAGTACCGCTTGTGAGCGGTAGTACCGCTTGAGCAGTAGTACCGCTTCACACAAGCGGTAGTACCGCATACGCGGTAGTACTGCCTTACCAGCGGTAGTACCGCTTAAGGCAGCAGCAAAACTTCCTTTTGCACTTTCCAATACCTCGTGGGTTTCACCCCTTTGGCCCATATAAAGTGTTGCTGCACCCGAACACTTCGGTAAACATCCGGAACCCCTTCCGGTGAATTCCGGAACCCTTCCGGAGATCAAAACACTATTATCACATATATCAATCTTTACCTCCGGACTTTTCCGGAGATCCTCGTCATGTCCGGGATCTTATCCGAGACTCCGAACAACCTTCGGTCACCAACACAATAACTCAAATATACTAATCATCACCAAACGTTAAGTGTGTAGACCCTGCGGGTTCGAGAACTATGTAGACATGACCGAGACACCTCTACGGTCAATAACCAATAGCGGGACCTGGATGCCCATATTGGCTCCTACATATTCTACAAAGATCTATATCGGCCGAACCTCTATGTCAAGGATTCAGTTAATCTCGTATGCTGTTCCCTTTGTTCTTCGGTATGTTACTTGCCCGAGATTCGATCGTCGGTATCCCTATACCTAGTTCAATCTCGTTACCGGCAAGTCTCTTTACTCATTCCGTAATACAAGATCCCGTGGCTAACACTTTAGTCACATTGCTTGCAAGGCTTATAGTGATGTTGTATTACCGAGTGGGCCCCGAGATACCTCTCCGTCACACGGAGTAACAAATCCCAGTCTTGATCCATGCCAACCCAACAGACACCCTCGGAGATACCTGTAGAGCACCTTTATAGTCACCCAGATACGTTGTGACGTTTGATACACACAAGGTATTCCTCCGGTGTCAGTGAGTTGCATGATCTCATGGTCATAGGAACAGATACTTGACATGCAGAAAACTATCGCAATAAACTGACACGATCATATGCTATGTTTATAGTTTGGGTCCTGTCCATCACATCATTCTCCTAATGATGTGATCCCGTTATCAAATGACATCTCATGTCTATGGCTAGGAAACCTTAACCATCTTTTGATCAACAAGCTAGTTAACTAGAGGCATACTAGGGACACAGTGTTGTCTATGTACCCACACATGTATTTGAGTTTCCAATCAATACAATTATAGCATGGATAATAAACGATTATCATGAACAAGGAAATATGATAATAACAAATTATTATTGCCTCTAGGGCATATTTCCAACAGTCTCCCACTTGCACTAGAGTCAATAATCTAGTTCACATCTCCATGTGATTTACATTGTTATGAATCTAACACCCAATGAGTTCTGGGGTTCGATCATGCTTTGCATGTGAGAGAGGTCTTTAGTCAACGGTCTGCGACATTCAGATCCGTGTGTACTCTGCAAATCTCTATGTCATACTGTAGACACTGCTACCACACTCCACTTGGAGCTATTCCAAATGGCTGCTCCTCCATATGTATCCTGACTGCTACTCAGAGTCGTCCGGATAGGTGTCAAAGCTTGCATCGGCGTAACCCTTTATGACGAACTCTTTATCACCTCCATAATCGAGAAATATTTCCTTAGTTCTCTAGTTACTAAGGATAATCTTGACCGCTGTCCAGTGATCCACTCCTGGATCATTCTTGTACCCCTTGACAGACTCGTGGCAAGGCACACACTAGGTGCGGTACACAGCATGGCATACTATACAGAGCCTATGGATAAGGCATAGGGGACGACCTTCGTCCTTTCTCTTTCTTCTGCCGTGGTCGAGCTTTGAGTCTCACTCAACTCCACACCTTACAAATCAGGAAAGAACTCTTTCTTTGACTGATCCATTTTGAACTCTTTCAAAATCTTGTCAAGGTATGTACTCATTGAAAGTCTTATCAGACGTCTTGATCTATCTCTATAGATCTTGATGCCCAATATTTAACTAGCTTCATTCCAGGTTTTCCTTTGAAAAACTCCTTTTCAAACAACCCTTTATGCTTTCCAGAAATTCTACATCATTTCCGATCAACAATATGTCATCCACATATACTTATCAGAAATTCTATAGTGCTCCCACTCACTTTATTGTAAATACAAGTTTCTCATAAACTTTGTATAGACTCAAAAACTTTGATCACCTCATCAAAGCGTATATTCCAACTCCGAGATGCTTGCTCCAGTCCATAGAAGGATTGCTGGAACTTACATACATTTTAGCATCCTTAGGACTGACAAAACCTTCTGGTTGTATCACATACAACCTCTCCTCACGGAAACCGTTAAGGAAACTCTGTTTTGACTTCCATCTGCTAGATTTCATAATCGAAAAATGCAGCAACTGCTAACATAATTCCAATAGACTTTAGCATCGCTACGGGTGAGAAAGTCTCATCGTAGTCAACTCCTTGAACTTGTGAAAAACCCTTTGCCACAAGTCGAGCTTTATAGACGGTGACATTACCGTCCGCGTCCGTCTTCCTTTTAAAGATCCATTTGTTCTGAATGGCCTTTTGCCCTTCAGGTAATACTTCCAAAGCCCATACTTTGTTTTCTTACATGGATCCTATCTCGGATTTCATGGCCTCTAACCATTTCTCGGAATCCGGGCCCATCATCGCTTCTCTATAGCTCGTAGGTTCATCGTTGTCCAACAACATGACTTCTAAGACAGGGTTGCCGTACCACTCAGGAGTAGTACGCGTCCTTGTCGACCTACGAGGTTCGATAGTAACTTGATCCGAAGCTTCATGATCATCATCATTAACTTCCTGTTCAACTAACGTAGGCTGCACAGAAACAACTTTCTGCGCTGCGCTACTCTCTAGTTGAAACAAAGGTTCAACAACCTCATCAAGTTCTATCTTCCTCCCACTCAATTCTTTCGAGAGAAACTATTTCTCGAGAAAGGACCCGTTTTAGCAACAAACACTTTGTGCTTGGATCTGAGATAGAAGGTTTAGCCAACTGTTACGTTAGGGTATTCTATGAAGATGCATTTGTCCGCTTTGGGTTCGAGCTCATCAGGTTGAAAACCTTTTTCACATAAGCGTCGCAGCCCCAAACATTAAGAAATGACAGCTTAGGTTTCTACCAAACCAAAATTCATACGGTGTCATCTCAACGGACTTAGATGGTGCCCCTTTTTTTAAAGTGAATGTAGTTGTCTCTAATGCATAACCCCAAAACGATAGTGGCAAATCGATAAGAGACATCATAGTACGCACCATATCCAATAGAGCACGACTACGATGTTCGGACACACCATCACACTATGGTGTTCCAGGTGGCGTGAGTTGTGAAACTACTTTCACATTGTCTTAAGTTGTTTACCAAACTCGCAACTCAGATATTCACCTCCACGATCATATCGTAGACATTTTATCTTCTTGTCACGATGATCTCAAACTTCACTCTGAATTTTCTTGAACTTTTCAAATGATTCAGACTTGTGTTTCATTAAGTAAATATCCCCATATCTACTTAAATCATCAGTGAAGGTAGGAAAATAACGATATCCACCGCACGCTACAACACTCATTGGACCGTATACATCAACATGTATCATTTCCAATAAGTCACTTGCCCGTTCCATCAAGCCGGAAAACGGGGTTTTAGTCATCTTGCCCATGAGGCATGGTCCGCATGTCTCAACCGATTCGAAATCGAATGAGTCCAAAGATACATCAGCATGGAGTTTCTTCATGCGTTTTACACCAATATGACATTTAGCGGCAGTGCCACAAGTATGTGTAACTATCATTATTAACTTTGTATCTTTTGGCATCAATATTTATGAACATGTGTATCACTATGATTAAGATTCAATAAACCACTCTCATTGGGTGCATGACCATTGAAGGTATTATTCATGTAAACAGAATAACAATTATTCTCTAACTTAAATGAATAACCATATTGCAATAAACATGATCTAATCATGTTCATGCTTAACGCAAACACCAAATAATATTTATTTAGGTTCATCACTAATCCCAAAGGTAGAGAGAGCGCGTGATGGTGATCACATCAACCTTGGAAACACTTCCAACACTCATTGTCACCTCACCCTTAGCTAGCCTCCGTTTATTCCGTAGCTTTTATTTCGAGTTACTAACATTTAGCAACCGAACCGGTATCTAATACCCAGGTGCTACTAGGAGTACTAGTAAGGTACACATCAATAACACGTATATCAAATATACTTCTGTCGACGTTGCCAACCTTCTTATCTACCAAGTATCTAGGGTTGTTCCACTTCAGCGACTGTTCTCCTCATAATAGAAGCACTTAGTCTCGGGTTTGGGTTCAACCTTGGGTTTCTTCACTGGAGCAGCAACTGACTTGCCATCCATGAAGTTTCCCTCCTTGCCCTTGCCCTTCTCGAAACTAGGGTTTCACTAACCATCAACACTTGATGCTCATTCTTGATTTCTACCTTCGCGGTGTCAAACATTGCGAACAGCTCAGGGATCATTATTTCCATCTCTGGCCTTTTATAGTTCATCACGAAGCTCTATTAGCTTAGTGACAGTGACTTGGAGAACTATATCAATCACTATCTTATTTGGAAGATCAACTCCCACTCGATTCAAGCGATTGTAGCACCCAGACAGTCTGAGCACATGCTCAATGATTGAGCTATTTTCTATCATCTTGCAGGCAAAGAATCTTGTCGGAGGTCTCATACCTCTCAACACGGACACGAGCCTGAGATCCCAATTTCAGCTCTTAGAACATCTCATATGTTCCGTGACGTTCAAAACATTTTGGAGCCTCAACTCTAAGCCGTAATGCATGACGCACTGAACTATCAAGTAGTCATCAAAACGTGCTTGTCAGATGTTCACAACATCTACAGACGACGCTAGAGGGGGTGGCGCACCGAGCGGTGCTTTAAGGACATAAGCCTTCTGTGCAGCAATGAGGACAATCCTCAGATCACGGACCCAGTCCGCATTATTGCTACCATCATCTTTCAACTCTATTTCTCTAGGAACATATAAAAATCAAGGGAGCTACAGCGCGAGCTAGTAATCTACAACATAATTTGCAAAGACATTTTGACTATGTTCATGATAATGAGTTTAGTTAATCATATTACTTAAAAAACTCCCACTCAAATTGACATCCCTCCGGTCATTCGAGTGTCACATGATCCAAATCCACCAACTCAAGTCCGATCATCACGTGAGTTGAGGTGGTTTCAATGGTGAACATCTCCATGTTGATCATATCTACTATATGACTCATGTTCGACCTTTCGGTCTCTTGTGTTCCGAGGCCATGTCTGTACATGCTAGGCTCGTCAAGTTTAACCTGAGTGTTCCGCACGTGCAATACTGGCTTGCACCCGTTGTATGAGAACGTAGAGTCTATCACACCCGATCATCACGTGGTGTCTCGAAACGACGAACTTTCGCAACGGTGCACACTCGGGGAGAACACAATTTTATCTTGAAATTTAAGTGAGGGATCACCTTATAATGCTACCGTCGTCCTAAGCAAAATAAGATGCATAAAAGGATTAACATCACATGCAAATCATAAGTGACATGATATGGCCATGAACTTGTGCTTCTGATCTCCATCTCCAAAGCACCGGCATGATCTCCATCGTCACCGGCATGACACCATGATCTCCATCATCTTGATCTCCATCAACGTGTCGCCATGAGGTTGTCGCGCCGACTGTTGCTTCCACGACTATTGCTAACTCATAGCGATAAAGTAAAGCAAAACGGCGAAAATAATTAAAGACAACTCTATGGCTCCTGCCAGTTGCCGTACTCATCGACATGCAAGTCGTGATATTCTATACAACACATGATCATCTCATACATCACATATATCTCATCATGTAATTGGCCATATCACATCACAACATACCCTACAAAAACAAGTTAGACGTCCTCTAATTGTTGTTGCAAGTTTTACGTGGCTGCTACGGGTATCTAGCAAGAACGATTCTTACCTACGCAAAACCACAACGTGGTGTAGTGATTGCTTTTTGATCTTCTAAAAGAACCCTCTTCATTGAACCGATTCAACTAAAGTGAGAGAAACAGACACCCGCCAGTCACCTTTATGCAACGAGTGCACGTAGCGGTGAAACCAGTCTCGCGTAAGCGTACGCGTAATGTCGGTCCAGGCCGCTTCATCTCACAATACCGCCGAATCAAGTATCAACTAGTAACGGCAAGCAATATGTATACACCCACGCCCACAACTCCTTTGTGTTCTACTCGAGATCTCATCTACGCATAAACCTGGCTCTGATACCACTGTTGGGGAACGTCGCATGGGAAACAAAAATTTCCTACGCACACGCAAGATCTATCCATGGTGATGAGCATCTACGAGAGGGAGAGTGAATCTACATACCCTTGTAGATCGCTAAGCGGAAGCGTTAAGAAACGCGGTTGATGTAGCCGAACGTCTTCGCGATCCAAATCGCCGAGCGTCCCGCGATCCCATCATGATCCGTCCCGCGATCAAATCACGAACCGTCTCGCGATCCTGATCACGGTCCTTCCGATCTAGTGCCGAACGGACGGCACCTCCGCGTTCAACACACGTACGGCTTGATGACGCCTTCACCTCCTCGATCCAGCGAGCGATGGTGAAGTAGTAGATGAGTTCCGGCAGCACGACGGCGTGGTGATGGTGGTGAGGAACAATCTCTGCAGGGCTTCGCCAAGCACTACGGAGATTATGACGGAGGAACTAGAGGGCTAGGGTTGCCGGCACATGGCTTGGGAAATACTGATGTGTCCCGTGTGCTAGCCCTGCCCCTCTATTTATATGTTGAGCCCTGGGGTCTAAACTTGGAGACAAAACCTCTACAAGGTCGGTTTTGCCCGCACAAGGTCGGTTTGGCCCGCAAGGAAAGAGTCCAACTCGGATCCCTGCAGTACCGCGCACAAGCGGTAGTACCGCTTGAGCGGTAGTACCGCTTCACACAAGCGGTAGTACCGCTTACGCGGTAGTACTGCCTTACCAGCGGTAGTACCGCTTAAGGCAGCAGCAAAACTTCCTTTTGCACTTTCCAATACCTCGTGGGTTTCACCCCTTTGGCCCATATAAAGTGTTGCTGCACCCGAACACTTCGGTAAACATCCGGAACCCCTTCGGGTGAATTCCGAAACCCTTCCGGAGATAAAAACACTATTATCACATATATCAATCTTTACCTCCAGACTCTTCCGGAGATCCTAGTCATGTCCGGGATCTTATCCGAGACTACGAACAACCTTCGGTCACCAACACAATAGCTCAAATATACTAATCATCACCAAACGTTAAGTGTGTAGACCCTGCGGGTTCGAGAACTATGTAGACATGACCGAGACACCTCTACGGTCAATAACCAATAGCGGGACCTGGATGCCCATATTGGTTCCTACATATTCTACGAAGATCTATATCGGTCGAACCTCTATGTGAAGGATTCAGTTAATCCTGTATGCTGTTCCCTTTGTTCTTCGGTATGTTACTTGCCCGAGATTCGATCGTCGGTATCCCTATACCTAGTTCAATCTCGTTACCGGCAAGTCTCTTTACTCGTTCCGTAATACAAGATCCCGTGGCTAACACTTTAGTCACATTGCTTGCAAGGCTTATAGTGATGTTGTATTACCGAGTGGGCCCTGAGATACCTCTCCATCACACGGAGTAACAAATCCCAGTCTTGATCCATGCCAACCCAACAGACACCCTCGGAGATACCTGTAGAGCACCTTTATAGTCACGCAGTTACGTTGTGACGTTTGATACACACAAGGTATTCCTCCGGTGTCAGTGAGTTGCATGATCTCATGGTCATAGGAACAGATACTTGACATGCAGAAAACTATAGCAATAAACTGACACGATCATATGCTATGTTTATAGTTTGGGTCCTGTCCATCACATCATTCTCCTAATGATGTGATCCTGTTATCAAATGACATCTCATGTCTATGGCTAGGAAACCTTAACCATCTTTTGATCAACGAGCTAGTTAACTAGAGGCATACTAGGGACACAGTGTTGTCTATGTACCCACACATGTATTTGAGTTTCCAATCAATACAATTATAGCATGGATAATAAACAATTATCATGAACAAGGAAATATGATAATAACTAAATTATTATTGCCTCTAGGGCATATTTCCAACACGTAGTATGCACATAAAGAAGTTCCTTCTTTCTGGTACAAGCACTTTACGAGAATAGAGTTCAATCAAACTAATAAGGAAGCATGGTAATGATATATTGATGAAAATTTGAATCAATTAGAGATGCGCGGAACTAGCTAGTACTACTTACTTTGGGGTGCGTAAATCGCAACTCTTTGTTTAGACCGGGAACCTTTCGGGTGAACTTCTTCCAAACCCTGCCAGGCAAAGAAAATGATTACTTGATATCAGGAAATTAACGAAAGTTGCATGCCGATATAATCCCGGTATTGACTGAACTTACTTCTTGAGCATTGCAGTCATGTCCGCATAATTCTCGGGATCTTTACGTCTCGAGTCTAAGACAGTTACTAATGCCCCGTCAAGCTTAATGGATAGCAGAATAAAGTGGAAACTGCGCACGCATATATAACTCATCAATTACATTACTTAACCTCGAGTATGCAAAACCGAGTATACAGAGAAGACAACAACACTCACTTGAAGTTGTAAGGAAAGAGTATTTCCCTTTTGTTTTGATGTATAAGGAACGACTTTAGCAAGTTCTCCTCGGTCTCTTTGATTGAGTTTCGTACCGTCCATTCATTATCTGGTCTAATGAACCCAACATCGAAGATTCCTAGTTTTTTGCATTCGACGATCTTCAATCTGCATAATATAGTGAGGATAATTATATATACATGCAATGAACGAGCTGAGCTAGAGACTTAACTATAGAAGTAATACTTACAGACAGTAGGCAGTCATGAGTTGTTTGTCGAGGGCCAGTTGATTGTATAACTGAAATAACTCCACAAATTCAATAGGCGTCACGGGAAGTCCAATGAATTCGTGCTCTGGTTTCACTGCCATATACATAGTGTCTCTCCCAGACTCCCTGCAGGTTTTCATGTACCACTCATGCAATTTGTACATCCTCGTTGTTAGAGGAGGATGATTAGGTTTGACGAGAGGCTTCCCGTGCATGTATTCATATCTTCTTTTGTTACCTCAGCCGTTTGAAAAATTACATCATCCCCCAAGTAATCACCAGGATTGGTACCGGGCACCATCCCCGGATGATTTGCGACGATATCGCTAGACACCTTGAGCGGGGGGCACGATTGCTTCTCCTGTTCGCCGAGCTGTGGAATTGTTTTCCCACTTCTTCGTTCTGCTAACCTTGCATCACTAGAAGTAGTTCCCGACCGCCGCGCTTCTTCATATGTCTTTTTAATAATCCGGACATAGTTGGAATCCGGCGGAGGCGGTGGTGCTCGCTTCAGGGCATCGATAGTGCGCTTGACTTTCACCGGATCTAGCTTCTCCTTCGGAGGTTGAGTTTTCTTTGCAAAATGGACCCTCAATTGGTCCTAACATATCTCCTTGTTTTCAGACTTGGTCCTCTCATATGGTAACTTTTCCAGAGGCTTGAGAGATGGACCGTATCTGTATTCCCTCCCGCCTCTGCTTGTACTGCTAGCCGCCGGAGCGGCGGCGTCTCTCTTCCGTCATTGCTTACGAGGCGGAGAAGGAGGCGGAGTGCTCCGATGTGCCGGAGGAGCCGGAGCGGCGGCGTCTGTCCTCCGCCGTTGCCGATGAGGCTGAGGAGGAGGCGTACTACTCCGACGTGCCGGAGTAGGCGAAGGAGGAGGCGGAGTGCCCTCACGCATCGGAGGAGCCGGAGAAGGAGGTGGGGTCCCCTGATTACTCGCCGGAGGAGGAGGAGGAGGAGGAGGAGGCGGAGTGCCCTGACTCACCGGAGGAGGAGAAGGAGGCGGAGGCGTCCAATTTGGAAGCTTGATGTACTCCTTCTGCCATAGACATGTACTCCTCAAGGCACGACCCAGCCGATTCTCCCCTTCACCTGTAGAGTGGTCAAGCTCGAGCTCCGCAAATCCCTCCATTACTTCATCCACCATCACAACAGCATAGCCATGTGGAATCGAACGGTAGTGAAAAGTTCTGTTGGGTTGAGGAGGTGCAACAGAGCCGACAGCCGCCAATAAAGTGAGGTTCCGGCATTTCATCATAAGCTCGCAATGTTGAGCCTCCGTGATAGTATCCACGGGGTAGCTAGGAGACATGAAGTCAGGCTGAACGGGCTTCGTGGAAGCGACGCTGCTTCTCCGCTGAGATGGCGGGGTAGCTTCTGGGGTAGCTTCGTGCCGCTGAGATGGTTGGCCGGCAGCTCGTTGGCTCTCAGCTTCCTCTAGCTTTTGTAGTCTTGCATTGAGCTTCTGAATTTCGCTCAGCTCCGCTTTCTTCTTTCTCTCCCGGCTTCTGTAACCGCCTGCGTCGGGAAACCCAACCTTCCACGGAATGGAGCCTGGTGTGCCTCGTGTTCGTCCAGGGTGCTCAGCATTCCCTAGGGCCTCAGTCAGCTCATCCTTATCTCTGGCGGGACTGAACGTCCCTTCCTGCGCTGCGGTGATATACTCCAGAAGCTTGTTCATGGGTATTGCAAGTTGCTCGTTCGTCCAGCGGCACTTCCCTGTTTCAGGGTCCAAAGTTCCCCCAACCCCGAAGAACCAAGTCCTCTAACGGTCTGGCCAGTTCAATGTCTCTGATGGTGATACTCAGCTTTGTCCCACAACGGCCGGGCTTTGAGGTAGCCACCTGACCCCGTGTGATGGTGATACTGCTTCTTTGCAGCATTGATCTTGTTTGTCTCTGACATTTTCTTACTCTTGTCCGATGTCTTATAGGCCACAAATGCGGGCCAGTGATCTCTTATCTTCTCAAATCGGCCGGTGAATTTTGGAGTCTTCCCTTTGTCGACAAACTTTGATTTCAACTCATTCTTTGACCTCCTGAATAGATCTTCCATCTTCTTAAGAGCACACGCCTTGACCGGTGGCTTTATAACTGGCTTATTCGGATCCTCCTCTGGCGGTAGGGTGAAATTTGCCTTCAGCAGGGTCCAAAGATCATCTTTCTGTCTATCGGTGACATAATCACCATCAGGGGCGTCGTCCTTAGGCTTATTCCATTGCTTGATGCTGATTGGGATGTAGTCCCTAACAATAGCTCCGCACTGAGCAGAAAATGCATCCTTGGTCCGCTTGGGTTCAATCGGATGGCCATCGTGCGCGAGTGCTATGATCGTGAAACTTTCATCCTTGCGCAACCTCTTCTTCGGGCATCGTCTCGTTACCGAAGTTTGGCTCGATCCGGAGGGCTATAAAAGAAGAAAGAAGAGTTAATTAATATATGTACATACCAAAACAATTAATGCATCAATTAGCTAGTCAGCACAGGCTTAATTAATATATATACCTCGTCGGACTTTGCAACAGCTCCCTCCTCCGTTCGGTCACCGGAGCCGTCATCATGGTCTCCTTCTTCCTCCAGCATTCGGTCACCGGAGCCATCATGATCATGTCCTTCCTCCTCCATTGTTCGATCACCGGAGCCGTCATCCTCTCCTTCTAGACCATCGGTGTCGTTGAGAAACAACAAGATATCACGTCCGCCGTGGATTATGTCCCCCAACAACTGTTCTTTTTCCAAGTCTCTTGGATCCATATGCAAATATTACAACATGGCAATTAATATACAAACATGAATGTCGTCCGACGTCCGGACCGCCTCTCTCATGAATGTCTGACGTCCGGTTTGGGGTGGCCACGACAACACTTCTAGGGTTTGGGGTGGCCTCGACAACGCTCTTTCTTCTAGGGTTTGGGTGGCCTCAAGAGTTTATCGGGTAGGGACGGGAGGGGGAAGGAGATCGACAACACTCTTTCTTCTAGGGTTTGGGTGTCCTCGAGAGTTTATTGGGTAGGGCGAGAGGGCCGGGATTCTCTTAACCTTTTAGGGATTTAACAAAATGGCGCCATTCTGGATGTGCAGAAAATGGTCCATATTTTTCCTGATCTCATCTACCCTTCTATATGTCACGTTGTCTAGTGTCAAAGGATTCAAGAAAACCACGGCTTCATCATTGGCCGAAAGTAACAGGCGCATAATGGTACGAAGCTCTCCAAAATTGTTTTGGAACGGATTCCCGGATAGGATAATTAGCTTTTTGGTACGAAGTTTAGCAAGAGCCTTCCGAATATCGCTATTTGGAAGGCCGTTGCTGAAATTCGCACCAAAAAGCGAATTATTCTATCCGGAACTCCGTTCCAAAATAACTTTGAAGAGCTTCGTAACATCATACGCCGGCTACTTCCGGCTAATGATGAAGCCATGGATTTCTTCAATACTTTGACACACAACATGACATATAGAAGAATATATATATAGATGGGATCAGAAAAAAATTGGATCAACTTGTGCACATTCATAATGGGGGCATTCTTGATAAATCTATATTACCAGAGTTTTCTATATGAACATTTTACCTTAGTAACTTAGAAAAAAATGTTATCGGGGAGGGGGTATATCGACAACGCTTTTTTTCTAGGGTTTGGGTGGCCTCGAGAGTTGGTCGCCCGGTATATCGAGAGGGCGGTGAACATTTTACCTTAGTAACTTAGAAAAAAATGTTATCGAGGAGGGGGTATATTGACCCCCCCCCTCATGTCGAAGTTATCGGGGAGGGGGTATATCAACAACGACATACATTCCGGATCCATTGGAAAGCTCTCGGGGAGCCGATGCCAACGTGATGATAGGGGGCCGGGGTGCTCCCGTGGCCTTGTTGATAGATAGAGCCGATGCCAACGTGATGATAGAGCCGATGCCAACATTTTCATTTAACAAAAAAACTACCTTCAAAAAAAGACTTGCTTCGCCGCGGGTGCTCGGTGCGACGTGGACTCGGTGGAAAAACTTTCTGAAAATGCGGTGGTGGCCGGGCCGGGCGGTTTTCTTTTCCTTCTTCATTTTTTCCTTTGTTTTTTCTTATATGTTTGTTTTCGTTTTCACTCTACATTTTCGTACATATGAAAAACAACGAAGACTTTTTACATGAACATATACACACATATACATGAACATATATACATATACATGAAAAAAACATATACATGAACATATACACATATACATGCCCGCAAAAAAACCCTAAATGATGACGGGGCGGCACACCATGGGAAAGGGGGGGCTCACTAGGGGGGGGGGCGGCGATGGCTGGAGGCCGGCGACGGGAATGAGGACGGCGGCGACGGGGACGAGGACGGCGGCGACGGGGACGAGGACGGCGGCTCAGGGAGGCAACGGGGACGGGGACGAGGACGGCGGCTCGGGGAAGCGACGGGGAGGCGACAGGGACGAGCATGGCGGCGACGGGGACGAGGACGGCGGCGACTGGGATGAGGACGGCGGCTCGGGGAGGCGACGGGGATGAGGACGGCGGCGACGGGGAGGCCACGGGGACGAGGACGGTGGCGACGGGGACGAGGACGGCGGTGATGGGGACGAGGACGGCGGCGACGGGGACGAGGACGGCGGCTCAGGGAGGCGACGGGGCCGACGACGAGGATGGTGGCTCGGGGAGGCGACGGGGACGAGGACGGCGGCTTGGGGCAACTGGTAGATGAAAACTGAAATTTTCCAAGGGTTTTCTTATATAAAAGAAGCATTGGTCCCGGTTGGTGGCACCAACCGGGACCAATGCCCACCTTTAGTCTCGGTTGGTGCCACCAACCGGGACCAAAGGTCTCTTTTCAGCAGCCCAAAGGGCGGGAAGCAGAGACCTTTGGTCCCGGTTGGTGCCACCAACCGGGACCAAAGGTAGGCATTGGTCCCGGTTGGTGGCACCAACCGGGACCAATGGCCTTGCACAGCGGCGTGGTGGGATTTTAGTCCCACCTCGCTAGTGGAGAGAGTGCCGCACCTGTTTATAAGGCACGGTGCGCCTGAGCCTTCGAGCTCCTCTCTAAAGCAGGCTTACGGGCCTAACCACTTTGTATCTGCCTGTGGGCCTAGTGGTGGCCGAGTAGGCGGCATTTTTTTATTTTTTTCCAGTATTTTTGTTTTGTTTTTTTCTTTATTTAATTTTTTATTTTTCTAGTATTTTTCTTCTGTTATTTTAGTTCATTCTTTTTAACAAATAAATACTTTGATAATTTTAGTTGCATTTATTTATTTTTGTTTTGTTTTTGTTTTGTTTTTTGCTTAGTTTATTTTTCTTTTATTTTTTGCTTTATTTATTTCCAATGTGTTTTATCATTATATTCTTTTTGCTATTAATGTTTTGAACAAAAAATACTTTGATAATTTTAGTTGCATAATTTTTATATAATTATATTTTCAAAAATACTAGAGGTTTATAAAAGCTTTTTGGTTGATTCTTTTTTGAACTCCACTCCCACGATGTTTTGAAAGAAATTAAAAAGCACTTCAAATGAACTCTGAAAAGGTTGAAAGTTGGCATGGTCTCATCATTTCACCCACATAGCAAGTGCTAAAAAGTTGAGAGGGTTACGGCAAAAACTGGATGCACTTCGTGTACAAAACGGACAATCTCATTCGAAGTATCAGGGTTTCGGACGAAAACTCATGTGTTACAAAAGAATTTCATTTTTTGAACTTATTTGAACTGCATAGTTTTTGTGTGTTCAAAATGCACCATTCAAAGCCACATCATCAATTTTCAACCCTTTCTGACTTCATTTGGTATTTTTCATGCACTTACTGAATTTTTGAGCTAAATAACCCTGAAATTGAAAAGCACTTCAAATGAACTCTGAAAAGGTTGAAAGTTGGCATGGTATCATCATTTCACCCACATAGCATGTGCTAAAAAGTTGAGAGGGTTACGGCAAAAACTGGATGCACTTCGTGTACAAAACGAACAATCTCTTTCGAAGTATGAGGGTTTCGGACGAAAACTCATGTGTTACAAAAGGATTTCATTTTTTTGAACTTATTTGAACTCCATACTTTTTGTGTGTTCAAAATGCACCATTCAAAGCCACATCATCAATTTGCAACCCTTTCTGACTTCATTTGGTATTTTTCATGCACTTACTGATTTTTTTGAGCTAAATAACCCTGAAATTGAAAAGCACTTCAAATGATCTCTGAAAGGTTGAAAGTTGGCATGGTATCATCATTTCACCCACATAGCATGTTATAAAAAGTTGAGAGGGTTACGGCAAAAACTGGATGCACTTCGTGTACAAAACGGATAATCTCTTTCGAAGTATCAGGGTTCCGGACGAAAACTCATGTGTTACAAAAGGATTTCATTTTTTTGAACTTATTTGAACTCCATAATTTTTGTGTGTTCAAAATGCACCATTCAAAGCCACATCATCAATTTTCAACCCTTTCTGACTTCATTTGGTATTTTTCATGCACTTACTGATTTTTTTGAGCTAAATAACCCTGAAATTGAAAAGCACTTCAAATGAACTCTGAAAAGGTTGAAAGTTGGCATGGTATCATCATTTCACCCACATAGCATGTTATAAAAAGTTGAGAGGGTTACGGCAAAAACTGGATGCACTTCGTGTACAAAACGGACAGTCTCTTTCGAAGTATCAGGATTTCGGACGAAAACTCATGTGTTACAAAAGGATTTCATTTTTTTGAACTTATTTGAACTCCATACTTTTTGTGTGTTCAAAATGCACCATTCAAAGCCACATAATCAATTTTCAACCCTTTCTGACTTCACTTGGTATTTTTCATGCACTTACTGATTTTTTTGAGCTAAATAACCCTGAAATTGAAAAGCACTTCAAATGAACTCTGAAAAGGTTGAAAGTTGGCATAGTATCATCATTTCACCCACATAGCATGTTATAAAAAGTTGAGAGGGTTACGGCAAAAACTGGATGCACTCCCACGATGTTTTGAAAGAAATTAAAAAGCACTTCAAATGAACTCTGAAAAGGTTGAAAGTAGGCATGGTATCATCATTTCACCCACATAGCAAGCGCTAAAAAGTTGAGAGGGTTACGGCAAAAACTGGATGCACTTCGTGTACAAAACGGACAATTTCATTCGAAGTATCAGGGTTTCGGACGAAAACTCATGTGTTACAAAAGAATTTCATTTTTTGAACTTATTTGAACTGCATAGTTTTTGTGTGTTCAAAATGCACCATTCAAAGCCACATCATCAATTTTCAACCCTTTCTGACTTCATTTGGTATTTTTCATGCACTTACTGAATTTTTGAGCTAAATAACCCTGAAATTGAAAAGCACTTCAAATGAACTCTGAAAAGGTTGAAAGTTGGCATGGTATCATCATTTCACCCACATAGCATGTTATAAAAAGTTGAGAGGGTTACGGCAAAAATTGGATGCACTTCGTGTACAAAACGGACAATCTCTTTCGAAGTATCAGGGTTTCGGACCACAACTCATGTGTTACAAAAGGCATTTCATTTCTTCACATGTAAATGCAATGATATAGTTGTGGAGAGAAAGTCTTCACTTTTTCTTCGCTTGTATCCTTTGCTTATTGCGCCGTAACCATGGATAATCTTCATCGTTTAACAGGGTGCTTGGGTCAGCCTTGACTTTGAAGGGAGGAATTTCATGAAACTTTTCATAATCTTTAGGCATGTCTGTCTTGCCCTCCAATCCCACGATGTCTCTTTTTCCTGAAAGAACTATGTGGCGCTTTGGCTCATCGTGTGATGTATTCGCTTCCTTATCTATTCTTTTTCTCGGTTTGGTAGACATGTCCTTCACATAGAAAACCTGCGCCACATCATTGGCTAGGACGAATGGTTCGTCTATGTACCCAAGATTGTTCAGATCCACTGTTGTCATTCCGTACTGTGGATCTTCCTGTACCCCGCCTCTTGACAGATTGACCCATTTCCACAGAAACAAAGTGACCTTGAAATCATGTCCATAGTCAAGTTCCCATATGTCCACTATGTAACCATAATATGTGTCCTTTCCCCTCTTGGTTGCTGCATCAAAGTGGACACCACTATTTTGGTTGGTGCTCTTTTGATCCTGGGCGATCGTGTAAAATGTATTCCCATTTATCTCGTACCCTTTCTAAGTCATTACAGTCGAAGATGGTCCCCTGGCCAATGAGTACAGCTCATCAGAAACAGTGTTGTCACGCATGAGACGTGTTTGCAACCAACTGCCGAAAGTCCTCATGTGTTCACATGTAATCCAGTCGTCACACTGCTTCGGGTGTTTGGAGCGCAGAATATTCTTGTGTTCATCGACATACGGGGTTACCAAGGTACAATTCTGTAGAACTATGTAGTGTGCTTGAGACCAAGAATGCCCGTCCCTACATATTATTGAGTCCGCTCCTAGCGTGCCTTTTCCAGTCAGTCTCCCCTCATACCGCGATTGAGGGAGACCAATCTTCTTAAGGTCAGGAATTAAGTCAACACAAAACCCAATGACATCCTCTGTTTGATGGCCCATGCAGATGCTTGCTTCTGGCCTAGCGCGGTTACGAACATATTTCTTTAAGACTCCCATGAACCTCTCAAAGGGGAACATATTGTGTAGAAATACAGGGCCCAGAACGACAATCTTGTTGACTAGATGAACTAGGACGTGCGTCATGATATTGAAGAAGGACGGTGGGAACACCAGCTCGAAACTAACAAGACATTGCACCAAATCACTCCTTAATCTTGGCAGGATTTCTGGATCGATCACCTTCTGAGAGATTGCATTGAGGAATGCACATAGCTTCACAATGGCTAATCGAACGTTTTCCGGTAGAAGCCCCCTCAATGCAACCGGAAGCAGTTGCGTCATAATCACGTGGCAGTCATGAGACTTTAGGTTCTAGAACTTTTTCTCTGCCATATTTATTATTCCCTTTATATTCGACGAGAAGCCAGATGGGACCTTCATACTGAGCAGGCATTCAAAGAAGATTTCCTTCTCTTCTTTGGTAAGAGCGTAGTTGGCAGGACCTTCATACTGCTTTGGATGCATGCCATCTTTTTCATGCACACGTTGCTGTTCCTCCCATGCCTCCGGTGTATCTTTTGTCTTCCCATACACTCCCAAGAAGCCTAGCAGGTTCACGAAAAGATTCTTCGTCACGTGCATCACGTCGATTGCAGAGCGGACCTCTAGGTCTTTTCATTAGGGTAGGTCCCAAAATATAGATTTCTTCTTCCACATGGGTGCGCGTCCCGCATCGTCAGTCGGAACAGTTAGTCCGCCAGGACCCTTTTCAAATATTACTTGTAAATCATTGACCATATCAAGTATGTGATCACCAGTACGGAGGGCGGGCTTCTTCCGGTGATCTACCTCACCTTTGAAATGCTTTCCTTTCTTTGTACGGAGGGCGGGCTTCTTCCGGTGATCTGCCTCACCTTTGAAATGCTTTCCTTTCTTTCGACATTGATGGTTGGTCGGAAGAAATCGACGATGCCCTAGGTACACATTCTTCCTGCATTTGTCCAAATATATACTGTCGGTGTCATCTAAACAGCGTGTGCATGCGTGGTATCCCTTGTTTGTCTATCCTGAAAGGTTACTGAGAGCAGGCCAATCATTGATGGTTACAAACAGCAACGCATGTAGGTCAAATTCCTCCTGTTCGTTCTCATCCCACACACGTACACCTCTTCCATTCCATAGCTGTAAAAGTTCATCAACTAATGGCCTTAGGTACACATCAATGTCATTGCCGGGTTGCTTAGGGCCTTGGATGAGCACTGGCATCATAATGAACTTTCGCTTCATGCACAACCAAGGAGGAAGGTTATACATACATAGAGTCACAGGCCATGTGCTATGCTTGCTGCTCTGCTCTCCAAAAGGATTAACGCCATCTGCACTTAAACCAAACCATACCTTCCTCGGGTCGCCTGTAAAGTCGCTCCACTTTCTCTCGATCTTTCTCCACTGCGACCCGTCAGCGGGTGCTCTCAACTTCCCGTCTTTCTTATGGTCTTTTTTGTGCCATTGCATCAACTCAGCATGCTTTTTGTTTCTGAGCAGACGTTTCAACCGTGGTATTATAGGAGCATACCACATCACCTTGGCAGGAACCCTCTTCCCGGTGCGCTGGCCCTCAACATCACCAGGGTCATCTCTTCTGATCTTATACCGCAATGCATCGCATACCGAGCATGCATTCAAATCCTCGTACGCACCGCCGTAGAGGATGCAGTCATTAGGGCATGCATGTATCTTCTGCACCTCCAATCCTAGAGGGCATAGAACCTTCTTTGCTTCGTACGTACTGCCGGGCAATTCGTTGTCCTTTGGAAGCTTCTTCTTCATTATTTTCAGTACAAACTAAATCCCTTGTCAGATACACCATTGTCTGCCTTCCATTGCAGCAATTCCAGTGTGGTACCGAGCTTTCTGTTGTCATCTTCGCAATTTGGGTACAACCCTTTTTTGTGATCCTCTAACATGCGATCGAACTTCAACTTCTCCCTTTCACTTTCGCACTCTCTCTGTGCATCAACAATGACTCGACGAATTCATCATCGGGCACATCGTCTGGTTCCTCTTGATCTTCAGCTTCCCCCATTGCAGCATCACCGTATTCAGGGGGCGGGTAGTTGTCGTCATCCTCTTCTTCTTCGTTGTCTTCCATCATAACCCCTCTTTCTCCGTGCTTGGTCCAAACATTATAGTGTGGCATAAAACCCTTCTGAAGCAGGTGGAAGTGAAGGGTTTTATAGTTGGAGAAAGCCTTCGTATTCTCACAGACAGTACATGGACAATGCATAAAACCATTCTGCTTGTTTGCCTCAGCCGCTTCGAGAAAATTATGCAGGCCCTTAATATACTCGGAGGTGCGTCGGTCACCGTACATCCATTGCCGGTTCATCTGCATGCATATCATGAATAGAGAAGTGACCAAATTAATATAAATTCATCATCACATTAAAGCCAAAGTACAGTAGTGACAAAAATAAATACATAACGTTCATACATAGTTCTCATTATTGAACAACATATAGCTCTCTAGAGCATCTAATTAAAACATACATTGAAACTATAAAATTTAAATGCAACAACAAATGCCATCATAACCGCAACTAAGGTACCAATTGATCCAACGGCATAATGATACCAAGCCTCAGTATGAATGGCATATTTTCTAATCTTTCTAATCTTCAAGCGCATTGCATCCATCTTGATCTTGTGATCGTCGACGACATTGGCAACATGCAACTCCAACTTCATCTTCTCCTCTTCAACTCTTTGTAATTTTTCTTTCAAGTAATTGTTTTCTTTTTCAACCAAATTTAACTTCTCGACAAGAATTTCTATGTCGGTTGGAATTTCCGGTTCACATACCTCCTAGATTAAAAAAATCTATGTCACGTTGGTCGGCATAGTTGTCATAAACACTACTTAAAACAAATAGTTATCAAAGATAATATATACCACATCCGAATCATAGACCGGACGAGGGCCGACGTGGGCGGATACCATGACCATGGCACTATATAATAACAAACAATAATAAAAGTAAGAAAATTACACAAGTATCTATCTAAATGATACAAGTAAGAACTTTTTTCTTTTAGAAAGAAGATAAGAAGAAGAGGGTAACCACGGTGGTGCCGGCGCCGAGATGGGCGCGGGCGATCGACGGCGGTGAGGACGGGGACGGGACATGATGGACCGCCAAATCTAAACAAATCTTGAGGAAAATGGAGCTTGGACAAGGAGCTTCGAGAGGAGAAAGCTTAAGTGTGGTTCGGGCATTTCATCGAACACCTCATGTGCATAGGAGGTGAGCTAGAGCACCACAAAGCTCTCCCACGGCTGGCCAAAAAAAAGTGAGCAGTGCATTGCTCTGCTTGCGGGCAGGGGGTATATATAGGCCGACCATTGGTCCTGGTTTGTGGCTAGAACCAGTACTAAAGGACACCATTTGGTCCCGGTTCCAGCCACAAACCAGGACCAATGGTTGTGGGCCAGGAGTGAGGTCCATCGGTCCCGGTTCGTGTCTGGAACCGGGACCAAAGGGGTCAGATGAACCGGGACCAATGGCCCACGAGGCCCGGCCGGCGCCCTGGCCTCACAAACCGGGTCCAATGCCCCCATGGGTCCCGGTTCGTGAGTGAACCGGGATTAATGGGCTTCTCAGGGTTGGACCAAAGCCCTGTTATGTACTAGTGATATTACAACATGGCAATTAATATACAAACATGAATATCCGACGTCCGGACCGCCTCTCTCATGAATGTCCGACGTCCGGACCGCCTCTCTCATGAATGTCAAACAAGGGATTCTCTTAACCTTTAAGGGATTTAACAAAATGGCGCCATTCTGAATGTGCAGAAAATGGTCCATATTTTTCCTGATCTCATCTACCCTTCAATATGTCACGTTGTCTAGTGTCAAAGGATTCAAGAAAACCAAGGCTTCATCATTAGCCGGAAGTAATAGGTGCATAATGGTACGAAGCTCTCCAAAATTGTTTTGGAACGGAGTCCCGGATAGGATAATTAATTAGCTTTTTGGTACGAAGTTCAGCAAGAGCCTTCCGAATATCGCTATTTGGAAGGCTTTTGCTGAAATTCGTACCAAAAAGCGAATTATTCTATCCGGAACTCCGTTCCAAAACAACTTTGAAGAGCTTCGTAGCATCATACGCATGTTACTTCCGGCTAATGATGAAGCCATGGATTTCTTCAATACTTTGACAGACGACGTGACATATAGAAGAATATATATATATATGAGATCAGAAAAAAATTGGATCAACTTGTGCACATCCATAATGGGGGCATTCTTGATAAATCTATGTTACCGGAGTTTTCTATATGAACAAAAAAAATTCCACATGACATGTCCGACGTGCCCCCTCATGTCGAAGTTATCGGGGAGGGGGTAGATCGACAACGACGCTCTTTGTTCTAGGGTTTGGGTGGCCTCGATAGTTGGTCGGGCGAGCGGACCGCCTCTCTCTCATGCATGTCCGACGTCCCCCTCATGTCGATTTATCGAGGAGGGGGTAGATCGACAACGACGCTCTTTCTTCTAGGGTTTGGGTGGCCTCGATAGTTGGTTGGGCGAGCGGACCGCCTCTCTCTCATGCATGTCTGACGTCCCCCCCTCATGTCGAAGTTATCGGGGAGGGGGTAAATTTTAACTTAGTGAGTCTTTTAATTAACTCATTTTCATATATAAATTATTTCCATCGGAGTTATGGTTAATTTTCTACGAATTTTCTATATACATACATCCATCGATATCCATCCATACATACATATACATCTACATTATATATGAACAAAAAAAATTAATAAACAAAAAATACACTAAGCATCTCCATCTACATATACATACATATACATAAACATGACTAAAAAATTCATCATATCAAAAAAATACACTAAGCATCTACGTATACATGTACATATATATACATACATTACATAAACATGATTAATAAAAAAACGGCCGGGGCGGTGCGGCGGCTCACAGTGGGGCTCGCGCGATGACGGCGACGGCGACGACGGGGTAGGGGCGCGGGGTCGGGGGCGAGGACGGCGACGACGGGGCAGGGGCACGGCGACGGCGGGGGCGGGCCGGGGTAGGGGCGCGGGCTCGGGGCAGGGGCGACGGCGATGACGGGGGAGGGCCGAGGCAGGGACGCGGGCGACGGTGGGGGCGGGCCGGGGCAGGGGCGACGGCGACGACGGCGACGGCGGCGGCGGGGGCGGTGGACGGCGTAGGGGCGCGGGCTCAGGGCAGGGGTGACGGCGACGACGGGGGAGGGCCGGGGCGACGGCGGGGGCGGGCCGGGGCAGGGGCGACATCGACGACGGCGACGGCAGGGGCGGCGGACGGCGTCGGGGCAGCCTGGCGGATCGATGTGCTCGGCGTCGTCGGGGGCGAGTGCGGATGAAGTGTGAAAATTTCCCAAGTGTGGGCTTATATACCCCACACTTTAGTCCCGGTTGGTGGCACCAACCGGGACCAATGCCCCCGTTCGTTCCGGTTGCAGCCACCAACCGGGACTGAAGGTCTATTTTCAGCAGCCCAAAGGGCAGGAAGCGGAGACCTTTAGTCCCGGTTGGTGCCACCAACCGGGGCGAAAGGTGGGCATTGGTCCCGGTTGGTGCCACCAACCGGGACGACAGGTGGGCATTGGTCCCGGTTGGTGGCACCAACTGGGACCAATAGCCTGGCACAGCGGTGTGGTGGAAGTTTTGTCCCACGTCGCTAGTTGAGAGGCGCCGAGAGTGGTTTATAAGCGCTGCTGCGCCAACCCTCTCGAGCTCCTCTCTTTAGCAGGCCTACGGGCCTAAACGCACTCTCTGCCTGTGGGCCTACTAAGCCTTATGCGGGCCTGCATCCTGGCCCAACTAGCCATAGGCAGGCCGTGTTCTCCTAGTAGGCGGTATTTTTTTTAAAAAAATCCAGTATTTTTGTTTTGTTTTTTGCTTTATTTATTTTCTTTTTAGGTCATTCTTTTTACTATTAAAGTTTTTAACAAATAAATACTTTGATAATTTTAGTTAATATTATTTTGATTCTTTTTAGTTGATTCTTTTTGCTATTGAAAAATATTATATTTAATTGATTCTTTTTAGTTCATTCTTTTTACTATTAAAGTTTTTAACAAATAAATACTTTGATAATTTTAGTTAATATTATTTTGATTCTTTTTAGTTGATTCTTTTTGCTATTGAAAAATATTATATTTAATTGATTCTTTTTAGTTCATTCTTTTTACTATTAAAGTTTTTCACAAATAAATACTTTGATAATTTTAATTAATATTATTTTGATTCTTTTTAGTTATTTCTTTTTGCTATTGAAATTTTTTATATTTAATTGATTCTTGTAAGTTCATTCTTTTTGCTATTAGAGTTTTATGAAACCTTTTTAGTTCATTCTTTTTGCTATTAGAGTTTTATAAAAACTTTTTAATTCATTATTTTTGCATGGTTGAAAGTTGGCATGGTATCATAATTTCACCCACATAGCATGTGTTAAAAAGTTGAGAGGGTTACGGCAAAAACTGGATGCACTTCGTGTACAAAACGGACAATCTCTTTCGAAGTATCAGGGTTTCGGACGAAAACTCATCTGTTACAAAGGTATTTCATTTTTTTGAACTTATTTGAACTCCAGACTTTTTGTGTGTTCAAAATGAACCATTCAAAGCTACATCATCAATTTTCAACCCTTTCTGACTTCATCTGGTATTTTTCATGTATTTACTGATTTTTTAAGCTAAATGACCTTGAAATTGAAAAGCATCACAAATGAACTCTGAAAAGGTTGAAAGTTGGCGTGGTATCATCATTTCACCCACATAGCATGTCATAAAAAGTTGAGAGGGTTACGACAAAAACTGGATGCACTTCGTGTACAAAACGGATAATCTTTTTCGAAGTATGAGGGTTTCGGACGAAACTCATCTGTTACAAAGGTATTTCATTTTTTTGATCTTATTTGAACTCCAGACTTTTTGTGTGTTCAAAATGAACCATTCAAAGCTACCTCATCAATTTTCAACCCTTTCTGACTTCATCTGGTATTTTTCATGCATTTACTATTTTTTTAGCTAAATGACCCTGAAATTGAAAATCACTACAAATGAACTTTGAAAAGGTTGAAAGTTGGCATGGTATCATCATTTCACCCACATAGCATGTGCTAAAAAGTTGAGAGGGTTACGGCAAAAACTGGATGCACTTCGTGTACAAAACAGACAATCTCTTTCGAAGTATCAGGGTTTCGGAAGAAAACTCATCTGTTACAAAGGTATTTCATTTTTTTGAACTTATTTGAACTCCAGACTTTTTGTGTGTTCAAAATGAACCATTCAAAGCCACATCATCAATTTTCAACCCTTTCTGACTTCATCTGGTATTTTTCATGGATTTACTGATTTTTTTAAGCTAAATGACCCTGAAATTGAAAAGCATTACAAATGAACTCTGAAAAGGTTGAAAGTGGGCATGGTATCATCATTTCACCCACATAGCATGTCATAAAAAGTTGAGAGGGTTACGACAAAAACTGGATGCACTTCGTGTACAAAACGGACAATCTTTTTCGAAGTATCAGGGTTTCGGACGAAAACTCATCTGTTACAAAGGTATTTCATTTTTTTGATCTTATTTGAACTGTAGACTTTTTGTGTGTTCAAAATGAACCATTCAAAGCTACATCATCAATTTTCAACCCTTTCTGACTTCATCTTGTATTTTTCATGCATTTACTAATTTTTTTTAGCTAAATGACCCTGAAATTGAAAAGCACTACAAATGAACTTTGAAAAGGTTGAAAGTTGGCATGGTATCATCATTTCACCCATATAGCATGTCATAAAAAGTTGAGAGGGTTACGGGAAAAAACTGGATGCTCTTCGTGTACAAAACGGACAATCTCTTTCGAAGTATCAGGGTTTCATACGAAAACTCATCTGTTACAAAAGGCAATTCATTTCTTCACATGTAACTGCAGTGATATTCAAGATCAAAGGCATCATCATACTAGTTGTGAAGAGAAAGTCTTCACTTTTTCTTCGCTTGTGTCCTTTGCTTATTGCGCCGTAACCATGGATACACTACTAGGGAAAACCTTATACACAGAAACTTACCAGTAGCGCTTTTTAAAAGGAGGCGTTGCTGCTACTTAGCAGTAGCGCGTGTACAGAAACAGCGCTACTAATAAACACATATCAGTAGCGTGGCACGTATAAAACGCGCTACTATTATAATTGCCACACCATTCCCGACAGGCTAGGTATAGTAGTAGCGCCCTTCCTCAACCAGCGTTGCTGCTATTCTACTTAGCTGTAGCGCTTGGCACCAACCCACGCTGCTGCTATGCCCACCTTATCCACCCCGTGCGCTCCCTCTCTCTTCCTCACTCCCAGCCCCTCACTCCCCCCTCACACTGTCGCTCCCTCTCTGCCCCCCGCCGCTCGCCGCCGCCGTCGCCTACCCCTCCTGCCTCTGCCGCCGTCACCTCCCCCTCCTCCCTGGACTCGGTAATCCTCCCCCTCCTCCCTCCTCCCCGCCCCACCTCCTCCGTCCTCCCTCCACTCCTCCATTCGCCGCCGGCCGGCCCCTCCTCGCTCCGCCTTCCTCCTCCCTCCTTCAGTCGCCCCTCCTTCTCCCTCCTCCCTCCTCCATCCACAACCCCTCCTCCCTGCTACATTTTGATTTAGTAGGCTAGTTGATATTTTCTTGTTGATATGCAACATTTTGAATATAGATGATAATGTGTTGTAAATGTCGATGATCAAAATGCTAGTGCTAGTCGCCATGTCATTGATGTCGATGATGATGCATTCTGAATATAGACGATGTCTTGGTGTTCTTGTTTGCAATGTACCTCCGAGTGGCCTATGTTTTGCCGGAATGTTGATTCGTTTCCGTTCCGGCAAATTTCAGGCGCTCGATATGTCCTGTTTTTAGCAAAGGTCATGCCGAATTTTTTTCATGAATTTTAGCATGACTTGTGCTACAATGTAGGACATATCGAGTGCTTGTGATTTGCCAGAACGGGAATTCAATGATATTCCGGCAAAACATAGGGCATTTTTTCTATGTCATTGCTCGAAATATGGGACGGGTTGACTTTAGGTCTGTTTCGGCTCCTTGTGTGTCTTTCAGTGAGGGAGAGTGTCCACCATATATATATATGAGAGAGGAAGAATCCCGACTGTTGTCGTGGGGGTCGCTTCTCCTTCTTTTCCTTGTGCTAGATATATGTAATACACTAGGGAAAGGAGGAGTAGCGACCATCACCGACGGTAGAAATATGAGAGAGGAAGAATCCTGACTGTTGTCGTGGGGGTCGCTTCTCCTTCGTTCCCGTGTGCTAGACATTTTGGTGTAATGCACTCGGGAACGAATGGAGGAGCCACCATCACCGACGGTCGCAATATCAGAGGGAGTGCCCACCATATACGTGAGATGAGAGTTTAGGAAGGAAAGACTCGACAGACCTAAAGTCAACCCGTTGCATATTGAGTAATAGTGATCTGTGTGTTGATCAGTTTCCTGGTAGTTGCCTTCGATCGATTTTAAATGTTTCAACTATGAACATAGGAAATGTCTGACGACGAAAGGAAATTCGTTATGTGCGAATGCTGCGAAGACGAGCGCGGCCTGTGCGACAAGCCTCACCTAGTTGATGATAGGCGCTTCAGCATCATGCTGGATGAGACCTTCGAAGTGGATACAGTAAGTCACAATGACAAGTCTTTTTTAGTAATTAAGCATGACTTCTGCTTCTTTTGCTTCAATTTATAATATTAATTTTTTACTATTCTACTAGCGTATCCCCTGCCATAGAAGAATTTATGTCTTGGATAAGATTGGTTTCAGTACTAAAAAAAGTATGGAGGTAAAGAGAGTTCACTTGAGGACCGAGCATGGTTATACTTTTGCCATAAAATTGTACAATGCAGACACCTACTCCTATTTTGAATGCAAAAGTTGGAGAGCACTATGCAAGGCTTATGCATTTGAGCCTAATATGCTTATCACCTTTGATATTCGTCTGGAAGATGAAATTGAAGGTAATATCGACATCTGGGTCGATGTGCAGACGCCTCCAGTTCTACCATTATGTGAGTTTCTCAACCATATTTATTAAGTAATTTATATTGTTTATTTAAAAATAGTTGACAACTAATTTCTATTGACAGCTTATTTCCATTCAAGCAAACATGTCCAGCGCTTGGTAGACAGCACCTACTACTGTCCCGGGGCTGAACTAAACTGCGAGGAGATAGGGCATTATGTTTCGTGGCTGGAGGATCTTGATACTGTCAAGACAGGTTATTTTCCTGGACTTTGAGATATTAGTACTCAAAACGTGCGGCCACTAGTGTGCGTATTGAACTACGGTCACATCTATCTAGGAAAGATGGTAAGATTTTTACTATTTGTCCTCAGTGCATCTTTTGCATACATTATTTTTTAAGCTAAACTTCATTGCTAAGTATGTTACTACGATGTTCTTCAACAGGGACTCCCGATGAGTGTTGTGCCTCGTTGGATCGAGTCTAAAGGTCGCATGGCAATGGTTAGCTTACGGCCAAGATATCCTGTATTGCACATGAGTGCATTCATCATTTCTCGAAGCGAGCAAGTCTTAATAGTCAAAGACTGGAGCAAAATTGTGAAGGATCACAGAGAAGTACTAGGGGGCAGCAATCAGAAGCGCAGCCCACAATTAGGAGACAGGTTCATATGCATTCGCCAATATGATGAAGAAGGAGTGCTACACATGTTTTATGCTATTTTACCTGAGAGAGAGCAGCAGGAGTAGGTCCTAGGTATTAAGAACAATTAGTTAGTGCTGATTATATATGACTATGATGATGATGAGAAGTTTTTATTATGTGCTACAATGTGTTAGAGTTGATGGTGATGCTGAGGAGGAGTAGTGATTAGGAGTAGGTCCTAGGAGTTGTTATTATAACTAGTGACCAAGTTGTTATATGATGTCTCATGGACGAAAATGATGATGATGAGTAGTTGTTATATGACAATGATGTATTATGATGATACTGTATGAAAACTTGTATAATGGCGTATGAATATACGGCATAAAACAAAAAAGAAATACGTAATAATAGTAGTAGCGCGGGTAGAGAGGTGCGCTGGTAGTAACTACCAGCAGCGCTTCGTAAAAAAAACCGCTGCTGCTAAGCAGGTATAGCAGTAACGCGTGTCAAAACGCGCTACTGATAGACTTAGCAGTAGCGCTGGTATAGAAAGCGCTACTGCTAAGTAGGTATAGCAGTAGCGCGTGTCAAAATGCGCTACTGATAAACGTTAGCTGTAGCGCCGTATCAGCAGCGCGGTTACCCGCGCTACTGATACACCAAATATCCGCGCTACTGCTAGGGTTTTCCCTAGGAGTGATAATCTTCATCGTTTAACAGGGTGCTTGGGTCAGCCTTGACTTTGAAGGGAGGAATTTCATGAAACTTTTCATAATCTTCAGACATGTCTGTCTTGCCCTCCAATCCCACGATGTCTCTTTTTCCTGAAAGAACTATGTGGCGCTTTGGCTCAACGTATGATGTATTCGCTTCCTTATCTTTTCTTTTTCTCGGTTTGGTAGACATGTCCTTCACATAGAAAACCTGCGCCACATCATTGGCTAGGACGAATGGTTCGTCTGTGTACCCAAGATTGTTCAGATCCACTGTTGTCATTCCGTACTGAGGGTCTTCCTGTACCCCGCCTCCTGACAGATTGACCCAATTGCACTGAAACAAAGGGACCTTCAAATCATGTCCATAGTCAAGTTCCCATATGTCCTTTCCCCTCTTGGTTGCTGCATCAAAGCGGACACCGCTGTTTTGGTTGGTGCTCTTTTGATCTTGGGCGATCGTGTAAAATGTATTCCCATTTATCTCGTACCCTTTGTAAGTCATTACAGTCGAAGATGGTCCCCTGGCCAATGAGTACAGCTCATCAGAAACAGTGTTGTCACCCATGAGATGTGTTTGCAACCAACTGCCGAAAGTCCTGATGTGTTCATATGTAATCCAGTCGTCACACTGCTCCGGGTGTTTGGAGCGTAGAATATTCTTGTGTTCATCGACATACGGGGTCACCAAGGTAGAATTCTGTAGAACTGTGTAGTGTGCTTGAGACCAAGAATGCCCGTCCCTACATATTATTGAGTCCGCTACTAGCGTGCCTTTTCCAGTCAGTCTCCCCTCCTACCGCGATTGAGGGAGACCAATCTTCTTAAGGTCAGGAATGAAGTCAACACAAAACCCAATGACATCCTCTGTTTGATGGCCCATGGAGATGCTTGCTTCTGGCCTAGCGCGGTTACGCTAACATATTTCTTTAAGACTCCCATGAACCTCTCAAAAGGGAACATATTGTGTAGAAATACAGCGCCCAGAACGACAATCTCGTTGAGTAGATGAACTAGGACGTGCGTCATGATATTGAAGAAGGATGGTGGGAACACCAGCTCGAAACTAACAAGACATTGCACCAAATCACTCCTTAACCTTTTCAGGATTTCTAGATCGATCACCTTCTAAGAGATTGCATTGAGGAATGCACATAGATCCATAATGGCTAAACGAACGTTTTCCCGTAGAAGCCCCCTCAATGCAACCGGAAGCAGTTGCGTCATAATCACGTGGCAGTCATGAGACTTTAGGTTCTGGAACTTTTTCTCTGCCATATTTATTATTCCCTTTATATTCGAAGAGAAGCCAGACGGGACCTTCATACTGAGCAGGCATTCAAAGAAGATTTCCTTCTCTTCTTTGGTAAGAGCGTAGCTGGCAGGACCTTCATACTGCTTTGGATGCATGTCGTCTTTTTCATGCACACGTTGCTGTTCCTCCCGTGCCTCTGGTGTATCTTTTGTCTTCCCATACACTCCCAAGAAGCCTAGCAGGTTCACGCAAAGATTCTTCGTCACGTGCATCACGTGGATTGCAGAGCGGACCTCTAGGTCTTTCCAATAGGGTATGTCCCAAAATATAGATTTCTTCTTCCACATGGGTGCGCGTCCCACATCGTCAGTCGGAACAGATAGTCCGCCAGGACCCTTTCCAAAGATTACTTGTAAATCATTGACCATATCAAGTATGTGATCACCAGTACGGAGGGCGGGCTTCTTTCGGTGGTCTGCCTCGACATTGATGGTTGGTCGGAAGAAATCGACAATGCCCCAGGTACACATTCTTCCTGCATTTGTCCAAATATATACTGTCGGTGTCATCTAAACAGTGTGTGCATGCGTGGTATCCCTTGTTTGTCTGTCCTGAAAGGTTACTGAGAGCAGGCCAATCGTTGATGGTTACAAACAGCAACGCATGTAGGTTAAATTCCTCCTGTTCGTTCTCATCCCACACACGTACACCTCTTCCATTCCATAGCTGTAAAAGTTCATCAACTAATGGCCTTAGGCACACATGAATGTCATTGCCGGGTTGCTTAGGGCCTTGGATGAGCACTGGCATCATAATGAACTTCCGCTTCATGCACAACCAAGGAGGAAGGTTATACATACATAGAGTCACAGGCCATGTGCTATGCTTGCTGCTCTGCTCCCCAAAAGGATTAACGCCATCTGCACTTAAACCAAACCATACGTTCCTCGGGTCACCTGTAAAGTCGCTCCACTTTCTCTCGATCTTTCTCCACTGCGACTCGTCAGCGGGTGCTCTCAACTTCCCGTCTTTCTTACGGTCTTTTATGTGCCATTGCATCAACTCGGCATGCTTTTTGTTACTGAACAGACATTTCAACCGTGGTATTATAGGAGCATCCCACATCACCTTGGCAGGAAACCTCTTCCCGGTACGCTGGCCCTCAACATCACCAGGGTCATCTCTTCTGATCTTATACCGCAAGGCACCGCATACCGGGCATGCGCTCAAATCCTCGTACGCACCGCGGTAGAGGATGCAGTCATTAGGGCATGCATGTATCTTCTGCACCTCCAATCCTAGAGGACATAGAACCTTCTTTGCTTCGTACGTACTGCTGGGCAATTCGTTATCCTTTGGAAGCTTCTTCTTCATTATTTTCAGTAGCGAACTAAATCCCTTGTCAGATCCACCATTGTCTGCCTTCCATTGCAGCAATTCCAGTGTGGTACCGAGCTTTCTGTTCTCATCTTCGCAATTTGGGTACAACCCTTTTTTGTGATCCTCTAACATGCGATCGAACATCAACTTCTCCCTTTCACTTTCGCATTCTCTCTGTGCATCAACAATGACCCGGCGAAGATCATCACCGGGCACATCGTCTGGTTCCTCTTGATCTTTAGTTTCCCCCATTGCAGCATCACCATATTCAGGGGGCGGGTAGTTGTCATCATCCTCTTCTTCTTCGTTGTCTTTCATCATAACCCCTCTTTCTCCGTGCTTGGTCCAAACATTATAGTGTGGCATAAAACCCTTCTCAAGCAGGTGGAAGTGAAGGGTTTTAGAGTTGGAGAAAGCCTTCGTATTCTCACAGACAGTACATGGACAATGCATAAAACCATTCTGCTTGTTTGCCTCAGCCGCTTCGAGAAAATTATGCAGGCCCTTAATATACTCGGAGGTGCGTCGGTCACCGTACATCCATTGCCGGTTCATCTGCGTGCGTTATATAATAAAGTGTATTAAAAACCATTACAGCATATCATGAATAGAGAAGTCACCAAATTAATAGAAATTCATCATCATATTAAAGCCAAAGTACAATAGTGACCAAAATAAATACATAACGTTCATACATAGTTCTCATTAATGAACAACATATAGCTCTCTAGAGCATGTAATTAAAACATACATTGAAACTACAAAATTTAAATGCAACAACAAATGCGATCATAACCGCAACTAAGGTACCAATTGATCCAACGGCATAATGATACCAAGCCTCGGTATGAATGGCATATTTTCTAATCTTTCTAATCTTCAAGCGCATTGCATCCATCTTGATCTTGTGATCGTCGACGACATCGGCAACATTCAACTCCAATTTCATCTTCTCCTCTTCAACTCTTTGTAATTTTTCTTTCAAGTAATTGTTTTCTTTTTCAACCAAATTTAACTTCTCGACAAGAATTTCTATGTCGGTTGGAATTTCCGGTTCACATACCTCCTAGATTAAAATATATATGTCACGTTGGTCGGCATAATTGTCATAAACACTAAATGAAACAAATAGTTATAAAATATAATATATACCACATCCAAATCATAGACAGGACGAGGGCCAACGGAGGCGGATACCAAAACCATTGCACTATATAATAACAAACAATAATAAAAGTAAGAAAATTACACAAGTATCTATCTAAATCATACAAGTAAGAACTTTTTTCTTTTAAATGAAGATAAGAAGAAGAGGCTAACCACGGTGGTGCCGGCGCCGAGATGGGCGCGGGCGATCGATGGCGGTGAGGACGGGGACGGGACAGGACGACCCCCAAACCTAGACAAATCTTGAGGAAAATGGAGTTTGGACAAGGAGCTCCGAGAGGAGAAAGCTTAAGTGTGGCTCGGGCATTTCATCGAACACCTCATGTGCATAGGAGGTGAGCTAGAGCACCACAAAAGCTCTCCCACGGTCGGCCAAAAAAACAGAGCAGTGCACTGCTCTGCTCGCGGGCAGGGGGGTATATATAGGCCAACCATTGGTCCAGGTTTGTGGCTAGAACCGGGACTAAAGGACACCATTTGGTCCCGGTTCCAGCAACAAACCGGGACCAATGGTTGTGGGCCAGGAGCGAGGCCCATTGGTCCCGGTTCGTGTTTGTAACCGACACCAAAGGGGTCAGACGAACCGGGACCACTGGCCCACGAGGCCAGGCCAGCGCCCTGGCCTCACGAACCGGGACCGATGGCCCCATGGGTCCCGGTTCGTGAGTGAACCGGGATTAATGGGCTTTTCAGGGCTGGACCAAAGCCCTGTTATGTACTAGTGAAGCCACTAAGTCCGGAACCAATACCTAAATCTTGTAAATGATCCCTCAACTTTGATCTCAAGATCATTCTTCTCAGCCATGGATTTTAGAATCTGATGTTCCAGTTCTTTGATTTTGGCCTCATAAGCTGTAACAGATTGTTCAATATCATCGAACAGATTCCCATTTTGCACACATTTTGTTTAGGTTTGGCAGTCCGTCCTGTCCCGTCTCCGTCCTCACCGCCGTCGATCGTCGGCGCCCATCTCGGCGCCGGCACCACCATGGTTAGCCTCTTCTTCTTATCTTCTTTCTAAAAGAAAAAAGTTCTTACTTGTATCATTTAGATAGATACTTGTGTAATTTTCTTACTTTTATTATTGTTTGTTATTATATAGTGCCATGGTCATGGTATCCGCCCATGTCGGCCTTCGTCCGGTCTATGATTCGGATGTGGTATATATTACCTTTTATAACTATTTGTTTTATTTAGTGTTTATGACAATTATGCCGACCAACGTGACATAGATTTTTTAATCTAGGCGGTATGTGAACCGGAAATTCCAACCGACATAGAAATTCTTGTCGAGAAGTTAAATTTGGTTGAAAAAGAAAATAATTACTTGAAAGAAAAATTACAAACAGTTGAAGAGGAGAAGATGAAGTTGGAGTTGCATGTTGCCGATGTCGTCGACGATCACAAGATCAAGATGGATGCAATGCGCTTGAAGATTGGAAAGATTGGAAAATATGCCATTCATACTGAGGCTTGGTATCATTATGCCGTTGGATCAATTGGTACCTTAGTTGCGGTTATGATCGCATTTGTTGTTGCATTTAAATTTTATAGTTTCAATGTATGTTTTAATTAGATGCTCTAGAGAGCTATATGTTGTTCAATAATGAGAACTATGTATGAACGTTATGTATTTATTTTGGTCACTACTGTACTTTGGCTTTAATGTGATGATGAATTTCTATTAATTTGGTCACTTCTCTATTCATGATATGCACGCAGATGAACCGGCAATGGATGTACGGTGACCAATGCACCTCCGAGTATATTAAGGGCCTGCATAATTTTCTCGAAGCGGCTGAGGCAAACAAGCAGAATGGTTTTATGCATTGTCTATGTACTGTCTGTGAGAATACGAAGGATTTCTCCAACTATAAAACCCTTCACTTCCACCTGCTTCAGAAGGGTTTTATGCCACACTATAATGTTTGGACCAAGCACGAAGAAAGAGGGGTTATGATGGAAGACAACGAAGAAGAAGAGGATGACGACAACTACCCGCCCCCTGAATACGGTGATGCTGCAATGGGGGAAGCTGAAGATCAAGAGGAACCAGACGATGTGCCCGATGATGATCTTCGCCGGGCCATTGTTGATGCACAGAGAGAATGCGAAAGTGAAAGGGAAAAGTTGAAGTTTGATCGCATGTTAGAGGATCACAAAAAAGGGTTGTACCCAAATTGCGAAGATGACAACAGAAAGCTCGGTACCACACTGGAATTGCTGCAATGGAAGGCAGACAATGGTGTATCTGACAAGGGATTTAGTTCGCTACTGAAAATAATGAAGAAGAAGCTTCCAAAGGATAACGAATTGCCCGGCAGTACGTAGGGAGCAAAGAAGGTTCTATGCCCTCTAGGATTGGAGGTGCAGAAGATACATGCATGCCCTAATGACTGCATCCTCTACCGCGGTGCGTACGAGGATTTGAACGCATGCCCGGTATGCGGTGCATTGCGGTATAAGATCAGAAGAGATGACCCTGGTGATGTTGAGGGCCAGCGCACCGGGAAGAGGGTTCCTGCCAAGGTGATGTGGTATGCTCCTATAATACCACGGTTGAAATGTCTGTTTAGAAACAGAAAGCATGCCGAGTTGATGCAATGGCACAAAAAAGACCATAAGAAAGACGAGAAGTTGAGAGCACCCGCTGACGGGTCGCAGTGGAGAAAGATCGAGAGAAAGTGGAGCGACTTTACAGGTGACCCGAGGAACGTATGGTTTGGTCTAAGTGCAGATGGCGTTAATCCTTTTGGGGAGCAGAGCAGCAAGCATAGGACATGGCCTGGGAATCTATGTATGTATAACCTTCCTCCTTGGTTGTGCATGAAGCGGAAGTTCATTATGATGCCAGTGCTCATCCAAGGCCCTAAGCAACCCGGCAATGACATTGATGTGTACCTAAGGCCATTAGTTGATGAACTTTTACAGCTATGGAATGGAAGAGGTGTACGTGTGTGGGATGAGAACGAACAGGAGGAATTTGACCTACATACGTTGCTGTTTGTAACCATCAACGATTGGCCTGCTCTCAGTAACCTTTCAGGACAGACAAACAATGGATACCACGCATGCACACACTGTTTAGATGACACCGACAATATATATTTGGAAAAATGTAGGAAGAATGTGTACCTGGGGCATCGTCGATTTCTTCCGACCAACCATCAATGTCGAAAGAAAGGAAAGCATTTCAAAGGTGAGGCAGATCACCGGAAGAAGCCCGCCTTCCGTACTGGGGATCACATACTTGATATGGTCAATGATTTACAAGTAATATTTGGAAAGGGTCCTAGCGGACTATCTGTTCCGACTGACGATGCGGAACGCGCACCCATGTGGAAGAAGAAATCTATATTTTGGGACCTACCCTATTGGTAAGACCTAGAGGTCCGCTCTGCAATCGACGTGATGCACGTGACGAAGAATCTTTGCATGAACCTACTAGGCTTCTTGGGAGTGTATGGGAAGACAAAAGATACACCGGAGGCACGGGAGGAACAGCAACGTGTGCATGAAAAAGACGGCATGCATCCAAAGCAGTATGAAGGTCCTGCCAGCTACGCTCTTACCAAAGAAGAGAAGGAAATCTTCTTTGAATGCCTGCTCAGTATGAAGGTCCCATCTGGCTTCTCGTCGAATATAAAGGGAATAATAAATATGGCAGAGAAAAAGTTCCAGAACCTAAAGTCTCATGACTGCCACGTGATTATGACGCAACTGCTTCCGGTAGCATTGAGGGGGCTTCTACCGGAAAACGTTCGATTTGCCATTGTGAAGCTATGTGCATTCCTCAATGCAATCTCTCAGAAGGTGATTGATCCAGAAATCCTGCCAAGGTTAAGGAGTGATTTGGTGCAATGTCTTGTTAGTTTCGAGCTGGTGTTCCCACTGTCCTTCTTCAATATCATGACGCACGTCCTAGTTCATCTAGTCGACGAGATTGTCGTTCTGGGCCCTGTATTTCTACACAATATGCTCCCCTTTGAGAGGTTCATGGGAGTCTTAAAGAAATATGTTCGTAACCGCGCTAGGCTAGAAGCAAGCATCTCCATGGGCCAACAAACAGAGGATGTCATTGGGTTTTGTGTTGACTTCATTCCTAACCTTAAGAAGATTGGTCTCCCTCAATCGCGGTATGAGGGGAGACTGACTGGAAAAGGCACGCTAGGAGCGGACTCAATAATATGTAGGGACGGCCATTCTTGGTCTCAAGCACACTACACAGTTCTACAGAATTCTACCTTGGTGACCCCGTATGTCGATGAACACAAGAATATTCTGCGCTCCAAACACCCGGAGCAGTGTGACGACTGGATTACATGTGAACACATCAGGACTTTCGGCAGTTGGTTGCAAACACGTCGTATGCGTGACAACACTGTTTTTGATGAGCTGTACTCGTTGGCCAGGGGACCATCTTCGACTGTAATGACTTACAAAGGGTACGAGATAAATGGGAATACATTTTACACGATCGCCCAGGATCAAAAGAGCACCAACCAAAACAGTGGTGTCCGCTATGATGCAGCAACCAAGAGGGGAAAGGACACATATTATGGTTACATAGTGGACATATGGGAACTTGACTATGAACATGATTTCAAGGTCCCTTTGTTTCAGTGCAAATGGGTCAATCTGTCAAGAGGCGGGGTACAGGAAGATCCACAGTACGGAATGACAACAGTGGATCTGAACAATCTTGGGTACACAGACGAACCATTCGTCCTAGCCAATGATGTGGCACAGGTTTTCTATGTGAAGGACATGTCTACCAAACCGAGAAAAAGAATAGATAATGAAGCGAATACATCATACGATGAGCCAAAGCGCCACATAGTTCTTTCAGGAAAAAGTGACATCGTGGGATTGGAGGGCAAGACAGACATGTCCGAAGATTCTGAAAAGTTTCATGAAATTCCTCCCTTCAAAGTCAAGGCTGACCCAAGCACCCTGTTAAACGATGAAGATTATCCATGGTTACGGCGCAATAAGCAAAGGACACAAGTGAAGAAAAAGTAAAGATTTTCTCTCCACAACTATATCATTGCAGTTACATGTGAAGAAATGAAATGCCTTTTGTAACACATGAGTTTTCCTCCGAAACCCTGATACTTCGAAACAGATTGTCCGTTTTGTACACGAAGTGCATCCAGTTTTTGCCGTAACCCTCTCAACTTTTTATAACATGCTATGTGGGTGAAATGATGATACTATGCCAACTTTCAACCTTTTCAGAGTTCATTTGAAGTGCTTTTCAATTTCAGGGTTATTTAGCTCAAAAAAATCAGTAAGTGCATGAAAAATACCAAATGAAGTCAGAAAGGGTTGAAAATTGATGATGTGGCTTTGAATGGTGCATTTTGAACACACAAAAAGTATGGAGTTCAAATAAGTTCAAAAAAATGAAATGCCTTTGTAACAGACGAGTTTTCGTCCGAAAGCCTGATACTTCGAAAGAGAATGTCCATTTTGTGCACGAAGTGCATCCAATTTTTGCCGTAACCCTCTCAAATTTTTAGCACATGCTATGTGGGTCAAGGTCGTACCAATCAGGAAGAAGCACACGGATCGTGTGTTTCTTTCAAGCGCTTGTGAGCTGTTGGATCAGCACTATAACGACTAGTCCCGGTTCGTGCTAGCAACCGGGACTAAAGAGGCACACGACCCTATATATAGCCCACCTCTCGGACATGTTCGACACTTACTGTGTGTACTCATTCGGATTCCCTGCATACGGTCCAACGGTGCATTTCATATTTCCACCGTTGGGCTGTATGCAGGGGAAACCGTGTGTTTTGTTGATCTATCTAGAAATCCTTTAGTTCATCGACCGAATACAAATAATTCGGATTCCCTGCATACGGTCCGACGGTGCATTTCATATGCGGGCACTCACGAGCCACCGACGGGCTGTATGCAGGGGAAACCGTGTGTTTTGTTGATCTATCTAGAAATCCTTTAGTTCATCGACCGAATACAAATCATTCGGATTCCCTGCATACGGTCCGACGTTGCATTTCATATGCGGGCACTCACGAGCCACCGTCGGGCTGTAACACATGAGTTTTCGTCCGAAACCCTGATACTTCGAAAGAGATTGTCCGTTTTGTACACGAAGTGCATCCAGTTTTTGCCGTAACCCTCTCAACTTTTTAGCACATTCTATGTGGGTGAAATGATGATACCATGCCAACTTTCAACCTTTTCAGAGTTCATTTGAAGTGCTTTTCACTTTCAGGGTTATTTAGCTCAAAAAAATCAGTAAGTGCATGAAAAATACCAAATGAAGTCAGAAAGGGTTGAAAATTGATGATGTGGCTTTGAATGGTACATTTTGAACACACAAAAAGTATGGAGTTCAAATAAGTTCAAAAAAATGAAATCCTTTTGTAACACATGAGTTTTCGTCCGAAATCGTGATACTTTGAAAGAGATTGTCCGCTTTGTACACGAAGTGCATCCAGTTTTTGCCGTAACCCTCTCAACTTTTTAGCACATGCTATGTGGGTGAAATGATGATACCATGCCAACTTTCAACCTTTTCAGAGTTCATTTGAAGTGCTTTTTAATTTCTTTCAAAACTTCGTGGGAGTGGAGTTCAAAAAAGAATCAACTAAAAAGCTTTTATAAACCTCTAGTATTTTTGAAACTATAATTATATAAAAATTATGCAACTAAAATTATCAAATTATTTTTTGTTCAAAACATTAATAGCAAAAAGAATATAATGATAAAACACACTGGAAATAAATAAAGCAAAAAATAAAACAAAAATAAATAAAGCAAAAAACAAAACAAAAATAAATAAATGCAACTAAAATTATCAAAGTATTTATTTGTTAAAAAGAATGAACTAAAATAACAGAAGAAAAATACTGGAAAAAAATTAAAAAATAAATAAAACAAAACAAAAATACTGGAAAAAAATAAAAATATGCCGCCTATTGGGCCACCACTAGGCCCACAGGCAGATACAAAGTGGTTAGGCCCGTAAGCCTGCTTTAGAGAGGAGCTCGAAGGCTCAGGCGCACCGTGCCTTATAAACAGGTGCGGCACTCTCTCCACTAGCGAGGTGGGACTAAAATCGCACCACGCCGCTGTGCAAGGCCATTGGTCCCTGTTGGTGGCACCAACCGGGACCAATGCCTACCTTTGGTCCCGGTTCGTGCCACCAACCGGGACCAAAGGTCTCTGCTTCCCGCCCTTTGGGCTGCTGAAAAGAGACCTTTGGTCCCGGTTGGTGGCACCAACCGGGACTAAAGGGGTGCATTAGTCCCGGTTGGAGACACCAACCGGGACCAATGCTGTGTGTATATAAGCAGCACTGGTGAAATTTTTTATTTTCATCTCGCAGTTCCCCCCGGCGACGCCGACCTCCTCGACACCGCCAGGCTGCCCCGACGCCGTCGCCGTCGCCCGTGCCCCTGCCCCGCCCCCGAGCCCACGCCGACGCCATCCGCCGCCCACGCCGTCACCGTCCGCCGCCCCCGAGCGCGCCCGGCCGCGCCCCTGCGCCCCGGCCCGCCCCCACCGTCGCCGTCGTCACCGGCTCCCTCGTGCGCCGCCCCCGCCGTCGCCCTCGCCAGCCGACGCCGTCGCAGGCTCCCTCGCGCGCCGCCCCCGCCATCGCCCTCGCCAGCCGACGCCGTCCGCCGCCCCCGAGCGCGCCCGGCCACGCCCCTGCCCCGGCCCGCCCCCACCGTCGCCGACGCCCTCGCCGCCCCAGCCGTCGCCCTCGCCGGCCGCCCTCGCTGTGAGCCACCGCCGCCCCGGCTCTGTTTATATGATGATTTTTTTGTTCATATAGATATAATGTATATATGTATGTGGCTATATGTATGTATGGATGTTCATATATGTATTAATTTTTTTGTTCAGAGCATTTTTTTTGTTCATATATGTATTTTTTTTTTCATATGTGTATTAATTTTTTTGTTCATAGCATTTTTTTGTTCATATATGTATTTTTTTCATAGCATTTTTTTCCATGTATATATGTATGTGGCTATGTATGTATAGATGGATAGCATTTTTTTCCATGTATGTATGTCGTTGTCGATATACCCCCTCCCCGATAACTTCGACATGAGGGGGGGTCGATATACCCCCTGCCCGATAACTTCAACATGAGGGGGGGGGGTCGATATACCCCCTCCCCGATAACATTTTTTTCCTAAGTTACTAAAGTAAAATGTTCACCCCCCTCTCGATATACCTGGCGACCAACTCTCGAGGCCACCCAAACCCTAGAAAAAAGCGTTGTCGATCTCCTACCCCCTCCCGCCCCTACCCGACAATCTCTCGAGGCCACCCAAACCACTAGAAGAAAACTCCGGTAACTTCGACATGAGGGGGGACGTCGATCAACCCCCTCTCGCCCGAACAAGTCTATGTATCATTTTATCATATGTCAAAGTTTGATCATATGTCAAAGTTTGAATTTTGACATATGCAACAATATTTGATCATATGTCAAAGTTTGACTTTTGACATAGATTTATCAAGAATGCCCCCATTATGGATGTGCACAAGTTGATCCAATTTTTTTTCCGATCTCATCTATATATATATTCTTCTATATGTCACGTTGTCTGTCAAAGTATTGAAGAAATCCATGGCTTCATTATTAGCTGGAAGTAACATGCGTATGATGCTACGAAGCTCTTCAGAGTTGTTTTGGAACGGAGTTCCGGATAGAATAATTCGCTTTTTGGTACGAATTTCAGCAAAGGCCTTCCAAATAGCGATATTCGGAAGGCTCTTGCTGAACTTCGTACCAAAAAGCTAATTAATTATCCTATCCGGGACTCCGTTCCACAACAATTTTGGATAGCGTCGTACCATTATGCGCCTGTTACTTCGGGCTAATGATGAAGCCATGATTTTCTTGAATCCTTTGACACTAGACAACGTGACATATAGAACGGTAGATGAGATCAGGAAAAATATGGACCATTTTCTGCACATTCATGAGAGAGGCGGTCCGGACGTCGGACATTCATGAGAGAGGCGGTCTGGACGTCGGACATTCACGTTTGTATATGAATTGCCATGTTGTAATATTTGCAGAAACTATGGAACAAAGAGACGAAGAACAAGAACAGTTGTTGGGGGACATAATCCTCGGCGGACGTGATATCTTGTCGTTTCTCAACGACACCGATGGTCTGGAAGGAGAGGATGACGGCTCCGGTGATCGAACAATGGAAGAGGAAGGACATGATCATGATGGCTCCGGTGACCGAATGCCGGAGGAAGAAGGAGACCATGATGACGGCTCCGGTGACCGAACGGAGGAGGGAGCTGTTGCAAAGTCCGGCGAGGTATATATATTAATTAAGCCTGTGCTGACTAGCTAATTGATGCATTAATTGTTTTGGTATGTACATATATTAATTAACTCTTCTTTCTTCTTTTATAGCCCTCCAGATCGAGCCAAACTTCGGTAACGAGACGAGGCCCGAAGAAGAGGTTGCGCAAGGATGAAAGGTTCACGATCACAGCACTCGCGCACGATGGCCATCTGATTGAACCCAAGCGGACCAAGGACGCATTTTCTGCTCAGTGCGGAGCTATTGTTAGGGACTACATCCCGATCAGCATCAAGCAATGGAATAAGCCTAAGGACGACGCCCCTGATGGTGATTATGTCACCGATAGACAGAAAGATGATCTTTGGACCACGCAGAAGGCAAATTTCACCCTACCGCCAGAGGAGGATCCGAATAAGCCAGTTATAGAGCCACTGGTCAAGGCGTGTGCTCTTAAGAAGATGGCAGATCTATTCAGGAGGTGGAAGAATGAGTTGAAATCAAAGTTTGTCGACAAAGGGAAGACTCCAAATTTCACCGGCCGATTTGAGAAGATAAGAGATCACTGGCCCGCATTTGTGGCCTACAAGACATCGGACAAGAGTAAGAAAATGTCAGAGACAAACAAGATCAATGCTGCAAAGAAGCAGTATCGCCATCAGACGGGGTCAGGTGGCTACCTCAAAGCCCGGCCGTTGTGGGACAAAGCTGAGAATGACCTGATTACTAAAAACGTCGTACCACAGACATTGAACTGGCCAGACCGTTCAAGGACTTGGTTCGTCGGGGTTGGGGGAACTTTGGACCCTGAAACAGGGAAGTGCCGCTGGACGAACGAGCAACTTGCAATACCCATGAACAAGCTTCAGGAGTATATCACCGCAGCGCAGGAAGGGACGTTCATTCCTGACAGAGAGAAGGACGAGCTGACTGAGGCCCAAGGGAATGCTGAGCACCCTGGATGAACACGAGGCACACCAGGCTCCGTTTCGTGGAAGGTTGGGTTTCCCGACGCAGGCGTTACAGAAGCCGGGAGAGAAAGAGGAAAGCGGAGCTGAGCGAAATTCAGAAGCTGAATGCAAGACTACAAAAGCTAGAGGAAGCTGAGAGCCAGCAAGCTGCCGGCCAACCATCTCAGCGGCACGAAGCTACCCTAGAAGCTACCCTGCCATCTCAGCGGAGAAGCAGCGTCGCTTCCACGGAGCCCGTTCAGCCTGACTTCACGTCTCCTAGCTACCCCGTGGATACTATCACGGAGGCTCAACATTGCAAGCTTATGACGAAATGCCGGAACCTCACTTTATTGGCGGCTGTCGGCTCTGTTGCACTCCTCAACCCAACGGAACTTTTCACTGCCGTCCGATTCCACATGGCTATGCTGTTGTGATGGTGGATGAAGTAATTGAGGGATTTGCGGAGCTCGAGCTTGACCACTCTATAGGTGAAGGGGAGAATCGGCTGGGTCGTGCCCTGAGGAGTACATGTCTATGGCAGAAGGAGTACATCTAGCTTCCAAACTGGACGCCTCCGCCTCCTCCTCCTCCTCCGGCGAGTCAGGGCACTCCGCCTCTTCCTCCTCCACCTCCTCCTCCTCCGGCGAGTGATCAGGGGACCCCGCCTCCTTCTCCGGCTCCTCCGACGTGTGAGGGCACTCCGCCTCCTCCTTCGCCTACTCCGGCACGTTGGAGCAGTACGCCTCCTCCTCAGCCTCGTCGGCAATGACGGAAGACAGACGCCGCCGCTCCGACTCCTCCGGCGCGTCGGAGCACTCCGCCTCGTAAGCAACGACGGAAGAGAGACGCCGCCGCTCCGGCGGCTAGCAGTACAAGCACAGGCGGGAGGCAATATAGATACGGTCCATCTCTCAAGCCTCTGGAAAAGTTACCATATGAGAGGACCGAGTCTGAAAACGAGGAGATATGTGAGGACCAATTGAGGACCCATTTTGCAAAGAAAACTCCACCTCCGAAGGAGAAGCTAGATCTGGTGAAAGTGAAGCGCACTATCGATGCCCTGAAGCGACCACCACCGCCTCCACCGGATTCCAACTATGTCTGGATTATTAAAAAGACATATGAAGAAGCGCGGCGGTCGGGAAGTACTTCTAGTGATGCAAGGTTAGCAGAACGAAGAAGTGGGAAAACAATTCCCCAGCTCGGCGAACAGGAGAAGCAATCGTGCCCCCCGCTCAAGGTGTCTAGCGATATCGTCGCAAATCATCCGGGGATGGTGCCCGGTACCAATCCTGGTGATTACTTGGGGGATGATGTAAATTTTCAAACGGCTGAGGTAACAAAAGAAAAATATGAATACATGAACGGGAAGCCTCTCGTCAAACCTGATCATCCTCCTCTAACAACGATGATGTACAAATTGCATGAGTGGTACATGAAAACCTGCAGGGAGTCTGGGAGAGACACTATGTATATGGCAGTGAAACCAGAGCACGAATTCATTGGACTTACCGTGATGCCTGTTGAATTTGTGGAGTTATTTCAGTTATACAATCAACTGGCCCTCGACAAACAACTCATGACTACCTACTGTCTGTAAGTATAACTTCTATAGTTAAGTCTCTAGCACAGCTCGTTCATTGCATGTATATATAATTATCCTCACTATATTATGCAGATTGAAGTTTGTCGAATGCAAAAAAATAGGAATCTTCGACGTTGGGTTCATTAGCCCAGATGCCGTAAATGAATGGACGGTACGAAACTCAATCAAAGAGACTGAGGAGAACTTGCGAAAGTCGTTCCTTATACATGAAAACAAAAGGGAAATACTCTTTCCTTACAACTTCAAGTGAGTGTTGTTGTCTTCTCTGTATACTCGGTTTCGCTTACTCGAGGTTAAGTAATGTAATTGATGAGTTATATATGCGTGCGCAGTTTCCCCTTTATTCTGCTATCCATTAAGCTTGACGGGGCATTAGTAACTGTCTTAGACTCGAGACGTAAAGATCCCGAGAATTATGCGGACATGACTGCAATGCTCAACAAGTAAGTTCAGTCAATACCGGGACCATATCGGCATGCAACTTTCGTTAATTTCCTGATATCAAGTAATCATTTTCTTTGCCTGGCAGGGTTTGGAAGAAGTTCACCCGAAAGGTTCCCGGTCTAAACAAAGAGTTGCGATTTACGCACCCCAAAGTAAGTAGTACTAGCTAGTTCCGCGCATCTCTAATTGATTCAAATTTTCATCAATATATCATTACCATGCTTGCTTATCAGTTTGATTGAACTCTATTCTCGTAAAGTGCTTGTACCAGAAAGAAGGGACTTCTTTATGTGCATACTACGTATGCGAGTTCATTCGCCACTCGACCTCTGAGCGGGGCTTCTCTGACAAACAATTTGAAGTACGTAAATAATATTCACAATTTTATTTTATATATTACCATCAATTGTGTTGAGTTTTATTCATACATATGCATGTATTGACCCCCTTCTTTAAATTAGATCTGGCAGATGCGGGATGAACTCCTACTACATGATCGCATACGAGCAATTCAAGAGGAATTGGCGGGATTCTTTCTTGACCACGTCATACCTAAAGACGGAGAATACCATGCGGATTTGTGATTGGATCTTAGGTAGATGATGTTAGGGATTGTAAAAGATGTTATATTGTATATATGTGGTACCGTCGGATAGATATACGAAAACTTGTTGTTCGACCAATCTCTCGGAGAAAGAGAGGTCGATCACTTCTCTCTGTATATGTTCATCACGATCTTATGTACTTAATGGTTCCTTCATTTGCTTACTAGCTAGCGTGTCGAGTTCTCTCTATAGTAGCTAGCGCCGACCAAGCACGGAGAAAGAGAGGACACTTCTCTCTATTAGCTAGCTAACACAATATGAAACCCCTAAATTAACCCTACAAAACCCCCTAACCCCCCCCCCCCCCTTTAAAAAAAACAAAAACCCCAGCTCCTGCCAGATGCTGACGCGTGGATGCCTTTTGGTCCCGGTTGGTGTTACCAACCGGGACTAAAGGTCCTCCTGCCTGGGCTCCCCACAGCGGCCACGTGGAGGGCCTTTGGTCCCGGTTCGTAAGCAAACCGGACTAAAGGTTTTGGGCTTTAGTCCCGACCCTTTAGTCCCAGTTCCAGAACCGGGACAAATGGGCCTCTGGAACCGGGACAAATGGGCCTTTTTCTACTAGTGCTTTGCTAAATTGAGATCTGGATTAACCTCTTCATGTAGTGTAATATACTGTACTTTATTCTCAACTCCACTGTCTAGGTATAAAAGACTTCAAGGATGAGATTCATGTCATGGCCGTAGCACTCTCCAAATAGATGGAGATGTGGAAAATCAATTGAATAGATCAAAGGAAGAGGTTTCTAAAGCACTTGCATTACGTGAAGAAGCTGAATCGTTAAGAATCTTCGTAGCTAAGAAGGTATGGCATTGATCTGGATCTATCTGAATGTTTTCAAACTGATGAAGGGGACTTTGTTTACTGATTGCCTTCTACGAAGAAGCAAAGTCATCACTTAAATAGTCGGCTGCTAGCACATAACCAACTCAATTTAAGCCAACCAAATCTAGAATATAGCATGTTCTAACAGATGCACATATGTTACTTTTTTGAAAAGTTCTCCAGATGGATAGGTATCTAAAACCTAAACTCAAGCAACCACCCCTGTATCTACGTTTACGTTTCCCAATATAGTTAATAGAAGTGTTTAGTTGGTCACTCAAAATTCATTCTATATGCCTTTTTCTTGAATATTTCATCTCTAAAATATACAAAAAAGAATAGTTAATTAGGTGTATCAGAGACCGTGCCCGATCTCCAAAATGACAAGTGAAGCGAAAGGTTATATTATCTTCAGGTTACCTCGCTTTATAAAAGCTGGGTGATTATTTACAAAAACATGATTAACTCAATACTCTAGGTTATACTCAGTACTTTGATCTTGTTATATATGCTTGCACTGTTACATGTTTTTAGGATCATTGTTAGATCTCGAAACATATTATTCACAAACTATTTCTGTAGAGGTTATCTTCTGAACTATACCTCATAAATTGTGAATAGACCTCTAGCATAGTCGAAACATCTTGTGGACATTTGTCCAATTTTCAGATCAGTGAGCAGAAGGAAATATCTGATAGATACAACGCACAAGTCTCTGAGATCAAGTCCCTCAATGCATTGGTATGGTATCATGAAAATCTCTCCTTGTCTTCTAATTGTGCTGAGAGCCTGAGATATATTTGCTTCTCTGAAAGTGTTTGTTTTTCCCTCCACCAGAGTTCTCTCAGCGTGGAGAAATTATCGAGTTACTACAGAAGCAATCATATCTGATTTGTTATGACCGTATACTCACCCCATAGCTGGACAAAGTAACTTGGGCCTTGAGCCAATTACATATAAGGAAATAATAAATTAGTTATGTTAGGGTGAGATATGATCATACACCGTTGGACCTATCAAGATTAGTCCTTACTATCTTTCTATCTATGTCCATTAGGGTATGTGCTATCTGTGAAGATTGGTTCATGCTCTCTATAACAAAGCCATTCTATAAATATTGATAGCACGTACCATTAGGTTATCTCTACTTGTCATTAAATAAGGTCAGATCAGTCAAGATTAGCCCTTGCTTGATACCTGGTTTCCGAAAATATATTATGGACTAATAGTTAGGGCTTAGTCACAGATATATACGGGCCTGCACTGCCGTATTTACAAGTATTTGTATACAGAGTAACCCATCTCATCTTTTCGTTACGGATGAAGAACCAACCAGGCAGAGGGGGCTCATTCTACTGACTGTGCCGCATTACCGGGCCTAACGAACATTGGTGATAATCAATGTCGTCCCGAGCAAAAGCAACATAATGGTCAACGATGGTATGCCTGAATGTTTGTCGACAGAAAGGCAGAGTATCTTGAGAGGCGTAGTTTAGCCCGCCAACAAAAGACGCTTGCACACCATACATGCTGAAGATTAACCTCGCACTGAATATCCGTGTAGGTGATGAGTTTGAGGTGTATAGAATGACAAATAATGTTTCTCCGGGTATCCATGGCCTGAAACTTCATCCTTTTAACTGTCTATCAGTCAATATTGTTTAAGGCCCAAATTCTTGATTGAACTTTTGGTCAGTTTCAAATATTAGTTCACGATATTCAGGTCCAAAGATAAGTAACAACCTATTTGAGCAAGTTGGAAACACATTCGGACCAAGATTAGTACATCATGCATCTACTATCTTATTTTACCTTTGTAATCTATTATATGTCTTTAGCTTCAGTATGTTGTTAGTGCACTTCTACTTCCTTCAAAATGAAATATTTTGTGTTCTAACGCTTTGGCTTTGCCTGCTGTAATGAAGCAAAAAATATATGTAAAATCGGAAATCAAAATTACTCAATAATTAAATTTGTTATTCTCTATAGACTGTCCATCAAAGTTGGTGCAGGTATTGTATTTGCAATGCTTTTGCATACTTGCACTCATCTTTCCTGGCTGAAGTGCAAACACAATAAAACTGAAATGTGCTTTGAAAATTTTACCTGTGGCTGTACTGGTTTAACATGTAAGGGTCTCCCGAAATTGGTACTTATGATGTATTCTTTTTACTGGATTAATGGTATTGGTGTTTTTTTTTGTTTTTTTTTGCATATTACGTCTCTCACTTTCGCATCATGTGCTAGGCTCTAACATGTTGAGATCTTATTTTCATTTTACTTTTGTTTCAGTGTTCAAGCTCAATAAGGACCTAAGTGAATCAAAGTTCTAGGACATGACGATTTCTCACTCCTTCTGAATTTTGCGTCCTTTCAGGAAATAAGTGCAGAATATTTGAATAAGATATCTGATTCATGTTGCATGACGTTGAGACTGATTATTTGGTCCATTTACCGATGCATAGATGATTTCTGATTCTCCACTAAAGCTGCACATCATAGCTAAATGTTGTGGCTTTGAAATGATATAGGAAAATATGAGGTTGTGAAAGATGTTGATGCTTGGTGCTCCGCCATAATGAGTTTGTAATTATTTTATTGAAATTTAATTAGTAAAACGCTTATTACACGTGCAATATTACTATTTTGATAAGTAATTGTTGGCAATCTAGACGTGCATTGCACGTGCACGCTTACTAGTGGGAGCAACAAAAAAAACAGCTGGCATGGCAGCGATCCGGCGAATGGGGTTTTAGCTAACAAAGTAGGACCGTAAAATCATATGGGTAAGTCTGAACTTTGAACAACTCTAAAATAAAATCAGCACATATAATGTCACCCATCTACCATGACACATACTTTTGTATTTAAATTTGATTTGCAGCTCGAGAAACAAAGACTAATTACCGTTTTTCAGCAAATGAGAGCTACGATGGAACAAATTTCCAGATCTAAACTTGATTCACCGGAGCTATATACGAAACAATTATTTTTGCAAGTATATGAAACAAATTTAGATATTAAAATTTTCGGGATTTTCACAACTTTAGTGGGTCAATTTCGGTTTTCAAGCAGCCGGTAAATTTCCCAGATAGTAGCAAAACCCATCAATTCTCAAACCAACGTTTCATGCATGTGTGGATTATTCTCAAACCAACGTTTCATGCATGGGTGGATTTAATTACAGACTTATATATATATGATCAATCAACCGACACAGACTTATTCATCGGTCCCAACCGATTCCAACTAATCGTCCCAATCACGAGCATGCGATGCCGGAGGAGAAGGGCGCGAGGCTGAACTTGGTGGCCGACGCGTAGTTGAACTTGATCTTGTAGCCGTAGTACACCGGGGAGCCGTTGTTGAGGGTGCCGAGCTTGCCGTCGGCGTCCGGCCGGAAGACCTGGGGGTCGACGGGCTCGGAGGACTTGAACCCGGGGGCAAGCAGCTTGACGTCCGTCTGCGTGCAGATGCACTTGTTCTCCACCTCCACGGCGTACTCCGGGTTCCCTCCGGCGTTCTTCCCCGTGGCGGTCTGGGTCACGTGGAGGTCCGACAGGGTGCACTCCGCACTGCCTATACCACCAGAAAAGAAACAGGAGTTGGTCAAAATCAGCATGAGATCTGTCCGATTTGGATCATGGCAGTGAATATGAATGAATGAGTACCTCTGTTGCAGAGGGAGAAGAGCATCAGCATGGCAAAGATCTTCATCAGCTGGGCCTCCATTATTTTTATCTCCTTTTGCTGTGTGTTGTGCTTGTATTGTACTGCTATTCTGCGTCTTCTCTGCCGGCTATTTGTAGGCCTAGATGGAGCATTTTTATGGTGCGGTGCGTTGATTACGCCCTATTCACCTCTGTATAAAACGCTTTTGACTGTTATTACGATTCCATAATTAAGGACGGGTATATACCGTGCCAAGGATACGTTGCAAACCTGTGATGTCTTTTTTTTTTTTTTTTTTTTGCGGGGGTGCAAACCTGTGATGTCAGTATGTTTATTTGCCGATTGGTTTCCATACAATAGTTTCGAAAGATCAGTTACTTTGATTTATTACTATTCCACAGAGATCCTAATAACGCATCCGCTGAACACTCGATTCTCCTAGATCTGGTTCGTTTCATCTATCCTATTCTAGGGGTCTTATCACGCATGTGATGCCCTCGTTTCTACCAAAAGGAGAAGAGGAACGATAAACAGAGCCAGCAGGGAGAACTCTTCATCTGTTATTTTTTATGCGAGAACGTATATATATTTTTTTGCAGGGTGAGAACGTATATATAATTAATGCCCATATCTCTTTCTCTTCTCAAATGGTTTTGATTTTCGTAATTTGCATATATGATTACAAATGTAATTTGCAAACATTCTTGTTACATTTGAATTTTACATGCCATGCAAGCATTTACTCGACCGTGATCAACCTTACTGTTTTCCCATCCGGGCTTCCCCTTTTCATTATTTTCACTAGTAAAGGTGCCCGTGCGTCGGGAGAATACGCCCAAATTCTATGAATCATTGTTGGCCGAGTCGAGAAATTATCTCATGGGACAGTCAACACGAAATTGTGAGATAGTCAACACCAGATTTAGGAATAATTGAGCCTAACATTGAAGGCAGGTTTATGAAGAAGTTCAGGTTCAGATATTTCATCAAACATCCGAAAGAAATCTAGAAAATATTAATTCAAATAAATTTGAATCACTTTTGTTTCTAATGCTAGATATACTATTGTTCCGGCTTAGCCTAACTATAGGGTTTCTAATACCTATCTCTTGAACATTGAACATTGAGCTATCCTCCGCAATTTATACTTACAAGGGGTTAACTTGCTAAGAAAACAACTGAACATATTTATATTTCTAAAATGCTGCCAGAAGGATGCACGTTCAACAAAATTTGAAAGGGACAACCTAGTATAGATGAGAAATGCTTCACATTAAGGTTTGGGTGTCTTATATGATGATCCATTAAGTGACTCTTTGAACAGATTGTAATAACAAACTAAAAGAAATACGACCTATTGTACATACTAACTTTCGCACTAACTTTCTCTGAAGCAACTATGAGTGCAATTTATTCAGGCAGAATATATATATTGCCAATCTTACTTTCATCTAAGAAAATAAAAAGTTATGTATGCATGACAGAATATAACTTCTAAAACAGCCAAATCTTAAAAGCATAAGAACTAATGTGAGCACTTTTGTTGCATCAAGTTGTGATGTTGTCTCATATCCTCTAGCGATAATGTGGTTAATATTTTCATTTGTCATTATGCTATCCTTGGAACTGAAATACAACTTCAGCAACAAATCTCACCATCAGCTTTTCCTTATTGGCAGCTAATACAGAACACAACAACAAAATCACAATACTACTTGTTCCATTTTAACATTTAACATGAAAAATAATTACTAAAGAGAATCAGTACCTCCGTGAATATTAGTACTTCAAAGCCAATGGCCTTTAGCTTGGTAAATTCTTTATCTAATAGAACCATTGTTTTCATGTAGAAACAGAACCACAAGCCTCGAGGAGGCGCACCAAGAGGCTGTCCTCGAGCAGCTTCAAGACTCCAAGGAGACCAAACATGCCCAAACGTTGCAACGGGAGATAAAAAAATAGCACAAGAGATAAAAAAATAGCACGTCTCTAGCCCTCCTTCCCGCCCTCGCCAACAGTGGCTGCGATGTGTCCATCTGATCACAACACGTTCGGACATGGTCAATTCCATGACGTTTTGGAGCGTGACACCATGGAGCAGGCTAGACTCTAAAGCACATCAACTCTGGTAGAGCCGTTAGAGGGATGCAATGCTGATACCATGCGCCAACATACAGCAGCAACAAACAGGTGCATTCAAACGGCCTCACATACCAAATTATTTTCCCTTTCAATAGAAACTCATTGTGAGCTTGTTATAGTAAAAACAAAAGGGGAAATACATGAAACCAATGGGAAGCAAATAAAATACTTACACGATTTGGAATTATATATTGGACAAACCAATTGAAAGCCCTATCCTGCTATCTGTTTTCAAGTTTGTGTTTTATCAAATGTGCAGGAACAGATTGAACCAAAAATATTTGTAAACCCCCCCATCCATATTAATTTTCGCCGGTTGTCTATAAGTGCAGCTCTAAAACCCAAGTATTGAAACTTCAATGGGAAGAGCATACATAATGTTAGAAACAAAGCTTAACAAATAAGAATGCCATGGTTACCTTGGAAAAAAAATCATATGAAGGTTTATATTCCAAATCATCGATCTCAATCCCTTCTGAAACACATCAAACAGAACCTGTATAACAGAACTACTACATACAACTATCTTATTTTTGCATTGGCAGATACCTAAAAATCTTTAGTACAGAGCTAGCAAGAAAAGATTATACACACTATATAATAATCATGATTTTGAAACATCCGATAGTTGGTAAAACAAAAAATACAAATGTATTAGGAAATATCAGTAGTCGGTCATTGTACCTTTGCTTGACTATGATACACATTATAATTAGATATACCATGCAAGTAATCTGAAATTCATCGTTTAGTTTATTCATAAGAAACAAACATTACTTCATCCGAATCATCTCCACCAGAAACATAAACAAAATCGAATGGCTAACATGGGGTGCCATAAAAAATATCTGTAACGCTTCCTCTTAACATCAAACTGAACTTGCTGCATGGTAGTTGATTGGTAGATGTAGAGAAAGCAAGCTTGTTGCAGGGTACTATTGAAGGAGATGCAGACCAGTTGGTTTTGTTCCGCTTCCTACAACGCAGAGTCTGGTGATCAGTAGTAGAACATAGAAAACACTTTTTTCTTGAATCTGACATTGCAGATCAAGCCAAATTAGTAGGGCATCTGTGATAAATCCAACAGGTTGGAGTACACACGCTTGCTGTCGCCATCGTCTTCCTCTTCACATCAATCTTCTCCACCCTCTGGACACAGATTTCTCCAACACGCTAGTTGTTCGCGGCTAATAAAAGCAGAGGTGTGCGCCAGAGGCTGGCCGAGTGGTGCGAAGATGCGTACAAGGATGGCTCAGCAGCACGGCGGCGGGGGCACAAGTCGATCGACCATAACCACCTCAATTCACCTTTTTGTCATAATATTTAATAGGAAAATATGCCCGTATGTTGCTACAGTTTTATTTTTATTTAATAATATTTGTTATGCTATGGAGAATTTTAAACGACGATGTAGGCCTTCATTTGCATAACCATATCTTTGTAAGCAGGTATGAGAATAGAGAATGATGAACAAGCATGCCTCTATTTGCATCAGAGAAGAACTACACACATCAGACCATCAACTACGCTGACCAAATCTTGATCTGAAGCATGCACACCTACTCAAAAAGTGGCCAGATGAGGCACCTGCTAGTGAGTCCATAAATTTTTCTAGTGTATTTCATCATATACCCGTCATATGCTCAATAATATAGATGTAAAAATTGATTGCCAATGTTTGGAGAGCAAAATGACAGCGTACACGAATATGATCATGCCAAGGATGTAATTAATCAGTACTATTATCTAGCTCTGTTTTTCCAGTCCAAGTGACATTTCCAATTTCTCAAGGAAAAGGTATTTTTCAGATTAGTTTTCCTGTTCTAGGCTACATCACCACTTATATCTGCTTTGCAACAGTTTTTGGGCCACTAAAAACAATTGTATTAGAGTCTGAAGAGACTAAGAAAATTCTGACTAATCAAACAGCATGGCTGCATGCTGGAGAAATTAATTGGCAGAGATTTCTCCTAATAGATGGGCAGACTGCCAAAATTATTTGAATCAAAGGAGGTTGCTTCTTGCAATTTGAAGTCTTCGGTTTGCTTCTTACTTTTGTCCAAGCTTCCACAGGAGGTCAGGAGTGCTCTGTATTCATGGAGGTGCTCCATAAAGCAGGTGAGATATATATGTGTGGGCTGTGAATGTATAAACAACTAAAGATTTAGTGGTATTCACCTTGTGAACAAAGATGAAACCAAGTCTAGACATGAAAATAGAAAGCACATGATTTCAATAACAGAAGCATCACCATCTAGGAAACTAAAACACTCACCATTAGCCTAATTAATTTTAGATTGGGCTCATACATTACCAAACAATTTGGAGAAAGGGGTTGCGCATTACATAAAATTGCAGATGAAAAGAAAGAGAAGGTAAGTGACCTTAGAAATTATGGATGAAAAGCTTGCTCCAATAATACAAAACCTTGGTGAACTATGCATCTCCCTAAAGGCTGAAACCCACAGTACACCATGACACTTCTCCGTTTCTGAGCCCATTCAGTGTGTTGATGTCAGGAATCAATCAATATATCTACATGTTATTTGTGGCATAAACTGGGTTACAGACTACAACGGTTCTTTCCAATTGGATCAGCCACATCCATCTCGAACAAATTAACTAAGAAATAATAACCTGAAACTATGAATGCTCAGCACTGGCTACAGCTCTAATGGTAATCCCCTCCTAGCCAGGGCCGGTCCTAGGCCATGGCAAAAGGTGCGGCGGAATAGGGCCCATCTTAAATAAGGGCCCAATATATCTAGCTACATACTTAAATAAATTATTAAAAAGATTTTACAGGACAAAAAACCAACATGGAAAGGGGGCATATGCCCCCCCTCCTCGGCGCACTTCATCACATTGTATTTATTCAATAGTTACTTATACTTGAATACATTATAATCAATATTTGCATCATATAATCACATATAGATGGTGTATTGAGACTTTATTTGTCAACTAAAATTATGTTTTTAATGTTTGATAATATATGACATATATTGTTGAAATATATATGTTACTTTGTTAATGTTCATTGTGCCTCAATCGCACTAGGGCCTCCACAATGCTAGGGCGGGCCCTGCTCCTAGCACCAGCAGATCGAGCTACTGGGCGCAAGCGTGTGTCAAGGTTTCCTAGTTAATTTGGACAACTGCTCAATTTTAAAAGGGGCTTTGGCTTACGGGGAATAGCTGGGTGACCTTCAGGTGTGTAGCACGGTACCTTGTTCGTGCTTGGGGCTCGGGGAGGAAGCCGGCAGGAGCTTCGGGAGGCCGTCGGCAGCAGGTGCTCGGGGAGGACAACAGCCCCAGGTGAGGTCGAATTAAGTTTCCACCTCCATGGAGACCTCCGCGTGCACCAGAGGCTGCCATTGTTGCAGACCTCCCCGGGACAAGCGGCCGTGTCCAGGAGCTCCACCTCGCCGTCATCCTGCTCCTCCTTGAAGTAATCGAGCCAGGATGCACGGAATCGAGCTGTCGGAGCAGCTGTCGGGGCTCTTGAGATTGGCGCCGCAGGGGTAGTCGGCGGAGGCGGCGAGTATGGCGGCCGCCTGGACGTACTTGGCACGGGACCAGTTGTGCGATGTCCTGGAAGCTGAGGTGAGGAGGGCGGCCCCATGACGCTCGTGGGCAGCACCGCCGTGGCTGCACCCTGCACCGCACTGCTGTCTGCCTCGTCCGACCTCCTGTCGCCGCACCGCCCCTCCTTTCCCCCTTTTTCTCCTCTCCCCATCTCCGTGTCTCCTTTCTGACAGGAGCCCCGGATGCCTTGGATCTGCCAGGGAATTTGTGCTCCGGCCTACCTCGTCATCACCGGCGACCCGCCTCCGGATCCTCCCCAGCCCCTGCCGCGCACAGATCGGTCCGCTGCGACCTCCAGCCGCCACCGCCGTTCTGCAGATCGTGGGTTGAATACTCGAAAACGCAAGGTCCTTTTTGTAAAAGTGAAACGTTTTCTCACATTTAACTAAGAAAAGGACTGCGGGTTAAATAACAAAAAAATACAGGGGCTCTTTTGCAAAATCACCGCGACGGTGAGCGGGCAGAAACAATAGCCGCTTTATTATTAGGTAAAGACTAGCACATATGCCCGTGTGTTGCTACGGGGGAAAGGTAATTAAGGTGTCCATCAAAACATCCAACAACGTCACATGACAACATTTAGATGGTGCTACCATGCGGCATCAGAGAGGCACATGCCAAGTTCTAGCAGAAATGTATATCAACCCTGCATTGTTACCATTTTTGCAAGACCGTTATGTTGACACCATCCATGAATAAATCAAACTGCAGTAGAATCATTAGATTATCTATATCATATATAAATCGTACTTCTTCCATCTATTTTAACAGGGCACAATTTTCAATTCTCCCATATCAAGGACACTGCGATAAAGATAGAGCAAGTTTTGAAGCTCAACTTTTGCCAACGAACGCGCATACGTTTTCTCCAATTAATTGTGTATATTAATAATTAACTTTTTTTCTCTAATTAATTGTGTATATTAATAATTAACTACATGTAGCCGCTCAAGTCCTCTGCTATTAATTGTGTTGCCCAATTATCTTATCCCAGTATGCAAAGAAAGATGATCAATTTGCACCCATGCGTTTCAATGGTGGACAAAATTAGCGTGTATCTTTAAATTTAGTGAGAATGAGTATAGTTGTTTGCTAGAACAAAACGCTAGTTTCCTTGTTAAACAAAATGCCCACCCCATCGATTTTGTATACCCGCTTTGTCTCGTTTACTCATGCATGTGGATGATTATGTTATCCTGTTTAATTAGCCATCCATTATGTCCCCATTCTTTATTTAGCCTTCTTCCAAAGAGAGATCATGCATCATGTGTACACCCGTAGAGACCGCTCCTTGGGCAAGGCAGAAGGCTTATTTTTGCTTTTTTAATCCTTGTTCCTTAGGCCATTTTTGAACGCGTAGACGCTGCTCACAACGCTGCTCACAAGGAAGTGTCTTCCCTTTCTTACATAAATCTCTTTGTTATGCTGCTCTTCGGACAGGACCCCGCTCCTTTGGACACGTAAGGCAACATTATTGACACGCCCTTCCTTCCGTTTCTTAGTTTTCGGATGCCTTGCTGATATTAAAGTCAACTTGCAAACCTATATAAATTGGTGGATTTTGATGTAAATAATCGGTGTGGTACTATTGGCGAAGAAACCCTCTTTTGTGGCACCAGAATAGATTGGCTGGCATCTAGCTCGTCAACCTAGCAGGGAGGTCTTGAGTTTGAATCTCATCCAAGCGCAACATTTTTTCGCTGCTCCAAAGCAGGCCCAACTCATCCCATCGCTGCTCCCAAGTGGGCCAAAAATCCAGGTGAGGTGAACAAACGTGAGCATCACGCGTGCAGAGGCCCAATGACACGACAATATTGGCCCAGGTGGGAAGTTTACGTACCTCTTTAGAGATATGATTTTTTTTAGTACCACCTCATATAGATTATAGACTTAATGACGGTGAACCCGACGGAAGCAATAACCACTTTATTATTAGGGAAAGATTGTGAAAATACGCCGAGTCCAGCATATAAGGATACAGGGGACAAGAATGGGAAGAGGGGAGTCCCGGCATTGCCAGGAAACTTGTTTTGTACGCCCGCAATCGGTAAGCAGTCTCGACGGTAACTGGCCAGCACATCAGGTGATCACCTTTCTATTAGGAAATTATTGGATTCGATTATCGGTCCAAGTATTTATATTCTGGCCATCACCAAATCCCCACATATACCCTTCTTTAACTGTGTCAACTCTGGACATAATGTGCGAACCAACCTGTGGTTGGATGGTTAGAGGGACTGTGGTATCCCCAGTCCATCAGGGTTCAAATCCTGGTGCTCGCATTTATTCCTGGAATTATTTCAGGATTTCCGGCGATGCGCATTCAGTGGGAGGAGACGTTCCCGTCGACGACGAGGTGCCTACAGTGATTTCGTAAATTTCAAGATGATATGCCGGCTCAGTCTCTCGGAGGTGCTCATAGGGGTAGGGTGTGCGTGTGTGCGTTCATAGGGGTGAGTGTATGCGCGTGTATATGAGCGCTTGCGTCTGTACTGTGTTCAAAAAAAAAAAACTCCGGACATAATGTTTTACCATGTATACGACCACCTCTTCTTCCTTCTCTTTTCTTTCGCACACACATTTCTTACATTAATCAAACCAATGCATACATTCGTAGGGTGAGTGTATATGTCTATGAACATATACGTGTCACATATGTATTGTGTTAAAAAAATACTGGGCCTGCGTGGGCTCTCCTCATCAAATTTCGGAGTCTTCTTGGGCTATATTGCGGCCATCCCGTATCAGCTGCGGTTCGCAAAGAAAAAAAAACAGAGAAACTAAAGAAAGCCCTAAACCCCATCTATTTCCCCATCTATTTCCTCTCCCGTCCCCGACTGCGCCACCGCCACCGGTCCACGATCGCCCCCCCCCCCCCCCCCCCCCCCCCCCCTCCCGGCCACGCTCGCTATACCCTCCACCAGACCGGCGCCGCGCCTCTCCCACCCCTCCGCCGGCCTCCCCGTCCGCGCCCCTGATTCCCCGCCGCCGTCGTTGCGTCTTGTTGAATAATCCCTGTCCAAGATGAGCGACGAGGTGATATGGCACTGCCTCCGCCACAACCACTGCAGCTTCATGGCCAAGTACGTCACCGGCACTTGGTTGCCCCCCCTCGTGTCGGCCTTGTCTCTGCTGATGAAAAGCGTCTGCTGGTCTGCGCAGGATCGAGACGGGGCTGTTCTGCCGGAACCCCTACAACGCCACGGGCATATGCAACCGGAGCTCCTGCCCGCTCGCCAACAGCCGCTACGCCACCATCCGCGATCACGACGGTGATTCCTACTGCTTACTGCACTACACCCCGCCCTCCTCTCCTCTTTTAAGTTTTAACCACCGATTTTGATTTGATTGAACGGCCGTACAACCAAGCATCACACTCTTTAATTATTAGATGGCGGCCAATTGCAATTTGTACTGCGTGGATACAGAGTGTCGTTGTAATTGTGTCGTCGTTCTGCAAACCTCGAGCAGATAGAGGTGGTACAACCTGTTAGTAGTGTCTACTGTCTAATTAAGAACAATTTACAGATTGCCTGGAATTGAAAAGGCTGCTCCCCCACAAAGCTATAATTTTTTTATGGCAAATGATTGTGTTGTAGAAGAAAACATCTTAGAGCATGCACTACCAGAAGAAAATTTAATGTGTTCGTTAGGTGACCCCGTATCATAATAGATACTTGAGTAGTCGATATATTTCTGTTTTCCACTAACGACACCACAATTTTCCATTAAGAGGCTCTTTCCATTGCCTTCGTTTTGTGCAGTGACATAGTAAAGTCAGTCATGTCCTGTTAGGAGAACAAATAAGTGCTCACTGAGTCACTTAAACTGGTGGAATAAGTAAGGTGTACGACTGCATGTGCTATATGAATACCCAAAAATGCTGTAGAACAGTACAACTAAAATTCAGCAGAGCTTGAGTTCTATGGGAAATTAAAGAAGTCATCATCAATGCATGATTCAGAAAACAAGTTTTTGGAAAAACAATTTCGTTCCTAGCTTGTAGATTACAAACATGATTGAAGCAGTTATCTCTCCCAAGCATGATCACCATGTGTGATGTCAAAGTAGTGCTGTTTTGCGAGCAGTAGGTGTTGTGATCTGCAGAGGCTAGCTAGAGTGAGTGACCTTAAAAGTTAGATGCTTCAGCTTGCGCCCGATTAGAATATTGTGGCCCGCGTGCTTTAGTCATTATGCTCTAATTTTTTTTTTGTCGGGAGCTATGCTTATCATCAAAAGCTCTTGTTGATGCTGTCCTTCTTTCTACTTTGACTGGTCATACAGGTATTTTCTACTTATACATGAAAACTGCTGAAAGAGCTCATCTGCCAAACAAATTATGGGAGAGAGTCAAACTGCCCAGGAATTATGAGAAAGCAATGGAAGTCATCGAAAAGCATCTGGTACACATATCTAGCTAGCTGCTGTGCTTTGTCACTTCATCTCAACGTGAGTCGAGTTAGCCTTATGGGCACCCATTTTGTTTCATTATGTAGGAACATTGGCCGAAGCTACTTGTGCACAAGATCAAACAGCGCCTTACAAAAATGACTCAGTATCGGATAAGGATGAGGAAACTTCAGCTTAAAGTGAGGTAGGCACTTCTGGTTCTAGTACCCCACAACATATTGTTTTGTTACCGTCATTTTCTCCTGAATTCTGAGTCTGACCTCATAGTAGTAAATGTGGATATATTTCTTTAAATATTACATCATATATGATTGAAGACCTAGTAACTGAATCATGTTCAGTTTAACGCATTCTTCAAAATATCGGTCAATAAATCAGTTAACTAGCTGATTAATCTTTGCTCGGTGGGTCTCCAAGTAGCCAATTAACTGGCCAATATTCCTATTAATACCCTACTCGTCACTAGACCGAGCAGTTACCAGTTAACGATTTCCTGAACATTGATTTTACGTGGGTGGCATTGTTCCGTTTGCTTTTCTTATATGCTTTGCCAAAATGGTAGAATGTAAAAGGGAAATACATTAGAGATCATAATAGAAGACATAAATTAGGGGTGTCAGCAATGATTGTATGTTAAGGCTGAATAGTTATGCCAAATTCATTACAAGTTGAGCCCACAAACTTACGAGTAGATCCTCTTTGTTAAGGCTTACCCTGTGTATATTTCCTACACCTTTTTTTGTCAATAACCTTAAAAACAGTAGGTTTTGTGGATCGATTGGCCATTTATTTTATTTCTTCCTTTCGTCTCCATTGCGTGCACTCTACTACCCTGAGAAGGTGAACTCTCGCCGACCATGTTGTACCTTGTGGGCGTGTCAATTATTGGGATTGCTCGGGTCTTTGCGTGTGCACTCACTTTAGCAAGCGTCGGTTACGAGTCGATGTGGGTTTGTTTGTTGGTTTAACCGCACTTAGGGGAAAAGTTTTCACCTCCGGAGACTAGCCCACGCCCATGCATGACTTTCTGTGCTTCATCTTGTGAATTTGGCTTAATCCGATGTTATCTTGTCAAATCCTTTGGTCAGAACTCCAAATGCCACATGCATTCAATCATGTGATTTCTTTTCCTTCCTTGACGGACTTGACAGAGCATATTATCGAGCGTTGTCTTCTGCACCTGGAGGAGGTAATAGCTTAAATTGACGCAATCAGTCGATAGAGTCTGGGTTTGTTAATCCCCTGTCAAGCACTCAATGGGAGATTCATGTTCCTGTTACTCTTCATCCTCCTCCTGCTCAACTGTTGTTTCGCCGAAGAGCGGCACCCCTCATGTTCCTGTTTCTCCCTTACTCCTGCTCCACTGCCGCAGCAGCTATCACCGTCCCCGCAGTGAGCAGCAACCTTGGTATCAAGCAGCCTTGCCAGCACTCTCATCAGTCTCACTGGTGGGGCACCACCTCCACTCCATGCTTTTCCCCGCAAGCTACTTCCTTGACCAATCAGGGGCTGCCTAAGGCCGCCTTTGGCTGCGTAACTCAGGAATACAAAGCCAAAACGCCTTCAAATCAGATGTTTTCTATATTCAAAATAATAATGTTAATAGAGCGACTGCAAACCTGTTTGTGAAAGTACAGAAAAAAACAAAAAAATTGGCTAGTGATTACTTGAGGCTTATAGGATGACATTTGTGTCATTAACATGTAACCAGGTTCAGTCCTGTTTGTGACAGTACAGAAAAAACAAAGAAATTGACTAGTGATTACTTGAGGACGTTTGACATTTGTGCCATTAACATGGAGTGAATTGCAGAAAAGCACCACATTGTCGCATAGGTTTGCAGAAAACACCTGTTTACGAATTTGGGACAAAAACCACTAATTCTCAGCCTAATCTTTTGCAAAAAACACTGATTGGTGACTTAGGTCATATTAATGACAAGTATGATATGTGGGTTCCGCATTTGATGACATGTCATAACGTTTCGCGGTAGACGACGTTAGACTAGTCTTTTCCCGAAAAAACCTTCCTCCCAAAAACAAATGTTCCTCCCCTACGCCGATCCAGATCGGGAATCCGATCCAAATCGCCACCGCCCCTCCCTCTTCGCGCCAGAGAGAAGAGGAGGTGCGACCTCGACGCCGGGGACGTGGAACCGCTGCTCCGGCTGGGGCACCCGGACCGCACGCTACTACGTGCCGAGCGGGTCATCCGGGAGTGGCCCGAGCACCTGCGGGAGGCTGCGGCAGGGCTCTTCGACGCAGCCATCCGGTTTGGGGACCTGCCGGAGCTGCCGGAGGCCCGCGCCCTCCTCGCCACCAAGTTCGAGGCGTGCCGAGAGTGGCCCGTGGAGCTGCGGGAGGCAGTAGCGGGCCTCGTCTACGCGGCCGCCCATTGCGGGGACCTTCCGTAGCTGCAGGAGGCCCACGCCCTCCTCGCCGCCAAGTTCGAGGCGCACCGGGAGTGGCCCGAGGAGCTGCAGGAGGCGGCGGCGGGGCTTGTCTACACTGCCGCCCGGTGCGGGGACCTGCCGTAGCTGCAGGAGACCCAGGCCCTCGTCGCCGCCATGTTCGACAGGGGGTTCGCGTCCGCCGCCACCGAGTTGCAGTGCCGAGGTCGGGTTGCGCGCCACTCGTACGTCGGGCCCAACATTTCGGTATCCGCGAGAGCAGTCTCGCCTGCGCGGCGGCCGCGCTCTCTGCTCCCGAGACCCATCACCCATGGCCGGCGTGCTGCTGCTCTGCTTGGCTGTTTGGGCAGCCCAAATCCATGGATAAAGTTGATTGTTTTTTTTTGGATTGAAGGGTGTTCTTGTAAAATTACAAGGACTGTTTTGTAAATCTAAAAAAAATCTCATCTAATCATGTCAAACATGCAACGTGCCGCCACGTCATCAAATGCGGGAGCCACATGTCATAATCGCAGCTAAAACAGCCTAAGCCACCGATCAGGTCTTTTTTGCAAAAGATTAGGCTGAGAATCAATGGTTTTTGTCCCAAATTCGTAGATTGGTGTTTTCTGCAAACATATGCGTCAATGTGGTGGTTTTCTGTAATTCACTCCATTAAGATGTAACCAGGTTCATTTACTTGCTGGTTCATACTTTTGATGTACATACTTGTAATGTTAACTTCTGACACATAAAAACTTGCTAAACATATTCTTCTGCTCTGTTAGAGAGAAGATAATGACAGTCCCCAGAAAGAAGACTCAGCGTGATCTCCGAAGGTTGGAGAAAGCTGAAAAGGCTGCTCAATTAGAAAAGGTTTTTTTTTTCTGATAATCACTATCACTTGTGTATTATACATTGACATGTTCTAACATCTTCCTGCTATCGGCCAGAGTATTGTAAGTGAAGTAATAGAACGTCTGAGGAAAGGTGTTTATGGTGAAATTCATAATGTCCCCTTGAAGCAGTTTCAAACTATCATTGACATGGAGAAGGATGATCTGGCTCCTGAGATAGAAGAGGATGAAGTAAGCACAGACCGATTATGAGAATTAAGCTAACTTTGTTATGTTGTCACTGATCACAAGCTTTCCCATATATTTTGGATTCACTTGCCAATACAGGAAGGTGAGATAGAGTATGTTGAAGGTGCTGATATTGAGATGGGTGAAATGGAAGACATGGAAGATTTCGAAGGCTTCGGTGGAGAAGATGGTAAACATTTCCCTTGTTTCTACTGATTTTAATTGGGAATGTTGTAGAATGCTCTGACTTGTGAAGATATTTTTTTCTGTGCTCATGATAATATGAAGAAATTTACGTTTTTTAATTACAGGCCTTGAAAATTGCATTCTGATTTGTTTAATATTGCAATGCAGACATATGTGTTTGGATAAAATGGTTATTCTGCATAGCAGTGCCAACTACAAATCTGACCCCCCCCCCCCCCCCCCCCACACACACACACACACAAAAAAAATATGAATTGATTGCAGATGATGGAGATGAAGATGGAGATGATAGTTTTGATGAGCCATTTACAAGGAAGCCCAAGAGATCAGGCTCGGATATGAGCTCAAAGATTGGGTGGAAGTCTACTAAAGTTATCACCGAGGTAAAGCAGTTTCTGTATGAATATTCTTAATGTCATGGTACACGGTGTCGCCTAAAGACATAGATAAAATCAAACACATCTTATTGTTTTTTTCACATATTTTGAGTCCTAAAAATAATAGTGGGGAATTAGTATTACGCCTTTTCTCTTTATCTACGTCGTTGAAAGTTCTATGGATGATTTCTTCCTCATTGAAGAAGTTCCCCCAAAGCGTACATCTGGGGCATACATAATATCAGCTTTTCTTCTTTTCAAAATGATTTCATTATTCCGTAGGTTAACTCTGAATTAGCAGCACAATTTCTGCTGGAGTATAATTTTTTCTCGCCTTTTCACGACAGGTGGAACATGACGAAGATAGGAATAGCAGGCTAAGGATGCGGATGTGATTCACCAAAGCACGACGCCTTCAGTAACATGCACGGTGTTGATGATCGTGTAGTTTAGACAATCTTGCTTTTATATTCTCACGATAATCTATTGAGTTTGTGCAATGGTTTATTTCGCTGCGAGCATGGAAAGTGGCATGAATTGTATACTAACTTGGAACAATATTCAGTCTCTGTCGAAAACCAGGTTCTTGCAAAGCTGCAGCAGACGTACGCTGTTAACATCAAGTTGTGTAATGGATTCACAAGAGTAAAATCCACCAAAGCGTCTCTGTATTTAAATAAGCTTTTTGGTTGCTCTAGTCACTGGACTTGAATGTACCCCCGTTACCATCACAGAACAAAGGGTTTAAGTTGCACGGTTGGTCACTGAGTGTGTTTTCTACTGTATCCTGCCTGTGAGGCATGCGGGTTACCCTGGGCAAGAGGAAGCCATTTCTCTCTTCTGGCCAATCGCTCGAAGGTCAATGCCGGTCAGGAGCAAGAGCTATAAGCCATATTGGAGCAGTTGTATTGAACTGGGGAAAGAACTTTGCTCTCTTTTTTTTGTGTGTGTCGTGAAGATAGGACAAGCAGTGTAGTGGGCACATACTGTTTGAAACATTCACCCTCTGATTTTGGAATGCAGCTAACATGCAAAGATTGTGCTAGTTGTTATTGAGTCCCCTGCAAGGCTGCAACTACTACATTCAACAGAGAGCAGGTTTTGCAACACCATAGTTTCTTATCTGCAACATACATATCTTTATTTCAGGAACCAGTGTTGTAAAACCTGCTCTCTGTTGGAACTTGCTGACTAAATCAGGAATAGCGGAACCGAGTACCCGTCACAATACGTGAAGGGTACAAGGGTAGCCTTGTCGGAATTTGTTCTTTGATGAATCCTTCGTTCTCGTTTAGGCCATTCCTCAATGGTTACTACTCTTGTACTATGTGTGTTGCATAATAAGTGTACTTTGACAAAAAAAAATAAGATCTGTCAATTAAGACTTCCAACAAGTCTTGCAAGCTGAAATTCACAGCACTAGAGACTTCTTTTTTCCGATGATCAACATTACAGACTTGGCTAGACTAAGATATACACATTGCGGACCATATTGCTGCGAAAACTGACTTGTGCATTACTTGGGCAACATGGAATTCCCAGGCTTCTATATTCAATTCAAGGAAAAAAATAGCGCGCTATACAAAATAACGTCGTCCCTAAAAATAGCTATTACCGTGCTATTAACGAGACATTGTATACTGATCAATTTAGCGAGACAATTCTCTATATGCTATAGCGTGCTATTAGTGGCGCTATAACGTGCTATTTTTTCCAGAGATTCAAATACATGTTACGACATTAAAAACATGGCTGGACCAAGTCACACGATGAGTTCTTTCAGATAAGCCAACATTTTGAAAACATGGAAATATACATACCCAGTTAAAGGTGGGATATGATTGCATCATGGTGTATAAATATAAAAACTATGACAATGTTGACATAATTCAACAAGCTCAATGAGAAATGCTCTCGAAACAGGCTTTCGCCCCCCTTTATTAATAAAGGCACAAATGGTCAAATTGATACATAGTGGTGAGGAAAACCTCAAACAAGCAGGTCGAAAAGAAAAATAAAACGGCCCGGACAAATGGCACAAGTACCACAAGCCTAACATCAGCTCAATAAGAAATGCAGCAACCAATCCTTTACCAGGAGAAACAAAATCGTCAAAGGTACATGAAAAAGATAATACTAGCTAGCGCCTATGGCATGACGCATACATGGTAAAACATAGTTAATGAACAAGATATGTGAACTAAATCTTCCTGGCATTATCTCCTAGGACACACAGATACACGCCGAACACTGGCAGCAATATAAATTTCTTCAAAAAATCCAAGTCTCACAAACTAAAGCTGAAGATGTTCTTGCCCTGTTGAACCATTTCAGCACCTTAATTGGCACATCAAACAATTCAATTGGGCAGTATTTAAGCTCCATCACATCCATCGGTAACACCTATATTTGGACGTGTAAGAGGTCAAGCAATTCTGATAATTTTTAGGATAAGACCAAACGAATAAGAGAAAGTAATAGTGACTCAGTCAGATGAGGCGACAAATGTAACTTGAGAAAAATAGCCAATAACAAGTTTTCTACATATGTTTATGAGATCACCTTTTGATACTAGCAATAGCTAGAAAAACATATATGTTGTAAAATGCAAATAATACTCTGGAAAACAGCATATTTAGCAACAACATAATGAAGAATTTAGCTGACGATATAAAAAGTTTCCAAGATTCTTCTCATGTGAACTAATACCTCATCCCATCAAGCCAACAAAAATTAAAATGCCCAAACTAACAGCAACAGAAGTGATATCGGATATTCAACCTCAAATAAATTGAGCCTGATTTAGAGATAAGAAATTCAATATATTTCTATGTGCTACATATGTACTAGTCACTTACCGCAGGCGTCATTAACAAGTGTAATAAAAAATGTATTCAGAAGAAAGTATGGATGCAATTAATGAGAGCCATAATTATGGTGTTAAGACTAATAATCGGTTTAAAAAGATACATATACCAATAAAAGAATATGACTAGTGCAGAGGTCCAAAGGTGGCAACTGAGTTGCTTGTTTGCCAATTGATTTGATATCTACAAAGAGCGAGTCAGCTACATTGAATGATACTCCATCTTCTGGATTAGTTGTTGCTTCCTAGTTCACACTAGAGCTACAGGTCCTCGAAGTCCCTGCCTCCCTGGTGCACGAGTAGAGCTTCAGCCGTAAACGGTAAAACACTAAACAGTAGAGCTACAATTGGTTTGTATTACTGCCACAAACAGTAAAACACTAGAGCTACAGGTCCCTGGTGCCTGATTTGGTGGGAGCAATACAAAACAGTAGAGCTACAAGTCCATCTAGCGAAGGGACATTAGCTAACTATAATTAAGATTAGTTGTTACTTCGTAGCTAGTTCACACTTAGGCAACACAATGAGAGTATTACAGAGCACGAGTGTGGAAAACATTGCTTGGATTAGATAACTACAAAAGCATTAATTGAGACGAAAGATGAGCAATCACCTCATACATAGAAACCCGTGAAAGGATAACATTGTTGATTGATATAATAGGCTTTATAAAATCTTCTGGATTTCATTGACTTAAGTTCAACTGTGTAGACATGGAGGTCCGCAGCATGTAAAAATATAACATCATTATCCTCATCGTACCCCAGAATTTTCATGCGTATCATCGTTCCCTCAATCCGAGGAGCGAGCCCAAGAATATCGTGCATTTGAAGAGTCTTTTCGAGTAACCATGTGGCAACACCGTGGCAATTAACCTTCCTCCGCCACATTTGGAGTCCATCAGAATCAAATGTGGCGAGACCAAGTGAACCATCCTCTGCTCGGATGATTTGGCGTCTGGGGTTATGATCCAGGCCGGGAGGTCCGTTGATCATAGCTAGACTTTGCTTATCCAAATCAAACTCAACAATGTCCTCCGTGAGACTAGCCAAAGCCACCACTTGTAGGTTGGTTCTCACGTACCAGTAAAGGCGCCTGCCAACAAGGATCCCATGATCACCAACACCACAAAACCTACATCGAGCCGTTGATGCGATGAGATTGCTCCATTTGGCAGTCTCCGAGGAGTAAACACATGCGACGGGTCGATTAACCTCTTCTTGCAAGGATATCAAGACCACCTTGAAGGGGCTGCCATGCACGTGCTCACGGTGGTCGGCCGCACAGAGCACCGCCCCGTTGAGGTAGCCCATTCCGAGCTCCAGTGGAACGACAACACGATGCTGCTCGCCGGCGATGGGATCGCACATGACGACCTCTCTCGACACGCAATCCATGAGGAGGACCCTGCCCCGGCGGCACCCGAGCAGATAGACGCTGTGGGCGCTGTTATAACGTCCGAGGGAGAAGCGATCTGGTGGGACTCAAGATGGCAACGGGGACAAAACCCACCGGGTTTTGCCTTCTCAAACCCATCCCCACGAGAAAATCGCAAGCCCGTCCCCGTCCCCATTGACGTGCGCGGGGCTAGCTTTTTGCCCGTCCCCTAAACCCATCGGATTTTCTAAACCCACGGGGAACCCACGGGGAAACCGGCACATTGAAGCAAAAATTGTAGCAACACAAAATCACGAGACATAGAGGCTGCGGGAGGCGAGATCAGGCGTCGGCGATGGGATTGCTAGGTTTAGGTGTGCGAGAGGGAGGCCGCGGGAGCGACTGTGAGGCTGAGAAGTAGTGAGGCTGGGGCTGGGTGTGGATTTAGAGCTGGGGTCTGGGACACTGGGGCTGGGACGCTGGGTGGGCAGGTGTGTAGTCGAGGATGAATGGACCAATACGCTTAGTGTAGTATTTTGACGGGGATGGCGGGTTTCGGGTTTGGGTATTACTGAAACGGGTTTGAACCCGCGAAACGTGTCGGGTCTTATCCTTTACCCAACAGCAGCCCCGCGGGGTTAAAAAGGCGCCCATCCCCGTCCCCTAATGGGGTAAAAACCCGCGGGGACGCGGGTTTCGGGGCCCCATTGCCATCTTGAGGTGGGACGCGGTTGGGAGGGTCGAGGACCGGGGTGAACACGATCTCCTTGTAGCTGTGACGGAACATGCCGAGGAGGGGCGGCCTGCTGCTCCGGTGGTGGACGCGGAAACGGCGGATGAACTTGGGGTCGGTGGCGATGGATCGCCAAAGCCTGCAGACGGCGGATGCGCGCGGGAGCGAGGAGAGATCTGGCGGGAGGCGGAGTAGGAACTCCTGCAGCAGATCCTCATTGTCCGGCAGGGTGGCAGGCGCAGCCATGGTGGCGCAGCGGCGGCGGGTTGTCTCGGTGCCCTCCTCGCTCATGTCGATTCAAGAAAATGAAGGCCCCGACGAGAAGTACAGGGCTGGACTTTCTGTTTTTGTTCAGAAGAAGACGTAGTATTGGGCCCTGGAGAACTTGCTGTTTTTGTTCACAAGAAGACGTAGTATTGGGCCCTGGAGAAGTATAATTGGGCCTAGAGAAGCGCTTGCTTGCGAGACTGAAGAATAGAACTGGGCCCTGGTACACTTGGTTCTTGAGCAAGATTTCTTTTCGTACATCTCGAAATAATCAGTTAAGGAGCATTCTTTTTAAAGGTCAATTCAACAATTTCAGGTTGCGACAAGTGTCACATTGACGTGCGTCACTTATCGTAACCTGAGAGTTTTCCCTTTTTATGCAGATTCGTTTAATCAAAACATTTTATCTCTTAAATCGTGTGCCCAAATCTTGAATCATTTTCACCGTTGAATTCCTCGCGTCGAGATCTTCCAAACTAGATCCCATATTGATAAGTTTTGACGAACTTTTTTTTCACAAAAAAATCCGTATGAAAAAACCCGAACCGAAAGCACGTTTTTCCCCTTTTGCACGCGCACGACCGTGGCTCTCGTGGAAACAAATCCGTGCCTCCAAGAAAAGCAAATCGCGCAAGCAAATCCGTGCCTCCACGAGAAGCAAATTTGTACCTCTCGCGAAAACAAAAAACATGGTTTTTTGTTTACTTTCTAAGAGGCACGACCGAGCCTCTCGCGAAAGGAACCGTACCTTCACTAGAAGCAAATCCGTGCCTCTCGTGGAAGAGAAAACAAAAGAAAACACGTTATTATTTTCTTTTTCGAGAGACGCTACCGTGTCTCTCGTGAAATGCAAATCATACCTCCACGAGCAGTAAATCCGTGCCTCTCGCGGAAGGGACAAAAAGAAAAACACGTTTTTTTTCCATTACCGAGGGGCACGACCGTGCTTCTCGCTAAAAGGATTATATTAATACCGCGAAGATATCAATTATACCCAGCCTCTGCACTAACAAGATATCGAAAGACATCAAGGGTGCACATATAGCCAAGAATATAAAAAAAGAGAGAAATATAAAAACGTAGATCCCGTCGCAGTGATGAAACACTCGCAACTGTAGCACACTAACCACCACCAAAGACAACACCGACGCCTCCAAGAAAGAAACAATGCACAAGCGTTGTCGTCGCCCGATCAAGAATTTTGAGTTTTCACCCTAGAGAGAGTCCGAGATCCCAAAAACAATGCCTTCACAAGACCATTGCCAGATACAACCAATAAAAGCCAGACCTTGGGCATTCATCCTAGAGATCGTGGCTCGGTACTCGAGAAGCACACCTAAAAATGTTGGTCACCTATGTTGCCACCCCCTCCTGCCAAGGCTGCCGATGCAAGTCTTCAACACTCGACACACAGGGATAAACCTGTACGGCCATTCTTCAACGCAACCAAAACTCCTCTTTGTCGTTACAAGTCTCTGATCGCAGCCACCATGACTTTCTTTACCATTGTCAACGTCGGGAAAATCTATACTTAGACATATCCCATGACACTGACAACGCAGCGAAGTTTCGTGTCACACCCTCGTGAAGCCTCTCTAGCCGAAGATGAGGGTGCGTCCGATCGGATCAATTATAATCTAGGTATCCAGTGGCGCCATGCGCCAAAAGCTGAGATCTTCAAGCGAAAGAACGAAACCCGTCGGTGTCCAAATCGAGGAGGCCGGCATGAAACAGATCGAAGTTTTGGAACACGAATAATAGCACGGCTAACCACCACACGACTCCCCTGGATCTCGACGTGGCAGATCTGGGCAGTGCCACCGCCATCCGCCAACCCAGTCAAGATCCGCCGCAGCGACCAGCCCTCCGCGATCGGGACGATGAACCGAAAACAGGCCACCTCCGAGCTCTGCCCAGTGCCGCACCCTCGCCCAGAAAAGCCGGCCTGCGCCGAGCCCCCACAAGCGAAGAGGAGAGAGGTCCCCGCTGCCGCCAGCACCAGCCAGGCTTTGCCCGGCGGTGCGGACCAACGGCGGCGAGGGTACAGGATGAAGGAGGGGGACGCTGCTCCGGCGACGACTGGATAACCTCCCATGACGCGCTCGCGGGGCGCGTCGCGGGAGCGATCTGTTTTTCCAGCGAAGTCATCTTTCTTTTCTTTGAGATTACTTGTAGCATCACGAATATGCGCGCGTGAGATCACTTGCTACGTAGTACATGCGTTCTCTCTAACGTGGCAATCTTATAGAATTAGTAATGGGAGTAGCTCAATCGGTCGTCAACCATTGTCGGTATGTTATACCCGGTGACCAAGCATTATCTACAAAAAAAATATTATTTAGTTTAGATGTCGCTAGAGAGAGATATCGGAAATCAAGGAAAATCAATGAAATGAAGTGGCGCCAGCAGATTGCGTAGTTTTGCAAATCCGAGAAAAGAATGTAGGTACGTAAATGCATCCATGTGTAGTACACGCAAGCCCTGATGTGAAAGCGAAGCATATCACCCAAAGAACTTATAATAATCTTGCTTGTTCACCTAAACACAACTACCAGGTTTACCCATATTCTCATATCCGTCAGATATCACTGACTTTTATATGGTTGAACTGGTCACTGTTTTCCGTTACTTGCAAGCAATATCCACGAATCACGGAGGCTATCTCAAACGGCAAAATATTTAACGGGAAAACCACTTACATATACCCCCTTAAAAGATTACATTGTCACAAAACAAACACACACCGTCGGCGGATCACAATCTGTTTTGACAAGCCAAATCGCCATCCTTTATTTGATCCCAATTTTAAATCTACGTAATAGGTTGATGTCTGAATGAAGCAAACAATAATATGGATAATATGTACTCCTCTCGTGCTCGAAAACAGGGCATATAACTTTTGTTTGAAGTCAAATGATATGAAGTTTGACCAAATTTATAGGAAAAATATCAATAATTATGAAATCAAATTAGTATCATTACTTGGTCACAACTATGTAGCGTTTTTTTTTGCGTGGCACAACTATGTAGCGTTTGACTTCAAATAAAAGTTATATGCCTTTTTTGGAGTCTGTGTGAGTGTCATTTTTGCCTTGATGCAAAACTTGCACAACTCTCTTGTAAATAGTATGTCGATTAACTTTTTTAGAACAAAGTATGTCGATTAACTGAACTATAATATCCAATGGGTACGATAATGATAACTCTTGTGTACAACTTTTTTGCGACTTAACTCTTGTGTACAACTTTTTTGCGACTTAACTCTTGTGTACCATGTCCGTATCCACTTTTGTTAGGTGGCACATCTTGATCATAAAATTCGTCTGATATATGTAACTAGTCAGGCATGTGCTTACGTAATTAAAGTTACCTAGTGGAGCAGATTTGTATAGATGTATTTATTGAAACATGAGCAGTTGAACCTGCAATTAAGCTCGATTGAACACCTACCAGGGAAACTATATGTGTACGAAAATATCTTTCAGGATTCCCGCAGTAGTATCATTTTTTTTTTGTGAGGAAAACTTTCAATCTATTCATCAACTATCAAGGTAGTACATAGAACACCAGGAGTAAAAAATACATGCTGGTCCCTAGATTACGTCGCGACGACTACAAGGACGTGAGCGAGCCGAAGGCACGCCCCCCTCATTGCCCCTCCCACAACGGAGCCGAGGAAACCTTGTCGTAGTACATAGTCGGAAAGTCATCGTGCTAAGGCCCCATAGGACCAGCGCACAAGAACAGTAACCGGCACCGATGGAGAGAAGTGTAGATCAAAAGGAACCAACCTGTAGACACACGAACACCGAAGAACGAAGAATGGATCCACGTGGATCCATTGAAGACAAACGCCGACCGGATCCCACGAGATCCACCGAAGACCAACCTCCACACGCCCTTCGGCGACGCTGAAAACACCACCGAAACATGGGCTAGGCGAGGAGGACCTTCTTTTTCATCTACAGAGAGCCGCCACCGCGTCACATCTCTTAGCATGACACAAATCTTAAAAAAGCTCAAAAAAGCATCTAAAAAATGAGTCCTCCCGCCGGCAAGGGGGTGAGATCCACCATCCCTCCATGGTCCTAAGACCACGGAAGACGAGGTAGACCGACAGCAGCACCGGCGACAGGCAGAAGTATCTTTCAAGAAACAAGTTGGTGATAGAAATTCCAAGTATATATGTCCATATAAGAGTAGCTTTTTGAATAGTAGCGAGCTAGGTAGTGGAGGTGGTCGACTTCTCCGGATGATTTTGGAGATGAATATTAAGGTCCACTTTTTTTTACGGTTTTGGGCTTTTAAAATAAGTTGTCCTCTACTAAGCTTAGCTTATTCTAGAAGCTAACAAGAAAACATTCTTTAGAAGCCTAATAATCAAGTCTTAATTAGTAGGCTTATAAAAAAATAAATTGGCTGGGCTTCTAGAATAAGCTGAGTAGAGGGCAGCTTATTCAAACTTATTCTAAAGCTAGCAAAAAAACTGGCCCTGAGGTAATTTAGTGGTTTGTATTCATACTTTCCATGTTTTTCCTAGAAAACACGGTGTTATCTGAAGGAAAGAAATGACCATATTTAACTGCTACTCACTCGTCCAAGATATCTAATGTCAGCTAGGCACACGTATCAAGTTACTTAGTGGAGCAGACATGGACATTACATTAAGCAAACTTAAAAAGTTGGACCATCAACTAAGTCCTAGCAGCCAGCAGAGATTACTCTAATAGGTTGGTAAGTTCCTCTCAATTGTACTATACTTGTTCTATTAACTCACATGCAAGTTCATGGCTTCCTGCATATCGCCACCCTATTGCTTGCGCCACCTTCTATGTTAATCTGGGGGTATTTAAGCACATACATCCATGTCTTCAAAGACAAAGAAACTCACAATGGCATCCTCCACCTCCTCATTCTATCTTATTGGCATCCTACTTGCTCTGGCCTCATGGCAGGCCACTGCATATGATCCTAGCCCTCTTCAAGACTTCTGCATCGCTGACATGAAGTCCCCTGGTATGCACTACGTATTGTATGCATGTGTATGTGTGTGTTCTTAGTTCTGTTGATGTAGTAATTCATCAAGTCGTAGCATAGCATTGATCACATTGAAGGTTACTACATGCTGACAATAAACTATCATTACTACACGCTTAAAACACACTGCATGCATGTTTATTACTTTCTCTACACATGCAGTGCGAGTAAATGGATTTGCTTGCAAGGACCCAATGGCTGCAACCTCAGACGACTTCTTCAATCCGGCCATGCTCGATAAGGCTAGGGATACAAAGGCCAGCAAGGTCAGGTCCAACGTCACCAACATCAATGTCATAAATTTCCCTGGCCTCAACACCCTGGGTATCTCGCTGGCACGCATCGATTATGGACCGCTAGGTGTGAACACGCCACACATACACCCCCGTGCCACTGAACTCCTGACCGTGCTTGAGGGAACACTCTACCTTGGATTTGTCACATCCAACCCAAACAGGCTCTTCTCTAAGATAGTTACAAAGGGTGATGTATTCGTATTTCCAAAAGCAATGATCCACTTCCAAATGAACCTAGCGCATGACAAGCCAGCAGCCGCATTATCCTCCCTCAGCAGCCAAAACCCCGGGGTTATTTCTATTGCCAATGCAGTGTTTGGATCAAAGCCACCGATTTCAGATGATGTTTTGGCCACGGCGTTTCAGGTGGAAAAGGATCTGATACACTGGCTCCAATCTCAGTTCTGGGAGAACAACAACTACTAAATATTATCTGTTATTTGCACCTATTGTGAAGTTAATATGTGACACTATAGAATAAATGGCATGTAATTGATATGTATGTATGCCTGCGAGCTGTGAGTTATTATTTTCTATCTGAATTGTGACAAGATATATTTTTCGTCGGATTCATGTCATAATCTGTTGGTGATGTTTGTTTTTCATTGTTTAATAAATGGAATATGGATGTGCTCCTTTCCCTCGTCGCTGACACAAAAAGATGCATGAAGTAGTGAAATAAACAAACAGCAATTTACATTTACAAGAAGCTTGTTTCTGAGACCGTTGGAAACAAGAGAAGCAAACTTGTACTGTGGTGACTGGTTAGGCATCATAGATGGAGATCTGTTCTGATGTGTAGTTCCTTGCCACCAAGCATCCAAGTTGCCAATAATCAAAACAAATAAACACAAAAGATGGGGTGACTGCTGGGGCTATCCTTGATTGTGCTATACACCTATTTTAATATATGGAACATTTCAAATGGCATGTGGACAGTTGTCTAACCAGATTCTACACCTTTGCACACCATGTTCCACTGGGAAAAAAACAATCGTAATAGAATGGGATTGAATTATTAGCCTAGACCTAACGAGAGGGCAACTTAACTAATTGTATACGTAGGTTAAAAATTCGAGATCATTATGGAAAAATCATGATGCACATCGTGTATAAACCGGACACTCTCCCATGAAGTGTCGGGGTTTCGAACGGAAAACCGTCGCCTTACACACACTACTCATTTTTTCAAATCATTTGGACTTCAGACTTTTTCAATGACTAATAGACACTATTGGAAGCCCATGCTCAAAATTTCCACTTTTTGAGTTGGTTATCCATTTTGGCGCCATTGATTGACTTTTCGGCAAATAAAAGAGGTAAAAAGCCTTGAGCTCGGAAAGTGGTGAAACTTTGTATGGTGTCTTCCTTGCACACGTGTAGGGTGTGGTAAAAACTTGACACCGTTACAGCACAAACTTAGTGCCCCTAATGTACAAAGTGGACACTTTTTGGACCTAACTTAGGTCTGCCGACTGGATATTAGGGCCCGACACAGCTAACTTCTGTCTATTTTTATTTTTTTCTTATTGGTTACATAACTATATCCGTGGCGGGCATAATTCTCGCACGGAACTGTTGACTGATAAAGCAGTGACGGGCAGGTCATGTGCGCCCGCCACTAGAAGTTTTCATCACGCGGCCAATCTTTGAAGAGTTTCACTAGTGGAGAACGGGGCATTAGTCCAGGCCGGGCCAGCCCATTAGTCCCGGTTCAGTCACGAACCGGGACCAATGGGGGCAACGGTCCCGGTTCGTGAGGCCAGGGGGCCGGCCGGGTCTCGTGGGGCATTGGTCCCGGTTCGTCTGGACCCTTTGGTCCCGGTTCCAGACATGAACCGGGACCAGTGTGCCTCGCTCCTGGCCCACAACCATTGGTCCCGGTTTGTGGCTGGAACCGGGACCAAAGGGGGTCCTTTAGTCCCGGTTCCAGCCACGAACCGGGACCAATGAGATGCCTATATATACCCCCCCCACCAGCGAGCAGAGCACTCCACACTGCTCTGTTTTTCTGGCCTGCGAGGGGAGAGCTTTGTGGTGCTCTAGCTCACCTCCTATGCACATGAGGTGTTCGATGAAATGCCCGAGCCACACTTAAGCTTTCTCCTCTCGAAGCTCCTTGTCCAAGCTCCATTTTTCTCAAGATTTGTTTAGGTTTGGCGGTCCGTCCTGTCCCGTCCCCGTCCTCACCACCGTCGATCGCCCGCGTCCATCTCGGCGCCGGCACCACCGTGGTTAGCCTCTTCTTCTTATCTTCTTTCTAAAAGAAAAAAGTTCTTACTTGTATCATTTAGATAGATACTTGTGTAATTTTCTTACTTTTATTATTGTTTGTTATTATATAGTGCCATGGTCATGGTATCCGCCCACGTCGGCCCTCGTCCGGTCTATGATTCGGATGTGGTATATATTATCTTTTATAACTATTTATTTTATTTAGTGTTTATGACAATTATGCCGACCAACGTGACATAGATTTTTTAATCTAGGAGGTATGTGAACCGGAAATTCCAACCGACATAGAAATTCTTGTCGAGAAGTTAAATTTGGTTGAAAAAGAAAACAATTACTTGAAAGAAAAATTACAAAGAGTTGAAGAGGAGAAGATGAAGTTGGAGTTGCATGTTTCCGATGTCGTCGACGATCACAAGATCAAGATGGATGCAATGCGCTTGAAGATTAGAAAGATTAGAAAATATGCCATTCATACTGAGGCTTGGTATCATTATGCCGTTGGATCAATTGGTACCTTAGTTGCGGTTATGATCGCATTTGTTGTTGCATTTAAATGTTTTACATAGTTTCAATGTATGTTTTAATTAGATGCTCTAGAGAGCTATATGTTGTTCAATAATGAGAACTATGTATGAACGTTATGTATTTATTTTGGTCACTACTGTACTTTGGCTTTAATGTGATGATGAATTTCTATTAATTTGGTCACTTCTCTATTCATGATATGCATGCAGATGAACCGGCAATGGATGTACGGTGACCGACGCACCTCCGAGTATATTGAGGGCCTGCATAATTTTCTCGAAGCGGCTGAGGCAAACAAGCATAATGGTTTTATGCATTGTCCATGTACTGTCTGTGAGAATACGAAGGCTTTCTCCAACTATAAAACCCTTCACTTCCACCTGCTTCAGAAGGGTTTTATGCCACACTATAATGTTTGGACCAATCACGGAGAAAGAGGGGTTATGATGGAAGACAACGAAGAAGAAGAGGATGACGACAACTACCCGCCCCCTGAATACGGTGATGCTGCAATGGGGGAAGCTGAAGATCAAGAGGAACCAGACGATGTGCCCGATGATGATCTTCGCCGGGTCATTGTTGATACACAGAGAGAATGCGAAAGTGAAAGGGAGAAGTTGAAGTTCGATCGCATGTTAGAGGATCACAAAAAAGGGTTGTACCCAAATTGCGAAGATGACAACAGAAAGCTCGGTACCACACTGGAATTGCTGCAATGGAAGGCAGACAATGGTGTATCTGACAAGGGATTTAATTCGCTTCTGAAAATAATGAAGAATAAGCTTCCAAAGGATAACGAATTGCCCGGCAGTACGTACGAAGCAAAGAAGGTTCTATGCCCTCTAGGATTGGAGGTGCAGAAGATACATGCATGCCCTAATGACTGCATCCTCTACCGCGGTGCGTACGAGGATTTGAACGCTTGCTCGGTATGCGGTGCCTTGCGGTATAAGATCAGAAGAGATGACCCTGGTGATGTTGAGGGCCAGCGCACCGGGAAGAGGGTTCCTGCCAAGGTGATGTGGTATGCTCCTATAATACCACGGTTGAAACGTCTGTTCAGAAACAAAAAAGCATGCCGAGTTGATGCAATGGCACAAAAAAGACCGTAAGAAAGACGGGAAGTTGAGAGCACCCGCTGACGGGTCGCAGTGGAGAAAGATCGAGAGAAAGTGGAGCGACTTTACAGGTGACCCGAGGAACGTATGGTTTGGTTTAAGTGCAGATGGTGTTAATCCTTTTGGGGAGCAGAGCAGCAAGCATAGCACATGGCCTGTGACTCTATGTATGTATAACCTTCCTCCTTGGTTGTGCATGAAGCGTAAGTTCATTATGATGCCAGTGCTCATCCAAGGCCCTAAGCAACCCGACAATGACATTGATGTGTACCTAAGGCCATTAGTTAATGAACTTTTACAGCTATGGCATGGAAGAGGTGTACGTGTGTGGGATGAGCATGCACAAGAGGAATTTGACCTACGAGCGTTGCTGTTTGTAACCATCAACGATTGGCCTGCTCTCAGTAACCTTTCAGGACAGACAAACAAGGGATACCACGCATGCACACACTGTTTAGATGACACCGACAGTATATATTTGGACAAATGCAGGAAGAATGTGTACCTGGGGCATCGTCGATTTCTTCCGACCAACCATCAATGTCGAAAGAAAGGAAAGCATTTCAAAGGTGAGGCAGATCACCGGAAGAAGCCCGCCCTCCGTACTGGTGATCACATACTTGATATGGTTAATGATTTACAAGTAATATTTGGAAAGGGTCCTGGCGGACTATCTGTTCCGACTGACGATGCGGGACGCGCACCCATGTGGAAGAAGAAATCTATATTTTGGGACCTACCCTATTGGAAAGACCTAGAGGTCCGCTCTGCAATCGACGTGATGCACGTGACGAAGAATCTTTGCGTGAACCTGCTAGACTTCTTGGGAGTGTATGGGAAGACAAAAGATACACCGAAGGCACGGGAGGAACACCAACGTGTGCATGAAAAAGACGGCATTCATCCAAAGCAGTATGAAGGTCCTGCCAGCTACACTCTTACCAAAGAAGAGAAGGAAATCTTCTTTGAATGCCTGCTCAGTATGAAGGTCCCGTCTGGCTTCTCGTCGAATATAAAGGGAATAATAAATATAGCAGAGAAAAAGTTTCAGAACCTAAAGTCTCATGACTGCCACGTGATTATGACGCAACTGCTTCCGGTTGCATTGAGGGGGCTTCTACCTGAAAATGTTCGATTAGCCATTGTGAAGCTATGTGCATTCCTCAATGCAATCTCTCAGAAGGTGATCGATCCAGAAATCCTGCCAAGGTTAAGGAGTGATTTGGTGCAATGTCTTGTTAGTTTCGAGCTGGTGTTCCCACCGTCCTTCTTCAATATCATGACGCACGTCCTAGTTCATCTAGTCGACAAGATTGTCGTTCTGGGCCCTGTATTTCTACACAATATGTTCCCCTTTGAGAGGTTCATGGGAGTCTTAAAGAAATATGTTCGTAACCGCGCTAGGCCAGAAGCAAGCATCTCCATGGGCCATCAAACAGAGGATGTCATTGGGTTTTGTGTTGACTTCATTCCTGACCTTAAGAAGATTGGTCTCCCTCAATCACGGTATGAGGGGAGACTAACTGGAAAAGGCACGCTAGGAGCGGACTCAATAATATGTAGGGACGGGCATTCTTGGTCTCAAGCACACTACACAGTTCTACAGAATTCTACCTTGGTGACCCCGTATGTCGATGAACACAAGAATATTCTGCGCTCCAAACACCCGGAGCAGTGTGATGACTGGATTACATATGAACACATCAGGACTTTCGGCAGTTGGTTGCAAACACGTCTCATGGGTGACAACACTGTTTCTGATGAGTTGTACTCGTTGGCCAGGGGACTATCTTCGACTGTATTGACTTACAAAGGGTACGAGATAAATGGGAATACATTTTACACGATCGCCCAAGATCAAAACAGCACCAACCAAAACAGCGGTGTCCGCTTTGATGTAGCAACCAATAGGGGAAAGGACACATATTATGGTTACATAGTGGACATATGGGAACTTGACTATGGACATGCTTTCAAGGTCCCTTTGTTTCAGTGCAAATGGGTCAATCTGTCAGGAGGCGGGGTACAGGAAGACCCACAGTACGGAATGACAACAGTGGATCTGAACAATCTTGGGTACACAGACGAACCATTCGTCCTAGCCAATGATGTGGCGCAGGTTTTCTATGTGAAGGACATGTCTACCAAACCGAGAAAAAGAAAAGATAAGGAAGCGAATACATCATACGATGAGCCAAAGCGCCACATAGTTCTTTCAGGAAAAAGAGACATCGTGGGATTGGAGGGCAAGACAGACATGTCTGAAGATTATGAAAAGTTTCATGAAATTCCTCCCTTCAAAGTCAAGGCTGACCCAAGCACCCTCTTAAACGATGAAGATTATCCATGGTTACGGTGCAATAAGCAAAGGACACAAGCGAAGAAAAAGTGAAGACTTTCTCTCCACAACTATATCATTGCAGTTACATGTGAAGAAATAAAATGCCTTTTGTAACAGATGAGTTTTCGTATGAAACCCTAATACTTCGAAAGAGATTGTCCGTTTTGTCCGCCAATTGAGCATCATTCTTTCCATTTGTCTTTTGTTTCTTTCTAAGTGTCTTTGTAAAAATGGAGTTGGAAAAATGAAATATACCGTCGGAAAATGAAAGGATATCTAGATAGATCAAAAAAACACACGGTTTCCCCTGCATACAGCCCGACGGTGGCTCGTGAGTGCCCGCATATGAAATGCACCGTCGGACCGTATGCAGGGAATCCGAATGATTTGCATTCGGTCGATAAACTACATGATTTCTAGATAGATCAACAAAACACACGGTTTCCCCTGCATACAGCCCAACGGTGGAAATATGAAATGCACCGTTGGAACGTATGCAGGGAATCCGAATGATTTGAATCCGAATGAGTACACACACTAAGTGTCGAACATGTCCGAGAGGTGGGCTATATATAGGGTCGTGTGCCTCTTTAGTCCCGGTTGCTAGCACGAACCGGGACTAGTCGTTATAGTGCTGATCCAACAGCTCACAAGCGCTTGAAAGAAACACACGATCCGTGTGCTTCTTCCTGATTGGTACGACCTTCACCGCCCAAACTGGATGCACTTCGTGTACAAAATGGACAATCTCTTTCGAAGTATCAGGGTTTCAGACGAAAACTCGTCTGTTACAAAGGCATTTCATTTTTTTTAAATAACCTAAGTATTACCAAATTGAATATATTGATAAAACACAATAAAATTAAATAGAAGAAAAAATAATCACTGAAAAATCTATTTTTAAAGTAAAGTTATTCACAAACTAGTGATTCACACAAATTTCAAATAATTCAAATTTGAAAACTACTGGCACTAACAGAAAGTTTATATTTTTTTACCTAAAGCAAAAGGATTCACAAAGAAACTCTAAATAAAGAAAAAAACAACTCAGAAATAAAAAAAATTAAAGCAGAAAACAAAAAAAAATGAAAAATAAATAAATTAAAAAAAACCCGCCTACTGGGCCACAACGGCCTGCATAGGACGCAGGCCAGCAAGGCCCAGTAGGCCCACTGGGAATCGCAGCAGAGGTAGGCCCATAAGGCCTGCATTAGAGAGGAGCTCAATATGGTTCCCGCGCCGAGGCTTATAAACTGGTCGAGGCGCCCCTCGACTAGCGAGGTGGGACTAAACTTCCACCATGCCGCTGTGCAAGGCGATTGGTCCCGGTTGGTGGCACAAACCGGGACCAATGCCTACCTTTCGTCCCGGTTGGTTCCACCAACCGGGACCAATCCCTACCTTTGGTCCCGGTTGGTGCCACCAACCGGGACCAAAGGTCCCTGTTTCCCGCCCTTTGGGCTGACGAAAACTGACCTTTGGTCCCGGTTGGTGGCACCAACCGGGACCAATGCACCCCTTTAGTCCCAGTTGGTGCCACCAACCGGGACCAAAGGCTCTGGGTATATAAGCCCACAGTTAGCGTATTCCATCCCAGTTCATCTTCCCCCCGACGCCGCGCCGAACAGCACGACGCCGCCAGGCTGCCGGACCGCACCCTCGCCCTCGCCGACGCGCTCTCCTCCCCGAGCCCTCGCCGACGCGCCCTCGCCCTCGCCCGCGCCCTCGCCCTCGCCGCGCGCCGTCCTCATCGCCGGCCTCGAGCCCGCCGTCCTCGTCGCCGACGCGCCCTCGCCCTCGCCCGCGCCCTCGCCCTCGCCGCGCGCCGTCCTCGTCGCCGGCCTCGAGCCCGCCGTCCTCGTCGCCGACGCGCCCTCGCCCTCGCCCGCGCCCTCGCCCTCGCCGCGCGCCGTCCTCGTCGCCGGCCTCGAGCCCGCCGTCCTCGTCCCACCCTCGCCCCCCGGAGCCCGCCGTCCTCGCTGCGCCCTCGCCCCCCACAGTGAGCCCCCCTTCCCATGTCCCCTGCTCCCCGTCGCCGCTGCTCCATGTCCTCTGTATTTTTCATGTATATGTGTATTTTTTTTTGCGGGCATGTATATGTGTATATGTTCATGTATATGTTTTTTTCATGTATATATATGTATATGTTCATGTATATGTGTGTATATGTTCATGTATGAGATGAGATAGATAGATAGATAAATTTTCATGTGTATATGTTCATGTATGAGATGTATATATGTTCATGTATGAGATGTATATGTGCACTTTTGTATACAAACTTCGTTGTTTTTCATATGTACGAAAATGTAGAGTGAAAACCAAAACAAACATATAAGAAAAAACATATAAAATGTAGAGCACCCCCGATAACTTCGACATGAGGGGGGGGGGGTCGATATACCCCCCTCCCCGATAACTTCGACATGAGGGGGGGGGTCGATATACATTTTTTTCCATGTATGTATGTCGTTGTCTTTGAGTTAAAGAAATAAAAATAATGAAAATATGTCATGAGTTAATGAAAATATATAATATATGTATGTGGCTATGTAGGTAAAGATGGATAGCATTTTTTTCCATGTATGTATGTCGTTGTTGATATACCCCCCTCCCCGATAACTTCGACATGAGGGGGGGGGTCGATATACCCCCTCCCCGATAACTTTGACATGAGGGGGGGTCGATATACCCCCTCCCCGATAACATTTTTTTTCTAAGTTACTTAGGTAAAATGTTCACCCCCCTCTCGATATACCGGGCGACCAACTCTCGAGGCCACCCAAACCCGAGAAAAAAAGCGTTGTCGATATACCCCCCCACCCAAACCCTACAAGTGTTGTCGAGGCCACCCCAAACCGGGCGTCGTACATTCATGAGAGAGGCGGTCCGGACGTCGGACATTCATGTTTGTATATTAATTGCCATGTTGTAATATTTGCAGAAAGTATGGATCCAAGAGACTTGGAAAAAGAATAGTTGTTGGGGGACATAATCCACAACGGACGTGATATCTTGTCGTATCTCAACGACACCGATGGTCTGGAAGGAGAGGTTGATGGCTCCGGTGATCGAAGAATGGAGGAGTAAGGACATGATCATGATGGCTCCGGTGACCGAATGCCGGAGGAAGAAGTAGACCATGATGACGGCTCCGGTGACCGAACGGAGGAGGGAGCTGTTGCAAAGTCCGGCGAGGTATATATATTAATTAAGCCGGTGCTGACTAGCTAATTGATGCATTAATTGTTTTGGTATGTACATATATTAATTAACTCTTCTTTCTTCTTTTATAGCCCTCCGGATCGAGCCAAACTTCGGTAACGAGACGAGGCCCGAAGAAGAGGTTGCGCAAGGAAGAAAGGTTCACGATCACAGCACTCGCGCACGATGGCCATCCGATTGAACCCAAGCGGACCAAGGACGCATTTTCTGCTCAGTGCGGAGCTATTGTTAGGGACTACATCCCGATCAGCATCAAGCAATGGAATAAGCCTAAGGACGGCGCCCCTGATGGTGATTATGTCACCGATAGACAGAAAGATGATCTTTGGACCGCGCTGAAGGCAAATTTCACCCTACCGCCAGAGGAGGATCCGAATAAGCCAGTTATAGAGCCACTGGTCAAGGCGTGTGCTCTTAAGAAGATGGCAGATCTATTCAGGAGGTGGAAGAATGAGTTGAAATCAAAGTTTGTCGACAAAGGGGAGACTCCAGAATTAACCGGCCGATTTGAGAAGATACGTGATCACTGGCCCGCATTTGTGGCCTACAAGACATCGGACAAGAGTAAGAAAATGTCAGAGACAAACAAGATCAATTCTGCAAAGAAGCAGTATCACCATCACACGGGGTCAGGTGGCTACCTCAAAGCCCGGCCGTTGTGGGACAAAGCTGAGAATGACCTGATTGCTAAAAACGTCGTACCACAGACATTGAACTGGCCAGACCGTTCAAGGACTTGGTTCTTCGGGGTTGGGGGAACTTTGGACACTAGTAGAAAACATACCTTTCGTCCCAAGCATTAGTCCCGGTCTGGTCACGAGCCGGTACTAAAGATGGTATTAGTCCCGGTTCGTGCCGGCTCCAACGGCTAGGAGCAGGGCGACCTTTAGTACCGGCTCGTGAGCGATCTTTAGTACCGTTTGGTGTCACGAGCCGGTACTAAAGGGGGCGTGGCAGGCTGTTGGTCAGACTTGGGCCCCGCTTGCACCTTTAGTTCCGGCTGGTGACACCAACCGGTACTAAAGGGAAACCTTTAGTACCGGTTGCTGTCACCAGCTGGTACTAAAGACTTCCTACATATACGCTTCGTCCGCAGCCATATCGAAGGGGCTCTCATTTCTCTGTTTTCTCCCCTGTTCTTCTTCTTGCTCGAAGCTCATCCTCCATTTTGCCAAGGATTTGTCAAGATTTAAAGGCACCCCATCTATCCAAGTGTTCATAAAGGTTAGCAACTTTGCTCCTTCATCTCTCATTGCTAGATTAGCTTGTGGTATGCTCAAAGATATGTGATTTGTGGGTTTTAGCTAGGTTTTGGAGGAGTGGTCATTATGTGGGAGTTTATTTGATTTATATGCAATTTGAGCTCAAATTAACTTGTTAGGTTGCATATGTGTAGGTGTGGTTTATTTGGTGCCTTCCCATCCCCGTCCTAACCACCGTCGATCGTCCGCACCGTCTCGTCGCGGCACCGGCCACCTTGGTGAGCCTCTTGTTCTTCTTAAAACCTTTTTGTTAAAAAAAATTACTTGTATGATTTAGATAGCTGCGTGTACGATTTACTTACTTGTATTATTGTTAGTTATTCTATAGTGTCATGGTTATGGTATCAGCCCACGTCGGCCCTCGTCCAGTCTATGATTTTGATGTGGTATGTCGTTATCTTTTATAACTATTTCACACATCATCTAATGTCTATGACAATTAATTATGCCACCAAATTGACGTAGATGTTTTTATCTATAGGAAGTAGTTGAACCAGAAATTCCAACCGACTATGCAATTCTGCTCGAGAAATTAACACAAGCTGAAAAAGAAATTGATCATTTAAAAGAAAATTTGAAAAGAACTGAAGATGAGAAGATGGGATTGGAGTTGCATGTTGCCGATATCGTCGATGATCACAAGAACAAGATGGCTGGAATGCGCTTGAAGCTTAGAAAGATTAGAAAATATGCCATTGATAAAGAGGCTTGGTATCATTATGCCGTTGGCTCAATTGTTACTTTAGTTGCGATTATGATCGCATTTGTTGTTGCATTTACATGTTTTAGATAGTTGTATGTTGTTTTATGAGATGTATGTATGAACTATAAGTATCTATTATTTGCAGTAACATTTGGTCACTGCTAGCTCTACTTTTGGTTGTAATGTGATGATGAAGTTGTATTAATTTGGTCACTTCGATGTTGTGTAGTGAACATGAGCCGGCAATGGATGTACGATGACCGACTAAGTCCAGGGTTTCTTAATGGCATGCATGATTTTCTTCGTGTGGCTGAGGCAAACAAGCAGAATGGTTTCATGTGTTGTCCATGTCTTGACTGTAAGAATGATAGGAATTACTCTAACTCTAAAACCCTTCACGTCCACCTGCTTGAGAAGGGTTTCATGCCACACTATAATGTTTGGACCAAGCACGGAGAAAGAGGGGTTATAATGGAAGACAATGAAGAAGAAGAGGATGATGACAACTATCCTTTCGCCGATACAACAATGGGGGAAGCTGAAGAAGAGGCATCAATGGGGGAAGCTGAAGAAGAGGCATCAGATGAGCCCGCTGATGATTTGGGTCGGGTCATTGCTGATGCAAAGAGAAACTGCGAAAGTGACAAGGAGAGGTTGAAGTTGAAACGCATGTTAGAGGATCACAAGAAATTATTGTATCCAAATTGTGAAGATGACCAGAAAAAGCTGGGTACCACGCTGGAATTGCTGCAATGTAAGGCGAAGAATGGTGTAACTGACAAGGGATTTCAAGAATTGCTGATAATGATAAAGAAGATGCTTCCAAAGGATAACGAATTGCCTGAAAGTACGTACGAAGCAAAGAAGGTTGTCTGCCCTCTAGGATTAGAGGTGCAGAAGATACATGCATGCCCTAATGACTGCATCCTCTATCGCGGTGAGGAGTACGAGAATTTGGATGCATGCCCGGTATGCAGTGCACTGCGCTATAAGATCCCCCGCGATGACCCTGGTGATGTGGAGGGCGAACGCCATAGGAAGAGGGTTCCTGCCAAGGTGATGTGGTATGCTCCTATAATACCACGATTGAAACGTTTGTTCCAAAACAAAGAGCATGCGAAGTTGTTGCGATGGCACAAAGAAGAACATAAGAAAGACAGGATGTTGAGAGCACCCGCTGATGGGTCGCAGTGGAGAAAAATTGAGAGGGAGTTCGAGGACTTTGCAGCTGACGCAACGAACTTATGGTTTGGTCTTAGTACAGATGGCATGAATCCTTTTGGGGAGCAGAGCTCCAGTCACAGCACCTGGCCCGTGACTCTATGTATCTACAACCTTCCTCCTTGGTTGTGCATGAAGCGGAAGTTCATTATGATCCCAGTGCTCATCCAAGGCCCTAAGCAACCCGGCAACGACATTGATGTATACCTAAGGCCACTAGTTGATGAACTTCTACAGTTGTGGAAAAAACCAGGTGTACGTGTGTGGGATGCGCACACACAGAAGGAAATTGACCTACGAGCGTTGCTGTTTGTAACCATCAATGATTGGCCTGCTCTTAGTAACCTTTCAGGACATACAAACAAGGGATACAATGCATGCACGCACTGTTTAGATGATACTGAAAGTATATATTTGGATAAATGTAAGAAGAATGTGTACCTGGGACATCGTCGATTTCTACCGATCAAGCATATCTTAAGAAAGGCAGGCAACCATTTCAAAGGTGAGCCAGATAACCGGAAGAAGCCTGGCCTCCGTACTGGTGAATATATATTTGATATGGTCAAGGATTTACAGGTAATCTTTGGAAAGGGTCCTGGCGGACAATCTGTTCCAAATGACGCCAATGGACACGCACCCATGTGGAAGAAGAAATCTATATTTTGGGAACTTGAATATTGGAAAGTCCTAGAGGTCCGCAATGCAATTGACGTGATGCACGTGACGAATAATCTTTGTGTGAACCTGCTAGGCTTCTTGGGCGTGTATGGAAAGACAAAAGATACACCGGAGGCACGGGAGGACAAGCAAAGAATTATCGAAAAAGACGGCATGCCTCCAAAGCAGTATCAAGGTCCTGCCAGCTACGCTCTTACGAAAGAAGAGAAGGAAATCTTTTTTGAATGCCTGCTCAGTATCAAGGTCCCGTCTGGCTTCTCGTCGAATATAACGGGAATAATAAATATGGCAGAGAAAAAATTTCAAAATCTAAAGTCTCATGACTGCCACGTGATTATGACGCAATTACTTCCGGTTGCACTTAGGGGGCTTCTACCGGAAAATGTTCGATTAGCCATTGTGAAGCTATGCGCATTCCTCAATGCAATTTCTCAGAAGGTAATCGATCCAGAAATCCTACCAAGGTTACAGAATGACCTGGTCCAATGTCTTGTCAGTTTCGAGTTGGTGTTCCCTCCATCCTTCTTCAATATTATGACGCACGTTCTAGTTCACCTAGTCGAAGAGATTAACATTCTGGGTCCTATATTTCTACACAATATGTTCCCCTTCGAGAGGTTCATGGGAGTCTTAAAGAAATATGTTCATAACCGTGCTAGGCCAGAAGGAAGCATCGCCAAGGGATATGGAACAGAGGAGGTTATTGAGTTTTGTGTTGACTTTGTTCCTGACATTAAGCCGATTGGTCTTCCTGAATCGCGGCATGAGGGGAGACTGGGTGGAAAAGGCACATTAGGAAAGAAAGAAGCAATAAATATGGACGGGCATTCTTTCACTCACCCACACTACACGGTTCTACAAAATTCCACCTTGGTGACTCCATATATGGAGGAACACAAGGATATTGTACGGTCCAAGAACCCGGAGCAGTCTAACCCCTGGATTGAACGTAAACACATGGAGACTTTTGCCGGTTGGTTGCAAACAAAGCTCATCAATGACAACGATGTTCCAGATGAACTGTACAGGTTGGCCAAGACACCAAGTTCGACTGTAACGACTTTCAAAGGGTACGAGATAAATGGGAATACATTTTACACGATCGCCCAAGATAAAAAGAGCACCAACCAAAACAGTGGTGTCCGCTATGATGCAACCAACTTTCAAGACACATATTATGGTTACATAGAAGAGATATGGGAACTTGACTATGGACCTGATCTTAAGGTCCCTTTGTTTCGGTGCAAATGGGTCAAATATACTGGAGGCGGGGTACAGCTAGCAGACCCACAGTACGGAATGACAACAGTGGATCTCAACAATCTTGGATACACAGACGACTCATTCGTACTAGCCAATGATGTGGCTCAGGTTTTCTATGTGAAGGACATGTCTAGCAAACCGAGGAGAAAAAAAGATAAGCAAGCGAATACATCATACGATGAGCCAAAGTGCCACATAGTTCTTTGAGGGAAAAGAAACATTGTGGGAGTGGAGGACAAGACAGACATGTCAGAAGATTATGAAAAGTTTCATGAAATCCCTCCATTCAGAGTGAAGACTGACCCAAGCATCCTGTTAAATGATGAAGATTCTCCATGGTTACGGCGCAATCATAAGCAAGGGACAAACATGCAGAAAAAGTCTTACACCGCGAGATCCCACTCTGGAATGTGACCGGCTTCACCGTCATCACTTTCTATGTGAAGGACATGCATGCATTTTCTAGCATGGTATCTTTGTAACATTTTGTACACGAAGTGCATCCACCAGTTTGTACACGAAGTGTAACAGTTTGTAATAGTAACCAGTTTGTACACGAAGTGTAACAGTAACAAATTCAGGGATGTGGGTGGGTGAAATTATGTGAAATTATGATGTCATGCCAAATTATGATGTCCGGTGTTAAAATAAGTTATTAAAAATGGAGAGGTGCAATGCTCACCTACGCGTTGCTTAGCTTCAGGCCTTGAGAAACTGCAGATAGCTCCGTGCAGTCTACACCATTTCCTCAAGGCCTGAAGCTAAGCAACGTGCAGGTGAGCATTGCGCCTCTCGCTTCATCGTCTCTGCACTCAGGGCTTATAAACCGCTGCGAGTCCCTCTCGCTTGGCGAGGTGGGACTAAATTTTAGCCACTCCGAGGACCGAGGTCGTACCAATCAGGAAGAAGCACACGGATCGTGTGTTTCTTTCAAGCGCTTGTGAGCTGTTGGATCAGCACTATAACTAGTCCCGGTTCGTGCTAGCAACCGGGACTAAAGAGGCACACGGCCCTATATATAACCCACCTCTCGGACATGTTCGACACTTAGTGTGTGTACTCATTCGGATTCAAATCATTCGGATTCCCTGCATACGGTCCGACGGTGCATTTCATATGCGGGCACTCACGAGCCACCGTCGGGCTGTATGCAGGGGAAACCGTGTGTTTTGTTGATCTATCTAGAAATCCTTTAGTTCATCGACCGAATTCAAATCATTCGGATTCCCTGGATACGGTCCGACGGTGCATTTCATATGCGGGCACTCACGAGCCACCGTCGGGCTGTATGCAGTGGAAACCGTGTGTTTTGTTGATCTATCTAGAAATCCTTTAGTTCATCGACCGAATACAAATCATTCGGATTCCCTGCATACGGTCCGACGGTGCATTTCATATGCGGGCACTCACGAGCCACCGTCGGGCTGTATGCAGGGGAAACCGTGTGTTTTGTTGATCTATCTACAAATCCTTTAGTTCATCGACCGAATACAAATCATTCGGATTCCCTGCATACGGTCCGACGGTGCATTTCATATGCGGGCACTCACGAGCCACCGTCGGGCTGTGCAGGGGAAAGGATGATGCTCAAATAAGTTCAAAAAAATGAAATCCCTTTGTAACACATGAGTTTTCGTCCGAAACCCTCATACTTCGAAAGAGATTGTCCAGTTTGTACACGAAGTGTATCCAGTTTTTGCCGTACCCCTCTCAACTTTTTAGCACTTGCTATGTGGGTGAAATTATGATACCATGCCAAGTTTCAACCTTTTCAGACTTCATTTGTAGTGCTTTTCAATTTCAGGGTCATTTAGCTCAAAGAAATCAGTAAGTGCGTGAAAAATACCAAATGAATTCAGAAAGGGTTGAAAATTGATGATGTGGCTTTGAATGGTGCATTTTGAACACACAAAAAGTCTGGAGTTCAAATAAGTTCAAAAAAATGAAATCCCTTTGTAACACATGAGTTTTCGTCCGAAACCCTCATACTTCGAAATAGATTGTCCAGTTTGTACACGAAGTGCATCCAGTTTTTGCCGTAACCCTCTCAACTCTTTAGAAGTTGCTATGTGGGTGAAATTATGATACCATGCCAACTTTCAACCTTTTCAGAGTCCATTTGTAGTGCTTTTCAATTTCAGGGTCATTTAGCTCAAAAAAATCAGTAAGTGCATGAAAAATACCAAATGAATTCAGAAAGGGTTGAAAATTGATGATGTGGCTTTGAATGGTGCATTTTGAACACACAAAAAGTCTGGAGTTCAAATAAGTTCAAAAAAATGAAATCCCTTTGTAACACATGAGTTTTCGTCCGAAACCCTCATACTTCGAAAGAGATTGTCCAGTTTGTACACGAAGTGCATCCAGTTTTTGCCGTAACCCTCTCAACTCTTTTGAAGTTGCTATGTGGGTGAAATTATGATACCATGCCAACTTTCAACCTTTTCAGAGTCAATTTGTAGTGCTTTTCAATTTTAGGGTCATTTAGCTCAAAAAAATCAGTAAGTGCATGAAAAATACCAAATGAATTCAGAAAGGGTTGAAAATTGATGATGTGGCTTTGAATGGTGCATTTTGAACACACAAAAAGTCTGGAGTTCAAATAAGTTCAAAAAAATGAAATCCCTTTGTAACACATGAGTTTTCGTCCGAAACCCTCATACTTCGAAAGAGATTGTCCAGTTTATACACGAAGTGCATCCAGTTTTTGCCGTAACCCTCTCAACTCTTTAGAAGTTGCTATGTGGGTGAAATTATGATGTCATGCCAAGTTACAACCTTTTCAGAGTTCATTTATACTGCTTTTCTAACTCGAGATATGATATTTCAAATGCCATTTAATCAAATTGTCTTATACATCAGTTGAAGTTGTTCAAACAAGCATGGAAATGCCATAAACAGATTCTTCATATTTTTCTGATATTTTTTCATATATTATTTATTTCCATTGGAGTCATAGATTTTTTTCTATGATTTTTTAAAGTTTAGGGGTTTTCCTGAAAATAATAATGAATTTTGAATTAAAAAACCTTTAGTACCGGTGCTAGCCACGCACCGGTACTAAAGGTCCACCGCCCCGCGCATTTTTTGGGGAGAACCTTTAGTACCGGTGCGTGGCTCGCACCGGTACTAAAGGGTCTTTAGTACCGGTGCGAGCCACGCACCGGTACTAAAGGGGTGCGTGGTATAAATTGGAACGCCCTAGTCCCGGGCCGAGCCACGCACCGGGAGAGCTCACATTTGCGCCGCCAGGCTGCCGAAATTAGCCCCCGCGCCCTCGCCCTCGCCGCCGTCGCACCACCACCGCCGCCCACGCCCATCGCCGCCCCTGCCCCGGCCAGCCCCGCCCCTCCCCAGTCCCGCCCCACCGCTCTGGTCCCGCCCCGCGACGCCCTCCGCCGCCTCGTTCCTCCCCAGCCCCTCCCCGACCCGCCGACCGCCGCCCCCGCTCCGGCCCTGCCCCGCCACGCCCTCCGCCGCCCCGTCCTGGCCCGTCCCCGACCTGCCGTCGGCCCCCGACACGGTCCCGCGCCGCCCAGCAGTCCGTCGCCCCGCTGCCCCGTCCTGCTACGTCGGGGGCCCGTCGGTGAGGCCCCTTAGATGAATTTGATGATGTTTGTATATATGAATTTGATGAATTTGATGATGTTTGTATATATGATGAATATATATATGATGATGTTTGTATATATGACGAATGGTTTTATCCGTCGGAATCAAGTGACAATAGAGTGGGTCGAGAAAACCGATGTGTTCTTGAAGGAAAAAAAGGAAAAAGAAAAAAGGAAAAGAAGAAAAAATAAGAAGAAGAAGAAGAAGAAGAATAAGAAAATGAAGAAGAGGAGGAGGAGAAGAAAAAAGAAGAATAAGAAGAAGAAGAAAAAAAGAGGGGAGGAGGAGAAGAAGAGGAGGAGAAGAAAAAAAGAAGAAGAAGAAGAAGAAGAAGAAGAAAAAAGAGGAGAGGAGGAGGAGAAGAAGAAGAAGAAGAAGAAGAACAAGAAGGAGAGGAGGAGGAGCCCCCCCCCCCCCGCTAGATTTTGTTTAGGTTTATTTAGATTGTCGGGGGTCGAGGATCGAGGGGACACCCCGACACGGCACCCCCGACACCCCGACCCCGACACGACACCCCCCGACACCCCGACCCCGACACGACACCCCGACACGGCACCCCCGACCACGACACAGCACCCCGACCCCGACACGACACCCCCGACACCCCGACCCCGACACGACACCCCGACACACTGACACGGCACCCCCGACCACGACACAGCACCCCGACCCCGACACGACACCCCCGACACCCCGACCCCGACACGACACCCCGACACCCTGACACGGCACCCCCGACCACGACACAGCACCCCTACCCCGACACGACACCCCCGACACCCCAACTCGGACACGACACCCCGACACGGCACCCCCGACCACGACACAGCACCCCGACCCCGACACAACACCCCCGACACCCCGACCCCGACACGACACCCCGACAACCTGACACGGCACCCCCGACCACGACACAGCACCTCTACCCCGACACGACACCCCCGACACAGCACCCCTACCCCGACACGACACCCTGACACCCCGACCCCGACCATGACACAGCACCCCTATTTAGTTGGTTAGTTAGTTAGTTTAGTTAGTTAGGTTAGTTTAGTTAGATAGGTTAGTTTAGTTAGTTAGTTAGTTAGGTTCTTAGGTTATTAGGGTATGTGTTAATTTTGTTAGATGCTAAGTGTTATTTAATTTGTTAAGTGTTATTTAATTTGTTAGATGCTAAGTGTTAATTTTGCTAAGTTTTATTTAATTTGTTTTCATAATTAAGTGTTTCTTCTCGACGTCGACGATGCCGATCCCGCATCCTCGTCGTCGAGTCGCCGGAGGAGGTCACTTGCTTGAGCCGAGGGGCCCTGTCAGGGACTGGGCTCCGCCGGGCTGGTACTGGGAGGTGCTGCCTTCCGGGCGGCGCAACTTGGTGAGGAGCCAGCCCGTCGTCGACCCGGAGGTTTTGTGGTGGCGGCCGCATGGGCCACGGACGATTCGGAGGCATGAGTCCCCCGCGGAGGTGGTACAGTACCATGTCAGCAAGGAGAACGAGCACGTCCGTCGCTACATGGCAGCTTTGGAGGCCAGGTCCGACAATACCTGGCAGATTCTTCAGGGATCTCACTGGAGCTATGTTCTTGTGATGGTTCCTTCTCTTTGGGTGTCCACCGCTCGCCCCGATATCCGCCGGGCGCTAGGGTTCTAGCTAGATCGATATATTAGCTTCTATATAATATTATGATGTATTAGCTAGATCGATGGATTAGTCGATGTATTAACAATTATCCGAGATTATGAGATGAGATCTTTTCTAAGAACTACTATATATGTATTCGATGATGCATTATTAATTAACTATCAGTTATTTTGCTTCTTGAATGCATGCTAATTTGAATACTAATTTGTTTTATCTATATTATTATGGATTAGTTATTAAGCTATGGACAATACCGGTAGAGCTCATGAAGAGGACATCTTCGACATGATACGCTGCTCCGAAAACCCAACGGACCTTCAGGGTGAATCACATGATGATGACGGCTCACAATATCTGAACGATTACGGTGATGGATGTGAGGCCGAGGAAGAACAACTTATGTTCCAAAATCCGGAACAACTAACAATGTCCAGCGAGGTATATACACATATTAGCCTCTGGTGATCATTACATGTGTATTAATTGATTTATATATATATATATATATATATATATATATATATATATATATTACCTAATCTTTTTTATTTTAATTATCAGCCCTCCGGATCGAGCCAATCTAGTAGAAAGGTACGAGGCGGTGCCAAAATATTGGACGGCAACGGAAAGCTCAATCTTGATGCTTTCAAACCTAATGGCGCACCGACTCACCCTGATGCCAATGCCAGGACATTTGTGCGTCAATGCGGAGTGGTTGTTAGGGATGGAGTCCCGATCACAATGCAAGAATGGATTCAACCAAACAACCCAAAACCAGGAGTGAATTATGTCGATACAAGAATTAAAGATGCCCTTTGGCGAGATCTCATGGAGCATTTCATCCTACCAGATTCTCTCTCGGAGCGCCAAAGGAACAAAGTCAAGGAATTTGCTCTCCATAAGATGGCCGACGCGTTCCAGACTTGGAAGAAAAGATTATGGACCGAGTACAACACTAGAGGCCAGAAGGCGCCCAAATTCATAGGAATATACGAGAAGGTAAGGAATCACTATGACGCATTTATCGAGTACAAGACATCGGAAGCTGCTATGGAGAAGTCGGCAAAGAATGAGATAAATGCGAAGAAAAAAAAGTATCACCATAAACTAGGGACAGGTGGATACAACTCAGCCATTCCTAAGTGGGATGCATTAGAGAATAAGATGCTTGCTGAAGGGATCACTCCAGTAACCTTCAAGTGGCCCAAGAGGTGCAGGAATTGGTTTTTTGCGCATGGGGGAAAGTTGGACCCAGCAACAGGGAAGATTATTGCACTGGCCAGTCTGAAGCATGCATCAGATGAGTTGATTGAAGCAATAAAAGCTGCCCAAGAAGGACGGTTTCACCCCGATAGAGAGAACGACGAGCTTACACTCGCCCTCGGGAATGCCGAACACGGAGGACGAACACGAGGCGTGGGCGTTGTTCCGTGGTACGAGGGGTTTGCGGGATGGAAGGACAGTTATAAAAGTCGTTCGAGAAAAAAGAAGGTGGAAGCAAACCGACTTTCAAAGTTGGAACAGAAGTACGAGCAGCAGCAGAGGCAGATACAGTTACTGACCCAGCAAAGGGAAACTCCGCAGCAGGAGGCAGGGGAACCCGTCCCATCTACACTGCCGAAAAGCAGCGTGTGTTCCACGGGGGCACCGCTGGGTCACACCCCCGTGGATGATATCACCGAGAAGACATCTTGTGAGCTAATCCAGAAAATGAAGAACATACCTGTGCGGGTCGCGACGGGCTATGCTTTACCAAATACACCTGGTGTTCTCTGGCATTGCAATCCGGTTCCAGCTGGGTATGCTCGTGTCGCGGTGGACGCAATAGAGCCAGCATATGATGAACTATTGCTTGACATCCCTGGAGGTGAGGGGGAGTCCACACTGGCAGAAGCCGGCCGTGGTCTCATTCTATGGAGTAAGGACTGCATCGTCTTTCCACAAACGGCGCTAAGGCCACCGGCTCCTCCTAGTATCGATGTCCAGCGCGAGGGATCCCAGCCAGACGCATCGCAGCGCCAGCAGTCCTCCCCACCTCGCCAGCAGTCCTCCCCACCTCGCCAGCAGTCCTCCCCACCTCCCCAGCAGTCCTCCCCACCTCGAGAGGCGTCCCACCTCGCCAGCAGTCCTCCCCACCTCGCCAGCAGTCCTCCCAACCTCGGGACGGAGCACAACGCGAGTCCATATCATCGATATCGATCTCCGCCGCGTGAGCCGACTCCACCCCGGCAGCGGTCCCGCCAGCAGGGCTCCCAAAAGAGGAAGGCCACCAGCAGTCCTCTTCGGAGGAAAGCAAAGAAGAAACCCGAGCCTCCGGCCAACAGGAAGCTGCCTTACGACATGACACCAGAGGAAAACGAAATTGAATGCGACCGCCAAGTGAAACCTTTTTTGCAAAGAAGACCGTGACGCCAAAGGAAGTAATACCCAAGGAAGTCCAAGAGCACTTTATGGAACACTTTATTGATTGACCCCTGGCATATGTCGAGCGTATGCCGACACACTATGAGCGACAGATTCAGAAGGCAAGTGAGCAGAGAAGTCGGCCCAGCCCAAGGAAGAAGTCGGGAAGTACGGCATCAACGACAGGTGGTACTACTACCGGGAAAACAGTTCCCCAGCTCGGAGAACAATCCAAGCAATCGATCTCTCCGCTCAAGGTGAGTACCAATCCAAGCAAGCAATCGATCCAACCAGTCGACGTGCAAGGCAACCCAATCGACCTCGAAGAAGTAGAGGCTGCAGGTCTCACTCTTGGCCAAATCCTTGGCACCGAGGTATTCCGCCGGTACGGTGCAACTGAGTACGCAATGCAATATGCCAAAGGAAAACCACTTGTCACACCCGAGGAGTACAAGGAACTACCAACTGCGATGCGACGGTTGCATGATTGGTACCTGCGTGAAGTAGAGCGAGGGGAGACGGCGGTCATGGTCAAAGTAAGGAAAGAGCATTACGTCAATGCATGTGACATATGTCTTGAATTCTCAGAACTTTTCCAGTTATACCGCATGGACTCTATCGACAAAAGTCTCATCAGTTGTTATTGTCTGTAAGTGATTTATATCTTTAATAATTTAAGTCTCTAGCTAAGATATCGTTCATTGGCTTATCCTCACTATATATGTTCTTTTCTATGCTATTATGCAGATTGAAGATGTGGGAATTGAAACAAGAGGGAATCGATGACATTGGGTTCATCGACCCAAATACCGTTAATGGTCATGTGGTAAAACATTATGCCAAGGACACAGAAGATCTCTTGGAAAATTTTCTAGAGGCACTAATGAATACCAAATCTACTATAATATTTCCTTACAAGATGGGGTGAGTGTTTACTCTCTTGTATACTACAAATTCTATTTTTGCTTACTAGCTCGCTGTCAAGTGTAGTTGATGAGTTATATGCATGCCTGCTTAATTATATAAACTTCTGCGCAGAGACCACTATATCCTCCTAAATATTATCCTCGCGGATGGACTTGTTCAAGTGTACGACTCACTAGATACACGAGAACAATCATACGTGGACTTGTATTTTATGATAGAACGGTAATTTCAATCTTTATCGACCTCGCTTTCTTTCATTATTTCCTGATATCAAAAGAATTATAATAACTCTTTCGTTCTTTTTCTTTGCCGCGTAGTGTTTGGAAAAAGATGATAGAAAAAAACCATCACGGTCGTCAATGGAAACCGAAGCTAAAGTGGAGAAAGATGCAGGTAATTAAGTAGTACTACTAGGTCCGCTCATCTCTTTAATTCTAGTTTCAATACCATTATCATGCTTGATTATTAATTATCTTATTGAATTCTATTCTTTTGCAAAGTGCGCGAAGCAAGATCAGGGGACAAATTTATGTGGATACTTCCTCTGCGAGAACATTCGCATCCAGACCGAAGGCCGTATACGTCGCAGAGGAGCACGTGAAAGACAACTCCAGGTTTGGCAGATGATGTCGAAGCTCTTACCCGAGCAACGCTTTGTAGCACTTCAAGAGGAATTTGCGGCATTTCTTATTCAACATGTCATTGATGTAAACGGAGAGCACTATTACTTACCGCCGCCTCAATAATGCCAGCAAATCAGTAGTAGAAAACTGAGATTTCATCCGGAGCACTAGCTAGCTAGTCCCGGCCGGGTTTTGGGCCTTAAGTTATAAGTCCAGAATATATATGGATGTGTAATTCCATTTGTATATATACTGTGTATGAGATATTGTATATTATATTACATATATATATGCATCAACTTGTGTAATTAATGTTTACAGTATGTAGCACCGTAAAATAAATTTGAAATGAATGGAAAACACAATAAATAGAGAGGAAAACTAAAACCTAATAAAAAGCGAAAACAAAAAAAAACAGAACACTTAGTACCGGTTGGTATCACCAACCGGTACTAAAGGTCCTCCACCACCAGCCCACGCAGGCAGCCACGTGGTGGGCCTTTAGTACCGGTCCGTGGTCCAACCGGTACTAAAGGTCTGGACCTTTAGTCCCGACCCTTTAGTACCGGCTCGGGAACCGGTACTAAAGGCCCTTCCCGACCGGGACTACTGGTCGACATTCTACTAGTGGGACCCTGAAACAGGGAAGTGCCGTTGGACGAACGAGCAACTTGCGATACCCATGAACAAGCTTCAGGAGTATATCACCGCAGCGCAGGAAGGGACGTTCATTCCCGACAGAGAGGAGGACGAGCTGACTGAGGCCCTAGGGAATGCTGAGCACCCTGGACGAACACGAGGCACACCAGGCTCCGTTCCGTGGAAGGTTGGGTTTCCCGACGCAGGCGGTTACAGAAGCCGGGAGAGAAAGAGGAAAGCGGAGCTGAGCGAAATTCAGAAGCTGAATGCAAGACTACAAAAGCTAGAGGAAGCTGAGAGCCAGCGAGCTGCCGGCCAACCATCTCAGCGGCACGAAGCTACCCCAGAAGCTACCCCGCCATCTCAGCGGAGAAGCAGCGTCGCTTCCACGGAGCTCTTTCAGCCTGACTTCACGGCTCCTATCTACCCCGTGGATACTATCACGGAGGCTCAACATTGCGAGCTCATGACGAAATGCCGGAACCTCACTTTGAAGGCGGCTGTCGGCTCTGTTGCACCTCCTCAACCCAACGGAACTTTTCACTGCTCACCGATTCCACATGGCTATGCTGTTGTGATGGTGGATGAAGTAATGGAGGGATTTGAGGAGCTCGAGCTTGACCGGTCTACAGGTGAAGGAGAGAATAAGCTGGCTCGTGCTCTGAGGAGTACATGTCTATGGCAAAAGGAGTACATCAAGCTTCCAAACTGGACGCCTCCGCCTCCTCCTCCTCCTCAGGTGAATCAGGGCTCAACGCCTCCTCCTCCTCCTCCTCCTCCGGCGAGTGATCAGGGGACCCCGCCTCCTTCTCCGGCTCCTCCGACGCGTGAGGGCACTCCGCCTCCTCCTTCGCCTACTCCGGCACGTCGAAGCAGTACGCCTCCTCCTCAGCCTCGTCAGCAACGGTGGAAGACAGACGCCGCCGCTCCGGCTCCTCCGGCGCGTCGGAGCACTCCGCCTCCTTCTCCGCCTCGTAAGCAACGACGGAAGAGAGACGCCGCCGCTCCGGCGGCTAGCAGTACAAGCACAGGCGGGAGGGAATACAGATACAGTCCATCTCTCAAGCCTCTGGAAAAGTTACCATATGAGAGGACCGAGTCTGAAAACGAGGAGATATGTCAGGCCGAATTGATGGCCCATTTTGCAAAGGAAACTCCACCTCCGAAGGAGAAGCTAGATCCGCTGAAAGTGATGCGCACTATCAATGCCCTGAAGCGACCACCACCGCCTCCGCCGGATTCCAACTATGTATGGATTATTAAAAAGACATATGAAGAAGCGCGGCGGTCGGGAAGTACTTCTAGTGATGCAAGGTTAGCAGAACGAAGAAGTGGGAAAACAATTCCCCAGCTCGGCGAATAGGAGAAGCAATCGTGCCCCCCGCTCAAGGTGTCTAGCGATATCGTCGCAAATCATCCGGGGATGGTGCTCGGTACCAATCCTGGTGATTACTTGGGGGATGATGTAATTTTTCAAACGGCTGAGGTAACAAAAGAAAAATATGAATACATGCATGGGAAGCCTCTTGTCAAACCTGATCATCCTCCTCTAACAACGATGATGTACAAATTGCATGAGTGGTACATGAAAACCTGCAGGGAGTCTGGGAGAGACACTATGTATATGGCAGTGAAACCAGAAAACGAATTCATTGGACTTACCGTGATGCCTGTTGAATTTGTGGAGTTATTTCAGTTATACAATCAACGGGCCCTCGACAAACAACTCATGACTGCCTACTGTCTGTAAGTATTACTTCTATAGTTAAGTCTCTAGCTCAGCTCGTTCATTGCATGTATATATAATTATCCTCACTATATTATGCAGATTGAAGATCATCGAATGCAAAAAACTAGGAATCTTCGACGTTGGGTTCATTAGCCCAGATGCCGTAAATGAATGGACGGTACGAAACTCAATCAAAGAGACCGAGGAGAACTTGCTAAAGTCGTTCCTTATACATCAAAACAAAAGGGAAATACTCTTTCCTTACAACTTCAAGTGAGTGTTGTTGTCTTCTCTGTATACTCGGTTTCGCTTACTCGAGGTTAAGTAATGTAATTGATGAGTTATATATGCGTGCGCAGTTTCCACATTATTCTGCTATCCATTAAGCTTGACGGGGCATTAGTAACTGTCTTAGACTCGAGACGTAAAGATCCCGAGAATTATGCGGACATGACTGCAATGCTCAAGAAGTAAGTTCAGTCAATACCGGGACCATATCGGCATGCAACTTTCGTTAATTTCCTGATATCAAGTAATCATTTTCTTTGCCGGGCAGGGTTTGGAAGAAGTTCACCCGAAAGGTTCCCGGTCTAAACAAAGAGTTGCGATTTACGCACCCCAAAGTAAGTAGTACTAGCTAGTTCCGCGCATCTCTAATTGATTCAAATTTTCATCAATATATCATTACCATGCTTGCTTATCAGTTTGATGGAACTCTATTCTCGTAAAGTGCTTGTACCAGAAAGAAGGGACTTCTTTATGTGCATACTACGTATGCGAGTTCATTCGCCACTCGACCTCTGAGCGGGGCTTCTCTGACAAACAATTTGAAGTACGTAAATAATATTCACAATTTTATTTTATATATTACCATCAATTGTGTTGAGTTTTATTCATATATATGCATGTATTGACCCCCTTTTTTAAATTAGATCTGGCGGATGCGGGATGAACTCCTACCACATGATCGCATACGAGCAATTCAAGAGGAATTGGCGGGATTCTTTCTTGACCACGTCATACCTAAAGACGGAGAATACCATGCGGATTTGTGATTGGATCTTAGGTAGATGATGTTAGGGATTGTAAAAGATGTTATATTGTATATATGTAGTACCGTCAGATAGATATACGAAAACTTGTTGTTCGACCAATCTCTCGGAGAAAGAGAGGTCGATCACTTCTCTTTGTATATGTTCATGACGATCTTATGTACTTAATGGTTCCTTCATTTGCTTACTAGCTAGCGTGTCGAGTTCTCTCTATAGTAGCTAGCGTCGACCAAGCACGGAGAAAGAGAGGACACTTCTCTCTATTAGCTAGCTAACACAATATGAAACCCCTAAAATAACCCTAAAAACCCCCTAACCCCCCCCCCCCCCCCCCGCTTTAAAAAAACAAAAACCCCAGCTCCTGCCAAATGCTGACGTGTGGATGCCTTTTGGTCCCGGGTGGTGTTACCAACCGGGACTAAAGGTCCTCCTGCCTGGGCTCCCCGCAGCGGCCACGTGGAGGGCCTTTGGTCCCGGTTTGTAAGCAAACCGGGACTAAAGGTTTTGGGCTTTAGTCCCGACCCTTTAGTCCCGGTTCCAGAACCGGGACAAATGGGCCTCTGGAACCGGGACAAATGGGCCTTTTTCTACTAGTGTTTACCTATGGCGAGTAGTTATTTTCGCCCACCACTACTCGAAAGATTCGAGTGGCGGGGCTGAGTTGTTACCCGTCACAGCTACTTTTTCAAAATAGCAATGGCGGATTCTGGCACATGCCCGCCACTAATTTGAGGCGACATATAAGTCTTTTCCCAGTAGTGGCAGTGTGTTACTAGCTAGTTTGGTTTATATCTAGTCAATAGGTTTCTTCTCTGTCTAATTTCATTCAAGTGTTTTGCATGTTTTGAAGAAAATGGCTATTTTCCTAAAAAGATTCAATATTTTGTTCAAAAATTGATATTTTTCAAAAAATCAGAAAACAAAATATAGTAAATACTACTCCCTCCGTCCCAAAATAAGTGACTCAAAACTGACTCAACTTTATACTGAGTATAAAGTTGAGTCACTTTTGAGTCACTTATTTTGGGACGGTGGGAGTACACGTTTCTAGTAGTAATTTGGGAAAAATCAGTTTATTTGCACAAAGGTGATTAGTTGATAATCGTTTTTTTCTTCAAACTAGTGTTTAGTTTCTCCACGTAAACTTTGATCCGACCCTTCATTTTTTTTCTAGATTTGTCATTGGGTAAAATTACCCCTCGTTGTGGCCTCCAAGCGTATACACACCTTCGTAAACAGATTTCGATTCTTCACACATTGTAGAGGCGATCATAAATGGAGCGTGTCAGTACATCTGTAGATAACCTGCATAAAAAAAGAACATTTAGCATCAAAAACCTTGTCATTTCTACGTAGTCAAAGCCATATCAAATCGCAGCGAACGCTCCCACCTTGAGAAAAATTCTAAACTTGCCATTAATGTTATGTAACAAGTTGCCAAAAATATTAGCAACACTACGTGGAGGATACAAGCCAGAAGCTACTTGTTTGACTGAGCATATAGAACGAGTAAACGTGCATTGGAAAAACAAGTGTTTTATGGTCTTATCATGGTGACAAAAAACACATTGCGCACTTCCATGCTAATTCTTCTTAATAAGGTTATCTTTGGTAAGAATGACTCCTCGACAAAGGTACCACGCGAAGATTTTATTGTCGAGTGGTATCTTCATCTCTCAAACCATCTTATTATTATCAACTGGCGCATCTGACTTAATCAGAGCTATACATAGACTCCACCAAGAAAGTACCAATTGTGTGTAAGTTCCAACGAATTACGTCGGTTCCTTGCGACCATTGCACCATGGCGAGAGGTTGTACCAAAGTGTTCCATGATTCAATTCTAGGACAAAGTAAATCTCTCATGAACATCACATTCGGCGGAAAGTATTCCATAACCGTGGCGATTGTATCACACTTGTGACGCACAATATTGTATAGAGTAGGATATTGTTCCCGGAGAGTAGCATTGCCTAGCCACCTATTGTCCCAGAATTTAATTTCCGAGTTGTCTTTAATAGCAAAATATCCATAGCGGAACAAATGCTTCTTTATAGCCATTAGGCCAGCCCAATAGTGTGAGTCCCCAGGCTTCAAGAAGACCACGGGCGGAGTGGCTGCTGCATACGAAGGCAAACACGCTTCAAGCCGAGACGACGATGTCGCGGGGTTGGTCGAGCTGTTGTGGGCTTAGTGTGAGCGTGCGAGCACTGCTGTGACGCTCGACGGCGGCAACTTGACTGGTTCAACCACGGTGACGATGCTACTAGTCATGTTGTTATGGAAACTATTGCTTCAACGATGTTGCAACAACATGCTTCGATGGCCACGGCGATGGCACGATTGTGTGCTCCGGCGGCCACGGTAATGCAGTGACGACACCCTGACCGCTTCAATGATGTTGCAATGACACACTTTGATGGCCGCAATGTGCTTAAATGGTTGCGGTGATGTTACGATGGCAACTTGTCTGCTTCAATAATATGGCGATTGCATGCTTCGACGGTGATGGTGGGTGCCTCGTAGCCACGGTGATACTACAACGACAACCCGACAATCTTCAACAGCCGTGATAATGCTGTGACAAACCACAACGACAGCGCGCTTCGAACGGTCACGGCGATGATGCGATGATCCTTCGACGACCGCATCAATGCTCCGACGAAGGCCTAACTGCTTTGGCGATGCTGCAATGACGTGCCCCTGTCGTGGCAGTGCTGCGACGGTGGCATGGCTGTTTCGATGATGCTACGATGGCAGCCCGACTGCTCTGATGATGATACAATGGTATCTATGCTTCTACAACCGCAGCAACGGCGGAGGCGTCAAGGACACTACCCTAAGCATTGCTATATCCAATCAAATTCAACAAACACCCACAATCATCGTCAAGAATATGGTGTTCTGGAATCTTTGTTTCTTGTTTGCTACGTGCTTGCTCTTGAGATTACCTGTAGCATCACGTACATGCGCACGTGAGTTTACTTGCTACGTACATGTGTTCTCTCTAACGTGGCAAAAAAAAATTTTGAAACGAAGGCAAAAGATTTGCCTTATATATTAATAGAGAAGAGAATAGAGATTGTTTGCATTACAACACCCCTATAGCATAAAGGAATTACTCTCGCGACATGATTGACCCTAGTTTTTTTGCCCCTGCCGCCACCCATAGAGCTACATCCTTCTTAATATCATTGAGGAGAATCGTCGGCGGCATGCTTTGGTGGCGGAAGACACGAGCGTTCCGCTCGTTCCAGATGGACCAAGAGACTAACATAGCAAGCGAGGCTAGAGCCTTCCTATTGGGGACGGAAGCATCTGAGAGGCCAATCCACCACTCCTTGGTGGACCGGAGAAGGAGCCAAGAAGAGGTGTCAATGTGATCCAGCTGAAGCCAATCCTTGATCATGCCCCACACTCTGACCGTGAATCTGCACTTGAATAGGAGGTGATCAATAGATTCCTGAACTTGCTTGCATAGGGGGCATAGGCCACAGTTTGGCCGTCCCCGCTTAGTCAGTCTATCCGCTGTCCGCACCCTATTTTGCATAGCCAACCAAGCAAAGAATTTGGCTTTAGGTGGTGCCCAAGCCCTCCAAACCGTGTCAAGCATAGGAGACCGCGTCAATCCCAGGAATTGGGCCGTGTAGGCGGACGCCGCCGAGTATAGGCCGCTGTTAGTGTGCTTCCAAACGATATCATCCTCAATGTCCTCCTGGAGCTGGAAGTCACGCAGGGTAGTCCATAGCTCAAGGAACTCCCTGAAGTGCGCGAGAGAGAAGCCGGTAGAGGTGTTGATTTTAGAGATCCAGGCGTCATCCTTCAAGGCTTCTCGAATTTTCCAGTTTTTCCTCTTGGAAGCCTCGAAGATCAAAGGGGCGATGTCTTTCGGCTTTCGGTCTTGCACCCAAGGGGCATCCCAAAAGGATGTGCGGCACCATTGCCAATAATGATGGTCGTTGAGGCGTAAAAGAAGTCGCGGTCAGCCTCATCACACGGGTTTCCCAAGCCGATCCATAGCTTAGTCGGCTACTTCCACTCGAACCATAGCCATCTCAGACGAAGCGCCCTAGCAAATTTGACCATGTTGAGCACGCCAAGACCCCCATATTCGAGCGTCCGACAGACAGTGTCCCAGTTAACTTTGCATTTAGCTCCAGAAGTCGTGTCTGTGCCCTCCCAGAGGAAGGCTCGTTGAATCTTGTTGATGCTCTGGAGGGTGCCCGGGGGGACAATCAGGGGGGTGATGAAAAACGTTGCTTGGGAAGCAAGCACCGACTTGACCAGGTTGGCTCGCCCAATGGAAGTTATGTTTTTTCCGTCCCAGGTGACAAGCTTGTTGGCCGCTTTGTCGTCGAGGAATTGAAAGTCCACCTTCTTAAGCTACCAAACCGACAGTGGAAGGCCCAAGTACTTAATGGGGAAAGAACCCCGAGCAGCGGGCAGGCCGAGAAGGATGTGTGAAAGATTTATGTTCCCACATCGAATAGGGACAAATGGAGACCCGTGACCTTCCCGAAAAGGTGCAGTATCTTGGCCAGGTTGTCGATGTCGCTCTTAATAGGTGCCATGAAGACAACTGCACCGTCCGCATAGAGAGAGGTGCGAAGAACCGCACCCCGACCACGGATCTTGTGCAATAATCCGTCCCTAGTGGCAACCTCAAGAATTCTTTGTAGCGGGTCAATTGCAATGACGAAGAGCAGGGGGGAGAGGGGGTCCCCCTGGCGCAACCCTTGGCCATGCTTGATGGGTTTGCCCGCGACCCCGTTCAAGAGGATGCGAGAGGTCGAATTGCAAAGCAGTGCGGCAATCCAATCACAGAAAATACTCGGGAAGCCTCTTCTCTGCAGAAGGTCAAGCAGGTAGTCCCATCTGACAGAATCAAAAGCCTTGCAGATGTCTAGCTTAAAAAGGAGGGAGGGCGTTTTGCGCTTGTGGAGTCGACGTGCCAAGTTCCTGACATATAGAAAGTTATCGTGGATGCTTTGTGTCTTGATGAACGCACTTTGGGCGTGGGAGACCAGGGAGTGCATATGTCCAGCCAGCCTGGTGGCCAGAATCTTCGCAATGATTTTGGCCACCGCATGAATGAGGCTGATTGGGCGGTAGTCAGAAATTTCCTCAGCCCCCTCTTTCTTTGGCAGCAACACAACATTCGTCGAGTTGAGCCAGTGTAGGTTGGCGGTGCGGAGTTTGCCAAACAGGGAGATGACACGCATGAGGTCGCCATTGATGGTGCCCCAACACTTCCTGAAGGAGACACCGGTCAAAAACGTGGCAATATTAGAATTAGGAATAGAAGTAGTTCAGTCAGTCGTCAACCATTGTCCGTGTATTATACCCAGTGACCAAGCATTATGTAAAAAATATCATTTAGTTTAGATGTCGCTAGAGAGAGATATCGGATATCAAGAAAATCAAATTTGTGGATACGCTGAGTGGACCCGGCACGCTGATGATGAAATGAAGTGGCGACAGCAGCTTGTGTAGTTTTGCAAATCCGAGAAAAGAATGTAGGTACGTGAATGCATCCATCTGTAGTACACGCAAGGCCTCATGTGAAAACAAAGCATATCGCCCAAAGAACTTATGATAATCCTTGCTTGTTCACCCAACACAACTACCAGGTTTACACATATTCTCATATTAGTCAGAGATCACTGACTTTTACATCGTTGAACTGGTCGCTGTTTTCCGTTACTTGCACGCAATATCCACGAATTCGGTAAGTGCATGCAACTAAAGCTGCATTGCTACATGAATCACGGAGGCTATCTCAAACGGCAAAATATTTAACGGGAAAACCTCTTACAGATACCCCCTTAAAAGATTACATTGTCACAAAACAAACACACATCACCGTCGGCGGAACACACTCTGTTGTGACAAGCCAAATCGCGATCCTTTATTTGGTCCCAATATTAAATCTACGTAATAGGTTGATGTCTGAATGAAGCAAACAATAATACGGCTAATATGTACTCCTCCCGTGCTTGAAAACAGGGCATATAATTTTTGTTTGAAGTCAAATGATATGAAGTTTGACCAAATTTATAGGAAAAACTATCAATAATTATAAAATCAAATTAGTATCATTACTTGGTCACAACTATGTAGCGTTTTTTTTTGCGGGGCACAACCATGTAGCGTTTGACTTCAAATAAAAGTTATATGCCATTTTTAGAGTCTGAGCGAGTGTCGTTTTCGCCTTGATGCAAAACTTGCACAACTCTTTTATAAATAGTATGTTGATTAATTTTTTTTAGAAGAAAGTATGTCGATTAACTGAACTATAATATCTAATGGCTACGATAATGATAACTCTTGTGTACCATTTTTTTGCGACTGAACTCTTGTGTACCATGTCCATATCCACTTTTGTCGGTGGCACATATTGATCATAAAATTCGTCTGATATATGTAACTAGTCAGGCATGTGCTTACGTAATTAAAGTTACTTAGTGGAGCAGATTTGTATAGATATATTTATTGAAACATGAGCAGTTGAACCTGCAATTGAGCACGATTGAACACCTACCAGGGAAACTATATGTGTACGAAAATATCTTTCAGGATTCCCGCAGTAGTATCATTTTTTTTTGCGAGCAAAACTTACAATCTATTCATCAACTATGAAGGTAGTACATAGAACACTAGAAGTAAAAAATACATGCTGGTCCGTAGACTACCTAGCGACGACTACAAGCACGGGAGCGAGCCGAAGGCGCGCCGCCGTCATCGCCCCTCCCACAACGGAGCCGGGCAAGCCTTATTGTAGTAGATAATCAGAAAGTCAGCGTGCTAAGGCCCCATAGGACCAGCGCATCAGAACAGCAATCGCCGCCGATGGAGAGAAGTGTAGATCAAAAGGATCCAAACTGTAGACACACGAATACCGAAGAACGAAGAATGGATCCACTGAAGACAAACGACGACCGGATCCGATGAGATCCACCGAAGACCAACCTCCACACGCCCTTCCACGATGCTGAAAACACCACCAAAATAGGGGCTAGGCGAGGAGGACCTTCTTTTTCATCTACAGAGAGCCGCCACCGCCTCACATCTCTGAGCATGACACAAATCTCAACAAAGCTCAAAAAATCATCAAAAAAAGGAGTCCTCCCACTGGCAAGGGGCGAGATCCACCACGCCTCCATGGTCCTAATTAAGACCACGGAAGACGAGGTAGGCCAGCAGCGGCGCCGGCGGCAGGCAGAAGTATCTTTCAAGAAACAAATTGCTGATAGAAGTTTCAAGTATATATGTTAAAGATCTATATATATGTCCATAAGAGTACCTTTTTGAATTGTAGCGAGCTAGGTAGTGGAGGTGATTGACTTCTCCGGATGATTTTGGAGATGAAGATTAAGGGCCACTGTTTTTGTGGCGGTTTTGGGCTTTTAAAATAACTTGTCCTCTACTAAGATTAGCTTGTTCTAGAAGCCAACTAAAAATATTTTTTAGAAGCCTACTAATCAAGTCTTAATTAGTAGGTTTATAAAAAAATCGGATGGACTTCTAGAAGAAGCTGAGTAGAGGGCAGCTTATTCCAGCTTATTCTAAAGCCAGCAAAAAAATTGGCTCTGAGGTAATTCAGGGGTTCGTATTCATACTTTCCATGTTTTGCCTAGAAAACACAGCGTTAGCTGAGGTAATTCAGGGGTTCGTATTCATACTTTCCATATTTAACTGCTACCCACTCGTCCAAGATATCTAATGTCAGCTAGGCACACGTATCAAGTTACTTAGTGGAGCAGATATGGACATTACATTAAGCAAACTTAAAAAGTTGGACCATCAACTAAGTTCTAGCAGCCAGCAGAGATTACTCTAATCAGTTGATAAGTTCCTCTCGATTGTACTTGACTTGTTCTATTAACTCATATGCAAGTTCATGGCTTCCTGCATATCGCCATAGCTTGCACCACCTTCTCTGTTAATCTGTGGCTATTTAAGCACATACATCCATGTATCCATAGACAAAGAAACTCACAATGGCATCCTCCACCTCCTCACTCTATGTTCTTGCCGTCCTCCTTGCTCTGGCCTCATGGCAGGCCACTGCATATGATCCTAGCCCTCTTCAAGACTTCTGCATCGCTGACATGAAGTCCCCTGGTATGCACTACATATTGTATGCATGTGTATGTGTGTGTTCTTAGTTCTGTTGCTGTAGTAATTAATCAAGTCGTAGCATAGCATTGATGACATTGAAGGTTACTACATGCTGACGATAAACTATTATTACTACACGCTTGAAACACACTGCATGTTTATTACTTTCTCTACACATGCAGTGCGAGTAAATGGATTTGCTTGCAAGGACCCAATGGCTGCAACCTCAGACGACTTCTTCAATCCGGCCATGCTTGATAAGGCTAGGGATACAAAGGCCAGCAAGGTCAGGTCCAATGTCACCAACATCAATGTCATAAATTTCCCTGGTCTCAACACCCTGGGCATCTCGCTGGCACGCATCGATTATGGACCACTAGGTGTGAACACGCCACACGTACACCCCCGTGCCACTGAACTCCTGACCGTGCTTGAGGGAACACTCTACCTTGGATTTGTCACATCCAACCCAAACAGGCTCTTCTCTAAGATAGTTACAAAGGGTGATGTATTCGTATTTCCAAAAGCAATGATCCACTTCCAAATGAACCTAGCGCATGACAAGCCAGCAGCCGCACTATCCTCCCTCAGCAGCCAAAACCCTGGGGTTATTTCTATTGCCAATGCAGTGTTTGGATCAAAGCCACCGATTTCAGATGATGTTTTGGCCACGGCGTTTCAGGTGGAAAAGGATCTGATACACTGGCTCCAATCTCAGTTCTGGGAGAACAACAACTACTAAATATTATCTGTTATTTGCACCTATTGGGAAGTTAATATGTGACACTATAGAATAAATGGCATGTAATTGATATTTATATATGCCTGCGAGCTGTGAGTTATTATTTTCTATCTGAATTGTGACAAGATATATTTTTCGTCGGATTCATGTCATAATCTGTTGGTGATGTTTGTTTTTCATTGTTTAATAAATGGAATATGGATGTGCTCCTTTCCCTCGTCGCAGACATAGAAAGATGCATGAAGTAGTGAAATAAAAAATAGCAATGTACATCTACTAGAAGCTTGTTTCTCTGCGACCGTTGGAACCAAGAGAAGCAAACTTGTACTGTGATGACGGGTTAAGCAGCATAGATGGAGAGCTGTTCTGATGTGTAGTTCGTTGCCACCAAGCATCCGAATTGCCAATAATCAAAACAAATAAATCCAAAAGATTGGGTGACTCCTGGGGCTATCCTTGATTGTGCTATACACCTATTTTAATATATGGAACATTTCAAATGGCATGTGGACAGTTGTCTAACCAGATTCTACACCTTTACACTCCATGTTCCATTGGAAAAAAACAATCGTAATAGAATGGGATTCAATTATTAGTCTAGATCTAACTACTGGGCAACTTAACTGGTTGTATACTTAGGTTAAAAATTCGAGATCATTATGGCAAAATCATGATGCACATCGTGTACAAACCAGACAGTCTCCCACGAAGTGTCGGGGTTTCGAACGGAAAACCATCACCTTACACACATTACTCATTTTTTCAAATCTATTGGACTTCAAACTTTTTCAATGACTAATAGACACTGTTCGAAGCCCATGCTCAAAATTTTCACTTTTTGAGTTGGTTTTCCATTTTGGCGGCATTGATTGACTTTTTGGCAACTAAAAGAGGCAAAAAGCTTTGAGCATGCAAATGTACTCGGAAAGTGGTGAACCTTTGCATGGTATCTTCCTTGCACACGTGTAGGGTGGGGTAAAAAATTGACACCTTTACGGCACAAACTTAGTGCACCTAATGTATAAAGTGGACACTTTTTGGACCTAACTTAGGTGTGGTGACCGGCTATTAGGGCCCGACACAGCTAACTTCTGTTTATTTTGATATTTTTCTTATTGGTTACAAAATTATATCTAGGGCGGGCATAATTCTGGCCCGGAACTGTTGACTAATAAAGCAGTGAGGGGAAGGTCATGTGCCCCCGCCACTAGAAGTTTTCATCACGTGGCCAATCTTGGAAGAGTTTACGTGTGGCGAGTAGTTATTTTCACCCACCACTACTCGAAAGATTCGAGTTGCGGGTTTGAGTTGTTACCCGTCACTACTACTTTTTTAAAATAGAATGGCGGGTTCTGGCACATGCCCGCTGATGAGGATGCCTATCCTGGGTAGGGTCATAGACCTGACATCCGGGGCCCACCAATGGTTCCGTGTCAGCATCGAAGCTCAGAAGAAGAAGTGCACTCGGTACGATCTGAAGGTTCACTCGGATATACCTGAAGACGCACTCGGACGGCTACGTCCACACTCGGTCAATGAAAGCTCAACAGTCCAGGAGATGTAACATTGAGCTATATGAAGAGACATCCTCCGGGATTGATTAGCCAGACGTTACTAGTAACGTATTAGTTAAAGCGGCAGTTTCTGTAACTAGCCTTAACTAGCATTCAATGCAGCGCTCAGCCGGTGGTAGCGCACTCTATATAAGCCACCACCGGGCGCTGTAGCAGGGTTCGGACATCTGTATTCCCATATACACCCACAAGCTAAGCAACACCAGCCTCAGGGCTCGAGACGTGGGGCTTTTACCACTCCTGAGTGGGGCCTGAACTCGTATACTTCCGAGTGTTACACCTGAGCCGTAGCTAGACAATGCCCCTCCATTCGTACCCCTAGTTCTATTGTCAGGGACATTCCCACGACAGTTGGCGCCCACCGTGGGGCTGCGCATCTAGCGAATTCCGGCGCAGGTGGAATTTCCATCTTTTTGTTCATCATGAACACCTTCGGCGGCGAGATCTTCTTCGGGTCGCTCAAGTTCGCCGTCGACGACTCGGCGTGGTTGCAGGAAGCGCCACTGGACGCGGAGGCGCTGCCCGCTCGCGGCGCCGTACACTTTAGCGTGGCGACGTTCGGAGTTCTTCTCCGGCAACCATCCACACCGTATCGACCAGAGTCCCCTACGCGTCTCACGGCATTCCGCCGGCGCTCCGAACGCTCCAGGCTGCAGCATTGGATCAAACACGCTGTAGCGGCGCAGGCTGCGGGACAGCGAACGGCTACACACGAAGCCGACGAGGCTGTTCACTGCCTATTCTCTTCTTCGAGTGACAACTCCTCCGATGCTGCCGATGTCGAGAGCAGCGGGGATGTAGCTGAGGTTTTCATGGCCGGGCCGTCCCGTGACGATGTGCCTTCGAGGCACTCGGCCGGAGGCGCCCGTGATCGAGACGGCGGTCATCGTGACGCCAGTACCGACGGGTATGTCCCCCGACCGCTCACTCGGGAGCAACGAGAGGAACTCAGGCGCAGAAATGACAAGGTTCTTCAGACACCTATTGCGGGGAACACCCCCGAGCAGATAGCCCTTGAGGCTGCTCGCCAAGCCACTCTGGCCGAGCGCAAGCGTCTCGAGCAGCTACAACAGTCACTCGACGAGCGCGCGGCAAGGGAATTACCCAGTTCCAGCCGTAGCCGCCGCCAGTTAATGTTCACAAAGGAATGCCCGTACACCATCCCGACGATGCGTACCCCTTTGATGAACCTGGCTGCGGCCACTCGGATTGCTGATTCGATCCAGCCGTCCAATTCAGCGGCAGGCGAGGGCATTCGGCAGATCCAGGCGCTGCTGAAGACTGCCCTTCAGCAAAATTCAGAGGTATCGCAATCTCACCAACGCATTCACAATGAATCCACTCGGGCAGATACTGTGCAGTCAGCTCACAGTCCTCATGCGCTGAGGAGAGACCCGCGGACTCCTCCTCATCCGAGAGGTCAGTATGGAGGACGCGGGCGCGACGACCGCGATTTCAGTCGGACTCCCCCCCCCCCCCCGAGGGGTGGTCCGCATGGTCAACGTCCGTATGACGGGGGCTATCCTCTCGGGAGAAACCGTGAGCGGAGCCCTGTCAGACACAGGGGCTACGACGCCCGATCAGACATCACTCAGTGGGTGGTCGATCGAAACAGATATGACAGAGATCGAGCTAGTGGTTGGGGAGTTACCGGACTCGGATGTTTCAGCAGATACATTCGGGAGGCGGAGATACCCCCCCAATTACCGATTGGCCACAGGGATTGGAAAGTTCAACGGCGAGTCAAAACCAGAGACTTGGCTCGAAGACTATCGAGTCGCCGTTCAAATCGGTGGCGGCAACGATTACGTTGCCATGAAGCACCTTCCGCTCATGTTGGAAGGGTCCGCTCGGGCATGGCTAAATCAGTTGCCCACCAACTGCATTTACTGCTGGGACGACTTGGCCCGAGTGTTTGTCAAAAACTTCGAAGGCACTTACAAGCGTGCAGGTTGACTGACGGAACTCCAGCACTGTGTTCAGAAGAACAATGAGACTCTCCAAGAATACATTCAGCGCTGGACCACTCTGCATAACACTGTGGAGAATGTCACAGAACACCAAGCCGTGTGTGCCTTCAAGGCAGGCACTCGGTATCGGGAGTTAGTTCTGAAGTTCGGCCGGTCTGGGGATCTGTCCCTCAGTCGGGCCATGGAGATCGCGAACAAGTATGCCAATGGCGAAGAAGAAGACCGCCTCCTAAGTGGCAAAGCCAGAGCCGGTAACGCCCCTCAATCGGGAGGCAATGCCGGAAAGAATCAGAAGCGTAAAGCTGACGCATCCGGCAAAGCTAAAGTCGCGGCCGTCCAAGGGCAAGGGCAAGGCAAGCCGAAGCCCAAAAACAAGAAGAAAGAGTGGACTCCCAAGAAGAAGTCCGAGTATAAATCCGACATCCTCGACCAACCGTGCCAGATTCATACCAAGACGGATGAAGAAGGCAACGTTGTGCTTCCGAAGCATACCACTCGGGAATGTCGTCTGCTCAAGCAGGAGATGGGCGCCGAGCCCTCGAGTGAGAAGATCGACGTCGAGGAAGAAGAGGATACTTCTGAGTATCCGAAAATTGACAAGGTCATCAATGTGATTTTCGCTGATGTTGAGAGCAGAAGGCAGCTCAAAGTAATCAATCGGGAGGTCAATATGGCGGTTCCAGCCGTTACCAAATACCTCAACTGGACGAAGATGCCCGTCACCTTCGACCAGTCGGATCATCCGCCCTATATCGCCATCCCTGGGAGGCAAGCGCTGGTCGTCGATCCAGCAGTGGGTGGTGTCCGACTACGCAAAGTCCTAATGGACGGAGGCAGCGGACCGAATATCATATATGCCGACACGCTCAGTGCAATGGGCATCCCGATGTCCCGATTGAGCAAGAGTAACATGCATTTCCATGGGATAGTCCCTGGTAAGAAGGCCGAATCACTCGGTCAGATCGCGCTGGATGTGGTATTCGGCGACGAGAAGAATTTCCGAAAGGAAAAGCTGACTTTTGAAGTGTTCGATTTCCGCAGTGCGTATCACGCTATCCTGGGTAGGCCAGCCTACGCACGTTTCATGGCCAGACCATGTTACGTGTATCTCAAGATCAAGATGCCAGGGCCTAAAGGCGTGATCACAGTCACTAGCGATCGGATATATACTCGCCGAAGAGTGCCTGTAGCTGGGCACGAAGATAGCCAGTGAACAAGTGCTGGCAGCTGAACTCGAAGGATACAAGAAAGAGGTGGACACGGCTGATTTGCTCAGGTCGAAGCGCCCAGCTTCAGAGTCAGCCTTCCAATCGTCTGGTGAGATCAAACAAGTTCATGTCCATCCGAGTGATCCGAGTGCCGCCCCGACGAACATCTCCACCACACTCGGAGAGAAATAGGAAGCCGAGCTCATCCAGTTCCTTCGTGAGAACTGGGACATCTTCGCATGGAAGCCCTCTGACATGCCTGGTGTGCCCAGGGAACTGGCTGAGCACCGACTCCAAACCGATCCCAAGGCCAAGTCAGTCAAGGAGTACTTGCGTCGATCCTCCGTTGAGAAGCGCAAGGCAATCGGTCAAGAGATAGCTCGGCTTCTTGCTGCCGAGTTCATTCGCGAGATCTACCACTCCGAGTGGCTCGCGAATGTGGTTCTAGTGCCGAAGAAGGATAAGTCACTCCGTATGTGCATTCATTTCAAACACCTCAATCGGGCCTGCCCGAAAGATCATTTTCCTTTGCCTAGGATAGATCAAATAGTAGACTCAACAGTCGGATGTGAACGTCTGTCATTCCTGGATGCGTACTCCGGGTACCACCAGATCCGAATGTTTGGCCCTGATGAAATAAAAACAGCCTTCATCACCTCGTTCGGGTGTTTTTGTTATATCACGATGCCATTCGGTTTGAAAAATGATGGGGCCACTTTCATGCGCATGATCCAGAAGTGTTTGCAGAAGCAAATCAGTCGGAATGTGGAGGCTTATATGGACGACATCGTGGTCAAGTCTAGGAAAGGTTCCGACCTCCTGACTGACCTCGCCGAAACCTTTGCAAACTTACGCCGTTTCGGGATCAAGTTGAATCCAGCTAAATGCACATTCGGAGTTCCCGCCGGAGAGTTACTCGGTTTTCTCGTTTCTGAACGGGGAATCGATGCTAACCCTGACAAAATGGGCGCTATAGTCCGGATGAAGCAGCCAGAGCGTTTACACGATGTGCAGAAGTTGGCAGGACGCCTTGTGGCCCTGAGCCGATTTCTCAAGACTCGGAGAGAAGGCTCTTCCTCTCTACCGACTGATGAAGAAATCTGATAAATTCCAGTGGGCCGTTGAAGCGCAAGCCACGTTCGCTGAGCTCAAAGCATTGCTTTCCACCCAGCCGGTGTTAGCTGCTCCGAGCAGCCAGGAACCTTTAATCCTGTACATCGCGGCAACCAGCCACGTGGTGAGCACCGTCCTTGCGGTGGAGCGAGAAGAGCCAGGTAAAACATTCAAAGTCCAAAGACCCATATCTTACATCTCAGAAGTGCTAACTCCTTCCAAGCAGACACTACTAGGGAAAACCTTATAGACAGAATCTTACCAGTAGCGCGGTGTAAAATAAGGCGCTACTGCTACTTATCAGTAGCGCCCTACAAAAGAACGCGCTACTGATACCCGCATAGCAGTAGCGCGTCAGGAGGAAACAACGCTACTACTACAATTGTCACGACCTTGCCGCCAGACTAGGTATAGCAGTAGCGCCTGTTTTATAAACGCGCTACTGCTATGTCGTTTAGCAGCAGCGCTTGATTCCAAAGAGCGCTACTGCTAAAGCCTATCTTCTCCAACTCCTCCAACCGGCTGCCCCTCACTCTCCCCTCTCCACTCCACTCTCACTCTCCCCCGCACCCCCCGTCGTCCGCCGTTCCCCGACCACCGTCGTCGCCCGCCGCCGCCGACGCTCCTGGTACTCCTCCACTGAGGTAGTCCCTCCATCCCTCCTCCTCCCTCCTCCCTCCTCCTCCTCTCTACTCTCACCGCCTTCCTCCCCCTCCGCGCCCCTCCCTCCTCCTCCGGCCGCCCCCTCCTTCCTCCTCCTCCGGCCAAGCCCACCGCCGGCAGCCCTCCTCCCACCGCCCTCCTCCCCCTCCTCCTCTCTCCTCCCTCCTCCCACCCGATCCTCATTCCTCCTCCTCCCTCCTCCCACCGCCCTCCTCTCTCCTCCCTCATCCCACCCCCTCCTCCCTCCATCTCTCCTAAACCCTAAACTGTTTTTTACTGTTCTTGTATAATATAGTTTTTTTACTGTTTTTATAAGTGTTTAATAGAAATAGTTTATTTATAGTAAGTGCTTAATAGACCTTTGTTATGCACTATGGGAAGAAGGAGTAGCGACCATCATCGACGCCCCCGGAGCCACCCTCGTCCGCTCCTCGCCGCCCCTGCCTCCCTCACCGTTACCGGAGCCGCCATAGACGCCACCGGAGCCACCCTCGACGCCCTCCCCGCCAGCGTCTCCCCCGAGCACCTCCCTGCCACCGTCTCCCGCGAGCACCCTCTCGGTAAGCCCCCACCCCTCCTCTCTAGGTTAATTTACTTAGGTGAATTTAGTTATGAACCCTAGCTAGGTTTAAGCAGAGTAGTAGTGGTACAGTAGGTGAATACTTTGCAAGAGGGCAGTGGGTTAATTTACTTAGGTGAATTTAGGTATGAACCATAGGTTTAAGTATGAACCCTAGATTTTGGTATGAACCCTAGGTAGCTAGGTTTTGGTATAAACCCTAGGTAGCTATTTTGATATATATGAATTCAGCTAGATATCAAATTAGGACAGAAATATTGTTCTAGGGCAGTACAGAATTTTTTTCATTTCATCATTGTAGAGCACTAAAGTTAAATGAATTTTGTTCTATTAGTAGTTAGCTGAATTTGCTTCTACACTTAGTTTTTGAATTAGCTTGTGAAATTTGAACATGTATATTTGGACATGTGGTTGCTCGTGTATATTTGGACATGTGTTGCGGTGTCGAAGATGGATATTTGAAAATTGTTTGCAGGGAATGATTCCGAGTGGCCTATGTTTTGCCGGAATGTTGATTCATTTCCGTTCCGGCAAATTTCAGGCGCTCTATTTGTCCAGTTTGTAGCAAAGGTCATGCCGAATTTTTTAGACGCCTATTTGAACCTTCTCGATGAGCAACGGTTGTTGCAGGGCCCACCTGTCACATCCGAGACTGAGACCGACATCGAGACTGAGTTATGCACGACGAAACTTTATTTGTGATGTAATTAAACCGTCCTCCTCAACTAGCGAAGATCACTCTAGTTAGGGCATTTTGGGTACGATGAACTTTGTATGCTTATGATATGTTGCTTCTATTTTTGCCAAGTCTGTCTCTTTCTGTTGCTCAACTATATATGTTGCATATCATCAACTCATGTGACGATGCAGGTGCATAGATCATCGATGGCGAAGAGTGCTACGCCAGGAGTATACGACGAGTGGCCGGAGTGTCAGGCCCAGGTGTACCGGTTTCCGGTTTCCGAGCGACAGCCAGTAGTTAGTTTAGGTTCACGCTAGTGCGAGAGAGGGATACGAACCGACGCCTCAAGAAGTACTACATTATGTATGATGAGACATGTCATGTAACTTGTATAGCTATATCGTGATTATGACGTGACGACATGATTTGTGTTGGATGATATGATGAGACTATTATGTGTATGATATGATGAGCATATTGCATGTTTATGATATGATTAGAATACTGTATGAAACCTGTACAGAAACATCGCAAATACGTAGCAAAAAAAATGATATGAAAAAATATAGTAGTAGCGCTCTTTAGCGCTGGACAGGAAGACGCTGCTGCTAAAGGACTTAGCAGTAGCGCGTGTAAAAACGCGCTACTGATAGACTTAGCAGTATCGCTGGTACAGAAAGCGCTACTGCTAAGTAGGTATAGCAGTAGCGCGTGTCAAAACGCGCTACTGATAAACGTTAGCTGTAGCGCCGTATCAGCAGCGCGGTGACCCGCGCTACTGATACACCAAATACCCGCGGTACTGCTAGGGTTTTCCCTAGTAGTGAGAGGTACACGCACTACCAGAAGCTAGTTTATGGTATTTACCTAACTGCAAAGAAGGTAATCCATTACTTCCAAGATCACGCGGTCACGGTCGTCAGCAGCACTCCCTGTCGGAGATCTTGCATAACAGGGACGCCGCTGGCCGAGTAGCGAAGTGGGCAATCGAGCTCCTTCCGATGGAAATCAAATTCTAAGCCAAGAAAGCGATCAAGTCCCAAGCATTGGTTGATTTTATGGCCGAGTGGATTGAGCAGGAGCAACCAATCCCGAGTGTTCCCAAACACTGGACCATGTTCTTCGATGGTTCCAAGATGCTCAATGGCTCAGGGGCTGGCGTGGTTCTTGTCTCTCCCAAAGGAGACCGACTGAACTATGTTCTCCAGATCCATTTTGACTCGTCAAACAATCAGGCCGAATATGAAGCTCTCTTATATGGGCTCCGCATGGCCATCTCTCTCAGCATTCGTCGGCTGGTAGTTTATGGCGATTTGGATCTTGTGGTCAATCAAGTGATGAAAGAATGGGACATTCGGAGTCCAGCAATGACCGGATACTGCAATGTAGTCAGGAAACTGGAGAAGAACTTTGAAGGCCTGGAGCTGCACCACATCCCTCGTGCGAAGAATCAGGCCGCAGACGATCTGGCTAAGATCGGATCCACTCGGCGAGCAGTCCCGAGTGACGTATTCCTCGAACATCTGCGTGCTCCGACAATCACAGAAGATCCTTTTACAGAGGAGCCCCCGCAAGCAGTCGGTCCTACCGACCCGACTGAGGTTGAAGTTCCAGCTATAGTGGATCCGGTCCACGAAATGCAAGTAATCACTCCCGAGTGGACTCAACCTTATTTGGCATATCTGCTCAGGCAAGAACTCCTAGATGACGAAGAAGAAGCCCGTCGGATCGTCCGTCGATCCAAGTCATTTGAAGTTATGGGAGATCAGTTATACAAGAAAAGTACCACAGGAGTCATCCAAAAATGCATCTCCCCAGAGGAGGGGCTTCAAATCTTACATGAAGTCCACTCGGGAACTTGCGGCCATCACGCGTCCTCTCGGAATTTGGTCGCTAAAGCTTTCCGAGCGGGGTTTTATTGGCCCCGTGCCAATGAAGCAGCAAAGGACCTGGTTGACATGTGGGTTGGATGTCAGTTTTACGAGAACAAGTCTCACAAGCCAGCGTCAGCGCTCAAGAAAATTCCGATCACATGGCCGTTTGCAGTGTGGGGCTTGGATATGGTCGGTCCTTTACGGACTGGGTCGAGTGGATTCACGCATCTGCTCGTCACGCTGGATAAATTCACCAAGTGGGTTGAAGCAAAGCCCATCAAGACCTTGGATGCAGGCACAGCTGTTAGTTTCATTCGGCAAATCATCTTCAGGTTTGGCGTGCCCCATGATATCATCACAGATAATGGGAAGAACTTTGACGCAGATGAATTCAAGCAATTTTGTTTCTATCAAGGCATTCGGGTTAATTATGCCTCAGTGGCTCACCCGCAGTCGAATGGTCAGGCTGAGCGCGCAAACGGAATGATTCTACAAGGCCTGAAGCCTCGATTGATGAGAGACTTAAAGTATGCTGCTGGAGCTTGGGTTGAAGAATTGCCTTCCGTCTTATGGGGCATTCGGACGACTCCGAACCGGTCTATAAAGCGCACGCCTTTCTTCATGGTGTACGGGTCAGAGGCAGTACTCCCGAGTGATCTTCAGCACAATTCCCCCCGAGTGGAACTATATGATGAAGCTGAAGCCGAGACTGCTCGACAAGATGGCCTCGACCTACTAGAGGAAGAAAGAGAGCTGGCCCTCATCAGATTGACGCTTTATCAGCAAGACTTGAGGCGTTATCACGACAGACACATTCGGCCCCGAGCTTTTCAAGAAGGAGATCTTGTTCTCCGACTGGATCAACAGAGACCTCACAAGCTCGCACCTCCGTGGCAGGGGCCGTTTGCAATCTCCAAAGTCTTGCATAATGGAGCTTACCGGCTATACAACATCAAAGATGAAGTAGAAGAGCCACGGACTTGGAATGCGGATCTGCTTCGCAAGTTCTACACCTAGAACACAACTATCTTTAGTTTATTATTCCAGTAATGAATCCGAGTGGATCTCGTTTAATAAAGTTTTATTTCATTGTATCTTGTTGAAGTTTGACTGCTACCCCCAGTGGAAAACACATAGCCGCAAACCTGATTTTGCCTAAGGACAAACTGCTCCGAGTGAGGGTCCAACCCACACTCGGGGGCTTAGTCGCGGCTCCGCGTCGCCTAAGTTAGAAATCTCTCCGAGTATGGACACCCTCCACACTCGGTTGTCAAGATGAACAGGACCATCATTGTTCGTCTAAGGACAAATTACTCCGAGTGAGGGTCCAACCCACACTCGAGGGCTTAGTCACGGCTCCGCATCGCCTAAGTTAGAAATCTTTCTGAGTGTGGACACCTTCCACACTCGGTTGTCAAGATGAACATAACCATCATTGTTCGTCTAAGGACAAACTGCTCCGAGTGAGGGTCCATCCCACACTCCGGGGCTTAGTCACGGCTCCACGTCGCCTAAGTTAGAAATCTTTTTTAGTGTGGACACCTTCCACACTCGGTTGTCAAGATGAACAGGACCATCATTGTTCGTCTAAGGACAAACTGCTCCGAGTGAGGGTCCATCCCACACTCGGGGGCTTAGTCGCGGCTCCGCGTCGCCTAAGTTAGAAATCTTTCTGAGTGTGGACACCTTCCACACTCGGGTGTCAAGATGAACAGGACCATCATTGTTCGTCTAAAGACAAACTACTCCGAGTGGGGGTCCAGCCCACACTCGGAGACTTTGCCGCGGCTCCGCGTCGCCTAAGTTAGAAACCTTACGAGTAGGGCATCTTCCACACTCAGTAGTAAAGATGAACAGGACCATAATTGTTCATCTAAGGACAAACTACTCCGAGTGAGGGTCCAGCCCACACTCGGGGACTTAGTCGCGACTCCGTATCGCCTAAGTTAAAACCATCCGGAACCAAAGATCGAATAAAAGCCAAGACAAACGGAAACATCATCATTCGGATCGAAAAGTACGGATAAAGGTTCAAACGACGGGAGCCCCAGGCTCACTTAAAGTTTCATGGTTACAACAACCACTCGGCATTCCGAGGCAAATACTTAAAAAGATTTAAAGCTAGACGATCACTCGGACGGAGGAACAGTCTCCACGAAGGTGTCCAAGTCAATGCTGTCCGCTATCCGAGTGGCAGCCTCCATGAACATCTCCATGAAGTCATCAATCGTGGCGTTCTTCTTGTTGGCTACCTCGAGAGACTTCGGTGTCTTCTCGTCCACCCCCTTGCAGTGGATACGGACCAACGAGAGAGCTATGTCGGCACCAGCTCGGGCCGTAGATTTTTTCTAGTATTTCACTCGGCTCGGCACTGCCTTTACTCGAGCTAACAAAGTTTCCAGATCCTTCGAAGGCGCGTCGTCGGGAAACACGTCGCTGTCAATCGCAGAAATGGCGGTGCCCAGCTCCCTGATGTACATGGCCACTTGTTCAACACGCTCCTCCAGTCGGAGCACGCTCATGGCAGCGCTGTCCTTGAGTAAACCTTGGGTGGGATCCAGCTCCTTCTCAATTTTATCTGTCTCCTCCGCCACATCATCGCAAAACACTGATTCGGACAAATAAAGGAAGAAGTCAGGAACGTGCAAATCACACTCGGCTTAGTCAAACTCAATGAAGTCACTCGGGAACATTACCTTTGAGTTTTTCATTGGCTTCGCCACTGAATTCCTCGACGTATTCCTCCAGCTCAGCTCTCTTGGGAGCGATGTGGTCAAGTTTGGCTTGCCACTCGGATTGCAGCTTCTTCAAATCAGCAAGTTCTTGGGTGGACCGCTGAATGGCAGCCTCCAATGCTTTCTTCTCCTCCTCCAGCTTTCCGACTGACTTTAGTTTTTCCTCGGCCTCCTTGGCCTTTTGGCTAGCTTCCTTCTGGGCGGCCGCCAGCTCAGTGTCCTTCTTCTCAAGAGCAGTCTTCACAGTTTCTAAAGAAATAGAATTCCTCGGCCTCTTGACAAGTTCATGATTTTCTCTACGAAAATCTGATGAAGCATACTCAGTCGGATGGGAAGGAGAGCAACTACCATTACATTTGAGTAGGAAGATATTACCTTCAAGAGTCTTTTTCTCCTCTTCCAGTCGGGCATTCTTGGTCTTCTCAGCGTCGAGGCTAAGGCGCAGGTCCAGCACCTCCTTCTCCAGAGTCTGGTCGTGGCTTCCAAGCTCACAAACAGACTGCAAAACAGATTTGAAACAAAGCATATTGGTCAAAGACTTCGACTCGGACCCTAAGACTCCCGCTGACTGCTTCAGTCGACGGCAGTCTCGGGGACTACACCCAATGGGTGCGCTCAGCGTGCCCCTACTGGAAAATTAGAAACAAAGTATTCATTCGGATGGATAAAACAGGGAATTCATTCGGAGAAATTGAGCAAGATATTCATTCGGACTCTAAGACTCCCGCCGACTGCTTCAATCGACGACAGTCTCGGGGACTACACACAGTGGGTGCGCTCAGTGCGCCCCCACTGGAACTCAAATACACTCAGCGGGTGTATTCAGATCCTCACAAGATGGAAAATTGAAAAGGGTGCTTACAAGGGTACTTACTCGGACATTCTTCTTCAAGGCTTCACTCGCGTCATACGCCGTCTTCAGTCGGTCGCTCATTATCTCCAGTTGCATTAGCGCTTCTTTGCTCGCTCCCACTTGGTCCTCCGGGACGTGATGCAGCGCAAAAATATTGGGCGTGGGAGAAGCCAACAACTTGGATGAAGACCCGGTACCGAGTGCTCCCCCGGCTCCCGAGCTGACCTCTTGTGTAGGCACCGAAGTATCGGCAAGTGATGGCTCCTCCATCATGACGTCCATGTCTGCCGGAGTGCTCTTTGGGTCAATCTTGTCGACGGCATCAAGGTCGATCACCTCTCGCGGAGCTGCAAATAATCAAGTCACTCGAAGGCACTTGGAGATTTACTAGATTACCGAGTGAGTTCAGAACTTACCCTTCGAGGACGCAACATCAGCATCGGCCAGCTCTTTCTCCAGAGTCTGGGGGTCAGGTGACGCAGTCGAAGTATCAGCCCTGCAAGGAAATACTCAGCTTTTTCGTCATTCGGATAAGCATACACAGCTATTGTCAATAACAGAACCACTTACGCTGAAGCCACTGGGATAGCCATCTTGATCTTCAGGATGATAACCGCCTTCCGAGGTTTGGTTGCAGCAATTTTAGGCTGCTTCGTCGTCTTCTCAGGAGGAGAGGCAAGCTCTTAACGCCCACGTTTTGCAGCACGTGTTGTAAGGGCAGGTCCACTCGGCTTAGCGGTCCTGGATCCTTTGGGTCCTCCACCTCGGATTACCGAGTCATGATGCGCCTTGGAGCGAGTTTCAGGCACTCGGCCTTCCGAATGTGACGACTCCACTTCATCGTCATCTTCTGAGCCCTCTTCGTCGTCTTCTTCATCGTCTTTGCCTTCACCGGACTCTTCGTACTCTCCAGCTTCGGCTGTGTCGTCTGCATGATCAGTGTTGCTGGCAATGTCAACCGGGCCTCTATCCACGAGTAGCACCAAACTGCTCATCTGAGTGAAGGCCTGCCGAATGAAAAGAAAAGACAGTCGGATCAAATTCAACACATATATACAAATTTCACTCGAAGGTGAACACTCGGAATTTACCTCGTTTGCCGGATTCAGCACCGAGAGTGGAGCCACTAGCTGACTCCCCCTGGGGTTGTCACGCGCTGGTGTAATCACCTTGATCTTGGCCTCCACTTCCTCGTCCTTGAGCTCTTCCGGGTGAGTTCGAGTGGTATCACTCGGCCCGAAATATTCCCACATGGGATGACCTCTGGCTTGCAGCGGCTGGATCCTCCTCTGGAAGAAGACCCCCAGCAGGTCGAGACCATTGACACCTTTTTGCACCAGAGCAACTAATGCTATCACTATGATGTCTACCTCAGCCTTCTCTGGCTTGGTCACTGTCAGTCGGGGAACTGGTCCAATACGATCCGAAGTATACGGCGGGAGGCCCGACTGACCCTCACCGACTGGAATATCGTGGCAGTAGAACCAGTTCTCCTGCCACCCCTTCACCGAGTCAGGGAATGTCATCTTGGGAAAACAGCCCTTGCCTCGCAGCTGGATTCCGAGTCCTCCACACAGTTGGGCTACATTGGTCTTATCCTCCGACCGAGTGGGTTTCTTCACGGTCATCATTCGGCAGGTGAAGAGGTGTTTAAACAAACCCCAATGAGGGTGGCAACCCAAGAAGTTTTCGCACAAAGAGATATATGCAGCTAAATACACTACGGCATTTGGAGGGAGATGATGAAGCTGGGCACCAAAAAAGCTCAAAAACCTTTGGAAGAAGGGGTGTGGCGGCAGAGAGAAACCTCGCTCGAGGTGGGGTACCAAGAGCACGCGCTCGTCCCCCTTCGGCGACGGCTCTTCTTCATCCGGCCCCGGTAGCCGCCAGCTTCCCTCACGCACGAGTCCTTGAGCCTCCAAATCGAGCATCCGGGCCTTGGTCACCAGCGACTGGAGCCATTTGCCTTGTGTCCACCCAGCCGATGCTCCGGTGCTGGAGGAGGACGCACGTGCGCTCTTCTTCGTTCGCTCGGCCTTCGCTGTCGCAGACGCCGCGCGCATCTTCGCCGGTGAGCTCGAGACAATTTTCGGTGGTGGAGAGGAAGGAGGAGCACTACAGGGCGTCGGAGAAGACGAAGAAGGGGAAAATGAGATCTATTCTCACCCAAACAGTGCCCCTCACTATTTATATCAAATATTCGGCGCAATCTCAGGCCGTCAATCCGCGAACGAAGGGAGATCTGCGAATCCTCTGTTCAGCATATCGGGAACGCGTGGCGTGATTTTTGGCACAGTTACCGAGGTGTCGTGCCCATTACAATAGAAATTTCGGGACGTGACCGTTCTGTCGCGCGCCATGCGCTGTTTCGGCGATTTCGAACGCACGGAGATCTCTCCGAACTCGATGGAGACGAGCCCCTCGTCACTGATGACTCTGATGACACCTTCTTGCGGACCGAGTGATCGGCTTACACCAGCTAATCACTCGGATTTAACAACTTTATGGTTTTCATCAAAAACAGTGATCTTGAATCCATCTTGGTTTGAGGCCGAGTGGAAGACGACATGATCGTTTTTTGATCTTCTCCGAAAGATCATCGATGCTCCCGAGTGTCGATCACTCGACTTGTAAAACCTCATGGATTCGGGGGCTACTGATGAGGATGCCTATCCTGGGTAGGGTCATAGGCCTGACATCCGGGGCCCACCAATGGTTCCGTGTCAGCATCGAAGCTCAGAAGAAGAAGTGCACTCGGTACGATCTGAAGGTTCACTCGGATATACCTGAAGACGCACTCGGACGGCTACGTCCACACTCGGTCAATGAAAGCTCAACAGTCCAGGAGATGTACCGTGGAGCTATATGAAGAGACATCCTCCGGGATTGATTAGCCAGACGTTACCAGTAACGTATTAGTTAAAGCGGCAATTTCTGTAACTAGCCTTAACTAGCATTCAATGCAACGCTCAGCCGGTGGTAGCGCACTCTATATAAGCCACCACTGGGCACTGTAGCAGAGTTCGGACATCTGTATTCCTATATACACCCACAAGCTAAGCAACACCAGCCTCAGGGCTCGAGACGTAGGGCTTTTACCACTCCCGAGTGGGGTCTGAACTCGTATACTTCCGAGTGTTACACCTGAGCCGTAGCTAGACAACGCACATCCATTCGTACCCCTAGTTCTATTGTCAGGGACATTCCCACGACACCCGCCACTAATTTGAGGTGACATACAAGCCTTTTCCTAGTAGTGGCAGTGTGCTACTAGCTAGTTTAGTTTATATCTAGTCAATAGGTTTCTTCTCTGTCTAATTTCATTCAAGTGATTTGCATGTTTTGAAGAAAATGGCTATTTTCCTAAAAAGACTCAATATTTTGTTCAAAATTTGATATTTTAAAAAAAATCAGAAAACAAAATCTAGTAAATACTACATGTTTCTAGTAGTAATTTGGGAAAATTCAGTTTATTTGCACAAAGGTGATCAGTAGATAATCGTTTTTTTCTTCAAACTAGTGTTTAGTTTCTCCACGTAAACTTTGAGCCGAGCCTTCATTTTTTTTCTAGATTTGTCATTGGGTAACCCTCGTTGTGGCCTCCAAGCGTATACACACCTTCGTAAACAGATTTCGATTCATCACACATTGTAGAGACGATTAGAAATGGAGCGTGTCGGTACATCTGTAAATAACCTGCATAAGAAAAGAACTTTTAGCATCAAAAACCTTGTCATTTCTACATAGTCAAAGCGATCAAATCACGACAAGCACTCCCACCTTGAGAAGAATTCTAAACTTATCATTAATGTCACGTAACAAGTTGCCAAAAATATTAGCAACACTATGTCACGCCCAAGATGCGGTCCTATCCCTATTAAGGCTCGAGGCCTCGACGGGGATAGAAGCGCATCTCGTCGTTCGCAAGTACAGTAAACATTGCAATACATGTAGGAAGAGATGAGTATATGAGTTGGCTTACACTCGCCACAAGCTATCTTACAAGATCACACAATAATTCAATACATCATCCAGAAGACAGGGTCCGGCTACGGACGAAAACAAACGATAAAAGAAGCAATGTAAACTGCCTTGCTATCCCAGGATCACCACCATGAAGCTCCCTACTCATCTGGATACGTAACATACATACGTCTACTCTCCTCGTCGTACTCCCACTGGAGCTGAGTCACATCGTCTGGCACGTTCTCATCAACACCTGTACGTGTATTGTTGTAATCTGTGAGCCACAGGGACTCAGCAATCTCATAACCCGGGTACCGAAACTATGTAAGCCATTGGGTAAGGAAGTGGTTAAGTGGTGAGGCTGCAGCGAGCGCTAAGCATATATTTGGTGGCTAACTTACGAGAACATGAATGTAAATATGGTGGCATACGTAAGACGATCGTGAAATAGCATGATCACTAAGTGATCCTGAACACCTACTTACGTCATTCATAACCCCACCGTGTTCTCTCTCGGATCATGCTCACGAGCAGAGACGATCACGGTTACGCACACAGTTGGTGTATTTTATTGGAGTTTACTTCAAGTTGACTATAACCGGGTGTTAAACAAATTTCCAAGTTGCCACATAACCGCGGGCACGGCTTTCCGAAAAGATTAAACCCTGCAGGGGTGCTCCAACTAATCCATCACAAACTAACCACACTTCGCGGGTATAACCTCGACCACGAATCTCGTGATCTTCCTTGGCAATTCCACTGGAAAACCGCAACCTCGAGATAGCCCGAAGAAAAACCGGAATTCCACGCGCAAGACATTCGAGAAAGGTAAAACAAGTCCAGCAAGACCTCCCGGTGAGCCAGATCCGCTTCTAGAGCCGTGCGCTCTCTATCAACGGGCATCATCCGTCTATGCGAAGTGGACGGTTGCCTAAAAATGCCTCGAGTTGCCCCGAGGTGGCACCGCCGACTGCTAGGTAGGTGGACCAACACTCATGAGGAGCACTGGCCCGGGGGGGTTGATTAATTATCCACGGGGTAGCTAAGCCCTATGCAATATTATTAAGTTGTTTAGCAAATGTAGTACCAATGTTGGGTCTTGCCAGACAAGTTTTAATCTAAAATGAATGTTCAAGGGGGTCCCCATAACAACCCCGAGCATGTTAGGAGCGCAAAATATGGAATATAACACCGGAACTCGGAACTAGAGCGGCAAAAGCGGAACAAAACACTGAGCAACAGGCCAAGCCTTCCACCGTTGCCAGATATATATGTGCATTAAATTAAATAGCAGTAAATAGGGTGATATAAACAAAATCCATGTTGACACATGGAAAGCTTGCACCTGCAACTAGCAACGCTATAAGACAAGGGCTGAGCAGCGGTAACATAGCCAATCAAGGTTTGCTAGGTAGTGGAAAGGGTTAGAGGCTGTCATGGCAAATTAGGAGGCTGACAGTATAAGTGGTAGGTATCGTAACATAACGGTAAAAACGAGACATCTAGCAAGGCAAAAATAGTGTCGGGATCCGGGTATGATCATCTTGGCTGTTGGTTCTTCAGAGGGACAAAGAGCTGGGTCCTCGTAGTTGTACTCTCCGGAATCCTCGTACTCAGGCTCAACACTCGCGTCTACCCAAAGAGAACAGCACCAAAAAAACAAACAGCGAGGTGCAATGCACAAACAAGATGATGCATGGTCATGTTAAGAAATATAGCATGGCAAGCCTATGCTAGTCATGTTTCACATGCATTTAATAAGTTGTTAGTATTCTGGACAGAACCTCAATATTACTTATTTGGACATGCATGATCATGGCAAATATGGATGCTTCATGCAAAAACGATGCAAATGCATATGTAGAACGTTGCAAACGGAGTAACGAAGCTCACGGTACGCTCACGGCAAGGTACGAACGTTTAACGGAGACAAAACACCAGATGAGGCAATCCATGGGCTATACCTTGGTGTTCCAAGGACGCCACTGGATAGGTAATGAAATTCTAACCAGAATAGAGCTAAAGATCAAGCAGAACAATGGAGTATAGCTCCCACAAGTCACAAAACAACCAAACACTCAATCTGGCCACAAACAGCAACATGGCATCTTGTCACACACATATCCAGAGCTACAGCAGGTATTAAATCAAAACCAAGGCATGAGCAGAAACTTTACAGCATGCTTAACAATTAATATATCTACACAAACTTGAAAGGAAGCATATATCAATAGCAATGAAGATCACAAGATGGCATGTTGAAACAGATTTTTAGGACTTAGTGAAAATTCCAGTTTTTCTGGAATCTGAGTTAACCTGATGGCATATTGACAGCAGTATTTAAATATGCTAGAGGGCATTTCAAGGCATGAAAATTAACAGGATGATAGAGGGCAACACCTAGAACAAAACACTAGCACTGAGCATGGCCTAGAACACAACATAGCACTTGGTAGTATCCTCTCTTCATGGCATAAAAATATTAACAGATTCTCAGACTTAGAAATATTTGACATGTTTGAAAACAGCAACTTTTAGTAGTCACTTTAGAGCATGGTTCTCACTTGTATGCAAGACTAACATGACAAAAGTAAATACCATGGCATTCTACTCATCAAAGGCTACCACTTTCATGTTGACAACAAGATCTAAGCATGCTTGGATTAAATATAACTAAAATGACAAAATGGCATCGCAACACAAAATGACATTTTTGCAAACTTTCCCAAATGACAAAACAAACTGCACCATTGGATTCCTTGGAAAATTCCACCCCAAAATCATATATCATACTCATATCTTTGCCTATGAGAAACTTCCAAAACCTAGCTCGAAAATGCACATATGCTCTTTAAGTCAAAACTTACTCAAAAGGCTATATCCTAAAATGACAGTGTCCTGATTTAGAAAACTACCAGAACTGGAAAAAAACAACCAGAGAATATAAAACAACAATATAAATAAATAAAAGGGAGGGGTCCCACTGGCATAGACACCAGGCCCCTCTTGAGTATGACAGGGTGGACCCATGGCCCACCTGTCACACAGACATCCACATCTACATATATGCACATACATCTATCTCTACACTAGGTGTAGGTGCACACACACACATGTATATATGCACAAATGCACACGCTGGAGCACACACACCACACAGCCTACACACTTTGATCCTCTCACACGCACGCACACTGCACGAAAAAAAAAAAAAGGCCGCGGGAAGGGGATTCGATCCCTGGACCTCTCGGTCCTCTCCCCGGGCTGCTGCCACTACGCCACACACGCGCTACTGATCTGAAAGGGTCTAGCGCAAAGAAAATACAGGGAAAGGAGCAGGCTTGTTCTTCCCTGCGGCAGGGAAGGAAGCGACGGCGCCGGCGGCTACTGCGGCGGACTCCGGCGATGGCGACCACCGGCGGGAGCTGCGGGGTGCCTAGGGGATCCATTCCCACAGCTAGAACCACCTATGCGCGGCGGCAGGGAGGAACTCGAGCTCGAGCTTGTGCTCGGCTCGGGCTTGGCGACACGGCGACTACGACGCGACGCAAGCAGGCTGGGAGCGCGCGGCGAGGCATGGGGCGAAGAAGGCGAACTTCCTACACGCGTAGGACAAGACACGGCGCGCGGCGAGCAAGAACATGCACACCAAACAAATAGTACGCGTACACTGACTCTATGACCGGAGCACCGAGTACACGAGCTTGACATGGATGGAACGACTCATAAACGATGCTGAAAATGATTCGGATGGGCGGAATGGAAGAAGGGGGATACCTCCCCTACCTAGGACATGGAGAGATGGTCCAGGTCGAGCTGGAGGCGACGGCTGGCCCGACGGGAAACTGGAGCGCCTCGGGTCCGGCTCCAGGGAAGAAGAGACGACGGCGAGGAGGGGCTCCGGGCTCGCAGACGACGCGTACGAAGAGGAAGAAGGCGCAGGCACTCCCGATCTTCGATCTACGCGGACAGGAGGGCCGGAGACGACGCGGAGAGACTACCCCGAGCTCGAGCTCGCGCTCGGCCGGAGCACCGGGATCATGGCGACGGCAAGAAGCTTGGCTACCTTACCTGGCGGCGGCGCGAGGTGGAGAGGGAAGGAATGGAACGAGGGATGCTAGGGCTAGGTCGGGGACATCTTATATAGGGCTCTAGGGGCGTCGACGGCCGTCAAATCGAACCGGACGTCGACGTGGCTGCTGCCGATGCTCTGCCCTGACGACGAACGTGCGCGCGCGAGGGGGCCGGCTGGGCTGCGCCACTGCTGCTCTTGGGCCACTGCGGGGCAAGGAGGCCCAGGTGGCTCTCTCTCCCTCTCAACAAAAGATTTACTTTTTTTTTAAAACAGCGAATACAAGCAAAACCCAGGGAAGAATGGAAAAGTTTTTGAGAAGACTAAAAACAGTTTTGAACTCACATAAATATGCACGATTTTATAAAAATGGTCTGGGAATTTTTAGAGCAATTAAATTAATTCACTTAATAACCAATTGGGCTCTGTTTTGCAAATAACCCAAAAGGCAAACCCCTCCAACTTTGACCAGAGATACTCAACAATTCATAACAGAATATTTGGAAGAGGTGCAACATTTTTAATAGGTGAAAACAGCAAGTAATTTATTAGCATGTGGCATTATTTGAGTAAAGAGAGAGATGGCATAGCTTTTTAATAGAAGTTGAGAGGAAATTCATCACACCCAAAACCACACATGAACCTCACACATACCAACACCAACACCAACATCTCAACCACAATTAAGATAGCATGAGGCAAACATGAATGATGACATGATGATTATGATGCCATGATGCAAAAGACATGAAGCAAATATATTGATAAGCAAACCACAAGGAAAAACATGAAGGTCCACATGAGAATTATTACACAAAAGGAAGGGATTACACTTGGGCTGTTACACACTACGTGGAGGATACAAGCCAGAAGCTACTTTTTTGACTGACCATATAGAACGAGCAAATTTGCATTGGAAAAACAAGTGTTTATGGTCTCATCATGGTGACAAAAAACACATTGCACACTTTCATACTAATTCTTCTTAATAAAGTTATCTTTGGTAAGAACGACTCTCGACGAAGATACCACGCGAAGATTTTATTGTTGACTAGTATCTTCATCTTTCAAATCATCTTATTATTATCAACTAGCATATCTGACTTAATCAGAGCTCTATACACAGACTCCACCAAGAAATTACCACTTGTGTGTAAGTTCCAACGAATTACGTCGGTTCCTTGCGAAAATTGCACCATGGCCAGGCATTGTACCTTGGTGTTCCATGATTCAATTCTAGGAAAAAGTAAATCTCTCATGAATGTCACATTCAATAGAAAGGATTCTATAACCGTGGTGATAGTATCACACTTGTGATGCACAATATTGTATAGAGTAGGATATTGTTCCCGGAGAGTAGCATTGCCTGGCCACCTATCCTCCCAGAACCTAATTTCCGAGCTGTCTTTAATAGCAAATATCCATAGCAGAAGAAATGCTTCTTCGTAGCCGTTAGACCAGCCCAATAGTGTGAGTCCCCAGCCTTCAAGAAGACCACGGGCGGAGTGGCTGCTGCATACGAAGGCAAACGTGCTTCAAGCCGAGACGACGATGTCGTGAGGTTGGTCCAGTTGTTGTGGGCGTAGTGTGAGGGCGCGAGCAGTGCTGCGACGCTCGACGGCGACAGCTTGACTGTTTCAACCACAGTGACGATATTACGAGGCATGTTGTGATGGAAACTATTGCTTCAACGATGTTGCAACAACATGCTTCGATGGCCGCGGCGATGACACAATGGTGTGCTCCGGTGGCCACGGTAATGCTATGACGACACCCCGACTGCTTCGATGATGTTGCAATGACACACTTTGACAGCCGCAATGTGCTTTGATGGTTGCGGCGATGTTACGATGGCAACCTGTCTGCTTCAATAATGTGGCGATGGCATGCTTCGGCGGTGACGGCGGGTGCTTCGTAGCCGCGGTGATGCCACAACGGCAACCCGGCATGCTTCAACATCCGTGATAATGCTGCGACAAACCGCAATGACAGCGTGCTTTGAACGGACACGGAGATGATGCGACAATCCTTTGACGACCGCATCAATGCTCCGACGAAGGCCTAACTGCTTTGGCGATGCTGCGATGACGTGCCGCTGTCGTGGCAGTGCTGCGACATTGGCATGGCTGTTTCGACGATGCTACGACGGCAGCCCGACTGCTTTGATGATGATGCAATGGTATCTATGCTTCGACAACCGCAGCAACGGCGGAGGCGTCAAGGACACTACCCTAAGCATTGCTATATCCAATCAAATTCAACAAACACCCACAATCATCGTCAAGAATATGGTGTTCTGGAATCTTTGTTTCTTATTTGCTACGTGCTTGCTCTTGAGATTACTTGTAGCATCACTTACATGCGCACGTGAGTTTACTTGCTACGTAGAATTACCAATAGGAGTTGTTCAGTCAGTCGTCAACCATTGTCCGTATATTATACCCAGTGACCAAGCATCATGTAAAAAATATTATTTAGTTTAGATGTCGCTAGAGAGAGATATCGGATATCAAGGAAAATCAAACTTGTGGATACGTGAGTGAAAATCAAACTTGCCGGGCTGAGTGGACCCGGCACGCTGATGATGAAATGAAGTGGCGCCAGCAGATTGTGTAGTTTTACAAATCCGAGAAAAGAATGTAGGTACGTAAATGGATCCATCTGTAGTACACGCAAGGCCTTATGTGAAAGCGAAGCATATTGCCCAAAGAACTTATGATAATCATTGCTTGTTCACCTAACACAACTACCAGGTTTACACATATTCTCATATTCGTCAGAGATCACTGACTTTTATATCGTTGAACTGGTCACGGTTTTCCGTTACTTCCACGCAATATCCACGAATTCAGTTAAGTGCATGCAACTAAAGCTGCATTGCTACATGAATCACGGAGCCTGTCTGAAACGCAAAATATTTAATGGAAAACCTCTTACATATACCCCCTTAAAAGATTACATTGTCACAAAACAAACACACGTCGCCGTCGGCGGATCACAATCTGTTTTGACAAGCCAAATCGCCATCCTTTATTTGACCCCAATTTTAAATCTACGTAATAGGTTGATGTCTGAATGAAGCAAACAATAATACGGCTAATATGTACTCCTCCCGTGCTTGAAAACAAGGCATATAATTTTTGTTTGAAGTCAAATGATATGAAGTTTGACCAAATTTATAGGAAAAACTATAAATAATTATAAAATCAAATTAGTATCATTACTTGGTCACAACTACGTAGCATTTTTTTTTTTTGCGGGGCACAACCATGTAGCGTTTGACTTCAAATAAAAGTTATATGCCATTTTTGGAGTCTGAGTGAGTGTCGTTTTGGCCTTGATGCAAAACTTGCACAACTCTTTTATAAATATTATGTTGATTATTTTTTTAGAAGAAAGTATGTCGTTTAACTGAACTATAATATCTAATGGCTACGATAATGATAACTCTTGTGTACCATTTTTTGCGACTGAACTCTTGTGTACCATGTCCATATCAACTTTTGTTCGGTGGCACATCTTGATCATAAAATTCGTCTGATATATGTAACTAGTCAGGCATGTGCTTACGTAATTAAAGTTACTTAGTGGAGCAGATTTGTATAGATATATTTATTGAAACATGATCAGTTGAACCTGCAATTAAGCTCGATTGAACACCTACCAGGGAAATTATATGTGTACGGAAATATATTTCAGGATTCCTGCAGTAGTATCATTTTTTTTTTTGCGAGCAGAACTTCTAATCTATTCATCAACTATCAAGGTAGTACATAGAACACCAGAAGTAAAAAATACATGCTGGTACGTAGACTACCTAGCGACGACTACAAGCACGGGAGCGAGCCGAAGGCGCGCCGCCGTCATCGCCCCTCCCACAACGGAGCCGGGCAAGCCTTATTGTAGTAGATAATCGGAAATTCATCGTGCTAAGGCCCCATAGGACCAGCGCATCAGAACAGCAACCGCCGCCGATGGAGAGAAGTGTAGATCAAAAGGATCCAAACTGTAGACACACGAATACCGAAGAACGAAGAATGGATCCACTGAAGACAAACGCCGACCGGATCCGATGAGATCCATCGAAGACCAACCTCCACACGCCCTTCCACGATGCTGAAAACACCACCGAAATAGGGGCTAGGCGAGGAGGACCTTCTTTTTCATCTACAGAGAGCCGCCACCGCCTCACATCTCTAGCATGACACAAATCTCAACAAAGCTCAAAAAATCATCAAAAAAAAGGAGTCCTCCCACTGGCAAGGGGCGAGATCCACCACGCCTCCATGGTCCTAAGACCACGGAAGACGAAGTAGGCCGGCAGCGGCGCCGGCAGCAGGCAGAAGTATCTTTCAAGAAACAAATTGCTGATAGAAGTTTCAAGTATATATGTTAAAGATCTATATATATGTCCATAAGAGTACCTTTTTGAATAGTAGCGAGCTAGGTAGTGGAGGTGATTGACTTCTCCGGATGATTTTGGAGATGAAGATTAAGGGCCACTTTTTTGTGGCGGTTTTGGGCTTTTAAAATAAGTTGTCCTCTACTAAGATTAGCTTGTTCTAGAAGCCAACTAAAAATATTTTTTAGAAGCCTACTAATCAAGTCTTAATTAGTAGGTTTATAAAAAAATAAATTCGGCTGGACTTCTAGAAGAAGCTGAGTAGAGTGACAGCTTACTCCAGCTTATTCTAAAGCCAGCAAAAGAATTGGCTCTGAGGTAATTCAGGGGTTCGTATTCATACTTTCCATGTTTTGCCTAGAAAACACGGCGTTATCTGAGGTAATTCAGGGGTTCGTATTCATACTTTCCATATTTAACTGCTACTCACTCATCCAAGATATCTAATGTCAGCTAGGCACACGTATCAAGTTACTTAGTGGAGCAGACATGGACATTACATTAAGCAAACTTAAAAAGTTGGACCATCAACTAAGTTCTAGCAGCCAGCAGAGATTACTCTAATCAGTTGATAAGTTCCTCTCGATTGTACTTGACTTGTTCTATTAACTCACATGCAAGTTCATGGCTTCCTGCATATCGCCATAGCTTGCACTGCCTTCTCTGTTAATCTGTGGCTATTTAAGCACATACGTCCATGTATCCATAGACAAAGAAACTCACAATGGCATCCTCCACCTCCTCACTCTATGTTCTTGCCGTCCTCCTTGCTCTGGCCTCATGGCAGGCCACTGCATATGATCCTAGCCCTCTTCAAGACTTCTGCATCGCTGACATGAAGCCCCTGGTATGCACTACATATTGTATGCATGTGTATGTGTGTGTTCTTAGTTCTGTTGCTGTAGTAATTAATCAAGTCGTAGCATAGCATTGATCACATTGAAGGTTACTACATGTTGACGATAAACTATTATTACTACACGCTTAAAACACACTGCATGTTTATTACTTTCTCTACACATGCAGTGCGAGTAAATGGATTTGCTTGCAAGGACCCAATGGCTGCAACCTCAGACGACTTCTTCAATCCGGCCATGCTTGATAAGGCTAGGGATACAAAGGCCAGCAAGGTCAAGTCCAATGTCACCAACATCAATGTCATAAATTTCCCTGGCCTCAACACCCTGGGTATCTCGCTGGCACGCATCGATTATGGACCACTAGGTGTGAACACACCACACATACACCCCCGTGCCACTGAACTCCTGACCGTGCTTGAGGGAACACTCTACCTTGGATTTGTCACATCCAACCCAAACAGGCTCTTCTCGAAGATAGTTACAAAGGGTAATGTATTCATATTCCCAAAGGCAATGATCCACTTCCAAATGAACCTAGCGCATGACAAGCCAGCAGCCGCGTTATCCTCGCTCAGCAGCCAAAACCCTGGGGTTATTTCTATTGCCAATGCAGTGTTTGGATCAAAGCCACCTATTTCAGATGATGTTTTGGCCACGGCGTTTCAGGTGGAAAAGGATCTGATACACTGGCTCCAATCTCAGTTCTGGGAGAACAACAACTACTAAATATTATCTGTTATTTGGACCTATTGGAAAGTTAATATGTGACACTCTATAGAATAAATGGCATATAATTAATATTTATGCATGCCTGCGAGCTGCGAGTTTTTCTATTCTATCTGAATTGTGACAAGATATGTTTGTCGTCAGATTCATGTCATAATCTGTTGGTGATGTTTGTTTTTCATTGTTTAATAAATGGAATATGGATGTGCTCCTTTCCCTCGTCGCTGACACAAAAAGATGCATGAAGTAGTGAAATAAAAACAGCAATTTACATGTACAAGAAGCTTGTTTCTCTTAGACCGTTGGAACCAAGAGAAGCAAACTTGTACTGTGGTGACGGGTTAGGCATCATTGATGTTGAGCTGTTCTCATGTGTAGTTCCTTGCCACCAAGCATCCGAATTGCCAATAATCAAAACAAATAAACCCAAAAGATGGGGTGACTGCTGGGGCTATCCTTGATTGTGCTATACACCTATTTTAATATATGTAGCATTTCCAATGGCATGTGGACAGTTGTCTAACCAGATTGTACACCTTTACACTCCATATTCTTTATTCACGAATACACAAAGGTTTCGTATCTTTTCTTTGATAGAAAGAAGAGTTTATAGCATGAGATTATATACACTCGCTAAGCCATGTACACATGAATGCATGATAGAGAGTGCAGAGGAAACAGATGGGGTTGCTCATCCCTAGATCCCTAGAGCTAACTCTCCGGGATGATGTTCTTTATTCCGGTGGCACCGGCTTTTGCCCAAAGGAGTGCCCCGTCTTTGATGTTGGAGTATAGCCTGGTGACCCAAGGTTGGTCACCGTCGAAGATGCAGCTGTTCCGGTGCTTCCATAGCCACCAAGCAGTAAGGGTGATGAGGGAGGCCAACCCTTTGCGAGCGGGTGCGGATGTGCGGTCGCAGGACGCAGCCCTCCAGGATTGGAAATCCATGTCGCCAATGGGTATGTTGGCCGTGGAGCGAACCCATCCTAGGATCTCGTGCCAAACTTGCCGCGATAAAGAGCAGTCCACCAGAAAGTGTTGCAACGTTTCGTCCTCTTGGTCACAGAGAAGGCACACTTAGGCCCATGGGGGGGGGGGGTGCATGACAGGCTAGGCGATCAACCATCCAGCATCGGTCCTGCATCGGTAGCCAAATGAAGAACTTGATCCGAAGCGACGCCCATGGCTTTCATGTTAGCTTCCAGTGCGAGTCCTCACAAGAACCAAGGAAGAGGGTCTGGTAACATGAGCTAGCGGAGTAGGCGCTTGAGCTGGTCCAATGCCAACGTAAGACATTGGCCGTGTCCGAGAGCTGAGAGTGGAAGACATGGCTTCAGATGTCAAGTTATTGTAGCATGGCGGCCGGACCGAGCGCACCCTGGATATCGCACACCCTGGATTGAAGATGCAAGCCCTCCTGAACAATGCGGAGCTTGCGACGGCATCGGGGGACGACCGCCAGAACTTGAGGTGCAATCTCGGCAACAGAACGCCCACCAATCCAGTGGTCCGTCCAAAACTTGCAGTCATTGCCGTTGCCACGGGTCCACTCGGTGGATGCCCAGAAGATGGCACTGACGTCCGTGTCGTGGGGGATGTGTGTGTGGCTTCATGGTTGCGTATTCCACTAGAAAAACAAATTGTAACAGAATGGGATTGAATTATTAGCCTAGATCTATCTACAGGGCAACTTAACTGGTTGTATACTCAGAGACTCTCTCGTAATCATCTATGTATACGTGGCAAGGGAAGCCCAACTGTAACATACAAATATCACTTATCAATAAAATTGAGCAGTAAAGTTCTACATTTTCGAGTTTCTCGGCGGTTCTTTTTTTTTGTTCGTGATAGATTTGAGTGCAGCAACATAATTGTTACAACACATTCCTGGTGCCAGTGTGTACGGGGAGTATCTCAGTCAGTACAATATAAATTGTTGTCCCTGTAACTGTTCCATACACTAGTAGAAAAAGGGTCATTTGTCCCGGTTCGTAAGGGCCTTTAGTCCCGGTTCTGGAACCGGGACTAAAGGGTCGGGACTAAAGCCCAAAACCTTTAGTCCCGGTTTGCTTACGAACCGGGACTAAAGGCCCTCCACGTGGCGTTGCCTGGGGTGGGGGAGGGAGGACCTTTAGTCCCGGTTGGTGTTACCAACCGGGACTAAAGGCTCCACCTTTAGTCCCGGTTGGTAGGAATTTTTCGAAAAAAAAATTGGAATTTTTTTTATTTTATTTTTTTTGATTTGTTTTTAAGTTTTATTCCGATTTTCAAATCTTTGAATTATTTGACAATTTAATCTGTAATCACCCGTCCTCACTGCTCCAGCCCCAGCACGCTTAACTTCCTGGTTCTATCGCCCCTAGTTTCCAAGTCTGCACTTGTTGTTTTCCTGACAATAGTAAGCTATCAATCCTATTAACCCTTAGGTGTTGATGTCACATGATTTAATTTTTTGAATTCGAAACAATTATTAAAATAAACAAAATAAGTACTAATAATATTGAATTTCAATGAAAATAAAATAAGTAATAATATTATTTTATTCATTTTTTGCCATTTATTCATTTTATATGGCATAATTAATATTTTTAAATCTGTAAATCTAAATTCGACAAATAATATATCCATTATTATCAGAAAAATATGAGGAATCCAAATATGACATCATTTAATTATTTTTAAATAAAATTAATTTTTAAAATTCTTTTTTTTTATTTGAAATAACTTTTTTTACTTTTGGAATTTCGAGAATCTGAGAAAACTTCACCGGGTAAACCCGGGTGAAATCGAGTCCCAATTTTTCCTAGGTGTGGTGCGCCATTACTATTTATAATTTTTTTTGAATTTTGAAGGCGGGAAAATAGTAGTGGCGCACTATGCACTGGTGCGCCATTGCTAACTTTTTTTAATTTATTTTTTTTGCCTCTCCAGATTTTGAAAGCACCGTAACTTTTTTTCTGTTAGGTTTTTGAGGATTCTAAAAATCTTCAACGGGGTTTCTATATAAAAAACTTTTCGAGTAGATGATTTTTCATATAAAAAACTTTTTCATCCGAGTTCGTATGCAAAAGTTATGCCCATTTTACAAATTCTCTAGAGATTTTGCAAAAAAAGTCGAAATTCATATTTGTAAATTTTCCCAACAACTAGACCACATATCACATGGGAAACTTATTTTCTTTTATTTTTTTGACATTTCCATCATTTTCTTTTATTTTTTTTGAAACTGGAAAGGCGGTCCACGGGGGGGAGGGGGGTGTGGTGGGGTGTGTGTTTGTGTGTATGGGAGGTTAGTAATGGTGCGCCATTACTAACCTCCCACACACGCAGGCACACACCCCCACCAGACATAGCAATGGCGCACCACACCAAGGTGCGCCATTACTATGTACCATAGCTGTGGCGCACCTAGGTGTGGTGCGCCATTGCTATGTCTGGTGCGGTGGGGGGATGGAGAAAAAAAATAGCAATGGCGCACCTAGTAGTGACATCTGCTAGCACCGTCCCAGCCAGAGTCACAACTAAGGTCAACCAAGCCAGAGTCAACCTTTTCATGGATTTAATGTTTTTTTTTTGAGCTAAATGACCCTGAAATTGAAAAGAATTACAAATGAACTCTGAAAAGGTTGAAACTTGGCATGGTATCATCATCTCACCCACATAACTTGTGCTAAAAAGTTGAGAGGGTTACGGCAAAAACTGGATGCACTTCGTGTACAAACTGGACAATCTTCTTCGAAGTATCAGGGTTTCGGACGAAATCCCATCTGTTACAAAGGCATTTCATTTTTTTGAACTTATTTCAACTCCAGACTTTTTGTGTGTTCAATATGCACCATTCAAATCCACATCCTCAAATTTCAACCATTTCTAACTTTATTTGCTATTTTTCATGCATTTAATGTTTTTTTTGAGCTAAATGACCCTAAAATTGAAAAGCCCTACAAATGAACTCTGAAAAGGTTGAAACTTGGCATGGTATCATCATTTCACCCACATAGCTTGTGCTAAAGAGTTGAGAGGGTTACGGCAAAAACTGAAAGCACTTCGTGTATAAACTGGACCATCTCTTTAGAAGTATTGTTTTAATTAAAATGCTAATTTAAATTATTCTAAAAATAACCAAATACATCTTACTGTGACAACAATCTAACACGTGACTAGGAGAAAAAAGAATTAAACTAAAAACTATTTGTAAACTCAAGTTATTCACAAGCTAGGGTTTGAAGCAAATTTGAATAAATTCAAATTTAAACCATTCAAATTTGAAAAATAATGGCACAAACAGAAACTATACAAAATTTTGAATCCAATGCAAAAAGAATCACTCAAAAACATCAAATATCCTAAAAGATATAAGCAATTTAAAACAGAAACTAAAAACAGAAAACAAATGTAAAAAACAGAAAAAAAAAACTAGCTACAGTACAACCGGGACTAAAGCGTCAACACCTTTAGTCCCGGTTTGTGTCTCAAACCGGGACTAAAGGCGGTTTGAGACACAAACCGGGACTAAAGGGTATCGGACCCTTTAGTCCCGGTTTGTGTCTCAAACCGGGACTAAAGGTCCCATTTGAACCGGGATGGATGCCCGACCGGTGCCCTAGCCGCTCGAACCGGGACTAATACTCATATTAGTCCCGGTTCGTAATGCAACCGGGACTAATGTATAAATCGGCTGTGACGGAAGCCCTGTTATGTACTAGTGATAAGTCATCAAGAATTGGCAATACTAACTCTTTTCTTTGGCCTCTCGCAAGGTATGGATTTGTCTCCCCTTCGTGTGCCGCTCTGGGACGGTGGCGGGGAGGGGAATCTTGGTGGCTCAGCTCCGGGTAGTAGATAGGCAGGGTCTTAGCCATCCCAGGACGGCACTCGGACGGCTGGCTACGCTTCTTCTTCGAATCAGTCTTCGAGGTTCTGATCTTCCTTAGGTTCATCCGCCTGAATGGATTAGACAGAGCTCCAGCATAGATTCCTGCCAGCGCCTTTGGGCGCCGATATTAGGGATTCTCATCATACATATGCAGTTACAAGATTTGATGTCAGGTTCTTCAGATCGATTCAAGGATTCAATGGCAAGGACTGCAACTCCGGGGCGCTGGTTCTTAGGGGCACGTGCACGAAGACTTCCCAGTTGTCCTCGACAAGGTCAGGTCAGCTCTGGTATGAGAGGAACGACGGCTGCTCATCGGTGGCTCGTTTTGACGGTGGAAATGGTCATTCGGTGGTCCATTGACCTTGATGTAATTTTTATTCTGTTTGAGGTGCTTTGTACTTTTGATAAATCTTTATAATAGATTGGATCCTCTTCGCACAAAAATGGATGTGCTATTATTCAGTTCGGTCACTAAAGAGACACGTGATAAATCAAGGAAGTCACCTTCTAGCACATGTATTATAATCTTGCTTGTGCACCTAACACAACAACGTGACGTTTCCATCGTTGAATTGGTCACCATTTTTTTGTGGGGCTGGTTTTTTTTTTTTTTTTTGAACATGGAGAGGCCCCGAAGGGCCAGGATGCCATTAACTTTCAGCGGTGCACATATAAAGTACATTAGGGACCCGAAAAGATAAAGAAAATACCTAGCAAAACAAATACCGCTAGGTGGAGGTTGTCATATACGAGAAAATATTTTGAGGAGATACTCTCTAGAAATATCTCTACTCCTAAAAGGGGAGTTGGTAGCTTCTTTTCGAAGGTTTTTTCCGTCTCCCCTCCCACCTTCGTCTGGTTTTTTTTCGTCCGGTTTTCTTTTAGCCCACGATCTTTTAAAACAAATTTTATCTGCCAATAAGATCATTTTTCGGTATATTTGGTAACTTTTGTATGGAAAGGAATAAATCACGATCAATCTTTAATTAATTTACCGTAAATTTGGTAACTTCCATATTCAATCAATCTATAATCAATTTTTGGTATATTTGGTAATTTTTATATGGAAAGGAATGAATCACAATCAATCTTTAATCAATTGTCGGTATATTTGGTAACTTTTATATGGAAAGGATGAATCACAATCAATCTTTAATCAATTGTCGGTATATTTGGTAACTTTTGTAGGTTGTTTGTTCGCTCCCGCACGACCACGCCCACTGATTTTATCCATTTATCCCACCCCACACCTTCCCTCCTCTGGTCCCACTGATTTTTCTCAACAAACCAATACCCGAGGCCGCAATGACAGAAAACTGGTGGAGAAAAATAGGTCAGTGAAACCCCACCCCTGCCCCCACCCGCATAACCACATCCGCGAACCCTAGATGTCGCACGTCTCCCGTTTAGCCCGCCCGATCTTGATGGCGCACGTCGCCCTGCTGCCTCATGCTCCACCAAGCCCAGAACGCTTCCGTCGTCGATTCAAGTCCTTCAGTGCCGCCTCTGGGTCACCGTCACTGTCGCTACCATGAACTCCAAGCACTCACGTATGAGACCTCCACGACCATCCGCCGCAATCCTCCCAGTCCCTCCTTCCCTCCTTGTCCATCGATGCAGACGGAGGTGCGGGTGGGCGGCTTGGCCTCATCCTCTGTGGCGCCGTATCGCCGTCCCGCCGCCAGGAGCAGCATCAACGCCACATCGGTACCATTGCGCACATCGCCGCTGGTGGCTTTGCCGGCGTCGTCACCAAGACCTGTATCTCAATCCTCGCCCACTCACCATCCTCTTCCAGGTAATAGGCTTTCCGCCCCCTCTTTTATCTCCTGCGTTCTCGTGTGCACGGATTTGGTAGCTGCGAAGGAATTTCATAGGACGGGCAGCAACAGCAAGGACTAATTAAGTGTTGATTTGATTTCCGAGATTCTATCTCTACGACATGATTTGATGACAAAGGTCTCCCTTTAAATGTGACCTGATCTCTGATAAGGAACGCAAGCTAAAAAAGCATGGGAAAACCTCGGGTTGTAACAATTAATGTGCTTGTGTGAGCCTGAAGGAAGATTTTTCTTCTATTTCGTGGTGGTGATGTGCTCCTTCTGGCTTCACATTGCACGTACATAGATTCTTCAAAGAAATTGGATGCTGATAATATCAACTTAGTTTCCTGAATGATATATATATAATCTCTGGTTGCCCCAAACTATATCTCTGGTTAATAGTCATGACCTATTATTGTTGTTGTTAATTTACCACACTCTGTGCATGTGAAGCCAATCACCGTCCAAACTTAAACCTTGGCTGTGGATTTATTGTATGTACCATACACTGTTCATAGCTGCAAAACTGCGATCTCTTGAAAATGTTCTTGAATACAGTAAAATTTTTGCCACATAACCCATATGTTGATGATAAAGTTTGTTATATGAGCTTGTGGCATACTGATCCAACAGGTGGCAGGTATGCATTTAGATGATGCAGCTCTAAGGAAGGGTAGTATATGGCACGTGGCTTCACAGATTGTTCGAGAAGAAGGGGTTGGGGCATATTTGAAAGGCAATCTTGTGAAAATTGTACATCGCTTGCCTTATTCCGCCATCAACTTCTATTCATATGAGCGATATAAAAAGTTCATCACTTAATTTCAGTATGTTAACTTGCAAGATTTGTCGTGACTATGTATTTTATAGTTTTATGAATTTTGAATAATCATTGCAGCTTTTCGGAATGGACGACCCAAATTATGTTAGTGTTGGTACGTTTGCTTGGCCGTGGTATAGCGGGACTGACAGCTGCATCTGTAACTTACCTAAACTTACCCATTGGGGGTTGTTCGAACTCACCGGGCAACACAGGTGATGCTTTTCTTCCTTTTGTGAATAACACTTAACCAACCAATCAATCAATCTAACTTTCAGTTAGAACTTAGAGCATCTTTAGCTATCGCTTTCATGCAATGCAGCTTCACAGACCAAAGGCACATGTTGTAGTAAGCTAAATTAAGTAACTCGTTCTTTTGCTGCCTAAAAAATTCTGCAGAAAATCACCAGGTATTTTAAGGGCATCTTTCATATGTTGTCTATAATTTGTTTTTTTCGATAAGGGGTGCTTTATTACTTAAAAGGTTTAAGCATTACACCCGGCCTCTGCATAACTGAGATGCACACAACCAAATGAAGTCCACTCACACAAACCAAAATTAAAAACGGCGAAATACAAAGAAACATGTAGACTCTGTATAACGTCTAAGCCATAGGAGGACCAATCCTAAGATCATGCTGCCACCCATGTTGGGTAAAAGTATCCCTCGCCGTAGCCTCCAATCGTGTACACACCTCCGTAAACAGGCCTCGATTCTCCACACGTTGTAGAGATGACCATAAACGAAGCGTCCCGGTACATCTGTAGATAACCTGCATAAGAGAAATACTTTTACCATTAAAAACCTTATCATTTCTACATAGCCAAAGCGACCAAATAACGGCAAGCGCTCCCACCCTGAGAAGAGTTCTAAACCTGTGTTCAATCCCATGTAACCAGTTGCCAAATATATTAGCAACACTACAAGGAGGATACAAGCCAGAAGCTATTTGGATGACTGACCATATAGAACGAGCGAATTTGCATTGAAAGAACAAATATTTTATTGTCTCATCATGTTGACAAAAAACACATTGCGCACTTCCATGCCAATTCCTCTTAATAAGGTTATCTTTAGTAAGAATGACCCCGCGACGAAGATACCATGCAAAGATTTTATTCTTAAGAGGTATCTTCATCTTCCAAATCTTCTTGTTATTATCAACTGGCACATCAGATTGGAGCAAAGCTCTGTACATGGACTCCACTAAGAATTGCCCATTCCCATGTAGATTCCAATGAAACACATCGGACCCTTGTGACAATTCCACCGTGGACAACCGCAAAAGCAGAGTGTTCCACGATTGTAGTCTGGGTCCAATTAAATTTCTTCTGAACGTCACATTTGGCGGAAATGATTCCAAAACCGTGGCGATGGTATCTCCCTTGTGACGCACAATATTGTACAGAGCTGGATATTGTTCCCGGAGTGAAGCATTACCTAGCCACTTATCCTCCCAGAATCTAATTTCCGAGCCGTCCTTAATCGAGAAGGATCCATAGCGGAAGAAATATTTCTTCGTAGCCATTAATAGAGAAGACCTTATTGGTAAGCCGTACGCTTCTACTGAAAATTGTTTTTGAATTGACTTGCCAGTAACTTTTACGAGTTACATGGAGTTGGGCCTGGTATAGCAATCAACTTTTATGTATATGAATCCCTGAGGTCTCATTGGCAAATGAAAAGGTGAATGTCATAGTATGCGACAATGATTCACTATGGTACCTCCTTCTCTCTTCTATGAACACTATAACACACGTCTTAAGTCTTAATTTCTTCTATCCTATTGCAGGTTAATTCCAGTTGGGTGTGTTAACCTGCAGCAATCAATCAAGTCAACAAATATAACAACCATACCATGCCTTCTGATTTTTGGTGGTGATTTTTTTGTGACTAGACTAACACTAGCTGAAGTATGTGTTCTTAATTTTTTTTCCATATGACTAGATGCATATAAACTGAAGCTCCATAACACTTCCAAAGCATCTAACTATACTCACCAAAAACCATATCAAAATTCATGTTAGTACATTACCAAAATTATCATTTCAGTATGGAATGTCATCTCAAACGATGGAACTGTATCTTTTTTGGTGAGTTAATATCACCATAAGTACATAAACTTGCACGACGATAACAGATCCATACAATAACTTGAAAAAGCACGAAAAGTGGTCACTTAAGTCTTGATGAGGTAGCAGTTAGATACAAAACGCTGATCAGCTCCCACATCACATGCCATGTCATCAAGTGGCACACGCATGTGTTACTTTTTTATTTTCACAAAGCCCCCTGGTGTTATTATGTACATGCATTATGAGGGCATGCGTTTCCCATTCCCCATACCCCAGTCCAAATCCCTAACACCAAACTTGTGCCCACACTCCCACCGTTGAGGGCTCCCGGCGGTCGCGCACTTCTGCATCGCATGCCTCCGGCGTCGCGAAGGAGAGCGGTTGTTCGTGGCAGTGGGACATCGGCCGCAAGAGGCAGAGTCGGTCTCGCTTGCGGCGACGACATGAGCGGCGGCCGTGGCGTTGGGACATCTTCCACACGAGGCAGAGGCGGTCTCAGTGGCGGCGGGACATCGTCCGCGTGCTGTAGAGGCGGTATTGCTGGCGGCGGCGGTGGCTGGAGGAACGACAACAAGCAGTGGGTGGTCAGTGGCGTTGTGTGATGCTGAATACTTGTACTGTTGAAATATACTGAAGAATTATGATAGAATTTTGTACTGCAATGCGGACAGTGCTATGCGATGTTAGAAACTTGTCTGATTTGTCAATTTAGCATTTTGTGCTTCAATGGACTACAGATGCATGATATGCAAAGTAATTATGTCCCCAAAGAAAAGCTACATCCTACATCAATATCTAGATGCATTCACTAGCGCAAGTCACACTATTGTGGTCAGCTATACATATGCATCAGGCCAGCGTGTTCTCTGAATTAATTTTTCCTAAATCCAACAACCACGTCTAGCCGACCTAGCCAAAATCATTGCAAAGGAGTGGTACTTCACGTACAAACAGATCATTTCCAACTAAAAAACCCAATGTACGCGCAAGGATCATGGAGAACATGAAGTGATCATATGTGGGTAAAAACCTAACAAAATTGAGGCACCAATCTCTTGAGGGAAAAGCAGCCAAATTGAGTGCATACCATACTCTGGAGGGTAGGCGCCAGGCCCCTGGAGGATCGGCTCCCGCAGGATCGGCTCCATTCAGCCTCAATCGCCGCCGCCGATCGCGGATGAACACGCAAACGCCAACATACCAACAGACGAAGGGGTTTAGGAAGAGTTATCTGACCTATGTGATATTTCATGGCAGAACAGGGTCGTTTTTACAAGTTCTCATTCCATCTCATCACTAACAATTTCTCAGAAATATATGTCATTCAATCAGGGGGGTCTTATCAAAAAAAGAACGAGCACGAGCGCAGTTGATCAGTGTTTTTTTATCAAACTATTATTGCCTCAAGACTTAAATGACCATTTTCCTTGCTTTTTCAAGTTTTTGTATGGACCTGTTATCACTCTGCAAGTTCATGTACTTATGGTGATATTAACTCTTTTTTGGTTGACTACTGGTTTAGAGTAATAGATAATTGACAGATTTCTTGGTTGACCGTTTACTCACTGAATCATTCTTCCAGGAAGTGTTTGCTTCCGTGCTTAACCTCGCCTTTGGGTATGTAACTTTCTAGCTATGGTGCAATCCTTGCCATTGTTGTGTAGAAGAACTCCCCATCATTTGATGGATCCAAGGTGTTTTTGGAGTCACGCGCAATGTGAGGGAAAATAGCACCGGCTACAATGACACCCTACCGTTCAGATGTGCATCTTGCTTACGCGATTCTCCTGGCCTTGCCTGCCATTCCTTGCAATTTTTCTCCAGATTTGCTAGGCTTTGTAGCCGCCATTGCAGCAGAGACGTCCAGACGCTGGTGATCACGCTAGAGATGTCCAGACGCTATTACCAGGCGCGAGCCACAGACCATGCGCTCAATATATCCAACATGTTTCTTTTATGTGATGACCTAGAAATATATTTGTGTCTACAAAATTAAGGTTACTCATGTAGTTGTTTGCTTATTCATTGCGACCTATTTATTTGCTTATTCTATACTTGCATTTTATGTTCTTTTGTGTGTTCCCGAGAATTATAAGTATGTTTCCAGGGTCTTCCATGTATGTGATGAGATAGAAGATCTTTTCTCTGCTGTTTAAGTATTCACGCAAAGGCGAACGCCATCTATCTTTTCTTTTTTGAAATGTTAGTGTTTCTAATTCCCTTCCTTGTTTGTGCATCCTTTCCAATCTGTATGGACTGAACTCATGTAAGCTTTCTTTGGAACATGTAATTTTACGTGTAAATTGACCTGAACATAGAATAACATCCTAAATTGTAAGCCTCTGAGCCGGTTTTATTTCACCATGCATCTTAATTTGTGAAGGCATTCGTGAAACCTTCTGCGTGTCACAGCCATGATGAAAGCTGCCTTTCACTCCTGCAGCTCCCTATGGTGGCACTTGATATTGTTTCTATCCTTGGCACTAGAGAATTGGGGGTCAAGAATCTCCATTGGAAGATCCTCAACCACAAATTCTACATCAAATATCTAAATAACACAAAGTTAGGTCAATGCAATATCGTCCAGAAATATGAATTTCATGTTGGTAGAGAAATTGGTTAACAATATCAAAAGGAGCATGATATCAAGGAAAATGCCTTAGATCTGAAAGGGACAACAAAGAGATGTCGCCCCTTGGGAGTGAGTGAAGGGCTCTCAATCTTTCTCTGTGAAACCGCTCCATCGGGGACATGTTGGACTAGAGGTTTTCTGTCCCGGGATCAATGAATCTGAAGGAATAGGAATTGAGTTGTGAGGGAATTCAACAACGCACTTGAAATAAAGCAACTCGACTGGAATTCTGATATATCGAGATGGAAACGTTTATTTCCGTCAGGTATTCCAACGGGCATGGACGGGTAAATTAATATATTTCATTATCATAACATTCAAAATATAAACATTTATTTTTGTTATCACTATATTCAAGATAATTTAATTTAGAAAATTGTAGGGGTATGTCTGGCTATTTTGTTTTTCATTTTATGCTCTTGGTGGAACGATAAAGAATTGTTTCATCCTGTTTGCACGATGAGTATTCTTCGTTACACATTCTTGAGACCTTCGACGTGAGATATTTGTGTTAACTACAGATATGGATTGTGCAGAATGGGTATGAGTTGGTGAAGAAGTTTCTCTTATACTTGCTCAAATATCGTTCGAATGAACCTAAAAAAAACATTCCTGATATTGTGCGAGAATATCTTAAGCGCATCAACTAGACCTTAATTTGTTACAGATTTTCAATTGGATAATCGATCTATATGTATACATCATCAAATTGCCTTTTTGTTATTAGTTTACATTGTAAGTGAAGTGGACTTCAGTTATTACCCAATTGTGCATGTGCTATCTCTTCTCTACATGTAAAATTTAACATGCATTATGTTTATCTAACTCCAGCAAAATATTTCAAAAGCCCGTGGCAACGCACGGGCACTCTACTAGTACTACTTATTGGTAAGCTTTGAGAAATTCTTACATGCCGTACAAGCATGTGTCAAATTTCAGGTCCGAGGCTCCGTGTCCAATCGCTGGTAGGTACTTCTTTTGGGCAAAGACCCTGCACTAAATTAAAAAATATGTGCTCAGCTGACTCTATGACCATCAGATTAAGGGCAGTGTTTTCTCTTTTGAACCTTTAAGGGCGATGTTAGGATTCGTGTTCAGTCGCTGGGTGTGTTTCTGGGATGGCACGTTCATTTAAATCGCATGCACGTGCGTGGGCTTTGCTCTTTTCATCACTATTTCATTTAAATCGCAGACCGATATGTTTGCTCAATATCAGTGTTGGCACGAATAGGTTGACACAGATAGCCCATTCGGTAGTCCAACCGACTCAGACAACTTTCATGTCTGGAATACACATCCTAGAAGGGGTCATCGTTTTGCATGAAACGTTTCACGAAATCCATAAAAGAAACTTGATGGGGTTGTCTTTAAAGTGGATTTTGAGAAGGCGTATGATAAGGTCAAATGGTCGCTCCTTCAACAGGCCTTGCGTATGAAGGGGTTCAATGAATCCTGAAGGGATCAGGTGGATGCTTTCATTCAGAAAGATAGTGTTGGGGTTAAAGTTAATGACGACATAGGTCATTATTTTCAGACACATAAGGGATTGAGACAGGGAGATTCCATGTCTCCCGTGTTGTTCAACATAGTAGTGGATATGTTGGTAGTCCTTATTGGTCAGGCTAAAGAGAATGGACAAGTAGGAGGTCTTGTCCCACACCTTGTAGAGGGGAGAGTGTCCATACTACAATACGCGGATGACACAATCATCTTCATGGAACACAATATCGCAAAAGCTAGGAATATGAAGCTTGTACTTTGCCTATTTGAACAATTGTCTGCACTAAAAATAAATTTTAACAAAAGCGAATTGTTCTGCTTTGGGAGAGCAAAAGAGGAACAAGATGCTTACAGGCAACTATTCAGATGTGAAATGGGATCATTGCCGTTTGGTTACCTAGGGATTCCCATTCATTATAGACGATTGACGAATAAGGAATGAAAATGTATTGAAGATAGAATCGAAAAAAAACTAAGTTGTTGGAAGGGCAAGCTTATGTCTTATGGAGGTCGGCTTGTGTTGATAAACTCGGTTTTAACAAACCTGTCGATGTTCCTTCTATATTTCTTTGAAGTACCGGTAGGTGTACGGAAAAGACTAGACTTTTATCGATCTCGTTTCTTCTGGCAATGTGATGAGACTAAGAAGAAATACAGATTGGCAAGGTGGGATATTATTTATAGACCCAAAGACCAAGGGGGTCTAGGCATTGAGAATTTAGAAGTGAAGAATAGATGCCTGCTTAGCAAATGGCTGTATAGGTTATCTACTGAGACCGAAGGGATGTGGGTACAAATCTTGAGGAATAAGTACTTACAGTCTAAGACATTGGCCCAGGTTACTGCTAGACATAATGACTCACCTTTTTGGAAGGGGTTAATGAAGATGAAGATAACCTTCTTCCAGCGGGTGAAGTTTTTAGTCGGCAATGGTACCACGACCAGATTCTGGGAGGACACGTGGCTTGGGGATACGCCTTTAGCTTTACAATATCCTACCCTATATAATATTGTACAACGTAAGGAAGATTATGTTGCCACAATATTACAGTCGATACCTCTTAATATCCAATCCAGGCGATCTCTAGTGGGAGAACGCTGGAATTCCTGGCTACACTTAGTCAGACGATTGATGGATGTTCAACTCCGTGATCAGTCAGATAATATTCACTCGAAATTAGCTACGAATGGTATTTTTCAGTGAAGTTGATGTACATGGATCTAATTAACTCTGGGCCTCTTTCGAGATTATTACATATTTGAAAGATTAAAGTGCCGCTTAGAATTAAAATTTTCATGTGGTTTGTACACAAGGGAGTAGTACTAACCAAAGATAATTTGATAAAATGAAGATGGGTAGGCAGTTCTAGATGTTGCTATTGTCATCAAATGAAACAATAAGACCCCTCTTTCTCGATTGTCCACTAACAACACTATTATGGCGCACTATTCATATAGCCTTCAACATTAATCCTCCAACAAGCATTAATACGTTATTTGGGACGTGGCTCAATGGAGTAGACGTAACTATAACGAATCATATTCGGATTGGAATATGTGCTTTATTTTGGGCGATCTGGAATACTAGAAACGATATGATTTTTAATGGCAAGAACTTCAACAATTTTTTGCAGGTTATCTACAGAGCCACAGCTTGGATCCGTACGTGGTCGTTACTCGCTCATGCGGACTCCAGGGAGCTTCTGGCTATTGGGTGCAACCGGTGGGAGACGGTCGCACGGGCTATCTTCAGCCGATTTCGATGGTGAGCTAATAATAGGCTAGGTGTATAGGCATCGTAGCCTACTTTTGGTTTCGCCGGATGTGGCAGTTTTTATTTATTTATGCACTTGTTTTTATACTCAGATCGTGAGCACATTGTGGATTTAAGACTTTGTTCTTGAACTTATTTAATAATATGGCTGCATGCATCGATTGATGCAGAGGTCGGGGGCTTCGTTCCTCCTTTTCAAAAAAAAAGTACCCCATGGGTTGTTGCGGGAAATTAGTATAGCATGTTCTAAAACTTTATAAGGCGTATTCTTAAAAGACAAATAAGATATGAGAATGAAATTAATTTTACCGATCAAGTGGGATGCCTGCTAGCTTGCACAAACCACAATTTCAAAATGACAGATCCATATTGTTTAAGTCGCGGAAATTATAGAAAGCTTGTTAACCAATGGAACAATTTCATTCTTCAAAGTACCATCACAAAGTTCCAACAATAAGTAGATGTATGGTATATGGATGATAATGCACTTTGTGGACCAGAACTCATTCGCCATGCAAGCACACTTACAACATAGACATCATGGGTGGAAGCAGAGGGACTAAAACTTGCAGCCATCATTACATTTTCCAAGGCTGCAGCTGCTAGATTGCCCGTAACAGAACCTGAACACTGGGAAATCAGAAAAGCCTTCTAGTGCATTTTTGTGCCATTGTAAATCCTTTCTTTGTTCAAGTACTCCATAGCAGTTAAGATATAACTTGAGGACGATAGTTTAAATGCTCTGAGTTGTTACTATGAAATACAATGCCCCTTTAGTCAGGTTATCACTCATGTACATCTGGACATTGTTATTACTAACTAGCAAAGTGGCCCGCTCAATGCGTGGGCTAGGATTCTACAAAATAGTTTACATAGTTAATATCTCGGCCTTTTATCTTGATTGCATATTATTTGATTTATCTAGACCAAATTTGGTGGCCTCTACAAAATGATCCTTTCGCAAACATAATTCCGTCTTAGATATATATGGTTTTCTCATTGATATTTGATCTATGTCTTCACATTAATAATGTACTGATGTGTTATGCATAGTGAACTAACTGTATTTTCTTATGATCAAACCCGTCACGCAATTTATGTTTACGTTTCTGTCTTTTCCTGGTCTTTCTAGAGTGGTTATCATTTTAAGATTTCTTTTTCTTTAAGCACATAATAAGTAGTTGTTACCGGTTTCATGTAGGCATAGGTAAATTTCCAAAAGAATGAGTAAAAATGACACATTTACTTATGAATGGTAGATGCAGTGGCGGAGACAGGCCCAGGCAGCCCGGGCCGCTGCCTGGGGCGTGAGAGCAACTCCCTTCGAATACTGTAGCCACAGTGCTACAGTATACGAAGGCTGCCTGGGGCGTCCCAAAATCCTGCCGCCGCTACTGGGTAGATGTGTGTACCAATATTATCTAAAAGTTATGTATATAGGGAAATATATAAAACTGTAGATATTCAAATCTAGTAAAGCAATTGTTCCAGCAGCGGTACAATCAGGAACATTGAAGTTGCCAAGTTTGTATGGCTCCATCTGATTGGAATTTGTTCTATTAATGTTGCAATGGTTATGCTTAATCCTTAATTGGAGATGTGCGATTTCAAAATAGACATCATACACAACATGAAATCTCTTTTCACTTTCAGGTCATTAGTTCTCTGTGTTGTCCATCTTCCCTTATCGAACTTCTACATGTCCTGTCGATATGCGTTCAACCGTACCCACCGACTAAACGATGGTGTCTGTAGCTGCTTCATCAACCCCAAGATGATGTGCCGGCTCAGTTTCTCGAAGGTGCTCGTAGGGATAGGGTGTGCATGCGTTCGTTCATATGGATGAGTGCATGCGTGTATATACGAATGTCTGCGTATGTACTATGTTCAAAAAACTATTGCAAATACTGAGAGTAGTCCTACTTGCCATCAGAATCATGATAAAATCTTCACAAACACGTTTTTCATACTCTTTATATATAGCAGAATAATATTAATTAGATTAGATATTTTTTAATGAACATTTTTAGCAAGCGGCTCGTTATTCTAAGAAAAGTATATTAGAGTGAGTAAAATGAAACGAACGCGCAAATCTATCATGAAACAAAAAGGTTACGCCACGATTTTCCAAAGTTTTTCTAGCACCAATTTTTTGCATCTCACTTTTAGTTTTTATAAAAATACTTTTCTCACCTTTTTCACATTTTGGAGGATTATTTATATATCTACTCTGTTTTTCTCTCCAGGGCACTGTTTTTCTTTTTCTTTATATAAGGGATCCTCTTACTTTTTTTTGAGCTGTGATTGTTTGCCTGGCAAGCTGTGGCCCATTGTCAAAGTGCAGTGGCCAGCTAATCCTGCACTGGGGGCCCACTACAAGCCCGGAGCTCGAGGCTTGGTAGGCTGTCGACCTGTCATGCTGGGCCGTCAGATCCGACTACGAACTGTCCCCTTCCTGCACCTCCCTACCACCGGCCGACGGAGCTCCGACGCGGTGGCGGCGATCTCAAACCTCTCCCGAAACATTCCGTTCGCCTGACTCCAGCGAGACAACTTCTTGCCGCCTTCGATCTTCGGCTCCACAAGGTGAATCTTCTTCTCATTCTTCCGGTGATGGCGGCTGGTCGATGATTGACTACTTATGCAATGTGACTGCTGCTGGTTTGCGAACTGCTGTGAAATCTTATGTTATCATGCTACCTTCGTTATATCATTCCATGTTCACAAGCAGCAAAGCTAGACTTTGGTTTTTGAACAATTTAAAATGAGCAGCAATTTGTTGAAACTCGCCAATTTTACCCTGTATATATAATTGCTAACTACACACTAGTGTTAAAAAATGTCCTACATTACGGGGCGGAGGGAGTATCACTTCACCACGGGAACGCTAATTGAGTTGAGAATCAAGCACCATATACAATGCACGCATTACTGCGGCATACCAACTTTCCAAGTCTGAAGCATTTTCAGCATCAACATGACAATTTATCTAGATTTGCAGCGTAGGGTAGCCTGGAGATGAAACAGATGCCTTAGGGGCATCGTTGGAATCTGAAGGCTTCATATTAACACCTTCACCCTTTTGCCACAATTCAGACATTGTTACTTTGGCTACAATCCAAAGCAAATTCTGCAGTGAACTCCAAGAGATTCTGAGATTGTTACTTTGGCCACAATACAGGTTACATGGATTTGGCTTTGGTTGCACTCCTTTCTCATCTAGTTATTTAAACCCATGATTTTCTACTCCATATCTGTGTCCAAGATCTCCAAGAGATGAGGCTCTTCACTGGCCTGTTTTCCTGCGTCCTCCTCCTTGGCCCCTATGCACCAGCAGGCCTATCAGATAGTCCACCTCTTCAAGATGTGTGCCCTATGGCACCTCAGAGTGAAAGGAATCTGTTCATGAACGGTTACCTCTGCAAGCACCCTAGCACCATACTGGCTTCTGATTTCAAGACACTGCTTCTCAACCATGCCGGGAAACTAGACAACGTGGTCCGTTCATCTACAAACATCGTCACCGCCACCGAGTTCCCTGGCCTCAACACCCTTGGCATGTCGATGGCACGGACTGACATCGACCCCTACGGCCTTGTGCTTCCCCACTCCCACCCAAAGGGTGTCGGAGATGATGTTTGTCCATGGTGGTAGCGTGCATTGAAGTTTGACGTATATTGGTGGCGTCGTAGATGTATATTGCATTGAAGTTTGATGTTGTGAATATTTAAAGATTCTTTTCGTGAATTCCTGATAATCAAGTTATTGAACGGTACTGCGGTGGAAGGAGCAGACGATTCCTCCTTTATGATTGTGAGCCCCTGTACGTATAATTTTTCTGTCACTGTATATTGTACACCCCTTTTCTCCAAACATACGCTATCGCACTCCTACGAGGACATGAAGCCCACGTTTGTTTGCTTGGTGATGCAAGAGATAATAAGCATTGTACAACACATTCATGAATTTTTGTCCAAAAGGACCAGCTGCCGAATGGCATTGCTAGAAAGGACTACCTACGATACAGATTGGCAAAAAAGACCCCCTTGATTTTGGCGGCAGGCGCACCAGGTGACGCGTGTCACCTGCCGCCACGGTGCGAGTGGCCGGCACCTGCCGCCATCACCCGAGGCGGCCGGCCGGGATCCCGTTTCTGGCACTGTTCCGCGACGGAACGGACAGAGGCAGTGGGCCCTGCCGCCACTGCGCGAGGCGGCAGCCCTATGCACCGCACGCGCCGACATCTGCGTCTGACGGCACTGATTCCGATACGTGACGGTGCTGATTCCGAGGATGCTAGTGCGCATTATTCCGCTGCGTGATTCCCGTCTAAAACTTCGTCTGTTCGCGCCCTATTTTCCCGCCTTCACGTCCATCTGAGCCTATAAAACCTCTCTTCATCCATCGTCCAGCCATTGATTGCAGATGATGGAGATGAAGATGGAGATGATGGTTTTGATGAGCCATTTACAACGAAGCCCAAGAGATCAGGCTCGGATATGAGGTCAAAGATTGGGCAGAAGTCTACTAAAGTTATCGCCGAGGTAAAGCACTTGTTTCTGTATGAATATTCTTAATGTCATGGTACACGGTGTCGCCTAAAGACATAGATAAAATCAAACACATTTTATTGTTTTATCACATATTTGGTGTCCTATAAATAATGGTGGAGAATTGGTAGTATGCTGTTGTTGAAAGTTCTTTAGACTATTTCTTCCTCATTGGAGAAGTTTCCCCAAAGTGTGTAACTGGACATACATAATATGAACTTTTCTTCTTTTCAAAATGATTCCATTATTCCGTAGGTTGTCTCTAATTAGCAGCACAATTTCTGCTGGAGTATAATTTTTACCCGCCTTTTCACGACAGGTGGAACAAGACGAAGACAGGAATAGCAGGCTAAGGATGCGGATGTGATTCACCAAGCACAACGCCTTCAGTAACATGCGTGGTGTTGATGATCGTGTGGTTTAAACAAATTTGCTTTTGTCTTCTCACGATAATCTATTGAAGTTGTGCAATGGTTAATTTGGCGCGAGCATGGAAACTGGCATGAGTTGTCCTAACTTAGAACAATATTCAGTCTCTGTGCAAAACCAGGTTCTTGCAAAGCTGCAGCGGATGTACGCTATTAACATTAAGCTTTCACTACTATGGAAAAGCTTATAGGTAGCCGCTTACTAGTAGCGCGCTATATTGACCCGCGCTACTGCTACTTACTAGTAGCGCGCTATATTGACCCACGCTACTAGTAAATATTACTCGTAGCGCGTAGCTCAAAAAAACACGCTACTGGTAAATATCCCCAATCATGCCTCACGGACAGGTGATAATAGTAGCGAGGGTTTGCTAAGCCGCGTTAGCAATATTTTTTTTTTGAGGGGTAGCCGCGTTAGCAATAGAATCGTAGTCGTAGCGTGGGCCACGAAATGCGCTACAACTAACCCAGCCACCCAGCCCAGCGACACAACCAACCTAGCCTAGCGAACAGCCTCCAACCTCCATCGTCTCTCATTTTCTCCTCTGCCTCCCTCGACCCTCGCCACCCTCACCAATGCCTGGCGATTCCGGTTACTTCCGGCGGCCCTCGCCGGAGTGCAGCACACCCACGAGCTCTCCTCATGACGGTGCTTCCTTCCCTCCGGCCAGATCCGCTCCTAGTGGCCGCAAGCGCTCGTGCGCGACCCCTCCCCGCGGCTAGGGTTTCGGCTGCCTCCAACTCCGGTGCGGTGCGATCTCCTCTTCCCTCGATCCATGCCCTCTCGTCTCCCCTTCTTCCTTCTCTCCCAACCCCCCTCACTTATTTCTTCGATTCGGTGCAGCAGCCACCCTCCTCCATGGACGAGGACGACCACCATGACACGCACATGGTCGAGCTCGCCGTCGTCTGCTCCGGTGCGGTTCTGGAACAAGGACCTCCGCCTCAACAGATCCCAGCTTAGCTAAGCACCCCCATCCCCATGGCCGTGTCACTTTCCTCCTCTGCCCCTCTTCTCTGTTCTTCCATGAATCCTCTGGTTGCATTTTGTGGCACAACCAGAGCCACACAAAGGCGTGAGCATTGTTGTAGGCACCTCACCTAGCTCGCTTCAGATTCTGCGGATGTGCTCGCCTCAAGTAATAATCAATATTTAGTTTTGCAAATAAGTTATGTTTAACAAAAAATAGTAGTTCAAAGTCCTTTAAAAATAGCAATTCAGTGTATTTTCTTGATCACATGTTGTAGCTTAACTTACGTTGTGTTGTTACTGAACTGCAGATAAACTTGTTTGGCTGTAGCTGTACACGATGCCGTTGTACTCTTGCCCGAGCTTCTCTGCCATCAGTGGCCTCTCCGCCCATCGGCCGCCGTCCAGAGGTGAGTTCTTCTCAGCTAACAGCATGGAGTCCTTTCAGGGATGCGAATTGGGAAGCTTTGGTGTTATCACCATACAAATTTTGTTCTTCAGATATGCAAAATTATTCATTGTTCATCGGTTGCTTAGGGGGAACATGGTTACCTTGGTGAGTCATATCTAGTGAATTAGGTGTTGAAAATGTTTTCTTATGTATGTTTTGGTGGGAAGTCCGATCATTTGCTGCTCAAGATCTGACAAATCGGAGGAGGAATGCGCGAGAAGCAAGTCTATCATCGATGGCAAGGTTGGTCGTGTATTCCTATTCTTTGAGTTTTCTCTGTTTCAACCATACAATTCATCTAGCATACGGTATCGTCGTTGCAACCTTTCAGTTTGGTAACTTGGAAGTAGTTTACAGTTACTGTATTGTAAGTGTGTGACCTGAAAGTAAGGTAGCAAATTACTATAGATACTACTTCAAAACCATGTCCTCACTATTTCTGTGTGTCATGTGTACTACCAACTTAGTGACATTTCATTAATTCCCGCAGTCTACAAAATTCATGCTTGCTACTGTATGTTTGTGCCCCTACCTCGTGATCCTAAGAATAGAGTGCTTCAGAATTCTACAAATACTTCATGTGTAGTAAAATTCATATCTGCACACCTTGGTAATTTGAACAGGCTTAGAGCCTTGCCATCGGAACAATGAATTCAAGGTTTTGCAGGTTCCAACGTGTTGCTAAGGCTGGTTGTGAGTAGAGTCACTGAAAATGTATACTACTTTTTTCTTCAGGATATGGATGACTATCTGAAGGGATGCAGGTTTCTTCCCAAACTTAACAACGAGATACCAGGTGAAAGAAATGCTCCCTACAAGGAAAGGTTGAGAAGCCTGGAGAATTTAGTACTAATCATGGTAAGACTTACAAAGCTTGAAATCTCATTTTGATCCATGCTCAAAGATTACATGGTAGCATATATACTTGAAGTTGGCATGGAATATCAAAATTCAAAATAGACTTCGCCTATTCCCTGTGTTGAAAAGCAGTGGGATCGATTTTCTGAAGTCCTTGGGTGTCTATTTCCTTTTCCATGCAACAATAAATGTTGAACAGAATGTTAACTGTCAAATATTTCAAGTGCATATAGCTCAAATGCACAAGTATTAATTTCTTGTATGCACTAGAACAACAAGATAACATGAACACGTACAGCTAGGGTATGCATTTAGTAGGTGTCTTTCTGTTTCGAAGATTCATAATAGGCTAAAAGAGACTGATAAATGAAGAAAATAGCCTACTGGATCTGCACAAGGACACTAACTAACAAGTTTTCACTTTCCCGACATGGGTGCAGAGGTGATCGACGCGAACTACTGCGACCCGGTGGGCGTCGTGCTCTTCAACCACTCGGAGACGGACTTCTCCTTGAAGCCCGACAACTGTGTCACACAGATGATTGTCCAGGTGATTGTGAAGCCGGAGGTCCCCGAGGTGGAGGAACTTGATGCCACCGTCCGAAGGTCGCCGAGGTGGAGGACCTCGACGCCACCGTCCGGAGGTTGCTGAGGTGAAGGACGTCGACACCATGGTAGATACATCTAGAGAAGTGGTCTGGTTAGGTTGGTAGTGGAACGCTAGGGAAGGTACCCACCTTTCGGTGATGGTTGTGTGCGTCTGATGTATAAATGGGATCACATGATCACTGCAAGTGCTAAGATGGTTCTGTGATCTCCTGATCTAACTTTTATTTTTTATTTATTTTTTAATTACTTAGCAGTAGCGTGGGAAAGAATAGCACGCTACTAGTACTTGAATAGTAGTAGCATGGGTTGAATGTTTTTTTAGCTGTAGCGCGGGGTAAAAAACGCGCTACAGCTAAAAAATAGCTGTACTGCCGTAGCAGTAGCGCGGGAGGCCACGCTACTGGTATACAAAAAACCTACGCTACTGGTAGTGTTTTTCCTAGTAGTGTTTGTAATGAATTCACAAGAGTAAAATCCATCAGACCGGTCACTGTGTTGAAATAAGGTTTTTGCTTGCTCTAGTCACTCGACTTGAATGTACCCGCGTTACGACCACAGAACGAAGGGTTTAAGTTGCACCGTTGGTCACTGAGTGTGTTTCTCTACCGTATCCTACCTGTATGGCATGCGGGTTACCCTGGGCAAGAGGTAAATAAAGAGGAAGCCATATCTCTCTTCTGGACAATCGCTCGAAGGGCGATGCCGGCCAGGAGCAAGAGCTAGAAGCCATATTGGAGCACTGGTATTGAACTGGGGAAAGAACTTTGCTTTTCTTTTGTGTCGTGAAGATAGGATAAGCAGTGTAGTGGGCACACACTTTTTGAAACATTCACCCTCCCTGTTTTTGGAATGCAGCTAACATGCAAAGATTGTGCTAGTTATTGAGCTACTACATTCAACAGAGAGCAGGTTTTGTAACACCATGGTTTCTTTTCGGCAACATCCATATCTTTATTTCAGGAACTAGTGTTGTAAATACTGCTCTCTGTTGGAACTTGCTGACTAAATCGGGAATAACGGAACCGAGTACCTGTCACAATACGTGAAGGGTACCACAGGGTAGCCTTGTCGGAATTTGTTCTTTGATGAATCCTTTTGTTTAGGCCATCCCTCAATAGTTCCTAGTCTTGTACTATGTATGTTGCATAATAAGTGTGCTTTGTCAAAAATAATAATAATTAAGATCTGTCAATTAAGACTTGCAACAAGTCTTGCAAGCTGAAATTCACAACACTAGAGACTTCTTTTTTCCGAAGATCAACATTTCAGACTTGGCTAGACTAAGATACACTTACTAACATATATACACATTGCGGACCATAATGCTGCGAAAACTAACTTGTGCATTACTTGCACAACATGGAATTCCCAGGCTTATGTGTTGAAAATTTCAAATACATGTTACGACGTTAAAAACTTGGCTGGACCAAATCACACGGTAAGTTCTTTTAGATAAGCCAAAATTGTGAAAACATGGAAATATACATACCCAGTTAAGGTGGGGTATGATTGCATCATGGTGTATAAATATAAAAACAATGACCATATTGACATAATTAAACAAGCTCAATGACAAATGCTCTCGAAACAGGCTTTCGCCCCCCTTTATAAATACAGAAAAGTATGTTTTTGGTCCCTCAAGTTCCTTAAAAGTATAGACTTGGTCCCTCAAGATTTTTTTATATACATTTGTTCCTCTAAGTTTCAAAACCGGATAAGTTTGGTCCAAAACCAGATTTTGAGTATGTTGACCGGGTTTGACCACGTTTGACCTGGTTTGACCATGTTGACCAGGTTTGGCCGATGAATACTAAATTCAAAAAATAGTGAACAAAATTTAAAAAAATTAATATTTTGTGACAACCAACATGCTTGGGGGCGCTAGGTGCGTGTAAATTTTTGTGGTTAAATAACATCCGTGGAGCTCTAGAAAAATTAAATGTTTTTCTTTATGTGTGCCAATTTTTATTTTTTTGCCACGAGCTCCTGGAACATCGAAACACCACGCATTTTTTCTCGCACCTAGCGCACAAAAGCATCTCGTTTGCCACAAAATTCTAGATCTTTCTGAATTTGTTTGCTTTTTTTCGAATTTACTGTTCATCGGTCAAACATGGTCAATGTTGTCAAACCCGGTCAAACTTGCTGAAAATCTGGTTTTGGACCAAACTTATCCGGTTTTGTGACTTGGAGGATCAAATGTATACCAAAAAATCTTAAGGGACCAACTCTATACTTTTGGGGAACTTGAGGGACCAAAAACATATTTTTCTCTTATAAATAAGGGCACAAATGGCCGAACCGATACATAGTGGTGAGGAAAACCTCAAGCATGAAGGTCGAAAAGAAAAATAAAACGGCCCAGGCAAATGGCACAAGTACCACAAGCCTAACACTAGCTCAATGAGAAATGGAGCAACCAATCCTTCACCAGGAGAAAACAAAATCGTCAACGGTACAGGAAAAAGATAATGCTACTAGCTAGCGCCTATGGCATGACGCATACATGGTAAAATATAATTCTTGAACAAGATATGTGAACTCAATCTTTCTGGCTTTATCTCGTAGGACACGCAAATACACGCCCAACACTGGCAGCAATATAAATTTCTTCAAAAACTCCAAATCTCACAAACTAACGCTGAAGATGTTCTTGCCCCATTGAACCATTTCAGTACCTTAGCACATCAAACAATTCAATCGGGCAGTATTTGAGCTCCATCACATCCACCGGTAACACCTGTATTTAGACGTGTAAGAGGTCAGACAATTCTGATAATTTTTAGGATAAGACCAAATGAACAAGAGAAAGTAACGGTGACTCAGTCAGATGGAGCGACAAATGTAACTTGAGAAAAATAGTCAATAACAAATTTTCTACATATGTTTATGAGACCACCTTTTGATACTAGCAATAGCTAATCAAAACTATATATGTTGTAAAATGCAAAAAATATTCTGGAAAACAGTATACTTAGCAACAACACATAATGAAGTATTTAGCTGACGATATAAAAAGTTTCCAAGATTCTTCTCATGTGAACTAATACCTTGTCATGTCAAGCTAACAAAAATTAAAATGCCCAAACTAATAGCAACAGAAGTGATATCGGATATTTAACCTCAAATAAATTGAGCCTGATTTAGAGATAATAAATTCAATATATTTCGATGTGCTACAGGTGTACTAGTCACTTACGGCAGGCGTCATCAACAAGTGTAATAAAAAAATGTATTCAGAAGAAGGTATGGATGCAATGAGAGGTATAATTGTTGTGTTAAGACAAATAACAAGTTTAAAAGAGATGCATGCATATACCAAAAAGAAAAAGAATATGACTAGAGCAGAGGTCCAAATGTGGCAACTGAGTTCCTTATTTGACAATCGATTTGATATCTACAAAGAGCGAGTCAGCTACATTGAATGATACTCCATCTTCTGGATTAGTTGTAACTTCCTAGTTCACACTAGAGCTACAGGTCCTCGAACCGTCAGGTCCTGGTGCCGTAGACGAAGGGAAGCTTCATCAGCCGTAAACAGTAAAACACTAAACAGTAGAGCTACAATTGCTTTGTATTTACTGTCGTAAACAGTAAAAGCTACAGGCCCCTGTTGCCTGTTGTGGAGGGAGTAATTCAAAACAGTAGAGTTACAAGTCCATCTAGCAAAGGGACATTTGCTAACTAAGATTAGTTGTTACTCCCTCAACCGACTAAAATTACAAATATTTCGGTACAGAGGGAGTACTTCCTAGCTAGTTCACACTTAGGCAACACAATGAAAGTATTATAGAGCACGAATGTAGAAAACATTACTTGGATTAGATCACTACAAAAGCATTAATTAAGACGAAAGATGAGCAATCACCTCATATATAGAAACCCGTTAAAGGATGACATTGATTGATATAATCGTCTTCATAAAATCTTCTGGATTTCATTGACTTAAGTTCAACTATGTAGATATTGGCGTCCATGGCATGTAAAAGTATAACATCATTATCCTCATCGTACCCCAGAATTTTCATGCGTATCATCGTTCCCTCAATCCGAGGAGCGAGCCCAAGAATATCGTGCATTTCAAGAGTCTTTTCGAGTAACCATGTGGCAACACCGTGGCAATTAACCTTCCTCCGCCACATTTGGAGTCCATCAGAATCAAATGTGGCGAGACCAAGTGAACCATCCTCTGCTCGGATGATTTGGCGTCTGGGGTTATGATCCAGGCCGGGAGGTCCGTTGATCATAGCTAGACTTTGCTTATCCAAATCAAACTCAACAATGTCCTCTGTGAGGCTAGCCAAAGCCACCACTTGTAGGTTGGTTCTCACGTACCAGTAAAGGCGCCTGCCAACAAGGATCCCATGATCGCCAACACCACAAAACCTACATCGAGCCGTTGATGCGATGAGATTGCTCCATTTGGCAGTCTCCGAGGAGTAAACACATGCGACGGGCCGATTATCCTCTTCTTGCAAGGATATCAAGACCACCTTGAAAGGGTTGTCATGCACGTGGCCACGGCCGTCGGCCGCACAGAGCACCGTCCCGTTGAGGTTGCCCATTCCCAACTCCAGTGGAACGGCAACACGATGCTGTTCGCCGGCGATGGGGTCGCACACAACGACCTCGCTCGACGCGCAATCTATGAGGAGGACCCTGCCCCGGCGGCACCCGAGCAGATAGATGTGATGGGCGCTGTTATAACGTCCGAGGGAGAAGAGATCTGGTGGGAGGCGGTTGGGAGGGTCGAGGACCGGGGTGAACACGATCTCCTTGTAGCAGTGACGGAACATGCCGAGGAGGGGCGGCCTGCTGCTCCGGTGATGGACGCGGAAGCGGTGGATGAACTTGGGGTCGGTGGCGACGGATCGCCAGAGCCTGCAGACGGCGGATGCGCGCGGGAGCGAGGAGGGATCCGGCGGGAGGCGGAGGAGGAACTCCTGGAGTAGATCCTCATTGTCCGGCAGGGTGGCAGGCGCAGCCATGGAGGCGCCGCGGCGGCGGGTCGTTTCAGTGCCCTCCTCGCTCATGTCGTCGATTCAAGAGAACGGAGGCCCCGACGAGAACTACAGGGCTGGACTTTCTGTTTATGTTCAGGACAAGACGTAGTATTGGGCCCTGGCGAAGTATAATTGGCCCAGAAAGTGCTTGCCGCGAGACTGACTGAAGAAATAGAATTGGGCCCTGGTACACTTGGTTCTTCAGCGAGATTTCTTTTCGTACATCTAAAAATCAGTAGTCAAGGAGCATTCTTTGCAAAGGTCAATTCTCTATCATTCTAGGTTGCGACAAGTGTCCACTGATGTGCGCCATTTATCGCAACCTGAGAATTTTCCTTTTTTACGCAGATTTGTTTAATCAAAAGATTTTATCTCTCAAACCGTACCTTCAAATTTCAAACCGGAACCGTTTTCATCCGCCGCGATCTTCAAAAATAGATTCAATGTTGATAGGTTTTGACGATTTTTTTTACGAAAAAACCCGAACCAAAAGCACATTTTTTCCATTCGGAGAGGCCCGGCCGTGCCTCTTGCGGAAACAAATCCGTGCCTTCACGAGAAGCAAATTTGTATCTCTTGCGGAAGGAAAAAACGCATTTTTCCCTTTCCAAGATCTCGCGGAAGTAAATTCATCCCTCCATGAGAAGCAAATGTGTGCCTCTCGCGGAATAAAAAAACACGGTTTTTTTTTACATTCTGAGAGGCATGACCATGCCTCTCGCGAAAGGAAATCTGTGCCTTCACAAGAACCAAATCCATGCCTCTCGCGGAAGAAAAAACAAAAGCAAACACGTTATTTTTTCCTTCTTGGAGAGGCACGACCGTGCCTCTAGCGGAAGCAAACCATACCTCCACGAGAAGCAAATCCGTGCCTAGCGAAAGGGAAAAAAGGAAAACACATTTTTCCCTTTACCAAGAGGCATGGCCGTGCTTTTCGCGGAAGCAAATTCATGCCTCCACGAAAAGCAAATTCGTGTCTCTCACGAAAAAAAATAGTGCCTCTCGAAAAAGAAAAAGCGTGTTTTTGCCTCTAGCGGTAGCAAAACCGTGCCGCCACGAGAAGCAAATCCGTGCTTCTCACGGAAGGAAAAAAACGCTTGTCATGCAAAAAGAAATTAATCTTTTTTGTTCCATATCCTAGGAAAAACTGGGGGAAAGTGAAAAAGCCGAAAGAAACCAAAAAAACCCATTTTAAAGCAGAAAACATGTACAAAACAAATACGAATGAAGCGCCCACAACACGACACGTGACGGACGTTGAGACCAAGCCAAGTGACGTGCTCTCGACCCATCCAAGTGACCCGTGAGGAGGCTCCCAAACGAGTGCTTCTCAAATAGTTACTCCCCTCCCCCGTCTCTGCCCCTGCCTCTTGAGATTACTTGTAGCATCACGTAGATGGTACATGAGATTACTTGCTACGCACATGTGTTCTATCTAACGTGGCAATCTTAGAGCTCGTAGCGAGCCAACCTGTGGTTGGATGGTTACAGGGACAGTGGTATCTCCAACCCATCAGGGTACAAATCCTAGTGCTCGTATTATTTCTGGATTTATTTTAGGATTTTTGACGATGCACATTCAGTGGAAAGAGATGTTTCCGTCGAAGACGAGGTGCCTATGGTGACTTCATAAATCTCAAGATGATGTACCAGCTTAGTCTTTCAGAGGTTCTCGTCAAAATAGGGTGTGCGTGTGTGTTTATAGAGGTAAGTGTATGCACATGTATATAAACGCTTGCATCTGTACTGTGTTAAAAAATAATATTAGAATTAACAATAGGAGTAGTTAAGTCAGTCGTCAACCATTGTTGGTATGTTATACCCAGTCACCAAGCATTATTTAAAAATATTATTTAGTTTTTTTTAGGGATAAAAAAATATTATTATTATTTAGTTCAGATGTCGGAAGAGAGAGATATCGGATATCAAGGAAAATCAAACTTGTGGTTACGTGAGTGGACCCGGCACGCTGATGATGAAATGATGTGGCGCCAGCAGAACTTACAAATCCAAGAAAAGAATGTAGGTACATAAATGCATCCATGTCTAGTACACGCAAGGCCTTATATATGTGAAAGCGAAGCATATCGCCCAAAGAACTTATAATAATCTTGATTGTTCACCTAAACACAACTAACAGGTTTACACATATTCTCGTATTCGTCAGAGATCACTGACTTTTACAACGTTGAACTGGTCACTGTTTTCCGTTACTTGCACGCAATATCCACGAATTCAGTAAGTGCATGCAAATAAAGCTGCATTGCTACATGAATCACACAGCCTATCTCAAACTGCAAAATATTCAATGGAAAACCTCTTGCATATATCCCCTTAAAAAAATACACTGTCACAAAACAAACACACATCACCGTTGGCGGATCGCATTCTGTTTTGACAAGCCAAATCGCAATCCTTTATTTGGTCCCAATTTTAAATCTACGTAATAGGTTGATGTCTGAATAAAGCAAACAATAATATGGATAATATGTACTCCTCTCGTGCTTGAAAACAGGGCATGTAACTTTTGTTTGAAGTCAAATGATATGAAGTTTGACCAAATTTATAGAAAAAACTATCAATAATTATGAAATCAAATTAGTATCATTACTTGGTCACAACTATGTAGCGTTTTTTTTTTTTGCGTGGCACAATTATGTAGCGTTTGACTTCAAATAAAAGTTATATGCCTTTTTTGGCTCGTTTTTTTTAAATAATACATTTTTTTTAATAAATTTGAAAAATAATACACGGTTTTGATAAATTACAAAAATAGGATCCAGTCGGCTTAGGCTAAGCCGACTGGATCCAGTCGGCCATGGCGTAGCCGATTAGGTCCAGTCGGCTTAGGCTAAGCCGACTGGAACTAATCAGCTTAGCTCAAAAGCTGATTAGTTCCAGTCGGCTTAGCCTAAGCCGACTGGTGAACAGTAAAATCGAAAAAAATTCTAAAACATTTAAAAAAATTCTGAATTTTTTTTGGGACCAACATTGACAAAAGTTTGGAGTGCGTGCAAAAATTCAGCATTAAATAACATTCCGATTGGTCGTCCTCCCCTACGTGATTGAAAAGGAAAAAAAGGGTCCCGTTCCATGCGTTCGTGGGGAGACATACACAGACCTGTAAGTGGCCAGAATTTGACCTCTTCGTCAAGGACGATATTGACCTAGAGGCTGGAGCTTTACTACTATTTCCAGCCAAGAACAAGGTAACGTTTCCTTTTTCTCTCCCCACGTCCAATCGTTCTTGAGTTCATGTGCCTCCTTATTTTTTGTTGTAGGGCAACACACTGCAAGTGTTCGTCAATTTGTTAGTATCAATGCTTCAATTCTAACAGAGAATTTTCCGTAGGAACACATATCATCAATAAAGTATCAACTGCTAATACTGTAAAACTAGGGAACACTTTCAGGCCTTTTAAATCCATGCATTGTAACACTATGAACATTGTTCGCGCCAAAACACAGGGCTGGACTTAATTTATTGGATCTTCCTTTTCAATCACGTAGGGGAGGACGACCAATCGGTCGGCGGCGACTTGATAACCGCATGGAATAGGGATATTTGTGGAGTTTCTGCTCCTGAGCTCATTTGAGCTCGGTGAACAGTAAAATCCAAAAAAAATCAAAATCATTTCAAAAAATTCTGAATTTTTTTGGAGACCAACATTGACAAAAGTTTGGAGTGCGTGCAAAAATTCAGCACGAAATAACATTCCTACGAGGCGTGGCAAAAAAAACAAAATTGATACTCTGAAAATGCGCATTTTCAGAGTATCAATTTTGTTTTTTTTGCCACGTCTGATAGGAATGTTATTTAATGCTGAATTTTTGCACGCACTCCAAACTTTTGTCAATGTTGGTCCCACAAAAAATTCAGAATTTTTTTAAATGTTTTAGAATTTTTTTCGATTTTACTGTTCACCAGTCGGCTTAGGCTAAGCCGACTGGAACTAATCAGCTTTTGAGCTAAGCTGATTAGTTCCAGTCGGCTTAGCCTAAGCCGACTGGACCTAATCGGCTACGCCGTGGCCGACTGGATCCAGTCGGCTTAGCCTAAGCCGACTGGATCCTATTTTTGTAATTTATCAAAACCGTGTATTATTTTTCAAATTTATTAAAAAAAATGTATTATTTAAAAAAAATTAGCCCTTTTTTGGAGTCTTGGGGAGTATCATTTTTGCCTTGACGCAAAACTTGCACAACCACTCTTTTATAAATAGTATGTGGATTAACCTTTTTAGAACAAAGTATGTCGATTGACTGAACTATAATATCCAACGGGTACGATAATGATAACTCTCGTGTACCATTTTTTTGCGACTGAACTCTTGTGTACCATGTCCGTATCCACTTTTGTTAGGTGGCACATCTTGATCATAAAATTCGTCTGATATATGTAACTAGTCAGGCATGTGCTTACGTAATTGAACACCTACCAGGGAAACTATATGTGTACGAAAATATCTTTCAGGATTCCCACAGTAGTATCATTTTTTTTGAGCAAAACTTCCAATCTATTCATCAACTATCAAGGTAGTGCATAGAACACTAGGAGTGAAAAATACATGCTGGTCCGTAGATTACCTAGCGACGACTACAAGGACGGGACCGAGCCAAAGGCGCGCCGCCGTCATCGCCCCTCCCAAAACGGAGCCGAGCAAACCTTGTTGTAGTACATAGTCGGAAAGTCATCGTGCTAAGGCCCCATAGAACCAACGCACCAGAACAGTAACCGCCGCCGATGGAGAGAAGTGTAGATCAAAAGGAACCAACATGTAGACACACTAACACCGAAGAACGAAGAATGGATCCACGTGGATTCATTGAAGACAAACGCCGATCGGATCCCACGAGATCCACCGAAGACCAACCCCCACACGCCCTTCGGCGATGCTGAAAACACCACCGAAACATGGGCTAGGCGAGGAGGACCTTCTTTTTCATCTACAGATAGCCGCCACCGCCTCACATCTCTGAGCATGACACAAATCTTAAAAAAGCTCAAAAAAGCATCAAAAAAAGGAGTCCTCCCACCGGCAAGGGGTGAGATCCACCATGCCTCCATGGTCCTAAGACCACGGAAGACGAGGTAGACCGGCAGCAGCGCCGGCGATAGGCAGAAGTATCTTTCAAGAAACAAATTGGTGATAGAAATTCCAAGTATATATGTCCATAAGAGTAGCTTTTTGAATAGTAGCGAGCTAGGTAGTGGACGTGGTCGACTTCTCCGGATGATTTTGGAGATGAATATTAAGGTCCACTTTTTTTTTACGGTTTTGGGCATTTAAAACAAGTTGTCCTCTACTAAGCTTAGCTTATTCTAGAAGCCAACAAAAAAACATTCTTTAGAAGCCTAATAATCAAGTCTTATTTAGTAGGCTTATAAAAAAAATGGCTGGGCTTTTAGAATAAGCTGAGTGGAGGGCAGCTTATTCCAGCTTATTCTAAAGCCATCAAAAAACTGGCCCTGAGGTAATTTAGGGGTTTGTATTCATACTTTCCATGTTTTTCCTGGAAAACACGGTGTTATCTGAAGGAAAGAAATGACCATATTTAACTGCTACTCACTCGTCCAAGATATCTAATGTCAGCTAGGCACACGCATCAAGTTACTTAGTGGAGCAGACATGGACATTACATTAAGCAAACTTAAAAAGTTGGACCATCAACTAAGTCCTAGCAGCCAGCAGAGATTACTCTAATCGGTTGGTAAGTTCCTCTCAATTGTACTTGACTTGTTCTATTAACTCACATGCAAGTTCATGGCTTCCTGCATATCGCCACCCTATTGCTTGCGCCATCTTCTCTGTTAATCTGGGGGTATTTAAGCACATACATCCATGTCTCCAAAGACAAAGAAACTCACAATGGCATCCTCCACCTCCTCACTCTATCTTATTAGCATCCTTCTTGCTCTGGCCTCATGGCAGGCCACTACATATGATCCTAGCCATCTTCAAGACTTCTGCATCGCTGACATGAAGTCCCCTGCACTAGTAAAAAAAGGCCCATTTGTCCCGGTTCCAGAGGCCCATTTGTCCCTGTTCTGGAACCGGGACTAAAGGGTCGGGACTAAAGCCCAAAACCTTTAGTCCCGGTTCGCTTACGAACCAGGACCAAAGGGGCTCCACGTGGCCACTGCGGTGAGCCCAGGCAGGAGGACCTTTCGTCCCGGTTGGTCATACCAACCGGGACCAAAACGCATCCACGCGTCAGCATCTGGCAGGAGCTGGGGTTTTTTTTTGAAAGGGGGGGTTTAGGGGGTTTTGGAGGGTTAATTTAGGGGTTTCATATTGTGTTAGATAGCTAATAGAGAGAAGTGTCCTCTCTTTCTCCGTGCTTGGTCGACGGTAGCTACTATAGAGAGAACTCGACACGCTAGCTAGTAAGCAAATGAAGGAACCATTAAGTACACAAGATCGTCATGAACATATACAGAGAGAAGTGATCGACCTCTCTTTCTCCGAGAGATTGGTCGAACAACAAGTTTTCGTATATCTATCCTACGCTACTAGCTACATATATACAATATAAGATCTCTTACAATCCCTAACATCTAATGTCAAATTCCAGATGGTATTCTCTGGCTTTATTTATGACGTGGTCAAGAAAGAATCCCGCCAATTCCTCTTGAATTGCTCGTATGCGATCATGTGGTATGAGTTCATCCCACATCTGCCACATCTAATTTGAAGAAGGGGGTCAATACATATATATGAATGAAACTCAACACAAATCATGGTAATAAAATAAAATTGTGAATATTATTGCTTACGCACTTGAAATTGTTTTTCAGAGTAGCCCCGCTTAGGGGTCGTCACGTTGTAGATGAACTCGCAAACGTAGTATCCACAAAAATCATTCCCGGTTTCTTGCCACAAGCACTTTATGAGAAATAGAGTTCAATCAAACTGATAATCAAGCATGATAAATGTTATTGATGAAACTAGAATCAATCGGAGATGCGCGGAACTAGCTAGTAGTACTTACTTTCGGGTGTGTAAATCGCAGCTCCCTCGGCAGTGCCGGAACAATTGCGGTGAACTCTTTCCAAACCCTGGCAGACAAAGAAAATAATTACTTGATATCAGGAAATGAACAAAGTTGTCGATATGATGCGATAATGATCGATTGAACTTACTTCTGGAGCATTTCAGTCATGTCCGCATATTTCTGGGGATCGTTTCGTTTCGAGTCTAAGACGATTACTACTCCCCGCTCAAGCTTAATCTCTAGCAGAATAAAGTGGAACCTGCGCACGCATGCATAACTCATCAATTACATTACTATAACCTCGAGTAATAAGGGAAACCGAATATGCACAAGACAGTAACACTCACTTGAAGTTGTAAGGAAAGAGTATTGTCTCTTTGTTTTGATTTTTAAGCAAAGATTGTAGCAAGTTGTCCTCGGTTTGTGTGACATTGTTTTTAACCGTAAACTCATGTATGATATTTGGGTTAATGAACCCAATGTCATAGATTTGTGCTTTTCTGCATTCGACGATCTTCAATCTACATAATATAGTGAGGATAATTATATATACATGCAATGAAAGAGCTGAGCTATATATAGAGACTTAATTACAGAAGTAGTACTTACAGACAGTAGCAAATCAAGATTGTTTTGTCGAGGGCCTTTTGATTGTATAACTGGAATAACTCGTCAAATTCAACAGACAACTGATCCATTCCAACGAGGTCGTGCTCCTCTTTAATTCTCAGCGTCAAAGTATCCCTCCCAGACTCGCTGCAGGTTTTCATGTACCATTCATGGAATTTTCGCATCATCGTTGTTAGAGGAGGATGATCAGGTTTGACGAGACGCTGCCCGTACCGGTAACTGAATTCGTCCACCCCCAACGGCTCAAACTATACATCATCTCTCAGGTAATCACCAGGATTGGTACCGGGCACCATCCCCGGATGATTAGCGATGATATGGCTAGACACCTTGAGCGGGGGGCACGATTGGTTCGCCTGTTCGCCGAGCTGGGGAATTTTTTCCCACTTCTTCGTTTTGCTAACCTTGCATCACTGGAAGTACTTCCCGACTGTCGCGCATCTTGATATGTCTTTTTAATACAGCGGACAAATTTGGAATCCGGCGGAGGCGGTGGTGGTCGCTTCAGGGCATCGATAGTGCGCTTCACTTTCACCGGATCTAGCTTCTCCTTCGGAGGTGGAGTTTTCTTTGCAAAATGGTCCCTCACTTGGGCACGACATATCTCCTCGTTTTCAGACTCGGTCCTCTCATATGGTAACTTTTCCAGAGGCTTGAGAGATGGACCGTATCTGAATTGCCTCCCGCCTCTGCTTGTACTGCTAGCCGCCGGACCGGCGGCGTCTCTCTTCCATCATTGCTTACAAGGCGGAGAAGGAGGCGGAGTGCTCCGACGCACCGGAGGAGCCGGAGCGGCGGCGTCTGTCTTCCGCCGTTGCCGACGAGGCGGATGAGGAGACGGACTGCTCCGATGCGCCGGAGTAGGCGAAGGAGGAGGCGGAGTGCACTCACGCGTCGGAGGAGCCGAAGAAGGAGGCGGGGTGCCCTGATCACTCGCTGGAGGAGGAGGAGGAGGAGGCGGAGTGCCCTGACTCGCCGGAGGAGGAGGAGGAGGCGGAGGTGTCCAGTTTGGAAGCTTGATGTACTCCTTCTGCCATAGACATGTACTCCTGAGAGCACGAACCAGCTGATTCTCCCCTTCACCTGTAGAGTGGTCAAGCTCGAGCTCCTCAAATCCCTCCATTACTTCATCCACCATCACAACAGCATAGCCATGTGGAATCGGAAGGCAGTGAAAAGTTCCGTTGGGTTGAGGAGGTCCAACAGAGCCGACAGCCGCCTTGAAAGTGAGGTTCCGGTATTTCGTCATAAGCTCGCAATGTTGAGCCTCCGTGATAGTATCCACGGGGTAGCTAGGAGCCGTGAAGTCAGGCTGAACAGGCTCCGTGGAAGCCACGCTGCTTCTCCGCTGAGATGGCGGGGTAGCTTCTGGGGTAGCTTCGTGCCGCTCAGATGGTTGGCCGGCAGCTCGCTGGCTCTCAAGTTCCTCTAGCTTTTGTAGGCTTGCACTGATCTTCTGCATGTCGCTCAGCTCCGCTTTCCACTTTCTCTCCCGGCTTCTGTAACCGCCTGCGTCGGGAAACCCAACCTTCCACGGAACGGAGCCTGGTGTGCCTCGTGTTCGTCCAGGGTGCTCAGCATTCCCTAGGGCCACAGTCAGCTTGTCCTTCTCTCTGTCGGGAATGAACGTCCCTTCCTGCGCTGCGGTGATATACTTCTGAAGCTTCGTGACGGGTATTGCAAGTTGCGCGTCCGTCCAACGGCACTTCCCTGTTTCAGGGTCCAAAGTTCCCCCAACCCCGAAGAACCAAGTCCTTGAACGGTCTGGCCAGTTCAATGTCTCTGGTACGACCCCTTTAGCAATCAGGTCATTCTCAGCTTTGTCCCACAACGGCCGGGCTTTGAGGTAGCCACCTGACCCCGTGTGATGGTGATACTGCTTCTTTGTAGCATTGTTCTTGTTTGTCTCTGACATTTTCTTACTCTTGTCCGATGTCTTGTAGGCCACAAATGCGGGCCAGTGATCTCTTATCTTCTCAAATCGGCCGATGAATTCTGGAGTCTCCCCTTTGTCGACAAACTTTGATTTCAACTCATTCTTCCACCTCCTGAATAGATCTGCCATCTTCTTAAGAGTACACGCCTTGACCAGTGGCTCTATAACTGGCTTATTCGGATCCTCCTCTGGCGGTAGGGTGAAATTTGTCTTTAACGCGGTCCAAAGATCATATTTCTGTCTATCGGTGACATAATCACCTTCAGGGACGTCGTCGTCCTTAGGCTTATTCCATTGCTTGATGCTGATCGGGATGTTGTCCCTAACAATAACTCCGCACTGAGCAGTAAATGCGTCCTTGGTCCGCTTGGGTTCAATCGGTAGGCCATCATCCGCGAGTGCTGTGATCGTGAACCTTTCATCCTTGCGTAACCTTCTCTTCGGGCCTCGTCTCGTTACCGAACTTTGGCTCGATCCGGAGGGCTATAAAAGAAGAAAGAAGAGTTAATATATGTACATACCAAAACAATTAATGCATCAATTAGCTAGTTCAGCACAGGCTTAATTAATATATATACCTCGCCAGACTTTGCAACAGCTCCCTCCTCCGTTCGGTCACCGGAGCCGTCATAATGGTCTCCTTCTTCCTCCGGCATTCGGTCACCGAAGCCATCATGATCATGTCCTTCCTCCTCCATTGTTCGATCACCGGAGCCGTCATCCTCTCCTTCTAGACCATCAGTTTCGTTGAGATACGACAAGACATCACGTCCGGTGAGGATTATGTCCCCCAACACCTGTTCTGATTCCAAGTCTCTTTGATCCATAGTTTCTGCAAATATTACAACATGGCAATTAATATACAAACATGAATGTCCGACGTCCGGACCGTCTCTCTCATGAATGTCCGACGTCCGAACCGCCTCTCTCATGAATGTCAAACAAGGGATTCTCTTAACCTTTAAGGGATTTAACAAAATGGCGTCATTCTCAATGTGCAGAAAATGGTCCATATTTTTCCTGATCTCATCTACCCTTCTATATGTCACGTTGTCTAGTGTCAAAGGATTCAAGAAAACCAAGGCTTCATCATTAGCCGGAAGTAACAGGCGCATAATGGTACGAAGCTCTCCAAAATTGTTTTGGAACAGAGTCCCGGATAGGATAATTAATTAGCTTTTTGGTACGAAGTTCAGCAAGAGCCTTCCAAATATCGCTATTTGGAAGGCCTTTGCTGAAATTCGTACCAAAAAGCGAATTATTCTATCCGGGACTCCATTCCAAAACAACTTCGAAGAGCTTCGTAGCATCATATGCATGTTACTTCCGGCTAATGATGAAGCCATGGATTTCTTCAATACTTTGACAGACAACGTGACATATAGAAGAATATATATATAGATGAGATCAGAAAAAAATTGGATCAACTTGTGCACATCCATAATGGGGGCATTCTTGATAAATCTATGTTACCGGAGTTTTCTTCATTTAACTTGGTAAATTTGGGTGGCCTCGACAACGCTTCTAGGGTTTGGGGTGGCCTCGACAACACTTCTAGGGTTTGGGGTGGCTTCGACAACGCTTTTTCAGTCCCGGTTTGGCGAGAGGGGGTTGATCGATCGACGTCCCCCCTCATGTTGGAGAGTTACCGGAGTTTTCTATGAACAAAAAAAATACTACCTATCACATCTCAGTCCCGGTTTGGGTGGACTCGACCCCATGTTGAAGAGTTACCGGAGTTTTCTATGAACAAAAAAAAATACTACCTATCACATCTCAGTCCCGGTTTGGGTGGACTCGAGTGTTTGGTCGGGCGAGAGGGCGTTGATCGACGTCCCCCCTCATGTTGAAGAGTTACCGGAGTTTTCTATGAACAAAAAAATACTACCTATCACATCTCAGTCCCGGTTTGGGTGGACTCGAGTGTTTGGTTGGGCGAGAGGGGGTTGATCGACGTCCCCCCTCATGTTGAAGAGTTACCGGAGTTTTCTATGAACAAAAAAAATACTACCTATCACATCTCAGTCCCGGTTTGGGTGGACTCGAGTGTTTGGTCGGGCGAGAGGGGGTTGATCGACGTCCCCCCTCATGTTGAAGAGTTACCGGAGTTTTCTATGAACAAAAAAAAAATACTACCTATCACATCTCAGTCCCGGTTTGGGTGGACTCGAGAGTTTTCTATTAAAAACATACATTTTCTTTGCATATTCTTTGCATATGAAAAAACATACATTTTCTTTTTTTCTTAAATGTAACTTTTGCATATATATATGAACATACATACACAATTTTTTTCTAAAAATGCACATATGAACATATACAGAGAACATACATACATAAAACTTTTCTAAAAATGTAACTTTTGCATATATGAACATATACAGAGAACATACATACATACATTTTTCTAAAAATGCAAAAAAAATCATCATATGAACAAAAAAAATTATATGAACAAAAAAAAGCATACATCATCTATCATCAACATCATCATATCTGTCATCAACATCATCTAGCTAACAATCATCAACATCATCATATCTAACAATCATATGAACAAAAAAATGTATATGAACAGGGGAGGATGACAGGGAGGAAAGGGGGCCGGCCGGACCGTAGCGCGGGCCGGCCGGACCGTAGCGCGGGACGGCGCGGACCGTCGGTGAGGGCTCGGGGCACGGTGCCGGCGTCGGGGGTAGGGGCGCGGCGACGGCGTCGGGCGCGTCGGCGAGGGCTCGGGGCAGGGGCGCGGCGACGGCGTCGGGGGCAGGGGCGCGGCGACGGCGACGCCAACGATGGGGCAGGGGCGACGACGGCGTCGGGGGCAGCGACGGCGAGGGGTCGGGGCAGGGGCGCGGCGACGGAGTCGGGGGCGGCGACGGCGACGCCAACGATGGGGCAGGGGCGACGACGGCGTCGGGGGCAGCGACGGCGACGGCGGGGCAGGGGCAGCCTGGCGGCGTCGTCGGAGAGATCGAAGAACTGAATGGAAATTTTCACAAGTGCTGCTTATATACACGAAGCATTGGTCCCGGTTGGTGGCACCAACCGGGACCAGGGACCAATGTGGTCCCGGTTGGTGCCACCAACCGGGACCAAAGGTCAGTTTTCAACAGCCCAAAGGGCGGGAAACAGGGAGCATTGGTCCCGGTTGGTGCCACGAACCGGGACCAAAGGGTGGTGCTTCCCGGGGCCAAATTTTAGTCCCACCTCGCTAGCTGAGAGAGCTCGAGAGTGGTTTATAAGCGCTGCTGCGCACACCCTCTCGAGCTCCTCTCAACTGCAGGCTTCCGGCCCTAATCTGTCACTGCCTGTGGGCCTATTGGGCCTTGTGCGGGCCTGAATCCTGGCACAACAAGCTGGTTGGGTTTCTAGTCGTATTCAGGCCGTGGTGGCCCAGTAGGTGGCATTTTTTTAAAATCCAGTTTTTTTTTTGTTTTTTGCTTTACTTATTTTATTTTGTTCCTACTTACTGTTTTTCAGTGATTCTTTTTGCTTTTAGGTCACAAAAATTATAAACTTTCTGATAGTGCCATTAGTTTTCAAATTTGAATAGTTTAAATTTGATTTTTTTTGAAATTTGTGTGAATCACTAGTTTGTGAATAACCTTACTAAAAAAATGGATTTTTGAGTGATTCTTTTTCCTGCTATTTAATATTACTGTGTTTTATCATTATATTCAATTTGGTAAGTTTTAGGTTATTTTAAATTTCTGTTTTAATCAAAAACAGATTTGGTTATTTTAGTTTGCTATTAAAGTTTCTAACAAAAAAATTCTTTATGAAAAATCTTTTTGCTTTTAATGTTTTGAACACAAAATACTTTGATAATTTTAGTTTCATAAATTTTATATAATTTTAGTTTCAAAAATACTAGAGGTTTATAAAAGCTTTTTAGTTGATTCCTTTTGCTATTAGAGTTTTATAAAAGCTTTTTAGTTGATTCTTTTTGCTATTGAAGAATATTATAGTTTTGTTTTAGTTGATCATAACAGAATATTTTAATTGATTATTTTTAGTTTATTCTTTTTGCTATTAGAGTTTCATAAAAGTTTTCTAGTTCATTCTTTTTGCTATTAGTTCATTCTTTGAGCTAAATGACCCTGAAATTGAAAAGCACTACAAATGAACTCTGAAAAGGTTGAAAGTTGGCACGATATCATCATTTCACCCACATAGCATGTGCTAAAAAGTTGAGAGGGTTACGGCAAAAACTGGATGCACTTCGTGTACAAAATAGACAATCTCTTTCGAAGTATCAGGTTTTCGGACGAAAACTCATCTGTTACAAAGGGATTTCATTTTTTTGAACTTATTTGAACTCCAGACTTTTTGTGTGTTCAAAATGCACCATTCAAAGCCACATCATCAATTTTCAACCCTTTCTGACTTCATTTGGTATTTTTCATGCATTTACTGAATTTTTTGAGCTAAATGACCCTGAAATTGAAAAGCACTACAAATGAACTCTGAAAAGGTTGAAAGTTGGCATGGTATCATCATTTCACCCACATAGCATGTGCTAAAAAGTTGACAGGGTTACGGCAAAAACTGAATGCACTTCGTGTACAAAACGGACAATCTCTTTCGAAGTATCAGGGTTTTGGACGAAAACTCGTCTGTTACAAAGGTATTTCATTTTTTTGAACTTATTTGAACTCCAGACTTTTTGTGTGTTCAAAATGAACCATTCAAAGCCACATCATCAATTTTCAACCCTTTCTGACTTCATATGGTATGTTTCATGCATTTACTGATTTTTTTAAGCTAAATGACCCTGAAATTGAAAAGCACTACAAATGAACTTTGAAAAGGTTGAAAGTTGGCATGGTATCATCATTTCACCCACATAGCATGTCATAAAAAGTTGAGAGGGTTACGGCAAAAACTGGATGCACTTCGTGTACAAAACGGACAATCTCTTTCGAAGTATCAAGGTTTCATACGAAAACTATTCTGTTACAAAAGGCATTTCATTTCTTCACATGTGACTGCAGTGATATTGTAGATCATATTGTAGATCAAAGGCATCATCATACTAGTTGTGGAGAGAAAGTTTTCACTTTTTCTTCGCTTGTGTCCTTTGCATATTGCGCCGTAACCATGGATAATCTTCATCGTTTAACAGGGTGCTTGGGTCAGCCTTGACTTTGAAGGGAGGAATTTCATGAAATTTTCATAATCTTCGGACATGTCTGTCTTGCCCTCCAATCCCACGATGTCTCTTTTTCCTGAAAGAACTATGTGGTGCTTTGGCTCATCGTATGATGTATTCGCTTCCTTATCTTTTCTTTTTCTCGGTTTGGTAGACATGTCCTTCACATAGAAAACCTGCGCCACATCATTGGCTAAGACGAATGGTTCGTCTGTGTACCCAAGATTGTTCAGATCGACTGTTGTCATTCCATACTGCGGGTCTTCCTGTACCACGCCTCCTGACAGATTGACCCATTTGCACTGAAACAAAGGGACCTTCAAATCATGTCCATAGTCAAGTTCCCATATGTCCACTATGTAACCATAATATGTGTCCTTTCCCCTCTTGGTTGCTGCATCAAAGCGGACACCGCTGTTTTGGTTGGTGCTCTTTTGATCTTGGGCGATCGTGTAAAATGTATTCCCATGTATCTCATACCCTTTGTAAGTCAATACAGTCGAAGATGGTCCCCTGGCCAACGAGTACAGCTCATCAGAAACAGTGTTGTCACCCATGAGACGTGTTTGCAACCAACTGCCGAAAATCCTGATGTGTTCATATGTAATCCAGTCGTCACACTGCTCTGGGTGTTTGGAGCGCAGAATATTCTTGTGTTCATCGACATACGGGGTCACCAAGGTAGAATTCGGTAGAACTGTGTAGTGTGCTTGAGACCAAGAATGCCCGTCCCTACATATTATTGAGTCCGCTCCTAGCGTGCCTTTTCCAGTCAGTCTCCCGTCATACCACGATTGAGGGAGACCAATCTTCTTAAGGTCAGGAATGAAGTCAACACAAAACCCAATGACATCCTCTGTTTAATGGCCCATGGAGATGCTTGCTTCTGGCCTAGCGCGGTTACGAACATATTTCTTTAAGACTCCCATGAACCTCTCAAAGGGAAACATATTGTGTAGAAATACAGGGCCCAGAACGACAATCTCATCGACTAGATGAACTAGGACGTGCGTCATGATCTTGAAGAAGGATGGTGGGAACACCAGCTCGAAACTAACAAGACATTGCACCAAATCACTCCTTAACCTTGGCAGGATTTCTGGATCGATCACCTTCTGAGAGATTGCATTGAGGAATGCACATAGCTTCACAATGGCTAATCGAACGTTTTCCGGTAGAAGCCCCCTCAATGCAACCGGAAGCAGTTGCGTCATAATCACGTGGCAGTCATGAGCCTTAATTTCTGGAACTTTTTCTCTGCCATATTTATTATTCCCTTTATATTCGACGAGAAGCGAAACGGGACCTTCATACTGAGCAGGCAACCAAAGAAGATTTCCTTCTCTTCTTTGGTAAGAGCGTAGCTGGCAGGACCTTCATACTGCTTTGGATGCATGCCGTATTTTTCATGCACACGTTGCTGTTCCTCCCGTGCCTCCGGTGTATATTTTGTCTTCCCATACACTCCCAAGAAGCCTAGCAGGTTCACACAAAGATTCTTCGTCACGTGCATCACGTCGATTGCAGAGCGGACCTCTAGGTCTTTCCAATAGGGTAGGTCCCAAAATATAGATTTCTTCTTCCACATGGGTGCGCGTCCCGCATCGTCAGTCGGAACAGATAGTCCGCCAGGACCCTTTCCAAAGATTACTTGTAAATCATTGACCATATCAAGTATGTGATTACCAGTACGGAGGGTGGGCTTCTTCCGGTGATCTGCCAATTTGAAATGCTTTCCTTTTTTTCGACATTCACTACTGGAATCAGGGTCTTTGCCGTCTGCCATAGCAGACGGCAAAGGCCTGCCTGGTGGACGGCAAAGCCATTGCCGTCCGCCAGCAGACGGCGAACAGTCCGGCCGAACAGCTGCCGGTAAAGGCCTCTTTGCCGTCTGCTGGCAGACGGCGAAGACCTTTGCTTCTTTGCCGTCTGCCAGCAGACGGCAAAGAGCTGCAGCTGACGTCAGCTGACGTCAGGCGTCAGCTGGGCCAACGCAGACTCTTTGCCGTCTGCCAGCAGACGGCAAAGAAGCAAAGGTCTTCGCCGTCTGCCAGCAGACGGCAAAGAGGCCAAATAGGCCAGCCCAGGTTGCACAGGCTGCTGCCACGTGGCCTCTTTGCCGTCTGCTAGCTGACGGCAAACCTCTTTGCCGTCTGCTAGCTGACGGCAAAGTGGCTATATTGCCACTGTTTTTTTTCTTAAATTCAATCAATTTCACAGATATATATATATATATATTCATTTCAAAATATTTCAACAAGTACATATAGCCAACATATCCCTGCCATATGGATATGATCATCCAACACATATATACACCAAATGAAAAGTCCAACATATCCAACAATTAAGCAAAAGGTCCATATAGTTTCATCCATACATACATATATAGGTAGCAAGTTTCACATTGTTCATCCTACAAAATCACAACAAAAAGGAAGGACAAGGAGAAGAGTAGACTCCAACGCAAGCTTCCGTGATCTGAAGCCAATCTGCAAAATGGGAAAGAAGAAAGTTAGAAGAAGAAGAAGACTAGAAGAAGAAGAAGAAAAATAAGAAGAAGAAGACTAGAAGAAGAAGAAGAAAAAGAAGAAGAAGAAGAAGAAGAAGAATAAGATTTTTTCTTCTCTTTCTTTTTCTTCTTCTTATTGCTTACTTGTGTCATTTTAGAGCTAACCTAGGTAAATAGGCCATTTTTGACCTAAATATGCTAAGTATGTTATAAATGAACTAAATAAGCTAAGTATAGGTCATTTCAGAGCTAACCTAGGTAATTATGCCATTTTTGAGCTAATTAAGCATATTAAGTCATTTTGGAGCTAAATAGGTCATTTCTTAAGCATATCATGTCATTTTTGAGCTAGCTAAGCATATTGAGTCATTTCGGAAAAATAAATGCTAAGTATAGGTCACTTTAGAGCTATCCTAGGTTAAATAGGTCATTTGTGAGCTAATTAAGGTTATTATGTCATTTTTGAGCTAGCTAACCATATAAATTCATTTTTGGAGGAATAAATGCTAAGTATATGTCATTTTAGAGCTTTCCTAGGTTAAATAGGTCATTTTGGAGCTAAATAGGTGATTTCTTAAGCTAAGCTAAGTATAGGTCATTTGAGAGCTATCCGTGGTAAAATTGGTCATTTTGGAGCTAATTAAGGTTATTATGTCATTTTGGAGGAAATAATGCTAAGTACAGGTCATTTTAGAGCTAAATATGTCATTTCTTAAGCTAAGCTAAGTATAGGTCATTTGAGAGCTATCGATGGTTAAATTTGTCATTTTGGAGCTAAGTAAGGATATAATGTCATTTTCGAGGAAACTAAGCTAAGTATACGGCATTTTGGAGATAAATAGGTCATTTCTTAAGCTAAGTACGCATTTGTTATGCTAAACACTTGCGAAAACTTACCGTCATCACGGAGGTCAAGTTGTAGGTGTAGTTGTAGGACCGGTCGCGCCAGTGGCTGACGGAGGAGGATCGGTCGATGCTTGTCGGGAGTTATGCTGCACCAAAGATCATTTCCAATGTATCGTTAGCATGATGCAACTCAAATGTGAAGACTAGTAACTAATGACCATTCAAATGAAACTCACCGTGCCCGCCGGAGCAATGACTGGCATCGGCGGAGGGGTCGTGCCGGTCTTCTCGCACAGGGTCTGCACATTTGGTTTTGACGAGTCAGTCATATTAGATACTACTGTAAGGAACATTACGTGCATGATTTGGCTAATATGCAGAAGAAACTTACCACGAACATCTCGTATAGGGCCCGGTTAGCCATCATGTTCCGGTTCCTCTCCTCCTCCAACGCATTAGCCGTCCTGTCCTCAAGCTCCCTCTCCCTCTCCGCCGCCTGCCGGTCCCTCTCCTCTAGAAGCGCCTGGGTTTTCGCTCTCTCTGCCTCAATAGCAGCCTGCAACACCACTCGTTACCATTGTAATCATCGACGGCCGCACACACAATGTAATGAAGGAAAGGTATCTGAGTCCGTATAACTAACCTTGAATTCGAGCTCCACTGGTCGTGCACGAGGCAATATCTCAGGATCGGAGCTGGTATGGCGCTTCTTGATCTGCGGGAGAGTGCTACTACAACGTATCAGTCCATTCCCAATGGCTAACGAGCCATGCTGCCTCCCGCCACCAGATATCATCACCAGCTCTGGATCAAGAGGTTGCTGGCTCGGGTTAAAGTCCGGCCCTTTCCTCGCCTTCCCCTCGTCTCTGTACCTCACAAGCTTGTGGTGGGAGGCGCGGTTGCTGAATTTATCTGGATCATCGAGGTCAGACTCAGAGAATGCCTTGGCCTTCTTGTACGAGACAGTATTGGACATGGCATAGAGGTCGAACAGCTCTGGCACTGGAGCCTTGTTCTCTCACGCCTAAAAGAGAGGAACAGAGTATTAGTTGAGGGCTCAAGCTAGCATGAAGAATAAATTTGCATGAATCATGAAGCAAACCACATACCCAGTTTTCCCCGTACCGATGTAGGTTGACGCTGCCTAGATGGTGTGGGACACCTTTCATTTTGCCACGCTTGTCCTTTGCAGTGTCGTGGGTGGAGCGCCATTGGGGAGAGCACCACGTACTCATCCACCAATGCCTCCCAACAGTCCATCCTATCCGCACACCATCTCGGGGGCACCTAAGTTAAGCAAGAGAAATTTGAGCGCTACGCCTACGAATCAAATCAAGGAAACTAAGTACAAGGCCTTAAGAATAGGTAATTACCTTCATGTACTTCTCCTTACTCAGAAACTTGACGCGGCACTTCTCTCTTGCCCTCCTAATACCAGCTGAGGCGAAGTAGTCTCGAACAGCCTACGTCCGAGCCTCGTGCCGAAAGTTTTGAAGTAGGCGCCTGCACTCGTTGTCGATAACCCGAGCCGCGGCCTCCTCCTGTCCCTCAACACACCTGTAGAAGGTCTGCAATAAAACAAGAAAACACGGATTAGTACAATCACTAGGGTTGCCAATCAAAGAAGGAAACACAACATAGACGGCAAAGGAGAAATTACCCAAAACGTCTGGATCACAATGTCGGCCACCTTGTGGCACTCGACATCGCCGATCCTATGCCCCGGCGGGGCCGGGGCAGCCAAGTAGTGCTCCCAGGTCATTCCTAGCTCTCGAACCCGGCCCTCACCGGGCAATGTGACCCATCCCGGGAAGCTCTGGCGACAAATCACACCAAGGACACTGTTGGGCCTGCGGACATGAGGCTCGTGTGTCCAAGACCTGCAGTATGACAAGGCCAACGCATTAGATATTCGAAGAACGTGAAGGCAAAAGGTTAAAAAAGAGTAAATGCACTTACTTGTCCCCGTTAGGCGCAATCAACCACCTCTGGTCGGGGGTCGCCGGGGTGGGCGGGAGCTTTGTACCACCACGCTGGTAGACTTTACGCCCCTCAACCCACTCACCCTCGCTATAGCTATCAGAACTATAGCCACCCTCAGCACGGCCACTCGACTCCGTCGAGTCCGCCCATGGGTTCCGCTGCGACTCAGCGTGATCCCTGCTGAGCTCCGGAGTCTCGTGGGACGGAGTCTCGTGGGACGAAGGCTCGTCGGCCCGAGGCTCGTCGGCCGTAGGCGCGTCTGCCATAGGCTCGTCGGCCCGAGGTTCGTGGACCGGAGTCCGAGACGGGTCCACCTCAGGCGGCTCCATCTCAGACGGAGCACTCCTGTGGTCGGGTGAATCAGCTGGGGGTGGCGGCGAGGAAGGCGTAGTAGCAGCCTTCCTACCTCTCCCGCCGCCACGTCCACCTCTACCAGCCTTCTTCCCCCCCCGACCTCTCCCGGCCGAAGAAGAAGCGACCGCCGATGGTGTCTGCATACTGAGATCCAGCGCTCTTCGGAGGCTATGGGGTGGAATGGAACTACCCCTCCCACCACGCGTCGAGGTAGGAGCCTCGGAGCGCTCTCGGCCCGCGCCCACCATCTGTCAACACCTGCAATGACAAAGAGTAAACGAAATTAGTACAACATAAAAAGAATGAATACCTGACATGAATAATATGTATATAATTTAAGTGTATCATCATCATGAACATAATAAAAAATTGAATACCTAAAAAATTGAATACTTAATTTAAGTGTCGGGGTGTCGGGGTGTCGGGTTCGTGGTGTTGGGGTGTCGTGTCGGGGTCGGGGTGTCGGGGTGTCGTGTCGGGGTCGGGGTGTCGGGTCGGGGTGTCGTGGTGTCGGGGTGCCGTGTCGGGGTCGGGGTGTCAGGTCGGGGTAGGGGTGTCATGTCGGGGTCGGGGTGTCGGGGGTGTTGTGTCTGGGTGTCGTGGTGTCGGGGTGTCAGGGGTGTCGGGGTGTCGGGGTCAGGGTGCCGTGTCGGGGTCGGGGTGTCGGGGTCGGGGTGCCGTGTCGGGGTCGGGGTGTCTGGTCGGGGTCGGGGTGTCGGGGTGTCGGGGTGTCCTTTTCTTTTATTTCCTATCTTTCTTCTACTTCTTCTTCTTTCCTTTTTCTTCTTCTCTTCTTCTTTCCTTTTTCTTCTCCTAAATCTTACTCCTATTACCTAAACTAGTAAACGTGCACGTGCACCGCACGTCTTGTGAAGAAGACTTGATTTGCTCTCTCCTAACCTCTCTCTCTAAGGCTATAAGACATGGTTTGCTCTCTCCTAAACTCTCTCTCTAAGGCTATAAGACATGGTTTGCTCTCTCCTAACCTCTCCCTCTAAGGGGATAAGGGCGGAGACAGTTTGCCCCCTCCCTTTGTCATCAAGATAGTGGGTCCTTGCCTCCTCGACGCCACCCCAAAATAATATACCGTGCTCTCCTCCCACCTTCGTCGTGTTGTAGTGAACCCAAAAATTATTGATAACTCACCGTTCATCTCATATTTCTCTCTTATGGGGGAAACTACAATCTATTTATTGTTTATGTTGGGAAGCAGACAAAAATAGTCCAGCTGGGTTATGCTGTTCACTGCCTATTTTGAGCTCCAGAAAGACAGAATAAGACAGCTCCAGTCATAGTACCAGTATATGCTCAATGATCCACAAAATGATGTAACCAAGGGCATATGTGGTTCCCAGCCACAGTTTGTTATGCCAAACCATAGGCTAGTCACAGATTTTTAGGTATGTGTCTAATATGCATTATAAACATTGCTGCACTTTAATATGGCTTTCTGTCACAAACTTTTGACTTTTTGCTTAATCTTCCATGCTTGTGGCCTGTTTTTCTTACTCACACATCTGTAGCAAACTGCACTTTGCCTTAGCTTAGTTCTGGCAAGCTATAAATGATACATGTTGTGCCAAACTTTGCAAATTAGACATTGTTCCTTAAAATATTGTGGTGTTTCATGATACTATTAGCTTTGTAAAAATAGGAAGAAAAAAAAGTAAAGAATATATGCTGCAATAATAAACAATAAATGCTCTATGTTCTGAGGAAGACAAATATAAAATCTATATTAGATTAAAGGTGTTGAACCTAGCAAATCGACAAGGGGATGTATCGTTTTATCCGTGAACAAGATGAATCACAGGCTTCCAAGTATTAAAACCAAAATAAATCTCAAATCCTACAAGTTAAAAATTGTGAACCCAATTGGTCGTCAATCCACCAAATACTAAGCTCTCACTGTGTGCTACATGAAATAAGCATGGCACCAGGTTTATCTAACTAATACAAAAAAAAGAACAGGGGAGGAGGGGGGCTTACCTTCCGGTGGCTGCGGGTGGGGGGAGGTGGCTGCGGGGAGGAGGATGGCTGCGGGTGGGGGGGAGCTGGCGCCGGCGACGGTGCGGCTCCGGCGGCGGGGCGGGGCGACGCGACGCGGCGCGGCTCCGGCGATGGGGCGGGGCAGGGCGGCCGCCGCAGCCTGGGTCCGCTGGGCGGGGCGACCGGCGATGGGGCGGGCTCCGGGGGGCGGGGGGCGGTGCGGGGTCGGGGGCGGTGCGGGGTCGGGGTCGGGGTGTCAGGTCGGGGTCGGGGTGTCGGGTCGGGGTCGGGGTCGGGGTGTCGGGTCGGGGTCGGGGTCAGGGTTTTTCCTCTTTTTTTCTTTTCTTCTTCTTCCTCTTCTTCCTTTTCTTCATTTTCTTCCTTTTTTTCCTTCTTCTTCTTCTTCTTCCTCCTTTCCTTTTTCCTCTTCTTCTTCTCCTCCTCTCCTCTTTTTTCTTCTTCTTCTTCCTCTTCTTCTTTTTTCTTCTCCTCCTCCTCCTCCTCTTCTTCTTCCTTTCCTTTTTTCCTCTTCTTCTTCTCCTCCTCTCCTCTTTTTTTCTTCTTCTTCTTCTTCTTTTTTCTTCTCCTCCTCCTCTTCTTCTGTTTCTTCTTCTTCTTATTATTTTTTGTTCTTTTCCTTTTTTATGTTTCCTTTTTTTTCTTCTTCTTTTCTTCTTTTCTATCTAAGTTTTTTCTACCTAATATATACTAACTAATATGAACTAATAACTAACTAATATAAACTAACTAATATGAACTAATAAAAACAGAAAAAAAACATAAAAGGGGGGGAGGGTGGAGCTCACCGGAGGGGGGGGGGGGGGGGTCGAGGCGGCGGAGGGGGAGGGGCGGAGCTAGGTCGTCGGGGGTGCCTGCTCGCCGGCGACCCGACGCGGCGGAGCGGCGGGGCAGGGGGCGGCGGGGGCGACGGGGCCGAGGTGGTGGAGGAGGGCCGCGGGGAGGGGGCGGGCGGCGCCGCGGCCTGGCTCCGGCGGTGGTGGAGAAGGGCCGCGGGGAGGGGGCGGTGGTGGAGGAGGGCTGCGGGGAGGGGGTGGCGGCGGGAGGGCGGGGCCGCGGCGCTGAGAGAGAGAGGGAGAGAGAGATGTGAGAGAGAGAGAGAGGCGCGGGGCGCGGGGCCGAAAGTTAAGTTCATTTCTTTGCCGTCTGCTGGCAGACGGCAAAGAGGGTAACCGTTAGCCCGCCCCCGTCGTGACATTGTGGGCCCCACCCTCACCTCTTTGCCGTCTGCTGGCAGACGGCAAAGAAATCTTTGTCGTCTGCCAGCAGACGGCAAAGAAGTGGCAGATGGCAAAGAGATTGACCTAGCCAGTGCCGTGCCCCGTGGGGCCCACTTTGGTCTTTGCCGTCTGCTAGCAGACGGCAAAGAGTTCTTTGCCGTTTGCCAGCAGACGACAAAGAAGTGCAGATGGCAAAGACCCTGTTTGCCATCAGTTGGTTCTTTGACGTCTGCTTTGGCAAGACAGACGGCAAACAGCCTCTTTGCCGTCTGCCAGCAGACGGCAAAGACCTGGCAGACGGCAAATGTTCTGATTCCAGTAGTGATTGATGGTTGGTCGGAAGAAATCGACGATGCCCCAGGTACACATTCTTCCTGCATTTGTGCAAATATATACTGTCGGTGTCATCTAAACAGTATGTGCATGCGTGGTATCCCTTGTTTGTCTGTCCTAAAAGGTTACTGAGAGCAGGCCAATCGTTGATGGTTACAAACAGCACCGGATGTAGGTCAAATTCCTCCTGTTCGTTCTCATCCCACACACGTAGACCTCTTCTATTCCATAGCTGTAAAAGTTCATCAACTAATGGCCTTAGGTACACATCAATGTCATTACCGGGTTGCTTAAGGCCTTGGATGAGCACTGGCATCATAATGAACTTCCGCTTCATGCACAACCAAGGAGGAAGGTTATACATACAGAGAGTCACAGGCCATGTGCTATGCTTTCTGCTCTGCTCCCCAAAAGGATTAACGCCATCTGCACTTAAACCAAACCATACGTTCCTCGGGTCACCTGTAAAGTCGCTCCACTTTCTCTCGATCTTTCTCCACTGCGACCCGTCAGCGGGTGCTCTCAACTTCCCGTCTTTCTTACGGTCTTTTATGTGCCATTGCATCAACTCGGCATGCTTTTTGTTTCTGAACAGACGTTTCAACCGTGGTATTATAGGAGCATACCACATCACCTTGGCAGGAACCCTCTTCCCGGTGCGCTGGCCCTCAACATCACCAGGGTCATCTCTTCTGATCTTATACCGCAATGCACCGCATACCGGGCATGCGTTCAAATCCTCGTATGCACCGCGGTAGAGGATGCAGTCATTAGGGCATGCATGTATATTTTGCACCTCCAATCCTTGAGGGCATATAACCTTCTTTGCTTCGTACGTACTGCCGGGCAATTTGTTATCCTTTGGAAGCTTCTTCTTCATTATTTTCAGTAGCGAACTAAATCCCTTGTCAGATACACCATTGTCTGCCTTCCATTGCAGCAATTCTAGTGTGGTACCGAGCTTTCTGTTGTCATCTTCGCAATTTGGGTACAACCCTTTTTTGTGATACTCTAACACGCGATCGAACTTCAACTTCTCCCTTTCACTTTCGCATTCTCTCTGTGCATCAACAATGACCCGGCGAAGATCATCATCGGGCACATCGTCTGGTTCCTCTTGATCTTCAGCTTCCCCCATTGCAGCATCACCGTATTCAGGGGGCGGGTAGTTGTCATCATCCTCTTCTTCTTCGTTGTCTTCCATCATAACCCCTCTTTCTCCGTGCTTGGTCCAAACATTATAGTGTGGCATAAAACCCTTCTCAAGCAGGTGGAAGTGAAGGGTTTTAGAGTTGGAGAAAGCCTTCGTATTCTCATAGACAGTACATGGACAATGCATAAAACCATTCTGCTTGTTTGCCTCAGCCGCTTTGAGAAAATTATGCAGGCCCTTAATATACTCGGAGGTGCGTCGGTCACCGTACATCCATTGCCGGTTCATCTGCGTGCGTTATATAATAAAGTGTATTAAAAACCAAATTAATAGAAATTCATCATCACATTAAAGCCAAAGTACAGTAGTGACCAAAATAAATACATAACGTTCATACATAGTTCTCATTATTGAACAACATATAGCTCTCTAGAGCATGTAATTAAAACATACATTGAAACTATAAAATTTAAATGCAACAACAAATGCGATCATAACCGCAACTAAGGTACCAATTGATCCAACGGCATAATGATACCAAGCCTCAGTATGAATGGCATATTTTCTAATCTTTCTAATCTTCAAGCGCAATGCATCCATCTTGATCTTGTGATCGTCGACGACATCGGCAACATGCAACTCCAACTTCATCTTCTCCTCTATAACTCTTTGTAATTTTTCTTTCAAGTAATTGTTTTCTTTTTCAACCAAATTTAACTTCTCGACAAGAATTTCTATGTCGGTTGGAATTTCTGGTTCACAAACCTCCTAGATTAAAAAATCTATGTCACGTTGGTCGGCATAATTGTCATAAACACTAAATAAAACAAATAGTTATAAAAGATAATATATACCACATCCAAATCATAGACAGGACGAGGGCCGACGGAGGCGGATACCAAAACCATCGCACTATATAATAACAAACAATAATAAAAGTAAGAAAATTACACAAGTATCTATCTAAATCATACAAGTAAGAACTTTTTTCTTTTAGAAAGAAGATAAGAAGAAGAGGCTAACCACGGTGGTGCCGGCGCCGAGATGGGCGCGGGCGATCGACGGCGGTGAGAACGGGGACGGGACAGGACGGACCGCCAAACCTAGACAAATCTTGAGGAAAATGGAGCTTGGACAAGGAGCTTCGAGAGAAGAAAGCTTAAGTGTGGCTCGGGCATTTCATCGAACACCTCATGTGCATAGGAGGTGAGCTAGAGCACCACAAAGCTCTCCCAACGGCCGGCCAAAAAAACAGAGCAGTGCACTGCTCTGCTCGCGGGTAGGAGGTATATATAGGCCAACCATTGGTCCCGGTTTGTGGCTGGAACCGGGACTAAAGGACACCATTTGGTCCCGGTTTCAGCCCCAAAGCGAGACCAATGGTTGTGGGCCAGGAGCGAGGCCCATTGGTCCCGGTTCGTGTCTGGAACCGGGACCAGAGGGGTCAGACGAACCGGAACCAATGGCCCACGAGGCCCGGCCGGCGCCCTGGCCTCACGAACCGGGACCGATGCCCCCATGGGTCCCGGTTCGTGAGTGAACTGGGATTAATGGGCTTTTCAGGGCTGGATCAAAGCCCTGTTTTCTACTAGTGCTGGTATGCACTACGTATTGTATGCATGTGTATGTGTGTTTCTTAGTTCCGTTGGTGTAGTAATCAATCAAGTCATAGCATAACATTGATCACATTGAAGGTTACTACATGCAGACGATAAACTATTATTACTACATGCTTAAAACACACTGCATGTTTATTACTTTTTCTACACACGCAGTGCGAGTAAATGGATTTGCTTGCAAGGACCCAATGGCTGCAACCTCAGACGACTTCCTCAATCCAGCCATGCTCGATAAGGCTAGGGATACAAAGGCCAGCAAGGTCAGGTCCAACGTCACCAACATCAATGTCATAAATTTCCTTGGCCTCAACACCCTGGGTATCTCGCTGGCACGTATCGATTATGGACCACTAGGTGTGAACACACCACGCATACACCCCCGTGCCACTGAACTCCTGACCGTGCTTGAGGGAACGCTCTACCTTGGATTTGTCACATCCAACCCAAACAGGCTCTTCTCTAAGATAGTTACAAAGGGTGATGTATTCGTATTCCCAAAAGCAATGATCCACTTCCAAATGAACCTAGCATATGACAAGCCAGCAGTCGCGTTATCCTCGCTCAGCAGCCAAAACCCCGGGGTTATTTCTATTGCCAATGCAGTGTTTGGATCAAAGCCACTGATTTCAGAAGATGTTTTGGCCACGACGTTTCAGGTGGAAAAGGATCTGATACACTGGCTCCAATCTCAGTTCTGGGAGAACAACCACTACTTAATATTATCTGTTATTTGCACCTATTCGAAAGTTAATATGTGAAACTATAGAATAAATGGCATGTAATTAATATTTATGCATGCCTGCGAGCTGCGAGTTTTTCTTTTCTTTTTGAATTGTGACAAGATATATTTTTGTCGGATTCATGTCATAATCTGTTGGTGATGTTTGTTCTTCATTGTTTAATAAATGGAATATGGATGTTCTCCTTTCCCTCGTCGCAGACACGGAAAGATGCATGAAGTAGTGAAATAAAAAACAGCAATGTACATCTACAAGAAGCTTGTTTGTCTAAGACCGTTGGAACCAAGAAAAGCAAACTTGTACTGTGATGACGGGTTAAGCATCATAGATGGAGAGCTGTTCTGATGTGTAGTTTCTTGCTACCAAGCATCCGAATTGTCGATAATCAAAACAAATAAGCCCAAATGATGGGGTGACTCCTGGGGCTATCCTTGATTGTGCTATACACCTATTTTAATATATGGACCATTTCAAATGGCATGTGAACAGTTGTCTAACCAGATTCTACACCTTTACACTCAATGTTCCACTGGAAAAAAAACAATCGTAATAGAACGGGATTGAATTATTAGCCTAGATCTATCTACATGGCAACTTAACTGGTTGTATACTGAGGGTAAAAAATTGAGATGGTTATTGCAAAATCATGTTGCACATCGTCTACAAACCGGACATTCTCCCACAAAGTGTTGGGGTTTCGAACGGAAAATTGTCGCCTTACACACACTACTCATTTATTTCAAATCATTTGTACTTCAAACTGTTTCCATGACTAATAGACACTATTGGAAGCCCATGCTCAAAATTTCTACTTTTTGAGTTGGTTTTCCATTTTGGCGGCATTGATTGACTTTCCGGCAACTAAAAGAGGCAAAAAGCTTTGAGCGTGCAAACGAGCTCGGAAAGTGGTGAAACTTTGCATGGTGTCTTCCTTGCACACCTGTAGGGTGTGGAAAAAATTGACACCGTTACGGCACAAACTTAGTGCATCTAATGTACAAAGTGGACACTTTTTGGACCTAACTTAGGAGTGGCGACCGGCTATTAGGTCCCGACACAGCTAACTTCTGTCTATTTTGAATTTTTTTCCTCTGGGTTACAAAACTATATCTATGGTGGGTATAATTCTCGCCCGGAACTGTTAACTGATAAAGCAGTGACGGGTAGGTCATGTGCGCCCGCCACTAGAAGTTTTCATCACGCGGCCAATCATGGAAGAGTTTACCTGTGGCGGGTGGTTATTTTCGCCCGCCATTACTCGAAAGATTCGAGTGACAGGTCTGAGTTGTTATGCGTCACTGCTACTTTTTCAAAATAGCAGTGACGGGTTCTTGCACATGCCCGTCACTAATTTGAGGCGGCATATAAGCCTTTTCCCAGTAGTGGCAGTGTGCTACTAGCTAGTGTAGTTTATATCTAGTCAATACGTTTCTTCTCCGCCTAATTTCATTCAAGTGATTTGCATGGTTTGAAGATAATGGCTATTTTTCTAAAAGTTTCAATATATTGTTCAAAATTTGATATTTTACAAAAAAAAGAAAAAAATCTAGTTAATACTCCATTTTTCCAGTAGTAATTTGGGCAAATTCAGTTTATTTACACAAAGGTGATTAGTAGACAATCGTTTTTTCTTCAAACTAGTGTTTAGTTTCTCCACGTAAACTTTGAGACGACACTTCATTTATTTCTAAATTTGCCATTGGGTAAAATTATGCCTCGTTGTGGCCTCCAAACGTATATACACCTTCGTAAACAAATTTCAATTCTCCACATATTGTAGAGACGATCATAAAAGGAGTGTGCCGATACATCAGTAGATAACCTGCCATAAGAAAAGAACTTTTAGCATCAAAAATCTTGCCATTTCTACATAGTCAAAGCGGACAAATCATAGAAAGCACTCCCATCTTGAAAAGAATTCTAAACTTGTCATTAATGTCACGTAACAAGTTGCCAAAAATATTAGCAACACTACGTGAAGGATACAAGTCAGAAGCTACTTGTTTGACTGACCATATAGAACGAGCAAATTTGCATTGGAAAAACAAGTGTTTTATGGTCTCATCATGGTGACAAAAAACACATTGTGCACTTCCATACTAATTCTTCTTAATAAAGTTATCTTTGGTAAGAATGACTCTCAACGAAGATACCACGCGAAGATTTTATTGTTGACTAGTATCTTGATCTTTCAAATCATCTTATTATTATCAACTAGCACATCTGACTTCATCAGAGCTCTATACATAGACTCGACCAAGAAATTACCACTTGTGCGTAAGTTCCAACGAATTACATCGGTTCCTTGCGACAATTGCACCGTGGCCAGGCATTGTACCAAAGTGTTCCATGATTCAATTCTAGGACAAAGTAAATCTCTCCTAAACGTCACATTCGGCAGAAAGGATTCCATAACCATGGTGATAGTATCACACTTTTGTGACACACACTATTGTATAGAGTAGGATATTGTTCCCGGAGAGTAGCATTGCCTAGCCATCTATCCTCCCAAAATCTAATTTCCAAGCTGTCTTTAATAGCAAATATCCATAGCAGAAAAAATGCTTCTTCGTAACCATTAGACCAGCCCAATAGTGTGAGTCCCAAGGCTTCAAGAAGACCACGGGCAGAGTGGCTGCTGCATACGAAGGCAAACGCGCTTCAAGCTGAGACGACGATGTCATGAGGTTGGTCCGGCTGTTGTGGGTGTAGTGTGAGGGCACGAGCAGTGCTGCGATGCTCGTCGGCGACAGCTTGACTATTTCAACCACAGTGACGATATTATGAGGCATGTGGTGATGGAAACTATTGCTTCAACGATGTTGCAACAACATGCTTCGATGGCCGAGGCAATGACACGATGGTTTTCTCCGGTGGCCACGATAATGCTGTGACGACACCCTGACTGCTTTGATGATGTTGCAATGACACACTTTGACGGCCGCAATGCGCTTTGACGGTTGCGGCGATGTTATGATGGAAACCTGTCTGCTTCAATAATGTGGCGATGGCATGCTTCGGCGGTGACGGCGGGTGCTTCATAGCCGCGGTGATGCCACAACGGCAACCCGGCATGCTTCAACAACCGTGATAATGCTGCGACAAACCGCAATGACATCGTACTTCAAACGGTCACAGAGATGATGCGACGATCCTTCGACGACCACATCAATGCTTCGACAAAGGCCTAACTGCTTTGGTGATGCTGCGATGACATGCCGCTGTCGTGGCAGTGCTGCGACGGTGTCATGGCTGTTTCGACGATGGTACGACGGCAGCCCGACTTCTTTGATGATGATGCAATGGTATCTATGCTTCGACAACCACAGCAACGGCGGAGGCGTCAAGGACACTACCCTAAGCATGGCTATATCCAATCAAATTCAACAAACCCTGACCCGACCGACGACCGAACCAGTGCCGCCCGACCCCGACCTGACGAACAAACCCTAAGTCGTCGCGCTGCCGGTCACCGGTCGTTCATCTCCATCCGACAGCGCCCCGCCACCCCCGGCTCCCTCCCTCCAGCTTCCAGCGCCCCCTGTTCCCGCACTGCTCACTGCAGTTGTTGCCTGGCGCCTGCTGCCCTGTCCGCCCCGCCAGTCATGGGTGCCGGGTCCGGGGAGGGCGCAAGGCGGTGAGCCGCCGACCCCGGCTAGGGCACGAGGCTGCAGCATGTAGGCTGTCCGGCGGCCGGCGAGGTAATCCTCGAGTTCGGCCACATTCAGTCCACAATTCCACATTGTTCCTTTCATTTTGATGCCCTATTTTTGTTTGTAGTTTTATAGATGCCAGATTGTTTGATTTTAGTTGCTATATGCCATTGTATGTCTGCTTTTAGATGTAGAAACTGATTTGCATTTCAAAATTGATGATTGAAGGTTGGCTTCTTCTGCTATTGAAGATGTAGTCATGGGAGGCTCATATCAACCAATCCTTTGATTTGCTATCAATCATTTGCATCATCCATCTACGCTACATATTGTCTTTTGATTGATCTTGCTTTATTAGTGACCCATCATGGAACAAATGATGCCATTGAATATTATGTTTGATTTTTTATTAGTTATGCAACATAGATTGACTTTTGTATGCCTTGAAACTAGAGTTTTTTTGGGTAGTTTTTAGCCCTTGGTTTCTCGCCTACTAGGAGAATGCTTATAGATAAGATTTTAGCAGTAGCGCCGGTTAAAAGAGCAGCGCTACTGCTAAGTAGAAGTAGCGCGGGCGGCGACAGGCGCTATAGGTATGCAGTTAGCAGTAGCGCTGGACGTTCAACCGGCGCTACTGCTAATCGGTCCCATCCCGACCGACCGAGGCGACCTGTAGTAGTAGCGGATGTCAGAGAGCAACGCTACTGCTAAAGTCATAGCAGTAGCGCTCTTTTGTGCCCCGCGCTACTGCTAATCGGTCCCCTCGTGGACTTATCATCTTCCCCGCGCACGCCCGACCCTCACTCTCTCCCTCTCTCCCTCCTCACTCCCTCCCTCTCGACTCCGCCGCCGCCACCGATCCTCCCACTCTCTGTTGCCCCCGACCTCGACCCCGACCCCGACCCCGGCGACCCCGAACCCGCCGCCGACCCACTCTCCTGCCCCGGCGACCTCGACCCCGGCCCCGACACCGACCCCGACCCCGGCCTCTACTTCTCCTCCGGCCGTCTCCTCCGCGCGCCGGCCGTCTCCTTCTCTGGTGAGACATCCCCAGCCTCCTCCGCCCGTTTGATTGCTAGGTTTAATTTCGGTGGATTGCTAGGGTTGGGGCTAGGACATTGCTTGGGCTGTTTGCTAGGGTTCTTGCTAGGATTACTAGGGTTTCTGAAATTGTTAATGAAATTAGATAGTTAATAAGAAAACCGAGTCAAAAATGAGTCAAAATTGAGTTTCGGACATGTTTTATATAATGTTTTTTATGACAAAAAAGAAATTCTTCGCGTATTTCTAAGAAGATAACTAGAAAGTAAAACATTAAACGAAAAGAAAATGTTTTCTTAGGAATTTGTTCTCGACGTCGACGATGCCCAGCCCGCATCCTCGTCGTCGACTCGGCGGCGACATCCTTGAGAGGCGCCATGTCCGGAACTGGGCTCTGGCAGGCTGGCAGTGGGAGGTGCTACCTTCCGGGCCCGCAGCTTGGTGAGGAATCCGGGTCTCGTCGTCGACCCAGAGCTTCTTTGGTGGCGGGCGCGTGGGCCACTATCGGTGCGGAGGGAGCGGGCCCCCGCGGAGGTGGTACGTCGCCGTGTCAGGGAGAAGGACGAGCACGTCCATCGATACATGGCTGCGTTGGACGCCAGGTTCTCCAATACCTGGCAGGTTCTTCAGGGATCTCACCCGAGTTATGATCCTGTGATGGTTCCTTCTCTTTGAGTGTCCACCGCGCGCGGCTCAGGAACCGCGAGTCAACTAGATTGTTCGATAATATTCGATCTGTATTAGTGATATTATATGATAATATTGGAGATGTGTTAGTTATAATATTCGATGATGCATTAACTGGATTATTCGAGAAGATGTATTAGTGATTATATTCGAGTTCATTATAAATGTATTCGAGATGTATTAGTTATAAATTTTTAGTAAAAAAATCAGGTACTTTCGGTCTGTCGTTGCTCCTTATGTGACTTTCATGTCTGTTCTTCATGGAGGAATCCCGACTGTTGTCATGGGGGCGCTTCCTCCTCTTCTCTTCTTGTGATATCTACCTCGGTATAATGCGCAAGGAGAGGAGAGGGGGGCTTCCATCACCGACGGTCGAACTATTACTATGAGAGAGTGTCCACCAACATATATACACCATCATATCAGTGTGAGAGATTGCGCACCAACACACCATGAGATATGAGAGTTATTTAAGGAAAGCCTCGACAGACCGAAAGTCAACCGATATTGAATTAGGTCTATTTGGACATGTGTGTATGTTATTGCAGGGAACACCTCCTAGTGCCTATGTTTTGCCGGAATGCTGGTTCATATCCGTTCTGGCAAATTTCAGGTGCTCAATATGTCTTATTTTAATAATGGTTATGCCGAATTTTTGAACCATGAACACAGGAAATGTCTGACGACGATAGGATCCCTGAGTGTGATTACTGCGGCGATGATCGGGGTTTATGCGACAGGCCTCACCTGTGAGACGGCAGGTTCTTCACCATCAAGCTTGACGAGACCTTCGATATTTGTACGGTACGCAACGATGACAAGTGTTTTTTCGTAATTAAGCATGACTTCTATTTCTTTGCTTCAACGTCTAATTTTTGTTTTATATAATTTGACTAGTTCATCCCCTGCCATGCAAAACGGTATGTCTTGAAGAGGCTCGGTTTCGTAGACCACGAGAGTATGGAGACGAGGAGAGCTAACCTGAGGACTAAACATGGTCACACATTTCTGGTCAAAGTAATGAATGCAGTTAATAACACATAATTAGGGTGCTCAAATTGGGAATCTCTAGACAAGGCATATGGATTTCAGAAGGATATGGAAATAACCTTCAATCTTCGTCCTGAAGATCATATTGAAGGTAACATCGACATTTGGGTGGATGTCGATATACTTCCTGTTTTACCTCCATGTGAGTTTGTCAACCATATTTGTCAAATAATTTGCACTCTATATTTAAAAATAGTTGGTGTTCATCCATACTAAATTTGTTAATTTAAATTTACAGCTTATTTTGTTTCTTCCAGTGAAACACGGAAATTAATTGACATGACACACTAAACTTATGGATTACATCTAACTTGGGAGGAGAAGGATGTTCTTGTCACCTTTGTTATTGGTGTCCTGTTTGGTAGGGACGATTTTCCGTATAATATGGGACATGGCCCAAATTATACATTTTACATGCCACTAGTGCATAGGTTGAGGGCAGATGACATTCGCGCAAATATCTTGATAAGTGTTACTAATTAAGTATACTACTATTGCGTAAATGGTGTTGATTACATTGCTAACTAGGGTACTATTATGTTCTTCAACAGAAACTGCCAAATAGTATTGTGCCTCCGTTGATGCATGGCAAATGTTATATGACAATTAAAAGCCCTACGAGGGTCCAGTTCGCTTCTCCATACTCGACTGAGCGCAAACCACAAGGACGGCTCCAAATTGAAGCATGGGAAGAAATAAAGAAGGACTGCAAGCCACAAGTTGGAGACCGTTGGATCTCTTTGCTTCACCATGAAGACACAGGTGTTATTCTGTTTTATGACATTTTACCTAGGAGGGAGGACTAGGTCCTATGAGAGAAAAGTTTTTCTGGTTTATATTAACTTGGCATGATCGATTAGGATGATGATTATTATGGTGTTTTTCTGTTTTATGACATTTTAATTTGGTATGATTAAGATGATGATGAGTTGTTAGATGATTAAGAGGATGATGAGTTATAAGGCATATATTGGATTAAAGTGGATGGATGCAAGTGATCATGTTGAATTAGAGGAAAATATGATGTTGCGTCGCAACATCATATTTTCCTCTAATTCAACATGATCACTTACATCCATCCACTTTAATCAAAATGTTCACTAGTAGAATGTCGATCAGTAGTCCCGGTCGGGATGTGCCTTTAGTACCGGTTCCCCAACCGGTACTAAAGGTCTGGACCTTTGTACTAAAGGGTCGGGACTAAAGGTCCAGACCTTTAGTACCGGTTGGACCACGGACCGGTTCTAAAGGCCCACCACGTGGCTGCCTGCGTGGGCTGGTGGTGGAGGACCTTTAGTACCGGTTGGTGATACCAACCGGTACTAAGTGTTCTGTTTTTTTTCGCTTTTAATTAGGTTTTAGTTTTCCTCTCTATTTATTGTGTTTTCCATTCATTTCAAATTTATTTTAAGGTGCTACATACTGTAAACATTAATTACACAAGTTGATTTATATATATATATATATATATATATATATGTAATATAATATACAATATCTCATACACAGTACATATACAAATGGAATTACACATCCATATATATTCTGGACTTATAACTTAAGGCCCAAAACCCGGCCGGGACTAGCTAGCTAGTGCTCCGGATGAAATCTCAGTTTTCTACTACTGATTTGCTAGCATTATTGAGGCGGCGGTAAGTAATAGTGCTCTCCGTTTACATCAATGACATGTTGAAGAAGAAATGCCGCAAATTCCTCTTGAAGTGCTACAAAGCGTTTCTCGGGTGAGAGCTTCGACATCATCTGCCAAACCTGGAGTTGTCTTTCACGTGCTCCTTTGCGACGTATACGGCCTTCGGTCTGGATGCGAATGTTCTCGCAGAGGAAGTATCCACATAAATTTGTCCCCTGTGGCTGCTTCGCTCACTTTGCAAAAGAATAGAATTCAATAAGATAATTAATAATCAAGCATGATAATGGTATTGAATCTAGAATTAAAGAGATGCGCGGACCTAGTAGTACTACTTAATTACCTGCATCTTTTTCCACTTTAGCTTCTGTTTCCATTGACGACCGTGATGGTTTTTTTCTATCATCTTTTTCCAAACACTACGCGGCAAAGAAAAAGAATGAAAGAGTTATTATAACTACTTTTGATATCAGGAAATAATGAAAGAAAGCGAGGTCGATAAAGATTGAAATTACCGTTGTATCATAAAATACAAGTCCACGTATGATTGTTCTAGTGTATCTAGTGAGTCGTACACTTGAACAAGTCCATCCGCGAGGATAATATTTACGAGGATATAGTGGTCTCTGCGCAGAAGTTTATATAATTAAGCAGGAATGCATATAACTCATCAACTACACTTGACAGCGAGCTAGTAAGCAAAAATAGAATTTGTAGTATACAAGAGAGTAAACACTCACCCCATGTTGTAACGAAATATTACAGTAGATTTGGTATTCATTAGTGCCTCTAGAAATTTTTCCAAGAGATCTTCTGTGTCCTTGGCATAATGTTTTACCACATGACCATTAACGGTATTTGGGTCGATGAACCCAATGTCATCGATTCCCTCTTGTTTCAATTCCCACATCTTCAATCTGCATAATAGCGTAGAAAAGAACATATATAGTGAGGATAAGCCAATGAACGATATCTTAGCTAGAGACTTAAATTATTAAAGATATAAATCACTTACAGACAATAGCAACTGATGAGAGTTTTGTCGATAGAGTTCATGTGGTATAACTGGAAAAGTTCTGAGAATTCAAGACATATGTCACATGCATTGACGTAATGCTCTTTCCTTACTTTGACCATGACCGCCGTCTCCCCTCGCTTTGCTTCACGTAGGTACCAATCATGCAACCGTCGCATCGCAGTTGGTAGTTCCTTGCACTGCTCGGGTGTGACAAGTGGTTTTCCGACGGCATATTGCATTGCGTACTCAGTTGCACCGTACCCGCGGAATTCCTCGGTGCCAAGGATTTGGCCAAGAGTGAGACCTGCAGCCTCTACTTCTTCAAGGTCGATTGGGTTGCCTTGCACGTCGACTGGTTGGATCGATTGCTTGCTTGGATTGGTACTCACCTTGAGCGGAGAGATCGATTGCTTGGATTGTTCTCCGAGCTGGGGAACTGTTTTCCCGGTAGTAGTACCACCTGTCGTTGATGCCGTACTTCCCGACTTCTTCCTTGGGCTGGGCCGACTTCTCTGCTCACTTGCCTTCTGAATCTGTTGCTCATAGTGTGTCGGCATACGCTCGACATATGCCGGGGGTCGATCAATAAAGTGTTCCATAAAGTGCTCTTGGACTTCCTTGGGTATTACCTCCTTTGGCGGCACGGTCTTCTTCGCAAAAAAGGCTTTACTTGGCGATCGCTTTCAATTTCGTTTTCCTCTGGTGTCATGTCGTAAGGCAGCTTCCTTTTGGCCGGAGGCTCGGGTTTCTTCTTTGCTTTCCTCCGAAGAGGACTGCTGGTGGCCTTCCTCTTTTGGGAGCCCTGCTGGCGGGACCGCTGCCGGGGTGGAGTCGGCTCACGCGGCGGAGATTGATATCGACGATATGGACTCGCGTCGTGCTCCGTCCCGAGGTTGGGAGGACTGCTGGCGAGGTGGGGAGGACTGCTGGCGAGGTGGGACGCCTTTCGAGGTGGGGAGGACTCCTGGGGAGGTGGGGAGGACTGCTGGCGAGGTGGGGAGGACTGCTGGCGCTGCGATGCCTCTGGCTGGGATCCCTCGCGCTGGACATCGATACTCGGAGGATCCGGTGGCCTAAGCGCTGTTTGTGGAAAGACGATGCAGTCCTTACTCCATAGGATGAGACCACGGCCGGCTTCTGCCAGTGTGGACTCCCCCTCACCTCCAGGGATGTCAAGCAATAGTTCATCATATCCTGGCTCTATTGCATCCACCGCAACACGAGCATACCCAGCTGGAACCGGATTGCAATGCCAGAGAACATCAGGTGTATTTGGTAAAGCATAGCCCGTCGCGACCCGCACGGGTATGTTCTTCATTTTCTGGATTAGCTCACAAGATGTCTTCTCGGTGATATCATCCACGGGGGTGTGACCCAGCGGTGCCCCCGTGGAACCCACGCTGCTTTTCGGCAGTGTAGATGGGATGGGTTCCCCTGCCTCCTGCTGCGGAGTTTCCCTTTGCTGGGTCAGTACCTGTATCTGCAGCTGCTGCTGCTCGTACTTCTGTTCCAACTTTGAAAGTCGGTCTGCTTCCACCTTCTTTTTTCTCGAACGGCTTTTATAACTGTCCTTCCATCCCGCAAACCCCTCGTACCACGGAACAACGCCCACGCCTCGTGTTCGTCCTCCGTGTTCGGGATTCCCGAGGGCGAGTGTAAGCTCGTCGTTCTCTCTATCGGGGTGAAACCGTCCTTCTTGGGCAGCTTTTATTGCTTCAATCAACTCATCCGATGCATGCTTCAGACTGGCCAGTGCAATAATCTTCCCTATTGCTGGGTCCAACTTTCCCTCATGCGCAAAAAACCAATTCCTGCACCTCTTGGGCCAGTTGAAGGTTACTGGAGTGATCCCTTCAGCATGCATCTTATTCTCTAATGCATCCCACTTAGGAATGGCTGACTTGTATCCACCTATCCCTAGTTTATGGTGATACTTTTTTTTCTTCGCATTTATCTTATTCTTTGCCGACTTCTCCATAGCAGCTTCCGATGTCTTGGACTCGATAAATGCGTCCCAGTGATTCCTTACCTTCTCGTATATTCCTATGAATTCGGGCGCCTTCTGGCCTCTAGCGTTGTACTCGGTCCATAATCTTTTCTTCCAAGTCTGGAACGCGCCGGCCATCTTATGGAGAGCAAACTCCTTGACTTTGTCCCTTTGGCGCTCCGAGAGAGAATCTGGTAGGATGAAATGCTCCATGAGATCTCGCCAAAGGGCATCTTTAATTCTTGTATTGACATAATTCACTCCTGGTTTTCGGTTGTTTGGTTGAATCCATTCTTGCATTGTGATCGCACTACAACAGAACCCCCCTTGTAGCAACGGTTTTTTCCGTATCTAAAAGTCCATATATGCGTTGCTACGGCCTTTACCAACGGTTTGGAATGCGTTGCCTTATCCAGTGTTGCTAGCGCATAATACAACGCTTACACCACCGTTGGTAAAAGGGACCGTTGCAAGACTACAACACATAAAACAGACTTCTACAACACTTTTATATGTTGGTGCTTAATGTGTAGGAATCAAAATCCCATTACTTATCAATGGAGAAATAGCAATGCTTCAAGAGTTCATGCATATATAATGTACATAATAATAATAATAATAATAATAGTAATAATATATATATATATATATATATATATATATATATATATATATATATATATATATATATATATATATTTCAAGCGAAGGGAAAAAACAAGAGAATATACTCACGAGGAAGAAATCATATATATTATATAAAACCTTTAGATTACAATAGTGGATATTACAGGAGGAATATCATCCAAATGTGAGGCATAACCTAAATATTTTCTTGACATCAAAATTTAAACTCAAAAGATCCATCTATATCCCTACAACTTAACCAAAACATAACCGAGGAACATCATCGAACCAGACAACATCCCTACAACTTAACTAAAACTGAAAGGATCCACCATCATCATCATGAAGATGGAACATCATCCTCATTGCAGTATACTTGCCACACACCCATATAATTATCCATTCATCCTTTGAATCTGCAAAAAAAGAAAAGAACTATTAACACACAGTGCATTGACATGATGGAAGTAGTACCAGAGGCATGGTATTAGTCACGTACAAAGGTTCAAGGCCATGCAATCTTTATTTTTTCTGCATTACCGAGAGTATTGCAGTTTTTGCGATTCCGTACAAATCTTCAGTTTACACAAGCGCCATATCGACATGCACTGCCCAAAAATCATTTGTAAATTCAGCACTAGCAAATTGAAATTTAGGATTGCAATTTACAATTGTAGCAAGAGCTGCGTCCCTGACATGACTTTTCTGCCTCTTCAAGAACACTTAAATTCCTGCCTGTTAGAGAAAATCAAAGTAACGAGACAAAACAAAGGGAACATATGAAATGAATTCGTGCACTTTTACTGGTGGCACCCAACCAACCTAGTGATCCACTTCCAGAAGGTTCCAAATATATTTCGGCTTCCTCTTCTTACGCTCTTTTGTTTCTAAAATTTCAGCTGAATATATAGAACCATGAATTATGTTACGTTGATGAATTATCATGTATTGCAATCAGCAAGTAATGAGCAACAGACTTACCTGGGCATCATCACAATCTGTGAAGCCTTCATCATTAGTAGCGTTAATTATGATGTTTGAACGGTTCTTCCACCATATATTCTTCATTGGATTCAACAACGTTAATTCTTGTCCGTGACATATCTGTAGCAACATGACATTGACCAAAAGTTTAAATAAATTATGTAAAGTACAATATAGGTAGTTTCGTAAACTACAATATATAGCACACGGAGGTTTGGAAAAATTACAATTCAATCTGAGAGAGACGTCGAACATAAGTATCTGGGTAGGATCCATTGGAAGGGATAATATTCTTTGGTTTTAAACCTGCTAGATCAAAGCCACCAGAATCTATCTTGCGTGCAAGCTAGCTTACGAAGCTTGCAGACAGGCACCTGCATTGATCGACAGTAGCACTAGCACACGTATATTAGGTATATACACGTACACGTGAACTTACCATTGATTAGATGAATCAACTCACTCGGCAAGAACAGAACAGACGCACAGATCGGTAGAACATAACATAACAAAAATTGATTAAGAGCGCAGATCGGTAGAGTAGGGAGCAGGAGAGGAATGAACTGTGGGAGAGTAGGTCAGCAACTAACCTTGCTTAGCTCGTGGTGATGCGTCAATGGTCGCCGGGCGTGCGATGAGTCAAACAAGAGACGAGGAAGGGAATTTTATTTTTTAGACGGGAAGAGAGATTCTCCGCAGCACTTACATGTGGCTGGGGTGACAGCCCGTTTGGGACAGAAGCAGCCAAGTTCGAGATGTTTCCAGCACAATCGACGGCAGCAGCGCCAGCGCCATGACCTTCGAGCTTCGGCGGGGCAATTGGTCCCGCTGCAACGTGCATCGGCCCCGGCTATGTGTCTTGGAGTTGCGGCAGGTCTTGGACTTGCGGTGGAGCCAGCTAACCGCACCGCACCGGCCTCCGGCGGCACCTTGGCGTACAGGCAGAGCATGAGGTTGTGCCCTCGAACTAGGCAGCGCAAGAGCTCTGCGGGCACGGGATCATGGGGGCGCCAGCTATGGGAGATAGGCGGCGGCGGTGGCGATGGCGAGTGGATTCGGTGGAGATTGGAGATGAGATACGGAAGGGAACCGTGTTGATATGGGGGGGGGGAAGATTTCCGATATTGTTGGCGCAATTACACTTCTATGTTATTTTACACTTCTATGTTGTTTAAGAGATAAGCAACACCAGGTAGATACATATGAACATGTGTAAGAATGTGTAATTAGAATAGCCACTTTATACACACTGAAACTCATGATATATTGAAAACAGAACAATCGACACCAACATATTTGGGATCAAGTATCGACACTTTAGGCCAGTCACACCTACAAATCTTCTTGTTTGAACTATAAAGTACATGGACATAAAAGAAAATAAATAGCAAATAACACTAATGAATTCATCACTTCAAAAAGGCTTCACATTTTAAGCTCGGTGACCTTTTCATTATCCATCGAATCTGCATGCAGAAGCAATATAATAGTAAGTTTCATGTCCAGAATGACATCTGTTGCAGTTATGGTACTAAGAATGTAAATAGCAGAAACATATTTTCGTGTCATCACTTGGAACTTTAGGAGAATCTACAGTTTCTCCCTCTATATGTGCACTTTCTGTAGGAAATCGCAATAGTAATTTTGTGGATTCTAAATCCATTGCACACTACACAAAAATAACAAATATTACAGCAGTTGTAACCATGAAAGAATCGCAAAAGCTTAGCTCGTAAATATCTGATTTGCGATTTAAGTTCCCAATCATCGTACAACAGAAATTCACAATCATATCATATTTTGACAATGCAAGGACCATCCTCCCACCCTTTGCAATATATGCAGGCAAAATTTTCTTTAAACATTGTAAAACAGGCTAGTAAGGTCACCCAACGATGCATATTGAAGTTCATATATCATTCTAAAGGAAATAAACAGTGTTTGCGTTGAATTATCCTAATCAAACCCTTGAAGAGTTACAGAGGTGAGTACCAAGAACAACTGCGTTTATGCCAGTACGTGAAGCCAAGCCACTGCAATGGCATCAGAAATTGGAACAAGCATACAGGAATAATTATATGCCCGGGTTTTTATTCATCAACCAATTAGTTTCTAACCACAGCAGCATTCTAGTACTCTGTACATACTCCAAACTGGAAGTACATAACACTTAAAAGATTCAGTTTTTAATGGCCAGGAAATCTCAATGACCCCAAACTGGAAGCACCATACAATTGCAAGAATCACAAATCTGAAAAAAATACAACAATGGAAAAACTCCACCTGAAGAACTCACCACCTAGAGATGACTCCCAGCAGGGGACGCTAGCATAATTTTCTTACTCAAACAAGTTGCAGCCTCCCTACCGCGGCCTTGCTGCTTCTCCCTTCTGCCTTGCCTGCAAAGCCGTCGTTCCCCTCTCCGTCGCCGCCTTCCCGCTGCTCCCCTGTCCGTACCTGTTCCCGCCGCTCCCCTGTCCGTACCCCTTCCCGCTGTTGCTGAGGTGGAATTCCAAAGGGCGCCGGTCGCCGGGTTTGCTCCTCCTCGAGACCATTACCCGGTCGCCGCTTCGCCTGCTGCCGCAGTGGGGCTGGGCGGCTGGGCAGGGAGGACGCCAAACGCCCAAACGGGACGGCCGGACGGGGCACGTCAGCGGGCGGTAGCCGGTAGGGCACGACAGCGGCGGGCAGGGGTAGGTTTTACTTTCTTTCTTTCTCGTCAGCCTCAACGCACTGCGTTCTTTTCTCTTTTTTTTTTTTTGAGAAGACACTGCGTTCTTTTCTCGTGAGGTAGTGTAGTAGTATTGGGCTAAGATGTGAGGCCCAGCTACAGATTAGGAGCGGGCTATGCGGCAAGTCGAAAGATTGCTTTTTTATACAACGGGCTGGGATTTTTTCTTACGCCAAGGTAATGGTCTGGGCTGCCTGTGCCCAGCTCCGCTGTTGTCGCTCAAGTAGAGGAGATCTCATTCTTTATTTGTGTCATGGTTTTTTTTTTGTAGGGAACTAAGGAGCTTTATTAATTCAGTAGCAAACGGTTACAATCAGCCCGAAGGCAGGGTACAAGAAAGTCTAGGCTCTCGCCAAGTCAGCTCTCTGTCCCGTGCAGCGTACAGACACGCTGGGCACATATAGATTGATCTACCACTAAGGATCACCTAAAAGAAATCTAGCCGTAAAGAAAAAAACCTAGATCGATCTGATATCAATATGGATCCAAGAATAAAAGAGAGGGACTTCATGCGGATTAGTTTTGCTTGAACGGTTAACATAGCTTTTCGCGTCAAATTCATGTGTACATGCATGTCTAATTATTTTTTATCTTTTATTATGTATATTTACAGTCTTATAACAGATATAATTTGCAACATATACAGGCAACACATATGATCTGTTGCAACTTATGTACTAAAGTATGGTCATGAGCTGCAACTCTACAACACATGTGCTGCAACGCTTATATGCGTATCTATACAGAATTTTGCAACATATAGTCAAAACGTTGTAGAATTTGTGTTGCTTTATAGGGGGTATCCTTGTAGTGTCGGGACTCCATCCCTCACAACCACTCCGCATTGACCCACAAATGTCTTGGCATTGGCTTCGGGGTGAGTCGGTGCGCCATTATGTTTGAAAGCATCAAGATTGAGCTTTACGTTGCCGTCCAATATTTTGGCACCGCCTCGTACCTTTCTACTAGATTGGCTCGATCCGGAGGGCTGATAATTAAAAGAAAAAAGATTTGTTAATATATATATATATATATACAAATCAATTAATACACATGTAATGATCACCAGAGGCTAATATGTGTATATACCTCGCCGGACATTGTTAGTTGTTCCGGATTTTGGAACATAAGTTGTTCTTCCTCGGCCTCACATCCATCACCGTAATCGTTCAGATATTGTGAGCCGTCATCATCATGTGATTCACCCTGAAGGTCCGCTGGGTTTTCGGAGGAGCGTATCATGTCGAAGATGTCCTCTTCATGAGCTCTACCGGTATTGTCCATAGCTTAATAACTAATCCATAATAATATAGATAAAACAAATTAGTATTCAAATTAGCATGCATTCAAGAAGCAAAATAACTGATAGTTAATTAATAATGCATCATCGAATACATATATAGTAGTTAATATATCGATCTAGCTAGAACCCTAGCGCCCGGCGGATATCGGGGCGGGCGGTGGACACCCAAAGAGAAGGAACCATCACAGGAACATAGCTCCAGTGAGATCCCTGAAGAATCTGCCAGGTATTGTCGGACCTGGCCTCCAAATCTGCCATGTAGCGATGGACGTGCTTGTTCTCCTTGCTGACATGGTACTGTATCACCTCCGCGGGGGACTCAAGCCTCCGAATCGTCCGTGGCCCATGCGACCGCCACCACAGAACCTCCGGGTCGACGACGGGCTGGCTCCTCACCAAGCTGCGCTGCCCAGAAGGTAGCACCTCCCAGTACCAGCCCGGCGGAGCCCAGTCCCTGACAGGGCCCCTCGGCTCAAGCAAGTGACCTCCTCCGGCGACTCGACGACGAGGATGCGGGATCGGCATCGTCGACGTCGAGAAGAAACACTTAATTATGTAAACAAATTAAATAAAACTTAGCAAAATTAACACTTAGCATCTAACAAATTAAATAACACTTAACAAATTAAATAACACTTAGCATCTAAGAAAATTAACAAAATTAACACATACCCTAGAAATAACTAACTAATTAACAATGTTAACATCTATTCATCATCATCATCATATATTCATCATCATCATCATCATCGTCATATATTCATCATCATCATCATCATCATCATATATTCATCATCATCTACAAATAACTAACATCATCCATTCATCATCTACAAATAACTAACATCATCCATTCATACTTGCATCATTCATCAATTAATTAACATCATCTCTTCATCAATTAACATCATACATATATGCATCCATCCATTCATCAATTAGCATCATCTCTTCATGAATTAACATCATCTCTCTTCATCAATTAACATCATCTCTTCATCAACACGGGGCCGGCCGGCAGAGGAGCTCACCGAGGGGAGCGCGCAGCAGGGGCGGGGGAGGACTCGCCGGAGGGTGGACTCGCCGGAGGGAGGAGGGGACGACGCGCGCGCCGGATGGGGGAGGACACGCCGGAGGGGAAGATCCACGCGCGGGGCAGAGTGGCCGCGAGGCCACCGGAGTAGGGGTGGTGGTGCGACGGCGGCGAGGGGCGTGGGCGGCGGTGGTGGTGCGACGGCGGCGAGGGCGACGGCGAGGGCGCGGGGGCTAATTTCGACAGCCTGGCGGCGCAAATGTGCGCTCTCCCGGTGCGTGGCTCGGCCCGGGACTAGGGTGTTCCTATTTATACCACGCACCCCTTTAGTACCGTTGCGTGGATTCCACCGGTACTAAAGGCCCTTTAGTACCGGTGCGAGCCACGCACCGGTACTAAAGGTCCTCCCCAAAAAATGCGCGGGGCGGTGGACCTTTAGTACCGGTGCATGGCTCGCACCGGTACTAAAGGTTTTTTAATTCAATATTCATTATTATTTTCAGGAAAACCCCTAAACTTTAAAAAATCATAGAAAAAAATCTGTGACTCCAATGGAAATAAATAATATATGAAAAAATATCAGAAAAATATAAAGAATCTGTTTATGGCATTTCCATGCATGTTTGAACAACTTCAACTGCTGTATAAGACAATTTGATTAAATGGCATTTGAAATGTCATATCTCCAGTTTGAAAAACAGTATAAATGAACTCTGAAAAGGTTGTAAATTGGCATAACATCATAATTTCACCCACATAGCAACTTCTAAAGAGTTGAGAGGGTTACGGCAAAAACTGGATGCACTTCGTGTACAAATTGGACAATCTCTTTCGAAGTATGAGTGTTTCGGACGAAAACTCATCTATTACAAAGGGATTTCATTTTTAATAACTTATTTTAACTCCATACTTTTTGTGTGTTCAATATGCACCATTCAAAGGCACATCATCAATTTTCAACCCGTTTTGTACACGAAGTGCATCCAGTTTTTGCCGTAACCCTCTCAACTCTTTATAACCTTGGGCGGTGAAGGTCGTACCAATCAGGAAGAAGCACACGGATCGTGTGTTTCTTTCAAGCGCTTGTGAGCTGTTGGATCAGCACTATAACGACTAGTCCCGGTTCGTGCTAGCAACCGGGACTAAATAGGCACACGACCCTATATATAACCCACCTCTCGGACATGTTCGACACTTAGTGTGTGTACTCATTCGGATTCAAATCATTCGGATTCCCTGCATACGGTCCAACGGTGCATTTCATATTTCCACCGTTGGGCTGTATGCAGGGCAAACCGTGTGTTTTGTTGATCTATCTATAAATCATTTAGTTCATCGACCGAATACAAATCATTCGGATTCCCTGCATACGGTCCGACGGTGCATTTCATATGCGGGCACTCACGAGCCACCGTCGGGCTATATGCAGGCGAAACCGTGTGTTTTGTTGATCTATCTACAAATCCTTTAGTTCATCGACCGAATACAAATCATTCGGCTTCCCTGCATACGGTCCGACGGTGCATTTCATATGCGGGCACTCACGAGCCACCGTCGGGCTATATGCAGGGGAAACCGTGTGTTTTGTTGATCTATCTAGAAATCCTTTCATTTTCCAACGGTATATTTCATTTTTCCAACTCCATTTTTACAAAGACACTTAGAAAGAAACAAAAGACAAATAGAAAGGATGATGCTCAATTGTCCGTTTTGTACACGAAGGGCATCCAGTTTTTGCCGTAACCCTCTCAACTTTTTATAACATGCTATGTGGGTGAAATGATGATACCATGCCAACTTTCAACCTTTTCAGAGTTCATTTATAGTGCTTTTCAAATGGACAATCTCTTTCGACAATTTGATTAAATGGCATTTGAAATGTCATATCTCGAGTTTGAAAAGCAGTACAAATGAACTCTGAAAAGGTTGTAACTTGGCATGACATCATAATTTCACCCACATAGCAACTTCTAAAGAGTTGAGAGGGTTACTGTTACACTTCTTGTACAAACTGGATGCACTTCGTGTACAAACTGTTACAAAGATACCATGCTAGAAAATGCATGCATATGTCCTTCACATAGAAAGTGATGACGGTGAAGCCGGTCACATCCCAGAGTGGGATCTCGTGGTGTAAGACTTTTTCTGCGTGTTTGTCCCTTGCTTATGATTGCGCCGTAACCATGGAGAATCTTCATCATTTAACAGGATGCTTGGGTCAGTCTTCACTCTGAAGGGAGGGATTTCATGAAACTTTTCATAATCTTCTGACATGTCTGTCTTGTCCTCCACTCCCACAATGTTTCTTTTCCCTGAAAGAACTATGTGGCGCTTTGGCTCATCGTATGATGTATTCGCTTCCTTATCTTTTTTTCTCCTCGGTTTGCTAGACATGTCCTTCACATATAAAACCTGAGCCACATCATTGGCTAGGACGAATGAGTCGTCTGTGTATCCAAGATTGTTGAGATCCACTGTTGTCATTCCGTACTGCGGGTCTACCTGTACCCCGCCTCCAGTATATTTGACCCATTCGCACCGAAACAAAGGGACCTTAAGATCAGGTCCATAGTCAAGTTCCCATATCTCCTCTATGTAACCATAATATGTGTCTTGAAAGTTGGTTGCATCATAGCGGACCCCACTGTTTTGGTTGGTGCTCTTTTTATCTTGGGCGATCGTGTAAAATGTATTCCCATTTATCTCGTACCCTTTGAAAGTCGTTACAGTCGAACTTGGTGTCTTGGCCAACCAGTACAGTTCATCTAGAACATCATTGTCATTGATGAGCTTTGTTTGCAACCAACCGGCAAAAGTCTCCATGTGTTTACGTTCAATCCAGGGGTCAGACTGCTCCGCGTTCTTGGACCGTACAATATCCTTGTGTTCCTCCATATATGGAGTCACCAAGGTGGAATTTTGTAGAACCGTGTAGTGTGCTTGAGTGAAAGAATGCCCGTCCATATTTATTGCTTCTTTCTTTCCTAATGTGCCTTTTCCACCCAGTCTCCCCTCATGCCGCGATTCAGGAAGACCAATCGGCTTAATGTCAGGAACAAAGTCAACACAAAACTCAATAACCTCCTCTGTTCCATATCCCTTGGCGATGCTTCCTTCTGGCCTAGCACGGTTATGAACATATTTCTTTAAGACTCCCATGAACCTCTCGAAGGGGAACATATTGTGTAGAAATACAGGACCCAGAATGTTAATCTCTTCGACTAGGTGAACTAGAACGTGCGTCATAATATTGAAGAAGGATGGAGGGAACACCAACTCGAAACTGACAAGACATTGGACCAGGTCATTCTGTAACCTTGGTAGGATTTCTGGATCGATTACCTTCTGAAAAATTGCATTGAGGAATGCGCATAGCTTCACAATGGCTAATCGAACATTTTCCGGTAGAAGCCCCCTAAGTGCAACCGGAAGTAATTGCGTCATAATCACGTGGCAGTCATGAGACTTTAGATTTTGAAATTTTTTCTCTGCCATATTTATTATTCTCTTTATATTTGACGAGAAGCCAGACGGGACCTTGATACTGAGCAGGCATTCAAAAAATATTTCCTTCTCTTCTTTCGTAAGAGCGTAGCTGGCAGGACCTTGATACTGCTTTGGAGGCATGCCGTCTTTTTCGTTAATTCTTTGCTTGTCCTCCCGTGCCTCCGGTGTATCTTTTGTCTTTCCATACACGCCCAAGAAGCCTAGCAGGTTCACACAAAGATTCTTCGTCACGTGCATCACGTCGATTGCATTGCGGACCTCTAGGGCTTTCCAATATTCAAGTTCCCAAAATATAGATTTCTTCTTCCACATGGGTCCATGTCCGTTGGCGTCATTCGGAACAAATTGTCCGCCAGGAGCCTTTACAAAGATTACCTGTAAATACTTGACCATATCAAATATATATTCACCAGTACGGAGGCCAGGCTTCTTCCGGTTATCTGGCTCACCTTTGAAATGGTTGCCTGCCTTTCTTAATATATGCTTGATCGGTAGAAATCGACGATGTCCCAGGTACACATTCTTCTTACATTTATCCAAATATATACTTTCAGTATCATCTAAATAGTGCGTGCATGCATTGTATCCCTTTTTTGTATGTCCTGAAAGGTTACTAAGAGCAGGCCAATCATTGATGGTTACAAACAGCAACGCTCGTAGGTCAATTTCCTTCTGTGTGTGCGCATCCCACACACGTACACCTGGTTTTTTCCACAACTGTAGAAGTTCATCAACTAGTGGCCTTAGGTATACATCAATATCGTTGCCGGGTTGCTTAGGGCCTTGGATGAGCACTGGCATCATAATGAACTTCCGCTTCATGCACAACCAAGGAGGAAGGTTGTAGATACATAGAGTCACGGGCCAGGTGCTGTGACTGGAGCTCTGCTCCCCAAAAGGATTCATGCCGTCTATACTAAGACCAAACCATAAGTTCGTTGCGTCAGCTGCAAAGTCCTCGAACTCCCTCTCAATTTTTCTCCACTGTGACCCATCAGCGGGTGCTCTCAACATCCCGTCTTTCTTACGTTCTTCTCTGTGCCATCGCAACAACTTGGCATGCTCTTTGTTTTGGAACAAACGTTTCAACCGTGGTATTATAGGAGCATACCACATCACCTTGGCAGGAACCCTCTTCCTGTGGCGTTCGCCCTCCACATCACCAGGGTCATCGCGGGGGATCTTATAGCGCAGTGCACCGCATACCGGGCATGCATCCAAATTCTCGTACTCCTCACCGCGGTAGAGGATGCAGTCATTAGGGCATGTATGTATCTTCTGCACCTCTAATCCTAGAGGGCAGACAACCTTCTTTGCTTCGTACGTACTTTCAGGCAATTCGTTATCCTTTGGAAGCATCTTCTTTATCATTATCAGCAATTCTTGAAATCCCTTGTCAGTTACACCATTCTTCGCCTTCCATTGCAGCAATTCCAGCGTGGTACCCAACTTTTTCTGGTCATCTTCACAATTTGGATACAATAATTTCTTGTGATCCTCTAACATGCGTTTCAACTTCAACCTCTCCTTGTCACTTTCGCAGTTTCTCTTTGCATCAGCAATGACCCGACCCAAATCATCAGCGGGCTCATCGGATGCCTCTTCTTCAGCTTCCCCCATTGATGCCTCTTCTTCAGCTTCCCCCATTGTTGTATCGGCGAAAGGATAGTTGTCATCATCCTCTTCTTCTTCATTGTCTTCCATTATAACCCCTCTTTCTCCGTGCTTGGTCCAACAGCTATAGCCGGACATGAAACCGGACTTCAGCAGGTGGTAGTGAAGGGTTTTTGAGGTAGAGTAATTCCTATCATTCTTACAGTCACGACATGGACAACACATGAAACCATTCTGCTTGTTTGCCTCAGCCACACGAATAAAATTATGCTGGCCATTAAGAAACCCTAGACTTAGTCGGTCATCGTACATCCATTGCCGGCTCATGTTCACTACACAACATCAAAGTGACCAAATTAATACAACTTCATCATCACATTACAACCAAAGGTAAAGCTAGCAGTGACCAAATGTTATTACTGCAAATAATATATACTTATAGTTCATACATACATCTCATAAAACAACATACAACTATCTAAAACATGTAAATGCAACAACAAATGCGATCATAATCGCAACTAAAGTAACAATTGAGCCAACGGCATAATGATACCAAGCCTCTTTATCAATGGCATATTTCCTAATCTTTCTAAGCTTCAAGCGCATTCCAGCCATCTTGTTCTTGTGATCATCGACGATATCGGCAACATGCAACTCCAATCACATCTTCTCATCTTCAGTTCTTTTCAATTTTTCTTTTAAATGATCAATTACTTTTTTCAGCTTGTGTTAATTTCTCGAGCAGAATTGCATAGTCGGTTGGAATTTCTGGTTCAACTACTTCCTATAGATAAAAACATCTACGTCAATTTGGTGGCATAATTAATTGTCATAGACATTAGATGATGTGTGAAATAGTTATAAAAGATAACGACATACCACATCTGAATCATAGACTGGACGAGGGCCGACGTGGGCTGATACCATAACCATGACACTATAGAATAACTAACAATGATACAAGTAAGTAAATCGTACACGCAGCTATCTAAATCATACAAGTAAAAAAAAATTAACAAAAAGGTTTTAAGAAGAACAAGAGGCTCACCAAGGTGGCCGGTGCCGCGACGAGACGGTGCGGACGATCGACGGTGGTTAGGACGGGGATGGGAAGGCACCAAATAAACCACACCTACACATATGCAACCTAACAAGTTAATTTGAGCTCAAATTGCATATAAATCAAATAAACTCCCACATAATGATCATTCCTCCAAAACCTAGCTAAAACCCACAAATCACATATCTTTGAGCATACCACAAGCTAATCTAGCAATGAGAGATGAAGGAGCAAAGTTGCTAACCTTTATGAACACTTGGATAGATGGGGTGCCTTTAAATCTTGACAAATCCTTGGCAAAATGGAGGATGAGCTTCGAGCAAGAAGAAGAACAGGGGAGAAAACAGAGAAATGAGATTCCCTTCGATCCGCTGCGGACGAAGCGTATATGTATGAAGTCTTTAGTACCGGCTGGTGACACCAACCGGTACTAAAGGTTGCCCTTTAGTACCGGTTGGTATCACCAGCCGGTACTAAAGGTGCAAGCGGGGCCCAAGTCTGACCAACAGCCTGCCACGCCCCCTTTAGTACCGGCTCGTGACACGAACCGGTACTAAAGATCGCTCACGAGCCGGTACTAAAGGTCGCCCTGCTCCTAGCCGTTGGAGCCGGCACGAACCGGGACTAATACCATCTTTAGTACCGGCTCGTGACCAGACCGGGACTAATGCTCGGGACGAAAGGTCTTTTTTCTACTAGTGGTTGTTGCTGGCACAATAATTATTGTATATTAATATGTATAACTGTGTAGATACAACATAAATATAAAAAAAGAAATATGTGCGTTTAATAGTGGCGCGGGTTAGAAAAGCACACTACTGCTAACTCAGTTAGCAGTAGCGCTGGTTAAGACGCACTATTGCTAAACTTTAGCTGTAGCGCTGGGCAAACGGCGCTACTGCTAACCGTAGCAGTAGCGCGGGCTGCTACTAGCCCTATTTCCAGCGCCACTACTAACCTTTCTCCTAGTAGTGCTTGGGCGCCAGCCAATCCTGGGTCCGCCACTGCCGACAATCATCGTCAAGAATATGGTGTTCTCGAATCATTATTTCTTGTTTGCTACGTGCTTGCTCTTGAGATTACTTGTAGCATCACGTACATGCGCACGTGAGATTACTTGCTGCGTACATGTGTTCTCTCTAACGTGGCAATCTTTGAATTAGCAATAGGAGTAGTTCAGTCAGTCGTCAACCATTGTCGGTATGTTATACCAAGTCACCAAGCATTATCTAAAAAATATTATTTAGTTTACATGTCTCTAGAGAGAGATATCGGATATCAAGGAAAATAAATTTTGTGGATACGCTGAGTAGACCCGGCACGCTGATGATGAAATGAAGTGGCGCCAGCAGATTGTGTAGTTTTGCAAATCCAAGAAAAGAATTTAGGTACGTAAATGCATCCATCTGTAGTACACGCAAGGCCTTATGTGAAAACAAAGCATATCGCCCAAAGAACTTATGATAATCCTTGCTTGTTCACCTAACACAACTACCAGGTTTACACATATTCTCATATTCGTCAGCAGTGGCGGAGCTTGGTACAAATTGCTGGGGGGGGGGGGGGGGCAATGCAAAAACATAAACATTTGGGGGTGTAAATTAGCAAAAAAAATCTCATCTAAGCCCTCCCTTAAAAATTTCCTTCAGGGTTTGGTCCAAGGCTGGGGGGGCAGCGGCCCCCCTCGGCCTCAACATAGCTCCGCCAGTGTTCGTCAGAGATCACTGACTTTTACATCGTTGAACTGGTCCCTGTTTTCCGTTGCTTGCATGCAATATCCACGAATTCGGTAAGTGCATGCAACTAAAGCTGCATTGCTACATGAATCACAGAGGCTATCTCAAACGGCAAAATATTCAACGGGAAAACCTCTTACATATATATACCCCCTTAAAAGATTACATTGTCACAAAACAAACACACACCGTCGGCGGATCACAATCTGTTTTGACAAGCCAAATCGCGATCCTTTATTTGGTCCCAATTTTAAATCTACGTAATAGGTTGATGTCTGAATGAAGCAAACAATATGGCTAATATGTGCTCCCACACTTGAAACGAGGGCATATAGATTTTGTTTGAAGTCAAATGATACAAAGTTTGACCAAATTTATACGAAAAACTATCAATAATTATAATATCAAATTAGTATCGTTACTTGGTCAAAATTGCGTACTCGTTTGACTTCAAATAAAAGTAATATGCCTATTTTGGAGCCGGTGGGAGTATCATTTTTTCCTTGATGCAAAACTTCCACAACTCTTCTATAAATAGTATGTCGATTAACCGAACTGGATAATATCCCATGGGTATGATAAGGATACTCTTGCGTACCATTTTTTTCGCGACTGAACACTTGTGTACCATGTCCGTATTCACGTTTGTATTTATTTAACATAGTAGAAACGCAAGCGTCCATATATACGCACATATATTCATCCCTATGAACGCACACATGCACATCCTACCCCTACGAGCATCTTCGAGAAACTGACTCGGCATATCATCTTGTGTTTACGAAGTCACCGTAGACGCCTCGTTGTCAACGGGAATCTCTCCTCCCACTGAACGTGCATCGTCGGAAATCCTGAAATAAATCCAAAAATAATGCAAGCACTAGGACTAGAACCCTGGTGGGCTAGGGATACCACTGTCCCACTAATCATCCAACCACAGGTTGATTCGCCGTAACCACTTTTTTTTTTTTGAGGGAAAGCCTATTGGCACTTTATTCCAAGTTTGATAAGGTTACATCATCAAGTACATGCGGTAGAAGAAAAACAGGAGGTTCATCATCCCACGAAATTGACAATTGGGAATCATATGCATGTCTTGATCATAAAATTTGTTTGATATATGTAACTAGTCAGGTACGTGCTTACGTAATTAAAGTTGCTTAGTGGAGCAGATTTGTATAGATATAATATTTAAAAGAAACATGAGCACCTACGAGGAAAACTATATGTGTACGAAAATATATTCCAGGATTCCCGCAGAAGTATCTTTCAAGAAACAAATTACTGATAGAAGTTCTAAGTATATATGTTAAAGATCTATATATGCCTATAAGAGTAGCTTTTTTAATAGTAGCGAGCTAGGTAGTGGAGGTGATTGACTTTGACGTGAGTTATTTTGTCAACATGATTCTGGCGATGAAGATTAAGGGCCACTTCTTTTGGTGGTGGTTTTGGGCTTCTAAAATAAGTTGCCCTCTACTCAACTTAGCTTATTCTATAAGACAACCAAAATAATTCTTTTAGAAGCCTACTAATTAAGTTTTAATTAGTAGGCTTATAAAAAATCGACTGGTCTTCTAAAATAAGCTGGGTAGGAAACAACTTATATAAAAAACAGTAAAAGAACTTGCCCTAAGGTAATTCAGGGTTCGTATTCATACTTTCCATGTTTTGCCTAGAAAACACGATGTTATCTGAAGGAAAGAAATGACCATATTTAACTGCTACTCACTCGTCCAAGATATCTAATGTCAGCTAGGCACACGTATCAAGTTACTTAGTGGAGCAGACATGGACATTACATTAAGCAAACTTAAAAAGTTGGACCATCAACTAAGTTCTAGCAGCCAGCGGAGATTACTCTAATCGGTTGATAAGTTCCTCTCGATTGTACTTGACTTGTTCTATTAACTCACATGCAAGTTCATGGCATATCGACACCCTATTGCTTGCGCCACCTTCTCTGTTAATCTGGGGCTATTTAAGCACATACATCCATGTCTCCAAAGACAAAGAAACTCACGATGGCATCCTCCACCTCCTCACTCTATCTTCTTGGCGTCCTTCTTGCTCTGGCCTCATGGCAGGCCACTGCATATGATCCTAGCCCTCTTCAAGACTTCTGCATCGCTGACATGAAATCCCCTGGTATGCACTATGTATTGTATGCATGTGTATGTGTGTGTTCTTAGTTCCGTTGGTGTAGTAATTAATCAAGTCGTAGCATAGAATTGATCACATTGAAGGTTACTACATGCTGACGATAAACTACTATTACTGCACGCTTAAAACACCCTGCATGTTTATTGCTTTCTCCACACATGCAGTGCGAGTAAATGGATTTGCTTGCAAGGACCCAATGGCTGCAACCTCAGACGACTTCTTCAATCCGGCCATGCTCGATAAGGCTAGGGATACAAAGGCAAGCAAGGTCAGGTCCAACGTCACCAACATCAATGTCATAAATTTCCCTGGCCTCAACACCCTGGGTATCTCGCTGGCACGCATCGATTATGGACCACTAGGTGTGAACACACCACACATACACCCCCGTGCCACTGAACTCCTTACCGTGCTTGAGGGAACACTCTACCTTGGATTTGTCACATCCAACCCAAACAGGCTCTTCTCTAAGATAGTTACAAAGGGTGATGTATTCGTATTCCCAAAAGCAATGATCCACTTCCAAATGAACCTAGCGCATGACAAGCCAGCAGCCGCGTTATCCTCGCTCAGCAGCCAAAACCCCGGGGTTATTTCTATTGCCAATGCAGTGTTTGGATCAAAGCCACCGATTTCAGATGATGTTTTGGCCACGGCGTTTCAGGTGGAAAAGGATCTGATACACTGGCTCCAATCTCAGTTCTGGGAGAACAACAACTACTAAATAGTATCTGTTATTTGGACCTATTGGAAAGTTAATATGTGACACTCTATAGAATAAATGGCATGTAATTAATACTTATGCATGCCTGTGAGCTGCGAGTTTTTCTTTTCTATCTGAATTGTGACGATATATTTTTCGTCAGATTCATGTCATAATCTATTGGTGATGTTTGTTTTTCATTGTTTAATAAATGGAATATGGATGTCCTCTTTTCCCTCGTTGCTGACACAAAAAGATGCATGAAGTAGTGAAATAAAAAACATCAATTTATATATACAAGAAGCTTGTTTCTCTGAGACCGTTGGAACCAAGAGAAGCAAACTTGTATTGTGGTGACAGGTTAGGCATCATAGATGGAGAGCTCTTCTGGTGTGTAATTCCTTGCCACCAAGCATCCAAATTGCCAACAATCAAAACAAATAAACCCAAAAGATGGGGTGACTGCTGGGGCTATCCTTGATTGTGCTATACACCTATTTTAACATATATGTAACATTTCCAATGGCATGTGGACAGTTATCTAACCAGATTATAGACCTTTACACTCCATATTCTTTTTTCACGAATACACAAAGGTTGCATATCTTTTCATTGATAGAAAGAAGAGTTTTCTAGCCTGAGATTATATACACTCACTAAGCCACGTGCACATAAAGGCATGGTATGGAGTCCACAGCAAACGAATGGGGTTGCTCATCCCCTAGATCACTAGAGCTAACTCTCTGGGATGATGTTTTTGATTCTGGTAGCACCGGCATTTTCCCAAAGGCACGCCTCATCTTTGATGATGGAGTATAGCCTGGTGACCGAAGGTTGGTCACCGTCGAAGATGCAGCTGCTTCCATAGCCGCCAAGCTGTGAGGATGATGAGGGAGGCCAACCCTTTGCGAACGGGCACGAATGTGCAGCCGCAGGATGCAGCCCTCCATGATTGGAAATCCATGTCGCCAATGGGTATGCCGGCCATGGAGCGAACCCATCCTAGGATCTCGTGCCAAACTTGCCGCGAGAAAGAATAGACGACCGGCAAGTGTTGCAACGTTTTCGTCCTCTTGGTCGCAGAAGGTGCACTTAGGCCCATGGGGGAGGCCATGAAGGGCTAGGCGATCATCCATCCAACATTGTTCTTGTATCGCTAGCCAAATGAAGAACTTGATCTGAAGCGGCGCCCATGGCTTTCATGTTAGCTTCCAGTGTGGGTCCTAACAAGAACCAAGGAAGAAGGCCTGATAATATGAGCTAGCGGAATAGGCGCCTGAGCTAGTCCAACGCCAACGTAAGACATCGGCCGTGTCTGAGAGTTGAGAGTGGCGGACATGGATCCAAAGTTCAAGGTATTGTAGCATGGCGGCCGGACCGAGCGCACCCTGGATATCGCACACCCAGGATTGAAGTTGCAAGCCCTCCTGAACAGTGCGGAGCTTGCGACGGCGTCAGGGGACGAGCGCCAGAACTTGCGGTGCAATCTCGGCAACAGAACGCTCACTGATCCAGTGGTCCGTCCAAAACTTGTAGTCGTCGCCGTTGCCAAGGGTCCACTCGGTGGCCGCCCAGAAGATGGCACTGATGTCCGGGTCGTGGGGGATGTGTAGGTGGCTCCATGGTCGCGTATTCCACTAGAAAAAAAATCATAATAGAATGTGATTGAATTATTAGCCTTGATCTATTTACAGGGCAACTTAACTGGTTGTATAATCAGGGACACTCTCGGAATCCTCTATGTATAGGTGGCAAGGGAAGCCCAACTGTAACATACAAATATCATTGATCAATAAAATTGAGCAGTAACATTCTAAATTTTCGAGTTTCTTGGCGCTTCTCATTTTTTATGTTCGTGATAGATTTGAGTGAAGCAACATAATTGTTAGAACACATTCCTAGTGCGAGAGTGTACAAGTAGTATCTCAGTCAGTACATTAACAATTGTTGTCCCTGTAACTGTTCCATAAGTCATCAATAATCGGCCATACTAACTCTTTTCTCTAGCCTCTCGCAAGGTGTGAATTTGCCTCCCCTCCGTGTGCTGCTCCGGGCCGTGGCGGGGAGGGGATTCTTGGTGGCTCGGCTTCGCGTAGTAGATAGGCAGGGTCTTAGCCGTCCCAGGGCGGCGCTCGGAAGGATGGCTACGCTTCTTTTTCGAGTCAGTCTTCCAGGCTCCGATCCTCCTCAGGTTCGTCCGCGATGGATTAGACAGAGCTCCAGCGTAGATTCCTGCCGGCACCTTTGGGCGTCGATACTAGGGATTCTCGTCATGCATACGCAATTGCAAGATTTGGTATTAGGTTCTTCAGATCTATTCAAGGATTCAATGGCGAGGACTGCAACTCCGAGGCGTTGGTTCTTAGGGGCAAGTGCACGAAGACTTTTTGGTTGTCATCGACAAGGTCAGGTCAGCTCTAGTATGAGAGGAGCGACGGCTGCTCGTCGGCGGCTCGCTTTGACAGTGGCAATGGCCATTCGGTGGTCCATTGACGTCGGTGTAATTTTTATTCTATTTGAGGTGCTTTTGTACTTTCAATGAATCTTTATAATAGATTAGATACTTTTCGCAAAAAATGAGTTAACTGTACTATTATTTAGTTCGGTCACTAAAGAGACAGGTGATAAATCAAGGAAGTCACCTTCTAGCAGATGTATTATAATCTTGCTTGTGCACCTAACACAACAACGTGACGTTTCCATCATTGAATTGGTCACCATTTTTGTGGGGCTGGTTACTTGCACGCAAAACAAATACCGCTACGTGGAGGTTGTCATAAATGACAAAATATTTTGGGGAGATACTCTCCAGAAATATACTATTGGTAAGCTTTGAGAAATTCTTCTTACACGTCGAAGGAGATGGTACAGGCGTACAGCCGTACTCCATGTCGAATCGCTGGTTGGTGCTTCTTTTGGGCAAAGACCGTGCACTAAATTAAAAAATATGTGCTCAGCCGGCTCTATGACCATTAGATTAAGGGCAGTGTTTTTTCTTTTGAACCTTTAAGGGCAGTGTTAGGATTCGTGTTCAGTCGCTGGGTGTGTTTCTGGGATGGTACGTTCATTTAAATCGCATGCACGTGCGTGGGCTTTGCTCTTTTCATCATTATTTATTTGTATATTACATACTAGATAATACCCCACAGGTTGTTGCGGGACATTAGGATAGCAAGTTCTAAAACTTTATAAGGCGTATTCCTAAAGGACAAATAAGATATGAGAATGAAATGAATTTTACCGATCAAGTGGGATGCCTGTGAGCTTGCACAAACCACAATTTCAAAATGACAGATCCATATTGATTCAGTCTTGGAAATTATAGAAAGATTGTTAACCAATCGAACAATTGTAGTAAGGCATTCATTCTTCAAAGCACCATCACAAAGTTCCAACAATAAGTAGATGTATGGTATATGGATGATAATGCACTTTGTGGACCAGAACTCATTTGGCCATGCAAGCACACTTACAACATAGACATCATGGGTGGAAGCAGAGGGACTAAAACTTGCAGCCATAATTACATTTTCCAAGGTTGCAGCTGCTAGATTGCCCGTAACAGAACCTCAACACTGGGAAATCAGAAAAGACTTCTAGTGCATTTTTGTGCCATTGTAAATCCTTTCTTTGTTCAAGTATTCCACAGCAGTTAAGATATCACTTGAGGACGATAGTTTAAATGCTCCGAGTTGTCACTATAAAATACAATGCCCCTTTAGTCAGGTTATCACTCATGTACATCTGGACATTGTTATTACTGACTAGCAAAGTGGCCCGCTCAATGCGCGTGCTTGGATTCTACAAAATAGTTTACATAGTTAATATCTCGGCCTTTTATCTTGATTGCATATTATTTGATTTATCTAGACCAAATTTGGTGACCTCTACAAAATGATCCTTTCGCAAACATAATTCCGTCTTAGATATATATGGTTTTCTCATTGACATTTGATCTATGTCTTCACATTAATAATGTACTTATGTGTTATGCATAGTGAACTAACTGTATTTCTTTATGATCAAACCATTCACGCAATTTATATTTACGTTTCTGTCTTTTCGTGGTCAATCTAGAGTGGTTATCATTTTTAGTTTTTTTTTCTTTAAGCACATAATAAGTAGTTGTTACTGGTTTCATGTAGGCATAGGTAAATTTCCAAAAGAATGAGTAAAAATGACACATTTACGTATGAATGGTAGATGTGTGTACCAATATTTCTGCAAGTTATGTATATAGGGAAATATATAAAACTATAGATATTCAAATCTAGTAAAGCAATTGTTCCAGCAGCAGTACAATCAGGAACATTGAAGTTGCCAAGTTTGTATGGCTCCATCTGATTGGAATTTGTTCTATCAATGTTGCAATGGTTATGCTTAATCCTTAATTGGAGATGTGCAATTTCAAAATAGACATCATACACAACATGAAATCTCTTTTCACTTTCAGGTCATTAGTTCTCTGTGTTGTCCATCTTCCCTTATCCAACTTCTACATGTCCTGGCAATATGCATTCAAACGTACCCACCGACTACACGAAGGCCTCTGTAGCGGCTTCATCAACCTCAAAATGATGTTCCGGCTCAGTCTCTGGAAGGTGCTCGTAGGGATAGGGTGTGCATGCGTTCGTTCATAGCTAGGGATGAGTGTATGCGCGTATGTACGAATGTCTGCGTCTGTACTATGTTCAAAAAACTATTGCAAATACTAAGAGTAGTCCTACTTGCCATCAGAATCATGATAAAAATTTCACAAACACGATTTTCATACTCTTTATATATAGCAGAATAATATTAATTAGATTAGATATTTTTTAATGAACATTTTTAGCAAGCGGCTTGGTATTCTAAGAAAAGTATATTAGAGTGAGTAAAATGAAACGAACGCACAGATCTATCATGAAACAAAAAGGTTACATCAAGATTTTTCCAAAGTTTTTCTAGCACCATTTTTTTGCATCTCACTTTTAGTTTTTACTAGTAAGCATGCACGTGCAACGCACGTCTCAAATAAAATAAGTTTACATGATATTATAGTAAAATAGTTTTTGAGTTATTTTTTGGTTGGGTACAAAATGTTGTCATGTCACTCAAATTGTATTTTCAAAATTGTGACATATTTGATCCAACAGACGTATCATAATCTATAGTAAAAACATATATTCTGAATCTATTTTTATTCTAATGAGTTTTTTTACCGAGCCATTTAAATGTGTCTTATGCCCAACGATATGAGAACGCGTGTAACACACGATCCAAAAACATGTCTCCGCATAAAATTCATGATCACATAAGAATTATATTATAATGGTTACAAAAATATATTTTAAAAACCAGAACTAAACACCTCTTGAAGGTCCATCTTTTGAAGCAATGAAGGTCCATCTATAGATGCGATCTATGATGCTTCCTTCGATGGATGGGTGAGCTTCATTCTCTTCATACTTTAAAATATGCACCAAAATTTTCTTCCTCAGTTCAAAACAATCCTACATATGCATTAGACAACATTGTTATAACAAGTTTGTATGTGCAATGTGTGTACAAATAAGCATGGTGTAAATACTCACCTGAGGTATAGGGAAATATAGCTTTCCATCTCACAATGAGTGCATGTAATTAAAAATCAAATACCCCAACAAGGCATTGCATGTATGAAATAAACACATAATGTGTGTTTAATTAATTAATTAATTAATATTATAATGTATTAAATTGATTCGTACCAGTGTGAGTTTGTTGGAACAACAGGAACTATGCATTTCCATTTAGAGATATCGTCCTTGAATGCAGAGTTTGCAACTTGGAGCGCGAGGTTTAGGTTATTGACCATGGTTTTAAGCATATTCTTTCCCAAAGTAGGTATTGGTATCAGATCAAAAATTTAGACAACTTTTTTATCTTGATCCAAGACAAACAATAGAAATAGCCCAAAAATATCTCAAGGCAATAAAATATGCAATGATGCATACGTTTAGAAATACATGAAATATTAATTAAGACCAAATAAAACACTCTTACGAATGAAAAATTAAAATATTACCATATCACATTGTGAGATACGATACTCATTGCTGTCAGGCCAGCTATGAAACAACCGTTTGAACGTACCAATGTTCATATTTTCATGATGACTTGGGTCTTGTGCATAGTGGAACATGGACTCAAATAAAAATAAGAAAACATTAGTTCAATGAGAAAAAATGTAATACGTGATTATAGTAACTTACACAAAAGTTTAGATCCATGTAGTGAGATGGAATGCCTCCGAGAAGCTGGACTTCATGACGCGCTAGTATCCGCACAGCCATATTAAAGCAATCAATATCCATATATTCATCATTGTTTAATATGTTTTTTATCTGTCTCAACTTTAAGCTAATAGGCTAAGGATCAGAGCTTTTCACCCATTCGCTCCTGTAAAATCGGAATTATGTCAATTATACTGACATAATAGTAATTTATTAGAATACAAAATGAACTAAAAAAATATGGCTTACTCTAGTAAAGCGTCATCATCAATCTTACTGATGAACAAGCAAAGTTCGTCTATTAAGTAATCGTTTTTTGGGTTGACAGACGGTGAAAGGATGTATGACTGCGAGATGAGCTCAACATCTGATGATGTATTCGATGTTTTGAGATTCTGAGGGGTCCATCCAGAATCATACAATCTGTGGGATCTATGTTGTTTTTGTCCTCTTCCATGTCTCGATTTCTTATATTATCATCATTCAATTTCGAATCCACTAAAATGACATCTAGTTTTGTTCTAAAATATGTCATATGATCCTAGTAAAGTAGTAATAAGAGTTAAATAGTGATACAACATAGAATAAGTATAATGATACATAGTGAATAATACCTGTGTAGGAGTGTGAGACAAAATATCTCCAGTGAAGTACTCCATAAAATTTACCATCCACAAGCCACAAGATGACCAACATGATTACAAAACTTAAATATACCCAATTTTTTTTATCAATTTTATATATTTTTATATAATATTTTTTATAAAAATGAATCACAGAAATGATTTTATAGATATTTGATAGCCGCGATGATAACAAAAACCTCACCACGCAAGTGAATCGGATATGCCCTGCAAAAAAATAATCGAGTTTCTAGAAAAATGAAAACTCAAAAAATGATTTTTTCTAGAAGATAAATGCTACTCGTATTGGTTTGGACAACCGCACTCACTCATAATCTCACCCTTGCCTAAAAAAAATCACAATCTCACCCACTCCCCCTCCCCCCACCCAATCCCCATCCACTAAATCCCCTGCCACCCAACGGCCCTCTCTGGTGGCCTCCCCTTCCCTTCGTCATCACCGCGGGCGGACTCCCCGCCCCGCCCCTTCTTCCTATCCGCCAACGCCGGGGCCCTCCCTCCTTCTTGTGACGCAGGGCGCTCGAGCTCGACATGCTCGCCGGCGACGCCGGGCCCTCCCTCCTCCTTCGGACGCGGGGGTGCTCGAGCTCGCCATGCTCGCCGCCGACGACAATGCCCTCCCTCCTTGACGCCGTCGCTCTGGTGGCCGCCTCTCCCCTTCGTCACCACTGTCAGCGGACGCTCATCCCCCTCGTCACCACCGCCAGCAGACGCCCCACCCCCTTGTCTGCCCCGCGCCTTGCTCGTATCTGCCGACGCCTGCTTGGGACCCCACGAACTGCCCTTCCCGCCTGCTCGGGCCTCGGGACGCCATCAAGGTCTGGTTCCAACTCTTCTTCTCCCCTCGATCCGGATGCATTGGGTTGAATCTTTTCCCTCCGGGGCATTCTGCATTTGGAGGGCCAGAAGGAAACTTTGCCCAGTTTGAGCAAATTTGTAACAATGTAGGCCCTATAATGGGACCGGCCTTGGATGGTAGATTTCTGTGTCTTAGCATTTCTGTGTACTGTGAATGGTTGTCTAGTAACCACACATTGCAATGACTCCTAACTTTTGTTCCAGGTCCACCACAAAGGGTCTGGTGTTCTGCATTCTTTTCTTTCAAGTGGCCGAGCTGGTGTGCCATTTCAACCTGTCCCAGTACCAGCTCTTAGTTTGTTCGAAGCTGACAAGCAATGAAACAAGTGATTGCAGCTGCATAATGGCATGCCATATTTTGGCTAATCAACCTGAAGAGTATATACAAGCACAGGTTAACTTTTCTTACATTTGTGACTGGAATTGCCATGGAACATACAAATTTACTCACAACACCTAATTATGTCCTTTGTCCATTAGCTTAGCTCAGTAGTTTCCTGTTGACTTGCTTGACGTTCTAAGTTCCATGTGTTGCCTATGTTTCGTTGATGAATGTTTATTAGAAGAACATCCATGAATGTAACACTTTTATCCGTATATCAGGTAAATATTGCTGCATTCTCTTGATATTGACAATAGTCATCGAATGAAGAATCTCCTGGATGGGCCGTACCCAGAGATGGAGGAGTACCGGAATCAATCCCAAAGTGCTTTGAGATCTGGTCCAATGCACAATGCTGCAAATAATTGGATTACTGAGTTTGGCAAGCAAAATAATAACCCTGAGGGTTGGATCACTGATTTTGGCAAGCAATATGGTCCCAATGGATGGGCCTCTGAGTTTGAACAGGTCAGAGCCTTCTAAAAGCCTGTTTGACATTTTCACAACCATCAGTTGTGAAGCATGTTTTTTCTCCTATGTTTATTTGAGCAGACAACGCATCCTAGAACCAAGTTCAACCATGCTGAAGATACTGTTTAGCTTCTAGGCCAGTATAACTATGCTGCAATTGATACCGTTTTATCTGGATAATCTGATTGCGCAATAAATAATGATATATGGCTATTACCCAGCTGAAATCTGATAGTTTCCCTACCCTACCCATTGAGCGAGATATCATGGTATCTATGAGTAATTGTATGCTTTATTTAGAAATAAAGTTTAAGATATTCCTCGTATACGTAAACATAGAATTCTCACTTTTACTAAATGCAGTTATTGTAGGACCTGAGGCGACAAAGGATCACATTCTTACAACAGTATATCTTAAATATTAATGGTTCAGATATCCTGAAGGAGAAGGAGGTGCCGAAAGGGGATGGGAGCAACAAGTTTGAATCGAAAGAGGTATACCCATCTGTTTGCAGACTGCTCTTAATACATTCTTCCCTTGGCCATGCTGTAATGTTTACGTCTTCCCACTTATCAGATTTTAGCTCCATTTGAAGCGATGCATACTGGAATATGTTTTCCAGTCCTTCCAGCTGTTGCATAAATAAATGACAACATATTAGCATCACAACCGAAGAATAACAGAAATCGTCTTATCAAAAGATGGTGCAGTGGGACTAATAACTAACCATAGTGGTGAGGTCTTTGTGGTTTATTCCTGGGCCTAGCGAGTCGAGCATCTGGATACGTCGCACCCTGGTATTTATAACTGCTAGGTACCAATGAAAGTCTTCATTGTTTACTGGAATAAATATCTGAAAATAGAGTTTTTGTTAGTTTAGGTCCCATCTATACAAACATTCGTCCTTGATTGAATTCATAGTAATATGTAAGGAACTGAGACTCACCATATCATGTTCCAAATAAGTTGTAGCTCTGTCTAACATCCATCTTGGCGCGTCATCCCGTATAGAGCTAAATTCCTTTATCATCTTAGAGATGCATGCATTCTCTAAGAACACACTTCCACCTGACCTCATCTGTAGATGCTCTTTAGCACTTATGCAATGTATGTATGCGTCTATGATCTGCAATGTGAAGTGCACACCTTCGTTATAGGTGATAATAGAAACTCATGTTAAAATAGCATCGTCTCGTCATAAAGCTACATATACTTACTTCGTCGCCAACAAATTCTCCAGGGATTAAAAGACGTTCTAACTGTTTTCTTTGGAGATGTGAGCCGTCGATGCTCACTAAATTTCTTTTATCGCTTGGTTCAGACATGATATTTTCAATCACGGACCAATCATCACCGGTGCAGGCGTAATCTATCATGATGTAACATGTAGCATCAATATTTATTACTAATGAAGAGAATAAATATAGCAAAAGCAGGGCATAGAAGGATTTGTCCATGCCTTCTGGAGCCACCACGTAGTCTTGTGCCTTCCTAGGTTTGTTATGCAGTCGGATCGGCTTCTCTGTCTGCGCGGGCTTTGCCAGGTTGTTCCCTATAATTTTTGCCCCTTCCCTGCCGGACGTTTGTTCTAATTCTTCATCCTCAGGTGCCTCCATTTGTTCACTTGTTTCGTTGAAGGTTAATTCCTGGGGGGCAACATTACAAAGAGTGATCCGTATGCAAGAATGGTCGTTGCCTGAAAAAAAAATTTTGGCAGAAATGAGCAAGCAAAAGAGATGGATCCTTTTTTGGCATCAATGCGCAATGCAAAGAGATGGATCCTTTTTATTTACCAGGTGCTAGGGGATGGTTCCATTACTGGAATACTATCTTTACGTTGGATCGGTAGAGGTTGTTTGCCATAAGAAGGCTCTGTATCTGAATCAACAATAGAGTGGCGAAACAAAGAAGAATTAAACACCTGATAGTTTAGCAGCATTAAAAAATCACACAACTAACCATTTTTATTTAAAGACTCTTCTGGCATATGTAGGTTGACGATTGTATCGAGTTGGAGGTTCTCATCCACTGACATCTGTGCGAGCGTCACTCGCCTTCAACTCCGTTGCATCTGGTACGCGTCATTTCTGTGCAACCAATCTGGCTCATCTTCCACATTGTCTCTGTTGAAATGCACGGAATTTGGAACTGCACCACCTGCACTTGCTATATTTTGTAGTTGTGTGACTGCAGATTGTCCGGTAGCCGGCACTTGTGTTACAATGTTACTGTCATCAAGGACGACAACAATAAGCTTATTCTGCTCATGTGTTTGTCATTGTCGCTTTATTATTTCCTCTCTATTTTGTGCATACCGCTCCCTTTCCATCCGATTCTTAATCTCATTACGGTGATACAGGATGAAGTTGATATATTCTGTAGATGAAGAATATATCATCATATAGCAATACAACTGGGCCATATAGGATGAAGTTGATATTCATTACCTTGTGATACAACCAGCTGGTTGTGTGCCACATTGATCTCGGCAGCGGCAATTTTCTTCTGTTTGTAGGCCTCGCGTTGTCTCTTATTAATCTCATCCTTATTTTGTGCATACCGCTCTCTATCCCTCTGTCTTTTTACTTCTTTGGGGTCTGCAATCAGTGGTACAATTCAGCAGCTGAGCTACAAAACTGAAATTGGGTGCTTGGGTACTGCTCATCACCCAAGGATTGGGAGTTGGTTATATCCTGGAACGGGGTGCGCGACCCGTTGGGAGTGGTCTGGGCCATACGAAGTCCTTCAACCCTGTGACTGTCAAGAATGTTATCACACATTTGTAACTGAAAGAATACTATTACCACAATGCAGAGAGAGTAGAGTTTCATGTTCAACTCCAGTTTGCACTAATATATCTGGTATATTGCAACAGGATGTAGTAGTTTGTAGTAATATTCAAGTAGTTATCTCTGAGACTGACTTTATTTTGTGTTCATCTACTACCACTATAAAAAGAAGAGAGTAGGGTTCAAACATACTGATTATTATTGATTTTTCCAATGTATGTTGCATTTCCCAGATATAGGAGCTGTTAGAGAAACCATTGTCACGTCAAGGTCATTTTGGCTCATCGGATGGAAGACCTATGGACTACAGAAAAAAGGTAAACATCAGTGATGGAGAGGTCACCTACCTGTCCACTGTTAGTATATATGTTACAGCCAGGTTGCTTTGCTCAGCTGAACATCACAAATCAGAAGTGTAGCTAAGGACCATGAAATCAATTGTTGGAATCTTCCACTGACTCATCAATAAGAATTAAACTTTGTGGTTTCAAAGCTACCAATGTCGATGTACAATGGAGGGTTGAGCACAGATAAACTGAGAGTATAGAAGAGATGCAATTGAAAGATGACTAACTAACTATTTTCGACCACATTAGATGTTTCATGAAAACAATCAGTGCTTCAACAGAAACGTTCAGAGTACTCTATTTGTCTCAAAGATGGGGGCGTATACTAACAAAATCAAAGGTCTCAAGAGGGGCCGTTATTGCTATTCCTTGAAGAAATTGAAAGGCTCACGCAGTTTGTAGTGAACCTTGTACTGAATCCGGTATAGCTGAACATTGTGCTTAATTGCAGTTTGTACTGAATCTTGTATAGATGAAGAGAAAAGAGGGAACAAGATGCCTCACGCAGATGGCATCGGCAGCAGCCAGCAACCCCAGGGAGTAAGGCGACCGTGCTGGCAGTCCCAGCCGGCGTCGGGGGCGTGCGGGCCCTGCCGAGCGACAAATCGGCGGCCGGCCGGCGCAACCCATGGTCAGCATGGCTCAGTGGCGGCGGCTTCCTCCGGCGGCTAGGGCCGTCGCAACCCCAGGAAGGCAGGTGCGGGGGCGTGCGGCTTCCGCCGGCTTCGCGGCCGTCAGGCTCCGTCAGAGTCCGGAGAATCGGCGGGCGACCGCCGACGGGTGCGACTGAGAGGTTGAACGGGGAGTGAAGGAGCGGCGGTCGGCAGTCTCTGGTGCGGCCGAACGGTTGGTAGTGACGACACAGATATCGTGCGGAGTGGGGAGAGAGAGGTACCGGGGCTGTTTCGATCGGTGGGATTAGAATTTTGCTAGCGCGTTTTAGTGGCTTGCCCTGTTAAACATTTGAGAGTTTTGGACCCTTAGATCTTGTGAATAAACGGTTAAGATGTTTTGGATCTCCGCCTTTCGTGCTTTTATAGTGGTAGTAGATAAAAATACATTTCTCACCTTTTTCACATTTTGGAGGATTATTTATATATCTACTCTGTTTTTCTTTCCAGAGCACTGTTTTCTTTTCTTTATACTTGCTTTTTTTTGAGCTGTGATTGTTTCCCCGGAAGTTGTGGCCCATTGTCAGAGTGCAGTGGCCAGCTAATCCTGCACTGGGGGCCCACTAGCTACAAGCCCGGAGCTCGAGGCTTGGTAGGCTGTCGACCTGTCGTGCTTGGCCGTCAGATCCGACTACGAACTGTCCCCTTCCTGGCTTCCTGCGCCTCCCTACCACCGGCCGACGGAGCTCCGACGCGGCGGCGGCGATCTCAAACCTCTCCCGAAACATTCCGTTCGCCTGACTCCAGCGAGACAACTTCTTGCCGCCTTCGATCTTCGGCTCCACAAGGTGTATCTTCTTCTCATCCTTCCGGTGATGGCGGCTGGTCGATGATTGACTCCTTATGCACTGTGACTGCTGCCGGTTTGCGAACTGCTGTGAAATCTGATGTTATCATACTACCTTCGTTATATCATTCCATGTTCACAAGCAGCAAAGCTAGACTTTGGTTTTTGAACAATTTAAAATGAGCAGCAATTTGCTGAAACTCGCCAATTTTACTTGTATATACAAAGTAGGCGTCTCCTCGGATACAATTACCAAATGCTAATTGCTAACTACATACTAATGTCAAAAAACGTCCTACATTATGGGACGGAGGGAGTATCACTTTACCACGGGAACGCTAATTGAGTTGAGAATCCAGCACCATATACAATGCCCGCATTACTGGGGCATACCAACTTGCCAAGTCTGAAGCATTTTCAGCATCAGCGTGACAATTTCTCTAGGTCTGCAGCGTAGGGTAGCCTGGGGATGAAAGAAATGTCTTAGGGGCATCGTTAGAATCTGAAAGCTTCATATTAACACCTTCACCCTTTTGCCACAATTCAGACATTGTTACTTTGGCCACAATCCAAAGCAAATTCTGCAGTGAACTCCAAGAGATTCTTGGATTGTTACTTTGGCCATAATCATAGTTTTAAATAGCCCGCTATAGCCCCGCTATAGCCTTTTCAGGAGGGTGCCGCTAAATGGTCTCATGTACAAAAAGCCCGCTATAGCCCGCTATAGCTCCGCTATAGCCCGCTATAGCTCCGCTATAGCCTATTTGGAGGTCCGCCGCTATTTATCATAGCCCGCTATTTAAAACATTGGCCACAATACAGGTTACACATATTTGGCTTTGGTTGCACTCCTTTCTCATCACGTTATTTAAACCCATGATTTTCTACTCCATATCTGTGTCCAAGATCTCCAAGAGATGAGGCTCTTCACTGGCCTGTTTTCCTGCGTCCTCCTCCTTGTCCTCTATGCACCAGCAGGCCTCTCAGATAGTCCACCTCTTCAAGATGTGTGCCCTATGGCACCTCAAAGTGAAAGGAATCTGTTCATGAACGGTTACCTCTGCAAGCACCCTAGCACCATACTGGCTTCTGATTTCAAGACATTGCTTCTCAACCATGCCGGGAAACTAGACAACATGGTCCGTTCATCTACAAACATCGTCACCGCTGCCGAGTTCCCTGGCCTCAACACCCTTGGCATGTCGATGGCACGGACCGACATCGACCCCTACGGCCTAGTGCTTCCCCACTCTCACCCAAGGGCGTCGGAGATGATGTTTGTCCATGGTGGCATCGTGCTGGCCTGTTTCTTTGACACAAACGGTAAGTTGTTTCAGAAGAGACTATGTGAGGGGGATGTGTTCATCTTTCCTCGTGGTTTGGTTCACTTCATCATGAACTATGGTTTTCACCTTGCGACGACATTCTCGGTGCTCAACAGTCAGAACCCTGGTGTGGTTGGCATCACCCATGCATTGTTTGCGCCAGATTCAGATGTAGTTGAGGAGCTGGTGGCCAGAATGATGAAGTTCAGAGAGAAGGAAATCCCTGACAATAAGACTACGGATTTTCCATGGACTTCCTGATTAATTATGTAACGAGTCAAGATAGTGGATTTAATTATTATGAAGTTTATCTGATGATTTTCAAGTTTCAATCTCGTTATGTATTTGGACAGAATCTCAATCTAGTGATGTTCTATACTTATACCATGTGATTTAGCTGATTATTTCCTGAAGAAATTATAAAAATCAGTATCGCGGCACATAGATTGGGACCAGAACCTTCTATCTATTTACCTTACAGGTTGCTTGTTAAGCTTGGACCGTTGTCGTGACAATAATAAAATAATCATCCTGGACTCTATGCATTATCTCTCCATGGTGTTATTTCTATCTCATTAGTGTCGCACAAGCACAAACAAGTTTTGCAACCTTATGTAACCCAGACATGAGAGTTTTGTCAAGCGACAGCAAGCCAGTCTCTTTGGTTCAACATCACCAAGGTTGACATCCTCCAAACTGTCGGTATCTTTGTCTTGCTTTTCCTTTTGCTTTACTCAGTGGAACTCCATACTGTTATTTTAGTATTGTTCTCTTTTGCTCCTTGCAGTCGAGGAGGTCCCTTTCCTTTCACTGCGTTCTTTTTCACCTTGCAAGCTCCCAGGGTAAAGGACATCAAGGTAAATAAGACTACTTGGCCAATAGTGATCCATCTTTACCGCGCGACTCGTCTCAACAATGACTTAAAGAAAGCCTCATGTTGCCCTTTTTTCTAAAAAATAGAGGGATGCCCTCGGCCTCTCCATAGACCTCATGTTGTCATGTTTACGGTGGTGGCCTATCGGCACAGTTGCGAGCGACACGGTATATGTGCATCTATTGGTGATGTTTGTGGTGGCAGCCTCTATGAGTTTCGATGACAGAGGATTGTCTAAGACATTTCCAAGTTTCAACGATCAATATGTAATTATACTTGCTCATGGAAGATGTATCTTCCAATAATATTCCAAACCCAAATTCAGCGCAGCCTTTATTGAATTCAGATTCTTGCATTGAAGTTTCATGTATATTTGGTTTCGAAATAGGCTTTCGCCACGCTTTATATATAAAGCAACAGAATAAAGTACACAGCCGAACGATACAATGTTGTGAAGAGGCCCTTTTACAAAGAAAATCCAACAATACAAGATAAACCTAGAACAAGCTAACACCTCGTCGAGGCCGGACCGACGACTCCTGAGCTCCACGACAACGTCCCCAAGAGGGTGATGGCGCACAGCGTCGCCGTTGTCGAGTCCGTGCAAACAAATATTTTCACCCGGAGCCCTGGCATAGTGAGACCCACGATGACGACTCCAAGAAGCAAGCGGTACCTAGGGCTGGACACGAGCCGAGCCGAGCCGAGTTCAGTCCGAGCCTGCCTTTGGCTCGCCTAAAGCGAGCAGAGCTCGGCTCGGCTCGTTGGTTGAACGAGCCTGCTTCTGGAGGCTCGGCTCGTTTTGCCTCTCGCTCGGTCCAGCCCGAGCAGCTCGTGTGTGCACTGATAATGTGTGTGCATGCCTGTGCAGGGTGTGTGCTTGCGTGCGTCGGGGCGGCGGAAGCTTGGCAGGCATCATGGGAGGGACGAACGGCAGCAGACGCTTGGCTAGGCACCATGGGAGGGATGAACGGCGGCGTCCGGCGCGGCGATGAAAGGGCGCGTCCACCGTCGGTGCCGAGAGCGAGCCGTCCAGTGTCGGGCGTGGCGAGGACGACGACGGCTACACTGTACGCAATCAAGCAGAAGCATTCATCCATCCTTCTAGCCCGACATCCATCCATCCATCGCGTGCGTGCGCAGCCGTGCAGGGGAGCATGTGTGTCGTCTGCCGTCCGTGCGCCGGTGCCGGGGAGCGCGCGTGAGTGCCGAGTGTGTGTGCGCCGAGCTACTGCTAGGGATGGGAAGGAAGGAGAGAGTACTTCTTCGTCGCATTCGCGAGAAACCAAGCGAGGCGCGTCCGCCTGCGTTCGGTGTGATGAGAAAAGACTGCGTCGCCTGTTGCCATCGGTCCAGTTTTGCAGCACGGCGAGGAGAGGGATGAGGCGGCGCCGAACAGAGAAAGGGAGAGACTGCGCTCTCTCCGGGTCGCTCCTGCCCTAATGTGACGATGGCCGATGGGAATTAGGCTGGGCCTCGAGCGAGTCACCGAGTTGGACCGGGCGAAACTCGGCTCGGCTCGGTCGGGAATCAGGCCTCTTTTCACAACTTGGCTCGCTCGTTTATCCTATCGGGCCGAGCTGTAACGGGCCGAGCTGGAGCGAGCTTCGAGCCGAGCTGAAAAGCTCGCTCGTATGTCCAGTCCTAGCGGTACCCATGGACGCTGCCGCCGTTGGCGCCAGATAGCGCAAAGCTTTCGACACTCGCAAACGCCACTAGGAGGAGTCCCAATCAACACCACCATGAGGGCCAGCCCATCCACATCAGATCTAGGAACTGTCATAGCAGACCAAAGCCTCCCACCAGTTCACCTCTTATCACCCACACGACCAAGAAGTGGAGTCACCACCGCCACCACGGAGCCTGCCGGAAAGCTAACCGTGAAGCCTGCCATCCGGGACCACCGCCCCGGTATCCATGGCCCCGGACACCACCCGCCATCCACATCACAGCCCCCAACCACGGTAGTAGGAACGAAAGGGACCTCCTTTCACTCCTAATCCGGCATCAGCCACCGGATTTGGGTCAGCGCCTCCATAGTATGAGGTGCCGACACCTGCCTCCCCTGCTGGTCTCGGTGGACCGTGGGGTTGCAACCAAGTGCCTGCCGACGGTCGCCGCCGAGCAGGCTCGACGTCGCCATGCCCGTGGCCACCGGAGCCGATCCGTCTGACGACGCATCCGAAGAGGCCAGTTCGGACCAACGCCGTCAACAGGCAACAAACACGAAGGGCACAATATTTGTGATGTCGTAGATGTATATTGCATTGAAGTTTGATGTTGTTTTCCTTTTGTGAAGTTCTAATAATCCAGTTATTAAACGGTAGTGTGGTGGAAGCAGCACTAGAGAAGACTACGTCTCCCTTTTTCTCCTTTTTATGATTGTGAGCCCCTGTATGTATAACTAGTGGGCAGAAGGCGCGGCGACACGCCGCGCCCGAGGTTAAGCCCGTCATTTAGCAAATTTGTTTTTTATGTAAAAAAAAAATTCACAATTTATTTTTTTGGTAATTTTTATATTTTCGTTTGGGAAAAATCGTAAAAAATTGTCCGTCGTAATTATTTGGTTAGCTATAGTTAGCGCTTACCCACTATTATTATTTGTAGAAAGGTGAAGTAATATTTGTTGTATTTTTCTTTTAAAAGTTTACCTTTTTAATTCAAATTTTAAATAAGAAGAAAAAATTGTGGAAGTATTGTTCAGGGGAGACACTGTTCATTATGAACCGTAGTTTATTGTTTGGCCGCAATTACTATTTACAAAAAAGTGGTGTAATGTTTGTTTTAATTTTGTTTTTGGTAATTTTATATTCTTGATTTAAATTTTGAAGAAGAAGGGGGGAAAATTGGTAATTTTATAATCTTAATAATTTTAATTTGAAAGGAGAAGGGGAAAAAGAGAAATAATATATGTTTTCATTTTTCTTGGGAATTTTATCTCCTTAATTTAAATTTTAAAGAAGAAGGGGAAAAAAGAGGTAGGTTGTTCATTGGGGGGGGGGGGGGGGGGAGGTATTGTTTATGGTACTCGTAGTTATTGTTTGACCAACATTACTATTTTATAGAGAAGCGATGTATTTTTTATTTTCACTTTTTTTTGGTATTTTAGCTCCTTAATTTTAAAAAGTGGTGTAATCTAGAACTTGGGGAAACGTATTTATAAAAATTATAACTTTTAATATTAATTTCGAAAAAGAGGAGAATTTCGAAAGGAAAAGGGAAACAAAAGGGTTATTGTTCATTGCAGGGTTATTTTTTTTGTTTTTTTATCTCCTTAATTTTAATTTCAAGGAAGCTATTGTGCAGGGGAGAAATTTTTTTTGGTAATTTTATTTTCTCGTTCGGAGGAAATCGCGGAAAATTGTTCGTTATAATTATTGGTTAGCTATAGTTATCGTCTACTCACTATTATTATTTGTAGAGTAGTGATCTAATATTTGTTTTTTTTGTAAATTTATCTTTTTTATGTATTTCGAAGAAGAGATAAAAAACGGGGAATTATTGTTCGAGAGGGGTACTGTTCATTGTAACCATAGTTTATTGCTTGACTGTAATTATTATCTATAAAAAAGTGATGTAATGTTTGTTTTCAAATTTTTTGGTAATTATAAATTTTGAAGAAGGAAGGGGGAAAATTGGAAATTTTATAATCTTAATAATGTTAATTTCAAAGAAGAAGGGGGAAGGAGAGAAATAATATATGTTTATTTTTTTGTAAAATATAACTTTTTAATTTTAATTTCGGAAAAAGGGGGAAAACACATGGCACTATATCGTTTTAAAACTCGGGCAAAAGGACGGGGGAAATTTGCGACACGCCGCACCCGAGTTTAAGCTCGTCATTTAGCAAATTTGTTTTTTATGTAATATTTGTCTTCATTATGTTGTTTGGTAATTCTATCTTTTTATTTTGGAAAAACCGTGGAAAATTGTTTGTCATAACTATTAGTTAGCTATGGTTACCGTTTACACACTATTATTATTTGTAGAAAAGTGATGTAATATTTTTTTTATATAAATTTATCTTTTGAAGTTTAATTTTAAAGAAAAAGGGGAAAATGTGGAAGTATTGTTGGGGTGGGTAATGTTCATTGTAACTACATTTTTTTGTTTGACCGCAATTACTGTTTACGGAAAAGTGCTGTAATGTTTTTTTTTTTTGGTAATTTTATATTCTTAATTTAAATTTTGAAGAAGAAGGGAAAAAAATTGGTAATTTTATAACCCTAATAATTTTAATTTCGAAGGAGAAGGGGGAAAAGAGAATGGTATTCGTAGTTATTGTTTGACCACGATTACTATTTTATAGAATAATGATGTATTTTTTATTTTCACTTTTTTGGAATTCTTATCTCCCTAAATTTTAAAAGTGGTGTAATATTTGTTTTAGAACTGGGGTTAACGTATATTTTTAAAAAAATGGGTTTTAGATATAGAAGGTAAAAAATAAGAAATTATTGTTTATTACAGAAACCTTTTTTGTAATTTTTAACTATTTAATTTTAATTTCGGCAAAAGGGGAAAAACACAGGGCACTATATCGTTTTAAAACTCGGGGAAAAGGTTAGAAAATAGGAAAGCACTGTTTTATCGAAGGTACTGTTCATGTTTTTAAACGCGGGGAAATGTTTTTTTTTTGGTAAATTTTAACTTCTTATATTCTAATTTCGGAAAAAGGTGGAAAACACATGGCACTATTTATTTTTAAAACTCGGGAAGAAGGGGAAAAAAACCAAGGAGCAATGTTTGGCGAACACTGTTCACCGATTGGTACTGCTCATCCGGGGTCACTGTTCACCGATGTTTACTGTTGCCCAGTGTGCACTGTACATGTGTGGACACGTGGCGGCCGGGGGCGAGCCCAGCGCCACAACGCTGGAGCTCCCTGGGAGCTGCTAGCTTAGCCACTATAATACTTGTATATATTTTTCTGTCACTTTATACTGTACTCGTAGAAGATAGAAGAGTACGTCTCCCTTTATCTGCAGACATCCGCTATCGCACTCCTACGAGGACACGAAGCCCAGGCTTGTTTGCTTCGTACAACACAGACATATATAGTCTCCGACAGGGACTAGGATTCGATCGGGCCAGACAAAATCCAACCTTGCCTTTGTCCCCAGCCTTCAATCCCCGCTTCCTCGTACGTCCCGATGCCATGACCTGCCACCGCCGCGGCAGCTCCCTGCTGGACGACGACGATCTCCTTTGGGAGATTCTCCTCCGCCTCCCACCGCAGCCCTCCTCCCTCCCGCGCGCCTCCGCGGTCTGCAAGCGGTGGCGGCGCCTCGTCACAGACCCCAGGTTCCTCCGTGACTTCTACGCGCACCACCGGAAGCCGCCCCTTCTTGGCTTCTTCGGGTACTACAACAACGTCGTGTTCACCCCCGTCCTTGATGCTCCCGACCGCATCCCTCGTAAGCGCTTCAACCTTGGACACTACAGCTGCAGCCACAACCACGGTGCACCCGGCGAGACCCCCGAGAAGGAGAACTACCTGCTTGGATGTCGCCACGGTCGTGTCCTCATCATTGACAATGCATGCACGGAGATGGTCGTGTGCGCCCCTGACACCGGCGAGCAGCGCCGCGTGGCCCTTCCGGCCGAATTCAAAAAGGTTTTACGCCACGTTAACGGGGCGGTGCTCTGTGCTGCCGGTGACCAGGGCCACGTGCATGGCGCCTGTCACTCCAGCCCTTTCAAGGTTGTCTTGGTGATCATGTACAGCGAGGACAATCATCGGCCCCTCGCATGTGTTTACTCCTCGGAGACTGACACATGGGGCAATCTCATCTCAACATCCGTTCCATATATGGTTATTGATGCTTATAAACCTGGGTCACTTGTTGGTAATGCACTCTATTGGTTGGTTACTAGGACGAATGGCATGCTTGAGTTTGATTTGGAAGATCAGAGTCTAGCTATGATCAGTGGCCTGGTCCACCGGTTGCAGATAAGTCCGGCGATGCTCAGATCATTCAGGGTGAGGATGGCGCTCTTGGCTTTGCCATATTGTCTTATCCACGCTTCTACATGTGGCAGAGGAACATCAGTGATCATGGTGTTGCCACGTGGGTGATGTGGAAGACCATTGAAATGCACAACATTCTTCGCCCGCCTCCTCAGATTAAGAGAGGGGTGGGAGGGGCCAAAAATATACTGGGATATTCGGAGGATAATGATGTTATTTTTATATATGTGAACGGCGTTGTTTACATGGTTCATCTTAAGTCAATGCAATCCAAAAGACTTCATGAAACAGCGTATATCGTTGACTACCATCCTTTTACAGGTTTTTATTCACCAGGTAATTACTCATGCTCGGTCTTACTAATGTTTTGCTAGAGTTTATTAGTTTGGCGTGTTTTCGTAATTTTGTATGCTTGGTATGCGAGTTTACATGAGATAAATCTAGACCATGTCTTTGTTCTTCTTATCATCTAAATTCTATCATTGTCAAGTGCGTGAGTGTACTGCTTTCAGGAACATTCCTCGCATCTAGTACAATATATGTAGTACTTCCGTTGTGAAGTATCTAGGTAAACTCAGGGACATTCCTTTGCATTTACAATAGATCTAGTTTTGGTTATATATTGCTAGCACCAAAGCTGGGCTGTAATTCATCTATAAAATTTAGAGTTATTTTTAGGTATGCAAATTTGGATACTTTAGGGTACCCTCCAGCCCTCCTAAGTTCAACCACATGAAGGAAAACTTAGTTCATTTGGCTGAAGGGTCGGAGGGTTCCCTAGTTTGTGTCGTTTGTGGTTCGTCTTGAGGAGGAAGAGATGGATAGAGTCGAAGGACTTCTGCAAAAGCATCTCGAGTTATATTGCTCAAGTTATGTTTGCCAGCTCAACTACGTAAAGGACTTATTTGTTGTCAGCCCCATCTCCCCATCTCCCCTCCGTCGCCCACCGTGCGGGCGACCGAGGGGACCCAACTCTCCGCCGCCGGTCCCCCTCCTCCTTCCCGTTCCCCTCCGTCGGCGCCGGGCTAAGCCCGTGCGACAGCGGCGGCGGAGGAATCGCCGTCTCACTCCGGGCTCGGGATGCGTGGGATCTCCGTTCTCGAGGATGAGGCCCCGATCGATGGTGGCGGCACCGATTTGGCCCACGGCGGCCTCCATCTGGAGTGCGGCTGCGTGGCGGCGGGTCGGTGACCCAATGGCGGCCATGGCGGCAGACTGGTCCGGGGCGGCCGCGGCGTCAAATCTGGAGGTCCCCTTTCTCCTGCTGCCTCTCTCGTCGTCCTGGTGATTTGCGGCTGCAGGCTCCGGTGATGGTGAGCCCTGGTGGTGTACCTTCGGTCCGGGGGAAACCTTGGCCGGTCTGGCCGGCCCAGCGGTGGCATCGCTCATGGGTGCCGCTTTCCTTCGTGAAGGCACAGCTGAGGGCCCAATTTACCCACCCCGATCTCCTATCGGGTGAAAACCTTCAATCCTCTTCGGATTTGGCGACGGCGGTGCTGTTCACATCGTGACCTTCTTGGAGGTGTCGTCAGGGGCCTTGGAGCTCGGTTGGGAGTACAGATGATCTGCAGGTGGAGGGGATGGGACCAGTGGCTGCAGGTGGTGTTCGCGAAGGAGGAGCGGCATTGCATCTGACACGTCGACAACGGCGGGTCTCAGCAGCATGGAGCAGCGGGGTCTCGCTGCTGGGCGTGTGTTGATGGATGAGCGCAGGATGGTGGCGTTGTCTGGCGTCGTGGTGGCGTCGACAGCAGCTAGACCGGGCAAGGTTGATGCGTCAGTACAGCTCTGAAGATGGATTGGTGGCAGGTGGCCGCGGCGGCCTCTGTGTGTGCGCCGGACCGGTGGGTACCCCATACTCGGCAAGTGGCTTGGTTGGGGCCTCAGGTCTTAGATGTTAGGCTTGGCTGCGAGGTCTGTTTGGTATTAGGCCCAGACTATCAGCGTCCATTCATCAACTGGATAGGAGTAGCGACAGAAGTTGCCTAGACGGTGGCTTCAGACTTACTGTTGTGTTGCTTTGTAAGGTCTTTTGTGAAGAATCAATAAAGTGGCTGCATGCATCGTCTAGATGCAGAGGCCGGGGGTCTTCCTCCTTTTTTAAAAAAAAATGGTCTTTTCCTGGCACTTTCACTAATTGAATTCTTATGCTTCTAGGCATAACCAATGTTGGTGGATGTGATGGAGCTGAAGTCTTGCACGATGCATTGGGATAACAATCTGCTTTGAGTTGCTAATGTGTCAAAACATTTCAACAGGTAAGAATATCTTTTGATTACAGTTTGTGTTATTTGAACCATGCGACTTTTCTTTTGAGTTGTAAATATGCAGCTGCCAACATAGGTAGGGACATTGGCGGATAGTTCGCTTTTTTTTTTTTTTTACAAAATCTGTTATTAGTGCATATCAAGGTTCCTGATACTAAATTATTTGTTGCTACAGGCACATTGGACAGTCAAATATGGCAGCTGGAGACTTTGAAGCCTTGTTGACTGGCCTATCTTGCCATCACCTCTGGTGATCAATTTGTACGTCTCGGCTGTAGGTTACTGTGCTACGGCCTAGAGTTTGGCAACAGAAAAGTCACATTCTAAATCCAAATATTTATATATGTATCAAGTGTTTCTCCTCAATATTTTAAATCTTACGGAGCTTCTTTCTCAAGGCAGAGGGCATTTCCAACTCTGTAGTTTTGCCATCAACACACACTAAACACATGCATGAGCCTTGTTAGGACACCGATGATCAGAGTTTTATATCTCTTTTGCTCTGCTTGTTATGTGCTGAAGAAATCGATAGGCGTAAAAAGCACCAGAAACAAACAATTGTTATCTATGTTGGAACATCTATGTTTCCTTTGTATGGCCGCCGGATTTCATTTATAATAGTTTGGTCCAACGGCTGCAGCTCATTTTCATTGCAAAAAATTTAGGACTGGTTCACTCCGGTTTCTGGAGTGGCTTAGCTGCAAAACGAAGCCGAATCCAAAATGGTTCGGCATAACTTCTCAGTCACCACTGCTCACGATGGTTCGGCAGAACTTCCCAAGCTTCTCCCGTAAGTAAAATCGCGGCTGGGGCGCCGCACGGCCCCTCTCCTTTCCTCTCCTCCCGCCGCCACTGGCTCTGGCTCGGCTGGTGCTGGCGGCTGCGGGACCTCCTTTTCCCGCGTGCGGCCCTCCTTCCCGGGGCAGGGTGGCGGCGGCGGTGCGGCTCGGTTGGCTGTGGCCCGGCGACCTGGTGTCAGGAGCCGGCGGTCGGCATGGTGGTGGCGCTTCCCTTGGCGGCGGGGCTCACTGGTGGCGCGAAGTGGCCGGCGGCGCACCCCCGGCCCAGATCTGGGCCCTTATGGCCCCATCTGGGTCCTAGCGGGCCGGCTCCGGTGCGGCCCCGATGCCTCCTGCTTGGTGAGGTGGGGGAGCGGCTCGGATCAGGGGCGACGACGCTGATGACGCAGCGCGGCGGTGGGAGCTTTATGGGCATCTGAGCGTCCTGCCGGGCCTGTGGGCCCACATGCTTGGTATGCTCCTGCTGCGGCGTCCGGTCGATTACCGTCGTTGACGGTGGAGGTTGGGCCCTCCCGCGTGTCGACGGTCCTGCTGCTCCTAGTTCCGGCTCCTCCTCTTCGCTGCGCATGTCCCACGTTGCGGTGCCGTGGTGAGACGGCATGGGAAGCTTCAAGATCGTGTTGGCGCAGGGTGGTGGTCGGTATGGTGGCGGGCTCCGGAACGTCCGAGGTGAAGGTTGGGATCAGGAGAAATCCCTGTCGGCCTGGCCGACATCGACACGGTGGCGCCTGAGGGTGCCGCCGGACCTTCCTGGAGGGCGACGGGGGCTACCCTTCCCTTCTCCTCGGCGCGTACCGGGGGAAATCCTTGGCAGCAGTGTCGTCATCGTCGCGTCCCTTCTTGGAGGTGTTGATTGGTACCGGCGCTTCGGAGTCTAGGAGCTTGGTGGGAGATCTCCGGTGGGCGCAGCAGTCACGAGGTTTCTTCGTTTTTGTTGATCCGCCGTTGTCAGCATTTGTTCCTTTTGTATTTTCTCTTTCGTGTTTTTTGGACGTGACTGTGTTGCTTTCGTCCCAGCAACTATCGTTGTTTGTATCGGTGTTGGTTGCTTTGTAATACAAAGCGGGGCTTCAACGCACACTTTTCATGTACAGGTCGTGCAAATAAGTGGAAAAAACCCTCATTGCGTATATGGTTAACATGATGATGATAATGATCGGATCATAGCAAACTGGGCACTGCCACGGTTAATTCGACTGCAATATTCATGCTAACAGTATTTGCACAGCAAGTATAATTATATCAATGCAGCTTTCACGAGCTATTGCCCGCCTAATAACATGTCATGTCTTTCACATCTTAGCACTGGATTGGATTGAACGGTGTTGCATTGCTCTGTTCGTGCCGGCTGGTGCATTTCTGATGTAATAACGGTTCATTTCGAGGGTAATTTCAGGACTCGGTGGCGATTTTACTTATTTGAAAAAGGGTTTCTCCCAAAAAAAGTCACTTTGGAGCACAGGTGCATTGGAGCCCTATATTTTGAATAGTAACAAAATGCTATTTTGAAGTTTCAAAAAATTCTGACAATAAATCAACATGTTTATATGGATGTATATTACACATGTGCAAAGTTTTATGTCGAAATAAGTAACCATGTGAGTTACACAAAAATGACAAAATCGCAATGTTTGGAAAGATGAATAGTGCATGTACTATTCACTATTTGGAAATCACCATTTTGTCATTTTTGTATAGTTTACATGTTTACTTATTTCATCACCAAACTTTACACATATGTAATATACATCCATATGATCACATAGAATTTTTTTTTGGAATTTTTTGAAACTTTAAATTTGATTTTTAAAGTATTTTAAAATAAGGTCCTCCAATAAAGTATTTTAAACTTGAATAATTCAAATAGTGATAGCTTCATCGATAGGAGCCATCAATGGAAGAAAATCAACAACCCGGGAGAGCGCGGTTGGCAGGAAATGGTAAGTCGTTCTCCGTGGTCGTTGAATCGCAGATCGACGCTGACACGGGTCGGCAGCAGGGTGAAATGGTATAAGGCTGGAATCTTCAGAAATCAGAAGCAAGTGTTCATTTCTTCAGTAACATCAGAGTTTCAGAGTTCCGTCCTGACACAAGGAAAATGTATTTGTATATGGCATTTAAGTTTCTACTCAACTCGCCTTGGAAACGTATGACATCACACGTTGCAACAGTTCGCAACTTCATGAATTTTTACACGAGGCCGGTCATGCATTACTTTTGAGCTCACGAAGAGATCAACCGTGTCTAGCGTGTATCACGTTTGACTGAATTATCCCTGGTACAAATGTGACCATGTAAGTCAGGAAGAAGTCGCTGCTTCCGTGCCATCGTTATGAATTCGTCTGTCACCTCTGAATTAGGCCCCGTTTATTCATTCAAAAAAAAATTAGGCCCCGTTTGATAGCAAAGTATTATCAAAGTATTGTGATAATACTGCAGTTTTTTAATACTAAAGTTTTAATTACTGTGAGGTGTTTGGTTACCCATAAAAACTGCAGTATTAATACTACGGTATTCCCGAAACTGTAGTATTTTCTCCGTTTAATAAAATGAGCCCCAAACCTCTTTTTTTTTAACTGAGCATGGGAAGAAACGTCAAAGCTAGCTAAAACCAGTTTTACATCGCTGCATATGGCACTAGCCAAACATGTCACTGTATTATCAATACTCTAAAATAGTTTGATATGTATACATCAGTAAGTTCAGGCTTTTCTTTTTCCTTGTTTTGAGCTCAGGCTGTTCAGAATCCTTGAACGAGTGATTGATTCGTAGAGAAGAGGCATCTAGGTATATACCTGTGCATCAAACTTTCAGTGAACATAAAGAACAGATAAAAGTTTTCAGCAAATGAAACCAGAGTTATCCTATATATTGTGCGACAATATATTCAGCCTCATTATGCCCACCAGCAATGGTTGCGTGCCTGGATCACACTAATTCAGGCAATTAAGAAGGCGAACACAAAAGTGAAGGCGGCAGTACACTGATGAGCTGACGAATGCAACTTGAGCAAAATAACTCAGTTCTGTATCTCACATTTCATAGATGGTTTATAAATCAGTTTTGATACTACTAGCAATATACAGACATAACTGCCTCCATTTTAAATGCCAGGAATATTCCTGAAAGTGGTATCTGTAGCTACTTCATAATGAAGATTTAGCTGATAATAATAACCATCTAGAATTCATCTGATATAAACACATCCCTTGTCATCTTAATCATATAAAATAACAACACAGCAGGAGGGTTTTCAGCCAAAGTTGTTATTAGCGAGTTCAAAAAAAAATTAAGCAGATACTCCACTGTGGCCAACACAGCACAATGAGCAATTTCATGTGCTTGAAACGCATCCACCCCCTTGGAACTTAGTTCATGTTAATCCACCACTGGTACCAGAAGTGGAAAATCTTCATGCTTTTCGTTTCCGATTGAAGGCAAATCATGTTAGTGCCTCTTCAACCAAGCGACAACCTTGCAACTCACATCTTAACTCCTTCAGACAGTCTCCTCCACACTTCTTTCACTGTCTTCCATCTAATGAAGAGGGACAACAGTTAAATAAGCTTAAATTGTTAGTGACTTAAGAACCATATTGTAGATGTTTGAACCACCAGGTACCAAAAATAAATAGATTGGGATACTCCCACAATATAAGGGCAAAGGATGAGCAATCACCTGGTGTATAGAAACTCGTGAAAGGATGGTAGTCAACGATATAACGGGTTTGATGAAGTCTCTTGGATTGCATCGAGTTAAGTTGAACCATGTATACAGTGGTGTCCACGATCATAAAAATTTCATTAGTATCCTCCGAATATCCCAATATACTTTCCGCCCCTATCCACCGGCGATTCATCCCAGGAGCTAGCCCAAGAATGTTATGCATTTCGACGGTCTTACTAAGCAACCATGTGGCAACACCATGACCATTGACGTTCCTCTGCCACATTTGGAGATGTGGATAAGACAATATTGCCATGCCAGCAACACCATCATCAGCCCGAATTATCTGCTTGACATTGTCCAAATCATCTGTCACTAGAACAGGAGGCCCCTCAATCACAGCTAATGTGACTACCCAAATCAAACTCCAGGATGCTACCACTGCTTGACAACCAGTAAAGCACATTACGCCGACAAGTGATCCAGACACTAGTAGAAAACAGGGCTTTGAAACGGGCCAGAATATTGCATTAGTCCCGGTCGTGTTACGAACCGGGACTGATGGGTGCATCAGTCCCGGTTCGTGAGGCCAGGGCGCCGGCCGGGCCTCGGCTGGAACCAGTCCCGGTTCGTGTTACACCTTTATGTTGGAAATATGCCCTAGAGGCAATAATAATTTAGTTATTATCATATTTCCTTGTTCATGATAATCGTTTATTATCCATGCTATAATTGTATTGATTGGAAACTCAAATACATGTGTGGGTACATAGACAACACTGTGTCCTTAGTAAGCCTCTAGTTAACTAACTCGTTGATCAAAGGATGGTAAAGGTTTCCTAACCATGGACATGAGATGTCATTTGATAACGGGATCACATCATTAGGAGAATGATGTGATGGACAAGACCCAAACTATAAACGTAGCATGTGATCGTGTCAGTTTATTGCTATTGTTTTCTGCATGTCAAGTATCTGTTCCTATGACCATGAGATCATGCAACTCACTGACACCGGAGGAATACCTTGTGTGTATCAAACGTCGCAACGTAACTGGGTGACTATAAAGGTGCTCTACAGGTATCTCCGAGGGTGTCCGTTGAGTTGGCATGGATCAAGACTGGGATTTGTTACTCCGTGTGACGGAGAGGTATCTCAGGGCCCACTCGGTAATACAACATCACTATAAGCCTTGCAAGCAATGTGACTAAGGTGTTAGCCACGGGATCTTGTATTACGGAACGAGTAAAGAGACTTGCCGGTAACGAGATTGAACTAGGTATAGAGATACCGACGATCGAATCTCTGGCAAGTAACATACCGAAGAACAAAGGGAACAACATACGGGATTAACTGAATCCTTGACATAGAGGTTCGACCGATATAGATCTTCGTAGAATATGTAGGAACCAATATGGGCATCCAGGTCCCGCTATTGGTTATTGGCCGTAGAGGTGTCTCGGTCATGTCTACATAGTTCTCGAACCCGCAGGGTCTACACACTTAACGTTTGGTGACGATTAATATAGTTGAGTTATCATTGGTGACCGAAGGTTGTTCGGAGTCTCGGATAAGATCCCGGACATGACGAGGATCTCCGGAAGAGTCCGGAGGTAAAGATTGATATATGTGATAATGGTGTTTTGATCTCCGGAAAGGGTTCCGGAATTCACCGGAAGGGGTTCCGGATGTTCACCGAAGTGTTCGGGTGCAGCAACACTTTATATGGGCCAAAGGGGTATAGCCCACGAGATATTGGAAAGTGCAAAAAGGAGTTTTGCTGCTGCCTTAAGCAGTAAGGCAGTACTGCCGCTCAAGCGGTACTACCGCTTGGGTGAAGCGGTACTACCGCTCAAGCGGTACTACCACTCCCGAGCGGTACTACCGCTTGTGCGCGGTGCTGCAGGGATCCGAGTTGGACTCTTTCCTTGCGGGCCAAACCGATCTTGTGCGGGCAAAACCGACCTTGTAGAGGTTTTTCCTCCAAGTATAGACCCCAGGGCTCAACATATAAATAGAGGGGCAGGGCTAGCACACGGGACACATCAGGATTTCCCAAGCCGTGTGCCGGCAACCCTAGCCCTCTAGTTCCTTCGTCATAATCTCCGTAGTGCTTGCCGAAGCCCTGCTGAGATTGTTCCTCACCGCCATCACCACGCCGTCGTGCTGCTGGAACTCATCTACTACTTCACCATCGCTCGCTGGATCGAGGAGGTGAAGGCGTCATCAAGCCGTACGTGTGTTGAACGCGGAGGTGCCGTCCGTTCGGCACTAGATCAGAAGGACCGTGATCAAGATCGCGGGACGAATCATGATGGACCGCGGGACGGATAGTGATGGAATCGCGAGACGGATCGTGATGGGATCGCGGGACGCTCGGCGATTTGAATCGCGAAGACGTTCGACTACATCAACCGCGTTTCTTAACGCTTCCGCTTAGCGATCTACAAGGGTATGTAGATACAATCTCTCTCTCGTAGATGCTCATCACCATGGATAGATCTTGCGTGTGCGTAGGAAAATTTTTGTTTCCCATGCAACGTTCCCCAACAGTGGTATCAGAGCTAGGTCTATGCGTAGATGAGATCTCGAGTAGAATACAAAGGAGTTGTGGGCGTGGGTGTATACATATTGCTTGCCGTTACTAGTTGATACTTGATTCGGCGGTATTGTGAGATGAAGCGGCCTGGACCGACATTACGCGTACGCTTACGCGAGACTGGTTTCACCGCTGCGTGCACTTGTTGCATAAAGGTGACTGGCGGGTGTCTGTCTCTCTCACTTTAGTTGAATCGGTTCAATGAAGAGGGTTCTTTTAGAAGATCAAAAAGCAATCACTACACCACGTTGTGGTTTTGCGTAGGTAAGAATCGTTCTTGCTAGATACCCGTAGCAGCCACGTAAAACATGCAACAACAATTAGAGGACGTCTAACTTGTTTTTGCAGGGTATGCTGTGATGTGATATGGCCAATTACATGATGAGATATATGTGATGTATGAGATGATCATGTGTTGTATAGAATATCACGACTTGCATGTCGATGAGTACGGCAACTGGCAGGAGCCATAGAGTTGTCTTTAATTATTTTCGCCGTTTTTGCTTTACTTTATCGCTATGAGTTAGCAATAGTCGTGGAAGCAACAGTCGGCGCGACAACCTCATGGCGACACGTTGATGGAGATCAAGATGATGGAGATCATGGTGTCATGCCGGTGACGATGGAGATCATGCCGGTGCTTTGGAGATGGAGATCAAAAGCACAAGTTCATGGCCATATCATGTCACTTATGATTTGCATGTGATGTTAATCCTTTTATGCATCTTATTTTGCTTAGGACGACGGTAGCATTATAAGGTGATCCCTCACTTAAATTTCAAGATAAAATTGTGTTCTCCCCGAGTGTGCACCGTTGCGAAAGTTCGTCGTTTCGAGACACCACGTGATGATCGGGTGTGATAGACTCTACGTTCGCATACAACGGGTGCAAGCCAGTGTTGCACGTGCGGAACACTCGGGTTAAACTTGACGAGCCTAGCATGTACAGACATGGCCTCGGAACACAAGAGACCGAAAGGTCGAACATGAGTCATATAGTAGATATGATCAACATGGAGATGTTCACCATTGAAACCACCTCAACTCACGTGATGATCGGACTTGAGTTGGTTGATTTGGATCATGTGACACTCGAATGACCGGAGGGATGTCAATTTGAGTGGGAGTTTTTAAGTAATATGATTAACTAAACTCATTATCATGAACATAGTCAAAATGTCTTTGCAAATTATGTTGTAGATTACTCGCTCGCGCTGTAGCTCCCTTGTATTTTTATATGTTCCTAGAGAAATAGAGTTGAAAGATGATGGTAGCAGAAATGCGGACTGGGTCCGTGATCTGAGGATTGTCCTCATTGCTGCACAGAAGGCTTATGTCCTTAATGCACCGCTCGGTGCGCCACCCCCTCTAGCGTCGTCTGTAGATGTTGTGAACATCTGACAGGCACGTTTTGATGACTACTTGATAGTTCAGTGCGTCATGCATTACGGCTTAGAATTGAGGCTCCAAAACGTTTTGAACGTCATGGAACATATGAGATGTTCTAAGAGCTGAAATTGGGATCTCAGGCTCGTGCCCGTGTTGAGAGGTATGAGACCTCCAACAAGATTCTTTGCCTGCAAGATGAAGGAGAATAGCTCAATCGTTGAGCATATACTCAGATTGTCTGGGTGCTACAATCGCTTGAATCGAGTGGGAGTTGATCTTCCAGATAAGATAGTGATTGATATAGTTCTCCAAGTCACTGTCACTAAGCTACTAGAGCTTCGTGATGAACTATAAAATGCCAGGGATAGAAATAATGATCCCTGATCTATTCGCGATGTTTGACACTGCGAAGGTAGAAATCAAGAAGGAGCGTCAAGTGTTGACGGTTAGTAAAACCACTAGTTTCGAGAAGGGCAAGGGCAAGAAGGGATACTTCATGGATGGCAAGCCAGTTGCTGCTCCAGTAAAGAAACCCAAGGTTGAACCCAAACCCGAGACTAAGTGCTTCTATTATGAGGAGAACGGTCGCTGAAGCGGAACACCCCTGGATACTTGGTAGATAAGAAGGCTGGCAACGTCGACAGTAGTATATTTGATATACGTGTTATTGATGTGTACCTTACTAGTGCTCCTAGTAGCACCTGGGTATTGGATACCGGTTCGGTTGCTAAATGTTAGTAACTCGAAATAAAAGCTATGGAATAAAAGGAGACTAGATAAGGGTGAGGTGACGATGAGTGTTGGAAATGTTTCCAAGGTTGATGTGATCACCATCGCACGCTCTCTCTACTTTCAAGATTAGTGATGAACCTAAATAAATGTTATTTGGTGTTTGCGTTGAGCATGAACGTGATTAGATCGTGTTTATTGCAATACGGTTATTCATTTAAGTTAGAGAATAATGGTTATTCTGTTTACATGAATAATACCTTTAATGGTCATGCACCCAATGAGAATGGTTTATTGAATCTTGATCACAGTGATACACATGTTCATAATATTCATGCCAAAAGATACAAAGTTAATAATAATAATACCACATACTTGTGGCACTGCCGCTAAATGTCATATTGGTGTAAAACGCATGAAGAAACTCCATGCTGATGGATCTTTGGACTCATTCGATTTCGAATCGGTTGAGACATGCAGACCATGCCTCTAGGTCAAGATGACTAAAACCCCGTTTTCCGGCTTGATGGAACGGGCAATTGACTTATTGGAAATGATACATGTTGATGTATACGGTCCAATGAGTGTTGTAGCGTGCGGTGGATATCATTATTTTCCTACCTTCACTGATGATTTGAGTAGATATGAGGATATTTACTTAATGAAACACAAGTCTGAAACATTTGAAAAGTTCAAACAAATTCAGAGTGAAGTTTGAGATCATCGTAACAAGAAGATAAAATATCTACGATATGATCGTAGAGGTAAATATCTGAGTTACGAGTTTGGTATACAACTTAAGACAATGTGGAAGTTGTTTCACAACTCACGCCACCTGGAACACCATAGTGTGATGGTGTGTCCGAACGTCGTAATCGTGCTCTATTGGATATGGTGCGTACTATGATGTCTCTTATCGATTTGCCACTATCGTTTTGTGGTTATGCATTAGAGACAACTACATTCACTTTAAAAAGGGGCACCATCTAAGTCCGTTGAGATGACACCGTATGAATTTTGGTTTGGTAGAAACCTAAGCTGTCATTTCTTATTGTTTGGGGCTGCGACGCTTATGTGGAAAAGGTTTTCAACCTGATGAGCTCGAACCCAAAGCAGACAAGGGCATCTTCATAGAATACCCTAACATGACAGTTGGGTAAACCTTCTATCTCAGATCCAAGCACAAAGTGTTTGTTGCTAAAACGGGTCCTTTCTCGAGAAAGAGTTTCTCTCGAAAGAATTGAGTGGGAGGAAGATAGAACTTGATGAGGTTGTTGAACCTTTGTTTCAACCAGAGAGTAGAGCAGCGCAGAAAGTTGTTTCTGTGCAGCCTACGTTAGTTGAACAGGAAGTTAATGATGATGATCATGAAGCTTCGGATCAAGTTACTATCGAACCTCGTAGGTCGACAAGGACGCGTACTACTCCTGAGTGGTACGGCAACCCTGTCTTAGAAGTCATGTTGTTGGACAACGATGAACCTACGAGCTATGGAGAAGCGATGATGGGCCCGGATTCCGAGAAATGGTTAGAGGCCATGAAATCCGAGATGGGATCCATGTAAGAAAACAAAGTATGGGCTTTGGAAGTATTACCTGAAGGGCGAAAGGCCATTCAGAACAAATGGATCTTTAAAAGGAAGACGGACGCGGACGGTGATGTCACCATCTATAAAGCTCGACTTGTGACAAAGGGTTTTTCGCAAGTTCAAGGAGTTGACTACGATGAGACTTTCTCACCCGTAGCGATGCTAAAGTCTGTTGGAATTATGTTAGCAGTTGCTGCATTTTTCAATTATGAAATCTGGCAGATGGATGTCAAAACAGAGTTTCGTTAACGGTTTCCGTGAGGAAAGGTTGTATGTGATACAACCAGAAGGTTTTGTCAGTCCTAAGGATGCTAAAATGTATGCAAGCTCCAGCAATCCTTCTATGGACTGGAGCAAGCATCTCGGAGTTGGAATATACACTTTGATGAGGTGATCAAAGTTTTTGGGTTTATACAAAGTTTATGAGAAACTTGTATTTACAATAAAGTGAGTGGGAGCACTATAGAATTTCTGTTAAGTATATGTGGATGACATATTGTTGATCGGAAATGATGTAGAATCTCTGGAAAGCATAAAGGGTCGTTTGAAAGGAGTTTTTCAAAGGAAGACCTGGAATGAAGCTACTTAAATATTGGACATCAGGATCTATAGAGATAGATCAAGACGTCTGATAAAACTTTCAATGAGTACATACCTTGACAAGATTTTGAAAGAGTTCAAAATGGATCAGTCAAAGAAAAGGTTCTTGCCTGATTTGTAAGGTGTGGAGTTGAGTGAGACTCAAAGCTCGACCACGGCAGAAGAAAGAGAAAGAACGAAGGTCGTCCCCTATGCCTTATCCATAGGCTCTGTATAGTATGCCATGTTGTGTACCGCACCTAGTGTGTGCCTTGCCATGAGTCTGTCAAGGGGTACAAGAGTGGTCCAGGAGTGGATCACTGGACAGCGGTCAAGATTATCCTTAGTAACTAGAGGACTAAGGAAATATTTCTCGATTATGGAGGTGATAAAGAGTTCGTCGTAAAGGGTTACGTCGATGCAAGCTTTGACACCTATCCGGACGACTCTGAGTAGCAGTCAGGATACGTATAGTGGAGCAACCATTTGGAATAGCTCCAAGTGGGGTGTGGTAGCAGTGTCTACAGTATGACATAGAGATTTGCAAAGTACACACGGATCTGAATGTCGCAGACCCGTTGACTAAAGACCTCTCTCACATGCAAAGCATGATCGAACCCCAGAACTCATTGGGTGTAAGACAATGTAAATCACATGGTGATGTGAACTAGATTATTGACTCTAGTGCAAGTGGGAGACTGTTGGAAATATGCCCTAGAGGCAATAATAATTTAGTTATTATCATATTTCCTTGTTCATGATAATCGTTTATTATCCATGCTATAATTGTATTGATTGGAAACTCAAATACATGTGTGGGTACATAGACAACACTGTGTCCTTAGTAAGCCTCTAGTTAACTAACTCGTTGATCAAAGGATGGTAAAGGTTTCCTAACCATGGACATGAGATGTCATTTGATAACGGGATCACATCATTAGGAGAATGATGTGATGGACAAGACCCAAACTATAAACGTAGCATGTGATCGTGTCAGTTTATTGCTATTGTTTTCTGCATGTCAAGTATCTGTTCCTATGACCATGAGATCATGCAACTCACTGACACCGGAGGAATACCTTGTGTGTATCAAACGTCGCAACGTAACTGGGTGACTATAAAGGTGCTCTACAGGTATCTCCGAGGGTGTCCGTTGAGTTGGCATGGATCAAGACTGGGATTTGTTACTCCGTGTGACGGAGAGGTATCTCAGGGCCCACTCGGTAATACAACATCACTATAAGCCTTGCAAGCAATGTGACTAAGGTGTTAGCCACGGGATCTTGTATTACGGAACGAGTAAAGAGACTTGCCGGTAACGAGATTGAACTAGGTATAGAGATACCGACGATCGAATCTCTGGCAAGTAACATACCGAAGAACAAAGGGAACAACATACGGGATTAACTGAATCCTTCACATAGAGGTTCGACCGATATAGATCTTCGTAGAATATGTAGGAACCAATATGGGCATCCAGGTCCCGCTATTGGTTATTGGCCGTAGAGGTGTCTCGGTCATGTCTACATAGTTCTCGAACCCGCAGGGTCTACACACTTAACGTTTGGTGACGATTAATATAGTTGAGTTATCATTGGTGACCGAAGGTTGTTCGGAGTCTCGGATAAGATCCCGGACATGACGAGGATCTCCGGAAGAGTCCGGAGGTAAAGATTGATATATGTGATAATGGTGTTTTGATCTCCGGAAAGGGTTCCGGAATTCACCGGAAGGGGTTCCGGATGTTCACCGAAGTGTTCGGGTGCAGCAACACTTTATATGGGCCAAAGGGGTATAGCCCACGAGATATTGGAAAGTGCAAAAAGGAGTTTTGCTGCTGCCTTAAGCAGTAAGGCAGTACTGCCGCTCAAGCGGTACTACCGCTTGGGTGAAGCGGTACTACCGCTCAAGCGGTACTACCGCTCCCGAGCGGTACTACCGCTTGTGCGCGGTGCTGCAGGGATCCGAGTTGGACTCTTTCCTTGCGGGCCAAACCGATCTTGTGCGGGCAAAACCGACCTTGTAGAGGTTTTTCCTCCAAGTATAGACCCCAGGGCTCAACATATAAATAGAGGGGCAGGGCTAGCACACGGGACACATCAGGATTTCCCAAGCCGTGTGCCGGCAACTCTAGCCCTCTAGTTCCTTCGTCATAATCTCCGTAGTGCTTGGCGAAGCCCTGCTGAGATTGTTCCTCACCGCCATCACCACGCCGTCGTGCTGCTGGAACTCATCTACTACTTCACCATCGCTCGCTGGATCGAGGAGGTGAAGGCGTCATCAAGCCGTACGTGTGTTGAACGCGGAGGTGCCGTCCGTTCGGCACTAGATCAGAAGGACCGTGATCAAGATCGCGGGACGAATCATGATGGGACCGCGGGACGGATAGTGATGGAATCGCGAGACGGATCGTGATGGGATCGCGGGACGCTCGGCGATTTGAATCGCGAAGACGTTCGACTACATCAACCGCGTTTCTTAACGCTTCCGCTTAGCGATCTACAAGGGTATGTAGATACAATCTCTCTCTCGTAGATGCTCATCACCATGGATAGATCTTGCGTGTGCGTAGGAAATTTTTTGTTTCCCATGCAACGTTCCCCAACACTTTAGTCCCAGTTCCAAACACGAACCGGGACTAAAGGGCCTCGCTACCCTTTAGTCCCGGTTGTTGGCTGGAACCGGGACTAAAGATTCACCTTTAGTCCCGGTGCTAGCCACCAACCGGGACTTATACAACGCATATATATATGCTCGCCCCTGCCCGCTCACTCCTCTGTTTTTTGGCCGGGCGGCGTTTGGGAGGTGTGTTGCTCTCTGTTCTCACATCCTATGCACATGAGGTGTTCGATGAAACGCCTCAGCCACACTTAAGTTTTCTCCTCTCCAAGCTCGACCTCCAAGCTACATTTTCCCTAAGATTTGTTTAGGTTTGGCGGTGCACCAACTACACAAGTGTTCTAAAAGGTTAACGACTTCATCGTTTTATCTCTCACTGCTAGTTTAGCTCATTTCAAATGCTCTAGAAGTATGAATTTTATGTATTTATTTTGGTCACTACTGTACTTTGATTTTAATGTGATGATGAACTTTTATTAATTTGGTCACTTCTCTATTCATGATGTTTTGTAATGGTTTTTGATACACTTAATTATATAATGCACGCAGATGAACCGGCAATGGATGTACGGTGACCGACGGACCTCCGAGTACATTAAGGGCCTGCATAATTTTCTCGAAGTGGCTGAGGTAACCAAGCAGAATGGTTTTATGTATTGTCCATGTACTATCTGTGGGAATACGAAGGATTACTCTAACTCGAGAACCCTTCACGTCCACCTGCTTGAGAAGGGTTTCATGCCACACTATAATGTTTGGACCAAGCACGGAGAAAGAGGGGTTATGATGGAAGACAACGAAGAAGAAGAGGATGATGACAACTATCCGCCCCCTGAATACGGTGATGCTGCAATGGGGGAAGCTGAAGATCAAGAGGAAGAACCAGACGATGTGCCCGATGATGATCTTCGCCGGGTCATTGTTGATGCAAAGAGACAATGCCAAAGTGAAAGGGAGAAATTGAAGTTCGATCGCATGTTAGAGGATCACAAAAAAGGGTTGTACCCAAATTGCGAAGATGACAACATAAAGCTCGGTACCACACTGGAATTGCTGCAATGGAAGGCAGAGAATGGTGTATCTGACAAGGCATTTGAAAAGGTGCTAAAAATAACGAAGAATAAACTTCCAAAGGACAACGAATTTTCCGACAGTACATACGAAGCAAAGAAGGTTGTCTGCCCTCTAGGATTGGAGGTGCAGAAGATACATGCATGCCCTAATGATTGCATCCTCTACCGCGGTGCGTACAAGGATTTGAACGCATGCCCGGTATGTTGTGCATTGCTGTATAAGATCAGACGAGATGACCCTGGTGATGTTGAGGGCCAGCGCACCGGGAAGAGGGTTCCTGCCAAGGTGATGTGGTATGCTCATATAATACCATGGTTGAAACGTTTGTTCAGAAACAAAGAGCATGCCAAGTTGATGCGATGGCACAAAGAAGACCGTAAGAAAGACGGGAAGTTGAGAGCACCCGGTGATGGGTCGCAGTGGAGAAAGATCGAGAGAAAGTGGTGGGACTTTACAGGTGACCCAAGGAACGTATGGTTTGGTTTAAGTGCAGATGGCGTTAATCCTTTTGGGGATCAGAGCAGCAAGTATAGCACATGGCATGTGACTCTATGTATGTATAACATTCCTCCTTGGTTGTGCATGAAGCGGAAGTTCATTATGATGCCAGTGCTCATCCAAGGTCCTAAGCAACCTGGCAATGACATTGATGTGTACCTAAGGCCATTAGTTGATGAACTTTTACAACTTTGGAATGGAAAAGGTGTACGTGTGTGGGATGAGAACGAACAGGAGGAATTTGACCTATATGCGTTGCTGTTTGTAACCATCAATGATTGACCTGCTCTCAGTAACCTTTTAGGACAGACAAACAAGGGATACCACGCATGCACGCACTGTTTAGATGACACCGATAGTATATATTTGGACAAATGCAGGAAGAATGTGTACCTGGGGCATCGTCGATTTCTTCCGACCAACCATCAATGTCGAAAGAAAGGAAAGCATTTCAAAGGTGAGGCAGATCACCGGAAGAAGCCCGCCCTCCATACTGGTGATCACATACTTGATATGGTCAATGATTTACAAGTAATCTTTGGAAAGGGTCCTGGCGGACTATCTGTTCCGAATGACGCTGAGGGACGCGCACCCATGTGGAAGAAGAAATCTATATTTTGGGACCTACCCTATTGGAAAGACATAGAGGTCCGCTCTGCAATCGACATGATGCACGTGACGAAGAATCTTTGCGTGAACCTGCTAGGCTTCTTGGGAGTGTATGGGAAGACAAAAGATACACCAGAGACACGGGAGGACCAGCAACGTGCGCACAAAAAAGACGGCATGCATCCAAAGCAGTATGAAGGTCCTGCCAGCTACGCTCTTACCAAAGAAGAGAAGGAAATCTTCTTTGAATGTCTACTCAGTATGAAGGTCCCGTTTGGCTTTTCGTTGAATATAAAGGGAATAATAAATATGGCAGAGAAAAAGTTCCAGAACCTAAAGTCTCATGACTGCCACGTGATTATGACGCAACTGCTTCCGGTTGCATTGAGGGGGCTTCTACCGGAAAACGTTCGATTAGCCATTGTGAAGCTATGTGCATTCCTCAATGCAATCTCTCAGAAGGTAATCGATCCAGAAATCCTACCAAGGTTAAAGAGTGATTTGGTGCAATGTCTTGTCAGTTTCGAGCTGGTGTTCCCACCATCCTTCTTCAATATCATGACGCATGTCCTAGTTCATCTAGTCGACGAGATTGGCATTCTGGGCCCTGTATTTCTACACAACATGTTCCCCTTTGAGAGGTTCATGGGGGTCTTAAAGAAATATGTTCGTAAACATGCTAGGCCAGAAGGAAGCATCTCCATGGGCCATCAAACAAAGGAAAGCATTGGGTTTTGTGTTGACTTTATTCCTGGCCTTAAGCCGATTGGTCTCCCTCAATCGCGGTATGAGGGGAGACTGACTGGAAAAGGCACGCTAGGAGCGAATTCAATAATATGTAGGGACGGGCATTCTTGGTCTCAAGCACACTACACTGTTCTACAGAATTCTACCTTGGTGACCCCGTATGTCAATGAACACGAGAATATTCTGCGCTCCAAACACCCGGAGCAGTGTGACGACTGGATTACATGTGAACACATCAGGACTGTCGGCAGTTGGTTGCAAACACATCTCATGGGTAACACAACTGTTGCAGATGAGCTGTACTCGTTGGCCAGGGGACCATCTTCGACTATATTGACTTACAAAGGGTACGAGATAAATGGGAATACATTTTACATGATCGCCCAAGATCAAAAGAGCACCAACCAAAACAGTGGTGTCCGCTTTGATGCAGCAACCAACAGGGGAAATGACACATATTATGGTTACATAGTGGACATATGGGAACTTGACTATGGACATGATTTTAAGGTCCCTTTGTTTCGGTGCAAATGGGTCAATCTGTCAGGAGGCGGGGTACAGGAAGACCCGCAGTACGGAATGACAACAGTGGATCTGAACAATGTTGGGTACACAGACGAACCATTCGTCCTAGCCAATGATGTGGCGCAGGTCTTCTATGTGAAGCACATGTCTACCAAACCGAGAAAAATAAAAGATAAGGAAGCGAATACATCATACGATGAGCCAAAGCGCCACATAGTTCTTTCAGGGAAAAGAGACATCATGGGAGTGGAGGGCAAGACAGACATGTCTGAAGATTATGAAAAGTTTCATGAAATTCCTCCCTTCAAAGTGAAGGATGACCCAAGCACCCTGTTAAACGAAGAAGATTATCCATGGTTACGGCGCAATAAGCAAGGGACACACGCGAAGAAAAAGTGAATACTTTCTCTCCACAACTATTCTGATGATGGCTTTGATGTAGAATATCACTGCAGTTACATGTCAAGAAATGAAATACCTTTTGTAACTGATGAGTTTTCGTCTGAAACCCTGATACTTCGAAAGAGATTGTTCATTTTGTACACGAACTGCATCCAGTTTATGCCGTAACCCTCTCAACTTTTTAGCACATGCTATGTGGGTGAAATGATGATACCATGCCAAGTTTCAACCATTTCAGAGTTCATTTGCAGTGCTTTTCAATTCAGGGTCATCTTAGCTCAAAATAAATCATGAAATGCATGAAAAATAACAAATGAAGTCAGAAAAGGTTTGAAAAGTGATGATGTGGCTTTGAATGGTGCATATTGAATGCATAAAAAGTCTTGAGTTGAAATATGTTTAAAAATTTGAAATCCTTTTGTAGCTGATGAGTTTTCGTCCAAAACCCCGACACTTTGAAAGAGATTGTTCATTTTGTACACGAAGTGCATCCAGTTTTTGCCGTAACCCTCTCAACTTTTTAGCACATGTTGTGTGGGTGAAATGATGATACCATGCCAACTTTCAACCATTTCAGAGTTCATTTGCAGTGCTTTTCAATTGAGGGTCATTTATCTCAAAATAAATCATGAAATGCATGAAAAATAGTAAATGAGGTCAGAAAAGGGTTGAAAAGTGATGATGTGGCTTTGAATGGTGCATATTGAATGCAGAAAAAGTCTTGAGTTAAAATATGTTTAAAAAATTGAAATCCCTTTGTAATAGACGTGTTTTCCCAAGGTTATTTGCAATAGACGATGTGGTCCGAGATAGACATCTTCCAAAAGTTATTTTTGTTAAAAACTTTAATAGCAAAAAGAATATTCATAAAGTAATTTTTGTTAAGAACTTTTAATATGCAAAAAAATAACATAAAAATAGCAAAAATGAACATAGATGCGCTTATGTAGGGAAAATTCGACCTGAAATCAGAGTGAAATTCAATTTGATTTCAGGTCAAATGTCCTCCCGTATAAGGGCATCTATTTTCACTTTGAGAGTAACTCAACAAGGCAGAGAGGGGCGGGCTTATAAACCGGTGCGAGCGCCCCTCGCTTGGCGAGGTGGGACTAAACTCCTACCACAGCCAGGACCTACCCTTTAGTCCCGGTTGGTGGCTACAACCGGGACCAATGCGGCCCTTTCGTCCCGGTTGGTGGCTCCAACCGGGACTAATGCCACCCTTTCGTCCCGGTTGGAGCCACCAACCGGGACCAAAGGTCTCTGCTTCCCGCCCTTTGGGCTGCTGAAATTGACCTTTAGTCCCGGTTGGTGGCACCAACCGGGACTAAAGGTGTGCATTAGTCCCGGTTGGTGGCACCAACCGGGACTAAAGGTGTGCATTAGTCCCGGTTGGTGGCACCAACCGGGACTAAAGGGAGGGCTATATAAGCGGGACTTGGAAAAATTTCCAAATCCACCTGCAGTTTCTTCTCCTCCTCTCCCCCGACGGCGCCGACGACCACCTCGACGCCGCCAGGCTGCCGGATTTTGCCGTGCCCCGCTCCCCTGCCCTGACGTCGCCATCGCCACGCCCTGCCCCTACGTCGTCGTCGCCGTCGCCGTCGCCGCGCCCTGCCCTGCTGCCTTCGCCCTCGGCACCGTCGGCCTTCTCCGGTCGATTCGCAGCAACGAGGACCTCCCCGGCCGCGCCGTCGACGCCTTCGCAACCGCGGTGAGGCCCCGGTTCTTTTACCCCTAGCCCCGTCGCCAATCTCCTCTCCTAACCCCGCTAGCCGCCTTGCCCGCGGTGAGGCCCCGGTTCTTTTAGTTAATTTAGTTATTTAGTTATTTTAGTTAATTTAGTTGTTTTAGTTGTTTAGTTGTTTTTAGTTGTTTTTATTTTTTAGATGTTTAGTTCTTTTATCGTCGGTCGTCGGTGACGCGATATCGAGGAGTCCCCGACGATCGTCGGTGAGGGAGTGTACCCCCCGACGATCGTCGGTGAGGGAGAGTCCTCGACGATATCGAGGAGTCCCCGACGATCGTCGGTGACGCGATATGATGTTTAATTAGATGTTTAAATGTTTAGTTGCATAGCGTAGCCGTTGAGTCGACGATGCCCGGCTCGCATCCTCGTCGTCGACTCGGCGTCGGCGACCACCTGCTTGAGAGGCGCCATGTCCGGGACTGGGCTCCGCCGGGCTGGCACTGGGAGGTGCTGCCTTCCGGGGCGCCCAGCTTGGTGAGGAATGAGGGTCCCGTCGTCGACCCGGAGGTTCTTTGGTGGCGGTCGCGTGGACCACTGTCGGTGCAGAGGGAGCCGGCCCCGCGGAGGTGGTACGTCGCCGTGTCAGGGAGGAGGACGAGCACGTCCGACGCTACATGGTTGCGTTGGACGCCAGGTTCTCCAATACCTGGCAGGTTCTTCAGGGATCTCACCCGAGCTATGATCATGTCATAGTTCCTTCTCTTTGGGTGTCCACCGCCTGCGCCGCGAGACGTCAACTATATCTGTATTAGTGATATTATATAATACTATTCGATGATGTATTAGTGATATTATATGATCGTATTGTTGCATTACCTTGTATTGATTTGCATATATATCTCATGTTTGTATATTGCCACGTTGTATAATATTTGCAGAAACTATGGATCAAAGAGACTTAGAAAAAGAACAGTTGTTGGGGGATATAATCCGCGCCGGAGGTGATCCCTTGTCGTATCTCAACGACACCGATTATTAGGAAGGAGAGGATGATGGCTCCGGTGATCCAACAATGGAGGAGGAAGGAGATCATGACGGCTCCGGTGACCGAATGGCGGAGGAAGGAGATCATGATCACGGCTCCGGTGACCGAACGGCGGAGGAAGGAGATCATGATCATGGCTCCGGTGACCGAACGGAGGAGGGAGCCTCAACTGTTTCAAAGTCCGACAAGGTAAGAAGACGAGGCCCGAAGAAAAGGTTGCGCCCAGATGAAAGGTTCACGATCACAGAAGTCACGAAAGATGGCCAACCGATTGCTCCCAAGCGGACCAAGGACGCATTTGTACATCAGTGTGGAGTTGTTGTTAGGGAACATGTCTCAATCAACACCCATCAATGGAATAAGAATAATAAGGACCCTGAAGTTTCTTATGTCCATGATAGACTGAAAGATGATCTTTGGACCGAGCTGATGGCAAATTTCAGCTTACCGCGAGACGAGGATCCGAATAACCCTGTTATAGAGCGAAAGGTCAAGGCGTTTGCTCTTAAGAAGATGGCAGAACTATTCAGGAACTGGAAGAAAGAGTTGAACACAAAGTTTGTCGAGAAAGAGGAGACTCCGAAATTCGTCGGTCGATATGAGAAGATAAGAGATCAATGGCCCGAATTTGTGGCCTACAAGAAATCGGAGAAGGGTAAGAAATGGTCACTGACAAACAAGAAAAATGCTGCAAGGAAGAAGTTTCACCATCACACGGGGTCAGGTGGCTACTACAAAGCCCGGCCGTTGTGGGACAAAGCTGAGCAAGACATGCTTGCTAAGAGTGTCCAACCAGCGACATTGCACTGGCCAGATCGTTCAAGGACTTGGTTCTTCGGGGTTGGGGGAACTTTGGACCCAGAAATAGGGGAGTGTGTTTGGACTGACGAGCAACTTGCAATACCCTTCCGGAAGCTTCAGGCAGTAATCAAGGCAGCGCAGGAAGGGACGTTCATTCCCGACAGAGAGAAGGACGAGCTGACAGAGGCCCTCGGGAATCCTGGACACCCTGGACGAACACGAGGCACACCAGGCTCCGTTCCATGGAAGCATGGGTTTCCCGACAGCGGTGGTTATAGAAGCCGAGAGAGAAAAAGGAAACAGGAAGCAAGCGAAATGCAGAAGCTCAGTGCAAGATTAGCAAAACTAGAGGAACTTGAGAGCCAGCGAGCTACCGGCCAACCATCTGAGCGGCACGAAGATGCTTCCTTTGACGCTACCCCACCATCTCAGCGGAGAAGCAGCGTGGCTTCCATGGAGCTCGTTCAGCCTGATTTCACGGCTCCTCGCTACCCCGTGGATAGTATCACGGCGGCTGAACATTGCGAGCTAATGACAAAATGCCAGAACCTGACCTTCAACGTGGCGGTCGGCTCTGTTGTACCTCCTCGAGCTGAGGGAACTTTCCATTGCTATCCGATTCCACATGGCTATGCTGTTGTGACGGTGGATGAAATAATGAATGGATTTGAGAGGTTGGAGCTTGACAACCCTGCAGGTGAAGAGGATATTATTCTTTTGGAACATGCTTTGAGGAGTACATCAAGCTTCCAAACTGGACGCCTCAGCAGACTCCGCCTCCTCTTCCTCCGGCGCGTCAGGGCACTCCGCCTCCTCCTTCTCCTCCTCCGGCGCGTCAGGGCACTCCGCCTCCTCCGGCGCGTCAGGGCACTCCGCCTCCTCCTTCGCCTCCTCCGGCGCGTCAGGGCACTCCGCCTCCTCCTCCTCCTCCTCCGGCGCGTCAGGGCACTACGCCTCCTCCGGCGCGTCAGCAACGGGGGAAGAGAGTCGCCGCCGCCGCTCCGGCGGCTAGCAGTACAATAGGCGGGACGAAATTCAAATTTGGTCCAACCCTCAAGCCTCTTCCAAAGTTACCATATGAGATGACCGAAGAGGAAAACGCTGAAATCAGTGTAGCCGAAGTGAAGGCCCATTTTGCACGGAAAGATCCACCTCCGAAGGAAACGGTAGATCCGGTGAAAGCGAAGCGAACTCTGCATGCCCTGAAGCGACCACCACGGACTCGGCTATCCAACTATGACCGCATAGTTACTAAGACACATGCTGAAGCGCAGCGGTCGGGAAGTACTTCCAGTGCTGCAAGAGAGAAAAAACGAAGAAGTGGGAAGACAATTCCTCATCTCGGCGAACAGGAGAAGCAATCGTGCCCCCCGCTCAAGGTGTCTAGCGATATCGCTAATCATCCGGTGCTACTGCCCGGTACCACTCTTGATGATTACCTGCCCGATGATGTACAATTTGAAACGACTGAGGTAGTAGTAGACGACTTTAGATACGAGCACGGGAAGCCTCTCGTCAAACCTGATCATCCTCATCTAACAACGATGATGCAAAAATTGTATGACTGGTACATGCAAACCTGCAGGAAGTCCGGGACCGACAGTTTGTTTGTCGGAATTAAAAAAGAGCATGACTTCCCTGGAGTCGACCTGCTGCCTGTTGAATTTGTGGAGGTATTTCAGTTATACAATCAAAAGGCCCTCGACAAACAACTCATGACTTGCTACTGTCTGTAAGTATTACTTCTATAATTAAGTCTCTAGCTCAGCTCGTTCATTGCATGTATATATAAGTATCATCACTATATTATGCAGATTGAAGATGGTCGAATGCAAAAAAGCACAAATCTATGACATTGGGTTCATTAGCCCAAATACCGTAAATGAATGGTCGGTACAAAACGAGGCCAAAGATACCGAGAAGAACATGCTAGAATCGTTCCTTAGACATCAAAACAAAAGGGAAATACTCTTTCCTTACAACTTCAAGTGAGTGTTACTGTCTTGTGCATATTCGGTTTCGCTTACTCGAGGTTAAGTAATGTAATTGATGAGTTATGCGTGCGCAGCTTCCACTATATTCTGCTATCCATTAACCTTGACGGGGCATTAGTAACTATCTTAGACTCGCTCCGTAAAGATCCCAAGTATTATGCGGACATGACTGCAATGTTTCAGAAGTAAGTTCAATCAATACCGGGACCATATCGGCAACTTTCGTTCATTTCCTGATATCAAGTAATCATTTTCTTTGCCTGCCAGGGTTTGGAAAAAGTTCACCACTATGGTTCCGGGTCTGAAGAAGGAGCTGCGATTTACGCACCCCAAAGTAAGTAGTACTAGCTAGTTCCGCGCATCTCTCATTAATTCTAGTTTCATCAATACCATTATCATGCTTGCTTATCAGTTTGATTGAACTCTATTCTCGTAAAGTGCTTGTACCAGTCACTCGGGACTAATTTATGTGGATACTACGTATGCGAGTTCATTCGCTACTATACCTCTGAGCGGGGCTTCTCTGAGAAACAATTTGAAGTACATAAACAATATTCACAATTTTATTTTACATATTACCATCAATTGTGTTGAGTTTCATTCATATATATGTATTGACCCCCTTCTTTAAATTAGATCTGGCAGATGCGGGATGAACTCCTACCACATGATCGATACGAGCAATTCAAGAGGAATTGGCGGGATTCTTTCTTGACCACGTCATACCTGAACACGGAGAATACCATGTGAAATTAGATATTAGGTGTTAGGGATTGTAAGAGATGTTATATTGTACATATGTAGTAGCGTCGGATAGATATACGAAAACTTGTTGTTCGACCAAGCACGGAGAAAGAGATGTCACTTCTCTCTATATATGTTCATGACGATCTTGTGTAATTAATGGTTTCCTTCATTTGCTTACTAGCTAGCGTCGAGTTCTCTCTATATGTATAGTAGCTAGCGTCGACCAAGCACGGAGAAAGAGAGGTCACTTCTCTCTATTAGCTAGCTAACACAATATGAAATCTCTAAATTAACCCTCCAAAACCCCTAACCCCCCCCCCCCCCTTCAAAAAAAAACCCAGCGCCTGCGAGCTGCTGACGCGTGGCCGCCTTTTGGTCCTGGTTGGTGTTACCAACCGGGACTAAAGGTCCTCCTGCCTGGGCGCCCAGCAATGGCCGCGTGGAGTCCCTTTGGTCCTGGTTCGTAAGCAAACCGGGACTAAAGGTTTTGGGCATTAGTCCCGATCGTGTTGTCCCGGTTCCAGAACCGGGACTAAATGCCCTCTGGAACCGGGACTAGTGCCCTGTTTTCTACCAGTGAGATCTACCAGCATCATAAAGCTCAAACGGAGCGCCTGTTGTGATGAGATTGCCCCATGCGCCAGTCTCGGAGGAGTAAACACACGCTAGGGGCTGATGATCATCTCTATACATGTACACCAAGTCCACACTGAAGGGAGTGGAGTGGCAGCCGCCGTGCATGTGGCCCTCGTCGCGGGCAGCGCAGCCGCAGAGCACCGCCCCGTTGAGGGTTGGTATGCCAAACTCCGGCGGAATGGACATACGGTGCTACTCGCCGGTGATGGGGTCGCACACGACGAGCCCTTCACGCACCCGGTCTTTGATGAGTATGTGACCATGGCGGCAGCCGACCACACAGCCAGTATGGCCGTGGACGATCCAATCGTTGCGGCGGTGAGCCCGAAGAGCATCTCTGATTCCCAGGATTTCAAGGTCAAAGCGCTCAGGAGGGATGTTTTCAGGAGCGTCAAGGATGGGGGAAAACGCCATGGTATCGTGTTCGTGGAAGACACTGAGGAGGGGCGGCTTCCGGTGGTGGACACGGAAGCTGCGGAGGTACTTGCGGTCCGTGGCGACGCACAACCAACGCTTGCACACTACGAAGGCACGGGGGAGGGAGGAGGACAACGTCGGGAGGCGGAGGAGGATCTCCCGAAGGAGATCGTCCACTTCAAGCGGGGATGAAGGCGGGCAGTCGATGAAGAAGGTGAACAGGGGCTGCGGTCGGCTCATGCAGAGGGGAGAATAGGAGCCGTGATCGACGGCGACCATAATCGAGTTGAGACTTGAGAGGCAGGCAGGCGGGCAGCGATTTTGGCACACAGGCTTGGGTATAAAAGGTGATCGGAAGATGGGTGGGGCATCCGTTGTAATTCCATTTCTTTTTACCTCGCGTCCGTTGTGCTTTTTTTTTTGAGAATCACTTCCTTTTATTACTTAAAACACGTCCGGAATCTCGCGTGCTACAATATTAAGGATACAATCAGGTGGCACTAGAGGCCAATCCCTACTAAGCTCTGAACTAAGGCCCTCCCGGGCTAACCCATGCGCACACTCATTTGCTGTACGCCTTGCCCAGGTCACTTTATAGTCCAAACGGCTTCTCAGCACCTCTTTGATCTCTTCAATGTATGGCCCTACAGCAGAGAGATTTTTGCTTTGCTCATTAATCATCGCCACCACTCCCTTGCTGTCCATCTCAAGGTGTAGCCTCTGGATGTTCTTCCTTGCCGCAGCCTTCACCGCTTCTCTGCATGCTAGAATCTCTGCTTTTTCAGGGTCGGATGTGCCTGGGAAGAATAAGGCTGCTCCTCCCCTGTATGCACCTTCATGGTCCCGAAACAGCAGTCCTCCTTCCCCCTTACTTTGCATCTTTGCTGTGGCCCCATCCGAGTTCACCTTGATCCAGCCTGCCTCTGGTGGTTTCCATCGCTCAACATGTGTCAGCTTAGGTGGTTTAGCTGTTCTCCCATGGACTTTGTTCCATTCCTGCAAATGATCATACACTGCTTCTGCTACCCCACGAGCATCAGCTATCCTCTTACCCTCTCTGGCTTCATTCCGTGCTAACCACAATCCGTAGAGTCCCTGAACCATAGTTTCTCGCTCCTCTTCGGAAGCTGCCGCAAACCATTCTTGCAACCAGCTGGATATCGCACGAAAAGAGCCGTCCATGGCTGGCGGTATGACTACTGGTGCTGATTTCTCCGTACACAGGTATTTACAGAAACAAGCGGAGTGCGGGCATGCCCAGAAGCGATGATGGATCGTCTCTTCCCGCCCGCAAGCCGTGCAGAAGATACCCGGTTTAATATGACGCCGGTGCAGTTCCGCTCCTACAGCAAGCCCGTTCTTTATAAGTCTCCATGTATGGATTTTTGCCTTCCCCGGTGCATTAGTGCCCCACAGCGCTAGCCAAGCCTTGTGCTGAATTACCGATTCTGAAGGTTCCGGCCGTCCGGACTTCAACTTGTTGATGCTCATGTGTAGATGGTAAGCCGACCTGACGGAGAACTGCCCGTTTCTTGTGAAATTCCAAGCTAGATAGTCTGTGGTATTCGGCCCCCCTACCGCGATCTGTTTAATATCACATGCGTCATCAGGTGTAAACATTTGATCAACCTTTGCTACGTCCCATTCTGTTCCTTCTTCCGTGAGCAGGTTACTGACCCTAGTAATGCCATGCATGTAAACCTGTCCCAGCGGAGTAAGGCTTCCTTTTCTTGGTATCCAGTTATCATGATGTATACCGACCTGGGAGCCATCACCAATTCTCCAGACCACACCCTCACTAAGCAGGTCTCGACCAAATAATATGCTTCGAAAGGTGAAAGATGCTCTGCTTGGACAAGTAGCATTCATAATACTGCCCTCCTTAAAATACCTAGCTTTGAGCACTCGTGCACAAAGTGAGGATGGGTATTGTAAGATACGCCATGCTTGTTTAGCCAACAAAGCTTGATTGAAAGCTTCGGGGTCGCGGAACCCCATCCCTCCGTCCTTCTTACTCATACACATTTTGTCCCAAGCTATCCATTGAACCTTACGCTCACCATTTGCTGCACCCCACCAGAATTTCGAGGAAATTGAAGTCAGGTTCAGGCACATCTTCTTTGTGAGTTGAAAACAGCTCATGGTGTAGGTCGGAGTAGCTTGGAGTCCAGATTTTATAAGCACCTCTCTGGCAGCCTTGGACAGCCCCTATCCTTTCCAACCTGAAACTTTGCCCATCGCACTTTCCCGCACATACTGGAACGTCCCTTCTTTTGATCTACCAACCAATGTTGGGAGCCCAAGATATTGCTCACTAAGGGCTTCTGAACTAATCCCAATGACCTGCATAAGCGCGGCCTTGTCCTCCTCTTGGTAACCTCTCCCAAAGAAAATGGATGACTTTTGGAGATTTACCTTCTGCCCCGATGCCGTTTCATAGTCCTGTAAAATGCTCTTAAGGGTCTCAAAATTTTCTTTAGATCCTTCCAAAAAAACGACACTGTCAGCTGCAAAAAGAAGGTGGGTGATATGGGGGCCAGTGCTCCCAAATGAGACCCCTTTGATAGAGCCTTCTTTCTGTGCACTTCTCAACAGGGCTGAGAATCCTTCTACACAAAAAAGGAATAGATATGGAGATAGAGGATCCCCCTGTCTGAGTCCCCTCGAAGGCAAAAAGCTGCGTGAGCAGCCCCCATTAAGTCTAACAGAGAACCGGGCCGACGTGACACACCGCATAATCATATCAATCCACAGTTGTGAGTCCGTTGTGCTTTCACTTCCACTTGTGCTGGGTACTCTCTCCGTCCAGGTGCATAGGGCATCTAATGAAAATTTAGTATTCCAAATATATAAGTCACAATACATGGAAGAAGTTTCTTATTTCCCATGAATATTAATATTCATCTTGCATGCTGCTATTTTCATTGGTTGACGCATTAAATAAAAATTTGCATGTTGCTCTTTAGTAATTAATGACATGAAAAACCAACCTAGTGGTTGGCTCCTCACAATTTCCAAGCGGGCCAAATAGTAGTCATTATCGATATTAATTTTTGATTTAATATTCTTCATCCAGTCTCTATGCACCTAGGTTACAATGCATCTCCTTAATTAGATGCCCTATGTAACTGGACAGAGAGAGTAGTTTGATTGACCTTCTTTTGACGCAAAATCAAGGAGCATTATTGCATGAGAGAAATTCGGTTACACTCAGCCTCTCAGATATCTGACACGATGTGCAAAAGAAAAATGGGCATGTTCTTCCTCATAAACTACACTAAAACTAGAAATGCACTCCAAAAGTCCCTTAAGCCTGGGTGAGAAGAGCTGCCAAGCACAACAATGTAAAAGAAGATGCAACGGAATCCGATAACAACGAAGTCTCGGGGAAGCTGAACTACGTTCCTCGATTAGGTATTAAAATGCATCTTGCGACATTAGGGACTTATATCAACCCAGGCACATGTTCATTAAGTCCTTCCACATAATGTATATCCACGCTGCAGACCCCATTGATCACGACAAACTGGGTAGGAACAACAGCAGTCCTTAATTAATTCACCTGGAGAAAACAAAATTGTCAATCTGTTAGTAAACATAAACACAGGCAAAACATAATACCTATGCATCATACATGATTAAAACAATCTATGAGCAAGATGTGTGTGTAAGCTCGTAAAAGGTAACATATATCATACTTTTTGTTATATCTCCTAGGATTACAAACGACAACGAAGTAAACCATTGATGCCTTTTGACAATGTAAATTATTAGGACAAGATAGTTAAATGCTACTAGCGTCTTGCTTGAAACAGCAAAACCAAGCATGGCCAAACAGACACAAGCAGGTAATATATTAACAGCAAAACCAAGCATAGCCAAACAGACACAAGCAGGTAATATATTAACAGCAACACCACTATATGCAACATGTGGATGTCATTTGCGACACAAAAGGGGAAGTCATTTTGCCTTTGGCGTCACCGTCGTTTTAAATTTGAGGGTGTGCTATTGCCATGCATGACTCCCTATAGCCGAATGGGAAATAGTTCCAGGAATGCATGCTGCATACGCTGGCAGCCAAATATTGTTCTGATCTGTTAGAGAGAAGATAATGACAGTTCCCAACAAGAAGATTCAGCGCGATCTCCGAGGATTGGGGAAAGCTGAAAAGGCTGCTCAGCTAGAGAAGGTTATCTTTTTCTTCTGATAATCTCTATCGCTTGTCTATTATACATTCCTATGTTCTATCATCTTCCTGGTGAGTACTGAAAGTGGACTAAAGGAACATCCGAGGAAAGGTGTCTATGGTGACATTTATAATCACCCCCTCAATCAGTTTGATACTATCCTTGACATGGAAAAAGATGATGTGGCTCCTGAGATAGAAGAGGAAGAAGTAAGCACAATACCAAGTATGTGACTTAAGCTAACTTTGTTATGTTCTCACTGCTCACAAGCTTTCCCATATATGGTGTGGATTCACATATCAATACAGGGAGGTGAGATAATACTACGCTGAAGGTGCTGATATCAAGATGGCTGAAATGGTCAAATGAAGATATGGAATACTTTGAAGGCATCTGTCTTCACTAGATAATGTAAAGAAGTTTTACATTTTCTAAATATGGGCCATGGAAATCCCATTCTGACTTGTTTAATATGTTTATGATGCAGAAATATTTATTTGGACAAAATGGTTATTCGGCACAGTAGTGCAAACTGCAAATTTAACCCGCATTAAAAATGTAAAATGATTGCAGATGATGGACATGAAGATGATGGTTTGGAGTGAACCAGTAACAAAGCCCAAGGGACCAGGCTCTGATTAAGGATCTTTGAAGCGAGCGCTTAAGTGCGCCTAGGCTCTAGGCGATAGCAAAACGCCTAGTGCATAACTGCGCTTAATCTGCGGATAATTGCACATAAGCATGCGCTTTGGTTAGAAAAGCGCAAGGCGGTGGCAAAACGCACAATTAACGCCTAGCGCTTTTTTGAACTATGTCAAAGATTGGGCGGAAGTCTACGAAAGTTATCACCAGGGTAAATCACTTGTTTCAGCAGAATGTTCTTGATGTCATGATACGCCGTGTTGCCTAAAAACACGGATAAAAATCAAACACATCTTATTAGTTTGTCACCAACTAGTAGTGGGGAATCAGTATTATGCTTTTTTCTTTATCTATATTGTTCTTCATTGGATAGTTTCCCCAAAGCATGCATGAGGCATAACATTAGCTTTTCTTTTCAAAATGCTACTCCCTCTGTCTCAAAATGTAAGACGTTTTTTGACACTATGATAGTCTCAAAATGGAGTACTATTGTCTTGCTCTCCGCTAGCTGACTATGAAACAGCAAAACCAAGGGAGAACTCTAGGCTTGACCAAACAGGCACAAGCAGCTAATATTAACAACAATGACACTATGTGCAACACCTGGATATCATTTCCGACCCAAAAGGGATAGTCATTTTGCCTTGGCATCACCATCGTTTAAAATTTGTGTATGTGCTATTGACATGTAGGAATCCATATAGCTGAATAGGCAATATTTTCTAGGATGTAGGCTGCCTGCATAAGCAGCCGGATATTTTCCATACAAAAAGACCAAAAAATCCAGATCTCACAAACTATATTCTGGAGATGTTGTTACCTTTACGACCATTCCAGCATATTACCATATGAGACCAGACAGCCATCCTACGGATCTTGCAGCATTTCAGCTCCATCACGTCCACCAGGAATGGCTACGTCCAGAAGCATAACAAGTCAGGCAATAAATAAAAGCTACAATGAAAAGACATATGGATAGGAGAAGGCAATAGTGAGTCAATTACATGGATAAACCAACAAACATAACTTCAGAAAAACAAATTGTTTTAGCTCTCATCGTTTTTATAGATATTTTATAACCCACTTTTGATGCTAACAACATATAAACAAAATTGCATCTGTTTTAAAATGCGAAGACCATTCCAGAAAAAAGTAAATATTTAGCTACACCATAATGAAAGCTTTAGCTCATAAGAAAAAATGCCTAGAATTTATCCAGCATATCAAGCATACAAAAATCAAAACATGCCCAAACTAATAAATTTTAGAAACAACAGTGCTTTTGGTGTTCGGCTGTAAATGAATCTAGCCTACTAGAGAAAACAAATCCAATTTATTTGTCTGTGGTACAAGTGTACTGGTCACTTGCAGCAGGGGCCTTCAACAAGTGACCAAAAAACAATTATTTCAGCAAGTATAGATTGAAGAAAAGTTATTGTTATGGAGATAACATTTATAGCAAGATCAAAACAGATAATGCTGAGACAAAAAAAGTATAACTAGCTTAGAGGACCCAAACACACCAACTGAGTTACTCATTTCACATTTGATTTGGTATCTCTGAAGAGCAAAGACATAAAAACAGAGTAAAGCTACAAGTTTGTCTAACTAGTAAAGGTACAATTTGTAACTAAGTTTAAGTTGTTAATGGGCATTGGGGAAGAACAACGAAGGTATTTCACCAACCATGTGTATAGAACATTACTAGATTTGGTTACTACCACAACACAAGGACTAAGGATGAGCAGTCACCTGGTGCATAAAAACTTGTGAAAGGATGAATGTCATCGGCATAACTACCATAACTGCTTTGATAAAGTTTCATGGATTGCATTGACATCACTTGAACCATGTAGACTTTGTCGTCCACAAATAAAAACATTACACCATTATCCTCATCATACCCAAGTATTTTGACCTCTCTCACCGACCCTTCAACCTGAGGAGGGATTCCAAGAACAGTGTGCATTTCAACGGTCTTCTGCAGCAACCATGTGGCACCACCGTGACAACTGACCCTCCTCTGCCACATTCGAATCTACCATGAGACAATATGGCAAGACCAAGAGCACCATCCTCTGCCTTGATTATCTGATGTGTGGTAGAATAATTCAGACCTGCAGGCCCCTTGATCACAGCAAGACTCTGCCTATCCAAATCAAACTCAATTATGTCGTCTGCGAGCTCATCCAAATTCAAATAATTTGATTCAGCACTGACACTCTGAGAAGACCAGTAAATGGCATTGCTAACAAGGATCCCAGGATTGCAATGAACAAACTGACATCGATCTGTTGTTGAGATGTGATTTCCCCATAGCCCAGTCTCCGAGGAGTATACACAAGCGATGGGTGGAGTACCTTCTTTGTAGCCTTGGCGCGGGGCCATCAAGACCAAATTAAAGGGGCTCGTGTGGCAGCTGCCGTGCATATGGCCCTGGTCGGCGGCAGCGCAGAGCACAGCCCCATAGACGTAGTGTAACCCTGTGAACACCGGTGGAACTTCGACGCGATGATGCTTGCTGGTGATGGGGTCCAACACAATGACCGTCGTCCTGGACCTGAGGAGGACGCGGCCGTGGCGGCACCCGAGCAGGTCGAACTTCCGGAAGCCGGCGACCTGATGTCGTACGTCGAAGCGCTCGGGAGGGATGCGGTCGGGAGGGTCCAGGACGGGGGTGAACACGATGTCGTAGCCATCTCTCTCGAAGACGCCGAGGATGGGCGGCTTGCGGTGGTGGGCAGAGAAGCTGCGGAGGAACCGGGGGTCGGTGGTGACGCGTCGCCAGCGTTTGCAGACGGCGGAGGCGCGCGGGAGGGAGGACGGCTGAGGCGGGAGGCGCATGAGGATCTCCCGGAGCATATCTTCGTCGTCCGGCAGGGAGGCAGGCGCAGCCGGCGAGGTGCCGCCGCCGCGGCGGCGACGGCGTTTCATTCCGGAGCCCTCCTCGCTCGAGTGGGCTTCGGGGTGGAGCCGCGTGCTGCGGCGGTTGGTCACTCCGGCGGCCTCCTCGCTCGAGTGGAGTTGGGGGTGGAGCCGCGGGCTGCGGCGGCGTCGGCGGGTCACTCCGGCGTCCTCCTCGCCCACGCGGATCTGGGGGTTGAGCCGCGGGCTGCGTCGGCGGGTCGCTCCGGCGTCCTCCTCGCTCGCGGGGATCTGTGGGTGCAGCCGCGGGCTGCGGCGGAGGCCCATTCTGGCGGCCTCCTCACTGGTGTGGGTCTGGGGATGGAGCCGCGTGCTGCGGCGGCGGGTCACCCCGGCGCCCTCCTCACCGATGGGGATTTGGGGGTTGAGCCGCGAGCTGCGTCGGCGGGTCGCTCCGGCGCCGTCCCCGCTCACGGGGATTTGGGGGTGGAGCCGCGGGCTACGGCGGATGGCCATTCCGGCGTTCGCCTCGGCCTGGCTAGTGTGGGTCTGGGGATTCAGCCGTGGGCGGCGGCGGCGGGTCATCTCTGCGCCCTGCTTCCAATGGAATGGAATGGAGGCGCCGCCCGTGACCTAGAAGACACGGCGTTCGATTCGTATGCCTAACCCATGATGATTATAACTTAATTAATGCGCCCGTCTCAAACACCCAGACAAGTCGTCCGGTTACAAAAAACGATTCAACCGGACTTCCCGTTTAAAAAGCTCGGGCTAACCGTCACCTAACCTATTCAGTCCAAATATAGGGCAAATATGAACGGCCCGATCCGTCACATCCTAACTGACAGTACTGACCCATTATCGACCCCACCGTTATCCCATAAAAACCTCAATCCGACGCCTCGCTCCGAACCCTAGCTCACTCTCATTTGCCTCTCTCACTCCATCATCTCCTCTTCGTCTTCGATTCCAATCCAATCAAATCCGATGTCCAGCTCCAGCAGCCACTCCGGCTCTGACCTCGTTTACGGCGAGGAGCTGGCCCTCCGCATTGCCTTGGAGCGATCCAAGGTGAACACTAGTGGCAGCTCCGGATCTATAGCGTCGCCGCAGCTCCCGCGTCACCGCAGCACGGACGCAGCGCGAACCTAAGATCTTTGATCAGACAACGACAATGCTTGTGCATTGTTTCCTTCCTGAAGGCGTTGCTTTTGAAGAACCTTCTTTGTAGTCCGGGTGCTGTCATTGGTGGCGGTTAGAGTGATGCTACTGCGGGTGATTGATCACCATGGCAGGGTCTTTTTTTCTCCTTTTGTTCTTTATTTATTTATTTATTTTGGCTATGTGCATCCTAGATGTTTTAGGCATTGTGTTAATGCAGAGGCTGGGTATAATTGGTATCTACTTGATATTAATATATTCTCCTCTTAAAAAAGGAATCATGTTGTGATAATAATCATGATCTTGGACGCTACGCATTATCTCTCCATGGTGTTGTTTCTATCTCAGTACTCTGAAGCATGAGGCACAAGTAAGGCCCCTGCGTCGTCCCCGCTAAGGTGACTCGGGCGGCGCCCACACTCTAGCCGCCGGGAGCACGCACTCCCTCCTCCCATACCTCCGTCGTCGCTGGAGAAAGCCGTCGGGCTACGATCGGGGGCCGACGGCAGTGGCGGGGACTTCCTCTCTCCCGCGTCTCAGGGGTGGTGCGGGCCCCCTACACATGTGGAGGCGCGGCCGATTTAGCGGAGTGACGGCGATGGTTGCGAAGACCGTGGCGGTGGCCGACCCTGACTCGGGCGACGGCGGTTGCAGGCACGTCGGGCAGCCCAGTCACGGGGTGGCGGGTGCGGCGGCTGGTCGGGCGGCGGCGCGATGTGTTCAGCGGCTGGCTATACTGCGGCGACGCGCCTTTTGGCTTCGGATCGGCGGTGGCGTAGAGGGCCTGGTGGACTGCTCGTCGGCACCTCCGGTCAGATCTGTTCTGGCCGGTGCAGCCGGCCGTGGTGGTCATCTCCTCCTGGATGTCGAGATCCATCATCTAGTCCCAGTTGTGAGTCGGAGAGACATAGTTGCCGGTGAAAACCGAGCCGACGGCAGGCGATGGCGGCGTTCTGTGTCGTTACCTCAATGAAGGATGTGTCGTGTAACTACTGTCGACCCACTCGTGCTACTCCGGGGGAAACCCTAGGATATGGTCTTCCAGATCGAACGATGGCGGCACTACGGTGTTGTTTCTCTCTTGGGAGAATCGTTTGTGGAGCAGGGCTGGAAGACAGAGGCAGGAGGTGGAGCGGCTTCGTCTTGAATGGAGCTTCGGCGAAGATGTCAAGTCATGTCGGATCATGCCTGTTCGGCAGGTGCTACGCACGACGGACCTTCCAGAGTCTCCGTGTCGGGATGGACGAGCGCAGGACAGTGACGCCGTTGGGCGTCGTGGTGGCGTCGACGGATGGCCGGACTGACAAGGATGATGCGGATCTCTCTCCTGAAGATGTGACAGCGGGTCGATGATGATGGCGGCTTCTAAAACGTGTGTATGTGGTGTACGCTTTAGGTTTGCTGCGCCGGTTGTTGATTCTGATATGTTATATGGATGGATCGACGACGATGTAGGTTTGAGATATGAGAGTGAGAGCATTCCACATTACAAGTTTGTAGGTGTGAGTGTTGGTTTTGGGTGAGTTGATGTATGTTTTATCAAACCTCCGTGAAATAATTAATAAAGATGGTTGTATTGCATCGATTGATGCAGACGCCGGGGTTTAACCTCCTTTTCTAAATAAGAAAACTGTTGCACAACCACACCCAGGTTTTGCAACCTCATGGCGGCTGTGATGTGATATTTTCATCGAGCGACAGCCAGCCAGTATCTTTGATTCGGCATCACCAAGGTTGGCATCCCGAGGACTGTATGACTCAAGCCCTGTTTTACCTTTTGCTTTACTCAGTGGTAGTCCATACCACTTTTTTAGTATTGTTGTTTTTCGTTACACGTTACTTGCAGTTGAGGACGTCCCTTTCTTTCCCTGACTTCTTAAGGTAAGACTACTTCGCCAATGTGATGCATACTAGTTTGTTTTAAAACAAGGCAAAAGCTTTGCCTTTTTTATAAATTAAGAAAAAAATAGTTGCACTGTTAATTACAGAAGATCTAGAAAATGTCCACTACTACTGGCTGCCAATAATTTCAAAATAAAATGATTTGGGTTTGACAATATTGAGACAATATAGAATTGATCAGGACCGACAACACGACATATATGAAGGCATCAGTTTGGCCCATAGAGAAATTAACAGGGCCCGTCCCTCGCCACATTGTGTTGGCGAAATTCTCGTGGCGGTAGGGAGCAACTAGCTGAGGAGCACTCATTGCGCTCCCGCAAGGGTCACTTTTGATGGGTTGAGAGCGCGCGTTCTCAGGTACCGCCACGTATTGCGTGATGTGCGTTCCCTCAATAACTTTTTTTCGTACGCGTTTTGGGATTTTAGATGATTTTTTCTGATATTCTGGCTTTTCGGTTTTGTCCGGTTTTCCCTAGGTTTTTGGACATTTTTTTTGAATTGTTTTCTTTGAAAAAACATGTTTTTGTTCTTTCACGAGAGGAACAAATTTACTTCTTGTGGAGGCACAGATTTAAACGCGTTTTTTTGCTTGCACGACTTGGAAAAGGGAAAAACATGGTTTTTTCCCTTAAGCAAGAGGCACAGTTTTATTACATGTGAAGGCATTGTTTTGTTTCCGCAAGAGGCATTGTGCCTTTTGAAAAAAAAAATCCCGCTAAAGGCATAGATTTATGCCTTTAATACCTCTTGTGGAGGCATAGATTTGCTTCTACGCGAGGCATTGTGCATCTCGGAAAAGGAAAAAAAACATGTTTTTTTTCTTTTTTTTGTGAAAGGCACATATTTACTTCCCGTGGAGGCACATATTTAATTCCGTGACTTGGAAAAGGAAAAAAACGCGTTTTTTTCGCGAGAGGCACAATTATACTAAACATGGAGGCACGAATTTACTACCGTGAGAGGCACGGTGCCTCTCAAAAAAGGAAAAAGCATTTTTTTTCTATGAGAGGCACACATTTGCTTCTCCTGAAGGCACAAATTTACTTCTCGTGGAGATATAGATTTGCTTCCTTGAGGGGCACAAATTTGCTTTCCCAGAAGGCACAGTTGTGCCTTTAGGAAAAGAAAATAAAGTAAAAAAAACCGTGCTTCCGGTTCGTTTTTCGTCTATTTTTTCGTAAAAAATAATTCTGTCAAAACCTTTCGACATGAGATCTACTTTCGATGATCTCAACGCCAGGAATCGCACGGTGAAGATTGTACGGGATTTAGACGCACCGTTAAGATATAAAAACGTTTGAATAAACGAATCAACAAAAAAAGGAAAATCTTCATGTTGCGATAAGTGACGCACATGCAATGTGTTGCTTGTTGCAACCTGGAAAGTTGAGAGTCACATTTGCAAAGAGTATTCCTAATTAATGATTTTGCAGTAATCTGGGTTATCCCCAATCGACATAGGTGAATCTAATTTTTTAATTCTCTCTTCACTGAAAGTTTGATTCATAGGTACATACCCATGATGCCACTTACAGATTTGTGCAATCATTCTTCTACCGATCAACTTACTACGTGTGGAAAGATTCCGAGCACTCGCCAGTGAGGTAAACACCTTGAGCTTACTGAGGACCGAGGGATAATCCAGAGGGGACACCAGTGGCACGGTAAGCAGCACAACTTCTTTCTTACTAGAATTACAAAAATGTTGTGAAATCCGATGTCATATACCCAGGTAATAGGGAGATTTTTTTTTTTTTACCAGGGGTAATAGGGAGAATTGCATGATCGCAACGGTAGCAGAGATAGTTCAGTCAAACTCGCCACACGATAGGCACGGCCGGTTGGTCTTTCCGTGAGCTGGAAATTAAGTAATTCATGACTGGCTTCTCGTGTACAATACGCTAACTGTGTTGTGTGGCTTGTGTCTCAGTCATACATATTACTTCCTCCATATCTAAATATAGGACATTTTAAAGATTTCAATATAGACTTCATACAAATGTATATAGACGTGTTTTAGAGTGTTCATTCACTCATCTTGTTTCGTATGTAGTCCGTATTAAAATCTCTAAAAAATCTTATATTTAGGAACGAAGCGAGTACATGTTAACCTCATACATCTTAAAATCCAGTCGAACTAAAACTTAAATGTACATACAGTATGCTTCCCTAAGCACAAGAGTGCCTATCTAATGAAAACACACTGGCAATTCTTTTTCCTTCCACAATCTAGTTATATCTTGTCAGGATTATCTCAGTTCACCTAGGACCTGATACATCCCGGGCTAGAGTTGGAACCGAGGAGCTCACATTCACAGTAGTTGCAAAATCTACTGGATTTGTAACAACAAAGTTGTGCCCTATGTTGGTCTCTGCATTCTTGGTACCTTCCAAGACTTTGACAACCTCAGACATTTGAGGCCTTCTCTTGCAATCAATCTGCAGACACCACATTGCAAGCTTTATCATCTGAATTACCTCTTGCTCATGTGTTTGCATGTTGTTACTGTTCTTGTCAATCAAATTTACCAACTGATCAGTCTTAACCTTTTCTTCCAACATGGTAATAAGATACAGGCTCTCTTCAGATCGGGAAGTGTCGAGATTCTTTCTTCCGCTGATGATTTTCATGACCACAACACCAAAGCTGTAGACATCGACCTTTTCCGTAATCTGCGACGTCAACCATTCCGGAGCTAAATAGCCAGGCCTGCCTCTCATTCTAGTAACCAGTTGGCTCATATCCCTATCAATTAGCTTGCACGGTCCAAAATAAAAAAGCTTAGTGTTGGTATTGATCTAAGGCCCAATGGGCCAAGAGAAAGAACCAGAAATAAACAACGTTAACGGGAGGAGGTCACGAACCAACGTACGTACCTCTTCGACCCCAACTAACGCGCTCTGATCAGGGGCGACCCAAACCAACGTGGTTGAGGTCCCTTGATCGCCAGCGCCACATATAAGGAGAGGGCAGCCGGCCACACACGGTCTAACATGTTCACGTGTGTCTATTCTACCCTCCTAAATCCTAAAACCCCAATCCGATCTGGGGGAGCACTGTGCGACGGGAAGGCCTTCTCCTACCTCTGCTCCGGTGCCAAGCCAGTGCCGCTGGCGCCCGAAGGGACGCCGCTACCTGCAGCGAGCATCTACATCAAGCCTGCATCACGCCTGCATCGAGCAGGCACGGGACTTTGCATCAACAACACCAATGGCTGCTTCCATTGGTGGTAAGATCCAATTCACCTATCTGTTCATGATCTATGCAATTAGGTGATCTAATGACTAGGCTTATGATCCAATCATGTCTATCCTTCGGGATTTATTCCTAACAATTGTATCTTGAGCCGTAATATGCCTAGATTAGATCCCTACTGATGTTCTCATTATGTTAATGTGCTTAATTAAGTCCAGATCATCACTGTTAAAGGTTATGATTAATGTTTATAGTCAAATTGCCATCTGTTAAAGTCAATGACTAATCTCTAGGGTTAAAGTTTTCAGTTCAAGTCTAATTGGCATCCAATGATTATGGCCAATCCTGTTCTGTTAATCTTAATTCTGCCATGTTTCTGCATCAAGTTTTATGTTAAGCAATAAGAAGAAGGGGATTCCATGATTATGTAAAATCCAACGTTTTTCCCCTATTTTCGTCTGAAACCGAAACCCTAGATTTTTTCCCCATTTTTTTTCAAGCCAAATCTCCAAATCAGAGGCAAAACGTTGAAACTAAGAGCAAATATGGATTGGGTTCTCACCTGATGACGCCGCGTCGTGCTCCTCTTGTTGATCCCGCCGCCGGCGACGCCGTCGTCCCTTCGGACGGCGCGTGGAAAGCAGCGGCCATCCATGGCTGCGCCCATGGACGCGCGCGTGGCCAGGCACCCTGCGCCTCGCCCATCGTCGTCGTCTTCAACGTTAGGGCCGGCAGCCGCCGACAAAATGCCTCCCAAACGGCACCGCTCAATGGGCCATCTGCGCGTCGCCGGCAGCCACCCTCGACGGAGCAGCGCGCCAGACTTTTCCGCTGCATGCTCCTCCGGTGAGGGCAGCAACCGCGCCGCCATAGTTTGACCCGTCCTGGTTTTTGCTCCGCTGGGGGTGATCGGTGCCGTCCGCTCGATCCGACGGACGAGCCGACGCGGCGCTCCGACCGGGCCTTCGGCCGCTTAATGGGCCACATTCGTGGCTGGGCTTCGGCCCAAGTTGCCTTAGCCCACAGAAAAGTTTTCTGTTTATTTTTTCATGCTTTGTCTGCTGGGCTAGAAGTTCAACAGGCTGTCGTGGGTTATGATGGGCCAAAATAAAGTTCTGCGTGTTTTCTGTTATATTCAGCGCATTTTCTGAAATTATGGTTATTCTAAAAATGTTTTGCGCTGTTATAAATGTAAAATTGCCAGAAAAATTATGTTGTAAATTATGTTTTAGTTAACCAACGAGAAATTTTATTTTGAGAACTCTTATGAAATTAATGTTTGTGTCATTTTATGGCATATTAATGTGATGATTTTTTGTAACTCAACCAACGTTGTTTTACAATTTTGAATCACCCCGTTAATTCCTTATTATTTTCTGCCCAATGGTGATATAATTCGGAGTTAATTTTGCATGAAAAATTGATCAACCATTGTAGGTTAGTTTTCTTGCAATTTAATTTAATTATGATGTTCTTTTCCTTTACTTATGATATTTTGAAATTATGATAGCTCCCGGTCCTCGTGGTTTCGATAACATCGAGCCACTCACGGGAAACAACTTCCAAACATGGAAGGACTCGCTGCTATTGCACTTGGGATGGCATGAGGTTGACCTCGCGATGAGGGAAATTAAACCAGTGGAACCTGAAAAAGGTGCCACTGGGTCACTACTAGGGAAAAGCCTAGTAGTAGCGCGGGTTAAACAGCTAGTAGTAGCGCGGGTGCCCGCGCTACTACTACGGCGCTACAGCTAACTTGTAGTAGTAGCGCGGGTGTACCCGCGCTACTACTACGTCTGTTAGTAGTAGCGTGGGTGCCACCCGCGCTACTACTATTAATTTAAAAAACAAAAAAAATTCTCGATCCCGTGCTTGCTGTCAATGGCAGCAATGGTTCGATCCAGCGACGGCAGGGGTCGTCGGAGGTGCGGAAGGGCAGCGGCAGACCAGATCCAGCGACGGCTGCTGCAGAGGGCCCAGATCCATTCCCAGCAAGCCGGCGGCATGGGGCTCCTCTTCACAGCCAAGGCCGCAAGCTCCTGGTCGTCCATGGTGACGACCTGCACGGGCAAGGACATGGGAGGGTGAGTCAAACCAGAGGGAGAGAGAGAAAAAGAAAAAAGGGGGAGAGAGGAAGGAGATGGAGGTAGCAGCGGGGTTGGTCACCGGTGGTGAGGTGCTCCGGCGTGGTGGCATGGATATGCGGGGAAGACCGGCGAGCTCCGGGACGCCGGCGGCGCAAGGCGGCGGCCTCTTTTGGCGCCATTCAGGAGGAGGCGCTCATGGGTAGGAGGTCCATGTGAGAGCCTATGGAGAGAGAGGGGGAGAGTGACGGGGGAGAGGAAGGATTTGGGGTAGGAGATGGGGATTTCAGGGCTCTTCAAAAACCATGTAGTTAGTAGCAGCGTGGGTTTATAGCCCTCGCTACTACTATCCACTTAGTAGTAGCGCGGGTTGATACCCCTCGCTACTACTATGGCCTGTCCCGGGGGGGGCACGGTAGTGACCACTTAGTAGTAGCGAGGGGTATAAACCCGCGCTACTACTATCAACTTAGTAGTAGCGAGGGGTATAAACCCGCGCTACTAGTAAGTAGCAGTAGCGAGGGTTATAAACCCACGCTACTAGTAAGCGTCTGCCTATAAGCTTTTCCCTAGTAGTGGGTATGCTAAGCTTAAGAAAGTCTATGATGCTAAAGTTGAGAAGTGGGAGAGGTCAAACAAAATGGCGCTCCTAATTATGAACTTCTCCATCTCAACTCAGATTAAAGGGGCTATTCCCGCTCCGAATATTTGAAATCGGTGGAAGGACAACTTAAGCGCTCAGAGAAAGTGTATGCATATGAGCTTTTGCACAAGCTGCTTGCAAAATATGATGGGCACGAAAGTGTGAGGGAGCACATTTTAAGTATGAGCAATGCCGAGGCAAAGCTTAAAACCATGAATTGTGACTTGAGAGAAGAGCTTCTTGTCTCCTAGTTTTTAGGTCACTACCCTCACAGTTCAATCCATTCAAGATAAACTATAATTCCCTTGAAACCAAATGGAAACTACCTCAACTCATTGCACATTACGTTTAGGAGGAAGAGAGAATGAAGAGTGAACAGAAAGATCAAGCTTTCCAGGAAAAAGAAAGCATGAGAACAATGCTCATGGCAATAATGTGCCCAACAAAAAGAAGTTTTCCAAAAGGAATACTCCAAAGCCTAAGCAATGCAATGAGGCAAGTTCTTCACGTCCCGCTCCTCCAGCGCGTGCTCTAGTTAATCTTACAAATGCCGTGGGAGAATGAATTTGCAACTTTTTTGCAAACAACCAAATCATGTCAAGGCGGATTGTCCAGGTTTTCTTAAGTGGCTGCATAAAAATGGTAAGGTGATACGTCTCCAACGTATCGATACTTTATGAAGTATTTATGCCATATTCACCTATGTTTACAATACTTTTATATGATTTTGATGCACTTTATATCACTACTAGGGAAAACCTTATACATAGAGGTATAGCAGTAGCGCTGGTTAAAAGAGAGCGCTGCTGCTACTTAGTAGTGGCGCGTGTCAATGAAGAGCGCTACAGCTATGGTTATAGCAACAGTGCGTCTACTGGAAAACGCGCTACTACTATAATTCCCACCCTGTTGCTGGTAGGCTAGGGATAGTAGTAGCGGTGCAGCAGAAATCCCGCTACCGCTAAGTTCCTTGTAGTAGCGCGTTTCCTGTATACAGCGCTACTGCTAAAAAAAGAAAATAAAATGGAAAAGAAATAGAAAAGTAAATGAAAATGAAAGAAGTAGAAAAAGGAGAAATGAAAAAAAGAAAATGTAAAGATAAACAAAAGAAAAAGAAAAATAAAGGAGAAAGGCATAGCAGTAGCGCTTGTCTCCACAAAGCGCTATAGTTACTCTAGCAGTAGCGCGTTTTATAATCCCGCGCTATAGCTACGTTCCTTAGATAAAAGGAAAAGAAAAAGGAAAATAAATAACTACCTCCTATAGCAGTAGCGCATTTTGGTAGAACGCGCTATAGCTAACTTAGCGGTAGCGCTTTTTCCTACCAGCGCTACTGCTATTTTGACTTAACCCCGTGCGGGCTCAAAATTTTGCTAAGTCCTTTCCCCCCTCTCCCCCAACTCCTCTGTCGCCGCCGTCAATCGCCCTGCCCGATCGAGCACGCCCTCAACCTCACCGCCGCCGCCCGAGTGTGACACCCTGGGTTTAAGCTACAGTGATCATTGTAATTAAGCTACAGTAATGGTCAAGTGATTAAGCTAATATTTTGCTAAACAGGGCTTGATCAAGTTGAAGTTCAAATTCAAATTCAAATTTCATTTCAAAATGCCCTAGGAATTATTGTGATAAAAATAATTATGCAAATAACAAAAGTAAAACGTTCCAAATTTGTGGAATATTCTAAAACAAATGTTGTTGGGGAAAACAACATCACCAAGCTACTGGTGTGGACCCCACCAATCAATAACAGTAGCTAAAAGCCTTTAAAAAGTGCTCTAAATTGCATTGGAAAATGAAAACAGTTTCTAAAAATGCCCAATATGGATGTGGCCCTCCCTAATATTGCAAACTATTTAATGGAACCAGTGGCACATTTTACAATAAATGATATTGGCCTAAAATAATTAAAATAGAAATAAAGAAAAGAAAACAGAAAAGAAATAAAAGAAAAAGGGGCAAGGCCCACTTACCTGGCCTCTGGGCCGCAGGCACAGTGCGGCCCAGCCCACCAGGGCCTCCCTCACCTGCTCCCCCCTGCGTGTCGACGCCGCCGTGGACGGGGCTCGCCGCGCCGCCCGCCGCTCGCCACGGCGCCGGGGCAGTTGGGGCGACGGGATAAGCTCGTCCCCGAGCCGTCCCCCTGGACGCCCCTAGCCATTCCCCCCCCCCTCGCCCTGCTCGCTCTCCCCTCTCTCCCTCCCCCAGATCCGCCGGCCGCCGCCATGGCCGACGGCTAGCCGCGGCCACAGCCACGCCCGCGCCTCCGCAGCTTGTCCACGAGATCCGCCGCGACGAGCCCGTCCTCCTCGACCACACGCGCGAGCACCTGGAGCCCTCCATCGCCCGAACGCCGTTGTCTTCCACCTTCGGCCACCGCAGCGCCGTCGCCGATTTCGTCGCCGTCGAACCCTCCCCGAGCCCACTTTGAACGGCAACGCCCCACTGTGAGCCTCCGCTACCTCCCCTCTCACTCTCGTCGCCGTTAGCTGCCTCTAGGACCATTCCCGACGTGCGCCCGAACGCGCCGGCGCCTGAGCTCATCGCCGGCGTGGCTCTGGTGACCAAATGGTCACGGGCATCTGCCCATTGTGCTTGTCGCGTTGCGTAGGACCCCGTAGCGCCTTCGGTTCGCTGGTTTGCGCCCCCGTTCGCCGTTGGCCATCGCCGCCCGAAAGCTTCTCCGCCGCCGGCGACGTGGCGCTCAGCTCCGGCCGCCGTAGCTCGTGCCGATGGCCGGAATGGAACGGCGGTTGCTCCAGCTCGCAAACGCACCAAACGGCGCTCGATTTGATGCCCTCTGGACGAAACCCGAAGCTCGCCCGTGCCCTCCGCCGCATTTCGGTGTCGCCGGCGGCGAGTCGCCGGCCACCGCCGACGTGGCTGACCTGGGGCCACCCCCAGGGTCGCTGCCAATGGGCCCCACGGGCCCCGTTGACTGGGTTGACCCAGTCAACGTGCTGACTGGGCACCCGTGTGCCACTGACATGTGGGGCCCCTCCCCCAGTGTCTATGACATATGGGCCCCCACTGTCAGTTGCCTAATTACTAATTAGGATAATTAAAATAATTAATTTGAACTAATCTGTCACTGACATGTGGACCCCACTGTTAATTAACTCTGTTTAGTTTAAACTAATAAACTGAAAGAGACCAGAGTCTATGACAGGTGGGGCCCATTGGTCAGGTTTGACCTGGCCAGCCCCCTGTTGACTGCTGACGCAATGCTGACCTCATGCTGACGTCACAGTACACTGTTTTGGATAATGTTGATTTAATAAATAGAATTAATTCCAGAAAATGATTAAAACTTTGAACAATCATAGAAAATAATCTGTAGCTCAGATCAAAAAACTTTATACATGAAAGTTGATCCGAAAAATCCCACGAATCCAAATATGCCATCCATTCATCTGTCACATGCTCCTAGCATGATAAACATGGAACTTTCCCCTCCGGATCGTATGTCCGATAAATCCAAAGACCCGGGAAATATCGTCAGATATTCTCCCGCTTCGTCTGCAACGTGTAGTACTGCGTTAGTGCATGCCTAGCTAAGCATATTGCCATGTCATGCATTATGTTGCATCTGTGTGCTTTATATTTATTGTTTCTTCCCCCTCTTCTCTCCGGTAGACCCCGAGACTGATGGTGCTGCCGGATACGACTACCCCGTCGACGACCAGCCTTTTGCCGCAGAGCAGCAAGGCAAGCAAAAAACCCCTTGAGCATTCCGATATCACCCATCTCTCTCCCTCTTATGCTTGCATTAGATTTTGCTACTGTATTAGATAGCTCCTATTCTGATGCATAGCCTGTTTTTGCTGAACTGTTACTTACCTGCAATCATACCAACTGCTTAGTATATAGGTTGATCAGTGAACCCCCTGAGACCCCTTAGTCCCAGTTGCCCCTGCTTTCATCGACGACACCGAGGACTTGAAGACAGAAGACTTAGTCGTCATGACTGACAAGCCGTTACCGACACATCACCACACACCCCTTAAGTATGGCACTGCAGAGCTACTACCGAGTGCCGAGGGTGATACCTCACTTAGCACTCCCGGTGTTAATTCTGTAGCGTAGCTATCGGTCATGGCTATCGAGGGTGATTCCTCCTTTCCATTTACCGGTAGCGACTCTTGCCTTACTCATACCTCGAGTGGGATCCATCGAGGGTGATTCCTCGGATATCCACTTGGTGTATAGACACATAGTTACTATGACCTGGTTACAGCTACTTGTTTAAGACGGGTCGGCCCCAAGGGTACCCGCGAGAGAAAGATTTGGTGGGATGCGCCGCAAGGCATCCGAGAGACATTGGTGGGGTGCGCCGGTAAGGCACCCGATTGTTATTGGCGGGGCGACAGACTGCACTTTATGGTTCGCGCTTGCCCCGCACTAATAAATTGCTAATGGGTTGAGTATTTGATCTGAGTTAGGTCGTTGGCCTAATACGCACTAACCACCACGCGGGGTAATCAGTATGGGCTGCTCTATGCCGTACATTCTCCCGAAAGCTCTTCAGATGCCACGAGATTCGACTCGCGCCCGGGTGGCCCGCGATGACACATGGCTCTTGTTACTAAGGCATGCTAGGACTGATCCCGGCCGAGGGCGTAACGTGCAGGATGGCGAGGGCGATGGCCCAAGACCCCGAGTCATTAGGATGTAGACCGGCGTGCTGGCCTCTCTGTTGAGCCTAGGTAGGACTACGTCATGGCGATCGGCCGAGGCCGGGTATGACTAGAAAATTGTATCCGGCCGGAGCTTATCGAGCGTGTTGGGGAATATGGTGCACCCCTGCAGGGAAGTAAACTATTCGAATAGCCGTGTCCACGGTAACATGACGACTTGGAGTTGTGCTTTGACCTACTACAACTATAATCATAAACTAATTAAAATGAATTGTGGCTCCGAGATTGCTTCCTCGCAGGGAGTCGAGGAAGGATCTCTGGGCGTGTTTACTTAATTAAATTTGCTACAACAATATGACTATATGAGAGATACCAATCTGCACTCTTCTAATGCTGCAAGATGATGAAGATGCTAGTCTTCGATAGGACTAGGCCTTCTCTCTATTCTTGCTTTCTGCAGTCAGTCCAAATATAACCCCTCCCCTTGATAATGATGCATATCTAGCATAGTTCTGATGTAAGTCTTGCGAGTACTTTGGATGAGTACTCACCGTTGCTTTGCTCCCCTTTTCCCCTTGATACGATGCCGCGACCAGATGACGATGCCCAGGAGACTCAGGATCCAGTTTACCCGGTGGACGACTACAGCTACCCCGACGGAGGCCACTACTACCAGGATGGAGCCTACTACGACGTAGACTTCTCTGACGTCCAGGAGTAGTTAGGCGGTTCCCAGGCAGGAGGCCTCGCCTCTTTCGATCCGCTGTTTATGTTTGTGCTAGCCTTCTTAAGGCAAAATTTGTCTAACTTATGTCTGTACTCAGATATATTTGCTTCCGCTGACTCGTGTTTATGTCGAGCTTTGTATTCGAGCCCTCGAGGCCCCTGGATTGTAATATGGAGCTGTATGACCTTTATATTTGTGTCTTTTGTTGTGTTGTGGTATCAATCAGTGAGTCCCTAATCTTGGTCGTACGCATTGTGTGCATGATTAGCGTACGGACAAGAATGGGGGCGTCACACCGAGGCCGCCCTCGACCTCACCGCCGCCGCCCGAGGCCGCCCTCGACCTCACCGTCGCCGCCCTCAACTTCACCGCCGCCGCCCTCGACCTCACCGCCGACCGTAGGGCTCTTCCTCTCCTCTCCCCTGCCCTCCTCTCTCTCTCTCTGCTGTGATGATGTTCATATGAACCCTAGGTGTTTATATGAACCCTAGATTTGTTTAGGGCAGTAGGCATTTTTTTAGCATTTAGGAAAAAAGATTAGCAATTTTTTTTAGGAAATTAGCTAGGGCAAATTTTTATGAAAATGCCTAAACAGTAATTCCATTTAGCTTTAAATTAATAGAGGGTATATAAATAATGGTAGCATTTAGCTTTAAATTAATACAGGCTATAAACAAAAAACAGTAGCATTTAGCTATAAAAAACTATTTTGGACTATGGACCTGAATCTGGTCCAAATTTCATTAAAATGAAATTTGAATTATTTGGACTATGGACCTGAATATTTTTGAAGAAATTGGGTGTAGGTACTAAGGTCCTTCTGTGGAAATTTTGGTGAGGTCAGAAGGGTTAGAGAAAATGGAGTTCCTTTGCAATTTCTAATAAGGTCAAGTATTGTTGGAATATTTGCTCTAAAACAATTTGGATGAAAAGAAAATAATGTTTGTGTGTGTGTGAGAGGAATGGCTAGAACAGAATTTGGGTTCTGTCCTAGGCAGAGAAGTGTTCATTTGCATATTCCATTATTGTTGATTATATCTTTTCACTGAAGTGGTCATGTTATATGCAAATTCCTCAATAGTGTTTGCTCATGTTATATGCAACATTGAAGTGGTTCGATTGTGCCCAAGTGGCCTTTTGTTGTTTGCAGGGAATGATTCCGAGTGGCCTATGTTTTGCCGGAATGTTGATTCATTTCCGTTCCGGCAAATTTCAGGCGCTCTATTTGTCCAGTTTGTAGCAAAGGTCATGCCGAAATTTTCCGTGAATTTCGGCATGACTTGTGCTACAAACTAGGACATATCGAGTGCCCGGGATTTGCCGCAATGGGAATGAATCAACATTCCTGCAAAACATTGACCTTTTTTATGTCATTATTAATTTTATTAGGTCTAGAATTAATTGACTAGATTTAATCGTAGGAAACATGGCTAGCAACGATGAAGGACAGGGTTCTGGTGATTGTAACGTCTACGCGGCGGCAGACGCCTATTTGAACCTTCTCGATGAGCAACGGTTGTTGCAGGGCCCACATGTCACATCCGAGACTGAGACCGACATCGAGACCAGCGCCGAGACCGGCAATGAGACTGACACCGGCGCCGAGACCGGCGCTGAGACTGACACCGGCGCCGAGACCGGCACCGAGACTGGCGAAGCCGGTATAGAACCGAAACCAAAGAGGCAACAACACCCAAACCAGCTCATCACTACTAGACTGGTGTTCACGGAGGTGGACGACGGCAATTTTGAGCCAAAAGAGCCTGCGGAAGCGCGCGCGTGCTTCGGCAATCAAATAGGCTGCATCCTACGGGCAACCGCCACCATCAACGATGCGAAACTATGGAAGATACCAGATATGAAGCAGTCCCTCCTAACGAAGCTGCACCAGGTGTTCTTGTTCCCGGGCCGGGATGAAATCAAATATAAAAATCCAGATAAAGACCCGGCAATGAAGAAGATAAACAGACGCGCCATGGGCAAGTTTAGCGGCGCGTTGTCCGCCTGGAAAGTAAGGGTGAAAGCAAGGATCATCGACAAAAAGGAACCCTACACTAGTACATAACAGGGCATTGGTCCAGGCCGGGCCAGCCCATTAGTCCCGGTTCACTCACGAACCGGGACCAATGGGGGCATTGGTCCCGGTTCGTGAGGCCAGGGGGCCGGCCGGGCCTCGTGGGGCATTGGTCCCGGTTCGTATGACCCCTTTGGTCCCGGTTCCAGACACGAACCGGGACCAATGGGCCTCGCTCCTGGCCCACAACCATTGGTCCCGGTTCGTGGCTGGAACCGGGACCAAAGGGGATCCTTTAGTCCCGGTTCCATCCACGAACCGGGACCAATGAGATGCCTATATATACCCCCTCGCCAGCGAGCAGAGCACTCCACACTGCTCTGTTTTTCTGGCCGGCGAGGGGGGAGCTTTGTGGTGCTCTAGCTCACCTCCTATGCACATGAGGTGTTCGATGAAATGCCCGAGCCACACTTAAGCTTTCTGCTCTCGAAGCTCCTTGTCCAAGCTCCATTTTTCTGAAGATTTGTTTAGGTTTGACGGTCCGTCCTGTCCCATCCCCGTCCTCACCGCCGTCGATCGCCCGCGTCCATCTCGGCACCGGCACCACCGTGGTTAGCCTCTTATTCTTATCTTCTTTCTAAAAGAAAAAAGTTCTTACTTGTATCATTTAGATAGATACTTGTGTAATTTTCTTACTTGTATTATTGTTTGTTATTATATAGTGCCATGGTCATGGTATCCGCCCACGTCGGCCCTCGTCCGGTCTATGATTCGGATGTGGTATATATTATCTTTTATAACTATTTGTTTTATTTAGTGTTTATGACAATTATGCCGACCAACGTGACATAGATTTTTTAATCTAGGAGGTATGTGAACCGGAAATTCCAACCGACCCTCTTGTCGAGAGGTTAAATTTAGTTGAAAAAGAAAACGAGGATTTGAAAGAAAAATTGAAAAGAATTGAGGAGGAGAAGATGAAATTGGAGTTGCATGTTGCCGATGTCGTCGATGACCACAAGATCAAGATGGATGCAATGCGCTTGAAGATTAGAAAGATAAGAAAATATGCCATTGATAATGAGGCTTGGTATCATTATGCTGTTGGATCAATTGTTACCTTAGTTGCCATTATGATCGCATTTGTTGTTGCATTTAAATGTTTTACATAGTTGTATGTTAGTTTCAATTTATGTTTTAATTAGATGCTCTAGAGAGCTGTATGTTGTTCTATGAGAACTATGTGTGAACTTTATGTATTTATTTTTTCAATAATAACATTTGATCACTTCTCTATTCACTTCTCTATTCATTTGCCCTCGTCCGGTCTATGATTCGGATGTGGTATATATTATCTTTTATAACTATTTGTTTTATTTAGTGTTTATGACAATTATGCCGACCAACGTGACATAGATTTTTTAATCTAGGAGGTATGTGAACCGGAAATTCCAACCGACATAGAAATTCTTGTCGAGAAGTTAAATTTGGTTGAAAAAGAAAACAATTACTTGAAAGAAAAATTACAAAGACTTGAAGAGGAGAAGATGAAGTTTGAGTTGCATGTTGCCGATGTCGTCGCCGATCACAAGATCAAGATGGATGCAATGCGCTTGAAGATTAGAAAGATTAGAAAATATGCTCTAGAGAGCTATATGTTGTTCAATAATGAGAACTATGTATGAACGTTATGTATTTATTTTGGTCACTACTGTACTTTGGCTTTAATGTGTTGATGAATTTCTATTAATTTGGTCACTTCTCTATTCATGATATGCACGCAGATGAACCGGCAATGGATGTACGGTGACCGACGCACCTCCGAGTATATTGAGGGCCTGCATAATTTTCTCGAAGCGGCTGAGGCAAACAAGCAGAATGGTTTTATGCATTGTCCATGTACTGTCTGTGAGAATACGAAGGCTTTCTCCAACTATAAAACCCTTCACTTCCACCTGCTTCAGAAGGGTTTTATGCCACACTATAATGTTTGGACCAAGCACGGAGAAAGAGGGGTTATGATGGAAGACAACGAAGAAGAAGAGGATGACGACAACTACCCGCCCCCTGAATACGGTGATGCTGCAATGGGGGAAGCTGAAGATCAAGAGGAACCAGACGATGTGCCCGATGATGATCTTCGCCGGGTCATTGTTGATGCACAGAGAGAATGCGAAAGTGAAAGGGAGAAGTTGAAGTTCGATCGCATGTTAGAGGATCACAAAAAAGGGTTGTACCCAAATTGCGAAGATGACAACAGAAAGCTCGGTACCACACTGGAATTGCTGCAATGGAAGGCAGACAATGGTGTATCTGACAAGGGATTTAGTTCGCTTCTGAAAATAATGAAGAATAAGCTTCCAAAGGATAACGAATTGCCCGGCAGTACGTACGAAGCAAAGAAGGTTCTATGCCCTCTAGGATTGGAGGTGCAGAAGATACATGCATGCCCTAATGACTGCATCCTCTACCGCGGTGCGTACGAGGATTTGAACGCATGCTCGGTATGCGGTGCCTTGCGGTATAAGATCAGAAGAGATGACCCTGGTGATGTTGAGGGCCAGCGCACCGGGAAAAGGGTTCCTGCCAAGGTGATGTGGTATGCTCCTATAATACCACGGTTGAAACGTCTGTTCAGAAACAAAAAGCATGCCGAGTTGATGCAATGGCACAAAAAAGACCGTAAGAAAGACGGGAAGTTGAGAGCACCCGCTGACGGGTCGCAGTGGAGAAAGATCGAGAGAAAGTGGAGCGACTTTACAGGTGACCCGAGGAACGTATGGTTTGGTTTAAGTGCAGATGGCGTTAATCCTTTTGGGGAGCAGAGCAGCAAGCATAGCACATGGCCTGTGACTCTATGTATGTATAACCTTCCTCCTTGGTTGTGCATGAAGCGTAAGTTCATTATGATGCCAGTGCTCATCCAAGGCCCTAAGCAACCCGGCAATGACATTGATGTGTACCTAAGGCCATTAGTTGATGAACTTTTACAGCTATGGCATGGAAGAGGTGTACGTGTCTGGGATGAGCATGCACAAGAGGAATTTGACCTACGAGCGTTGCTGTTTGTAACCATCAACGATTGGCCTGCTCTCAGTAACCTTTTAGGACAGACAAACAAGGGATACCACGCATGCACACATTGTTTAGATGACACCGACAGTATATATTTGGACAAATGCAGGAAGAATGTGTACCTGGGGCATCGTCGATTTCTTCCGACCAACCATCAATGTCGAAAGAAAGGAAAGCATTTCAAAGGTGAGGCAGATCACCGGAAGAAGCCCGCCCTCCGTACTGGTGATCACATACTTGATATGGTCAATGATTTACAAGTAATATTTGGAAAGGGTCCTGGCGGACTATCTGTTCCGACTGACGATGCGGGACGCGCACCCATGTGGAAGAAGAAATCTATATTTTGGGACCTACCCTATTGGAAAGACCTAGAGGTTCGCTCTGCAATCGACGTGATGCACGTGACGAAGAATCTTTGCGTGAACCTGCTATGCTTCTTGGGAGTGTATGGGAAGACAAAAGATACACCGGAGGCACGGGAGGAACAGCAACGTGTGCATGAAAAAGACGGCATGCATCCAAAGCAGTATGAAGGTCCTGCCAGCTACGCTCTTACCAAAGAAGAGAAGGAAATCTTCTTTGAATGCCTGCTCAGTATGAAGGTCCCGTCTGGGTTCTCGTCGAATATAAAGGGAATAATAAATATGGCAGAGAAAAAGTTCCAGAACCTAAAGTCTCATGACTGCCACGTGATTATGACGCAACTGCTTCCGGTTGCATTGAGGGGGCTTCTACCTGAAAACGTTCGATTAGCCATTGTGAAGCTATGTGCATTCCTGAATGCAATCTCTCAGAAGGTGATCGATCCAGAAATCCTGCCAAGGTTAAGGAGTGATTTGGTGCAATGTCTTGTTAGTTTCGAGTTGGTGTTCCCACCGTCCTTCTTCAATATCATGACGCACGTCCTAGTTCATCTAGTCGACGAGATTGTCGTTCTGGGCCCTGTATTTCTACACAATATGTTCCCCTTTGAGAGGTTCATGGGAGTCTTAAAGAAATATGTTCGTAACCGCGCTAGGCCAGAAGCAAGCATCTCCATGGGCCATCAAACAGAGGATGTCATTGGGTTTTGTGTTGACTTCATTCCTGACCTTAAGAAGATTGGTCTCCCTCAATCACGGTATGAGGGGAGACTGACTGGAAAAGGCACGCTAGGAGCGGACTCAATAATATGTAGGGACGGGCATTCTTGGTCTCAAGCACACTACACAGTTCTACAGAATTCTACCTTGGTGACCCCGTATGTCGATGAACACAAGAATATTCTGCGCTCCAAACACCCGGAGCAGTGTGACGACTGGATTACATATGAACACATCAGGACTTTTGGCAGTTGGTTGCAAACACGTCTCATGGGTGACAACACTGTTTCTGATGAGTTATACTCGTTGGCCAGGGGACCATCTTCGACTGTATTGACTTACAAAGGGTACGAGATAAATGGGAATACATTTTACACGATCGCCCAAGATCAAAAGAGCACCAACCAAAACAGCGGTGTCCGCTTTGATGCAGCAACCAATAGGGGAAAGGACACATATTATGGTTACATAGTGGACATATGGGAACTTGACTATGGACATGATTTCAAGGTCCCTTTGTTTCAGTGCAAATGGGTCAATCTGTCTGGAGGCGGGGTACAGGAAGACCCACAGTACGGAATGACAACAGTGGATCTGAACAATCTTGGGTACACAGACGAACCATTCGCCCTAGCCAATGATGTGGCGCAGGTTTTCTATGTGAAGGACATGTGTACCAAACCGAGAAAAAGAAAAGATAAGGAAGCGAATACATCATACGATGAGCCAAAGCGCCACATAGTTCTTTCAGGAAAAAGAGACATCGTGGGATTGGAGGGCAAGACAGACATGTCTGAAGATTATGAAAAGTTTCATGAAATTCCTCCCTTCAAAGTCAAGGCTGACCCAAGCACCCTCTTAAACGATGAAGATTATCCATGGTTACGGCGCAATAAGCAAAGGACACAAGCGAAGAAAAAGTGAAGACTTTCTCTCCACAACTATATCATTGCAGTTACATGTGAAGAAATGAAATGCCTTTTGTAACAGATGAGTTTTCGTCCGAAACCCTGATACTTCGAAAGAGATTGTCCATTTTGTACACGAAGTGCATCCAGTTTTTGCCGTAACCCTCTCAACTTTTAAGCACATGCTATGTGGGTGAAATGATTATACCATGCCAACTTTCAACCTTTTCAGAGTTCATTTGAAGTGCTTTTCAATTTCAAGGTTATTTAGCTCAAAAAAATCAGTAAGTGCATGAAAAATACCAAATGAAGTCAGAAAGGGTTGAAAATTGATGATGTGGCTTTGAATGGTGCATTTTGAACACACAAAAAGTATGGAGTTCAAATAAGTTCAAAAAAATGAAATCCCTTTGTAACAGATGAGTTTTCGTCTGAAACCATGATACTTCGAAAGAGATTGTCCGTTTTGTACACGAAGTGCATCCAGTTTTTGCCGTAACCCACTCAACTTTTTAGCATATGCTATGTGGGTGAAATGATGATACCATGCCAACTTTCAACCTTTTCAGAGTTCATTTGAAGTGCCTTTTAATTTATTTCAAAACTTCGTGGGAGTGGAGTTCAAAAAAGAATCAACTAAAAAGTTTTTATAAACCTCTAGTATTTTTGAAACTATAATTATATAAAAATTATGCAACTAAAATTATCAAAGTATTTTTTGTTCAAAACATTAATAGCAAAAAGAATATAATGATAAAACACACTGGAAATAAATAAAGCAAAAAATAAAACAAAAATAAATAAAGCAAAAAACAAAACAAAAATAAATAAATGCAACTAAAATTATCAAAGTATTTATTTGTTTAAAAGAATGAACTAAAATAGTAGAAGAAAAATACTTGAAAAAAATTAAAAAAAGCAAAAAACAAAACAAAAAACTGGAATTTTTTTTAAAAAAATGCCACCTACTGGGCCCGCAGAAGGCCCAATAGGCCCACACGCATTGACAGATTAGGCCCGGAGGCCTGCAGATGAGAGGAGCTCGAGAGCGTATGCGCGACAGCGCTTATAAACCACTCTCGAGCTCTCTCGGCTAGCGAGGTGGGACTAAGAATTTGGCCCCGGGCAGCACCACCCTTTGGTCCCGGTTGGTTCCACCAACCGGGACCAATGCCTACCTTTCGTCCCGGTTGGTGCAACCAACCGGGACCAATGCCCCCTTTGGTCCCGGTTGGTGCCACCAACCGGGACCAAAGGTCCCTGTTTCCCGCCCTTTGGGCTGACGAAAAGAGACCTTTGGTCCCGGTTGGTGGCACCAACCGGGACCAAAGGTGGGCATTGGTCCCGGTTTGTGGCACCAACCGGGACTAAAGGCTTTGCTATATAAGCCACCGCTTAGGAATTTTTCCCCAAATTCTCACATCTCCCCCGACGCCGCCCGGCTGCTCCTCGTCGCTGTCGCCGTCGCCGCCCGCTCCTCGTCGCTGTCGCCGTCGCCGCCCTCTCCCATCGTCGCTGTCGCCGTCGCCCTCTCCCATCGTCGCTGTCGCTGTCGCCGCCCAGCCCGGTCGCCGCCCGCTCCTCGTCGCCGCGCCTCCTCGTCGCCGTCGCCCTCTCCCATCGCCGCCCCCAGTGAGCACCCCGCCTTCCCCCGAGCCCTCGCCGTCGCGCCCTCCTCGCCGTCTCCGCGCGCGTGCCCCCCCGAGCCCGCCGTCCTCGTCGCCGGCCTCGTCGCCGGCCTCAAGCCATCGCCGCGCCCCCCCCAGTGAGCCCCCTTTCCCATGGTCCCCTGCTCCCCGTCGCCGCGTGCCCCCGAGCACACCTCGTCGCCGGCCTCAAGCCATCTGCAACTGCTCTGTTGGAAACAATTAATTTTTCTGTTGTTTATATGATGATATATATATATATATATATATATGATATGATGATATATATATATATAAATGAGATGTATGTTCATGTGGAGATGAGATAGATAGATAAATGGTCATGTGGAGATGAGATGTATGTTCATGTTTTTTTCATGTATATGTATATATGTTCATGTATATGTGTGTATATGTTATCCGGAATTAAAATATATGTTCATGTAGAGGGCGACGGGGAATTAAAATATATATAGATAAATGAGATGTAATTAAAAAGTCATGTATATGTTTTTTTCATGTTTATGTATATATGTTCATGTATATGTGTGTATATGTGTGTATATGTTATCCGGAATGTATGTCGTTGTCGATATAGCCCCTCCCCGATAACTTTGACATGAGGGGGGAGGGGGGGGGGTCGATCGATAGGCCACCCAAACCCTAGAAAAAAGGCGTTGTCGATCTCCTACCCCCTCCCGTCCCTACCCTAGAAGTGTTGTCGAGGCTACCCCAAACCGGACGTTGGACATTCATGAGAGAGGTGGTCCGGACGTCGGACATTCATGTTTGTATATTAATTGCCATGTTGTAATATTTGCAGAAACTATGGATCCAAGAGACTTGGAACAAGAACAGTTGTTGGGGGACATAATCAACGGCGGCGGACGTGATATCTTGTCCTTTCTCAACGACACCGATGGTCTGGAAGGAGAGGATGACAGCTCCGGTGATCGAACAATGGAGGAGGAAGGACATGATCATGATGGCTCCGGTGACCGAATGCCGGAGGAAGAAGGAGACCATGATGACGGCTCCGGTGACCGAACGAAGGAGGGAGCTGTTGCAAAGTCCGGCGAGGTATATATATTAATTAAGCATGTGCTGACTAGCTAATTGATGCATTAATTGTTTTGGTATGTACATATATTAATTAACTCTTTTTTCTTCTTTTATAGCCCTCCGGATCGAGCCAAACTTCGGTAACGAGACGAGGCCCGAAGAAGAGGTTGCGCAAGGAAGAAAGGTTCACGATCACAGCACTCGCGCGGGATGGCCATCCGATTGAACCCAAGCGGACCAAGGACGCATTTTCTGCTCAGTGCGGAGCTATTGTTAGGGACAACATCCCGATCAGCATCAAGCAATGGAATAAGCCTAAGGACGGCGCCCCTGATGGTGATTATGTCACCGATAGACAGAAAGATGATCTTTGGACCGCTCTGAAGGCAAATTTCACCCTACCGCCAGAGGAGGATCCGAATAAGCCAGTTATAGAGCCACTGGTCAAGGCGTGTGCTCTTAAGAAGATGGCAGATCTATTCAGGAGGTGGAAGAATGAGTTGAAATCAAAGTTTGTCGACAAAGGGAAGACTCCAGAATTCACCGGCCGATTTGAGAAGATAGGTGATCACTGGCCCGCATTTGTGGCCTACAAGACATCGGACAAGAGTAAACAAATGTCAGAGACAAACAAGGTCAATGCTGCAAAGAAGCAGTATCACCATCACACGGGGTCAGGTGGCTACCTCAAAGCCCGACCGTTGTGGGACAAAGCTGAGAATGACCTGATGGCTAAAAACGTCGTACCACAGACATTCAACTGGCCAGACCGTTCAAGGACTTGGTTCTTCGGGGTTGGGGGAACTTTGGACCCTGAAACAGGGAAGTGCCGTTGGACGAACGAGCAACTTGCAATACCCATGAACAAGCTTCAGGAGTATATCACCGCAGCGCAGGAAGGGACGTTCATTCCCGACAGAGAGAAGGACGAGCTGACTGAGGCCCTAGGGAATGCTGAGCACCCTGGACGAACACGAGGCACACCAGGCTCCGTTCCGTGGAAGGTTGGGTTTCCCGACGCAGGCGGTTACAGAAGCCGGGAGAGAAAGAGGAAAGCGGAGCTGAGCGAAATTCAGAAGCTGAATGCAAGATTACAAAAGCTAGAGGAAGCTGAGAGCCAGCGAGCTATCGGCCAACCATCTCAGCGGCACGAAGCTACCCCAGAAGCTACCCCGCCATCTCAGCGGAGAAGCAGCGTCGCTTCCACGGAGCCCGTTCAGCCTGACTTCACGGCTCCTATCTACCCCGTGGATACTATCACGGAGGCTCAACATTGCGAGCTCATGACGAAATGGCGGAACCTCACTTTGAAGGCGGCTGTCGGCTCTGTTGCACCTCCTCAACCCAACGGAACTTTTCACTGCTCACCGATTCCACATGGCTATGCTGTTGTGATGGTGGATGAAGTAATTGAGGGATTTGAGGAGCTCGAGCTTGACCGGCCTACAGGTGAAGGAGAGAATAAGCTGGCTCGTGCTCTGAGGAGTACATGTCTATGGCAGAAGGAGTACATCAAGCTTCCAAACTGGACGCCTCCTCCGCCTCCTCCTCCTCCTCAGGCGAATCAGGGCTCTCCGCCTCCTCCTCCTCCTCCTCCTCCGACGAATGATCAGGGCACACCGCCTCCTTCTCCGGCTCCTCCGACGCGTGAGGGCACTCCGCCTCCTCCTTCGCCTACTCCGACGCGTGAGGGCCCTCCGCCTCCTCCTTCGCCTACTCCGGCACGTCGGAGCAGTACGCCTCCTCCTCAGCCTCATCGGCAACGGCAGAAGACAGACGCCGCCGCTCCGGCTCCTCCGGCGCGTCGAAGCACTCCGCCTCCTGCTCCGCCTCGTAAGCAACGACGGAAGAGAGACGCCGCCGCTCCGGCGGCTAGCAGTACAAGAAGAGGCGGGAGGGGATACAGATACGGTCCATCTCTCAAGCCTATGGAAAAGTTACCATATGAGAGGACCGAGTCTGAAAACGAGGAGATATGTCAGGAGCAATTGAGGGCCCATTTTGCAAAGAAAACTCCACCTCCGAAGGAGAAGCTAGATCCGGTGAAAGTGATGCGCACTATCGATGCCCTGAAGCGACCACCACCGCCGCCGCCGGATTCCAACTATGAGCGCTGTGTTAAAAAGACATATCAAGACGCGCGGCAGTCGGGAAGTACTTCCAGTGATGCAAGGTTAGCAAAACGAAGAAGTGGGAAAAAAATTCCCCAGCTCGGCGAACAGGCGAACCAATCGTGCCCCCCGCTCAAGGTGTCTAGCGATTTCGTCGCTAATCATCCGGGGATGGTGCCCGGTACCAATCCTGGTGATTACCTGAGCGATGATGTACAGTTTGAGCCATTGGAGGTGGACGATTTCAAGTACCGGTACGGGCATCCTCTCGTGAAACCTGATCATCCTCCTCTAACAACGATGATGCGAACATTGCATGAATGGTACATGAAAACCTGCCGCGAGTCAGGGAGGGATTCTTTGACGCTGAAGATTAAAGAGGAGCACGACCTTGTTGGAATGGATCAGTTGAATGTTGATTTTGAGGAGATATTCCAGTTATACAATCAAAAGGCCATCGACAAATCAATCGTGACTTGCTACTGTTTGTAAGTACTACTTCTGTAATTAAGTCTCTCTCTATATATAGCTCAGCTCTTTCATTGCATGTATATATAATTATCCTCACTATATTATGCAGATTGAAGATCGTCGAATGCAGAAAAGCACAAATGTATGACATTGGGTTCATTAACCCAGATGTCATACATGAGTATACGGTTAAAAACAATGTCACAGACACCGAGGACAACTTGCTACAATCGTTGCTTAAAAATCAAAACAAAGGGACAATACTCTTTCCTTATAACTGCACGTGAGTGTTACTGTCTTGTGCATATTCGGTTTCCCTTATTACTCGAGGTTATAGTAATGTAATTGATGAGTTATGCATGCGTGCGCAGGTACCACTTTATTCTGCTAGAGATTAAGCTTGAGCGGGGAGTAGTAATCGTCTTAGACTCGAAACGAAAAGATCCCCAGGAATATGCGGGCATAACTGGAATGCTCCAGAAGTAAGTTCAATCGATCATTATCGCGTCATATCGGCAACTTTGTTCATTTCCTGATATCAAGTAATTATTTTCTTCGTCTGGCAGGGTTTGGAAAGAGTTCACCGCAATTGTTCCGGCACTGCCGAGGGAGCTGCGATTTACATACCCGAAAGTAAGTACTACTAGCTAGTTCCGCGCATCTCCCATTGATTCTAGTTCCATCAATACCATTTATCATGCTTGATTATCAGTTTGATTGAACTCTATTTCTCGTAAAGTGCTTGTGGCAGGAAAAAGGGAATGATTTATGTGGATACTACGTTTGCGAGTTCATCTACAACGCGACGACCCCTAAGCGGGGCTACTCTGAAAAAGAATTTCAAGTGCGTAAGCAATAATATTCACAACTTTATTTTATTACCATGATTTGTGTTGAGTTTCATTCATATATATGTATTGACCCCCTTCTTCAAATTAGACGTGGCAGATGTGGGATGAACTCCTACCACATGATCGCATACGAGCAATTCAAGAGGAATTGGCGGGATTCTTTCTTGACCACGTCATAAATAAAGCCGGAGAATACCATCTGGAATTTGAAATTAAATGTTAGGGATTGTAAGAGATCTTATATTGTATATATGTAGCTAGTAGCATCGGATGGATATACGAAAACTTGTTGTTCGACCAATCTCTCGGAGAAAGAGAGGTGGATCACTTCTCTGTGTATATGTTCATGACGATCTTGTGTACTTAATGGTTCCTTCATTTGCTTACTAGCTAGCGTGTCGAGTTCTCTCTATAGTAGCTAGCGACGACCAAGCACGGAGAAAGAGAGGACACTTCTCTCTATTAGCTAGCTAACATAATATGAAACACCTCAATTAACCCTACAACCCCCCCCCCCCCCTAAACCCCCCTTTCAAAAAAAAACAAAAACCCCAGTGCCTTTTGGTCCCGGTTGGTGTTACAAACCGGGACTAAAGGTCCTCCTGCCCGGGCTCCCCGCGGCGGCCACGTGGACGGCCTTTGGTCCCGGTTCGTAAGCGAACCGGGACTAAAGGTTCTGGGCTTTAGTCCCGACCCTTTAGTCCCGGTTCCAGAACCGGGAAAAAAGGCCCTTACGAACCGGGACAAATGGGGGTTTTCCTACTAGTGCTACTCCGAGATTGTAAAGGATAATCCGACAATTACGGAAGAGTAGTTTGAAATATTCAAGGCGGCTTGCGTTGCCGAAGCTGCCAAAGAAAAGTCAGAGTACATGAAGGGGCTTCAAGAGAGGAACATGGGGTGCCACCACCTCGGAAGCCGTGGTTACGCGGGGAAGAGGTCCATATGGGCCAAGGAGGACGCGGAACACGAAAGTCTGGGCATCCCAGACCCCTTGGCGGAGTTCACCGTCCCGCAGGAGCGTGACGTCCTCAGGGCCCGGTACCATTGGGACCCAGTGAAGAAGGTTTTCGAGACGGACGCGGTCACGACGGAGTTCATGAGATTGCTGGTAATTTTTAGCTTCTGATCAATTCGACTGGACGTTTAGTCATATTTGTAAACGAACTTTATTCCTTTTGCAGAGAGAGCAGCACAGGATCGCGACCGAAAGCGACTCACCGTCGGAGGCGTTGGCGAGGCCCAAGTGGGACAACCCATTCAACCGGGCCTTGAACATATTAAAAGGACTCCCGGTGGACACTCGGCCGTCGTATGGACGCGTGCACGGCGTCGGAGACGGCGCCACATGGAAGAAGTACTACCGTGAGACCACGGAGGAGAGAAAGGAAAGATGGAGGTTAAATGAAGAAAACATCGACAAGAAGGTTGCGATTGCGGTCGCAGCAGCGGTAGCTGCCACAAAACAGGAGATTGCAGCTTCGTATGGTGTCTTGGTTCCGGATATCGTCAGTTGGGGTAGGCAAAATCCAAATAAAGAGGCTGCGGACTTTCCCCTTTCCAACTTCTTCGGGAGCAGCTCGACTAGCGTTGCACCAGCACCAGCTCCTGCACCAGCTCCTGCACCGGCTCCCGCACGGGCTCCCGCACCTGCTCCTGCACCGGCTCCTGCACCGGCTCCCGCACCTGCTCCTGCACCAGCTCCTGTATCGGCTCCCGCACCTGCTCATAGCAGCCCGTCCTCCGTCTCGGACGTGCTCGGCGGTGCTTCGTCTTTAGCTGAGCTCGACGACCTCGCGGTACCTGTCACACCGGCCCTCTTCAATAAATGTGTAATCTCCTGTTTCCGTTGCCTTTTGGATGTCTCACGTCGCAGACATGTCTTTGCAGGCCGACGTAACCCCGTGCACCATATTGTACACCATCAGCGGCCAAAGGTGGACGTGGGGAAGGCGACGATAGTGAACCGTAGGAATAACTGTTCCACAGCCAGCCGATCCCCCCTGACGTCTTCAAGGTTTCCGTGGCCAGTGTCAAACTGGGCCACGAGAATTTGGTTCCTCCGGTGCTAGGGGGAGACGATGGCGAGACCCCGCGGCGGCTTGGCGATTGCAAGAGGTGGGTCCTGTTGTGGCCAAAGAGTCTGCTTCGTCTGGAGGCGGCCGGGAGCACACCCACGACCACGCAACCTCAGCAAGGTATGAACATCAACACCCCACCTACCCAATTAGCGTCGCCTGTCGTGCCGGGTGATAGCGGACGGGGTGAGGAAGAGGCTCCATTAGTCGCTGATGACGTCGCCGCCGCCGAAGAAGCAATGCATGATATCGATGCCATCGATGAGGATGACGATGACACTCTACAGTATCTCAATACTGGCGCCTATGACGACGGAGGATTGATGGCTCAGCGTCATGAGTTGGTGCCTGAATTGCCGCCTCCGGAGGCTGAACGTATTATAGATGACCTTCGAGTAGCAAAGAAGCATAGGAAGAGAGCGAGGAAAGGCAACAAAGCTGCTTCTATGATCCAGCCGCCTCCGCAGCCTCGGGTTCAAGACCGTATACCTGTCATGGGTGCGGCGAAATACCATATCCCCGGTGAACCAATCCTACCTAATAAGGCAGCGGTAGAGGCCATATACGGCGATCTCAGGAGACTTCATGACGATGTGCTGCGAAGAGAGAAAAGCCTGATCGCCTCGCAAAATCCAGGATACCCACTCTACGTGGTTAACGTGCCGCAGCAAAGGTTGTACATCAACACATTCCCCGCGGAAAAGTTCTTCCTTCGATTCGATTACATCTTCGACATGTTTCACTTGAAAAAGCTGGATTTTACGTTTGTCCGCCTTTTTGCCTTGTACATGAACTACATCATCAGGATTGAGCAGATAACTTATATCCGTGTCGCTGACCCGTACTTCATGCACGAGAGCTTCTTGGCAGTCTGCAAAAAGCACCGTGAATATGCGAGTAACTACATCGCCAATTTCATGGTCGGCAATAAGGACAAGGAGACGATTCTCGTGCCTTATCATCCCATGTAAGTCATCCGCGCGGATATCCTTCCTTCGATTTCAATCATTTCATTTGCCCGCGTGGAGGCTAATTTGAGGTGTACTAATTTTGCGCAGCGACGGGCGCGCCGTCCTCATCATCCTTTACCCCCGAGTCTCCCACGCTCTTTACTTGGACTCGTCGAAGAACATGAAGAAAAAGGATTACACCCACATCAAGTCTGTTCTCGACAGTGCTATCTTTACGTATGGCGTACGGGGTGGAGAGATCACGCTCAGGAAGACAAAGAACCGCGTGCCCTGCTTCGGCCATAAGACTGACTTCTGCTGCATCCAGCAACCGAGTGGTACTATCAGTGATGGATTCTATGTCCTCCACCACATGCAGGAGTTCAGACGGGATCAGCAGAACCTTCGCATGTCACCTAGATCCGGCGATGCCCATATTCTGCAATGGGCAAAGAACCTAGGAGATATCCCGGATCATCGACTCCGAGCTGAGTTCTATCACATCCAGCCTGAACTTGCCCAAATCATCATGAAGGAGGTCCTCGAAAAAAATTGGGATGTTCTACGAAGAAGGGCAAATGTCGCGGGAAGACATCCGAACACGCGTAGCCGCTCAGCGTCTCGACCTGAAGTCTTTCACTGCACTCGGGGACTATCTCCCTGACTTGCATGGATGGCACGACATGTTGGAGTGATTGACGATATATGACCATGTGTCCGTTTAGTCCATACTTTCTCTATGACGAAACTTTGAGTTATACACGACGAAACTTTATTTGTGATGTAATTAAACCGTCCTCCTCAACTAGCGAAGATCACTCTAGTTAGGGCATTTTGGGTACGATGAACTTTGTATGCTTATGATATGTTGCTTCTATTTTTGCCAAGTCTGTCTCTTTCTGTTGCTCAACTATATATGTTGCATATCATCAACTCATGTGACGATGCAAGTGCATAGATCATCGATGGCGAAGAGTGCTACGCCAGGAGTAAACGACGAGTGGCCGGAGTGTCAGGCCCAGGTGTACCAGTTTCCGGTTTCCGAGCGACAGCCAGTAGTTAGTTTAGGTTCACGCTAGTGCGAGAGAGGGATACGAACCGACGCCTCAAGAAGTACTACATTATGTATGATGAGACATGTCATGTAACTTGTATAGCCATATCGTGATTATGACGTGACGACATGATTTGTGTTGGATGATATGATGAGACTATTATGTGTATGATATGATGAGCATATTGCATGTTTATGATATGATTAGAATACTGTATGAAACCTGTACAGAAACATTGCAAATACGTAGCAAAAAAAATGATATGAAAAAATATAGTAGTAGCGCTCTTTAGCGCTGGACAGGAAAACGCTGCTGCTAAAGGACTTAGCAGTAGTGCTTGTACATAAAGTGCTACTGCTAAGTAGGTATAGCAGTAGCGCGTGTCAAAACGCGCTACCGATAGACTTAGCAGTAGCACGGGTACAGAAAGCGCTACTGCTAAGTAGGTATAGCAGTAGCACGTGTCAAAACGCGCTACTGATAAACGTTAGCTGTAGCGCCGTATCAGTAGCGCGGTTACCCGCGCTACTGATACACCAAATACCCGCGCTACTGCTAGGGTTTTCCCTAGTAGTGTATGATTTATTTAGAACTAATCCGGACTGACGCTGTTTTCAGCAGAACTACCATCACTAGTAGAAAACGGCCCATTTGTCCTGGTTCCAGAGGCCCATTTGTCCCGGTTCTGGAACCGGGACTAAAGGGTCGGGACTAAATCCCAAAACCTTTAGTCCCGGTTGGCTTACAAACCGGGACAGAAGGGGCTCCACGTGGCTGCTACGGGGAGCCCAGGCAGGAGGACCTTTAGTCCCGGTTGGTAACACCAACCGGGACCAAAAGGCATCCACGCGTCAGCATCTGGCAGGAGCTGGGGTTTTTGTTTTTTTTTGAAGGGGGGGGGGGTTAGGGGGTTTTGTAGGGTTAATTTAGGGGTTTCATATTGTGTTAGCTAGCTAATAGAGAGAAGTGTCCTCTCTTTCTCCGTGCTTGGTCGACGCTAGCTACTATAGAGAGAACTCGACACGCTAGCTAGTAAGCAAATGAAGGAACCATTAAGTACACAAGGTCGTCATGAACATATACATAGAGAAGTGATCGACCTCTCTTTCTCCGAGAGATTGGTCGAACAACAAGTTTTCGTATATCTATCCGACGCTACTACATATATACAATATAACATCTTTTACAATCCCTAACATCATCTACCTAAGATCCAATCACAAATCCTCATGGTATTCTCCGTCTTTAGGAATGACGTGGTCAAGAAAGAATCCTGCCAATTCCTCTTGAATTGCTCGTATGCGATCATGTGGTAGGAGTTCATCCCGCATCTGCCAGATCTAATTTAAAGAAGGGGGTCAATACATGCATATATATGAATAAAACTCAACACAATTGATGGTAATATATAAAATAAAATTGTGAATATTATTTACGTACTTCAAATTGTTTGTCAGAGAAGCCCCGCTCAGAGGTCGAGTGGCGAATGAACTCGCATACGTAGTATGCACATAAAACAGTCCCTTCTTTCTAGTACAAGCACTTTACGAGAATAGAGCTCAATAAAACTAATAAGCAAGCATGGTAATGATATATTGATGAAAATTTGAATCAATTAGAGATGCGCGGAACTAGCTAGTACTACTTACTTTGGGGTGTGTAAATCGCAACTCTTTGTTTAGACCGGGAACCTTTCGGGTGAACTTCTTCCAAACCCTGCCAGGCAAAGAAAATGATTACTTGATATCAGGAAATTTACGAAAGTTGCATGCCGGTATGGTCCCGGTATTGACTGAACTTACTTCTTGAGCATTGCAGTCATGTCCGCATAATTCTCGAGATCTTTACGTCTCGAGTCTAAGACAGTTACTAATGCCCCGTCAAGCTTAATGGATAGCAGAATAAAGTGGTAACTGCGCACGCATATATAACTCATCAATTACATTACTTAACCTCGAGTAAGCGAAACCGAGTATACAGAGAAGACAGCAACACTCACTTGAAGTTGTAAGGAAAGAGTATTTCCCTTTTGTTTTGATGTATAAGGAACGACTTTAGCAAGTTCACCTCGGTCTCTTTGATTGAGTTTTGTACCGTCCATTCATTTACGGCATCTGGGCTAATGAACCCAACGTCGAAGATTCCTATTTTTTTGCATTCGACGATCTTCAATCTGCATAATATAGTGAGGATAATTATATATACATGCAATGAACGAGCTGAGCTAGAGACTTAACTATAGAAGTAATACTTACAGACAGTAGGAAGTCATGAGTTGTTTGTCGAGGGCTAGTTGATTGTATAACTGAAATAACTCCACAAATTCTACAGGCATCACGGGAAGTCCAATGAATTCGTGCTCTGGTTTCACTGCCATATACATAGTGTCTCTCCCAGACTCCCTACAGGTTTTCATGTACCACTCATGCAATTTGTACATCATCGTTGTTAGAGGAGGATGACCAGGTTTGACGAGAGTCTTCCCATGCACGTATTTATATTCTTCTTTTGTTACCTCAGCCGTTTCAAAAATTACATCATCCCCCAAGTAATCACCAGGATTGGTACCGGGTTCCATCCCCGGATGATTAGCGACGATATCGCTAGACACGTTGAGCGGGGGGCACGATTGCTTCTCCTATTCGCCGAGCTGGGGAATTGTTTTCCCACTTCTTCGTTCTGCTAACCTTACATCACTGGAAGTACTTCCCGACCGCCGCGCTTCTTCATATGTCTTTTTAATAATGCGGACATAGTTGGAATCCGGCGGAGGCGGTGGTGGTCGCTTCAGGGCATTGATAGTGCGCTTCACTTTCACCGGATCTAGCTTCTCCTTCGGAGGTGGAGTTTTCTTTGCAAAATGGTCCCTCAGTTGGGCACGACATATGTCCTCGTTTTCCTGCTCGGTCCTCTCATATGGTAACTTTTCCAAAGGCTTGAGAGATGGACCGTATGTGAATTGCCTCCCGCCTCTGCTTGTACTGCTAGCCGCCGGAGCGGCGGCGTCTCTGTTCCGTCGTTGCTGACGAGGCGGAGTGCTCCGACGCGCCGGAGGAGCCGGAGCGGCGGCGTCTGTCTTCCGCCGTTGCCGACGAGGCTGAGGAGGAGGCGGACTGCTCCGACACGCCGGAGTAGGCGAAGGAGGAGGCGGAGTGCCCTCGCGCGTCGGAGGAGCCGAAGAAGGAGGCGGAGTGCCCTGATCACTCGCCGGAGGAGGAGGAGGAGGAGGAGGAGGCGGAGTGCCCTGACACGCCGGAGGAGGAGGAGGAGGCGGAGGCGTCCAGTTTTGAAGCTTGATGTACTCCTTCTACCATAGACATGTACTCCTCAGAGCACGAACCAGCCGATTCTCCCCTTCACCTGTAGAGTGGTCAAGCTCGAGCTCCTCAAATCCCTCCATTACTTCATCCACCATCACAACAACATAGCCATGTGGAATCGGAAGGCCGTGAAAAGTTCCGTTGGGTTGAGGAGGTGCAACAGAGCCGACAGCCACCTTGAAAGTGATGTTCCAGCATTTCGTCATAAGCTCGCAATGTTGAGCCTCCGTGATAGTATCCACGGGGTAGCTAGGAGACGTGAAGTCAGGCTGAATGGGCTCCGTGGAAGCGACGCTGCTTCTCCGCTGAGATGGCGGGGTAGCTTCTGGGGTAGCTTCGTGCCGCTGAGATGGTTGGCCGGCAGCTCGCTGGCTCTTAGCTTCCTCTAGCTTTTGTAGTCTTGCATTGAGCTTCTGCATTTCGCTCAGCTCCGCTTTCCTCTTTCTCTCCCGGCTTCTGTAACCGCCTGCGTCGGGAAACCCAACCTTCCACGGAACGGAGCCTGGTGTGCCTCGTGTTCGTCCAGGGTGCTCAGCATTCCCTAGGGCCTCAGTCAGCTCGTCCTTCTCACTGTCGGGAATGAACGTCCCTTCCTGCGCTGCGGTGATATACTTCTGAAGCTTCGTGACGGGTATTGCAAGTTGCTCGTCCGTCCAACGGCACTTCCCTGTTTTAGGCTCCAAATTTCCCCCAACCCCGAAGAACCAAGTGCTTGAACGGTCTGGCCAGTTCAATGTCTGTGGTACGACCCCTTTAGCAATCAGGTCATTCTCAGCTTTGTCCCACAACGGCCGGGCTTTGAGGTAGCCACCTGACCCCGTGTGATGGTGATACTGCTTCTTTGCAGCATTGTTCTTGTTTGTCTCTGACATTTTCTTACTCTTGTCCGATGTCTTGTAGGCCACAAATGCGGGCCAGTGATCTCTTATCTTTTCAAATCGGCCGGTGAATTCTGGAGTCTTCCCTTCGTCGACAAACTTTGATTTCAACTCATTCTTCCACCTCCTGAATAGATCTGCCATCTTCTTAAGAGCACACGCCTTGACCAGTGGCTCTATAACTGGCTTATTCAGATCCTCCTCTGGCGGTAGGGTGAAATTTGCCTTCAGCGCGGTCCAAAGATCATCTTTCTGTCTATCGGTGACATAATCACCTTCATGGGCGTCGTCCTTTGGCTTATTCCATTGCTTGATGCTGATCGGGATGTTGTCCCTAACAATAGCTCCGCACTGAGCAGAAAATGCGTCCTTGGTCCGCTTGGGTTCAATCGGATGGCCATCGTCCGCGAGTGCTGTGATCGTAAACATTTCATCCTTGCGCAACCTCTTCTTTGGGCCTCGTCTCGTTACCGAAGTTTGGCTCTATCCGGAGGGCTATAAAAGAAGAAAGAAGAGTTAATATATGTACATACCAAAACAATTAATGCATCAATTAGCTAGTCAACACAGGCTTAATTAATATATATACCTCATCGGACTTTGCAACAGCTCCCTCCTCCGTTCGATCATCGGAGCCGTCATCATGGTCTCCTTCTTCCTCCGGCATTCGGTCACCGGAGCCATCATGATCATGTCCTTCCTCCTCCGTTGTTCGATCACCGGAGCCGTCATCCTCTCCTTCCAGACCATCGGTGTCGTTGAGATACGACAAGACATCACGTCCGCCGAGGATTATGTCCCCCAACAACTGTTCTTGTTCCAAGTCTATTTGATCCATAGTTTCTGCAAATATTACAACATGGCAATTAATGTACAAACATGAATGTCCGACGTCCAGACCGCCTCTCTCATGAATGTCCGACGTCCGGACTGCCTCTGTCTGATACACCATTGTCTGCCTTCCATTGCAGCAATTCCAGTGTGGTACCGAGCTTTCTGTTGTCATCTTAGCAATTTGGGTACAACCCTTTTTTGTGATCCTCTAACATGCGATCGAACTTCAACTTCTCCCTTTCACTTTCGCATTCTCTCTGTGCATCAACAATGACCCGGCGAAGATCATCATCGGGCACATCGTCTGGTTCCTCTTGATCTTCAGCTTCCCCCATTGCAGCATCACCGTATTCAGGGGGCGGGTAGTTGTCATCATCCTCTTCTTCTTCGTTGTCTTCCATCATAACCCCTCTTTCTCCATGCTTGGTCCAAACATTATAGTGTGGCATAAAACCCTTCTCAAGCAGGTGGAAGTGAAGGGTTTTAGAGTTGGAGAAAGCCTTCGTATTCTCACAGACAGTACATGGACAATGCATAAAACCATTCTGCTTGTTTGCCTCAGCCGCTTCGAGAAAATTATGCAGGCCCTTAATATACTCGGAAGTGCGTCGGTCACCGTACATCCATTTCCGGTTCATCTATGTGCGTTATATAATAAAGTGTATTAAAAACCATTACAGCATATCATGAATAGAGAAGTGACCAAATTAATAGAAATTCATCATCACATTAAAGCCAAAGTACAGTAGTGACCAAAATAAATACATAACGTTCATACATAGTTCTCATTATTGAACAACATATAGCTCTCTAGAGCATCTAATTAAAACATACATTGAAACTATAAAATTTAAATGCAACAACAAATGCAATCATAACCGCAACTAAGGTACCAATTGATCCAACGGCATAATGATACCAAGCCTCAGTATGAATGGCATATTTTCTAATCTTTCTAATCTTCAAGCGCATTGCATCCATCTTGATCTTGTGATCGTCGATGACATCGGCAACATTCAACTCCAATTTCATCTTCTCCTCTTCAACTCTTTGTAATTTTTCTTTCAAGTAATTGTTTTCTTTTTCAACCAAATTTAACTTCTCGACAAGAATTTCTATGTCGGTTGGAATTTCCGGTTCACATACCTCCTAGATTAAAAAATCTATGTCACGTTGGTCGGCATAATTGTCATAAACACTAAATAAAACAAATAGTTATAAAAGATAATATATACCACATCCGAATCATAGACAGGACGAGGAGCGACGGAGGCGGATACCAAAACCATCGCACTATATAATAACAAACAATAATAAAAGTAAGAAAATTACACAAGTATCTATCTAAATCATACAAGTCAGAACTTTTTTCTTTTAGAAAGAAGATAAGAAGAAGAGGATAACCATGGTGGTGCCGGCGCCGAGATGGGCGCGGGCGATCGACGACGGTGAGGACGGGGACGGGACAGGACAAACCGCCAAACCTAGACAAATCTTGAGGAAAATGGAGCTCGGACAAGGAGCTTCGAGAGGAGAAAGCTTAAGTGTGGCTCGGGCATTTCATCGAACACCTCATGTGCATAGGAGGTGAGCTAGAGCACCACAAAGCTCTCCCAACGGCCGGCCAAAAAAACAGAGCAGTGCACTAGTCTGCTCGCGGGCAGGGGGTATATATAGGCCGACCATTGGTCCTGGTTTGTGGCTGGAACCGGGACTAAAGGACACCATTTGGTCCCGGTTCTAGCCACAAACCGGGACCAATGGTTGTGGGCCAGGAGCGAGGCCCATTGGTCCCGGTTCGTGTCTGGAACCGGGACCAAAGGGGTCAGACGAACCGGGACCAATGGCCCACGAGGCCCGGCCGGCGCCCTGGCCTCACGAACTGGGACCGATGCCCCAATGGGTCCCGGTTCCTGAGTGAACCGGGATTAATGGGCTTTTCTGGGCTGGACCAAAGCCCTGTTTTCTACTAGTGCATGGTGTTGTTTTTGTGCAGAAAATGAAAGTTCTTCGAATCACCCGAATATTTTTGACGATTTTTTTGGAACAAAAGAGGCACTAGACACTTCGTGGGAGGGCCAGAAGAGCCACGAGGTGGGCACAAGCCACCACGCGCCCTGGTGTATCGTGCTCACCTCATGGCCCACCTTCGCGTGAAACCAACACCCAAAAATCCTATATATATGGAAACCATCATAAATAACCCTAGACTCTCTGCTCCGCTGCCGCAACTCTCTGTATCGATGAAAAACCAATCTGGAGACGTTCCAGTACCCTGCCGGAGAGGGGAATCCATCTCCGGTGGCCATCTTCATCATCCCGGCAGAGGCCATGACGAGGAGGGAGTAGTCCACCCTCGGGGCTGAGGGTATGTACCAGTAACTATGTGTTCAATCTCTCTCTCTCGTGTTCTTGAGATGTCACGATCTTGATGTATCACAGGCTTTGTTAATATAGTTGTATCACATGATGTCATTCCCTTGCTATCATGTTGTGATGAATTGAATCCTCCCCTTTGAGATTTTGTTACACTACTAGAAAAACGGCTATAGCTAATATGGACATTAATGCCGCACCATGTATGTGCTGCGCCACTGCTATATAGCAGTGGCGCACCAGATATGGGTACGCCATTAATGGCCATATTACTAATGGCGCACCTGGTGTGTGGTGCGCCATTACTAGTTTTGTCCTGGCCCCACACCCTTCCCAGACTTAGCAGTGGTGCACCAGGGGAAAGTGCGCCATTACTAGTTTTAACTAGTAATGGCGCACCACACCCACGGTGCGCCACTACTAACAAATTTTTTTTCAATTTTTTTCTTTCAAAACTAGTAATGGCGCACCACACACCAGGTGCGCCATTAGTAACCCTGGTTACCAATGGCACATTCTTAGGAGGTGCGCCATTGGTAACCTGAGAGCAGCTAGATATTTTTGACAGCCACCTACCACACTCACTTTCCCCACTTCATTCTCTCCACCTCTACCAAGCTTGGTCTCGGCTGCCTCCTCCTCCTCACCTCATTTGCACCATAGATTCACCCAAATTAAGTGGTTAAATTTCCTTTTTTTGATAGGTAAGTAAGGGGAAAGCTTTCTTTATGTTATAGATCTACTTTTTTCTCCCTCCAACGTACACACTTTTTATGGCCTAGATCTACGTATGTTTGTGGTGTTGCATATGTTTGTGTTTGCAGGTACCGGTATTTGAAATGCGATAGTTGCCAATATTTTGCCGAAATGTTGATTCATTTCCGTTTCGGCGAGAATTTGGCACTATGCATTCTTTTTGGTCCTATTTTTAGGCAAAGTCATGCCAAATTTTTTTTTGGTTCTAAAATATCGTTTTGCTCTACCCCGCAGGCGACCATGGTCCGCACGATGACCGAAGGCATCGTGAATAGGTTTTTGAGCTCCGCGAAGGCCGAGATGCTTCAAAAGAACGAGACGGAGATAAGATGTTCGTGTCGAAGATGCAAGCTGAAGAGCCTTATGGACCCGGATTCCAGACAGGTGCGGGACCACCTGCTCGTGCGTGGTTTCATGGATGGCTATCGGTGGCAAGGTGATGAAGATGATTATGAAGTCGTCCATGGGGGTCGGGCAAGAAATAAGGAAGGGCAGCAAGACAATAGCGGCGAGGGCGGGCGAGAAGACGAAGAATCTCCAGGACATGATCACGAAGTAGATGCAGGACACAGTCATCATGTAGAAGATGCCGGACATGATGATGAGGAAGATCAAGACAAAGGGCATGATCATGAAGATGAAGATGCCGGAGCAGACGACGATGGACCATCGATGGGCTGGGTGCAGGACCCTCATATTCAAGAGCTGCTTCTCAAGCAGACGGGTAACGCAAGAGCTGCCGCCCGAGAGAAAGCCAAGCTGGATCAACTAGAGATAGACGCGGTTACTCCATTGTATGAAGGATGCAGGCCCGAGGATACCCGCCTGAAAGTAACGCTCATGGCTCTGGAGATGATGGTAAAACACAAAATGACCGACGCATGCTTCGACGAGAACATGTCATTCTGGCACGAACGTCTTCCCAAGGGGAACAAGTGCCCGACCAGTTTCGAGGAGGCGAAGAAAATCGTGTGTCCTCTGGATTTACCGCGCGTGAAATACCATGTGTGCATGAACGATTGCATCATTTATCGGGACGAGCACGCGGAGTCTACCATATGGCCGGTGTGCGGCATCACTCGATACAAGAAGAGGAAGAAAGCTCCTCGAAAAGTGGTGTGGTACTTTCCGATCACTCCTCGTCTGCAGCGGTATTTCGCGGACCCTAAGCAAGCAGAGCTCCTGCGTTGGCACGCAGATAGGGAGGAGAAGAAGCGAGAAGATGACGGAAATGATCCAGAGATAAATAAAAAAGACAAGATGCTGAGTCACCCTAAGGATGCGAGCCAGTGGCAAGCGTTGAACTTCGAACACCCAGAATTTGGGGACGATCCAAGGAACATCATGCTAGGCACGAGCACCGATGGAGTCAATCCGTTTGGCAGCCAGGGAAGCACACATAGCACCTGGCCTGTGTTTGTGTGGATGTACAACCTTCCCCCCTGGATGTGCATGAAGAGGAAGTACATTCACATGAGTATGCTAATTGAAGGGCCGAAACAACCAGGGAACGACATCAATCTGTATCTGGGGCTGCTGAAAGAGGAGCTAGACACGCTGTGGAAAACGCCAGCCAATACATGGGACGCCGCAGCGAAACAATATTTCCCTATGAGAGCCGCACTGCTCACGACGGTGCACGACTATCTCGGTTACGGATATGTCGCGGGGCAGGTGGTCCACGGATTTTGTGCATGCGTCAGGTGCATGGATGACACAACGTATCGCCCGCTAGATAGAGATCCCGGGTCTTCGAAAACCGTGTTCATGGGACATCGAAGGTGGCTTCGCGACGATGACGCATGGAGAAAACGCAAGGATCTGTTCGATGGTGAAACCGAACCCCGAAGACCCCCACGTACGAGGAGCGGCGAGGAAATAGACGAGCTGTTGAAAAATTGGAAAGACTGCCCACTGCCAGGAAAGAAGCGAAAGGCGCCAGAGCCGCTGCTGAAGGTATGGAAAACGAGGTCTGTTTTCTGGGACTTGCCGTACTGGAAGATCCTCCGTGTGCCTCACAGCCTTGATGTCATGCATATCACGAAGAATGTGTGCGAGAGTCTGCTTGGTACCCTGCTCAACATGCCAGAGAGAACCAAAGATGGGCCGAAAGCAAGGGCAGACTTGCAATCAATGGGCATCAGGGAGGAGCTTCACGCAAAACGCCCTAATGATGATGATGATGATGATGATGATGATGAGGCGAAGGACACGGAAAGTCGTCGCAAAGGCAAAAAGGCCAAGAAGATCGAATATGACTGCCCTCCCGCGTGCTTCACTCTAAGTCAGAAGGAGATCGAGCAGTTTTTCACCTGCCTCGTAGGAGTAAAACTTCCTTACGGTTACGCGGGGAAGATAAGCAGATACCTAGACTCAGCGAAGCAGAAGTTCAGCGGGATGAAGTCTCACGACTGTCACGTGCTGATGACGCAGATACTTCCAGTTGCAATCCGTGGGATCATGGACGCGCACGTCTGTGAAACGCTATTTGGCCTATGCAACTTTTTCGACGTCATCTCTCGGAAGTCGGTTGGCGTGAGGAAAATCAGAAGGCTATAGGAAGAGATCGTGGTGATACTATGCGAGCTTGAGATGTACTTCCCGCCCGCATTCTTCGACGTTATGGTGCATCTGCTGGTCCATATCGTGGAGGATATCATCCAACTCGGGCCGACGTTCCTGCACAGCATGATGCCGTTCGAAAGGATGAATGGTGTCTTCAAAGGATACGTTCGCAACAGGGCACGTCCAGATGGAAGCATAGCCAAGGGCTTTCTGACCGAAGAGTGCATCTCCTTCTGCACGAATTATCTAGGCATCAAGAACCCCGTTGGTCTGCCCGTCAACAGGCACCTCGGCAGGCTCGCTGGATGGGGTCACCGCGAGGGCCGCCGCGAAATGCATGTCGACTTCAAGGGTCGACTCGCCGACTTTGAAAGAGCAAACCTAGTCGCGCTACAACACATAGACGTGGTCGATCCTTGGGTGGTAGAGCACAAAACCTTTATTGAGAAGACGTACAATGACCGAGGCCAACAGAGGACGGACGGAGATATAATCAAAGAGCACAACTCATGTTTCACGCGTTGGTTCAAGGACAAGCTTCTGTCATACCCTTTACATGAGGATTCTTCCACGGAAGAAAAACTCATATTCGCCTTGTCACAGGGCGCCGAGCACAACCTGATGACCTATGAGGCGTACAATATCAACGGCTACACATTATACACCGAGGAAAAGGACATGAAGAGCGATTATCAGAACTCCGGGGTAACGATGGAATCCTACACCGGTAACAACAAGGACAGATACTACGGAAGGATCGAGAAGATCTGGGAGCTGAGCTACGCTGGAGAGAAGGTCCCGATGTTCCGTGTCAGATGGGCCAAGAGCGTCCTAAAAGAAGACCGGTATTTCACCACCATGGTTATACCCGAAGCCAAATCCAAGACCGCGGGCGCAAACGTCACCGCGAAAAATGAGCCATGGGTACTGGCTTGCCAAGTGGACCAATGCTTCTTCATTACCGACCCGTCAAAGCCCAGTCGTGTTGTCGTGAGGAGAGGCAAAAGGAACATCATCGGAATGGATGGAGTCGCCAATGAGCAAGACTTCGACAAGTACGGCGACCCGAAGATGGAAGATGACGACGACGATGAAGTACCATACACCACAAGAAGAAGTAGGACCACCCTACCTAAAGGACGTCCGTTCAAGAGAAGAATTCAAGGGCTTCCGGGGCTAAATTATTCAACCGCGAGAAAGAAGGGCAAGAAGATTGTGAAAAGATAGCTAAGATCGAATCACGACGTGTTGGCCGCGTGTGTGTGTCACTGGCAAGCTCAATCTTTGATGACTGTTATTTCATGTCACTTGATTTCAACCATGTCATCTAATTCTAAATCTTTGCACAATGGTTTTATCACTCCATTTGCATTTTCCTTTTCTTTTATCTCAAATCTTAAATTATTACATGCAACTAAAAATCCAAAAAAAAAAAAAAGTTAGTAATGGCGCACCAGGAGAAGGTGCGCCATTGCTATCACGGTGTTTATGGCGCACCCCTAAAAGGTGCGCCATTGATATACCAATTTTTATGGCGCACCCCTAAAATGTGCGCCATTGCTAACCCTCCCCCCACTACGGCATTATCCTACTCCTTCCCCTTCTTTCATTCCCTCCCCTCACTCGTCTCTCCTTTGCCAGCCACCGCCGCCACCCGGCTCGTCCCGCCTCGCCGCCACCCACCTCGCCGCCTCCACCTCGCCGCCTCCCCCGACCCCTGCAGCAGTCGGCCGGCAAGCGCGGCCCCGACGCGCCAATCCTGCCGGCCCTTGCAGTCCTCCGCCCCCGGTTCCCCCAGCAGCAACCCGACCTCGGGACGGCGCCGTGACCCCTCCCCGCCACCCCCGCCGTCTCTTCCTGCGCGTGTCCAGCCGCTGCTCTCAGTCGACCGCTGCCCGAGGTGAGCCCCTCTTCCTTACCTTTATTTCCTGGTTCATCTCTCTGTTCCCTGGTCCTCTCTTGTTCATGCTGCTAGTTACATCCATGGATCAATGGGTGTAGGTTGATGTTAGGTACTGTACATGATTTGCTTGATGGATGGATGAGTCGTGCTTGTTGCTTGCTAGATGGATGAATGCCGCAAAATCCTCCATCCATGGCTGGCTGCCTCCCGGGCTCCAAACAGATTGCGGAAATCGGGGGGAACTCCGGCTAGTCGGAACTATACGGCAGGCTGCCGTTTATGTGATCCGTTTGGGGATTATGCGGCGTGGACCATAAACTATGGGCTTGACTGTTTCTTTTCAACTTCAGAACAGGAGGATTTGCCATCTCTGCTTCCAGAGTTGGGTATGGAAAGTATAATGCGGAGGATGTAGTGCTATTTTGTGTCTATTGGTGCTGGATTTAGTAACCAGTAATCACTTTTTAGGCCACTGGGGTTAAAGTGATTTACCTTCTCTGAAGGTTTTGTGGGTCACTTTTATTATGTTGTCCGGTTACTGCATAACACGGCGACAATGATGATTCTAAGTTCAGTAAGAAAGAAGCTTTGATTCAGTTCATATACTTCATGCACAACTATGCTGTTTTCTCTCAATTGGAGTCTCTCGTGTTAAGAAATCAGCACATTCTTTCAGAGAGCCCTACCTTTAATTATTTTCCTGGTGATTATTTGCACCATGAATATGCGCTAGATTAGATATAAGTCCTCAGTTTTCACTATTAGTGAGGTCTTGTTTTCAAAAACCTTGGGAGTGCTCTAGTATAGATTGCGGAACCCGGACGAAATCGCGCAACTTGCATCATGATTTTGGTTGTCCAAACTACACTGTGGACATCTATTTAGGTGTTCGGTATGGGGTACACGCGTAAACTACTTTCTAGTGTTTTGCTGCCAAAATCGAGCATGGCAAGTATAATAGCGATTTAGCAATTAGTATATTTTTACTTGACAATGCATTTAGTAACAACTGACCACTTTGAGGTCACTGGGGTTTGAAGCGATTACGTATCTCTGGAGGTTCTGTGAGACATCATTTGTTATGTCTTCGTCTGCTTACAGAGACGGTGATGATGCTAAGTTCAGTAAGAAGCTCTGACTTGGTTCATCTAGTTGGTGCAGAGCAACGTACGTTTTTTGTCACTGGTGTTGACTGTTACCCCTTTCTCCTGAAATATTGATTAATTTCCGTTTCGGTTGAGAATGGGGCACTCCTAGGTCAAGAAAATTAGCAAAGGTCATGCCCAATTTTCTTGACCTAGAAGGTGCCCGATTCTCAACCGAAACAAAAATTAATCAACATTTAGAGACAATGTTATTTCTACAAAGCAAATATTTCTAAGTTGAAATGCAAACCAAGAAAAGGAGATCTTACCTATGGGTGTGCATCAATTTGCATGTTTTATTCTCAGTTTTCCTCTAAATCTGAGAAGAATAGATACTACCCTGATCTCATCCAATAACTCTAGTAGCCTTTTTTCCTATTTAGAGCGAACATGGCCGACAACGATGAGGCCGGCGGTTCGGGCAAGCCATTCTGGGAGCTGTCCTAGGAGATGGAGGAAGAACCTCACCGCTATGAGGACGCCGCGGAAGACACCGATCCCTACTACACAACCCCTAGTGGCGTCGGGGATGACACCACTGATGGTGCCGCCGGGGATGCCACCACTGATGATGGCAGCGAACGCACAGATGACAGCCAACCGAAGAGGCAACGGAAGGACCGGCGCCCGAACGTGCTCGGCACCATCAAGGAGGAATTTACTGAAGTGTCCTCCAGTGGGCATCCAACGGCGCCCAAAGAATTAGTCGGTGGGTACGCGGGACAACTCGGGTGCATTCTCCGGAGCACCGTCTCGATCAACACCGAGAACCTAAGGCATCGTGACCGAGGGAATTTGCGCAACCTCCTCTTCACGAAGCTGCACGAACGATACAAGTTCCCCAGTGACTTCGCAAACACACGCCTCTCAGGGAATAAAGTGAACAGTGCCGCCCTCACGAAGATGAGCACGGCCCTGGCTACTTGGAGAGCCGCGGTGAAGAGGAGGATTCTAAGAGGTGATAGTTATGAGAAGATCAAGGAGACAAATCCTTCGATCAGCGAAGCTGACTACCTGGAGTTCAAGATCAAGTGCGAGAGCAACGCATCCGCGGAATCAAGTCAGTGGGGGAAAGATATGCGGGACTTGAACTTAGGGGTCCACAAACTCGGTCCCGGCGGTTACAGAGTGCCGGAACCTAAATGGGACAAGGAGGATGCGGAGCGTGCCGAGCAAGGGCCTACCGCCCCTCTTCGATAAATACCATGAAAAGCAGACCAGGAACTATGTCAGGGCCCGGTACAAGGTGGACCCGGTAACAAAGGAGCTTACCACGGATCCGAAGGTGAAGGAGCTTGAGCGTGTTCTAGTAAGGAATACACCCCCGCGTAATTAGCTCCATATGGTTGCATTCTAATTAATGAAGCCAAATTTCTAAATGGTTCATGTTCCTTCCGCAGGAAACTGAAAGCAGTAGCGCATGGTCTCAGAGCTCCCCGTCTGCCCCTTGGGACACCACTTTAAATAGGGCGTTGAACGTAATGAAACCCAAGGATAAGTTCAGTAAGCCGTCATCAGCTGGTCATGTGGCCGGCGAAGGCTTGTCCACGAAATGGTCGGAATACTATAAGGCTGGGCGAAAGGAGAGAAAGACCAGCTCGGAAAGCCAGGAGCGCGAGGTTAAAGAACTCAAGGCACAAGTGGCGCGGATTCCAGAGATAGTCCAAGAGCAAGTGCGAGACCAACTGGGAGCGACGATCACCGCCATTATGCCTTCCTTGCTTGAGGGGCTGCGGGGGTGGATTGCGGGCGGCCAACAGGGGCCGCCCCCGATTCCCAGCTTCACGGGCAGCAACTCGCACAACGCGTCGGCATTGGTGTCTCCGGCGGAGGCGGCATTGGTCTCTCTGGCGTCGGCGCCGGTATTGGAGCTTAATGCACCCGGGTGTGGGAAGAATACGCCGGCCGGCACCTCGGCAGCAAGCGGCCCCTCCGTCACTTGCACGCCCGCCGTTGGCGGTGCCTCGACATTAGCCGAGCTCGACGCCATCACGGTAACTAAGCCTCGGCCGATGACTTCATCTCCTTGCCATTGACTGGGCATCCCTGACGCCCTACATGTTTTCGCAGGGTGCCGCCAACGTTCCATGCACTCTCGTGCACTTCGTGGACGGCGAGTTGATCGATGTCGCCAAGGCCAAAATCGTTGAACCGGGCAACCGCGTGTTCCACGGTAATCCGATGCCACCCACCGTGTATAGGGTTCAACTGGTTCGGGTGCTGCGGGGCTGCGACGACTTGTTACCTCCGTATCAACCCCCTGGGGCCGACGAAGATGATGTGATGACCCTCAGCGCCTGCTTAAACTGGTCCATGCTTTGGCCGAAGAGCCAGATTCGTTTGGGGGCGGGGGACACCACCCCACAGACAACACCGCCAGTCGTGCCGGCGCCAAGCCATGGCAAGACCGCCGCAACGCTACCGCCGTCAGCTGATCCGGACATGCATATGGCACAGGATCCGGACGACGACGACGGTACATTTTCCAACGTCGATAAGTACATCAACGAACATGGGTACGGTGACGAATTCTTGGGGCCTCCTTCTCAAGAACCCAACCCTGCAAAAGACAATCGCGATCTAGCTGGTACCGCGGAGAAACCCAATTGCAACAGGCGTCGTCTGTTCAGTTCTCAAGAGACGCCTCCAGCTGCTGCCTTCACCGAGACTCAAATAGCCGAGGTGCGAAATATTATCAGCCCCAACACACTCAAGAAGGTGGTCTCTGAGCAGAACTCGATCCCATTACAGCAGAAGAAGCAGAAGGGACGGAAAAGAAAAAGTAACAAGGGTGCGAGCCAGCCGGCACCGAGTACGATCCGTGCTCAGGACGGGCCACCAATACCTAAGGATATCTCGAGGAGGGTGCATGTGGCGGGTAGGCCGATGCTACCGACTAATCTGCCCAATGCTGCAACCGGTGCTATGCGGAGTCTGCATGACGGTGTTCTTTCTATGGAGAAGCGGCGTCTCTCCGAGAATGATGTGGCATACCCGGTTTTCGTGGGCAAGGTGCCAGAGGGCAAGGGCTTTGTCGATAGCACCATCGGGCGTATGATCGTCCTGCGGTTTGATGACATCTTCGCTATGTTTAACCTTTATCCGCTGCACTACACCTTCATTCGTCTATTTTCGATCAGTATGGAGATGCGGATCATTAGAGACAAGACCCCGGACATCGTGATAGTCGACCCCTTCTACATGCGTGCCAAGATCTTGGGCAGCGCTGGGGACCGGCAAGTCGCGAGTTCATACCTCGAAGGCGTCATTCTGGCGAACCCAGATAAGGATAACTTCCTCGTGCCTTACTTTTCCGAGTAAGTCATCCCCTCACCGCCCCGTAACATATGATTTCTTAGATTTCGATCGTTCTTTTTTTTTCTAACATTCCGTGTTTTGTGCAGTGACACACATTGCACACTCATCCTCTTAAGCCCGAAATATTCCATGGCCACGTATTTCGACTCGGACCGTCAGTCGAAGAAAGACTACACAAATATCAAGAAAGTTCTTGATGATGCTCTCCCCGGCTACGCCAAATCTGGAGGCACCTTCAGGAGGCCAATTTGTAGGTACGGCAAGCACGTGTTCACCCACGTAACGACGTTCCCCTGCGTCAAGCAGCCGCCTGGCAGTCAGAAGGATGCCTACTACGCCCTCCATCACATGCGGGCGATCGTACGGGACCATCATCACCTTATGCTACCAAATAATCTCAAAGAATGGGCCGCACGCTTGTCGGCAATCCAGGACGAGGACATCAGACAAGAATTCTTTCGCATCCAGTCGGAGTTTGCGGAAATCATCTATCAAGATGTCCTTCGTACCTCGGGGCAGTTCTACCTCAACTATCAACCGTCCAACAGTGAAATAGAAACAACGCTACAAATGCAGGCTGACAACAACCGCACATTCATGACCATCACGAAAGACGGCGGCTTCATCCACCCTCCGGTCCCTGAGTCGAGTCGAAAGTATTGATGCTATGTAGTTCTGAAATATCGATTAGCTCATGTTGTAATTAAACTTTAATGAACTTGTATGTCTGTTTAGTTTGGACAGCCGTTCAACTTATATGTAATCGATGCTATTTATTAGTAGGACCATGAATCGTGCTATTAATGTGTTGCTTTTCTCTTCCGATCCTTTTGTTGCATACTTATATATTGCTTATATATTATCTGTGAATTGCTACTAACGTTTTGTTTGTCTAGTGCATAGAGATGCCGTCGTATGTCGTGTACAAGGGTGAGGTTCCCGGAGTCTACGACGACTGGGAGGAGTGTCGGAGACAGGTTCACCGTTTCAGCGGTAACAGTTACAAAGGGTACACCACTAGGGCGGAGGCGGAAGCTAGATACGCGCGCTATCTAGCGGGAGAGAGGAGGGAGCGGAGGAGGAACCGGATGACGATCAGTTTCATCGCGATGATGCTCATCGTGACCGCAACCCTCTTCTATGTGATGGTAGTTTAGATATCGACTTGTAATGTGAAGACAAACTCGCTACTCGCGGTCTCGAGACTTGTAATGTTCTAACTTTGTTCGGTATTTTGAATTCGGAGACTAATATGATGAATTGTATTCGGAGACTAATCTTCTATTGTATTCGATAAATCTGCTGTTTATATGTTGTGCTGTTTATATTCTGTGCTGTAATGTATTTTGTAACCTGTGCAAATATCAGAAAAGCAAAAAACAAATTCCTAATATTCATAGTAGTGGCGCACCATATTGCACTTTAGTGGCGCACATAAATAAACACCCCAGTGGCGCATTATCTAAAAGTGCGCCATTAGTAACCCAGAGCACAAGGTACACATGGCCCCTGGGAGTAACAGCAGTGGCGCACTTCTGGGCCTAGTAATGGCGCACTTTAGCTGCGCCATTAGTGTCTGGGATAGTAATGGCGCATCAGGTGGTGCGCCACTGTTATGTAGATTAACAGTGGCGCACCAGGCGTGCGCCATTACTATTTATTAGTAGTGGCGTGATAATAGTGGCGCACCTATAGTGCGCCATTAATAGCCAAAATAGGTGCGCCACTAACAGCCTTTTTTCTAGTAGTGTTATGTTGGATTGAATATGGGGTTTAAGAACACTTGATATATGTCTTGCATGTGGATACCCGTGGTGACAATGGGGTGTTCTATTGATTCACTTGATATATGTTTTGGTACTCAACTTGCGGATTCCCGAGGTGACATTGGGGTAATCTATGCATAGGGGTTGACACGCGTTCTTGTCCTACTTTCTCCGGTAGAAATCTTGGGGCAATCTTTGAGGTTCTTTGCGTTGGATTGAGTATTATGAATCTGAAATTGCTTGATGCATATCGTATAATTAACTCATGGATACTTGTGGTGACATTGGAGTATCTAGGTGACATTAGAGTTGGTTGATGCGTATCATATGGTGTTATTCTAGTACGAACTCTTAGATAGATCGAACGGAAAGGATAACTTGATGTTATCTTAGTACGAATTCTTGAATAGATCGATCGGAAAGGATAACTTTAAGGTGGTTTCGTACCCTACAAACAATTTCTTCTTATGTTCTCCGCTAGATAAGAACTTTGGAGTGATTCTTCGTTGCATGTTGAGGGATGGTTATGTGATCCAATTATATTAGCATTGTTGAGAGATTGCACTAGCGAAAGTATGGACCCTAGGCCTTGTTTTCAAGCATTGCAATACCATTTGTGCTCACTTTTGTTACTTGCTACCTTGCTGTTTTTATATTTTCAGATTACAAAAACCTATATCTATCATCCATATTGCACTTGTATCACCATCTCTTCGCCGAACTAGTGCACCTATACAATTTGCCATTGTATTGGGTGTGTTGGGGACACAAGAGATTTCTTCTATTTCATTGCAGGGTTGTTTGAGAGAGACCATCTTCATCCTACACCTCCCACGGATTGATAAACCTTAGGTCATCCACTTGAGGGAAAATTTCTACTCTCCTACAAAACTCTGCGCTTGGAGGCCCAACAAGAGTCTACAAGAATAAAGTTGCGTAGTAGACATCAAGCTCTTTTCTGGCGCCGTTGCCGGGGAGGTGAGTGATTGAAGGTATATCTTTAGATCTTGCAATTAAATCTTTTAGTTTCTTGTTTTTCACTAGTTTGGTTTTATAAAAGAAAACTACAAAAAAAGGAGTTTAGGTTGCATCAATTGTTTCGTCTTTATAATGTCTTTCGTGAAAACAAGGATTCAGAAAATTGTGCTCAATTGGTAGAGGAAGAAATTATGAAAATACTTGATGAGAATTCCTTGAATGATGAGCATGATATAAATATTGTTAGTATGAGTTCTCTGAATATTCATGATGCTAATGATATGCAAAGCCACAAGCTTGGGGATGCTATGTTTGATGAAGATGACATTTTTAGTGAGCAAAACTATTATGATGATAGCATGCCTCCTATGTATGATGATTATTGTGATGACATGTATGCTATAAATAGTAATGATAACCATGAAACTTGTTATCATGATTTGAATATTCGATATGGTTTTGTCAATCAAGTGTCTCATGATAGTTATTTTGTTGAGTTTGCTCCCACTATTATGAATGAGAAGAAGTTTGCTTATGTGGAGAGTGATAAAAATTCTATGCTTGTGCATAATGAAAAGAATGCTTTATGTGATAGTTATATTGTTGAATTCCTTCATGATGCTACTGAAAACTATTATGAGGGAGGAACTTATGCTTGTAGGAATTGCAATAATATCAAGTTTCCTCTCTATGTGTTCAAAATTTTGAAGTTATGCTTGTTTTGCCTTCCTATGCTAGTTGATTTTGCTCCTATAAATTGTTTCTCACAAAATCCCAATGCATAGGAAGTGGGTTAGACTTAAATGTGCTTGTCATGTGATACATGATGCTCTCCTGCATGTATCAATTATTATTCTTATGTGAGCATCATTGAAATCATCATGCCTAGCTAAAAGGCATTAAAGAAAAGCGCTTGTTGGGAGACAACCCAACACTTTTACTTTATGTTTATATATGTTCACATGATTAAAGTACTGTAGTAATCATGTTTTGTGTCTTTTATTTCAATAAAGTGCCAAGTAAAGACTTTGGGATGACTCACAAGATGAGAAGAAACGATGCTGAACCAAAACGGAAACTTTTGACTCCAGTACAGGAATTTTCTTTTTGACTGGAGCGTGATAATGATCTGAAATTTTTACGCACTCTTCATATACAAATTCTTCAGGTTGTCCTAATTTTTCGGAATTTTCAGAGACAGGGAAGTATGGCTATACTACAGATCTTCACAGACTGTTCTGTTTATGACAGATTCTATTTTGCATGCATAGTTTGCTTGTTTTAGTGTTTCCATAGCTTATATTTAGTGGTATAAATTATGGGAATGATAGAATACAGTAGGTATCATGTGGAAACAATTATGAATCTTGTATTGACAGTACCTAAGTGAATGATTTATCTTTATTACACTAACCCTTCTCACGAAGTTCCGTTAAGTTTTGTGTGATTGAAGTTTTCAAATTTTGCGTGAGACACCGATATGAAGAGAATAAGGAGTGACAAGAACCTAAGCTTGGGGATTCCCAAGGAACCCCCAAGGTAATATCCATGGAAGAATCAAGCGCCTAAGCTTGGGGATGCCCCGGAAGGCATCCCTCTTTCGTCTTCAACATTATCGGTATATCTTACTTAGAGCTATATTTTTTATTCGTCACATAATATGTGTTTTGCTTGGAGCATCATTATAATTTGTTGTTCTCTGGTAGATGATATTTATAATCTTATTTACCAATAAAAAGTACCAAGAATTGCATTAGGATGCTTGCATTGAATGTTTTGATATGTGATGTGTAAAAACAGAAACTTTTGCTGTAGTGTTTGAATTTTCATATTTTACTGGACGTGGAAAGTTTCTAAAATTTTTACACAGTGTTTTCATATAAATTCTTTATCACATCCTAAATTTTCATAATTTTTTGAGTTAACGAAGTACACTGTTTTCATAAATTGCTACAGACTGTTATGTTTGGACAGATTGTTGTCATAGTTTTGTTATCTACTCATCCTATAGTTTCCATAGCCTATATTGGTAGATATAAATTGTGAAAACGATAGTAAACAGTAGATGATGTTTGGAAATTATTATGCAACCTGTCTTGGCAGTACATGAAGTGTTGATTTATTCTTATGTGTACTAACCTATCTCACGAGTCCTTTTCGAGTTTTGTGTGGATGAAGTTTTTGAGAATAGGTGAAGCCATGATATGAGAGGATTGAACGAGATACAAAAGCTCAAGCTTGGGGATGTCCAAGGCACCCCAAGTAAATATTTCAAGAAGTCTCAATCATCTAATCTTGGGGATGCTATGCATCCCACCTCTCTTCGTCAACTATCAGTTAGCCTATGTTGAGCCTAACTTTTTATTCGTTCACATGATATGTACTATTCTTGGAATGAATTTTTATTTAGTTTTCTGTTTGAATAAAATACTCAGATCTGAAAATCTTTATTGAGAGAGATTCCTCACATAGCTACTTTATTGTTTGACTACTCATTGATCTTCACTTATATCTTTTGAAGAGTAGTTTGATGTTTACTCTTGAGCTTCACTTATATCCTATGAGTAAATTGTGAATCAATGAAATATCACAAATATGAAATTATCAATGTGCTTTATGCTTAGTAGTAGCTTCACATCTGGTTTAGAAAGTAAGATCTATTGAAGTTTGACAATCACAATATTGGTCATACAAGCAATTCGTGAATGATTAGTATAAGAAAGAGAACTTTCACATACAAATATATTATCTTGGACATCTTCTATGATTGTGAATACCCATTCATTATTTTCAAACTTGGGCAAATAAGTTGAAGTTGGACAAGGAAGACAACGTAATGAGTTATGGTTGTGTATATTTGCATAGAAGTTATATTGTTATGGATCCTCCAACATGTGGTGCTTGTTTAGAACCTTTTGCTAGCCAAAAATTCGTACTAAGTAGAGATACTACTTGTGCATCCAAATCCTTGAGCCAAGTTTCTTCCATGAGAGTCCACCATACCTACCTATATATGGTATTTCACTGTCATTCCAAGTAAATTTGCATGTGCCACCTCTAAAAATTCAAATCAACATCTGTTTTGTGTGCCTGGACCGCTCATGGAGTGACAGGGGGCGGTCAATATCTTCCATGTTAAGCGGGTTATTCTCATGATGAGTGTTTATTCACTCGTCCTTGCACGACAGGGGCGGTAATAGGGATTCCCAGTCCCGAAATAAAAAAATGCAAATAATTAAACAAAAATCCCCCAGGAATGTTGTTGGTATGGACGGTACCCATGAATTCGGCTAGCCGTGGAGTGTGTTCGTTGGTGGAGGGGGGGGTAAAGCTTTACTTTTACCGCTTGGGAACCGCCGCTAATGTGTTTAACATGGAATATATTGATAACTCTTGGTCGTAACGTTGACACGAAGGGTGCACCTCCCAAAATTATATTTATCTCTATTTTAAACAATGAGCTCTGGCACATATGCAAATCCCTGCTTCCCTCTGCGAAGGGACAATCTATTTACTTTCATGTTACTTACTTTCATGTTGAGTCAACATCTTATTCCAACCTCAATATCTTAGTTGGCAAGCACCATGTGGTGGGGAAAGATCTAGGCACACATGGCCAGTCAAATATATTTGATCATGATTCATTATTGTTGACAATTATCTTTATGATAAGTATGTTGGGAGGCGAAACATTAAGCCCCTATCTTTCTCTGTGTTCGATGGATGCCATTTGTTCTAAAAATATGCTTTGAGTACCAGCAATCATAGAAGACTATATGATGATTGAGTATGTGGATCTCTTACTTAGACTTTGTTGAGAATAAGTTGAATTGCAATAGTTTGGTGACTAAGAACATAGGTTGTTAAGTTTCAAGAGAATTCATCGTTTGAACCATAACATGTGAATTGGTTGCTACTTTATCATGATGAGTTTTATGAGAAAAAGTTGATTTTATGATGCTAGGAAAAGTGGTTGAAGTTATCATTGATCAAACTTATGCACTATGCTAGCATTCACACTTCATAAATTATTTCTTTTATCATTTACCTACTCAAGGACGAGTTGGAATTAAGATTGGGGATGCTGATACGTTCCAACTTATCGATAATTTATGAAGTATTCATGCCATATTCACCTATGTTTACAATACTTTTATATGGTTTTGATGCACTTTATATGATTTATTTAGAACTAACCCGGACTGACGCTGTTTTCAGCAGAACTACCGTGGTGTTGTTTTTGTGCAGAAAATGAAAGTTCTTGGAATCGCCCAAAACTTTTTGACGATTTTTTTGGAACAAAAGGGGCACTAGACGCTTCGTGGGAGGGCCACAAGAGCCACGAGGTGGGCACAACCCACCAGGGCGTGCTAGCCCCCCCCCCCCCGGCGCGCCCTGGTGTATCGTGTTCACCTCATGGCCCACCTTCGCATGAAACCAACGCCAAAAAATCCTATATATATAGAAACCATCAGAAATAACCCTAGACTCTCCGCTCCGCCGCCGCAACTCTCTGTATCGACGAAAAACCAATCTGGAGATGTTCTTGTACCCTGCCGGAGAGGGGAATCCATCTCCAGTGGCCATCTTCATCATCCCGGCGAAGGCCATGACGAGGAGGGAGTAGTCCACCCTCGGGGCTAAGGGTATGTACCAGTAGCTATGTGTTCAATCTCTCTCTCTCTCGTGTTCTTGAGATGTCACGATCTTGATGTATCACGTGCTTTGTTAATATAGTCGGATCACATGATGTCATTCCCTTGCTATCATGTTGTGATGAATTGAATCCTTCCCTTTGAGATTTCGTTATGTTGGATTGAATATGGGATTTAAGAACACTTGATATATGTCTTGCATGTGGATACCCGTGGTGACAATGGGGTGTTCTATAGATTCACTTGATATATATTTTGGTACTCAACTTGCGGATTCCCGAGGTGACATTGGGGTAATCTATGCATAGGGGTTGATACACGTTCTTGTCCTACTTTCTCCAGTAGAAATCTTGGGGCAATCTTTGAGGTTCTTTGTGCTGGATTGAGTATTATGAATCTGAAATTGTTTGATGCGTATAGTATAATTAACTCATGGATACTTGTGGTGACATTGGAGTATCTAGGTGACATTAGAGTTGGTTGATGCGTATCATATGGTGTTATTCTAGTACGAACTCTTAGATAGATCGAATGGAAAGGGTAACTTGATGTTATCTTAGTACGAACTCTTGAATAGATCGATCGGAAAGGATAACTTTAAGGTGGTTTCGTACCCTACAAACAATTTCTTCTTATGTTCTCCTCTAGATAAGAACTTTGGAGTGATTCTTCGTTGCATGTTGAGGGATGGTTATGTGATCCAATTATATTAGCATTGTTGAGAGATTGCACTAGCGAAAGTACGGACCCTAGGCCTTGTTTTCAAGCATTGCAATACCATTTGTGCTCACTTTTGTTACTTGCTACCTTGCTGTTTTTTATATTTTCAGATTACAAAAACCTATATCTATCATCCATATTGCACTTGTATCACCATCTCTTCGCCGAACTAGTGCACCTATACAATTTTCCATTGTATTGGGTGTGTTGGGGACACAAGAGATTTCTTCTATTTGATTGCAGGGTTGTTTGAGAGAGACCATCTTCACCCTACACCTCCCATGGATTGATAAACCTTAGGTCATCCACTTGAGGGAAAATTGCTACTCTCCTACAAAACTCTGCGCTTGGAGGCCCAACAAGAGTCTACAAGAATAAAGTTGCGTAGTAGACATAATAAGGATGAGATCATTCTAGTAGATGAATCTCTATATGTTGATTTTTCTGAATCTACATGGTGGATTGACTCATGAGTGACTGTTCATGTCGCTAATTCCTTGCAGGGATTCCATACAAGTCGTACCCTAAGAAGGGGTTCAAGAAGACTTAATGTCGCGAATGGGAAGGAGGCTGGACTTGAAGCTGTGGGCTCCCTCACCTTGAAGTTGCACACTGGTTTCCTACTTCAGCTCAAGGATGTTCTTTATGTACCTACATTGAGTAGGAATTTGATTTCAGTTTCATGTTTAGATGATTTTGGTTTTCATTGCACCTTCGGGGAGAAACAATGTTTGTTAAAGTATTGTAATAAGGATGTTGGTCTCGCCGTCCGACGAGGCAAACTTTATATGTTAAATCTTTCCGATTATCCTATATGTGTGAATCTCTGTGAGATGAATATGAATGAATGCAACCATGAAAAAAATGGGAGAAGTACCAATCCTTCTTCGAAATTGTGGCATCGTCGCTTGGGCACATTTTGAGGGGGAGAATGGAACGATTGATTAAAGTAGAAATACTTCCTCCGCTATATTTCTCTGATGCAGGCAATTGTAATGATTGTATTAAGGGAAAATATGTGAAAACAATTAAGAAAGGAGCAGTAAGAGCCACAAGGGTCCTTGAACTTATGCATACTGATACGTCTCTGTCGTATCTATAATTTTTGATTGTTTCATGCCAATATTCTACAACTTTCATATACTTTTGGCAACTTTTTATACTATTTTTGGGACTAACATATTGATCCAGTGCCTAGTGCCAGTTCCTGTTTGTTGCATGTTTTTTGTTTCGCAGAAAATCCATATCAAACGAAGTCCAAACGGGATAAAAACTTACGGAGATTTTTTTTGGAATATATGTGAATTTTGGGAAGTGGAATCAACAGAAGGCGGTGCCCGAGGGGCCCACAAGCCATAGGGGTGCGCCCTGGGGGGTAGGGCGCGCCAGGCTGGCTTGTGGCCACCCCGTAAGGCGGTTGGTGCCCTTCTTTCGCCGCAAGAAAGCTAATATCCGGATAAAAACTGTGTTAAAATTTCAGCCCAATCGGAGTTACGGATCTCCGGGAATTTAAGAAACGGTGAAAGGCCAGAATCTGGGACGGCAGAAACAGAAGGAAACAGAGAGAGAGATCCAATCTCGGAGGGGCTCCCGCCCCTCCGCCGCCGTGGATGCCATGGACCAGAGGGGAAACCCTTCTCCCATCTAGGGGGAGGGACAAGGAAGAAGAAGAAGGAGGGGGGCTCTCTCCCCCTCTCTCCCGGTGGCGCCGGAACGCCGCCGGGGCCATCATCGTGACGGCGATCTACACCAACAACTTCGCTGGCGTCATCACCAACTCTCTCCACCTCTATGCAGCGGTGTAACACCCCTTCTCCCCGCTGTAATCTCTACTTAAACATGGTGCTCAACGCTATATATTATTTCCCAATGATGTATGGCTATCCTATGATGTTTGAGTAGATCCGTTTTGTCCTATGGGTTGATTGATGATCATGATTGGTTTGAGTTGCATGTTTTATTATTGGTGCTGTCCTATGGTGCTCTCCATGTCGCGCAAGCGTGAGGGATCCTCGCTGTAGGGTGTTGCAATGTGTTCATGATTTGCCTATGGTGGGTTGCTTGAGTGACAGAAGCATAAACCCGAGTAGGTGGGTTGTTGCATATGGGAGTAAAGAGGACTTGATACCTTATAATGCTATGGTTGGGTTTTACCTTAATGATCTTTAGTAGTTGCGGATGCTTGCTAGAGTTCCAATCATAAGTGCATATGATCCAAGTAGAGAAAGTATGTTAGCTTATGCCTCTCCCTCATATAAAATTGCAATAATGATTACCGGTCTAGTTATCGATTGCCTAGGGACAAATAACTTTCTTGTGACAAAAAGCTCTCTACTAAGACTAACTTAGTTGTTTCTTTATCTAAGCAGCCCCTAGTTTTTATTTACGTGCTCTTTATTATCTTGTAAACCTATCCCGTTACACCTACAAAGTACTTCTAGTTTCATACTTGTTCTAGGTAAAGCGAACGTTAAGCGTGCGTAGAGTTGTATCGGTGGTCGATAGAACTTGAGGGAATATTTGTTCTACCTTTAGCTCCTCGTTGGGTTCGACACTCTTACTTATCGAAAGAGGCTACAACTGATCCCCTATACTTGTGGGTTATCACATACTGACATATGCGGACCTTTTAACGTAAAATCTATGGATGGTTTTGTTTCATTCATTACCTTCACAGATTATTTTTCTCGCTATGGCTACATTTACCCTATACGTGATCGATCCGAAGCTTTGGACAAATTTAAGATTTATAAAGTAGAGGCTGAAAATCAACTTGATCTAAAGATCAAAGTAGTACGGTCTGATCGCGGGGGAGAATATTATCGCAGGCATGCTCCTTATGGGCCAATTCCGGGACCATTTGCTAAATATCTTGCTGAAAATGGAATTATTGCCCAATATTCAATGCCCGGTGAACCTCAGCAAAATGGTGTAGCTGAGCATCGCAACCGCACTCTTATGGATATGGTGCGTAGCATGCTTAGTCATGCAAGCTTACCAGTAAGTCTTTGGATGGAGGCATTGAAAACAGCTGCACACATCATGAATCTTGCTCCAACTAAGTCAGCACTGAGCACACCTTATGAGATGTGGGCGGGAAAGAAACCGAGCATGAATTACTTGCGTGTGTGGGGCTACCCAGCTGAAGGAAAAGTATTCAATCCACATATTAAGAAGTTGGACCCAAAGACACTTAGTTGTTTTTTATTGGGTACCCACATAGAGGAAAAGGGTACCACTTTTATTGCCCAGGTCATACCACCAAGTTTGTGGAAACCAGGCAAGCGGTGTTTTTTGAGGATAATGAAGTCACTGAGGTTAGGGTGATTGATCTTGAGGGGAAGCGGGTGTATGTTCCATCCCTAGCTATCCAAGAGAACTTTATCCCTGTGACTAACATGCACGAGACACCTACTGGTGATCCTGAACCTGAAGTGGATCCTCAATCCGACGAGGAGCCTCAGCAAAATGAAGATCCTCGGCATGATGAGGACGCTCAGCAAATGATGATCCTCAACCTAATGTTAATGCTCAACCTTCTCGGGCAAGAAGAAATGCACATACTGATGAGCCCGTGAGAAGATCACAACGAGATAAGAAAAAGGCCATCTCCAGTGATTATGTCACTTTCATGTGTGAGGATGAAAATGACATAGGGAAGGCGCAAGATCCGACCTCATATAAAGAAGCCACTAGAAGTGAAAACTCGTCCAAATGGTTGGTTGCCATGGAAGACGAATTGAAATCTATTAGCTCAAATGATGTTTGGGACTTAGTAGAAGTTCCTGATGGAGCCAAAAGGGTAGGCTGCAAGTGGGTCTACAAAACCAAATATGATTCCAAAGGGAACGTCGAAAGGTTCAAAGCGAGACTTGTAGCAAAGGGTTTTACACAAAGAGAAGGAATCGTTTATAAGGAGACTTTCTCGCCTGTGTCAGCCAAAGATTCGTTCCGAATTGTCATGGCGCTTGTAGCTCATTATGATTTAGAGCTGCATCAAATGGATGTCAAGACGGCATTTTTGAATGGTGACTTAAACGAAGAAGTTTACATGACTCAACCTGAAGGTTTTGTCGTGGAAGGAAAATAACATATGGCATGTCATTTAAAGAAATCCATATATGGCTTGAGGCAAGCTTCAAGGTAGTGGTACCTCAAGTTCGACAAGGTTATTATAACTTTTGCTTTTAACGAAAATGAAGTGGACAACTGCATATATGTTAAATTTAAAGGCAGTAGGTTCACAATTTTAGTCCTATATGTGGATGATATATATTCTATTGGCTTGCAACAATAAAGATATGCTACATGAGACCAAGAGATTTTTGTCCTCAAATTTTGACATGAAGGATCTCGGTGAAGTCTCGTATGTCCTTGGCATTGAGATTCATCGAGATAGGTCCAACAGAACATTAGGACTATCACAGAAGGCATACTTTGAGAGTGTACTAAAGGAATACAATATGCATCGGTGCTCTTCCTCACCTGCCCCCATTGTCAAGGGTGATAAGTTTGGGACATTCCAATGTCCAAGGAACCAAAATGAAACTGATCAGATGAAGTCGGTTCGTTATACTTCAATAGTTGGAAGCATCATGTATGCTCAAGTATGTACTCGCCCTGACTTAGTTTTCGTAACCGAGATGCTTGGCAGATTCCAATCTAATCCATGACTGGACCACTGGAAGGCCGCAAAGAAATCCTTGCGTTACATGCAAGGTACTAAAAAATTCATGCTTACATATAGAAAGTCTAATAACCTGGAAGTTATTGGTTACTTAGACTCTAATCTTGCCGGGTGTGTGGATAGTAAGAAATCCACGTCAGGTTATATATTCACACTGGCTGGTGGAGCCATATTGTGGAAAATCTCCAAGCAAACGTTACTTGCCTCGTCTATGATGGAGGCAGAGTTTATAGCATGTTTTGAAGCCATTGTGCAGGCTGTATGGCTAAAGAATTTCCTTCCTAGACTTAAAGTGCTTGACAACATTTCAAAACCACTGACATTGTACTGCGATAATGAACGCGCAATTTTCTATGCTAATAACAAGTCAAGTGTTGCTGCCAGGCACATTGACCTAAAGTATCGTGTTGTTCAACATAGAATCCAGGATCAAACTATTAATGTTGACCAATATAAAGGCTTACCACCCAATATATTTCGTGAGCATGTAGCCGGCATGGGATTATTGGAAGCCTCTTGATTCTGGAATTATGGGACCGCTAATATAACCACTCCCCATTAAATAATATGTATTCCACTTTGAAATAGGATGTGTGATGTGAGTATTGCGGTTCAATGACATTTCATTTGTTATTGTAACACCTTACTCTGGTATATCATTCCTATGAAGAATGGACAAAAGTTATTGAGCCTAACGATCAAGGGGGAGAATGTTGGTATTGATCTAAGGCCCAATGGGCCAAAAGAAAGAACCAGAAATAAATAACGTTAAGGGGAGGAGGTCACGAACCAACGTACGTACCTCCTCGACCCCAACTAACGCGCCCTGATCGGCGGCGACCCAAACCAACGTGGTTGAGGTCCCCTGATCGCCAGCGCCACATATAAGGAGGGGCGCAGCGTGCCACGCACGATCTGACATGTTCACGTGCGTCTACTCTGCCCTCCTAAATCCTAAAACCCCAATCCGATCTGGGGGGCGTTGTGCGACAGAAAGGCCTTCTCCTACCTCTGCTCCGGTGCCAGGGCAGTGCCGCTGGCGCCCGGAGGGACAGCTACCTGCGGCGACCATCTACATCGAGCCTGCATCACGCCTGCATTGAGCAGGCACGGGACTTCGCATCAACAACACCAGTGGCTGCTTCCATTGGTGGTAAGATCCAATTCACCTCTCTGTTCATGATCTATGCAATTAGGTGATCTAATGACTAGGCTTATGATCCAATCCACTCTATCCTACGGGATTTATTCCTAACACTTAGCATTGCAGTTTTCATATAAGAGGATATTTTGTGGCTTGGCATCCAAATGAGCAATTCTCTGCATGCACTCCTCGTGAAGGTAAGAGAGATCCTTAGCTATGCTCGTGATAATCTTGCACCACGCCCTCCATTCTGACAAGGGAGCACTATTGTGATGTCGACAATATGTCCACTTGTCCAAGCATCCGTTTGGCATATACTCATAAACCAAGAGCCTATGGGTTTACTCCGCACAGAAACCAATCAGCCTGACCAGATTGATATGATGGATGTTGCTGATTGTCCGAACCTCTGCTATTTTTTTTCTTTTTCCCTGACCTGCTCGATCCAAATGCTTTACTGCAATTGTTTCCTCACCGAGTTGTGCCTTGAAAACAGACCCAAACCCTCCTCCCCCGAGCTTATCTCTGAATTGCTCGGTTGCCACTTCCAACTGTTGAAATGCGAACCTCGTTGGTGTTTTTTTGTAGGTCTCCAAAATCTCCATCTACCTCTTCCATCTCCTGGCGCTGCCGTGCTCTTGTTTTTGTACGGCTAAAGGGATTAAAGCTCCAGACAGTATGAAACAGAGTACGGAAGCTGAAATCAAAATAACCAAGCCTGATGATGAGGCTGTTGTGCCCATGGGGCGCAGGTGCGGGAGGATCTGGGGTATAAGATGTTGGATCGTTCAGGGCACAGAACACTCTGGTAGTTGATGCCCGAGCTAGCATCCCCGGAGTAGCTGTACGCGTATGGGCACATCCGCACCACACGAAAAGCAACGAGTAGGTGGTGGGTTCACGACTGCTGGACCTCAGCAGCACTTGCTCAAAAGAATGAAAATGCTGACATGAAAAGAATTGTAAAAGGTAAATGCTAGACAAAAAGACAGGAAGATACAATGGTGTTGTTAAATTTTCAACTAAGTGATTGTTTAGCAAAATGAACAGAAAATGCATTTGCTTACCGCTAAAAATCTGTTCAACGTATACTACAAAAACTTCAGCGTCCATTTAAGAAATGTTCACATTGTTTGATAAGTTGTTCACCGTGTTATGAAAAAATGTTCGCCGTGTAATTGAAAATGTACATGTATAAAAATATAGATCATAAGAGAAAAAAAGGAAAAAAAAAGAGAATAGGAAACAGAAAGAACAAAAGGGAACAAAACAGTAAGCCAAAAAAAAATCGGGACAAAAAAGCCCTCAACCAGTCTAGAAAACTCATTTGAGATGGGACATAGGTTGGAGATGTATGCTGGATAAAAAACATAGATCAATGAACTAAGGGTTACCCGTTGCGGGACTCCGAAAGGATCATTTTTTTGGCCTGGGGGCGTGTCAACTGGTGCGTCGAACCGCCGCCACATGTCCCGTGTTGGACGCTCTTTATGAAAAAAAAAATTACACATTTTCAGGATTTAGATCTTTCTTTTTGGCTTTTTGGTTTCGCCTGGGTTACCCTTGCACTCCCCGTGACAGGCTGCTACTTGTCCCTACAGCTACCCCCCCCCCCCCCCCCCCCCCCCGGCGCGCGCCAATGCCGCTACTACAGCAGCCATCGATCTCCTCCTCCGCCGCTGCCCCAACACACCAAGAAGGTTCGCTACGATTCACCGCAGATTTTGGGTTCTGTGCTCGAGTACAGGTCTGGGGCTCCTCGTACCAATCGGTAGTGCAACAAAGGTATGCAGCAACTTCTTAGGGCATGTACAACGATGTCCAGTCAGCTATCTGTAAGAGATGACAAATAGGATTCCATATGATGTGTTGGAGAGAGAACTAAGAGAGAGAAAACGTCCGTCGGTAGAATTACCAACGATCTGTAGCGCTGAAAATCTGGTCGCTACAGATGGCCTTCTACCGTTGTATGGAGTGTCGTCTGCAAAGTTGCCTGCAACTGCCTCTTTGTAGTGTAAGGTTTTGTGGAAGCGTTGAACCCCTCATCCGGGCCGCATCTCAATATATAGAAGGTTTGCCGTGGCTTACAAGTTTGGAATATTGCTAGGATTCTTTCAGAGAGAGATTGAGATAGATTACAATTCAAAGAGAAGAGATAGAATAGAAGAAGAGATATATGACATTTAAATTGATGAGACCTATCTCTACGTGACTAATTCTAACATCCTCCCTCAATCCAAACCTATGAAGCTATGTCTAGGTTTATATTGTTCTTGAACTCATTCAACTTCCTTCCGGTGAGTGGTTTAGTGAAGCCATCAGCAAGTTGATCTCCGGTGGGAATGAACCGGATGTCAAGCAACTTGTGTGCTACGCTTTCCCTCACAAAATGAAAATCAACCTCTATATGTTTTATTCGTGCATGAAAAACAGGGTTTGCTGAAAGGTAGGTTGCACCAATATTGTTGCACCAATATTGTCACACCATAACCTTGCAGCTTGTGGAGCTTTGATCCCTAGCTCATATAGAAGAGTTTGAATCCACATAATTTCAGCAGTAGCATTAGCAAGAGCTTTGTATTCTGCCTCTGTGCTGGATCTTGAGACAGTAGCATGTTTCCTTGCACTCCATGATACAAGGTTTGACCCCAGAAACATAGCAAATCCACCTATGGACCTTCTATCATCAGCACACCCTGCCCAGTCTGCATCAGAATACCCAGTGACAAGCATAGATGGTGACTTAGTGATCTTGATCCCAAGTCCCATTGTAAATTTGAGATACCTCAGAATTCTCTTAACTACAGTCCAATGAAATGTACTTGATGCATGCAAATACTGACAAACTTTATTGAAAGAGTATGAAATATCTGGTCTAGTCAGGGTTAAGTATTGTAATGCACCAACAATACTCCTATAATTTGTTGCATCATCTATTCCAAGTAATTCTCCTCCCTCAGCTGTAAGTTTTTCTGAAGTGGAGAGTGGTGTACTTACTGGTTTGCAATGTTCCAGTCCTACCCTTCTTAGGATATCTGTAGTGTATTTTTCCTGTGTCAAAATTATCCCATCTTTGATCTGCTTTACCTCCATACCAAGGAAATAGTGAAGATCTCACAAATCCTTGAGTGCAAATTCAACATTAAGATCATGAAGTAAACATGCAGTGGCTTCTGAGATGGAACTAGCAACAATTATATCATCAACATAGACAAGAACAAACATAGTAATGTTGCCTTTACTGTAAAAGAACAACGAGGTATCTGCTTTGCTTGGAGTAAAACCAAGTTGTTGTAATTGTGTGCTCAACTTGGAGTACCAAGCTCTTGGGGCCTGTTTCAAACCATACAAAGCCTTATCCAATTTACATACATAATGAGGTGTGCTTTTGTTTTCATACCCTGGTGGTTGCCGCATGAACACTTCTTCCTCAAGAACACCATGAAGAAACGTGTTCTGAACATCTAGCTGTCGTAAATTCCATCCTCTCAAAATAGCAATAGATAACACAAGTCTAATAGTAGTTGCTTTAATAGCAGAGCTAAAGGTATCCTCATAATCAATCCCAAACCTTTGCTTAACCCTTTGCAACTAATCTAGCCGGTATCTGTCTATACTGCCATCTGCTTTCCTTTTAATTTTATAGACCCATTTGCAATCAATTAGATTCTTTCCCTTTTCTGGTGGTACCAAATGCCATGTTTCATTTTTCATAAGTGCTTGACATTCACTATCCATAGCCCCTTTCCATTCTTTGTGAGCAAGAGCTTCATGTAAATGTGTAGGTTCACCGGTACTAGCAAGGAAAGCACGTTTATGAAAGTCATACCATATTGTACCATCTTTGTATTCTTTTGGTTTGAATACCCCAGATTTTGATCTGGTGTTACGCTGAGATTTATCAGATGATGCATGTGAAGATACAGCCGCAGATTTTGTAGTACCAGACCCAGCCGTAGAAGATCCCACCAAATCTCCTTGTGCTGCCGTGCCAGGGGGCTCCTGATCCGAGTGATCGTCCGGTTCGAGGCTGATTCACCTCGTAACAGTCGCGCCAGTGGTTGGACTCCTCACGTCGGTCTCAGGATCACCAGCGGGCCCTGCTGCAGTCGAGCTGTCGGCCACTGGGCTATCCCGCACGCATGTGGTGAGTGGAGACAGACTGGATCTCTCGGATCGAGTGTCCAGATTTGTGGGCTCCAGAACTGCCCCTTGGTCGGCCACGAGCTCAGGGCTAGCATTGGCCCCGCCACTTGGCGACGAACCAGAGGCTGCTGCACCCCTGGCGCTATATTCCTCAGATCGCGCGCTCCTTCTAGAACTGACACGCTGCAGCAAATCATCCTGAGATCCAGCACTTTCTCTGTTGTTTTCTGCACACATAAAATCACAGCCAATTTCTGCACTATTTTCATTAGAATCCGAATTTTCCTTGGGACTAAGCTTATGATTATCTTCTAGTAATTTGCCCCCGTGATCAGGATGGTTCAAAGGATCAGTAAGAAGAGTAATTTTGGCACGAAGAAGAGCTCCGATATTAGGGTGGAGTTTTGCGAAAGGAAAAATACTCTCATCAAAAACAACATCCCTAGAGATATAGATACGACCAGTTGAGACTTCTAGGCATTTGTATCCTTTGTGAAGATTACTATAGCCAAGAAACACACATTGAGTGGAGCGAAACTCAAGCTTATGATGATTATATGGACAGAGATAAGGATGGCATGCACATCCAAAAACTTTGAGAGAGTCATAGTCTTGTTTTTGATGGTACAATCGTTCTAAGGGAGTTGTATTTCCAATCACCTTGCTAGGTAAACGATTGATGAGATAAGTGGCAGCAATGAAGGCCTCATCCCAATATTTGAGAGGCATGGATGCATGAGCTAGAAGAGAGAGTCCTACTTCAACAATGTGACGGTGTTTCTGTTCGGTGGAACCTTTTTGTTGATGTGCATGTGGACAGGAAACATGATGCTCAATGCCTATACTTTGAAAGAAAGAGTTGAGTTTTTCATACTCTCCTCCCCAGCCTCTTTGGATAGTAATAATTTTCCTGTCAAATTGTTGCTCAACAAGTTTTTGAAACTCTTGGAAAATGGAAAAGACTTCAGATTTGAATTTAAGTAAGTATATCCAAGTAAACTTACTGTAATCATGAATGAAACTAACATAGTGTTTTTTTCTTCCAAAGGAATCTCTAGCATGACCCCATAGATCACTGATAATTCCAAAGGGGCATGAGACACACTACATGATTTAGGATAGAGGAGTTGATGACTCTTGGCACATTGACAAGCATCACAAACAGACTTTTGACTCTCACCACTAGACAATAGAAGATTGCCTTTATTGACAATTTGATCAACTACTTTGAAAGAAGGATGTCCTAATATTTGATGCCACCTTGCTAAGGACGGCTTGACGATGGAGTAGACTTGACGATAATGCTTGCGGATAAAAGCTCTTGAAGTGATAGGATATAGTCCACCGACGCATCTACCGTGATGGAGGAGCTCCCTCGTTGCCCGATCCTTAATGAGAAATAATACTTGGGATGAGTTTCAAAGAAAACATTATTGTCAGAGGACAAACGAGACATAGAAGCAAGGTTTTTATTGGCTTGAGGAACATGAAGAACATCTTTAAGAAAGAGATCACGTTTAGAATTAGGGCAATTAATAGAAGATTGACCAATGTGATGTATGTCCATACCTCCACCACTTGCAGCGGTGTTGATCTGATCATTGCCATAACATTTCTCTCGATGTGCAAGTTTCTCCAACTCACTAGTGACATGATCCGTTGCTCCAGAGTCAACATACCAGACAGTGCTTCCTCCTCCCTTTTGTTCCCTCATTGCAACAGCAACATGTCGCTCTTCGGGAACATAGTCCTCATCATAACGATGCCGACAGTCCTTCACCTTGTGTCCTGATTTTTTACAGAGCTGGCAACGTGGCTTCATGCTGTTGTTGGAGCGTGGGCCTAAGTTGTTGGAGCGCCCACGCCCCCCGATGTTGTTGTTTCCGCGACCGCGCCCTGGCAGGTGACCGCGGTGACCACGGCCTTGGCCACCATTGCCGCGGCCACGAGAAAGAGAATTAACTGAAGATTGGGGAGTGTTGGTACCTTGCAGTAGATTCATGCGAGCTTCAAAGCTGAGAGTTGGTTGTAGAGTTCTTGAACGGTCACCGGTTCGACACGTGCGGCAAGGCCAGAGACCACCAGATTTTATTCGATGTCTAAACCCTTGAGGACGAAGGAGGTGATCTCTCCATCAAAGAGAGGGGATCCGGTGCAGGCGATCTCATCAGCTAGAGCTTTGATCTTGGCAAGGTACTCGGGCATGCCCAAGTTTCCTTTGTGCAGGTTGGCGAGGGCGATGCGGGTGTTGACGATCTGGGATTGCGTCTGGGCAGCTAAGGAGCCGTGGATGGCACTCCACACCTCGGCCGGCGTCTGTAGAGTAACGACTTGCGCAAGAACCTCACGTGACAGAGATCCCATAAGGTATCCTTGTACCTATTGATGTTGGGCGTACCAGATCGACCGGGCGTAATTGAAGATCTGCTCTTCTTTTCCATCCTTGGAGATGGTAAGTGTAGCAGGAGGCGCCGGGCTTGCGGCGTCAAGGAAGTGTTCCATCTGTGCTCCCTTGATTTGTGGTAGCACGATGGCCTTCCAAAGGAGGAAGTTCGTCCTCGTGAGCTTCTCCGATGGAGGCGCGCCGAGAGGGATAGAGCTGCTAGAGGTGGAAGAAGAGGCGAAGGTGGAGGCTGCGGTTTGGGTGGACAGGGTACTCATGGTGGAACCAACAAGAGCGGCTAGGGTGGAAGCAGCGGTGCTGGCGGCGGTGCCTGCCATGTTTTCTCTCTACGGCGAAGTTCTCTCTCGATCTAAGCTAGATGCGATGAGGAAGTGGCTCTGATTACCATATAAGATTTTGTGGAAGCGTTGAACCCCTCGTCCGGGCCGGATCTCAATATATAGAAGGTTTGCCGTGGCTTACAAGTTTGGAATATCGCTAGGATTCTTCCAGAAAAAGATTGAGATAGATTACAATTCAAAGAGAAGAGATAGAATAGAAGAAGAGATAGATTTGATGAGACCTATCTCTACGTGACTAATTCTAACATGTCGTGGATTTATCTTCCAATCCTCCATATGCCTCCTTGGCTGTGCAAGACCAGCCGGATGCCGACCGGCGTGATGATGATGACGACCGCAGCGACGCCGTGTTGACCTTCTGCTACAATTAACTCCCTCTTCTCCAACACCTCGGACATCTGTTGGCGCGGACGTGTCCTGCAGATCGGCCGCCACCGGACTCCCCCCACCGTCGGCCTCGTCCAGTCTGCAACCTTCGTCTGTGCGATGAACATAGCGCTGGACTAGAACGACGGCATCGTGAGCCCTTCACATGGTACAGAAGCGGCACGGATGGTGGCTCTAATGGCCGGAGGTGGATCAGTGGATGAGACTTTCAGTTGATTAACATTTACAGTATTTTCCTAATTTAATTAGAGTGCTACAGACAGTTAAAAAGAGGGACGGTCTGCTGTACGGGGTGTTTTTCCTCTGTCTAAATGTGACGTGGAGTGTCGCTGCAGACACCAGTTGTCTGAACCAATGTACATGCCCTTACATACAACTCCACGGACCAGCGCTACTAATTTTAGGACTGTCGTGGAATCTGATGTCATACAGCCTCGTCTGGTCACAGTAGTAGTAGTAGACAGCGGCAAATATCATTTTACATATTTACATGGTCACAGTAGCAGACATAAGCAGCAAAGATACACACATGAGTGACTTCAAAGCACTTGTGACTTCTAACTGATCCATGTTATCTGCTTTGCTGGAGATCTATACTTGAGTGGTCATCATGCCCATTTATCTGCCTTGTTTTTTTTTTTTTTTTGCGGGTACATTTATCTGCCTTGTTGGAGCTCTGCCAATTTCAACTGGAATTTGACTGCAAGTTGCCCAGTTTTTTTTTCAGGTAGGCGTATGCACACATTTTTCATCGAGCTTTGCTAGACCTACGAAAGACTTCTACGTAAGTTAACGGGAAAAGGTACGTGGAGGATTACTATTGGAGCTAAGTAGAGGACGGCCCCACCCACCCTGAAATCAGGGGGGGGGGGGGGGGAGATAATTAGCAAGAAAGGATTTACGTAGAACTTTCGTAAGTTCTCGTAGGTATAGAATTATTGTTTTTCATCACTTGAAGTCACGTTCACATTCGCCACACAGATCTTGGATCCTGGTCCATATGCCCAGGGTTTTTCTCCCATATATATAATATGCTTCTAAATTTAACACTAATCAGAAATAATAAATCGACTATACTCGATGTATCATCTACCTCCAGACAGACCTGTAATGGTGTTGGCCACGGAGGGAGGCACTTCATCCAGAACCTGGTCGACATCTGTAATGCTGAGATACCCGGCAGAGAACTCAGGCAAAGGCAAGTCCCCGTCCAGGTACCGCATGGCGAGGCGCATTCCGGGTCTCGCCGCGGGTAAAGGGTGTGAGCACAACAACCCAAGCTTGAGCACCAGCTCCGCCTCGTTAGCGACATAGTCGTCCAGTCTTGGATCCAAGCTGTCGACGATCGAACCAGCGCCGGAGCCGCTCGCCCACACATCGCGCACCCACTGGACGAGCACCAACAGCTCGCCACGGGCGTTGAGCCCCATCGGCCGCCTCCCACAAGCCACCTCCAGAATGAAAGCGCCAAAGGCGAACACATCTGTGGCCTTTGTCGCTTTACCGAACCTTGTCAACTCGGGGGCGAGGTAGCCCCTGGTGCCGGCCACGTGCGTGGTATGCGCATCGGCACCGTGGTCGTGCAGCCTCGCGAGGCCGAAGTCACCGAGCCGGCCATTCATCTCACCGTCGAGAAGGACGTTGCTGGCCTTCACGTCACGGTGTAAGATGACCTGCTCCCAGTCCTCGTGGAGGTACAGAAGCCCGGATGCAACACCTTTCATGATGTGAAGCCTCTGGGACCAGGCGAGCACCGTGTGCCTATTGTGGGTGTGTAGGTACCTGTCCAGGCTGCCATTGGGCATGTACTCATAGACCAGGAGAAGCTCGTCTTTGTGCCGGCAATAGCCGATCAAGCGAACGAGATTCCGGTGTCGTAGGCGGCCAAGGATCATGATCTCCGCTGTGAATTGGGTCAGCCCCTGCCTTGACTCCGAGGAGATCCGTTTCACCGCCACCCGCACACTGGAGCCGGCGAGGACTCCTCCATAGACACGCCCAAAGCCACCTTTCCCAAGAAGGTGCGTGTCACGGAAGCCATTGGTTGCTCTACGGAGGTCCTTGTAAGCGAAGCGGCGGGGACCGAGCTCAGCCTCCCAGTCTTCATTCCTCCGTGAGTTCCTGATCTTGCACCACCATCGAAGGAGAAGGCAAGCTGTTAAGCCTGCAAGAACAGCAAGCAAAGATACTGCTGCAGGCAACCATTTGAAGACCGTTCCCTTGTAATTGGCTTCTTGTGTAGCATTACTTCGGAGCCGTTTTAATGGCAACGCCGAGTAATTAAGTGGTTTGGCCGGTCCAAGCATGTTGAAGCTCCACCCAAGAATCTGATGAGTCCCGCAACGCTTATCGCCCGTGGCAGCAGAGAAGCCGATGTATGCCATGGTGGGAACCCCCGCCTTCGACTTGGAATCATCCCTCAGCAGCCTGGCGAGGTCAACGGGGTAAGACAGCAGCGGCGAAGAGGGCTTATACATGGGGACAAGAGCAAGCCTGATGTCGAGCTGCATCGAGGCGCCATCATAGTCCACCCAAACCTGCATCGGATTTCCACTAGAGAGCCTCAGTGGATCAAACCTTTTCTCCTCATAGTCCTCATAGTCATCAACGTCGCCGCTGTAGTAGCCTGCGGTTGAAGAGCTGTCGGACGTCAGGTTGTTGAGATCAATCCCAACATGGTTGTCGTCTTTATCTTTGAACTCCGGGTCGGTGACAGTGTCGAGCTCTATGGCAAAGAAACGGTTTGTGTCATCATAATAAGGATCAGAAAGGCCCAAGTATCGCCCTGGCAAGGCAGCAAGTGGCGGGGACAAGGAGATAACGAACGCCATCCCGTCCCCGGAATGACCCGAGTTGTTTGGTGTGATGGTGAACACGAAAGTGGACGAGAAATACATGGCAACCCCATGGGAACGGACGAATGGAAGAGCTGCATGATGGAAGCCATGGCCCTGGATGTTGTGGCTGCTCGTCGTTAGAGTGAGGACTCCATCTTGCGCAATGGAAGCCGCACCGTCGAGGCGGAGCTTGCTGCCAGTGAACCCATTGTAGATGAACTCCCCGACGCCAGCAACAGCAACACCATCATGGAAAGAGACGATCAAGAACACACACAACCAGATCAGACCTGGCATGGGTGCTTTGCTGGATTTCTGAGTGGAGCTTCTTTTGGTTGTGTGGGTATGGTGGGAGGAGTAAGGCAACTATTACTACTACTGATGGCCATGAACTTCCAACCGGAGTGAATGGTGTGTATTCTTTGCCGCTACTTTCAGTACATGTCGATGTCAGTTTGAATGAGTCCTACTGTCCACTGACAATCGTCCTTACTGGAGCCGTAGACTAGTATCCGGTTTAATGACCTGTCAAAACAGCAAAAACACAATTATTGCCACACACAACAATCTCCCAATCTATATTCATTGTACTCCTACTGCCATATGAGATACTGAGATATATTCCGTACAGAGTACTGCATGAGCATGTGTTAGTGGGCATGCAAGCCAGCGCTATGGCAACAATTTCAGTTTTTTTCTACCACATAATTCACAGTAAACCGCCTGCTTCGGTAGACCCCCCCTCCACAAACCGTATAAGGGCATTCTAGTCATTTCATCAAATCGTATATCATCTACGTATGTTATACATATGAGGCATCATACCGATTTATTCTTACCAAAATTTCAAAAAATAGCACAAGCGTGAATCGAACTCAATACCTCTTGATCTAAGGAGAACCCCACTAATCAACTAGGACATCCCATTCCATGTGTCTATTTCCTTTTTTTTTTGGTTTTCTTCCACTTAAAATCGCGGCTGGGCCGGCCCATTGTTGAAAACCGGCCCTTTTATCACTATTTCTTTTTTCGTTCTTTCTATTAATTTTTTTGTTTTTCCTTCTTTAATTTTTCGTTTTCTTCTTCTTCAAAAAAAATACTCACATTTATAAAAAAATCAAATTTTTTAAAAATGTTCGTTTTTTAAAATTTTGTTCATAAAGTACAAATATTCGTATTTAAGAATATATGTCAAAAAATTGTTCGTTTAAACATGAAAAATGCTCATATCAATATAATTAAAATTTTGAACATCTATTAAATAGAAAAAAAATCGTTTAAATAAAAATGTTCGTTTAAATAGAAAATTCTCACATAAAAAATCGAACACTTTTAAATTTTCTGAACATCTCTTTAAAATAAAATAATAATAATATATCAATAAGTGACCGATTTATTGTTCTTTTTTGTTTCTTTTCCATTCTTGTTGTTTTTTGTTTTCCCTTTTTTGTTCTTTGTATTTTTTCAGAAAATGCTCAACACACTAGCATCACAATATAATGGATTCAAAATTTTCAACACACTAGCATCACAATGCCTAGCATCCATGATAAATTTTATTGAGTTCCAAGATTTTATACATTTTCTATGGTTTTGTCGATGAAAACCCCTAAAACACTAGCCGAACGTGACGCATCATGCGTTCGGTGTCTAAATTCCTTCAAATTTTGCATGGAGGCCTGCCATGACCATGCCCACAAGCTGGCAAAATTTGATGTCATTTCATGCAAGACAAGAAACACATCATGTTCAAAGGTGATTCGTTCGGGTAGACCAGTAGGACAAGTCTGGATGCACTTTTTCTTCACATCAATAAAATGAAACAATTTTTTTTGCACACACTAACTTCACTATGCCAAGCATCCATGATAAATTTATTTGAGTTATAAAATTTTATGCATTTTCTACCTTTTCCCGGTGAAAAATCCTAAATCACTAGCCGAACGTGACACAACGTGCGTTCGGTGTCTGAATTCCTTCAAATTTTGCATGGAGGCCCGCCATGAGCATGCCCACATCCTGGAAAAATTTGGTGTCATCTCACGCATGGAAATAAGCACACCATGTTCAGAGGTGATGGTTCGGGTAGACCAGTATGACAAGTCTGGATGCACTTTTTGTTCACATCAATAAAATGGACCAATTTTTTTGCACACACTAACTTCACTATGCCAAGCATCCATGATAAATTTCATTAGGTTCTGACATTTTATGCATTTTCTAGGGTTTTCGCAGTGAAAAACCCTAAAACACTAGTCGAACGTGACGCAACCGCGTTCGATGTCTGAATTCCTTCAAATTTTATATGAAGGCCAGCCGTGAGCATGCCCACATGCTGACAAATTTTGATGTCATTTCATGCATGGTAAGAAGCACACCATGTTCAAAGGTGGTGGTTCGGTTAGGCCGGTAGGGGAAGTCCGAATTTACCTTTTTCACATCAATAAAATGGAGCCATATTTTTCTAGGGCCTTGTATCGCCATTCCAAGGTGCTATGCAAAGTTTTTGTGATTTGAACAATTCTGCATTTTAAAATAGTGTTCGTGCTTTCAAAATTTATTTGGAATTTAAAAAATAATCTTGTGTTCTAATTTTTTCTACATAAATACAAAAAATGTTTGCGGAAATTCTAAATAAATTGGTTTCAGTTTTTCTTCTTCTTATTTTTCGACTTTTACTTGAAATTTCAAATTTTGTAGTATTTTTAAAAAAATGTTTTTGTCAAAATTTTTTTTGCTCTATTTAAAATATGTACGTGTTACGACATTATGACAATTTCGAAAGACACAAACTATTTTTGACTTATCTACAATTTTGTTAAAATGCAAATATTTGTACTTTATGAACAAAATATTAAAAGGCGAACATTTTTAAAATTTTGAGCAAAATTTAATAAGCGTGAGCATTTTTTGAAAAATATAAAAGAAATAAAAAAATAAAAAGAACGAATAGAAAAATTAAAAAAAGATAGTGATAAAAGGACCGATTCAACAATGGGCCGCCCAGCCACGAATTGAAATAGAAGAAAACAAAAAAATAAGTAAATAGTCACAAGCATTAGGATGTCCTAGTTGGTTATTGTGATCCTCCTTATACCAAGAGGTCTTGAGTTCAAATCATGTTACCTACACTCTTATTTTCTTTTAAAAACAAAGTGAAAAAACGCTAAGGACGCTATGGAAAAAAAAACGCCGCAAGAAAAAAAAAAGGGGCGCAGACAATCCTACCCTTAATTATGAAGAGGTATAGAGAGATCTAAGCCGTCAATGTGTTTAGGGGGCTTCTACCGAAGCAAAAGTGAATTTGAAATCACAAGATTATTTCTGCTAGCCAAGAATAGCAGAAGCAGAGTGACATATCATCGTGTCGGTGCAGTCATACCATCTCCTTGCGGCGTAATAGGCCACTCAATCGTCTGAGCCACGAGCCTCGGTGGCCAATTCGGTTACAAGTTCTTCCAAAGTGGCCTCAATTCTACAGGTCTAGATCATGACCAATACAAGTTGCTGCTTCCAGAAGTACTCTAGAGAAACTAAGATGAGTGGATTACATTCTTTCCACATTGCCCACGGCACCGAGACAACGAGGCTTTGGCCGCCTTAATTTGTTGGCTGCACGTGGACCACAAGGTTAGGTTACAGTGAATGAGACATTGGTGCCCCACAGATCACGGCACGATAGGCTAGTCAAGGGGTTGTGGTCATAGAAATCATACATTCTTTGTTCGCCCCTGGCTATGAACTGGTCGTTTACTACTCTCACTGGCCTTGAACTGCCAACCGGAGTTAACGGTGACGCCAGTGGAGTAGTTCAGTGCATGTCGATATCCAGAGTCAATTGTAGAGTCAATGCTGCTGCTTCAGTACTCCAGATATATTAACGAGGCTCTGGCCATCCTTCCCTGTTGCACGGGAACCACAGAACCATGGTGAATAAGACATTTTGGTCAGTAAAATGTCCAGGTCTCGAGCAGATTCCAATTTCCAAGCAACTGCTGAGCCCCTACAACAGATGAATAACTCAATTCAGTCAATTAAATGTCCAGGTCTTGAGCAGATTCCAAGCAGCTGCAGAGCCTCTACAACAGATGAATAACTCAATGTTCTTCAGTGCAATTCTGTTTCTAGTTATCGTAGTTGAAACTAATAGCATGATTCTACTAAACACTGTATCCTGCAAAGAAAGCAGAGAAATGCACCGTCTGGAAGGAACACAGATGCTTAATAGCAACAAGTGCAATTTAGTAATATCAAAAAGTGCAATTTTAACTAACAATAATCCACTAGGTTCGGAAAGGCATGAACTTCCTTTGTTGCTTCACAGTTCCTACATAATACTCCAATTTTATCTAACTGAATTTCCCTATTTATAGAAGGGGCAAAATGGACTATGCACACATTTCTGCAATAATACAACTTATGTTTCAGCAGAATGACTCACCTTGTGCAAACTACACAATGAGAGATCTGTTGTACAATAGTGTCCAGAGGGCAGAGGGGGTAGTTGTATACATCAAGTTCGTAAGTCTAGAAAGATGGATCGGTTCCCTCAAAAGGTGGAGAATATGCCTTTCAAACTATTTAACCAGTCATACTATGAAAATTTCAAATGCTAAATAAATACGATTTTGTTTCTGTTGATAGCTAAAATGAAAAATGTGAAATGCTAAACAAACGAAGCCATCTTTTTGTTGTTCCATTTGACAGCTAGAAGGTTTTGTTACATTTATTCCAATGAGAATATTCAGGATTTTGAGCTTGCAAAGCTGTGTGCAAGTGAAGAAAGCATCATCAGTCACACTGACTGCAGCCAGAGCAACAGTTCAGAACTATGTTCTCTGAACTTTGGAACATATCATACAAGTAAGATGGTTACAGCTAAGGCATGCTTGTGTTGGAAACTGTGAGGTGTCTGGTGTGACCGTGCAAAAGACTAAAGCATTCAGCAGTGTACTTCAAACGACAGGCAGGCAGGTTGATCGTTACAGTACACATGGTTTCTTGAACGACAGGCAGACATGCTTCTTTTTATGTTCAAACAATGGTTTTATTTTATTTTTCCTTTCGAACCGATCTAGTCGAGCATAGATGGTTCAACATTTCCAGCATTACACACTCAAGAAAGAAAATGTGTTAAGTTCAGGTTGAGGAGATACCAGTGCAAGCAAGCCTTTCAACATAAATGGCAACACCTTCGGACATGAACAATTTTGAAACAATACTACCATCAGGCGGACCCTAGACTGCTGCAGAAAGCTTTGCCAGCAGGATGTCCTCCATATCCTTCTCAATGTACAAGTTTAATTTCACTTGCCAATCAAACTGTAAATGCACGCACCTACAGGTTTAATTCCACTTGCCAACAAGTATGCTACTCTACTCGCAGCAGTTTCAGCTGTCCAGTTCCTGCGACTTCGAGTATCTTCACCACCAAATAGCTGAGTCAATGATGAGTACTCTGGCTCATATGAACCATTACAAAGTAAGTAGTATTGGACAAGCAGCAGCAAAGCATAACTCACTTTCAAGACAAGACAGTAGACATGCTTTTCAAACCGCAGCTGACAAGCACCTCAAACAAACAAGATTCAGTGATACATGGCACTGAAACTATCATGGCTCAATAGAAGAGCTGCCAAGCACAAACACCTAACAAGAACAAGAGACGATGAAATCCGACTTGAAATAATACTAGTGAGCTGAAATTCCCTGTGTCAGGTATTCAAAAGCATCTTGCTACATTAGAGACTTGGCTAGACTAAGACATGGTAATTGGTTGTTTTAGATAACATATAAACACTGCCGACAACATTGATGGAATGTGACAAACTCAGTGACAACTAACATCTGCAGCAGCCCTTCTTCACCTGGGGAAAACAAAAGCGCTAGTCTGTTACTAAAAAATCAAACGGTAACATCTAGGAGTATGTAACAGTGTAAGCCATGTGTACAAACTGATGATCAGCACAACAACATAAAGAAGAGCTATATAATACCCCCACCCACCCCCTAAGGGCTTGTTCAGTTCAAGAGGATTTGAAGGGGATTGAGAGGGATTAAATTCCCTACAAGCCAAAACCCCTTCCAATTCTCTTCAATCCCCTTGAGAGGAGGTTTAACCGAACAAGACCTAAAAGGGAAGAGCTATATCATATTACTGGCTTATATCTCCTCGGAATACAGATGACAACAAAATAAATCTTGTCAGGTGATGGAGTGATGATTCAGCTGATGCTTGTAGTAACAAAATTGGCTACTAATTATATTGCTTGCAACTTATAGATTATGAAACAGCTAAACCAAAGGAGAACTCTGGGCATACAACATTTGGATAATCTTCATATCATTTATGATCTAAAAAAAGAGCCATTTTTTACTTAGCATCACCACCATTGTAATTGTTTGTCTTTGCTATGAGCATGTGTGAATCCCTAAAGTCGGGTGTACAGTAGTTTGAGGTTACATGCTACCCACACTGTCCACCAAATATTTCCCAGAGTGAAAATCAAACAGTTCAAATCTCACAAACTATATTCAGAATATTTTCTAACCTGTTACCATTTCAGCACATTAGAACATCAAACCAGTCAATCACTCTGTGAATTATGCATCATTTCAGCTCCATCAAATCCACCAGCAATGAATGTGCCTAGAAGCACAAGGCAGACATTTAATAAAGTTCCAACAAAAATAAAAAATCGATATGAGAAGGCAACGGTGAGTCTATTACATAGATGAATTGACAAATATAAGAATAATATGCACTCTTGTATTTAAGTTTTATAACTCATTGCTGATACAGGTAAGAAATAAAACCACATATGTTGCTTTTTGTAAGGAATATTCATTTAAACAATATACATATACATAGCTACCTCATAATGAAGAATTTAGCTTATAAGAAAGGAATACAGGGCCTACAATTTATCTCATTTTAACTCATCACTCCTCATTTCAAGAAGACAAAATAGAAACATGGAAAACTCATAAACACTATACCGGCAAAAGTGATCTTGGGTATTCAAATTAAGTAAACAAAGCCTGATTAGAGACAACAAATGCGAAAAAAAGATGTGTTACACTAGTCACTTGCAGGAAGAAGACAACTATATTGAATGATAACAGAAAAGAAGGCCATAAGAGCATCTACAGCGGACCTTGCAAATCCGGTCCCTCAAACGCCCGCGGACGCGCCCGGCCGCGTCCGCGGACACTGACCGGTCACGCCTCGAATAAAGCTCGTTGCATCCGGACATCTCATATTTCTTCCTCAAATCCATACAAAAGCATGCAACTAAATGAACCTACGTACTATGTGAAAAGCTATCTACTCTTCGTCGGAGATGTGGACGATCTCCGTCCCCTTCGGCGGATAGATGTGCGTGCGCCGCAGGTCCACCCCCTCCGGCGCCGGCGCTGCTTCCCCCTCCGCTGCGGCTTCCTCGGCCTCGATCTCGGCCTCCAGCTCGTCGAAGAGGGCGTCTCCTTCCGCCCGCCTCTGTCGGATGAGCCGGCGGTTGGCCTCCACCTCGGCCTCATCCCGGATGGAATCCAGGATGGCCTGCTGCTCCGCCATCTCGTCCGATTGGGCAATGACGAACTCCGCCTCCGCCTCCGCCATGGTCAAGCCAGGAGCCTCCTACTTCGGCTCCTCCTCCTCCATTGCCTCCGGCTCCTCATCCTCCGGCAGCTCCTCCTCCTCCACCTCCTCCTCCATCTCCGGTGAGTCCGGAGGGAGACCCGCAGCGATGCGGGCGGCGCGGCGAGCGTGGTACTCCTCCTCGATTTGTCGGCGCCACTCCGGTGCCAGCTGCGCGTAGGTGGTGATGAGCCGGCGGACCATCCTGACGGAGAGGGAACAGCGAGAGGAGGCGGAAGGGCTCGGCTGGCGGCGGAGAGAGGGAGGAGGCGGATGTGTTAGGGCTGGGGGGCGCCGGACGGCTTAAATAGCCGTCCCCGACCTCGGGCGGGGAGGCTGAGCGGCGCCACACGGCGTTCACACCGCCGCGACGGTCGAGGCGCCCGTCGGACCATCGGGTTTCCCGGCAAGTCCGTGTGGGGCCACGCCGTCAGTCCGACGTGGCAGGCGTGCCCGGGCGCGTCTGGGCGCCCTCATAACCGCCTCATAACCGCCACAGATAGAATTATTTCATCACTATCCTCAGAGGAATCCCATTATAGTTCCCACGACTGCTCTCTCTCCATGAATCAGTTTAGGGAGACCAAGAATTGTACGCATGTCAATGGTCTTCCAAAGCACCCATGTGGCAACACCATAGCAATTGATATTCATCTGCCACATTTGTAAGTGAGGGCAAGACAATATGGCGAAGCCAACCGCACCACCCTCAACCTGGATGATCCGATGGCTGCCACATGGTAAACGATTATCTATATCGGGAGGCTCACTGATCACAGCTAGGCTCTGATCATCCAAATCAAACTTAAGCATGCCATCCCTTATAGATTCCAACAACCAGTAAAGTGCATTACCAACAAGCAACCCAGAGATACCTTCGTCAAAAAGGTCGCACATAACGGTTCCTGAAATGGTATCACCCCATACGCCAGTCTCCGAAGAGTAAACATAGACGATAGGTGGACCATACACTCCGGTATCAGCGACCAACACCACTTTGAAGGGGCTCGAGTGGCAGCTTCCGTGCACGTGGTCATGGTCGACGGAAGCGCAGAGCACAGCCCCGTTGAAGCGTCTTTCCAAGAAATCCGGCGGAAGGGCTATGCGGCGCTGCTCGCCGGTGATGGGGGCGGACACGATGACATCCTCTGGCCGATTGCACGTGAAGGTGAGGACGGGACCGTGGCGGCAATCAAGCAACTGGAGCTGGTAATTACTGCTGTCGCGGAGATGTAGGTTGAAACGGGTGGGAGGGATCCGGTCGGGACGGTCCAAGATGGGGGTGAAGACGAAATCATCCTTGCCTTGGTGGAAGGCGCCGAGGAGGGGCGGCTTCCGGTGGTGGAGGAACTTGGGGTCGGTGGCGGCGCATCGCGACTGCTTGCAGACGGCGGAGGCCCGGAGGAGCGAGGAGGGCTGCGGCGGAAGGCGGAGGAGGATCTCCCTCAAGAGGTCGTCTCCTTGGATCGGCGAGGCCACCGCCACTGGGGAGATTCCGCGGCGGCAGCTCACCCCAGCGCCCTCGCCAGTCGCGCGGATCTGGGCACGGGGGCGAGCCACTCCGGCTCCCTCCTAGCTCCCCAGAACCTGGGGATGACGGCGAGCCACTCCGGCTCCCTCCTGGCTCCCCAGAACCTGGGGATGACGGCGAGCCACTCCGACGGCCTCCTCACTCACGTGGCCGCCGTTCTCGCTCTCTTTCATTTGGGCGGGAGTTAATTGCATGGACATACCACATTTGTGCACCATGTAACAGTACCACCATCTCTGCATGTCGCAGTTCAGTACCACCACTCGGCCTAATCGTTACAAAATGGGCTGACAGCCTTATAAGCATGTATTGACCGCGTATCTGACATGCCGGGCCCACCAGTCAGGCGCCACGCTGGCCAATTGGTGCATGCCGGTGCGCTGACTGGGACGAGGCTGGCACGGGCGGACTTAACCGGCTCAGTCGAATCAAGCCGGCCCCCCCTCTCCCCCGACGAGTCCATTCTCTCCTCCTCCTCGAGCTCTCTTCCTCCCCCCTCCGATTCGCCGTCGTCCGCCCCCACGGCCGCCGCCGTCATCGTTGCACCATGGTGTACGAGGATGAGAGCAGCAACGACCTCTCTAGCCTGTACATCAGCTCCTCCGACGATGGCATGCAGTACCAGGTGAGTTGATGAACTAGGGTTAGGGTTAGTGTTCTTGGTCGATTTCTGATTTTTTTTCGGGGGATTGTTGCTCCTTTAGGTCCCTTCTAACATTGATGGCCAGGACTACATGGGCGTTGAGACAGAACCTTTGGTTCCTTGCGAGCAGCATGGTCTGGCAGCTGAGAGGCGTGTGGCATTTGAAGGATTTGAGACATGCAGGAGGTTCTTACTGTGTCCTAATAAGGTCAGATGCTAAACAATAGCTTTAACCTTTTGTATTTAGAACTATAGAAAGCACATGGTCCAGTCCATATTTAATGTTGGAGTACTTGGCAGATCTGTTGGTCAATTTTTAGCATATCCACTTTGTGTGATTGTTTAATTAGGCATCATCTGAGTGTGTACTTGTTTAATTAGCTAGTTGGTGATGCTTTCCAAGTATATTTAATTACTGTAGTACATGTTTATTTTATAGCTAAATGATTGTTCATTGTTTGCAGTGCACATGTTCATTGATTAATGAACCTGATTATATAAATTCCAGCTTATTGATTGTTTGCTTGGGTAGCTCACTGGTGTGATGTTCATAGTTCATTTGTTAATTCCAGCAAAGTGATTGTACTTTTTACTTATAATTAAATATGCTGTTTACATTGCAGGAATCATACAACTATGGTTTTGTTCAATGGGTTGACCCAGAGTGGCCTCCTACACTGCAGAATGCTTTGTTGAAGCTATGGGAGATGTATGAAGACAGCAAGAGTGAAAGGAGGAAGGATAACCTTGAGAGTTCACTCACTATTCACCATTTGACAGAGGAGAAAAACAAGCTGGAGGCCAACTATGACAAATTGGTTGAAGATGTCCATGACCTATTCAATGCCCAAGAGGAAAGGATGGTTGATTTCAGCTATTTGAATGCTAAGGTAAAGGGTGATGAGGTTACCAACTCAGTTGTCTCTGATCTGAAGACAGAGATGGAGAAGAAAGATGCAGAGATATTCAAGCAGCAAGAGAAGTACAAAGTGCTGATGAACCTGGCAGAAGCTCAAGGCAATGTCATCAGGAACCTTAAGCTCAACCATTTGAAAGAGAAGCAGCAGCTGTGTGAATCTAGTATGAAATTGCAGTTGCAGGTTGATGAACTAAACAAGTCCCAGGAAAAGCTCACCCAAGAGAACTCAAGTTTGAAACTTCACATTGGTGATTTGAAGAAGGGGCATGAGTAGCTCACTGCAGGCAGGGCTGAACTGAAACTTCACATTGTTGAATTGCTAAGGGCAGAGGAGAGGAACAGCCAGAAGCTGAAGGGGATCCAGCATATCTTGGCAGAATGAAGAAGATGTAGAGCTAAGGGCAGATGAGAGCAACATCCAGAAGCTGAAGGGGATCCAACCATTCCTTTTGTGAAGTGTGTTGTTGTTTAGAAGTAGTATATGTACCCTATGGCTGTGTACTAGTGACCTAAGTTTGAATTATGTAAGAATCTATTAAGTATGTTGCTGGAATCTATTAAGTATGTTGCTGGAATCTATTAAATATGTTGCTGAGAACCCCTAAAAATAGAAATCCATCCATTTAGGGTCTCTCGATACCGAGAACCCCTAAAAATAGAAATCCATCCATTTAGGGTCTCTCGATGCCGAGAACCCCTAAAAATAGAAATCCATCCATTTAGGGTCTCTCGATGCCGAGAACCCCTAAAAATAGAAATCCATCCATTTAGGGTCTCTCGATGCCGAGAACCCCTAAAAATAGAAATCCATCCATTTAGGGTCTCTCGATGCCGAGAAGCCCTAAAAATAGAAATCCATCCATTTAGGGTCTCTCGATGCCGAGAACCCCTAAAAATAGAATCCATCCATTTAGGGTCTCTCGATGCCGAGAACTCCTAAAAATAGAAATCCATCCATTTAGGGTCTCTCGATGCCGAGAACCCCTAAAAATAGAAATCCATCCATTTAGGGTTAAAAACATGACAGAAGACTTACTACACATCACATCATTTGAACCATAGTAAACACATGTCATACCAGAGATGTGATCATAATAAGGTTCAAAAGCATACATAGTGCCAGGGTTCAGTAGCACACATAGATGTTCATTACACAGTAGGGTTCAGTACCCAACAACAGTAGGGTTCACAAACAAGTACTCATAGAACTAATTCTACTCATATGTTTCCACTGGCAGTAAAAAAAGGCATCCATCCAGAATGGTTTCTTGGGCCACTAGCAGTAGGAGGAGCACCAGAAGTTGAAGCACCAGAGGTTGAAGCTCTTGGGGCAGAGAATGGTCTTTGAGAGCTTGTAGCAGAACTTCTACCCCTAGCATATCTACCAGCTGGCTGTGATCTTGCAGGTTGGGGCTGTGATCTTGCAGCAGGCTTTGATCTTGCAGCTTGGGGCTGTGATCCTGCAGCTCGGGGCTGTAATCCTGCAGCTAGAGGTGAGCTTGAAGATGGGGTATGTGTTCTTGTAGGTGCCTTGAAATCAAACAAGTAAACCTTGTAGTTATTCATACTCAAGCATGATAGTTACTAAAGAATACATAAATAAATAAATAAAACACAATGGGAAGGGGATTACCACATGCTTATTTTTCCTCATTGCCAAATCTGGTTTCAAAGGTTTCTTGCAGTTGGTGTACCTATGGCCTTGGAGCCCACAATTACCACATGTTATAGTGGCCATTCTAGAAGTGTCCTTTGGCTTTGGAACTTCAAACCTGCCCTTAATCCTCTTTACTTTCTTCCTTCCTCTCTTCACATGGAAGTCAGGTGGTTCTATGTCTGGTCCAGGAGTCTTTGTCCAATCATGTTCACCAAGAACAGGGTATATCATGGGTTCATATGATGCCAGGTACATAGGTTTTTTGAAGAATTTTGAAACATAGTCCTCTGGAAACCTTTTTGCCTTATTAATTGCTGATATAGCATGGTTGCATGGTATGCCAGACAAGTCCCACTTTCTGCAACCACATGTGTACTGTTCCAGGTTAACTTCATGTGTTTGCTGGCCACTTGTCACTTGCCATAGATTAACACCAGCTTGAATTGGTTTGCAAAATCTGGCCCTCTTCTTTTCCACCTCTAACTTCTCAGCGTAATGAGGTGTGATCTCCCACATAGCTGCTTTTCCTCTCTCTCTATTCCTATGCCACCTCACCATCTGCTTGTCCTTAATACCATCAACCATAGTCCTAATAGGTTTTTTCCTAAAATCTAAGATGTACTTATTGAACACCTCTGACAAGTTGTTAACAACCAAGTCTGTCTTGCAGTTAGTGTCAAATGCATGTCTAGCCAATGTGTGTTTTGGTATTCCACTCAACCACTTCCAAGCTTCCTCACTCTCCATTTTTCAGATCATTCATAGCAATGTTAAACTTGTGTTGGTTATAAGAATAGCTGGCATTATCCATACATTTCTTCAGATCTTCCCCCCTAAACCCAGCATTTTGGAAATTTGCATACAGGTGTCTAAGGCAAAATCTTTGATGGCAGTTTGGAAAAACTTGATTTACTGCATTTAGTAGCCCCTGTTCAAATAATATAACATACTAAGCTACTGCAGTATTGATGGTTTAACATAAATATAAACAGGGACATGCATGCATACCTTCTGTCTATCAGACATGATTGTGTAAGGGCCATATTTCCCAAATTCACCTCCAATACATATCTTCAGCTGGTGTAGAAACCAACACCAATTTGATGTGTCCTCCTGTCCAACTATAGCAAATGCCAATGGAAATATGTTGTTATTTCCATCTCTCCCAGTGGCAGCTAGGATTTGAGCACCAGTATTCAGCTTAATAAAGCAACCATCAACACCTAATTTTACAAGAAAGCAACATTTAAAGTCAACATCTATCATTCACAAGGTGTGATCTACAAACATTCTATATAAATGAAATAAACATGTTACTAACCAATGAATGGCCTACATCCATTGAGAAATCCCTCTCTTGCTCCATTTATGCAGAAGAACATAGCATGAAACCTTGGCCCAGGATGTGGCCTTTTTGATGTAGGTTTTGGATTTACTGTTGTCACAACAACTCTACTTCCAGGGTTTGTGTCCATGATGGTTTGAGCATAGTCCCTCAGCCTGGGATACTGCTTCTTGTGCTCTCCTAATACAGCTTCCACAACAAGGTTCTTGGCCCTATAGGCCATGTGCCTGGGCACATCAACACCATACTTCTCCTGGCAATTGTCAATTATAGTTGCTATACTGGTGCTTGGATCAAATCTGAACAGTGACTCGTAGGTCTTTGCAAGCCACTTAGCACTAACCCTTGATGACTCTGTACTGCTAGGACAAGTGTGCTGCAGCCTCATCTTCTTAATAGAAAATGTCTTTTCCCCTTTGATCACTGCAGCAACTATGCAGAACTGGCACTTCTCATTTTTGCAACATGCAATTATCCTTTTGTCTGAGTTTTTGTGGTACCTGAAATTCCTTGCCTGTGTAATGTGCAAGCTCAACAATGCTTCTCTGAATTGCTGCTGATTCTTAAAGCACATGTACATACACAACTACTGATGTGGTTGATCAAGTTTTTCATTGTACCATATCCTAGGTTTTATTTTCTTGGCCCTACTTTTCTTGCATTTTTAGGACAAATGTTGGTTCCTCATATCCATCATCCTCACAGTCAAATAACAGCCCATGTGTTGGAAATATGCCCTAGAGGCAATAATAAAATGGTTATTATTATATTTCCTTGTTCATGATAATTGTTTATTATCCATGCTATAATTGTATTGATTGGAAACTCAAATACATGTGTGGGTACATAGACAACACTGTGTCCTTAGTAAGCCTCTAGTTAACTAACTCGTTGATCAAAGGATGGTAAAAGGTTTCCTGGCCATGGACATGAGATGTCATTTGATAACGGGATCACATCATTAGGAGAATGATGTGATGGACAAGACCCAAACTATAAACATAGCATTTGATCGTGTCAGTTTATTGCTATTGTTTTCTGCATGTCAAGTATCTGTTCCTATGACCATGAGATCATGCAACTCACTGACACCGGAGGAATACCTTGTGTGTATCAAACGTCGCAACGTAACTGGGTGACTATAAAGATGCTCTACAGGTATCTCCAAAGGTGTCCGTTGAGTTGGCATGGATCAAGACTGGGATTTGTTACTCCGTGTGACGGAGAGGTATCTCAGGGCCCACTCGGTAATACAACATCACTATAAGCCTTGCAAGCAAAGTGACTAAGGTGTTAGCCACGGGATCTTGTATTACGGAACGAGTAAAGAGACTTGGCGGTAACGAGATTGAACTAGGTATAGAGATACCGACGATCGAATCTCGGGCAAGTAACATACAGCAGAACAAAGGGAACAACATACGGGATTAATTGAATCCTTGACATAGAGGTTCGACCGATATAGATCTTCGTATAATATGTAGGAACCAATATGGGCATCCAGGTCCCGCTATTGGTTATTGACCGTAGAGGTGTCTCGGTCATGTCTACATAGTTCTCGAACCCGCAGGGTCTACACACTTAACGTTTGGTGACGATTGGTATAGTTGAGTTATTGTGTTGGTGACCGAAGGTTGTTTGGAGTCTCGGATAAGATCCCGGACATGACGAGGATCTCCGGAAGAGTCCGGAGGTAAAGATTGATATATGTGATAATAGTGTTTTGATCTCCGGAAGGGTTCCGGAATTCACCGGAAGGGGTTCCGGATGTTCACCGAAGTGTTCGGGTGCAGCAACACTTTATATGGGCCAAAGGGGTATAGCCCACGAGGTATTGGAAAGTGCAAAAGGGAGTTTTGCTGCTGCCTTAAGCAGTAAGGCAGTACTGCCGCTTAAGCGGTACTACCGCTTGTGTGAAGCGGTACTACCGCTCAAGCGGTACTACCGCTTGTGTGAAGCGGTACTACCGCTTGTGCGCGGTGCGGCAGGGATCCGAGTTGGACTCTTTCCTTGCGGGCCAAACCGACCTTGTGCGGGCAAAACCGACCTTGTGGAGGCTTTTTGTCCAAGTTTAGACCCCAGGGCTCAACATATAAATAGAGGGGCAGGGCTAGCACACGGGACACATCAGGATTTCCCAAGCCGTGTGCCGGCAACCCTAGCCCTCTAGTTCCTCCGTCATAATCTCCGTAGTGCTTGGCGAAGCCCTGCAGAGATTGTTCATCACCACCATCACCATGCCGTCGTGCTGCTGGAACTCATCTACTACTTCACCATCGCTCGCTGGATCGAGGAGGTGAAGACGTCATCAAGCCGAACGTGTGTTGAACGCGGAGGTGCCGTCCGTTCGGCACTAGATCAGAAGGACCGTGATCAAGATCGCGGGATGAATCATGATGGGACCGCGGGACGGATCGTGATGGAATCGCGAGACGGATCGTGATGGGATCGCGGGACGCTAGGCGATTTGAATCGCGAAGACGTTCGACTACATCAACCGCGTTTCTTAACGCTTCCGCTTAGCGATCTACAAGGGTATGTAGATACAATCTCTCTCTCGTAGATGCTCATCACCATGGATAGGTCTTGCGTGTGCGTAGGAAAATTTTTGTTTCCCATGCAACGTTCTCCAACAGTGGCATCTGAGCTAGGTCTATGCGTAGATGAGATCTCGAATAGAACACAAAGGAGTTGTGGGCGTGGGTGTATACATATTGCTTGCCGTTACTAGTTGATACTTGATTCAGCGGTATTGTGAGATGAAGCGGCCTGGACCGACATTACGCATACGCTTACGCGAGACTGGTTTCACCGCTGCGTGCACTAGTTGCATAAAGGTGACTGGCGGGTGTCTGTCTCTCTCACTTTAGTTGAATCGGTTCAATGAAGAGGGTTCTTTTAGAAGATCAAAAAGCAATCACTACACCACGTTGTGGTTTTGCGTAGGTAAGAATCGTTCTTGCTAGATACCCGTAGCAGCCACGTAAAACTTGCAACAACAAATTAGAGGACGTCTAACTTGTTTTTGCAGGGTATGTTGTGATGTGATATGGCCAATTTCATGATGAGATATATGTGATGTATGAGATGATCATGTGTTGTATAGAATATCACGACTTGCATGTCGATGAGTACGGCAACTGGCAGGAGCCATAGAGTTGTCTTTAATTATTTTCGCTGTTTTGCTTTACTTTATCGCTATGAGTTAGCAATAGTCGTGGAAGCAACAGTCGGCGAGACAACCTCATGGCGACACGTTGATGGAGATCAAGATGATGGAGATCATGGTGTCATGCCGGTGACGATGGAGATCATGCCGGTGCTTTGGAGATGGAGATCAAAAGCACAAGTTCATGGCCATATCATGTCACTTATGATTTGCATGTGATGTTAATCCTTTTATGCATCTTATTTTGCTTAGGATGACGGTAGCATTATAAGGTGATCCCTCACTTAAATTTCAAGATAAAATTGTGTTCTCCCCGAGTGTGCACCGTTGCGAAAGTTCGTCGTTTCGAGACACCACGTGATGATCGGGTGTGATAGACTCTACGTTCGCATACAACGGGTGCAAGCCAGTGTTGCACATGCGGAACACTCGGGTTATACTTGACGAGCCTAGCATGTACAGACATGGCCTCGGAACACAAGAGACCGAAAGGTCGAACATGAGTCATATAGTAGATATGATCAACATGGAGATGTTCACCATTGAAACCACCTCAACTCACGTGATGGTCGGACTTGAGTTGGTGGATTTGGATCATGTGACACTCGAATGACCGGAGGGATGTCAATTTGAGTGGGAGTTTTTAAGTAATATGATTAACTAAACTCATTATCATGAACATAGTCAAAATGTCTTTGCAAATTATGTTGTAGATCACTAGCTCGCGCTGTAGCTCCCTTGAATTTTTATTTATGTTCCTAGAGAAATAGAGTTGAAAGATGATGGTAGCAATAATGCGGACTGGGTCCGTGATCTGAGGATTGTCCTCATTGCTGCACAGAAGGCTTATGTCCTTAATGCACCACTCGGTGCGCCACCCCCTCTGACGTCGTCTGTAGATGTTGTGAACGTCTGACAGGCACGTTTTGATGACTACTTGATAGTTCAGTGCGTCATGCATTACGGCTTAGAATTGAGGCTCCAAAAACGTTTTGAACGTCACGGAACATATGAGATGTTCTAAGAGCTGAAATTGTGATCTTAGGCTCGTGCCCGTGTTGAGAGGTATGAGACCTCCAACAAGATTCTTTGCCTGCAAGATGAAGGAGAATAGCTCAATCGTTGAGCATATACTCAGATTGTCTGGGTGCTACAATCGCTTGAATCGAGTGGGAGTTGATCTTCCAGATAAGATAGTGATTGATATAGTTCTCCAAGTCACTGTCACTAAGCTACTAGAGCTTCGTGATGAACTATAAAATGCCAGGGATAGAAATAATGATCCCTGATCTATTCGCAATGTTTGACACCGCGAAGGTAGAAATCAAGAAGGAGCATCAAGTGTTGACGGTTAGTAAAACCACTAGTTTCGAGAAGGGCAAGGGCAAGAAGGGATACTTCATGGATGGCAAGCCAGTTGCTGCTCCAGTAAAGAAACCCAAGGTTGAACCCAAACCCGAGAGTAAGTGCTTCTATTATGAGGAGAACGGTCGCTGAAGCGGAACACCCCTGGATACTTGGTAGATAAGAAGGCTGGCAACGTCGACAGAAGTATATTTGATATACTTGTTATTGATGTGTACCTTACTAGTGCTCCTAGTAGCACCTGGGTATTGGATACCGGTTCGGTTGCTAAATGTTAGTAACTCGAAATAAAAGCTACGGAATAAAAGGAGACTAGATAAGGGTGAGGTGACGATGAGTGTTGGAAATGTTTCCAAGGTTGATGTGATCACCATCGCACGCTCTCTCTACTTTCGAGATTAGTGATGAACCTAAATAAATGTTATTTGGTGTTTGCGTTGAGCATGAACGTGATTAGATCATGTTTATTGCAATACGGTTATTCATTTAAGTTAGAGAATAATGGTTATTCTGTTTACATGAATAATACCTTTAATGGTCATGCACCCAATGAGAATGGTTTATTGAATCTTGATCATAGTGATACACATGTTCATAATATTGATGCCAAAAGATACAAAGTTAATAATGATAGTACCACATACTTGTGGCACTGCCGCTAAATGTCATATTGGTGTAAAACGCATGAAGAAACTCCATGCTGATGGATCTTTGGACTCATTCGATTTCGAATCAGTTGAGACATGCAGACCATGCCTCAAGGGCAAGATGACTAAAACCCTGTTTTCCGGCTTGATGGAACGGGCAATTGACTTATTGGAAATGATACATGTTGATGTATACGGTCCAATGAGTGTTGTAGCGTGCGGTGGATATCATTATTTTCCTACCTTCACTGATGATTTGAGTAGATATGAGGATATTTACTTAATGAAACACAAGTCTGAAACATTTGAAAAGTTCAAACAAATTCAGAGTGAAGTTTGAGATCATCGTGACAAGAAGATAAAATATCTACGATATGATCGTAGAGGTAAATATCTGAGTTATGAGTTTGGTATACAACTTAAGACAATGTGAAAGTTGTTTCACAACTCACGCCACCTGGAACACCATAGTGTGATGGTGTGTCCGAACGTCGTAGTCGTGCTCTATTGGATATGGTGCGTACTATGATGTCTCTTATCGATTTGCCACTATCGTTTTGGGGTTATGCATTAGAGACAACTACATTCACTTTAAAAGGGGGCACCATCTAAATCCGTTGAGATGACACCGTATGAATTTTGGTTTGGTAGAAACCTAAGCTGCCATTTCTTAATGTTTGGGGCTGCGACGCTTATGTGGAAAAGGTTTTCAACCTGATAAGCTCGAACCCAAAGCGGACAAGGGCATCTTCATAGAATACCCTAACATGACAGTTGGGTAAACCTTCTATCTCAGATCCAAGCACAAAGTGTTTATTGCTAAAATGGGTCCTTTCTCGAGAAAGAGTTTCTCTCGAAAGAATTGAGTGGGAGGAAGATAGAACTTGATGAGGTTGTTGAACCTTTGTTTCAACCAGAGAGTAGCGCAGCGCAGAAAGTTGTTTCTGTGCAGCCTACGTTAGTTGAACAGGAAGTTAATGATGATGATCATGAAGCTTCGGATCAAGTTACTATCGAACCTCGTAGGTCGACAAGGACGCGTACTACTCCTGAGTGGTACGGAAACCTTGTCTTAGAAGTCATGTTGTTGGACAACGATGAACCTACGAGCTATGGAGAAGCGATGATGGGCCCGGATTCCGAGAAATGGTTAGAGGCCATGAAATCCGAGATGGGATCCATGTAAGAAAACAAAGTATGGGCTTTGGAAGTATTACCTGAAGGGCGAAAGGCCATTCAGAACAAATGGATCTTTAAAAGGAAGACGGACGCAGACGGTGATGTCACCATCTATAAAGCTCGACTTGTGGCAAAGGGTTTTTCACAAGTTCAAGGAGTTGACTACGATGAGACTTTCTCACCCGTAGCGATGCTAAAGTCTGTTGGAATTATGTTAGCAGTTGCTGCATTTTTCGATTATGAAATCTAGCAGATGGATGTCAAAACAGAGTTTCCTTAACGGTTTCCGTGAGGAAAGGTTGTATGTGATACAACCAGAAGGTTTTGTCAGTCCTAAGGATGCTAAAATGTATGCAAGTTCCAGCAATCCTTCTATGGACTGGAGCAAGCATCTCGGAGTTGGAATATACGCTTTGATGAGGTGATCAAAGTTTTTGAGTCTATACAAAGTTTATGAGAAACTTGTATTTACAATAAAGTGAGTGGGAGCACTATAGAATTTCTGATAACTATATGTGGATGACATATTGTTGATCGGAAATGATGTAGAATTTCTGGAAAGCATAAAGGGTTGTTTGAAAAGGAGTTTTTCAAAGGAAAACCTGGAATGAAGCTACTTAAATGTTGGGCGTCAGGATCTATAGAGATAGATCAAGACGTTTGGTAAAACTTTCAATGAGTACATACCTTGACAAGATTTTGAAAGAGTTCAAAATGGATCAGTCAAAGAAAGAGTTCTTGCCTGATTTGTAAGGTGTGGAGTTGAGTGAGACTCAAAGCTCGACCACGGCAGAAGAAAGAGAAAGGACGAAGGTCGTCCCCTATGCCTTATCCATAGGCTCTGTATAGTATGCCATGCTGTGTACCGCACCTAGTGTGTGCCTTGCCATGAGTCTGTCAAGGGGTACAAGAGTGGTCCAGGAGTGGATCACTGGACAGCGGTCAAGATTATCCTTGGTAACTAGAGGACTACGGAAATATTTCTCGATTATGGAGGTGATAAAGAGTTCATCGTAAAGGGTTACGTCGATGCAAGCTTTGACACCTATCCGGACGACTCTGAGTAGCAGTCAGGATACTTATAGTGGAGCAACCATTTGGAATAGCTCCAAGTGGAGCATGGTAGCATCTGCAGTATGACATATTGATTTGCAAAGAACACACGGATCTGAATGTTGCAGACCGTTGACTAAAGACCTCTCTCACATGCAAAGCATGATCGAACCCCAGGACTCATTGGGTGTTAACAATGTAAATCACATGGTGATGTGAGCTAGATTATTGACTCTAGTGCAAGTGGGAGACTGTTGGAAATATGCCCTAGAGGCAATAATAAAATGGTTATTATTATATTTCCTTGTTCATGATAATTGTTTATTATCCATGCTATAATTGTATTGATTGGAAACTCAAATACATGTGTGGGTACATAGACAACACTGTGTCCTTAGTAAGCCTCTAGTTAACTAACTCGTTGATCAAAGGATGGTAAAAGGTTTCCTGGCCATGGACATGAGATGTCATTTGATAACGGGATCACATCATTAGGAGAATGATGTGATGGACAAGACCCAAACTATAAACATAGCATTTGATCGTGTCAGTTTATTGCTATTGTTTTCTGCATGTCAAGTATCTGTTCCTATGACCATGAGATCATGCAACTCACTGACACCGGAGGAATACCTTGTGTGTATCAAACGTCGCAACGTAACTGGGTGACTATAAAGATGCTCTACAGGTATCTCCAAAGGTGTCCGTTGAGTTGGCATGGATCAAGACTGGGATTTGTTACTCCGTGTGACGGAGAGGTATCTCAGGGCCCACTCGGTAATACAACATCACTATAAGCCTTGCAAGCAATGTGACTAAGGTGTTAGCCACGGGATCTTGTATTACGGAACGAGTAAAGAGACTTGGCGGTAACGAGATTGAACTAGGTATAGAGATACCGACGATCGAATCTCGGGCAAGTAACATACCGAAGAACAAAGGGAACAGCATACGGGATTAATTGAATCCTTGACATAGAGGTTTGACCGATATAGATCTTCGTAGAATATGTAGGAACCAATATGGGCATCCAGGTCCCGCTATTGGTTATTGACCGTAGAGGTGTCTCGGTCATGTCTACATAGTTCTCGAACCCGCAGGGTCTACACACTTAACGTTTGGTGACGATTGGTATAGTTGAGTTATTGTGTTGGTGACCGAAGGTTGTTCGGAGTCTCGGATAGGATCCCGGACATGACGAGGATCTCCGGAAGAGTCCTGAGGTAAAGATTGATATATGTGATAACAGTGTTTTGATCTCTGGAAGGGTTCCGGAATTCACCGGAAGGGGTTCCGGATGTTCACCGAAGTGTTCGGGTGCAGCAACACTTTATATGCGCCAAAGGGGTATAGCCCACGAGGTATTGGAAAGTGCAAAAGGGAGTTTTGCTGCTGCCTTAAGCAGTAAGGCAGTACTGCCGCTTAAGCGGTACTACCGCTTGTGTGAAGCGGTACTACCGCTCAAGCGGTACTACCGCTTGTGTGAAGCGGTACTACCGCTTGTGCGCGGTGCGGCAGGGATCCGAGTTGGACTCTTTCCTTGCGGGCCAAACCGACCTTGTGCGGGCAAAACCGACCTTGTGGAGGCTTTTTGTCCAAGTTTAGACCCCAGGGCTCAACATATAAATAGAGGGGCAGGGCTAGCACACGGGACACATCAGGATTTCCCAAGCCGTGTGCCGGCAACCCTAGCCCTCTAGTTCCTCCGTCATAATCTCTGTAGTGCTTGGCGAAGCCCTGCAGAGATTGTTCCTCACCACCATCACCACGCCGTCGTGCTGCTGGAACTCATCTACTACTTCACCATCGCTCGCTGGATCGAGGAGGTGAAGACGTCATCAAGCCGAACGTGTGTTGAACGCGGAGGTGCCGTCCGTTCGGCACTAGATCAGAAGGACCGTGATCAAGATCGCGGGACGAATCATGATGGGACCGCGGGACGGATCGTGATGGAATCGCGAGACGGATCGTGATGGGATCGCGGGACGCTCGGCGATTTGAATCGCGAAGACGTTCGACTACATCAACCGCGTTTCTTAACGCTTCCGCTTAGCGATCTACAAGGGTATGTAGATACAATCTCTCTCTCGTAGATGCTCATCACCATGGATAGGTCTTGCGTGTGCGTAGGAAAAATTTTGTTTCCCATGCAACGTTCTCCAACACCATGATCTTCCTCATCTGAAGAAGGAATGAAATCAGGTTGCACCACCTCTAAAACACTAGAGTGTGACCTGGTTGTGGGACCTCTCCTAACTGGTAGCTTCTGTCTCTTCCTTGCAGGTTGGTGCATGGGTGGTTCTTCTGCTGAAACACAATTCACCTCCTCCTCCTCCTCCTCCTCCTCCTCCTCCTCCTCCTCAAACAAATCCTCAACATCAGTGTCTCCCTCATAATGTAAGTGCTCCTCTTCTGATTCTTCATCTTCATCTTCATCTTCATCTTCTGCATCAGGAATATTATAATTCTCCAAGCTGAAAGGGTTTTTATCACTATTATATGCATTCTCCTCATCAGTACTATTATATCCCTCCTGCTCCTCTTCCTCAAACACAACTTTCAGCTTCCCCTTGGTGACATTTCTACTCTCTTGTGTGCACATAGCAGCATGTTGAGTAGGTTGCATACTACTACTGCTGCTGCCCTGACTGTGAAAAACTACACCATTATCATCAACAGCAAGAATACCTGGATCACTGAGATCATACACATATCCTGAACTGACAGGTGTTGTTGCCCTCACTAACAAATTCAGCACTAATGAATCCTGATACCGCTTCTTTAGTTGTTGCAATTTGATGTTTCTGTCAATCAGTTCAAGTCCATGCTCTCTGTCAGCTCCTGCAGAAGTATTCTTCATGTGGTACAGTTCATCATTGAAATTAAATCCCACTACTGTCAACAATGCATACATATTCAGAAATGTGACATCTGAGCTGCAAATCTTCCTATCCAAATTATGCCCAACATCAAAGTGAATCCTAACATCCCATATAGCATCATCTAAGCTACAAGCCACAGCAAAATTGAAAATTTTCACTCATTTATAACACAAACCATAGATCTCTGATTTGAACATCACAGAATCAAAAATGGGAGGGACTGACATTACTCCACCTACTCCACTGGTCCAGTGATGGCTTGTGGTGGGGTTGGCCAACCACATCTCGGCTAGTCACACCAGTTGCTCCATGGACAGGGGCGCCTCCTCCTCCTCTTCCTCGTCGCCAGTGTCATAAGACGAACTGGAGCCGTCAAGCCCCACGTGGTCATCGATGCCGAGGCCAGGAAGGTCGCCGTAGCCGCCCACGACACCGTCGCCGCCGAGGGTCGGCGCGGCCATCGCCTGAGATCTGCGGGGAGAGAGGATGGGGGAGAGGAGAGGGGAGAGGAGGGAAGAACTGGAGCTAGGGTTCGTCGGGGGAGAGGGGGGGGGGGCTCGATTCGACCGAGCCGGTTAAGTCCGACCGCGCCAGCCTCGTCCCAGTCAGCGCACTGGCACTCGCCGATTGGCTAGCGTGGCACCTGACTGGTGGGCCCGGCATGTCATATACGCGGTCAATACATGCTTATACGGCTGTCAGCCCATTTTGTAACGATTAGGCCGAGTGGTGGTACTGAACTACGACATGCAGAGATGGTGGTACTGACTCGTTACATGGTGCACAAATGTGGTATGTCCATGCAATTAACTCTTTGGGTGGCGGCGGCAAGACCTGGCTCGCCACACAGGGAGCGGAGTGGTGGGAGTAGCAGTGACTGGCAGTGAGTCCACTCCTCCCGTGGTGGGCCTACCACTGGGCCTCAACTGACAAAGTGGTGGTGTTGGCCCGTGAGTTTTCTTTTTTGACGTTTTTCCCCTTTGCTTTAGGAAAGAATGTTCTTCTTTCGGTCAAAGCAAAACTTACTGATCCCACAATACACAACCAAGCAAGAAAGCAGAGGAGAAAGAAAGAAAGTAATACTCCCCCGTCTCAAAATAAGTGACTCAAAAATGACTCAACTTTATATTAAAGTTAGTACAAACATGAGTCATTTTTGAGTCACTTAATTTGGGACGGAGGAGTATTACCGAGGTCAAAGCAAGACTTATCTATCCTAACTATACTAAGAAAGCATCTCAAATACACACACACACACACACAATATATATATATACACACACACGCGTGCGCACACACACACACAATATATACTTATTCTTCACCCCAGCCAACTCACGCATTGGGTCGGACCAGCTTTCATGCGGTGTAAGAATAAAATGGTTGGGAGGTAATCTTACCTTTCCTTAGAAATGGTCGTACGCTTGTATACAGCGGCTGTTGTTTGGTAAGATTTTATTGTTGGTGAAGTAAAATTACGGTCTATGACATAATTTTATTGTTGGTGAAGTAAAATTACGATCTATTACAGTATGATAAACAGAAAGCAGCTACTTTTTTGGCAGAGCATCTCGATGGCATTGACCCTAAAGAGATTAATCAGGTTAGTATATGTAATGCCCTGCAAGTGAAGTTACTTTCAATGTGCCAGATTTAGCTTACTATTCATTTATCTCTGTACAGATCCTTTGGACATATCACCATAGTAACCACTTCTCAGTGTACTGCGTCAACTTGGAACACATCCGCATTGATGTTCTGGATTCGATTGACTGGTCTGAGAGAGGTAGCTCATTTGAAGAACGAAATTTTCCGTGGGGTCATAGATCGATTGTACGCCTGAGCGAGGCTTTTCAAACAATTACCCGCGGAGAGTTTCAAGATTTTTCTAAATGGCCAATCTGGAGCAAGGATGTTCCTCGACAACAAGGCAATGATTGCGCCATTTTCGCTACAAAGTTCTTGCGTCACTATGATGGCGAAGTTGGTCAGCTCCGGTGTACAATTAATCTGGTATTTTCCGTCAATTCCATTTGCTCTTGGATGATGTTACTTTGTTATTATTTCGAGTTCTAATACATAATTTATATCTTGCAGGCAAACGCTAGACAGTACAGGGATGAAGTTCTCTCCTATATTCTGTTCCATGAGTTGAATGAAATCAATCCCTTACCTGACCCGTTGGAGAAGTTCAGGCAACGATAAAACTGATGTAAATTACATAGCTCGTCGTATGTTTATAACAAAAAATGATCTTTCTTTTTCTCTGTGTTGTACCAAAAATGATCTTTCTTTCTGTCTGTGTTGTAATGTACTCGGAAGTACTTGTCTATGACTGCTTGGACGCTTCTTGTTACACTCAAATGAATGTATGTTACAATGTCACATTTATGTGTTCCACCCCTGCAGCCACACGTCATGCACTCCCCAATTTTTGTGATATGAAGTTGATAACACAAACTTGTAAGGATTGACTGCGATTTCGTCCCAAACTCCCAATGTACAACCATTTAATATCATCTAAAAATTTGTGCACATAACCATAAACTCATAAATGTTCCCGTTGTTTACGAGTGAAAAATTAGATGTCCGACATACGGGTTTACAGATAATATATAATTTTCAGTTCGATGTTCATGTTTGAGATCAAAATTAGTACCTACTAGAATACTCACGAAAAACTAGGATACTCACGAAAATTCCAGTAATTCCAGAAATTTTGATGCAAGGTTTGTTTTCAGCTAGTTATGTTAAAATTCATAGTGCAAAATAAAAATTATGCTGGAGAAATTAAGAAGTAGGACAACAATTACTGTGTGTTCCCCACCAGCAACCTGGTAAAACAACAAATAAATTTGAAACAATGATCTTAGACATAATAACTTTCAAATATCTTTCAGACTACTAGGAATACACGAGTCATAATGAAAAACACAACTTAGAGTTCGCTTTCAAGTTATCTAGACATCACCAAACAGTACTAATCACTATCATCTGTTCCGCGAGATGATTCGCCATCTACCACGTCATCTTCACTCTGATCATCTTCCTCTTCTTCCACCTCATCATGTATTAAACGGCGGCGAGTTGCCGTTTCCCTTCCCCTTCCCCTGCCCCTGCCCGTCCTCCCCCTGCCCCTGCCCCTGCCTCCTCTGGTGCCACCAATCGCGAAGCTTTGTGGTTTTTCGGTGCATGACGCCTTATTGTGACCCTTCATAAGGCCACATTTGCCGCATCTTCTTGTGCACTTCTTTGGGCCGCGTGCGCCGATATGTCTTTCTCCTTCTTCTGACCTAGAACCCTTTGTTTTGGATATCGGCGGGGCTTTGAAATTAACCGTCTCATTGTCAGCAGGACCACTGCAACCTCCTTCATCAAACACGGGCATTACATCAGGAGGGAGTCCTTCGACCTGCACCCTAAGTTCCTTCAACACATCCATGACTCTTTCATATGCAACTGTTGATCTGTCCCCTGCTCTAACACAGGCGAAAGCCTCCCTGAGCATATTAAAGTGCTTCACACTAACTGTTGTCCCATCGGCTCCAACTTGGAGAGTGTCATTCCTGTCATAAGGAGGGTCAATCCGTGCATACCTTGTGTATCTTCTTAGCACATACTTGCTAGGAAACTTCTGAATCTGCTGATTTGTCATCACTATAATAAGGTGTGGGCATAGCAGTCCTGTGCAAAGTGGGATGACAAAGAATAACTTTATGTTGGTTATCCTGATAACTTTTCGCATTGACAGAATCAACAAACCACATGCTACTTACCTGTGTGCTCCCACTGCATGCACTCACATTTGTACTCTTCTTTTTCTTCATCACAAACCACTTTGAACTCATGTTGGGACCAAGAAAAAGCTGGACCATCTCTACCATACACCACAAGGAAACGACCAGCGTCCACTTTCCTGGTAAGGAAAGATGTTCCATAAACATATGCATCTTTGTATTTCTTGAATACGGCACGGGTATAGATCCTGCTCAACTGATGTTCCAGAGGGTAGTTTGTAATTGTTTCTGGACGTGCCTACATCAGCATGGATATGTCAAAGAATGAGATATATTCCGTTTTGTTTGTAGACCACCAACAATTTAACAATATAAATAACGCAGCTTCAAGATGGAAAGAATTTATATGATTGCAAGACAATCGTTACAAGTGTATAAATGACACGGCGATGTAAATTCATGTATGTTTCGTACAACAGTGTATAATTATAAGAGATGTAATACCTGACATGCAATGGTCTCTCGGGCTTCTGCTTCTTTTCTCTTTTGCAACACCAGGTACATTTTTCTTGCAAACTCATGCAAAGGTGTCATAGGGTCAACGTGATTTCTTTTCACAAGTCTGTTCACACTCTCACTACGCTGCGTAGACGTCATTCTTCCACAGTAAACAGCCTTGAAGTATGCCGCGATCCAACGTGCACGTTGATCATACAAACTACTGATCGTAGGATCTGACTGAAGGCCATATTCATTCACCATATCCTTCCATGCAGACTCAAACTCTAGAGGGGTGAGTGGGTGATTTATTGCTGTTAAGAGCTTATCTTTCAAACCATCATGCAAGTTAAACAGTCCCTTCAAGTCATCTTTGTGCCTTTCCCATACATGCCATCTGCATAGCCTATGCAACGTGTTTGGGAACACTAGCGGAAGAGCCTTTTCCATTGCTACATCTTGATCTGCAAAAGAGGATGTTAGTCATTTAACAAGTTTTACCATATTCGCTGAAAACGACATGTATGTAGACACGAAATGCTCGACAAATACCTGTAAGTATGCAATGAGGTTCCTTGTCTCCCATGCATGCTTTGAAAGTCCGAAAAGCCCATTCAAATGTTTCCTCTGTCTCGTCACGGAGGAGTGCAAACCCAAAAATAACATTCTGCAAGTGGTGGTTGCTCCCAACAAACATCGCCAACGGCATTTTGTAAAAATTACACTTATATGTTGTATCAAAAGTAATCACATCGCCAAACTCAGCATAGTTTGCCTGGCAGCTAGCATGACTCCAGAATATATTCTTCGTAACGCCCTCAGAGTCATCCTCTATATCATAATAGAATTTACTGTTATGTGCTCTGAACTCATTGAAGAAGGCCCTGAGCTTCTTTACATCATCTGCTCGCTCCTTAAGTACATTGGATGCTCTTCTGAGATTGGTAATAAGACATGGAAGAAATAGCAGATATGTTACAACCACACGGATTGACATGGAAGAAACAACCGATATGTTACAACCACACGGATTTTATTCATGGACAACTATATTGCAGAATGAAGTGTCATAAAATTACCTATTTCGCAAGTCACGTTCATTCATTGGTATGAGCTCATAGTCGCCATTAAACTTGGTCAACACATTCATGGTGGCATTAGGAGAGACGTCACAGGTCTGCAGATCATCAACGAGCTCCATGATAGCAGGATCTTTGTTCTTATGTGAATACATGTGCTTCAGTTCAGATGGATCAGGATTCATAGTATGATTATGCTCCAACATCACTTTCTCATATATCCATTCTTTCCCTCTTTTCTTGATTTTAACAGCTGCCTTACAGTTAACCCTCTTCGACATTTTCGCACGTTTGCGTTCCTCCCCGGGCTTGTAAAATGTACCGGCACCTCCCCGGGAGCATGCATAGAGACGCGACATCGGCTTCCGCTTGAGCTTCGTAATACCAAAACCTGCTGCTCTTGCATACTGCTGATAGAAGTCGTACCCTTCCTCATCGGTGACGAAAGCCATATTTTCCTTCGGGACAAAATCTTCACGGACTTGGTTACCCTGATATCATAATCATTGCGTACATTAGATACTCTTTGTCATTCATCAATGCCCATGCAGACGACTATATATCTCATAAAGAAGCATAACACTAGGCAAATCCGCCGCCTCCTTATACAGAACAACAAAAAAATAGAAGAAGACATCTACAGATTTGGACAAGTTTTGTTAGTTGCTCATATTCATCATCAGTATGGTCTAAAGAAGCCATTCAGCACAGTGTGCTAGCAAACAATAGAATGGCGCCACATCCTAAGAATGAATAAAATTGAATCATGATATATATGCTATCTAGTTCCTACACGTACTGAAGTTCAATCAACCTACAAGGCATCTTCCGTCGATCCGGCGGCCCCGAAAGTACTCAGCATCTAACACTGGATACTGAAACTACAGCAAGATATGTACAACAAGGTATGTACATCAGAAAATTCAGATACATATGTTCAGTGGTATAGCAAGATCAATCCATGCCAAGGGCCAGCCTATAGGTACAGTACCAAATACTGATCAACAGTGGTCAACAAATGAATTTATGTTCACACCCCACGCCATGGACTGGAGCCTGGGGCTTGTCTACACCACATCATAAGTTGGATACAGAAATTAAGAGGGGACGTACATGTGTGTATCTTGTGCTGGGATCTGGCGTCATCATCTCCCTTGGTTCAACAGCACACGGCGGCGTCAACATGGATGAGTGCATCGCAGGATGACGCACAGTGGTGTTCTCGCCAGTACTCGGAAAATTTGAGCCGCTGCCGGACGAAGTTCCAACACCACGGTCTGGCGTCAAGAAAGATGTTGGAGGAGGCGCATTATCAGGCAGGACAAAGCTGATCGGAGAAGGCTCGTTGTCCTCGGACTCTCGCCGGCGGAAGCTTGGAGACGAGTCCATGAGCGAAACCGCCGGGTGCGAACCCCCTCCCGCCCCCCTGAAAACTGAAACAATGCCACTCGCACGTCGTGGGTCAGCAAATGCCACTCACAGTAATATGGATTTTGGCAGGAACGTAAGTTTTTGCGAGAGTCTTACGGCTGGAAAATTCAGTAAACACTTCTAATTAAACAAATCCCAAAAAATAGATAATTGGGGATGCAATTCCATAACTTATCACTACCAAAAGAAAAAAAAATCCCCAAATCGGGAGGAGAAACAGAGGCAAATATTAACAAGCAGACATGGCTGGTAGGCACTCCCATCCCCGGCTACTTCGGGTGCCACGGTGGGATCCCGCGGAGGTGCCTCATCGCCGGGATGGACTCACCTCACCGGAAGAGATCTCCCTCCGCCCGCCGATCCGCACCCTCGTCGGGGCCAGCTCTCCATGGCAGCCTCCTTAGGCCCTGTCGCCGGGAAGAGCTCTACCTCCGTCCGCCGAGTCCGCTTCCTCGTCAGGGCGGCCTCGCCGGTGTCAGCCTCCCTGCGGCGATGGCCATGATGCGGTTTCCCATGGCAGCCACCCGCGAGACTACAAAAGAGGGGGTGGGGTAAAATGACCTCAGAGGAGGTGCGATCTATAATAACCTGGCAGCCACCCGCGAGACTACAAAAGAGGGGGTGGGGTAAAATTACGTCAGAGGAGGTGCGTCAGATATGTATAATAACCTGTTTATTAGTAGGGTGTGAAGACAAAAGTAAATTTACCTCAGCAGGACAAATCTTACGGCAGAGCGCTGTATCGATGGGGTGGGGTGCGACCAAGCGTATACCAGCATACCGGCTCGGTCGTTCGACCAGGGTGAAGAATAAGTTATTCTTCACCCAGGGTTTTAAATAGACGTTCTATATATATATATATATATATATATATATATATATATATATATATATATATATATATATATATATAGACACACACACACACTAAGAAAGCAGAGCTCCAACTTGCATGTCCATGTCTGATTGCTAGTAAAATGTAATCGTCTCTCCGAATAACGTTTACTATTAGGTGAGTAGTAGTAGCTCAGCCTACTTATAGTGGAGAGTATCATATAGTAGTATTATACATATGATACTAGTGTATGATACTATCTTTATAGTGCATAGTATTATAAAATAGTATCATCTATGATCGTATTTATTGTCATGCATGGCACAAAGTAGGTCCATATGGCATGCAAAAGTTTATTGTGCTGAGGATATGTTAAAAGATAAAATGTCCCTGCGCAAGGTTTGCGTCGATTTCGCGAAGTTGGAAAGAACAACAATCAGGCCCTGGCGGTAGTAGGCCAGGTTGCCCTCTCGGTTGACGGTTCATTTGTTGCTGATGGGTCCGCGGGTGCGGGCATGGTCCTTCAGAATGCGGACGGAAGTCTGATCTTTGCTGCCTATCGTCACCTTTTCTTTTGTAGTGATGCTTTTGAAGCAGAGTTACATTCAATAAGGGAGGGTATCTCACTTGCTATCGAGCAATCAGATTTACCGGTGGTGCTTCAGTCAGACTCATTGACAGCTCTGTCTTCATTGTTCTCCGGTACTCTTGACCGTTCAGCTTATGGACATTTAGTTATGGAGATTAAGCATCTATTAGTTGGTAGAGAGTTAATTCCAATTAAAATTTCGAGTGATCAAAATAGAGTTGCTCAATGTTTGGCGAACTATGGGAGATTAGGGTGTAGCACAACTTATTGGTCACATAGGTGCCCTCCTTGTATCAGTGAGCTTTTGACAACTGATTGTAACTCTGATCACATGGAATAAAAACTTTTTTACTTCGTACAAAACAATAGCATATCATTTAATATGATACGGTATCTACCTATGTTACTCTAACCCTCTCTTTCTTCTTTAATTCTCTGCCACATCATAGTGTTCGCTATTCCCTGAGTGCATGATACCGGCTAAGATATCATCACTATGGCCAGCCTTACCGATGTGTTTCTTGCATCGATCTGCTGTCAAAATTTGAACGTGAATGTAGCCACTGAAATAATGTTTTGTGATGCTTATAGGGGAGACCAAACAAAATAAAAAAAAGCATTGTATAAGAAATGAAGAGCACTTTTGTAATATTTCGCTTCAACGGTTGCATGCATGCTGATAGTTTTTTTTGTTATGCGTAGGGTATTGTGGGGGCTTGGGTGGACCACCCACCCACCCATTCACCCCAATCTCTCTCCTTCCCCGAGCTCAGCCCCTTTCCCCCCTCCCTTCAACATCGAAGCCCCCGCCAACTCCCTCTTCATTGTGTAAGATTTTTCCAGTGAATTCGGGTCATTTTCATCAGTCAAGGTATATCTCTCCACTAGTGCAGAAAACACTACACACAGCTTGAATTGGTGGTGCCTCATTTTCAATCCACGTCACCACTATTTTTTAAATAATGATGGCGTCGGCATATTTGGTATTTCACCATATATAGTTATTTGTGGCATGCCTTATAAAATCCACGTCACTAGTATTTGAGATCGAACACACTTTTTTAGGAAAAGACCTATAATACTTAATATATGGCTTTAAACCTTTCTCGCAAAAAAAGCAAAGAAAGGGTAACCTTTCAGTTGATGCATCTTTTGCAAACGTTCGCAATCACCTTGTGCTTTCTTCATTATAGGGAACTAGCAAAAGGACACGTGCGTTGCAACGGGTGCACCTCTCTTTCTCAATATCAAGATATCGAGCAGAAATGGCTCGTCATGGCTCACAATTGGGAAACTTTTTTTTGCGGGATCACAATTGGGAAACTTGGTGCAAATCTCTAACATCCTAAATGTTAGCAAAACTTTCTCATATGGATGTATTTTGGTGTTTAAAATATTACACAAATATAATACATCCTAGATTATGTGACTAAGTCATCTAATTTTCTTTTATGATTGGTTGTGGTACATTCTCTTTAATGCACTATTCCAGTTCTGATTTTGATGTATTTTCTTTTCTTATAGCTTTCAATTATTTTGATTTCAATTACAACTGTACAACTCCCATGAAATAAAAATGTTAAATTATTTCAATCTGATCATATAGTAATTGCTTATGCATTTTAGTGGAATCCATCGCTAAAAATACAAATCAGTTTTACTTACAATACTAATTAATTTAAATAGGGTAAATTACTTTGTATTATTTTCTTTTTATTTTGAAAAAGCTTCTGCATGCTAGTTTGGTCGATTATGATATGTTTTTATCAGTATTTTTTATTTTTATTTTGTAACTATATGTGTTGAATTATTGATTCTGGCATATATCTTCTGCCTACACTAGTAGAAAACAGAGTACTAGTCCCGGTTCCAGAGGGCCTTTAGTCCCGGTTCTGGAACCGGGACAAACCAAATGGGACTAATACCCAAAACCTTTAGTCCGGTTTGCTTACGAACCGGGACCAAAGGGGCTCCACGTGGCCGCTGCGGGGCGCCCAGGCAGGAGGACCTTTAGTCCCGGTTGGTAACACCGACCGGGACTAAAAGACAGCCATGCGTGAGCACCTGCTAGGCGCTGGGTTTTTTTTTGAAAGGAGGGGTTTAGGGGTTTTCCTATTGTGTTTTCCCCTTTTATTTTTGTGTTTACCATTTTTATTTTACGCTTTTCATTCAACTCGACGCTAGCTACTACATATAGTAATGAAGGAACCATTACACAACATCGTCATGATCAATATATAGAGAGAAGTGACCTCTCTTTCTACGTGCTTGGTCGAACAATATGCAACAAGTTTTCGTAAATCTATTTGACGATATTACATATAGTACACGTTCATGCATATATACAATATAACATCTCTTACGATCCTAACTTCTATTACCAATCCTGATGGCATTCTCCGTCTTTAGGTATGACATGCTCAACAAAGAATCCCGCCAATTCCTCTTGAATTGCTCGTACGCGATCAGTTGGTAGGAGTTCGTCCCGCTTCTGCCAGATCTAATTTAAAGAAGGGGGTCAATAAAACTCAACGCAATTGATGGTAATAAAATAAAAATGTGAATATTGTTTACGTACTTCAAATTGTTCTAAAGATATGCCCCGGCCCCGCTCAGTGGCCGAGTGGCGAATGAACTCGCAAACGTAGTAAGCACATAAATTAGTCCCGGGTGCCTGCCACAAGCACTTTACAAGAATAGAGTTCAATCAAAATGATAATCAAGCATGATAATGGTATTGAAACTAGAATCAATGAGAGATGCGCGGTACTAGAGTAGTACTTACTTTGGGGTGTAAAAATTGCAGCTCTTTTTTCCATTTGACACCCTTAACCTGTTTGGTAAACTTTTTCCAAACCCTGCCCGGCAAAGAAAATGATTACTTGATATCAGGAAATGAACGAAAGTTGCCGATATGGTGCGATAATGATTGAACTTACTTCTGAAGCATTTCCCTCATGCTCGTCCACTCCTTAGGGTCTTTACGTCTCGAGTCCAAGACAATTACTTTTCCCTCTTCAAGCTGAATGTCTAGCAGAATAAAGTGGTAACTGCACACGCATAACTCATTAATTGCACTTAACCTCGAGTAAGCGAAACAGAATGTGCACAAGATAGTAACACTCACTTGAAGTAGTAAGGAAATAGTATTTCCTTTCTGGTTTGTTGTCCAAGTAACACATCTAGCAAATTTTTCTTTGTATCAGCGGGAAATTCTTTTAACGTATGTTTATTTATGAAATTTGGGTCAATGAACCCAATGTCATAGATTTGTAGTTGTTTGCATTCGAGGATCTTCATTCTGCATAATATAGTGTGAGGATAATTAATACATGCAATGAACGAGCTGAGCTAGAGATTTAATTACAGAAAAAATACTTACAGACAATAGGAACTGACGATAGTTTTGTCGAGCTCCTTTTGGTTGTATAACTGAAAAATTTCTTCAAATTCAACGAACAACATCTGCTTTCCATTGAAGAAGTGCTCATTTTTTATTCCCACCAAGATATTGTTGTTCCCCTCCTTGCAGGCTTCCAAGTACCATTCATGCAAATGTCGCATCCTCGTTGGTAGACCTTTGAGCTCCTCACGTGTGATGAGAGGCTTCCCATGCTCGTAGCTTAAGGATGGTACTACCTCAGCCATTTCGAACTGTACCGAATCGGGTAAGTAATCATCAGCAGTGATAGCAAGACCATCAGCCGCTTTCTCTGGATCATTAGCGATATCGGTAACCACCTTGAGCGGAGGGCAGGATTACAGTTCTTGTTCGCCGAGCTGGGGAATTGTTTTCCCACTTCTTGAGCCACTTATACTTAAGCTTCCCGACCACCTCGCTTGATCATATTTCTTTTGAATACATCGGTCATAGTTTGATGGCAGCGGAGGCGGTGGTGGTCGCCTAAGGGAATCCAGAGTTCGCTTCGCTTTCACCGGATCTATTTTCTCCTCTTCAGGTGGGGGTTTCGGTGCGAGCTGATGTTTCACATCAGCATCCACGATCTCGTCGAGTTCCTCCTCAGACCTCTCATAGGGTAACTTGGGAAGAGGCTTCAGGCTTGGGCCGTATCTGAATCTCCTCTGTTTCCTACTGCGGCTAGCCGGCGGAGCGACGACGCCTCTCTTCCGATGTTGCTTAGGCGGCAGAGGAGGCGGAGTCCGATGATGCGGCGGAGACAGCTGAGGCGGAGGAGGATTATGCTGAGGGGCCTCCTCCGTCGGAGTCAGCTGAGGCGGCAGAGACGGCTGATGCACCGGAGACGGCTGATGCACCGGATACGGCTGACGCACCGGAGATGGTTGACGCACCGGAGACGGCTGACGCACCGGAGACGACTCAGGCACCGGGGCCTCCTCCGCCTGAGTCTGCTAAGGCGGCGTCTAGTATGGAAGCACGATGTGTTCCTTTCTCCACAGACAGGTAGTCCTTAAGGCATATCGAAGAAGAAGCTCCCCTTCACCTGTAGCATACTCAAGCTCCACCCCATCAAATCCGTCCATTATTTCATCCACCCCGACAATAGCAAAGCCAGCTGGAACCGGAGTGCAATGGAAAGTTGCATCAGGTCAAGGAGGTAAGACATGGCCGACCGCCGCCTTCAAGGTCAGGTTATGACATTTCGCCATTAGCACACAATGTTCATTTTGCGTGATACCATCCACGGGGTAGCGAGGAGCCGTACTATCAGGATGAACGAGCTCAGTGGAAGACATGCTGCTTCTCCGCTGAGATGGTGGGGTAGCATCGTGGGTAGTCTCCAATGAAGGATCTTCGTGCCGCTGAGATGGTTGGCCGGTAGCTCGCTGGCTCTCAAGTGCCTCTAGTTTCGCTAATCTTCCATTCAACTTCTGCATTTCGCTTGCTTCCTCTTTCTTCTTTCTCTGTCGGCTTCTGTAACCAACGCTGTCGGGAAACCCAACCTTCCACGGAACGGAGCCTGATGTCCCTCGTGTTCGTCCAGGGTGTTCAGGATTCCCGAGGGCAAATGACAGCTCGCCCTTCTCTCTGTCGGGAACGAACGTCCCTTCCAGCGATTTCTTGATTGTTTCCTCAAGCTTTTTGAATGGTATTGCAAGTTGAGCTTTCGTCCAGACACACTTCCCTGTTTCTGGGTCCAAAGTTCCCCCAACCCCGAAGAACCAAGTCCTTGCCCGATCTGGCCAGTGCAATGTCGATGGTTGGACATCTTTAGCAAGCAGGTCTTGCTCAGCTTTGTTCCATGTAGGCCGGGCTTTGCTGTAGCCACCTGACCCCGTAACATGGTGATACTCCTTCCTTGCGACATTTTTCTTATTTTTAAGTGACCTGTTCTTAGCCTTCTCCGATTTCTTGTAGGCCACAAATGCAGGCCAGTGATCTCTCATCTTCTCATATTGACCTCTGAATTCTGGAGTCTTGTCTTTCTCGACAAACTTCCTGTTCAATACTTTCTTCCAGTTCTTGAATAGTTATGCCATCTTCTTAAGAGCAAACGCCCTGACCTTTCACTGTATAACTGGGTTATTCGGATCCTCCTCTGGCAGTAGACTGAAATTTCTCATCAGATTGGTCCAAAGATCATCTTTCAGTCTATCGTTGACATAAGGAACTTGAGGGTCCTTCTTCTTATTCCATTCTTGGCAGCTGATCGGGACGATGTCCCTAACAACCACTCCGCACTGATGTATAAATTTGTTCTTGGTCCGGTAGGGAGCAATCGGTTGGCCTTCTGGAGAGACTTCTTCGATCGTGGACCTTTCTTGCGCGTCTAACCTTCTCATCGGGCCTCGTCTCCTTACCGTAGTGGAGCTCGATCCGGATGGCTAATTAAAAGAAGAAAGAAGCGTTAATATATGTACATACAAAAAAAATTAATGCATCTAGTCAGTAGAGGATTCGTTAATATATACCTCGCCGGACTTTGAAGCAGTTATGGCTCCCTTCTCCATTCGATCACCGGAGCCGTCATGATCTCCTTCGTCCCCAGTTCGATCACCGGAGCAGTCATGATCTTCTTCCTCCTCACCGGAGCCGCCATCCTCTCTTTCCTCACCATCGGTCTCATTGAGAAAAGACAAGAAGGTGAGATCGATATCACCTCCCTCTCGTATTATATCCCCCAACAACTGTTCTTTTTCTAAGTCTCTGTCCGCCATAGTTTCTGCAAATATTACAACGTGGCAATATACAACCATGAGAGATGGATTAGTGGCAAACATAGACTTAATCACAACAAGGAATCATATGCATATGAGCAATGGATTAGTGGGAAACATCATGCAAAGTTCACAAGTTTTATAACAGTCAGTTTCAAACGATCGTCGAGGACTCCTCTCCCCTCATGTCTGATGAGTTGCCCTATCTTTCGAGAGAGGATACTTTGTGGACCGCCTCTCTCATGGTCGTTTGTAGTGAAGGCTGAATGGCCCAATATGCTTAGCGTAGTATTTTGACGGGGATGGTGGGTTTCGGGTTCGGGTATTTCTGAAACGGGTTTGAACCCGTGACCGCCTCTCTCATGGTCCTCGAGGATACTTGCGGACCCCCACCGCCCTCATGTCGAAGTTATCATTCTACGAACATATGAAAATTCTCAAGTGCATTATGTTCATATGGTGGGACTGGCAACCTACGAAGCACCGATACAGCGACATTGATACGGTGATACAGGTACGGCGATACGGGATACGGCAATTTCGAAAAACAGCAATAAGGCGATATGGTAAACATATATAAGTAATAATAAAATGACATGGACTGTCTCATTTTAAAAATCTCACTATGGGGGATACGGCATAGTAAACATATATAAGTAATAATAAAATGACATGGACTGGACATTGATACAGTAAACATATACGGTAAACATATATAAGCAATAAGGCGATACGGGATACGTCAATAAACAAGAACTCTCAAAAAGCAACAAGCCATCAGCATCAACATGCAAGCCATGTTCAATGGGCTCACTGTGGGGGCAGGGGCCGGCGCGGTGACGTCGAGGCCGGCAGGGGCGTGGCGACGGCGACGGGGCAGGGGGAGGCGACGGTGGGGAAGGGCGAGGCCACGGCGACGGCGGGGCAGGGCGAGGCGACGGCGACGGTGACGTAGGGGCAGGGCGCGGCGACGGCAACGACGACGTAGGGGCAAAGGGGCGACGACGGCGGGGCAGGGCGAGGCGACGGCGACGGCGGGCCAGGCGACGGCGACAGCGGGGCAGGGCGAGGCGATGGCGACGGCGACGTATGGGTAGGGCGCGACGACGGCAGGGCAGGGCGACGGCGTTGGGGAGGAGGGCGCGCGAGGAGGTCCGGCGCTGACGACGGTCAGCGGGCTCGGGGACGGCAGGGCGTCGGCGAGGGCGGCGGCAAAATCCGGCAGCATGGCGGCGTCGATGTCGTCGTCTGCGCCGAGGAGAGAAGAAACTGCAATGGATTGGAAATTTTTCTAAGTGCCCTTTATATAGCCCCCCCTTTAGTCCTGGTTGGTGGCTCCAACCGAGACTAATGCCCCCCTTTAGTCCCGATTGGTGCCACCAACCGGGACTAAAGGTCAATTTTCAACAGCCCAAGGGGCGGGAAGCAGAGACCTTTAGTCCCGGTTGGTGGCTCCAACCGGGACTAAAGGGGGGCATTAGTCCCGGTTGGAGCCACCAACCGGGACTAAAGGGCTGTGCTTCCCGTACCAAAAGTTTAATCCCACCTCGCTAGTCGAGAGGGGCTCGGAGTGGTTTATCAGTGCTGCTGCCGCTGCCCTCCCGAGCTCCTCTCTAATGCAGGCAGTACATGCCTATTTGACGCCCTGTTGGGCCTGCTAGCACTTCGGGCCTGCATCCTGGCCCATTTGTAGGGTTTCTAGTCGTATGCAGGCCGTTGTGCCTAGTAGTCGGGCATTTTTTTGCATATATTATGATTTTTAATGTTATTTTTTGCATATGTTATTTTTAATTAAATAATTTTAGTTGCATAAATTTTATATAATTTTAGTTGCATAAGTTTTATTTTTTATTGATTCTTTTTAGTTGATTCCTTTTGCTATTAGAGTTTTATAAAAGTTTTTTAGTTTCTATTAAAGCTTGTAACAAAATATACTTTATGAAAATTCAGTTTACTATTAAAGTTTTTAACTCAAGATTTTTTCTGCATTCAATATGCACCATTCAAAGCCACATCATCACTTTTCAACCCTTTTCTGACTTCATTTGCTATTTTTCATGCATTTCATGATTTATTTTGAGCTAAGATGACCCTGAGGTTGAAAAGCACTGCAAATGAACTCTGAAATGGTTGAAAATTGGCATGGTATCATAATTTCACCCACGTAGCATGTGCTAAAAAGTTGAGAGGGTTGCGGCAAAAACTGGATGAACTTCGTGTACGAACTGGACAATCTCTTTCGAAGTGTCAGGGTTTTCGACGAAAACTCTTCTGTTACAAAAGGATTTCAATTTTTTAAACATATTTGAACTCAAGACTTTTTCTGCATTCAATATGCACCATTCAAAGCCATATTATCACTTTTCAAACCTTTTCTGACTTCATTTGCTATTTTTCATGCATTTCATGATTTATTTTGAGCTAAAATGACCCTGAATTGAAAAGCACTGCAAATGAACTCTGAAATGGCTGCCAGTTGGCATGGTATCATCATTTCACCCACATAGCATGTGCTAAAAAGTTGAGATGGTTATGGCAAAAACTGGATGCACTTCATGTACGAACTGGACAATCTCTTTCGAAGTGTCACGGTTTCGGACGAAAACTCATCTGTTACAAAAGGTTTTCAATTTTTTAAACATATTTGAACTCAAGACTTTTTCTGCATTCAATATGCACCATTCAAAGCCACATCATCACTTTTCAACCCTTTTCTGACTTCATTTGCTATTTTTCATGCATTTCATGATTTATTTTGAGCTAAAATGACCCTGAATTGAAAAGCACTGCAAATGAACTCTGAAATGGTTGCAAGTTGGCATGGTATCATCATTTCACCCACATAGCTTATGCTAAAAAGTTGAGAGGGTTACGGCAAAAACTGGATGCACTTCGTGTACAAACTGGACAATCTCTTTCGAAGTGTCACGGCTTCCGACGAAAACTCATCTGTTACAAAAGGATTTCAATTTTTTAAACATATTTAAACTCAAGACTTTTTCTGCATTCAATATGCACCATTCAAATCCACATCATCACTTTTCAAACCTTTTCTGACTTCATTTGCTATTTTTCATGCATTTCATGATTTATTTTGAGCTAAAATGACCCTGAATTTAAAAGCACTGCAAATGAACTCTGAAATGGTTGCAAGTTGGCATGGTATCATCATTTCACCCACATAGCATGCGCTAAAAGTTTGAGAGGGTTACGGGAAAAACTGGATGCACTTCGTGAACAAACTGGACAATCTCTTTCGAAGTGTCAGGGTTTTGGACGAAAACTCATCTCTTACAAAAGGATTTCAATTTTTTAAATATATTTGAACTCAAGACTTTTTCTGCATTCAATATGCACCATTCAAAGCCACATCATCACTTTTCAAACCTTTTCTGACTTCATTTGCTATTTTTCATGCATTTCATGATTTATTTTGAGCTAAAATGACCCTGAATTGAAAAGCACTGACTTCAACTTTTTAGCACATGCTATGTGGGTGATTTTAGTTAATGTTTTAGTTGATTTTTTTAGTTCATTCTTTTTAACAAATAAATACTTTGATAATTTTAGTTAATATTATTTTGATTCTTTTTAGTTCATTCTTTTTAGTTAATGTTTTAGTTGATTCTTTTTAGTTAATATTTTAGTTGATTCTTTTTAGTTCATTCTTTTTAACAAATAAATAATTTGATAATTTTAGTTAATATTATATTTAACTGCAGTGATATTGTATATCAAAGCCATCATCAGAATAGCTGTGGAGAGAAAGTCTTCACTTTTTCTCCGCGTGTGCCCCTTGCTTATTGCGCCGTAACCATTGAAAATCTTCATCACATACATCACAATGCTTCAGAAAGCTTGCTCACATCATACTAATTATTCTTACACACAAACCGTACTTAAATAGGGACATAATAGAAATAATAGTTCAGATATCCATTACAGAAAGTACTGCATAATTGAAGATACCAATCCTACTCTTCCGGATTGCAAACCTACTCGTCCGAATCAGGAGACCCCCAAGCACTACATAATAGAGATAAAAGTGTTCGCCATTGCAAACACTACTCGTCGTCCGGATCAGAATACCCCCAAGCAGGAGATACTAGCGGTACGAGGTGACGCTGCCCATAATTGAAGATTCCAATCCTGCGGTACAACTCGTATGCAACGTACTCATCTATTGCTGCATACTCAATGTTGATAGGGTCAAGTGGGGTCTTCTCCCAATGTTGGTGCCCTGACTTGGGGAATTTTGTCTTCATATCAGCGTAGTCCTCGTCGATCAATGCGGCTGCCATATCAGCCATTGAAGTCTTGTCATGCTCAAGCCTGAACCTGCCCTGAAGATCAATGTGGCATTCAGCTGGTATCTCAATACCCCAGGTGCGCCTTATCTTGATCTTGTCATTCGTTATATCAACGCTAGCAAAATATATGCCGCTGTGAAGGAACTCCATGAGTTTTGGACAGTGCTTGTCACTACTGCAACAACCAAATGGAACAAATGTGTTAAATACTGCTGCAACTAGTATATTTTAGAACAAGTATAATAAGAATCATAACAAGTATATTTTAGAACAAGTATAATAAGAATCATAACAAGTATATTTCGGCACAAGTATAATATAAGAATCATAACAAGTATAATAAGAATCATATAACTAACAAGTATAATAAGAATCATAACAAGTATAATTCGGAACAAATATAATAAGAATCACAACAAGTATAATAAGAATCATAGCAAGTTTCCTATTCCTATGCATTTCCTATCATATGAATCAAAAGAAGCCCCTAAACTATGACATGTTCTCCCACGATGGCCAATATGCAACTACAAGGAAAATTCTTATGCAATTTTCCTATCCTATTCCTATCGTCATATTCCTATTCCTATGCAATTTTCCTAATCCTCCTATTCCTATGAAATTTTCCTATGAATCAAAGAAAAGCCCCAATTTTCCTATGAATCAAAGAAAAGCCCCAATTTTCCTATGAATCAAAGAAAAGCCCCAATTTTCCTATGCATTTTTCCTATGAATCAAGGAAACTATAACATGTTCTAGACATTCCCAATCCTCCTATTCCTATGCAATTTTCCTATCCTATGAATCAAAGAAAAGCCCCAATTAAAACTATGACAAGTTTCGTATTACCTTGCCCACTTGAAGACCATGACATGTTGCTTCAAACAAAGTTGGACGACGGCAACATTGCGACCATCGACCGTGTACTCGAGATCGAGGCCCATGAACTTGTGTTTCTCCTCTTGAACCATTCCTCGAATATGGAAAGAAAACCCTCGACTTTGGCGCTGTCGTTCGTGTAGACGACATGGAGATTGGTCGTGCCATGTGCGAGCACGTTCTCGTAGGGAGTGATTGGATTCATGGTGGAGGATGGGGAAGAAGAGAGGAGAGGGAGACGAACAAAAATGGAGGCCGGTCGCGTTACTGTAGCGTTTCCATGTATGATCTCGTGCGGAACAACTTCCAAGGCACGGGATTTGAACGGTTGGGACCTTTAGTCCCGGTTTGAGCCACGAACCGGGACTAAAAGGGCTCGCACCACGCGAACGGTTGCCACCACCCCTTTAGTCCTGGTTGGTGTCACCAACCGGGACTAAAGGTCCCATTCGAACTGGGAATGATGCGTGACGAACCCCGGCCGGCGTCCTAGCCGCTCGATCCGGGACTAATGCTCACATTAGTCCCGGTTCGTAACACGACCGGGACTAAAGCTCTGATCCGGCCTGGACCAAAGCCCTGTTTTCTACTAGTGCTATTTACCTATTATTATCAAGGGATTTTATGAATTAATAGATGGAGAAGTCAAAAGGACATACTTGTCATGTGGCAGTACAGGTTTGTGCTGTGAGCCAAGAATGGTCGATCTTGTAGCTATCTTGTAGCATGTCTCCATAGGCGGCTGCTATAAAGGTACCGCCGGTGCTTGTGCTTGAGCCCTTGCGTCCAAGCATGAATGTTTTATGGCTTCTTAGGCCTCCTCTTTTATCATTGACGTGATCCTGGCCTTCCCTTTTCCTTGTTAATTAGCCGCTATATTAGGTATCTCTTCCTTAGTTTCATCATTTTCCCTCGTTATCTCTCTCTCAAATCTAATATGTTAGATCGTTTGAAATACTTTGGATTCCCGAGTAGGTCCTTGAGACCGAGGAACTTAGAAGACATATATAAATCAGAAGAATTTCATGTAAGATAGCAAGATGGGACTATTAATAATAGGTAAATTAATGGACTGGAGGGTTGAATTTGTGCACGCGCATAGGCCCACTGATACGTCTCCAACGTATCTATAATTTATGAAGTATTCATGCCATGTTTACAATAATTTTATATGATTTTGGTATGATTTTATTAGAACTAACCCGGACTGACGCTGTTTTCAGCACAGCTACCATGGTGTTGTTTTTGTGCAGAAATAAAAGTTCTCGGAATGGGCTGAAAATTTATGGAGAATATTTTTGGAAAATATAAAAAATACTGGAGCAAAAAGCTGGGCCAGGAAGTGACCAAGGAGGCCACAAGCCTGGGGGGCGCCCCCCCTAGGGCGCGCCCCCTGGCTTGTGGACTCCTTGGGCACCGCCTTGACGTGAAACCGACGCCAAAAACTCCTATAAATACAGAAACCTCCGAAAATAAACCTAGATTGGGAGTTCCGCCGCCGCAAGCCTCCAGAGCCACGAAAAACCAATCGGGAGCCCGTTCCGGCACCCCGTCGGAGGGGGAAACCATCACCAGAGGCCATCTTCATCATCCCGGCGGTCTCCATACCGAGGAGGGAGTAGTTCACCCTCGGGGCTGAGGGTGTGTACCAGTAGCTATATGTTTGATCTCCCTCTCTCGTGTTCTTGAGATGACATGATCTTGATGTACCGCGAGCTTTATTAATATAGATGAATCATATGGAGTTTTCCCCTCTCTATCTTCTTGTGATGAATTGAGTTTTCCCTTTGAAGTTTTCTTATCGGATTGAGTCTTTAAGGATTTGAGAACACTTGATGTATGTCTTGCGATGGGATATCCGTGGTGACAATGGGATGTTCTATTGATCCACTTGATGTATGTTTTGGTGATCAACTTGCGGGTTCCGTGACCTTGGGAATCTATGCATAGGGGTTGGCACATGTTTTCGTCTTGACTCTCCGGTAGAAACTTTGGGGCACTCTTTGAAGTTCTTTGTGTTGGATTGAACATGATGAATCTGAAATTGTGTGATGCATATCGTATAATCAAGACCATGGGTACTTGTGGTGACATTGGAGTATCTAGGTGACATTAGGGTTTTGGTTGATGTGTATCTTAAGGTGTTATTTTAGTACGAACTCTAGGGATGTTCGTGACACTTATAGGGATAGCTCATAAGATTGATCAGAAAAGATAACTTTGAGGTAGTTTCGTACCCTACAATAATTTCTTCGTTTGTTCTCCGCTATTTGTGACTTTGGAGTGAACTCTTTGTCGCACGCGAGGGATTTATATATGATTCAACTATGTTAGTATTGTTGAGAGAACTTGCACTAGTGAAAGTATGAACCCTAGGCCTTGTTTCCAAGCATTGCAATACCGTTTGTGCTCACTTTTATCATTAGTTACCTTGCTGTTTTTATATTTTCAGATTACAAAAACCTATATCTACCATCCATATTGCACTTGTATCACCATCTCTTCGCCGAACTAGTGCACCTATACAATTTACCATTGTATTGGGTGTGTTGGGGACACAAGAGACTCTTTGTCATTTGATTGCAGGGTTGTTTGAGAGAGACCATCTTCATCCTATGCCTCCCATGGATTGATAAACCTTAGGTCATCCACTTGAGGGAAATTTGCTACTGTCCTACAAAACTCTGCGCTTGGAGGCCCAACACGAGTCTACAAGAAGAAGGTTGTGTAGTAGACATCAAGCTCTTTTCTGGCGCCGTTGCCGGGGAGGCTAGGTAAGCGGCACTCACATCCCGTCAACGAAGCTCTTTTCTGGCGCCGTTGCCGGGGAGGTGAGTGCTTGAAGGTATATCTTTAGATCTTGCAATTGAATCTTTTAGTTTCTTGTTTTTCACTAGTTTGGTTTTATAAAAGAAAACTACAAAAAAATGGAATTGAGGTTGCCTCATATGCTTCATCTTTTTAATGTATTTCGTGAAAATGATGGAAAGGAAAATTGTGCTCAAATGTTAGAAGAAGAAGTTATTAAAATGTTTGGCACTAAATCTTTGAGTGATGAGCATGATTGCAATGTTGTTAGTATGAATTCTTTGAATATCCATAGTACTAATGATGATTGCACTAGTCATGATAAAAAGATTTCTTATAAGCATGTCAATTTTTGTGGAGTGCATAGAGTTTGTGAAGACATGCCTAAAAGGTAAGATAGATTTTGTAAGAGGCATAAGTATTTAGAAACTAAATGGTTGCAAGAGAGGCTATATGTTCGTGCTGAAAGACTTAATATTTCTCGCCGTCCTTGTGAACTTTGCAATGAAAGTGGTCATTTTAATTTCCAATGTGAATTATTTCATGATCGAATTGTGTCCAAAAATTGTGATAACCTCATTACCCTTGAGCATCATAATGAACTTAGTCTATTTTTGGGGTATGAAGAAATGAAACATAAAACTAAGGATGTTCCAGCTTGGGTTCTCATGAAAATGATTGATTTTGATCTAAATGAAATCTATATGTATTGCATGGTAAATTGCATTGAGAATCCTTATATTGCCAATTACTTAAAGACAAGAAAACACATAGAAGATGAAGAGAATACTAATGAAGGGGAAGAGGTTTCCCAATATCCTCCTATTTTTTCTTATGATTAATCAGGTAACGAGGAGGAGCTTTTTATTCAACCAACCTCTTCAAAAAGAAGCTTGGAGGAATTAAATAAACTCACATATAATGTGGTGAAGAAGAAGAAAAGAAGGAAAAGTAAAGGTAAAGAGGTATCTCTCCCAAATAATGTTGCTCCCATTATTGATAGGCCTCATGAGAATGAATTAAAAATAGTTGTGGAAGATGATACACTTGAGGATGATTTTGTTATGCCTATTGCTTGTTGTGATAATTATGATTGGGAAGATAATGATACTCCTTATAATCTTGAAAATATTTATGGCACCAACTTGGAAGATGATGATAATAATTGCTATACTATTGGTGCTATTCATACTATTAATGATGAGAGTGATTATGCTTATGTTATGCAAAGCCACAAGCTTGGGGATGCTATGTTTGATGAGAATGACATGTTTGAGAATTTATTTGCTGCAATTAATGTTTGTGCCAAGCTTGGGGATGCTATGCTTAATGAAGATGATCTTTTTATCCCCCCTACTTTGAATGATCAAATTTGTTATAAAGATTGCATGCCTCCTACTTATGATGATTATTGTGATGATACTTATGCGATGAAAAAGAGTGATGATTACTATTATGATACTTGTTATAATTATGAATATCCTTTTACCGAATATTACTCTTTTAATGTGGAACCAATTTGTAGTATTCAATTCTTTTATGATACTCCCACTATTAGTCATGAGAAGAAATTTTCTTGTGTGGAGAGTAGTAAAATTTCTATGCTTGTAGATCATGAAAAGAATGCTTTATGTGCTGGTTATATTGTGAAATTCCTTCATGATGCTACTGAAAATTATTATGAGGGAGGAACATATGCTTGTAGGAATTGCAATAATATCAAGTTTCCTCTCTATGTGTTCAAAGGTTTGAAGTTATGCTTGTTTTGTCTTCCTGTGCAAGTTGATTCTTGTTCCCATGAATTGTTTGCTCACAAAATCCCTATGCATAGGAAGTGGGTTAGACTCAAATGTGCTTGTCATATGCTTCATGATGCTCTTTTGCATGTTTCAATTACTATTCCTATGTGAGCATCATTGAAATCATCATGCCTAGCTAAAAGGCATTAAAGAAAAGCGCTTGTTGGGAGACAACCCAACACTTTTACTTTCTTTTTTGTGTGTTCACATGATTAAGCTACTGTAGTAATCATGTTTTATAGCTTTTGTTTCAATAAAGTGCCAAGTAAAGCCTTTGGGATAGTGTGGATGATAGTTGACTTGATTCTGTGCAAAAACAGAAACTTTTGCTCTCAGTCCAGGAATTTTGTAAATTCATTGGAACGTGATTTTGATCTCAATGTTTTACACATGATTGATATACAAATTTCCTAGATTTTACTAATTTTTCAGAATTTCTAGAGACAGGGAAGTATGGTTACGCTATAGATCTTCACAGACAGTTCTGTTTTTGACAGATTCTGTTTTGCATGCATAGTTTGCTTGTTTTAGTGTTTCCATAGCTTATATTTAGTGATATAAATTATGGGAATGATATAATACAGTAGGTATCATGTGGGAACAATTATGAATCTTGTCTAGATAGTATCTAAGTGAATGATCTTTGTTTATTAGACTAACCCATCTCACGAAGTTCCGTTAAGTTTTGTGTGATTGAAGATCTCAAGTTGTGGGTGAGACACCGATATGAGGAGAACAAGGATTGACAAGAACCTAAGCTTTGGTATGCCCAAGGCACCCCCAAGGTAATATCCAAGGAATACTCAAGCGCCTAAGCTTGGGGATGCCCTGGAAGGCATCCCCTCTTTCGTCTTCAACACTATCGGTATATCTTACTTGGAGCTATATTTTTATTCGTCACTTAATATGAGTTTTGCTTCGAGCGTCATTTTATTTTGTTGTTCTCTGTTAGGTGTTATTTATAATCTTGTTTTTCAATAAAAAGTTCCAAGAATTGCCTTAGGATGCTTGCATTGCATGTTTTGATGAGTGCTGTGTAAAAACTGAAACTTTGGCTGTAGTGTTTGAATTTTCATATTTTACTGGAACGTGAAAAGTTTCTGAAATTTTTCCAGAGTGTTGTCATGTACATTTTATAGCATGTACTAAATTTTTATATTTTTTTGAGTTACATAAGTACACTGGTTTAACAGATTGCTACAGACTATTCTGTTTGGACAGATTGCTGTCATAGTTTTGTTATCTACTTATCCTATAGTTTCCATAGCCTATATTGGTAGATATAAATTGTGGAAATGATAGTATACAGTACCTAATGTTTGAAAATTATTATGCAACTTGTCTTGGCAGTACATAAAGAGTTGATTTATTATTATGTGTACTAACCTATCTCACGAGTTCTTTTCGAGTTTTGTGTGGATGAAGTTTTTGAGAATAGGTGAAACCATGATATGAGAGGATTGAACGAGATACAAAAGCTCAAGCTTGGGGATGCCCAAGGCACCCCAAGTAAATATTTCAAGAAGTCTCAAGCATCTAAGCTTGGGGATGCTACGCATCCCATCTCTCTTCGTCAACTATCGGTTAGCCTATGTTGAGCCTACATTTTTATTTGTTCACATCATGCGTGCTATTTTTGGAGTTCTATTTTTGTTTAGTTTGCTGTTTGAATAAAATACTCAGATCTGAAAATATTTATTGAGAGACAGAGAGTCCTCAAATAGCTACTTAATTGTTTGACTACTCATTGATCTTCACGTATATCTTTTGAGAGTAGCTTGTCATTTCCTCTCATGCTTCACTTATACCTTTTTGAGGGATGAAATATTTATGCTCATGTGCTTCATTTAAATTTGTTTGAGCTTGTCGAAAAAGCAATAGCAATATATGAAACTAGTCCCAAAGTGATAGATATCCAAGGAGGATATAATAAAAACTTTCATGAAGATCATTGGACAAATTAAATTTGATTCTTTGTAATAGTTTTGAAACATGATGATAGTAATATGTGAGTCATGTTAGTGAGTAATTATGCTTTAGTAGGAATATAGGTGTTAAGGTTTGTGATTCCCTATGCAAGTACGAAAGTCAATAGTTATGCAATGAAGTTACATCCTACTTGTGGTGCATTATTCAGTGTTAGTTATGTTCAATGCTCACTTATGTGAATTTTCGTTTCTTGGTTTGGTTGCTTCCCAATCTATTTGCTAGCCTCTATTTGTACTAAGTAGAAATACTACTTGTGCATCCAAAATCCTTAAACCAAGTTTTGCCTTATGAGTCCACCATACCTACCTATATGTGGTATTTCCATGCCGTTCCAAGAAAATTTGTATGTGCCATCTCTAAATTTTCAAAATAAATTTTCTCTTTTGTGTGCCCGTACCGCTCATGAAACGGTGGGGAGTATCCAATATTTTTCCATGCTAGGTGTGTTATTCTCACGATATGTGTTGATTCACTATCATTCACGAGAAAGTGGCTGGTATTCGGGATGCCCAGTTCCATGCTCAAAAATCAAATCAAAATATAATGAAACAAAACTCCCCTAGGATTGTTGTTTGTATGGATGGTACCCGTGGATTCGGCTCGCCGTGGAGTGTGATTGATTGGTGGAGGGGGAGTAAAAACTTTACCATTCTGTTTGGGAACCGCCTATAATGTATCTAGCATGGAAAGTATTGTGAGCTACTTTGTCGTTTTCGTTGACAGGAAAAGCATGCGACTCAAAATATTTTTCTCTCTCAATTTAAACCTTGAGCTCTAGCACCTCTACAAATCCCTACTTCCCTCTGTGAAGGGCCTATCTATTTACCTTATGCAATTTTTATTTTTGCTTTGAGTCTCCATCTTCTCTTATAAGCACCAACTAGGGGGCACTATGATCGTACTTGAGCATTGGTCATAGCTAATATTTGAGTGTGTTTCATGAATGGATCAATGATTGAGCATGATGGGCTAGGGATAACTTTCTTTAGTGTTGATATTTTGAAAGACATGGTTGCTTGTTGACATGCTTGAGTATTTAAGTCATTATGTTAAAACTAGACTATTGCTTTGAATCATTTACAAGTCCAAATGTCCATGCTCTACAAAGAAGAAAAGAATATGATGAACATGTTAGGTAGCATTCACACTTCATAAATTATTTCTTTTATCATTTACCTACTCGAGGACGAGCAGGAATTAAGCTTGGGGATGCTGATACATCTCCAACGTATCTATAATTTATGAAGTATTCATGCCATGTTTACAATAATTTTATATGATTTTGGTATGATTTTATTAGAACTAACCAGGACTGACGCTGTTTTCAGCAGAGCTACCATGGTGTTGTTTTTGTGCAGAAATAAAAGTTCTCGGAATGGGCTGAAAATTTATGGAGAATATTTTTGGAAAATATAAAAAATACTGGAGCAAAAAGCTGGGCCAGGAAGTGACCGAGGAGGCCACAAGCCTGGGGGGCGCCCCCCTAGGGCGCGCCCCCTGGCTTGTGGACTCCTCGGGCACCGCCTTGACGTGAAACCGACGCCAAAAACTCCTATAAATACAGAAACCTCCGAAAAGAAACCTAGATCGGGAGTTCCGCCACCGCAAGCCTCCAGAGCCACGAAAAACCAATCGGGAGCCCGTTCCGGCACCCCGTCGGAGGGGGAAACCATCACCAGAGGCCATCTTCATCATCCCGGCGGTCTCCATGACGAGGAGGGAGTAGTTCACCCTCGGGGCTGAGGGTATGTACCAGTAGCTATGTGTTTGATCTCTCTCTCTCTTGTGTTCTTGAGATGACATGATCTTGATGTACCGCGAGCTTTATTAATATAGATGAATCATATGGAGTTTTCCCCTCTCTATCTTCTTGTGATGAATTGAGTTTTCCCTTTGAAGTTTTCTTATCGGATTGAGTCTTTAAGGATTTGAGAACACTTGATGTATGTCTTGCGATGGGATATCCGTGGTGACAATGGGATGTTCTATTGATCCACTTGATGTATGTTTTGGTGATCAACTTGCGGGTTCTGTGACCTTGGGAATCTATGCATAGGGGTTGGCACATGTTTTCGTCTTGACTCTCCGGTAGAAACTTTGGGGCACTCTTTGAAGTTCTTTGTGTTGGATTGAACATGATGACTCTGAAATTGTGTGATGCATATCGTATAATCAAGCCCATGGGTACTTGTGGTGACATTGGAGTATCTAGGTGACATTAGGGTTTTGGTTGATGTGTATCTTAAGGTGTTAGTTTAGTACGAACTCTAGGGCTGTTTGTGACACTTATAGGGATAGCTCATAAGATTGATTAGAAAAGATAACTTTGAGGTGGTTTCGTACCCTACAATAATTTCTTCGTTTGTTCTCCGCTATTTGTGACTTTGGAGTGAACTCTTTGTCGCACGCGAGGGATTTATATATGATTCAACTATGTTAGTATTGTTGAGAGAACTTGCACTAGTGAAAGTATGAACCCTAGGCCTTGTTTCCAAGCATTGCAATACCGTTTGTGCTCACTTTTATCATTAGTTACCTTGCTGTTTTTATATTTTCAGATTACAAAAACCTATATCTACCATCCATATTGCACTTGTATCACTATCTCTTCGCCGAACTAGTGCACCTATACAATTTACCATTGTATTGGGTGTGTTTGGGACACAAGAGACTCTTTGTTATTTGATTGCAGGGTTGTTTGAGAGAGACCATCTTCATCCTACGCCTCCCACGGATTGATAAACCTTAGGTCATCCACTTGAGGGAAATTTGCTACTGTCCTACAAAACTCTGCGCTTGGAGGCCCAACCCGAGTCTACAAGAAGAAGGTTGTGTAGTAGACATCACCCACCAGGGGCGCCAGACAGGCCCATCCGGGGACAAACGGCGTGAGACTATTTCATTATGTAGCTAACCCTCAATCTTCACACAATTGTAGAGTAGTTCAGTTGGCTGCGGCCTTTGCTATGGAAATAAGGTCGTGGGTTTGATACCCCATGCCGCCGGCAGTAATTTTTTAGCCCGGAGTTGAAGGAAAATAAAAGTGGACCAGGTCCAACTCAGCGTGCGGCCCAACAGCTGACGGACTTAACGTGGCAAATTAAAATGGCATATGTCTTTGAATTAGTACCACGGCCCAACAGCTGACGGACTTAACGTGGCAAATTAAAGCAGCATATGTCTTTGAATTAGTACCACTTTGTGTATATATATCTTATTAAAAGATACAATCATCGTGGGACGAAACCAAGAATATCACTTTGCTTTATTAGTAGACTCGCACAAATGCCCAGCGTGCGGTCCAACAGCTGACGGACTTAATGTGGCAAATTAAAGCGGCATATGTCTTCGAATTAGTACCACCTCATGAGTATATATCTTATGAAAATATAAAATCATCATGGGACGAAACCAAGAATATCATCTTGCTTTATTAGTAGAGTAGCACAAATGCCTGTGTGTTGCAACGGGAGACATTGTTACTCGTCTGATGTGTCGGTGAGTTTCTTTCCATTCATCAATGCAGTCCTTCGTACACCTTCGTTTAGTTGCTCACCACTTAGTTAGCCCATATAGGGCAACATATTCCTTCCTTCCTTTAGCGGGACTCATTCTTTTTTTCTCACATCATCATACTCATCCTCCGTTTATTGATTCCGAAGCCGATTTATTAAGTTGTCGATAACAAATAACTCCAAGACTTATATAAATTGATAATTTTGGTTCTAAGGAGGTCAGGTGGTATTATTTAATGACAATAGGAAAAGCCGACTTATTGAGTTGGTGTTTTTCCGGGCCCAACAGAGGCTCAACGCAACATGCATTATGAAATTGCAGTCGGTCTACTCGGAGCATATATTACAAGAAAAGCGCTAATTTTTTGTGTACATTTATTTCTTTCCTATGGCCCAATAAAAAAGCATGTGACGGGCCAACGCCCAAAGCACGCCCAGCTGAGTTGGTTTCTGTGCGAGCCAGGGGCCTACGAAAAAGGAAACATGACGTACGAAATAGGCTTGATGGACAGAAAAAGTGGAAAAACAATCGTCCCTTTAATATAGTACTAGCAAAAGGGCCCGTGCGATGCAACGGGATAATAAATCGTGGTCTTCAAATCAAGTTTATCATGTAGGTTCCACCTTGTTAATTCAAATGAAATAAAAATGATCATTTGTTGCACTTACAAATGGACATGCTAATACATTTTAATTGATCTTATCTCTCTCGCACAATAATTTTATCTATCTCACGGTTTAACTACCGACTCTAGCGCAACCTCGTCGTCTCATCCGAGGCGACACTGGCGGAAACCTAGCCGCGCCGCTGGGCCGCCCTCTTTCCCCTCGTCCTCCCCTCGCCGTCGCCGGAGGAGGCCACCGGGCTAAGCCCCGGCGGCGGACGGCGACGGCGGGGTCGCCTTCCTCTCGGCTGGCCGTGGGAGCTTGGGGTGGGGGAGGCTCGATCCCTCTGCTATGCGTCGGATCCAGGCGGGGCGGCTGCTCCGTCGGCGGCCGTCGGGGCTCTTCCCCTGCCGTTCTTCTCCGGCGTGGCGGCTCCCGAGCAGGGGCTCCCGCGTGTGGCAGCTGCGGCAGCTCCGTCGGCGCGGGCTCTGGTCTTCGGGGCAGCTGATCTGCTCTGGCATGTAGGGGCAGGTGCGCTCCCCCCTCCCTGCTCTTGGGACGCGTCCACGCGGGGGCCGACGGTTTGCTGGCTCCTAGTGGCGCTACGGTGGTGGGATTTCAGATCTGGCTGGATCTGGCTCATTTGTGTCTGATCGGCGGGGAGGATTGTGGTGGCTTCCTCATGGCCATGGCGGAGTGGCTTTGTGGGAGGTGGGAGGTGGGCTGGCTAGTGGAGGTGCGGTGCGTGGGGGCGTGGTATTGGGCGTTGCTCCGGGCGAAAGCTTGTCGGTCTCTTGCCGACCGATGGTGGCAGCGTCCGTGGACGTTGATGACCCACAAGTATAGGGGATCTATCGTAGTCCTTTCGATAAGTAAGAGTGTCGAACCCAACGAGGAGCAGAAGGAAATGACAAGCGGTTTTCAGTAAGGTATTCTCTGCAGGCACTGAAATAATCGGTAACAGATAGTTTTGTGATAAGATAATTCGTAACGGGTAGCAAGTAACAAATGTAGCAAAGGTGCAGCAAGGTGGCCCAATCCTTTTTGTAGCAAAGGACAAGCCTGGACAAACTCTTATATAAAGCAAAGCGCTCCCGAGGACACATGGGAATTTCTGTCAAGCTAGTTTTCATCATGCTCATATGATTCGCGTTCGTTACTTTGATAATTTGATATGTGGGTGGACCGGTGCTTGGGTGCTACCCTTACTTGGACAAGCCTCCCACTTATGATTAACCTCTCTCGCAAGCATCCGCAACTACGAAAGAAGAATTAAGATAAATCTAACCATAGCATGAAACATATGGATCCAAATCATCCCCTTACGAAGCAATGCATAAACTAGGGTTTAAGCTTCTGTCACTCTAGCAACCCATCATCTACTTATTACTTCCCAATGCCTTCCCCTAGGCCCAAATAATGGTGAAGTGCCATGTAGTTGACGTTCACATAACACCACTAGAGGAGAGACAACATACATCTCATCAAAATATCGAACGAATACCAAATTCACATGATTACTTATAACAAGACTTATCCCATGTCCTCAGGAACAAACGTAACTACTCACAAAGCATATTAATGTTCATAATCAGAGGAGTATTAATTATCATTAAGGATCTGAACATATGATCTTCCACCAAGTAAACCAACTAGCATCAACTACAAGGAGTAATCAACACTACTAGCAACCCACAGGTACCAATCTGAGGTTTTGAGACAAAGATCGGATACAAGAGATGAACTAGGGTTTGGAGAGGAGATGGTGCTGGTGAAGATGTTGATGGAGATTGACCCCCTCTCGATGAGAGGATCGTTGGTGATGACGATGGCTTCGATTCCCCCCCCCCCCCCGGGAGGGAAGTTTCCCCGGTAGAACAGCTCCGCCGGAGCCCTAGATTGGTTCTGCCCAAGTTCCGCCTCGAGACGGTGGCGCTTCGTCCCGAAAGCTCTCTTATGATTTTTTCCAGGTCAAGCCCGGAGGGGGAAATCGAAGCCATCGTCATCACCGGAGGGCTGCCAGGGGGCCCACAAGCCACAGGGGCGCGCCCTGGGGGGTAGGGCACGCCCCCCAGGCTTGTGGCCTCCTGGTGGGTCCCCTCTGGTATTTCTTTCGCCCAATATTTTTTATATATTCCAAAATAATTCTCCGTAACTTTTCAGGACTTTTGGAGTTGTGCAGAATAGGTCTCTCATATTTGCTCCTTTTCCAGTCCAGAATTCCAGCTGCCGGCATTCTCCCTCTTCATGTAAACCTTGTAAAATAAGAGAGAAAACGCATAAGTATTGTACCATAATGTGTAATAACAGCCCATGATGCAATAAATATCACTATAAAAGCATGATGCAAAATGGACGTATCTACTCCCCCAAGCTTAGACCTCGCTTGTCCTCAAGCGAAAGCCGAAATCGATAAATATGTCCACATGTTTAGAGATAGAGGTGTCGATAAAATAAAATACGGACATGAGAGCATCATGATCAGCTTTAGAACAGCAATACTTATTGATATATAATTTCTTATATTAGAGTAACAATTCATTCACAAGGTAAAGTATGAATCAAGAACTCTATTGAGAACCAACAAACTATGATCTCAGTCATTGAAGCAATTGCAATTTATCATAACATCGGAAAGAGTCAATATAAGAGCTTGTAAAGCAAATCCACATACTCAATCATCTTTTAGTCTTTCATAATTGCTAACACTCATGCGGTACTTATGAGGTCAAAGCTTTAATTGGACACAGAGAAAGATAGGGGCTTATAGTTTTGCCTCCCAACTATTTACCTCAAGGGTAATGTCAACAGAAATAGCTCATGATCACCCACATCCGAGTGGATATATGTGTCTAGATCATTCCCCAACACATGACGCTTGCCAAGAGAGAAAGGCGAAATATAGGAAGTGGTGAAGATCACCATGACTCTTGCATAAAGGTAAGTACTAGAAAGTAAAAGTAACAGGCATGCCCTTCGCAGAGGGAAGCAGAGGTTGTCATGCTCTTTTATAGTTGGATGCGCAATCTCTTAATGCAAAAGAATGTCACTTTATATTGCCGCTTGTGATAAAGAACTTTATTATGCAGTCTGTCGCTTTTATTTCTTCCATATCACAGGGTCGTATAAAGTTTATTTTCCTCACACTAATAGATCATACATATTTAGAGAGCAATTTTTATTGCTTGCACCAGTGACAACTTACTTGAAGGATCTTACTCAATCCATAGGTAGGTATGGTGGACTCTCATGGCAAAACTGGGTTGAGGGTGTTTGGATGCACAAGTAGTATCTCTACTTGGTGCGGAAGTTTTGGCTGATATGGGGTGGATCAAGCGTCACATGTTAAAGGATCTATAACCATATAACTTCTATTCGGAAATAAGCAAACATAACCCATTATGTTGCCTTCCTTGTCCAACATCAACTTCTTAGCATATAATATTTTAATGAGTGCTCACAATCATAAAAGATGTCCAAGATAATATATTTATATGTGAACCTCTCTTTCTTTATTACTTCCTTTTAATTGCAGCAATGACCAATCGCTATGTTTGTCAACTCACAACAAATTTCAATCGACATACTTCTTATATGTGAAGTCATCACTCCCCATAAGATCATCATATATACTCTTTGCTTTTATTCTATACTTCTTTCTATTTCTTTTTCTCAAGATCATAGCAAGCAAGCAAAGCCCTCAACTCAAAACTACTTTTTATTATATGACTCTCGGACTCGCTTACATAGGGGGAACACAAAGCAAAACTCAAAACTAGATCACACTAAAAACTTTATTCTACTAGATCAAGATATAACCAAAAGGATCGAACTAAGAAAAATGATAAAAGTAAAATATGTGATGGTGATACGATACCGGGGCACCTCCCCCAAGCTTGGCACAAGCCAAGGGGAGTGCCCATACCCATGTGTTTAGTTGTCTTTCTTCGGAGGTGGTGATGTTGGAGTTGTTGATGAGGTTGGAAGCTTGTCCTCCGTCATGGCTCCAGGTTGTAGATGAGAGGTAACTTCTTGGTCTTCCTCCATGGCATCCACCCTTTTCAAGTCGGCCTCCATCTCTTCCTCCGTGGCCTGCCCGAAGTGGTTGGCTTCGCTGTATGCTCCGGGCCCCGGTGTCAGGTGAGAGGCACGACTCTCCCCGACCGACTCTTGCGAAGACATCTTGCTCTAAATCTGCTGCAGAAACAGCTCAAAACGAAAACATGAGGTATTGTCATGATACGAAGGTCCAAACCTTCGGGAGATTATATAATGAATTTTTACCGACCTAAAGGAGTACACCACATGAAAACGGAGTCCGAAGGGTGCACGGGCTGGCCACAAGCCACAGGGGCGCGCCCAGGGGGGTAGGCGCGCCCCCTGGCTTGTCGCCTCCTCGTGCACTTTTTGGACTACTTTAAATTTTCCTAATTTATTAAATATTCCAAAATGGAGAAAAATTGCTATTGGAAAAGTTTTGGAGTCGGTTTGCTTACCGTACCACATACCTATTCCTTTTCGGAGTCTGAAACGTTCTGGTAGGTCTCCCTAATGTACTCCTCCGGAGTTATGGTATTGATAATATTGGTTTCAACATTTATGGGAGTACCTGAGATATAATGTTTGATTCTTTGCCCGTTTACCACCTTTGGGTTAGTGCCTTCGGCGTTGTTGATCTTGATTGCACCGGAACGATATACTTCCTCGACAATGTAAGGCCCTTCCCATTTAGAGAGAAGTTTTCCTACAAAAAATCTTAAACGAGAATTGTATAGCAAGACATGGTCACTTACATTGAATTCACGCTTTTGTACCCTTTTATCATGCCATCTCTTAACCTTTTCTTTAAACAACTTGGCATTCTCATAGGCCTGGGTTCTCCATTCATCAAGTGAGCTAATGTCAAATAACCTCTTCTCACCAGCAAGTTTGAAATCATAGTTGAGCTCTTTGATTGCCCAATAAGCTTTATGTTCTAGTTCTAGAGGTAAGTGACATGCTTTACCATAAACCATTTTATACGGAGACATACCCATAGGGTTTTTCTAAGCAGTTCTATAAGCCCATAATGCATCATCAAGTTTCTTAGACCAATTCTTTCTAGATCTATTAACAGTCTTTTGCAAGATCAATTTAATTTCTCTATTGCTTAATTCTACTTGACCACTAGACTGAGGATGATATGGAGATGCAATTATATGATTAACATCATACTTAGCAAGCAATTTACGGAAAGCACCATGAATAAAGTGTGAACCACCATCAGTCATTAAATATCTAGGGACTCCAAATCTAGGGAAAATAACTTCTTTAAGCATTTTAATAGAAGTGTTATGATTAGCACTACTAGTTGGAATAGCTTCTACCCACTTAGTAACATAATCAACAGAAACTAGAATATGAGTATACCCGTTGGACTTTGGAAAAGGTCCCATATAATCAAAACCCCAAACATCAAATGGTTCGATAACAAGTGAGTAATTCATAGGCATTTCCTGACGTCTACTAATATTACCAATTCTTTAACATTCATCACAAGACAAGACAAACTTACGAGCATCCTTGAAGAGAGTAGGCCAATAAAACCAGATTGTAATACTTTGTGTGCAGTTCTATCTCCAGCGTGGTGTCCTCCGTAGGCCTCGGAGTGACACTTGTGTAGGATCTGTTCATGTTCATGCTCAGGTACACAACGTCTAATAACACCATCTACTCCTTCTTTATAAAGGTGTGGATCGTCCCAAAAATAATGTCTTAAATCATAGAAGAACTTTTTCTTTTGTTGGTATGTGAAACTAGGTGGTATAAATTTAGCAACAATGTAATTAGCATAATCAGCATACCATGGAGCATTACGTGAAGCATTTATGACAGCTAATTGTTCATCAGGAAAGCTATCATCAATAGGTAGTGGGTCATCAAGAACATTCTCTAACCTAGACAAGTTATCTGCTACGGGGTTCTCAGCACCCTTTCTATCAATAATATGCAAATCAAATTCTTGTAGCAAAAGAACCCATCTAATAAGTCTAGGTTTATCATCTTTCTTTTCCATAAGATATTTAATAGCAGCATGATCAGTGTGAACAATTACTTTGGAATCAACAATATAAGGTCTGAACTTATCACAAGCAAACACAACTGCTAAAAATTCCTTTTCAGTGGTAGCATAGTTTCTTTGAGCACTGTCTAGAGTTTTACTAGCATAATGGATAACATTTAATTTCTTATCAACTCTTTGTCCTAGAACAGCACCAACGGCATAATCACTAGCATCACACATAATTTCAAAGGGTAGGTTCCAATCAGGTGGTTGAACAAGAGGTACAGAAATCAAGGCTTTCTTAAGGATTTCAAATGCTTCTACACAATCATCATCAAAAACGAATGGAATATCTTTTTGCAAAAGATTAGTGAGAGGCCTAGAAATCTTAGAGAAGTCTTTAATAAACCTCCTATAGAAACCAGCATGACCAAGGAAACTTCTTATATCTATGATATCCGTAGGACACGGCATTTTTTCAATAGCATCAACTTTAGCTTTATCAACTTCAATACCTCTTTCGGAGATTTTGTGTCCCAAGACAATACCCTCATTAACCATAAAGTGGCACTTCTCCCAATTCAAGACAAGATTAGTTTCTTCGCATCTCTGCAAAACTCGATCAAGGTTGCTCAAGCAATCATCAAAAGAAGTTCCGTAAACGGAGAAATCATCCATGAAGACCTCAACAATCTTTTCACAAAATTCAGAGAATATAGCAGTCATACATCTTTGAAAGGTGGCAGGTGCATTGCATAAACCAAAAGGCATATGTCTATAAGCAAAGGTACCGAAAGGACAAGTAAAAGTGGTCTTCTCTTGGTCCTCTTTTGACACAAGTATTTGAGAGAAACCAGAATAACCATCTAGAAAGCAAAAGTGTGTGTGTTTGGATAGTCTTTCTAGCATTTGATCAATAAAAGGTAGAGGATAATGATCTTTCCTAGTAGCTTTATTTAATTTCCTAAAATCAATTACCATTCTATATCCTGTAACAATTCTTTGCGGGGTCAATTCATTTTTATCGTTAGGAACAACGGTAATACCTCCCTTCTTAGGGACACAATGAACGGGACTAACCCATCTACTATCAGCAATAGGATAAATTATACCTGCCTCCAGAAGCTTTAATATTTCATTTCTTACCACTTCTTTCATTTTAGGATTTAACCGTCGTTGGTGATCAACAACTGGTTTGGCATCAGGCTCCATATTAATTTTATGCTGACATAGAGTGGGACTAATGCCCTTAAGATCATCAAGAGTATATCCAATAGCAGCACGGTGCTTCCTCAGAGTTTTCAATAATCTATTTTCTTCATGCTCTGAAAGGTTAGCATTAATAATAACAGGATATATCTTCTTTTCATCAAGATAAGCATATTTCAGAGTATCCGGTAATTGTTTAAGCTCAAACACGGGATCACCCTTGGGTGGAGGAGGATCCCCAAGTATTTCAACAGGCAAGTTGTGTTTCAAAATAGGATGCTGATCAAAGAAAATCTTATCTATTTCGTTCCTTTCATTCATATGCATATCGTTTTCATGGTCTAGCAAATATTGTTCTAAGGGATCAGTAGGAGGCACAGCAATAGAAGCAAGACCAATAATTTCATCCTTACTAGGCAATTCTCTATCATGGGGTTGTCTATGAAATTTAGAGAAATTAAACTCATGGGACACATCCCCAAAACTTACAGTAACAGTTTCTTTCTCACAATCTATCTTAGCATTAACAGTATTCAAGAAAGGTCTACCAAATATAATGGGACAAAAATCATCTTGTGGGGAACCAAGAACAAGAAAATCAGTAGGGTACTTTATTTTCCCACACAAGACTTCAACATCTCTAACAATCCCAACTGGTGCTATAGTATCTCTATTAGCAAGCTTAATGGTAACATCAATTTCTTCTAATTCAGCTGGTGCAATATCATTCATAATTTCTTGATATAAGGTAAAGGGAATTGCACTCACACTAGCACCCACATCACATAAGCCATGATAACAATGATCTCCTATTTTAAAAGAAACAACAGGCATGCCAACAATAGGTCTATGTTTATCTTTAGTATCAGGTCTAGCAATTCTAGCAGCTTCATCACAGAAATGAATAACATGCCCATCAATATTATCGACCAAGAGATCTTTGACCATGGCAATACTAGGTTCAACTTTAATTTGTTCAGGGGGTGTAGGTGTTCTAACATAACTCTTACGAACCACAGTTGAAGCTTTAGCATGTTCCTTTATTATAACAGGGAAAGGTGGTTTCTCAATATAAGCAGCAGGAATAACAGGATCAACATTATAAGTAATAGTTTTTTATTCAACTTTAATAGGTTCAACTACTTTCACTTCAATGGGAGGATGATATTTAAACCACTTCTCCTTAGGGAGATCAACATGAGCAGCAAAAGATTCACGGAAAGAAGCTACTATCTCAGAGTCAAGTCCATATTTAGTGCTAAATTCATGAAAAGCATCGGTGTCTATAAAGGATTTAACACAATCAAACTTAAGGTTTATACCTGACTCCTTACCTTCGTCGAGTTCCCAATCTTCAGAGTTGCGTTTAATTCTTTCCAATAAATTCCATTTGAATTCAATATCTTTCTTCATAAAGGAACCAGTACAAGAAGTATCAAGCATGGATTGATCATTACGAGAAAGCTGAGCATAAAAATTCTGAATAATAATTTCTCTTGAGAGCTCATGATTGGGGCATGAATATAACATTGACTTAAGCCTCCCCCAAGCTTGAGCGATACTTTCTCCTTCACGAGGCCAAAAATTATAAATATAATTCCGATCACGATGAACCAGATTAATAGGATAAAACTTCTGATGAAATTCCAATATCAATCGGTTGTAGTTCCATGATCCAATATCATCACATAGCCTATACCATGTCAATGCCTTCTCCTTCAAAGATAAAGGAAAGACCTTCTTCTTGACATCATCCTCGGGCAAACCTGCAAGCTTAAATAATCCACAAACTTCATCCACATAGATCAGGTGCAAATCAGGATGTAGTGTTCCATCTCCTGCATAAGGATTAGCTAGCAGTTTCTCTATCATACCCGAAGGAATTTCATAATAAATATTTTCAGTAGGTTCAGCAGGTCGAGGAGCAACTCTTTGTGCTTCCGGTCGAGGTGAAGATACCCCGAACAAGCCCCTCAAAGGATTATTTTCCATAGTAACAAGTGACAGTAAATTTCAGCACACTATATAAAATTTTCCTTACCAAATTCCACTCACCAAAGGTGCTTCACTCCCCGGCAACGGCGCCAGAAAAGAGTCTTGATGACCCACAAGTATAGGGGATCTATCGTAGTCCTTTCGATAAGTAAGAGTGTCGAACCCAACGAGGAGCAGAAGGAAATGACAAGCGGTTTTCAGTAAGGTATTCTCTGCAAGCACTGAAATAATCGGTAACAGATAGTTTTGTGATAAGATAATTCGTAACGGGTAGCAAGTAACAAATGTAGCAAAGGTGCAGCAAGGTGGCCCAATCCTTTTCGTAGCAAAGGACAAGCCTGGACAAACTCTTATATAAAGCAAAGCGCTCCCGAGGACACATGGGAATTTCTGTCAAGCTAGTTTTCATCATGCTCATATGATTCGCGTTCGTTACTTTGATAATGTGATATGTGGGTGGACCGGTGCTTGGGTGCTTCCCTTACTTGGACAAGCCTCCCACTTATGATTAACCTCTCTCGCAAGCATCCGCAACTACGAAAGAAGAATTAAGATAAATCTAACCATAGCATGAAACATATGGATCCAAATCAGCCCCTTACGAAGCAACGCATAAACTAGGGTTTAAGCTTCTGTCACTCTAGCAACCCATCATCTACTTATTACTTCCCAATGCCTTCCCCTAGGCCCAAATAATGGTGAAGTGTCATGTAGTCGACGTTCACATAACACCACTAGAGGAGAGACAACATACATCTCATCAAAATATCGAACGAATACCAAATTCACATGATTACTTATAACAAGACTTATCCCATGTCCTCAGGAACAAACGTAACTACTCACAAAGCATATTAATGTTCATAATCAGAGGAGTATTAATTATCATTAAGGATCTGAACATATGATCTTCCACCATGTAAACCAACTAGCATCAACTACAAGGAGTAATCAACACTACTAGCAACCCACAGGTACCAATCTGAGGTTTTGAGACAAAGATCGGATACAAGAGATGAACTAGGGTTTGGAGAGGAGATGGTGCTGGTGAAGATGTTGATGGAGATTGACCCCCTATCGATGAGAGGATCGTTGGTGATGACGATGGCTTCGATTTCCCCCTCCGGGAGGGAAGTTTCCCCGGCAGAACAGCTCCGCCGGAGCCCTAGATTGGTTCTGCCCAAGTTCCGCCTCGAGACGGCGGTGCTTCGTCCCGAAAGCTCTCTTATGATTTTTTTTCTAGGTCAAAACCCTCCATATAGCAGAAGATGGGCACCGGAGGGCTGCCAGGGGGCCCACAAGCCACAGGGGCGCGCCCTGGGAGGTAGGACGCGCCCCCCAGGCTTGTGGCCTCCTGGTGGGTCCCCTCTGGTATTTCTTTTGCCCAATATTTTTTATATATTCCAAAATAATTCTCCGTAACTTTTCAGGACTTTTGGAGTTGTGCAGAATAGGTCTCTCATATTTGCTTCTTTTCTAGTCCAGAATTCCAGCTGCCGGCATTCTCCCTCTTCATGTAAACCTTGTTAAATAAGAGAGAAAAGGCATAAGTATTGTACCATAATGTGTAATAACAGCCGATAATGCAATAAATGTCACTATAAAAGCATGATGTAAAATGGACGTATCAGACGTCGCTACACCTCCTTGGAGGCGCCGTCGTGGAGTCCACCCCTGCACGCCCTCGGATCCTGTTCTTCGGGTGAAAGCCTACGACCCGGTTTGGTCGGGCGATGGCGTCTGCATCGCCGCTTCTCTCTTTGGGGCGTCGCCTTGAAGATCTTTCGATCTCGTTCGCACTCTCCATGTGCTAGACGCTCAAGGCGTTGCGATCGGCAGGTGCCTGGTCGGCAATGTGGTGGTGCGGTGTTCAGTTTGGCAACGGTGACGATGGTCAGCAGTGCATGGTCGAGGCTGAGCGGTTGTCGGTTGTTTCCTGGTTTGCTCGACAGGTCTCGTCTGGGTCTCGCCATGCCGTCGCGGAGTCAAAGCTGCCCTGGAGGTGCCTAGGTGGCGACGATGACAAGTGGCTGGTGGTCTTCAAGGAGGTGTTGGTTGGCGCCATCTCTGCCCATTTCTCCTGTCTTTTGGTGGTCTTTATAGTCGGAGTTGTCTGGCCCCTACACCGACGGTCGACTGTTTGGCATGGGCCGGCATGGGTGCCGACGTTTGTGTCGATGAGGGCGTCGTTGGCGAAAGTCGATGGTAAAGTCGGAGTCGCTGGCTCGCGGAGGAGTGATGACGATGACGCTTGGTGACGACCTCGACTTTGTGTTTCTTGTATGCAACGCGTTTGTGTATCTCTGTGTGGGTGGCCAGGTCGGTCGGTTTTGCCCTGTGCGGGCTGTTGTAACGGTTTTAGCCTGGTTTTCCGTCAATTAACGGGGCAAACCTCTTCTTTTTTAATGAAATCGAGATCCCTAGGGGCAGATTTTCGAAAAAAAAAAATGTCCACATGAACGCCCATTTTATCGGTGTCTAATCTCACAATTCCCACTCTCTCAAATCGGGCATGCAGCCAGACTATCCGAACACCCGTGCAAGCCAACATTTTTTGTAGTTGAACACCAATCTCTTCTTCCTGCATGCACTATTTTTTTTTGGAGAAGGAGGAACAGTGCCCCGGCCTCTGCATCAAGAACGATGCATACAGCCAATTTATTTGAAATAAAGCAAACAAAGTCTCAGGTTCGTCCATGTCTCACAGTCTGAGCCACAAATAGAAAGTAAACGGTAAATACATGTATGCCACATCCGGCGTCACTAATAGACTACGATGCCTACACACTTAGCCTATTAACAGCTCGCCATCCAAACCGGCTGAAGATAGCCCGTGCGACCGTCTCCCACCGGTTGCACCCAATATTCATAAGCTCCCTGTTGTCCGCATGGTTGAGTAATGACCACGTACGGATCCAAGCCGTGGCTCTGTATATGACCTGCAAAAAATGGTTAAGTTTCTTTCCTTGAAAAATCATATCATTTCTAGTATTCCAAATGGCCCAAAATAAAGCGCTTATTCCAATGCGTATATGATTAGCTAATGTTCCGTCAACTCCGTTGAGCCACGTCTCAAATAGCATGTTAATGTTCATTGGTGGTTGAATATTGAAAGCTAAATGGACAGTGCGCCAAAGTAGTTTTGCTAGTGGGCATTCTAAAAAAAGGTGTTGGATTGTTTCGTTATGATCGCAATAGCAACAAGTAGCACTCCCGTTCCAATTCCGCTTTATCATGTTATCTTTGGTTAGTATCACACCCTTGTGTACAAACCACATGAAAATATTAATTCGGAGCGGAACCTTGATCTTCCAGATATGCAAAGACCTTGAGAGGGGTCCAGAATTAATTATATCCATATACATCAACTTTACTGAAAAAGAACCAGTCGTGGTTAGTTTCCAGTGAATTCGATCTGGTTGATCAGAGAGTTGAACATCCATCAAACGTCTGACCAAATGTAACCATGAATTCCAGCGTTCTCCCACTAGAGCCCGCCTGAATTGAACATTAAGAGGTACGGACTGTAATACTGTGGCAACATAATCTGCCTTACGTTGTGCAATGTTATACAGAGTAGGATATTGTAGGGCTAGCGGCGTCTCCCCCAGCCACGTGTCCTCCCAAAATCTGGTCCTGGTACCATTACCAACGAGAAATTTGACTCGCTGGAAGAAGGATACTTTCATCATCATTAACCCTTTCCAAAACGGTGAGTCATTCGGTCTAGCTGTAACCTGTGCTAGTGTCTTGGATTGTAGATATTTATTTCTCAAAATTTGTATCCACATTCCATCAGTCTCTGTAGATAACCTGTATAGCCATTTGCTAATTAGGCATCTATTCTTGACCTCTAAGTTTTCAACTCCTAATCCCCCTTGATCCTTAGGTCTGCATATAATATCCCATTTCGTTAATCTATATTTCTTCTGAGGCTCATCGCTTTGCCAGAAGAAGCGTGATCGATAAAAATCTAATCTCTTCCGTACACCAATAGGCACTTCAAAGAATGATAGTAGAAACATCGGCAGACTAGTCAATACCGAGTTTATCAAAACTAGTCGACCTCCATAAGACATGAGCTTGCCCTTCCAGCAACCAAGTCTTTTTTCGAATCTATCTTCAATACATTTCCACTCCCTATTCGTCAATCGTCTATGGTGAATAGGAATCCCAAGGTAACTGAAAGGCAGTGATCCCATTTCACAGCCGAACAGTTGCCTATATGCGTCTTGTTCTTCCTTGGCTCTTCCAAAACAGAACAATTCGCTCTTATTAAAGTTAATCTTTAATCCAGATAATTGTTCAAATAGGCAAAGTACCAGCTTCATATTTCTAGCTTTTGCAAGGTCGTGTTCCATGAATAAAATTGTGTCATCCGCATATTGTAGTATGGACACTCCCCCCTCCACCAGGTGCGGGACTAATCCACCTACCTGGCCGTTCTCCTTAGCACGACCAATAAGGACCGTCAACATATCCGCAACTATGTTGAACAGAATAGGAGACATGGAATCGCCTTGTCTCAGTCCTTTGTGGGTCTGAAAATAATGACCCAAGTCATCATTAACTTTAATTCCCACACTACCTTTTTGAATGAAGGTATCTACTTGCTCCCTCCAGGATTCAGTAAACCCCTTCATTCGCAAGGCTTGCTGGAGGAATGGCCGTTTGACCTTGTCATATGCCTTCTCGAAATCCACCTTAAAGATAACCCCATCAAGTTTCTTTTTGTGGATTTCATGAATGGTTTCATGTAAGACTACCACCCCTTCAAGGATGTGTCTTCCTGGCATAAAGGCTGTTTGAGATGGTTGGACTACGGAATGTGCAATCTGTGTCAATCTATTCGTAGCAACCTTTGTAAAAAATTTGAAGCTAACATTAAGCAGACATATTGTTCTAAACTACTCAATGCGAATAGCCTCCACCTTCTTTGGCAACAACGTTATTGTTGCAAAATTTAGGTGAAAAAGTTGTAACTGCCCATTGAACAAGTCGTGAAACAAAGGTAAAAGATCTCCCTTAATAATGTGCCAGCATTTCTTATAAAATTCCGCGGGAAACCCATCTGGTCCCGGTGCCTTGTTTTGTTTCATTTGTGCTATTGCGTCGAACACCTCTTTTTCAGTGAACGGAGCAGCAAGTACATCATTCTCATCTTGGCTGAGCTGAGGAATATCAGATGTAATGCCTTCATCAAGAGAAACATAATTCTCCTGAGGTGCCCCGAAAAGTTTTATGTAATACTCCGTGATGTAAAGTTTTATATTTTCATGCCCAACTATTGTGCCCTCATCCTGTTCAAGCTAAAATATTTTTTTCTTCCTATGCTTGTCATTTGCAATCATGTGGAAGAATTTAGTATTATCATCTCCTTGGACCACCTTCGTCACTTTTGCCCGAAGTGCCCACTTCATCTCCTCCTCTCTGAGAAGAGTTTGTAATTTTTTCTCAGCTTCAATCTTAGTGGACAATTTACCACTCAAATCAGCCCGTCTCTATTTCTTTATTCATAGACATCACAAACAATGAATCTTTCTAGTTTTTCTTTGCAGAGGCAACATACGCACAAATTTAGCTTGTGATGTTATTAATTGAGGGCTAATTAATTTCATTTAATTAGGTGCCTCAGTGCAACCTTCTTTAATTAGCACAATCTTCTTTAATGCAAATCACATATGGAATAATATAAGAGGTTGATTAGCCCTTCCCTAGAAGACGGTACACGCTGTAGAGAGGCATGTAATATAAGAGGTTTTTTTTTGGCAGGCATAATATAAGAGGTTGACAGGCAAGGCATTGTCTTAAGAGAGGCCCGTATTTTTGGCTTTCTGGAAATACGTGATTTTGGCTGTGAACTTTTTTTAACTATGCAGTCTATCGACGCACGGCCCATGTAGACAAAAAAATGAAACTGAATCTGGTCTAGGCAGCTCGGCTCAAGCAGTATAGATCAAATAGAAAAAGCACCTAGACTTTCACAAGAAGGTGTGCTGGATGAGTTAGTAGTGCCCTACGGGCAATTCTGCATACACCAGAGATCGAGTCCTGGCATTGATGAAATTTTTTTTTTGCTGGCCCTGTTTTACAGGGACGACGGACGAAAAAACTAAAACTACGCTAAACGGACGAAAAATCTGATGGTCCCACGATGGACGAAAAAAAAGTAGAGAAACAGTCATTCCTTTAATATTAGATAAAGATAAAGATATATATAATATATGTAGGGAAAGAAAAGATATTAGATAATAAAAAAAATATAAGAATCGTCTCGTTCTGTGCTTTTTTTTTAGAATCTTGTGCTGTGCTTTTTTTTTTTTTGAGGGAAACACCAAGTTTTTATTGCTCAAAGGCCACATGATGTGGGATACAAAAGGGATCATGGGGTCCGATCAACCAGAGGTGTCGTCCCTGATCCAATGAGTGTGCAAACTTGGCTAGACTATCGGCATCCTTATTAGAGAATCTACCTTCAAAAGAAATATTACAATTAAAAAGCAAAATACATTCCTTGATTTCAGTTACTATTGCTCCATTATCTTGTGCTGTGCTGTTGAAACGTGACAGCGAGAGAGACCCGTCGGCGAGCAATCTGTTGGGCTCCGGCATCTTCGCCAGGCTCACGTCGCAAGTGCCAGATAATAATACGACTGAATATCTCAAAAAGGAAAACGATAATACGATTGAAGGCCCAGCCTACGTCTCGGCGACGCTTCCATAATCGATACCTGGTACGTGAGCTAGTCCAAGACAGATCGATGAGGGAGAGCGAGGCCGCCCCGCCGGTGGCGCTGTCCTCCCCGCTTGAAGACGAAGATCTCCTCCGTCTCCCGCCGCAGCCATCCTCCCTGCCCCGCGCCTCGGCAGTCTGCAAGCGCTGGCGAGGCCTCGTCACCGACCCCAAGTTCCAAGCCCGGTTCCGCGCCATCCACCAGAAGCCGCCCCTCCTCGGCGTCTTCGGTTGCGACGTCAGCGGCAACAAGATCATGTTCAGATCCATATTGGACCCTCCCGACCACATACCTTCTGAACGCTTTGATCTTGTCTGCTGCAGCGATTACAACGAGAACGAGGTGCTCGATTGCCGCCACGGCCGTGTCCTCTTCAAAGACTGGCTGCGGAAGGATCTTGTTGTGTTTGCCCCAATCACCGGCGAGCAGTGCCGTGTAGCCATTCCGACAGAGTTCCGTCATAGATACCTCGCCGGGGCGGTGCTCTGCGCCGCTAGCGACCAAGACCATGTGCACGGTGGCTGCCATTTGAGCCCCTTCAAGGTGATCTTGATGCCCCTGGGTGGAGAAAGTGTTATATCCGGCGCCCTTGTTTACTCCTCGGAAACCTGCATTTGGGGCAATCTCATCTTCACAGCCACCCCATGTATACTTTTTGAAAGTGATCCTGCTACTCTTGTTGGTAATGCGCTTTACTGGCCGCTTGTTTTTATGAGAGATGACATACTTGAGTTTGATTTGGAAGAGCAGAGCCTAGCTGTGATCAAGGGGCCTCATGTTACAAATTGTATCGACAATAGGACCCGTCAGATAGTGCAGGCTGAGAATGGTGTTGTTGGCTTAGGAATATTGACGTACCCTCGCTTCCAAATGTGGCAAAGGGACATCAATTGTCATGGTGTTGCCACATGGGTGCTGCAGAAAACCATTGACATGCATAGTATTCTTGGGCTCCCTCCTCATCTTGAAGGAGAGACGAGAGGGATGGAAACTATATTAGGCTATTCTGATGATACCGATGTAATTTTTTTTTATGTCGACATCGATGTCTACATGGTCCACCTTAAGTCAATGCAATCCAAGATACTTCGTGGAGCCTGTCATAAGTTTCGCTACTATCCCTTCACGAGCTTCTATGCACCAGGTGATTTCTCATCATTCATTCTTATATTGTAGGAGTAACTCAATCCAGTTGTATTTCATACATGCTTGCTTAAATCTCTTCAATTTGGTTCTTAACTTAAGTTATTGATGACAAATTAAGCTTAATCATCAATTGTCTCGCTGCCAGAAATTAAAACTTATAGCCGTATTGTGTTTTCTGTTATCACCCAATGTAGTCATCTTCATTCTTGAGCGATCCAAGACAAGTGTCAAATGTGTAGATATCTAAAATAAAATGTTAATGGGTACTTGGTTATATTTTGGAATGTTTGGAATCTCGAAGCTAGTTATATTTTGTATCCAGTACATGCCTCTGTTTTAATTTTGTTATTTTTCTTATTAATTCCATTTTGTAACGTTCCTTGAATCCAATAATTAACCACTCCCTTCGTCCCATAATATAAGACGTTTTTGCAGTTCAATGGGACAGAGGTAGTATGTTACTTGATGAAGACGCTCTCAAAGTGACTAGTGCTTATGCAGCACACAAGAAATAATGACATTTCTCGTCTCTAATTAGGCTCCATTCTTTTCAAACTGAATACCTAATATCACTTTTTTTGTGGTGAGGGATGAGTTCACATAAGAAATTTTCTTTTATGAGCTAAATACTTCATCATGAGATAGCTATGTATACCATTTATTCTTTGCATTCTACAACATATGTGCTTTTGGTTACTTTGCTAGTATATGTAATGATTAAATAATTTTGTTCAAGTTATATTTCCTCCTCTTATCTATAAAACCTAGTTACAAAAGCATCTATAAAAAGTGAGTATATGTGTAATTACCTCATTGTTGCCATCTCTTGTCCGTTTTTCTTCTCCTTGGAACTGTTGTTAATTGCCTAATTAACTTTTTATGGTTTCAGGTACAACCATTAATGATGGATCTCGTGGAGCTAAAATGTTGCATGACACATAGGATATTATATGGTTTATGAGTTAATGTACTGAAGGGTTCAGCGGGTAAGAAGATCTTCCGAATATAGCTAGTGAAAGTGGTTATTTGGTTATTTTTCCATGGGAAAACTATCAAGCTGACAGCATGGATGCACTCACAAACTACTGTCCATTCAGCTATGGGAATTTACACATGAGAATAACACAGACAACAGTTAAAATGATGGTGATGCAAATATAAAGTGACTCCTTTTTCGGTTGTAAATGATATCCAGATATGGAATCTAGTGTTGGTGCTGAAATTACATGTGTGTGTGTGTGCGCGCGCGCCAATCTGTACATGCCTTCAGTTCTCTTTTCATTTAGTTGTTTCATAATATATAGTCTGAAAGCAATAGATTGCCCGCTTTATTTTTGTCTTCTACCGGGGCACAAACTATTGAATTCATGCACCAACGAGTTGCTCCGAAAGTCTGAAGTGATGAAGAGAGGCACACAATATATTTCAACATTCGGCCTCACGTCTAGACTATGTTAGTCTTTAGACGTGGGATCGATGTAGGCCGAATTATTTTTTATTTAATACTGTGTTGGCAGGGTCTTGAACTCAAGACCTTTTGGCTCCGATATGATATTGAATTCATGCACCAGCCAGTCGCTTCAAAAAGTCCGAACTGATGGAGAGAGACGGGCAATATATTTCAACATAAACCAGCTTCTGCTTAACTTACGATAGGAGCTCCAGTGGGTTGAAGCCTTAAAAACCTCATTGCTCAATTTTCTTATTTCTTCATTGTTACACACATAATTTGTTGGCAAAATTTTCATTTTGTCATGTATTGGACTGCAAGACTGGAAGTAATTTGGAACGTCAGGACAGGAATGAAATGTCCAACTTAATTTCTTGCTCTAAAACACCTCAAAAAGTAGTTATATTATTTATCCATTGTTATCTGTTTTGATCCTGGTATTGGACTTAAGTCCATAAAAACTACTTCCATTGAAACCACACTTTCTGAAATAGTAGTGTTTTTGTCATTTCCTCATGACTCGTACATGTGATTAGTACATTTGTAGCACATGTAAATAATTTTTTGAATTTCTTGTCATGTGATCCATTTATTTAAAGCAGAGCACCCAAGATCACGTGTATTGCTAGAGTTTATTGTTTTGGCATAATTTGCCATCTTGACATGTTGAGGGATGGGTTTACTTTAAACAAGAAGAAAAACTAATGTCTCTTTTTGTATTCTTGCCATCTAAATTCTCGTTTTGAGGTAGTTAAGTAACCTCTTATATGAAAATTCTGAAACTTCCTTGCTTTATACTCCCTTCATTCCTTTATGTAAGGTGTATATTTTTGGGCGTGGTGATCAAGGCACAAAATTAAGAAAGATTTTGAACAAAAATACCCTTAACTAATTAGGTAGCAACTAAATCTCGCTGCACCAGAATAAAATCAGTCGGGGGGATGGGAGCAAGAGAAACATGAATGCATGTAATCAGTGAGAGAGATCTTTTTACTCTACCTTCCTATTGAAGACCACATATGAAAGGCATGCACTGGATGGTGGAAGGCCACACATGGAAAACTGAGAAAAAAATAAAAATACACCGTACATTGCGTTTCTTTAGGAAAAACAAATACACCTTATATAAAGGAATTTTTGTAGTATAAGGAAGCCTTTATATAACGGATGTGGTTTTTTATCTATTGCCGGTATAAAGAGTAAGTTACGAAACATATTTGACGTAGCTATATTTGTCACAGATGAATGAATCATGCTATCTAAGAATTGAAATGCTTTCAGAAGCATCCACCAAATACGAGAAGTGGGTTGCATTGCTAAGTCGGCGGATTGGTCCAGTAATGATATCAGGCATTAGCTAGCCACTCAGCATTCTCACTGCCTATTTTATTGTTTGACTTTTTTTTACTTTACACTCTCAAAAATTCTAATCATATTATTACAAAATGTATTTTTCAAAAGACCATAATATTTTGAAAACTTTTAATCATGCATTTGAAAAATGTTAAATGTGTATGCAAAAATGTTGAGCATATACAAAATATGTATACAAAAAATAAACAATGAGCGTGAAAAAAGTTGATCATGTATTTAAAATATGGTAAACAAGTATTTGAAAAATATTAATCAAGCATTTGAAAAAATGCTAAATGTGTATAGAAAAAATGTTGACCATGTATTAAAAAAACTATGAAATCTTTTGAATATGCATATGGAAATATTAATCAAGCATTTAAAAAATAATATTGAACAAGTATTTAAAAAATGCTAATCAAGCATTTGAAAATGTTAAATGTGTACAGAAAGAATGTTTACCATGTATTAAAAATGTTAATCTTGTACTTAAAATATGTTAATCGAGCATTTCAAAAATCGTTAAAATGTATATAGGAAAAATGTTAACCATGTATAAAAAAGAATATTAATCTTTTATTTAAAAACATTGATCAAGCATTTAAACATAATAAAAACTTGTATATAAAAATGTTGACTATATATTAAAAAATATTAAATTTATATTGTAAAAATATTCAGCATGCAGTAGAAAAAATTTATTGCCATATACAACAAATGTAGAATGAAAACAAAAAAAAACAAAGAAAACATGAAAATGAAACCCGAAAAAGAAACAAAATAAACGAAAATGAAAAATTAAATCAAAGAAACAAATGACAAAATAAAAAAGGAGAAAGAAAAATAAAAAAACATCCCAAAGAAAAAACGGCAGTGAAACTCACGCTCATTTCTCCTCAAGTACATCCTGTCCTATTACTTGACCAGAATTCCGACGCTAGCCCCGTGGCTAGTGATGAGGATGCCTACCCTGGGTAGGGTCATAGGCCTGACATCTGACGCCCACCAATGGTCCTTCAATGTCATTAAAGCCCCTGAGCAGAGACTTATTCGGATGAATATAGCCGTTCACTCGGATGATTCATGTCACTCGGACTACATGGCGCCATTCGGACAGACCGGTATAAAGAGTAAGTTACGAAACATATTTGACGTAGCTATATTTGTCACAGATGAATGAATCATGCTATCTAAGAATTGAAATGCTTTCAGAAGCATCCACCAAATACGAGAAGTGGGTTGCATTGCTAAGTCGGCGGATTGGTCCAGCAATGATATCAGGCATTAGCTAGCCACTCAGCATTCTCACTGCCTATTTTATTGTTTGACTTTTTTTTACTTTACACTCTCAAAAATTCTAATCATATTATTACAAAATGTATTTTTCAAAAGACCATAATCTTTTGAAAACTTTTAATCATGCATTTGAAAAATGTTAAATGTGTATGGAAAAATGTTGAGCATATACAAAATATGTATACAAAAAATAAACAATGAGTGTGAAAAAAGTTGATCATGTATTTAAAATATGGTAAACAAGTATTTGAAAAATGTTAATCAAGCATTTGAAAAAATGCTAAATGTGTATAGAAAAAATGTTGACCATGTATTAAAAAAACTATGAAATCTTTTGAATATGCATATGGAAATATTAATCAAGCATTTAAAAAATAATATTGAACAAGTATTTAAAAAATGCTAATCAAGCATTTGAAAATGTTAAATGTGTACAGAAAGAATGTTTACCATGTATTAAAAATGTTAATCTTGTACTTAAAATATGTTAATCGAGCATTTCAAAAATCGTTAAAATGTGTATAGGAAAAATGTTAACCATGTATAAAAAAGAATATTAATCTTTTATTTAAAAACATTAATCAAGCATTTAAAAATAATAAAAACTTGTATATAAAAATGTTGACTATATATTAAAAAATATTAAATTTATATTGTAAAAATATTCAGCATGCACTAGAAAAAATTTATTGCCATATACAACAAATGTAGAATGAAAACAAAAAAAACAAAGAAAACCTGAAAATGAAACCCGAAAAAGAAACAAAATAAACGAAAATGAAAAATTAAATCAAAGAAACAAATGACAAAATAAAAAAGGAGAAAGAAAAATAAAAAAACATCCCAAAGAAAAAACGGCAGTGAAACTCACGCTCATTTCTCCTCAAGTACATCCTGTCCTATTACTTGACCAGAATTCCGACGCTAGCCCCGTGGCTAGTGATGAGGATGCCTACCCTGGGTAGGGTCATAGGCCTGACATCTGAGGCCCACCAATGGTCCTTCAATGTCATTAAAGCCCCTGGGCAGAGACTTATTCGGATGAATATAGCCGTTCACTCGGATGATTCATGTCACTCAGACTATATGGCGCCATTTGGACAGACAGAAGCTTAGGCGACCTGGAAGACAAAGCGTCTGTGGAATTCGAGTAGTCATTCGTTATGAGTTAATTCACCGTTACCAGTAACGTCAGGTTAATCAGCCATTCCTGTAACGCAGTATTCATTGGCATTTATTGCCCTAATCATGGCGCTCGGCCGGTGGTGGCGCACTCTATATAAGCCACCCCCGGGCGCCATAGCAAGGGTTCCGACCCCCTGTAATCCTCTACCACCATAAGCAAACACAACAGCCCTCGGGCACCGAGACGTAGGGCTGTTATCACCTCCGAGTGAGGCCTGAACTCGTACATACCGAGTGCACACTTGCGCCGTAGTTAGAGTTCGCCCCTCCTTTCGTACCCCCTAGTACTATTGTCAGGTTCATTCCCACGACAGTTGGCGCCCACCGTGGGGCAGCGCGTCTAGCGAATTCCGGCGCAGGTGAAATTTCCATTTTCTCGTTCATCATGAACACATTCGGTGGCGAGATCATCTTCGGGTCCCTCAGCTTCGCCGTCGACGATTCGGCGTGGCTGCAGGAGGCACTGCCCGCCCGAGGCGCGGTGCACTTCAGCGCGACAACGTTCGGAGTTCTCCTCCAACAACCGTCTACACCCTATCGACCGACTTCTCTGACTCGCCTTGCATCTTGTCGCCAACGCTCCGGGCGCTCACGGCTGCAGCGTTGGATCAAGCACGATGGGGTGGCCCAGGCCGCAGGATAGCAGGTGGCTGCACTCGAAGCCGACGAGTCAGTCCACTGCCTCTTCCCGTCTTCGGATGACGAATCCTCCGAAGCTGCCGAGCACGAGAGCAGCGATGACGTAGCGGAGGTCTTGATGGCCAGCCCAGCCCGAGGTACTTCTCCTCCCGGTCATTCGGCGGGAGATACCCGCGATTGGGACAGCGACCGCCACAACGCCAGCTCCGACGGCTATGTTCCCCGACCCCTCACCCGGGAGCAACGGGAGGAAATCAGGCGCAGGAACGACCAGGTCCTTCAGACGCCCATAGCGGGAAACACCCCGGAAGAGATAGCCCTGGAGGCTGCTCGCCAAGCCACCCTGGCTAAGCGCGAGCGTCTCGAGCGGCTACAACATTCACTCGACGAACGCACGGCAAGAGAACTTCCTAGCTCCAGCCGTAGCCGCTGTCAGTTGTTCACAAAGGATCGTCCGTACACCATCCCGGTGATGCGCACGCCTCTGCTGAATCTGGCCGCGGCCACTCGGATTGCAGATTCGATCCAGCCGTTTGATTCGGCGGCAAGTGAGGGCATTCGACAAATCCAGGCTTTTCTGAAGACCGCCCTACAACAAAACTCAGAGGTATCACAATCTCATCAACGCATTCGCAATTAATCTACTCGGGCAGATACTGTGCAGTCAGCTTATAGTCCGCTCACGCCGAGGAAAGACCCACGAACTCCTCCTCATCCGAGAGGTCCGTACGGAGGATGCGGGCGCGACGACCACGATTTCAGTCGGACTCCCCCTCCGAGGGGCGGTCTGCGTGGCCAACGTCCGTATGAAGGAGGCTACCCACTCGGGAGAAACCGTGAGCGGAGCCCTGTTCAGCACAGAGGCTACGATGCCCGGTCTGACATCACTCAGCGAGTGGTCGATTGGAATAGGCATGACAGAGACCGAGCGAGCGGCTGGGGAGTTACCGGCCTCGGGTGTTTCAGCAGATACATCCAAGAGGCAGAAATACCCCCCATTACCGGCTGGCGACCGGAATTGGGAGGTTCAATGGCGAATCCAAGCCAGAGACTTGGCTCAAAGACTATCGAGTCGCTGTCCAGATCGGCGGCGGTGACGATTTCGTTGCCATGAAGCACCTTCCGCTCATGTTGGAAGGGTCCGCACGAGCGTGGCTGAATCAGTAGCCCGCCAACTGCATTTACTGTTGGGAAGATTTGGCCCGAGTATTCGTTAAAACATTTGAGGGCACGTACAAGCGCCCGGGTGGATTGACAGAGCTACATCACTGCGTCCAGAAGAGCAACAAAACTCTTCGGGAGTACATTCAGCGCTGGACCATGTTGCACAACACCGTGGAAAATGTGACCGAGCATCAGGCCGTGTGCGCCTTCAAGGCAGGCACTCGGTATCGGGAGTTGATCTTGAAGATCGGCCGGTCTGGGGATCTGTCCCTCAGTCGGGCCATGGAGATCACAAACAAGTACGCCAATGGCGAGGAAGAAGACCGCCTCCGTAGTGGCAAAGCGAGAGCTGGAAACGCCCCTCAATCGGGAGGTAATGCCAGGAAGAATCAGAAGCGGAAGGCTGACGCCTCCGGCAAAGCAGAGGTCGCAGCCGTCCAAGGGCAAAGACAAGGCAAGCCGAAGCCCAAGAAAAAGAAGAAATAGTGGACTCCCAAGAAGAAGTCCGACTATAAATCCGACATTCTCGACCAACCGTGCCAAATTCATACCAAGACGGATGAAGAAGGCAACGTCGTGCTCCCGAAGCACACCACTCGGGAATGTCGCCTGCTCAAGCAGGAGATGGGCGCTGAGCCCTCGAGTGAAAAGGTCGATGTCAAAGATGAGGAAGATACTTCCGAATATCCGAAAGTCGACAAAGTCCTCAACGTGATCTTCGCCGACGTCGAAAGCAAGAGGCAGCTGAAAGTTGTCAATCGGGAGGTCAACATGGCAGTTTTGACTGCTCCCAAGTACCTCAACTGAACGAAGACGCCTGTCACCTTCGACCTGTCCGACCAGCCGCCTTACATAGCCACCCCTGGGAGGCAGGCGTTGGTCGTCGACCTGGCAGTGGGTGGTGTCCGACTGCGCAAGGTCCTGATGGACGGAGGCAGCGGGCTCAATATCATATATGCTGATACGCTCAAGGTAATGGGCATCCCGATGTCTCAATTGAGCAAGAGCAACATGCATTTCCACGGGATTGTCCCTGGGAAGAAGGCAGAGTCACTCGGCCTGATCGCTCTGGACATCGTATTCGGGGGCGAAAAGAATTTCCGAAAGGAAAGGTTAACCTTCAAGGTGGTCGACTTCCGCAGTGCTTATCACGCCATCCTGGGTAGGCCTGCCTACGCACGTTTCATGGCCAGACCATGTTACGTGTATCTCAAACTCAAGATGACAGGGCCTAAGGGCGTGATCACAGTGACTGGTGACCGGAAGGTTGCCAAAGAGTACCTCCAGCGGGGCTCAAAGATCGCCAACGAACAAGTGCTTGCAATCGAGCTGGAAGGGTACAAGAAGGAAGTGGATACGGCTGATCTGCTTAGATCAAAGCGGTCGGCTTCAGAATCGGCCTTCCAGTCGGCTGGCGAGACCAAGCAAATCCATGTCCATCCGAATGACCCAAGTGCGGCTCCGACGAACATCTCCACCTCACTCGGAGAGAAATAGGAAGCCGAGCTCATCCATTTCATCCGTGAGAACTGGGACATCTTCGCATGGAAGCCGTCTAACATGCTTGGTGTTCCCAGGGAACTGGCTGGGCACCGACTCCGAACCGATCCCAAGGCCAAGCCAGTCAAAGAGTATTTGCGCCAATCCTTCGTCGAGAAGCGCAAGGCGATTGGTCAAGAGATAGCTCGGCTCCTTGCCGCCGAATTCATTCGCGAGGTTTACCACTTCGAGTGGCTCGCGAATGTCATTTTGGTGCCAAAGAAGGACAAGTCACTCCGTATGTGTATTGACTTTAAACACCTCAATCGGGCCTGCCCGAAGGATCATTTCACTTTACCACGGATAGATCAGATAGTAGACCCTACTGCCGGATGCGAACGTCTGTCGTTCCTGGATGCGTACTCCGGGTACCACCAGATCCGAATGTACGGTCCTGATGAAATAAAAACAGCCTTCATCACCCCATTCGGGTGCTTTTGCTACGTCACGATGCCATTCGGCCTGAAGAATGCTGGGGCCACTTTCCAGCGCATGATCCAGAAATGCTTGCAAGAGCAGATTAGTCGGAACGTGGAGGCTTATATGGACGATATCGTAGTCAAGTCTAGGAAAGGTTCTGACCTCCTGACCAACCTTGCCGAGACCTTCGCGAACCTGCGGCGCTTTGGAATAAAGCTGAATCCAGCTAAGTGCACATTCGGAGTGACTACAGGAAAGTTACTCGGTTTTCTCGTTTCCGAACGAGGGATCGACGCCAATCCGGACAAAATCGGCGCTATAGTCCGAATGAAGCAACCGGAGCGCTTACACGACGTGCAAAGGCTGACAGGGTGCCTTGCGGCCCTGAGCCGATTCATCTCAAGACTCGGAGAGAAAGCACTCCCTCTCTACCGACTGATGAAAAAATCCGACAAGTTCGAGTGGACCAATGAAGTGCAAGCCGCGTTTGAAGAACTCAAGGCATTGCTTTCCACCCAGCCGGTGTTAGCTGCTCCGGGCAGCCGGGAACCTTTACTCCTGTAAATTGCGGTGACTAGCCAGGTGGTGAGCACAGTCCTTGCAGTAGAGCGCGAAGAGCCGGGAAAAGCATTCAAGGTTCAAAGACCCATATATTACATCTCAAAAGTGTTAACCCCTTCCAAGCAAAGGTACCCGCACTACCAAAAGCTGGTCTATGGTATTTACCTGACTGCTAAAAAGGTGGTTCATTACTTCCAAGATCACTCGGTCACGGTCATCAGCAACGCCCCCCTGTCGGAGATCCTACATAATAGAGACGCTGCTGGCCGGGTGGCAAAGTGGGCATTGAGCTCCTTCCGCTGGAGATCAAGTTTGAAGCTAAGAAAGCAATCAAGTCCCAGGCATTGGTTGATTTTATGGCCGAGTTGATCAAGCAAGAGCAGTCAATTCCGAGTGTTCCTGAACACTGGACTATGTTCTTCGACGGATCCAAGATGCTCAATGGCTCGGGGCTGGTGTGGTTCTTGTCTCTCCCAAAGGAGACCGGCTGAACTATGTCCTCCAAATCCATTTCGACTCATCAAACAACGAGGCCAAATACGAAGCCCTCCTGTACGGGCTCCGCATGGCCATATCACTCGGCATTCGTCGTTTGATGGTCTACGGTGATTCGGACCTCGTTGTCAACCAAGTGATGAAAGAGTGGGACATTCGGAGCCCAGCAATGACCGGTTACTGCAATGCGGTCAGAAAGCTGGAGAAGAATTTTGAAGGTTTAGAGCTGCATGACATTCCTCGCGCAAAGAATCAGGCAGCAAACGACCTGGCAAAGATTGGGTCCACTCAGCGAGCAGTCCCGAAAGACATATTCCTTGAACATCTGTGCGCCCCAACAATTACAGAAGATCCTTTCACAGAGGAGCCCCCACAAGCAGTCGGTCCATCTAATCCGACTGAGGTTGAAGTTCCAGCTGTAGTGGATCTGGTCCACGAAATGCTGGTAATCACTCCCGAGTGAACTCAACCCTTCTTGGCATACTTTCTCAGGCAAGAACTCCCCGAAGATGAGGAAGAAGCTCGTCGGATCGTCCGTCGATCTAAGTCATTTGAAGTTCTGGGAGACCAGTTATACAAGAAAAGCACCACAGGAGTCACCCAAAAATGCATCTCCCCAGAGGAAGGGCTGCAAATCTTACATGAAATCCACTTGGGAACTTGCGGCCACCATGCGTCCTCTCGGAGTTTGGTCGCTAAGGCTTTCCGAGCGGGTTTTTATTGGCCCCGAGCCAATGAAGCAGCAAGGGACTTGGTGGACCTATGCGTCGGGTGTCAGTTCTACAAGAATAAGTCCCACAAGCCTGCATCCGCGCTCAAGACGATCCCGATCACCTGGCTGTTCGCGGTATGGGGGCTCGATATGGTCGGTCCCCTGCGGACTGGGTCGAGTGGATTCACACACCTGCTTGTGGCAGGTGACAAGTTCACCAAGTGGGTCGAAGCTAAGCCCATCAAGAGTTTGGATGCAGGTACTGCCGTCAGTTTCATTCGGCAGATCATCTTCAGATTCAGCGTGCCGCATGATATTATCACGGATAATGGGAAGAACTTTGACTCGAACGAGTTCCGTGAATTCTGTTTCTCTCAAGCCACTTGGGTTAATTATGCCTCAGTGGCTCACCCGCAGTCGAATGGACAGGCAGAACGTGCAAACGGAATGATTCTGCAAGGTCTGAAACCCCGATTGATGAGACACCTGAAGTATGCTGCTGGAGCCTGGGTTGAAGAATTGCCGTCTGTCTTATGGGGCATTCGGACAACCCCAAACCGCTCTACGAAGCACACGCCTTTCTTCATGGTGTACGGATCAGAGGCTGTGTTGCCGAGTGATCTTCAGCACAATTTCCCCCGAGTGGAACTTTATGATGAAGCTGAAGCTGAAGCCGCGGTCTTGACCTTTTAGCAGAAGAGAGAGAGAGCTGGCCCTCATCAGATCGACGCTCTATCAGTAAGATCTGAGGCGTTACCATTACAGACACGTCCAGGGCCGAGCTTTTCAGGAAGGAGATCTTGTCCTCCGACTGGACCAGCAAAAACCCACAAGTTAGCGCCTCCGTGGCAGGGGCCGTATGCAATCTCCAAAGTCTTGCACAATGGAGCCTACCGTCTCTACAACATCAAAGATGGCATAGAAGAGCCCCTAACTTGCAACGCGGACCTGCTTCGCAAGTTCTACACCTAGAACATAACTACTTTAGTTTGTCATTCCAGTAATGAATCCGAGTGATCTCGATGAATAAAATTTAGTTCCTTTATATTTTTCCGAAATTTAATTCTTTTCACTCCGGTGAATCAATATCCTGTGTCACCCCCAGTGGGTCTAAAATGCTTAGCTGCGATTCCGCATTGACTAAGTTAAAAACTATTTCGAGTGGGACATCCTCCACACTCGGACTCTAAGATGGACAGGACCATCATTACTAAGATGGACAGGACCATCATTGTTCTCTCGAACAATTCCGAGTGCGGGTCTCACCCACACTCGGGGGCATAGCTGCGGCCCCGTGTCGCCTAAGTTACAGACCGTCTTGAGTGGGACATCCTCCACACTCGGACTCTAAGATGGACAGGACCATCATTACTAAGATGGACAGGACCATCATTGTTCTCTCGAACAATTCCGAGTGCGGGACTCGCCAACACTCGGGGGCTTAGCTGCGGCCCCGCGTCGCCTAAGTTACAGGCCGTCTCGAGTGGGACATCCTCCACACTCGGACTCTAAGATGGATAGGACCATCATTACTAAGATGGACAGGACCATCATTGTTCTCTCGAACAATTCCGAGTGCGGGTCTCGCCCACACTCGGTGGCTTAGCTGCGATCCCGCGTCGCCTAAGTTGAAAACCATTTTGAGTGGGATATCCTCCACACTCGGACTTTAAAGATGGACATGACCATCATTGTTCTTTCGAACAATTCCGAGTGCGGGTCTCGCCCACACTCGGTGTCATGGTTTTGTCACGTTAGATGTCCCCGTGAAAGGACTTAGGTTCGAGGCCATCGCTAAGGCGGGGAGCTCGAAGGGGTTGGTCGGAATCGGGAGACAAGAGTTACCCAGGTCCGGCCCCTCGGAAAGAGGTAAAAGCCTACGTCCTGCTTTGAGTTGTATTGATTGCGTATCGATTACAAGGGAGCGAGTTTGCTTGACCTAGCTATCGATCAGTTGTTTTCGTGGCCTAAGCCGCCTAGGTAACCCGCCTTTATATACACAGGTCAAGGCCCTGGGCTTACAAGAGTCCGGGTCAGGTTATACTTGATAACCGACCTCACCTCTAATTACACATGCCTTGTCTAACAAGCCGACACCGACGGCTTACACCACCGGGTTACATCCCGTCTTCTGGCTCTGGGCCTCTAGGCCCATGGAATAAGCTTATGCTAAGCCTTGTCGTTTAAGCCGCCAACCGTATGACCCGGCCCCACCTGGGCGGGTCTCACCATGGGGTTATATCCCCAACATTAGGCCCCAGATTGATTTGAACTGGTCCATGTCAATCCCTAAATCTTCTGGTTGGCGAGTCTTGCATTCTCCGACAATCTTCATGACCCGCCGAAAATGGGTGGCGTAGTCTCTGATAAACTTTCATGACCCGCCGTGACGTCATCAGAAAAATCAAAAAAGATTCCCCTGACGTCGGAACGGATCTTTCTCCATTAATATGACCAGCCCGAGAATCGAGGCGTTTTCTTAGTTAATCATCATCGTGCCTCCTCGATTCCCGCACCGGACCGTTGCTGTTCCATTATATCCTTATAATTAAGCACGGGGGGGGGGGGGGCATTGCTTTCACTTTCCCCGCCGCCACCTTCTTCTTCTTCTTCCTTCGGACGCCCGCGCCGCCGAAGCTCGCCGCGCCGTTCGGTCCTCACCGTCTTCATCAACATTGGTCGCTACATCAACCTGAACCTGTCCAGAGCTTTCGCGCGTCCGTCCGCGTCCTCAAGGTTTCACTGCTGCCCCTTGTTAGATCTGCATTAGGTTTCTCCCAAGTTCGTCGGGTTTCTTCGGTGTTCATCACCGCTCATCAGAACATTCTTCACAGATTAGATAAAGAGCATCTCTTTAAAGCCTTATAATGCTGCCCAAACCACGCGGTCGTCCGCTCCATAATCACGCCGTATTTATTGTAGATCTACAACTCATTTTAGTCTGCCTAGAGGCAGCCTGTTCTTCCACTGGCTTTTTAGGGTTAACATTATTTTTCTTTTTCCCTCGCCCGTAGATCTTAAATCCATAGCTGTAGTTGCGGAATCTGTTTTCTCCACACTTAGCAATTTTTCAGTACGCGCTGATAAACTTGACCCGCCGTAAGGCTGCCTGCTCATGCTGTCACACCGTAAATAGCTTCGGCGGCTCATAACTTTATCTTGACCCACCAAATGTTGTCACCATTTCTAGAGTCATGAGGACTTTGGTCATAATGTATTTTTAACCCACCAAATATTCATACTTTTCCGCAGCCTTTTTAAGCTGCCGCCATGTCTAAAACCCCATCCACCTGCAACTTGGTAAGGTCTGGGGTGACCGAAGAATCACTCAAAGATTTTGTCACTATGGGAGTTTTGCCGACTCAGGATGTTATCCACTGGCGGGTTCCAAGCAATGAAACCACCCCTAAACCCAAAGACGGGGAAGTCATTGTATTCACAGACCATCTTCTTCGTGGCTTCTCCTCGCCCGGGTCCAAGTTTTTCCGGGATGTCTTACACGCATTCAAACTGCACCCCCAAGACATTGGCCCCAATTCTGTCACCAATATGTGCCAATTTCAAACCTTCTGTGAAACCTACCTGCAAGAGGAACCGTCTGTCGACCTCTTCAAGGAGTACTTTTACATCAACCGCCAAACAGAAATGGCGGATGGGTTAAGCCTTGAGCTCGGGGGCGTCACTCTTCAGAGACGGAGGGATGTACTCTTCCCAGCAGCAACTCTGTCGAGTCACCCCAAGGAATGGAACAAGACTTGGTTCTACTGCCAAGACACTTCACCAGAGGGGGAGAACCCATTGCCGGGCTACCGTCCTTACCGGCTTAGCACCGATACGGAGCTTCCAGACCGGATGTCAGCCACCTTACGTGCTCAATATGCCTCCATTTTCTCAAAAGTCAGGGCCCTGTTAGCCAACGGATTAACGGGTGTTGATCTGACCCGCTGCTGGGTCTCTTGGAGGATTCTGTCGTTAAGCCGCCGCGGCGCCTTAATGTGCCAATACACTGGTAAAGTGGACGACCCTCAACGCTTCAACCAGACCCCCTTGAAGGACCAGGATCTCAACACTATCGTCAAGTCTTTGCTGGGGGAATCATTAGCCGCCTGCACCAAGACGAGTTTAAATCCCTTCTCTGCACTTAACCCGGCTCTGGATGTAAGTCTTTCCATCCTAACCCTCATCCATTCTTTTAATGCTGTACTTTACATACTTTATTAAATCTTTTATGCCAATATGCTTTGCCATGCGTAGGCCGGCTCTTCCTTCTGGAAAAAACTGTTGCCCCCTACTCTCAAGAAGAAAAGCAAAGTCCCCAAGGCGACCAAATCTAAGGCGCCGAATCATCGGAAGAGGAAATCATTCGAAGATTTGTTCGATTTAAATGTCTCAGAGGTAGAACTTGACCCCCTTGGCCTTCTCTTTATGCAACTCATTGACAACGATTGCTCACAGGAGGAAGCAGAAACAATCCATGCTGATGTTGCAGAGGTAACCATTGTGTCCTCTGACTCGGATCTTTCACCAGTAAAGAGAGTACGGCGGGCTGTACGAAAGGTAAAATGTTCTCGTCCTTTTGCTCACTTGGGTCCTAACTTTCTTTTGAAGAAACAGCAAGACGACAGCAGATGTCAGACCCGGAGCACCGGCTCTGGAGACCTTTTAGCCGGCTTACCAAATGAACCGGCTCCTCGAAAACAGCGCACTAAAGCACTTTATTGTCTTGACTTTATTTCCTCTGCATGCTAACTTTGTATTGTAGCTTATCAGTATTTAACAATGCTAACCTTTTCAGGACTCGCCTCCCTCTTCCGGCGACTCAACCGCCTCAAGCTGCCTCCCCTTATCATCAACCAGGGATAAGTATTTTTATATCCCACTCTGTGTATTATAATCTATCCTTGCTTATTGACGTGTAATTTCACCTTTTCTCATAGGGCTCAAGCCAAACGGAGAAAAACTGGCGGGTCAACCGCCACTCCTGACGTCCCAGAGTCGGTGAATCCAAAGTCAAATATCCCTAAAGTTCATATTGAGCCTTCTAAAGCCGCCAAAGATACACATGAAGAAGCTCCTCAGTAGAATGAGCCGGTGGATATGGATATTGAGGCTCCTGAGGCTCACCCGGAAACTGATCCTAAGCCGCCCAGCCCCCAGTCGACAACTGAAAAAGTGACTTCCCATGAAGAAGTTATTGTTACCGGGGCGGCTTACAAATCTCCGGCTCCTTCGAAGATACTATCCAAACATACTAGCGAGGACGAGGCGGCTCATCTCAAGGAAGGGAAGATGCAATTTGATCTCCCTAACCTCGAAAAACTTACCGCTGACGAGTTACACGCGGGCTATCTGAGCCGTCTATCTGCAAGCCGGGACATGGAGGCCAACTTGGTTGGCATGATGAAGAAGAAATACGAGGTACTTCGCTTCCCTTGCCTCTTCATATATATACTTATGCAGCCCCCAAGAGCCGATTGACCTCTCAAAAGGTCAGCAGGGTCTTCCGTAATTTGGCAACCTTTGAAGAATCACCGACACTTTAAACATGGACTAAGAGCCAATTGTAGCCCCCAAGGGCCGGGTCATTATGCCAATAATGAGACGACACTCAATCATAGATTAAGAGCCAACTATAGCCCCCAAGGGCCGGGTCATTATGCCAATAATGAGCCGACACTCAATCATAGATTAAGAGCCGAGTGTAGCCCCCAAGTGCCAAGTATATTGCTTGCAATCTGCTTGGGACTTGTAATAATTGTGCCAAACTTTGACAAAAATCTGTATGAGCCGGACAGGCGGCTTAAAACTAACAATCTTGCTCTGTTATGACTTGTCCTGTGCAGGAATCTTTGAATGCCGCTGAGTCGACCGTGTCAGACCTGAAGGAGAGTCTGGCATTGCAACAGAATGGCCGAGCTGAAACCAACGCCAAGTATCAAATTGCCTTGACGGAGCTGGACGTTATCAAGGTGAGCTCAAATCACTCAAAAAAGCCGCTGAAACGAGCCAAGCCGCCCTGACCAAGCGCGCTGAAGACGTAGAAGGCCATCTCAAAACGGTGGCCGACGAGCTGAGTAAGCTGAAAGGCCAGATATCTCGTATGATTGGAGTTGTGTTTGGTGAGTATTCTTAACCTTTAATGTTCTAAAAAGAAATTCTCTAAAATCCTTTCAGGCGGCTTAGAATATTTTGACTTGCTTGTAGGTGAACGGAGCCGCCAACTTTCAGATGACAGCCTGTTGAAGCTCAAGGCTTTGTACGCTCTTACTGAACAACTCTATGCCGGATCACTCTTCACCATAAAAGCAGTGATGACCGAGAAGGGCGTCCCAAAATTTATGAAGGGCGTGCTCGAAGTTCTCTCCACCATCCCGAAGCAAATTGAGGAGCTGAAAAGATCCGCCGCCCGCAAGGGCGCAATGACTGCTTTGAGCCGTTCGCTAGCTTATGCCCCTGAGCTAAACCCGGCCGAGATGATTGACAGCTTCCCTCAGCTGAAGGATGACGGCTCAGAATTCACTGAAGATGACTATGTCCGCTATATGAAGGCATCCCGTATTTTAGCAAGCTAGCTGGCCGAACAAGCTGACCTGTCGTCATATCAGGCGGCTTACTCGGAAGATAATAAGCGAGTTCGAGGGCCCACCTTCGAAGCCAAGAGCCTAATTCCTCAATGCCGTAAGCACCTCTTCGCTCCTGATGTTGACCCATCTCCAATCATGCACGATGAAGCCCAATTTGAGGCCTTAATAAACTGCAATTGGGATGTGGACAACCTCTAGATCCAGGAGACCGAAGACCCGGCGCAGGATAACCCGGCGACGAGCTAGATAGAGAACTTGCATCATGCGAAGGTAACCCGGTTTTGTTTAATCCACCGGGTTATAATTTGCTGAGAAAACTTGAAGTCCGCAGCTTTTGGGCTTTTTGGATAGCCTTGTAATAGCAGTAGGAAACATTTAACCGCCTGCTCTTGTGCCTTTGATGCACTTTTAAACTTCTTTCAATCCATATTCCGGTGACTTTAGCAAATTTGTCTTGACATATAATCGTCTGACTGCCTTGACTCGCCGGGCGCGTTATACTTCATGAGCAATGCCAAGCCGGAATTATCCAAAACTTAGAATCTTATGATGATATCACCTGCAAAAAACAAGTAACTTGTATATCTCTTGTCCTATAAGCCGGCTTTAAAGGCGCGGCAGGACAAGATAACTCTTGCTTTTTATGAAAAAAAATTGTATAGCTTCCGAAGAAACTAGGCATAAAGCCTGAAAACCTCGTAAGCCGGCTCTCACGTGACATAAATCCGTCGTTTAAACTTTAGCAAGTTCAGGGTCTTTAAAAGATTGACATTGCTAAGAGTACGAGCGGGCCACATAGTGGAGGGATTACGGCAGACAAGGCGAGTTTATCCTAGCTCACTGTAAGCCGGCTCTCTCGTGACAAAAGCTGCCGTTTAAACCTTGACAAGTTCAGGGTCTTTGTGCGAGAATAACTTATAAAAGTTCAGGGTCTCTTATCAAGATTAATTGTCAAGAGTTCGGCGGGTCACATGGCGGAGTAGCAAGTTGCAAACAGGCAGGTTTAACTCGAACATGGCATATAAAGCCTGGCCAAGAGGGTATGAAAGCTAAACCCACTGGGTTGGAAGCCCCCAAGTGACCTGATGAAGGATCAACTCCTTTGCACAAATTTTAGTGCGGAAAATCGGCAGAGGCCCCTAATCATGGGGATGCCAACTTTATTATATCATAAAAGATGGTATATACAATGACAGGAATATGTACATTGATAAGAGCCGGACTGGCGGCTTAAGTATAGTATGGCCAAGATGAGCAATATTCCACGGCCTCTTGGTCTCTTCACAAGAAGTGCGAGACTTGTCACTCTCCCGTATATCAATGAGATAATATGAACCATTGTTGAGATTTCTGCTGATCACAAACGGTCCTTCCCAAGGAGGTGATAACTTATGCATATATGACTGGTCTTGAATCAGCCGGAGTACTAAGTCACCTTCTTGAAACGTCCGGGTCTTGACCCTGCGGCTGTGATAGCGACGCAGGTCTTGTTGATAAATCACCGATCGAGCTGCTGCAAGATCCCGTGCTTCATCCAAGGCATCCAAAGCATCCTGACGTGCCGCCTCGTTTTCAGTTTCCACGTAAGCCGCCACTCTGGGCGAGTCATGACGAATATCACTGGGGAGAACAGCCTCTGCACCATAAACCATGAAGAAGGGCGTATAGCTTGTAGATCTGTTGGGGGTGGTTCTTATGCTCCAAAGAACAGACGGCAACTCCTCCACCCAACAACCCGGCGTGCGCTCCAAAGGAACCATGAGCCGGGTTTTTATACCTCTCAAAATTTCCTGGTTAGCACGCTCAGCTTGACCATTAGACTGTGGGTGAGCCACAGAAGATACATCGAGGCGGATATGCTCATCATCGCAAAACTCCTTCATAGCCCCCTTGGACAGATTTGTGCCGTTATCAGTAATGATACTATGAGGATAACCGAAATGAAAATTCAGCTTTTTGACGAACTGAACTGCTATTGCTGCATCACACTTGCTGACCGGCTCAGCTTCCACCCATTTGGTAAACTTGTCAACCGCCACCAAGAGGTGGGTCTTCTTGTCCTTGGACCTTTTAAAAGGCCCTACCATATCAAGCCCCCAGACTACAAACGGCCAGGTGATTAGAATCATCCGTAGCTCTTGAGCCGGCACATGGGCACGTCGCCCAAACTTCTGGCACCCGCCACATTTACTGACCAAGTCCTCTGCATCTTTATGAGCTGTTAACTAGTAGAAACCGTGTCGAAAGGCCTTGGCCGCCAAAGATTTTGACCCGACGTGATGACCACAATCGCCGACATGGATTTCTTACAAGATCTCACGGCCCTCATCAGGAGAAACACAGCGCTGAAAGACTCCAGTCACACTGCACCGGTGTATCTCGCCATTGACAATAGTCATAGATTTAGACCGCCTTATGATCTGCCGTGCCAGATTTTCATCTTGAGGTAACTCGCCGCGAGTCAGATATGCCAAATAAGGCAACCTCCAATCAGGAATTGCGCGGAGATCCGCCACCAATTGCCCTTCTGGGTCAGGTATAGCCAATTCCTCCTCCGACGGTAACTTGACTGACGGGTGATGCAAGACGTCCAAGAACACATTAGGCGGTACCGGCTTACGCTGAGATCCCAGCCTTGATAACGCGTCAGCCGCCTCATTCTTCCGCCGATCAATATGATCCACCTGATAGCCCTTAAAATGGCCAGCAATGACATCAACCGCCCGACGATAAGCCGCCATGCGAGGGTCTTTAGAATCCCACGTGCCAGAGACTTGCTGAGCCACCAGGTCTGAGTCGCCAAGACATCTGACCCGGCTCAAATTCATCTCCTTGGCCACACGGAGCCCGTAAAGCAAAGCCTCATATTCTGCTGCATTGTTAGTACAAGGAAACATTAGCCTCAAAACATAACAGAATTTGTCACCTCGTGGGGAAGTTAAAACAACTCCGGCCTCCGAGCCTTCCAATTGCCTGGAACCATCAAAGTGAATCGTCCAATAGGTATTGTCCGGCTTCTTTTCAGGTATTTGACACTCTGTCCAGTCATTGATAAAATCCACCAAGGCTTGAGATTTTACAGCCGTCCGGGGCACATATTTCAGATTTAGAGGTCCAAGCTCAATTGCCCACTTAGCAATCCTGCCAGTAGCTTCTCTGTTTTGAATGATATCTCCCAAAGGAGCAGAGCTGACCACGGTAATTGGATGCCCGGGGAAATAATGCTTCAGCTTGCGATTGGCCATGAATACACCAAGCACCAGCTTCTGCCAATGTGGGTATCTCTGCTCGGATTCTGTCAAGACCTCACTGACATAATAAACCGGCCGCTGAACTGGGTACTCCTTACCCGCCTCCTTGCGCTCGACCACAACTGCAGCACTGACAGCTCTGTTGTTAGCCGCCACATACAAGAGAAAAGGCTCCTTTTCCACGGGAGTAGCTAAAACGGGCGGCTCGGCCAACTGCTTTTTAAGCGCCTCAAATGCTTCATTAGCCGCATCACTCTAGACGAAATCATCTGTCTTCTTCATCATCTGATACAGAGGAATAGCTTTCTCACCCAGGCGGCTTATGAACCGGCTCAAGGCAGCAATATGACCCGCCAGGCGCTGAACATCATTAATACACGCCGGCTTAGACAAGGAGGTAATAGCCTTTATCTTGTCCGGGTTAGCTTCAATGCCACGCTCAGAGACCAAAAAACCCAAAAGCTTGCCCGCGGGTACACCGAACACACACTTTGTCGGGTTAAGCATCATCTTGTAAACCCGCAGATTATCGAAGGTTTCCTTCAAATCAGCCAGCAGAGTCTCCTTCTTCCTTGACTTGACCACAATATCATCCACATAAGCATGAACATTGCGCCCAATTTGACCATGAAGACAGTTCTACACACAGCGCTGGTAAGTCGCCTGGGCACTCTTAAGCCCAAAAGGCATAGACACATAGCAGAAAGCTCCAAAAGGCGTAATGAAAGACGTCTTCTCTTGGTCTTTGACTGCCATCTTGATCTGATGATAACCTGAATAAGCATCCAGGAAGCATAGACTCTCACAACCCACCGTTGCATCAATGATCTGGTCGATACGGGGGAGAGCAAACGGGTCAACCGGACACGCCTTGTTAAGATCCGTGTAATCCACGCACATGCGCCACGTGCCATTCTTCTTGAGTACCAACACCTGGTTAGCTAACCACTCCGGGTGAAAAACTTCAACGATGAACCCTGCTGCCAAGAGCCGGGCCACCTCTTCCCCAATAGCCTTACGCCTCTCCTCATTGAAGCGATGGAGAAACTGTTTGACCGGCTTAAACTTGGGATCCACATTAAGGTGGTGCTCAGCGAATTCTCTCGGTACACCCGGCATGTCAGAAAGCTTCCATGCAAAGATGTCCCGATTCTCACGGATGAATTCGATAAGCGCGCTTTCCTATTTGGGATCCATATTGGCCCCAATAGTGAACTGCTGCGATGAGTCGCCAGGAGTGAAATCCACTAGCTTGGTATCTTCTGCCACAAACTTGAGGGGCGGCTCAGATTCCGTGCTAGGCTTCTTTAGCGGGGTCATATCTGCTGGGTCAACGTTCTCTTTGTAAAACTTGAGCTCCGCCTCAGCACAACTTGACTCTGCATATGCTGCATCGCCTTCCTCACACTCAAGAGCAACCTTCCGATCACCATGCACTGTAATCGTCCCTTTTAACCCGGGCATCTTGAGCTGCAAGTAGACATAACAAGGCCTAGCCATAAACTTGGCATAAGCCGTCCGTCCAAACAAAGCGTGGTACGGGCTCTTGATCTTGACCACTTCAAACCATAAAGACTCCACCCTGTAGTTGAATTCATCGCCAAAACCTACCTCCAGAGAAATTTTTCCAACTGGGTAAGCCGACTTTCCGGGCACCACACCGTGAAAAACCGTTGAAGATGGTTTAAGGTCCTTGTCAAGCAAATTCATCCGGCGAAACGTGTCATAGTACAGGATGTTGATGCTGCTGCCACCATCCATAAGCACCTTGGTGAACACATATCCTCCTACCTGGGGGTGACCACCAAGGCCAACTGCCCCGGGTTATCCATGCGTGGCGGGTGATCCTCCCTGCTCCAAGTTATGTCATACTCTGACCATTTCAAGTACTGCGGGAGAGCCGGCATGACCACATTAACTGCTTGCTTGCGCACCTTCTGATCCTGCTTGTCAAGGCTAATCGTAAAAACATGATATTGGCCTCTATTAAGCTGCTTTGGATTATTCTGGTACCCGGACTGGTTGTTTTGTTGTTGACCTCCATTGCTAGACTGTTGGTTATTACCACCATGATTTCCTTGGCCTTGATAGCCAGAACCTGAGCCGCCTGCGCCAAAGCCGGACCCAGGAGAGCCGGATCCTGATCCGCCAGATGGTCCACCGCCGCCATCTTGATGCTGGTTAACGCTGTAATTTCGGAACTCTCGCATGATCCAACAATCCCTCCAGGCATGAGTGGATGGCTTATCGGGAAGACTATGTTTCGGGCAACGGGCTGATACGTCTCCAACGTATCTATAATTTTTGATTGTTCCATGCTATTATATTATCTGTTTTGGATGTTTTATATGCATTAATATGCTATTTTATATTATTTTTGGGACTAACCTATTAACCTAGTGCCTAGTGCTAGTTTCTTTTTTTTCCTTGTTTTTGAGTATTGCAGATAAGGAATATTAAACGGAGTCCAAACGGCATAAAATCTTCGGAATGATTTTTCTTGGACCAGAAGAAACCTGCCAGACTTGGAGACGAAGGCAGGAGACCTGCCGTGAGGTCACAAGCCTGCAGGGCGCGCCCCCTGGCTTGTGGCCCCACGGCAAATCTCCTAACCCTATTCTTCGGCCTATAAATTCCCAAATATTCCCCCAATACCAAAAAAGAGCCACGAAAATACTTTTCCGCCGCCGAAACCCTCTGTTCCCGTGAGATCCCATCTTGGAGCCTTTTCTGGTAATCTGCCGGAGGGAGATTCGATCACGGAGGGCATCTAAATCAACTCCATTGCCCTTCCGATGATGCGTGAGTAGTCCACCACAGACCTTCGGGTCCATAGCTAGTAGCTAGATGCTTTTTCTCGCTCTTTGTTCTTCAATACCATGTTCTTCATGATCTTCATGGAGATCTATCCGATGTAATACTCTTTTGCGGTGTGTTTGTCGAGATCCGATGAATTCTGGGTTTATGATCAGATTATCTATGAATATTATTTGAATCTTCTCTGAATTCTTATATGCATGATTTCATATCTTTGCAAGTCTCTTCGAGTTATTGGTTTGGTTTGGCCAACTAGATTGGTAATTCTTGCAATGGGAGAAGTGCTTGGTTTTGGGTTCAATCTTGCGGTGTCCTCACCCAGTGACAAAGTAGGGGTAGCGAGGCATGTATTTGTATTGTTGCCATCAAGGATAAAAAGATGGGGTTTTCATCATATTGCTTGAGTTTATCCCTCTACATCATGTCATCTTACTTAATGCGTTACTCTGTTCTTCATGAACTTAATACTCTAGATGCAGGCAGGAGTCGGTCGATGTGTGGAGTAATAGTAGTAGATGCAGAATCGTTTTGGTCTACTTGACACGGACGTGATGCCTATATGCATAATCATTGCCTTGAATATCGTCATAAATATGCACTTTTCTATCAATTGCTCGACAGTAATTTGTTCACCCACCGTATTATTTTCCTTCAAGAGAGAAGCCTCTAGTGAAACCTATGGCCCCCGGGTCTATTTTCCATATTATATTTTCAGATCTATAAACCAAAAATACCAAAAATACTTTATTGCAATCTTTTTGCTTTTGTTTTACTTTCCGTTTTAGAAATCTTCTATATCTATCTCTATCAGATCTCATCCTTGCAAGTAACCGTGAAGGGATTGACAACCCCTTTATAGCATTGGGTGCAAGTGTTTGATTATTTGTGTAGGTACCTCTATTGGGGACTTGCTTGTATCTCCTACTAGATTGATACCTTGGTTCTCAACAACTGAGGGAAATACTTATCTACTTTGCTACATCACCCTTTCCTCTTCAAGCGAAAACCAACACAAGCTCAAGAAGTAGCAAGAAGGATTTCTGGCGCCGTTGCCGGGGAGATCTACATGAAGCCTACCAAGTACCCATCACAAACTCATCTCGTGCATTTACATTATTTGCCATTTGCCTCTTGTTTTCCTCTCCCCCACTTCTAAAATGATTTTCCGAAAAGATTTGCCTTTTTATTCGCCCTTCTTCCGTTTGTCTTTTCGTTTGCATTTTAGATCGTTTGCTCGGCTCAACCCAAAGGCTTTGATCCTTATCTTAGGAAGTTAGAAGATATTGAGAATAATGCTAAAGGTTTCATGTTGCTCCAATTTGACCATAATAGCTTCTTTAGAAACGAGCTTAAAGAACAAAAGACTATGCTGGAATACATGAATAAAGAGCTTGATGATATGTCTAAGGAATTTTATGGTTTGAAATGTGATGTGCTAGGTTTCCATGATCTTGATGATTGCTCTTTAAATTTGCATCTAGCGGATTCCACTATTAAGAAACCTATGGGAAGGATTAATGATGTTCTTATTGTTGCAAATAGGAATTATGTGCCCGTAGATTTCATTGTTCTTGATATAGATTGCAATCCTACATGTCCTATTATTCTTGGTAGACCTTTCCTTAGAACGATTGGTGCAATTATTGATATGAAAGAAGGAAACATTAGATTCCAATTTCCATTAAGGAAAGGCATGGAACACTTTCCTAGAAAGAAAATTAAATTACCTTATGAATCTATTATGAGAGCTACTTATGGATTGCATACCAAAGATGACAATACCTAGATCTATTGCGTTATGCCTAGCTAGGGGCGTTAAACAATAGCGCTTGTTGGGAGGCAACCCAATTTTATTTTATGTTTCTGTTTTTTTGCTTCTGTTCTTGAGTGTTTTGCACATTATTACTTCTGTAGTAATTGTGTTTTATTGTTTTAATTAGTGTTTGTGCCAAGTAAGACCGTTGGGATGGTTTACGGTGATTGTTGATTTGGTTTTGCTGAAAAACAGAAACTTTTGCGCTCAGTCCAGGAATTTTATAAATTCACCAGAGCATCAATTGGATCTGAATTTTTTACACAAGATTTATATACAAATTGCCCTGATTGTCCTAATTTTTTAGAATTTTTCGAGTTACATAAGTATCCTAAGTCTACAGATGACTACAGACTGTTCTGTTTTTGACAGATTCTGTTTTCTTTGTGTTGTTTGCTTATTTTGATGTATCTATGGGTTGTATCGGGGGGTATGAACCATGGAGAAGTTATAATAAAGTAGATATTACACCAATATAAATAAAGAATGAGTTCACAACAGTACCTAAAGTGGTAATTTATTTTTCTTATACTAACGGATCTCATGAGTTTTCTTTTGAGTTTTGTGTTGTGAAGTTTTCAAGTTTTGGGTAAAGATTTGATGGACTATGGAATAAGGAGTGGCAAGAGCCTATGCTTGGGGATTCCCAAGGCACCCCAAGCCATATTCAAGGATACCAAAGAGCCTAAGCTTGGGGATGCCCCGGAAGGCATCCCCTCTTTCGTCTTCAATCCATCGGTAAATTTACTTGAGGCTATATTTTTATTCACCACATGATATGTGTTTTGCTTGGAGCGTCTTGTATGATATGAGTCTTTGCTTTTTAGTTTGCCACAATCATCCTTGATGCACACATCTTTTGAGAAGGACACGCACTAATCGTGAATTTATTAGAATACTCTATGTGCTTCACTTATATCTTTTGAGCTAGGCAATGTTGCTCTAGTGCTTCACTTATATCTTTTTAGAGCACGGCGGTGTTTTATTTTATAGAAATAATTAAACTCTCGTACCTCACTTATATTATGTTGAGATTCTTTAAACAGCTTGGTAATTGGTTTAGGTTATGAATTTAGTCCTAATATAATGGGCATCCAAGAGGGATATAATAAAAACTTTCATATAAAGTGCATTGAATATTATGAGAAGTTGGATTCCTTGCATATAGTTTTGAGATATAAAGATGGTGATGTTAGAGTCATGCTAGTGAGTAATTGTGGAATGGTAAAAATACATGTGTTGAAGTTTGTGACTCCCGTAGCATGCACGTATGGTGAACCGTTATGTAACGAAGTCGGAGCATGATTTGTTTAATGATTGTCATCCTTTGTGTGAGGGTCGGGAGCGCGCGATGGTTTACTCCTACCAACCTCTCCCCTAGGAGCATGCGTCTAACACTTTGCTTCGATAACTAATAGATTTTTGCAATAAGTATGTGAGTTCTTTATGACTAATGTGAGTCCATGGATTATACGCACTCTCACCCTTCCACCTTTGCTAGCCTCTCTAGTACCGCGCAACTTTCGCCGGTGCATTAAACCCACCTTCCTCAAAACAGCCACCATATACCTTCCTCAAAACAGCCACCATACCTTCCTATTATGGCATTTCCATAGCCATTCCGAGATATATTGCCATGCAACTTCCACCGTTCTGTTTTTTTTATGACACGCACCATCATTGTCATATTGCTTTGCATGATCGTAAGACAGCTAGCATGATGTTTTCATGGCTTGTCCGTTTTTTGATGTCATTTGCTATGCTAGATCATTGCACATCCCGGTCCTCCACTGGAAGCATTCATATAGAGTCATATCTTGTTGTAGGTATCGAGTTGTAAGTAAATAAAAGTGTGATGATCTTCATTAATAGAGCATTGTCCCATGTGAGGAAAGGATGATGGAAGCTATGATTCCCTCACAAGAAGGGATGAGTCTCCGGACTTTACAAAAAATAAAAGAGGCCAATGAAGCCCAAATAAAAAAAAGGCCATAGATGCCCACCAAAATATAAAAAAATGAGAGAAAAGAGAGAAGGGACAATGTTACTATCTTTTTTTCCACACTTGTGCTTCAAAGTAGCACCTTGATCTTCATGATAGAGAGTCTCCTATTTTGTCACTTTCATATACTAGTGGGAATTTTTCGTTATATAACTTCCCTTGTATATTCCAATGATGGGCTTCCTAAAATTGCCCTAGGTCTTCGTGAGCAAGCAAGTTGGATGCACACCCACTTAGTTTCTTTTTGAGCTTTCATACACTTATAGCTCTAGTGCATCCGTTGCATGGCAATCCCTACTCACTCACATTGATATCTATTGATGGGCATCTCCATAGCCCATTGATACGCCTAGTTGATGTGAGACTATCTTCTCCTTTTTCCATACAACCTCCACCATATTCTATTCCACCCATAGTGCTATATCCATGGCTCACGCTCATGTATTGCGTGAAAGTTGAAAAGGTTTGAGAACATAAAAGGGGTGAAACAATTGCTTGACTTGTCATCGGGGGTGTGCATGATTTAGATACTTTGTGTGGGGAAGATGGAGCATAGCCAGACTATATAATTTTGTAGGGATAACTTTCTAAGGCCATGTTATTTTGAAAGGACACAATTGTTTGTTAGTATGCTTGAAGTATTACTGTTTTTATGTTAACATTAAGATTTTGTTTTGAATCTTTTGGATCTGAATATTCATGCCACAATAAAGAATATTACATGGATAAATATGTTAGGTAGCATTCCACATCAAAAATTCTGCTTTTATCATTTACCTACTCGAGGACGAGCAGGAATTAAGCTTGGGGATGCTTGATACGTCTCCAACGTATCTATAATTTTTAATTGTTCCATGCTATTATATTATCTGTTTTGGATGTTTTATATGCATTAATATGCTATTTTATATTATTTTTGGGACTAACCTATTAACCTAGTGCCTAGTGCCAGTTTCTGTTTTTTCCTTGTTTTTGAGTATTGCAGATAAGGAATATTAAACGGAGTCCAAACGGAATAAAATCTTCGGAATAATTTTTCTTGGACCAGAAGAAACCTGCCAGACTTGGAGACGAAGGTAGGAGACCTGCCGTGAGGTCACAAGCCTATAGGGCGCGCCCAAGGGGGGGGGCGCCCCCTGGCTTGTGGCCCCACGACAAATCTCCTAACCCTGTTCTTCGGCCTATAAATTCCCAAATATTCCCCCAATACCAAAAAAGAGCCACGAAAATACTTTTCCGCCACCGGAACCCTCTGTTCCCGTGAGATCCCATCTTGGAGCCTTTTCTGGTAATCTGCCGGAGGGGGATTCGATCACGGAGGGCATCTACATCAACTCCATTGCCCTTCCGATGATGCGTGAGTAGTCCACCATAGACCTTTGGGTCCATAGCTAGTAGCTAGATGGCTTTTTCTCTCTCTTTGTTCTTCAATACCATGTTCTTCATGATCTTCATGGAGATCTATCCGATGTAATACTCTTTTGCGGTGTGTTTGTCGAGATCCGATGAATTGTGGGTTTATGATCAGATTATCTATGAATATTATTTGAATCTTCTCTGAATTCTTATATGCATGATTTCATATCTTTGCAAGTCTCTTCGAGTTATTGGTTTGGTTTGGCCAACTAGATTGGTAATTCTTGCAATGTGAGAAGTGCTTGGTTTTGGGTTCAATCTTGCGGTGTCCTCACCCAGTGACAAAGTAGGGGTAGCGAGGCACGTATTTGTATTGTTGCCATCAAGGATAAAAAGATGGGGGTTTCATCATATTGCTTGAGTTTATCCCTCTACATCATGTCATCTTACTTAATGCGTTACTCTGTTCTTCATGAACTTAATACTCTAGATGCAGGTAGGAGTCGGTCGATGTGTGGAGTAATAGTAGTAGATGTAGAATCGTTTCGGTCTACTTGACACGGACGTGATGCCTATATGCATAATCATTGCCTTGGATATCGTCATAACTATGCACTTTTCTATCAATTGCTCGACAGTAATTTGTTCACCCACCGTATTATTTTCCTTCAAGTGAGAAGCCTCTAGTGAAACCTATGCCCCCCGGGTCTATTTTCCATATTATATTTTCAGATCTATAAACCAAAAATACCCAAAATACTTTGCTGCAATCTTTTTGCTGTTGTTTTACTTTCTGTTTTAGAAATCTTCTATATCTATCTCTATCAGATGTCATCCTTGCAAGTAACCGTGAAGGGATTGACAACCCCTTTATAGCGTTGGGTGCAAGTGTTTGATTATTTGTGTAGGTACATCTATTGGGGACTTGCTTGTATCTCCTACTAGATTGATACCTTGGTTCTCAACAACTGAGGGAAATACTTATCTACTTTGCTACATCACCCTTTCCTCTTCAAGGGAAAACCAACGCAAGCTCAAGAAGTAGCAGGGACATTCAACATCGCCTCGATATTGACAGGCTTGTTTTTACCGAAAGGCGGCTTGCCATTGCCATTGCCACAGTTATTCCCAGCACTACTATTGGCCACCAAATCTGACCCGTCGTCCTGGTGCTTCCGCTTTCCGCTGTTGCCATTACTGCTATTTCCTCCCCTGTTCTGCGGTTGACTCTTGCCATTGTTATTCTTCTTACCCTTGGCCGATTTCTCATCATCGGAACCAGGGTCCTTCGTGCTGTCCGAGTCTGCATACTTAGTGAGAGCTGCCATGAGTTCCCCCATGTCCTGGCATGTACGTTTGAGTCGGACAAGCTTCTGCTTCAGGGGCACAAAGTGGAAATTCTTCTCCAGAATCAGGACCGCTTGAGCCGCCGTAATGTTATTAGAAGACTGGATGATGGTTGAGACCCGCTGGACCCAATGATGAGCCGGCTCATCCTCACGCTACACTCAATGATCCAAATCCACAATTGTCATGGGCTGCTTGCACGTTCCTTGAAAAATCTTGATGAACTTCGCCTTCAATTCGGCCCAGGAATTAATGGTGTTGGGTGGCAAACCCTTCAACCACGTGCGAGCTGGCCCTTCCAGCATCATGATGAAGTACTTGGCGCAAACTGCATCACTGACGTCTAACATCTCCATGGCTAGTTCATAGCTTTCGATCCAGGCTTCCGGAGGCAGATCAGCGGTATAGTTGGGCACCTTGCGGGGTCCCTTGAAATCCTTCGGCAGGCGCTCGTTTCGTAGAGCCGGCACCAAGCACGGTACTCCCACAACCCTGGAGGTTACCCCGGCTCCTACTGAAATAGAAGGTGCTACTGTGGGTTCCTGATAAGCCGCCGCAGCTACCAACGCTGCCGCCTCTCGCTGCGCTCTCGCCCGATCCACCAGCGCCTGAGCATCAAGAGCCGGCTGATCATCTCGCGCCGGGTTTCGACGTCTCTTACTGCTAGAGATCACAGGCGACTCTAAGCGCCGGCTGTAGCTGCGGTTCGGGATGGGGGTTGAGTGCACGCGACTCTAGCTGTAAGTATACTTCTCCTTCTAGGCCACCGCTGTCTGCAAATATCCAATGGCGTTCCGTAGTTCTTCCACAAAAGGCGTCCCATCAGGGATGGGGATCGTGCCGAGTCTGACCGCCGCTGCCACCATGTTCTCCGCCGGGTTAGAATAATGACCGGGCAGTGTTGGAAAAGACTGTGGCGGGGTCTGGTTCCTGCAGGGCGGGTCTGGCTGCCGATGCTGAACCACCGCCCTGCTCCCAGGTACTTCCGCAGTCCTTGTTACGGTCAGAGGTGCATTCCGTCCCGTCCCTGGCGTGTTGAAAAGATTTCTGGCCTCATATTGATCCGGCAATCGGGATTGATGCCTCATCCGGTGAACCGCCGCTGCGGTCTGCTGCTCCAGCTCAAGGCGAAAGGATTCCGCCCTAAGGCGCTCCGACTCAGTATCCATCTGAGCCTTCAATGCATTGATTTCCTCTTGGACTCCACCCATCTGGTCCTTCAACCTCGTGATCTCCGCGTTACGGGCTGCTTGGTTTTCGACTGTGACCTCAATTTCCATCAGAGTTGTGAGCTCGTTCATCAGATCCAGCAAAACTTGAGCCGGGGGCCTACCAGATCCAGACCCGGTCGCACCAGCAGCCAAGCTACTAGGGGCTGGTGCCGATCCTGCCATGAAGACAGCGGCGCGGCTCGGCGGCTCATAGTACACCGGCTCATGGTACTCCGGCTCAGGGTAACCCTCGAAGCAGCCCCAAGCCCGCTGTTGTGAAGCTGGTAGATTGATTCCGTCTCTCCGCTCAAGGATCCATCCTCTGAGCAGACGAGGGTTTCTTCCCGCGACATGAAACCTTCAAGCTCCATGCCTTGGGTGAAGCCGGCGAAGCCGCGCTTCCGACCCAGGTTAACGCGGGCGGGTTGCGCATGCCGGACCAGCTCGACGATGTCGGTGCAGATGTCCGGCCCGGGCTTAGATCCGCCGATCTTGCCGATGAAGACGTGAATTCCGCCGAAGGGGACCCGATGCCCGTACTCGATTGAATCGGCCTCGGGTTCCCAGCCAGCGTCGTCGATGTAGAGCTTGCCGCGGCGACTCTTGGTCATCCTGCCAACGGCGTATCCCTCGATCCCTGGGAGAGAGCCCTTCGAGAACTCCACAACACCGAGCATCAGCCCACGGTGGGCACCAACTGTCGTGGTTTTGTCACGGTAGATGTCCACGTGAAAGGACTTAGGTTCGAGGCCATCACTAAGGCGGGGAGCTCGAAGGGGTTGGTCGGAATCGGGAGACAAGAGTTACCCAGGTTCGGCCCCTCGGAAAGAGGTAAAAGCCTACGTCCTGCTTTGCGTTGTATTGATTGGGTATCGATTACAAGGGAGCGAGTTCGCTTGACCTAGCTATCGATCAGTTGTTTTCATGGCCTAAGCCGCCCAGGTAACCCGCCTTTATATACACAGGTCAAGGCCCTGGGCTTACAAGAGTCCGGGTCAGGTTATACTTGATAACCGACCTCACCTCTAATTACACATGCCTTGTCTAACAAGCCGCCACCGGCGGCTTAGACCACCGGGTTACATCCCGTCTTCTGGCTCTGGGCCTTTAGGCCCATTTAATAAGCTTATGCTAAGCCTTGTCGTTTAAGCCGCCAACCGTATGACCCGGCCCCACCTGGGCGGGTCTCACCATGGGGTTATATCCCCAACACTCGGGGACTTAGCTGCGGTACCTCATCGCCTGAGTTTAAAGCATTCAGAAATCAAAGATCGAATAAAGCCAAGACAAATAAAAACTGCGTCACTCGAGATAAGAGTACTGATTAAAGCCTTGACCATGGGAGCCTCAGGCTCATTCAAAGTTTTACGGTTACAGCTACCACTCAGCATTCCGAGGCAAAAGTTTAAAGAGTTTTAAACCCGACGATCACTCGGACTAAGGCACTACTTCGACGAAGGTGTCCAGGTCGATGTTGTCTGCGATCCGAGTGGCAGCTTCCATGAACATCTCCATGAAGTCTTCGACCTTGGCATGCTTCCTGTTGGCGACCTCCAAGGACTTCAGCTTCTTCTCATCCACTCCCTTGCAGTGGACGCGGACGAGTGAGAGGGCAATGTCGGCTCCGGCCCGGGCTGCAGATTTTTTCCAAGCTTTCACTCGGCTTGGCACATCTCTCACTCGGGTAAGGGCCGATTCCGGATCCTTCGAGGGCTCTTCTTCAGGGAAGATGTCACGATCAATCTCCGAGACGGCAGTGCTGAGCCTCTTTATGTACGAAGTCACTTGATCGACACGCTCTTCCAAGCAAAGAATGGCCAGAGCAGCACTGTCCTTGAACAGCTCCCGGGACGGGTCCAGCTCCTTCTCGATCTTGTCAGTCTCCTCAGCGACGTCATCACAGAAATCTGAGTTTGCTTCAGATGAAGAAAAGAGTCAGAGGTGATCGGAATTCATTCGGCCAGACAACGATCACTCGGGAACATTACCTTTGAGTTTTTCACTCACAGAGTCGCCAAACTCCTCGACAAACTGCTCCAGCTCATTCTTCTTCGCGGTGATATGCTTGAGCTTGGTCTCCCACTCTGAATATGACTTCTTCAGATCGGCAAGCTCCTCCTTGGACTTCGTCGCAGCAGCTTCCAGAGCTTTCTTTTCTTCCTCCAACTTCCCGACTGCCTTCAGCTTCTCTTCGGCCTCCTTGGCCTTTCGGCTGGCTTCCTTTTGAGCAGCCGCCAGATCCGTGTCCTTCTTCTCGAGGGCCGTCTTCACAGTTTCTAAAGAAATAGAATTCTTCAGCCTCTCAACAAGTTTACGATTTTCCCCATGAAGATCTGATGAAATAGACTCAGTCGGACAGGGAGGAATGACAGTTATCGCAACAGTCGGACAAGATGAGCATACCTTCAATTGCCTTCTTCTCCTCTTCCAGTCGGACGTTCTTGGCCTTCTCGGCCTCAAGGCTGATGCGCAGGTCCTGCACCTCCATCTCCAGAGCTTTGTAGTGGCTTCCGAGCTCACAAACATACTACAAACAAGAATTAAAGCAAAGGGTATTGGCCAAAATTTTGACTCGGACTCTAAGACTCCCGCTGACTTCTTCAGTCAACGGCAGTCTCGGGGACTACACCAGTGGGTGCTGATAATCCCCAAGTGCAAGGAATCATCGTAGCAATTTCCAAAGGTGGAAGTGATAAGTATGGAGTGTCGAACCCACAAGGAGCTAAAGGTAAGATCAATATTCTCTCAAGTCCTATCTGCCATCGATACGACTCTACGTACGCCGAACGTTTGCTTCCAACTAGAAATGGGAAATAAAACTACGTTGTGGGTATTAAGAGAATAGCTTTGCATGATATCGGAGAGCTAAAATATAAAAATTGGTGCTGTTATCATAAAGTTAGAATATATTACAATGTATTACAAACAGCGAGGGTGGAATAATGATGGGTCGGTGTGCGGAATTATCCTAGGCAATTGTTAACAAGATCGGTAATCATTATTGCAATTTATATGAGGGAGAGGCATAAGCTAACATACTTTCTCTACTTGGATCATATGCACTTATGATTGGAACTCTAGCAAGCATCCGCAACTACTAAAGATCATTAAGGTAAAACCCAACCATAGCATTAAAGCATCAAGTCCCCTTTATCCCATACGCAACAACCCACCTACTCGGGTTTATGCTTCCGTCACTCAAGCAACCCACTATAAGCGAATCATGAACGTATTGCAACACCCTACAGCGGGAATCCTTCACGTGTGCGCGGCACAGAAGGCACCATAGGACAGCACCAAAATAAACATACAACTCAAACCAATCTATATCATCAATCAACCCAAAGGACAAAAGAAATCTACTCAAAACATCATAGGATGGCAACACATCATTGGATCATAATATGTGGCATAAAGCACCATATTCAAGTAGGGGATTACAGCGGGGTGCGGGAGACTGGACCGCTAAAAGGAGATGAGGATGGTGATGAAGAGGGTGATGTTGATGAAGACGATCACCGCGGCGATGGTTCCCCCGATGGCACTCCGGCGCCACCGAGAGAGAGGGCAGAGGGTCTCCCCCTTGTGCTTCCTCCTCCATGGCCTCCCCCTGGTTGGGGGAAGGTTCTCCCTCTGGTCCTTGGCCTCCATGGCGATGATGGCCCCTCCGTCTTCCTCCTCCATGGTCTCCGGTGAAGGGGACCCCCTCCGGCAGGGTGCCGGAGAGGGCCAAGATTGATCTTTCGTGGCTCTGGAGACTTGTGGCGGCGGAACTTCCGATCTAGGTTTGTTTCTGGGGGTTTTGGTATTTATAGGAATTTTTGGCGTTGGTCTCACATCAAGGGGGTTCTCGAGGAGTCCACAAGCCACGAGCGCTCTCCCGGGGGGGTAGGGCGTGCCCTAGTGGCTTGTGGCGACCTCGTGGCTCTTCTGGCCCAACTCCAATGCTTTGGGGGTCTCTTTTGGTCCACAAAAAATCACCGTAAATTTTCAGCCCATTTCGTGAACTTTTATTTCTGCACAAAAAACGACACCATGGTAGTTCTGCTGAAAACAACGTCAGTCCGGGTTAGTTCTAATAAAATCATACCAAAATCATATAGAATTCTTGTAAACATGGCATGAATACTTCATAAATTATAGATACGTTGGATACGTATCATCATCCCCAAGCTTAATTCCTGCTCGTCCTCGAGTAGGTAAATGATAAAAGAAATAATTTATGAAGTGTGAATGCTAGCAAGTGCACAAGTTTGATCAATGATAATTTCAATCATTTTTTCTAGCATCAATATAAACCATAAACAGTAGCTCATCTCATAAAACTTCTCATGATCAAGTAACAAGCTATTCACATGTTTAAAGTATAGACCAGAAAGTTTCTTGAAAACCAGCAAACCATATTCCTAGTCATCGAACAATTGCAATTCATCTTATTTTCAGGAAGGGTCTATGTAAGAGCTTTGATTTAGCAAATTCCACATACTCAACTATCATATAGTCTTCCATGATTATTGACACTCAAAGCATATTTTTAGAACAAATAGCATCCATCGAACACGGAGAAAGATAGGGGCTTAATGTTTCGCCTCCCAACTTATTTATCATATAGATAATTGTCAACAATAATAATTCATGATCAAATATATTTGCGTGGATATATATGTCTAGATCATTCCCCAACACATGACGCTTGCCAAGAGAAAAAGGCGAAATATAGGAAGTGGTGAAGATCACCATGACTCTTGCATAAAGGTAAGTACTAGAAAGTAAAAGATAGGCCCTTCGCAGAGGGAAGCAGAGGTTGTCATGCGCTTTTTGTTTTTGGATGTGCAAACCCTTAATGCAAAGGAACGTCACGTTGTATTGCCCTTTGTGATAGCAACCTTTATTATGCAGTCCGTCACTTTTATTTCTTTGCCATCACAAGTTCGTACAACGCTTATTTTCCCTCACAATAAAAGTTCATACATATTTAGGAGCAATTTTTATTGCTTTTTGCACCGATGACAACTTACTTGAAGGATCTTACTCAATCCATAGGTAGGTATAGTGGACTCTCATGGCAAAACTGGTTTAAGGGTGTTTGGATGCACAAGTAGTATTTCTACTTGGTGCGAAAGTTTTGGCTAGTATGAGGTGGAAGCAAGCACCACATGTTGGAGGATCCATAACAATATAACTTCTATACAAATATACCCAAACATAACTCATTAAGTTGTCTTCCTTGCCCAACTTCAACTAATTTTCTCAAGTTTGAAAATAGTTAATGGGTATTCACAATCATAGAAGATGTTCAAGATAGTATATTTATATGTGGAATCTCTCTTCCTTCAATATTCTTTCATGAATTGTTCAGGTGACCAATGAGGTGTTTGCTAACTTTCAATAAATTTCACCACCTATACTTATTATGTGCGAAGTCATTACTCCCCATGGGATAAGTATATGAAGCATATTTAATTTCAGATTATGATATTCAATTCATTCAACCATTTACTCATAGGATATAAGTGAAGCACGAGAGTGAATGACAAACTACTCCAAAAAGATATAAGTGAAGATCAATGAGTAGCCAACAATTAAATAACTATGTGAGGACTCTCTCTCATTCAAAATTTCAGATCCAAAGATTTTATTCAAACAGCAAGCAAAAGAAAATAGCACTCCAAGAATAGCACGCATCATGTGAACGAATAAGAATTTAGGCTCAACATAGGCTAACAGATAATTGTTGATGAAGAGAGGTGGGATGCGTAGCATCCCCAAGCTTAAATGCTTGAGACTTCTTGAAATATTTACTTGGGGTGCCTTGGGCATCCCCAAGCTTGAGCTTTTGTATCTAGTTCCATCCTCTCATATCATGGTTTCACCTATTCTCAAAAACTTCATCCACACAAAACTCGAAAAGAACTCGTGAGATAGGTTAGTACACATAATAATAAATCAACTCTTTATGTACTGCCAAGACAAGTTGCATAATAATTTTCAAACATTAGGTACTGTATACTATCATCTCCACAATTTATATCTACCAATATAGGCTGTGGAACCTATAGGATAAGTAGATAACGAAACTATGACAGCAATCTGTTCAAACAGAACAGTCTGTAGCAATTTATGAAAACAGTGTACTTCCATAACTCAAAAACTTATGAAAATTTAGTACATGCTAAGTAATTTATATGAAAATACTGTGTAAAAATTTCAGAAACTTTCCACGTTCCAGTAAAATATGAAAATTCAAATACTACAGAAAAAGTTTCTGTTTTTTACACAGCACACATCAAACATGTAATGCAAGCATCCTAAGGCAATTCTTGGAACCCTTTTATTGAAAAACAAGAATATAAATAACACCTAACAGGGAATAACAAAATATAATGATGATCCAAGCAAAGCACATATTGTGTGACGAATAAAAATATAGCTCCAAGTGAGGTTACCGATAATGTTGAAGACGAAAGAGGGGATGCTTCCGGGGCATCCCCGAGCTTAGGCGCTTGAGTATTCCATGGATATTACCTTGGGGGTGCCTTAGGCATCCCCAAGCTTAGGTTCTTGTCACTCCTTATTCTCCTCATATCGGTGTCTCAACCAAAACTTGAAAACTTCAACCACACAAAACTTAACGGAACTTCGTGAGAAGGGTTAGTGTAATAAAGATAAATAATTCACTTAGGTACTGTCAAGACAAGATTCATAATCATTCCCACATGATACCTACTGTATTCTATCATTCCCATAATTTATACCGCTAAATATAAGCTATGAAAATACTAAAACAAGCAAACTATGCATGCAAAACAGAATCTGTCAAAAATAGAACAGTCTATGAAGATCTGTAGTGTAACCAAACTTCCCTGTCTCTAAAAATTATGAAAACTTAGGACAACCTAGGCAATTTTTATATCAATCATGTGTAAAAATTTCATATCAAAAGCACATTCCAGTGAATTTACAAAATTCCTGGACTGAGAGCAAAAGTTTCTGTTTTTGCACAGAATCAAGTCAACTATCATCCACACTATCCCAAAGGCATTACTTGGCACTTTATATTGAAATAAAAGGCACAAAACATGATTACTACAGTATTTTAATCATTTTAAAACACAAAAACAGAAAGGGTAGATATTGGGTTGTCTCCCAACAAGCGCTTTTCTTTAATGCCTTTCTAGCTAGGCATGACATTGATACACTTCCAAGCCTAATTCCGATAGAAATTTTATTCATACTCTAAAAGATATAAGTGAAGTTCATAGAGCATTCTACAATTAATGATGATTAACCAATACCCAAGCTCAAAATATATAAGTGAAGCACACGAAGCATTCTATAAAGCCATACTCAAAAGATTTAAGTGAAGCACAAAGAGTATTCTACAAAGCCATACTCAAAAGATTTAAGTGAAGCACAAAGAGTATTCCATAAATCAATGAAGGACTAACTCATACTAGAAGGGTGCATAGAAGAAAAAGAAAAACACTAAAGACGCATATCATGTGAACAAAACAAAAACCGAGGTATACCAATAACTGTTTGAAGAATAAAGATGGGATGCCTTCCGGGGCATCCCCAAGCTTAGATGCTTGAGTCTCCTTGAAATATTTACTTGGGGTGCCTTGGGCATCCCCAAGCTTGAACTCTTGTCTCTCCGTATTCTTCTTATATCAATACCTCCTCGATCTTCGAACACTTCATTCACACAAAACTTAACAAAACCCTCGTGAGATCCGTTAGTATAATAAAGCAAAATACTACTTTAAGTACTGTTGTGAACTCATTCCAAATTCATATTAGCATTATGTATACTGTATTCCAACTTCACGATGGTTCATACCCCCCGGTGCTACTCATAGATTCATCAAAATAAGAGCACAATGCATAGAAAACAGAATCTGTCAAAAACAGGACAATCTGTAGTAATCTGGAAACTTCGTATACTTCTGAAACTCAAACAATTCTGAAAATTTAGGAAAAATTAAAAAATTTGTATAGTAGTACTGTGTCAAAATTTCAGAAACTTTTGACGTTCTAGTAAGAAATGTAAATTCATGCACTACAGTCAAAGTTTCTGTTTTTGCACCGCACAAAGCAAACAAGCAATCTAATCATCATAAAACCAAATCTTGGCACATTATTTTTATAATACAATGGATATATACAGGGGATAATTATTTTTGAGAAGCTTCCATGAAAAATTCTACATTGTTTCCATGAGCATGGACACAAGTGTTCAAGGTCGACCCTCACTTCTCCAATGCAGAACTTTCCAATCACTTCTCTTTTTGAAAAACTTCTTAGGCAAGAGGCAAGTAATTATTTTTGTATTTTTCATTATTTAATTTTTTTGTATGTTTCACCCACAACTAAAGAAAGCAAAAAGGGAAAACAAAATCTACATAGTGAAGAAAGCAAACAAGCACACACGAGAATATCAACCCCACGCTATTGCTCCCCGGCAACGGTGCCAGAAAAGAGCTTGATAATCCCCAAGTGCAAGGAATCATCGTAGCAATTTCCAAAGGTGGAAGTGATAAGTATGGCGTGTCGAACCCACAAGGAGCTAAAGGTAAGATCAATATTCTCTCAAGTCCTATCTGCCACCGATACGACTCTACGTACGCCGAACGTTTGCTTCCAACTAGAAACGGGAAATAAAACTACGTTCTGGGTATGAAGAGAATAGCTTTGCACGATATCGGAGAGCTAAAATATAAAAATAGGTGCTGTTATCATAAAGTTAGAATATATTACAATGTATTACAAAAAGCGAGGGTGGAATAATGATGGGTCGGTGTGCGGAATTATCCTAGGCAATTGTTAACAGTATCGGTAATCATTATTGCAATTTATATGAGGGAGAGGCATAAGCTAACATACTTTCTCTACTTGGATCATATGCACTTATGATTGGAACTCTAGCAAGCATCTGCAACTACTAAAGATCATTAAGGTAAAACCCAACCATAGCATTAAAGCATCAAGTCCCCTTTATCCCATACGCAACAACCCACCTACTCGGGTTTATGCTTCTGTTACTCAAGCAACCCACTATAAGCGAATCATGAACGTATTGCAACACCCTACAGCGGGAATCCTTCACGTGTGCGCGGCATGGAAGGCACCATAGGACAGCACCAAAATAAACATACAACTCAAACCAATCTATATCATCAATCAACCCAAAGGACAAAAGAAATCTACTCAAAACATCATAGGATGGCAACACATCATTGGATCATAATATGTGGCATAAAGCACCATATTCAAGTAGGGGATTACAGCGGGGTGCAGGAGAGTGGACCGCTAAAAGGAGATGAGGATGGTGATGAAGAGGGTGATGTTGATGAAGACGATCACCGCGGCGATGGTTCCCCCGATGGCACTCCGGCGCCACCGAGAGAGAGGGGAGAGGGTCTCCCCCTTGTGCTTCCTCCTCCATGGCCTCCCCCTAGTTGGGGGAAGGTTCTCCCTCTGGTCCTTGGCCTCCATGGCGATGATGGCCCCTCCATCTTCCTCCTCCATGGTCTCCGGTGAAGGTGACCCCCTGCGGCAGGGTGCCGAAGAGGGCCAAGATTGATCTTTCGTGGCTCTGGAGACTTGTGGTGGCGGAACTTCCGATCTAGGTTTGTTTCTGGGGGTTTTGGTATTTATAGGAATTTTTGGCGTTGGTCTCACGTCAAGGGGGTTCTCGAGGAGTCCACAAGCCACGAGCGCCCTCCCGGGGGGGGGGGGGGGGTAGGGCGCGCCCTAGTGGCTTGTGGCGGCCTCGTGGCTCTTCTGGCCCAACTCCAATGCTTCGGGGGTCTCTTTTGGTCCACAAAAAATCACCGTAAATTTTCAGCCCATTCCGAGAACTTTTATTTCTGCACAAAAAACGACACCATGGTAGTTCTGCTGAAAACAGCGTCAGTCCGGGTTAGTTCTAATAAAATCATACCAAAATCATATAGAATTCTTGTAAACATGGCATGAATACTTCATAAATTATAGATACGTTGGAGACGTATCAGGTGCGCTCAGCGCGCCCCCACTGGAAAATCAAATACAAGTTTTTTGATCCAGACCTAATAGACGGATCAAACATTAAATTCATTCAGACTCTAAGACTCTCGCCGACTGCTTTAGTCGACCGCAATCTCGGGGACTACACCCAGTGCGTGCGCTCAGCGCGCCCCCACTGGAACTCAAACACACCCAGCCGGTGTGCTCGGATGCAAATCCTCACAAGACAGAAATAAAAATTCCGACTAAGAAAGGTACTTACAAGAGTACTTACTCGGACATTCTTCTTCAACGCCTTGCTCACGTCATACGCCGTCTTCAGTCATTCACTCATCACCTCTAGCTGGATTAACGCCTCTTTGCTCGCTCCCACTTGGTCCTCCGGGACATAGTGTAGCGCAAAGATGTTGGTTGCAGGAGGAGTCAACGAGGGGGATGATGCGCCAGTTCCGAGTGCTGCCCCGGCTCCCGAGCTAGCCTCTCGCGCTGGCACCAAAGTATCGGCAAGCGATGACTCCTGCATCACTACGTCCGTGTTGGCCGAAGGGTTCGGTAGGTCAACCTTGTCATCCGCATCAATGTCGATCACTTCACGTGGAGCTGCAAGTGTTCAAGGCACTCGAAGATGAGTAAAAAGTAAACACTCGGAAATGTCCAGAGTTACCGAGTGAGTCCGGAGCTTACCTTTTGAAGATGCAACATCAGCGTCGGCCCGCTCTTTCTCCATATTTTGGGGATCAGGTGAAGCAGTTGAAGTATCAGCAATGTAAAGGAAATACTCGGATCATTTCATCACTCGGACAAATATAGACAACAATTGTTAGAATGGAAACGCTTACGCTGAGGCCACGAGAATGGTCATCTTAATCTTCGGGATGAAGACCGCCTTCTGAGGCTTGGCTGTAGTGACCTTGGGCTGCTTCGCCGTCTTCTCAGGTGAAGAGACAAGCTCTCCACGCCCGCACTTCGAGCTGCGGGTTGGAAGAGCGGACCCAGTCGGTTTGATGGTTTTCGGTCCCTTGGGACCGCCACCACGGACTCCCGAGTCGTGGCGCGCTTTGGAACGGGCTTCAGGCACTCAATCATCCGAGCGTGATGACTCCACCTCGTCGCCGTCCTCCGAGCCTTCCTCTTCATCTTCTTCGTCGTCCTCGTCGTCATCGGCTTTTCGTACTCTCCTGCTTCGGCCGAATAATCTGGATGGTCGGTATCGCTCGCAACATTGACCGGGCCCCTGTCCACGATTAGCACCTGGCTGCTCATCTGTGTAAAGGCCTGCCGAATGAAGAGCAAGATCAGTCAGATCAATTACAACAAATACGCAAGTATCACTCGGATGATATACCTTCGGAATTTACCTCATTCGGTGGATTCTCTGATGAGAGTGGAGCCACCTGCCTGCTCCCCCTGGGGTTATCGCGCGCTGGGGTGATCGCCTTGATCTTGGCCTCCACCTCATCTTCCTTGACCTCCTCCGGGTGAGTTCGACTGGGGTCACTCGGTCCAGCATACTCCCACATGGGGTGGGCCCTGGCTTGCAGCGGTTGGATCCTCCTCTGGAGGAAAACCTCCAGCAAGTCGAGGCCGTTGACGCCTTTCTGCACCAGAGCTACAAGCGCTATCACTAAGATGTCCACCTCTGTCTTCTCCTCTTTGGTCACAGTCAACCTGGGAACAGGCCGAATGCGCTCGGAGGTATACGGTGGGAGTCCCGACTGGAATATCGTGGCAGTAAAACCAGTTCTCCAGCCACCCCTTTACCGAATCGGGAAACGTCATCTGCGGGAAAGAGACTTTGCCTCGTAGTTGGATTCCTAGGCCCCCACACAGCTGAGCCACATTCGTCTTGTCTTTCGACCGAGTGGGCTTTTTTACGGTCATCACTCGGCAAGTGAAGAGGTGTTTAAACAAGCCCCAGTGAGGATGACAACCCAAGAAGTTTTCACAGAGAGAGATGAAAGCGGCTAAGTAAACGACATCATTCGGAGGGATATGATGGAGTTGAGCGCCAAAGAAACCCAGGAATCTTTGGAAGAAAGGATGGGGCGGTAGAGAGAAACCTCGCTCGAGGTGAGCCACCAAGAGCACGCGCTCGTCTCCCTTCGGCGAAGGCTCGTCCTCGCCCGCTCCCGGCAGCCGCCAGCTTCCCTCGGGCACGAACCCTTGGCCCTCCAGCTCGAGCATTCGGGCCTTGGTCACCCGTGATGGCAACCACTCGCCCTACGTCCATCCAGCCAGCGCCTCGCGCTGTAGGAGGAGGTGCGCGGGCTCCTCTTCGCCCGCTCGGCCTTCGCGGTTGCAGACGCCGCGCGCATCTTCGCCGGCGAGCTCGGAACGGCCTTCGACTAAGGAAAGGTGGAAGGAGCATGGGTGGGCGTCGGAGAAGACGAGGGAGAAGGGGAAAATGAGATCTGTTCTCACCCCCAACAGTGCTTCCGGTTTTTATATCGAAAACCCGGCGAGATCTCTGGCCGTCAATCCGCAGACGGAGCGAGATCCGCGGATCTACTATTCAGGGCTTCGAGGACACGTGGCGAAAATCCCGGCGCAATTATCGAGGCGTCATGCCCACTACCCCAAATTATCGGGACGCGACCGTTCCGCCGCGTGCCGACGCGCAGTTTTGACAATTTCGAACGCGCGGAAAATTCTCCGTGCTACGAATGAAGCAAGCTCCGCACTGCGAAGGCTTTGACGTCTCCCTCCTACGAACCGACTGAATGGCTCACACCAGCTAAACACTCGGATTAAGTGGCAAGACAGTTTGGTCAAAAGACATCAATCCTGAATCCATCATGGTTTGAAGCCGAGTGAGGAACGGCAAGACCATTTCTCGGACTCTTCTGAGAGACCATCGGCGCTTCCGAGTGTCAGTCTCTCGACCAATAAAACCTCATGGATTCGGGGGCTACTGATGAGGATGCCTACCCTGGGTAGGGTCATAGGCCTGACATCTGAGGCCCACCAATGGTCCTTCAATGTCATTAAAGCCCCTGGGCAGAGACTCATTCGGATGAATATAGCCGTTCACTCGGATGATTCATGTCACTCGGACTACACGGCGCCATTCGGACAGACAGAAACTCATGCGACCCGGAAGACAAAGCATCAGTGGAATTCGAGTAGTCATTATTTATGAGTTAATTCACCGTTACCAGTAATGTCAGGTTAATCAGCCGTTCCTGTAACGCAGTATTCATTGGCATTTATTGCCCTAATCATGGCGCTCGGCCGGTGGTGGCGCACTCTATATAAGCCACCCCCGGGCGCCATAGCAAGGGTTCCGACCCCCTGTAATCCTCTACCACCATAAGCAAACACAACAGCCCCTGGGCACCGAGATGTAGGGCTGTTATCACTTCCGAGTGAGGCCTGAACTCGTACATACCGAGTGCATACTTGCGCCGTAATTAGACTTCGCCCCTCCTTTCGTACCCCCTAGTACTATTGTCAGGTTCATTCCCACGACAGCTAGCATCGTTGAAATCTACTCCCTCCGTTTTTAAATATTTGTCTTTGTAGAGATTTTATTACGGACTACATATAGATGTAGATAGACATAATTTAGAGTATAGATTCATCTATTTTACTCTGTATGTAGTCCGTAATTGAATCTTTAAGAAGATAAATATTTAGGAACAGAGGAAGTATCTAGGAGACCACTGTTGAAGCTCGCAGCGATAGTTTCTACGGGCTCGCCTAATGCGAGAAATAGCATTCGCAGGCGCTCACGAGTGACCGAGAGCCCTGTGTTGCATTTATCGATTTTTGCAGGGGAGCCGGATCTATCTGACCCAAAAGGCCCAACTCGCTTAGGCCAACTCCATCGCACAACCCCATCCCTTCCGGCCCTGTCCGTTTGGAGCAAAACGGACAAACCCCACGGCCCAGCGCGCGGGAGTCTGGACCCATCTTGTTCGTTTTGTGTCCGGCCCGACCCATTTCCAGCGCAAACATGCGCCCGGTTTGGGTCCAGGCAGACAACGAAAGGACGCGTCTCTCGTCCGCATCGAGGCCGCGTGGCAGACGGCCACCTACCTCCCACCGCCCAAATTAACTGCGCACGCATGGTTGGCCCCATCTGTCATCCGCCCAGGCGAGTGGTCGCCGTCCTTCTTAAATGGGAAGCCGTGGACCGGTCAGTCCACGCTCCCACTCCAGTCCTGCTGCCTCCTCGAAACCCGACACCCAAACCCTAGTTCTCCCCTCCCCTTCCTCGAGCTCGCCGGCCGCCGGCAGCAATGGTGTGGTGGAGCACCGTCCGCAAGGGGGCGCACGACCACGAGGCTGGTTCGTCCTCCCGCCGTCGTCGCGCCGCCAGCTCAGAGCCCACACCACCCCCACGGAGGGCCCCCGCACCGCCCGCATTTGCCATCGCCACTCCGGCCGCCCCGGCGCGCGCCCGGCAGTACGTCCACACGGATGTTTGCCGGCGTTATTTGGAAACAGGGACGCCGCTCCCCTGGACCGACGTTCACCTGCCCAATAACTGGCATCTGTCCGCGGATCGGGTGCCGATCCCGCTGATCTCGTTGAGCATCCGTGCCCGCCGCGAGGAGATCGACCGTCGCCGCCTGCCTGACGACCTGTACTACGACCCCAAGTACGCCGTCGATTCCGCAGTGTGGGACACTTGGTTTCGGGACAAGCACGATGTGCTGCGCGCGTCATACTTTGCTAGTCGCCCAGCTAGCCCGCGACGGGCACGTCCAGAGCGCCAAGCGCGTGCTCCGAGCCCTCCCCAGGTGCGTGGGCGCACGCGGGTGCGCGGCATCACGCCGACGCCGTCGCCTTCGCCCTCTCCGTCGCCACCACAACCTCCTCCCATGACAAAGGAGGGGAAGGACCGGCTCATTCAACGTGTCTTGGAAGACTCCATGAACACGCACGATAAGCGCCAATGGGTGGGTCTGGACACCATGCTGGCCCTCTCTGCGGCTGGCGACGTGGCCGTACCGGAGCTGGAAATGATGGACGTCAAGGAGGAGGTGAAGGAGGAGGTGCTGGAGGAGCAGCCCGTCGCCGTGTTCCACCCGCGCCTGGTGGGCCAGCGGTGGAGCTGGTCGTGCACGGCCACGGACATGGCCGACGCCGTGGGTGCCGGGTCTTGCTGCCCCACGCCGCCGCAGTCACCGGAGCGCGAGCCGTCGCCATGGGGGGAGGTGGTGCAGGCGCCTCCCACCTTCCAGGGACCACCGTCCCACCTCTGGACGCCGCCGCCCTACATCGACCTCATTGGGGACAAGGACGACAACGGCAGCGCGTGAGACGGCGACGGGCACGACAGCAACGCGGGGGCGACGCTTGTCTTTTTTTAGTTTTTATGTTAATTATGTTCTAAGCACTGTGGAGACCGTGAAGACTATAATGTTTAATTATGTTTTAATCATTATGTTTGCGTATTATTTGAATTTTTTTGGCATTTATTTGAGTTTTGCGATTTTTTTTATATCATGTCCACCCGGACATGATTTGGGGTGCAGCCGCACGTTGGGTGTACCGAAACGACAACGACCCGATCTAGATATGGGCTACCCCATTAGGCTGGTGATAACGCGGGCGGTAGCGGGGGCGCTACCGCCCGCGCTGGGGCGAGAGGCGGGCGGGAGCGGGGCGAGAGGGCGCGGCCGGGCGACGGATCCGTCGCCGGGCGAGAGCGGGCGCTATCGCCCCGCTCTCGCCCGCGTTGGCGGTGGGAGGCGGGCGTTAGTGGGGCGGGAGGCGGGGCGGCGCGCTGGCACGGCGGGCGATAGAGCGGGCGGTAGTGGCGGCGGCAACGGCTAGCTGACGTGGCGCGCTGTGATTCGTCCAAAGATTATTTGTAGTCTAAAGAAATGCGAGTGAAATAACTAAATCTGAGGAGAGAGAATCTGACGTGGCTATAGCCTGCCACTACAGCCCGTGCACTGGCACCGTGAGGTGAGAGTGTGGTGAGAGTGGGGTGAGAGTGGGGGTAAAAGCTGACGTGGCGGGGCGGTAGTGGGGCGGTGCATTATCACCAGCCTTATCACCCCAAACGGACAAAAGCAGACCGAAACGGACGCGTTTGGGGTCATGCGCTCGAGTTGGCCTTATCCTGTCTCCAAGAGGGGAATACGTCCGTACCCGGCGTCTTCTAAAAAATAAGAAAAAAAAAACCCTCCGTACTCGGCGGCGGCCGGCTGCCGGCAAGCGAGTCCCCCGTCGTGCTTCCGCGCGGCCGTCAGCCACGCCTGCCGATGGCCGTCGCACTTGCGCAGCTACCGCGTGAATTCGCCGTCGGCTAGGCGAGCTCCTCGTCTCCCTAGCACCCTCCTCCCTCGCGTCTCGCCGGAACGCCCCCGATCCGCTGCTCTGGCGAGGGAGTCCGACGGAAGCTGTCCGCCATGGTAATCCCCTTGCTCTCCTTTTGTTCTCGGGACAGCAATTCTGAGTCTCTAGTATTAACTGCTTACAGGATCCTCTCTATTTCTTCTAGAATAAGCAGGCGATCTGCTCATCACTGTATTAGGGGATAAGAAGTAGAACGAGCTTACACGCTCATCTTGTGATTCTGAGAAGGAAATGGCTACAGTTTATGGGGGGAAGGGGATAAAATCACAGGAACGACAGGATAATATAATTCCTCTAGTTCACATCATTCAACTGTTGCAAAATCCACTCTAATATGTTTCTGATTAACAGCATCACAATATGATAGGATACAGATACAGATACAGATACAGTAAAATCCCATATAGTTCAGTGTATAATCGAACATTGGGCATGCTACTGCAAGGCATTACAGTTTACAATGCAGATGCAAGTTGAGTTCCCACAAATGCGAGTTAAGTTCCCTCAAACGCTGTTCATGTGTTCGTCGTGTTTTGTGGCAAAGGACGATTTTCAGAAGACACATAGGGCGTAGGGGGAATCTGCAGATTCTGCAACCTCCCTGTTAACATGTTTACCACCTTTGTCATTGATGGCCGATTCTTCGGGTTCCACTGGATACACCACAGTGCCACGATAGTCAGCTGCCTCATCTTTTCCTTGTCCTCTGCTGTCATTTCCAAAGAAAAGACCAATTCCTGCTCAGTGATCACTTTCTCGTAAATCCACTCTGGGAGGTATACCTCGTGCTGGCTCTCAACACTTGGGTCCGAATTCCTCCGTCCGCTCACCATTTCCAGTACCAGCATGCCAAAACTGTACACATCTGACTTGTATGACACCCCTCCAAAGTTCCGAGAGTACAGCTCCGGTGCGATGTATCCCATCGTGCCTCTTGCTGCAGTCAAGGTAATGATGCTTTGGTCCCTTGCACACAGCTTTGCAAGGCCAAAGTCTGAAATCTTAGGATTGAAGTTGTAGTCCAGCAAAATGTTGTGTGGCTTGATGTCAAAGTGGAGAATGCGCTGGTTGCAGCCTTGATGTAGGTACTCCATTCCTCGGGCAACACCTAAAGCAATATCTACCATTTTGGTGGGTGCTAGGAGTTGTCGAGAAATATTAGAAACATGTGAGAATATGTATTTTTCCAGTGACTCGTTAGGCATGTATTCATAAATCAGAGCCCGTCTTGTTCCTTCAGAGCAAAAGCCCATAAGGCGGACGATATTTGCATGGTGGATTAGTCCAATGGTTGCTACTTCATTGATGAATTCCTCTCCCTCTCCTGTAGAGCTCTCTAGCATCTTGACTGCCACAGGCACTCCATTTTGTAGCTCGCCTTTGTATACACTTCCAAATCCACCCTGGCCTAGTTTATCCTTGAACCGTCTTGCTATCTTCTTAACTTCAGGGAAAGTGTACCTTGTGGCTTTTGATGTGCCATATGCCTTGAGAAACATTTCGACTTTCATATTCAACTCTTCATTGTACCTTGACTTCAAGGAGAGATAGATCGCGGTGGCCAGCATCAATGAAAGAACTACAAATGCAGCGACAGATGATGCTGCTAATTATAAAGAAAGGAAATTAGTGAGTTGCATTCAGATAAGAAGACATGCGTTCCTAACTCTTATCACAATGGGAAAACACAAAAGAGTTAAGATGGTAAGCAATAAGAATTTCATTTTGAATGGGAAAAAGAATTAAGAGTTGCAATATTACCTGCAATTCGGATGACCTGTATACCTGCTTGTAGGAAGAAGATCATTAGTTTTGCGAGGATTTAATGTAGACAAAAACAGAATACTACTTCATTACTTCTACAAAGTATTTTTGGAACAATTAATTCTTGATTCTTACAGGAGTTCTCTGTGGACTTAGGAAGGACTATATATATATATATATATATATATATATATATATATATATATATATATATGTGGTAGCTTCCTATTGGCTTCATGTATATTGGACCTCAGACAAAGGGTGTTATATTTGTTAATGCATTCTCTTGGTAAGTTATAGATCATCTTCAGTTGTAAAAGACTAAAGCAATCTGAAAAATGGCCAATTAAGGTTTATCTCATACTTTTCTGGTCTGAATTTACAAATTAGTCCACCGTCATAAGTTTGCCCATATAATTTGGCACTTGAACCTCTTGACGAATGTTTTTTTTGGGGGATTTTCATTGATACAATTTTACTTTGCATTACATTTTTTTTGCTAAATAACTTAAGTATAGATGAAATCCTGTCGGAAGATTAAAAACAGTTAACATCAGAATATAAGAGTTCAACAAACTAGTGGACAGAGAAACAGAAAATCCAGAATGTTGCTCCAAAATAAAAGACACACTATATGAGACTTCAACTAGTGAAAGAAAGAATACCATGGTGCTGGCAAAATGCTTGACGCCTTTGTGAGCTGAATCCACAGTGTCGACCTTCATGTTCACACTGTTGGCACACATCGGTAATGTTATTGAGGTGCCAAGTGAATGTTGTTTCACCAAAGTTGATGACTGCATTTCCTCTTTCGATGAAAGCGGACTCATCTGAGTTTTGGCCTCTTTTATCATAGGTAAAGGGTATCGAGATGCCTTTAGAAATGGCCATGCAGTCCCGTGGAAGATCAGACATGTATGCGGAAGCTGATGCCAAATACCAGAATTGCCTAGTGTTGTTACTGAGACAAGAGGCTGGGCCTACTATACTATATTGATCTACTGGTGTGAAACCTCTTGAACAACGTACCAGAGTTGTAACTTGTGATGATTGAGGTTGTTTGTACACATCAGTTGCTAAGTCTGTTGAGATGAGCTTCTGAACTGGGCATGGCATCGATGTTTCCACAAGCGGGATGACGTTGATGACACGGTGCCTGTAATATATCTCAGTAACTTTGCAGGAGCCAAGAACATGGTGATCCAGGATTGTGTCATCCCCAGAGCACGATAACTGCATGCCTGGGGCACCACACAACGGTGGATCGGTTGAAAGCCGGAAGGGGAGCCGGATCTCAGGTTCATGTTTATTGCACCGATGAGATGGACAAGTTCTTAAGAAATCTTGGTCCACCGATGCTGCTTCGACATAGGATTCATAGGTGAGAAGACATACCAGCAGCAGCGTGACACGAAATTCAGAGAAGTCCATGAAGAATGTATCGGGGCTGAAGATGGAAGAAGAGAAGGCAGGGAGTATAGGAAGTTGTCACTTATTTGCTTCAAACTCCTATGGGTACTGATGCTGTGCTTGTCATGATAGCTGTGTGTCTGAGTGCGACTTCCAAGCTACTACTGGAACTTCTGCCTTGTTGAGTGGCTTAAAAAATTATGTGGTGTCTGGAAATGAACGATGCTATCACTGTTTCGAGTTTAGACTATTCTTCCCATTTCACCACCCAGATGCCTTCAGTTATCTTCAACCCTGTATTCCTACTCTTCTTGGATTAAATTATACATGTGCAGTTACCTGGAACTTGCATTATTCTACTATAATAAACTCGTGTGAACTCTTGACATGGTAAAGCACCATGTGCAAAGTTTGAATCATGATAAGGCTTGTTGACTCATTGGGATAGCTGCTTGATTGAGGATTGATCACAGTGTGTCTGGTTGTAGTCCAATCATCTTTGAAAATAATCAATCAGACATAGTGAGGTGTTGTGGTTAGCACTGCCATCGCTTTCAGTTACTACTTAGAAAGTGCTTCAATTATTAGCTTATTTTAGTATCCTATTCGTTCTAATCTGCAGACAGCAGAAACCAGGGGAAATATCAAGTGCAATATAATTTGCACTTAGTGTTAAGTATATTTAGGAAATTATAGGAAGTTATCTTTGTAGAGTAGGGTTGTAAAATGGATCAGCTTTGATTTTTCTCTGTGAAACATGCCTTGCTACCTGATATACTAAATAACTCAAATGAATAGTATTTATCTGTCATTTTTGGATCACTGTTATTTATCACAGTCTGAAGGCGTTGATTCCATGTTACTGTAACTAGGACAGAATTGGACCGGAAAATAACTCTAAAGTAGTACACTTGGACTCTTCGCCTCCTGTTAGTCAAGAGGGGTAGTTAGCAAGATCATTTAACTACTCTACTTTGGCTTGGTGGTGACCTGCTAGTCTCATAGTCAACAGCATCACAGTCATGTGGAGCCACTAGTTGGCATGTAATTACCCTCCTTTGGAGTTTTTTAAAATAAATAAAAACTCTGGCAGCTACTCCCCTATTTAGCCATTCATCTGCATGAATGTGTTTCTCTGAACCAGTCTAGTCTGCCATGGCAATACCCACTGCTCTCATGGCCTTAACTGTCTTGTTTGTGCTTGCAGTTCTTGCTGCAGATCAGGCAGACGGGCGGCACCATCAGCTTAATTGTCCTTCTTTCTCGTGCGGCCCTCTTGGAAATGTGTCGTCCCCATTTCGACAGGCAAGTGATCCACCTGGGTGCGGTTATCAATCTTACGAGCTAGTTTGCAGTGATACCAAGGCTACAATTAGCATCGACAACGCAACATACTATGTGTCTGCCATCAACTACATCATTCAAACCTTCTGGGTCATCGATGCCAACTTGGATTTATACAACAGCTGCCCTCTACCTCGCTGGAAGCGGAATTGGCGCCCTGTTGAACCCATAAGGATAATCCGAGGCCAACGGTTTCACAGCCAACGGGTTCACAGCAAGGTAGTCGAATTGGCCCCCAGAACATCTTATCAGGCTAACTTTGTTAGTTGTTCTCAGGAAGTAAAGGACAACAGTATGTACATGCCTGTTGCTTGCCTGAGCACCAGCCATTCTTTTGTTTATGTGTTAACTACTAGCCTAAGTTTCGGTAATATGGAGAACCTCCAGCCTAGTTGCGGTTTTTTGGCCATGACTCCATTAGATGGCCAGGAGACTCGGAGCACTGTGCCTTTAGAGAATGTGAGTTATGCAGATGTTGTAAAATTTATGAAGTATGGGTTCAGTGTTGGATTTCCTTCCAAACATCGTGGGTATGGAAACTTCAAGGAATGCCTGATGGATTTAATGCCGTAAGTTTGGATTCTTCATACCTGTAAACTCTACTTTTCTTTTTTGCACATGCACATGACCTGATCATCCTACATTTTCTTCTTTTCTGCAGTGCATCCCCTAAAGATTGGATCCTGACCATTCTTCTGGTCGATGGAATTTTCTTGGGTTGCGCAATTGAAGCACTTCCCTTACCCATTGGGATGTGCTTGTATATAATACAGGTGGCCTCGCCGTTTTTCAAGCTGTTTGCTGGTACGTGAGAATTAAGTACTCCATTATGATCTATGGGTGATCCCTAATTAAACTTTGTTTTATGCAGCCCTATGCAGGTTCGTGTTGGCACCGTTGGTGGTATTGATCTTCCTTGCGTACAAATACTGGAAAACAAGGATCACAATTGATGCTGTTGAGAAGTTCCTACTGATGCAACAAATGATCAGCCCATCGAGGTATGCCTACACAGACATTGTTGCGGTCACAAGTCATTTCAGAAACAAGCTAGGCCAAGGTGGCTACGGCTCCGTGTACGAGGGTGTGCTCCCAGGCGATGTCCATGTGGCTGTCAAAATGCTAGAGGGAAACTCTAACTGCAATGGAGAAGATTTCATCAATGAGGTCTCCACCATCGGTAGGATCCACCATGTCAATGTGGTCCGTCTTGTAGGGTTCTGCTCAGAGGAAATGAGAAGGGCCCTGGTTTACGAGTACATGCCTGGTGGTTCTCTGGACAAGTACATCTTCTCACCAGAAAGCGAGAAGACCTTCTCCTGGGATAAGCTCAATGAGATTGCTTTGGGCATTGCTAGAGGGATCAACTACCTGCATCAGGGATGTGAGATGCAGATTATACACTTTGACATCAAGCCGCACAACATCTTGCTCGACCGCAATTTTGTGCCAAAAGTTGCTGATTTCGGACTTGCCAAACTGTATCCAAGGGACGAGAGTTTTGTGCCATCGAGAGCCCTACGGGGAACCATTGGGTACATAGCTCCTGAGATGATATCCAGGAGCTTCGGCCTCATATCGAGCAAGTCTGACGTTTACAGCTTTGGGATGCTGCTGCTGGAGATGGCTGGAGGAAGAAGGAATGCCGATCCAAATGCAGCGAACTCAAGCCAGTCTTACTACCCATCATGGGTGTATGACAGACTAGCTGAACAAGAAGTGCGTGGGATAACTCCCGCTGACGACATGCATGAGTTGGAGAAGAAGTTGTGCATCGTTGGATTATGGTGCATTCAGATGAGGTCCCAAGATCGGCCGACAATGGGGGAGGTGATAGAGATGCTGGAAGGCGGCGTCGATGGCTTGCAGATGCCTTCTCGGCCGTTCTTCTGCGACGAAGGGCACATCCATATAGAGGATTCTTATCATTTGTCATCCGAGTTGACTGCAATCTCCGAGGAGGATGCGTAAAAATTCGTATGTTTGATGTAAAGCGCGGGATGAGATGACGGCTTCATCTCCTGTGTACTCTCGGGCTGTATTTCCAGGTTTTCTGTTCTTGCTCAAACTTTTGTGCTGGCAACTCCAGTTTCGCCCCCTGCAATGTACTCCTGCTGTGGCTTGTAACTAAAAAAGAATCTGTCCAGGAAATTCCTGAAGTAATCTGGTAATAATATCGATAGTGTGACTGCTTATTATTTAAATTTGGTAGAAGCATTTCCTGAGAAGAAAAGAAAATGGTAGAAGCATCATGCTTTAATTGAGAACCTTAACCTATTGTCATTATGTATATGACTATATATGCTGCCTTTGATGTACTTCATCTCCGGTTAGGCATACAGCGGCCATGGATTTTATTTTACTTTATTATATTCAGTTCAATCAGTGGATGACGATATATTTGACCAGCGTTATTATTATTAGTCAAAACAAAGATACTGATCCGGTTAGGCATAGAGTGGTCCAAGTCTTCTCTTACAAGTCAAAGATGTTTATTCGCACCCTCACATGCTCAATTTACTACTCCCTCCGTCCCGAATTATAAGAACGCTTTTTACACGAGTGTAATGTCAAAAACGCTATTATATTATAAGACAGAGGAAGTATCAAACATAAACTAAAAGGAGTAGATAGATGCCAGACTTGTCTGAGTCGTCACCTCACCAATCACCACATATATACGTATACAATTAATCAAGCGGAGACCAAGTTTGACTTATCAATCATACAACTCCTATTCGCAAAAATAAATCATACAACTCCTAACATCTTTCCCTCTTGTAGATCGGTAACGCTGGCATTCTTCTATGCATGATAATTAACCATGCGGACTTATTTATGCACCAACAAGAGAATGGTGGTGCTGTACAAACTCAAGTAGCTACGGATAAATATGAGCGCCAAGAACTCCATGACATGGATTATATTTAATTAACAATGTCACTGCAACTAAAATTTCTCTGCCTAACATGTTCCTTGATAATTACAAATACTGTAGTCAGATTGTTGATTTCCCTCTTGATCATCTTATTTAGGTGCTCTCTTTTGGTTGCTGAAACTGACAAGATTAACTTCTTAGATCAGAAGAACTGAATGCCCCGTTCAGGCTTATTTGCACGAATTTACCTAAACAACCTACTTCGGCCGGTTTCTTTTCATGAATGTAGTTTTCATGATACGCCTCTTTTGTTTAATGAAAAAAAACTGATAAGTCTTGAAATCTTTTTTAAGGCATAAGAGAAATGTTCAAATCTAGCGCTAACTATTACAGATTCTAGGATGATAAAAAAATCCAATATGAAAATTTTGTGCTAGAACACAAGTTTTCTTCATCTTTTCCTTTGTAAGTCAAACAGCTTTGTTAGGCTCCTCGACGAGAATGGTCGCTGCTTCATTTGGGCTTATTTCTGCATTGGGCTGTGGCAACGGTTCGTGCCAGATGGGGCCACTGCGGCGTAATTCTATACTTGACGCATGTGGTGGCAAGTTGTCGTCCCTTCACACAGGAGAACGACGAGCGACCGTTATATGGAGCGGCCCATTTAAGTTGTGGTACGTTCAAAAGAATCCTGGATTTTCAAAAATATTATGGTATTTCTTTTACTGGGTTTATTACGGTTTTCTTGTTGGGTTTTCTCCATTTCTTTTTCTTTCCTTTTTATTTTTCCTGTTTTCAAAAATACTAAAATTTTAAAAATATTCACGATTCAAAAATGTTCAAAATTTTCACAAAATTCCAGAAAACTTGAAAATATATTCAAGTTTTTTAAAAAAAGTTAATACATTTGATAACATGTTCATTTTTGTGTAAAATGTTTGTAGATTTGAAAAAATATTCGTGTTTTCACAAAGCAATCAAACTTTCAAAAACATTTAATATTTTTAAAAGTTCTATACGAATTTTAATAAAATGTTTGTGTTTTTTGAAAACATTCAAAAAATTTAATGCTTGCCAAATTGAAAGCATATTCGTGTTTTTAAAATTATTCGGTGTTTCTTAAAGCATTCGTTGTATTATTCTCGATCTGCTACAGTAACTAGTTTGCCCTATAGTACTCGATCGCTCGCTCCATACACCCGCTTGCTTCGCTTGTGCACCAGTGGGCCAACCAAGTTGGGTCGCCTTTGTGTTTCCCCGACAATCTGTCGCAGAGCTCCTCACTACGAGTGTTCAAAAAATAAAAAGTCCCCAGTACGAAGGGGTACCCGCCTGCAATACGAGACCTCTTTTTTTATTGTGTTGCGTGAATTTCCTATTGGATGCTCATAATTGCCTCCAATAATCGTGGTTTCATATAGGAAAATAGCGACTTTGGGCCGACCGAGTCGGGTCGCCTGTGCGTTTTGCTGGTAGTCTACTGCAATAATCGACAAGGATGAGCTCCCCACTGCTGCGGTGTGCTTGCCTGCATTATGAGAGCTCTTTTTTTTATTGTGCGTTGTGCGAATTTCCTGTTAGGCCGGATGGGCCAGCCCATATATATTATATCAATCCCGGTTTTGTGGGAACGTTCCCTGTCAGGTTTAATCGCTTCTGGAAATCTTCTAGAAGCTTCTTGAAGTTTTTTTTCTGTTTTGTTTCTTTCACTGGTTTTCTTTTCTTTTTGACTTTTTCTAAAAAAAATTCAAAAAAATTCAATTATTCAAAAACTATTCGGAATTTAAACAATTGGTCAGTTTTCCAAAGAATGGTTGGAATTTCACACACTGCTCATATTTAAAAAAAATTGTTCACACTTCCAAAAAAGTGTTCAAATTTTGTAAAATAAATATTCACATTATTTCCAAACTTTTTGGGATTTCGAAATTTATTCATAGATTTCAAAAAATGTCCAAAAATTAAAAAAATGTTCACTTTTTTAAAAACAAAACCATTCCAAATTTTCACAATGTTTCAGAAAATATTCAGTTTTCTAAAAAGCAATTTGCAAAAAGATTGAGTCAAGCGCTACAGTAGCACGTGTGGTACCAAATGGAGTTGAGAAGAATTCATCAATGAGGTCGCAACCATCGGAAGAATTCACCATGCAAACATTGTCCAACTCCTCGGTTTTTTCTCAAAGGGAACTATAGGCATGCTCTTCTTTATGAATTCATGCCTAATGACTCATTGGAGAGGTATATATTCTCAAATGATTCAATATTTAACGACAACTCTTAGCACCCCAAAAATGCTAGACATTTCTTTAGGCATTGCCCGAGGAATGGAATATCTACATAAAGGATGCAACCAGTGAATTCTCCATTTTGACATCAAGCCTCACAACATCCTGCTGGACTACAACTTCAATCCAAAGATCTAAAACTTTGGCCTAGCAAAGCTGTGTGCAAGGGACCAGAGTATTGTAACCTTGACTGTAGCAAGAGGCACCATGGGTTATATTGCACATGACCTATACTCTAACTCACGGAACTTGGGGGGGGGGGGGGGGGGGGGGGAGGGGTATCCTACCAATCAGATGTGTACGACTTTGGCACGCTAGTGTTAGAAATGGTGAGTGGAAGGAGGAACTCGGACCTGAGTGTTGGGAGCCAGAACGAGGTCTACCTCCTGGAGTGGATCTATGAAAAAGTAATAATTGGGCAAGACTTCCTTACTTCAGAAATAACAGAGGAAGAGAAAGAGAAAATGAGACAACTAGCCATTGTGGCCCTGTGGTGCATCCAGTGGAACCCAAAAAATTGCCCCTCAATGTCGAATGCATAATCTATAGTTCCCACCTAGGCCATTCCTCTCATCAGAAAACCATCCTCAGACATAAATCAGGGAGAACTTGCTACCATGATTTGGACCATATTACACACATGTACTTGGTCCGTATGTTGCACGGCAATGCATAGCAGATAGCACTAGCATGGAATATATTTTGATGTTTCCACTCTACTAGCACCTGATTGTATGAATAACCAGTCTGTCGCCGTGCAATAGTACTACTAACTATTTTGCACAACATATCAAAATCACATAGTACTTTATTTGGATTGTAAAAAAATACAGTAATATGTTGGTTACCTTATTCTGCTCTCCCGATGATTTATGTCCACTTGAATATTTTCCGCTGTGCATTCCTCCTCGCTGAAATCCTCAGGAAACATGATTTACACCCTCCGGTTGACACTATAGTTGTACTGATAAAACTCCGACAATAACGCTGATAAAACTCCCAAGCCTTCCTTCCTCTGGAAAGTGGTGAACCAACAAATCCCCATGATCATTGCCCCCTCCTTTGTGCTCAGTTACAATGGCCCATCTGCTTTTTTTTGGCTTGACACTTGGTTGCTTGATGTCCCGCTACGAAATTCTTTCCCGCACCTATTTACTCACTCGCTCAATGACAAGGTCTTAGTGGCTACGATTTGGCAAATTGGCTTATTATCTAATCTACGGACTCGTCTAACCAACGTGGCCTTGAGGGAATTGGAAATCGTGTCTTCTTTGCTGCAGGACTTTCACTCCTCCGACCGCCAAGGTGAGCGCTCTCTCATTCACAAGAAACCATTCTCGGCCAAAAACGCATATAACATCCTCATGACTGAAGACCACTTTGATTTGCACTAAAACTCCATCTTATCTTCCATCAAAGTTAAATTTTTTGGTTGGCTGCTATTTCGGGATAGTGTGAACACCAAAGCAAACATGTTGCACAAGCACATCGCCGACAACGCGATCTGTCCCAGGTGCCAAGATCCATGCGAGGATGCCCCTCATCTGTTTTTGGTGTGTCACTGCTCTTTTGCAACGCAAGTTTGGCTGCTGCTTGGTTTTACTCCCCCTTTTCACTATGTTGACGTATAAATGTATTGCCTAGTCTCTTCCATCAGATCTGTCTTTTGGTTGCATTGGCTATAGCATGCACTTCTACATGGTATCAGAGCCAAGAGGACTTGAGTTCAAGACCCGGCTGGCGCAATTAAATTGCAGCCCACTTTCGGTCCATGTTTAGGCCTAAGGAAGCCACACGTGAGGGGAAGTGTTGACGTATAAATGTATTGCCTAGTATTTTCCATCAGATCGGTCTTTTGGTTGCATTGGCTAGATCATGTACTTCTACACACTGGACGCCATACGGGACCTTCCATCTCCAGTTGGGTTAAACCCTATTATCTACCCTATGGTGGCGTTGGCTATTCTTTGGAAATTATTGGACTCAAGGAATGTCGCAGTCTTCAGAGATGAACATCACCTTTCTCGCATTACTCTAAGGAACATTAAAGCTGAATGCTCTCTCTGGATCTTTCGCTTTCATCTAGAATCCCCCCTCCCCCCCCCCCCCCCCCCCCCCCGGTGATCGTTCAAAAAACTATTGTTGTGCTGAGAGTGTCACAGAATCCCTCTACAAGTCGAGCAATCATGCCATTTTAAATCTCAACAATCCATAGCAATATCAGCGGCGATGTCTCGTGGCTTGGATGCTGGGGCAACGGCCTGGAAGGCGATCTGCATGGGTGGCTCTCCGGCGGGCACCATGGCGGCGGCGGTGACTATGTCTCTTGGTCATATGGGCGGCGAGTAGCAGCGGGTGGCTTAGGCGCGCTCTCTGTCTCTGGCAGTGGCGGCTCCCTGATCTGGATCCGGGGATCTGATCCCGTCACTCTTCTCCTGATGACCTCGTGGTGGCACATGGGAGCTGCCGAGCAAAAACTCCGTGTTTTGTTGTCGCCGCCGCCGCCGCCGCTCGCGGACGCCGTTCTCTTCTTGAAGAGTCATCGTGGTGCTCCTCTCCGTATCTAGGTTCTAGGGTGAAAACCTTTGTGCATTATGGACTCCGCAGTGGCGACGCTCTACGCCAGTCTTCCTCCCGAGGACGTTGTCTTGGAACTCAGGTATACTAGGGTGTTGTGTGGCGTTGCACTTAGATCTTTCTATGTTATTTTGTGGTTGCGTAGTTGCTTGCGTTCTATATGATCTGATTATCTTGGGATTTGCTATGAAGAGGGCTATCTCACCATCTTCTTTCGTTTGGCTATGTACTTTGTTCGAATGTTGCTTTATATATAAAGCGGGATGAAAGTCTATTTCGAAACGTACTAATGGCAATGAGAAGCAATCAACGGTATATACATATTTGTGTGGTGACGCCTCCTTTTAATGGACGGACACTTACTGAACTAACTCCATAGTTTTTCTGACGAAACTGAAACTCTGAAGCAGATAAGAGAGGAAGAATTTTTTCCGCCGGATGTGGCATCTTTTTTATTTTTTTGTAGTGCTCTATTTCTGAGCTCATGGTTCATACTGCATTTTTATTGGACATGATTTGATTAATAATATGGCTGCATGCATCCTCTGGATGCAGAGGCCGGGGGTATCCTCCTTTAAAAAAAAAAGATAAGACAGATGAAAGGCCGCCGCGATAAGCCTGGACCTGAAGCTTGGTGCCGGTGTCCCCAAGCAGGATTCTTCGCCGGTTGGTACGGTGAGCGGGCGTGAGGGAGGTGTCGGGACAGAATGGCTGCATGTACCTCTTCTGTGTTTTTCTTTGGTTGTGCATTCTGGGAACAGTATTTTTTTGCGAGGAAAATTTTGGATTACTCATGAAAAGTTGTTACAATCATTGTCGCATAGCTGTGCAACACCCGTATGTCCGTTGCCAAGCCATACAGCAATTCAACTAAACAATCTAGCATAACTAGCCATAAAATGGCTTACAGAGTTCTGAGTACGTTGAACATGAGTAATGCAAGTTTCTCTTTCTAACAGCTTCAATTTGATCTCTCGAACTAACAAGGCATATCTTGATCTATCCTGCATTCTGGGAATAGCAAGTGGTTGACACTCATATTGTTTGCATTGACGCATACTCTCTTAGGTTCGTGCATTCTCCAAGGTAAGTTTTCCCTCTGTAATAGTAGTATTTTTTACGCAAGCAACTGGAGGCGATCATCCACCCACCTGAAATTTGCATTGATATCAACAGAGCGGCATACTGGTTGGACACACATGCAGAGCGGTGGTCTGTATTTCTTTTTAAGAAACAATAGTGGGAAAGCATCCAACCCGAACGAAAATTATACATATTGAATGAGCCTTTGTCTTACGGCCATCTAAACTGCATCAAAGTAGCTTACACTTGTACTAAAACTGCGACAAATAATACAGATCGGAGGATGTATGTTTTTTTTACGAGGGTTACTGTCACTGAAAAAAATAGCGCGCTATAGCGCCGCTAATAGCACGCTATAGCATATTCAGGATCGCCTCGCTAAATTGATCTATGTACAATGTCTCGATAATAGCACGCTATAGCGCGCTATAGCACGCTAATAGCATATTTTCAAGGGCGCCGCTATTTTGTATAGCGCGTTATTTTTTTCCTTGGTTACTGTGGGCTTCTTCCGGTCTGAACATTTCATATCAAAAGCTGCGAACAACAAGGTCTAGTAGTTACATCAGAATGGTAGACAAGGAAGGAAATGATTACACGGGGCACAGATAGAAAACAAGAGCTACAATCTCTAAACAGCATAATCCTACAATCACGCAGGATAGCTTGCTTTGGGCAATTTTTGCACCGCTTGGACCATAGTATGTTTCTTACCTTAACAAGTAAATCGAAGTCTGACTAAACCCAAAGTTTGGGTTAGAACATCTATGTCTAGTATTCAAAATCCGTATATGAGGAAAATGGTGGCGTGTGTGGGATCCCTGTTGGATAATTTTTTGATCTAGGCTAAACCTAGGTCAATTAAGGTAGATAATTAAGGCTGCTACAGTGCAGCAACAGTAGTGCAACAGTAGTGCAACAGTATGACGGTTTGCCCTGATTGGGGGCGCACACACATATCATCTGACAGGTGGGTCCCCCTGTGGCACTGTGCTTATAAATTATATAAGAGGAGAAGTCCCTATGGGACACTAAGAGGTACCCTGTGCATATGCATATCTCCTCCACGGCTGCCCAATCAAGCCAGCACAGCCAGCCATGGGAAGGGCTTTCCAGCTCCTTCCACAAGCTCTAGCAGCAACCAGGAAGGAGAATAAGATCAAGGGCTTCATGTATGATCCAGCTCTACCATCATCTCCAGCAAATACAAGATTACTATGTTGACATATTTATTACTCAAGGTGTGTTTGTTCTAATTCATGTTAGTTGTGGTTCAAATCTTGTGCAAGATGATCCTGAGATCATCTGTGATATCTATCATTGGCACCAGAGCCTTCTTGCTCAAGATTGAGCCCTATCTAGCTCAAGATCATACTTGATCTGTTAGATCAAGTTAAAGTTTAAGGGGCCTTTTCTGTTTATGCTTGAATTCAAGCTGTCTTTTATGTTTTAACAAAAGCTTGAATTATTTGAGCCCTTTAAGTAACAGAACAGACTTGATCTGTTAATTTAAGTTAAGGCTTAAAGCTGTTTTTCCTGTTCATGATTAAAGTTCAAGCTATTCTTCATGTTTTGCTCAGCCTGAATTTTACTTGGCCCTGAAAAGTTTTAAGTGACAACCTTAACAGATTATGTGATGCTTATGGGGTTTCAATTTTGATGTTGATTAAAGGGGACTGATGTATATAATAAAATCCCCAATTTATGGAAACCCTGAAATTGATTTTTCCTCAGTTTTCCCCTTAACTAGGATCAAGGGTTTCAATTTATGCTTTGAATCAGTGGGGAAATGAACTAATTATGATTGAACTTAATGAAAATCCCCAAATTGCCGAAACCCTAGTTCATGAAAATCCCCAAATTTCGGTGGAACCCTAACCCTAATTCAAGAAATCCACAAAACAAATGAACCCTAATGCTAATGGTGATGAAATAAGGAGCAGTGGGTGCTTACCTTATGGGTGAAGGTGCTTGCCGTCGCCATGCGGCGGCCCCGGAGCCACCACTTGAAGTTGGCGGGCGAGTTTGGGCTCGCGCCCGAGCACCCTGCTCCCCACTGCACCAGCCGGTGGATGCTACTGCCATCCTCGTGTGCTTGTTGCCATTGGAGACGCGTCGCCGTGCTGGACCTGATGCCGCCCGCCGTCGCTGCTCTGCAGGGACGCCCGCGCGCGTGGTTCCGGTGCGGGAACGCGCCGGCAAAGCGCCGCTCGACGGAGCCTCGCGTAGGCCGAAGCCGCACGGGACCCCGGCGAGAGGAGCTCACCGGCGCCGACGCCCTCCTCTGCTGCGGCTGGCTCCGCCGCCGCGTCGCCTCTCACTCGCTCGCTCACTCGGGTGGAGGGGGCGAAGAGTGAAATGGGATTAGGGTTTCGGGGGAGGCCGGCGCTGGCTGGCCATTTTGTTTGGGCCAGCAGCGGCAGCCGGGCCAGCAGGCCCAGTTGGCCGGCCTGGACTCCAGGGGGAACAGGGGAGGCTGGGGTTGGGCTAGATTTTTCTCTGGCCCAGCTCGGCAGAAAATCATTAGCCCAGAATTATTATTATTTATATATATATATATTATGCATTTGGGCTAAATATTCTGTTATGGGCAGAGGAAATTCAGGAAAATATTGAATATTTTTTCCTGATAATGTTCATATTTTATGCAATAAAGTAATTTTTTTTTCTAGTCTAAAATTGATGCATAAATTGTTATGGTCTTTTTTGCAATTTAATTCTTTAGGTATTTTAATTTCTGTTATATTTTAGTATGCCATGTTATGCCATGCTAAAATTACTTATGCTACAAATTAATTATAGTTATTTTCCTTTTATGGCATTTTATGTTCCTAATTATTGTTATTATATCATGCTTTTATAATATCCTTAATGTTTTCTAAAGCAATTATGTTATGATTAATTATTTCAAGGCCTTTTATTATGTCTTAGAGAATAATAATATTCCATTCAAGTTTATGATGTGTTCCTCTCATTATTTTCTTATTAGAGAGCTTTAAGCTTTAATTTTAATATGGCCTCAATTAAATAGTATTTTGAGCAATCAAATTAAGTTGGGGCCTTTATGCTCTTTATGAGCAATTATGCCAATTATGAAATGGCCCTAAAATAATTAAGGTTTGTTGCTCAAATAATGTGTCATTTTAAATGAGGTCTTTTATGTTAACGATGTTTCCCAAAATTTCATTAATAATTGATTGGCTTAAGAAATTAAGTGGCCTTTGACCTAAACTATAATTAAGTTTCGGGCATAAAGAATACCTAATGTTGGCTTTTCATGGTTACATTTTAACCAAACCATGAATTGTCATAATTAATTGCCCACTAAAGAAATTTTGTCCTTAAGCCATATATAGTTAATGAGGTTGTTTTATTGAATGTCTCTAATTAATTAAGGGTGGTCTGTATTTACCATTCTGGCCAAAGCTGATTGGTGGGTACATGACTGCAAAATTTTATTGTTCTTGTCCACCTCTGACTAAAGTTGATGTGGACTAGTTCAATAAAAGAAGTATACAGAGACATGATTTTAATCAAGTGTGGTTGATGTTTGTCATCTTGGCCAAAGCTGGTTGACGAATATCTGACTACAAAATTTTACCGCTCTTGCTCACTTCTGGCCAAAGCTGATGTGAGCTGGATCAGTAAAATAAGTTTGAAGAGGCCATTAAGTGTGACTAGATCATATCAACAAAAGTAGCTTATGATATGGGAAAGGAATTCTCATGCATAAGGATTTTGGACAAATTTTTTGAAATAGGCCACAAATATTAAAGTACTTTTGGGGAATTAAACTAAAGATATAAATTAATTAATTGATTATTAAGTTGGTATAGGTTTTATACTTACAATTGACTTGTTTGCTTCCGCTATTGAGTGCCTCTGATTAATGTTGTGATTCATGGCTATATATATACATATATATATATATATATATATATATATATATATATATATATATATATATATATATATATATATATATATATATATATATATATATATATATATATATATATGTATGTATGTATATATATATTTGAATCAATTAAGTCTTAATTATAGCCATGAGTTGTTAGGATTAATTCCCAGATCAATCAATTCTTGAGGCTATAAGCTTCTGTGATCATCATTATGATCACTAAGTTGTCTTTCGACTAAGTAGTCTCCAATTAAGATGGAACCAAAGGGAAATTTTGGTTGGAGACTTAATGTTATTTTGGGATAAGTTGTGGCACGTGAATTCATTCTGACCAAAGTTGATTGGATACATGGGCCATTCCCTAAAGATTAATGTTTGTACGAGGAATTATGTTTTGCATGATCACTATAAAAGTTTGTGATCATACACTTATTATCCCTATTGCTAATGTTTACAATTCAGTCATAATATTTTCGGCTGATCTAATGTTTCTGATAAATAATGATTTAAGTTTATGAATATATATCATTGTTTCATGAGGCCATGCATAATGAAAAATTTAATGAGCTCCCATTAAAGAAATTTTGACTACTAAGGTGTTGACAAGAATTCAATAAATTTCTTGTCTATTAATATCAGTTGGGAGCAAAACCCAGTAAAAATCAAGGGGAATATGCCAGTAAGGACCTGGGGGAGTAATTCCCTAGTTCATTATAAGAAAATTATTTCTGGCATTAAATGAAGTAGCTTTAATGGCTTCTTAAAATCTTATGAGATCATATTGATTATCAGAATACTTAAAATTTAAGATTTGGGATATGTTGTTTTATGGAACTTTTGAGTTCACTTTATTATGTTATTTACTATAAAGTGCATAAAGTGGACTGAAATTAAGCCCAAAGAAATCTGTATCCATAAGAAAATAGGATACTGTAAGTATGATGTTATTATGGCCTCATGGACAAAGATTGTTTTGAGGAAAAAATTTAAAGTTGGACTGGAGGCTAATGTTAAGGCTAATGGAATTTTCTGTTAGCACACAATGAAGTCATGTATCCTCCATTCCTATAATGTGATTTATGTTATTAACTTTATGGACTTCTCTTCTAAAAGTGGAATATTTATTATGGAAGTTCGTCAAAATGTTGAGCAATAGCTCCGTCCACATTTCGAGGGGGAGCAGTTGAACTTCCAGGTAAGTTTTGTCTCACTTTTAAGAATTTTGTGGTTATATGATGATTCTCATGTCTTGAAGAAATTCAAGGTAAATTTAAATTAAATAAAAATCTGTGCATTTATTAAAATACCACTTCTAGTCAAACTTTCTTAAGTTTTCATTTTTTGAGTTTCCATCCCTTAAAGGTATTATTATTATTATTACCCCAGTGCATGATGATTATGGTGATAATGACAATTAAATTGTCCTTTTAATGTTAATACCATATGATTAGCCATTATGTTCCTTCTAATGTTTATGTCATATTGAGTGACAAATCTTGTATACATTTTTTCTCCTAAGCGAGATAAAAGATTTAATTATGCTCTCCATAATGATCCTCCTAAAACACTAAAGGAGGATAATGAAAATTATGATACTCTGAAATAGAGTATGATGTTGAAAAACTAAAGGGAGAGCAGTTAAATCATAAGGGCTTTATGGCAATTAAAGAGCTCCATAATTGGATACCATTAAAGGAGCTATTCCCAACTCCACAACCTAGGTAATCCTTGGCAAAGTTTCTCTTAAGTTCCAAGCAACACGTCTTGTTAAAAGACTTATTGGAAAATATTTAATGTGACTGGGAGTTTGAGGGAATAAATTATGAAAAGGTGATGTGTGATCACCATTTTAGAGATAGAAATTTCATAAAGTTTTTTCCTTTTTACATAATAAGGAATCACTCATAATGATTAACTAATTTTGAGGTAATGAATATTTGACCATGGTATAATGCTCAATAAGAAATAATGTTAATGAGGAATTTATGATTGGTCAACGTTATGTTGACAATAAGCGATGGGGATATTGCATAAGTCCTGAGGCCTTATCCTCGGGATACTAAGTTAATCTTGGTGATGTTCTTTATGTTTTAAAAAATTCACTAAGATTGGTCCATAAAGGGGAGTATTACGTTCATTATAAAGGTTTATGTTTGCTCCCTAAAGGGCGATAAGTTTTTCTCATGTTGTTGCTAATGCTTAAGTTATTATGCACCCTTTAAGTTTATGGGACCGGGATAGCTGGCAGACATAAGTCCAGGACTGGACCCCTGGAAAATTATTAAGAAAAGCTTTGCCTTGTTGGCATAAGCACTAAAGCGATGATGTGTTGTATATCACACTAAGGGATTGCATGCTCATGTTTAAATATATACGGTAACCATCAAGTTGTGGACCACTAAGGTATTTGGCAAGGTGTGAATTTACGAAAATACTATCCACAAAAGTTTCACCCTTGCGGGGGAGCCATATTGTGGAGTGGTTTTACCCGATTTTCTTAAGGCATCGTCTAGGATGCAAACTAAAGTTGTGGCATGCTCTTAATTCCCTAAGTACTTAAGATATGGATTCATGTCCCTGATCCATATAAATTCAAGAATAAGGAATCTCATTAAAGAAATTTATCCCGGAATACATTATGTAAGAGTGCAGATTATTCAAGTAACATGTCAAAAGGTACCTGTCAGACCTATGACATTGTGAAAGATTAATTCCAGAATCAAACATATTCAAGGCCTTGATGAATTAAGTTTTAAGGCTCAACAAGACATAAGTGTTGAGCATTATATAAGATTAATGTCTTGATGCTTAAGTGTTACGCTAAAGATATTAAAGCTAAGTATTATATTTAAAGAGGCTTGCCTTCTAATGTTGCCGTCATAAAGACTAAATGGCAGCCTGTTATTAAGGGACAAATTATGATTCTGGAAACAAAACATATTTCTCTTCTTTTCAAAGGCGCGCGCATAAGGATATGCACAAGAATATATGAAGAGAAACTGCACTCTTGGGACCATTGCAACACCATCTCCCCACAAACCTAAGGCGGGTTTGTTCCTTCGATGGAATGATGTACTGTGGTCAATTAGATCAACGGTACTTAATTGACGATTGTATTTTATTGGCTCTGTATAAGTTTCAACAAAGGGATGAGCTCATAAGTTTTCAAATAAGAATTAAGATTATGGAGCTCCTAAGCTAAAGAAGTTCCATTTCAAGATAAGATGGCATATTGTAGTAACTGGGTTCTACGGTATCTACTGACCGTTGCGATCCTTTTATCTCGTATGCCATTTTGTTAAGAAATGGGCTTATAAGTTTAGCCTTACGATCAAGGGGGAGAATGTTGGATAATTTTTTGATCTAGGCTAAACCTAGGTCAATTAAGGTAGATAATTAAAGCTGCTATAGTGCAGCAACAGTGTTGCAACAGTAGTGCAACAGTATGACAGTTTGCCCTGATTGGGGGCGCACACACATATCATCTGACAGGTGGGCCCCCTGTGGCACTGTGCTTATAAATTATATAAGAGGAGAAGTCCCTATGGGACACTAAGAGGTACCCTGTGCATATGCATATCTCCTCCACGACTGCCCAATCAAGCCAGCACAGCCAGCCATGGGAAGGGCTTTCCAGCTCCTTCCACAAGCTCTAGCAGCAACCAGGAAGGAGAATAAGATCAAGGGCTTCATGTATGATCCAGCTCTACCATCATCTCCAGCAAATACAAGATTACTATGTTGACATATTTATTACTCAAGGTGTGTTTGTTCTAATTCATGTTAGTTGTGGTTCAAATCTTGTGCAAGATGATCCCGAGATCATCTGTGATATCTATCAATCCTGAGGCCCACTCGAACGCGGCCGATTAAGTCAGCCGATGCCGCCGTCCGCTACTACTTTGCTCTCAACTTACAGCGCTTCTGTGTTCAAGAGAGTTTGTTCCAAAGATAAAGTACATATACATAGAAGCATCCCGTCTTCAAAACAGTTGTTGAAAGGTACCGTAAGTATGAAACAACAATTGCTGATTCTCTCAACTCTTTTAACACCTTAATTACCATACATATGATCTTCTTGGAAAGAAAACAATCTTACAGGCACAAGATACAACTCAAAGTTAAAGTATGACAGAATTACTATATACTGTCTGTTTGTACATATAGACATATTTATTTTCCACTAAACAATGCGTCTGCAGAGATGAGATGCTGCTCAAAGGGCCCATCTCGTATAAATGATGAATGAGCAGCCTTGCAATCCCAGAAGGAACGCGTGAACTTTTGATGTTGTTGCACGCTGAGAGACGTTTTTATTTTCTTTATTCATGAAGACTTCAGCTGCTGAAAGACAGCAAAGCTGACCGTTGGGGAGGGACTATGAGGAATAGTGTCAACAACGGCGGTAGCCGTTGAGGTGTCAAGATGGCTATTACCTATCTATATCTATATCTATACTTATACTAATTAGGCATTCTCATAAAATTCCCATGTTAATTAAAAATTACTGGTCGTTAATCTGATGGGACAGAGTTATAACGGTGGAGATCCACCCATATTATCCTTGCAATCTAAGAAAAATGTGTTACAAAGTTTGTAAAATAAACCAGTTGATTTTTTTTGTTTTTACGTGACCATGCTACAAAGTTTTATTCATGTCGTTGTGGATTTCACAGCAAAAAAATCCCACGCTGTTCTAGAAAAAAAAACCCTACAACGTTAGATAACAGATCGTGAGAAATAGAGTCCTCCAATATGTCTCTTTCTTCCCTAAACAAAGCGTCTCTTTCTTCATGTTGTTCGCATGAAGATGATTGGGTCTGTCTAGGGCACATCTAGATGTGACTTAAGTATTGCACATCTAAATTTTTTGCACCGCTTGGACCATAGTATGTTTCTTACCTTAACAAGTAAATCAAAGTCTGACTAAACCCAAAGTTTGGGTTAGAACATCTATGCTTAGTATTCAAAATCCGTATATGAGGAAAATGGTGGCGTGTGTGGGATCCCGAGGCCCACTCGAACGCGCCCGATTAAGTCAGCCGGTGCCGCCGTCCGCTAATACTTTGCTCTCAACTTACAGCGTTTATGTGTTCAAGAGGGGAAGTACTACACAGACATAGAAGTATCCCGTCTTCAAAATGGTTGTTGAAAGGTACCGTAAGTATGAAACGACAATTGCTGATTCTCTCAACTCTTTAACACCTTAATTGCCATACATATGATCTTCTTGGAAAGAAAACACTCTTACAGGCACAAGATACAGCTCAAAGTTAAAATATGACAGAATTACTATATATTGCCTGTTTGTACATATAGACATATTTATTTTAAACAAAACAATGCGTCTGCAGAGATGAGTGCTACTCAAAGGGCCCATCTCGTATAAATGATGAATGAGCAGGCTTGCAATCCCAGGAGGAATGCGTGAACTTTTGACGTTGTGGCACGCTGAAGAGACGTTTTTATTTTCTTTATTCACGAAGACTTCAGCTGCTGAAAGACAGCAAAGCTGACCGTTGGGGAGGGACTGTGAGGAGTAGTGTCAATAACCGCGGCTGAGCCGTTGAGGTGCCAAGATGTCTATTACCAACTAATAAAGTATGAAATGTTTCTGTCAATTCGTCATACGTTTTACAAAAAGGTGTTTAATTTTTCTTTAAATAATCCGCAGTCCAATATTAAGTGCCTTTTTTTGTTGGGCTTTGGCCCAACAGCAGTAGCCACTATCTCGCGCTCCTGAACGCTGGTTAGTATCCCGCGTATATCATGTTTGCTCTGTTTTCGGCGCGTTTAGGTCTCTAGCCTTTCATTATTTACAAAAAATATGTTAAATATGATCATGCTATAACTTTACAACCGTAAGTCAGATTAAAATAATTTTTATATGTAATTGATCAGAAAAATGTATAGTTTCCAACCGTGCTATTATTTATTCCTGTTAACCACTTTAAGTTTCTATTTAGTGCATACCTTAAATAACCTAATTAATTGCAATGGTGTATTTTAGGAAATGCTAACAGAAAATATAAATTTTATTATTAATGATCGGTTTCCATGGACATATAGTAGTAATAAAGAAAGTAGACAATAAAGGGCGTGAGGATAAAAAAAGAACGGAAGATTCTAAAAAATGAAGGAGAGAATAACGAAAAGGAATTGGTATTAAAATCAAGGGCGTGACATGCATGCAATGCAAGAATGAAAATAAATTAATACTGAGGGACGAGGAAGGGGCACACATATATGTGTTGTTGTGCAATATGTGACCGTTATGTGCAACAAAAATAACGCATCCAGGAAGGTGAGAGGAGCTTTGTGAGTGTCGAGTTGCATGCAACGAACTAGGATCGTTTTGCTCAGACGTAGACATTTTTTTGTTAATCTTCAAGCGTATGCATATGCAGAGATGACCTAAAACGCATTTAATAGAATCCTTTTATTGATATTTTGCTCACGACTTGGTGTAAATTTGAAACATTGCATCAACTTAAAAATAATGCCTTGGTACGGAAAAATTGAAAATTAGGCTCATTAAGATCAGAATCGCAATAACAAAAATATTGTCTGTGTAGCATGCTTCTTAATGTATCATCAATATGAACTTCTGCTAGACCACATTGTGCGCCTCTCTGCCGTGGACGGACACAATTCGAATGTTGTTGGGCTGTGCTGACGAATATTTCACTAATCACATAAATTTTCTCTCCTGTTGCAACGCACGGGCATATGTGCTAGTATGAACTTGTGTAAATAAATTTCCTTCCAATTTTATGAAAAGACATGCAAGGCTCTTAAATGTTTTTATTTTTCTAAAAAGAGTAAGGGTGTCCATTTTGTATGCCCAATTATATACTGGAACGTTCTTGCAAAAAATAATAAAATTGAATTCATTGTGCATGATCACACAAGCAGGGCAAATAACAAGGAAATTACAGGTACTGCTTGTTGTGCCACAAAGTTCTTGCTTGCAAAACACAAATAGAGAGCTAGCAACACATATGTTTATCTAACTTAAAACGTCAAAATGATATCATTCGCCCACGGGGGATCTAGAAAGAGAGCCATGACGATGAGATTGAACTAGGCTTCATTCTACATTTTGTTCTTGTAAAAGGATTTTCTTCAATTGCCAATTTGAACCAACAAGAAATCTTCCGTGCTGATGCATCCTATATTGCAAATATCAAAACCCAAGGATTTTCAAGAAACCGAGAAATGAAAAAGACTGGCCATGAAGAAGATCGACACACTAAATGCTTTGGGTGCGCAAGGGTGCCATGTGAACTCGTGTAACTTCTCTAATAACCTACATGTATTGAACCTAGACCTGTAAATTTGAGCCCAAAACATATTTTTCTAATGATACTGAAAGGACGTGGATGTCGCCTAGAGGGGGAGGGGGTGAATAGGCGCTTTAAAATAATTACGGTTTAGGCTTGAATAAATGCAGAATAAAACTAGCGTTTAATTAGTCAAGCACAAAACCTAAAACAACTAGGCTCACCTATGTGCACCAACAACTTATGCTAAGCAAGATAAACAACTAAGTGATAGCAAGATTGAAAGATCGTGGATGTCGCCTAGAGGGGGGGGGGGGTGAATAGGCGCTTTAAAAACAATTACGGTTTAGGCTTGAACAAAGGCGGAATAAAACTAACGTTTACTTTGACAAGCACAAAACCTAAATACACTAGGCTCACCTATGTGCACCAACAACTTGTGCTAAGCAAGATATATGACTTCAAGCTCGAAGGCTATCACAAAGTAAGTGCATAAGTAAAGGGCTCGGGTAAGAGATAACCGAGGGACGCGGAGACGACGATGTATCCCGAAGTTCACACCCTTGCGGATGCTAATCTCCGTTAGAGCGGTGTGGAGGCACAATGCTCCCCAACAATGCCACTAGGGCCACCGTATTCTCTTCACGCCCTCGCACAATGCAAGGTGCCGTGATTCCACTAAGGGACCCTTGAGGGCGGTCACCGAACCCGTACAAATGGCAACCCTTGAGGGCGGTCACCGGTACCCATCAAATTGCTCGGGGCGATCTCCACAACCTAATTGGAGACCCCGACGCTTGCCCGGAGCTTTACACCACAATGATTGAGCTCCGAGGCACCACCAACCGTCTAGGGCGCCCAAGCACCCAAGAGGAACAAGCTCAAGGGTACCAAGTACCCAAGAGTAACAAGCTCTAGGGTGCTCAAACACCCAAGAGTAATAAGCTTCTCAACTTTTTCACCACCACGAATCACCGTGGAGAACTCAAACCGATGCAACTAATGCAATGGCAAGAACACACCAAGTGCTCAAGTCCCTCTCCCTCAAATCCCACCAAAGCAACAAAAGCTATGGAGGAAAGTGAGAGGAAGAACAAGGAGAACACCAAGAACTCCAAGATCTAGATCCACAAGGTTCCCCTCACATAAAGGAGAAAGTGATTGGTGGAAAGGTGGATCTAGATCTCCTCTCCCTTTTCCCTCAAGAACTAGCAAGAATCATTGGAGGGATTGAGAGTTAGGCAAGCTCAAGAAGGTCAACAATGGGGGGCAAACACGAGCTAAAGAGATAACAACCATTGGGGAAGAAGACCCCCTTAAATAGCCCCCACAAAATCGAACCGTTACCTGTGCAGGACGCGCTCAAGCGGTACTACCGCTCGGGGGAGCGGTACTACCGCTTAGAGCGGTAGTTCCAGCCGCGAGAACGAAAGAACTGGAGCGGTAGTGCCGCTCGAAGCGGTACTACCGTCCATCCAAGCGGTACTACCGCTAAAGCAAATTGAGCAACCGAACCTTGCACGCAGCCTCAAACTTAAGCGGTACTAGAGGCGGTAGTAGCGAGCGGAAGTACCGCTTAAGCGGTACTACCTCTCTACTACCGCTCATTAAAAACAGGCAGAGACACCCAAACGAAAACGATCATAGCTCGAGCATCCGAACTCCGTTTTCGATGATCTTGGGCTTGTTTTGAAGCTAACAACAAGAACTAAATCTTCATGCAGAGAAACACCAGAAAATAACAAAGGAGGATAAATCCAAATTGGGAAAGGTTAGACCTCTCAAAAAAAGAATAACCGGCAAAACCTCCAATATCAAAAACGCAATAAGTTTTTCATACGGAATCCGTTTTTGATGAACTTGAGCTTGTATTGAAGATCATGACAAGCTCTAAAACTCCACATAGAGAAAAGCCAAATAAGAACCAATAAAGATGATGCGAAGGATGCAATGGTTTGAGCTCTCTACGAATGATACGATCAAGCTACTCACTCGAGAGCCCCCCTTGATAGTACGGCTATCGATCCTATAACCCGGTCTCCCAACTAACATCATGAGACCGGTAAGATAGAAAACCTATCAAGGACAAACCTTTGCCTTGCGCATAATCCACTTGAGCTAGATGATGACGATCTTGACCTCCTCAAGTTGGACCACCTTTCTTGATAGCGCTGGCATGGTGAAGACTCATAGATTGCTCCCCCATACTCCACTATGGGTGAGCCACTCTTCGGCACATCTTCACAAGTCCATTGTCACCACAATGGACGGCAAGCTTCAAGCAGGTGATCTCTTCGTGATGCTCCACTTGAACTTGCACTGGGCAATCTTGATGACGATCACCACTTGATGTCATCCTCCATGGGTTAAAAGAGATCTTCCTCTTGACGCAAGCCCATGGAAACATACCTAACCCCACATAGAACTCTCGCATAGAACATGGGTTAGTACACAAAGCGTAATGGACAATGCTTACCATACCGTGAGATCACTTGATCCCACTCGGTACATCTTCTATGCTTTGTGTGTTGATCAACTTGAATCACTCTTCATATTTAGTCTTGATCAACCTTGAATCTTTCCAACTCTCTTCATTAGGATGATGTCTTGAAGGTACACATGAATGTTCACACAATTTTCTTCTTCAAGACATGCTTGCAATAGGCTCAACACACACATGACCAATCTTTGGATAAATCCTTGAATAGTACCTTGGTCAACACATATTCTTCTTCAAATCACCTTGAGACCAACAAATGGTCTACAAGCAAAGCCTATGGACAAACCCTTCAAATATAACTCAAGGCAACCATTAGTCCATAGAGATTGTCATCAGTTACCAAAACCAAACATGGGGGCAGCACATGTTCTTTCAATCTCCCCCATTTTGGTAATTGATGACAATCACTTTCAAGAGAGTTTATATAAGGAATTAAGCATCACCATGCAAGGCAACAACTAATAATGTAAGAGCATGTGATGCAAATGCTTAGGAACAAAACCAAAGCATGAAGAAATAACTCTCTAAACTTCTCCACAAAACTCTCTAAACTTCTCCCCCATTGGCATCGATTGCCAAAATGGGCGAAAAGCTTAGAAGGCCAACATAATATGTGTTCCTCCATAAATTGTGTATTTCTCAAACTATGAGTGGAATACAATACACATATCCAAGGAAACGCAAAAGGAGGAAGACAAACTCTATTGAGGATCCAAAGATTGCAAAAGGAATGATATGATACAAAGACATACCAAGAGAGAAGCAAGCAATCTAAGGAGCTTAGAAGGCCACACGAATAATCTAAGGATACCAATTGAACCAATCAATCAAAAGATCCGACGAGCCACACGAATAAAAGATATTATGATATGAGCATAGGAGTGTTCTAAAGAACATAGAGAAGCTCCCCATGATTTGTGCATTATTTAGTTTTGTATTTGGATACAACGTGCACAAAATAGGATCATCACTCCCCCAAAATCAATAGAAACTCACAACAAGTGCAAGTGAGTATATAGGAAACTAGGCCTAGCACTTGCAACAAACACAAGATTGAGCAATATGAAAGAGAGGCAACTTAGGAATAGGCTCAACCAAAAAGATGTGTGTGAGTCATGGCAAAGCACTTGAGAAGACTAATATAAGTATGAGCATTAAGCATCAATAGTCTTGAATAAACGATATACAAGGTGCAAGACACGTCCTTCCCACACACAACAAGCAAATGGGTTCACAGGCTCACTGAAAAGCAAAATAACAACAAAGCTTGTGATAACCCATGGCGAAGATAGAGAATGATCGCTTTGTCAAGAGGAGGGATACCAATTGACATGGCGAAAGCCTTGTCAAGACAAGCATGAGGAAAACAATCTTCACCACAAATGAGTGCATCAAGATGCAACGAAATAAGATCCGCACTCACGACAAACGATTTCATGGAGCCACCAAAGAAATAATACAAGAAAGACAAGGTGGTCATGAAAGAAAGGATATCATCTAGAGATGTAATTTCTCTCAAGTGTATAAGGTTCTAGGTAGGTAAAAATCATGTTGATATCAATCCACAAAGAAGGATATACACACGAAATAGTTACAGCATGAAGGAACAAGATATCCAAAAGGAAGTCATAAATATACCAATAAGATCTTTGCTTGAAAGCATAGCACATGGCTTAATATTGTCTTATTGTATATCAATGAACTCCAACTACACAAACATCAAAGACATCACAACTCGTACCAAGATATCATTGTTGGGATGCTTTGAGAAAGGAAGCAAGTATCACAAGAACGAATCAAGAAATTCATGCCATGATGCAACCTACACAAGGTTGAATGCAAGAAATGTATGCATGAAGTTGATACTTGTTACCGAGATAGCATTGGAATGATGTAGTAGATACCGATTGAATGTAGTAGATTGTAGTTCATTGATCATCCTAGCTTGACTCCAATAAGCACATGGCGACAACACCTTCCTTGTGAATGAGACAAGCCTCCAATGCATCTCCAATGTTCCTAGAACAACATTCACGAAAAAAATGGTTCCCAACCTTATTGGGTCCCAAGAGTTAGTGAAACAACAATACATAGGACAAACTCCACAAAAATATGTGCATATAGATATGAAATTGAATTTCATGCACATCTTAGCCAATAAGAGACTTGATGGAGTTTCCCCCATATATTGGGTCAAAGAAAGAAAGCAAGCCAAAGGAAAGACATAACGTAAATATGCATGCACAAGACTTTCAAGGACCAAAGGGAGATACAATTTGGACAAAACATCAAGTAAACCAAGAATGCAACCAAAAGATTAACACGACATAAGGTTGTCCAAATTATATCAAAGAACCAACTCAACTCATGATTTAAGACAATTAGAGATCAACACATGAGAAGAGATGCCAATTGAAACCAAACCAAATCAACACATGATTTGATAAGATACCAATTGAAAAGATACCAAGTGAAAATAAGATACCAAATGAAGAAATAATCACTTGAAGGATACCAAATAAAAGATACAACAAGGAATGAGATACCAAAGAAACACAACAATTGAAAGATATCAAATAAAGAGATATCAAACTCCCAGAAGAGAGCAAGGTTCCAACAAAACAAACCAAACACTCTACAAATTTCATGATGGCACAAAGCACCAAAAGGAAAAAGTTTGCCTTCCAACAGCCCGGACAGGATAGGGATTAAATACCAATTGAAAAGATCATAAAGAAAATAGCATTCTAAAGAAAATAGGACAGCTCCCCCAAGATTTATGCATTATTTAGGATTTTGCATTTGAATACAAAATGCACAAGATGGGATCACTACTTTCACTATATCTATAGAAACACTAAACATGTTCAAGACAATCAAAAGATCCACAAGAGGCAACGAAGACAACAGGAGTAAAACACACCACAAATCCTTGGCAATAAATACGGCAACTAAAACCAAAAGCCAATGTAAAGATGATCAACAATTTCTACCACATACTAGAATACCAATTGTCAAGAGACAAGAAGTATTTGGAATTACTTCCCGGTGGTAGATTGCAAAGGTATCCAAGATCATCTTCACACCAAACAACCTAAGCATGTGACAGAAGATAAGAATTAAGCACAATGCTTAGATAGAGATTCTTGATAGCTTCAAGTAGGCAAACAATCATGCAAGCAATGATTAGAAAAACTTGAAGCACACGGTTCCCAAATAGGATATAAAAGTAAATATTGAAGGAAAGCCGTACCAAGAAAAATCTCACACAAACAAGATCCTAAAGATGAGCAATAACAGCATTTAAGCAAATTGGAACTTGTTTGAGCAACCATGCCACATAGGAACAAGATAATCTATAATATCAACTCTAAGTGGCACAACCTCAATTGTACACATTTTCTAGGCTTGTAATATACACATAGCATATTACTCCCCCATAATGTGATAATCCATATTTAACAAGTGGCAAACAAAAACCAACTAGAGATGATTAATGGACACTTTAGAATTTGAATTTCTCATGAATAAGACATACCACATAGAGACTAGATAATCTTGCAATATCAATACTAAGTGGTATTCCTCATGTTCACTCATTTTAGGATTGTGAAGTGCCCAAGGCACATCACTCCCCCAAAATGAGATGATCCATTAATCTCTCACAAGAGCCAACTAAGAAACAAACAAGATGCGAAAAGGCTCAACACAAGACTCACACATACATGATGTTTAAACCAATCATACACATACTTGATTACTCAAGATAAGCAAATCAGAAGCACAACATATACAAACACATGCAAGGTACAAAACCAAAACATGCAAAGGGGCAAGTAACTATCAATGTAAACAATTTAAGTACAAGTTACCGTAAGGAGGCACATTGGATATAAGATAGAAACTCGATAATCCAAATGACTTGGCTTGAGATAATATGAATGATGAAGATCCCTTAATTCTTCATGATGTAGCCAAGTCTCCAATGCCCTCCAACCACACCTATTGATCAAGTTTGAGCTTGTTGGTCCCCAAACAAGTTGGGTCCTAAGAGGTTAGTCACAATAGGCTTGGCAACCCAAATGGTTCTTTTCTTGACACCACATTGAGTACCAACACACTTGGCAAACACATTGCCAACCTTATCCTTCCCAAGAGAATAGATATCATCAATAATAATTGGGTTGGATAAGTTACCATTCGTGCATGAAGAAGCAAAGTGACCCTTCTCACGACATAGGTAGCAACATCTACCCTTTACTTTCTTCTCAATTGAATTCTCAACTTGAGGAGCGTTGACTTGGGTCTTCTTGGGAAGAGGCCTTTCTTCAACTTGAGGTTGAGCATGAGATTGAACTTGTGGCCGCTTCCCTTGTTGCTTGTCACTATGGGGCTTCTTCTTCAATGGGCAAGATCTAACATGGTGCCCTTCTATTTTGCACTTGAAGCAAACAATCTTGGCCGAGTTCTTGACTTGTTCTTGGCCCTTCTTGTTGTTGCTCTTGGACTTCTTCTTCTTATTGGAGTTGAATCCAAGTCCACCTTTGTCATTTGGGGATTTTTGCACGCTCAAGATATTCTTGAGTGTGGACTTCCCTTCATGACCCTTTTCCAAGTCTTTCTTCAAAGAAGTGACTTGGGCCTTGAGCTCATTGATTTCCTCTACATGGTTAGTATGAACACAAGTACTAGAGGACGTATAAGCTTCATCGTTAGAGCAACAAGGCAAGGAAAGTAATTCATCACAAGATGTAGCAACATTATGAGTAGATGAACTACGAGGACTAGCACATGGCAATAAAGCATTTCTACTAGATGTAGTGCTAATGTCCACATGAGGCTCACTAGAGGTTACCTTAGTAGTACTAGCCTCATGAGCTATCTTTAGCACATTATGGGATACTAGAAGATCACCATGAGAGCTCGAGAGCTTTTCATGACTTTCTTCCAATTTCCCATAATTGCTAGATAGCAACTCAAGTTGAGCCCTTAGCTCAACATTCTCCTTCAAAATGGATGCTTCACAAGGAATAGAGTTAGTAGCACAAGCATCATCATTAACAACAAGAGGAGAAGGCAACTTGGCAAGCTCTTTAGCATATGAAGCTTTAAGTTGAGCATGAGACTCGGTGAGTTTAGCATGTGCAACATCAAGCTTGTCATTTTTAGTCCTAAAATCATTAGCCACCTCGAGAGCTCTATCATGGGATTCCTTTAATCTAGATAATTCTAGAGCAAAGGTCTCCTCAAGAGATTCCTCGGTGGTTTGTTCATTTTCAAGAGCTTGAGATAGCTCCGCGATCTCATTAGCATAATCACGCTCATGACCTTCCATTTTATCAATGGTGGCCTCATGCTCCTCGAGATGAGCTTCCAACTCCTCAATATATTTCTTGCCCTCAATTGCAATAGACATGATTTCCATGAAGTTGGAACGAGCAATTTTATTCTTATGAAGAGCTTTAAAAACCATTTCTCCCTTAATTTTTAAGGAAGCAATATTATCACTCTCTTCATCATCATCAACATCATCATCATGGGATATATTGGGATTCAAAGTAGGAGATACCTTTGAAGCCTTAGCCATAAGGCAAAAGTGAGAAATAATAGATGATGATGTAGGATCCCTTGACGCACCATTCAAGACCACATCTTGTTCCATGGAGTGTTGGGTTTCCTCTACATTGTTAGCACAACAACTCGAGGAAAGCAATGCATTTTTATCATGATAACAAGACATGGCAAGCATATCATCATGAGATTTAGTCAAGCAATTTCTACATGATATGCAAGGACTATCAACACAAGCATGAGAAACATTTAGAGTGCTCGAAGTGTTGAAGTCCAAAGATGAAGCATTGCAATAAGATAGTGATGAAGAATCATCAACAACAAGCCCACTATCATCATTACAATGAACACCACTACTCACCATAACATTACCTTGTGGCAATCCACATGTAGGTGAAGTAGATGAAGTTGAGAAGGCAACATGACCAGAGGTGGAGGGAGAACAATCATCCCTAGAAATCTTGGACACACCATATTTATCTTGAAGCTTTGTCCACAACTCATGAGCATCCCGGAACGGCATGAGTTCAAACATAACTACATTGCTCAAAGCATCAAAAAGCACATTAGAAGCTTGAGCATTGAGATAAGAGTTTTTCTCATCCTCTAAAGATATGTGTTGAGAATCCTTTGGAGGAGAAAAACCCATATCTACAATTCGCTCCAAATTTGGGTCCATGACCCTAAAGAGATTAAGCATGCGAATTACCCAAACATCAAAATTTGTGCCATCGAAACT